>CM070581.1:53970135-56470135 GCA_036346355.1 Rhipidocladum racemiflorum | reverse complement strand
CATTAAGTAGATATATCTATATCTACTAAAGTCATCGGTAAAAGTTACAAAGTACTGAAACCCACATCTAGCACTCGAGCTCATTGGTCCACATACATCTGTATGTACTAGGGCCAACAATTCACTCGCCCTCTCACTAAAACATGTGAAAGGGGTTTTTGTCATCTTGCCAAGTAAACAAGACACATGTTTCAAATGATTCAAAATCAAATGAGGCTAGAAGTCCATCACCATGGAGCTTCTTCAGCTTCTCATTTATGTGACCTAAGCGACAATGTCATAAAAAGATAGGGTTCAAATCATTAGGCCGATGTCTTTTTACATTAATGTTATATAAATGTTTTTCTTTGAGCTCTAGGATGTACAACCCATCCACCATGGGGTAACGACCATAATACATATCATTCAAAAATATTGAACAAACAAAGTCCTTTATTCTGAATTCATAACCTTCATGTTCCAAACAAGAAGATGAAATAATGTTTCTACTCAAAGCTAGAACAAAATAACAATTATTAAGTTTTAAAACTAATCCTGAAGGCAAATGCAATGGGTAGGTACCAACTCTTGTTTTATTCCCCACGCGGAGATCCACTTCTCCTTTTGCCAAGTCTCTACTCTTTATCAACCCCTGCATCGAATTGCAAATGTGAGCAACCGAACCGGTATCATATATCTATGAGCTGAGAGAAGAAGTAGCAAGATTAATTTCTATAACATTAATATCTGAAGTGGAAGTCACATTTCCATTCTTCTTATCTGCCAGGTACTTTTCGTAGTTCCGTTTCCTATGTCCTGACTTTTTACAATAGAAGCACTGGGTTTCAGGCTGAGGGCTAACTTTAAGTTTTTGAAGCATAGTTTTGAGGCTCGCGATCTCATCTTGAGCCTTGCCCTTGCCCTTACCCTTGCCCTTTCCCTTTCCCCAAGCCTTAGCTTTCTTCTTTTTAAAGGCAGTTGTCTTCTGGACCATCATCACATGATTGGGTTTTTTCTTAATACTTTCCTTGGCAGCCTTGAGCATTCCATGTAGTTCGGTCAGGCTCTTCTCCGTGGATCGTCCTCGCCATGCCGCAGTACCAGCAGAGTCACCACAGCAGTCCACACATCCGGAGATGGAGCGCCGTGCGTCGGCGTGCAAGCACCGTGTCGCTCGGCAGGGGCAACGAGAGGTGGAGGCTAGTGTTCTGGACGAAAGATCTGTGTGACGCCCACCCTTCTCCTCTCCTTATATAGCCACGCGACGAAACCCTAAGGTCTCGTTTGGTACGGTTCCAGATTCTAGTAGAAACGGAAACGGTTCCAGATTCTTGGTAGAAACGTTTCAGGTAGAATCAGAATCACTTGCTGCAAACCGTTTGGTACGGTTCTAGATTCTAGTAGAAACTAGTGAAACGGGGTTGAGGGTGATTCAACCACGGTGTGGAAAAAGGAGAAACGTTCCGAGTTTTAGCCCGTTTGGCTGGGTTTCTCCCAGATTCTAGTAGAAACAGCTCGGTTCCAAATTGCCAAACGGGGCCTAAGTCAGGGCCCATCAGCGCGTAAAGCCCACGGGGTCCATTAATTACGGATCCAATCCGAATTAATGTGTCCCAGCCCGTTAAGTGTGTGATCCTGTAGGTTCATGCGCATTTGGACATAGATTCGAAAAACCCTTTTCTAATCCAATAGTCGGTAGCGGCTCCTTGCAGAGCATGCCAACTCCCAAACGCATATGATCAAAGTACTGATGTAATAATCCCTTTGCCAAACTATATGAAGATCGAACTCAAGGCGAGAAACATATCATCCTTTGACAGTTCAATCCATCTCTCGTATTCGTGATATATTAATAAGTTGTGATTGACTTTTCAATCACGGCCTGGCCATGCACTTCCTTAATCATGTCACACGAGTGGCCTGGACATATATCTCCGTTACACTGGAGTGGCAAATTCCATCTTGATTGTTCACTTCCCTATGCATGTTTTATAGTAAACATGAAAGCTACCTTTATAACTATCCGGTTAGGAAATAGTGTTTGGTAACCCCAAGGTAAACTATTACATATGTAGGGAATGTGACAATCTCAAGTCTAAGGATTATACATCTACTATGTATGAGATACACTGATGACATATAAGAATGTAACATTCTCGCAGTGTCCCATTGCGGGTCTATCTAACACATGTTCTTCAACATGTGTTCACAATGTATTGATGATATCTTCATATCCCATGATCTATGAAACATGATCATCGATCAATACATGCGCTGATCTATTCATCGTTGTCCTATACGATGATACCCAATCAGAGATACTTACATAATTGTATCAATGAGTAAAGAGTTTCATAAGCAAGTCACATACTTGCTGATCAATATAATGATATACATTCATTGAACCAATAATCATATTATTATTCATAAACATAGTCATGTTACAATCATCTACATGACTGCCTCAAGGGCATAACACTAACAATACTGCTGTAGGGGCACTCTAGTATAATGTTTAATTTTTAATACGATATCCATTGCATTTTCATTGAATTGCCTTATACGGCATGCTGCTGCAGCCTGAGGGGAATCTGTCCATAATGCGGGTGCGAGTTGGTACGGGTAAATTTTTTACCCGCGTGCGTGTATGGGTATTGTAGCATGTGAATTTTACTAATGCGGGTACGGGTACGGAGTGGTGATGCCCGCCGGGTACAGACGTGTTGCCATCTCTAACTATGCACTTGCCTTTTTACCCACGAGAAACGGAATGACGTGTGGTTTGAAGACAAACCCATAGTCACACCTCCCACAGTGGTTAAACCTATCTCAAAATCATGCCATAACAATACATACATCAAACATAACATCATCGCTCCTACACACAACCTTAGACTTAACTTTCTCCCTCACTGGACAGTTTGCCCTTTGCTTTCCCAGCCCTCAAAATGACATAATTCCTAGCTTAGGAGCCCAAACTTAGCAAACTATGTATTTTCTAAAAACTATAGAAGATTGCCTACAATTTTCTAGTTATCCACATTTTTCAATTAATTCATTTAACCCCTCGTTTCCAGCCCTGAAGTCCCATCTACTCTTTTACTAGACAACATGCTTCACAGTTTCGTAACTATTTTTATACGAATCCAAACATAGCAAACCATAACATCTCTAGAATCTAGAGCTAATTATCTAGCTTTCTCTAGTTATGGATATAATTTAATTCGGTTATTATCTAGCCCTAAACAGTAGATTACCACAACTGCTCTCAGCAGCGACTGTTCTCTGGATTCTCTGGACAGCAAGCTTCTATAAACAATAACTTTCAAACCGCTTAACCAAATATTACATTCTTGTACTCTAACAAAACTTTAAACAATAATCTACATTTTTTATAACTTGCACATGCCATGAAACTGACCGTAGATACCTCAAAACTTGACACGAAAACAGAAACCACTATTGAATGAGTACCTATCTCTACCAAATTCTATCCTGGTGCTATCCAACCACCACATCTACCATCAAAATGACCACAACATCGCTTCACTACAGTGCCAGCAGATCCAGCACTAATCTATAATTTATACCTATGCCCTACAGATTCACCGGAACCGTCTGTGTCGGTGATCCTCCTTGATTCCCCCTCGTTCCTCGCTCCTTCAAGCCTCCCAATACTCTAGCTCCACATCCTCCAAAATCCTCGTCACCTCTAGCACATGGTGACGCGAATGGATTTAGTAATGTTCCACGCATCAATGCAAATGGACATTTTAGTATCAAGTGGTTGTATTAGATGTGTACCAGTATACCACCTTCTTGTATCTGTATAGTGGACAGCTGGACATATCCGACATTTCTACCAAAGAGCACCAATTCGAAGAATGCAAGGGATGAGTCTCACTTGGTGGAAAGGTCTAGTTGTTCTACACTAAGTCAGTAATGCATAATTTATTCTATTAAATTGGTTGAAGTGGCATTTCCTTCAAAAGTGCAAATTTCTTCGTTTTTATATTCTTCGGTTCCACTTATATTATAATTCTTTCATATTTCTTGTAAAAAAGTTTCTGTACTCTGTAGTGATATGTCTGGTCTGTTAGCATCCTATCCTTGCACCTTGCATAGACCTCTGTTACTGCAATTAATTCCTTTAGTAGTCTCATAACTGCATGGTAATTGGTAAATATAGCGTCTTTTGGGGTGATAATTTGTGTGAGAATTGGAAGGGAAGTTTGCTAATGCCTTCTCATATTTCTGCAGGATCATGCAGTTAATAGATGACAACCTTAGTCTCTCCAAGATATTTGGCTTTTCAACATGTGAACCAGGGGTCTTTGTTGTTAAGTTTGTCCTTTGCATTTTATGGCAGTTAGTTGATGCTGCTTTAGATGATGAAGGCCTGTTAGAGTTGACTCCAGAGAAGAAAGCTCAGTGGCCAACTAGGCCTCAAGATGTGAATGCATTTGAAGGAACTTTTTCTGAACAAAGAACAGAGAAGATTGAGAAGTTACAGAAGATGAATACTGTCATAACTATAGAGCTTATTGGGCATGTTCTGCATGATAAAGTAATTACTCGTATCCTCTCATTGGCACGCGAAAACATGTATGGCTTTTCAACTTCATGTACTCCTTTACCGAGTTATTTCAGCTTTTTCTTTCTCACTAAGAAACTGTAAATCTGTCATCTTGTTATGATTGGTCAATTGAAAGTCACTTGAATTTCTCTCCAATGAATTAGTTGACGGACTTATATGTCTCTGCACTCCAGATGCCCCATAGGCCTAAATAGTTTATTGTATAATTGGCTTGTAGTTCTCAATTCAAGCTCCTGGAAGAAGCCCTAGGTTTAAACCTGTTAGTGCGGGCTGCAGCTTTTGGGTGCTACAAGCTATTGCCTAAGATTGTGCCGGACCGGCACAATCTTGAGCAATAGACCACCAGAACATATCAGATCCATTATAGTTATGGAATGACTAATTGACTATACAAACTTTTTTTTCAATGACTGCAGTGCTAACATTGAACTAATGCTGTAGAAGCACGTAGGGTTATACGCCTCAGCTAACATTGGCTGCACATGTGATGTTTGATTTGCTCTACTACTTCGATAACTAAGAAGAATGTTCGCTAGAAACTGAAACTTATACGATGGGAACTTTTAGTATGGCAGTTGAAATTATTCAGAAGTTCAGAACTAAACTGTAAAATGAGCCAAAGATGAACCATTGGAACAACTTAACCAATGTAGGCTTGGATAGAAGGCATTCTTTGTTTATGTAAATTACTGAAGTGGGGAGCATGCAAATATTTACTTTAAGACACCACAACTGATCACACTTAATGCTTTTTTTTTGAAAAAACAGGCACCTTTGTGCTTAATATCATTATTAACTATGTTTAATGCTTCAGGCAAACTCAGTGGGGAGCATTCACTAACCGGTTACAATTGCTTGTGACAAACTCTTCTGCCTTAAAAACTTCAACAATGTCCTTGGAAGCATTTCAGCAGTCGATTCTAGATGACAGCAATGTCTACGGAGAAACTAAAAATAGTATGCGCAAAAAATTCCACCCCATGGTGGCTTTTAACCCTCTATCTTCTCCAAATGGAAGATACCTTGGCGCAAGCTATTCTGCACTGTGGATTCCTATTGACATGTATCTTGAGGATTGCCTTGATGGCTCAATTGCCGCAACAAATTCCATTGAGATTTTAAGTGGTAATTCCATCAATAAAAATGAAATCCTTGGTTCTATTGAATCATAATTTTCTCTCTCAATTTTTTGCTTTTTGGCGCTGCTTTTTGAACTGAATAGAAGTTTGCAGGTTTGGTCAAGGCACTTCAAGCAGTCAATAGATCTAACTGGCATGATGCTTTCTTGGCCCTTTGGATAGCATCACTTCGCCTTGTACAAAGGGTGAGTCTTCACTCTTCGTTCTGTTTAGCCAGAATCAAGAAAACCTTTCATATCCTAATCTTGGATCCTATGAAACAAACAGGAAAGAGAACCGATCGAAGGTCCTGTGCCTCATCTAGACACACGGCTATGCATGCTGTTGTCTATCACAACACTTGCAATTGCTGACATAATTGAGGAAGCAGACTCATGTCACGGTGAAACAGAGCTCAACAGTCATTGGAAAGTAAAGCCAGCAAATGGTGATCTGCGCAAGGAACTGGTGTTAAGCTTACAAACGCTTGGTGATTATGAAAGTCTGCTTGTTCCTCCTCCTTGTATCATTTCGGCAGCTAATCAGGCTGCTTCGAAAGCTGCAATGTTCATTTCAGGAATCGACATTAGCAGTGGCTACATGGAAAATGTCAATGATAGAACAACAAATTATTGTATGTGGTTGCTCCTGAAACATTTTTTACTGAAATACATCAAGAATTTAATGATTGAAAATCTAACGCGCATAAGTATGAATATCAATCTTGTTTGAATTTTGATCAGCTGGAAACATGTGGCATTTGATTGTGGAGTCATGTATCTCAAGGAACTTGTTGGATACATCAGCCTACTATTGGCCTAGTTATATTAATGGTCATGTCAACTCCACATCTCATGCACTCCCTAGCCAACTTGCTGGGTGGTCATCTTTCATGAAGGGCGCACCATTAACTGAGTCATTGGTTAATATGTTGGTCTCAACTCCTGCTTCAAGGTGTGCACTCTTTTCCGAGAAAAAAAAAGTGAATATTAGTTTAACATGAATTTGGAATTGGCATTTCCAAGAAGAGATGCCACCAGTTACATGAAAAGGAGAACTACATTTTCTAACTCATGATCATCATTTGTATGTCTGACAATACGATTCAGGGGGAAAAAGGCAAAAAAAGAAGCAGTTAGCCAGTTATATTGTCATAGTATTAGGAACAACTACATTGATTAGTGGTACCACACTATAGATAGTATTTGCTCTGAGCTGCTGTTAATTGCTATTAATATGTATGACTGAATCATGGTATATTAGTTAGTGCTCATATATTGTTACTGTTAATAAATCACTGAATGGAGGTCATAAACTTGATGGAAGCTTAGCAGAGCTCGAGAAGTTATTTGAAGTTGCAGTCAGCGGTTCAGATGAGGATAAGGTTTCTGCTGCCACTGTTCTCTGTGGAGCTACTTTGCTACGAGGTTGGAATTTTCAGGTTAGTGTAGTGCAATTTCCGTAGTATGACTACATTTTGTTGGTCCCAGTCATTTAATTTCCAAGCAGTTATTTACAAGGAAGCAGCATGCATTTCCTTTTTTCCCTGATGGTTAGCTAGCTTAACTTCTGGCTGTCTTGAAGTTATTAATTTTCTGACCTTGTGGTCTCTTGTCTTGTAGGAGCACACAGTTCGCTTAGTTGTCAAACTGATCTCACCTTCTGATCCTGTTGATTATTCTGAAAGAAAGAGCCAGTTAATAAAGCATGGTCCAATGCTTAATGTTATTCTCACTGGAATATCACCTGTTGACTACGCTCCAATCTTCTCATTCCATGGCCTGGTATGTTTAATATGGCAACCTACCTTGACTTCCATTTACCAATTTATATTTACGTTTTGATTCTGAAATATGTGTATTCTCCAAAAAAATCAACAGATTCCAGAGCTGGCTGCTGCGCTCATGGAGATATGTGAAGTTTTTGGGTGTCTTTCCCCAAGTGTTTCCTGGACACTGAGAACAGGAGAGGAAATATCTGCTCACACGGTCTTCTCAAATGCATTCATTCTTCTGTTGAGACTCTGGAAGTTTAACCATCCACCACTTGAATATTGTATAATGGGAGATGGTGCTCCAGTTGGCTCACAACTAACTCCTGAGTACCTTCTGTTGTTGCGGAACTCCCAAGTTGTATCTGCCAGCAGTATGGCCAAAAGTAGAAACAGCCAGAAGCAATTACCAGTTACTTCAAACCCATCATCTGAGCATCCTATTTTTATGGATTCATTTCCAAAGTTGAAGTTATGGTACCGACAACACCAAGCTTGTCTGGCCTCAACTCTCTCTGGACTTGCTCATGGAACACCTGTACATAACAACGTAGACAGCCTTCTCAACTTGATGTTCAGAAAGGCCAACAAAGGAAGCACATCTATTGGTTCTTTATCTGGAAGTAGCAGCATAAGTAACTCCCCTGGCCCTGGTGGTGATGATTTACATCTTTGGCCTCAATTACCTGCTTGGGAAATACTGGAAGCTGTTCCATTTGTGGTTGATGCTGCTCTAACTGCTTGCTCCCATGGTAGACTATTTCCACGTGAACTGGCTACAGGTTTGCTGTTTCCAATTTAGGGCAATAGCTTTGTCAATTATGATTTTAGATTAAGAGTGAGGACTGAACCTCCGTAGTTAACCATTACTATTTACTGTGGATGGGATCATCAGTGTTTGATGCTGCCTTTTTCATTTTCAGGTCTGAAAAATCTAGCTGATTTTCTGCCTGCATCTCTTGCAACAATAGTAAGCTACTTTTCAGCTGAAGTGACACGAGGTGTTTGGAAACCAGCGTTTATGAATGGAACAGATTGGCCTAGCCCTGCTGCTAATCTATCAATGGTTGAAGAGCATATCAAGAAAATTGTAGCTGCCACTGGTGTTGATGTTCCAAGGCTTGTCACAGGTGCTTATTTCTGTTACTGTTTATTCCATGCAATAAGTGACTGTTTATGCATTTATGCTTCACTACCTTTGTTCCTGTTATGCGTTGTGCTACATATAAGTTTGCAGGCAGAGTATTAATTCGGTTCTGTATCACAGGAGGAAGTACTTTAGGTACACTTCCATTGCCATTGGCTGCTTTTGTGAGCCTCACCATTACATACAAACTTGACAAGGCGTCGGAACGTTTCCTTAACCTTGCTGGTCCAACTTTGGAGAACCTTGCTGCAAGCTGCCCTTGGCCAAGCATGGCCATAGTCACGGCATTATGGACTCAAAAGGTGAAGCGATGGAGTGATTTCCTGATCTTTTCAGCTTCACGCACGGTGTTCCACCATAACAATGATGCAGTTGTCCAACTCCTCCGAAGCTGCTTCACTGCAACCCTAGGCATGTCGTCTACATCAGTATGTAGTTGTGGAGGCGTTGCCAGCCTTCTGGGTCACGGGTTTGGCTCTCATTGCTCCGGTGGTCTCTCACCAGTTGCACCGGGAATCCTCTACCTCTGGATTTTAGGGTGCATCAAGGACTGTTCTATACTTGCAGAAGATATACTCTCCCTTCTGATGCTCTCGGTGAAAGATATTGCTGAAACAACTGTGTCCAGACATCGATCGGACAAGCTAAAGAAGGCCAAGTACGGGATGGTACATGGAGTAGCATCTCTTGCTGCTGCAACGACACAAGTGAAGGTGGCGGCATCACTAGGAGCGACGCTCGTATGGTTATCTGGCGGCACAGCCCTTATCCAGTCTCTGTTCCAAGAGATGCTGCCCTCTTGGTTCCTCGCTGTGCAGAACCTGGATCAAGGAGGCGCCAGTGGAGGAACGGTATACAAGCTGGGCGGCCATGCGCTTGCTTACTTTGCAGTGTACTCCGGGATGTTCGCTTGGGGCATCGACCCGACGCCGGTATCCCGGCGTCGAGAAAGGGTCATGCGGTCGCACTTCGAGTTCCTGGCAGGCGCATTGGACGGGAAGATCTCCCTGGCCTGCGACCTGTCCCTGTGGCGCGCTTACGTCTCAGGGTTCGTGGGGCTGGTGGTGGAGTGCACCCCGTGCTGGGTGCGCGAGGTGGACCTGAAGGTGCTCAAGAGGCTCAGCAGCGGGCTCCGGCAGTGGGAGGAGAACGAGCTCGCCGTCGCTCTTCTTCGCAGGGGCGGACCGGAGGCGATGGGCACGGCCGCCGAGCTGATCATCGGTAGCGAGTGGTGATGCCGATGCGGCTAGCATTCTTTCTCATTGGTGTTACTACCATCTGTGCATATGTGAATTGTGAATTGTGATGGGGGTGGGTGTGTCAGTGTGTGTGTGTGTGTGATTTGTCACAAACTTTTACGCTCTTCGCTCTAGCTAATAGTACTAGCATTTGATAACCGCCATCTCTTTATTATTATTATTGTTGCTGTTGCTGCTGCTGCTCTGGAATTTTAAGCTGATAAGTGTGTGTACATGTAAGAACAAAGTAATTTTTGTTTTAGATAAACGTTTCTCTTCTTATTTTTACGCAATCTGTCTTGCTAGTATTGGGTTAGAAGTTGGGTTGTACAATAGTAGTACTCGATCATTGATGCTATCTCGAAAACATCATTTTTACTATTAATTTCTGTTTTAATATATTTATAAAATCTAATAAATTTTGATACTATGAAAGGTTTTTTTGAGATAAATTTACGTATATAATTTTAATTTATCCAATATAAATATATAAAAATATTAATAGTTAAAATTTCAAAAATTTAACGTGTTTCTCAAAACGATTCTCTATCTGTGAACCAGAGTAAGCATCATCTATGACAAAGATTGTGCATCCGAAAAGGACACTGAATTGAATTGGATCGAGTGCAAGGTTTCAAATCTCGTTTTGAGTCAAATCTCGGAGGTTCCCGAAATCCGAAATTTCGGCGAGATTCGGAAATTTCGGATAAAATCCGGACGAATTGCAAAAACCAAATTTCAAATCCGGTATTTTTGTCTACCAGGAAATCCGAGATCTTGGCCGAAATCACCGAGATCTCGGCCAAATTAAACCGGCTGAAAAATGGTTCAAAATACGTTAAAAAATTTTGAAATTTTTTTTTGGGTAGTCCTAACACATCACTAATGTTTCCATAAAAATTTGAGATGATGATCAATCATGAGGAATTTTTTAAAAATCTAACAGTGGTAAAGTTGTGATAAAAACCGTATATAAAATCAGTTCTTGATTTTTCAAATGTAACAAATAAACTTCAAATCATTTGAAAAGTTTTATATATGTTCCTATGTATTAAGGGAGGTTCTTTCTTTGAAACCACCTGCAGTTCTGAGGGAGATTCTTTCTTTGAAACCGCCTGCAGTTTTGAAGGTGCTCAAGAGGCTCAGCTGTGGGCTCCGGCAGTGGGAGGAGAACGAGCTCGCCGTCGCTCTTCTTCGCAGGGGCGGACCGGAGGCGATGGGCACGGCCGCCGAGCTGATCATCGGTAGCGAGTGGTGATGCCGATGCGGCTAGCATTCTTTCTCATTGGTGTTACTACCATCTGTGCATATGTGAATTGTGAATTGTGATGGGGGTGGGTGTGTCAGTGTGTGTGTATGATTTGTCACTAAGGGGCTGTTTGATTTGAGGCCAAATTTGCCAAGCCATGCCATGCCAAAATTTGGCTAGCCAAATTTTGGTGTCCAAATTGGTGGCCAAAGTTTGGCCAATTTTTGGCTAGAAAATGAACTAGGAAAATTTGGCTAGCCAATGGAGAAAAGAATCTAGCCAAAATTTGGTTGCAAACCAAATACTTGCCAAATTTGGTCAACACTACCAAAATTTGGCATGGCAAGCATTGGCAACAAATGGATACAAACCAAACAGCCCCTAAAACTTTTACGCTCTTCGCTCTCGCTAATAGTACTAGCATTTGATAACCGCCATCTCTTTATTATTATTATTATTATTATTATTATTATTATTATTATTATTATTATTATTATTATTATTATTATTATTACTACTGTTACTATTATTATTGTTGCTGCTGCTGCTATGGAATTTTAAGCTGACAAGTGTGTGTACATGTAAGAACAAAGTAATTTTTGTTTTAGATAAACGTTTCTCGTCTTATTTTTACGCAATCTGTCTTGCTAGTATTGGGTTAGAAGTTGGGTTGTACAATAGTAGTACTCGATCATTGATGCTATCTCGAAAACATCATTTTTACCATTAATTTCTGTTTTAATATATTTATAAAATCTAATAAATTTTGATACTATGAAAGGTTTTTTTGAGATAAATTTACGTATATAATTTTAATTTATCCAATATAAATATATAAAAATATTAATAGTTAAAATTTCAAAAATTTAACGTGTTTCTCAAAACGATTCTCTATCTGTGAACCAGAGTAAGCATCATCTATGACAAAGATTGTGCATCCGAAAAGGACACTGAATTGAATTGGATCGAGTGCAAGGTTTCAAATCTCGTTTTGAGTCAAATCTCGGAGGTTCCCGAAATCCGAAATTTCGGCAAGATTCGGAAATTTCGGACAAAATCCGGACGAATTGCAAAAACCAAATTTCAAAACCGGTTTTTTTTCTACGAGGAAATCCGAGATCTCGGCCAAATTGAACCGGCTGAAAAATGGTTCAAAATACGTCAAAAAAATTTGAATTTTTTTTTTGGGTAGTCCTAACACATCACTAATGTTTCCATAAAAATTTGAGATCATGATCAATCATGAGGAATTTTTTAAAAATCTAGCAGTGGTAAAGTTGTGATAAAAACCGTATATAAAATCAGTTCTTGATTTTTCAAATGTAACAAAT
Organism: Rhipidocladum racemiflorum; assembly: GCA_036346355.1. NCBI lineage: Eukaryota > Viridiplantae > Streptophyta > Magnoliopsida > Poales > Poaceae > Rhipidocladum > Rhipidocladum racemiflorum. The sequence goes on along the minus strand of CM070581.1, from coordinate 56,457,705 downwards.
GAACTTCAAGTCATTTGAAAAGTTTTATATATGTTCCTATGTATTAAGGGAGGTTCTTTCTTTGAAACCACCTGCAGTTCTGAGGGAGATTCTTTCTTTGAAACCGCCTGCAGTTTTGAATTTTGACCAGTAAGAAAAGATCAATGCCATAAATATGAGCACAGATCATGTATATGTGAATCCCCGCCCATATATACATAGGTGAGTTAGTACTGTACCCATTTATAAATACATGTTATCTTAGGTTTTAAATTTTGTTTTTCAATATATGTCATTCAATAATTTTGAAGTGGGTTTTGTACCACTGTTTCCACTCCACTTCTCTCTCATAGTCATACATAGATTGATTCCAACTATCAATGTCAGTATCAGATATTATTTCTCTCTGCTGTTTCAATGCACTAGAAAAGTTCCTATGTATTAAAAAAGTCCAAACCACTTTAGAAATTTTTGAAATTTTTTGTGAATGGTCCTAACACATCCATAATATTCCCATAAAATTTTTAGAAGATAATCAATCTTGGAAAATTTTAAAAAATTCGGAAAGTCCTAACCGACATATTGAACCGACCAAACAATGGTCAAAAACATGTTAAAATTTTTTGAAATTTTTTGTGGATGATCTTGATCCTAAACCCAAGCAAATACAATGCACAAAAATCAAAATCCGGCAAAAAATATCAAATCTCGCCTGAGATTGCCGAGATCTCGCCCGAAATTGTCGAGATCTCACCGAGAAATCCGAGATTTGAATTTTTTTAATTTTCCGGAATTTTGAATCTCGGAGGGGTCCGAAATCCAAGATTTCGCCGAATTTTGGACCCTTGATTGAGTGAAGTGGAATCCTAGGATTGGAACATGTGGCATTTCTCGGTTGTTGTTCCCCTTGCCCATCCCGTGTTTATCCGCATCATTCACCAAAGATTCTGGCGCCTCATTTCTCAGTTGTTGTTCCCCCTGCATGTCCCGTGTTTATCCGCATCATTCACCAAAGATTCTAGCGCCTCTTTTGTTGGAATATTTTTTAAATAAACCATTTTTAATCAAAAAAATCAAGAATATACCCTAAATAAAAAAATTACAAAACTAGCCTCTAATCGCACCACGTGGACGCGACTGGGCACTATCGCGCCACGTGGCAGCGACACACATGTCAGTCGCGCCACGGTGGCGCGACTGAACCCAGTTGCGCCACGTGGCAGCGACTGACAGGCGATGCAGCATTTTCCAATTAATTCTTTTTAATTCATTATATTTTATTCAAATAATTCATATCGGATGCTAGGAACCTCGATTTTAATTCTTTTTCCAATTAATAGTTTATTTATAAAATCTAATAAATTTTGATACTATGAAAGGTTTTTTTGAGATAAATTTACGTATATAATTTTCATTTATCCAATATAAATATATACAAATATTAATAGTTAAAATTTCAAAAATTTAACGTGTTTCTCAAAACGATTCTCTATCTGTGAACTGGAGTAAGCATCATCTATGACAAAGATTGTGCATCCGAAAAGGACACTGAATTGAATTGGGTCGAGTGAAGTGGAATCCTAGGATTGGAACATGTGGCATTTCTTAGTTGTTGTTCCCCCTGCCTGTCCCGTGTTTATCCGCACCATTCACCAAAGATTCCGGCGCCTCATTTCTCAGTTGTTGTTCCCCCTGCTTGTCCCGTGTTTATCCACATCATTCACCAAAGATTCTGGCGCCTCTTTTGTTGGATTTTTTTTAAATAAACCATTTTTAATCAAAAAAATTCAAGAATATACCATAAATAAAAAAATTACAAAACTAGCCTCCAATCGCACCACGTGGACACGACTGGGCACTATCGCGCCACGTGGCAGCGACACACATGTCAGTCGCGCCACGGTGGCGCGACAGAGCCCAGTCGCGCCACGTGGCAACGACTGACAGACGACGCTGCATTTTCCAATTAATTATTTTTAATTCATTATATTTTATTCAAATAATTCATATCGGATGCTAGGAACCTCGAAAAATTTTTCTAAATTTTTATTACGCTATAAGCATTCATAATATATTAAAAAAAGTTGCATGTTTCATGCAAATTTAAAATATTAAAAATCAAGCTTACTAAAAGACCATTTTAGGTATTATGAAGAAACTATATAAACCATGGCTCCAAATATCATGGAAAAAATTTCTAAATTTTTATTAAGCCATAAGGATTCATAATATCTCACAAAAAATACTATGTTTCATGCAAATTTAAATAGTTAAACTTAAGTTTAGTTAAATACCCTTTTATGTATTATGAAGAAACTATATAAACCGAGTCATGTGTACCTCTCGGCCACAAGCATTTTACGCTGACATCAAACTCCGCAGGATTAAGTGAAAGACCGTCACAAAGCCACCCACACAGATTTTCAAAATTCATGTCCTCCGGAGTCTGATGGTATAAAACACGGTGTTGAAAACCATTCAAATCAACCCCATATGGGCCCTCTCGAACTTCTCCTTCAACGTAATGCACTCTGAATGCATCCATAGCAGACAAACCTTCTGGAATACGGAAAAAAAATTGTATGACATACGCAAGGAATTATATAATGCACTCAGTTTCTACAATTCTTGAGGTACCCTAGTATTTGTGGACTAGTTATATTTTTTGTAACTACATACCAATTATATTGACAAAAAAATAATTATAGAAACGCCTTGCAGGGGGGTGTACGGCCCGGCAAGCCTACTGCAATACGAACACAATATTGTATAACATGCGCAAGGAATTATATAAATACGCAAAATAAAATTACTCAGTTTCTACATTTTTGGGGCTACCCTAGTATTTTTCTAAGACTAGTTATATTTTTTCTTACTACATACTAATTATATTGACGAAAAAATAATTATAGAAATTACTAACCGATGAACGACGAACGAACGATCTATGTTTTTCGTACTACCCTAATATTTTTTGAGACTATCTATGTGTTTTCTAACTACAAATCAATTATACTAATAAAAAATAATTATATGAATACATTAAATAAAATTAATCGATTATTACATTTTTTTGGACTAACCTAATGTTTTTCCGACACTAACTATATTTTTACTAACTACGTATCAATTATACCGAGGAAAAATGATTTATATAAATTACTAACCGATGAACGACGAACGAACGAAGAACAATCACGCGAATTTTCTTCTTTTCTTCTCTTCTTCTTCCTTTCTTTCTCTTTTCCTTCTTCTTTTCTTTTGTTCTTCTTTTCTCTTCTTCTTTCTTTCCTCTTTTCTTCCTCTTCTTCTTTCTTTCCTCTTTTCTTCCTCTTCTTCTTTCTTTCTTCTTTTCTTTTCTCTTCTCTTCCTTTCTCTTCTTGTTTCTTCACCCCCTTCTGTTTTTCGGTCGGCCGAAGTCTCCTCGACACCCTCCTTTTTCCCCCCGCCGACGCCACGGGCCAATGCAACGCTGCCACGTGGCAGCTCGCGATTCCGTCGCACCACCGTGGCGCGACTGACCCCAGTCGCTGCCACGTGGCGCGACAGGAGGTCAATGTTGCAATTTTTTTTAAAAGTGGTATATTTCTGAATTTTCGGATTTAAACATGATTATTTTTTTAAAAAAATTCTCTTTTGCTGGCCCAATTGGCGGATTAACCGTTGCTAGCGCCAACCAATGATTACAAGAACAGAATTTTCGCCTCAAATTCCAAAATTTGTGTTAGACAACCTCGCTATCGAATAGTCCGGAGTTGCCTAATAGATCTAAACTGGAGAACAGACATAATATGAGGAGGAACTGCTTTGCTTTATTATTTTGATTGCACGTGTACAATGGGGTGACCCCCTACCTCCTATTTATAACCTATAGCTAGGGTTTCGGGAGAGTCCACAAGGGCCACAATGGGCTGAGTTTCCTAACACTCCCCCTGTCGGGACCTGAATCTGCAAATCCGGACCCTCTGTATATTCTGTACTAGTCCAGGATCACGCTAGTACACAGAGTTAAACAGGGATGAAGTACCACAATCATACACAGTGGAATTAGTAATAAAGTACTTCAAACATTAAATAAACTGGTTACAAGACCTTAAGGTCAACTTACAAATAGTCTGCCATGCAGGGCTTACAATAACAAAAGTAAATAATCAGCAACGGAACAAAGAACGTCGGTGACTCCCATCAATATGCCACAGGCAACTGACAAGGTTCAACTCCTAGATAATTCACCCCCTCGTGGAACTTTGCCTTCTTTGAAGTTGTAGTCTTCTCCTCAACTGATGTTTGTGTTGAAAGCAAGGGTGGGTATACAACATACTCAGCAAGTCATGCACAGAAATGCAATTCTAATACTATATGCATGGCTGATTACAAAGGAATGGCTTAGGGGTTATTTGCATCATGCAGCATTTTATTTCTACCAAATACTCTTAATAGATTCAAAAGCAGTAAAACCATAATATAATAAGTTATCAATCCCTTTTCAAACAAGTTGGCACAAAGCCCTAAATCACTTTAGCAATTATCTCTGGCATACAGCCACCCATTCCCACATTTTTTGTTTTAGAAAATCTAACCCTTGACTGTAATCCCCGAGCGTTGTCCAGTACCGTGGACTCAGCTATTCGAATAGATTTTTACACTCTGCAGAGGTTATACATTTTACCCACAAGATACAATCAACTCACCACGTCTGCCATGAATCACCATATAAGAGTATGCGAATGAGTGATCATAACAAAGCCTTTCAGAAGCCTCTAACTATACAAGTGGACCTCTCCGATTGTTGCACACTATCCCTTCCTTTAGTACAGGCGAAGTATAGGTCAACCAACCGTTGGATAGGGTACTCAGTCAGAGCACCAGACGCCCCTGTTCAATCTACACAAAAGGTATAGTTGACACCCTGAGGTACCAAATGCAAGTTATTAGCAACCTACTCAACTAGGTCCGCCCCATTACAGACATGTGGTTGCATGATTGACCCAGTTCAAAGGCTTGCAAGGTTAAGTCCTTAGGGTGACCAGGGCAAGACTATCCGAAGAACCAAAGCGACTTTCCCGGTGCCACTCATGGCCCACCCTATCATTCTTACCACTTGCCCCGGTCTAAATCTATTTCTCACACCAGCTTGATTATTGTGCAACGCAAGCCAACAATAATATCAATTACCATGTAGAACCACAAGGGTACCTACACTTCACATCATCACGTGGCAAGATTACACTAACTCCAAAATTCATTTCATATAACATTAGTCAATATTATTTTGCCATTTGAAACACATTTCACGTAAGCATGGCTAAGCACCTACTCACGGTCTAGCCTCCCGTGTTGGCACAATCATATCATCCAACTAATTTAACCCAACTTATGGTGACGATGGAATACAGGGCATACAAATATTAATCATCAAGGGTGGAATTAACAACTAGGTTGATTATCTACTTAACCCAAACTAAATTACTCATTTTAATCAACATAGCATGCATAATTTAAATCAAGATATGTTTGAAAAACTAGGAGCAATATAGTCAAAGCACAACTTGCCTTCAAAAAGCTGATGATCCTGATCTAAGACTTGATCTTGAGCTTGGTCTTCAACTTCCGCACCTTCGCACAGTTCAACGTCTACGCGTAGCAGATAAACATCCAAAAACAACGAATAAACACACAAAACAATATACAAACAAACATGTAGGAAAATACTACAAATCAAACTAGCTTGTAATCTCATGAAAATTTCTAAATAATTAGTTTAGCATTTTCTAAGATTTGTAAAATTTATTTTGGAATTTTTGGACGTATAGATTACGAGCTACAAAATTCATAAGTTTGGACTTTCTGTGAATAATTTATCAATATAACTTTAATTATAAAATTTCAGTAAAATTATCATAGAAAGGTATTAATTTTTAATAATTAATAAAATTGGTCGCATGCGATTTGGACTTAAAACGAATTTCTAGCGAAAATGACAAATTTCGTGATTTGGGGAAAAAGGCATGTACCAATGAGGTTCCAGTTCAATTACGAGTTTATCGCTCATCATCAGGCGCCATCGTTTCACCGTTCTCACGAATGAAGAGGCTTCAGGTTTTAACAGAAAAATGAATACGCTTCTGTTTCTTCAGAGTTGCGCACGGTGGGAGAGGTAAGAGGACTAACCGGCCGGTCAAGTGGTGGCGGCGCGGTGTGGCGGACTCGCCGACGGCGGTGGCGGCAACGGCGAGGCAGCCGGTTGGCAACAGTGGCTGGATAAACAAGAAGCACACGGAAAAAGCAAGAACTCCAATCTTTGCAAAATCCGACGAAACGAAGACGAGAGAGCTCTCGTGGAGGGAATGGACGGGTTGGCAACGAGGAGAGGAACCCGTTGCCCCTTCTTATAGAGCGGGAGGAAGACAAAGGGTCTAGAAATCTCAGTGGAAACAAGAAACGTCCGCAAAATGTTTCTCCTGTGATTATGAAGAGATTAGTGGGTGTTTAATTTTTCTAACAGCCAAGGAAGGTTAAGGATGCGTCGTGGATCTCGGTTATGATTTTTATTAAATTTTTGGTGATTTATTGGAGGTGATCTTGAAGGTCTTCGGTGCCTTCTAATGGAGGAGAGAGAGGATGTCTTCTTTGGGGTTCACGACCACTTGAGGAAGATGCACAGTACACCATGTGGCCGGGATAAAATTGATAATTTGCCACTCCAAAGATTGACCCTTTGGATTATGATGCCACTTGAGCCAATGATATATGGGACCATCTGAGTCAATGAAATGTGGGTCCAGTGGCAAATTTGCGAAGCCACATATTTGAAGTGGCAAATAATCAAATCCCTCGCCAGCCGGCAATTAATTACTTATGAATAGTGATTAGATGCAAATGCGTTTGAGATAAAATAGTACAAAAGCGCCAAAAATCATAGAAAAATTCTCTAAAATATTAGATAACATTTGGAACCCAACGAAGTTGGCTTCGTGATTTTTCGATGTATAGATTTTTCGCAAAAAATTTTTTAGTGAATCAGACACCTGTACAGATTTTTGTAAAATCAACGAATTAAGTTATATAACATATTTTTTGAAAATATTTGAGGAGAACACTCTCGTTTTCCATATACTTCATCTATATTTGCAATTTTAGATTGCTTTTGCCTTGTTCTTGCTTGTTCTTCGATTGCTTGTAGGAATTGATCTTCGTGATCAGGTTGATCAATCTCTTCCAATTATTCGAGCTTTTTCACAAAGAATCAAAATTAACCAATGTCATCTACGTACATACCCCACATCGACAATAATTTCCTTTCGACTACAAACCACATTACATTTTCATTATATCCTCTCCCAGGCATAACACACACCCAGGGACAACTAGCTAAGACAATGTTCACGTCAGAACGTTCTTACTTCAAATTTTTCTATAACCTTCACTACCACCAAACGGTACTCTCAACAAAATTTGAACCACGACATCAACTGTAACACCCCGGCATCTATTATGCCCTGGATGTCACCAAACATAGAGGAAACAGCAACTAAATACCACAATTAACAACCTCAATCATACTCCACCTTTGTACCACTAATGTACACACCTAGCCCAAGCTAGGGCCGCAAACCATTTCCAAACCACAAAAAAAAAATTCTAAGAGGGTGTCGCCCTCTCATACACTCACTCAAAAAACAAAGCCCATGAGTATACTCCTCTATTATACTCATCAATTTATAAACATTCCTATTCATATCTCAAACGAGAATGCCAACAAATAGCAACTCTCTCTAGTTGAATGAACCACATCCATGAACTTGAACCCAAAGCGCCACAAATCACTTTGGAACAAAGATTCAACAACATCCAAAGATCACTCTATTTCTTTTCCTAATTCAAGCCACAAAGGGAAAACTCAAATCTCAAATCAATGCGATACAATTTCGCATCGGGGAGCACTCCAACAACAGAGAGACTCCACACAAATCTTTGACAGAAGTTCTCAACAACCAAATACAACTCAACTCGCTCTCACCCAAGCCAAGCCTCTCATTTTAACCAAAAACACATTTTGGAAGAGAAAACCGATTCTCAAATCACACAGAAGGATCCACAACTGTCACAAAAACTCTCAAAAAGAAAGGGAAACTCAAATCTCTTATAGCATAGCCAAATGCCAGAAATTATTCACTCTTTCTTTTCATGCTAGAGAGCAATGGAAATCTCGATTCATGACATGAATGCAAACTTTTCAAGAGCACTCCGGATTAGTCGTATATCCATATATGACTTTCTCACCGACCTGGCTCAACAACTCTTTTATGGTTATAAATATATATAAACGATGTCATGTTTCATTTTCACCAAAGCAGCAAACATACTCGGGGGAAAAACTCCATTAGAAGAGAAACACCGCACGAAACTTTATTAAGGTAACTCACTTTCACAAAAACAAACATCAAGTCTTTACCAAAGTAAAACATCTCTTAGACAACCACAAAGCACTTATGAAACAATCATAAGTTTCACATTTTGAAACACTCGCAAACACCACACACTTCTTCAATTAAACCAAACTCTAGTCAAGATAGAGTTACAAGTATTTTTCAACTCAAGAGCTTCCCACACAACTCGTTATGATTAATTGCTTCCTTTAAATACCGATTACAAAGATAATTCAGGTTGCACGCGAAAGGGCGCGATCCACTCATATACTCTTAGTTAGTATGCCTCCACCATATGACAGAACACAAGGTGGCACGCCGTCAAGCAGTAAGCACCATCCTACCTGCACTGCTGTGACAATTCATGAGGCGTCGTAGTGACCAACGCATCAGAAGTCCAAGGTTACGTATTATTTCATTCTCGTGGAGGGTCTCAAAGTAGTTGTGAAAACTCAGGGTAGACTCTCCGAAGCCTATCCCTTGCCCATCGCAGCGTACAGTGCGTCCATCGAGTACCCATGGTGGGACCATCATTCGGGTGTCCACTGTAGAACTGAGCCACCAACAGATACGGATGAACAGACTCCTAGAAGTACGGGCAACCAATAAGAAAGTGCACCCTAGACCGAATCTGTAGCAATGGGTATTACACTGCAAGAATGGGCTCCTCTCCCGTTATCTTCATGCAGGCTACGCACAATGCCCTATATGTGGAGCAGAGCAAGACCGATCCGAAACTGAACTAAGGGACATCGTCGAGGTGGGCGTTAGTCTAAGCCTCCACGATGTGGATGTAGCTCGGGTACACAACATCTCCCTGTACTGTAGGGAACAACACTCAGCCAAACAAGAAGAGCAGGTATGCAACAAGGTGAGTCCTCACCATGTGTTGCGGCGCATCATTGGGGCATTCCATGTAGCGGTGAAGCCACAACAGCGGAACCCTCAGTCTGTGCTCAGGGACAACATGACCAAACCTATCCCGCAACCTGATTTTTCGATCAGGCCTCCTCGGTGGCAGAACTATCGGTCTGCCCCTGATAGGCAAGCCAGTAATATAGGCAACATCCTGAAGGGTGACAGTCATCTCCGCCCCAACGGAAGTGGAAAGTGTGGGTCTCCGACCTCCAACGATCGACTAGCGCGTACAAGAGAGCCCAGTCCAAAGCGAAGGAATGCCTGATGTCCATCATCCTGGCCAGAGGTAGTAGCCCTGACTCCTGTAGAGTGGGAACGTACCGCTCGTCCAAGGACCAGTGCTCCTTCGGGGCCCTGAGAACGAAAGACGATGGGTTAACACCTGTAAGCCAGAGCTTGGTACGATGCTTGGCATCGTAGTATGGGTCATGCAAAGTCTGCGGGTGTCCAGCCATGTCTTGCAAAAAGAAACAAAAAAATAATACATGTGAGATAAAAAAATAACATGGCATGGCATGACATAACAACAAATAAATATGACGACATGACATTACATAACATCAGTGGATAGATAGCACAGTACATGATATTACATAACAAAATAATGAAATTACAGGAAGGTACTAACCGCACACAAAAATATAATTAAAGGTAATATAAAAAATAACATTAAATGAAATAATATGACATTAGGTAGCACGGTACATGATATTACATAACAAAAAAATAAAATTACATGAAGGTACTACTCACACAGAAATAAATTACATGACGGTACATTGTCATGGTTGCTATGGATGGGTTGATGAGCCGGCCCTATTAGGACAATTCTTCATTGTATGCCCTATTGTCCTGCATATATGGCACTTCCGTGCAGCTAGTCCGTCTCCCTGCTAACTTGCGTCCATATCGTTACGGATTCGCCGTGACTACCACCGTCCACGGCCGCTCTTTCAAAATGTCATTCTAAGACTAAGTCACTTGCCCCAGCCACAACTCCCTATAATGCATGTCCAAGCCATAGGAGTTGAACTCCGAACTCCATGTCCCAAACAGATGGTCGTCGCTGAAGTACTCAAAGATGTACGCCATAGAGGACCGACGGAGAATCGCGCACACCACATATACATGCGAGCATGGCTTGTGCAATAGTTATGGTTTGTTGCATGTGCATATCGCCACATCACGTACTGTGCATACTTGTTTACGGTACCCTCTGCAATGGCCATCGACGAACTTCTCTCGTAGACGCACTTTAAACTTTAGCCTGACTCCATCCATGGTGCGGGCGTCGTGTGAGCGAGCCTTTTCTATTTTCTTCTCCATGTATGCATGCATATGTTCGGAGAATTGCTTTCCTAAATCTATTGCTTTTTTGCATTCATCCCCCTATTCACGAAGTATCCAACAGTCCTATTCCAGGTCTCCTCCACGATGGTACTAATTGGGAGGGATCGAACACCCTTCAAAACACCATTGTAAACCTCTGACATGTTAGTTGTCATTATGCCATATCTTGCGCTGTCCGTATCATGCAACATGGACTATTTCTCTAACTTTAGAGCATGCAACTGCACCCGCTGAGAGAAGTTGTTCACCTCAGAGATTGACTGTGTTGTATGTTTCACGGCCTCCTCATCGAGCACTCTCCATATGGCCTCGAATTTTCGCCTCTGGTTTTGCATGCAGAACCTCCTATGTAGGTTCACGGCACGATGCCTTATGCACCAGCAATTGACGATATCATTCCATTAGTACGATGGCTGTGTCCCTCTTTGCATGGTGCTGATGGTGAACAATAACCCAGCATGCCTGTCAGTGATGAGGCATATGGTTGGGCGGTCTTGGACAATAGCTTGCTTCACATTTGCTACGAACCACAACCAGCTCTCTGTATTCTTATTTTTCATGATTGCATAGGCCACCGGAAGTAGCTGGTGGTTGGCGTCCGCCGCGACCGCAATCAGTATGGTGCCACTATACTTGCCGGATAGAAAAGTACCATCCATGGTCAACACAGGCTGGCAGTACTTAAAGCCTTGAACAGCCGGTCTGAATGCCCAAAACACATGGTCGAGGATGAAATAGTTGGGGCCCTTCATGGGGTGCGGCTTATCCATCTTGTTGATGTCGATCCCAGGATTGGCTTCAGCAATCTGGTGAAGCATGCGATGAATAAGGTTGTACTCCTCTTCGTACGTGCCATATATCATCTCTATAACTTTCTTCTTCGCTCACCACACCTTGTCGTAGCTAACAGGATACCCCACCATGTTAACCACATCGGCCATCAGTATCTTTGGTGAAATGCTCATGTTCGCTGTAACCAACTGAGAAATCAGGCTGGCAACATATGAGGACGTGATATTTCTGTGCTTCTGCAGTGGCTCAGCAAGCATACAAGTGTGGTCTGTCAGGATAGTTATCCTGAAGTCCGAACTCGCGCCCTTGAACTTCTGGGCACGGATCTTACCGGGACACTCAGGATCCATGCACTTTACAATGTAGGTCTCTTGATTCGACCTGTACACCCGGTATGTGCGGCTGATGTTCACCGCACATATAGCAATTGCCTGCTGGGCGGCACTTCGTAGGGAAGTGTTGCCCTACCAGCACAGTGTCCTGATCGAAGGCCCATTCAGTGTCGGCTTCGTTTGGCAGCATGAGAGACATCATCGCCAGATCGTCCAACCGAGAAGACACGTACTCTATATCGGTGGACACAATGCCACCGACTGGAGCTGCATCGTTGTCTCCACTGCTATCCATGTCGACTTCCTCATCTTCATCGGATATTGCTACGTTCACCATGCCTTTGAGGTGCTCGTGGCAGTCAATGCAAGCGAACCACCACCGCCCAATGTCTTCATCCGCCCGAAAGTCATTCGCACCATTATCCCCACTGCTGGCCCCAGAGGATGCTTCGCCAACGACGCCATCGCCACCGAGGGGACTAGAGGTTTGGCCTCTGTCCAGAAAGTGCACATACACCATTGGCCGAAGGTGTATCAACACTCAGGGTTCATCACAATTTTGATGTATTCACCCCACATTGTGTTTCCCACAATCTTGCGTAGGTCCCACTCGTAGTTGGTGGAATCTCCCACGACTTTGGCATGTACCGCCTCAATTACGAGCTTCTTTCGGGCAGTCTCCCGATCAAATGCGCTTCTCACGCACGTACGAAGGTCGGCTAGACTCATCGCCGTTAAACCTGGAGCCCTGATCATCTTCCTTTCGCAGTTCGAAAGGTCCACCCCATATGGACCCTCTCGAACAATGCTATCACCATAAAACGTGAACAAATCTTGAATTTCTGCTATTTAGTACCTACCATAGCGAAAGACCCAAGCACGCACATTAAACACTAACGTACGATTCGCATAAAAGTTCAATGATACACCGTGCGGCGGAAAAAAGTGGACTCTGAGCGGCGGAAAATCCGGTCTCCATGCAGAAAATCCGGGCCCCATGGTGAAATCCAACGTTCTCTAAGAGCTGATTTTCTAAAAAATAATAAAAAACAAAATCCTACGGACTCAGAGCGATGAAATAAAAAACAAAAAAAAATTAAAATATATATTCAGTGATCGGGGACTACTTAAATAAAAAAATAAAAAATAAAAAATATAATGTAGCGGTCGGGATCGCTTAAATAAAAATAAAATAAAATAATACATTTCATCGGTCGAGGTCTCGAGGACCGCTTAAAATAAAAAAAAATTAGAAAAATTTCAACAGTTAGAGACTGCTGGAAACGAATTAAAAAAAAAAATAGCGGACCAGATTAGCTGATTTGTACTGTTTAGAAACTATTTTCATAATTTTATCGAATGAACAGTTCGTTACGTAAAAAAAAATAAACAACCCAAAAATTTCTTCACATGTGGCATGAACACTTAAACAGCATGGAAATGTGCAGCCCAAAAATAGGCTCCCCACGAAAAAGGAGAGGGCAAATTAAGCAGCTAAACGAAAACACACCCAAGGGAGAAATGGCGATGGCGATACAGCCATCCTAGCCTCCTCCCCTCCACCTTCCATGGCCGTCCCTCCCCTGGCGCTCCTAGCCGCCGCCATAGCCGCCCTCGTCATCCTCGTCCTCGCCGTCTTCGCCTGCCGGCGATGGTGGCGGCGGCTCCGGCACCGCCGCGCGGTCGAGGCCCCGGTGGCCCCTCCCCCGGTCGCTAGCGAGGTCAAGATCCAACTTTTCTTTCTCCCTTTTCCTGTTTCACTGTCGCTTGATCCGGAATCGAATCGTTGGGAGTCGAAAACCCGGCGTTTCTTGATGCGAATCGGTGGTCCTGGAGTTCTCTTGGAGGATCGTGCTAGAGACAAGAATGGCTGGTTGATTGCGTATGGGGTTCTTGGTGCCACGGTAGTAGCGGTGAACATTTTGCGGTGGCGGTGGGTTTTGTTCTTGCTAATTTGTTGTTGGTTGTTGTTCTTTTTTCATTGGCTTGTTTCTTGCATTGATGGATTAGACGTCCGGTCATGGTAATCGTTGAGTCAGTTTGGAGGTTGATTATGTTGTTTGCTAGACTTACATTAGTGCGATTATTCATGAAAGTCTTGTTGTTTATCTGATGTGTTATGCCCATTTGGAAGACTTCAATCATGTTTAGGGCAACATTTTATTGCTTGCTATAGTTCAATTACATGCAAAAAAATTGGGAGAGAAAAAAGAATGGAGAAGGGCAAGTTTGTTTGTTCTGTGGTTACTCCAAATGCATTGGCATATTATATAGAAAAATGAGAAAAATGCACGACTTTCTACAAATATGCTAGGATCATGTTTTTCTAAAAAAAAATCCTTCCAGAACTTCTTGGAGTAATCAGTACTAGTGTACTATTGGAATTTCATTTGAATTCCTACTAAGGTCCTAAATAGTGGATATCATACCTGATAGGCTTTAGCATATCATGTGTACTATACAGGCGATACGATGGACAATATACAAAAAAGTATCCGTAGAGTATATATACATCAATCGCTGTATTGGAACTTTACAATTATTCATAATTTTACTTTACAAGTTGCATACATCATGATTCATGACTTTATAGTAGAAAGTTAATGTGAATGGAAAAAGTCCATGTTTTGGTCCTCTACTTAAAACTTGGTCCAGTTTCCACCCTGTACTATAAAACCGGATAAATAAGCCCCTTTACTTTCAAAACCAGTTCAAATGAGGTCAAACTTGAAACCAGGTGGTTGGCACGCTGAGTGGCTTCCCATGTGGCAAGTGCAAGTGCCAAGATACCACACTCATGCATGCTTAGATCTGCCACAAAGCCCGTAATATCCGGAGTTTCCAGATGCTTATGTAAACATATATAGTATGATCTTTGAGTTTCCTGTACATGCTCATATCTCATATTTAGATATTCAACAATGGGCCAAAGCAGCCCATCCGTTTCCTCCTTTCCCTTTTTCTCCCTATAACTGTGTAATGGATCTGGACATTTTGTCTTTCTGGTTGACATAACATGCCACATGTCAGCTTTTATATTCCTAATTCCTTATAAGATAACATTAATTTCTGTATTTTTTACTTTTATTATATATGTGTGTACATGGCATATCAGTGTTTTAAGGGAAATGGCATGTCACGGTATTGGCATATTGTGTTCTTGTATCGGTATCGGCGTATATAGGCAACCTAGGCTGACTATAAGTGAGGACGGAGCATGCGGAGCATTAATTACTCTTCGGCGTCCCCCTTTGTGCAAACGCGCTGCTGCAACTATGTGCTCCTCACTACCATCCCAAATCCAAACTGCGTCGGTTGACTCCAAGCACAGCCGCCACAACAACTGCTGCCTATGCGGGTGCTACCATGGCCATCTACGATCTGTTAGTTGGGAGAAGCAGCCAGCAAAACAAGAGAGGGAGACGGGGAGAGAGAGGATCTGGAGGCCCGAGTATATAAGTTTATTATCGATTCTCTAACCTTCGACAGTTCCGTCGACTGTCGAAGGTTAGGGAATCGACACCCATCCAAACCCATGCACCTTCACCCCCTGGCTTGCCCTAGATCCCTAACCCCTCCTCTCGTCTCCCTTCGTGTACGCAGCAGTGTCGCCTTTTCTTGCACTCGCTCTCTCTAGCCCCAATGCCCTCATCCGTCTTGTGCCCTCTTTGCCGCTAGGAAGCGCAGTAGCATCAGGCTAGCAATAGCAACAGGACAACATCATCGTTTCGTTCTGCCTCTTAACCAGTGCTAGTCACGGGAGCAGTGCGGAAGAAGCTATCGGTGAGCAGTGAGGAGGGGATGGCATTCATGGAGGAGCGCGTTTAGCTGAAGATGGGCAGCAATGGCAGTGGACCATCAACAATATATTGAATGGTATCAGGGAATATCATATGCATATCATGAATTATTTTCATTCTTTTGAAAATTGAAATTACACCGATGCACCTCAGACACGTATCCAACCATATCGGTATCGGATACATATCACGATACTGGTACGTGAGTTTTTGGGCGTATCGGGGTAAGGTTGACGTCAGCTGTGTCCACTATGCCACCGCTATCGAGCCCCGCCGTATGGTGCTGGAGAACCTTGGGTTACCAAGGCGTCTCGTGTTCACCCCATCATCGTTGAGGGAATCACATCGGAGGAAGAAGAAAGGGATTTGGCAAAGATTTGAATTTGACAAGTGGGCCCAACAATTTTACTTTTATTTGCTGGGTCAAATATGTGATATTTCCTAGTGTGCGAGTGATGCGGTTGGTCCACGTGGCAAAACCACAATTACGTGGCAAATCCACATGTAATATCAACCTTTATGGGTTAAATGCTTCGGTTTTGAAATTGAAGGGGGTTATCTATCCGGTTTTGTAGTTCAGGGCTGAAACCATAGTTGTCACGGCGTCGCCTAGTCGTCGCGGCGGCCGGAGGGTGACACCGGGACGGCTCACCTTTACTGGAGGGCCGACGCCGGTCGGAATCGCGCCAGGACCGACGATCGCTAGATCCAGCTGGGGCTTGGCTGCAGGGACCACCGGATCTGGCGAGAAACTACCGAATCTGGCGAAGGAGCCGACCGGCGGTCGCTAGATCTGGCTGCATCCAGGCGAGGTTTGGCGGCGGGGAGTACCAGATCCGACGAGAAACCGCCGGATCTGGTGAAGGAGCCGACCGGAGGTCACCAAATCCGGTCGCATCCGGGTGAGCCAGAGAAGGCGCTGACGCCAGGAGGGAGAGGGGATTTGACGGCGGCGCGCTGGGGGGGGGGGGTGGTGGAGGCAGCAAGCTCGGTGGCGGCGTGGAGAGGGAGGGGCGATGATTGGGGGCAGATTGCTCGTTCGCGAGATGCGGGGGGTGGGGCAGCGGAGCCGACAGCTGGATCTGGAAATGCGGAAAGAGAGACGCAGGGGGTGGGCGGTGGGGGGAGGGTTAGGAAAAAAAGGGTAGGCCAATGGGCCGGCAAGTGGGATAGTTAGGGAAAAAAAGGGAGGCCAATGGCCCGAGTTAATTTCATGTCATATGAGATATTTTTTTTTTCATATGAGGTATATTTTTTAATTTCATGTCATATGAGATATTATTTATTATTTTCATTATCTAATCACCACCTATGCGTCCATGTTGTTTGGGCTCGCCTCGCCTAGCTGGACCGTCGTGACTACTATGGCTAAAACGATAACAAATGAAAAGAGATCTAAAAATGGACTGGGCCGTCCTTACAAAGCCCACCTACTGCTCCTCTCCCCCTCATTACTCCACCCTTTCTTCATGAGATGGCCACCGCCAACCCATATTGTAACACCTCAGCACTCCATGTGCTCAAGATAGTATCACAATTTACTTTTTCGTCACTTTTACCATGACTTTAACCACACTTTGAGCAAGCATCCTTAAACAACTAAGTAATTACCACTACTATTAAACAATATTAATAAGAATTTGCATAATAACTTGAACAAGAATAATAACAATAATAATGTTGGAACCACATGTTCAAGCACGCCCGAGTCCACACGCTCGGGAATGACCAAGTCTTCGCACTTGGGTACGTTCGGATCACATGCGTCAGGGAGCAATCTTTACCTTTTGATGACGAGCAACAAGGATTAAAAACAATGAAATAAACAACTAAGCTTCGCAAATAATTTATAAATACATCTAAGTTCACATGACCATTATTATGAATACGAAAGTTCATCAACTAAATTGACCAGACACTTTATTATTTCCAAAAGTGATCACTAATAATAGATAACTGTGGAAGATGATGTGACAAGTGACATAATAGCACTACTCTCATCCCATGCATGTCGCCTTCATTGTTCACCTAAAACATTAAATAAGCAAAAGTGAGTCCACGACTCAGCAAGTTCATAATAAAATAATAACATAGCCATTTATCATATTTATCTCATTAGTCATTGTTCTGCTAAAATCCAATTTTATGCTGAGATGTTTATTCTTTGTTGACATTTTCACCACATGATCGGCATCAAACTCTTCCTTTCATTAATTACGGTGTGGACATCCATGTATTTTTTTTATCTCACATGCCAGTCTATTCCTTGCAGAATGAAGATCTAAATAGGCCTCTCCTCCCTGAAAATGTGGATGATCACTCTAGCCAGAGTAACAGTTTTTCTGGAAGTGCTGTTGGAGAATCTTCGAAGATTCAAACAAATAGGAGTAACACTTCACCAAGAAGTCATGGAATTACTGATACTGGCAGGATTTATCCTGCTGAATCCTGCGCTATACAAGGTATACTTAATCGTACCCAAACATTTATTAGCCTACTTGGAAGATCACCTCTCTTCAGTTTTTCCTGTCTTTGTTGGATTGCTCAGCTCATGTATATTCACTTATTGATAGCAATGCCGACTTTCCAGTTACTGAAAAGTACTATAAATTTTGTAGGAGAAACTCATGTAATCGATGTTACAAATGATACTTCTGAAGATTTCCATTTGGGAAGCACACTTAAGTGTGCAACACTTGCAAGTTGGCCAAAACCTGATCAAAAGCACAAAAGAAGGGTCTCTGGAGATGATAATCATAATGGCAACATTTCTCTGAAGGATAATACATATAGTAAGATATCCCTCAAACTTTATTTAAACATTTTATTAGCCCATGCCTTGCAAATGTTGGCATTTGTATGCCCATTTCATCCAATGTTTTGCTAGAAGTGCAGGAAGCAGCCTAGATGTAGAGGTCATAGCTGGCCCATCTCATGGAATAAGCTGTTCCCGACAGTCAACTAGTCCTACACTGCCAATTACTCTTGGAAGAATTCCCCCAAGTGATTTGGTGTTGAAGGACACTGAAGTGTCAGGGAAGCATGCTCAGATAAACTGGAATGCGAAGGTAAGTTGCTCAGGAATTATGTATTCATTTCTTGTGTCTTCTACTTGAAGCTATTTGGTTGGTTCTTTCTCCAGCCTTGTGGCTCATTGCCAAAAACTGGATAAGTGGATGTTTGTGATGAACCCTAAGGGCGCGTTTGGTTCGCTGTATCAGGTTGAACCGAACCGTTCCATACAGGATTTAATCTCGTTCATGCCTTTGGTTGACTGAACGGAACCATCTGGTACAGGATGAGATGGTACAGATTCCTAGAATATTCCTTGAAGATGCTGTATCGTTTGATACGGCGAATTCGGCTGAACCGATCGGTACAGGACCGACCGGTACCATTCCATCCAGGATCATCCCATCCATCCTGTACCATCCCATCCCATTCAGCCTGATACATCCAACCAAACACACCCTAAGAGTACCGTTCTGTGTGATTCTGGTCAGATGTATGCTTTGCCAATTGTGTTGGATGCATTTTTCTTTGATTTAGAACTTGACTGACTTAATTTTATCCATGAGTGATCAGTGTTGGGTGCTAGGGTGGTAGGGCCGTACATTCCTAACCTAATCATGCACAAGATCCTGAAACCACCCTTTTAGAGAATAAATTAGTTCTAGTGATTTTGTTATACAGTAACTTAACGGTGAACATTTTCATCTATTTCTTGAATCTTAAGCAGAAACAGTTTCTGCTGTCATGCAATTTTTCAGTCAGCACTTCTTTATTGGTAACCACTTATTTATGCGCAGAAGCTTATTTCCTTGGCTGTAATTATGAAAATGTTTGAGGCATTGAGCATTTACCGAATTGGAAATTGTATATTAGAAGGCCAGCTAGTCTGTATCACATTACTGTCTTTGGGCCACTTGCTCTCTCCTTCGATTACTCGTGTGCTGCAATCAAATCGTGGAATCTTCCACTACCTTGAAACAGTAAACAAAGTGATTATTCATATATTGCAGGCAATGAAATGGGAACTTGTGGACATGGGCAGCTTGAATGGAACATTCTTGAACTCCCAGGCGGTTCACCATCCAGATGTTGGGTCTAGACATTGGGGTGAGCCTGCTGAACTAGCAGATGGTGACATTATAACTCTAGGGACTTCATCAAAACTATCTGTAAGTTCCTGATATGCTTCCAGTAGCTCGTTTCATTTCTTTCATTTCTTCCAAGATTGCTGAATTTTCTTTGTTGATTTCCCACTCTCGGGCCACAACTGGTCTAGCATATTATGTTCCATTTTAGGTTGTTTTCAGTGTTCCTCTAGGCGCTAGGCGGCTGTTTAGGCGGGATAAATAAGCTAGGTGGGCTAGGCGGCTGCCTAGGGGAACAATGGTTCTTTTATAGAAGTCTGAAATGAATCTTTTGAGGATTGATTAAGAGATGGCGTGTCTTCTACAATTGATCTTGTAGCAAATCTTACTCCTGAACCTTATACATAATATCTTCAATATCCTTAATTTCAAAACCATTTGGATTTTTTAGGTTAAGAAATTATATGGCATTTTTCATTGGTATCTGGCATTGTTAATCTAAGGGAAGAAGGAATTAATGTCATAGGTAATATTATATGGAGATTTTGAGCCCCTGCTGAACCATAGACCTGTTCGTTACATGATATCCACATATTTGGTCCAATTCAAGTTGAAAAAGGGTTTGCTCCCTCAACACAACTTGGATAATAATGTTGACCGAAAATGTTTTGACTGGACATGAGTTCATGAGGGAATGGTACATACATATTTAATATGTCCAACCTTACTTACAATAAATTGGTTATTTCTTAAAACTACATTGATTTACTGCACTTGATAAGTAATGCAATCAAGTCACCTGTTATGGTCTGTAGATCATAACAGGTGGACACCACAGAGAGAGGATGGCTGTACGGTGTCAGCGTGCTTGGGGAGAGAAGGGACAAGAGACTGGGAATAACTTCTTGTTGATTTCTTGCTTGATGAATACAAAGATGACATCCATGCAAATAGGTGGACTCCTCGTAAAATGGAAACTAAACATCTGATATGCATCTAATCAATTAACGAGATATGGCAACTACTACCAAATCCTGAGTTATGCCAACTAATGCAACTTCCTAACATGAAGACAAGGAGATAAGATTATATCTCCTAACAACTTGCTGGCCTCCTCACTTGCTAACAAAGATGCTGCTGCCAACCATTTGGATTTTTTTAGGTTTAGATGGCTATTGTAAGCTTGTAGCCATACTTCAAACTGAATACATTAAGGGTGTGTTTGGTTGATGGGATGAAGTTGTATGGGATGATATGATCCTGTACCATTTGGTTTCATTATTTTGGGTGAATGGAATGGTTCAGCATCTATAGGAAATATTTCTTAAATTTGTATCACTTGGTCTAGGATAGGATGGTTCCATTCAAACAACCAAACACATGGATGACTTTTTTCTAGAACTATCTCATACATGTACCACTTGGTATAAGCAATCAAACACACCCTAGTTTACTAGTCCTATGCTAAATTATGTAAACAACACTCCTCCTTTATCTCACTAACATTAGCAAAAAAAAAGAGTTTATTATAATAAATTCCCAACTTTACAAATTGTTGTAGTCAGCAGTCTACTTGTGTCAACGTGTCATCCACCATGGACACCTGAATTTATGAGAACTCAAAACACATTGTATGACCACGTATAAAAATGGTTCAAATAGATGGCATATTTCATTGGTATCTCGCATTTTAATATAAGGGAAGGAATTAATGTCATAGGTAGTGTTATATGGAAGTTTTGAGCCCCTGCTGAGACATAGACCAGTCTGTTATACCCATAATTCTCGCATATTTAATCTGATTCAAGTTGAAAAAGGGTTTGCCCCATCAACAAAACTTGGATAATAATGTTGACCTAAAATGTTTTGACTGGAAATGGGTTCATGAGGGAATGGTATATACATGTTTAATATGCCCAACCTACTTTCAATAAATTGGTTATTTCTTAAGCTACATCGATTTAGTGCACTTGACAAGTAATGCAATCAAGTTAGTTGTTATGGTCCTTAGATCATAACAAGGTAAACATCGCCGAGAGAATGGCTGGATGGCGTCAGCGTGCTTGGGGAGAGAGGGGACAAGAGTTTGGGAAGAACTTGTTGATTTCTTGCTTGGTGAATAAATAGATGACATCCATATAAATAGGCGTAGTACTCCTCATAAGATGGAAAAATACCATGTGATATGCATCTAATCAATTAACAAGATATGCATGCAAATATTACCAAATCCTGAGGTATGCCAACTAATGCAACTTCCTAATATGAAGATAAGGAGATAAGATTCCATCTCCTAACAACTTGCTACCCTCCTCTGTTGCAACTGAAGGTGCTGCTGCCTTTGCACATGCCGCTGCCAACCATTTGGATGTTTTAGGTTTGGACGGCCATTTTAAGCTTGTAGCCATACTTCAAACTGAATACATTAATTTGCCTCCAATGCTGTATTATGCAAACAACACTCTTCTGCTTTCTCTTACTTCCATTAGCCTAAAACAAAATGTATAACATATTAAATTCCCAAATTTACAAATTGTCGCAGTCAGCAGTCTACTTGTGTCAACGTGTCAATCCTCCATTGACACTTGAATTTGTGAGAAGTTGAGAACTCAAAAATGCATTGTATGACTACGGATAAAAATGATACAATTATATGTTATGTTTCGTTGGTATCTGGCATTTTAACCTAAGGGAATAATGAATTAATGTCATGTAACATCCCAATTTTTTGCCCTTTTTAAAATCTTTTGTGTAGTAGCCCTCCAAAAATTTTCACATTTTATTTGCCAATTAAAGCTCAATATGGGACTTTCATATATAAAAATGGTTTAATACGAATAAACCCCAAGTGAACAATTGTCAAAATTATTTTATGTGAGTTCCTTGTGCTTAGAAATATTTTCCAGAATTGCCTGGGAATTTTTCGAGTGCATTTGCTATTTTATTTGTGCTCTTTTGCTTTTTGTTCTGTATTTTCTAAAAAAAACTACATTAAATTGCTAGAAAAGGCTTTGGGTCGAAACTTGCCGTGCCGGTCTGTTTTCCCCGCAACCCAATCTGTCCCACCACTTTTCCTGCACCCTGTTCCGACTGGCCCATATGTCGCCTTGCCCTATCTCCGCACCGCAGCCTAGAGCCCTAGCTCGCCGCGCGTTGGCACTACGTCGCTGATAGGTGGGGCCCACCTGTTAGTCGTCTACGCTGCGTATCTAACCCAAACTCTGCCGTGCTGTCGGATTTGCGCCGAACTCCGCCTTATTCTCACCTCTTCCATGCATAAAAGCCACTTTCGAGCCCAGATCCGCATCGCTAGGAGCTTTCTGTCCAAAGCCCTAACCCTAGCCACAAAATCCGCGCCGCCGTTGCCCCGAAATTTGGAGATTCCTGCAACGTTGCCACCAAGCTTTTGGCCGGATACTGCCACCGTAAGTATCCGTTGTCATTGACCCCACCATCATGGTCGCCGTCGCATGTTCTACTCGGTGCTCCCGTTCCTGCCATAGGAGCATCGTTTGATGTTGTCGACACCAAGGAACCCGTCGCCACCGATGCCTTGATCGTGCTGCCATCCATCGGAGGTCACCATCGGCCACGACACCCGTGTCACCGAGATCGCATTGTTGCATCCTCTCGAATGGTGTCCTTCGCTCTCCCATAAACCCTATCCAGCAAAGGCCAATGTCGCCGTCGTGCATGCCATCGCCGGTGACCCTAGGCCCTAGTGTCGCCGTTGACATGGTAGCCACATCATCGCCACGCAAGCGCTGCGTGTCGTCGATTCAGTAGCCACATCGTGCCCCATCAGTTGCCATGTGGATGCCACGTCATGCCACGCCTATGCCACGTAAGCAATGTTATTAAGTCGTAAAGTCGAGTCGCCAGAGGGGCGACTAGTCGACCGACTAGTCGCGACTAGTATCGACTTAGCCTCTAGACTAGGAAGTATGTTAGTAGGACATGTCACATACTAAGTTGTAGCAATAATTAAGCACATATACATATTGTAAAGCATAAAATGAAGAGAAGAACAACATAAGCATGATGATGATATGGATTGGAGGCGTCTAGGGTTCGGCCCCTCTATTCCAGTCGCTCGACTGGTCACTCCAGTCGCCCAGTCGCCCGACTAGTCGCTCCAGTCGCCCGACTAGTCGCTCCAGTCGAGTCGAGCGTCCTAGTCGTGCTCCATGCACCGACTGGACGACTAATCGTGGATTAGTCGGCTACTAGTCGACGACTTAATAACAGTGCACGTAAGCATAGGCTAGACCGGTTTAGTGGACCTAATCTACCTGGACCTAGTCTATGACATGTGCGTACCACATGTCTAGCTGCTTTTTAATAAAATCCGAAAAAATATTGCCTTTGTTTGGTGTTTATTTGCTTTTCGTCGCTTGTTTCACGTAGACGTTGAAGTGCCGGGACTTTCGAAGGAGAAGAGTTGACTCAAGGTCAAGACCAAAATCTATTCCAAGGCAAGTTATACGTTGATAATGTTGAACCCAATTTTATAGTACTTTGTTTCAAATTATTGCATGCTAGTTATAGTACTTTGTTTCAAATTATTGCATGCTAGTTCAAATTATCAACTGTTTAATTATTTTGGGACTACTTATGCAACCTACTTGATTATACCTACCTTGTCATTTGTTATGCCATGATCATTTGTCGCCCTATGTTGATTAATTATTAGTTGGTTATTAAATATATCACCAACGTTGGTTGGTTTAGACATGATTAGTGTGCTTAGCAATGCAACAGGTTGTTGATACCATTTTGAAGTTACAAATTCAATTAGGACTGTTACTATAGGGTATTGATACTATGACTGTGAGAAGGTTGTGTCATGTGTTGTCACACGAGATTTTGTTGATGGCATGTGTTGCACTATAATCAATATGGGGTGGTAAATGATTTGGATTAAGGAAGTGGCAAGAGGCCGTGTGCCGGTGGGTTTGTGACATTAGGTTAGTGATTATGTGTGAAAAAAATCAATTGATATGGTTTTTTGTGAGTAGACCGAAAGTCTTCCTTGGTCAATTAAAGATAAAGACTTAACCTTGTAAGCCATTGAACTAGGCTAAACATACAACTACATATCTAGAATGGGATAAACCTAATTTAGTAATTACCGAGTCTTGACATTTGAGTCCTTTGGTAGTAAACTAAGCTGTGTGCGCGGTCGAGGAGGGTGTGTGCTGCAGCAGCGCCACATCTTGAACAATTATTGTTCTTAGTCCAACGGTGGGTATCTCCCATTCTTCTACTCTGTGTTAGGATGGAATGGTGAGATTAGGCTTATCGGGAGGATCAATGTTCGGGCAAAGTTTCCGAAAGGTTTTGTTATGATCTTCTAAGTCGTATGTCAAAGTGAACGTGTTATGGCTGACATTAAGAGATTGACCATGTCTTGTAGGTAAGTATATAACCTCTGCAGAGTGAAACTATTCAAATAGCTGTGTCCCCGGTTTTGGACAATGGTTGGGAATTTCACACGAGGGTTAGATTTATAAAACAAAACTGGGAAGGGAGGCTGTGTGCCAGAAAAGGAGATAGCGTAGGCTGTATGCCGACTTGAGAAATCTCTAGATAACTTATTAGTGTTATTTGTTTTACATATGGTTTCAATCTATTATCGTACCTAACAGCTGAAGTATGCTTTGTGCAAAAGTAACCATATCAACCATTCTTGGAGTAAGCCTTGCATGTAGTTATTAGACATTCTGTGTTCAACTTGTTGAGTACTCCATGTACTTAACCTTGCAATAATCATCAATCAGTTGGATAAGAGGAGTCAACACTAGCTCTATTGCAGTACCGTGAAGAGGCCGATTACTAGTGTCGATGATTGGGAAACGGGTTTTGTCGAGCTTACTTGTTCAATGAGGGATTAATACAGGCCCCTTTTTTGGTGAAGGGTTAGCGTCTGAACCAGGGTTCACAATTTCGGCGATTATCGTGCGAAAATCGCGATTTTCGGACTGAAACTGGTTAAATAAAATAAGATTCAAAAAATTTAAAAATTCAAAAAAATTTATGCGGCGTAAATATCGCGAGAGAATCGGTGAAAACCGAGAGAAAATCGCTCCAAAATCGCTTTCGAGAAACATTCAATTGGTAGGTCAAAATATCGCGATAATCGGTGAAAATCGGAAGAAAATCGGTGAAAATCGAGAGAAAATCGTGGTTTTTTTGAAATTTTTTTCTTCAGAAGTTTGGATTTTGAAACCATGCGATTTTTGGCGATTTTCTAGCGATTTTCGACAAAAATCGGTACTGGGAGGAGCTCGATTATCTGTTGTCAAAAGAAAAGGTTAACCCTGGTCTGAACAGTGCTCGAAAGACACAGGATACTCGGAAAGAGGACATGGGGTTTATACTGGTTCGGGCCTCCCACAGCAGAGATAATAACTCTACTCTAGTGGTTTTCACTATTGTCGTAGAATCCTTACAGAAAGGTTCGTGTTTTTGTGACTTGCTTTTTTGCTCTCCTGAGTGTGTTCTCGCGCGTCTCTCCCTTTTATCAATTTATTCAGGGGGTACTTATAGCTTAGAAAATATCTATCATAACTGCAACCGAATAATGCGCACTTGGTTGCATTAACCGTGGCTGCAACTGAAGCCTTGATTCTCGCCACGTTCCTGTCGTGGGCGTAACGGCCCCAGATCGTGGCGTAATTATCGCTATCTGGGCGTTATGGGCCGAACGCGACCTTCGACCATGTTCAAGGAGTTTCCCAGCTCTGCTTGATAATTTCGAGCTCTCATGTTCGCAAGCAAGAGCATGGGCGCTCGTGGCCGAGCACTGAGTCTAGTCCGATCGGGCAGACCAGCCAGCTAGATCATTCAGGGGTCCTCCTTGGGAACATCATCCAAGGGCATGCATGGTCGACCGAATATGGCTGCCAGGGTATAACAGTGTTTATGGGCATTATCCAATCCCCGACAGTTAGCCTCAGAGGCTCAAGTGGAAAACTACTTGACGGGGCTTTCCCCTTGAGCCTACAGACTTAGTGGAGGGATTAGAATCTTGCAGCGAAGCGCTAGTACAGCATCCAAGCATGTCCCGCTTGTGGACGAACATGGTTGGGAGAAACCGAGCTTCCAGCTCGGCCTCCAACCAAGGAAAGCTCAGGCAAGGGAATACAAAAAGGGTCGCGCCGGTTCCTTCTCAGCGAAGCCTCATGATTCTTGATGCAGACTTTTGGGAATCATGCTTTTATTGGGTCAAGCTTTGAACTTCGCGTGTCGACTCGTCGACTCGTAAATGGTGAGAAACTCTTGACCTGCTCCCGAACCTTTAGGGCTTCTCGAGTCCGACGACGGGAAACTTTTTACCTGCATTTCACCTTCGGGGCTTAGGAATTCCTAAGTTCTGTATTTAAGAGGCGGCGAAGAACTCTTCACCTGTATTTCGCATCTAAGACTCAAGAAATCTCTTAAGTCCCGTGCTTTTTACGCTCCCGTCTTCTTCTTCCATTGAATCCATGGCGAAGTTCGGGGTGAGCAGGATGAGCAAGGAGAGGCTTTGAGTGCTCGTGGAGCTTGGCTACCTCGACAAGGAGTCGTTTTGCACTCCTGGCGACGAGGAAGCCCCGGAGCCACAGGAGGGGGGGATCGGCTCCTGCGAGCTCTACTCCATCAACGGGCTGCGAACGCCCGAGAGTGAGTTTCTTGAATCCGTACTCGCCCAGTGCGAGTGCGAGATTTCCATCCTCAACCCTAACTCCATCCTTGTCTTGGCGATCTTCTCGCACCTTTGCGAGGGATACGTGGGCGCCATGCCCACGGCAAGCCTTTTTTTCCCACTTCTACTCCTTGTTTCGCACCGGAGGGACCTCTCCCGCCGGCTGCATCTACTTTCATCTTCGGTCCAACCGACCATACGAATATCCGAGCTTCACGCTAAAGGACTCGGTGTCGGGCTGGACCGAGAATTGGTTTTATCTGAAGAGGGCGGAGGGAAGTACTCTTCGCTACACCGGAGCGGCGGCTCCAGACGTCGAGACGCCGCGCCCCCCTGTGCAAGCTGAGGAGCGGGTGCTGATGATGATCAACGAGCTCTAGAACCTGGAGCTCACTGGTCGGGACATCGCCCGGGACTTCTTCAGGAACCGGGTGGCGCCATTGAGGAGGATGGAGCATCCCTTCTTCGAGATCACGGGGTGGCAAGATCTTACCCGTGAAGCCGAGTCGGGTAAGTCTCCGAGCAAACAACTTTCTTGTCTTTTAGAATTAACTTGCTCGTACTGATGTTTGCATTGGTCGGATTGCAGCCCCGAGCAAGGCCTGGGTCGACAAGCGGGTTGCCGAGATGTTCGGCACCCCAAAGAGCAAGGAGCTCGAGGTCGGGCATTAAGTCCCGAGCGACGTGCTTGAGCGGGGCGACGTGGTGAGTAGACTTGTAATTCATGCTCGAGTGAAAACATCCCGAGCATTCCTGATGCCCTGTGTTTCTTCTGTCAGGAGAAGGCCGTTCTTGAAGCCGCAGTGGCCGAGCTCAAGCCGCTGACATGTGACCAATGGGACACCATCCCCGGCGTCAGAGTCAAGAGGTTGGCGACCCGCAAACGGCGTGCGCCACCGCCTCCACCATCCCCTGCCAAGCGCCCCAAGAGGCGGGCGGCTTCGAGCAGGATCCTTCTTCGGCGGCATTTGGAGTATGTCGACAGGATGAAGGTAAGAGAGCTGAAATTGTGGATGAAGGAATACACCAAGAGCAATCCAAATTTGATGGCTCGCCTTTACCAGCTCGCGAAGGAGGCGAAGAAGGTGAAGGCGACGGCGGGGAGGTCCGCGCGGAAGGAGCAACTGGAGGGGGAGATCGCCGCCCTCTAGGCCGAGTTCGCGCGGGTGTCCTCAGGCGCTCCGGCAACGGAGCCCAAGAGGAGGAAGAAGACCTGGCGCCGTTGGTCACAAGGCGCCGGAGGTCGTCGGGCGCTACGTCGACGCTTCCAGGCCTGACTTGGAAGGAGGTCGACCTGGACGAGGTCGACCCCTTGATAGCGAGGGCGAGCCATGCAGCTGCGGAGATGTCTGAACTGGTGGTCGGGGCCCGAGCTATCGCGGCAAAGGCTGAAGACCCTGAGGACGGAGGAGGGAAGCTCGACGAAGGTATCTTACTGTCCTTCCTTTCCATTTTTCCCTTTTTGAATATTGAGATAACCCCACACCGCCGTCGTGGGCGAAATAGCTAGTAGGGGACCTTTGGATTTTGAAGGCATGGTTGATGAAATCCTCCAATCTGTAATAGAAAAAGAGCTTGCCCGCGCCGCCGAGATCGTGGTGACCGAGGATGCCATGATCGAGGAGCCCCTCGACCATCAGGTAGCCGAGGCGCCACATGCCCTGGGAAACACGCTCCCCAGGAAGGTCAGCAGCTCGAGGCTCTGAAGCCGAGCGTGGCTGAAGAACAGGACCGGTCGCCGACCATGAAGGCTGCTCGCGAACCGAGTCCCGAGGTCCCTGTCCTAGAAGAAGTGCATTCCTAGGAGGAACCTGCCTCGGCGAAATCTACCTTGCCGGGGCAGTCCCTTGATCCATCGGGCATAGCGGATGCTCGGGGTCAAGAGGAGGAAGGGGTTCCCCCAAGCGAAGCGCTTGCTCGGGAGGAAGATGCGGAGGCCAACTTCCGGTCGGAG
Organism: Rhipidocladum racemiflorum; assembly: GCA_036346355.1. NCBI lineage: Eukaryota > Viridiplantae > Streptophyta > Magnoliopsida > Poales > Poaceae > Rhipidocladum > Rhipidocladum racemiflorum. The sequence continues at coordinate 56,428,367 of CM070581.1, read as the reverse complement.
GTCTCTCGACAAGTTCGGGAAAACTTGCGGGACCGTCTCCACTGGGTGAGATTTCTTCTTTTGTCTTTTTCTTCTTTTGCGACGGATAAGAGCTAAAGCTTTTTACCTTGCAGGTGCTGGAAGTGATCATGATGGACTTCTAGGCGGCGACCGTACCTCCCGAGATCTTGGCCAGGCACAGCACCTAGCAAAACGCTAAAATAGAGGAGCTCGAGCGAAAGGTGGCCGAATGGAAGGCTTCGGACGAGAAGATGCGGCGCAAAGCCGAAGAGTTTGCCATGGACTACAAGGAGCAACTCTTCTAGAGCGAGTTGGCCAAGGCGGCCCTGGAGAAGAAGGTGGAGGAGCTGAGCCAAGCTGTGCGGGAGGCCACTGAGTCGGCCAACCAGCATAGAGAAGAGTCGAAACGACTCCGCCAAGGAGCATGTGAGGGGCGCGAGGCTCGGCGGCGAGTCCTCGACCTTGAGGCCGAGCTTGATGCGGTGAGGGAAGAACTCACGATCATCCAGGACGCAAAGCTCGGCGGAACGTAGCCCCTACTGTAGGACACTTCTTATGTAATTGTCTTGAATGAAAAAAAACCTTCAAAGGAATGACTTGTCTCCTTTACTTGTCTCCTTTTTTGTTCTGAATTGTTTCTTGCTGCTCGTCGACGAATGTCCTGAACGAAAACAAACAAAACATAACGAGCAGAACGAAGAAGACAAGTACTTCAAATAGTAAAGGACGAGGACAAATACGAGCGCGCATCTTTTTAGAAAAAACACGATAGTTCGTCGCTATTAAGCCCCCGCTATGAACGAAGGTCGTTTACTTAAGTTACGAGAACAAACTCGTTCATACGAGAGTTAGAAAAAATCGCGTATGCCTTTCACTTAATGATCCAATGCCATTTCTTTGAATTGCGAGCATGGGTCAGGTCGAGAGAAAGAAATACGCGCACGGCTTCATCCCCTTCGAGCGTCATGACCCATGCCCCTAACTTGCAAGCATGGCTTTGACGAGGACGGGAAAGTCATGCGGTTGCTCGACAATGCGCACAACGACTGGGCACGGGCGGATCGAACTAGAACTCTGGGCCAACCAAGAGGGTGTCTGTATGCGATTGTCACTTGTAGCGAAGTACTACTGCGGACAATAATTGGCTTATGTAGACTGAGGCCTCTGGAGGTAAGTTTAGTGATCCGACGCTGGTCGTTACGCTTTGGTCGTTCTTGCGCATGCTAGCCGAACCATATGATAATGTGATTGGAGCGAATGTTCTTGCCCGCGCGCGCTCATCCCATCATCAAGATCGTGAGGAGGAGAGTATGCCCTTGTGCGAGGCTGAGTCGGCTTACCAACGGGCAAGGACTTCAATGGCATTCACAGAAATCTTGGGAAAGAACGGAAATCACGGGGGCGAAAGAACCGAATTTTATAGAGTAAAACCCGTTGATTTTGCGTAGAACAAGAGATAACGAAAAACTAGACAAAGAACTTACGTAATTGGTCGATGTTCCAGGTGCTGGCGAGCTCTCGACCATCCTCCATCGCTAGGCGAACAGCCCCTAGGCGTGTTGCTGAGACGACCGTGTACGGACCTTCCCATTTAGGGGTTAGCTTGTTAGCTTTCGACAAATCCTGAACTCGACGTAGGACGAGGTCACCAACTTGCAAGGTCCTTGGTCGAACAGATTTAGCCGCGTGCCTACGAAGAGCTTGTAGGTAAACCGCGGATCGTAGCAAAGCCTATTCGCGTGTTGCCTCGACGAGGTTTATGTCTAGGAGACGCTCACTCTCCTGATCGATGCCATCGACCAGGTGTACTCTTGGAGAACTTAGCACGATTTTAGCGAGCAACATGGCCTCTGCACTGTAGACGAGCTGGAATGGCGTTTCACTAGTAGCTCGACTAGTCGTAGTGCGAATCGACCAAAGGACGGAAGGAAGCTCGTCCACCCACGCCTGTCCATGCTAGTTGAGGTTTTTGAAAACTCTCTTTTTGATTTCATGGATTATTTGTCTATTTGCTCGCTCGGCCGCTCTATTGCTCTGCGGATGTGCTACAAATGCGAAGCAGATCTTCGTCCTGATGTCTTTTGCAATAGGCCTGTAACAGTTCGCTGGTGAACTGAGTGCTGTTGTTTGTGCCGAGGCGGTTGGGAATGCCAAAGCGCGTCACCATGTTATTGCGAAAAAATTGCCTGGTCGCTTGGGCCGAAATTGTCGACACTGGTTCGGCTTCGATCAACTTAGTGAAAGTGTTGATAACCACGAGCAAGTACTTGCAGCCATTTTGGCGTCGGGGGAAAGGTCCGAGTATATCGACTCCCCAAACCGAGAATGGCCATGATAAAGGAATGGTTTGAAGCACGTATGCCGGCTGATGGACCTTGCGAGCATGGAACTGGCATGCTCGGCAAATGGTCATGATCGAGCGAGCATCTGCTAAGGCTGTTGGCCAATGTAACCCAATCGAAAGACCTTGCTCACCAGCGTCCTGAGTGACATGATGCACCACCCGTCCCACCGTAGTGTTGCTGATGGTCGGGTTCACGACCATCGGAAGCCTCTGGGGCTTGGTTAATCTAAGGGGACAATCATCCTTGGAAAAAGTAATGGGCAGCTCGGACCACTTGAGCTGTTGCACGGGGGGCTTGCCTTGAGTGACATGATGCACCACCCGTGCTGCCTCCTTTAAATCTCAACGAGATTTGTAGGCTGAGGAGCCCCGAATATTACCACAATATGATTGCGAGGCTCCTGGTAGTCCATATCTTCATCATCAGCGGGCTTTTTGTCCTTACTGCTTTCGCCCTGCTCCGGGAGCGTAGGCATGGGACCTTTGCCGTTATAGAACTGTTCCAACCGGAATGTCCAAGTCCGGCAATTACGGAGGTCGTGCCTGTACGCCTGATGGAGCGGGCAAAAACGGTCATTCGGCGCAACACCTTGGTCGTTGCGACCTTGGTCGTCGCGACGCTGGGGTGGTCAACCCCTGCCTCTTCCGTCGAAATTCTTAGGTGGTTGTGCCTGTGAAGCTCGCGGCTGTTGCTGCTCAACAGCCGCGACCATATTCGGTGCAGACAACCTCTTTTTCTTCTTCTTGATCTTTTTCTCCATAGAGCCTGCATTCTTTCTGCTCGTGGAGCCTTCTAAGCCGGGTTGAGGCAGGAGTTTGCCCTCGTCCAGCGTTTTCTTCCACTGGATTGCCTCATCGACGTTCGCGTACCGATCGGCCATGCGGAACAGCTCGCTAGCCGTTAGGTCAAGATGGATCTTCATATCTTGCGTGAAGAGGATGTCTCGAACCCCAAACTTGAAAGCGCAGACGATTGCTTCGTCCGAGACATTCGGGATTGAGTTCCGCACCTGAATGAATCTTTGGACGAACTGTCGCAAAGACTCGCCTTCTGTCTGGATCAAGCGTTCGAGGTCGCGCTCTTTGCCTGGACGGATGTAGCAGCTCTGGATGTTTGCTCTGAGCGCGCTGCTGAGCTGCCTCCATGAGCGAGTTGACCCTTCCTTCTGATTGAAGAGCCAGGTTCGAGTAGCTCCGTCAAGCATTGTAGGTAGAAAGTTTGCCATAACTACCTGGTCACCTCCAGCTGCTAAAATGGCAGTGGTGTAAATGGAGAGAAACTCATTCGGGTTCTGATTCCCGTTGAACCTCTCGATGTGGCCAGGCTTGAACTTGTTCGGCCATGAGACATTGCGAAGAGGTGCTGCGAAAGCCCGACATCCGAAGACTGGGGCATCGTGGTGGTCTCTTCGATTGCGGTGATCGTGACGATCATCGTTGTATTTACCTTCGACTTGCGGGCCCAGGCGAGAGAAAACCTCTCGATGTCGGCGTGACAGGGATCGAGCTGAGGTAGAATGCTCGGTATGCCTGTGATCACGACAAGCATACCTTTGATCCCTTGAGGATGCTTGGGAATCGCTCCGAGAGTCCTCGAGGTACCGATCATATCCCCCGCGGTTTTCCCAAGCAAGGCTTCGAGAATCATCGCGATGGGAGCGAACATGGGTATGATGGCGATATTCCCGGGAAATGCTTCGGGGTTCTTTGTCACGAGGTGACCTTGGAGTCTTCATGTCAGCGGCGAGCCTTTCCAAGTCCTCGGCTACGACCGTGCCCATTGCTTCCAGGTCCACCTGTTAAGGGAAATTCCGAAGATCGCGCACGACCGCCGCCAGAGCTTGCAGTCGCTCCTCACTCTGAGGAACGAGAGGAGGCGAATTTGGTCGATGATCGCGTACGTGCTCCAGTGTGCGACACCCACGGGAACTCTCGCGAGCTATGGCTTCGGTCCCGGCGCTCGGTTTTTCACGAGCTTGACGACGGATGCTCACCAAGGTCCTGTTTAAGGACGTTTCCAGGTGGTTTCTGGCCGCTTCATAACGGCGATGATGGATAGCCCCCGGGGATTCAATCTTGGGGTCTTCTTCGCCCGCCATGTTGACATCACGAGAATGCGAGGATCGTCAAAGGCGATGCAGTCTCATGATCGGACTCGAAATGATCGAGAATGTCTAGACCATCGTAGAGTCCCATCATACTCCTTATCATCTGTGAGGGTATCACGCTGAGAGCGAAGGTACTGCTCTCGCGCTGCAGCCACCGGGGAAAGACTCCCGGGTTCGGTGTGACCCTCCGGGTCAGTGACACGGGCTACGCTTTCATCGGCATAGTACATGACATCATCCTCGGTGCCATCGAAGGCGCAGAGGTCCTGAGTATCCTGAGAATTAGGCATCTTTAGCTTCACGAAAGGACTAGCAGATCCCCACGGACGGCACCAGCTGTTGACGATTGGGAAACGGGTCCCCGCCGAGCTTACTTGTTGAATGAGGGGTCAATACAGGCCCCTTTTTCGGTGAAGGGTTAGCGTCTAAACAGTGCTCGAAAGACACAGGATACTCGGAAAGAGGATAGGGGGTTTATACTGGTTCGGGCCTCCCATGCGGAGATAATAACCCTACTCCAGTGGTTTTCACTATTGTCGTAGAATCCTTACAGAAAGGTTCATGTTTTTGTAACTTGCTTTTTTGCTCTCCTGAGTGTTCTCTCGCCTCTCCCTTTTATCAATTTATCCGGGGGTACTTACAGCTTACAAAATATCTATCATAACTGCAACCGAATAATGCGCACGTGATTGCATTAATCGTGGCTGCAACTGAAGCCTTGATTCTCGCCATGTTCCCGTCGTGGGCGTAACTACCCCAGATCGTGGCGTAATTATCGCTATCTTGGCGTTATAGGCCGAACACGACCTTCCGACCATGTTCGAGGAGTTTTCCAGCTCTGCCTGATATTTTGAGCTCTCATGTTGGCAAGCGAGCCTGGGCCGAGCATGGGTGTTCATGGCCGAGCATGGGCGCTCGTGGCCGAGCACTGAGCCTAGTCCGATCGGGCGGACTGGTCAACTAGATCATTCGAGGGTCCTCCTTGGGAACTTCATCCAAGGGCATGCATGGTTGACCGAATCTGGCTGCCGGGGTATAACAGTGTTTATAGACATTATCCAATCCCCTACAACTAGGATTCGAACCCCATTCGATTGCCTGTGGCAGATCGATGGGTTTCTGTTGAAGTTTATTTTCGTTCCGTTGCAGTTCTCTTATTTAGTGCTTAAACCCTGCATGGCATAATAAGTGTAAACTTGACCATAAGGTCATCTCACTATTTATTCAGTTATCTACTTTAGGCGTTTATCCTTATTCCGTTGTGTATGGAGTTGATATTTCATCTATGTTGCCACTGTGGGCACGAGCATGATCCTGGACTAGTGCAGTATACACAGAGGATCCAGATTTGCGTATTTGGGTCCTGACATGTCATAGGTAATATTATATGGAAGTTTTGAGCCCCTGCTGAGCCATAGACCAGTCTGTTATACCCATAATTTCCACTTAGTTGATCCAATTCAAGTTGAAAAAAGGGTTTGCCCCCTCGACAAAACTTGGATAATAATGTTGACCTAAAATGTTTTTGAAAGGTGTTAGAGAGATTTACTTTTCCTAAGGTACGGCTGATATCTCAGCCTTCTATTTTTGTTGATAGCTTAGTATATCCTGTTGTAGCTAAACATGGTTAGTTATGATGTGTTGTAACTTGCTATACTTATCCCTTGAGGAAGTTTATAAATATCTGTGCCTGCCATCCTAGAGATGTGCGGTAGCATTCTCCATCCCTATTCTCTTCTACATGGTATCAGATTAGATCCGATACTCCTCCGCGCAGGCCTCGCGCCGGACTCCCACGCCTACTCCTCTGTTCTTGGATACTGCTGTGCGGGGCTGTTGCCGTGCACACGCTTGAAGGCTGTATCTCCGCTGCCCGCCATGTCGTCGTCCTCCGCGACCTCCGCTGCGACCCCTGCTGCGGCGATTTCTTCTTCCTTGGCCAGCTCCGTCTTTGGCGCTGCTGCCCTCTCCTCTTCGCGGGTGTCCCTACCGGTGCAGCTCGACCTAGCAGCCGGCAACTTCACTAAATGGGACATCTTCCTCCGCGCTCTGCTTGGGCGTCATGGCCTCCTCCAACACATCGACGGCACTCCCAATCCTCTCCCCAACGACGCCACCTGGGTCTCCGACGACTACGCTGTCCTCTCTGTCATGTATAGCTCCATCTCCCCAGAGGTGCTCGACAAGCAGCAGAATGCTCGTGCGCTTTGGGTTGCTGCTGACACTGTTTTGCGGTAACAAGGAGAGCCGTGCCATTGTACTCAACGAGTTTCACGGTCTTCAACAAGACGATCTCTCCATCACTGCTTACAGCAAGGAGCAAAAGCGGCTTGCTGATGCTCTTCGGGACGCCGATACGCCCATCGACGATCGTCTGCTGGTGATGAACGTTCTCCGCGGCCTCAACAAAACAATGTCTCATGCTGCCACCGTTATCGCCATGACGACACCGCTGCCGAACTTCATCGCCACCAGGTCTGAACTTCTGAAGGAGGAGATGCGCCTCGGTGCTGCTACCAAAGCTGAGGCTGCCAGCGCCCTTATCACCACCACCAACAAGAACTCTTGTTCTGGGCAACATTGTCGTGGTGACAACCGCGGCGATGGCGCTTCCTCAAACAAGAACAAGAAGAACTGGAAAAAAAGGGCGGCAACAGCGGCGGCGGGTTTTCTTCCATACCCCGTCCGTCATTCCCCTCAGGGCCCTGGATCTGCTACAGCCCCAACCCTGGGCAGTGGGCGCACGAACAATGGGCGCCTCCCTCAGATATCCCTCTTGCGCCCTCTCCAGGTCGTGGCGCACCGGGCATTCTCGGTCCACGTCTTCCTCAGGCGTTCATCACTGCCGGTGCACCTTCCTTCCAATCTCAGCCATCTACACTGACTCCTGCCTCCTGGGACAGTGCTGGCCTCATTTCGACACTGAATAATTTCCAGCTTAGCAGTCCCGGTGGTTGGGTCATGGACTCCGGCGCATCCGACCACATGACTCCAGACGATGGTAACTTGCATTGTCCCTCTCTTGTTTCTCCTTCTCATGTCACTGTTGGCAATGGTTCCATGGTTCCCATTCATCATGCTGGTTCCTGTACCATGCGCTCCCCGTCAGGATCTTCCTTTCATTTGAATCATGTTCTCCATGTTCCTTCCTTGATTCGCAATCTCCTCTCAATTCTCCAATTTACTCGTGATAATGCTTGTTCTATTAAATTTGATCCTTTCGGCTTTTCTGTCAAGGACCTGCGCACGAAGGCGATTCTTCATCGCTGCAATAGCCGAGGAGACACCTACATCTTCCCTGAACTACCAGCCAGCTCCACCGCCAATTTTGCTTCCCTTGCAGTTTCCTCGGAAGTGTGGCATCGCCGTCTTGGTCATCCTGGACGTGACTCCACCAATCAAATTCGTCATCTTGGCGCCACCAAAATAAAGCTGTGTCGTTCCTTATGTCATGCATGTCAACTTGGCAAAAGCGTTCGTTTACCCTTTGATTCTTCCCGTAGTGTGTCTAGCAAACCTTTTCAATTAATCCATTGTGATTTGTGGACCTCTCCTGTCGAAAGCATGTCTGGCTGTCAGTATTATCTTGTCATAGTGGATGATTTCTCTCATTTCTATTGGACTTTTCCACTCCACCATAAATCCGATGTTCTGAATAAACTACAGATCTTCTTTGCCTTTGTTCAGACTCAATTCGGATTTCTTATCTGTGCTCTACAAACTGATAATGGAAAAGAATTTGTCAACTATGCCGTTCTTGCTTTCTTGGACAGTAAAGGAGTCATCTTACGCTGTTCCTGCGGCTACCTCCCCTCAAAACGGCAAGGCTGAACGCGCTCTCAGAACCATTAATGATGTTGTGCGTACTCTCCTTCAGGCCCAACTTCCATCTCGCTTCTGGGCAGAAGCTTTAGCCACTGCAACTTACTTGCTTAATCGTTGTCCTAGTACTACTCTTTCCCGTAAGACTCCATTCCAAGCTCTTTACAACACAGCCCCGACCTATGACCACCTTCGTGTCTTTGGTTGTCTATGTTTTCCAAACACCACAACTACTACAGCAAATAAATTTCAGCCACGATCCACTCCTTGTGTGTTTCTTGGATACCCCCCTAACCACAAAGGCTATAGGTGCTATGATCCAAAAAGTCGCCGCATTATTATCTCCCGCCATGTAATCTTCGATGAGTCGACATTTCCCTTTGTCTCACTCATCTTGTCTCCGCATACTTCGGAGCAAGATCTTGTGTTTTTACAGGATGACATCGCTCTGCCTTGGCGTTTACCGCCACCCAAACCGCCGGTGCGTGCGGTCTACTCCCGGCGTCCTCTTGCTGCAACACCACCGCCACCTCCTGCTCTTGTACTAGCGCAGGTCTCCCAGGCTGCCCCTCCAATGGCTCGGCCTGGCATCGGTCCTCATCCCATGAGGACGCGGGCTAAAGACAGGATTGCAGCTCCTGTCCATCGCTACGGCTTCTCGGCTTCGACATCCGCTGCTGCTCCTGCTTCAACTCCAGCAGCTGTTGCTGATACTACCGTGCCTGCTGCCTCCCCAATTCCGAAATCCTATCTGACCACCTTGAAGGATCCTCAGTGGCGGCAGGCTATGGCCATGGAATTTCGGGCGCTTGCTGATAACGGAACATGGGTCCTTACTCCTCGCCCTCCAGGTGCTAATATCGTCTCTGGCAAGTGGGTTTTTAGGCACAAGTTTCACTCTGACGGTACTCTTGCCCGCCACAAAGCCCGTTGGGTTGTCCGTGGATATTCTCAGCAGCCTGGTATTGATTATGATGAGACCTTCAGTCCTGTCGTCAAGCCTGCTACCATTTGAATTATTCTCAGCATTACTATTTCTCAGGGCTAGTCTATTTGGCAATTGGATGTAAAGAACGCTTTTCTCCATGGGAACCTCAATGAGACAATCTATTGTGAGCAACCTTCGGGATTTGTTGATTCTCGTCATCCCCATCATGTGTGCAAGCTCATCAAATCTCTCTATGGTCTCAAACAGGCTCCGCGGGCTTGGTACCAACGGTTCTCCACCTACATCACCAGTTTAGGTTTCACTGCTGCGGCCTCGGACACCTCACTGTTTATTCTGCACTCAGGAGATCAGCTTGCTTATATTTTGCTCTATGTGGATGACATTATTATTACTGCCTCCACTGACGCACTTCTCCAGCGACTGACTGCCTTTCTTCACTCTGAGTTTGCGATGACAGATCTCAGTGATCTACACTACTTCCTTGGTATTTCAGTCACCCGATTAGCCACCGGTCTGCTCTTGTCCCAGCGGCAGTATGCTTTGGATCTTCTCAGATCGTGTTTGTATGAGTGGATCGCTATCCAACAACCACTCCTATTGATACTCAGTCCAAGCTCTCCGCCACTGATGGTGCTCCGGTCTCTAATCCTTCGGATTATCGCAGTCTTACTGGGGCTCTTCAGTACCTTACTTTGACTCGGCCAGATATTCAGTACGCTGTTCAGCAGGCCTGTTTGCATATGCATGATCTAAGAGAGCCTCATCTCGCTCTTGTGAAGCGCATTTTGCGATACATTAAGGGCACTATCGACGATGGTTTGCATCTTCATGCTTCCCCCTCATCTGATTTGATTGCATATTCAGAAGCTGATTGGGCCGGCTGTCCCGACTCTCGGCGTTCCACCTCCGGCTTCTGCGTTTACCTTGGCGACAGTCTCGTCTCTTGGTCCTCCAAGCGGCAACCCACCGTCTCACGGTCTAGTGCTGAAGCCGAGTACTGTGCTGTGGCTCACGTTGTTGCTGAGTGCTGCTGGATCCGCCAACTTCTTCAGGAACTTCATCTTCCTCCTCGCAAAGACACCGTTGTCTACTGCGACAATGTTAGCATTGTATACATGTCGGCTAATTCGGTCCAGCACAAGCGCACCAAGCATATTGAGATTGATATCCATTTTGTGCGTGAGAAAGTCTCCCTCGGTCAAGTTCGTGTGCTACATATTCCATCTGCATTACAATTTGCAGACATCATGACTAAGGGTCTACCATCCCAGCTGTTCCTAGATTTTAAGTCCAGTCTTGGAGAGATTTACTTTTCCTATTGTACGGCTGATATCTCAGCCGTCTATTTCTATTGATAGCTTACTATATCCTGTTGTAGCTAAACATGGTTAGTTATGATCTGTTGTAACTTCCTATACTTATATCTTGAGGAAGTTTATAAATATTTGCGCCTGCCATCCTAGAGATGTGCGGTAGCATTCTCTATCCCTATTCTCTTCTACAAAAGGAAATGAGTTCATGAGGGATTGATACATACATATTTGAATGTCCAACCCTACTGTTAATAAATTGGTTATTTGTTAAAGCTACAGTGATTTACTGCACTTGGCAAGTAACGCAATCAAGTCACCCTGCTAGCCGGTGATTTTTGTTACTCTTCTTTGGTTATCATTGTTGGCTGATTGCTTCAATCTCCTTGTTTAACATTTAACATTCTACTCTGTTCTTGAATCTCAAATGTGTTGGCTTAAGGTGATCATCTTTTTTGATCCAATCGTGTTCTGTCCAAATTGGGATTTCGTCATACTCGAAACATAGCAATGTAAAACAAGTTCTGTCTTTCTGTGTTCATTTCACACAATGAACAATCCACATTATTAATGGTTCGTCAAGTTTATTGGTGCCAGTTGCTATGCAATATATTTTGAACTTTGTGGCATCTTTTCTATACTCTGATATTTGGTAACACTATTCATGTTTCTATTTCATTACTTGTGTTATGTTGCTACCTTACTGTAGGTCCAGATTTCACTGCAAAATCAACGAGTTCCAGCTGGAGTTGGTATAGCATCTGATCCAATGGTGGCCCGACGAAGTGTAAAGAAACTTCCAATGGAGGACATCAGCTTTTGCCAGTGTCCTTTGCAGGGTGTTGAACAGGTTAGTAAGTAGTAACCAATTAATTCCCAGAGTCTTACTCTTGTTTTTGATACCATTTTTTTTCGAAAGGAGTTTTTGAAACCAAAATTGTTTTGCAGTTTGGTTTGTTTGGAGTTTTTGATGGACACGGTGGGGATGGAGCTGCCAGAGCTGCTAGCAAGTTAGTTTTTTATGCTAGTCAGATCCATTTTATCCTATCATATGGAGATTCTTGTACTAGCTTTATCTAACAGAACCTACTATTGTATTTGAAATCTGATTATTTTTCATCATTATAATCACGTTTTGCAAAGCTGATGTTTCCTTCCTTTTGATTTGTAGGATTCTTCCAGAAAATGTTGCAAACATTTTGTCTCATCATGGGACAAAAGAAAAGGTTCTTTCATGCTCTGATGCTTCCGATGTTCTTAGATATGCTTTCAGTTTGACAGAAGCTGCAATCGATCATCAGTTCGAGGTTCTCCCTTTCTCAGGATAATTATTTTCTATCAGATGTTGTCTAAATAGTTTTTGGTTTTAACTTCCTTGCCCATTAGTTTATTGATTTAATATATACTGCAAGGTTGTTGCATGACTACATGTGTTTGAATGACAGTGATGTTTAGTTTTTCCCCGATAATTCATTCTATTTGCGCTTACCTACCAAGTTAGATATATCATTATCAGCACAATCAAGAATTTACATAAGCTATAAGCCCTTTTTCTTTTCATATGTCTAACAATATAAACTTAAAAACTGTAAGGTCGCCCAAGATTCTTTATATCTAAGCAGGAAGCTGACAATGTTAATTCCCTTAAAGAAAGGAACGCCCAAAAATTAGTTTTTACATTATTTCTCATGTAAGTTCATTGCTTAATAGTACATCTATGGACATGACCATGCTAATCAACAAACATTTCATTGAATGTGAGCAATACCAGAATCCTGGTTAGAAGTTATATAGCAGGTACAAGTTCAGCCCTTGAATTTTATGTCCACGTTAAATGTCCAATATCCCCAAGGTTTGAATGGGCTGTATACAGCAATGTTCTCAAACTTATTTATGGATGTTTCCAGCGGGAGTCCATTTCAAGTTTCTGGCTTGCTACAAGCGGAACTAATAAAATACTCATCACTTGGATGATCTCAGACTTCCAAACTGTGGGGGTGTCTAAAAGTGGTAATTGTGAGGTTACCATCTGTTTTACGGATGGCAATTGGGCACAGCGGCCAGCGGGCATGGGTAATGATCACCTGTGCCTGTGCCAGTGGCGTCCTCAAGTTGATGGCTATTGCTCGAGTAAAGGATCCGCCTCTAATGTGTTGAAAACCTGAAGTTGGGCTGGTTTGTCCTGCTGGCCCAACAAGCTGCTGACGAATTCTCTTTTGGGCCAAATCATGTCGAGCTTCGCGGGTAAACGGGCTGGCCCAGGCCCGTTTACCCATTGGGCAGCAAGACTGTATACAGCCTACAAATGTACTGTTATGTGCTTGGCTACGTAGATTGTAGCGAGGAGCAGCGTGACGAATTGGAGCCTTCGTCTGGCGGCGAGAGGTCGCCGTCGTCGGGGACGGAAGGACACGGCAGCGTGCAGCGCCGCCCGTGCTTATGTGCGTAACCCGGAATAGAGGGATGCGGGAAGAGAGAGAGAGACAGAGATTGGCGGAAGACAACAGAATATCTGTTGCTTGATTTTCTTATTGATTTCCTCCTCTTATATAGCCAACGTTGTCCAGAGCTAAATAAAGCAATGTCTAGGTATAGCAACTACTTAAGACTAAGTATAGAAACTTGAAATAAAGCGCATGCAACCGAACCGGTGCCTGCACTGACGGCAGCCACAATCAGGTTCTAACACGACGCGTATAATGCGCCGGCCGAACTCCGACATCTCCCCCTTCCTTTGAAAACAGCTCGTCCACGAGCTGAAAATAAGGATGAAGTTTCTGAAATGCATCAACATGCTCCCATGTCGCTTGAGCGTCCGGAAGATCCTTCCAACGAATGAGCACTTGACGATGTCCACGCACAACACGGCCCCGAATTGCCTGCTCAGAGTTAACAAGGCACGGCCTGACGAGCTGAGGTAATTGCGGCAGCCTCCGGAGGTGTACCATGGAATTTCTTGAGTAACCCCACATGGAACACATCATGAATTCTTGCTTGGGGCGGAAGACGCAGACGATAAGCCACGGAGCCAATCTGTTGCACCACTTGATATGGACCATAAAAGCGCGGGCTAAGCTTGCCAGGCGTGACCTGGTGCAATGAAGAAGCCGGTCGCTGAGAGATGCGCAACCAGACCCAATCATTGATCTCAAAAGTCACTTCCCGATGCCGACGGTTGTAGTAAGAGGCTGCTGAGGACTGAGCTTGAAGAAGGCGATCCCGCACTTCGGCTAAAAATTCATCCCGTTCCAACATTTGTGATTCCACAGCCGGAACACGAGCTTCTCCCTTGACATAAGCACGTAAACTGGGAGGGTCACGACCATATACCACACGAAACGGCGTAGTCTTGAGAGATGATTGAAATGAAGTGTTGTAACAATACTCCGCCCATGGTAACCAGCGAATCCATTGCTTTTGGCGATCCCCGGCAAAACATCTTAAATACATGGCAATAATTTTATTTGTCACCTCAGATTGACCATCTGTTTGCGGATGGTAGGCGGAACTCATGTGTAATTGAACGCCGGCCAACTTAAATAATTCCTGCCAGAATGTACTAGTGAAAACCACATCTCGATCACTGATGATGGAGGTAGGAATTCCATGAAGCCGCATTCACCTAGTCAAAGAAAATCCACCGATGTAAACCGCCGTATAAGGATGTGCCAAAGAAATAAAATGAGCTGCTTTGGAGAAACGATCAACCACTGTGAGTATGACAGTTTTGCCTCCTGATTTGGGAAGGCCTTCAATAAAATCCATAGCAATATCTGACCAAACGGCCTGAGGCACCTCAAGCGGTTGAAGAAGGCCGCCTGGATGAAGATGTTCTGTCTTATTGCGTTGGCAGGTGATGCATTCTCGGATAAAGTCTTGTACAACGTGGCGAGCACGAGGAATATGGAAATCCACATGAACTCGATGTAAAGTCTTCTGTACCCCTTCGTGACCAATGGTATGGCAATCGGCAACAATATTTGGTACAAACGGAGAGGAGGCAGGCAGAAAAATTCGCCCCTTGTATAGCACAAGACCGCTACGATGCACTCAGGGGCTAGTAAACGACCCTGTTGAATGTCGAATAAATGGAAGTCCATTCCGCTTCTTCTGCGCACCACGGCGAAGATCATCAAAAGTGCCAATGTCGGACAGAGAGTGCATGCAAGGATGCAACAAGAGCCTCACTATCACGCTTCGGAGAGAAGGCCGCCATCAGATTCAAACGCCCAGGCCGGTATTCAACAAGAAATCAAACCCAATTAATTTGCTTGCCCATTGATGTCGCGGGATAGTGGAGAGACGCCGGTCCAACAGAAATTTTAAGTCAGAATGATCGGTCGCACGATGAATGGTCGCCCCAGACGTATGGCCGCCATGGCGATCGCTCGCATTCAAGCCAATTAGCTCGCGTTCATAAGCCGCCAACTTTGCATGACGAAGCGGCGATAGGTCGATCAGAAACGCACTGGCCCATCACCTTGGTGGAGAATCGCACCAAAGCCCGAGCCTCAAGCATCACATTCGATAATGAACGATCGGTGAAATCCGCAATTGAAGAACAGAGCCGACGAAAGAGCTTGCTTGAGCGTAGTGAAGGCATGAGCGGCTTCGTCACCCCAGACAAAGGCCTCCTTGCGTAAGAGACGAGTTAAAGGGGCTGCAATGGCCCCGTAGTGCTTGATGAAACGTCGATAGTAACCCGCCAATCCCAGAAAAGCTCGGACCGCCCGCACGGATGTGGGAATAGGCCAATCCCCCACCGCAGTTACCTTTTGTTGATCCATGGCAACGCCTTCAGCAGATATAACGTGGCCCAGATAAACCACAGAAGACGTCCCGAAGGAGCACTTAGAACGCTTCAAGACTAGTTTATGTTTCATGAGTTCTTGCAATACCAAGCGGACATGACAGAGGTGTTCGGCCCAAGATGAACTATAAATGAGAATATCATCAAAGAAAACAAGAACGAATCTGCGGAGAAAAAGGCCCAAAACATCATTCATGAGTGCTTGAAAAGTCGCAGGTGCGTTAGAGAGCCCAAATGGCATCACCAGAAATTCAAAGTGCCCATGATGAGTGCGAAACGCAGTCTTGTGGATGTCGTCTGGATGCATGCACACTTGATGATATCCCGAACGAAGGTCTAACTTGGTGAAGAAGCGTGCTCCTTTTAATTCATCCAACAATTCCTCCACCACCGGTATCGGAAATTTGTCTTTGATAGTTTTATCATTGAGGGCGCGATAGTCGACGCAAAAATGCCATGTATCATCTTTCTTGCGCACCAACAAAACTGGAGAAGAAAAAGCTGAAGTGCTGACGCGAATGATACCTTGGCTGAGCATTTCGCGACATTGCATCTCAAGCTCATCCTTCTGGATTTGGGGGTAGCGATATGGTCGGACTGCCACGGCATCAGTTCCCTGAAGTAAATGGATCCGATGATCATAGGTACGAGACGGCGGAAGTCCTTGCGGTTGCGCAAACACCTCCTGATGCGTATCCAATAGTGTCGCCATAAGGTCCGACTCCTCCGCTGCCCAAGCCGCGAGAGTGAGGGTGCTTAGCCGCCGCTGGAGGGTGATTCGACTATTGCCATGCCGTAATGCCATGGTAAGGCGCTGAAGTCCCAAGTGATGGGTCCCAATGTTGAAAGCCATTGAACGCCCAAAGACAAAATCAACGCTGGTAGTGGTAATGTGTAGCAATCTAACAAAAATTCAGTAATCCCAATCGATAGGCACTCGGCGACATTCCCCACCGCTGCTGACACGATCTCCATTTGCAACGGCGACCTGAATGGGGCTTTCCGGCTGCACCACCGCAACGCCTGCACATGCCACCACGTTGTCCGCAATAAAATTGTGAGTGGAGCCAGAATCAACAAGTGCCATGTACTGCTGGCCCCCAAGGAGGATGGGAAGCCGCATGGTGCGGCCAGCCATAATACCCGTGAGCGCGAGAAGCGATATGGACATGATACCCCCGCTGCCCGCCTCATCGTTCTTTGGGAGGTGTCTCTCGAATGACCTCCAAACAAAAAGCCTGCTGGCATGTATGGCCGGCACGCATTTCTCATCACGCTTGTAGCATAATCCTTGACGGCGCTGCTCCTCCATTTGAGCTCTCTGCTGAGTTTTGTGATGAACTTAGCCCCAGTGGTGCTATGTGCCCCATCCTTCGATGCCTGAGTAGGCACAACCACTCCGATTGTTGGTGGCGGTGAGGTGGCTGACTTGGCGCCACCTCCTTTGGCTATGGCCTTATTCCAGTGTCGTCCCTCGTTAGCGTCTGGTTGTTGCAGTCGCTCATGTGCTCGCGCTAAGCTCATGGCCATAGCCAGTGTTTATGAGCGGCAGTCGGCAATGATCGATATTCGTTCCTTCAATCCGGCTGTAAACATCTGAATCCGCTGATCGGCCCGCAGATTGGCGCGAGGCAGAAGTGCTTCGAACTCTTTTTGGTACTGCGCCACCGTCCCCAATTGCCGGAGTTGCTTGATTTCGGCAAGGTGGTTGCGGCGGGTTGGTGGTCCAAAACGCAGGTTGACGTGCTCCCTGAAGTGTGCCCATGATGTTTCCCCGTCTTCCTCCTCCTGCCACATGTACCATTGTTGAGCCTCCCCCCGCAAATGATAAGCTGCTAAGCGAACCTTTTCGCCTTCTGCTGTTTGCTGCCCCCTAAAAAAAAGCTCGCAAGAATTGAGCCAAGACAGCGGGTCATCGGTACCATCATATATCGCGAACTCCCAGCGTTGCTGTCTGAATGGTTGTGGTCCCATTGCGGCTGCCAATATCCCGCTGCCCATGCTGTTGCCGTCGCGACGACTCGGTGGCACGTACCCCTGTTCTTCTGACACTTTCTCTTTTCCTTTTTCTATGGCATCCAACATTCCGCTGCCCCGGTCCTCCATCCTGGCGATACGCGCATCGTGGCGATCCAGACGAGTGGAGACCGTGGCCAGTTGCGCCGTATGGCCGTCTTGTACCATAGCCATGTTGTCTAATTTGCGAAGGACATCTTGAAGCATCTTCTTAAGGGTTTCTTCCTCAGATCGATCGCCATCATTGGTGGACATGACGCCTGCAATGAGTGGCTCTGATACCAAGATGTTATGTGCTTGGCTACGTAGATTGTAGCGAGGAGCAGCGTGACGAATTGGAGCCTTCGTCTGGCGGCGAGAGGTCGCCGTCGTCGGGGACGGAAGGACACGGCAGCGTGCAGCGCCGCCCGTGCTTATGTGCGTAACCCGGAATAGAGGGATGCGGGAAGAGAGAGAGAGACAGAGATTGGCGGAAGACAACAGAATATCTGTTGCTTGATTTTCTTATTGATTTCCTCCTCTTATATAGCCAACGTTGTCCAGAGCTAAATAAAGCAATGTCTAGGTATAGCAACTACTTAAGACTAAGTATAGAAACTTGAAATAAAGCGCATGCAACCGAACCGGTGCCCAGACCCGACGGTGCCACAATCAGGTTCTAACACGACGCGTATAATGCGCGCCGGCGAACCTGACATGTACCCATGGACATCAAAATAGGAACATAGTAACCTCTATTAGGGTATTTACATACGGGTAATCGGGTAAATTTGCATAACTGCCATCCCTAATCTGGTTTGTGAACCACGTTGCAGTGCTCTGCTGACATAAATTTCACCTATTCCACACTAAATGAACAGTCAGGGGAAAATCTCCCTCATTGTGCCAAGTAAAAAATCTACATCTAATAAGTCTATCTTTGATCAGAGCAGAAACGGGTGTGCTGCAAGTAGTTCCTGCTAGTAGGTGCAGACTCAGCTAGTAATTTATGAGCAGTATATTTCCTAATTGTATTGCTGATCCCATCCACATGATGCAGATTTTAGGTAGTTTTGCTCCCAAACTGTAGTCTTGTTGCTAACCTCTTTCGAAAACGGTAAATTTTAGAATTTAGATACTTCACTGAGTTTCTGCTAGTAGTTGCAGACCCAGCCACATTCATTGGCAGAACAGCATGTTTAGTTGCTAATCTCATTGCTGACCGCATCCCTAGGATGCAGATTTTAGGTAGTTTTGCTCCCAAATTGTAGTCTTGTTGCTAACCTCTTTCGAAAACGGTAGATTTTAGATACTTCACTGACTTTCTGCTAGTAGTTGCAGACCCAGCCACATTCATTGGAAGAACAGCATGTTTAGTTGCGAATCTAGTTGCTGACCGCATCCCTAGGATGCAGATTTTAGGTAATTTTGCTCCCAAATTTTAAGTCTTGTACTCTTCTTGCTAATCTTGTCCTAACATGGTAGATATTTGGTACTTTACTGACCTAGAATGTAAAATCCTCTGTAAGTGCTGATTTTTACAAAGATGAGCCTAGCCAGAATTAGCAATAATCACTTTCTCCAGTAACTCTGTAGTCTGCTCTATGTCACCTCTTGGAGGACTTACATTTTTTAAAAAATAGTTTTTTTGACTATTAGGAATTTAGGATATACTTTATCCCTTGAATTATCTCTGTATGGTAAAAACTTCTGTGGTTTATTATATTTGTTTGCGCTTCTCAGGGATGTACAGCAACAACTCTTCTGATTTGGTTTGATCAGAACAAAGATTGTTTTGCTCAATGTGCTAATCTTGGTGATTCGGCTTGTGTCGTGAGGTTAGAAAAGACACCATGATACCAGCTAATATATACCAAACACTAGTTCTCCCTAGTAACTTCCTACATAGAATCAGCACAATGTTTAGTGAGATTTCTGAGCCCCACAATGAATGGCCTATTTTATCAGTGTCAACGGAAAGATGATTGATATGACTGAAGATCATCGAGTAGCTAGTGCAACCGAACGGTCAAGGATAGCAAGAACTGGACAGCCCCTGAAAGATGGTGAAGTCCGTCTTAATGGTATGCCACTTTGCCCATTCCCATTGCAACTCTTATTTTTCTCATGAATAGGTGGAAGCAGTACCAATATTCATTGTTATTCTGACAGGACTAAATCTCGCCAGGATGCTTGGAGATAAGTTTCTAAAGGAACAGGACACACGCTTCAGCTCAGAACCATACGTCAGCCAACCAGTTCACATTACCAAATCATGCACAGCTTTCGCAGTTATTGCTAGGTAACATGATTTCTCAATGCTACCAAGGTAATGCTTACTGATGTAATCCATCATGAAATTTTGGGCTGTTTGTATTCTTGCAGTGATGGGCTGTGGGATGTCATTAGTACTAAAAGGGCAGTGCAGCTTGTTGTTGAGGTGAAAGATTTCTGTTTTTGTTTTGGTTGCATTGTTCTGTTAATTTATAGTCTCATGATGGTTTTGGCTTCATATTCTCCAGAGCAGGGAGAGGAGCAATGGCGATAGCGCCTCAGCGGACAAAGTAGCCAATTATGTATTAAACGAAGCTAGGAATTTGCGAACCAAGGACAATACATCAGTAATATTGATAGATTTCGATGTTTTGAGAACAGATCCTTGTATTGCCAAATAATTTGACCATTTTTTGAGACAAGACACCTTGTTCTAAGAATAATTTGCCTGGCTGCTTATAGCTCCAAATTTTGTTTCACTTTTGGTCTCTGTTGGTTTCGCTAGTTTTTTTTTTAATTTACCATGATTTCTTGATGTGCGCATAAGTGCTCTGAAAGCATTCTGTGGTTGTAAATCTTCTATTAGTTGGCTATTGGAACAGGAACAAAGCTTGCAGCATGCAAATGCGATCTGATGCCATTAGAGTCTATACATGCTACACAGAGGCTGTAATATCTCGTCACTGGATTAGGTGATTACCAACACCAAGCATACCCAGCTTATAATTTCAGCAGAAGATTACTCGTCAAAAGCTAAATTGTAGTGTGCCATGCCTGCACATTGACCACTGAACTTTCACCATGCTGCAGAATCTACAGGCTGTATCCTCCAACAACATGCAGCCAAGTGAAAACTGCTGTGATTTTCCAACCACCCAGTAACCAAGCAGCCCAAAAAAAAATGCAAAATTTTGATGCAAGTATTATTAGCCGCATAGTTTCAGTTTTTGTGCACAAGCCAGGCCTCAGAAGGCACCAATTGCCTGCCTGACAGAAATGGTATGCTGAGGATCCTGCCAAAGGCTAGAATCTAGTGAGGCGCCTCTGACATTCTCTTTATCCCAATCTAGCAGGATGAGGAGGCAAGTTGAGTGCTGGCCCTTTTACTCCTTTTCTGCAGCCCTAGAATTGGAAGGCCCGGGGCTGGCTGTGTCACTCTCTCTCTCTCTCTCTCTCTCTCTGGCTTGTGCTACTTTAACATTGGTTACGGCAAGTAGTTAGGGCTCCTCGCCTTAATTTGTGAGATGTGACACTGAAAAACATTTTACTGCCGCCTTTGTGTGTGCGCGCCCGTGTCATGTTTTAAATTTCGTTTTTCGTATAATATCTCGATGACTGAAATGTGAAATTTCGGCGAGATTTCAGAACTCTCTCTCTCTCTCTCTCTCGGTACTTTAACATTGGTTACGGCAAGTAGTTAGGGCTCCTCGCCTTAATTTGTGAGATGTGACACTGAAAAACATTTTACTGCCGCCTTTGTGTGTGTGCGTCCGTGTCATGTTTTAAATTTCGTTTTTGGTATAATATCCCGATGACTGAAATGTGAAATTTCGGCGAGATTTCAGAACTTCAAATAAAATTTGGACAAAATCCAAAAACCAAATTTCAAAACTTTTTTCCAATCGGGATTTTCGATTTCGGTCAATTTGAACTGACTGAAAAATAGTCAAAAACATGTCAATTTTTTTTAAAATTCTTTGTGGATGGTCTTGACCCCAAATCTAATTAAATCCAACCCACAAAAATTAAAATTTGATCAAAATATCCAAGATCTCGACCGAAATTGCCAAAATCTCATTGAGATTACTGTAGTATTTTGAATTTTTTATTTTTTCAAACCGGCCGTGATTTAGAATCTTGAAGAGTCTGAAATCCGAGATCTTGGGTTAAACTGTTTGGGGTTTTCTGAAGTTTCCTTTTGAAGGTTCAAGTTATGGTTGCAAATGAATTTATTTAAACAATTCAGTTTCAGAACCAGAAAAATTCAGAATAAAGTCTAAAATGCAACCAAATGCATGCTTGGCTACTTTATTCAACTGTTGAAATTCTTAGGGTGTTACATAAAAAAATTTTGAAATTTTTTGTGAATGGTCTTGACCCCAAATCTAACCAAATCCATCAAAGTATCCGAGATCTCGGCCGAAATTGCTAAAATATCGTCGAGATCACAGTAGCATTTTGATTTTTTTAATTTTTTTTATCTGGCCGAGATTTAGAATCCCGAAGAGTCCAAAATCTGATATATCGGCCAAGATTTTCAAAATTTCATCAGGATTTTGAACCTTGCTTGTAACACAAAAACACTCGACTTAATTTTTTGCATCCTCGCACATGAAAAGAAAAGAATTTACTGAAACCGGTCCTGAACTGATCCTCGTCCTCCTACAGTCCTAACCCACGTGATCGACCTCGCGATGAGCCGTCTGGTGCAGCCACCGGTCAAACTTTAAAGCCTTCAGGCCCTCACACACATCCCCCCCCCTCCCCTCTCCATCCATATATAGTAGCTAGGCAGTGTGGCATGGCCATGGCGAGCTGTAGTGAGGCGCACAAGGCGCTGCAGTCGGTGGCGCAGAGGCTGCAGTGGACGTACAGCCTCCTCTGGCAGCTCTGCCCCCGTCAAGGGTATAGTATACAAGACGCGCACTCGATTCCTGCAAGTTCATCTCTCACTTGCATCGTCATCACCCATCATAATTAACGTTCTGAAGGCTTAATCGTTCACAAGTTGTTGTTTTGATCGCATGGCATGACAGTGCGCTGGTGTGGGCGGAGGGTCACTACAACGGCGCCATCAAGACGCGCAAGACGGTGCAGCCGGCGGCCGCGGCGCCGGCGGAGGCCGCCGTCGATCAGGAGGCGCACCACCGCAGCCGGCAGCTGCGGGAGCTCTACGACTCGCTGGCGAGGGAGGCTGCAGATGGAGGCGGGCAGGCGGCGGGGCCGGCGCGGCGGCCGAGCGCCGCGCTGTTGCCGGAGGACCTGACTGAGACGGAATGGTTCTTCCTCATGTCCGCCTCCTACTCCTTCCCTCCCGGCGCCGGGTACATATACGTATTAATATACGTACACGCGTACATCTAATGCCTTCTGTTTTTGGAGAGATTTGATACGTACACGTATATGTTATTGCGTTATGCATAACGCATGCACAAGCAACTGGTGCACAGCAAAACGAATTAAGCACGCGTACATACGCATGCACAACCAACTGGTGCATAGTAAAACGCAATTTATGTCAGATTAGTCATGCTTGGGTTAATTGTTTGTTTCTAAATGCTAGTCCGATCGCTCGGCGCAAATTAGTGCCGTATATGAAACAAAAAAATGTTCCCTATACTGTAGGTTCAAAATTATGAAGTCAAGACGAACACAAATGTCACCTCAGCCTGTTTTGAAAATTTCTGACACAATCTTAATTTTAAGTTGTCTGTGTGCACCATATAAATTTATGCTACATCAGCCAAAATGAACATATATATGCATCTTCATTTTTCTTGAACAATGGAATTTATGTACATATGTTTTATACCAACTCTAAAGCTATACCACATCATTTTGTAACCAATAATATATAAACTAGCTAACAGCACTACTCAACCTAGGAACACTTAATCTTCGTCTGGGAGCAACAATCTTGGTTTGCAAACTCACCTTTTCCCAATCCAAGTACAATTTCTTCATATTTGTATGTTTGCAAAGGCATGCGATCAAGCTAGGTTTGCAATTTGCATGTTGCATGCATTTGCATGCCGACAACAAGGTGGATGGAAGATAATGCATGATCATGAAGTTATCACACCAAATTTAAGCATCTATTAATTGACTTTACCTATTGGTGAACTATACACTATAAGACACGCACATGATAGCTTTTTCTCAAACATGGAGGAGCAGACGATGATACAGAGTCAAACGTCCATGTGCATCACTGTTTATACTTTCAGGTTGCCTGGGAAGGCATTTGCAAGGAGAGGACATCTATGGCTGACTGGAGCAAATGAAGTTGACAGCAAAGTATTCTCAAGAGCAATTCTTGCCAAGGTATGTATATACTAGATGCATAAGCGCGGCATCACGCCATGCAGGCGTGTATGCCGCACGAGGGTGATTTTCCAAAATCCCTTCTTTTTTTCTTTTACAAAAGGCGTGGTCTGAGCTCGGGGCAATTGTTTTTGCGGATTTCCTAAGAAAAAACTGGCGTAGGTGTAATTTTAAAAATTCTGAAGAGCTATTCTTGGCGAAAAACGGATTCGGATATAATCTCAGGATTTCTGGGTGGCCTTCGCATAAAAAATCAATCTTAGAACTTTCAGGAGGCTCTTTTTGAAAAAATGGATTGGTTGTAATCTCAAATTTTCAGGACGCCTTTGCGAAAAAAACACCAATTTATAATAGACCTGTAATATTTTTTTGCAGATTTCCTTGGAAAAAACTAGCGTTTATGTAATTTTGAAATTTTGGAGGATTATTCTCTTTGAAAAACAAACACGGAGTGAATCTATGTATTTTCAGGGGACCTTTCTGTAAAAAAATGATCTTATAATCTTCGGGAGGCTCTCCTCGAAAAAAACGGACCCGAACGTAACCTCATAATTTTTGGGAGGCCTTTGCTCAAAAAAATCAATTTAAACGGACCATGATGTAATCTTGTAATTTTCAGGGGACCTTTGTGCAAAAAAATAATTTCAGAAGTTTCAGGGTCTTACTGCAAAAAAAGAATAATATGTAATTTTGGAAACTTTTAGGTGCCTTTTGCAAAAAAAAAAACACACGCCTAGAGCATTGTCGCGCGTCCGTGCCATGCGTCGCATCGGTAAAAATCGCGCGGGGCGACGCGCGCACGTGCGGGCGGGGGTCGAAGCCATGGCCTCAACTTCAGTAGCGACGTGCTACCGCTGCGCAATGGCGCCGTTTTGGTTGAATGACGGAGACAAATTACTTAAGCCACACTAAAAGATGCTAAAACTAAGCGAAGTGGCACACCGCGGAGCGAGCACGTCGGTGGAAATCGACATGGAAGCGCTGCGGGGTCGGAACTCCCTCGATTCTATCATACGAAGTATTCCATTCTTTTTCTTTGCTTATTTACCCCCCAAATTATCGATAATTTTGCACTGCGCACAAAAGTGCAAAACCATAACCACACAACTAGATCAGAAAATGTCAAGACCGTCCCTTCTGGTGTGAAATACCAAGAAAGTCTCATGCGCATACTGTACTAGTCCTATGATCAATGGCTAGTACGCATATTTACAACATTATCATCAAATACATACACAATATTATAAATATATTAAGGTAACATTGTTTATACAATAAGGCTGTAAAGGCCAAATAGAATGCAGCGGAAGATACAAGAAGCTTAACAGTATGCCTTAGCCCATATTATTCCGAAGGCAATTGATAAGGAAAAGCCTAGTAGAAATTGTCACTATATTAATCCTCGTGACCTGCGGTGAAATATGTATCCTCTTTTTGCCTCTACGTTCATGCTTCCTTTGGCGTGTGGCCGAGAGATCATGACATAAACCGTTACATCACCTAGACCAAACTTTGCACCAGCTCG
Source organism: Rhipidocladum racemiflorum (assembly GCA_036346355.1). Lineage (NCBI taxonomy): Eukaryota > Viridiplantae > Streptophyta > Magnoliopsida > Poales > Poaceae > Rhipidocladum > Rhipidocladum racemiflorum. Next base: position 56,403,186 of record CM070581.1, on the reverse strand, counting down.
ATGAAGTCAAACCCTTGCTATAGCGATGAGAGATATTTGTGCTCTCTATACTCACGATAGTCCATCCTTGTCGTGTCCCCACTTCCCCTGTATCAAGGCATACACCATTGTATTGATATGTGTTGAATACACACCTCTGTGTGAACACCCCCACGAGCAAACCTACCCGGATTGCCCGTACTACAACACCCCTGCCTAAGCAACTTAATATGTTAAGGCCACCCCATAATAGCTGTAACATCCCCCAAAAACAAAAAATGGGGAAAATAAAAATTTAAAATGTAAAAATAAAAGTGAATGAAAATTTTAATTAGAATCGCAATTTCAATATAAAATATCATCTATTTCCTCTTTTTCTTGAATTCCAATATTAAGAAAAGGACAATCGCAAAACTAGAATTCTTTCCTTTAAATTAAACAAACTATTAAAATGAGTTTTAAAGACGATCTTAATTTTGAATTTCTATGCTTCCTGAATTTTTTGGAACTCCTGTATTTAGAAACAATAATTTATATTAATTGTTTTCTTCTCTTTGAAAATGTAAAACCTAAAATATTTGAAGAAATAAAGTTTGGAAAAATTTGTGTAAACTAAAAATATTCTCCAATTTATTAATAAAAAGTTTGGACAATTCTTGACTAAATAGTGTTTGAGCCATGTCTGTTCACTGAATAAATGAGTTGGTTCACTGAAAAATGGGACCCTTACTTACCTTGACCCCACTAGTCGGTCTACCTCTCTTAGCCGCAAGGATTCAAATTTCGGTCCGAAATCCAAAATCTCGGCCGAGATTTCGAATTTCGGACCCCTCCGAGATTTAAAATCCCGGCGGGGTAAATTTTTTTTAAATTTTTTTTTAAAAAATAAATTTCGGATTTCTCGTTGATTTCGACCGAAATCTCGGTGATTTCGACGAAATTTGGTGGTTTTTTTACTGGATTTTAAATTTTGTGCATTGGATTTGATTGGATTTAGGGTCAAGATCATCCACAAAAAAATTCAAAATTTTTTGACATGTTTTTGACAATTTTTTGGTCGATTCAATTTGTCGGTTAAGACTGTCCAATTTTTTTTAAAATTTTCAAGATTGATCATCATTTCAAAATTTTATGGGAATATTATGGATGTGTTAGCACCATTCACAAAAAATTTCAAAATTTTCTACAGTGATTTGTACTATTTTTCATTCAGGTGAATTTTGTCGGTTCGTCCTTAGTAGCACTTTTTGAATTTTTTAAAATTCTTAAAGATTGGTCATCATCTAAAAATTTTATGAGAATATTATGAATATTTTAGGACCATTCACAAAAATTATTAGAAGTTTCCAATGTGGTTTGCACCATTTTCCATTCGGTTGAAATTTGGCGGTCAACCCTTTTATCAGGACAATGGCACTGTTAAATTTTTAAAAAATTTCTCATGCTTGATTATCATCTAAAAATTTTATGGAAACATTAGTGATGTGTCAAGACCACCCAAAAAAAATTCAAATTTTTTTTACGTGTTTTGGACCATTTTTGGGTCGGTTCAATGTGGACCGAAATCTCGGTGATTTCGGCCGAGATCTCGGATTTCCCGGTTGAAAAAAATGGATTTGAAATTTTGTTTTTGCATTTTTTCCGAAATTTCCGAATCTCGGCGAGATTTCGGATTTCGGCCACCTCCGAGATTTATACCAAAATGAGATTTGAAACCCTGCTTAGCCTTCTTCTTCCTCTCCGCTCTCTATCTTCTTCACGCACTCAACAGAACACTACCAGCCAGCCTCCACCGACCTCTCCACTGCTTTGCCCTCTGGTCAAAGATGCAGCCCACGCGGCCCCATGCTTGTGCTCACGACGAAGCTACGCAGGTGGCTCTTCCCGTGCCTCAAGCTGCCACGACGAGCTTTTGCGCTGCCAAGACAAGAAACGGTGCCGCCCAAGCCACCTAAGCACCAACATACACTCATATAAGCAGAAGAGCTCCTCCTTGCCTTCCTGCACCCCCCTAGTTCCTCCCTTTACTCCAATTCCCAATCGAGCTGCCTCCATTACAGCCATGGCCGCACCTCTCCAATCCGGCCAAACTTCTTGCATAAAGCTTCGTTGTTCAATTAAACCGATATGAAGCATCCTCAAACACTACCATATAAAACCCCCAAGTCAATTTGATGTCTCTTCTACGGGTGAACTGCCGCCATGGGCGCCATCTTACGACACTACCTCTCCTCACCGTGCCACCACTACAGGCCATCGGAGCTCCAGCTGACACCTCCCGTAGCTTCAGAGAAGCCTCCTCCTTCTGTTTTAGCCTTCGGTTATAGTCCCCTGTGCTTACCCCGCCGTCATCCAAAGCTCACAAAGAGCTCTAATGGCGTGGTACTGTAGCTCCGGGCTATTGTAGCTACACGAGGCTATACTCTATTCGGTTCATATGCTGAGGAGCCTTTGCGTTCACTAATTTGTGACCCTTTCCCAAATCAAAGGTATGAACAACAAAGTAGTCCCTTCTCTTCTCTATTTCTTTCTCTGACTGGCAATCCCTCAACTAGAAATGATATATATTAGTAATTTCAGTTAACTTCTTTGGCTCATGTCAGTAGAGACCAATTAGTTATGTGTCGGAACCCTCCCTTTAATGGCGTGGAATACCAAGAGGGATTCCTATGTGCATACAGTACTTGTCGACGATTGGGGAACGGCCCCCTGCCGAGCTTACTTGGTTGATCAAGAGACCAACCCTGTCCCCTTCTTACATGAAGGGTTGCTTCCGAAGAATGCCTTGATAGCCCAGGACCAAGAACGCTCAAGGGACGACACAGGGATTTTATCCAGGTTCGGGCCTCTCACTGGGGAGATAATAACCCTACTCTAGTGCGATGTATTGCGTGTATTCGAAAGGGGTGTGTCCAAGTGCTGAGATGGATGTCTGTGTGTATCAATCACCCCCCTTCTCTCAACATCTAGGAGGTACTTATAGGTTACAAATGTATTCCCTCGATTCCATCTCAAGCCATGAACGTTTGACCGCAACTATCTCGGTTGCAACCGAGTCCTAGATCTACGCCATGTCCCCGTTACATGCGCAACAGCACTGCCTAGTGGCGCGATCCTCGCTACTCCTGCACAATTGTCGATCACGACCATCTGACCATGCATCCCATCCTGAGCTACGGCCGAGCTAACTCGACCCTGACCTGAGCAAGTATGCTCGGGCCCCGCACCCGGGCACTAGCCGGGCAAGGAATTCGTGACGGCCAGGCTGGATAGAGCAATGATGCTCAGTCTTCTTATGTAATCCTCGGGAACGACCTCCGAGGGCGCACATGGTCGGGACTGGCCTAGTCCGCCAGGGCATTATGGTAATTATGGGAGTTATCCAATCCCCGACAGCTAGCCCCGAGGCTCAATTAGGGAACCGCTCGAAGGGGCCTTCCCCTTGAGCCTACTGACTCAATGGAGGGATTGGAACCTTGCAGCGAATCACTGCTACAGCATCCAAGCATAACTTCCCCTGAGGTCGAGCAAAACAATTCGGTCCCACGACCAAGGGGCACCCGGGCAGGGGTATGCGAGCGGTTGTCACAGTTCCTTCTTGGAGAAGCTTGGCGGTAATAGTGTGAGCTGTTCTTTGGGAACCGACCCACAACGGGATAGTTTCAAAAACCATGCGTCCACTCGTCAGCCCGGGAATGGTGGTCTCTCCACCTGCTCCCGTGCCCTTAGGACTTCCCAAGCGCAACGACGGGAAACCTCTTTGCTTTCCCCAAAGTAGACTATTTAAGCAGCCGCCCAGATTCTTTTTGTTTGTCTTCTCCATTTGAAACTCGCCAAGTTCCTTGTTCTTGCATTTGCCTCTCCCCCAATCTTTTCCTCCTTTGCTCTAATGGCCAAGTTCAGCGTGAGCAAACTCACCCAACAGAAACTTGAACTGCTCTAGAAGCTAAAGTTTGTTGACGCAGGATCTTCGAGGGCCACAGGCAACGAGCAGGAGCCGCAGCCACAGGAGGGGGAGATCGTCTCCTGCGATCTTTATTCCATCAACGGGCTTTGAATGCCCGAGAGCGAGTTCCTCGAGTTAGTGCTTGCTCACTGCGGATGCGAGGTCTCCAACCTTAACCCTAACTCCATTCTCGTCCTCTCCTTCTTCGCACATCTCTGCAAAGGGTACGTGGGCATCTTGCCCACGGCCAGCCTCTTCTTCCATTTCTACTCCTTGTTCTGCACCGGCCAGGCTTCTCCGGTCAATTGCATTTATTTCCGCCTCCGGACCAACCGGCCATATGAGTACCCGAGTCTCACGCTCAAGGACTCGGTGGCAGGGTGGGCCGATTCTTGGGTCTACCTGAGGAAGGGAGAGGGGAGCTCCCTCTATTACACCGGAGCAATCTCTCCGCGCACCGAGACACCCCGACCCCTGGTCCAGCCCGAGGAGGAACGGGTGCTCATGACGATCAATGAGCTCACCTGCTCGGGGCTCACTGGTCAGGACGTCGCCGGGATTTCATCTGGAACCGGGTGTCACCCCTCAGGAGGAGGGAACACCCCTTCTTCGAGATCTCTGGGTGGCAGGACCTCACTCGGGAGTCACGCTCAGGTATGCTGCACTTACCGAGTTCCCTTTTTTCCTATGGCTGGTGCTACTCATGCTTACTACTTTTCTTGGTTGAAGCACAGCCCCGCCCGAGGACTGGGTAGACTTGAGGGTGGTCGAGATGTTCGGCATCCCCAGGGGCAAAGATCTCAAGGTCGGTCGCCAAATCCCGAGCAACGTGTTCGACCGAGGTGAAGTGGTAAGGATTTGTCAAGTTCAGGCTCCTCGCTCCGGCAAGACATGTTTGGGGTATTCCGTCTCGGGAGTGTCGTGCTCAGGGGATGGCCTCCGAGCGATCTCCTGACTCTTTTGTTTCTCCATTTTGCAGGAGAAGGTTGCCCTCGAGATCGCGGTGGCGAAGTTGAAGCCACTGTCGGAGGAGCTCAGGTCTCCGCGCTTGGTCCTAAGACCAAGAGGTTGGCGGGCTGCAGGCGACGGGGAAGGTCACCGTCATCAACACCGTCTCCGCCCCGGCGCCCAAAGAGGCGCGCCGGTCTGGGCACTACTCCCCCTAGGTGACACTTGGAGTATGCCGATCGGAGGGAGGTAAGTGAGATGAAGTTATGGATGGCCGAATATACTAGACATAATCCAGAGCTGATGACCCATTTGCGCCAGTTCGCTGAGCAGGCAAAGAACGAGGTGGCAGCCATGGCAGTTGCGGCAAGGGGACCCGCGCGGAAGGAGGAGATGGAGAGCAAGATCTCTGCTCTCCAAGTCGAGCTCGCGCGGGTGGCCTCGAGCTCGACGCTCGAGCTCGAGGAGAAGGAGGAGGAGGACCTAGCGCCGCTAACCATGTGGCATCGAAGGTCGTCGGCACACCGCAGGTGTGCCCCACCCCGACCCTGGAGGAGGTAGACCTGGACAAGGTCGCCCCCACGGTGGCGAGGGCCAGCAAGGCTACCGAAGACATGGCCAATCTCCTGGCCTGAGCCCGAGCTTCCGTGGCAAAGTCCGATCAAGGTAAATATCTATCCCTTCCTCTCGAGTCTTTTCTCTTTCGGACGCTATGCTAACCCCAAATTGTTATTGTGGGCGCTATAGCTAGTAGGGAAGTATGGAATTTCGAAGCCATGGTTGATGACATGCTCAATTCTGCAATAGAGAAGGAGCTTGCTCGGGTTGCCGAAGTCGTCGAGTTTGAGGAAGTCGCGCCCGAGCAGGGTGCGGCCGAGGATGCCCGAGCCGTGAGGGTGGGGATCCCCCATATCATCATCGAGGTCGGCGATGAAGTCGAGTAGGTCGAGCCCGAGGATCCCGCGGGGGCCGAAGAGAAGCGCGAGGATCCTGGGGAGCCCGAGGCTAGTGACATCATCGCCGAGACGCTCTAGGAGCTCGAGGGGGATCCCTCACAAGTCTAGTCGCACGCGGCGCTGGACGCAGGCTCTACTGGTGACCAAGCCCCGTCCTCGAGCGGAGGTGCAACTCTGGGCTCAGGGCGTGTCTCCCCAGGGGAAGAACGCCCCCGGGATGACGGACTAGAAGACCCGCCGCTCGTGGTCCCGGACCCAAGCCAGGTCGGCGAGCAGGATCCGTCCCCGAGTAGAGAGGGGACTCCAGGCTTGGGGCGCGTTAACCCGGGGGACCTACCGCTCGTGGTGCTGGACCCGGGCTTGGCTAGTGAGCAGGACCCAACCCCGTGCGAGGAGCTGGCTCTGGGGACGGGTCCTGAGATCTCGGGGGAGGAACGTCCCTGGGAGGAGCTTGCTCTGGTGGAGGTTGTTCCACCAACGCAGGCTCTTGCACTCCCGGGTGCTGAAGAAGCCCGGGGTCAAGAGGAGGAGGAGGAGGAGCCCCCGAGCACAACGCCTGCTCTAGGGGAGGACGCGCAGCTGGGTCCTCGCCCGGAGGATCCGGCTGAGCTCTTCCAGGAAGGCCTTCAGGAGCGCCTTCGCTGGGTAAATTTGAGAAATCATTTCTCTTTTCTTTGCGGGTTGAGTCAGGATCTGAGGCACTTCTTCGTGCAGGTGGTCGAGGTTACCATGATGGACTTCCAGGCTTTGACAATCCCGCCCGAGGTTTTGGCCAGGCACAAGGCCGAGCAGGATGCGAAGATCGCAGAGCTCGAGCAGAAGCTGGCCGAGCTAAAGGCCTCGGAGGCGGAGATCCGTCGAAAGACCGAGGAGTCCATCTCGGTCGTCAAGGAGCTCCTCGAGCAAAGCGAGCGGGCCAGGGCATCCCTGGAGGAGACGATGAAGGAGCTACACCTCTCTGTGGTTAGTGCCATAGAATCGCCCAAGCAGCACAAGGAGGAGGCGAAGTGACTCTGCCAGGCGGCGAGCGAAGGGAGCGAAGCTCGGAGAAAGGTGCTCGACCTCGAGTCCGAGCTAGATACCGTTCGCGAAGAGCTCACCATCCTCCAGGATGCTAGACACGCCGGGAAGTTTTAGGCTTTATAGCTTTCAATGTACAAACCCAAACCTTTTTTAATCAAAAAAGTTCATTTGTTCTACTTCGTGCATTGTGTGCTCCTTTTGCCTTCGATAATTATCCTGCAAAACGACCAAGACAACAACGAGTAGATCGAGCAAATAACGCTTAAGTATCTGAGATGATGAAAGTACGAGCGCGTATTTTTGGAAAAAGCATGGTAGTTCGTCATCCTACTAGCCCCCACTGTGAACGAAGGTCGTGCACCTGGATTGCGAACACAAGCTCGTTGATAGGAGAGAGAGAAAAAATCGCGTTGCCTTCACTCAACGACCCAGCTAAGAGAATAGCACGCGTGGCCGTATCCCCCCGAGCATCGTGGTCCATGCCCCTGAGTTGCGAGCATGATTTCGACGACGGTAGGGAAGTCATGTGGTCGCACAACTTGGGATGCAACGGCTGGACACAAATGGGCCAACTACACTTCGGGACCATCTGAGAGGGTGTTTGTGCGATTGTGACTTGCAGTGGAGTACTACTACGGGAGGCAATTGACTTATGCAGACTGGAACCTCGAGAGGCGAGCTTAGTGGTCTGGTGGTGGACATTGCACCATAGATCGTTCGTGCACATGCTAGCCGATCCTTAGAAAAGAATGCATTTGGAGAGACTGTTCTTACCCCTCATGCTCATCCCGTCATCAAGATTGTGAGGAGAAAAGTATGCCCTCGAGTGAGACTGAGTTGACTTACTAGAAGGCAGGGACTTTGGGGTCATTCACAAGATCTTGCGGAGAATGGGAATCACAGGGCGGGCATAGAACCGAATTTTATTGAAGGAAAAAACCTTTGAAAATTGTGAAGGAAAAAATGCAACAAGAGAGACTAGACAAAGGACTTACGCAATTGGTCGATGTTCTAGGTGCTGGTGAGTTCTCGACTGTCTTCCATCGCAAGGCGAACAGCCCCCGGGCATGTTGCGGATATGATTGTGTAAGGAACCTTCCATCTTGGGGTTAGCTTGTTGGCCTTCGACGTAGGACAAGGTCGCCGACTTGCAGGGTCCTTGGTCAAACCGATTTGGCCGCGTGCCTGTGAAGTGCTTGCAGGTAGACCGCGGATCGGAGCAAAGCCTATTCGCGTGTTGCCTCTGCGAGGTCGAGGTCTAAGAGGCGCTCGCTTTCTTGGTCGACGTCGTCGACCAGGTGCACCCTTGGGGAACCCAACGCAATTTCCGCGGGCAAGATGGCCTCCGCACCGTAGACGAGCTGGAGGAGTTTCTCCTGTTGCTCGGCTGGTCGTGGTGCGGACCGACCACAGGACGGAAGGAAGCTCGTCCACCCAGGCCTGCCCGCGTTGGTCAAGGTTTTTGAAAACCCTTTTCTTGATTCCTTGGATGATTTATCAGTTTGCTCACTCGGGTGCTCCGTTAATTTTTGGGTGAACCACAGAGGCGAAGCATACCTTGGTCCCAATGTCCTCGCAATGGGCCTTGAACAGTTTGCTTGTGAACTGGGTGCCATTATCCGTGATGAGACGATTTGGTATACCGAAGCGTGTCACCACGTTATTGCAAAAAACCTCCTAGCTGCTTGAGTCGAGATGGTTGACACAGGTTCAGCCTCGATCCACTTGGTGAAAGTATTGATGGCCACGAGCAAGTACTTGCAACCCTTCCGGCCTCGGGGAAAGGGTCCGAGTATATCAACCCCCCAGACCGAAAATGGCCATGTCAATGGAATGGTCTAGAGCGCATACGCTGGCTGATGAACCTTGCGGGCATGAAACTGACATGCTCGGCAAGAGGTTACTATCGAACGAGTATCAGCTTAGGCCGTTGGCCAGTAATAACCCAATCGGAAGGCTTTGCTCACTAACGTTCTGAAAGACGAGTGAGCTCCGAACATTCCTTCATGGATGCCCTTGAGAAGGTATTGTCCTTCTTCCTGGGTGATGCACCTAGAGAGGACTCCTAGTGCTCCTTTGCGGTATAAGACACCCTCGATCAGCTTGTATGGAGAGGACCGTCTTTTGAGCCGGGAGTGCTTGGCTTCTTCCTCGGGCAGTGTCCCATGCGCGAGATACTGGAGGAATGGCGTCATCCAACTTGCACCATACTCAAGGAGAGAGATATTACCGCACACCTCAAGTGCCTCCTCTGCAGAGGGAATGGAGGGCTTGTGTAGGTGCTCGACGAACACTCCTGTCGGAGCAGGGGATTGGGAGGAACCAACCTTCGAGAGGTGGTCAGCCAGGGAATTGTCCTTCCTGGGGATGTAGAGTACATCGAAATTCCTGAAGTACTTTTCCATCTTCCTAACTTCAACCAGGTAAAGCTCCATTGAGTTATCAGAACACTGATACTCCTTGTTGACGTGGTTGATGATCAACTGTGAATCGCCTTTCACAGTAAGCCGCTGGACTCCAAGCGCCCTACACGCTCGAAGCTCAGCAAGAAAGCCTTCATACTCAGCCGCGTTGTTCATCGCGGCGAAATGTAATTGGAGGGCGTACTGGAGCTGTTCTCCTTGCGGAGAGACCAGGATGACTCCAGCCCCCGAGCATTCGTAAGCTCGGGACCCGTCAAAGTACATGGTCCAACGTCCTTCCCTGGGTTGGTCGGGCTCCGCGTCGGGCGGCGCAGGGTTCGTCCATTCTGCTAGGAAGTCCACTAAGACCTGGGATTTGATCACCGTGTGGGCTGAGAACTCAATCTCGAACTCGGCGAGCTCCATGGCCCATTTTGCTATTCGGCCGCTGGCGTCGTGGTTCCTTAGGATCTCCCTAAGTGGAAAGTTAGTCGGGACTTGGATCTTATGTGATTGGAAATAGTGTCACAACTTTCTGGAGGCCACGAGCAATGAGTACAAGAGTTTTTGGACCTCGGGGTAGCGCTCCTTTGGTCCGTGCAAGACCTCACTAACGTAGTAGATTGGTCGTTGCACTCCGTCCCTTTCCACCGTGAGGACGACACTTACTGCTTGTGGCGTTGCGGCCAAATACAGTAGTAGGACTTCTCCTATTTTCGGTATGGTCAGGATCGGGGGTTTGGACAGGTACTGCTTAAGCTCTTCAAAAGATTTGTTGGCCTCTTCTGTCCACTTGAATCTGTCGTGCTTGCGGAGGGCCTTGAAGAACGGTAGCCCTCGCTCGCCAAGCCGGGAAATGAAACGGCTAAGTGCTGACATTCTCCCGGTTAGTGCCTGGACCTCCCTCATGCAAGTGGGTGGTCGCATGCTCTTGATGGATTCAATCTTCTCCGGGTTCGCCCCGATACCTTGAGGCCCGATCATGTAGCCGGGCACCTTTCCTGCTCTCACACCGAACACACATTTCTCCGGATTGAGTCTTATTCGATGTTTATTGAGGTTACAGAAGGTCTCCTCTAGGTCAGAAACATTACCTAAGGCAAGCTTGCTCTTGACTACTATGTCGTCCACATAGACCTCCAGGTTTCGGCCTATTTGGTCTGAGAAGGTCTTCTGCATGAGACACTGGAAAGTCGCTCCAGCGTTCCTAAGACCGAAGGACATGGTCGTATAGCAGAAAGTACCAAACAGTGTGATGAAGGAGGTTTTCTCCTCAACTTCAGGTGATATGCCAATTTGATGGTAGCCTGAATAGGAGTCCAAAAAGCTCATCACCTGGGACTCCGTTGTCGCGTCGACTAACTGGTCAATGCGGGGTAACAGGAAATTATCTTTGGGGCACGCAGCGTTCAGACCCGTATGATCGACGCACATACGCCATTGGCCTCCCTTTTTCTTCACAATGACTGGATTGGCCAGCCACTCTAAATGGTCGACTTCCCGAATAAAGCCGGCCTTGATGAGCTTGTCAAGTTCTTCCTGGATAATGGCCTGTTTCTCTGGAGAAAAGCGCCTGAGCTTCTGCCGCACAGGCTTCTTGTCAGGCCGAACCACTAGCCTGTGCTCGATGACCTCCCTTGGGACTCCGGGCATGTCGGATGGTTCCCAGGCAAACACGTCCGCATTCTTCCGGAAACTGCTTTGGTCAGGAATTCTCTGGAGAATAGGAGTCCAAAATTCTCCCGGGCATGTTGGGTTGTGTAGCACAACGAAACTGCTTTGGTCTCTCCTCCGGGCTGGAGGGAAGTCTTTGGCCAGGAATTCTTCAGCTCTTGCTCGGGCCCGCGCTAAGGCCTCTGCCCGCGCTTTCTAACTTCCCTTAATAGAGATCACACCACCAGGCCCAGGTACTTTCAGACACTGGTATCCATTATGCGTGGCGGCCATGAACTTGGCGAGTGCTGGCCTGCCGAGGATGGCATTGTAAGCCGACTCGAAATCGACCACCTCGAATGTGATCAGCTCTGTTCGGAAGTTGCTCGGACTCCCGAATGTTACCGGCAAAATGATTTGGCCGAGGGGCTTGATCGAGGTTATCCCGTAAAACAGGACTACTATGCTCTTGATCTTGGACCTGGGGATTTGCATCTCGTCCAAGACCCTAGCATATATGAGATCCAGGGAGCTCCCATAGTCGACGAGCACCCGTCCCACTACAGTATTGCTGATTGTGGGACTCACGACCATTGGGAGCCTCTAGGGTTTAGTCATCCCTGGGGGACAATCTCCTTGGAGAACGTGAGAGGTAGCTCGGACCACTTGAGCTGCTGTACAGGAGGCTTTCCCTGAGTGACATGATGCACTTCTCGTGTTGCCTCCTTCAACTCACGACAGGACCCGTAAGCAGAGGAGCCCCCGAAAATTACCGCAATGTGATTTTGGGGCTCTGGTACTCCATGTCCTCATCCCCATCGACAGGCTGCTTGCCCTTACTGCATTCTCCATGCTCCAGGAGCGTGGGCATAGGACCCTTGCCGTTGTAGAATTGCTCCATACGGAAGGTCCAGGTTCGACAGTTGCGAAGGTCGTGCCCGTATGCCTGATGGAGTGGGCAGAAATGATTGCTCGTCCAACCACGTTGATCGCCGCGATCCTGGTCTTCCTGACCTTGATCGCCGTGGTGTTGAGGTGGTCGACTCTTGCCCCTCGTGCTGGAACTTTTGCACGTCGGCGCCTGCGAGCTCAATTGCTGACGCTGCTCGATGGCCGCGACCAAGTTCAGCGCAGAAGACTTCTTCTTTTTCTTGATCTTCTTTTCGACCGAGCTTGGGCTCTTCCGGCTTGCAGAGGCCTCCAAGCCAGGTTGAGGCGGGAGCTTACCCTCGTCCAGCATCTTCTTCCACTAGACTGCTTCATCGGCATTGGCATACCAATCGGCCATATGGAATAGCTCGTTGGTTGTGATGTCCAGATGTATTTCGAGATCCTGTGTAAAATGAACATCTCAGACTTCGAACTTAAATGCTCGGACCACCACTTCGTTCGAAATGCTTGGGATGGAGTTCCGCACTTGCATGAACCGCTGGACGAACTGGCGCAGAGTTTCACCTTCTGTCTAGATTAGGTGCTCGAGGTCGCGCTCCTTGCCCGGACGGACATAGCAACTTTGGAAGTTCGCCCAAAGAGCATTGCTCAGCTGCCCCCAGGACCGGATGGACTCCTCCTTTTGGTTGAAGAGCCATGTATGGGCCAGACCATCCAGTACTGTGGGCAGAAAGTTGGCCATGACTCCTACGTCTCCACCCGCTGCTAGGATGGAGGTGGTGTAGATCGAAAGGAACTCATCGAGGTTCTGGGTCCCGTTGAACCTTTCGATGTGGCCGGGTTTGAACTTGCTCGGCCACGTTACTCACCGAAGAGGTGTCGCGAAGGCCCGACATCTGAAGATGGGGGGTGTCATGGCGATCCCTTCGCTCTTGTGGATCATGACGATTGTCACTGCTTGATCCCCTGACTCACGAACCTAGCCGAGAGAAAACTTCATGAGGTCGGTGTAAGGGGGAGTGGCCTAAGGAAGAGTATTCAGTTCGGCTCCGGTTGCGCCGAGCATCCCTTCGATCCCGCGAACTTGCTTGGGAATCACTCTGGGCATCTTCGTGGTACCGGTCGCATTCCCACCGACCATCTCGGGCATGGCCGCGAGAGTCACCAAAGCGGGAACGGACAGGGGTGCAGCGGCCGGGCTCTCGGGAAGCGCTCCAGGTCCTTTTTTGGTGGGATGCTTCCGTCGCTTTCACATCAGCGGCGATCTGCTCGAGGTCGTCTGCCACGACGGCTCCCATGCCCTCCAAATCCACCTGCTCAGGAAACTCTCTGAGGTTACGTACAATAGTGGCTGAAGCTTGAAGGCGCTCCCCGCTCGGTAGAGCGAGGGGAGACAAGCTGGGACGGTGATCACGGACAAACTCCGGGGTGCCATACTCACGGGAACTCTCACGAGCATTGGTCCCGACTTTCGTGACAGGGTTGGCGCGGACTTGTCAGCGTACACTCGCCAATGTCCAATTCAAGGACGCTTCCAGGTGGTTCCTGGCTATCTCATACCGTTGGAGATGGGCTTTTCCCGAAGGTTCGTCCTCGGGGTCCCCCTCCCCTCCCGCCATGTTGACATTGCGGGATTGGAAAGACCGTGAGGGCGACATCACCGTGTCCCCTCGTGACGCGGTCTCTTGATCGGGCTCAAGATGGTCTGGGATACCCAGGCCATCATAGAGTCCGTCGTACTCGTCATTCGAGAGGGCATCGAGCTGAGAGCGAAGGAACTGCTCTTGCGCGGCAGCCACCGGGGAAAAGCTCCCGGGCTCGATGTGCCCCTCGGGGTCGGTGATACTGTCAGCATTACCACTGGCATAGTATAAGTCTTCGTCCCCAGCATCACTGAAGGTGCAGAGATCCCGGGTATCTTGAGAGTTCGCATCTCCAGGGATTCTTCACGAGAGGAACTGTCGATCCCCACGGAAGGCGCCAGCTATCGACGATTGGGGAACGAGCCCCCGCCGAGCTTACTTGGTTGATCGAGGGACCAACCCTGTCTCCTTCTTACGTGAAGGGTTGCTTCCGAAGGATGCCTTGATAGCCCAGGACCAAAAACGCTCAAGGGACTACATAGGGATTTTATCCTGGTTCGGGCCTCTCATTGGGGAGATAATAACCCTACTCCAGTGCGATGTATTGCGTGTATTCAAAAGGGGTGTGTCCAAGTGCCGAGATGGATGTCTGTGTGTATCAATCACCGCCCCTTCTCTCAACATCTAGGAGGTACTTATAGGTTACAAATGTATTCCCTCGATTCTAGCTCAAGCCACGAATGTTTGATTGCGACTATCTCGACTGCAACCGAGTCCTAGATCTACGCCACGTCCCCGTTACATGTGCAACGGCCCTGTGTAGTGGTGCGATCCTCGCTACTACGGCGCAACCGTCGATCACGACCATCCGACCGTGCATCCCATCCCGAGTTAGGGCCGAGCTAACTCGACCCTGACCCGAGCAAGTATGCTCGGGCCCTGCACCCGGGCACTAGCTGGGCAAGGAACTCGTGCCGGTCGGGCTGGACCGAGCAATGATGCTCGGTCTTCTTAAGTAATCCTCGGGAACGACCTCCGAGGGTGCACATGGTCGGGACGGACCTGGTCCGCCAGGGCATTATGGTAATTATGGGAGTTATCCAATCCCCGACAGTACTAGTCACATGATCGGTGGCTAGCACGCACATTTACAACATTGCCATCATATCCATACAAGTTCATATTACATTAATAGAAATAAAGTCTTACAGCATGGCCTATTGGCCTAATTTAAGAGTTTGCAATGGAAGATACATTTGTCGACAGTTTGCTTTCTACCCAAAATACCACAGGCAACTGACAAGGGTAAAACCTTAGAAATATTCGTTAGCAAAGTCCCCGTATTCTGCGTTGGGATCGGGGTACTCATTCTCTTCATTCTTTGAATATCAACAATAGCAAGGTTGAGTACACGTATGTACTCGCAAGACTTGTAGTGTATCACAAATGTATATAATAAATGCGGGCTATGTCATGGAGAAGCTACTAGGTTATTTTGCATAAAGCGAAACTGAATTGTAAATACAGAATAATGGATTGCAAGCGCAATTTGTAAAGCAATTGACATATATGTAAATAACAAGTATGAATAAGAGTAGTAACAACCTCACAATCCTCCATGATTGTGAGTAGAATATCGTCCATTCCCATACCATTGACAACAATATATGAACAAGACTCTTTCTAACTACCATTAAGTTTCCAAACCATTTTATGAAAGTACCAAAACTCTAACTAGTGTCAGTGCACCATGACTCCCATAACCGTGGGAACGACTTTTCGAAAAGTTTAGACTCTGCAGAGATGTACAATATTACCCACAATTCAATGATCAACTCCTTTTTGCATTCAAAATTAACACACTTCCTATGGTGTGCCGCGGAATGATCATACAAAACTGTTACATTATTTAATCCTGACTTTACACCAGCCCGGTGCCGACAAACCCTCATTATGGTAGGAACAACACTTTCATGAACATATCAATTCTCATTGCGCGAGATAAACACCACATGTTCCTCCCCATAGTGAGGCGTACACCGTTGCATCGGTATGCAATTACCCACAAATCCATGTGGAAACCCCTTACAAGCCAACTCGACAGGGCTTACAGCTTGTGCTACTTCAACCTCCCAATGTGTAAAGCCAGTTTTAAATAACTTAATAAGTTGAGGCTACCCTATAGTAGCAATTGTGGTTGTACAGTGTTTCTTGGATTATACAACACTAAGTTCGGTCCTTACATTAACCCAGGCGGAAACTCCCCCTAGACTACGTGTAAGTTAAAGCTTACTCACCCGGCTATTGCCATAATCTGCCCGTGTCAAAACATAGTTTTATTTTTATTTTTACCAAACTACCAGTATCCTTTACTGTCATATCCAACCTTTTAAATTGTGAGACAATACATGTCTCTCTCAACCTTAACAAGATTTTCAATGTTTAATATGACATCACAAATAATTGTCTGACTCCCATTTCTAGAGAATACTAAGCATGTGCAAATAGTAAGCGTATATACCCAATGGACAATATTTCATGTTTAACCATATCCTAGGGTTTTCAAGGTTCTCATGTCAACAATTAATCGAGGAAATCCCACAATCTAGGTTTAGTTCTACCACATCCCACAATATAGCATTTTAACAACATAGCTCATGCATAATAGTTTGATAAAAACAAAGTAAACTATTTGAAATAGTAGGGTCAATATGGTCAAAGGAGGGTGCTTGCCTTGCTTAGTGATTTCCTGCGTGGGATCGGAGTCGTCGACGATGGTATCCGGAATGTTGGTGTCTATATGCCATATCATAAAAAGCGAAACAACATCCAAATCTAGAAAAGAAAGAACGAGGAGTAAACATACAATACATGTGGCAAAAAGAAGTCAAATAATTACAATTAGAATCATTCACGAAAAACAAGTATGATTGTGTGTTTTGGCGGAGGTTGGGTTTTGGGTCCAACTAATAGTGTAGGGTACAAGGTTACGATTTATGAAAGTTAAAATTTCTACTTTATGTATTCAAGAGGATAAAATTGTACATATGATCATATTCATTTTCATATTCAAGAAGCTAAGATTGTTTGGATTTATGAAACTTGGAATATAGTCAAAGATATCATAGCTAATTGGATCTCTAAAAGGAATTAATCGATACAATTAAGTGATTAACTAAGGTACAAATGTGATTTATTGTGCCACTGTTACAGAACCTACAATCATGCTATAACAAAAGTATAGGTTCTGAATTTTGAGTTAAACGACACTTATGATCCATTAACCAAACATCTACACTATACGTGTTCTACATGAAATAACCTTATAGCATATCTCAAGATTAAGCATGGGTTAAATCTAAATATTTCCACATAGACAGAAAGAGTGCTATATCAAGAGAGTATAGGAACCATCTTTACAAATTTGGAAGTTCATTTGCACCAAATATAAGCATTTCAAATTTAAACACATTAAAACTAACCTAATTAAGAAATTGATACAAACTAAGTCCAAATTTAAATATTTTTACATATTTGGAATCCTAATGACATAAGGAATATAATAAAATTCGTTTCATCGAATTTGGAGATGATTTGTATAAATTTTATATTAAGCACATATTAGACCTACAGTTTAAATTTGAATTTCAAATATTGGACAGTGAACAAAGTTAAAATGTTTTTAGATATTCAGAAACTAAATGATTTATCAAAATTTTAGGAACTAATTTGAGCTTATTTAGAATTATAATGTGAAAGTTATACTCAAATGAAATTGCTCGGGTTTGAAAAAATCACTGAAATTAGAAAACACGTTTCCTAACAGCAAAGGTGCATTTTGGTTTCGGCTGGAATCGGCTCAGACACGAGTGTGATTGATAGGGTGGGGCCGATTGTCAGCGACGCAGAGCAGAGCACGGCGAGGGCAGTCCTGCCGGCAGCGAGTGGAGACTGGAGGCTACCAGAGGCGGGCACGGGAAGCAAGAGGACTACGTGGGGAACCTAGGGCATCGGTCGATTCAGTCTGGGAACTACCAGAGATGGCTAGCACCGGAGGTGGGCGGCAGAGGTAGGGCGGCGTCGAAGGTCAATTAGGAGGTCAGTGAGCATCTAGGGACCCTAAGGGAGCTACCGCAGTACTTGGAAGTGTATGAGGACGGCCGGGGCGGTCCAGCACCGAGCGGCCGGACTTGGAGAAGAAGGAGGTGGCGCGGCGGAGCTACGATGGCGCCGAGGCATGGGAAAGAGGTTGGCGAGCACTAGTGAGCCGAGTGGAGTTCAACCCAAGTCCTTACCGAGAGGGAGGAAGGCCGAGGAAGTCTAGCGCTGTGCGCCAGAGCCGAGGAAGAAGGAGACCATCGCGGCGGTGCTCTGAGCGTTCTTGGCTGAAATTGACGTCAAAAACGAGCTCAGGGGACCAAGAAGAAGCTTCGGGCTCAAGGAATTGGACGGAGGCTTACCGTGGCCGAGGAATTGAAACTGGCGGTGATGTTTGCACTGACTCGCCCCCTGTTCAGGTGAACTGAGCTTCAGCCAAAAGAGGGGCAAGGCAGCACGAGGGGGGTGCGGATGCTAGGAGTGGCTTAAGTAGTGTTCAAGAGTGGAATGCTCCAGTGTTGCACACTCATGAGCTTGATTCGGCAGTAAAGGCGACGGGGGGAAGAAGACAATAGCGGCAGCGGCTCCCGGCGAGGTTTGCACACAAGTAATCTCGAGTAGGGTGAAAGGGAAGATTGTGAGCTGATATGAGGTGACCGGACGGTCCTTGCTCGATTCCCCGGGGTGGCATCGTCTCAGGGTTGCAGCAGAAGAAGGGGAGGAAGGGGTTCGGTCGCCTGCGTAGAGAGAACCAATGGAAGGAGCTGCCGTGGCAATGATCAAAGCCGCATTCTTCATCGCATCAGGGAGGTCGATTGGGGATTGGCAACCACGATGGGGAAGAATGCGTCGATTAGTTGTCGCGGTGACAGATTTGGCAGGGCGCTCGCGCGGAAGAGAAAGAAGGGGGAAGAAGGAGAAGTGAGGCGCTGACCCGTGGGTCCAGGGACCACACATCAGCGAGGGTAGCTGGAATGGGCATGGGCACTGCCAGGTGGGACCTTACACAGGGACGGGCCCACTTGGTAGTGAAACGGAGGAAAACAAAATGTGTTAAATGATTTCTCAATTTCAGACAACAGGCATTAGTCCAATTAATTGAGCCACCAAAACACTTTAGAAATTTTTGACAATTTTTGTGGGGAATCCTGACCGTGGATATGATCTACCATAAAATTTCTAAATGAAAAAACTAAGTCATTATTTTTTTAAAAATCTAACAGTGCAGCTGTCAGGGTTTGCCCTTTTTCAAAAACAATTTTTCTGGGGATGCAAACTAATTCAAATTGATTTGAAATTTTTACTGTAATGTATTAGGGTCATTTTCAAGATATGATAAAAATTCCAAATCAATCACATTCATAATTATTTTTATATAATTCTGACATCACTCTAGGTCTAATACTTTAATTTTTGTTTTTGGTTTTTTCTAAAAATAACAAAATCACTTCCAATTTCAATAAAACTTTTCAGAGATGACAAATAAGGTATCTAGAATTTATTATTAGTCTCATTCAATCTTTAAGCTTCACTAGTTTTGAATTGGAGCCAAAGTTTTAATTTTCAAGTCAATAAGAGATTAAACAAGCAATGGAAATTTCAAATAACTCCACAAAATGATTAAACTCCAAATTAAGACTAAAATAAGTAATTTAACTATTTAATAATGTTTTCTAATATTTGAGGATGTTACAAACCTACCCCCCTTAAGAAAAATCTCGTCCTCGAGATTTGGCGGGTTCCGGGAAGAAGGAAGGGAATTCCTTTCTAAGTTGATCCTCCCGTTCCCAGGTAGCTTCGTCTTCGGTATGGTTACTCCATTGAACTTTCAACATTTTAATCGATTGGTTTCGGGTGTGACGTTCTGCTTCCTCTAGGATCCGGATAGGATGTTCTCGATATGAGAGATCGGGTTGGAGGTCAATTTCTTCTAGTTGAGTGTGCTCGGTGGGGACCCAAAGGCACTTTTTGAGTTGGGACACATGAAAAACATCATGGACATCCGATAGTTGAGGCAGCAACTCCAACTTGTATGCCATCTCACATTTTCTTTCAAGAACGCGGTATGGTCCAATATACCGAGGTGCCAATTTTCCTTGTATTTGGAATCGACGAATACCACGGAGTGGAGAAACATTAAGATAGACATGATCACCAGTCTCGAAGCTAAGCTCACGTCGACGATGGTTGGCGTAGCTCTTTTGACGTGATTGAGCCTCTTTCAATCGGCTCCTTAACACATCAACTTGCTTTTGGGCCTCTTGGATGAGGTCAGGGCTGAAGAACTTTCTTTCACCAACTTCAGACCAAAAAAGTGGAGTTTGACACTTTCTTCCATAAAGTGCTTCGAATGGGGACATTTGGAGACTTGATTGGAAGCTATTGTTATAGGAGAACTCTGCAAATGGTAAGCATTTCTCCCAATTGGTGCTATAGGATAACACACAAGCTCTCAACATATCTTCCAAGATTTGGTTTGTCCTTTCAGTTTGCCCATTTGTTTGAGGGTGATAAGCTGTACTAAAGTTTAGCTTAGTCCCCAGGAGTTTACGTAAACTTCCCCAAAACCGATAGGTGAATTGGGAACCTTTATCAGAAACTATAGTTTTGGGTACTCCGTGCAGACGTACAATGTTGTCTGTATAAAGCTCGGCAAGTTTGTCTCCTTGATAAGTGGTCTTAACTGGTACGAAATGAGCCACCTTGGTCAATCGAGCAATAATGACCCATATAGAATCGTTTTCCTTTTGCGTCTTGGGCAGACTGGTAATGAAATCCATACCGATATCCTCCCATTTCCATTCAGGAATTTTTAAGGGTTGGAGAAGTCCGGCTGGTCGTTGATGTTCAGCTTTGACTCGCTGACACACATCACAAATAGCGATATATGCGGCGATATCCTTCTTCATGCTGGGCCAACAACATTCTTCCTGGAGGTCTTGGTACATTTTCGTACTCCTGGGGTGAATAGAGAGTGGTGAATTGTGAGCCTCACTCAGAATTATATTCTTGAGATCCGGGTCATTTGGAACATAAATTTGTTGTCCATGCATGATCATCTCATCAGTTCCCTTAACAAATTCTAATTTCGATCCTTGCTCCAATTGTTTTCGGATTTCAGTAATGGCCTTGTCCTTGAGTTGAGTAACCTTTAGTTGCTCTTTAAGGGTTGGTCGTAGCTCCAAGGTAGCTACATACCTTTCCCCAACTACCTCCAGATTGAGTCTTTTAAATGCCTCATGCAACTCTGGCTGGCAGACCACCATACAATGGAGCTTTCGACTAAGAGCGTTAGCTACTACATGGGCTTTACCTGGATGGTAATGAATGCCGAGATCGTAGTCTTTTATCAATTCAAGCCATCTTCTTTGCCTTAGGTTCAAATCTGATTGAGTGAAGAAGTACTTCAAACTCTTGTTATCGCTATAAATATCGCATCTATTACCAATGAGGTAATGACACCAGATCTTAAGAGCATGAACCACGGTGGCCAATTCTAAGTCATGAGTGGGATAGTTCACCTCATGAGGTCGCAGTTGGCGAGAAGCATAAGCCACGACTTTACCTTCTTGCATTAACACACAACCAAGTCCATGGCATGATGCATCACAGTACACATCAAAGCTTTTCTGAATGTCAGGCAACACAAGCACTGGGGCTATGGTTAGCCTCTTTTTCAGTTCTTGAAAGCTTTCTTCACAATCAGAAGACCACTCAAACTTCTTTTCTGTCTTCAAAAGTTGAGTCATCGGTCTTGCAATTTTGGAGAAGTTTTCAATAAATCGGCAGTAATACCTAGCCAAACCAAGAAAACTTCGAACTTGGGGAACATATTGGGGTTGACTCCAAGCTAGCACATCTCTGACTTTACTTGGGTCAACTGCAACTCCTCCTTTAGATAAAATGTGTCCAAGAAAGGCAACTTCTTTTAGCCAAAACTCGCATTTCTCGAATTTGGCATAAAGTTGGTGTTCTCGAAGCTTCTCAAGCACCATGCGCAAATGTGGCACATGCTCTTCTTCATTCTTCGAATAGACAAGGATATCATCAATAAATACCACCACAAGCTTATCCAAATACTCCATGAAAACTTTGTTCATAAGGTTCATGAAACTTGCTGGAGCATTGGTAAGTTCAAAGGACATTACGGTATACTCGTATAAGCCGTAACAGGTGGTGAGAGTGGTCTTGGGAACATCTTCAGGTTTGATTTTCAATTGAAAATACCCAAGTCTCAAATCAATCTCGGAGAATACTTGAGCACCATTCATTTGATCAAAAAGATCATCAATCCGTGGAAGCGGATATTTATTCTTGATGGTGACCTCATTTAAAGACCGATAGTCCACGCACATACGTAGACTTCCATCCTTCTTTTTGACAAATAACATGGGGCTTCCCCATGGAGATGAGCTAGGACGAATAAATCCTTTGTCCAATTGCTCCTTGAGTTGCTTCTTTAATTCCACTAACTCATCCATGGGCATGCGATAAGGACGCTTTGATATAGGTGCCGTCACAGGGATAAGGTCAATAGAGAATTCCATAGAATGCACTTAGTCCCTTAATCAACACATGCTTTCACGTGGAAGATATATTTAAGGATTTAAGATATAAATATATATATATATATATATATATATATACGTAAAATGTCATGAGTAAGTGTTAAAACATGTAAATTGATCTCAAAACATTCCTAAAGCCAAAACCTTATTAATCTACAATTAAAAGTTAAAAGACGAACTGCACCACATGTACACAAAGTCATAAAACCATAACCCTACACCCTCTCTTCTTTTGTGTAATGATTTTAATTTGGTTTTTTTATCTGCATTCTTTCTGCCTTTATTGAAGTTTGCTATTTGCTATGTTCTCGTAATACGAAGTGTAGAACCTAGCGTCACAAATATTGTTATCAACGAACCTGACTTAGAACTCAACGATGACCCTGACTTTGTCAACTACTTCAATCTGCGACCTTGACTTCATTGTAAAACAACAAAAAGCAAGGCAATCACCTCATGTAGATCCCAGCTTTTTCAAAATTTATTAAAATTTGCATGCATGTGCTATGTTTCATAAATTTGCTATCTTGTGGGAATTGGTAGGTATATTCCTAAATTTGGTGGCTTTCCTTAATCAATAGTGGAAGGTGATAACACTAGATTATTGATGGACACACCATGATATTGGAATGGGTATATTCAATTACTATATGCCTTCGTTTAGCCATGCTTTAGACTGGAAACATGAACATATGGTTAAACTATTCATGATGAACTTGAATATTGAACACGATGAACATTTAATCTTGAACATGTTGGAAATAAATGTTGGACATGATGAATATGTGATCAATGGTATTTTTCTTACGGAAATAAAACTATGATTTTTGACATGGGCGATTAATGGCGATAGCCGGATGTGCGAGGGTATACTTGCATGTAGATAGGGGGAGAGTTATTGCCCGAGTTGATCAAGGACCGAACTATTGTGTTGTTTTCATGTCAAGATAATCGTACAACTATGAGAGGTGGTATGGGGCGGCCTTAACTTATTAAGTTACTTAGAACTAGCTTTGCACATTAGAATGCCGTAGTACCACGGGCTTCTAGATAGAAGTTGCTCAAAGGGGTTCCCTCATCGAGGTGATTGTAATAATGCCTGCCGATGCAATAGTGTACGCCTTGCTATGGGGAGAACAAGGGCGATGGGATGTGAAATCATCGTAAGTACTATAAGTATGGCTATTAACTTCTGTCACCATAGCAAGGGTTTTTCGTCACCGGACTTGTGCAAAGTTAGGGCTATATAATGTAAAGGTTATGTATGATCTCTCTGCGGCACACCAAAGAAAGTGTGTTAAAAGGCCTTGCAAAAAGAGATGATTATTCCTTGTGGGTAAAGCTGTACAACTTTGCAGAGTCAAAACTAATTGATTAGCCACGCTTGCGGTCATGAGCACTTGGTATCACATAGTTAGACTTTTGAGCTTTTCATAAAACGGAAGTAAATCAGAAATTTGGTATTTGAACGTTTACCCTCACGGATGATTCAATGCTTGCCATGTGTTGGCAATAATTTTTCAGCTATTGTGCCATGTGTTGGCGAGGATTTCTATTACTGATGGTATGCCATGTGTTTGCATTGGATGATTTGATTCTCACATTTAGGGGTGAAACCGGGTCGGATACGGGCAGATATTGCTCGTCCCGTATCCTAACCCATATTTTTTTTTCTGGATTCAGATTCGGATACGGATATCCTGGATACGGATATGAATTCGAATTATTCGGGATTCGGATACGGAGCGGATACCTGTCGGATTCGGGTCGGGATCGGATATCATAATCGGATAGTAGTATAGTACATAATTGTGTACGTAAAAGAAAGAATGAAGCATTAACCTTGCGACATTAACTTCAAGTCATAATTATTTCAATGTAGGATAGTAGTATGGTTAGAGGTGCAAATGGGTCAGATACAAGAAGAGAGATCGAGACATAAAGAAAACAGAGAACAAGGGGAGCTCTTCCATCAAACTTAACCTTACGGAATAAATTCCTGAAGATATTAAATAGTGTTGAATTGTCACATTCTGACAAACTGAAGATAGACTTCTCTCATAATGAGGACTACTCGGATTTATTTGCTATGCTTCAATTTAGTGACTCAACTAATTCCAGTAATTTGAATAGAAAAGAAGTTTATCAAATAAGTTGAACAAATCAATTTAGGTAAAAGCATTATGTCATCACTATTTTTTTTGTTGATAGATTTGTTGAAGTTCACGCTTACTAACAAAGTAGTGTTTTTAGTGCTAGTATCAAACAACTACTCTATCTATCCAATAATGAACCAAATTAATGGAAGAATAACTGATTTTATCCGGATATCGGGTCGGATATTTACCGGATATAGGGTCGGATATTGCTCTTCCCATATCCTAACCCATATTACATGAGATTTTTTGGATACGGATCGTATATTGCTCTTTCCATATCCTAACCCATATTACATTGGATTTTTCGGATACAGATACGAATAACATCGGTACGGATTTTAAACGGATTTAGGATCGGATCGGGTGGATATTTCCTGTCCTATTTTCACCCCTACTCACATTCATGGAGGAACTAAGAGTCATTATCTTTATGCTTACATACTGGTTATTTTATATACTTGTCAAATTGCTTTTATTCAATTTCTCTTTCAATCTATTATTTAGTATGTATAATTCAATTTGGCTCCATGCAAAAATAACCATAGAAGCCTTACTCCAGGATCAGCCTGCATATTCAAACACTCAAGTCTTGCTAAGTACGAAAGTACTCAACCTTGCCATCGTTGTTGTTTTTAGGTAATGAGACATAACACCCCAGATATATTTGCTTCACTACAGGATACGGGAATTTCGATGATACAACTTTCTAGAGATTATACCTTATCAGTTGCCTAAGGGTTGGATGGGCACACTACAAGACTTTCGTTGCTTTCTGCTGCAATGTTACTTTGAATTGTAAGACTATGTTGTACAAATAGCTTTCACAGTAAAAATGATAATATTTTGTATGGTTCTGATATCATTTTGTGTATGTGTGTGCTAGCTATTGATCACAGGACTAGCACAGAAAGCACATTAGAACCTTTCTTTTATAGTGCACTGTATCATAAAAGGGAGGGTCTTCACAATAGCACTTGTGGTTATATGGATTATCTTGGGTTTAACGAACACTATATTCGGTTCTTAATCTGACCCTAGCGAAAATCTCCCCCTATCTACATGCAAATCCCATGCACTTCTCAGTTTGTAACAATAACTCACCCATGTTAAACCATAGTTTTTATTTTAATTTTTATACTAAAATACCAAAAACTATATTTCCCATCATGTCAACAAATTTTCTTTCTAAAATGAATAGGATATCCGACCATTCATTATCCTATTTCTAAAGCATAGATAAGCAGATGCGTAGTTATTCAATCATACCTAGGGTTATCAAGGTTGATATGACAATATTTATTAAGGAAGTTCTATGAGTTACAGGGATATATCTACTAGTGCCCACAATATAGTAATTTACGGGAAATACGCGTATGCATTACATAAATTTGATAAAAACAATATAAGCTAAGTCAAATATTAGGATCGATATGATCAAAGGGGGTGCTTGCCTTGCTCGTTGGTTTCCAGGGTGGGGTAGAGAGAAGCTCATTAGTGGCGATCTGCAAGTGATCATGCTCGGTGGTTGGCGGGGTTAGGTAAAAGGGGCTAAGGGGAAGCCAGGGCGTCGGTTGGTGGTGGCCGATGGCGATCGGTGATGGTTAGTGGTGCCACCAAGTAGT
Organism: Rhipidocladum racemiflorum; assembly: GCA_036346355.1. Classification (NCBI taxonomy): domain Eukaryota; kingdom Viridiplantae; phylum Streptophyta; class Magnoliopsida; order Poales; family Poaceae; genus Rhipidocladum; species Rhipidocladum racemiflorum. The sequence goes on along the minus strand of CM070581.1, from coordinate 56,377,358 downwards.
GGCGGAAGGATCGGGTAGCCACAAGGGGGTTCTGGAGATGATCAAGCTCGGAAGATGCGGGGAAATGGTTAGGGGATGGTCAGGGGAGCATGGGGGACCCATTTTGGTACCTTGCAACAACGGAGGAGCACTGAGAAGGCTTGGCACTGTCGGACAAAGCAGAGGAAAAGGGAGAAGTAGTGCAGCCGAACTTTGAGCTTTCAGAGCTGAAATTGAGGCAGAAGAGAGCTTAGGGTATAACAGAGATGCTTCGAGCCAAGTCAATCTAATAAATGCTCACTAGAAAGCCTCAATTGGACCTGGTGCACTTTGGAGCTTCTTGTGGCAATGGGGGGAAGTACGGTAGTGCAGTGCTTCAGGATCGAGCAAAGGAGAACAGGGGGCTGCAGGGGGTTATCTATGACCATGGCATAGTTTAAATAGGCACGGGGAAGGGGAACTCAGTGCGAGCTCATGAGTGTGGAATCTCGGCAAAGGAGGTAAAGGACACCACCGCTGTCCATTACAGGAATTTCTAGTGGCAAGATCACGCACGCGAGGTGCAGGAGATAGTGGCGATAGCAGCAGGGTCAGTGAGGTGCCAGAGTGGCTCGTGGGATGCTAGGGTGCACGGACGGCAAATGGATGGGACGGGAGAGAGAGAGAGAGAGAGAGAGAGAGAGAGAGAGAAGCGGGCTGGCAAGTGGGCCAAGGGGGAGGAGGCCGCTACCAGGTGGGGCCTGAACATTAGTGAAGCTGTGGCCTGACGTGTGGGGCCCACTTGGCAGTAGGGTGGAGGCATATATATAGGAAAATGGTACCGTACCCCTGGGAGTACATACTCCCACTCTCAATATACCGATTAAATGATGTTATTATACTTCTTTATCCTTTTGAGTATACTCTAATACTGATTATAAGATACTCTAAAGTGAGTTTTACGAAAAATTTCATCCAAGTCCACCCTTTGTAGCATAATTTGTTTATATACTCTTTTTACATATGGAAAAGGGTATATAGCAAAAAAATAAAGGGCTCAGATGATTTTTTTCAACAATATCGCATTGTAGTATCTTAGAATTATTATTAGAGTATACTGAAAGTGATAAAGGAGTATAATACATTAGTTTAAGTGGTATACTGGAGGTGGGAGTACATACTCCCAAGAGTACGAAAAAGGCTTCCTATATATATATATATATAGGAAAATGGTTGCATACTCTTGGGAGTATGTACTCCCACTCTCAATATACTGTATAAATGATGTTATTATACTTCTTTATCCTTTTGAGTATACTCTTATACTAATTATAAGATACTCCAAAGTGAGTTTCACGAAAAATTTCATCAAAACCCACACTTTATAGCATAGTTTGTTTATATACTCTTTTTGTACATGAAAAAGGTATATAGCAAGAAATAAATGGCTCCGATGAATTTTTTTCAACAACGTCGCATTGTAGTATCTTAGAATTATTATTGGAGTATACTGAAAGTGATAAAAGAGTATAACACATTCGTTTAAGTGGTATACTGGATGTGGGAGTACGTACTCTCAAGAGTACAGAAAAGGCTTCCTATATATATATATATATATATATATATATATATATATAGAGAGAGAGAGAGAGAGAGAGAGAGAGAGAGAGCTTTGCGGTTTTGGTAGCTTTTACTTCTCGAGTTTAATTGAGTGAACAAACCATGTTGAAATTTTTTGTGAATGACCCTGAACTAATACTAATGCTTCCATAGAAATTTTAGAGCATGATAAGCTCTCTGGATATTTCTAAAACTCTTTTATTGGTTCTGTCCTATTAAGGATTTGCTGTATTTGATTTTTCAAAAGCAATAAATAATTTCAATAATTTCTGAAACTTTTTGGAGGTGTTTTGGGGATTAATTAGGACCTAAATAAATTTTCCCCAGATTTTTTGTTTGTTTGAATTTTAAAATTTATAATTCGAATTCCACAACTTGACCAATAAAAGTATTTTCTTTAAATGTAGAAATTGCAGAAAATTCAGCAAATGCTAAAAGTTCAGATCATAGCCAAATTCAAGTTACATTCTTGTATTTCAATTTCTTTTGAAATTTGGGCTATTATAGAAAACATACACTTAGTGGCGGAGCCACCGTCTAGAGCAGCACAGGCGCTTGCCCGGTCCACCAGTGACCCACCATTGATAAATCCAGTTGGGTCTCGCTGTACGGAGTTGAAGAACAAGGCGTTTCTCAAGTCATAGTTAGGCTTGGCTAGGCACCAAATTTTTTCTAGCTCCGCCATTGCATACACATAACTCTTTACATGCAACAGGAAATACATAGTTATATACACATGATTAGAGAGTTGCAAAGTGCAAAAACCATATATATTTTCCTTGATATTGATGGCCAAACTATGAGCATGTTAATCGCAAATTTGATAAACATGTCCAGCATTTTTGTTTTCCTTCTTTCCCTGATCATATAGAGTACTAATTCTCCTTTTTCTGGTACTCTTTTCATGTGTTGCATAACAAATTTTGGTGGCAATGAATGCTAGAGTGCTGGAATCCAGGTATTTGCCTCTATACCCAGCTACTTAATTATTAGTTGTGAATTTCTAGCTCGCAGACTTCAGCTAATGTCCATGCATTGTACTTCAATCATATTGCAGACCGTTGTATGCATTCCGATAGTAGATGGTGTCCTAGAAGTCGGAACAATAGAAAAGGTACGCTCATATTTTTACTAGCTGACAATCTAATATGGGTCAAATATTTAAGTTAAAATCAACATAATTATACAGCTTGCTAGCTAGTTTACAATACATTATAGAAAATGACTACTATTAGATGCTAATTAATTTGAAATAATGCTTGCAAACCGATCAAGAATTGCATAAACTCGATTAATATCATTCGATACTGAAACCAATCAACTTTTAACCTACGCAAGGATGAGTTGAAGAAATAGGAGGTTCTGACTGATCTATATATATTTCAGGTGGAGGAAGACATAGGTTTAATTCAGTACGCAAGGAGCATCTTCATGGATCAACATGACATCCACATGATGCCTACCATCTCAGAGCATTCAACCTCCAACCCAATCACGCACATTGATCAACAGCCATTCCAAACACAAAGGAAAATATATAGTAGTCAGACAAAGGTGGAGCCAAATAAGCTCAATCTGGAAGGCGAGAACAACGAAATGGAAGACGATGATGAAATCGACGAGGAGTATGCATCGGGTTCAGAAACCAACACTGAAAAGAACTACTGCCAGGATGCGCCACTGAACATTGTGAGCAGTGATCAGAGAACACCGAATGCAGGGAGTGGTGAACTAATGCGGCTTGAGATGTCAGAAAGAGTAAGAGACGGTTGCTCAAACAACTTGGATGATGAAATTCAAATGCTTATGGTTTGTCAAAACAGTAATGGGCAGTCCAGTATGCAAGGGCAGGATGAGCCTTGTCAGTCTTGGCATTTTCTTTACGAGGACTTATGCGGTGGTTACCCACAATGGTCAGGTATTTTCCTTGTCTTGATTTGTCCTACAGGATTGATCTTTTTAAAATTTTGAGAATTGATACACTCCCTGTTGTCATAATTACATGGACAGAAAATTCAAAACATATGGTTAATTTGATGGTTTACTACTTCACCAATAGAAAAATTGAAGAAGAGGTAGTTAACTGATAAAATGTAAGATAGAGAACCTTGTGAGAGAACTGAGGAACATGTAAGACCGGAGCACATTTTAATAAAGGTCTATATCACAATAAAAGTGCAAATGTACTTTACATTTGAGATTAGATAAAGCACCAAAATTTTTTTGATTCCCGACAAAGTATAATCTTCATGCTGGCATTGTCATGTGTTAGCTTTAACTAGGAGATGTATCTATCTATTATAATATTAAAGTAGAGGCAAAAGAAACCACCACACTCACTCTCAAGGCTAGAAATTCCTACATTAATCGGAGGAAAAAAGAAAGATCTACACCATTGATCGTGGTGGGTCCAGATTATAACGGTTTAGATTAAAAGAAATAGTTTATGTATTGCATAATACAGGATTTAGATTATAACGGTCTTGATTAAAAGAAAGAGTTTGTATCATTTACATTACACAAATAGCTAAAAATTAGAAATTGGATTCCATACGATAACAGTTTAGTTTAAAAGAAAGAGTCCAAAGATCTCTACCACTTATTTTGGTGGGACCAAATTATAACGGTGCATATTAATCTACATAGATATTAGAGTTATATAAAAAATACACAATTATATAAAATATAGTTATATATCAAAGATAATCATATCATAATATCTAGCCGTGCAATTGTGTGGGTAAATTTGCTAGTTATAATATTAAAGCAGAGGCAAAAGAAGCCACCACATTCGCTCTCAAGGCTAGAAATTCTCACATTAATCGGAGGAAAAAAGAAAAATCTACACAATTGATCGTGGTGGGTCTAGATTATAACGGTCTAGATTAAAAGAAAGAGTTTGTGTATTACACAATACATGATCTAGATTATAGCGATCTAGATTAAAAGAAATAGTTTGTATCATTTACATTACACAAATAGCTAAGATTCTAAATAAAAAATGAAATAAAATTAAAAATTGGATTCCATACGATTGAAAAAAAGAGTCCATGTAAAATACAATAGAATATTAAGGAAAATAAAAGATGGTTAGTAATTTGGTTTCATATGAACATCAAAATAATACTAAAATACAAAAAAAGTTAATAGTTGGATTTTTATATGAATTCTAACATAAACGGTCGCTATCAAGGCTAAAAATTCTCACATTAATTACAGAAAAAAAAGAATTTACATTGCAGATCATGGTGGGTCTAAATTATAATAGTCTAGATTAGGACAAATAGTTTGTATCATTTACAAAATAGAAATAACTGAAATTCGTAAAAAATATAAAATAAATAAAAATTTTCATTTCCATACGATTAAAAGAAAGAGTACATGTAAAATGCAATAAAAGCATAAAAATGGAATAAAAATAAAAATATATTTAGTAATCTAATTTCTATGCAAACATCAAAATAAAAAATAGCAATTTGATTTTTATATGATTATAAGAAAGATAATATAAAAAATTAGTAGTTGGATATGTATACCAATTCCAACATAAAAACAAACATAAAATAAAAATAAAAATAAAATAAAATTAGCAATTTTATTTCTATTCGAGCTCCAAAGTAAAATCCCTAAATATCTTCAATTCAGAGTAAAACTTAAATAAAAATCATCAATTGGATTTATATACAAATTCTAAACAATAATTAAAAATTAGGAATAAAAAAAAAGATTTGCAATATGATTTCCTACGACTTGCAAAATAAAATCCATAAATTACTAAAATTCAAAATAAATTAACTAAAATTAGCAGCTTGATTTTTGTATGAACTACAAAAAGCTTAAACAAAAGAAGCCACCATGTTTGCTCTCAAGTCTAGAAATTCTAAAATTAGCAGCTTAATTTATGTATAAACTACAAAAGCGTAAACAAAAGAAGCCACCACGTTTTCTCTCAAGGCTAAAAATTCTCACATTAATCAGAGGAAAAAAAGAGAAATATCTACACCATTAATCGTGGTGTGTCCAAATTATAACGGTCTGTATTAAAAGAAATACCCCGTGTCATATGCAATACATAAATAAATAAAATTTTAAATAAAAATAAAATAAAATAATTCATATCCATACGAATTTGTACGTAAAGTCCCTAAATAAATTTAATTTAGAAGAACAATTTAAAAATAGCGATTGGATTTGCATACGAATTCCTAACAAAAATAAATTAACTTTGGAATAAAAATAATAATTAAATGAGTAATTTTTCCCATATGAATTACTAAGTAAAATTCCTAAATAAATATAATTTATAATACAAATGAAAATATTGGCAATTTCAGTTTCATGAAAATTTCAACCAAAGATAACTAAATTCAAAATATATAGTGAAATAAAAATTGACAATCTAATTCTCATACGAATTCCTAAGTAAAATCCTAAATATATATAATCCATCATAACAATTAAAAGAAAATTAGAAATTTAATTTCTCTACGAATTCCAACAAAAATAGATTAAATTCAAATTTAAAATAAAATAATGCTGGAAAATTGATTTTTATATGAATTCTAAAGTAAAATCTCTAAATAACTAATTTCGAATAAAAATTACTAACTGGATTCATATAAAAATTCATTTTTTTTAAATTAGGAATACAAAATGAAAGAAAGTTTGTAATTTGTTTCTAAAGTAAAATCCCTAAATAACCAAAATCTGAAATAAATTAAATGAAATTAGCTGATGAGAATCGCTGAGAAAAAAGAGAAATTGGCTAAAAATTCTCACAAAAAAACAAAACAGCTGGCCCTTAATCTTAATCTGAGTGGACCCGGATTGTAACGGCTTAGATTAGAAGAAAGAGTCCAAAGATCTCCACCATCGAATGTTATTATTTAAAAGAAAATATCTAATCGTCTATCTAGCGGATCCGGGTTATAATGATTTAGATTAAAAGAAAGAGTCCAAGGATCTCCACTACTTATTTTGGTGGGACCAGATTATAACGGTGCATATTGATCTATATAGATATTAGAGTTATATAAAAAATACACAATTATAGAAAATATAATTATATATCAAAGATAATCGTATCATAATATCTAGCCGCGCAATTGCGCGGGTAAGTTTGCTAGTTGTCTGGAAAAGACAATGCAAATACAGACGCCATCAAGTTCATTTCTACAAATATTGATACATTTGATCTCTGTCACAATTGTTGTGTTTGTTCCATCAGCTGAAGATCAGGCAATATCACACGAAAATGCTCACTACTCAGAAACAGTCTTGACAATCCTACATCACAATGCACGTAGACAATCAGCCTCAAACACCAAAACCTACCTGGCAGTTTCACACCAATCATCATTCTCCAGATGGAATCCTAAAGGAACTAATCTTGAGGGCATGATCACTGAAAGAAACCAACAGAGAATGCTCAAAAGTATCCTGTTCAATGTTCCCAGCAGTCACTGCAAGTACAGGGAAGCCCAATCACCTGAGCCAACGGATGGTGAAGGCGCAGGTGGGTCGCAAAGAGGGGCCGCCCAAGGGGATTTCAGTGCTAATCATGTCCTGAAAGAGCGACGAAGAAGAGAGAAGCTCAACGAGAGGTTCATAATTCTGCGATCTTTGGTACCGTTTGTGACAAAGGTATGATCTGTAAATTGTAAAATAAGGATCAAATTCAGTTATCTTTTCATCTTGCTACTTAAGTTATCTTTGCATCTCGCTACTTAAAGCTACTGAAAGCAGCATCTTGCTCCCTACTACTACGAAATCTGACCAAAGTTGAGCCCAGGACTGTTCCTCTTAAGGAAAATCTTGCTTAAATATATAAGAACCGGAGTCGTGTTATCATGAATAGTGCATTTACACTCAAGATCTAATTTTCAAAAGTCCTTAATGTTGGTACAATCTCTCATACATATCTACTAACAGGCAGGAATTGACTGAACCAATCTGTTTTTGTCTGCAGATGGACAAGGCCTCCATACTAGGAGACACAATCGAGTACTTGAAGCAGCTAAGGAAACGCATACAGGATCTTGAATCACGAACCAGGCAGATCACTGAAGGCAATCTGAGGCAGCCGGCAACCTCAAAGGAGAAGAGTGTTCACAACACAAGCGGCCACGTCACACGCGCAAGCGCAGCGAACCAGCACGCGACATTGCTGGACAAGCGGAAGCTGAGAGCCGTAGAAGGAAGCAGCAGTAGCAGCAGCACAGGGAAGCCTGCTGCAGTAGCTGTGCACTCCACAGTGGGCACAGATGTGCAGGTCTCCATCATCGAGAGTGATGCATTGCTGGAACTCAGGTGCCCCAACAGAGATGGCCTGCTGCTTCAGGTCATGCAGGCACTCCAGGAGCTCCAGCTTGATGTCACCTCGGTCCAGGCCTCATCGGCTGATGGTGTGCTAGTTGCGGAATTGCGCGCTATGGTCAGAGTAATGTCATGATCAATACACACAAATAACAATAATACTAGTTCTTACTGAATGAGCCGTTTTGTTTTCTCCTGTGTGCTGCAGGTTCTCCTCATTGCTCTGTCTGAATTGTTGTTAATCTTGTCTTGTTGCAGGTGAAAGAGGTGCATGGGAGCAGGAGCAGCATTACTGAAGTGAAGAGGGCAATACATCTAATCCTCTCATCAGGCTAAATATATGACAAATAAATGCTAGAATTGCAACTAGACTGATTGTTAAATCAGATCAGTGCAGGTGCACATATACAAGGAAACTACCTGACATATTATAAATTTTCCCTCATAATTAACCCTCTTGACATTGGTATGCTAGTGGAGTATATTATGATTAGCAATGCACTGCTGGTAGACAACTGAAAGCAGATTATATGTATTCCTGAAGACCAAAATTTGCTAAATTAAAATAACCTACTTAAAAACACAACTCATCATTCCATACATACATATTTCTCTCTAACCATCATAGCAATGATGAGTAGTAACTAACTTGCTGTCTTGTAATTGTTGGGGTTTTTTCGCTGCACTTTATCATCCATCACGATTCACGAACTACCACTACTACTACTACGTGTCACATCTAAATACCTCTTGATCTGAAACTTCCTGTACATCCTGTCGCCGTGGAACAGTAGTCGCCGGCCCAATCAGTGCGGCGCCAAGCTCCGGCCTCCATTATTGACGGACGTGACACAGTGCTCGGCACCTTCAGCCCCACTGTTCCGGCGAGCCAAGGCGAATGCCAATCCTTGTAAGCCCTTTTATTTGGCAACAGTCTGAACATAGCTACCAACTATCTACATCCATCACCGGCTGTAACGTTAATTGCAGGTCTTTCAGGCTATCACTCGATCTCAATCGATCCATGATGTCCATCAGGTCAGCCTGAGTCCTAAGTTCCCATCTCAGGGAATGTTTGAGACGCGTAAATTTCATAGGAAGGCCCGTTTCAGAACATGAGAATTTCGCCAGATTCATGTGGGAATCGAGTTTCCTATAATATTCCTACTTCCAAAGAGGGATAAAATTGTTTCATTTCCACAAGAACCCGAATGAAATTCTCATGTTACAAACGGGGCATGGTTGCTGCTCTCGCTCACCACACGCTCCCTTTACGCGGTTTCACCCTCGGTTGGCGTCGTATCAGAGTGATGGACGGTCCATACATGAGAATATGAGGTTTCACCTCGGTTGACGTCGTATCAGAGTGATGGACGGTCCATACATGAGAATATGAGATGTGATTGTGCACGAGTGCATCTAATGTAGCCAGCCACTGCCGTCGCTGCAACTGTAGTTTATTGCCGGATCAGGGCACGCACTGGCACTGCAAGAAATGCGCTTTCCAGGACCGGACAGAGACGGACGGAGTCCGAAGACGCTCGGTGTCGGAGCCTCATCGGCCGGCTGGATCAGCCAAGGATATCAAATACTACTGCGAGCCAATCACGTCTCTGTGCAGTAGTGGTTTCATGTTTGGGCGCCGTCAAATCAAGAGAGGCACAGAACTGCCCGGCCGGGCACACGCACCACTAGTCACTAGTTTGATGATGTTTACACCTCAAGGCCCAGTTTGGAATGCAGAATTTTTTTTTCATGATTCGCATTGTATCATGTAAAATTGCTGCGTTTCAAATGAGGCCTAATTTGTGTATGGTTCAACGCAAAATTGGCTTCAATCCTTAGTAGACGCACCCCAAATATCCTGTCGTGAAAAAATCAGATTAAAATTTAGCAAAGAAAGAAAGTGGTGGCGTGGAATATTCTGTACGATATATGTGTAGACACTTTTCTAAACAAAGTTGGGACCCAAAATTTGTATTCCAACCTCTATGTGTATATTGTGCTAGTCTCATGATCAATAGCTAGCTCACACATTCAATATTGACATATATACCATATCTATACACGAAAGAAATTACATTGTAGCACATGATACTAAACATTCAAAGTTAAACCATACATGATTAGTCTGGGAAACATGGCCAACCGGCCAAATAGTCCACATAATAAGTAATAGAGCAAAAACAAAATAAGAGGCATCAAATGTCTAGCTGGTATGCCTTAACCCATCCAAGTGCAACTGACTTGGGGAGACCTAGAAAGTGTCTCCTTCGATTCGTCACCGAAGCCCGCGGCATAAAAGTATCCATATGATGGGTCTTCAACTCCGTCCTTTGAATATGTTCAACAAGTAATGATTGAGTATAAAAATCGTACTCCGCAAGGCTTCTACACAAATATATTTCAAATATATTTAGTATGCAATGTTGTGTCAATGGAATGACTATCCTACTAGGTTTTTTAGTTTTGCATAAAGCAAGCTTGTATTTACAATATTGAATAATAGATTGCAATCAAGAATTTGTAAGAGCAATTGAAATTAATAACAAGTATTAATAGAGCATAAGTAAGCATAAACAACGGGTGGCTTGCTGCCATAACTTGTAAAAGCTCGGCAAAGTCCTTCTGCCGGTCAAATGTATATGGATTCCCCATCCATACACTTTCCAACAAATTTTTCAAAAACACAAATCTACTTATTGTTGCATATAACCAAGCGATATCGATGACCAGAGATACAACTATTTGAATAGATTTACTCTGCATAGGTTGTACTTCTTTACCCACATGACATGGTTATCTCTTAATGTCGGTCATTACGTGCTTTCTTTGGCGTGTGACTAAGAGATTATGATAAAGTTTTTATATTGTTGGTTATAACAATTATTGCCCTATGATCCGCATATCAAGGTGTGGAGCGCTCTCTAACCTTAATAGCTCATAGTTGTGTTGGTAAGCTTTTGAGTCAGTACAAAAGCACATATGAGCATGGATGTTCTATGCCCTACTGTAACATCTCAATTTTTGCATCTTTGAATTTTTTTTAAAAGAATTTTGGCCTTTTCAAAATTTTATTGTTAATTAAATATTAATTGGGAATTTCTCTAATTCAAAAAGGATTTAATATGATTAATGCTTCAGTGAACATTTCTGAAACTATTTTTTTTTGGTCTCTAAAGTATTTTAAAAAATTTATGAGATTCTTTTAGGTTTATTTGTAATTTATTTGGCGTCTATTTGTATTTTCTATAGTTTTTAAAATGGAAAAGTATATAAAGATTCTGGTTTTGCTTTTGGGCCGAAACCCAAATAGTTTGGCCTAAAGCTCAGCCAGCCCAACACCGCGGCCCAGCCAAGCCTGCTTGATCTGCCAGCCAGGGTTGAGACACTGATAGGTGGGGCCCACCCAGGTGCTCATCATGACTGTCTTGAAGTCCTCATCCAGAACCCTAGACTTAATTGCCTCGAGCCATCGTTGTTTCGCTGGGATCTGGAACTTTCATGAGCGTCACTGTGGGAGAGGAAGGCTCGATTTGCCGCCGTCAGTGAACCCCTAGACCTTTGATCTACGTCGTTATGTTCATCGCGTTGTGTTCTACCTAGTGCTCGCACCATCTCGCCGGAAGCAAGCCCATATGTTGCTGTCGTCGTTGAAGCCGCACCACCGCTGTTTTTTCGTGTGCCACCCTCGCCGCCAGTTACCGGCTGTGATACCCGCATCAAAGTCTTTGCCATGTCAAGATCTTTCTGATAGTATCATCCGGAGTCATCGGAGTTCACCGCCGGTGACCTTAGGTCCCCGTGTCGCCCGTGCTGATGTGGCGCCGATGTGGGTGTTGATATGGTGTGCCACATCGGTGCCTCGTATGTTGATATGTGCATGAATTTGGTCTACTACGAGCCTAGTCAATGACATTTGGGGTCCACGTGTAAGTGAGATGTGCTTGTGAGCCAGATCCACCGTGGAAGAAGCTTGTAGCAATTGGGATAATTTTGGGGCCCACATGTGAATATAATTTAACTATTAGATAATATGAAAAAATTTCAGGACGTCTCGTCTTTTATTCAGAATTACAATTGGGATAAAATCCGCTAGCAATGTAGATAAATTAAATCACGTAGTTACATAAATAAGGATGTTATTGAGCTGTAGTTAGACCCTTCAGGTAATATTCGTTATGAAAGCAAAAAATGTGCACGTACTATCTAAAGTAATTTTTTTAAAAAATGAGATTTTTTATAATGTTCTACAAAGTGATTATACTATTTAACAATGACTATGCAGCATTTTATTATACTTTTATATATGTTTCCCTGTCAAATAGAAGCGGTTTGTCGAAAAATTGAACTATATCTAAATTAAGTACGATCCTGAACCCATCTTCAGTTGCTAACTATAAATTGGCCATCACAATCACCCAACTTGTGCATCTTTATCTCTTCAAATGGAACGCAACAACTTAGATTCTTGAACCTCGAAAGTGCATGATTTATGTACAGGAGTTCTCTTGACATACAAACCGGTGTGTACCATTTCGGCACATAAAAATATTTTAAGTGCGGACCAATTAATACAAGTGCCTTTACATCTCTCTTCACACACGTGTAAACACACACACACACACACACATATATATATATATATATATATATATATATATATATATATATATATATATATATATAGACACACACTCGCACCACAAAATAAGAACAAAAAGAGAAAAATAATCATCACACGCTTTGATATATATATCGTACCGTCTTGATACCGATCAATACCGGTCATACCGCCTCGATACTGACCAATACCGGTCATACTAGCTTAGATACCAGACGTCTTTACGGATCGATCGATACCAGAATGTACTCTTCCAAGAGCTAAACCGGCATAGCAATCGGTACGGTATTGATAAATTTGTGCTATATACCGGTGTAGCCCAATTAAAGCGAATGAGATCAATCACCCAAGAAGTTTTATTTATGCTGATCATCTCATACAAATATTTTAAGTGCGGACCAATTAATACAAGTGCCTTTACATCTCTCTTCACACACACATATATAGGTATAGATCGATATAGATATAGATATAGATATAGACACATATATATATACATACATATATAAACCTATTAGTAGCACAAAATAAGAACAAAAAAGAGAAAAATAATCATCACACGCCTCGCCAAGTCCAGAAACGTACAAAAAGAAAGGAAGAAAAGAAAAACAAATCCAGATGCTCCACTCGGAGCTAGCTCGCCTGAAAGTACGTGAAAATACAGCCCATACTAATCCGATCGCTGTTCCGTCTCGAGTCTGTTGACTGTGTTTAGAATATGGGATTCTCATAGGAATTCTGCAAGAACTATACTATTTTCTGCGAAATATATGTGAAATTCCTGCGTTCCAAAGAAGCCATGAATCCATGATGGCCAGCTTAAGTACGTAATTAAGCAGCCTCATCTCTCTCTTGATGGCCTCGTCCAATGCCATTACTCCAAGCAATGGCTAATGGCTATCTTCTTCACAATTACGTCCATGTGTTCGTGTAAATGTCGTAATTAACGTTCAGATGCTTATACTACGGCGGCCTCGACGGCGGCGGCCACGGCAGGAGCGAACAGCGGGATGTTAGAAGCTGCGCTAGTGCTACTCTGATCCGCCGTGACATCGTCATACAGGAATGCACGCACGGCGGCGATGCACGGCGCGGCGACGAGCCGTTCCCAGGCCTCGGTCTCGGCCGCACCCCGCCTACAGAAGGCCTCCGTGGCGTCCACGCGGCGGACGCGCCACAGCCTCGCCAGCCGCTGGATCTTTGCTCGCTGCCGGCACGAGAGCCGCCTGGTGTTCGACTTGATCTCCTCAACAGCAACGGCCAGCAGCCGCGCCCGCTCTCCCTCGTCGCAGAAGCAATACGACCGGAGGTACGCGTCGAGCTCCGGCACACCGATGGCGCGCCAGATGCCGCGGGAGTAGTCGGTGCGGCGGTGGTCGAATGCGGCCGCGACCTCGTCCACGAGCCCGCGGCCGCACATCTCGTCGACGCGGCGGCCGACGAAGCCGTGCAGCACGGGGAGCTGCACGTCCACCCACAGGAAGCAGCAGTCGTACCAGTCACGGAACTCGCGGCTGTCGCCGTCGACGAGCTCCTCGATGTACGAGTTGGACCCACCCGCGATGATGGGGAGGCGGCCGCGCGCGGTGACCGCGTCCGCGGCGCGGGACGCCTCGCGCCGGAAGTCCGCGGCCGTGAACTCAGCGTCTGGGTGCGCCACGCCGATTAGGTGGTGCGGCACGCCGGCGCACTCCTCGGCGGTGACCTTGTTGGTGGCCACGTCGAGCCCCGCGTACGCCTGCATCTTATCGGAGTTGATCACCTCGCCGCCGAACCGGAGCGCGAGGTCCACAGCGAGGCGTGTCTTCCCCGTGCCCGTGGCGCCCATCACCACCACGGCCTTATGCTTAGGGCCCATGTGCCTATTGGCACCGACAACAAGCGGCGGCGGTGGCGGCACGGTTAGCGCCACATCACGCTCCTGCCTCCTTACATCCATAGGCGGCAGGATGAGCCTCGGGAAGGTGGCAGTAGTGGTGGCGACGCCGGCCGCGGGCGCCAAGTAGAGTGACATGGTGTTTGCGATGTTTCAAGTTGCTAGTTAACTACTTAACTACTTTGGTCGAGAAGCCTTTGAGATGCTTTGTTGGTTAGCTTGTGAATGGAGTGTGGGTGTGTGCTGGGGTGGCTATTTATATACCGTGATGGTTAAGCAAGTTGGAGAAAATAAATACAAGAATGCGAAATGGAATCCCTCGTTGGGTTTGATCGAAGACAAATGCGCGAGATTAGGATTTGGATCCCCTGCCTTTCATGTCGACGGATCCAAAGGCGAAGTCAGGAATTGAAGACGAGGGAGTCGTCCAATCAAGCTATGCATATAGACATATAGTGCCACTCGATCGATCACTATGATATGAGACTAATCTACAATTAGTGCACCATCAAACGAAATTCTATCAAACATAAAAGATCCTCCCTCCACCGCTCATTGGACTACAAATAATCGAACTTCTGGGATTTGACACGCAATCAATTAAGTTTTTTGAGACTTCTTCCTGCCTCAGTCGTCTTTCCCAGAGATGGTAACTGTACTTCTGCGCATACCTGAAAACCTGTTTGGAAAGCAAGAATTCTACAGAGGCACGATCTATTATCCTCTAGTTTTTTTTTTCCGGGATTCCCACGTTCCAAACGGATTGCTTTGAGCGATACACTAGTCCTCAAATGTGATTTCCCCCCTAATCAGACGGCTTATCGGTACGGGTGAAATCAGGATAAATAATTCCTGCCCGTTGTCGTATAAAAAAAATCTATACGGAAAATCATTTTTTTAGTTCTAATCTGTATCTAATATTATCTGTATCATATTCGAGAAATCAGTGTTAGAATATAGGAAAAACAATATTTGCTCTTTATTCGTATTTAATAGGATATCCGAAAGATGTAGATCTGACAATCAACATGATGGCTATCCGATGAAACATCGATATCCTTACTGTCCTCTATGGTTTTCTAGTCAACGACTAATTTATAATATTAATTTACATTTAGTTATGTTTATGTTGTTAAGTAGGATAAATAATTCTCTAATAGGTACTACAATTTGACACTTTTATTGCTAAAGTTGCATATTTTCTTTATGTGCGTAGTATATCGTGAAATTATCAAGGACCGATTCGAATCCGATCTGCATCCACCCTGTGCCTGTGTCCCAAAAAATCCATATACATATCCTTACTCGGGATATATTTGTATCTAATTCCAAATCTGGGGTAAAAGTATGGATTAGAATACAGAAAGAGCAATATCGATCTATATCCAACCAATTTTCACCACTAATTGGTCGATGCACAAAGAGTAAATGCATGCACCACGCATGCATGGTGTGCATCTTAGTTTGGTTAGGCCATGTACAATGCAGGTGCTTAGCAATGAAAACTAAATTTTCTTGTTACATAGGATAGATAAGGTGTTTATTTTGAAGCATCGATGCTTAATTAAGCGTTGAAGTTTAGCATGTGCTTATGCATATAACTATATATGATTAATAAATAATATAATATTTAAGCATCCATAAAAGAGATGTTTGCATTGGAAGAAATAACTTTTACATAGGTGTTTGATGATATGACTATATTCTCTCTCTTTGAACACTCACATATCTCTACTACTAGTTATATGCCCGTGCGTTGCTACGAAAAACAAAATTGATAACGAAAAATAAAGATTAAAAAATAAAAAAAAATACTATTTTATAAGATCAAACATCTATTTTTAACGCTTGGTTTCTTGCAAAAGCTGGCTAATTAAAGCAACGCTTCGTTTCTTGCGTAGGGCAATTAAGCAGGGCAATTAAGCAGGTCAATTAAGCAGGGCAATTAAACAGAGCAATTAATGTGACGTGGAAAGAAACTCTCACTTTATATAGTAGAGATTATAAAGCAGCAGTTGGTGGCAGTGGTGAGTTCTACCCACGTCATTAATTGCCCTGCTTAATTGCCCTACTTAATTGCCCTGCTTAATTGCCCTACGCAAAAAACGAAGCGTTGCTTTAATTAGCCAGCTTTCGCAAGAAACGAAGCGTTAAAGATAGATGTTTGATCTTGTGAAATATTTTTTTTTATTTTTTAATCTTTATTTTTCGTTATCAATTTTGTTTTTCGTAGCAACGCACGGGCATGTAACTAGTCTCTACTATATAAAGTGAGAGTTTCTTCCCACGTCACATTAATTGCCCTTCTTAATTACCCTACTTAATTGCCCTGCTTAATTGCCCTACGCAAGAAACGAAGCGTTGCTTTAATTAGCCAGCTTTTGCAAGAAACGAAGCGTTAAAGATAGATGTTTGATCTTATGAAATAATTTTTTTTATTTTTTAATCTTTATTTTTCGTTATCAATTTTGTTTTTCGTAGCAACGCACGGGCATATAACTAGTATATAATATATATAAGTATCTTGCATTGTACTT
The DNA here is from genome assembly GCA_036346355.1 of Rhipidocladum racemiflorum. NCBI lineage: Eukaryota > Viridiplantae > Streptophyta > Magnoliopsida > Poales > Poaceae > Rhipidocladum > Rhipidocladum racemiflorum. The sequence goes on along the minus strand of CM070581.1, from coordinate 56,360,428 downwards.
ACCATTAGAGATGATCGATCATGGTGGAAGTGGGTGGGGGTGTGAGCCGTTACAAAGTGGGTCTCGGAAAGGAATGAGTTTAGACAAATTGGCACTTTCATTTCGTATATGCGGCGAAATGGTGGTGGGGCTAATGATAGGAACGGCAAGTGGGGAGAGATTCCTCTATTTTTTTTTTTTTTAAAGTTATGTTGTTTGCTTTCATGTCTTGATCGATTTTCGGTTTATAAACCGGACAAATTGAAGGTTCTCACCGTCATAGTGTCATGTCCAACGATTCAAGTTATTACACAATGCTTCAAAACTTCTATCGATACCATTCCATATATATGTGGGATGCACACATCCTCTACCCTAGTAGTGCTGCCAAAGACACCAACAAGACGTCTTCGTAGCCTGTTGGATCGAAATCCGAAGCTTCAGATCACACAGTATCGGAGAAATGCCTTTCACATGGAAAAACATAGGATATCTTGGGCCATTTTGTTTCACAAACTAGGGTTCTTTCATGGTTATTAATTGAATGGTTTCTCTGGTTTTGTTTTCACAACTTATCAGTGCGGCCAAGTCTTTCATGTACATGCTTCGATCAATTGATTTTCTACTTTAAAAAAAAATGCTAGAACTAGTCTAGCTGCTTTAATTTAGGTTCAGGGTGATCTTGAAAATGATCAATTTGAGTAGAAGCATAATCCCATGGGAAAAAAAACCGATGCGAGTCAATACAAAGGACGGCTGAGCTGAGCTGTATGTAAGAACAAAATTAGTCTTTTTTCCAGGGGACAGAGATCAGAGCAGCCTCCTGTCGCAGTGCCTGAACCAATACAAAATGTATCTGTATTTCTTCTCAAAATCATGAGCATGTACTTGCAAATTTTACGCGTATGTTTCACAGATTGAAACATTCCAAAAATTTCAAGAAAAAGTGTAACATCCCCAATTTCGGTTTTCTGTTAAAATCTAATTTAAATTAAACTAAATTCAAAATTCGGTTCTTGCTCGGTGTTTAACTTAACCTGGCATCCTTATCCATCCGAAATTGGAGTTAATCCCCCTTCGTCTGAAAAATCGAATTTTCGAATTCCAGTCCGTACCTGAAATTCCACCCGAGTTCGAAAATGCTCCAAAAATCCCGCAACCTATTGCATTAGGTTCCAAATATTCCAAAAATATTTTTGGGAATTTTCCCAAGACTTTTGGAAGTTCTCTGGTATTTTAACTCGCGCGGCTTTCACGAAATGACCGTTATTCGTCCCGGAATATTCTAAATTCCAAATTTCATCCAAATTGCATGAAACCAATTTTATTGGGTGTCAAATATTCCCTAATATTTTTGAGAATTTTTCCAGGATTTTTAGACCATTTTTGCTAATTTTTCTCGCGCGCGATTGCCTTTCACTTACTCCGACCAATAGGAAGTCGTCATGTGGCACGCACCGTTTATCATCTTCATTCCATCGTGCAAGCAAGTTGCAGAGAAGAGCTTCGAGCTCATTCATGGTGCCTCCCTTCTTTGAATGCTCATAATTTCTCCGTTTCTTCCCCAAATTGCGAACGGCCGGTTGCGTTGGAATGGCAACGACGAGGAGATCCCGTTCCCCTTACTCATGCGTCTTCAATCCCGCCAGAAACAACTCCATTAACAAAAAATTGAAAATGGCTTTTATGGCAATAACGTTGCCGTTTCAACTCGGAATCGTGCGGTTCCACCTCTCATATCATTGTATTGGAGTGCTCTTCCCGGTGGTATCACCCTCCCATTGCTTTCCCTCACCAATCGCCCGCAGGATAGAGAAAACCGACGCCGAACCACATTCTTCGCGTTTGTCGTCGTATCCTCCATTCCGGTGAGCCAAATTCGATTCCGCTTGAACCATTGTGTGCGTATGGATGTCAAGATCTAAACCACTCAATCAATTTTAGGTTTCATCAAGTTTTGACATCGAATTTTGCGATTGAACCTCAACGGCCGAACCACCGTTCGTCGCCAAATTCGTCGTCTCCGGTGAGCCATTGTTCAATTCCTTGCAACCTTAGACACCTATAGACGTCCTTTAGCTAGTGCTACAATCAATTTTGGCAGTCATGTTTTATTTTTCGCGAAATTTTGAATTTTTGGCAATTTTTGGTTGCCTCTGTTCGTCTTTCAGCGCCAGCGTGGTGCCGCCCGCCGTCGAGCCCCCTCGGTGGCCCGCCCGGCTTCCCGACGTCGCGCTGGTCCCCCGCCGCGCCGCCGATGACCACGCCTCGGCCGCCGCCGCGCCTCCTCCCGCCGTCTCGGCTGCCCCGACCACTGGCGAGCCATTGGCCTCCCCACCGCCGTCGCTCCCGGCCTCCCGCCTGGCCCCCAGGCCTGCCGTGCCGTCGAGCCGAGTATCGCGCATCGCGCATTGCCGCCCACCCAGCGCCACCGCAGCCCACCTCCGGCGCCGTCGCGCCGGCCCGCCGCCGCTCGACCGGTCTCCCTCCGCCGGCACCCAAGGAGCCCCCAAGCTCCTCTATTCTTGGTCATGGGAGCCAATGGGGAAGAAGCTTCCCTCTATGACATTGGGGACCCACATGTAATAGAAGCAATACATCCAAAAATTCAGCCAAAATAAAGATTCCAGAGAATATTCCTCGATTTTCCATTTTCTAGAATTTTCAAACTTCGGATGCTCATAACTTTTCTGTCCAACTCCGATTGACCCCGTTTAAATTCCTAAATTCATCTAAAATCAATATATTCCTGCCAGTATAACTTTTATAATTTTTGGATTTTATTTATTTTATGATTATTTATTTGTTGTACCGTTTTGCGCGTAGCCGAGGATCCCGCCGAGTCCGCCGACCCCGCCGCCGAACTTCAAGGTTTCGAGACTTCCGCTGCGACTGAAGGCAAGTCCCTTGACGCATTTTGATCCCATGTTTGCAAATGATTTATAATGTTTTATCGCATGCATCGCTATCTTTATCATCGTATGTCAAATATAGGTTACTAGTTATTCCGAATTGTGATCACCTCCTTGATTATTGTTATCCATGTTTATTTGTAACCCTAGGACACTTTGTTATGTCATACCTATTTTATATTGTGACATTCGTTGAATAGAACGGTAGAAATGCTTAGGGCATATATTGATGAAAATGACCCATGTGTGGGAATATGTCAAAGTTGTGATTTAAAATGTGATTTAAGGATTATTACAAAGTTTTTGGTACTGTTTTTGTAAAATAAAAATGAAATGCAAAATGATTTGGACTTGGGCAGAATGGAATGTCGGGCGGGTGCAGATAGAGCACTAGTTTTATTGTGCAAGCACCGTCCCAAGTCAATTAAGGACCGGCGCTTATGACTGTTCTCATTCCAAGCAATACCGTACAACCACATGTCAAAGTGGGCACGACCTGGCTGAATAATTTGTAGAAACCTAACTTTGACTCGCCAGTTGGTGGAATGTGGGTGCCAGATAGAGGCAAGTTGTACTCCCCACACGGCGCAAGAGGGGGCTTCTGTACTGGGTAGATAGAACCCTAACAGCGGTGAAACCTCAGCGGGTGAGTCGGGTTAGGCGTATACATTGTAAATGCCTTATCATGATATCTCTGCCGACACACCAAAGGAAGTGTGTTAATAGTACTTGGCACTAAGAGAATATCATGTCTTGTTGGTAAAGTTGTACACCTCTGCAGAGTTAAAACTATTCGAATAACCGTGCCTACGGTCAAAGGCAAAGCGAAGAATGCTTTCATACTGGTAGACTTTGGTTTTGGTTTTAAAAATAAACAATGTTTTGTTTTGGGATTCGGGAGTGGTTAGAACTCTCGGATGTTTTGTTGGCAGACTGAGCCAACCAGGTAGATGGAACATGTTTTGATCATGACAGATAGAGTCATGAGTTGGATTACCTTAATCTTTTAAAATATGGCGGATAGAGCCTTTATACTAGTGATGGTGGATAGAACCTTCACTAGCTTATTAAATAATTCAACTGTTAAAACAATTATGAAAATGTTCTTTGTGAAAATGATTATTATGTATGGTTTGATGAAACTTAGCTTTATGTAAAAGAACCATAATAATCCTTCCATGGAAAGCCCTACATATGCATACTTTCTGTAACACCCCGGCATTTAATATGCCTGAATGCTACCAAACATAAGCTAAACAACATCTAAATACCACAATTTAACATAATTTCCAGCAAAGGCGCACATGCTAAAAACCGAGATTTCGGCAGCATCTCCTTTGTTTTAACATGAATTGAAGGAGCAACACAGTCAAGCATTATAAGGCAATATGAGAGACAGCTAAAACAGCAATAATTAAAGACTTAACGACATTATAAGTCTAATACCAAGCACTTAATGTCTCCAATAGTCGAAAGAACAATAAAACTCTCATATAGCAACGCTAAACCTTAAAACAATAATCATCACACACAATTTATTATCACAACTAATAGGATGACTTGTGGATTCATAATGGGTGAAGCTACGTGTGGACGTGTGACTACTTCCCTTCCCCGCATGTCGTTCTCATGGTACCTAAAACAACAAGAAAACACAAGCGTGAGTTCAAAACTCAGCAAGCACATTGCAATGGTACAACAGGAACAATTACATAGCAATAATATCTCACATCATGTAAAAACCATCTCATTCATGGTCACATATTATCATCATCATCAATATGTATGAAGTGCAATGCGATGCTCATGTCTCCTTGGAAACTCATACCGGTATGGTTGAGTACACACCCGTCGGTGTGCACCCTCCCCCTTTCCATCCCGAAGATGGAGGGTGCCTACTCCTCGCTTCCGTTCACCGCGGTGAATGGAATCACGATGTAGGACTTACTCATTGGCTCTCCGGATTAGTCATAACTTTCTCACCAACCTTCCCGGATTAGTTATGACTTTCTCACCGCCCGGGCCATGTAACATGCCATGTATGCAAATATGCCAACATCATAATAAACTTGTACATTAACACATGGCATCATAGCATACTCATCATATCAAAGGAAATCATCAAAGCATGGCAAGTGATCATGTCATGTAATCAAGTTCATCTAGTCTCAACTAGCAACCTACAAGCCGCTATCCATTACAATGCACTTGCCTCAACCATGGGCAACGGATTGGCGGGAAGTAGAAGGCACTCCCGGAGTCACACCACATGCACATAGGTATCACACACTCACAATCATGACCATAAAACAGTACGCAAACCCTCATCTACCCCGACATTGCCAACTACTCGCAACACCCAAAAACAGAGGTTCTGTCCCGTCGGGACAGCAGCCTTCCAAAAGGCATAACTTGAGTTCTGGGACTCCGAATCAAATAATAGAGTACATCCTCGCATAGCTTAGGAAATTTCCCAACTTTTTATAGGTATATGGAAAGACTGATTCGGACTCTAAAGTTGTTTAATCTACAGATTACGGTGATCTGTTCCAATCGCGTCACAGATTTTAACACGCTCGGTAAAACAGTCATAACTTTCAAACGGCTGGACGGAATTTAACGTTCTTTATATCCACGGAAAAATAATTAAATTATCTACAACTTCTTCAACATCCGTACGACCAAATTCGGACTCTAAATTGGCGAAAAACCGAACCCTAGGTCGACTGCTCATGCTGTCCCAATACAGAAACGTGGCAACATCTAGATCTAATCCAATCTACTCAAGTCCAGCACCACCAATTGATCTAAAATCTTGATAAACACCCTTAGAACAGTACCTAGATCAACCCCAAGGATTTCCATGGCCATACCTTTGCCCGACGCATGAGAACCCACAAGAACTCCTCCTGAATCGCTCCTCGCTCCTCGCTCCTCGCCCCTCGCTCCTCGCTCCTCGGATGGATCTTCGAGGTGCAGGAGGTGGGGAGGCACCCTAGGGCAGCAAGGGGGTGTAGGAGAGGTGGTGGAGTGGTGGAGAGGGCAAGGGGCGCACGGCCACAATGGGGGGGGAGGGCGGCTAGGGCAAGGGGGAGGTGGTGGGGGGCGCACACAATGGGGGGTTGGGCGCACAAGAGCAGGAAGGCCCCCCTTTTACCAGCTCCTAATCTGAATCCTAGTCCTAAATGGACTCTTACTCCATCCCACCAAAGCCCACAACCCCCTCTTTTAGGCCGAATTTCCCCCGGAAAGGCCCAAAACCCCGGAAACGGCCCGGAAACGCTATTAACCTCCATACCCTATGGTTTTAACCTTAAATCCACTTTTCATAAAGTTTTTAACCTCATCATGCTCAAAAAAATAAGGATATGACACTCCGTGGTGTCACACTTTCCCAGACTTGCTGAGTAATTTTGTACTCACATGCTACACAATTGTTGTCATCAGAAAACTACCAGGATGCAGCCGATGACGGTGAGTTCTATGATGAGGAGTTCTTTGAAGATCGCCAAGACAACTAAGAGCGCGCTCCTAGTCGTCGCCTGTGGAGTTTTATGGGTTTTATCTCTTGTTGCTTTTATTTCCGCTGTCGTGAACTCTGGTCATGTGACCGAGTAATGTAATAATAGCCATATGACTGATGCTTTATGTTTATTATAATATTTCGTTCTGTTCAGTAATGATTCTTCACTGTCTGACTGTGTGTACTAGCTACTGATCTGGGACTAGTACAGAAATACACAGGAGATTTTGGATGCCAATCTGGGGTCTCACAAAAAGGGAATGGAAATTTAAAATTTTGATTGTGTTTGATTTTAGAATTTTCTAGTTTTTCTTGTTCTTTTTGGTTTTTCCCTAAAAGAAAAGTCATTTATGTTGAATTAATAACAAGGCAAATGTAAAAAAGGTAAAACTAAAATATCAGTAAAAATCCAAAATTATATTAAAATATAATAAATTTCTAGAATTACTTTACTGTAGTAAAAAATCATGTGAACTCATTAATTAATGACAATAAATGTAAATTAATTTTATTTTCACTAAAAACAATAGTTTCCAGAATTTTATAAAAATCTACAAAGTTTATCTTGGGCTAATATTTTACCACACCTTCCTCAGAGTAATTTTAATCTCTAATAAAAATATTAAAAATTAATACTCAAAATTATGGCCTTTTAAAATTCTAAATTCTAAAATAGAAAACTAGAAAAATCTGGAATTTGCAATGTCTGATTTATTAGAAATTAAATATGTAAGATATCAATTTTAAATTTTTGAATAAGAATACTTACACAATAAAAAATCTTCACAAAAATTTACAAAAATTGTTGACTTAATTTATATCTACAAAAAATGAAATGCATAAAAGAAAGAACAATGTCGATTGTCAGAATTAATAGATTTTTTTCACAAAATATTTTAACTCAAAATTTTTGTAGAACGTAGATAACTCTCTTTAAACTTCCTAAGAAAATTATTAAAAATTATGGGACAATATTTGATGGAAAATTAAATGCCTAAGTGCATGTTGTCAGAGAAGGGATAATTGAGTTCCCCTCTCTCTCTCTCTCTCTCTCTCATAGTCTACCATGTGGGCCTAGCCATTAAATGAACCCACCGGCCAGGGGGAGTGAACCCTCCTCCTCCTCGTCCTCTCTCTCTCTCTCACACACACACTGCCAGGTGGGCCCCAACCCAGGGTATTGGATACTTCTCCTTTCTTCTCCTTCCCTCTCCTCTCACAGTAGAGCAGCACCACCACCAATCTTCCTTGCCGGTCAGCATCGCAATCTCAAAGCCCAAGGCCACATCCACATCATTGTACTGCCACGATACTTATCCTCTGCATTTTTCACTACCAAGTCCATACTCTTGTTGACACCAAAAAAACGTGAAGAGGGGTTAATCGGTAATAAACACACGCAAATACCGGGTTTATTTCTAGGTCGAGGGTACTAGCTGATTTGATCCTACAATCGGCAGGAAGAAAAAAACAATATATGATTTAATCAGCTGCTAAGTCAATTATTTCTTCAAGTATGATCTAATCTAATCAGCCATTCGAGCCGATTAGATGAAAAATAATTGATAGATCTGGGTTGATTAGAGAAAAGATAAAGGTAGCTTTTTCCAAAAAAGGCGATGCACAACAAGATCGAAGAAAAACATATCTAAGTTGATTTAATTCACAACTTTATTGATTAGGCGAATTACAGAAGAAGGATTACAACTCTAAATTTCTACTCCTAGTCATCGAAAAATAAAGTAAAAAGTAGAACATGTTGTTTGGTTGATTGGCTATTGCTTCACGATGCTCATCACCCATTTTTATAGTGCCTAAACCGACTGTGCCCTCCTTGGAATCTTTCTCGGCGAAATTCATATTGGTTTTCGATCTTTCCAAAACAATCCCTTCAATCGGGTTCATCTCAATCTCTTATGCCCCCTATTTTTGAGAGATTGTGTGAATCTAGCAAAAATCATTGGTATTGGCATAAAGACAAAATATTGTGACATCCTGAAATGGGGCATAAAATATATTGTGCATTTCAATTTATAAATGAGCCTAAAATCTGAATTAGTAAATTTTATTCTTTAAATTGGAGTTTATTCAAAAAGAAAATCAATAAGTAAAATAGTAGAAAGATAAAAAGTATTAAAGAAGAAGTAACTTAGTAAGAAAAATTTACCCTAAAGTAAATTTGACCTGAATTCACTTTTTACCCTGGTCCATAAATCATCGTGGAAGCATTAAATGAGGCTAAACATTCAAAAATCAATAAACTTAATTATCGAAAACAATTTTGTCAGATTTATTTGAAATTCCTCGTAAATTATTTAAATCTAAAAATTTTACTCAACCCTCCTAAGAATAATACTTACCTTTGGTAAAAATATTGGAAAGTAATACTTGGTTTAATTGCCTTTAAAAATTCAATAATTAAAAATATTCAAATCAAAAAAATGTATTAAAATAATTATTGAAAAATAAATATTAATCAAAACTGTAACACCCCGGCATCTAGTATGCCCGAATGCTACCAAACATAGACTAAACATCAACTAAATACCATACATGAAGACAAATTTCAGCAAAGGCACAAATGCTAAACACCGAAATTTCGGCAGCATCTCCTTTGTTTTATCATGATTTGAACAATAACAATATCATAGCAAAATATTCATAACATAAAACATCTAAAGCAGCAATATATAATTGATAAAATATCATCATAAACAATTAAACCAAAACTAACCACACAAACATCTATAGCTAAGCAAAGAGGATCAACAGCACATTAAAATTAATCCATACACCTAGTTCAGGGCACTATTATTATGATCATGACTCAAGGTTGGTAAATGTGACTGGAACTACGTGAAGATGTGTAGCTAATGCCCTTTCCCACATGCCGGTGTCATGGTACCTAAAAAAACAACATAACACAAGCGTGAGTTCATCACTCAGCAAGTATATTGCAATGGTACAAACAAAAACAATTACATGGCTATAACAACTCACATCATGTATATCATCTCATTCATGTTCACAAATCATTATCATCATCATTATGTATGCAATGCGATGCGATGCGATGCGATGCTCATATCTCCTTGGAAACTCATACCGGTATGGTTGAGTACACACCCGTCGGTGTGCACCCTCTCCCCCCTTCCATCCCGAAGATGGAGAGTGCCTACTCCTCGCTTCCCCACACCGCGGTGGATGGAATCACGATGTAGGACTTACTCATTGGCTCTCCGGAATAGTCATAACTTTCTCACCGACCTTCCCCGGACTAGTTATGACTTTCTCACCGCCCGGGCCATGTATCTTGCCATGTATGCAAATATGCCAACATCATTAATAACTTGTACATTAACACATGGCATCATCGCATAATAAACATATTCATCATATCAATGGCAAACATTAAAGCATGGCATGTGAACATATCATATATTCAAATTTCAATCTCAATCAATCAAACAAACTACAACCTGCTACCCATTCCAATACACTTGCCTCCACCACGGGCGACGGATTGGCGAGAAGTAGAAGGCACTCCCGGGGTCGCACCACCTGCACATAGGGACCACACACTCACAATCATGTCCACAAAATAGTACGCAAACCCTCTTCTACCCCGACATCACCAACTACTCGCAAAACCCAAAAACAGAGGTTCTATCCCGTCGGGACAGCAGTCTTCCAAAAGGCATAACTCGGGTTCTAAAACTCCGAATCAATTAAACGAGTACATCCTCACGTAGATTAGGAAATTTCCCAACTTTTTCTAAGTATATGGAAAAGCTGATTCGGACTCTAAAGTTGTTTAATCTACAAAATACCGTGATCTGTTCCAATCACGTCACAGATTTTAACACGCTCGGTAAAACAGCCATAACTTTCAAACGGCTGGGCGGAATTGGACGTTCTTTACACCCACGGAAAGATATTGAAATTACCTACAACTTCTTCAACAGCTGTACGACCAAATTCCGACTTTAAATTGGCGAAAACCCAAACCCTAGGTCGACTGCTCATGCTGCCCGAAACAGAGAACATGGCAACTTCTAGATCTAATATAATCTACTCAATTCCAGCACCACCAATTGATCTAAAAACTTGATAATCACCCTTATAACAGTACCTAGACCAACCTCAAGGATTCCCATGGCCATACCTTCGCCCAACGCACGAAAACCCAATGAATCTCCTCCCGGTTCGCGCGATCTCCTTCCTCGCTCCAAATCCACCGGATCTCGTCATCGCGGAACGCTCCAAAGGATGGATCTTCGTGTTGGTGAGGTGGAGAACTCCCCTAGGGGCAGCAAGGGAGGTGGAGAGGTGGTGGAGGGGTGGTGGCGCAATGGGAGGGGGCGGCTAGGGGTGGCGGCTAGGGAGGAGGTGGGGAGAGGCGCACAAGGGGAGGAGAGGCGTGTGGGGGGCGGCTATGGCAGGGAGGGGCGCACCAAGCCCCCCCTTGGCCAGGTTCCCCCCATGGGCCATACTCCTTCCACTAAAGCCCACGGCTCATCCCCCCTTAGGCCCAAACTCCCCCGGAAAGGCCCAAACTCCCGAAAACGGCCCGAAAACGCGTTAAAACAGCAAGACGTAAAGTTTTCAACCTCCATATTCACATCTTATAATGTTTTGCCCTCAAACTTCATATTTTATAAGATTACGACCTTCTGTAGTGTCACAAAAACAATTTGAAATTTTTAATGGAGATTAATAATGTCATTTAATGCATTCAGAAAATCTTCCAAAAATTATTAATGCGTTAGGTCCTCAAATAAATCATTTACCAAATTGAAAAATTTGAGCAGTCCCACTTGTCAGAATTTTGTAAATTAATTTATCAATCCTTTTGACCTCAAACTTTTACAGTATGGAAATATCTCTGTTAATAACATGAATTAAAAGTTTCAAAAATTATTGAGCCGATTTGACACACGAATTAATGGGTTTCCACTGTTGTCTGAAGAAAAACTAAATTGCAGTAAGTCCTTCTTTCACTTCCATGTGGACCTGGCCATTCCTGCGACCCCACCGGTCAGCTCCATCGTGGTTCCTCTCTTTTTGCCCATTCTCTCACTGCCTGGTGGGTCTAGGACCACATGTTGGTCTCGGCTACTTGTTCTTCTTCTCCCTTTTTCCTCTGCTCTCTCCTACACCGACTGGGGCACCGCCCCCTCCTCGCTGGTTTTTGCTGCTTAGTCAGCGCTGCTTCACAAGTACCCAGGGGGCTAGGTCGCCCATACTCAACTTTGGGCCATCCCCTGATCCTAACCGACCATACCTTGTTGTCGAGACTTCCCGAGTGCATCGCTTGATCGTGTCGCACGCCCTGCTTGCCCTCCAGCTAAATCGCCTCGATTCGGCTATAAATTGCATCAGAGACCTTTCTTAGCTCCTCTATTCTGTCTTAGTTTCATGTGTGACCCCGCCTGACAGCCGCATGAACCCCTTTCTCTCTCTCGCGTGCTCTACTTCTGACCAATGGGGTCACCTTGTCATCCTCTGGTACGCGCGCCTACTCGCTGTCAAATGGGACCCCTTGTCAATACAACCGATTTTTGAAAATCTTCCAAAAAAGGAAAATACGCTTTCCCAGTTAAAAAGCGTAATTTCCTTATCTGGAAATTTTTAGTAAACCTAGGATTCAAAACCTTATAACTTCTGCATTTCAAATCCAAAAATTAAGAAATAAATTTCTAAATTCATGTTAAATCCTCTACTTTCCGAATATGCAAAAATATTGAATGTTTGAGCTCTAGTTAAAATTCAAACTTGAATTTTAAGTATAAGTTCAAAATAGGCTACATGTTGAATTTGAACAAATGAACTCTAAATTGCATGAAATCAATTTTGTTAGAATCCTTATACTATAAACAGCCCAAATATGTAAAAATATTTAAGGTTGTACTTGATTTAGATCATTTTTCCAGTATGAGTTAATTTCAACATGCAAAAATCTATATACATGTATAGTTTAAGTAAATAAGCTTTGAAATGAATGTAAACATTTTCTAAAATTTTTAAAAATAGTAAGGAACCTAATCATGTTAAATATACTTAGGATAACATGTTAGGTTTTTATGTCATATCATCGAGTAGTTAGTATCCTGTTCACATTAGCTTAACTAATCTTTACTTCTAGAATTTAAAGTGACTCATGAAATCATAACCCTAAATACTATGCTTGTTGTATGTAGCGAATTGTTATTTGATTTCTCTATCTGTATTCTTTTTGCCTTATTGGATTTTATTCTTCGCTATGTACCGCGGTTTGATGACTAGAAACCGACATAACCAATGCCACCGTTAACGAATCTGAGTTTGTACTCGACAACAACGAACAGCAAGGCAAGCACCTCCTTCAACATGTTGATCCCAGATTTCATAAACATTTTCATAACTGTTTTTTATGCATGCTGTATATTCATATAATGTTATTTTGTAGGATTTGGTAGTTAGAACCTTCATTATGGATATTTTTAATCAACTTTGCCATGTGAACCATTGGTACCCTAGATTATGGAATGACACATGAATATGAGAAATGTGTATAATCACTTTATAAAGGCATATGCTTAGTTGTGCTTAGAATGGATAACTTGAGTTTTTATAAAATTTAAAAAGGTTGGATATGGTAGTAAAGGATACTAAAATGTTGATAAAATGAAAATAGAATTATGATTTTATAACATCCCAAAATTTTTCTTTTATTGAATTTAATGAGTTATTTGAATTTTTGGAAATTTCTGGAATTTATTTGGATTTAATTTGAATTAAGTCCTTTATTGAAGAATTTACACATTTGAAAGTTTTATATAAAGTTTTGTTGAAAATATTTTATTTGAGTCCAACATGTCTCAAAGTATTTTCCATAATTTTTCTCTAATTTTTCTGATATTTTATTTTTCTCGCTTTATTTGAATTACGAGAGGTATTTTAAATATTAAAAATAAAAAGAAAACGGGGAAAAACCCTAACGGGTCAGACTAAGGGGCCCAACCCGTTAACCAGCGCCACCTGACCCTAACCCTAACCGTGCCCACCGTTGGATCTTGATCCAATGCTTGGGAGTGGGCCACGTTGTTTGGTTGGTGATCGGTCCATATTGAATCGCGCCGACCAGATCCGAGCCTTTGTTTGTGACGCGTGTACGCGTGAGATTGAGCCATGTTGGTTGTTCGTATCCTCGTTGGACTCCGCCGCCCGAACCAAACTCGACGCGAATTCCACTCGGATCACGCCTTCCGAGCCGGTATTTAAAGCATGGGGAACTCCCCGAGGATCGCTGTTGCACGCCACACCTTTTGCCCCAGTCCATGCACGCTAAGGAGCTTTGTGTTTCCCTAGATTGCTCGCCGAAGCCTATTCACGCGCCGCCGTGGTTTTCGCTTCATGCCGACGTCGTCTGTCGTCCCTCGGCGTGTTTGAGCCTCGATTTAGGACCACTGTGACGAGACACACGTTGTGTTCTCGATTCCCATGCAGGGAAGGTGCAACCGGTGGCTGGTTCGTGATACCGTGAATAGAGCATGAGCGAGGTGATTGCAAGGTAGGACCTGAACTGATAAGAAGTATGTGGAGTTTGGAAGGCAATGTCAGGTAGCAAAGGAATAAGCAATAACGAAAACAGAATAGCAAAGCTGAATAAATGTCCAAAGTACTTGTCACAATTGCTGGCCTAACCGTGTTCCTAGAACTAGTTCAACCAAGCTAGGGATACACTGCAGTACAAAGGACTCGAAGAAAGCAAGCAATTCTGTTTTTCTTCTTCTCTTTCTCTCCTTTTGCTTCTTCTCTTTCTCTTCTCCATGATTTTTTTGCCGGTTTGGCTCTTTCTCTCCTCTTAATTTTTTTTATTTTTTTTCACTTTTTTCTTCTATCACAAAGGTATACCTCTTAACTCAAAAAAGAAACAAAAATCTCACAATTTGGAGCAACAGACGACAGTAAACAGATGCCCGAAAGAATTGACAAAAACAGGACAACAAACTTCCGGGGGCCCAAACTACGTCTTAGAAGCTTTTTTTGAGGGTCTAAAAATGCACAGGTCTAAAGACATCTGGCATTTTCAGGTGCGCGTCGTCGTCCCCTTTGAAACAAAAAAAAGTAGACCCAAATCGGAGTTCGTATGCAAAAGTTATCGCCGTTTTAGTGAACACTGCACAGATTGGGTCTATCTCGGGTCTTCACTTCTTTTCTTCCGTTCCGGTTAGGGTTAAACTCTCGATAGGATTGCGGCTGAAGATGAAAGGCTAGCGGTGCAGGGCAATTAACACAAGGCGGCTCGCGACTGTAGGATCGAAGTATACGAATATAGCAATCAGAGGGGGGGGTGAATGATTGTGCGGAAGCGAAAACCAAATTTTCAATCTACTAAAAGTTCACCCCAAAACAGAACCAAATAATTGCCTCGTATTCGACAAAAACAGAATGACAAATGTTCGGTAAAATGCAAATTCCCAGAAATCCAATCGTTAGATCGATTTGAAATTTAGACACAAGAAACTAGAGTCCAATATGAATCGAACCCAAAAAGAAGCAGCTCGATCGGACTTACGGATCAAAAGTTATGAGCTTCGCAAGCTTGCTGTTCTAGAACTTGACGAAAATCAATATAATAAAAACATGTAGATTAATTAAGAACAACAAAAGATTAATCAACAAAACTTTGAGGAACACTAGATCAATACCCTAGAAAGGTTTTTGATGGATCAAATCAAGATGAAACTCAAAGAACAGAAACCAATCTAGAATTAGAATAAGCATGCAAACAAGAACCAAAACAGGAAACACTGTAGCAACGTGGTTACTGTAGCACGCAAGGATCTAGAAGAATTGATCTTTATTTCTTTTTGTCTAAAGTACTTCCATCAAAAGAGTACAAACCCTAAAACTCTAACTGATTGATGCCCTTCAACAGGAGACAACCCCTCATATTTAAAGGAGCAAAACACAAGGAGTCCTGAATACAATTCCTACTCCTAATCCTAGAAGGAGTCCCACTCCTAATCCTAGAAAGAGTATGTATTCAACACAACTCCTCTTGGCCCAACCTGGCCGAGTACAACTCTTGCATGCGTATGGCAACCCTGCCATACTCACATGACTAACAACTCTGCACACGTATGGCCCACCTGCCATACTCACGTGACTAACCATTCTTCATGTGCACCATTCTCTTAGCCCGAACGTTCCACATGACATCCTTGACCACCAAGACCTCAGTTCCTCCTGAACCTAGTCCCGAACATTAGTTCCTCCATGAACATAGTTCCGGTCCCATCATCGACCACTTTTGTCCTTGAGCAATACCTGCACATGAGCAAACAAGAAACGAATTCGAGCACAAGTCCATGACTTGACTCAAAGTCAATCCATGCAACTACTCACACGAGCATTGCATAAAGTCCACTTCAAAACAAGCATCATGAAATTCTCACAAATTTCATAATCTCAAATTTAAACCAATATTCAAGTCCAAAATTGCTCAAAACCCTAATCGAGTAAAAGAACATTCACGCCGGACCAAACACAAGTCCGGCGCAACTCACGATGGACCAAAAACTCGGTCCGGCACAAAAACATGTTCATGACGGACTAAACAAAAATCAGTCCGGCGTACATGCGAAAACAAGCTTCAAAATGCCGTTCACGACGGACCAAAAAATTGGTCCGGCGTGCATGTAGAAACAGCCGTAAAAAATGCAGTTCACCACGGTCCAATAATTTGGTCCGGCGTAGATGTGAATTCAGGCCTCAAAAACATGTTCACGGCGGACCGAATATTTAGAACAGCGTAGATGCGAGAAATGGTCCGGCGCAGATGGGAAACTTACTGTTTTTGCGAAATTCAGTCCGGCACTAAAAGAGAAACACTGTTTTTTTTCAATTTATCAAACACATGTACAAACACATTTTGCAAATTCAATTCTTAAGACAATTTTTTAGCACATGATTTCACAATCTCCCCCTTGATGAAAACATTGGCAACAGCACTTAGAATTGAACATTTGGCATTCTCTTCACAAAAAGATTTTTGATCAGACCAAAATGAAAAACACAAGATCTCCCCATTTATCATCAAAGAGAAAAACACAAGATCTCCCGCTTTGTCACATATGCAAAGTGAAAAAAACTCTCCCTGGGTGAGAATACGAAAAACCTCCTCATAAGAAGAAAAATGTGTGTGAATGTGCAATGTGCCCAAAAACTCCAAAATTCTCCAAACTTCTCAAAAATCCCAAAAACTTCTCCCCCTTTTTCCTTAAACTTCTCCCCCTTTGACAATGGATTCATCAAGAGTACAAAAGAGAGAAAAACAAATTCAAAATTTTCCATTTAGCAATGATTTCACAAAACAGAAACAAATGGGTGCCAAGATAGGAAAAGATGAGCTCATTCGATCATATAACCTTATATATGACATAATATGCAAAATACATGAACTTGATGTGATTTTAACAAGTTAGGGAATGACATGCATCTCAACCTCAATTCAGTCAACTATAGCCAATTACTAAGCAAGACCTTAGTAGAAAAGCAAGGCTCAAAATTGAAGCATGTAACACCCCGGCTTTTACTAAGCCCAGAATGTCACCAAACATAGACCATAACACATTTAATACCATAGTTTAAGGTAAATTACAGCAAGTAATCATTTAGAATAATTGAAATTTTGACAGCATCTCCTTTGTTTATGCATAAATTTGAACATCACAATATCATATCAATATATGTATCAATCAAGATATCAATATGCATCGACAACAATAGATGAGCATCAACTAGAATAACAATAAGTAATGATAATCATGGAATAAGCATCTACTAAGACTAGGATGATAAAACAAATCGCTCCAAAGACCCACATGACACACATGAGGGAAACCAACACATAATATCCATACACCAAAATCAACATAACTTATTGCCATGTTTCCATAGAAATGGGTGAATTATCTAGATTATGAGTGCTACGTGAGGAAGTGTAGCTAAATTCCCTTCCCGCGCGCCGATTTCATTGTACCTAAATAAACAAACAACATAAAACACAAGCGTGAGTTCATCACTCAGCAACGTGTAATGTAATGAAAAAAAAGGTGCAAGACAACAAACCATAATTCCAGTCTCCACAGCTATATCACAACACATCATATTTAACATTATATACATCCTTTAAAACACCATGATAATCATCTCATGAGCATCTCATGAGTACTCTCATCATTATCTCATCAACATCTTCATTTATGTATATCATTCATGCAATGCAATGCACATGTCTCCTGGAATACTCATACCGGTATGGTTGAGTGCACACCCGTCGGCATGCACCCTTTTCCCCCTTCCATCCCGAAGATGGAGGGTGCCTATCACTCGCTTCCATTCACCTCGGTGATGGAATCATGATGTAGGACTTACTCAACAAAATAGCCCCGGACTAGTCATAACTGTTCTCACCGACCCTACCGGAATAGTTATGACTTATCTCCTCGGTGTTAGGCCATGTGTTGATATATAATATTTCTATTTATGTATACGTTGCTGTCCATTTTGCATACATGGCATATTTTCATGGCCGGCCGGTGAGATAAGTCATAACTATTCCGGTAGGGTCAGTGAGAACAGTTATGACTAGTCCGGGGCTATTCTGTTGAGTAAGTCCTACATCGTGATTCCATCACCGAGGTGAATGGAAGCGAGTGATAGGCACCCTCCATCTTCGGGATGGAAGGGGGAAAAGGGTGCATGCTAACGGGTGTGCACTCAACCATACCGGTATGAGTATTCCAGGAGACATGTGCATTGCATTGCATGAATGATATACATAAATGAAGATGTTGATGAGATAATGATGAGAGTACTCATGAGATGCTCATGAGATGATTATCATGGTGTTTTAAAGGATGTATATAATGTTAAATATGATGTGTTGTGATATAGCTGTGGAGACTGGAATTATGGTTTGTTGTCTTGCACCTTGTTTTTCATTACATTACACCTTGTTGAGTGATGAACTCACGCTTGTGTTTTATGTTGTTTGTTTATTTAGGTACAATGAAATCGGCGCATGAAGGGAATTTAGCTACACTTCCTCACGTAGCACTCATAATCTAGATAATTCACCCATTTCTATGGAAACATGGCAATAAGTTATGTTGATTTTGGTGTATGGATATTATGTGTTGGTTTCCCTCATGTGTGTCATGTGGGTCTTTGGAGCGATTTGTTTTATCATCCTAGTCTTAGTAGATGCTTATTCCATGATTATCATTGCTTATTATTATTCTAGTTGATGCTCATCTATTGTTGTCGATGCATATTGATATCTTGATTGATACATATATTGATATGATATTGTGATGTTCAAATTTATGCATAAACAAAGGAGATGCTGTCAAAATTTTCAATTATTCTAAATGATTACTTGCTGTAATTTACCTTAAACTATGGTATTAAATGTGTTATGGCCTATGTTTGGTGACATTCTAGGCTTAGTAAAAGTCGGGGTGTTACAGTTGGTATCAGAGCGGGCTGTAGGTCCCTGGAATGTGTATTTAGTGTCATACTATAGGTTCAACTAAAATATGAAGTGGGATAACCTAGAAACATGGCTTAGGTTTTACTTAAAACTTTGCCATAGGATAGCAACATTAAAACTTGTGTAAGTGGAATAATTAATTTAAAACTTGACACTCTGTTGCACAGTAGGAATGGGTATGGGTATCGTTCCTTTACGCTTAAATGTTGTATTTAAGCTTTGATGTTGAATGTTACATTTGGTAATATATGTTGCTATGTTTATGAAAGAATTGATTGTGTTGATACAATTGAGATTATGTGGGTTGTGGTGCCGAAAGGGTTTCGGTCACCTTCTGTTGTTTGTAGTATTGTTGGGTTTGACGGTGTGGCCGATTAGTGCCATCACCGATGGACTTTAAACCTCCTGTTGGGAGAGTGCTTATCCTTTCTGTCGTAGATTGGGTAGTTGGTTGGAGTTGAGTGGTAGAGTTGTGGATTGACCCTCCGAATTTCCTTTGCCATTTTGACGAACGGTTTTGGTTGGTTTTTGGTTGGTTGAAATAAAAGAAAAAGGGTTCGGTTTTGGATACTCACCAATAGTTCTTTTGGTGGTTTTGGTTTTGTCTTCTTTGGTTGAAGACAAAAGAAGAATTTAGGGTTGCGCCTCTTTTGGTCGCCTTGCCAGCTTTGACGCCCGATTTGTTGTTTGCCTTATAGAGAAACTTATAGATTGATTCTTGGGTTACCATTCTCCAATTTGAAAAGAAGTTATTGAAGTTTCGATGAAAAATCTAAGTCGCATGGATTTAGGTGTCAAGGTTTTGTCGGAAAGGATGTGGTTGATCGGTTGCTTTACGAAGAAAGTTTTCAATTTATTCTTGTGTTTGTCTTTCTCCGAGGTTTAAAAGAGTTATTGCGGTGTTGTGCCAGACCTTGTTGTCGGGGTCTAAGTGGTGTTTGATCGCAATGATGACTTGCTTGGGAATTCATCTGTGACACCTCGGAGTGTCGTATCCTTAATTTTTGAGCATGATAAGGTTAAATACAGTATGAGATGTGGAAATAAGGTTAAGATCATAAGGATCGGGGGTTAATAACGTTTCCGGGCCGTTTCCGGGCCGTTTTCGGGGTTTTGGGCCTTCCCGGGGGAGTTTTGGGCCTTGGTGGGCTTTGGTGGGATGGATTAGGACTCCGTAACGGACTAGGATTGGGTTGAGGGCTGTTAAAAGGGGCTCCCCCTGCCCCCCTTGCGCCCCCATCTCAGCCCCTTGCGCCCCACCTCCCCTCTTGCGCCTCTCTCCTCCCTCCCCTCCCTAAGCCCTAGCCCCCAAAAACCGTGCGCATCCCCCTCCCGTGCCTCCACCTCCACCCCACCTCCCCGCCCCCCCGGGCTGCCCGAGGGTGGTCGCCCCCCCCCTGCACCTCGCGGAGTCATCCCGTGGAGCGAGGAGCGAGGAGCAAGGAGCGAGGAGCGAGGAACGTGGAGCGAGGAGCGATTCGCGAGGAGATTCGCGGAGATTGATTGGAGTTTTGCGCTTCGGGCAAAGGTATGAACATGAGGATCCTTGGTTTTGATCTAGGTACTGTTATTAGGGTGTTTACCAAGTTTTTAGATCAATTGGAGGCGCTGGTTTGAAGTAATTTGGGTTAGATCTAAACTTGTCCACGTTTCTGTTTTCGGGCAGATTGAGCAGTCGAACTAGGGTTCGAGTTTCCGTCGATTTAGAATCCGAATCAGACCGTACGGACTTCTAGGAAGTTGTAGATAATTTAATTATCTTTCCGTGGACGTAAAGCACGTTAATTTCCGATCAGCCGTTTGAAAGTTATGGCTGTTTTACCGAGCGCCTAAAAATCTGTGACGTAACTGGAACAGATTGTGGTAATCTGTAGATTAAACAATTTTAGAGTCCGAATCAGTCTTTCCCTATAACTAGAAAAAGTTGGGAAATTTCCTAAGCTTCGCGACGGTGTACTCGTTTATTCGATTTGGAGTCCCAGAACTCAAGTTATGCCTTTTGCAAGGCTGCTGTCCCGCCGACAGAACCTCTGTTTTTAGGTTTTGCGAGTAGTTGGCAATGTCGGGTTAGATGGGGCGTGTGTACTGTTTTGAGGTTATGATTGTGAGTGTGTGATGCCTATGTGCAGGTGGTGTGACCCGGGAGTTCCCTCTTCTTCCCGCCAATCCGTTGCACGTGGTTGAGGCAAGTGTGTTGTGATGGATAGCAAGTTGTAGGTTGCATGTTGAAATTAGATGGAATTGCCTACATGATATATGTCCACTTGCCATGTGTTAATGAATGATATGATATGATGAGCATGTTAACATATTATGATGCCATGTGTTAATATGTGAATTAAATATGATAATTGGCATGGTTGCATGCATGTCATGAGATAGAGGCGAGGCGGTGAGAAAGTCTTAACTAGTCCGGCAAGGTCGGTGAGAAAGTTATGACTAATCCGAACGCCATTGAGTAAGTCCTATGTCGTGATTCCATCCACGTGGTGTTTGGAAGCGAGTAGGCACCCTCCATCTTCGGGATGGAAGGGAGGAAAGGGTGCACACCGACGGTGTGTACTTCCCATACCGGCATGAGGTTCCAGATGGTCAGGAGCAATGCATTACATCGCATACAAATGATAAGTATTCATGAATGAGATGTTATACATGATGAAAGATGTTATTGACTTGTTGTTATGCTTGTTGTCCATTGCAGTATGCTTGCTGAGTTTTCGAACTCACCCTTGTGTTTTCTTGTTGTTTTAGGTACCATGAGAACGGCATGCGGGAAAGGGGAATAGTCACACGCTCACACGTTGCTTCACCTTAATGTTTCCCCAAGTCAATTCATTTAGTTGGATAATAAATTGCGTGTGATGGCCTTTAAATTAAGTCTTAGCTTGGTTAATGAGAGTTCTATTGTTTGTTTGACACTTGGAACCTTAAGAGCTTAATGTTAGTCTCTTATTGTCGTTAAGACTTTATTTATTGCTGTTTTAGATGGTTCTCTTATTGCCATATAATGCTATATTGTTGCTGTTCCTTAAATTCATGATAAAACAAAGGAGGTGCTGCCGAAATCTCGGTTTTTAGCCTATGCACCTTTGCTGGAATTTTATGTTAAATATGGTATTTAGTTGTTGTTTAGCTTATGTTTGGTAGCATTCGGGCATATTAAATGCCGGGGTGTTACAGTTGGTATCGAGCGGTCAGTAGGTCCTTGGAATGTGAATTTTTAGTGTCATGCTATAGGGTACAACTAAAATGTGATGTGGAATAACTTAGAAACATGGCTTAGGTCTTAACTAAAACTTTGTTATAGGATAGCAACATTAAAACTTGTAAAAGTGGTATAACTAATCTAAAATTTGACACACCTGGTTGCACAGTAGGATGGGGTTTTGGTTCATCATTGCATTGCGCTTAATTATTTAATGAAGGATATGCTTATGATGATGTTTGATCTATGATCTTGAGTGTGTGATTTTGTGTTTATGTTTTTGTGTTTGGATGGTTGTCTGTCTAAGCAGCCATGCCAAGGGGTAGAGGCCGTGGACGCCGTGGCCGTGGAGGTCAGGGGCGAGGCTCCCAGAGAGTTGCGGAGTCCTGTGCAGTATAAATGATTGGATTGTTCCTGTTGTGGTGATAAAAGTGGGGTTGTGGTGCCGAAGGGTTTCGGTCACCTCTTTTTGGTTCATAGTAACGGTGAGGTTTGACGGTGTGGCTGGTTAGCGCCATCACCGAAGAACTATTAACCCCTGTAGGAGAAGAGTGCTTATCCTTTCTGTCCTTGATCGGGTAGTTGACTGGAGTCAAATAGAAGAGTTGATGGTGGTTCCCTTCGGATGTTCTCTGCCGTTCTGACGGTCGGTTTCGCTGTTTTTCTTGGCTTTAGTTGAGCTGAACCAAAAGAAAAGTGTTTTGTATTGGATTTTCGCGGATCGTTCTGAGTGCGGTGGTGAGCACCGTGCTTTAGAGTGTGGTTGGACCGGGAGTTGCAACCACTGTGGCAAGCCCGGCCATACGGGACGAGTCTGCCGGATGAACCCCGGTAGCATCATCAAGTGGGAGACGGTGCCTTCTCCTCCCACTCCAGCGGCGTCTTCCAGAGGATCGGTGCACTTGATGGCTGCCCCTGTTTCTCAGCCACCCTTTGCGTGGGCGCCACCAGCGTCTTGGTGCCCGCATGCCGCCTGCTCCTCCTCGCTGCCTCCTCCGCCCCAGCCTTGTTGGGGCATCACCGAGTCGGGGCTCTTTCTGTCCCGACGCCACCAGAGTGTACGCCTGCCGACCGCCGAGTCGATCGGGCATCCAGAGGTGGTTTCGTACTCGCTCGTGGATTCCGTTGATGCCTTTGTTCTATTTGATTCGGAGCATCCTACTCTTTTGTGTCGTCGGAGTTTGCTAGTAGAGCTAAGTTGGGAGTTCAATGGATTTACGAGTCCGTGTTAGTCGATTCTCCTGGGGTTGATTGCTAGTTCTTTGGTTTGCCCTGGTTGCACCATTGCCATTGATGATGAGGTTTTCTTTGCCAATCTCATGGTGATCCAGTTGGCTCCTTTTGATGTCATTTTGGGCATGGACTGGCTGCATCGATGCAGTGCTAAGATCTGTTGTTTCGGAAGACAGCTGTTGCCTTGCAGGCCCGTCCGGGAAGAGTTGACCTTTCAGGGTGGTATACCCTCGATTCCGTCTTTGCTTTGACTAGTTTGTTTTCTCGGCGTTTGAGGCTATTGGGTTTCCTCATGACTTTGTCTGAGAAGCCATCTTCCTCAGTTCCCATTGAGGAGATTTCTGTAGTGAAGGAGTTCGTTGATGTGTTCCCTGACGAGTTGCCTGGTCTACCTCCTGTGAGGAATGTGGAGTTTCGTATTGACCTTGTTCCTGGCACTCGACCTATTTCTATCTCTCCATACCGCTTGGCTCGACCTTTTCAAGACGAGTTGAAGAAGCAGTTGGAGGATCTGTTGGCCAAAGGCTTCATTCGGCGTAGCGTATCGCCATGGGGAGCACCCGTCCTCTTCGTCTCGAAAAAGGATGGAAGTTGGCGTATGTGCATTGATTATCGTGCTCTTAATCAAGTGACAGTCAAGAACAAGTATCCTTTGCCTCGCATCGAGGATCTGTTTGACCAACTGAAGGGAGCAAAGGTGTTCTCCAAGATTGATCTTCAGTCGGGGTATAATCAGATCCGTGTGAGGGAGCAGGACATTGAGAAGACTGCTTTCTCCACTAGGTATGGGCATTATGAATTTAAAGTTATGTCTTTTGGACTAACTAATGCTCCTATTTGTCTTTATGGAGGCGATGAACAAGATGCTACACAAGTACCTTGATGAGTTTGTGGTAGTGTTCATCGATGACATTCTGATTTACTCTAAATCGGAAGAGGAGCATGAGCGACACTTGAGGCTTGTCTTTGAGTACCGAGGAGAATCAATTCTTTGCTAAGCTGAAAAAGTGCGAGTTCGATTTCGTAAGTGGGTTTTCTTGGCCACATCATCAATCCAGAGGGCATATCTCAGTAGATCCTAGCAAAGTCTCGGCAGTTTTGGATTGGAAGCGGCCTTCCAATGTCAAAGAGGCGCGTAGGTTCCTTGCGTTGGCTGGCTACTATCGGCGAACTGTGCAGGATTTCTCTCTCATTGCCAAGCCACTTTCACAAATTGACTCGAAAGGGATGAAGTTCCAGTGGACTGCAGAGTGTGAACACAAACGCACTTTGAAGGAGAAGTTAGTGATCGCTCTCGTTCTTACCCTTCCCGAGCCGGGAAGCGCTTTCACTGTTTATTCGATGCTTCTCGGTTGGGACTTGGGTGTGTGCTCATGCAAGAGGGCAAGGTGATTGCTTATGCTTCGAGGCGCTTGAAAAAGCATGAGCGAATTATCCCACGCATGATCTTGAGCTAGCCGCCCGTGGTGTTTGCATTGAAGATATGGAGGCATTACTCAGACGGTGAGTCTTGTGATATTTTCATCGATCACAAGAGCCTCAAGTACATCTTTACTCGTAAAGATTTGAACTTGAGGCAGAGGAGGTGGCTAGAATTGATAAAGGATTATGACCTCACTATCCAAAGTATCATCCGGGAAGGCAAATGTGGTGGCCGACGCTCTCGCCGCAAGACAATGCCCCTGTTGTTGATTGTCTTGTTGCTGATTTTGAGCGTTTGGGAGTCTCCCTCGCTTATGGGACCGTGCAAGCTGAAACTCAATTGATTCTTGAGTCACGATTCCCGAGCGTGCGCGGGAGGCACAAAGAAGATGATCGTTTGCTCCAGCAGTGAGGAACGCCTTGAGGATGGCAAGTCGGGAGACTTTACCGTTGATGATGCGGGAGTTTTGAGGTTTCAGGGCCGTCAGGCGTGCCCGTAAATCTCAAGTGAAAGAAGACATTCTGAGAGAAGCTCATCGCACCCGTACACGGTCCATCCCGAGAGACCAAGATGTACTGAGGACTTGAAGAAGAATTTACGGTGGAAAAGGATGAGAGTGGATATTGCCAAGTTTGTGGCGTCTTGTGGGATTTGCCGGAAGATCAAAGCCGAGCATAAAGCGTCCTACCGGCTGTTGCAGCCATTGGAGGTTCTGTGTGGCCATGGGATGACATCTCCATGGATTTCGTGGTTGGTCTACCTCGTTCTCCACGAGGAAGGATGCTTTGTTTGGGTTGTGGTGGACCGTCTCGGCAAGTCGGCGCATTTCATTCCCATCCGCACGACCAATTCAATGAGCGAGTTGGCTCCCATCTATGTGCGGGAGATTGTGAGATTGCATGGTGTACCCAAGACCATTATCTCTCGATCGGGATGCGAGTTCGTCTCCAAGTTCTGGGAGAGTTTGCGAGTGCTTTGGGTACGCAGCTTTGCCTTAGTACCGCTTTTCACCCTCAGACAGATGGGCGATCTGAGCGTACCATCCAAACTTTGGAGGACATGCTCGGGCCTGTGTGATGGCTTGGAAGGGTAGCTGGGAAGACCATTTGCCCCTTGCAGAGTTTGCTTACAATAACAGCTACCATTCCAAAGATCCGGCTGCTCCTTATGAGGTCTTGTATGGTCGGAAGTGCAGATCGCCACTTTGTTGGGATGTTGTGGGCGAGAGAGCTATTCTTGGGCCGGATTGGGTTCAGCAGATCGTTGATCGCGTGTCGGAGGTTCGGCAAAACCTTCTCGCAAAGACAGAGCGCATGAAGAGCTATCTGATGTGAGGCGGCGAGACTTGGAGTTTGAGGTGGGTGATAAGCGTACTCTTGCAGTATCTCCCACCAAGGGTGTGGTGCGTTTGGCACCAAAGGAAAGCTTCGATCCAAGGTATGTTGGGCCTTTTCCTATCCTCGCCCGAGTTGGCGAGGTTGGCCTATCGCCTAGAGCTACTGGAATCCATGCAAGGTGTGCATGATGTGTTCCATGTCTCGATGTTGAGGAAATACTTGCATGATCCAGAGTTGGTGGTTCCGTTGGAACCATTAGTGCTTGAGCAGGACCTCACCTTCGAGTCCCGTCCTGTGGAAATTCTCGGGGACTTCAGAGCGAGTGATGAAGAACAGGGCGCTTAAGTTTGTCAAGGTCCCGTGGTCACATCAGGCCGAGAGAGAGGCGACTTGGGAGCTGGAATCTCGCATGCGCGAGAGGTATCCCGAGCTGTTCGCCTCGGTATGTGATGTGAAAATTCGACCTTTTGGTTTTGGCTGGTTTCATATTGGTGCGTTTAGATTCGAGGTCGAATCCTGTTGAAGGGGGGAAGAATGTGACACCTCGGAGTGTCGTATCCTTAATTTTTGAGCATGATAAGGTTAAATACAGTATGAGATGTGGAAATAAGGTTAAGATCATAAGGATCGGGGGTTAATAACGTTTCCGGGCCGTTTCCGGGCCGTTTTCGGGGTTTTGGGCCTTCCCGGGGGAGTTTTGGGCCTTGGTGGGCTTTGGTGGGATGGATTAGGACTCCGTAACGGACTAGGATTGGGTTGAGGGCTGTTAAAGGGGCTCCCCTGCCCCCTTGCGCCCCATCTCAGCCCCTTGCGCCCCACCTCCCCTCTTGCGCCTCTCCTCCCTCCCCTCCCTAAGCCCTAGCCCCCAAAACCGCGGCGCACCCTCCCTTTCCTCCACCTCCACACCACCTCCCCTCCACCCCTTGCTGCCCTAGGGTGGCCTCCCCACCCCTGCACCTCGCGGAGTCATCCCGTGGAGCGAGGAGCGAGGAGCACGGAGCGAGGAGCGAGGAACGTGGAGCGAGGAGCGATTCGCGAGGAGATTCGCGGAGATTGATTGGAGTTTTGCGCTTCGGGCAAAGGTATGAACATGAGGATCCTTGGTTTTGATCTAGGTACTGTTATTAGGGTGTTTACCAAGTTTTTAGATCAATTGGAGGCGCTGGTTTGAAGTAATTTGGGTTAGATCTAAACTTGTCCACGTTTCTGTTTTCGGGCAGATTGAGCAGTCGAACTAGGGTTCGAGTTTCCGTCGATTTAGAATCCGAATCAGACCGTACGGACTTCTAGGAAGTTGTAGATAATTTAATTATCTTTCCGTGGACGTAAAGCACGTTAATTTCCGATCAGCCGTTTGAAAGTTATGGCTGTTTTACCGAGCGCCTAAAAATCTGTGACGTAACTGGAACAGATTGTGGTAATCTGTAGATTAAACAATTTTAGAGTCCGAATCAGTCTTTCCTATAACTAGAAAAAGTTGGGAAATTTCTTAAGCTTCGCGACGGTGTACTCGTTTATTCGATTTGGAGTCCCAGAACTCAAGTTATGCCTTTTGTAAGGCTGCTGTCCCGCCGACAGAACCTCTGTTTTTAGGTTTTGCGAGTAGTTGGCAATGTCGGGTTAGATGGGGCGTGTGTACTGTTTTGAGGTTATGATTGTGAGTGTGTGATGCCTATGTGCAGGTGGTGTGACCCGGAGTTCCCTCTTCTTCCCGCCAATCCGTTGCACGTGGTTGAGGCAAGTGTGTTGTGATGGATAGCAAGTTGTAGGTTGCATGTTGAAATTAGATGGAATTGCCTACATGATATATGTCCACTTGCCATGTGTTAATGAATGATATGATATGATGAGCATGTTAACATATTATGATGCCATGTGTTAATATGTGAATTAAATATGATAATTGGCATGGTTGCATGCATGTCATGAGATAGGGCGAGGGCGGTGAGAAAGTCTTAACTAGTCCGGCAAGGTCGGTGAGAAAGTTATGACTAATCCGGAACGCCATTGAGTAAGTCCTATGTCGTGATTCCATCCACGTGGTGTTTGGAAGCGAGTAGGCACCCTCCATCTTCGGGATGGAAGGGAGGAAAGGGTGCACACCGACGGGTGTGTACTTCCCATACCGGTATGAGGTTCCAGAGGGTCAGGAGCAATGCATTACATCGCATACAAATGATAAGTATTCATGAATGAGATGTTATACATGATGAAAGATGTTATTGACTTGTTGTTATGCTTGTTGTCCATTGCAGTATGCTTGCTGAGTTTTCGAACTCACCCTTGTGTTTTCTTGTTGTTTTAGGTACCATGAGAACGGCATGCGGGAAAGGGGAATAGTCACACGCTCACACGTTGCTTCACCTTAATGTTTCCCCAAGTCAATTCATTTAGTTGGATAATAAATTGCGTGTGATGGCCTTTAAATTAAGTCTTAGCTTGGTTAATGAGAGTTCTATTGTTTGTTTGACACTTGGAACCTTAAGAGCTTAATGTTAGTCTCTTATTGTCGTTAAGACTTTATTTATTGCTGTTTTAGATGGTTCTCTTATTGCCATATAATGCTATATTGTTGCTGTTCCTTAAATTCATGATAAAACAAAGGAGGTGCTGCCGAAATCTCGGTTTTTAGCCTATGCACCTTTGCTGGAATTTTATGTTAAATATGGTATTTAGTTGTTGTTTAGCTTATGTTTGGTAGCATTCGGGCATATTAAATGCCTGGGTGTTACATCATCTTTGAAAAACCGTTTGTTTCGTGAAAGTTTGAAGTTTGGGGTGTTATCTGAAAAAAAAAGATTTGGTTAATCGCTTGGTTTTCCCTCTTGCAACCATCTTCCTTCGCGGAAGTTGTTGATCTCGAGAGTTGTGGAGTAGTTGCGTGTCGGCATTTGGGAATTTAAGAGTTGACTTCTCTTGTGATTTATGGTTGAGCTTTCCGGAAGGAAAGGTGTTTTGGGTGTTGTTCTTTTCTGGAGCAATTATGATTTCCTTAAGAGTTGGGTGCGTGATTCACGCAGATGTTTAAGAAGTTAAGTGTATGACGAGAAGTTAGAGTTTTCGGATGATATGAGCTAGTGGTTCGGTTAAAGTGAATTTGTTGCTTGTTTAAAGATAAACTAAAATATTGTGTTGATAAGAGATAATTAAACGAGACGTTAGGTGATCCAAAGTGAAAGTTGATTAGTGGTGTGTGCAAAGTGATGCGGGTTATGGAATCTAATGGATGTTTTGAGATTAGTCAGCATAGAATGTCTCGGTTGACGAACTTGTTATAGCAAGAAGATGGTGTGAAATTCTGCCTATTGTAGCTGGTGGGTCAGTTAATATTGTGGGTCGACAATATGACTTAAAATACGTGTAATCAATTAATGAGGATATATGGAATGATTGTAGGAAAGGTTGAATTATTCTTGACAGATGTCTGTCTGGGATCCGTATTTATGAGGGATGTCTAGTGGAGATCGTGTCGCGTGGTTAGTATTAATTATTGGTGGAATGAACTGGTGATATGGAATATGTGACTTAGGGATTATACCCAGGGTAATTGTTGATTACGCCGGAATAATTGTAAAGAGATGTGTGCTACGCTTGGGATAATAAGTTGCATGAATAATGGTTCGTCATGGTTAGTAGACCAAAAGAAGTTGTTGATATGCATCTTATGTTGGATTAACTGATAAGTTAATTGCGCTGGAGTTGTGAGAACGTGGTTCTCCTTGTTGATTGTCATACGGTAGATATGGTCTATGGTTCGTTGGTAATATAATCAATTGTGGTTATATGAACAGTGAAAAGTGATTTTATTAAGAGCATATGTTGTAGCTTGTGTGCAAATGTTGTTGGACTTCTCGGGATTTGGGTGATTATGACATCCGTATTGGCTAAGAGTATTGGAATGCGAGTAATGGTGGGATTTGAGTCGAACTTTCTTTTGAAGGTTTACGGATTCAAATGAATGTATAAATTTTCTCGGGAGTGCTCGCCTCTTTGTTTAGGCGTCTTGATTAGTGTGCAATAAAATCTCCCCTGATTAAGTGGCATTTTGTCAAGTTACAAACTTGACTCCGATGATTGGAAATATGGATGAAAGGGTAGTATTTGAAGTAACCGGCTTATGGGTTCCAAATGTGGTGTGGTATTGAACCATGCCAATCTTTGGATTTGGGCTAATCTGTTTAGTCTATGCTATGAGTATGGATTAACACCCAAAGCGTTGGAGTGGGACGCTTTCTTTAGCGTTCAACTGATTTATCTTTGGTAACCCTGGAGTTAAGCGCTTAAATTGTAATTCTATCGTGACTAGAGTTGGATTTATTTGGGAAACGTGTGTGGTGTTTGCGAGCGTTTCAAAAAGGTGAATCTTACGATTGTTTCATAAGTGATTTTGTTGGTAAGGTGTTCCCTGCTGGGAATGTGTTTCCTTTCTCTTTAAGAGAATTGGTAGCGGTTATTAGGCGTAGATGTTTGATTTGAGAGTTGATGCTAT
Organism: Rhipidocladum racemiflorum; assembly: GCA_036346355.1. NCBI lineage: Eukaryota > Viridiplantae > Streptophyta > Magnoliopsida > Poales > Poaceae > Rhipidocladum > Rhipidocladum racemiflorum. Next base: position 56,329,783 of record CM070581.1, on the reverse strand, counting down.
CTTCTGGTATTGGCTTTGGTTAAAATGCGATGTTTTGCACGCATTGCGTGCAGTGGTTGTTGGGTTGTGATGCGATATGGTATTTTTCGGTTAACGCCGTCGTAGTTTATGCGAATTTGAGCAACCATCGATGTTGTTGGTGGTCAATCATGTGACAAAGAGAATGAAGTCTCTTTGTGAATGGTTAATGGGTATCGTGGTTACATGACGAATAAATGGTGAAAAAGATTCATGACATCGTTTTTAAGCATAAAAGAGTTGTTGAGCCAGGACGGTGAGAAAGTCATATAGAGACATATGACTAATCTGGAGTGCTCTTGAAGAATTCGCATTCGTGTTATGAATCGAGTTTTCCATTGCTCTCTAGCATGAAAAGGAATGAATGGATAAATGCTGGTATTTTGGTTATGTTATGCAAGGGATTTGAGTTTCCCTTTCTCTTCGAGAGTTTTTGTGGCAGTTCTCTTCCAAGATGTTGATTTTGGTTAAAATGAAAAGTTTGGCTGTGGTGAAAGCGAGTCGAGTTGTCTTTAGTTGTTGAGATCTTCTGTCAAGAGAATTGTGTGGAGTCTCTATTTGTTTGAGTGCTCCCCGATGCGAATTGTATCGTGTTGATTGGAGATTTGAGTTTTCCTTTGCGGCTTGACTTAGGAAAAGAAAAGGATGGTCTTTCAATGTTATCGGGTTCTTTCCAAAGTGATTTGTGGCGCTTTGAGGTTCGAGTTGTTGTATGTGGTCTACTTGGGTTCACAAGAATCGTACTTCTTTTGCACTATTGATAGGAGCGAGAATAAGAAGGGCCTCGGGTTATTGTTGAGTATAATCTAAGAGCTATACTCGTGGGCTTCGTTGTTTGTGTGAATTGTTTGTGAGGGCGACATCCTCTTGGGAAAAGTGCCAATTGAGATTTGGTAGTGAGTTACGGTCCTAGCTTGGGCTAGGTGCTGGACATTAGTGGTATGAGGGTGGATGATGATGGAGGTTGTTGATGTCGTGGTTTGAATTTGGTTAAGAGTAGCGATGGGTGGAAGTGAAGTTGACGGTAGTTCGGTGATAATTGTCCTGCCGTGAGCAATTGTCTTCACTAGTTGTTCTTGGATTTGAGTCTTGCCTGGGAGAGGATGGAATGAAATGTTGAGTTCAATGAAATGTTGAGTTCAATGAAGGGTGGTAGTCAGGATGGTTGTGATAGTAGTGTGAAGTGTTCGTCGTAAGGATTCGGGCGTATTAGGTTGATGGAGCCCTGTGTGGGTGAATCGCGGTTTCTGGTTCGAAATTGGAAGAAAAGGTGGAACCGTGAGAGGCTGCACTTAGTTGAGCTAAGTACTTCTTTCTCGCTAAGTGTAGGTTTTGGGAAAAGTGTTGTCATGTGTTATGGTTTGAGTTATTGTGTGGTTGCCTGGTGTTGCACAGAAGCTTTTGTCCTGTAGGGACTTGTGTTGTTCTTGTCATCGAGTCTCCATCGGTGTAGTCCCAGTGGCTCTAGTCAGAGAGAGAAGCGACCCGGGAGTTGGAGTCTCGCATGCGCGAGAATTTCCCAGAGCTTTTCTCGACCAGTTTGAACCGGGAAGTTTAGTTCTCTTTGTGTTGGTTGTTTTGTGTAGTAGTGTGTCTCGGATTCGAGGTCGAATTCTATTGAAGGGGGGAAGAATGTGATACTACGGGTTGGCATAACTTTAGAAAGTACGAATTCTGCAATTTGAACCCCACGGTATGGCGTTTTAGCGCGTTTCGGGCCTCTCCGGGGTCGTTTTGGGCCGTTTTCGGATGATCGGGCCGTGGGGGAAACAATTTGGGCCGTCGGTGGGATGAATTGGGCCCATGTGGGGGTGTGCTAGGGCAGCACACCTGCTGCCCCTTCCCCCATGCGCCCCCCATCTCTCCCCCTTTGAGCCGCCACCCCCACCTCCTCTCCCCCATCTTCCCCAAATCTCCCCACCTCTCCTCCTTTGCAAAACCGCCCCTCCTCTCCACCCTTCTCCCCCTTGCGGGTGCGCCCTAGACCTTCCCCTCGCTGCCACGTCGCGCTTTGGTGCTGTCCTCGCCGGTGGGAGGATCCGCGACGAGGAGGTCCGGTGGAAACGGCGCGTGGGAAGAGATCGGGTGGAGATCGTGTGGGGAAAAATTCATCAAATTCGTGGTTCTTCAAGAAGGTAATGGGGAAAACCTTTGGGATTGATTAGATGCTGTTGTAGTCGGGGATTTCTATGTTTTTAGATCAAGGGAGGTGCTGCCATGGGGTAGAATTGATGAAAACTTGGATTGTATTCACGTTTTGTTCGGGCAGATTGGGAACCCGAACTAGGGCAGGCGTTTTCGCGAATTTAGAGTTGGAATCTTGTCGGGACGCGAATTTGCAAATCCGGACCCTCTGTGTATTCGGCACTAGTCCAGGAACGCGCTAGTGCACACAGTCTTAACATCGGTAAATATCACAATCATACCACTCGATACTAATAAAGTACTTTAATTAAATAGTCAAACTGGTTGCTCGACCTTATGGTCAAGTTACAAATATACGCCACGCAGGGCGAAACTTATTAAGAGAAAAATAATAGCAGCGGAAAATAAGATAACCCGTGGCGCCATCCAAGATACCACAGTAACCGATCGGGCTCGCTCCTAAGTAGACGGTTCCTCTTGGAGCTCCTCCTCCAAAGCCGTGTAGTCTCCTCTTCAACTGGTGTTGTATTGTGGCAAGGGTGAGTACTTGGTACTCAAAGCAAGTCATGCACGTAATGCAAGCTAATATACTATATGCATGGCTTGATACAAAGGAATAGCTCAAGGTATATTTGCGATGCTTGACATTTGACAAGTAGCATAAGTAGATTCGAAAACAGTAGAAACAAGTAAAGCATAAATAACTTTTCAAGGGTATAGTAAACATCTTTCCCATCCTAATCCACAGTTCTATCAACATCATTATTAATCCAACCCAACCTTTCAAGTCCAAGTTATTTTTGAGAAAGTCTAACCCTTGACTGTAATTCCCGAGCGATGTCCAATACCGCGGACACGGCTATTCGAATAGATTTTACACTCTGCAGAGGTTATGCACTTTACCCACAAGATACAGTCAAACACCACAAAGGCGAGTTCCCGTAACAAAGTCTTTCGGAAACTTCTAACAGCACAAGTGGTCCTCCCCGGTTGTTGCACACTAACCCTTCCCTTAGCTAAGGCGAAGTTTAGGCCAACCAACCGTTAGATGGGTACCTGGCCGCAGTCCCAGACGCCCCTCGCATAACTTACACAAAGGGTGTAGTTGACCTCCTGAGGTCCCACAGGTACGTTATTAACAACTTAATCAACTAGGTCCGTCCCATTACAGACATGTGGTTGCAGGATTGACTCAGTTCAAAGGCTTGCAAGGTGAAGTCCTTAGGGTGACCAGGGCAAGACTACCCAAGAACCAAAACAACATTCCCAATGCCACAACCGCCCACCTGACCATTCTTGCCACATGCCCCGGTCAAAAGCTATTTATCACACCCCAGTTGGTGACCATGCACCACGTGCCATCAACATCACATGATACCTTTCCAAAACAGGTTCAATATGTCATTAAGTCAACATTAACGTTTGAGTGTCCAAAATCATGTCATGAGCACGTAGCAGGTCTAAGCCATATACTACAACGATCTACAAACCCATGTTGGCAATTTAGTAATGTCCAACTAATAATCCACAACTAGGGTGACAAGGGGTCATGGCACATATTTAAGTAATCAAGGTGTCATACAGCAATTAGGCATTTATCTAATTACCCATAATTAAGTAGAGCATTTTCTAATTTAAACTAGCATGCAATAATTTGAACCAAAATAGGTTTCAAAATAGGGTCAATATGGTCAAAGCATAACTTGCCTTCAAAAAGTACTTGTTCTTGGTCCTGAGCTGGCTCCTGGGTCAACACCTCTCCTTCGAAACCTTCCGGCACTTCAACGTCTACTCGTAACGCGTGCAAATAGCAATAAATGAATAAAATAGTAGACCAAAAGTATCCAAACATCCAAATAAAATCCATAAACAGAGAGAACATAATTTTATGAATTTTTAGGAACTGGAATCGCTCAAATCGGAGTTAAAACACAAAAGTTATGATTATTTAAAGTCTAAATAATCAATTAAATAATATTACAGAGAAAAAATTTAGTCCAAAAATTAAATAAAATTCATGTTTAAGTAGATCTGAATTTTATGAATTTTTAGAAATTTGAATCGTTCAAATCGGAGTTGAAACGCAAAAGTTATAAGCGTTTGAAGTTTTGAAATTCAAATCAATTATTAAACCGAATTATTAAATCATTTTCTTTTTCGGAAATTATTTATTGCGTCGTGATGACACGTGGCAGCCTCACGATTGGTGGCGGCGTCGGCAGTTCATGGACGTGGTCCATGGTTTGGCTTGGTCCACCATGGACTCGGTCCACGGCTTACGTGTGCGACTGACAGGTGGCCCCCTCGGGTGACGTCATTGCTGACGTCAGCGGGGCTCTGCCCACGGTGCTGATGGGTGGGAGCCACTGGTGACGTCATTGCTGACGTCACTACACTACCGGGTGGCCGACGCAGGCGGGCCCGCCATGACGTCATCGTGACGCCATGGTGTGGTTTGGTCGCGTCGGCCGACCGCAGCGGGCGGCGTGTCGGCGTCACGCGCGAGTGCGCCCGCGGCGGTCAAGCTCCCGTCACGCGTGGCGCAATCTCGGCCGTTGATTTGAAAATCAACGGCCCAGATTAGATCTGGACTCACGCGTTTGGGTTAACGCGTTTGATCTGGACCGTTGGATCTAGATCCAACGGTCGAGATTGGATCTGGGATTTTGGAACGGGATCTCACCGACGGTGACGTGGCGCAATCTGGACCGCTTGATGAAGATCCGACGGCTGGCAGAGCTCGAAGTCCGGCGATGGCGAGCGGCGGCGCTGGGTCACCGGCGCAGGGGACGACGACCTAGCCGACGGCGTTTCGGGCGCGCTCCGGCGAGGTGAGTTGGACTCCCGGACGCGTCTTGACCTCCCGGTCCCGGATCTGGGGTCAACGGCGACGGAGGACGGCGGACGGCGGCGGAATTCGACGAAAACCGCGGCGGCTCCTTCTCCTTACTCCGGCGAGCTCTAGCGGCGCAACCACGGCGGCTCAGGCGAGGTGAGTTAGGGCTACGGGTGCGCAATGATGTGGCGGTCCCAACACGGGTGGCGGCGCAATAAATAGGGCCCTCAGCGTCCGTGAAACGCACGGAAACCGAGACCCTCTCCGTTGCGGCGGCGGAGTCCGGCGGCGACTCGGATTGGGTGACGTGGCTCAACCACAGCCGTTGGATCAAGATCCAACGGTGCGGTGGTTTGGGCTCGGGTCTGGCTCGGGCGAGCTGGCTGGCTCGGTCGGGCTCGGGCTCGGGTGACGTGGCTCAATCGTGGCCGTTGGATCTGAATCCAACGGTCACGCAGTTAGGGCTCAGCCGAGTGGGTTCGGTCGAGTCACGTGGCTCGGGTCGGACTCGAGTCCGACTTGGGTTCGACTCGGTCGGATGAACAGTACTTGACCCGACTCGATTTTCCAGCGATTTAATATTTAAAATAATTTCCAGTAATTCATTTAATTCAAGAAAAATAGCAAAATACTTTAAAATTCCGAAAAATTCGAAAATATTTTAGGGCATTTGGGACTCAAATAAAATATTTCCAACAAAACTTTATTTGAAAATTTAATTTCTTTAATTATTTCAATATGGAATAAATTCAAATTAAATCCAAATAAATCCAAATAAATTCCAGAAAATTCCAAAAATTCACAAATGTGCAAAATAATATTTAATTTCATGAAAGGCAAAAATTGGGGTGTTACAAATCTGGTCGTACGGACGTGGAAGAAGTTGTAGGTAATTTAATTATCTTTCCGTGGACATAAAGAACGTTAAATTCTGATTAGCCGTTTTAAAGTTATGACTGTTTTATCGAGCGTGTTAAAATCTGTGACGTGATTGGAACAGATCACGGTATTTTGTAGATTAAACAACATTAGAGTCCGAATCAGTCTTTCCCTATAACTAGAAAAAGTTGGGAAATTTCCTAAGATACGCGAGGATGTACTTGTTTATTCAATTTGGAGTCTTAGAACAGAAGCTATGCCCATTGGAAGGCCGCTGTCCCGAAGGGACAGATTTGCTGTTTTCTGATTTTAGGAGTTGTAAGCAAAGTCGGGGTAGTGGGATATTTGTGTGCTGTTTTGTGGACTCGATTTGAGTGTGTGGCACATGTTTGCAGGTGGTGTGCCTCCGGGTGTGCCCTCAACCTCTCGTCACTCCGTTGCCCGTGGTTGAAGGCAAGTGTGTTGCGTGGATTGTATGCTATACGTGTTGCTAGAATTGCTTGATAGTATTTGGAATAGACAACATGTTGTCTTGCCATGAATTACATGTTATAATTGATAGGATGCCCTTAGGCCATGATTTAAATGTTGTCGATGATATGGTGTCCTCATGCCATGATTAAAAATGCTTGTTGTTGATAAATGATTCACATGCCATGTTTTGACGATTCTGCAGTTGATTGTTGAATACGGTCCTACATGTTGTGATGCCATGTGTTGATATACAATATTTCTATTTATGTATACGTTGCTGTCCATTTTGCATACATGGCATATTTTCATGGCCGGCCGGTGAGATAAGTCATAACTATTCCGGTAGGGTCGGTGAGAACAGTTATGACTAGTCCGGGGCTATTCTGTTGAGTAAGTCCTACATCGTGATTCCATCAACGAGGTTAATGGAAGCGAGTGATAGGCACCCTCCATCTTCGGGATGGAAGGGGGAAAAGGGTGCATGCCGACGGGTGTGCACTCAACCATACCGGTATGAGTATTCCAGGAGACATGTGCATTGCATTGCATGAATGATATACATAAATGAAGATGTTGATGAGATAATGATGAGAGTACTCATGAAATGATTATCATGGTGTTTTAAAGGATGTATATAATGTTAAATATGATGTGTTGTGATATAGCTGTGGAGACTGGAATTATGGTTTGTTGTCTTGCACCTTGTTTTTCATTACATTACACCTTGCTGAGTGATGAACTCACGCTTGTGTTTTATGTTGTTTGTTTATTTAGGTACAATGAAATCGGCGCGCGGGAAGGGAACTTAGCTACACTTCCTCACGTAGCACTCATAATCTAGATAATTCACCCATTTCTATGGAAACATGGCAATAAGTTATGTTGATTTTGGTGTATGGATATTATGTGTTGGTTTCCCTCATGTGTGTCATGTGGGTCTTTGGAGCGATTTGTTTTATCATCCTAGTCTTAGTAGATGCTTATTCCATGATTATCATTGCTTATTGTTATTCTAGTTGATGCTCATCTATTGTTGTCGATGCATATTGAAATCTTGATTGATACATATATTGATATGATATTGTGATGTTCAAATTTATGCATAAACAAAGGAGATGCTGTCAAAATTTTCAATTATTCTAAATGATTACTTGCTATAATTTACCTTAAACTATGGTATTAAATGTGTTATGGTCTATGTTTGGTGACATTCTGGGCTTAGTAAAAGCCGGGGTGTTACAAATCAACTAACAACTTAGGGCGAGCAAGTAGTTTCAACTCCAATCTAGTAGACCAATTTAATCTTTAAACAGTAAACTGCATGTGGCATGCTTGAAGCATACTTCTTTTATTTCCTTGGAGTGGCATGCTTGAAGCATACATCTTGTCTTTGAGGGAATTGCATGCTTGAAGCATACATCCTATCTTTTTAGGGAAAACATGCCTGAAGCACACAACTTGAGGCTTTTGCTTTTAACAACCCCCTTTTTTATTTATTCCCTTTTCTTTTCCTTTTTCTTTGATTGTAAACACACAAAAGTGATTAAAAAGTCTTATGAAAGAGTAAAGTTGAAAAAACACTTGCTTCATAGCCCAAAATTGTCAAGAAGATCCAATATCAAGGCTAGAAGAGTAAGATATCACAGAGTATTTAGCTATAGGCAATCAGACCAAGGAATTCCACAATGTCATTTTTAGTTCAAGTGCAACAATTTAGATTATCATATATTAGCACAATTACATAATATATAAAGAAATATGATAAAGTAAGCTCATCAAGTGAAAGAACTTGGCAGGGAAACTCCCCCTCAAAACAAACTCATTGGATGAACAATCCCAAGTTCTCCCCGAATAAAAAAAAACGAGAAGAAGACAAAGGTTTTGTGAAAATGTCTGCCAATGATGTTCAGTATCCACATGGTGAAGCACAATATTTCCTTTTTCAACATGATCTCTAAGAAAGTGAAATCTAATGTCAATATGCCCAAGAAAGAGAATTACTCAAGAAGTGGCATAAACCAGATGTACTTTTTCTATCAATTCTACATCCTCCAAATTCAGCATAAGAGAAAGCTCTTAAACTAATGCCTGAGGAAGCAGAAAGCCAAATGCCAAAATCTTGAGTACCATGGAGATACCTGAAAATTCGCTTAATAGCTTGTCGATGTGAAGCACGCGGGGAAGCTTGAAAACGAGCACACAAGCACACAGTCAACTCTAATTATCTCATCCTCAACATCATCATCATCATCATCATCATCTTCATGAACAAAGATACTCTCCCCCTAAACATATGCACCTGTACCTGCACCATTTGGACTAGTGCCTTTTGCGAAAACAGAGGCAGAAGAAGCATCTTCAAAAATAACACTTTCAGCACGAGATGCACGAGTGAAGGAGAACCAAATCTTATCACTGAACATGTGACGTGAGCATCCAAAATTCACTAGCCATATGTTCTCCTTCCTCGCGTGAGGAGCCTACATAGAAGCAGAAAGTGTCGAGGTCTCGGTACTAGGGTTAGAAATAAGATGTTTAGGAATCCAGTACTGAGACACATGACGCACAACAGTAGGCACAATACGAGCATTCTTACGCACAAAAACAGATTTTTATTTTCCCGTGTTCTTAGCAACAAAAGGTGTTTGCATCACCCTAGGCATATAATGAGAAACAAAGCGTGCCTGTCTGAAATTAGACCTAGCCTTAGCTCTTTTTTTCTTTTGTTGTTTGGCCAGTCTAAAGCAAAAATCTACTAGATGTCTATCTCTACCACAATGAGTGCAAGTGTACTTAACATGATGTTTTGCTTTAACAGTAGAAGCACATTTTGCATTTATCATAGTAGAAGATAAAAAACTAGCAGATTGAAAAGCAATTTTCCTAGGCTCATTAGGAAACTCAATTTTGTCATTGCAAGGAGTATGAACAACAGTGCGAGGTTTAGTTTCATATGAAGCATGAAGATCAAAACCTAAACCTTTCTTGTTTGAGGTAACCTTAGATTGATCCAAAATCATGTTCAACTTTTTCTTGCCATTAGTGAATCATTCCAAAGAACTTTGCAAGTAATCAACTTTCTTAGCAAGAGTTAAACAATTGTTGCAACGAATATCAACCTTCCCTTTTTGCTTACGACAAGTAGAGCATGAAAGAACCTCATGTGTGAGCTGATTATTAGTCATTTGAGAAACCCTAGCATTTGCATCTTTTAACTTCAATTCAAGAGTTGAGCATTTAGAATAAGAAGTTGAACCATGCAATTCATCAGTGGAACAGCTAGCATTTTTAACATGTTTCTCATTTTTCTCATTTAGATGTAACAGAAGAGCATGTTCTTTCCTAAGCAATGTGAGCTCATTGTAAATTAAGTCACAAGATTTGCAAGTATCATCATCAGGAATCAAGGTCTTAAGTCTAGCAATTTCAGCATTCAATGACTCCACAAGAATATCATGTTTCTTAATTTTTCTATCACGTTTGTCAAGCAATTTTCCAAGACGGGCAACAACATTGGCTAATTCATCATAAGAAGGATCTACCTCATTGAAGTCACTGTCGTTGCTGTCCTCGGTGAAGCTATCCTTGCTGCTTGCCATGAGACACAATCCCGTCAACTCATGCTTGCTTGGAGTTGCATCGTCATCGCTGCTCTCCGAATCCACATCGCTCAAATTGACTTGTTCAAGAGCGGAAAGAACTCGGTGGATAACTTTACTGTTGATGAAGCTCTTTTTCTTTTTATCATTTGATGAGAACTTCTTCTTCTCTTTTCTTTTATCATTGTCCTCCTCCTTTGGTGCTTTACCTGCAAGTTTAGGACAATTTGGACGAATATGGTCGAGATTTCCACACTCATAGCATCTTGGAGGACTACCACCACCTCTCTTCCTCATTCTCACATTCTGCAAAACTTTGTTAAAGCGAGAAGAGAATAGTGACAAGTCTTCTTCTGGGAATTGCTCAATCTGTTCATCGGTTAGTGAAGACAAGAAAGATAGAGCAAAACTTGAAGCAGCACCATTATGAGATATGCTAGATTGAGATGTCAAAGCAATTGATTTATGATTATTCTTTCTAGCAAGAACATCTAATTCTTGAGTTTTCAACTTGGAATAAAGAACATCTAATGTAAGTGTACTCATGACAGTAGATTCTCTAATAGATGTAACTTTCATCTCCCAAATAGACATGTCTAATGCACCAAGCAATTGTCTAGCATTAGCAGCATCATCAAAGCTAACTCCAACAGCACGAAGATTACTAAGAATTTTATTTAAGCGTGCAAAGAAGTCATCTAACGACTCACCGGGTTTCATCTCAAATCGCATGTAATCTTTTTTGTAAATATCTTGGCGAACCTCTTTGACAGTGTTAGAACCCTCATGATAATCACAAAGAGATTTCCATACCTCATATGCGGATCGAAGATGAACCACTCGATCGAAGTCGATGCGTCCCAAGCCTTGGATGATCAAGTTGCGTGCTTTGCTGTTTGCTTCAACATGTGCGCGATTGGCGTCGTTGACGTTGTCGTTTGCAGGGACTTCATATGGCTTGTAGACTTTATCCCAAATTGTGAAGCCCTGTGCTTGGATGAACGCCTCCATCTTGGCCTTCAAAAACTAAAAATCAACACCATCGAACACACACGGTTTTGTCGAATAACGATCCATTAATCTAATCACCGGTTAAGATAGATTAGAAAAACCTTGCTCTGATACCACTTGTAGGATCGAAGTATACGAATATAGCAATCAGAGGGGGGTGAATGATTGTGCGGAAGCAAAAACAAAATTTTCAATCTACTAAAAGTTCACCCAAAACAGAACCAAATAATTGTCTCGTATTCGACAAAAACAGAATGACAGAGGTTTGGTAAAATGCAAATTCCTGGATATCCAACCGTTAGATCGATCTAAAATTTAGACACGAGAAACTAGATTTCAATACGAATTGAACCCAAAAAGAATCAGCTTGATCGGACTTACGAATCAAACGGTATGAGCTTTGCAAGCTTGCTATTCCAAAACTTGACGAAAATCAATCTAATCAAAACTTGTAGATTAATTAAGAACAACAAAAGATTAATCAACAAAACTTTGAGTAACACTAGATCAATACCCTAGAAAGGTTTTTGATGGATCAAATCAAGACGAAACTCAAAGAACAAAAAACAATCTAGAATTAGAACAAGCATGCAAACAAAAACCAAAACAGGAAACACTGTAGCAACGTGGTTACTGTAGCACACAAGGATCTAGAAGAATTGATCTTTATTTCTGTTTGTCTAAAGGACTCCCATCAAAAGAGTACAAACCCTAAAGCTCTAACTGATTGATGCCCTTCAACAGGAGACAACCCCTCCTATTTAAAGGAGCAAAACACAAGGAGTCCTGAATACAATTCCTACTCCTAATCCTAGAAGGAGTCCCACTCCTAATCCTAGAAAGAGTATGTATTCAACACAACTCCTCTTGGCCCAACCTGGCCGAGTACAACTCTTGCACGCGTATGGCAACCCTGCTATACTCACGTGACTAACAACTCTGAACGCGTATGGCCCACTTGCCATACTCAGGTGACTAACCATTCTTCATGTGCACCATTCTCTTAGCCCGAACGTCCCACATGACATCCTTGACCACCAAGACCTTAGTTCCTCTTGAACCTAGTCCTGAACATCAGTTCCTCCATTAACCTAGTTCCGGTCCTGTCATCGACCACGTTTGTCCTTAAGCAATACCTGCACATGAGCAAACAAGAAACGAATCCGAGCACATGTCCATGACTTGACTCAAAGTCAATCCATGCAACTACTCACACGAGCATTGCATAAAGTCCACTTCAAAACAAGCATCGTGAAATTCTCAAGAATTTCATAATCTCAAATTCAAACCAAAATTCAATTCCAAAATTGCTCAAAACCCTAATCGAGCAAAAAACCATTCACGCCGGACCAAACACCGGGTCGGCGCAACTCACGACGGACCAAAAACTCGGTCCGGCACAAAAACATTTTCACGACAGACTAAACAAAAATCAATCCGGCGTACATGGGAAAACAAGCTTCAAAATGCCGTTCACGACGGACCAAAAATTTGGTCCGGCGTGCATGTAGAAACAGCCGTCAAAAATGCAGTTCACTATGGTTTAATAATTTGGTCCGGTGTAGATGTGAATTCAGGCCTCAAAAACATGTTCACGGCGGACCGGATATTTAGTCCAGCGTAGATGGGATAAACGGTCCGGCGCAGATGGGAAACTTACTGTTTTTGCGAAATTCAGTCCGGCGCTAAAAGAGAAACACTGTTTCTTATCAATTTGTCAAACACATGTACAAACACATTTTGCAAATTCAATTCTTAAGCCAATTTTTCAGTACATGATTTCACAGCGACCTAACTAGGGCTTGCGGTGCGGGACAGAGAACACAAGGCGGCTCGCAAGGGCAAACCGAGTTGGACTCGGTTTGGTTTTCGGGCGTTGGCTATGGTGGGATGATCTAGGGCAGCGGAAACAGTGTCAACTAGAGACTAGGTTCACGTGTTCAACCAGCAACAAGCTGATTACTATAGACACAAATTCCGCAAAGTAAACTGAAAACAAAAATTGCAATGGCACAAGGGGGGGTTGTAGGACAGTACGAACAGATCATGAACAATTTTTTTGTAGGGCTAATTTTCTGGTCTCTAGGTCGATGGAAACAGTAGTAAGATGGGGAAAACTGGGGTTACCTATAGGTAATCCGCGGCTCTGATACCACTTGATGCGCACGGTGGCCCGATCTTCCGATAGGTGGAGATAAGTCGATTGGTGGAGACTCGACGTTGACGATCCGGCTTTCGACCAGAACTGATCTGAACCTTGCAATCGCTACACCACGGCTCCGTTGGTTATCAACAACGCACAAACACGGTTGACCTCACCAAGAAGGCTTATCCCTGCATGCGAATCGAGAACACAAGCAAGAACGTAGAAGAAGCAATCTGAAATTGTGAATTATATTAAGCACACGAGTTGGGGTTCCACAAACCGATGATCGACGAAAACTAACATAGTGTCTAGTCGAAATCTAAGCAAAACCCGTGACCTAGAGCGGTGGCTACAGGATATATGGCAGTAGGGGGTGTGAGGGGGAAACCCTAGGGTTGTGTGCGGCTGGAAGGGGGGCGCACACAACCTGGGCTTGGCCCTCAACGCTTACAAGGCCCAAAAATAGCCCAAAACAGGAATTTCGTGCATTGTTTTGATGATTCCTGTTGACTCGTATGAATCTTGAGATGAGACCAGAAGCATTGGAAAGATCTCGTCGTTATATTTCTAACAAGCACAAGAACTCCTCCATTGCACTCCGTACGAGAAAGTTATGCCCATTTTAGTGAAGTGATGTCCCCTGACTCCGAACTGAACTCGGTAGCTGAATTGTGGATGACTTGCACTTCGAATTGACTTGGCGTTCTTCTCCCATGTTCCTAAGTAGTAAGACATCACAAATATTTAGTAGCATCCCATCCTCAATAATGTTATTATGATGAATAGCGAGAAACGAGCTCACCTCATGATTTAACTGATGTGCACGAGCTCGTGTCATAGGACCATGATGTATGAGTGTATCCAATGGAGTGATGTCCTCATCAGACCACCATGACTTCCTGCCCCTGGAAGTAGTGCCGCAGCTTTCTGGACGCCACCAGAACAGCGTACCGCATCTTCTGCGCTTGCGGGTATTTGATCTCCGCTTCGTGTAGCACCTTGCTTATGTAGTAGATCAGCTTCTGGATGCCTTCCCTCTCTGCCACTAGTACTGCGCTCACCATCGTAGGGGTAGCGGCGATGTACAGGAGCAACGGTTCATCCTGCTTGGGGGCGACCAGTACTGGCGGGGAGGAGAGGTACTGCTTCAAGTCTTTGAATGCTCGTTGGGCTTCTTCAGTCCACTCGAAGTGGTTGGTCTTCTTCAGCAGCTTGAATAGGGGTAGGCTCCTTTCACCCAATCGGGCGATAAATCGCCCGAGGGACGCTAGGCGACCCGCAAGGCACTGCACCTGCTTTAGTCTAACCGGTGGCTTCATGCGTTCGATGGCCACTATCTTGTCAGGATTAGCCTCAATGCCCCGGCGGGACACGAGGAACCCTAACAGCTTTCCAGAGGGCACACTGAACACGCATTTCTTAGGGTTGAGCTTCAAGCAGATCTTTCGGAGGTTGGCGAAGGTTTCCTCCAGGTCTTTGATCATCCCTTCAGTCTTCTTTACTTTCACAACCAAATCATCAACGTACACTTCAAGGTTTCGCCCTATCTGCGGGCGAAAAGAAATATGAATGGCACGTTGGTAGGTAGAACCGGCATTTTTTAACCTGAAAGCCATCTTGACATAGCAGTAGATGCCCATGGGGGTTACAAAAGCGGTCTTTTCTTTGTCTCCCACCACCATGCTAATCTGATGGTACCCAGAGTACGCATCCAGAAAGCACAGCATCTCGCACCCGGCTGTCGAGTCGACGATGAGATTGACGCGCGGTAGGGGGTAAGGATCCTTCAGGAAGGTCTTGTTGAGGTCGGTGAAGTCAACGCACATCCGCCACTTCCCATTGGATTTCTTGACAAGCACAGGGTTAGCAAGCCACTAGGTGTGAGAGACTTCCCTGATGATCCTAGCGCGCAGCCACTTCTCTACCTCCTACCGAATGGCATCTTGCCGCTCAGGTGCCTGCCTCCGGACATTTTTTCGGACCGAACGCACTTCTGAGAGCATTGCCAATCGGTGCTCGATCACCTCCTTGGGGACCCCAGTCATGTCGGACGGTTGCCAGGCAAACACGTCAGAGTTAGACCGGAGGAAGGTGATGAGCGCGTCTTCCTATTTGGTGCTGAGGCTGGCGCTAATGGAGACAGTCTTCCCGGGCTCGGCCTCACTCAGGGAGACCACTTTGACCTCGCCAGCCGAGCCAGGCGAGGCACGGGTCTAGCCCTGAGGGGCTCCCGGATAGGCGGCGTCGGCCTGCCTGCTGCAGGTGGCGCCGGCCAGGTCCTGTGCGTGCTTGTGGCAACGCAAGGCCTCCGGCTGGTCCACCTGGATCACTATGGGCCAGCGGACCCTGGTATCTTCACCACCATGTAGCCATAGTGGGTCGTCTCCATGAACTTGGCCAACGCTGGTCGGCCAAGCAAGGAGTTGAACGGGATGTCGAAGTCGGGAACCTCAAAGTCCACCATCTCCGTCCGGTAGTTGCTCTCTTCCCCAAAGGTGACGGGGAGGTGTATTTGACCCAGGGGCAGCAAGCCATCCCCCAGGGCAATCCCATAGAAGGGCAATGCCGGGCGCAACTCCTGTCGAGATATCTGAAATGCTTGGAACGCCTCAGAGGACAGGAGGTTGATGGTGCTCCCTCCGTCCACTAGCACCCGCCCAAGCTTCACATTCTGGATCGTGGGCGAAACCATGATCGGAAGGTGGCCTAGGTCGGTAGTGCTCTCAGGGTGGTCGGCTTGGCTAAAGGTGATCGGCTCCTCTGACCATTTCAGCATCCGACCCACCCCCGTGCTCGGCACCATGGCACAGACCTCCCTCCTCAGACGTTTGTACGTTGTGTTGGAGGGGTAGGTGGCCGAGCCACCATGATTGTATGCCACAGTGTGGTCCGCCCGTTGGAAGGCCAGTGAGGCAGGTTCTTCGTCTTGGTCGCCGTCGCGAGGGCGGCGCTCCTTGAGCCGTCACTCCACCATGTCGCTCACAACCTGGCAGTTTGCCAGGTCATGTTCATTAGTCCGGTGGAGCGGGCAGAAGGGCATGCCCTCCTTTTCCTCGCGGTCATCATCTCTCTATCCACACCGATCGCCTCGCTGGTCGCGGTAGTCGCGCCCTCGTGGCCGGGTATCCCTTCGGTCGCGCTCGGCGGCCAAGACCTACCTAGTCTTGCCCGCCTCATGCCCCCTCATCGTCTTGCCTGCTAGGCAGGGACCCCTCAAGGTTTCGGCCTCATCTCCGCCGCAGCCGCCCGCAGAACCGAACACTGGCCCCCGAGCTTCTGCTTCCCGGGCGCACTTGTGCGCCAGGGAGAAAAGCTCAGAGGTAGTGGTAACCTCATGGGTAGCCATCTTCTCCCGCATCTTGCAATCCCGAACGTCACTCCGAAAGGCGATCCGGGGGATCGTATTGCGACAATAGCTGAATCGCCAGATGAAGTCGCGCAACAACTCCCCTCTCCCCTGCTCGAGGGCATGGAGATCATCCTCCATGCCCGATTGTGTGTATTACCTCTAGAAGTTGGCGATGAAAAGGCCACACAGCTCCCCCCACGAGTGCACTAAGCCTCGCGGGAAGTTCAACAGCCAAGACCGGGCGGACCCGGTCAAGGCTTTTGGAAAGTAGTTGGCCATGTCCTTTTCAGACTCGCCAGCAGCCCGCACCACCGTGGTGTAGATCTGCAAGAACTCCTCTGGGTTGGTTGTACCGTCGTACTTCTCGAGGGATGCCGGGCGAAACCTCTTGGGCCACACCACACGGCACAGCCGTCGGGAAAACGCCTGGCACCCAACGCCGTAGGGGGAGTCGTGACATCTGTCTGAACCCCTGCGCAGAGACCGTGCCAGAGAGCGCGAATCTCGACTCCCCGAAGAGCCGGAGAAGTGGACCTCCTCCCTCCTCCACAAGTGAGGTTCATGGGAGGAGCTCTCGTCCCCAGGGGTGGCCCGCCTATCGCAGGCTTGCCCCTGGGCACGACGGCGTTTCAGATGATCGCGTAAATCATCGCCACGCCACCGGCGATGCTCCTCCAGATGAAACCTCAGGTCCTTGCGACTCCTTGAGAAGCTGGAACCTGTGTCTTGTATACCCTTACCTTTGATCTAGCCCTCCTGGCCAGTGTGCTTCCCGCTCGGGAGGCTGCAAGCTTGGGCGCGGTCAGCACGCGCCCTCGATCGAGAGGTACCGATGGTACCCAACCGGGCGGGCGTTTGCACACTGAGTTGGGCCACGTCCACAAGCCCAGCGATGTCCCGAAGCCACGGCGCTGCCAGGGAGCCTCTTGCGAGTTCCACCAGAGGGTGCTCCAGGAGGAGAGACGAACTGCGTGCAGATTCTGGGCCAGAGTGGCCGCCTCCAGGTTCAGCCGTCGTCGAACTGGATGCTCCGCCGGAGCTAGGGGCGCCCCCGCCTCCCTACGGGGGCAGCGTGAGACGATCCCCCGTCCAGCGAGAGTGCCGAGATGTGCCCTAAGCGCTGCTAGCCTTCGCCACATCATGATGCTGAGAGTGCGAACCCGCCATCACCAAATGAGTGGTCCTTTCCGACGGGTGACCAGGATCAACCGGAGAGATGTCCGGGTGAGCCAACCGCTAGCCCCCTACCTGGCGCGCCCCTGTTGGCATTTTTGGCTGGCAGGATATCTCCCGAAGGGAGAAAGTTTGTTCAATAGGGGGTGCTTTTGGGAGTGGAACACCCAGGAAGACCCTCTCGGGGGATCCCGGCGGTCGCTGACCGAGGTACGTGCTCGCAGCACCGGAGGACGAGAAGAAGGAGGAGCGAGCAGCACGGGCGAGGAGAAGAACGAACAGCACACCGATGTACCCAGGTTTGGGCCCCTGGTGTGGGTAATTGTCGGGACCCCGAATTTGCAAATCCGGACCCTCTGTGTATTCAGCACTAGTCCAGGAACACGCTAGTGCATACAGTCTTAACATCGGTAAATATCACAATCATACCACTCGATACTAAATAAGTACTTTATTTAAATAGTCAAACTGGTTACTCGACCTTATGGTCAAGTCACAAATGTACGCCTCGCAGGACGATACTTATTAAAAGAGAAATAGTAGCAGCGGAAAATCAAATAAGGTAACATCGTGGCGCCATCCAGTATACCACAGGCAACCGATCGGGCTCGCTTCCTAAGTAGACGGATCTTCTTGGAGTTCCTCCTCCAAAGCCGTGTAGTCTCCTCTTCAACTGTGTTGTATTGAGGCAAGGGTGAGTACTTGGTACTCGACAAGTCATGCTGAGAATGCAAGCTAATATACTATATGCATGGCTTGGTACAAAGGAATAGCTCAAGGTATATTTGCAAGAAAGACATTTGAAAAGTAATATAAGTAGATTCAGCAAAGAGAAACAAGTAAAGTATAAATAACTTTTCAAGGAATTTAATAAACATCTTTCCCATCCTAATCCACATTTCCATCAACTTCATTATTAGTCCAACCCAACTTTTCAAACCAAAGTTATTTTTAGGAAAATCTAACCCTTGACTGTAATTCCCGAGCGATGTCCAATACCGCGGACACGGCTATTCGAATAGATTCTAAACTCTGCAGAGGTTATGCACTTTACCCACAAGATACAAATCAAACACCACAAAGGCGAGTTCCCGTAACAAAGTCTTTCGAAACCTCTAACAATACAAGTGGTCCTCCCGGTTATTGCACACTAACCCTTCCCTTAGCTAAGGCGAAGTCTAGGCCAATCAACTGTTAGATGGGTACTGGCCTCGGCCCAGATCGCTCCCCGCACAACTTACACAAAGGGTGTAGTTGACCTCCCGAGGTCCCACAGTGCGTTATTGGCAACTTAGTCAACTAGGTCCGTCCCATTACGTACATGTGGTTGCACGTTAGACCCAGTTCAAAGGCTTGCAAGGTTAAGTCCTTAGGGTGACCAGGGCAAGACTACCCAAGAACCAAATCAACATTCCCAACGCCACAATCGGCCCACTTGATTACTCTTACCACATGCCCCGGTCGAAAACTGTTTATCAAACCCCAGTTGATTACCATGCACCACGTGCCATCAACATCACATGATACTTTTCCAAAACAGGTTCAATATATCATTAAGTCAATATTAACATTTGATCATCCAAAATCATGTCATGAGCACGTAGCAGGTCTAAGCAAAGATACTACAACGGTCTAAACCCATGTTGGCAATTTAATAATGTCCAACTAGTAATCCACAACTAGGGTGACAAGGGTCATGGCACATACTTAAATAATCAAGGTGTCATACAGCAAATTGGTACTTAGCTAACCCCCATGTTTAAACAAAGTATTTTTCTAATTGAACTAGCATGCAATAGTTTAAATCAAAATAGATTTCGAAATAGGATCAACATGGTCAAAGCACAACTTGCCTTCAAAAAGTACTTGTTCTTGGTCTTGAGTTGGATCCTGAGTTAATACTTCTCCTTTGAATCCTTCCGGCACTTCAACGTCTACTCGTAAAGTGTGCAAATAGCAAATACACAAATAAACAATAGGCAAAAAGTGTCCAAACACCTGTCGGGACCCCGAATTTGCAAATCCGGACCCTCTGTGTATTCAGCACTAGTCCAGGAACGCGCTAGTGCACACAGTCTTAACATCGGTATATATCACAATCATACCAAACGATACTATCAAAGTACTTTATTTAAATAATCAAAGGGTTACTCGACCTTATGGCCAAGTTACAAATATATGCCTTGCAAGGCGAAACTTATTAAAAGAGAAATAACGGCGGAAAATCAAATAAACTTAGTGGCGCCATCCAAGATACCACAGCAACTGACCGGGCTCGCATCCCTAAGTAGTCGGGTCCTCTTGGAGTTCCTCCTCCAAAGTGGCGTAATCTCCTCTTCAACTGATATTGTGTTGGGGCAAGGGTGAGTACTTGGTACTCAAGAAGTCATGCAATGTAATGCAAGCTAATATACTATATGCATGGCTTGGTACAAAGGAATAGCTTAAGGTATATTTGCAGAAATGACTTTTGAAAAGTAATATAAGTAGATTCAAAGCAAGAAAAACAAGTAAAGCATAAATAACTTTTCAAGAAGTTTAAATAACATTTTTCCCCATCTAAACCATATTTCCATCATCTTCTTTGTTAAACCAACCCATCTTTTCAAAACCAAGTTATTTTCAGAAAATCTAACCCTTGACTGTAATTCCCGAGCATTGTCGATCACAGTGGACTCGGCTATTCAAATAGATTCTACACTCTGCAGAGGTTATGCACTTTACCCACAAGATACAATCCACTCACCACGTCAGCCGTGAATCGCCATACAAGAGTATGCGAATGAGCGATCATAACAAAGCCTTTCGGAAGCCTCAAACAACACAGGTGGTCCTCTCCGGTACGTGCTCTACACCATCCCTTCCCTTAGCCAAGGCGAAGTATGGGACCAACACACCGTTAGATGGGTACCTGGCCACAGCCACGATACGCTCCCCCGAACAATCACACAAACGGTGTAACTGACACCCCGAGGCTCCACAAGTGAGTCCTTAGCGACTTAGTCAACTAGGGCCGTCCCATTCCAGCCATGTGGTTGCAAGTATGACCCAGTTCAAAGGCTTGCAAGGTTAAGTCCTTAGAGTGACCAGGGCAAGACTACCCGAAAAACCAAATCAACACTCCCAATGCCACACTGGCCCACCTGATTACTCTTGCCATATGCCCAGGTCGAAATCATTTATCAAACCCCAGTTGATTACCATGCACCACGTGCCATCAACATCACATGATACTTTTCCAAAACAGGTTCAATATATCATTAAGTCCATATTAGCATTTGATTATCCAAAATCATGTCATGAGCACGTAGCAGGTCTAAGCATCATACTACAACGATCTAAACACATTTTGTCAATTTAATAATGTACAACTAGTAAACCACAACTATGGTGACAAGGGATCATGGCACATACTTAGATAATCAAGGTGTCATATAGCAGATTGGTATTTATCTAACCCCGTGTTTAAACAAAGTATCTTTCTAATTGAACTAGCATGCAATAGTTTAAATCAAAATAGATTTCAAATGGGATCAATATGGTCAAAGCACAACTTGCCTTCAAAAGCACTTGCTCTTGGTCTTGAGTTGGATCCTGAGTCAACACTTCTCCCTCGAATCCTTAGGCACTTCAACGTCTACTCGTAAAGCGTGCAAATAGCAAATACACAAATGAACACTATGCAAAAAGATCCCAAAACTCCAAATAAAATCCATAAACAGAGAGAACATAATTTTCTGGATTTTTAGAAACTGGAATCGTCAAATTCGGAGTTAAAACGCAAAAGTTATGATTATTTAAAGTTTAAATAATCAATTAAATAATATTTCAGAGAAAAACTTTAGTCCAAAAATTAAATAAAATTCATATTTAGGTAGATCTCAATTTTATACAAATTTAGAAATTTGAACCACTCAAATCGGAGTTGAAACGCAAAAGTTATAAGCGTTTGAAGTTTGAATCTAAATTTGAATCAATATTTCGAATTAATAAATCATTTTCTTTTTCGGAAATTAATTATTGCGTCAAGATGGACACGTGGCAGCTCCCGATTGGCCTGCTGGCGTCGGCCGATCCATGGGCTCGGTCCACACTCGGCTTGGGTCCACCGTGGACTCGGTCCACACGGCTCCACGTGAGATCGACATGTGGGCCCACTCGGGTGACGTCATTCTTGTCGACGCCGCTCGGCCCACACTGTCGGCAGGTGGGTCCCACCGATGACGTCATGGGTGACGTCACGCGATCGCCGGCCCGACACGCTGGCCCCGCGTGTCGGTGACCACTGCACGCGTGGGCGCGGCGATTCGGCTTCCTGGGACGCGTGGCACAATCGTGGCCGTTGGTTTGAAATCCGGCGGTACCGGGATTGAGTTTGGCCTCATGTGCTTGGGGCGACGCGGATCGATCGTGGGCCGTTGGATCTAGATCCAACGGTTGGGATTAGATCTAGGATTTTCAACGGGAAACTCACCGAAGTGGCGTGGCACGATCTGGGCCTTTGGATCTTGATCGGACGGTTGAGTGGAGCTCGGGTCGGCGATGGCTTTCACGGCGGAGTTGCGCGCCGGCCGGCCGAGGACGGCGACCACCCAAACGGCGGTTGGGGCGTGCTCGGCGAGATGGAGGGTGTCTTCGCGCGCTGGCCGGGTTTCGAATGGGGTCAATGGCGGCGGAGGGCGACGGCGGCGAGGCGAGGCAAGGACCGTGGTGGCGCTTCACGCAACTACGGCGAGCGATTCCGCGAACCTACGGCGGCTAGAGCTCGGCGGGTTAGGGCAAGAAGTGCGCGGGTCACGGCGGTCCTCGGGTACGATCCGGCATTAAATAGCCCCGGAGGCGTGCTCGGCATGAGCCCTAATCGATCACGGCAATGGCGCTCGGCGGCGGAGTCCGGCTTCGATTCTGAAGACGACGAAATCGTGGCCGCCCACGTGTCGCGATCAACGCCACGATCGCCGGCGCGATCGGGTCCGGTCGAACACGGCTTTCGGTCGAGTCGGCGGATCTCACCGTTGGATCTTGATCCAACGGTTGGGATCGATTAGGAGTTAGGAGTGGGTTCGGTCGAGTCAACTGCTCGGTCGGACTCGAGTCCGACTTCGATCGGATGAACAGTACTTGACCCGAGTTGGATTTCCAGCGATTTAATATTTAAAATAATTCCCAGTAATTCATTTAATTCATTAAAAATAGCAAAAGACTCAGAAAAATTCCAGAAAAATTCTAGAAAATATTTTGGAACATTTTGGACTCAAATAAAATATTTCCAACAAAATTTTATTTGCAAAATTAAATTCTTTAATTATTTCAAAATGGAATAAATTCAAATAAATTCCAAATAAATCCAAATAAATTCCAGAAAATTCCAAAAATTCACCAAAGTGCCAAATCACACATGAATTTAAGAAAAGCAAAATTTTGGGATGTTACAAACCTCCCCCCCTTAATAGAATCTCGTCCCCGAGATTCAGGGCTTACTAAAGGAATAGGTTTGGAAATTCTTTCTTCAAATCCTCTTCGCGCTCCCAAGTCGCTTCGCTTTCTTCATGGTTGCTCCACTGAACTCTACAAAAACGGGTTGACTTGTTTCTAGTTTCTCGATCCATTGTGTCTAGAATCCTCACAGGATGTTCCTTATAAGTCAAATCCTCTTGCAACTCAATTGACTCTAGCGGTGTCTGTTCCTCAGGAACTCGGAGACACTTCTTCAACTGGGACACATGGAACACGTCATGCACTCCTGCCAACGATCGCGGGCAACTCCACCGGTAGGCAACTTCACCTCTGCGACTCAAAATCTTAAATGGTCCAACATAACAGGGTGCGAGTTTCCCTTTGGCATGGAACCTCTTAACTCCCCTGAGAGGCGTAACTCTGAGGTATACAAAGTCTTCTGGTTCAAACTCAAATCTCGGCGACGATTGTCAGCATAACTCTTCTGTCGAGATTGGGCTATCTTCAACCTTTCCCTAATTATAGCGATCTGCTCCTCAGCCTCTTGAAGAATATCAGGCCCAAAGACACGGCGCTCACGGTCTCATTCCAATTCAATGGTGTCCGACAGTCGACCATACAAAGGCCTCAAAAGGTGACATCTCAGAACTAGCCTGATAACTATTGTTGTAACTGAACTCAGCATACGGCAAACTCATATCCCAAGAGGTAGCATAAGCCAATGCACAAGCTCTCAACATATCCTCTAGAATCTGGTTGACTCTTTCGGTCTGTCCATCCGTCTGTGGATGATAAGGTATCTTGAAGTTTAAACGGGTTCCCATGGCTTCATCCAACTTATTCCGTAACCTTGAGGTAAATTGGGTACCTCTGTCCGATACAATCCTCTTTGGCACTCCGTGCAAACAAACAATCCCGATCATGTACAACTCGCTAACTTATCTCCCGAGTAAATGGTCTTCACGGGATAAAATGGGCTACTTTAGTCAAGCGATCCACTATAACCCATATGGAGTCATAACCTCCTTGAGTCTTCGACAAACCGGTAATGAAATCCATTCCGATTTCCTCCCACTTCCACTCGTATTTTCAGCGGTTGTAGCAATCCTGCTGGTCTCTCGATGCATTGCCTTGACTCTCCGGCATACGTCGCACAATGCAACATGCTCGGCAACTTCACGTTTCATACTCGGCCACCGAATCTCTCCTTCAGATCCTGATACATCTTGGCGCTTCGGGATGAATCGAGTACTTAGAGTCATGGGCTTCTTCGAATCGCTTGCTTTAACTCCTTTTTGTTAGGCACACAAATGCGATCCTTCATCCATAACGTGCCTTGCTCGTCTAGCTTGAAATCCTTTGCCTTGCCTTCCTCCATTTTGGACTTAATCCTACGGATCTTGTCATCATCCTTCTGTCCTTCTCGGATCTGGTCCTCTAAAGTAGGCTTTACTTCCAAGGCGGCCAAGAATCCGCTAGGTACAACCTCAATCTTCATTTTCTGAAAATCCTCACATAACTCATCCTGACTTGTGGCTAGCAACGTACTCACGGTATGGCTCTTCCGACTCAGAGCATCGGCTACTACGTTGGCCTTCCCGGGATGGTAATGAATTCCAACATTATAGTCCTTGATCAATTCTAGCCATCTCCTTTGCCTCATATTCAGATCCGATTGGGTGAATATGTACTTAAGTCTCATATGATCCATATATACTTCACATCTGTTTCCAATCAGATAGTGACGCCATATCTTCAAAGCATGCACTACGGCAGCTAACTCTAGGTCATGTGTCGGATAATTTTCCTCATGCGGCCTCAACTGCCTTGATGCATAAGCGACGACCTTTCCATTCTGCATCAGCACACATCCAAGTCCTTGGCGCGATCGTCACAATAAATATCGAAGCTTTGAGCAACATCCGGTAGAACTAACACCTGGCTGATGTCAATCGCTTCTTCACTCTGAAATCCTTCCTCACATTCTCAAGCGTCCATGCAAACTTCTTTTCCTTCTTCAAAGCAATTGCGTAAGAGGTTTCGCAATTGTCGAAAAACCTTCGATGAAACGGCGGTAATATCCTGCCATTCCAAGGAAACTCCGAATGCAGGTCACAGTCTTCTACCGCTCCCAATGTAACACGGCTTCTACTTTGCTTGGATCTACGGCGACTCCTTCATGGTCATTACATGTCCAAGAAACTCCACCTTGTCCTTCCAAAAATCACACTTGCTGAACTTGGCGAAAAGTTGCCGTTCCTCGCCTTTTCCAAAACTCGCCTTAAGTGTTCGGCATGTTCATCCTCTGTCTTGGAGTAGATTAGGATATCGTCTATGAACACGACGACAAACTTGTCCAAATATTCCATGAACACCTTATTCATCATATTCATGAAATAAGTGGCGCATTCGTCAAATTTCCCAAAGGACATAATCAGAACTCGTAATGTCCATATCTTGACGAGAATGCGATCTTGAATATCTTCTCGATCGGATCTTTAATCGATGATATCCCGATCTCGAGATCAATCTTGGAGAAAACTCCGGCTCCTCTTAATCGATCAAACAAATCATCAATCCGGGTAGCGGATACTTATTCTTCACGGTGACTTCATTGAGTGCACGGTAGTCAATGCACATCCTGAAACTCCCGTCCTTCTTCTTGACAAACAAAACTGGTGCTCCCCACGGCGACTAACTTGGTCTCGATAAATCCTTTCTCCATTAACTCTTCTAGCTGTTTCTTCATCTCTACCAACTCCTCGGTTGACATCCGATAGGGTCTCTTTGCTATCGGTCTTTGTACTGTACAAGCTCTATCACAAACTCTATGTCCCTGTCTGGCGGCATACCGTAGATCCTCGGGAAAAACGCCTGGGTAATCACTCACTACCGGACATCCTCTATGCTGATTGCCTTGGTACTGTTAACCATCAACTGTCCATCTCTAATCGCTGCGGTGGCTTGAAATTCCACTTTCTTCCCACACTGCTCTCAATCGAGATAGTCCTTCGCCCACAATCCAATACACCTTGTGCTTGGATAACCAATCCATTCCCAATATAACATCTAAGGTCCTGGTCTCCAAAATTATAAGGTTTGCTAGGAACTCTATTCCATCTATTAGTATTCTCACCGGAACATCCTACTTCCGCTCGGAGTTCGGAACTGTGGGTTTGAACTAAAAGCATGCACTTAAGTCTTGCAATCCTTAAGTCATTTCTAGTAGCAAAGCCTTGCGAAACAAACGAATGCGAAGCTCGAGTCAAACAAAATCGCTGCAGTACTTGAGTTAACAAGTAACTTACCCAAGACGACGTCCGTAGCATTTTGCAATGCATCCGCGGTGACATGGTTGACTCGGCCTCTCACCACGGCCTGGGGTGTGGCTCACTGTGCCGGGCGTCCTAGCTGGGGTGGTTCCTAGATTGAAGCGAATCGGGTCGCTCTGCTGTCTTCTTCGGGCAATGTTGGCAAAGTGTCTGGCTCGTTGCGGTTATGTAACGTCTCACTGTTCCTTCTTGTTGCACGGGGTAGCGTTTCTAGCGAAGCTGGGGTTTGGTAGTTCTGATTGGCAGGTCTTGGTGCTGGGGATGGTGTCCTTGTTGCATTCTCGTGGTTGGAATCGAAGAATTGATTTGGTGCAACTCTCAGCGCCGCTATGCGTTCTCGACGTGATCCTTGCTTTGTTGCATCCTGCGCTTCTGTTCTCATCCGGTTCCTTGCGCTTGTCCTCAAGAATAAGTGCCTTATTCACCAACTCTTGGAAATCTGGAAAGGTGTGGGTGATCAACCCTACTTGCAATCCCGAGTTAAGTCCCTTCATAAAGCGAGACTGCTGGATTTATCTGTCGCTACATCCTCAGTGCGTAGCGTGCTAGGCTGTGTGAACTTGTTCGGGTAGTCGACCAGCGGTGATTACCTTGCCTCGATGCTCTGAACTCCTCCTTCTTAAGGTCCATAATTCCTTCAGGCACGTGATACTTTGTCGGAATGCAAATGTGAACTCTTCCCAAGTGAAATCTTGAGGGTTCTCCTGCGTGTCAAAGAAGTTCTCCCACCATTAGGCAGCTGATACTTCCAACTGATGAGAAGCGTATAGTACCTTCTCATTCCCTATGCATTGAGCTATGTGTAGCTTCCTCTAAATTGATCTTAACCTATCGTCGGCCTCCACCGTATTTGCATTCCCAGAGAAAGTGGGTGGGTGAGTCCTCATGAACTCGGCGGCCTTGTGATTCTCAAGCGTGGTCCCCGATTAACTTGATTAGCGTGGCCTGAGCAAAGGACGTGCTGCATTTGTTGCATCATAGCATGCATCAATCGAGTCTGAGCAGCAAGAAATGCTCCAAAATTCTGCATATCAAGCTGGCGGTCTTTGGTGCTCTATCATTGGGGTTTTCTCTTGGCGAGAACCACTCCTATTGCTTCCAAAGTTCCCACGGGTGTTCACCATCTGTCGATTTGCTCTAGGTTTAGAGATGAGAGGGAAACGAGAATAGACAAGTAATATGGAACTTATGCGGGCGAAAAAGGTGTAGCCTTAAGGTCCAACTTTATTATTAGTAACTTGGTATGGCTGCTTACAATGCCTAAGGGCCTTGCAACACATACTGCACACTCAGCAAACAAAGCAAATCCAAATCGAACTAACTCTGGAATCTATCGCCTAGAGGGTGACTCTTTATTCTATGACTCGACTCGGCGAAGGAGTCTCACTATGGAACCTATGCTCACTCATCGAGAAAACCTCCATCTGTCACAAGAGTGCCTTACGTAAGAACTCGGAATTTTCGAATTGTGACAAGGTAAGGGAAATTTTCAGCAAGAGACAAGAAAAGAGAGAAGGGGATAAGTCGTGATGTCATTTCTTGTCTTCACAAATTTTTAGCTTTAGAAAATAGGTTTTATCCTCACTACGACCATTCTAGCTAGGGTTGAGCCTACGGTCAAGTATGGCTCTGATACCACCTCTGTCGGGACCCCGAATTTGCAAATCCGGACCCTCTGTGTATTCAGCACTAGTCCAGGAACGCGCTAGTGCACACAGTCTTAACATCGGTATATATCACAATCATACCAAACGATACTATCAAAGTACTTTATTTAAATAATCAAAGGGTTACTCGACCTTATGGCCAAGTTACAAATATATGCCTTGCAAGGCGAAACTTATTAAAAGAGAAATAACAAAGAATGAAAATCAAATAAACTTAGTGGCGCCATCCAAAGATACCACAGGCAACTGACTGGGCTCGCATCCCTAAGTAGTCGGGTCCTCTTGGAGTTCCTCCTCCAAAGCTGGCGTAATCTCCTCTTCAACTGATATTGTGTTGGGGCAAGGGTGAGTACTTGGTACTCAGCAAGTCATGCACAGAATGCAAGCTAATATACTATATGCATGGCTTGGTACAAAGGAATAGCTTAAGGTATATTTGCAGTAAACAGCTTTTTGAAAAGTAATATAAGTAGATTCGAAAGCAGTAAAAACAAGTAAAGCATAAATAACTTTTCAAGAAGTTTAAATAACATTTTTCCCCATCTAAACCATATTTCCATCATCTTCTTTGTTAAACCAACCCATCTTTTCAAAACCAAGTTATTTTCAGAAAATCTAACCCTTGACTGTAATTCCCGAGCATTGTCCAGTACCGTGGACTCGGCTATTCAAATAGATTCTACACTCTGCAGAGGTTATGCACTTTACCCACAAGATACAATCCACTCACCACGTCAGCCGTGAATCGCCATACAAGAGTATGCGAATGAGCGATCATAACAAAGCCTTTCGGAAGCCTCAAACAACACAGGTGGTCCTCTCCGGTACGTGCTCTACACCATCCCTTCCCTTAGCCAAGGCGAAGTATGGGACCAACACACCGTTAGATGGGTACCTGGCCACACGACCACGATCGCCTCCCCGTACAATCACACAAACGGTGTAACTGACACCCTGAGGCTCCACAAGTGAGTCCTTAGCGACTTAGTCAACTAGGGCCGTCCCATTCCAGCCATGTGGTTGCAAGTATGACCCAGTTCAAAGGCTTGCAAGGTTAAGTCCTTAGAGTGACCAGGGCAAGACTACCCTAAAACCAAATCAACACTCCCCATGCCACACTTGCCCACCTGATTACTCTTGCCATATGACCCGTTCTAAATCTGTTTATCAAACCCCAGTTGATTACCATGCACCACGTGCCATCAACATCACATGATACTTTTCCAAAACAGGTTCAATATATCATTAAGTCCATATTAGCATTTGATTATCCAAAATCATGTCATGAGCACGTAGCGAGTCTAAGCGACATACTACAACGATCTAAACCCATGTTGGCAATTTAATAATGTCCAACTAGTAAACCACAACTAGGGTGACAAGGGATCATGGCACATACTTAAGTAATCAAGGTGTCATATAGCAGATTGGTATTTATCTAACCCCTGTGTTTAAACAAAGTATCTTTCTAATTGAACTAGCATGCAATAGTTTAAATCAAAATAGATTTCAAATGGGATCAATATGGTCAAAGCACAACTTGCCTTCAAAAGCACTTGCTCTTGGTCTTGAGTTGGATCCTGAGTCAACACTTCTCCCTCGAATCCTTCCTAAGACTTCAACGTCTACTCGTAAGCGTGCAAATAGCAAATACACAAATGAACACTATGCAAAAAGATCCCAAAACTCCAAATAAAATCCATAAACAGAGAGAACATAATTTTCTGGATTTTTAGAAACTGGAATCGCTAAATTTGGAGTTAAAACGCATAAAAGTTATGATTATTTAAAGTTTAAATAATCAATTAAATAATATTTCAGAGAAAAACTTTAGTCCAAAAATTAAATAAAATTCATATTTAGGTAGATCTCAATTTTATACAAATTTAGAAATTTGAACCACTCAAATCGGAGTTGAAACGCATAAAAGTTATAAGCGTTTGAAGTTTGAATCTAAATTTGAATCAATATTTCGAATTAATAAATCATTTTCTTTTTCGAAATTAATTATTGCGTCGGCATGGACACGTGGCAGCTCCCGATTGGCCTGGCGCCACCGGTCCATGGGCTCGGTCCACACTCGGCTTGGGTCCACCGTGGACTCGGTCCCACTCCACGCGTGAGATCGACATGTGGGCCCACTCGGGTGACGTCATTCTTGGCGTCGGTGAGGCTCGGCCACGGTCTTTGGCAATTGGGTCCCACCGATGACGTCATGGGTGACGCGTCACGCATCGGCCGCCGACACGCGGGCCCCGCGCGTGTCGCTGATCACGACGACGCGCTGCGTGGCGCGATTTCGGCTCGACGCTGCGTGGCACAATCGTGGCCGTTGGTTTGAAATCCGACTACCGATTGAGTTTGGCCTCATGTGCTTGGGGCGCACGTGATCGATCGTGGCCGTTGGATCTAGATCCAACGGTTGGGATTAGATCTAGGATTTTCAACGGGAAACTCACCGGCGACGCGTGGCACGATCTGGGCCTTTGGATCTTGATCGGACGGTTGGTGGAGCTCGGTCGGCGATGGCTTTCACGGCGGAGTTGCGGCCGCCGGCCGAGGACGGCGACCACCCAAACGGGCGGTTGGGGCGTGCTCGGCGAGATGGAGGGTGTCTTCGGTGCGCCGCTTCGGGTTTGAATGGGGTCAATGGCGGCGGAGGGCGGACGGCGGCGAGGCGAGGCAAGGACCGTGGTGGCGCTTCACGCAACTACGGCGAGCGATTCCGGCGAACCTACGGCGGCTAGAGCTCGGCGGGTTAGGGCAAGAAGTGCGCGGGTCACGGCGGTCCTCGGTACGATCCGGCATTAAATAGCCGGAGGCGTGCTCGGCGAGCCCTAATCGGTCACGGCGCACTCGGCGGCGGAGTCCGGCTCGATTCTGGAAGACGACGAAATCGTGGCGCCCACGTGTCGCGATCAACGGCCACGATCGCGACGGCGCGATCGGTCCGGTCCGAACACGGCTTCGGTCGAGTCGGGCGGATCTCAGCCGTTGGATCTTGATCCAACGGTTGGGATCGATTAGGGTTAGGAGTGGGTTCGGTCGAGTCAACTGGCTCGGGTCGGACTCGAGTCCGACTCGGTCGGATGAACAGTACTTGACCCGAGTTGGATTTTCCAGCGATTTAATATTTAAAATAATTCCCAGTAATTCATTTAATTCATTAAAAATAGCAAAAGACTCAGAAAAATTCCAGAAAAATTCTAGAAAATATTTTGGAACATTTTGGACTCAAATAAAATATTTCCAACAAAATTTTATTTGCAAAATTAAATTCTTTAATTATTTCAAAATGGAATAAATTCAAATAAATTCCAAATAAATCCAAATAAATTCCAGAAAATTCCAAAAATTCACCAAAGTGCCAAATCACACATGAATTTAAGAAAAGCAAAATTTTGGGATGTTACAACACCCAAATAAAATCCATAAACAGAGAGAACATAATTTTATGAATTTTTAGAAACTGTAATCGTCAAATTTGGAGTTAAGACGCAAAAGTTATGATTATTTAAAGTTTAAATAATCAATTAAATAATTTTGCAGAGAAAAACTTTAGTCCAAAAATTAAATAAAATTCATATTTAGGTAGATCTCATTTTTATACAAATTTAGAAATTTGAATCACTCAAATCGGAGTTGAAACGCAAAAGTTATAAGCGTTTGAAGTTTGAAACAAAATCTGAAATCATTAATTCGAATTAATAAATCATTTTCTTTTTCGGAAATTAATTATTGCGTCAGCATGGACACGTGGCAGCCTCTGATTGGTTGGTGGCGTCGGTAGGTCCATGGACTCGGTCCACGCTAGGCTCGGGTCTCACGTGGACCGGGCCCACTGACTCACGTGAGGCCCGACATGTGGGCCCCACCGTCGTCACGCACGCAATTAACCCTTGCGGTCTACTCGGCCGACATGCGGGCCCCACCGTGACGCCGGTGACGCCATGGTGCGGTTCGGTTGTCCCGGCCGACACGCGGGCCCCACGTGTCGAGACACGCGATCACGCGGCGTGGCGTGGCTTAAGTACACCGTGGCACAATCTCGTCCGCTGATTTGAAAATCAACGGCCAGATTGGATCTAGACTTCACGCTCAAGACTATACGGTTGATTCGGACCATTCGATCTAGATCTAACTACCGCTAACGGATCTAGGGTTGAACGAAGAAAGGAAATCGTGGGCGAACCTCACGGCCGGATCCGGATCGGACGGCGGAGATTGCTTCGCTAAGTCCGTGATGGCGCGGCGAGGCTTGAGCACCGGAGACGAGACGATGACCTCCCACACGGCGTGTCCGTGTAGCTCCGGCGTGAAGATTGGCACTCCCAGCGCGACGCGATATGGGGATCTCGGTCTGGGCTCGGTGTCGCCGAGAGCGCGGCGCAGCGCGGGATCGATTTAAAACCGCGCGAGGACTTCCCTACTACGGCGAGCAATCGGCACGGCTTAGCGGCTTGAGCTCTATTAGCTGGGGCAAGCGGGCGCATAGGAGAGGTCAACCTCGGGGGCCGGTCCGGGCTTTAAATACGGCCTTGACGTGCGTGCAAATCGGAACCCTAGCCGTGTCCCGCTCGGTCACGGCGGAGCTCTCCGGCTCGGAGTCGGAGCGGAGACGACGACTGGGAGCCGTCCACGTGTCGCGATCAACGGCCACGATCGCCGCAGGCGCGATCGTGTCGGGTCGGACGCGCTCGAACCGTGCAGGCGGATCTCAGCCGTTGGATCCCGATCCAACGGTCGGAATCGCTTAGGGTTGGGAACTGGTTTGGTCGAGTCAACTGGCTCGGGTCGGACTCGAGTCCGACTCGGGTTCCGACTCGGTCGGATGAACAGTACTCGACCCGAGTTGATTTTCCAGCGATTTAATATTTAAAATAATTCCCAATAATTCATTTAATTCATTAAAAATAGAAAAATACTCATAAAAATTCCAGAAAAATTCTAGAAAATATTTTAGGGTATTTGGGACTCAAATAAAATATTTCCAACAAAATTTTATTTGCAAAATTAAATTCTTTAATTATTTCAAAATGGAATAAATTCAAATAAATTCCAAATAAATCCAAATAAATTCCAGAAAATTCCAAAAATTCTCCAAAGTGCCAAATCACACATGAATTTAAGAAAAGCAAAATTTTGGGGTGTTACAGTAATAGCTGTACGTCCTGCTTGGTCGTTGTTGATATTAGTAGAGGTGGTTACAGGGCTTCACCCTTACCGAGCCGGCCTTGAGCTCAGTCTAGTCTCTAGCAAGAAGAAGCTATTATCATCTTTCTTGTCATCCCCCCTCTCTCCATGCACCTGAGCTCCCTTATATAGGCGGGGCTGGTCCGGGCAGGTGAGAGGGTAACATCATGCTGAACTACAAGTCATTATTACACCCGTCACATTTAGTCTTGTTGTAACGCCCGTGTTTTGCAATTAAGCTTAATCAAGCTAATTAAGTGTGGATTAGTGCTCTAACTTATTTTTGAATCTTAATATGGAGTTAACCTCTTGTGATTTCCCTTTTGTTGTTTCGTTTGGTCGTTTTACCCAATCGGAGCCATTAAATTCGATTTCAGGTGATTTCTCGAATCGTGTAGGTGAAAGCCCAAACCTAATTTTCTAAAACTTCATTAGTACCCCTTGGACCTATTCTAAAAGTCCTCAAGACACTTGAACAAGAGCCGTTTCAAAAATCGAAATTCCAGAGATTTTCGATTCTTTGAAGCGGCAATATCACTTGTGAATAGCAGATAACCGCCTGGCAAGACTGGCCGCCATCACGCCCATCTTACCAAGCATCTGGAACTGGGGAGTCGACTGTATGCTTATCTCCTCGGTTCCTGTGCCCGCCCTTTTCCTCAAAATGCCAGGGGAGACGCCCTCACCCTCCCACTCACTCATTTCCTCCCTCTCCCACTCTCTCTTGCTCTTCCCTTCATCTTCTTCTTCTTCCTCCAACTCGTGCTCTCACTTCTTATCGGGACCCGAATTTGCAAATCCGAACCCTCTGTGTATTCAGCACTAGTCCAGGAACACGCTAGTGCACACAGTCTCAACATTGGTAAATATCACAATCATACTCAACGAAATAATAAGGTACTTTAATTAGTTAACCAAGCTGGTTGCTCGACCTTAAGGTCAAGTTAAAAATATACGCCACACAGGGCGAAAACTTATTAAAAGAGAAATAACAGCAGCGGAAAACAAGACAACTTCGTGGCGCCATCCAGTATACCACAGGCAACTGACTAGGCTCGCTCCCTAGATAGACGGTTCCTCTTGGAGCTCCCCCTCCAAAGCTGGTGTAGACTCTTCTTCAACTGATGCTGTATTGTGGCAAGGGTGAGTACTTGGTACTCAGCAAGTCATGCACAGAATGCAAACTAATATACTACATGCATGGCTTAGTACAAAGGAGTAGCTCATGGTATAATTGCAGTAAAACAGCATTTGACAAGTAACATAAGTAGATTCGAAAGCAGTAAAAACAAGTATAAGATCAATAACTTTTCCAGGAGTTAAATAAACATCTTTCCCACTCCTAATCCACATTTCCATCAACGTCATTATTAAACCAAACCAAACCTTTCAAGTCCAAGTTATTTTCAAGAAAGTCTAACCCTTGACTGTAATTCCCGAGTAATGTCCAATGCCGCGGACACGGCTATTCGAATAGATTTTACACTCTGCAGAGGTTATGCACTTTACCCACAAGATACAGTCAAACACCACATAGGCGAGTGTCCGTAACAAAGTCTTTCGGAAACTTCTAACAGCACCAGTGGGCCTCCCCGGTTATTGCACGCTAACCCTTCCCTTAGCAAAGGCGAAGTTTAGGCCAATTCAACCATTAGATGGGTACCTGGCCGCAACCCCGGTACGCTCCCCCGTACAACTACACAAAAGGTATAGTTGACACCCCCGAGGTCCCACAGGTACGTTATTAGTAACTTAATCAACTAGGTCCGTCCCATTACAGACATGTGGTTGCACGTTTGACTCAGTTCAAAGGCTTGCAAGGTTAAGTCCTTAGGGTGACCAGGGCAAGACTACCCGAAGAACCAAATCAACGTTCCCGGTGCCACAACTGGCCTACCCGATCATTCTTGCCACATGCCCCGGTCGAAAACTATTTATCAAACCCCCAGTTGATTACCATGCACCACGTGCCATCAATAACACATGACACTTCTTAAAAACACGTTCCATATATCATTATGTCAATGTTAACATGTAATTGGCAAAATCGTGTCAGATGTACGTGGCAGGTCTAAGCATTGCACTACAACGGTCTAAATACCCATACTGGCAATTTAATAATGTCCAACTATTTAATCTACAACTAGGGTGACAAGGGGTCATGGCATACGATCATTTATGTCAAGATGGCATACAGCAACTAGGCAATTAACTACTCTCCCTAAATTAATTAAAGCATTTTCTAATTGAAATAACATGCAATAATTTAAATCAAATTAATTTCAAAATGGGATCAACATGGTCAAAGCACAACCTGCCTTCAAAAAGTACTTGTTCTTGGTCTTGAGCTGGCTCCTGGGTCAACACTTCACCTTCGAAGCCTTCGGGCACTTCAACGTCTACTCGTAACGCGTGCAAATAGCAATCAATAAATAAAACAGTACACAAGAGTATTCAAAAGTTCAAATAAACTTCATAAACAGGGAGAGCACATTTTTATAAATTTTTAGAAATTTGAATCGTGAAAATCGGAGTTAAAACGCAAAAGTTACAAGCGTTTAAAGTTTAAATAAACCATTAATTAAATATAAGCAGAGAAATATTCATAATCAAAATTTGATTAAAATTCATATTTGAGTAGGACTCATTTTTATGAAAATTTAGAAATTTGAATCTCCCAAATCGGAGTTGAAACGCAAAAGTTATAAGTGTTTGAAGTTTGAAACTATATTTAAAATCAATAAACCGAATTAAATAAATAATTTCTTTTTCGAAAAAATGATTTATTGCGTCAGCATGACACGTGGACCAATCGGGAGCCGCCATGTCGCCTCGGGTCCATGGACCCGGTGCACGGCTCGGCTCGGTCCACCGTGGACCCGGTCCACGGCACGTGCCTCTAACATGTGGGCCTCGTGACGCTGGCCACGACGTCACCGCTGCGGCTGAACGGCGCCGACACGCAGTTCACCGCGGACGCCGCGATGACGCCATGGTGTGGTTCGCGGCCATCGACGCTGGGTCCCACATCGACGCCACGCGTCCGACGCCACGGCGATCGGGCCGACCGCTACCGACCGCGACGGTCAGGTTTCTAGCCACGTGGTTCGATCTGGGCCGTTGATTGGTCCAGATCAGATCTAACCTCACGCGTTTGGAAAATAACGCGGTTGATCTGGACCGTTCGATCTTGATCGGACGGTCTAGATCCGATCCAAAGCTACAACGTGGGTTAACCCTAGACGTACGATCTAGATCTAACGGGTGAGATTCATCCAAGCACGGTGCGGTTACGGCTACATGGCTTGATCTAAACTGTTGGATCTAGATCCAACAGTTGAAAACGGATCTAAAACTGCAACGTGGAAAATTACCTTCGGGCGACGTCGACGAATCTGGGTCCTCGGATCTTGATCGGACGGTACAGAGAGCTCGGGGACGGCGATGGCTTCGCGGCGGAGCTGGTTCACCGGAGACAGGGACAACGACACGTCCGACGGCGTTTGGGCGCGATTCCGGCGAGGTGGATGGTGCCCTCCGACGCGGCTTGTCCTTGCGGTTCCGGATCTGTGCTCGGTGACGGCGGACGGCGGCGGCTCAGGCGTGATGGTCTAGGGCTACAGGTGCGCAATGGAACGGAGAGCATGATGGCGGTGACGGCGCAATAAATAGGGGCCTCGGCTTCCGTGTATCGTGCGGAGACCGAGGTCCACCCGGTTGCGGCGGCGAAATCCGAATCCATTTCGGAATGGGTGACGTGGCACAACGTGGATCGTTGGATCAAGATCCAATGGTCGCGGGGTTTGGGCTCGGGTCCAGCTCGGTGTCTTGGCTGGCTCGGTCGGAGTCGGGCTCGAGTGACGTGGCGCAATCGTGGCCGTTGGATCTCGATTCCAACGGTCACGCGTTAGGGTTGGGTTGGACTCGGGTCCGGTTCGGACGTGGTTCGGGTCGGGCTCGAGTCCGACTCGGGTTCCGACTCGGTCGGATGAACAGTGAAACCAACTCGATTTTCCAGCGATTTAAATATTCCTATTAATTTCTAGAAATTCATTTAATTCAAGAAAAATAGCAAAATAATCAGAAAAATTCCAGAAAAATTCTGGAAAATATTTTAGGGCATTTGGGACTCAAATAAAATATTTTCAACAAAATTTTATTTGTAAAATTAAATTCTTTAATTATTTCAAAAGGGGATAAATTCAAATAAATTCCAAATAAATCCAAATAAATCCCAAAAAATTCCAAAAATTCACAAAGTGCCAAATTTCATTTAAACTCATGAAAAGCAAAAAAAATTGGGGTGTTACACTTCTCCTTGCCTGTGCCGGCCGATTGGAGTTCGAGGAGACCAAGAGGAAGCAAGAGCAAGGGTGGAGAAGCAACCCCAAGCCTCTGAGAAACTGCTTGCTCGGTGGATTTGAGGTTTGAGCTCAATCTCTTGAGTTAATCGCAAACCCTAGTTTCTTCTCTTCCTCCCTCTCTTCTTTTCCTTTTTGTTAAACCCTAGAAACCCTAGTTGTAATGGTGGATCATTCTTTTTCCTAAGTTGTTAGAACTAGGTTGGGGTTAGAAGGATCCTTTCGCGAGATTGGGTCATTTCGAAAACCCTGATCTACCTTTCTTTGGACTTGTTCGCCTCAAAAAGTCATTTCTCGAATTTTTGAAATCTTCCCTTTTGAAACCCTAGCACTGAAAGGTCGAGGAAGTGACCCGCGAATATACTCCATGCCTCGAAGGACGATTCTTGTGGAAGAATCGAGTTTGAAACTCAATTCGGGTCCAAAATCGGATTTGGAGTAAATTAGGGTTTTCGGGTTTAAGGAGTCCAATCATCGTGCATTGAGGGTTGTAGTCATTCTCTCGATCGTGTAGGACCTTAGTGCACTAACGGAGCCAGTACGCGTGATGCAAATCCATTGCTTCGGTAGATTTGCAAAAGTTGCACTTTGGGCATAAGAAGTGATTCCGTGTTCTGAAGTCCGAAAGCTCTCGAATCCAATGCGTATGAGTCCCTAGTGCTGAAGGAATCCCTTTGCCGTGATAAAAATTGAGTTTCAACACCATTTTGAGTTGAAATCCATTTTCATGTCGTTTCCGGGATACGTTTGGTCAAAAAGTGAGAACTTGAGAAAACGAGCTCAAAACTTGACGGAACCTGCGTGAATGGGTCCCTAGAGTCCCTAGGAACCTAGTCAGGCCCTCGCGTTGAAGTTTAGAAACCATTCACTTAAAATCCCACTTTTTGGAAAACTTTGCTGTGAATCATGTGATGAAAAATTGGCTTGATCTTGTGCTGAAAAATTGGTTAGGATTAACCTTGTAAAATTGCTTGCATGAAGGACCAAACATTCAAACATCCAAAAACAGAAACTTTGCATTTGCGCCGAACCAAATAACTAAAAATCGCGTTTTTAGATGTATGATGCATCAAACTTTTTGGTCTCATCATAAACGTGATTTTGATGCTTTTACGCTTGTACAAGAAATCGTTTTTCCATGTATGACGGACCAAATTTTCTCGTCTCATCATACAAAGCTTTTGGTGACTTCGTTTTCAATGTATGATGACCAAAGATTTTGGTCTCATCATACACATGCTTTGGGCGATCTCATTTTTCCCATGTATGATGTACCAAACTCTTTGGTCTGTCATACACATGTTGATAGCAAACTCATACTTTCCATGTATGATGTACCAAATGTTTTGGTCTGTCATACACATGCTTTTGGCGGTTTTGAGCAAAATTGAAATGGTTTGAATTTGAAATTATGAAATTTGTGATGATTTCATGATGCGTGTTTTGAAGTGGACTTTATGCAATGCTCATGTGAGTAGTTGCATGGATTGACCTTGAGTCAAGTCGTGGACTTGTGCTCGGATTTGTTTTGTGGTTTGTTCATGTGCAGGTATTGCTCGAAGACGAATGTGGTCGATGACAGGACCGGAACTAGGTTCATGGAGGAACTGAGGTTCGGGACTAAGTTCAGGAGGAACTGAGGTCTTGGTGGTCAAGGATGTCATGCGGGACGTTCGGGCTAAGAGAATGGTGCACATGAAGAATGGTTAGTCACGTGAGAATGGCAGGAGGTCATTCGCTTGCAAAGTGTTAGTCACGTGAGTATGGCAGGTGGCCATACGCGTGCAAAGTGTCAGTCACGTGAGTATGGTAGGGTTACCATACGCGTGCAAGAGTTGTATTCGGCCAGGTTGGGCCAAGTAGAGTTGTGTTGGATACGGATTCCTTCTAGGGAATAGGAATCGTATTCAGAACTCCTTGTGGGTTGGTGCTTTAAATAGGTGGGGGGTCTCCTGTTGAAAGGCACCAAGCAGAACTAAGCGCATCAAGCCTTGAGCTTGGTTTTAGGGTTTGTACTCTTTTGATGGGAGTATTTTAGACAAAAGAAATAAAGATAAATTCTTCTAGTTCCCGCATTGCTTCAACGTTCTCTTTTTGGTTCTTGTTTGCATGCTTGTTCTAGTTCTAGATTGGTTTTTGTTCTTTAAGTTTTATCTTGATTTGATCCATTAAAAACCTCTCTAGGGTATTGATCTAGTATTTCTCAAAGTCTAGTTGATCAATCTTTTGTCGTCTTGTTTAATCTTGAAGTTTTGATTAGATTGATTCTCGTCAAGTTCTGGATCAGCAAGCTTGCGAAGCTCATAACTTTTGATCCGTAAGTCCGATCGAGCTGATTCTTTTTGGGTTTGATTCGTATTGGAATCTATTTTCTTGTGTCCAAATTTCGGATCAATCTAACAGTTGGATCTCCGGGAATTTTCGTTTTACCGAACCTCTATCATTCTGTTTTTGTCGAAAACGAGGCAATTATTTGGTTCTGTTTTGGGGTGAACTTTTAATAGATCAAAAATTTGGTTTTAGCTTCTGCACAATCATTCACCCCCCCTCTGATTGCTATATTCGTATACTTCGATCCTACATTTGCTTTGGAAAGTCGGCACTACCGCCGTCTGGGGAGCGGTACTGCCGGAAAGCCGGTACTACCGAATTTTCTCCGCCGGTAGTTATAAACCAAAGAGATTCCCTTCTGGATCTCTGGCGACCGGAACTACCGGGCAACGAGGCCGGTATTGCCACCCTCACGGAAGTACCGGAGATAAAATGCTGGTAGCTAAATTCCAGAGAGCGCCCATTTCGGTCCAATGTGAGCGGCACTACCGGGT
This sequence comes from Rhipidocladum racemiflorum, assembly GCA_036346355.1. NCBI lineage: Eukaryota > Viridiplantae > Streptophyta > Magnoliopsida > Poales > Poaceae > Rhipidocladum > Rhipidocladum racemiflorum. The sequence goes on along the minus strand of CM070581.1, from coordinate 56,289,318 downwards.
ATACCGGACGGTACTGCCGGCCACATAGTGGTACTACCGCCCGTTAGCCACCGGTACTGCCGGGCTCAGGGCAAAAATCTAGATTTTTTTTCCGTTTATGTTCTCGCTTTCCGTTTTTTATTCTTATTGGTATTTAATTACTTCTTTACTTGTTTTGGTCGATGATTTTGGTCAAGAGGGAATAAATTCAAATAAATTCCAAATAAATCCAAATAAATTCCAGAAAATTCCAAAAATTCACCAAGGTGCCAAATCTTAGTTAAACTCATGAAAAGCAAAAATTTTGGGGTGTTACAACTTTCTCACCGACCTTACTGGACTAGTTATGAGTTTCTCACCGACCCGGCCATGTATGCAAACATGCCAACATCATAAAATAACTTGTACATTAACACATGGCATCTAAACATATTAAACCATATTCATCGTATCAATGGCAAACATTAAAGCATGGCATGTGAACACATCTTATATTCAATTGCAACTCATCAAAACTAGCAACCTACAACCCGCTACCCATTCCAATACACTTGCCTCAACCACGGGCGACGGATTGGCGAGAAGTAGAGGGCACTCCCGGGGTCACACCACCTGCACATAGGTACCACACACTCAAAATCATGCCCACAAAACAATACGCAAACACTCTTCTACCCCGACTTTGCAAACTACTCACAAAACCCAAAAATAGAGGTTTTGTCCCGTCGGGACAGCAGACTTCCAACGAGCATAACTTGGGTTCTAAAACTCCGAATCGATAAACGAGTACATTATCGCGTAGCTTAGGAAATTTCCTAACTTTTTCTAAGTATATGGAAAAACTGATTTGGCCTCTAAAGTGGTTTAATCTACAGAATACCGTGATCTGTTCGAATCTCGTCACAGTTTTGAACACGCTTGGTAAAACGAGCATAACGTTCAAACGGCTGATCGGAATTAATCATTCTTTATGTACAATTAAAGGTATTTCAATTACCTACAACTTATTCAACAGTCGGACGACCAAATTCCGACTCTAAATTGGTGAAATCTCAAACCCTAGGTCGACTGCACAATCTGCCCGAAACAGAGAACGTGGCAAACTCTAGAATTCATCTAATCTACCCAATTACAGCACCGCCAATTGATCTAAAAACATGATATCAACCCCTAGAACAGTACCTAGACCAACCCCAAGGATTCCCGTGGCCATACCTTCGCCCGACGAACGAAGAACCAACGGATCTCCTCCCGGTTCGCGCGATCTCCTTCCTCGCTCCAAATCCACCGGATCTCCTCATCGTGGAGCGCTCCAATGGATGGATCTGCAGGGTGGTGAGGTGGAGAACTCCCCTAGGGGCAGCAAGGGTGGTGGAGAGGATAGGAGAGGAGAGGCGTGGGGCGCAAGGGGCGGCTAGAGGGGTGGAGGCAAGGAGAGGAGAGGAGAGATGGGGGCGGCTAGGGATCCAAAGTGGGGGGGGCATGCAGATCCACTTGCTGCCCTCCTCCCCCTCATGGGCCAAGAAGTTCCACTTTTGGCCCATGTGGGTTCCCCCCTAAGGCCCAACTCGCTCCGGAAAGGCCCAAACTCCCGAAATTGGCCTGGAAACACGATTAATCTCCATAACGCAAAGTTTTAAACTCCGATTTCATAATTTTATAATGTTTTGACATCCCGTAGTGTCACAAAATCCCTCACGTGATTCATGGTTCTCATCCATGTAAGCTAGGGATACACATAGTTGTCTAGTCGTTTCCGACTTTGTGGGTTTTGCGATTTTGAGGAGCACCGAGTTTCTTTGCGGGATTGTTTGGAGTACGTTGAGTAGGGGACAATTTTATTTGGGATCATTCACCCCCCTCTGATCGCCATCTCGATCTTTCAATTGGTATCAAAGCCGGTTTTGCTCTTTTATAGATCTTGACCGGTCTCAAGAGCCATTGCAACAGACAAGTACTCCTCTAAGCCTCCAATTTTTGCTGGAGTTGATTATCCATTTTGGAAGGCTAGGATGGAGACATACATCACTGCCCAGGGCTTTTCTATATGGCAGAAGGTGAAGCTCCCGCATGAGGTTCCGGCCGATGAGAACGTCAACGCCGCAAACATGGCTGACGTTGAGGCAAACGCTAAGGCCAAGAACCTCCTCATACAGGGACTTAGCCGCAATGAGTATGATTGCGTCTCTCACCTACGATCGGCTCACGAGATCTAGGTGACCCTTAGTGCTTACCATGAGGGCACCACTCATATCAAATCCGTGAGACAGGATCAATTCAAGCGTGACTACAACAAGTTTGAGCAGCACGCTGGTGAAAGCCTCAACGAGTGCTTTGCTCATTTTGCAAAGATCCACAGCAATCTTCGGTCAGTTGGTTGCTCATACACTGATTCAGAGAATGCAAGGCATTTTCTTAGAGCACTCGATCTGAGGATTTGGGAGATGAAGGTAACCACCATCACGGACCACATGGATTTGTCGACTTTGACTCTTGATGGGTTGTATTCCCGTCTCAAGACTCATGAGCTCGACATCGTCGCTCGTAGGACGAAATCCCAATCGATGGCTTTGGTTACTGATCCCATCGGGTCTTCCTCTTCAGGACCCTCACTTGACTTCTCTTCTGGTTTTTCTCTCCCCGCTCTTTGCGATGTAAGCGATGACATTCTGGAATAATTTCTAGAAGACAAGCTTGCTCTTGTTGCTCAAAATTTTTCGAACATTTACAAGAGGGTGAGAGATAGGAAGAGGAGTGGCAAGATCACTTGCTTTGAGTGTGGTGGCCCCAACCACATTCGGGCAAACTGCCCCAAGTTGGAGAAGGGCAAGAACGAACAAGGCGGTTCGAGCAAGAACGACTACACCGACAATAACCGCAACAAGAAGCCTCCAGCTCGCGAGCCAGCGCGAGAGAAGAAGCACCGCAAGTTCGCCAAGAGCAAGAAGCTCTTTCACCGCGTACTTGCCGCTCTGGACTATCTGGACCTCTCCGACACGGAGACATGGAGCGACGAGGACGAGGATGAACCGCAAGAGAAGGCGAAGGATGGCGATGACCTCTCTGGCATGTGCTTCATGGCCTCCAATGCCATGGAAGTACATGACACCGAGCTGTACAGCGACACGGATGAGGTACCTTCCTATGACCAGCTCAATGATTCTTTTCTCAAGCTAGGAAAACTTCATTCCAAATCTAGAGCTAGGTGTACAGACTTAGAGAAGGAAGTAGGTACCTTGTCTCGAAAGTTAGCTTCACTTAGATCTTGTTCCTCCCGAGACACTGATAGTTGTACTCTTTGCGATGCTTTGCTTGTGGAGTTGGAGAACCTAAGGACGCTACATGATAGTGTGGTTTCTGATCTTGAGGCTCTTAGGTCGAAGGATGCTAGCACATGTTCTATTGATCCTATTTTTGCTGATGCTAGTTTTCTTCATGCTCACACAACTGCATCTTGTGATAATTGCCCTAAATTGCTTGCTGAAATTGATGCCATGAGCTCACATCTTAGGAAGCTTTCTGCTAGAAATGATGAACTTGAATCATATGCTTCGAAGGACCCAGTTAGCTCATGTGAGGGCTGTAAGCAACTAAAACTTGACAATGATGCTTTGACTGTTAAGTGTGCTAAATTTGCTAAGGACTTACTAGTTAAGTCACCAACTGGTTGCTTGCTGTGTGTTGGGGTTAAGGAGGATGTGGATAGAGTCCACACGGAGCTTAGGAAGAAATTAGAAGCCCATGTTGGTAGAATTAGAGATGCTTCCTGTGTGTCTTGCGAGTCCCTCAAGATTGAGACTGTTGTTTACACGGTGAGATTTGCTTGTGCTATTCGCTCTTCTCCATCTAGCTCTTCTTCTTCTACTCCTTCCCCTTGCTCTTCTTGTGCCTCACTTTTTCGAGAGTGCCAGTACCTTATGAGCACCCTCGAGAAATTTGTTGCAGGCAAGAAGAAGCTCAATCTCATCTTAGACGAATCCAAAATTAGTCGATTCAATCAAGGTCTAGGATTTGATTCCTTGGAGCACGCACGGGCGCATCCTCCTACTGTTGTGCGTGCCTCCAAGAGTGGAGAGATTGTGGTTGCTCCTTAGACGAGCACCACTGTGTTCAGATCAGCAGGTCTGGTCCACAGGATCTCTGACGAGAAGGATGTTTCTCCTGCTCTTCGGCCTCCAAGGCGAAGTATACATGCACCTTCTGTCAGAAGGATGTGCACCTGGTTGACTTCTGTTTTAGACGCGCCAAGATCATTCGGCGTGAGCGTGTTAGTGCCCTTAGGGGTATTCAGGGTCATCCCCAGACTCTGAGTGCTTCTAAGGCACACACTGCTTTTAGACAGGATAGACATGCTAAAGAGTCTCCTGTTTTTGGACAGCGTATGGGGCTTGGTTTTCAGGCTTCGACTTCAGGTTTTTGCCCCAGAGCTATCCCGAGTTAGTTCCTCCACCGTCCTTATGATATTCCTCGTTCTTTCCGTCGAGGTGGATATCAACGGTGAGAGTTTGCTTCCTCCAGCATGAGGTCTGGATAGCAGCATGTGGATGATCCGACCTTTGCACATCGGCGGACCAACCTGGCACCTGTTCCCAGACGTTCTACTGGAGCTATCTCTGAATTCATGAGAGTTGAGTCTAGGAGAGGCGCTAGATTGTATTCTACTGCTCCTTTGACTACTTCTACTTCTCCTCAGGTGACTCAGTATTGGGTTCCTAGATCAGCCTTGATATGTCCTGGTACTGAGACATCTGCCTTTCGCTCTCATTGATTCAGGTTCGTGGGACAGGGAAGGGGGAGGTTTGGATCGTAGACTCTGGCTATTCACGTCATATGACCGGAGACTCCCGTTGGTTTTCTTCCCTAGTTCGAGCTCCCGGTGATGAGGTGATCACTTATGGGGATATTTCTTCAAGTATAGTCTTCGCTAATGGTGGCGTCTGCATTAATGATCAATTTGTTCTTAAGGACGTTGCCTTAGTGAGTAAGCTGCATTTCAATTTGCTTTCTGTTACTCAGCTTATCGATGACCATATCGAGGTAAGCTTCAAGTTTAGTGGCTGTAGAATCCTCGATTCTCATGGGGAGTTGATTTGCGGGATTTCTCGTTTTGGGAGAGTCTTTCGTGCTGATTTTTTTTCTTCTTCTCGAGACTCTCTCCATTGTCTTATTGCTTCAGAGTCCCGTGATCTCTCCTTTTGGCATAGGAGGCTTGGTCATATTGGCTTTGATCATTTGACTCGAGTTAGCGGCCATGATCTCATTCGTGGTTTGCCCAAACTCAAGATGGTCAAAGATGTAGTATGCCCTCCTTGCCGACATGGCAAGATGGTTGCTACTTCTCATCCCCCAGTAACCCGAGTGATGACTGATGTACCAGGACAGCTTTTGCATATGGACACTGTTGGTCCAGCTAGAGTGCAGTCAGCGGGAGGGAAGTGGTACAATCTTGTCATTGTCGATGACTTTTCGAGGTATTATTGGGTCTTCTTCATGGCCTCGAAGAATGAGTCATTTTCTCATTTTAGGGTTTTGGTTCGTAGGTTGTCTCTTGAGCTCCCAAGTGCCTTACGAGTGATCCGTAGTGACAATAGCACAGAGTTCAAGAACTCCTACTTTAGTAGCTTCTGTGAGGAGTTAGGCATAGAGCATCAGTTCTCTTGTCCATACGTCCCACAGCAGAATGGTGTAGTGGAGAGGAAGAATAGGACCCTGGTTGAGATGGCCAGGAAGATGCTAGATGAGTACAATACTCCTAGGAAGTTTTGGGCTGAGGCTGTAGCTACGGCATGCCATGTTGCCAACAGAGTTTTTCTTAGGGCACACTTGCATTGCACTTCTTATGAGTTGAGATACGGGCGAAAGCCTAGTGTATCTCATTTTTATGTTTTTGGTTGCAAGTGCTTCTTCTTGAAGTCTGGGAACCTAGATAAGTCCAAGTCATGCTCTGCTGACAGGATCTTTCTGGGTTACTCGACTTCTGCCCGTAGCTATAGGATTTGGGCTATAGATTTGGGTAGGATCATAGAGACCTGCGAGGTGACTTTTGATGAGGCTAGCCCCGGTGTTAGACAAGACATTTCAGGCTCTTCTCCTCTTTCCCAGTCTATCTTCTCATAGGAAGTTGATGACGGAGATGAAGGTGCCCTGCCTGATCCAGTCACCATTCCTGCTCCCGAGGTGCTTCCCATTTCCATTTCTGCACCTCAGGGAGATCAGCCCTTACCCTCAGACTCTTCAGCAGCTAGTGACTCTGTTCCTACTTCTCCCACGAGAGGATTAGAGGTCACATCTGCTTCTGGACCTCCTCGCCACATTCAGCAGGCTCATCCACCTGACCAGATCATTGGAGATCTGTTTGAGCGAGTCACTCGCTCTAAGTCAGGTCTGTCCACATTTTGCCTCCACTCTGCCTTTGTTGCCTCTTTTGAGCCGAAGGATGTTTCTCATGCATTATCTAGTGAATCTTGGATTAATACTATGCATGAGGAACTTGAAAACTTCGAGAGAAACAAAATTTGGAAGCTTGTCGAGCCCCCTTCTGGTCACAACATCATTGGGACCAAATGGGTGTTCAAAAACAAGCAGAGTGAGGATGGGGTTGTAGTTCAAAACAAGGCTAGGCTAGTCGCTCAGGGTTTTTCTCAGGTCGAGGGCCTCGACTTCGAGGAGACTTTTGCCCCTGTAGCTAGACTAGAGGCCATCAGGATCCTGCTCGCATTCGCGGCGTCCAAGGGCTTCAAGATTTATCAAATGGATGTCAACAGTGCATTTCTCAATGGCTTCATTGAGGAAGAGGTGTATGTCAGACAGCCTTCAGGATTTGAGAACCCCAAGTACACAAACCATGTCTTCAAGCTTTCCAAAGCTTTGTATGGACTTAAGCAAGCTCCACGAGCTTGGTATGAGAGGCTTAAGTCCTATCTCTTGAGTCATGGTTTTCATATGGGTCAAGTGGACAAGACTCTGTTCGTCAGACATTCTGATTCGGACTTTCTCCTAGTCCAAATCTATGTCAACGGCATAATTTTCAGTGGTTCCTCGCATTCGCTCGTTACTCAGTTCTCAGATGTGATGAGTACTGAGTTCGAGATGAGCATGATGGGCGAGTTGAGCTACTTCCTTGGTGTAACACCCCGGCATTTAATATGCCTAAATGCTACCAAACATAAGTTAAACAACATCTAAATACCACAGTTAAACATAAATTCCAGCAAAGGTGCACATGCTAAAAACCGAGATTTCGGCAGCATCTCCTTTGTTTTAGCATGAATTGAAGGAGCAACAACAGTATAGCAATATAAGGCAATATGAGAGACAGCTAAAACAGCAATAATTAAAGACTTAACGACAATATAAGTCTAATAACAAGCACTTAATGTCTCCAAGAGTCAAACGAACAATAAAACTCTCATATAGCAAAGCTAAACCTTAAAGCAATAATCATCACACGCAGTTTATTATCAAAACTAATAGAATGACTTGTGGAATCAAAATGGGTGAAATTACGTGTGGACGTGTGACTACTTCCCTTCCCCGCATGCCGTTCTCATGGTACCTAAAACAACAAGAAAACACAAGCGTGAGTTCAAACCTTAGCAAGCATATTGCAATGGTACAACAAGAACAATTACGCAGCAATAATATCTCACATCATGTAAACCATCTCATTCATGGTCACATATTATCATCATCATCAATATGTATGAAGTGCAATGTGATGCTCATGTCTCCTTGGAAACTCATACCAGTATGGTTGAGTACACACCCGTCGGTGTGCACCCTCCCCCCCTTCCATCCCGAAGATGGAGGGTGCCTACTCCTCGCTTCCGTTCACCGCGGTGAATGGAATCACGATGTAGGACCTACTCATTGGCTCTACGGATTAGTCATAACTTTCTCACCGACCTTCCCGGACTAGTTATGACTTTCTCAACGCCCGGGCCATGTCATCATGCCATGTATGCAAATATGCCACATCATAATCAACTTGTATATTAACACATGGCATCATAACATGATAAACATACTCATCATATCAATGGCAATCTTTAAAGCATGGCAAGTGATCATCACATATAATCAATCTCATCTAGTCTCAACTAGCAACCTACAAATCGCTATCCATTGCAATGCACTTGCCTCAACTACGGGCGACGGATTGGCGAGAAGTAGTAGGCCCTCCCGGGGTCACACCACCTGCACATAGGGACCACACACTCACAATCAAGCCCATAAAACAGTACGCCAACCCTCATCTACCCCGACATTGCCAACTACTCGCAAAACCCGAAAACAGCGGTTCTGTCCCGTCGGGACAACAGCCTTCCAAAAGGCATAACTCGGGTTCTAGGACTCCGAATCAATTAAGAGAATACATCCTCGCGTAGCTTAGGAAATTTCCCAACTTTTTCTAGGTATAGGGAAAGACTGATTCGGAATCTAAAGTTGTTTAATCTACAAAATACCGGGATCTGTTCCAATCACGTCACAGATTTTAACACGCTCGGTAAAACAGCCATAACTTTCAAACAGCTGAGTGGAATTTAACGTTCTTTATATCCACAGAAAGATAATGAAATTATCTACAACTTCTTCAACATCCGTACGACCAAATTCGGAATCGAAATTGGCGAAAAACCGAACCCTAGGTCGACTGCTCATGCTGTCCGAAACAGAGAACGTGACCAACTCAAGAATCCATCTAATCTAATCAAATCCAGCACCACCAATTGATCTAAAAACTTGATAATCACCCTTAGAACAGTGCCTAGATCAACCCCAAGGTTTCCCATGGCCATACCTTTGCCCGACGCACGAAAACTGAAAGGATCTCCTCCCGGTTCGCTCCTCGCTCCAAAGGATGGATCCTCGAGGTGCAGGGGTGGGGAGGCTACCCTAGGGCAGCAAGGGGTGGAGGAGAGGAGGTGGAGTGGAGGGGAACAAAGGGCAAGGGAGGTGGGGGCGCACGGCCAAATGGGGAGAAGAGGGGGGGCTAGGGCAAGGGGAAGTGTCGGGACCCGAATTTGCAAATCCGGACCCTCTGTGTATTCAGCACTAGTCCAGAAACGCGCTAGTGCACACAGTCTCAACATTGGTAAATATCACAATCATACCACTCGATACTAATAAAGTACTTTAATTAGATAATCAAACAGGTTGCTTGACCTTAAGGTCAAGTTACAAATATACGCCTCGCAGAGCGAAACTTATTAAAAGAGAAATAACTGCAGCGGAAAGTAAGATAACATCGTGGCGCCATCCAGTATACCACAGGCAACTGACTGGGCTCGCTCCCTAGTTAGACGGTTCCTCTGGGAGCTCCTCCTCCAAAGCTGGTGTAGATTCTTCTTCAACTGGTGTTGTATTGCGGTAAGGGTGAGTACTTGGTACTCAGCAAGTCATGCACAGAATGCAGCTAATATACTACATGCATGGCTTAATACAAAGGAGTGGCTCAAGGTATATTTGCAGTAAAAAGCATTTAACAAGTATCATAAGTAGATTCGAAAGTAGTAAAAACAAGTATAGCATCAATAACTTTTCCAGGAGTTAAATACACATCTTTTCCATTCCTAATCCACATTTCCATCAACATCATTATTAAATCAAACCCAACCTTTCAAGTCCAAGTTATTTTCAAGAAAGTCTAACCCTTGACTGTAATTCCCGAGCGATGTCCAATGCCGCGGACACGGCTATTCGAATAGATTGTACACCCTGCAGAGGTTATGCACTTTACCCACAAGATACAGTCAAACACCACAAAGGCGAGTTTCCGTAACAAAGTCTTTCGGAAACTTCTAACAGTACAAGTGGTCCTCCCCGGTGATTGCACACTAACCCTTCCCTTAGCGAAGGAGAAGTTTAGGCCAATCCACCGTTAGATGGGTACCTGGCCGCAGCCCCGGTACGCTCCCTCGTACAACTACACAAAGGATGTAGTTGACATCCTGAGGTCCCACAGGTACGTTATTAGCAACTTAATCAACTAGTTTTGTCCCAATACAGACATGTGGTTGCACGCTTGACTCAGTTCAAAGGCTTGCAAGGTTAAGTCCTTAGGGTGACCAGGACAAGACTACCCGAAGAACCAACACAACGTTCCCGGTGCTACAACTGGCCCACCCGATCATTCTTGCCACATGCCCTGGTCGAAAACTATTTATCAAACCCCAGTTGATTACCATGCACCATGTGCCATCAACATCACATGATACCTTTCCAAAACAGGTTCAATATATCATTAAGTCAATATTAACATTTGATTGTCCAAAATCATGTCATGAGCACGTAGCAGGTCTAAGCAATATACTACAACGATCTAAATTCCCATGTTGGCAATTTAATAATGTCCAACTAGTAATCCACAACTAGTGTGACAAGGGATCATTGCACATATATAATTAACCAAGGTGTCATACAGCAATTTGGCATTTATCTAATTTCCCACATTTTAATAAAGTATTTTCTAATTAAACTAGCATGCAATAGTTTCAATCGAATTAATTTGAAATTGGGATCAACATGGTCAAAGCACAACTTGCCTTCAAAGAGTACTTGTTCTTGGTCTTGAGCTGGCTCCTGGGTTAATACTTCTCCCTCAAAGCCTACGGGCACTTCGACGTCTACTCGTAACGCGTGCAAATAGCAATAAATGAATAAAACAGTAGACAAAAAGTGTCCAAACATCCAAATAAAGTCCATAAACAGAGAGAGAATAATTTTATGAATTTTTAGGAATTTGAATCGGCGAAATCGGAGTTAAAACGCAAAACTTATAAGTGTTTAAAGTTTAAATAATCAATTAAATAATATTACAGAGAAAAACTTTGGTCCAAAAATTAAATAAATTTCATATTTGAGTAGAGCTCAATTTTATACAAATTTAGAAATTTGAATCACTCAAATCGGAGTTAAAACGCAAAAGTTATAAGCGTTTGAAATTTGAATCTAAATTTTGAAATCAATATACCGAATTAAATAAATAATTTCTTTTTCGGAAAATGAATTATTGCGTCAGCATGACACGTGTCAGCTCCGGATTGGTCCACGTGGACTTGCTGATGTCAGCGCCGGTCGAATCCCCTGATGACGTCAGCATGACGTCATCATGACACGTGGCACACCCCGGGTGCTGCCACGTGTCCCGGTCTACGGACGCGGTCCACGCGCAAGGTCTGGTCCACGGTGGCCCTGGTCCACCGGACCGGCGTCACTGACATGCGGACCCCGCATGTCAGCGGCTCACGTGCGGCCGCACGGTGCGGTTCAGCTGAGCCACTTGGCATGCCCGGATTGGCTCGGGCTCGGCCAAATCCCGCCCGCACGTTCAAAATTCAACGGCGGAGATCAAATCCACCGACGCGGTTTGACCGTGACGCGAACTGACCCGGCGCACGCCACGTGTCACATTATCGTCCCTCAGATCTAAATCCAATGGCTGCCAACGCATCCAATCCATACGGTAAAGCGGCTACGCGGCCTAATCTAGTGCATTGGATCCAGATCCGACGGCTAAAAATAGATCTAACCTAGGTCACACGATCCTGATCCAACGGTTTAGATCTAATCTGGTTTTCTACGGGGATGACATGGGCTAACCTGGACCGTTTGATCGAGATCTGACGGTCGACGGAGCTCGAAAACGGCGGCGATGGCACGGTGGCGCGGTTCGGCCGGAGTGGGGGAAGACGACGCACGGGCTGGCGCTTCGGTGCATCTCCGGTGTGTTCGAGATGTCCTGCAGGTGCGCCTTGTCTTGACGGTTCCGAACCCGGGCTCCAACACGGCGGGGAAGGGCTATCGGTGCCGGAGAAGACGAGGAAGCCGTAGTGGCTCCGCCCAACTTCAGCTAGCAATCGGTACGGCTCGGCGGCGGCTTGAGCGCTAGAAGCTAGGGCAAACGGGGCACACGGAAGAGGGCAACCTCGGGGACCGGTCCGGGCTTTAAATAGTCTAGGCATGCGCGCAAGATCCGGAACCCTAACGAACTCGGCGGAGGGCGCGGCGGCGCAGTCCGTATCGGACTCGGCGGAGACGACAACCCACAGCCGTCCACGTGTCCGATCAACAGCCACGATCGCCTGGCGCGCACGGATCCGAGCCGGATCCGGTCAAAACGGTGCGGCCTAATCCTGACCGTTGGATCTCGATCCGACAGTCCGCGGGGTTAGGGTTGGACGCGGTTCGATCGAATCACGTGGCTCGGGTCGGACTTGAGTCCGACTCGGGTTCCGACTCGGTCGGATGAACAGGACTCGACCCGAGTTGAATTTCCAGCGATTAATATTCAAATCAATTTTCCAGAAATTTATTTAATTCAAGAAAAATAGCAAAATACTCAGAAAAATTCCAGAAAAATTCTAGAAAATATTTTAGGACATTTGGGACTCAAATAAAATATTTCCACCAAAAATTTATTTGCAACTTTTAATTCTTTAATTATTTCAAAAGGGAATAAATTCAAATTAAATCCAAATAAATTCCAGAAAATTCCAAAAATTCACAAAAGTGCAAAGTGGCAGATAAATTCATGAAAAGCAAAAATTGGGGTGTTACAGGAAGTGGGGTGGGGCGCGCAATGGGAGGGGGGTGGGCGCACAAAGGGGCAGGGAAGTCCCCTTTTACCAGCCCCAAGCCTATTTCCTAATCCTAAATGGATTCCTACTCCATCCCACCAAAGCCCACAACCCCCTCTTTTTGGCCCAAACTCCCCCGGAAAGGCCCAAAACCCCGGAAACGGCCTGGAAACGGCCCGGAAATGCTATTAACCTCCATACCCTATGGTTTTAATCTTAATTCCACATCTCATAATGTTTTTGAGCTCAACATTCACTTTTTATAAGGTTACGACACTCCGTGGTGTCACACTTGGCTTCCAGATTAAGCAGACTTGGGAGGGTACATTCTTGCATCAAGGCAAGTACACTCGAGACCTCCTGAAGCGCTTTGATATGTCTGATGGGAAGCCAGTTATGACTCCTATGGCCACCACTACTGTCCTCGAGCCTGACGAGGATGGTGAGCCAGTTGATCAGAAGGAGTTCCGGAGCATGATTGGCTCCCTCTTGTATCTCACTGCCTCGAGACCTGACATACATTTCTCTGTATGTCTTTGTGCTCGGTTTTAGGCTTCTCCCCTCGTCTCTCACCGTCAGGCGGTGAAGCGCATCTTCAGGTACCTTCGAGCTACCACTGACTATGGTATTTGGTACTCTTCTTCCTCTTGTCTATCCCTTAGAGTCTTTTCAGATGCAGACTTTGCTGGCTGTTGGATAGATAGGAAAAGCACATCTGGCACTTGCCAATTCATTGGCACTTCTCTTGTTTCTTGGTCCTCTAGGAAGCAGTCCGGAGTTGCTCAGTCCACCGCAGAGGCCGAGTATGTTGCTGCAGCCAGTTGCTGTAGCCAAGTGCTCTGGATGAGATCGACCCTGCGAGACTATGGGTTACCAGCAGATTGTGTTCCACTTTTTTGTGATAATACATCTACCATTCACATTGCTAAGAACCCAGTGCAGCATTCTCAGACCAAGCATATTGATATTAGATATCACTTCTTTAGAGACCATGTGGAGAAGGGCGATATAGTGCTTCAGTTTGTGGAGAGTGACCACCAATTGGTTGACATTTTCACTAAGCCTTTGGATAGCTCCAGGTTTGTTGCCCTGAGAGGAGAGCTTGGGATTATGAGCCCATATGGCATATTTTGAGGGGGAGCTGGTTTGTATTATATGTTCATATGTATATTCAGCTTTCCTTTCTCTTTCTGGGTATCTTTGGGATGGTTTTCATTTGGTTGAGTCCACTTCACCTAGACTTTTGGCATGCCTCGGCATGGACCTCTCACCTTATGCTTTTGGGTGCTATTCCTCTCTTCTTCTTGGTTGAGCTCACTCACAGTCTTTTAGGTCTAGCAGGTGTTGGGCCCCCTGGGTAGACAGGGTCTGTGTTTGCTCCTGGGTTGGAGTTGGAGATGTAGCTTTCCTATATAAGTCATATGGGGAAGGTGAGAGCGAGTCTGAGTGTTAGTGTTTCTCTTCATGTTATCTATGCTCCTAGACTACCCATTTGTCAGTTTCTTGATTCCTTCTCCTCATTTCTATCTTTCTGGTTTCAGTTGAGTTCAATTCGTCTTTTTGAATCTAAAATTGCTAATAACTCAACTTGAATCAGATTTTGTGCTTAATCGACTCACTTGTTGAGGGGGAGCTTGGAATTGATTATCTTGCATTGGATATAGACTTGTTTTTTATTTACGAGCTTTGTCTATTATGCAATTGATAAAATTGAGATATGTTGCACCTAGCTACTTTTATGAAGATATTTGCTAATCTAGGTCATATCCAATTTGGTATATCATGTGAAACTAGCCAACATTTTAAAATTGAGCTTTCCTGAAAACTTGATGAAACTTGGCTTTTACTTGCTATACTTATTCACTAGATGCTTATGCCATGCCTATTGAAATAGTGGGTTTCTACTAGAGTCCCTAGAGCAACTTGGGTTAGCTACATTGTTTCATTCTAGAATCCTCAACAATGCTCATGAATCTAAGTGCTGAAAATACAAATTGACTCTTTTGTGCTAAAATTGAACTCAACACTCTTCATTCACGAGACTGCTTCCCATTGCACTTGGGATGAACTTGGAATGAAGTGTGTATGACCAAAACCACTCTTTTAAGCTTCTTGCTTGAGATGGTTGCTAATGGCTTGAGTCAATACACCGAAAAATGCAAAAAGAACTAGAGGAAGAGAGTGATGCCTAGGAGACCTATGTCGATGGCTCCTAGTCGAGGTTGTGTTTCTCTAGGATAAACTCTCTAAACCCTCAAAGGTTTGTGGAGGAGAGTGAAGCTTAGGAGGCCTTTGTCGATGGCTCCTAGTCGAGGATGTGCTTCACTAAGCCTAACTCTCTCATACCGCTTTATGAGCATTAATCTAACATTTGCATTTAAAGAGATGATTGAGCATGAGGCTTCTCTTATGGACTTGTAGTTTCCCAAATTGTTGACTAGGTTGAACTTGTAACACCCCGGCATCTAGTATGCTCGAATGCTACCAAACATAGACTAAACATCAACTAAATACCATTCATGAAGACAAATTTCAGCAAAAGCACAAATGCTAAACACCGAAATTTCGGCAGCATCTCCTTTGTTTTATCATGATTTGAACAATAGCAATATCATAGCAAAATATTTCATAACATAAGACATCTAAAGCAGCAATATATAATGGATAAAACATCATCATAAACGATTAAACCAAAACCAACCACACAAACATCTATAGCTAAGCAAAGAGGATCAACAGCACATGAAAATTAATCCATACACCTAGTTCAGGGCACTATTATTATGATCATGACTCAAGGTTGGTAAATATGACTGGAACTACGTGAAGATGTGTAGCTAATCCCCTTTCCCACATGCCGGTCTCATGGTACCTAAAAAAAACAACATAAACACAAGCGTGAGTTCATCACTCAGCAAGTATATTGCAATGGTACCAACAAAAACAATTACATGGCTACAACAACTCACGTCATGTATATCATCTCATTCATGTTCACAAATCATTATCATCATCATTATGTATGCAATGCGATGCTCATATCTCCTTGGAAACTCATACCGGTATGGTTGAGTACACACCCGTCGGTGTGCACCCTCCCCCCCTTCCATCCCGAAGATGGAGGGTGCCTACTCCTCGCTTCCCCACACCGCAGTGGATGGAATCACGATGTAGGACTTAATCATTGGCTCTCCGGAATAGTCATAACTTTCTCACCGACCTTCCCCGGACTAGTTATGACTTTCTCACCGCCCGGGCCATGTATCTTGCCATGTATGCAAATATGCCAACATCATGAATAACTTGTACATTAACACATGGCATCATCATGGATAACTTGTACATTAACACATGGCATCATCACATAATAAACATATTCATCATATCAATGGCAAACATTAACGCATGGCATGTGAACATATCATATATTCAAATTTCAATCTCAATCAATCAAACAAACTACAACCCGCTACCCATTCCAATACACTTGCCTCCACCACGGGCGACGGATTGGCGAGAAGTAGAAGGCACTCCCGGGGTCGCACCACCTGCACATAGGGACCACACACTCACAATCATGTCCACAAAACAGTACGCAAACCCTCTTCTACCCCGATATCACCAACTACTCGCAAAACCCAAAAACAGAGGTTCTGTCCCATCGGGACAGCAACCTTCCAAAAGGCATAACTCGGGTTCTAAGACTCCGAATCAATTAAACGAGTACATCCTTGCGTAGATTAGGAAATTTCCCAACTTTTTATAAGTATATGGAAAAGCTGATTCGGACTCTAAAGTTGCTTAATCTACAAAATACCGTGATCTGTTCCAATCACGTCACAGATTTTAACACGCTCGGTAAAACATCCATAACTTTCAAACAGCTAGGCGGAATTGGACGTTCTTTATACCCAAGGAAAGATATTGAAATTACCTACAACTTCTTCAACAGTCGTACGACCAAATTCCGACTCGAAATTGGCGAAAACCCAAACCCTATGTCGACTGCTCATGCTGCCCGAAACAGAGAACGTGGCAACTTCTAGATCTAATCCAATCTACTCAATTCCAGCACCACCAATTGATTTGAAAACTTGATAATCACCCTTAGAACAGTACCTAGACCAACCCCAAGGATTCCCATGGCCATACCTTCGCCCAACGCACGAAAACCCAATGGATCTCCTCCCGGTTCGTGCAATCTCCTTCCTCGCTCCAAATCCACCGGATCTTGTCATCGCGGAGCGCTCCAATGGATGGATCTGCGGGGTGGTGAGGTGGAGAACTCCCCTTGGGGCAGCAAGGGAGGTGGAGAGGGGAGGAGAGGGGTGGTGGCGCCCTGGGGGAAGATGGAGAGGAAGGGGAAGGGTGGAGGCGCATGGGGGGGGGGGGGCTAGGGGGTGGCGGCTAGGGTTGGGAGAGGGAGTTTGGGGCGCACCAAGGGGTGGGGGCCAGATTTGGCTGCCCAAAAGTCCCCCCCTTGGGCCCAAACCCTTCCACCGGAGGCCCAACTCAACCCCCAAGGCCCAAAGTCCCCCGGAGAGGCCCAAACACCCGAAAACGGCCCAAAAACACGCTATAAACGGCATAACGTAAAGTTTTAACCTCCATTTTCACATTTTATAAAGTTTTTGACCTCAACATTCACATTTTATAAGATACGACACTCCGTGGTGTCACAGAACTCTAGTATATCCATTTGCTCGTTTGGTTGGCTTTGCTTCTAGTCTTGAAGTTATGCTAAGTGTTGCTATTGTTGAAATCATGCCAAAGTAATATAACTTCTTTTGAGCTAGTTAGCAAAAATTGAAATATGCCATTTGATATGACTTAGGATGACATAATCTGAACTTGAGTAGCTTGGTGTCATACTTTGTCTAAGTGGTCACTTGCATAATCCTCAAAGCTCTTCTAGGTTGCATTTCATCCAAAAATTGTTCTCTTAATGCCTATATTGCTAAAAGGGGGAGAAAACGTAGAAAAGGCATCTTAGAGAATTAAAAAAAATGCTTTCTCATGATCATGTTGAACAATTGTCCTTGCATTTGGATCATGAGTAATATTGAGCTTTTTGAGAGATTTCTTGGTTTTTGGAGCTCTTTTCGAAAAATTGTCCTTTCAAGTGTTGAGCTCTAAAAATCTTCTCATCTATTTGGTCATGAGCTTTCTTTCTCTTTCAATTGGACCAAATATGATTTGTGCAATCAAATTGCTTTTCTTCCTTTGTTTTCAAACTCAAATTTGTGCCTTTTGTGTGGTTTGTCAATATACTCATCAAGGGGGAGATTGATGGACCATGTGGAGGTCCATCCATGTTTGTGATGAGTATTTGACTTTATTTGAGCAAGGTGTGCTTAGGTTTGAGTTTGATTTGACTCGGTATTGCATGTTTGAATTAATGATAATTGTGGACTAACATGCAGGAAGAAAAAGGTAAGTGTATTGTGGAATGTGCAAAATGGTTTGGTCCTTGTGGTATAGGTTCTTCAGGCAGCTATGGTCATTGTTGAGTACCGGGACTAGGTTGGGAGAACCGAGGTCCGGAGCAGTCGAGGATGTCGACGAGATGGTTAGGCTCAAACCAGGATCACTTGGACGTCATGGAAATGGACTTGAGGTGGCTCAAGATTTCCGGTTCGGGTTGGAGGCTCGAAGAGGTGGAAACTGAGCTGTCAAGTACGGCGGATGAAGGCCCGTTGCATCAGGTTGACCGGGTTTTGTTTAAAACCCATGTATGGCCAATGTGGCCCATGTAAAGCCCATGTGTGGGGGTGAAATGAGTGGGTTAATCCTAGCCCTTGGTGGAGTGCCCTAGGGTTTGGGACTCATCCAAGGGTGGTAAGCGGCCCTATAGTAGTATAAATAGAGGGGGAGGGGTGCCCTCCCTCACTTGAAGGTTTGAATTGCTCCTTTGAGCTTTGCCCACATGAAGTGAGGCTTTGTAAACCTTCCAACCAGAAAATACAAAGATTTTATTTACATTCTTGTGAATTTAAATTCTGCATTTACATTATGTCTTTACTTTACGCAATTTAAATTCAACATTTACTTTCCCGCATGTAAATTCTCTTAATTTACTTTCTCGCAATTTGGATTTGCCTCCTCTCCTTCTAAAAGCTGTTGATCAAGGATGTCTTGAGGGTGCTCATTTGGTTTTACATCTTTCTTGCACCCTAGGATAGACTAGAGATCAAGTTTCTATCAAGATTGCAAATTTGTCCTGAACTTGTTCTTCGCGCAGCAGTGAGTCTTCGATTTTTAGAAAAATCTAGAAAAATCCTTTTTGACTGATTCTTGTTGGAGAACGTGCTTGACTCATATATACATCTTTGGAAATTTGTTTATATCCACTGGGCTCACCGTTTGGGATCTATAATGTGAAAACTGAGCC
The DNA here is from genome assembly GCA_036346355.1 of Rhipidocladum racemiflorum. Lineage (NCBI taxonomy): Eukaryota > Viridiplantae > Streptophyta > Magnoliopsida > Poales > Poaceae > Rhipidocladum > Rhipidocladum racemiflorum. The sequence continues at coordinate 56,270,370 of CM070581.1, read as the reverse complement.
CCAAATTTCCTAATTGAAGATCCTGACTGTTCATATTTCTTCATTGTTCCTGATTTTTGTAAAAGGCTTTTTGTGGTGATTTTTGGTGGAGTGCTTCATGACTCATCTGCTCACAGGGTGAAAAATTCCCAAAAATTTTGGAGCAACAGAAGTCCACCATCCACCTGCTCTAAGTGAGGACAATTCCTGAAAAATCTGCTTTTGCTTTTCTAAAAGAGGCTTTTGTGTTTTGGCTTGATCTCTTTTAGAAAAGAAATATTTGAATTGATCCCTATTTGCTTTGGACACTTGACAACTAGGATTGTGATTTAAAAATCCCTCACATGATTCATGGTTCTCATCCATGTAAGCTAGGGATACACATAGTTGTCTAGTCGTTCCCGATTTTGCGGGTTTTGCGATTTTGAGGAGCATCGAGTTTCTTTGCGTGATTGTTTGGAGTACGCTGAGTAGGGGACAATTTTATTTGGGATCATTCACCCCCCTCTGATTGCCATCTCGATCTTTCAGAATGCATATGAATTCCCGTAGTGATCCTGCTGTATCATCTCATTTCTCGATTTGCACCTGTTGTACATGTTGTTGGGCCTCTATGTTAAACAGGATGCCGAGGAGACGAGCTATTCATGCACTCGTGGCTGGTGGTGCAGCTCAGGATGAGCAGAATTCGGCCGCAGCAGTGCTGAACCCAGTACTTCCTGACCCACCGTCGCCAGTATCTCACGACATAGATCTCAACACTCTCATGTACAAGCTGTGAATTGGAAGCATTGCACAGTCACCACAGCGCTCAGAATGAGGAGTTGCTTCAACCTCAATCCATGGCTCAAGTGCTTGTGATGCAGACCCGTCTGCTTGAGCGGCTAGTGTAGAATTCGGAGAACCTGGGTGCCACTGCCTATGGCGGTATGGCAGCGATGCAGCCTCGGACTGGATTGGCTGAGTTCCAACGGACTCGCCCACCGAACTTTTTTGCAGTGACAGATCCTCTGGACGCAGACGATTGGCTTCACGATGTCGAGTGCAAGCTCAATCTTGCGAGGTTCACTGATGATGAGAAGGTCCAGTATGCTGCATATTACCTCAAAGGAGCAGCTGCAGCATGGTGGGACAGCTTTAAGGCAATTCGTCCCGCTGGACAAGTCACAACCTGGGACGATTTCAAAGAGGCCTTTCGTGCAGTCCACATCCCCTCGAGTTTGATGGAAATCAAAAAGAGGGAATTCTATGACCTCAAGCAGGGATCCATGTCAGTTATGGATTACCTTCATAAATTCAATTACTTGGCTCGCTATGTTGCTGACGAGGTTCCGAGTGAGGGCCGGAGAACTGCCTTATTCCGGAAGCATCTTAATGAAGAAATTAAGCACTCACTCGTAGCTCTTGATTTTCCTAACCTCCAAGTGTTGGTTGATAAAGCGATCCGAGTGGAGGACAGTGCTAAGGCAGTCCCAGATAGCCGGTAGCGAAAGTGGCTAGCCCAGAAAGCAGCCAGTGCGGGCCCATCAAGGTCTCGCCCTGGAAAGGCAGTTAGTGCCCAGTCGGTCACTTTGCTGCCACCTAGGCCTCAGCGACCAGTTCCTTGTGCCTCTCAGTCTGCGGTTTAATCTTATAACTGCGGCGGGCAGGTTCAAGGTGGGCAGACCAGGACGACGTTGTTATCGTGCTTCGCATGCGAACAAGTGGGGCATTTTGCTAATGTTTTCCCGCAGCAACGACCTCTTTCGACTCGTCCTCCAGCCCAGAGTACTCCAGTTCATCCTCCATCTCCAGCAAATGGACGTGGTGGTCATCAAGCAGGCCGATCGGGTCCCCGCTCAGCTCAGAGTCCTGGTCAAGGCCGACTCAACTTGGTGACTACAGAACAAGCAATGCACCTGACGTGGTTCTTGGTACGTTTCTCGTGCATTCAGCTCCTACTATAGTTTTGTTTGATTCGGGAGCTTCTCATTCCTTTGTATCTTCGAGGTTTGTTAAGGATTAAGAAATCGAGACTAGTTTGCTAGGCAAATATATGCTAGTTCATTCTCCTGGCTCAGTTCTTCGAGCTCTATGTATTTGCCTAGGAGTCCTGATCGAGATTGAAGGAGTGAAGTTCAGTGGAGATTTGATCCAGATTGACACACCTGGACTTGATGTAATCCTGGGAATGGATTGGCTATCCAAGAACCAAGGACGCATCGATTGTGCCAATCATTCTATTTCTTTGCTTTCAAGTTCGGTTGAACTCAAGTCCGTCGACCGTGCGGAAACCCTCTATTCATTCTCTATCTGTTCCAGAGATGGGTCAAGTGACGGTAGTCTGTGAGTATCCCGATATCTTCCCTGAAGAGTTGCCGGGATTACCTCCAGACAGAGATCTGGAGTTCATTATTGACTTGCTACCTGGAACCGCACCAATCTCCAAGCGGCCTTATCATATGCCCTCTGATGAGTTGCTCGAGCTCAAGAAGCAACTCAAGGAGCAGCTAGCGAAAGGTTTTATCCGACCTAGCTTATCACCGTGGGGTAGTCCAGTGCTCTTCATCAAGAAGAAGGACGGCAGTCTTCGCATGTGCGTCGACTATCGTTCGTTGAACGAAGTCACAATCAAGAATAAGTATCCTCTTCCGCGAATCGATGATCTGTTTGATCAGTTGAGCGAAGCTCAGATCTTTTCCAAGATTGATTTGAGACTCAGATATTTCCAACTTAAGATCCGACCAGAGGATATTCAGAAAACTGCGTTCACTACTCGGTACGGATTGTACGAGTATACCGTGGTTTCATTTGGTCTTACCAATGCACCTGCCACGTTCATGAATCTTATGAACAAAGTGTTCATGGAATATTTGGACAAATTCGTGGTAGTGTTCATTGATGATATTCTCATGTACTCCAGAAGTGAGCAAGAACATGAATTTCATTTACGAAAAGTGCTCGACAAACTTCGCGAGCATCAGCTGTAAGCAAAATTCAGCAAATGTGAATTATGGCTCAAGGAAGTCGCATTTTTAGGTCATCTTCTTTCTGGAGGTGGAGTTGCCGTTGATCCGCGCAAGGTGCAAGATGTGATTGATTGGGAACAGCCTCGGACTGTTCCTGAGATTCGGAGTTTTCTTGGTCTTGTCGGATACTATTGGCAGTTCATTGAGAATTTCTCCAAGGTTGCAAAGCCACTGACTGAACTACTCAAGAAAGAGAAGAGATTTGAGTGGTCAGTAGCCTGTGAGGCAAGCTTCCAAGAATTGAAGCAAAGACTTACCTCTGCCCCGATTCTTGTTTTGCCGGATATACACAAGAGCTTTGACGAGTACTGTGATGCTTCACGTTAGGGTCTTAGTTGTGTATTGATGCAGGAGGACAAGGTTGTAGCTTATGTTTCATGTCAATTCAAGCCCCACGAAGCCAATTATTCGACTCATGATTTAGAATTGGCGGTAGTGATTCACGCTCTAAAACTATGGCGTCATTACCTCATCGGAAATCGATGTGAGATATACACTGACCACAAGAGCCTGAAATACTTCTTCACCCAACCAGATCTAAACCTGAGACAGCGCAGATGGTTAGAGCTGATCAAGGATTATGATCTGGGAATTCATTATTATCCAGGCAAAGCTAAAGTGGTTGCAGATGCCCTCAATCGCAAACTGCACACCATTAATGCTTTGACTCTTGTCAATCAACCGCAGTTACTGGATGACTTCAGGAGACTCAATTTGGAAGTGGTTAACGAAGGGTCATTGCAACCTTAACCCTGGAGCCCACTCTTGAGTCCCAAATCAAAGCCGCACAACCCATTGATGAGAAAGTGGCTGAGATCAAACGCAATCTGAAAGAAAGCACACCCTCAGAGTTTTCGGAGAAAGCTGATGGAATGGTCATGCGTGGACGCCAAGTCTATGTCCCGAACGACCAGGAGATCAAGAAACTGATTCTGAAAGAAGCTCGCGATACTCCTCTTTCGATCCACCCCGAAAGCATTAAAATGTACCAGGATCTCTGAGAAAGTTTCTGGTGGCCTGGTATGAAGAAGGATATTGCCACATTTGTCGCCACTTGTGACGTAAGTTAGTGAATTAAAGCGGAGCATCAGCGTCCTGCGGGATTTCTGCAGCCTTTGAAGATTCCAGAGTGGAAATGGGATGAAGTCAGCATGGATTTCATCACTGGTTTGCCGAGATCATTGAACAGCCATGACTCCATTTGGGTAATCGTGGATCGATTATCGAAAGTGGCTCACTTCATTCCGGTCCACACCACTTATAATGGAGCCAAGCTTGCAGAACTTTACCTGAACCACATCGTTCGACTGCATGGTGTTCCTAGGGTCATTGTGTCTGACCGTGGAACCCAATTCACATCACGGTTCTGGAAAAATCTGCATGAACTTCTCGAGACTAAGCTGTTCTTTAGTACGGCTTACCATCCTCAGACCGATGGTCAGACTGAAAGGACAAATCAAGTCTTGGAAGACATGCTGAGAGATTGCGTGTTGTCCTACAGCACGAAGTGGGAGAAGTGCTTAGCCTTTGTTGAATTCTCCTACAATAACAGTTATCAAACAAGCCTCCAGATGTTACCGTTCGAAGCACTTTATGGAAGAAAGTGCCGAACACCTCTGTTCTGGTCTGAAATTGGCGAAAGACAATTCTTCGGTCCTGCTGTGATCCAAGAGGCCGAAGATCTTGTCAAGTTGATTCGAGATCGACTGAAGGAAGTCCAGTCGAGACAGAAAAGCTACGCCGATAATCGTCGCCGCAAACTGAGTTTTGATGTGGACGACCTTGTCTACCTCAAAGTCTCACCGTTACGAGGCACCCGACGATTCCAAGTTCATGGGAAGTTAGCACCGTGATACGTCGATCCGTACCACGTACTTGCGAGGAAAGGTGAAGTTGCTTATCAGATTGAACTTCCACCTCAGCTTTCTGAGATACACTACGTGTTTCACGTGTTGCAGCTAAAGAAATGTCTTCGAGCTCCCACAGAACTCACCCCGCTAGAAACTATCGATCTTCAGCCTGATTTGTCGTATCACGAGCATCCGATTCAAATACTTGATGAAGCCGAGCGTCATACTCACAATCAAGTCATCAAGATGCTCAAGATCTAGTGGAGTAACCACACCCATGAAGAAGGAGGAGCGAGCAGCGCGGGCGAGGAGAAGAACGAGCAGCACGCCGATGTACCCAGGTTCGGGCCCCCAGCGTGGGTTATAGCTATACGTCCTGCTTGGTCATTGTTGATATTAGTAGAGGTGGTTACAGGGCTTCTCCCTAACCGAGTCGGCCTTGAGCTCAGTCCAATCTCTAGCAAGAAGAAGCTATTATCATCTTTCTTGCCATCCCCCCTCTCTCCATGCACCCGAGCTCCCTTATATAGGCGGGGTTGGTCCGGGCAGGTGAGAGGGTAACGTCATGCTGAACTACAAGTCATTATTACACCCGTCACATTTAGTCTTGTTGTAACACCCGTGTTTTGTAATTAAGCTTAATCAAGCTAATTAAATGTGGATTAGTGCTCTAACTTGTTTTTGAATCTTAATCTGGAGTTATCCTCTTGTGATTTCCCTTTTGTCATTTTGTTCGGTCATTTTCCTCGATCGGAGCCATTAAATTCGATTTTGGATGATTTCTCGAATCGTGTAGGTGGAAGCCCAAACCTAAGTTTCTAAACCTTCATTAGGACCCCTCAAACTTATTCCAAAAGTCCTCAAGACACTTGAACAAGAGCCGTTGCAAAAATCAGAATTCCAAAGTTTTCAGCTGCTGGGGGCGGCAATACCGCAGAATATGTGCAGACTATCGGCCTAAGCGGCATTACCGGTAGTTCTGGCCATCTTCTTAGCCGAATCATCTGGAACTGGGGAGTCAACTGTATACTTATCTCCTCGGTTCCCGTGCCCGTTCTTTTCCTCAAAACGCTAGGGGGAGACGCCCTCACCCTCCCTCTCACTCATTTCCTCCCTCTCCCACTCTCTCTTGCTCTTCCCTTCTTCTTCTTCTTCTTCCTCCAACTCATGCTCTCACTTCTCCTCGCCTGTGCCGGCTGGTTGGAGCTCGAGGAGACCAAGAGGAAGCAAGAGCAAGGGTGGAGAAGCAACCCCAAGCCTCCGAGAAGCTGCTTGCTCGGTGGATTTGAGGTTTGAGCTCAATCTCTTGAGTTAATCGCAAACCCTAGTTTCTTCTCTTCCTCCCTCTCTTCTTTTCCTTTTTGTTAAACCCTAGAAACCCTAGTTCTAATTGGGGATCATTCTTTTCCCTAAGTTGTTAGACCTAGGTTGGGGTTAGAAGGATCCTTTCGTGAGATTGGGTCATTTCGAAAACCCTGATCTACCTTTCTTTGGACTTGTTCGCCTCAAAAAGTCATTTCTCGAATTTTTGGAATCTTCCCTTTTGAAACCCTAGCACCTGAAAGTCGAGGAAGCGACCCGGGGATATACTCCATGCCTCGAAGGATGATTCTTGTGGAAGAATCGAGTTTGAAACTTGATTCTGGTCCAGAATCGGATTTGGAGTAAATTAGGGTTTTCGGGTTTAAGGAGTCCGATCATCATGCATCGAGGGTTGTAGTCATTCTCTCGATCGTGTAGGACCTTAGTGCACTAACGGAGCCAGTACGCGTGATGCAAATCCGCTGCTTTGGTAGATTTGCAAAAGTTGCACTTTGGGCATTCGGAGTGATTCTGTGTTCCGAAGTCCCAAAGCTCTCAAATCCAATGCGTATGTGTCCCTAGTGCCAAAGGAATCCCTTTGCCGCGATAAAAATTGAGTTTTGACACATTTTTTAGTCGAAATCCATTTTCGTGTCGTTTCCGGGATCCGTTTGGTCAAAAAGTGAGAACTTGAGCAAACAAGTTCAGAACTTGACGGAACCTACGTGAATGGGTCCCTAGTAACCTAGTCATGCCCTCGTGTCGAAGTTCCGAAATCATTCGCGCAAAATCCCACTTTTTGGGAAACTTTGCTCTGGAAAGTCGGCACTACCGCTGTCTGGGGAGCGGTACTGCCGGAAAGCCAGTACTACGGGATTTTCTCCGCCGGTAGTTAAAAACCAAAGAGGTTCCCTTCTCGATCTCTGGCAACCGGCACTACCGGGCAACGAGGCCGGTACTACCGCCCTCGCGGAAGGACCAGAGCTAAATTCTAGGGAGCACCCATTTTTGTCCCATGCGAGCGGCACTACCGGGTATACCAGACGGTACTGCCAGCCTCAGAGCGGTACTACCGCCTGTTAGCCACCGGTATTGCCGGGATCAGGGCAAAAATCTAGATTTCTTTTCCGTTTAAGTTCTCGCTTTCCGTTTTCGATTCTTATTGGTATTTAATTACTTCTTTACCTGTTTTGGTCGATGATTTTGGTCTTTTGCTTTTCACGTAGACGTTGACGTGGCGCATGTGGCAGATGACCCCGACTACGTCCCAGAGACCAAACTCGTCGAAGAGTAAACAGGCAAGCACCCCCATTGAACATGTTGAACCCATAATTGCAAATTGTATTTTCTGATTGACAAAGCTACTATGCATGCTTGTATTTTCATTACAATGTTAGTTGTGGGAAATTGGTAGTTAACCCTGGGATGATGGATATCCTCAATTTAAATTGAGCTGAGTACCTTGTCCAACCCTAGAGTAAAATTAGACATGAAACTAAATGTCAAGAGGCTATTAAAGTAATATTTGCATACGCTTAGCCTCGCAGTAGTAATTGTTGCAGGAGATCGTGATTCACTCAATTATATATCTCCTGGAACTATTCGGTAGATGGTTGGAATTTGGACCTCGGGTTGGGAATTCAGGTGGTTGGTTCAATTTGCTGAAAAAGGGAATGGTTGCGTGAGTAAAATGGAAATTCGGAGAGTTTAGACCTGGGCGAGATGTGTGGAGTTCGGTGATTGGATTGGTTGGTCCGGTCGGGCTTGGTTATTTCGAATGGGTAGAATGGAATGGTTGTTGGAATGGATCCCAAGCCAGGGGCTTGTTTTGGGACGAATGTGGTTTTCGGTTGGTTCCTTGCTATGGGAAGGTTGTGCCGCTAGTGCCGATCCTCTGTGGGCGTAGCAAGTGGTTGGAAGATCTCTCCTGAGTGACCCTAAGGACTGAACTTGATGCTATTACTGAGTCGAATTGTGCAGCCACATGTGCCAGTATGGGATGGCCTTAGCCTAGTATGGGGAAAAGGATATGGTCTTGCATTTAAGGAGGGCAAAGGGGTATGGATACACCTATGGTAGCAGTGTATTCTAGGGACTCTCTCGTCGAGGCGTCGAGGGAGAGTTTGCCCAATACAACAGTAATGCCTCTACGGGGCGGTTGTGGACTGGTGGGAGCCCTTAGGGACCACTAGTGACCGTTGTGGCCGTAGACAGGGACTCACATTATCGGGCTGATGCAAGATTTGAACCCTGATATCTCGAAAGGTTTCGTCACTATCTAGCAACACGGGTACTTCTGGTATCACGTGGCATGGATGACATGATTGCTAGAACGTGTCATGTGGGTACAGTGTACAATCTCTGCAGAGATAGACAAACTAATCGATTAGCCGTGCTCACGGTCATGAGCAGCTTGGGAAGTACTGTCAAGTATAGCTTTTGGGATTGTTTGATTTTGTAAAACTGATGGTTTTGAGTTGGCCTGGATTGGTGTGAGTCCGGTTGTTTGGAAAATGGGAAGGTGTGGTTAAAGGTTGGAAATAGATTGGTTGGATTTTGGTTTCGGTTAAACTATTGATTATTGTTACTTACTTTGAAATGCTTTTCCATAATCTCTTTACTTTTGCGGATATTTGAATCTATTATCGTATTGTAAATAAAATTTGCTTTGTGCTCAAAAGACATAGTGTAGAAACCTGATTACCTTTGACAAAACCTGCATGTCTATATATAATTTCCATACAGTAAAGTCTTGCGTGTACATACGTGTACTCACCGTTTGCTCTAACGGATTTTGGTCAGAGGAAGAAGAAGGTAATGAAGATAACCCCGACGAGTCGCAGTTCGCTATGGAGTTCGACGATTTTGCTGAGGGTTAACTGGATCCCTTCCTGTCAGTTGCCTGAGGGGGATGGCACACTGCACCTTTCTTTTGGACTTTCGCTGGATTTTATTCCGTCTTTTGAACTTGTGTAGGCTATGGAGCCATAACTTGTAATATTAAATTATTGTAATAACCATGACCTTTCAGATGTAATATATTTACTGTTGCATGGATATGATCTGTCTCGAATGACAACGTGTGGATACTGGGCTACTGATCCAGGGAACCAGTATTAGACACACGGTTGCGGGAAGCTTGGATCGTGTTCGATCGGTTGTCACGTGCACTTGCCTCAAGTGTTGCCGACCAATTGGCCTCAGTCCGAGTACGGATTTAGTTTAGCAGTCGCATGTTATTATGGGTTGCATTAATCTCTAGTCCGATGCAACATCAATAACCCAGTTTGCTAATCCGAGTTCGGAGCCCCCACACTTGTCTTCCAGCCTCATTCTTTGTGTAGCCGCCCGTCCCGCCCGGTCCGCCCGGGGTATGTGTGAGGCGTCAGAGGGACAGTCTGTCTTCGCAATTAATGGCCCTAACATAGCGTGTCAGTGGGAGGAGGCTTCACCGAAGCCTCCTCCTCCGCCTCTTGGTGCGCCAGCCTGCTTGCCTGGCCGCCACTTGGGCCGGCACCCGGCGAGAGGGGCCTGGTCGCCCGGCCGCCATGTGGGCCGGTGCCTGGCGAGAGGGGCCTGGCACCCGCCTGCTCGCTGGGTCATCTATCTTGATTACGGCAGAGAGGGTACCCCGGGCATAAAATACGCCGACAAGTGGAAAAGGGGTAAGCTAAGTTGATTTTTTGATCCGGGGGGCCTATGACCCCAGATCCGGTTGGGTTCTTGCTGTATCCGAATTGGGAAGTGGGCCCCTGGCCATCTACTCGTGGGTAGATGGCTGTGGCCTTCTGTCGGGACCCGAATTTGCAAATCCGAACCCTCTGTGTATTCAGCACTAGTCCAGGAACGCGCTAGTGCACACAGTCTCAACATTGGTAAATATCACAATCATACCACTCGATACTAATAAAGTACTTTAATTAGATAATCAAACTGGTTGCTTGACCTTAAGGTCAAGTTACAAATATACGCCTCGCAGGGCGAAACTTAATAAAAGAGAAATAACGGCAGCGGTAAAACAAGATAACTTCGTGGCGCCATCCAGTATACCACAGGCAACTGACTGGGCTCGCTCCCTAGTTAGACGGTTCCTCTTGGAGCTCCTCCTCCAAAGATGGTGTAGACTCTTCTTCAACTGGTGTTGTATTGCGGCAAGGGTGAGTACTTGGTACTCAGCAAGTCATGCACAGAATGCAAGCTAATATACTACATGCATGGCTTAGTACAAAGGAATAGCTAAGGGCATAATTGCAGTAAACAGCATTTGACAAGTAGCAATAGTAGATTCGAAAGCAGTAGAAACAAGTATAACATCAATAACTTTTCCAGGAATTAAATAAACATCTTTTCCATTCCTAATTCACATTTCCATCAACATCATTAATAAACCAAACCCTACCTTTCAAGTCCAAGTTATTTTCAAGAAAGTCTAACCCTTGACTGTAATTCCCGAGCGATGTCCAATACCGCGGACACGGCTATTCGAATAGATTTTACACTCTGCAGAGGTTATGCACTTTACCCACAAGATACAGTCAAACACCACAAAGGCGAGTGTCTCAGAATAGTCTTTCGTAAACTTCTAACAAAGCACAAGTGGTCCTCTCCTGTTGCACACTAACCCTTCCCTTAGCGAAGGCGAAGTTTTGGCCAATCCACTGCTAGATGGGTACTGGCCTGCAGCCGATGACGCTCCCCCATACAACTACACAAAGGGTGTAGTTGACATCCTGAGGTCCCACAGGTACGTTATTAGCAACTTATTCAACTAGGTCCGTCCCATTACAGACATGTGGTTGCACGTTTGACTCAGTTCAAAGGCTCGCAAGGTTAAGTCCTTAGGGTGACCAGGGCAAGACTACCCGAAGAACCAAAACAATGTTCCCTGTGCCACAACTGGCCCACCCGATCATTCTTGCCACATGCCCCGGTCGAAAGCTATTTATCAAACCCCAGTTGATTACCATGCACCACGTGCCATCGACATCGCAACACATGATACCTTTCCAAAACAGGTTCAATATGTCATTAAGTCAATATTAACATTTGATTGTCCAAAATCATGTCATGAGCACGTAGCAGGTCTAAGCAATACACTACAACGATCTAAATTCCCATGTTGGCAATTTAGTAATGTCCAACTATTTAATCCTCAACTAGGGTGACAAGGGGTCATGGCACATATTTAATTAACCAAGGTGTCATACAACAATTTGGCATTTATCTAATTTCCCATAATTAAATAAAGCATTTTCTAATTAAACTAGCATGCAATAGTTTAAATCGAATTAATTTGAAATTGGGATCAACATGGTCAAAGCACAACTTGCCTTCAAAGAGTACTTGGTCTTGGTCCTGAGCTGGCTCCTGGGTCAACACTTCACCTTCGGCCTTGGGCACTTCAACGTCTACTCGTAAAGCGTGCAAATAGCAATAAATAAATAAATAGTAGACAAAAAGTGTCCAAACATCCAAATAAAGTTCACAAACAGAGAGAGCATAATTTTATGAATTTTTAGAAACTGGAATCGTCAAATTCGGAGTTTAAATGCAAAAGTTATAACCGTTTAAAGTTTAAAGAAAACATTAATTAATTATAAACAGAGAAATATTCATTATCAAAAATTAATTAAAATTCATATTTGAGTAGGTCTCATTTTTATGAAAATTTAGAAATTTGAATCACTCAAATCAGAGTTGAAACACAAAAATTATAAGCATTTGAAGTTTGAATCAAATTTTGAAATCAATATTTCGAATTAATAAATCATTTTCTTTTTCGGAAATTCATTTATTGCGTCAGCATGACACGTGGACCAATCGGGAGCCGCCATGTCGCCTCGGGTCCATGGACCCGGCGCACGGTTTGGCTCGGTCCACCGTGGACTCTGTCCACGGCTCGTGTCTCTGACAAGTGGGCCCTGCCGGTGACGTCAGCACACAGCTCAGCCGAGTGGGCTGACAGGCGGGCCCCACCGTGACATCATGGTGCGGCTTGGCTTGGTCGCTGACACGCGGGCCCCGCGTGACGTCACGGCTGACGTCAGCGGCGACCGGCGTGGCCGCGCTGACCGCGACGGTCAGTCTCCTCGCCACGTGGCGTGATCTCGGCCTTTGATTTGAAAATCAACGGCCCAGATTAGATCTGGCTTAACGCAGTAGAAAACTACTCGGCTGATCTAGACCGTTCGATCTTGATCAGACGGTCAAGATCCAATCTAATGAATACAACGCGGCTAACCCTAGCCGTTCGATCTAGATCTAACGGCTGAGATTGGATCCAGTACGGTGCGGTTCTAGCTACGTGGCACAACCTAAGCCGTTGGAAATAGATCTAGAGGATTAGAACGTGGGATCTCACCGGGGGTGACGTGGACGATTCTGGGCCCTTGGATCAGGATCAGACGGTTGGTGGAGCTCGATCGACGGCGATGGCGCGCGGTGGAGCTGGCTCACCGGAGACGAGGACGGCGACACGCCCGACGGCGTTTGGGTGCGATTCCGGCGAAGTGAAAGGTCCCCTCTGGCGCGGCTTGACCTTGCGGTTCCGGATCTGAGCTCAACGGCGGCGGCGGAATCGGCGATTAACCGCGGCGGAGTGCAAGACCAACTACGGCGAGCTCGCGCGGGCAAACGGTGGCGGCTCAGGCGACATGGGCTAGGGCTACGGGTGCGCACGGAAGTCGGCTACCCGGTGGCGGCGGTGGCGCATTAAATTGGGCCCTCTGCGACCGTGAAAGTCGCGAAAACCGAGGCCCACACAGTTGGGGCGGCGGAATCCGAATTGGATTCGGATTGGGTGACGTGGCTCAACGTGAGCCGTTGGATAGAGATCCAACGGTGCGAGGGTTTGGGCTCGGTCCGCTCGGCGACTTGGTCGCCTGGCCGGGCTTGGGTTCGGGCGACGTGGCTCAATCTCGGCCGTTCGATCTTGATCGGACGGTCGAGAGGGTTAGGGTTAGGCGACTGGGTTCAACCGGATCGGCTGGCTCGGGTCGGACTCGAGTCTGACTTGGACTCGGGTCCGGTCGGATGAACAGTACAAACCAACTCAATTTTTCCAGCGATTAAATAATCCAATTAATTCCCAGAAATTCATTTAATTCATTAAAAATAGCTAAACACTCAGAAAAATTCCAGAAAATATTTTGGAACATTTTGGACTCAAATAAAATATTTCCAACAAAATTTTATTTGCAAAGTCAAATTCTTTAATTATTTCAAAAGGGGATAAATTCAAATAAATTCCAAATAAATCCAAATAAATTCCAGAAAATTCCAAAAATTCACCAAAGTGCCAAATCTTGATTAAATTCATGAAAAGAAAAAATTTGGGGTGTTACACCTTCCCCGACCCAAACGGGAGCCCGTATGAAACACAATTGGAGTCTGTCCCAAATTGGATCTGATTCGAGTCCGAGGGAATGAAAGCGTTGTTGGAGGCTCTCCCAGATTGGATCTGGTCCAAATCTGAAAGGGCGAGCCTGCCGAGTTCGTCAGCGTTGAAGATTAGGCTCCCAAAATAGAAAACCTGGCTAGGAGCAAAGGGGACATTGATTCCATTGAAGGAAGCCATCGAGCTTGATGAGATTGATCTTCGTGCGATCCCCTACCTAGCTTGCCAACTATCGACATTTGTTGTCGGCAATAATGAATACGGGGCTATACGCTGGATCCAAACTTGATGGAAACTGAAGATAAGGGATTATATAGGTTCAGGCCCTCAGCGGTGGAGTTAATACCCTAGTCTTGTGCTTCGGAATTATGAGTCGCTTGATCTTTTTCTCTCTCGTGTCTTCTCTAGGGTCCCCCGCCCCCTTATATAGGAAAGGGGTAGGAGAGTCCGAGTCGGTTACATGGTACAATCCTGGTAGGTTACAGGGCAAGGATTCTATCTTTGATCCTTTCTGCCAGATACGTTATCGCCTAGGATTACGATCCTATCTTTCTTAACAAGAGTCGGTTACCATCTCCTGCCCTTCCTTATTAGGCACAACAGCGATAGTCCAGATGGCGCTCGACCTCGCATGGCTGGTTCAGCCTGTCTCCTTTTGGTTGGCCCATGCGGCCCGCCATGAAGATACCCGGGGGTCCATGTACCACACACTAGCCTCGGTGATGTACATCACGGTGGTGTCCATCCATGGGCATCATGATAGGGATCCAACCTGATGCTACCATGGGAAGGTGCCGAGCCCACTCTCGACGTTACTCAATGGGGTGAATGTCACCATCATCTAACTCCACCATGACCTTCCCGAGATGGCACAAATTTACCTTTACTATCCCTCGTGTGAGTAGGATAGTTTGGATAGCATCTATGTGACAGTGGATGCCATGATGGATCCATCATTCTCGAGGAATGTGGGGCTAGTGAGGTCCCTTGATAGGTATCTCGTGTGCCTCCATGATGACTTGATCCTCACATAACACTGCATTGCCGAGCTGGAGACTCATATGGCGCCACTGTTGCACCACGGCTTCTTCTCCATGGAGATAGTGTATGGTGAGCATGAGGTGTACGAGCCCACAAAGGACCTTCCACATCCATATGGCTCATATAGCCGCATCATCCATCGTGCGCGCATGTCGATGGGAAGCTATGGACATCGTCTTTTGACCGCTCGCTTTCTCTCTTTTCTTTGGTCCACGGGCGCAAGTACGAGTTGATGATGCCTATTGCACCTCCTTCACAGTCCGCTGCTCATGACACTCCCGATGCTGTCGACAATGGTGGCAATGCTTAGATGTGACTAGATGATCTAGAAGTGTGAGCTCACTTTTGGGTTGTAATATGAGCTAATTTGAGATGTACTTTTGTTATGTAAACTTGTAAAAGAATTAATGGGGTGGTTTGCATTAGCTGTTGTTGACCCCCATGATGTATCTCACTATGTATGGCAATTGAATCGTGTTAATGTCATCTCCTTTATCGCAAAATATGAATTCTACCCTTGCTGTCCACAATTTCATTTGAGCTAAATATTCGGTTTTTGAACTCGAATACATGATCTTGTTCATCCTACCTTCAATTTACTTCCATATGAAGTCATTTTCTTATTCGTTATGCATGAATTGCTCAATTATCATGTGTATAACATGATGCCAATGACACGATCAATACACGTGCTCTTGGCAAGTGGTGCTATCCATGAAGGCCACATTCTAGAGGGTGAGGTGCCCAATCCGACACAACCCAATCCGCTACACCCAGGATCTCAAAGCCTTGAGGCACAATGCTCAGGCACACATATAGAAGAGAAAGAGAGCACTCATAACTATCAAGAGGCCAAAAGTGAGGGATTGCCCCCTCCTCCATCAATGTCACAAGTTCTCATAATGCAAACTCGCCTCCTCAAGAGGATGGTATAAAATACTGAGAAACTCAATGCCACAGCATGTGATGGAATGGCAGCCATGCTGCCTCAATCCCGCTTGGCTGAGTTCCAACGGACTCGTCCTCCGAGCTTCATTTCAACAACTGACCCTTTGGATGCTGATGACTAGCTTCACAACATCGAGTGCAACGTCGACATCACAAGATGCAACAATGAAGAGAAGGTGCAATACGTTGCATATTACCTTCAAGGAGCCACTGCAACTTGGTGGGATAGTTATAAGACTATTCACCCACCAGGCCAAGTGACTACCTAGGATGTTTTCAAAGATTCCTTCCGCACTGCACACATCCCCCTCAAGTTTAATGGAGATCAAAAAGAAGGAATTTGATAATCTCAAGCAAGGATCCATGTTTGTCATGGACTTTCTCCACCAATTCAATTATCTTGCCCGATATGTCGCGAATGAAATACTGAGCAAGGCAAGAAAGGTTGCTCTCTTTTGGGAGTGCCTAAATGAAGAAGTGAAGCAGTCACTCGCTACTCATGACATCCCCCAATATCCAAGTATTGGTTTATAAGGCAATTCGTGTGGAGGACAATGCAAAATCAGTGATCGAGAGCTGAAAGCGCAAGTGGTTGGCACAAAAATCAGCAAGCAATGCTCCCTCAAAACCGCATGCTTGGCCACCTTCCAGTGCTTGTTCCTCTGCACCGCCACCTCCAAGACCTCAAGGGTATACTCCTCGCCCCTCTTCACTAGCAATTCAGCCTTATAACCATGGAGGACAATCGTCCGGAGTCCAAAATCGGGCTATTGTCGTCACCTGCTTTGTTTGTGGTGATAATGGACACTTCACCAACAACTGCGCACACAACAGGCCACCTGTGACTCAACCTCAACCTTAGAATGCTCCACTTTGACCTCAAGGTCCAACACATGGACGTGGAGGCCGCAAAGGAGGCAGACTAGCTCAAGTCTTTGGATGTGGCCGTCTAAATCATGCAACTACTAAAGAAACGAATGATGCACCTGATGTGGTGCTGGGTATGTTTCTTGTGCATTCAGCTCCTACTTTGGTTTTATTTTATTTTGGAGCATCTCATTCATTAATATCCACAAATTTCATGGAGCAACAAAAGATCAAAGTCAACTACCTAGATAACAACATGTTAATCTATTCACCCGGGTCCGTCTTGAAAGCAAAACTTATAAGATTGGGAGTTAGAATTGTGATCAAAGGTGTGGATTTCAAAGGTGATCTAATCAACATCAATTCACTAGGGCTTGATGTCATTCTCATCATAGATTATCTATCGAAGAATCAGGGACACATTGATTATGCCAACCAAATAGTTTCCTTGGTCAATTCCGATGGTGTACATGTCAAATACACCTCCAATTAAACCTCCACCTCGCAACACCCATCCCTCCACTCTCTCTTAGTCTCAGATATATACCCTCTACCAGTTGTTTGTGAGTACCCTAATATATTTACAGAAGATCTACCAGGTTTGCCACCAAACCGAGACCTGGAGTTCATTATCAATCTTCTGCCAGGAACAACACCCACTTCCAAATGGCCTTATCATATGCCCCTAAATGAGTTAGTTGAATTAAAGAAAAAACTCAAGGTGCAGCTAGATAAAGGTTTCATTCGACCTAGCTTGTCTCCATGGAAAAGTTCAGTGCTATTCGTCAAGAAGAAAGATGGTAGTCTTCGAATGTGTGTCGACTACCAATCATTGAATGAAGTCACCATCAAGAATAAATATCCTCTTCATGAATTGATGATTTATTTGATCAAATGAGTAGAGCTCGAGTTTTTTCAAAAATTGACTTGAGATTGGGCTATTTTCATCTCAAATTCACACTAGAAGACATCCCAAAGACTGCCTTCACCACTCGCTACGGTTTGTATGAGTACACCATGGTTTCTTTTGGGCTTACTAATGCACCTACCACTTTCATGAATATTATGAATAAGGTTTTCATGGAATACTTGGACAAACTCGTGGTGGTATTCATTGATGACAACCTCATCTACTCCAAGAACAAAGAAGAGCATGGGCTTCACTTGCATATGGTGCTTGACTAACTTCGAGAGCATCAACTATATGCAAAGTTTAGCAAGTGTGACTTCTGGCTTAAAGAAGTTGGCTTCCTAGGCCATGTTCTTTCTAAAGGAGGCATTGTTGTTGATCCGAGCAAGATGCAAGATGTGCTCGCTTGGGAACAGCCCCGAATCATTCCTGAGATCCAACGTTTCCTTAGTCTCATTGGATATTATCGTCGTTTATTGAGAACTTTTTAAAAATTACAAAGCCAATGACCGATCTACTCAAGACGAGAAGAAATTTGAGTGGTTGTCAACATACAAATCAAGTTTCCAAGAGCTAAAACAAAGGCTCACAATAGCCCCAATACTCATTTTGCCAGACATGCACAAGAGTTTCGATGTGTATTGAGATGCATCCCGTCAAGGGCTCGGTTGTGTGTTGATGCAAGAGGACAAGGTTGTAGCTTATGCTCCATGTCAATTGGAGCCTCATGAAGCCAATTATCCTAATCATAATTTGGAATTGGCAGCCGTCATTCATGCACTCAAGATATGGCTGCATTATCTAATCTGTAGCCGATGTGAAATATACACCGATCATAAAAGTTTAAAATATTTCTTCACTCAACCAGATCTGAACCTTAGTCAGTGAAGATGGCTTGATTTAATTAAGGATTATGATCTGTGGATCCATTATCACCCTAGCAAGGTGAATGTGGTAGCTGATGTGCTCAGTTGGAAGCTACACATTGTCAATACCTCAATTCTTGTCAATCAGCCAGAGCTACTTGAAAAGTTCCGCAAACTCAACCTGGAAGTGGTTAAAAATGGGTATGTTGTAGCCCTGACCCTACAACCAACCTTTGAATCACAAATTGAGGCCATCCAGCTCAAGGACGCAAGAGTGGCTAAAATTAAGCGCGAGATGAAAGATGATGTGCCATCTGGATTCTCTAACAATGCCGATGGTTTGGTCATGTGTGGACAACGAATATATGTTTCAGATAACCAAGAGATCAAAGAGGTGATCCTAAAACAAACCCCATGAATCTACTCTTTTAATACATCCTAGAAGCACCAAGATGTACCAGGACCTTTGAGAAAGATTTTGGTGGCTTGATATGAAAAGGGATGTTATCGCGCACGTTGCTATTTCCGACATGTGCCAACATATAAAAGCAGAGCACCATAATGGAAATGGAATGAAGTTGGCAAGGACTTCATCACCAGCTTACCAAAGACGTCAAATGGGCATGACTCTATATAGGTTATTGTTGATTGTTTGAGTAAAGTGGCTCATTTTATTCTAGTACACATCACTTATAGTGGAGCCAAGTTTGTAGAACTCTACTTGAACAATATTTTTGGCTTCACAGAGTTCCTAAGGTCATCATTTCTGACCGTGAGCTGCAATTCACCTCCCGGTTCTGGGAGAGCTTACACGAGCCCCTCGGAACTAAGCTATTCTTTATCATAGCTTTTCATCAACAAACGGGAGGATAAATTGAAAGAACGAATCAGATTCTGGAGGACATGTTGAGAGCTTGCATGCTGTCCTATAGCACGAATTGGTAGAAATGCTTAGTGTTTGCCGAGTTTTCTTACAATAATAGCTGTCAAGCAAGTCTCCAAATGTCGCCCTTTAAAGCACTCTATGGAAGGAAGTGTAGGACGCCTCTGTTTTAGTCTGAAGTAGGCAAAAGAAAATTCTTTGGACCAACCATAATCCAAGAAGCCTAAGACCATGTCACTATAATAAGAAATTGGTTAAAAGAGGCGTAGTCATGACAAAAGAGCTATGCCGATAACCGTCGCCACGAGTTAAGCTTTGAGGTGAATTACTTTGTTTACCTCAAGTTCTCACCACTATGTGGCACTCAATGATTCCAAGTCAACGGAAAGTTGGCCCCTAAATTCATCGGTCCATACCGAATACTCGTGAAAAAAGGTGATGTGGCATACCAACTCGAACTTTTGTCTCAACTTTCATATTTACATGATGTATTTCATGCATCTAAGCTAAAGAAATGTCTTCAAGCTCCCACTAAGCCAATCACTTGGACACCATTGACTTATAACCCGATCTTTCTTATCGCGAACATCCAGTTCACATCCTTGACAAAGGTGAGCGTCACACTCGCAATCATATCATCATGTGAAATCATGTGATAAAAAATTGGCTTGGTGATGAATTTGGTATTGCAAAGTGGTTGCTCATGACATGTGTGGTGCATGTGCATGTGTTGTTTCAGATGCTTAATTGATATGCTTGTGATAGCATGATAATTATTTTGCTTGATGCAATGCGCTCGTGTGAGTGGTTGCATGGACTGATCTTGAGTCAAGTCATGGACTTGTGCTCGGAATATTGTTTCGTGGTTTGTTCATGTGCAGGTGTTGCTCGAGGGCGAACGTGGTCGATGATGGGACCGGAACTAGGTTCATGGAGGAACTGAGGTTCGGGACTAGGTTCAGGGAGGAATCGAGGTCCTAGTGGTCTAGGATGTTATGCGGGACGTTCGGGTAAGAGAACGGTGACCATGAAAGCTAGTTAGTCACATGAGTGCGGTAGGTGGGCTGTACGCGTGCAGTTGTAATCGTTTGGGGTAGCTTGCATGTATTGGGCCATGTTGGGCCAAGTGGACATGCATGCGAATTCCTCATGGTTTACTTCTTATAAATAGGAGGGGTTGTCTCCTGTTTATGTGTGCTTGGGATTTAGGGGTTTGTACTCTTTTGTTTTGGAGTACTTTAGACAAAAAGAAATAAAGATTACTTTCTTCGTAGCCGTAGACGCACGAAAAATATCAGAAGCCAGAGGCGATCGGCAAAACCAGTGGCAAAGGCGGAGAAAGGTTCGGAGCTACATATTTTTCGAGGGTACTGTAGCTACAGTAAATCGGATGAACAGTGCCAAACCGCTACATTAATTTCTATTTCTCTCTCCTCGTTTGCATGCTTGTTTTGATTAGTAGATTGATTCATTGTCTCTCTTGATTCAACAACTTTAATTTTGATTTGATCTATTCCAAACCTTCCTAGGGCATCAAGTTATTGATCTAAAAATTTGGATTGGTTAATTCCTTGAAGATTTTGTTTAATCACGAAATTAGGGTTTAATCAATTATCATCATTATTTATATAGTCAACTTGTAAAGCTTATAACTTTTCATTCGTAGATCCGATTGAGTTTATTCTTATTGGGTTAGTTTCTAAATTGAATCTAGTTTCTACAATAAAAATTTCACGTCAATCCGATGGTTGGATTTTCGGGAATTAAGATTAGATCTATTTTCGGTATAATCTATCGTAGCAAAATTGCGAAGCTTATAACTTTTGATCTGTAAGTTCGATCGAGCTGATTCTTTTTTTGTTAGATACGTATTGGAATCTAGATTCTTTTGTTAAAATTTCAGGTCAATCCGATGGTTTGATCTCTAGGAATTTGCGGTTTACCGAAAATATATCAATCTGTTTTTTGTTGATCCGAAGCAAATATTTGATTCTGAATTGGGGTGAATTTTTAGTTGATCAAAATTTTGATTTTAGCTTCCGCGCAATCATTCACCCCCCCTTTGATTGCTATATTAGTATATATCGATCCTACAAGTGGTAGTAGAGCAAGGTTTTTCTAAGTAATCTTAACCAGTGATTAGAAATCATAGCAATGGATAGGTATACGACAAAACCTTGTGTTTTCGATGGTGTTGATTTTCAGTTTTGGAAAGCAAAGATGGAGGCGTTCATCTAGGTGCAAGACTTCGCAATTTGGGAGAAGGTCTACAAGCCATACGAAGTCCCTGAGAACGACAACGTCAACGTCGCAAATCACGCACATGTTGAAGCAAATAGCAAGGCGCGCAACTTGATCATCCAAGGTTTGGGACGCAGCGACTTTGATCGTGGGGTCCATCTTAAATCCGCATATGAGGTTTGGAAATCTCTTTGTGATTACCATGAGGGTTCTAACACTGTCAAAGAGGTTCGTCAAGATATTTACAAAAAGGAATATATGCGATTTGAGATGAAACCTGGTGAGTCTGTAGATGACTTCTTTCCACGCTTTAATAAAATCTTAGCAATTTACGTGCTGTTGGAGTTAGCTACACTGATACTGCTAATGCTAGACAATTGCTTGGTGCATTATACATGTCTATTTGGGAGATGAAAGTTACATCCATTAGAGAATCAACTGTCATGAGTACACTTACATTAGATGTTCTTTACTCTAAGCTGAAAACTCATGAATTGAATGTTCTTGCTAGAAAGAATGGTCATAAATCAATTGTATTGACCTCCAATCTAGCATGTCTCATAATAATGCTTCTTCAAGTTTTGCTTTATCTTTCTTGTCTTCACTAACCGATGAACAGATTGAAGAAATTCCTGAAGAAGACTTGGCAATACTCTCTTCTAATTTTAACAAAGCTTTGCAGAATGTGAAAAATGAGGAAGAGAGGTGGTGGTGGCCATCCAATATGCTATGAGTGTGGTGACCTCAACCATATTCGCACAAACTGTCCTAAACTTGCAGGTAAAACATCATGGGAGGAGAAGGACAACAGAAAAGAGAAGAAGAAGTTCCCTTTAAGTGATAGAAAGAAGAAGAGCTTCATCAACTACAAAGTTGTCCATCAAGTTCTTTCCGCTCTTGAACAAGTCAATTTGAGCGATGTGGATTCGGAGAGCAGCGAGGACAATACAACTCCAAGCAAGCATGACTTGACGGGGTTGTGTCTCATGGCCAAAAGCAGCGACAGCTTCACCAAGGACGATCATGACAGCGACTTTAATGAGGTAGATCCTTCATATGATGAATTAGTTATTGCTGTTGCTCGTCTCGGAAAATTGCTTGACAAACGTGATAGAAAAATTAAGAAACATGGTATTATTGTGGAATCATTTAATGCTGAAATTACTAGACTTAAGACATTGATTCCTGATGATGATGCTTGTAAATCATGTGACTTAATTAACAATGAGCTTACCTTGCTTAGGAAAGAACATGTTACCTTGTTAGAGCAAATTAATGCTGAAAATAAGAAAAATGAGAAACTTGTTAAACATGTTAGTTGTTCTACTATTGATTTGCATGATTCAACTCCATGTTCTAAATGCTCCATACTTGAATTGAAATTGAAAGATGCAAATGCTAGAGTTTCTCAGATGGCTAATGACATGCTCACTCATGAGGTTCTTTCATGCTCAACTTGTTGCAAGAAAAAAGGAAAAGTGGACGCTCACTGTAATAATTGTTTAACTCTTTCTCGAAAAATTGATTACTTGCAAGATTCCTTAGAACGGTTCACTAAAGGGAAGAAAAATTTGAACATGATTTTGGACCAATCTAAGGTTAGCTCAAATAAGAAAGGTTTAGGTTTTGATCTTCATGCTTCATATGAAACTAAACCTCGCATTGTTGTTCATGCTCCTTGCAATGACAAAATTGAGATTCTTAATGAGCTTAAGAAAATTGTCTTTAAATCTGCTAGTCTTTTATCTTCCTCTGTGATGAATGCAAAATGTGCTTCTACTGTTAAATCTAAATATCATGTTAAGTACTATTGCACTCATTGTGGTAGAGATGGACATTTAGTAGATTTTTGCTTTAGACTAGCTAAACAACAAAAGAAAGAAAAAGCTAAGGCTAGGTCTAATTTCAGACAGGCACGCTTTGCTTCTCATTATGTGCCTAGGGTGAAACAAGCACCTTTTGTTGCTAGAAACACGGGAAAAGACAAATCTTTTTTTTTGCATAAGAATGCTCGTGTTGTGCCTACTGTTGTGCGTCGTGTGTCTCAATACTGGATTCCTAAACATCTTATTTCTAAACCCAGTACCGAGACCTCGATATTTTCTGCTTCTATGTAGACTTCTCACGAGAGGAAGGAGAACATATGGCTAGTGGATTCCGGATGCTCACGTCACATGTTTGGTGATAAGTTTTGGTTCTCCTTCACTCGTGCATCTTGTGCTGAAAGTGTTACTTTTGGAGATGCTTCTTCCACTTCTGTTTTCGCAAAAAGCACTAGTCCCAATTATGCAGGTACAGGTGCATATGTTCAGGGGGAGAGTATATTTGTTCATAAAGACGACGATGACAATGTTGAGGATGAGATAGTTAGAGGTTTAAATGAGAGACCCGGTCTAGGACTTCAAATCAAACATATGAAGGAATACTCACTTTTGTACTTCACTACATCAAGGCTGGATATACAGTTTGCTGTGTGCTTGTGTGCTAGTTTTCAAGCTTCCCCGTGTGCTTCACATCAACAAGTTGTCAAGCAAATTTTCAGGTATCTCCATGGTACTCAAGATTATGGCATTTGGCTATCTGCTTCCTCATGCATTAGTTTAAGAGCTTTTTCTTATGCCTATTTTGGAGGATGTAGAATTGATAGAAAAAGTGCATCTGGTTCATGCCACTTCTTGGGTAATTCTCTTTCTTGGGCATATTGAGATTAGATTTCACTTTCTCAGAGATCATGTAGAAAAAAGAAATATTGTGCTTCACCATGTGGATACTGAACATCAAATGGCAGACATTTTCACAAAACCTTTGTCTTCTTCTTGGTTTGCTTTTATTCGAGGAGAACTTGGGATTGTTCATCCAATGGGTTTGATTTGAGGGGGAGTTTGTGAAAACCTTGTGATTCCTTATTCACATTTTTTCTTCTTCTTTGTATTTCTTAAATAAAAAAAAGGGAAAAATATTGAAAAAGTAATGAGCATTATATTTGATACACATATCTTATGTGAAGCCATGTTTATGCTACAAGGTCATTGCAACTTCATGTTTATGCATATATGGTTTAGATTATGGCATGACTATTTAAATGGAATGTAAACTTGAATTAAATCTTGTCATAGTTGAACTTTCTTGGCTATCTTGATCCTGCTAAAAAAGGTGCTAAATATTATATTTATCAAAGTTAAAGTGCTAAAGCTCAAAGAGTGATTGTTGATAAATGCAAGATCAAGGTTATGTACTATCGCACTTCTTCTTTACGAGACTGCTTATCATTTCACTTTGATATGAACTTGGAAGAGGTTGTGTATGACCGAAACCATGAAACCTTAAGCTAATTGCTTGGCATGGTTGAAAAGTAAGGCTGATGGTGCATATAATTCCTTACATTTTTATATTTCGTTGCAAATAATCAATAAATCAACTTGTGAAATCATGTGCTGAAAAATTGGCTTTGAACTGAAAAATTAACTTAGAATTGGATTTGCAAAATGTGCTTGTGCATGTGTTTGACAATTTGACAAGAAACAGTAAGTTTCGCTTTGGCGCCGGACCAAACTTAAAGAAAACAGTAAGTTTCCCATGTACAACGGACCAACTTTCTTGGTCCTTTGTAAACATGCTTTTGACAACCTAATTCTCCCATGTACAACGGACCAACTTTCTTGGTCCTTTGTAAACATGCTTTTGACAACCTCATTCTCCCATGTACAACGGACCAACTTTCTTGGTCCTTTGTAAACATGCTTTTGACAACCTCATTCTCCCATGTACAACGGACCAACTTTCTTGGTCCTTTGTAAACATGCTTTTGACAACCTCATTCTCCATGTACAACGGACCAACTTTCTTGGTCCTTTGTAAACATGTTTTTGACAACCTCATTCTCCCATGTACGATGCACCAACTTTCTTGGTCCTTTGTAAACATGCTTTTGACAACCTCGTTTTCCCATATGCACGGCACCAACTTTTTGGTCTGTCGTAAATGTGTTTTTGAAGGTTGTTGTGCCAAACCAAGTTATTGAAAACAAAGAAGTTTTACATATACGCCGGACCAAATTTTTGGTCCGTCGTGAATGGGTTTTTGAGCGATTTTGAGATTGAAATTTGAATTTGATTTTGAGATTATGAAATTTGTGATAATTTCATGATACTTCTTTGAAGTGGACTTTATGCAATGCTCATGTGAGTAGTTGCATGGATTGACATTGAGTCAAGTCGTGGACTTGTGCTCGGATTTGTTTTTGTTCATGTGCGTATTGCTCGAAGACGAATGTGGTCGATGACGGGACCGAACTAGGTTCATGGAGGAACTGAGGTTCGGGACTAGGTTCAGGAGGAACTGAGGTCTTGGTGGTCAAGGATGTCATGCGGGACGTTCGGGCTAAGAGAATGGTGCACATGAAGAATGGTTAGTCACGTGAGAATGGCAGGAGGTCATTCGCGTGCAAAGTGTTAGTCACGTGAGTATGGCAGGTGGCCATACGCGTGCAAAGTGTTAGTCACGTGAGTATGGTAGGGTTGCCATACGCGTGCAAGAGTTGTATTCGGCTAGGTTGGGCCAAGAGGAGTTGTGTTGAATACGGACTCCTTCTAGATTAGGAATTGTATTCAGAACTCCTTGTGTTTTGCTCCTTTAAATAGGAGGGGTGTCTCCTGTTGAAGGGCATCCAATCAAGTAGAGCTGAGCGCATCAAGCTTTGAGCTTGGTTTTAGGGTTTGTACTCTTTTGATGAGAGTATTTTAGACAAGAAATAAAGATCAATTCTTCCAAGATTTTTATGCGTGCTCTGATAACCACGCCGCTACAAGGTTTTCTGTTTTGGTTCTTGTTTGCATGCTTGTTCTAATTCTAGATTGGTTTTTGATCGTTGAGTTTCATCTTGATTTGATCCATCAAAAACCGTTCTAGGGTATTGATTTAGAGTTTCTCAAAGTCTAGTTGATTAATCTTTTGAAGATCTTGTTTAATCTTGAAGTTTTTGATTAGATTGATTCTCGTCAAGTTCTGAAACAGCAAGCTTGCGAAGCTCATAACTTTTGATCCGTAAGTCCGATCGAGCTGATTCTTTTTGGGTTCGATTCGTATTGGAATCTAGTTTCTTGTGTCCAAATTTCAGATCAATATAACGGTTGGATCTCTGATAATTCGCATTTTACCGAACCTTTGTCATTCTGTTTTTGTCGAAAACGAGGCAATTATTTGGTTCTGTTTTAGGGGTGAACTTTTAATAGGTCAAGAATTTGGTTTTAGCTTCCGCACAATCATTCACCCCCCCTCTGATTGCTATATTCGTATACTTCGATCCTACAAGTGGTATCAGAGCAAGGTTTCTCTAATCCATCTTAACCGGTGATTAGATCAATGGATCGTTATTCGACAAAACCATGTGTGTTCGATGGTGTTGATTTTCAGTTTTGGAAGGCCAAGATGGAGGCGTTCATCCAAGCTCAGGGATTCGCAATTTGGGAGAAGGTCTACAAGCCATATGAAGTCCCTGCAAACGACAACGTCAACGACACCAATCGCACACATGTTGAAGCAAATAGCAAGGCGCGCAACTTGATCATCCAAGGCTTGGGACGCAGCGACTTTGATCGTGTGGTTCATCTTCGATCCGCATATGAGGTATGGAAATCGCTTTGTGATTACCATGAAGGTTCTAACACTGTCAAAGAGGTTCGCCAAGATATTTACAAAAAAGAATACATGCGTTTTGAGATGAAACCTAGTGAATCTGTAGATGACTTCTTTGCACGTTTCAATAAAATTCTTAGCAATCTACGTGCTGTTGGAGTTAGCTACACTGATGCTGAAAATGCTCGACAATTGCTTAGTGCTTTGGACATGTCAGTGTGGGAGATGAAAGTAACATCTATACAAGAATCTACTACCATGAGCACACTCACATTAGATGTTCTTTACTCTAAGTTGAAAACTCATGAGTTGGATGTTCTTGCCAGGAAGGGTAACATTAAATCAATTGCTTTGATCTCTAACCCTAACATGTCAAATGCAAATTCTTCTTCTAGCTTTGCCTTGTCTTCCATGTCTTCTTTAACAGATGAGCAACTTGAAGAGTTTCCTGAAGAAGATCTGGCACTACTCTCTTCTCGCTTTAACAAAGCTTTGCAGAATGTAAGAATGAGAAAGAGAGGTGGTCCTCCAAGATGCTATGAGTGTGGTGACCTCAACCATATTCGCACAAATTGTCCTAAGCTTGCAGGAAAAACATCAAAGGAGGAGAAGGACAACGACATAAGGAATGAGAAGAAAAGGTTCTCGTCAAATGATAGGAAGAAGAAGAGCTTCATCAACCGCAAGGTGGTTCACCGAGTTCTTTCCGCTCTTGAACAAGTCAATTTGAGCGATGTGGACTCGGAGAGCAGCGAAGATGATGCAACTCCAAGCAAGCATGATTTGATAGGATTATGTCTCATGGCAAGCAGCAAGGATAGCTTCACTGAGGGCGACCACGACAATGACTTCAATGAGGTAGATCCCTCTTATGATGAATTAGCTATTGCTGTTGCTCGTCTTGGAAAATTGCTTGACAAACGTGATAAGAAAATTAAGAAACATGATTTCATTATTGAATCATTGAATGCTGAAATTGCTAGACTTAAGACTTTGATTCCTAGTGATGATACTTGCAAATCATGTGACTTAATTTACAATGAGCTCACCTTGCTTAGGAAAGAACATGCTCTTTTGTTGCATCTAAATGAGAAAAATGAGAAACATGTTGTACATGCTAGCTGTTCCATCGATGATTTGCATAGTTCAACTTCTTGTTCTAAATGCTCAACTCTTGAATTAAAATTGAAAGATGCAAATGCTAGGGTTTCTCAATTAATCGATAATTTGCTTTCACATGAAATTCTCTCATGCTCAACTTGTCGCAAGCAAAAAGGAAAAGTAGATGTTCCCTGCAATAATTGTTTAACTCTTGCTAAGAAAGTTGATTACTTGCAAAATTCTTTGGAACGTTTCACTAATGGCAAGAAGAAGTTGAACATGATTTTGGATCAATCTAAGGTTAGAACAAACAAGAGAGGTTTAGGTTTTGATCCTTATGCCACATATGAAACTAAACCTCGTGACCTGTTCAGGCTCCTTGCAAAATTGAGTTATCTAATGAGCCTAAGAAAATTGCTTTTCAATCTGCTGGTTTTTTATCTTCTACTATGATGAATGCAAAATATGCTTCTACTGTTAAAGCCAAACTTCATGCTAAGTACACTTGCACTCATTGTGGTAGAGATGGACATCTAGTAGATTTTTGCTTTAGACTAGCCAGACAGCAAAAGAAGGAAAGAACTAAGGCTAGGTCAAATTTCAGCAAAGCACATTTTTATGCGCCTAGAGTGATGAAAACACCTTCTGTTCCTAGAAACATGGGAAAAGGCAAATCTGATTTTGTGCATAAAAATTATCGTGTTGTACCTACTGTTGTGCGTCGTGTGTCTCAGTACTGGATTCCCAAAAATCTCATTCCTAACCCCAGTACTGAGACCTCGACATGTTTTGTTGCTATGTAGGCTTCTCGCGCGAGGAAGGAGAACATATGGCTAGTGGATTCCGGATGCTCACGCCACATGTCCGGTAATAAGAATTGGTTCTCCTCCCTCACTCGTGCATCTCGTCTTTGAAAGTGTTACTTTTGGAGATGCTTCTTCCTCTTCTCTGTGGCAAAAGGTACAATAAAGGTAAGTGACAAGTTTATGTTCAAAGATGTGGCTCTTGTTGAAAATTTAAAATATAACTTGCTTTCTGTCTCACAAATGCTTGATGAAGATCTTGAGATAAGCTTTAAGAAAAATGAATGCAAAGTGCTAGATGCTTCATGTGATCTTGTGTTCAAAATTTCTCGTTTTGGAAGAGTCTTTAAAGCTGATTTTGATGCATCGCCTTCTTCTAAGCATAGGTGTCTAATTGCCAATGTTTCTAAAGATTTATTCTTTTGGCATCGTAGACTTGGTCATGTTGGTTTTGATCATCTCACTCGTGTAAGTGGTTTAGATCTTATACGTGGCCGCCTAAGCTTAAGGGTGATAGCAATCTAGTATGTTCTTCTTGTAGACATGGTAAGATGATTGCGAGTTCACATCCACCTCTTACCATGGTAATGACAAACGCTCCAGGACGCTTCTACATCTTGATACAGTTGGACCATCTCGAGTTCAATCCTTTGGAGGCAAATGGTATGTGCTTGTGATTGTTGATGATTTTTCTAGATACTCTTGGGTATACTTTATGGCATCTAAGGATGAGGCCTTTAGTCATTTTAGAAGTCTTGTCCTTAGGCTTTCTATTGATCATCCAGGAGCTCTCAAAGCTATTAGAAGTGATAATGGAACTGAATTCAAAAATGCTTCTTTTGATCTCTTTTGTCTTGAAAAGGAATTGATCATCAATTTTCATCACCGAGAGTGCCTCAACAGAATGGTGTAGTTGAAAGGAAAAACAGAACATTGGTTGAGATGGCTAGAACCATGTTAGATGAACATCATACTCCTAGAAACTTTTGGGCTGAAGCAATTTCAACTGCATGTTATGTTTCAAACCGTGTGTTTTTGAGATCAAAATTGGGTAAGACTCCATATGAGCTTCGGTTTGGACATAGGCCTACTGTTTCTCACTTTCGAGTTTTTGGATGCAAATGCTTTGTCTTGAAATCTGGAAATCTTGATAAATTTGAAGCTAGATCAATGGATGGCTTTTTCCTTGGATATCCTGCTCATACTCGTGGCTATCGTGTGCTTGTTTTGGAAACTAACAAAATTGTGGAAACTTGTGAGGTTACTTTTGATGAGTCTAGTCCAGGTACTAGTCCAAGTGATGCAGTACAAAGCATACATTCAGGGGAGAAAATCTTTGAAGATAATGATGATGTTGAAGATGATGTCTTGACTCTTCCTAATGCACAACAAGTTGTAGCACCCTTGGCACCTACTACTACATCACCTACAGCTAACCATCCTCAAGCTACAACATCATCTGTACATGCTGAAAATGAAGAAGGAGAAGGAGAAGTCTCAAAAGCCAATGCTCCCTTGCACATTCAAAAAATGCATCCATCTGAACAAATGATTGGAGACCTAAATGAGAGAGTCACTCGATCCAGGTTTATTCATTCTGACACTCATGCTCATTCTGCTTTAGTTGCTTCTTTTGAACCCAAAGATATATCTCATGCATTATCCGATTTAATCTTGGATCAATGCCATGCATGAAGAATTAGAGAATTTTGAACGAAATAAAGTTTGGAAACTTGTCTCACCTCCTTCTAATTTTAATGTTATTGGAACTAGATGGGTTTTCAAAAATAAACAAAGTGAGGATGGTGTTGTTGTTAGAAACAAGGCTAGATTGGTTGCTCAAGGTTACACTCAAATTGAAGGCTTAGATTTTGATGAAACCTTTGCTCCTGTTGCTAGAATTGAAGCCATTAGAATCCTTTTAGCTTTTGCTGCATCCAAAGGTTTCAAATTATATCAAATGGATGTGAAAAGTGCTTTTCTGAATGGCTACATAAATGAGGAGGTTTATGTCAAGCAACCACCTGGTTTTGAAAATCCAAAGTTTCCAAATCATGTGTTCAAACTAACAAAAGCTTTGTATGGTTTGAAACAAGCCCCTAGAGCATGGTATGATAGGCTAAAAACCTTTTACTTGAAAAGGGTTTTTAATGGGAAAGGTTGACAAAACTCTCTTTTACTCAAGCAAGGCAATGATCAACTATTCGCTCGTATTTATGTTGATGATATTATCTTTGGTGGTTCATCTCATGTTTTAGTGTCCGAAGTTTTCGAAACAATGAGGAAGGAGTTTGAGATGAGTATGATGGGTGAGTTGACATACTTTTTGGGATTTCAAATCAAGCAAACGAAGGATGGTACTTTTGTGCATCAAAGCAAATATACAAGAGACTTGCTACATCGTTTTGGGATGGAAAACAAGAAGCCGATCATGACACCTATGGAGAGCACTTGCGCACTTGACCTCGATGAAGATGGTGAGTCGGTTGATCAAAAGGAATATAGAAGCATGATAGGTTCACTTTTGTACCTCAACGCATCAAGGCCAGATATACAATTTCTTTGTGTGCTTGTGTGCTCGTTTTCAAGCTTCCCCACGTGCTTCACATCGACAAGTCAAAAGGATTTTCAGGTATCTTCATGGAACTCAAGATTTTGGCATTTGGCTTTCTGCTTCCTCATGCATTAGTTTGAGATCTTTTTCTGATGCTGATTTTGGAGGATGTAGAATTGATAGGAAGAGCACTTCTGGTTCATGTCACTTCTTGGGAAATTCTCTCATTGCATGGTTATCTAGAAAACAATCTTACATTTGCACAATCAAGCTAGAATCTGAATATGTGGCTGCTGCTAGTTGTTGTTCTCAAATTCTTTGGATAGTAGCTACACTTAAAGATTATGGGGTTAATTTAGATAGTGTTCCTCTTTTGTGTGATAACACTAGTGCAATTTGCATTGCTAAGAACCCTGTACAACACTCTAGAACAAAACACATTGACATCAGATTTCACTTTCTTAGAGATCATGTTGAAAAAGGCAACATTGTGCTTCATCATGTGGATACTGAACATCAATTGGCAGACATTTTCACAAAACCTTTGTCTTCTTCTCGTTTTGCTTTTATTCGGGGAGAACTTGGGATTGTTCATCCAATGGGTTTGTTTTGAGGGGGAGTTTCCTTGCCAAGTTCTTTCACTTAATGAGCTCACTTTATCATATTTCTTTATATATTATATAATTGTGCTATTATATGATAATCTAAATTGTTCCACTTGAACTAAGAATGACATTGCGGAATTCCCTGATCTGATTGCCTATAGCTAAATACTCTGTGATATCTTACTCTTCTAGGCTTGATATTGAATCCTCTTGACAAATTTGGGCTATGAAGCAAGTGTGGTTTCAACTTTACTCTTTCATAAGACCTTTTAATCACTTTTGCATGTTTATAATCAAAGAAAAATGAAAAAAAGGGAATCAATAAAAAAGGGTTGTTAAAAGCAAAAAACCTCAAGTTGTATGCTTCAAGCATGCCATTCCCTCAAAGATAAGATGTATGCTTCATGCATGCCACTCCTAGAAAATAAAAGAAGTATGCTTCAAGCATGCCACATGCAACTTATTGTTTAAAGATTAAATTGGTCTACTAGATTGGAGTTGAAACTACTTGCTCGCCCTAAGTTGTTAGTTGCTTCAATTTTTAAAGTCTTGCTTTTTCTGCTAAGATCTTGCTTAGTACTTGGCTATAGTTGACTAAATTGAGGTTGAGATGCATGTCATTCCCTAACTTGTTAAAATCACATCAAGATCATGTATTTTGCATATTATATGATATATAAGGTTATATGATCGAATGAGCTCATCTTTTCTATCTTGGCACTCCTTTGTTTCTCCTTGTGAAATCATTGTTTCAGAAAAATTTTGAACATGTTCTCTCTTTTGTACTCTTGATGAATCCATTGTCAAAGGGGGAGAAAATTGGGAATTGTTGAAAAGATTAATGAAAAAGGGGGAGAAGAAAAAGGGGGAGTTGAGAAAAAGGGGGAGTTGTTTCTGGAATTTTTGGGAGAAGTTTGGAGATTTTTGAAATTTTTGGGCACATTGCACATTCACACACTTTTTCATTCTCAGGGGGAGATTTTGTTTTGCTTTTGGTAAAAAGGGGAATTCTGTGTTTTCTTACTTTGGTCTTTGATCCTTTGGATTTCAAAATCTTTTGTAAAGTGAATGCCAAATGTTCAATTCTAAGTAGTGTTGCCAATGTTTTCATCAAGGGGGAGATTGTGAAATCATGTGCTGAAAAATTGGCTTTGAACTAAAAAATTAACTTAGAATTGGATTTGCAAAATGTGCTTGTGCATGTGTTTGACAATTTGACAAGAAACAGTAAGTTTCGCTTTGGCGCCGGACCAAACTTAAAGAAAACAGTAAGTTTCCCATGTACAACGGACCAACTTTCTTGGTCCTTTGTAAACATGCTTTTGACAACCTAATTCTCCCATGTACAACGGACCAACTTTCTTGGTCCTTTGTAAACATGCTTTTGACAACCTCATTCTCCCATGTACAACGGACCAACTTTCTTGGTCCTTTGTAAACATGCTTTTGACAACCTCATTCTCCCATGTACAACGGACCAACTTTCTTGGTCCTTTGTAAACATGCTTTTGACAACTTCATTCTCCATGTACAACGGACCAACGTTCTTGGTCCTTTGTAAACATGTGTTTGACAACCTCATTCTCCCATGTACGCATGCACCAACTTTCTTGGTCCTTTGTAAACATGCTTTTGACAACCTCGTTTTCCCATATGCACGATGCACCAACTTTTTTGGTGCTGCGTAAATTTGTTTTTGAAGGTTGTTGTGCCAAACCAAGTTATTGAAAAACAGTAAGTTTTACATGTACGCCGGACCAAATTTTTTGGTCCGTTGTGAATGGGTTTTTGAGCGATTTTGAGATTGAAATTTGAATTTGATTTTGAGATTATGAAATTTGTGATAATTTCATGATACTTCTTTTGAAGTGGACTTTATGCAATGCTCATGTGAGTAGTTGCATGGATTGACATTGAGTCAAGTCGTGGACTTGTGCTCGGATTTGTTTTTTGTTCATGTGCAGGTATTGCTCGAAGACGAATGTGGTCGATGACGGGACCGGAACTAGGTTCATGGAAGAACTGAGGTTCGGGACTAGGTTCAGGGAGGAACTGAGGTCTTGGTGGTCAAGGATGTCATGCGGGACGTTCGGGCTAAGAGAATGGTGCACATGAAGAATGGTTAGTCACGTGAGAATGGCAGGAGGTCATTCGCGTGCAAAGTGTTAGTCACGTGAGTATGGCAGGTGGCCATACGCGTGCAAAGTGTTAGTCACGTGAGTATGGTAGGGTTGCCATACGCGTGCAAGAGTTGTATTCGGCCAGGTTGGGCCAAGAGGAGTTGTGTTGAATACGGACTCCTTCTAGATTAGGAATTGTATTCAGAACTCCTTGTGTTTTGCTCCTTTAAATAGGAGGGGTGTCTCCTGTTGAAGGGCATCCAATCAAGTAGAGCTGAGCGCATCAAGCTTTGAGCTTGGTTTTAGGGTTTATACTCTTTTGATGAGAGTATTTTAGACAAGAAATAAAGATCAATTCTTCCAAGATTTTTGCGTGCTACAGTAACCACGTCGCTACAGTGTTTTCTGTTTTGGTTCTTGTTTGCATGCTTGTTCTAATTCTAGATTGGTTTTTGATCGTTGAGTTTCATCTTGATTTGATCCATCAAAAACCGTTCTAGGGTATTGATTTAGAGTTTCTCAAAGTCTAGTTGATTAATCTTTTGAAGATCTTGTTTAATCTTGAAGTTTTTGATTAGATTGATTCTCGTCAAGTTCTGAAACAGCAAGCTTGCGAAGCTCATAACTTTTGATCCGTAAGTCCGATCGAGCTGATTCTTTTTGGGTTCGATTCGTATTGGAATCTAGTTTCTTGTGTCCAAATTTCAGATAAATATAACGGTTGGATCTCTGAGAATTCGCGTTTTACCGAACCTCTGTCATTCTGTTTTTGTCGAAAACGAGGCAATTATTTGGTTCTGTTTTAGGGGTGAACTTTTAATAGGTCAAGAATTTGGTTTTAGCTTCCGCACAATCATTCACCCCCCCTCTGATTGCTATATTCGTATACTTCGATCCTACACAACTTTTCGGGCACCAAAGGAGGGCACAAAAATTTAATGTTTTCAGGTCTTGAGATAGTTGAGGAAGGGAGATCATGCCACGCAAAAAATCGTTAATAGTACTTGATTTCTATTTGTGCTTACTCTACATTGTCTATGTGTAGATTTGAGGGTGCAAGTATTTTTTATGGCATGCTTGGAGATGAATTACATATGTAGTTGACTTATAATGCTTATTACATAAAAAAAGATTTTGTTCTCTCTTTTTGTATTCTTGATGAATCCATTGTCAAAGGGGGAGAATTTTGGGCACATTGCACATTCACAAACACATTTTTCTTCTTAGGGGGAGATTTTTCTTATTTTCACCTAGGGGGAGTTTTTTACTTTGCATATTTGTCAAAGGGGGAGATTTTGTGCTTTTCACTTTGGCTTTTGATTTTAAACTTTTTTATTTCAAAAACTTTTCTTGTGAGGTGAATGCAAATGTTCAGTTCTAAGTGGTGTTGCCAATATTTTCATCAAGGGGGAGATTGTGAAATCATGTGATGAAAAATTGGCTTGGTGATGAATTTGGTATTGCAAAGTGGTTGCTCATGGCATGTGTGGTGCATGTGCATGTGTTGTTTCAGATGCTTAATTGATATGCTTGTGATAGCATGGTAATTGTTTTGCTTGATGCATTGCACTCGTGTGAGTGGTTGCATGGACTGATCTTGAGTCAAGTTATGGACTTGTGCTCAGAATATTGTTTCGTGGTTTGTTCATGTGCAGGTGTTGCTCGAGGGCGAACATGGTCGATGATGGGACCGGAACTAGGTTCATGGAGGAACTGAGGTTCGGGAATAGGTTCATGGAGGAATCGAGGTTTTAGTGGTCGAGGATGTCATGCGGGACGTTCGGGTTAGAGAACGGTGCACATGGAGGCTAGTTAGTCACGTGAGTGCAGCAGATGGGCCGTACACGTGCAATTGTAATCGTTTGGGGGTAGCTTGCATGTATTGGGCCATGTTGGGCCAAGTGGACATGCATGCGAATTCCTCATGGTTTACTTCTTATAAATAGGAGGGGTTGTCTCCTGTTTATGTGTGCTTGGGATTTAGGGGTTTGTACTCTTTTGTTTTGGAGTAATTTAGACAAAAAGAAATAAAGATTACTTTCTTCGTAGCCGTAGACGCACGAAAAATATCAGAAGCCAGAGGCGATCGGCAAAACCAGTGGCAGAGGCGGAGAAAGGTTCAGAGCTATAGTGTTTTTCGAGGGCACTGTAGCTATAGTAAATCAGATGGATAGTGCCAAACCGCTAGAGTGCCAATCACTACAATAATTTCTATGTCTCTCTCCTCGTTTGCATGCTTGTTTTGATTAGTAGATTGATTCATTGTCTGTGTTGATTCAACTAGTTTAATTTTGATTTGATTTATTACAAACCTTCTTAGGGCATCAAGTTATTGATCTAAAAAGTTTGATTGGTTAATTCCTTGAAGATTTTATTTAATCACGAAATTAGGGTTTAATCAATTCTCATCATTATTGATATAGTCAACTTGCGAAGCTTTTAACTTTTGATCCGTAGATCCGATTGAGCTGATTCTTATTGGGTTAGTTTTTAAATTAAATATAATTTCTACATTAAAAATTTCACGTCAATCCGACGGTTGGATTTTCGGGAATTAAGATTAGATCTATTTTCAATTAAATCTGTTATAGCAAAACTGTGAAGCTTATAACTTTTGATCCGTAAGTCCGATCGAGCTGATTTTTTTGTTAGATGCGTATTGGAATCTAGTTTCTTGTGTTGAAATTTGAGGTCAATCCGACAGTTGGATCTCCAGGAATTTACGATTTACCAAACATATATTAATATGTTTTTTGTTGATCTGAAGTAATTATTTGATTCCGAATTGGGGTGAATTCTTAGTTGATCAAAAATTTGATTTTAGCATCCACGCAATCATTCACCCCCTGTCAAGGCCCCGAATTCGAGTTCGACTCGTGCGGCTATCATTAACACTAACCAATCTTTAGCCGCGTTCGGGATCGATTCCTAACTCCCAGGCATTGTTCGAAACTGCCACATAGAAATTTCCAAACTTAACCAAATTTTTGAGCTAGAAATTTCAAACTGCAAATGTGTTTTTCATCGAAGTTTGGAGCCTTGTAACTTGGGATTCATAATGATCTAGGATGTGCACATTAGTAAAAAGGAAACTAGAAATTTTCCTCTACAACTTGGCTGTGTTTGAGTCATGATACAACATCAAACACCAATGTGGATCATGGCTTGAAAATTGAATCCTTGTGCTGCAATTTAGGGGACTTAACCCTAGGGGACTTAACCATAGCTCTTAGTCACTTGTGTGTGGGCAAAGGGGACCACAAATCAGCAGCAAACAGCAACCACCCATCTCTTTTTCTCCTCCAAAACGTGCAGCCCAAACACCTCCTGGCCAAGCTCCTCTTGAAGGGCGTGGAGCTCTCCTCCATTGCTGAACTTGGGAGCCTCCATCACCAGCTCCAAGGTTGGCGCCCTCCTCCATTGCAGCTCCTCTAGGTGGCGCCTCCTCCTCCAAGCCGACGCCCTGCAGTCCCCTCCCTCCTCCTCAAGCCAAGCTCCCCATTTCTTCCTCCATGGCTCCACCTTGAGGGAGGCAAGGGTGAGTTTCCCCAAGGCTAGATCTGGTTCTTGAGGGTCTCCTCTTGCTGTTTTGGGCGCCTAGATCTGAAATGGGGAAAATTTTTGGAGGGAATCAACATATTAGGGTTTGGAGCAAAGTTATGATTTTTGAGCAGATTTCATAGCTGCTATTTTTCGTCGTTTTGAGCAATTTAGAAGCTTCATCTCTCTGGACTAGTCAAGAATTAGTTGTAGATAATCAAGTTATATTTCATTTCCAACTAGAATCTATCGATTTCGTTAATCCAACTGAACGTTATCACCTTTTTACTACTGACTGTCTAGAAATTGTCATTTCGACAGAGCTGCTGATTTGCTCGGTGTTGAGTGGGTTAAACTAATGGCTGTTCAATTAGGGGTAGTGGTAATTGTAGGTAAGGTTCTTATCTTTCATTAGGAACTGGGAGATCTCAGTTTAGTTGAATGGTTAAAAAGTTATGTATGTTTGAAGTCCATGCTATTTGAAACTCTGAAATTCTGGGAGCTGAAATTTGCTCTCTGTTCTTGGCCGAACTGGGAGTTCTACATGCTGTTGCTTGATGATTGGCCAAATCTAAATCGTAGGTATACGTCTTATGATCGTTTAGAATCCGAGTTTGCTCAATTTTATTAAGTGGTTAGAAAGTTATAGTCATTTGTATCACAATCTGTCCGGAATTGTTGCAATTGCGAAGAGTACTGTTATTATCTGTTTTTGGGCAAGTTAAAGTAATGGGTGGTCAATTGGGGGTAAATGTATGTGTAGGTATTGCTCTTATGTTCAATTATAAACTAGAATCATTCAATTTGGTTGAGTAGATAAAAAGATATGCTCATTTGAATTTCATGCCGTTCTGAAAATTCAGAGATTAGGATTTCTAAGTATTACTTGGCTATTGCTGTGTGGTGTTAACGTTTCACCTTGCTCTTTGGTTTGATGAATGTTTGCATATTTTTGGAGCTATTTTGGGTTTTCATTTGTCATTCCATATCATGTGCATAGCATGCATCTCATTCATATGCATTGTGCTCATGTAAAGAGCGATCACGCGGAGGGTGACACGACCGTGGCCGAGGGGGTTACCGAGGAGCAACTCGTTGTTGAAAATTTGGCAGAAGCTCAAGGCAACCTAAGTTAACTCAACCTTATATGTAATTTTATTTTGGTGAATAAATTGCTTATTGTATGACTAAGTCATGCATTAGGAGTTGAATTGTGGGAATGGTACTAGATCCTATTTGTTGCACATACACTCCTTCATACTTGTTGAACACCTCCTTTGAAGGTAGTATATGGGTAAATACATTGTGTCCATGCTTAGTTTGCTTAGATGTCGGGTATGGGCCAAGTGGTGGATGGTTCCATCGCTTGAGATTATTTACTTCACAAATATTGGGTTGCAATGGATATGATTATGTTCTGAAATGTTGAATTGAGACCGAGCGAGAGAGTTGAATCATTTGGGTGTGGAGACTCAAATGTTGTAGTCTCGCTTGTGTCGGTTAAGGACCGATCCGTTGTTTGCCATGTTGATCGAGCACACCTTGTTGATCGCATGCCCAATATAATGGTACAGTAAGCTATTCTTTCGTCGCATACTATTTCGATGGGTCATGCCCTCATGAGGTTGGACGTGGTTGAGGGCGAGGCTTAGACTGACTCTCGAGGGACAAGCGAGGCTTGGGCCGCTCGAGGGGGTGCTAGGTGCTCGAACCGCATGAAGATGGCTCAACGAATATGTATGGATGGGAGGAGGGTTGACATGAGGTTCCCTTGTGGCACATGTCGTGCGATTAATGATCCCCTGTAGGGTTGAGAAAGCGATTCGAATTGCCGCGCTCTCGGATATGAGCACGCTTGTATCATCCGACATTTCAACATAGTAATAACTTAAACTTGATGATAGTTGGTTTGTTGATGATTGTACTTGTTCATGATGTTACTTGCTTTACTTCAAATGTTTAGTTTCAGATTTCACTCTAGTAATAGGTACTGTCCATAAGTGCTATAAAATTTGTGAATGGAGTAGTGGAATGTCATTATGCAACAAAGTTATGCTTTTCCGCACTTTTACCTTAAGCTTATTTCTTGCTACCTCCAAATGCATATTCCTTCGAGTCGGTCATATATGGGCCATGGGTAAGTCTTGCGAGTACCTTTTGTACTCATGCTTCTGCTTTGTGATTTTCAGGTGAGGATCTGGATGGATGCGAGTTCTGTCCAGACGCTCTCTGCACCTCAAGGGCACCGAGTATAGGCTACTTGCGACGTTGCACACGCCCGGAAGTGTTCAGGGGCAGGACACTTCCGGAGATGTCATACTTTTGGTTTACTTTGGTGGTTGTGCATTCATTTTGTTGTATAGTTAGCCATAAACTATGTCATGCCTAGGCTTGAATTTTTGGCTATTTCTGTTGTTGAACTTTGCTGTATTTTGGTGCTTGTATCATGCTTGTATGTTGCTCGTATCCATGTCAACTATTATGCTATGTTAATTGCTTTTCTGTCTGCTGAGTGGATGTCCTCACTTCTAGAGGCATCATGCCGAAATTTTATAGAAATCCTGAGCTTTGGTTGGATCTTAGTTTTGTCTATTTTGCGGGTTAGAGTCTGTTGTAGTGAGTTCTTGCCATGTGTGGTTGTCGGGTTTGTCTTTGTGCTTTGGTTTTTAGTCGTCTTGTTGTGCTTCCGTGTTGCGTGTCCGTTTGTGGGGTTTTGAGTTCGTTTCCCCCTTTATGCAAATTGAGTTGATATGGTGATGGAAACCGGTATGCGGGGCGATCCTGGGCGAGCTTCGGGTCACATACCGGGATTGTTGTCGAGTTATTCGAAGGGTCTCACTGTTGTCTCAATCGAACATGGGTGCTAACATTGCAAGCGCCATCGACGATCCGTTGTCAGCCTCCAAACCCGATGGGGTCGACCGTGTCTTCAAATAGCCCGAGGACGGTCTGGGCGGCTCCTCACAGCACTGGTATTAGAGCAAGGTGCATAAAGATGAACTCTAAACTTGACAACCACTTAGGTGATTGATTGTGGTTTACTTAGCCTTCTAGTAGTAATTAACGCTATATTACCCGCCCTATGTCTATAATTAGGGTTGTGTAGG
This sequence comes from Rhipidocladum racemiflorum, assembly GCA_036346355.1. NCBI lineage: Eukaryota > Viridiplantae > Streptophyta > Magnoliopsida > Poales > Poaceae > Rhipidocladum > Rhipidocladum racemiflorum. Next base: position 56,229,615 of record CM070581.1, on the reverse strand, counting down.
TTGAATGGTGAATGTCGCAGAAACGATCATGTTGGAATCATGCATTTCATGCCATGCATATAAGATCCATGTCATACCATGCACGCATATGTCTTGCCATTTCATTTTGCATCTTGATCTATGCTTTCATGTATGTTGGATTTGTAAAATTCCTTTGTATTGTGCTACCGTCTAGATCATGTTTTGATTCGAATTTTCGCTAAGTCTAAGAACCTATCCCTTCCTTGTGGAGTCTAACTCTTGTCGTCTGACTTTGGTTGACGACAGAATGAGGACCCGCGGTGGTATGGGAGGTGATGATGGTGCAAGGCGATCGCAGCCCCACGATGGCGATCCGCCTCCTCCTCCCAACCTCTTGGATGTGCTGCTGAGGTCTGAGTAAAATCAGCAGCCAACCAATCGAATCCTTGAGATGCTTGTTCAGAATCAGGCTCCTCGAGGTGGTCGTGAAGGGCGAGACCGCCGCAATGGTTATCTGGATTTCTTGCATACACAACCACCCACCTTCTCTCGCGCCAGCGAGCCACTGGAGGCCGATGATTGGTTGCGCACTATTGAGCAGAAGTTTGCTCTCATTCGCTGCGAGGACCATGAGAAGGCACTCTTTGCTGCTCAACAACTTCAGGGTCTTGCTGGTGCTTGGTGGGCCAATTTCCTTGTCATGCAGCCTGCCGGTCACCAGGTGTCATGGGCTGAGTTCCATGAGGCCTTTCAGGCATATCATATACCGAAGGGGCTCATGGACATCAAGAGGCAGGAGTTCCTCCCCCTCAAGCAGTTGAACAAGTCCGTGATGGACTACTCTCGTGAGTTCAACTATTTGGCCCAGTATGCACCCGAAGAGGTGAACACTGATCAGAAGAAGCAAGATCGCTTCATGAATGGGCTGTCAGCCAAGATGCAAGACAAGCTCTCCGTGTGCGACTTCACTGATTTCAATGCTTTGGTGAGTTGGGTGATCACAGTGGAGCACAAGATGAAGAGCCACCAGGAAGAAAAGAAGCGAAAGCGGGTTGCACAGTTTTCGGCAGGTGGTAGTTCACGGCGTGCTCGAGCTGTCCTCCTTCCTACACCTAGGGCACCTGCTCCTGCACCTCCCCTACCGGCTGGGATGGCTCGACCTCCTATTGTTGCTCCCCGGCCCCCACAGCCACAGCCGGGAGTGAGAGTGGGGGCGAATTCAGGTCCAGGCCCATGCTACAATTGTGGGCGCACGGGACACTTCATCAGGGATTGCCCTTTTCCATGGCGAGGCAATAACTCTAATGCTCCAAGGCCTCAAGGTGCTACCGCACCGCCTCCACGTCCTCACGGGAAGGCACCTCAGGTGCCGAAGCATGGCCGAGTTAACTACACCGACGCCGAGGCGATTCCGGAGGGCGATCGACCATGTGTTGACGGGTATGTTATGCATTGATGGGCATGCTGCTAGGGTTTTGTTTGATTCAGGGGCTTCTCATTCTTTTATTCGCAAGGATTTTGCTATGCATCATCAAATGAGAGTGAGTTGCAGCAACACCTCCTTCCTCATTGAAGCACCGGGTTCAAAAATTGTTGCTAATCAAGTAGTTCAAGATGCATCTGTGCTAATCCAAGGGGTTCCATTCCTTGTCAACTTGCTGCTCCTCGATCTTCATGGGATGGATGTTATCTTGGGCATGAATTGGCTAACACGACAGCAGGCCATTCTATATTGTTCTTGTCGTTCCATCTCGCTCAAGGGGCCGAAGGGCGACTGGTTAACTCTACTTCTCGATGATGGCAAGGCCACTCTTTGCTCCTTGAATGGTGCTGAAATTGGGGAGTTAGAGTCCATTCCCATGGTTTCTGAATACCCGGATGTGTTCCCAGCGGAGTTGCCGGGGATGCCGCCCGATCGGGATATTGAGTTTGTAGTCGAGCTTCAGCCCGGGACTGCTCCAGTTTCCAAGCGGCCGTATCGAATGCCGCCAAATGAATTGGCCGAATTGAAGAATCAATTAAAGGAATTGATGGACAAGGAATTCATTCGCCCAAGCTCCTCACCTTGGGGCTTCTCGGCTCTCTTCGTGACCAAGAAGGATGGTTCTCTTCGTCTGTGTGTGGACTATCGTCCCTTGCACGCAGTCACCATCAAGAACAAGTACCCTCTTCCTCGGATCGACATCCTCTTTGATCAGCTTGCTGGTGCATGGGTGTTCGCCAACATTGATTTGAGGCTCGGGTATCATCAGATCAAGATTCGAGCTGAAGATATCCCAAAGACAGCATTCTCCACTCGTTATGGCTTATATGAGTATGCCGTCATGTCGTTCGGATTGACGAATGCACCGGCATACTTCATGTACCTTATGAATTCCGTCTTCATGGAGGAACATGACTCCTTTGTGGTCATCTTCATTGACGACATCCTCATCTACTCAAAAAATGAAGAAGAGCATGTAAGGCATCTTCGCATCATTCTCGGGAGGCTCCGGGAACATCGCCTTTATGCCAAATTCAGCAAGTGCGAGTTTTGGCTGAAGGAGGTATCTTTCTTGGGACATGTCCTCTCCGAGCAAGGTGTTGCTGTCAGTCCAAGTAAAGTACAAGATGTTCTCAAGTGGGAACAGCCCAAAACTGTCACAGAGATCCGTAGTTTTCTTGGGCTTGCAGGCTATTATTGTCGATTCATTCAAGACTTCTCAAAGATTGCCAAACCAATGACCGAGCTACTGAAGAAGGGTGCTGAATTCAAATGGTCAGCGAGCTCTGAGCAAGCATTTCAGACCTTGAAATAGCGCCTTACTACAGCTCCTGTCCTCACACAACCTGATATTCACAAGCCTTTCGATGTTTATTGCGATGCATCAGGTATCGGCCTTGGCTGTGTGCTTATGCAAGAAAGCCGGGTTGTTGCCTATGCATCTCGGCAATTGAAACACCATGAAGAGCACTACCCAACTCATGATTTAGAGCTTGCTGCGGTGGTACATGCTTTAAAAATTTGGCGCCACTATCTTCTTGGGAACAAGTGCAACATCTATACTAATCACAAGAGTCTCAAGTACATCTTCACCCAGGCAGATTTGAATATGAGGCAAAGAAGGTGGCTTGAACTGATCAAAGACAACAATTTGGAAGTGCATTACCACCCGGGAAAAGCCAATGTGGTGGCTGACGCATTGAGTCCCAAGGCCCGATGCAATTGTCTCACTCTTTCACCCCGAAGTGCCACTCTCTGTGCAGAATTACAGAAACTCAGCATAGAGATGGTTGAAGAAGGTTTCTTGGCTAATCTAGAGTTGAATTCTACGCTACTGGACCAGATTAGAGAGGCTCCAAAGAGGGACAAGGGCGTTGCCCGAATTTGTAGCAAACTGAATTCCGGCCAAGCTACTAGCTTCCATCTTGATGACCGTTGAACTTTATGGTTCGGCGGGCGCCTAGTCGTCCCTAAAGACCAAGAATTGAGAAGAAAGACTCTCGATGAAGCCCACAACTCTTTACTCACAATCCATCCGGGTAGCAACAAAATGTATCAAGACTTGAAGCAACGGTTTTTGTGGACTCGCATGAAGCGAGAGATTGCTCGCTATGTGTCCGAATGTGATGTTTGCAAAATGGTGAAGGCCGAACATTTCAAGCCGGCTGGCACTCTTCAGCCGCTGCCCATTCCAAGTTGGAAGTGGGAAGAGGTTGGCATGGATTTCATCACCGGCCTACCAACGACTTCTTCGGGTTATGACTCGATATGGGTTATAGTCGACCGGTTGACGAAGTCCGCACATTTTCTAGCCGTTCGCACCACCTATCAAGCCAAGAGGTATGCGGAGTTGTACATCTCTTGGATTGTATGTCTTCATGGAGTACCAAAGCGGATAGTTTCAGATCGAGGCTCTCAGTTTGTCTCTCGATTCTGGAGAAGTTTGCATGAGGCATTAGGCACCAAGCTACTTCACAGCTCAGCATATCATCCACAAACCGGTGGCCAAATCGAGAGGGTCAATCAGATCCTTGAGGATATGTTGAGGGCTTGTGTTCTATCGTATGGGAAGAAATGGGATGAATGTCTTCCATATGCTGAGTTTGCTTACAACAACAGCTACCAAACCAGCATCAAAATGTCTCCTTTCGAAGCACTCTATGGTCGTAGCTGCCGAACACCCCTGAACTGGTCCGAGAGTGGAGAACGTTCCTTCTTTGGATCCGAAATGGTCATGACGGCAGAAGAGAAGGTGAAGACCATTCAAGAAAATTTGAGGGTAGCACGATCACGGCAGAAGAGCTATGCTGATCATCATAGGAGACCTCTCTCTTTTAGCATTGGTGATTATGTCTAGCTGAAGGTATCTCCCCTCTGGGGCTCCACTCATTTCGGAGTAAAGGGAAAGTTGGCACCTCGATACATAGGACCTTTCCGGATCCTTGCAAGACGCGGTCAAGTGGCATATCAGTTGGAGCTTCCTCCCTCTCTAGCAATGGTCCACAATGTTTTCCATATATTATAATTGAAGAAGTGCCTCCGTATTCCCTTTGAACCTCTTGAGGTGGATGAACTTGAAGTTCTGCCTAATCTGTCTTACCAAGAGTACCCTATTCGAGTTTTGGATGAAGCTGAACGCAAGACTCATCGGAGAACTCTCAAGTTCTATAAAATTCAGTGGAGCAATCACACTGAGGATGAAGCCACATGGGAGCGGGAGGACTGTTTGAAAATCGAGTATCCCAAGTTCTTCCATAACATGTGAGTGCTACCATCCATTCCCTTCGCAATTAAAGTCCAGTCATTTGTATGTGTCTGTATTATCCATATGGACTCTGTCCATCTATGCTCCCATTTTTGAATCTCAGGATGAGATTCTTTTATTGGGGAAGGATTTGTCAAGGCCCCGAATTCGAGTTCGACTCGTGCGGCGAGCATTAACACTAACTAATCTTTAGCCGCATTCGGGATTGATTCCTAACTCCCAGGCATTGTTCGAAACTGCCACTTAGAAATTTCCAAACTTAACCAAAATTTTGAGCTAGAAATTTCAGACTCCAAATGTGTTTTTCATCGAAGTTTGGAGCCTTGTAACTTGGGATCCATAATGATCTAGGATGTGCACATTAGTAAAAATGGAAACTAGAAACTTTCCTCTACAACTTGGTTGTGTTTGAGTCATGATCCAACATCAAACACCAATTTGGATCATGGCTTGAAAATTGAATCCTTGTGCTGCAATTTAGGGGACTTAACCCTAGGGGACTTAACCATAGCTCTTAGTCACTTGTGTGTGGGCAAAGGGGGACCACAAATCAGCAGCAAACAGCAGCCACCCATCTCTTTATCTCCTCCAAAACGTGCAGCCCAAACCCCTCCTGGCCAAGCTCCTCTTGAAGGGGGTGGAGCTCTCCTCCATTGCTGCACTTGAGAGCCTCCATCAGCAGCTCCAAGGTTGGCGCCCTCCTCCATTGCAACTCCTCTAGGTGGCGCCTCCTCCTCCAAGCCGACGCCCTGCAGTCCCCTCCCTCCTCCTTAAGCCAAGCTCCCCATTTCTTCCTCCATGGCTGCTCCTTGAGGGAGGCAAGGGTGAGTTTCCCCATGGCTAGATCTGGTTCTTGAGGGTCTCCTCCTGCTGTTTTGGGCACCTAGATCTGAAATGGGGAAAAGTTTTGGAGGGAATCAACAGATTAGGGTTTGGAGCACAGTTATGATTTTCGAGCAGATTTTCGAGCTACTGTTTTTCATCGTTTTGAGCAATTTAGAAGATTCATCTCTCTCGCCGGCTGAAGAATTAGTTGTATATAATCAAGATATCTTTCCTGTCCAACTGGAATCGATCGATTTCGTTAATCTATCTGAAAGTTAGCATCTTTTTACTACTGACTGTCCAGAAATTATGCATTTCGGCAGAGCTGCTGATTTGCTCGGTGTTGAGAGGGTTAAACTAATGGCTGTTCAATTAGGGGTTGTGGGAATTGTAGGTAAGGTTCTTATATTTCATTAGGAACTGGGAGATCGTAGTTTGGTTGAATGGTTAAAAAGTTATGTATGTTTGAAGTCCATGCTGTCTGAAACTCTGAAATTCTGGGAGCTGAAATTTGCTCTCTGTTCTTGGCCGAACTGGGAGTTCTACATGCTATTGCTTGAAGATTGGCCAAAGCTAAATCGTAGGTAAACGTCTTATGATCATGTAGAATCCGAGTTTGCTCAATTTGATTAAGTGGTTAGAAAGTTATAGTCATTTGTATCACAATCTGTCCGGAATTGTCGCAATTACGCAGAGTACTGTTATTATATGTTTTTGGGCAAGTTAAAGCAATGGGTGGTCAATTGGGGGTAGATGTATGTGTAGGTATTGCTCTTATGTTCAATTATAAACTAGAACCGTTCAATTTGGTTGAGTAGATAAAAAGATATGCTCATTTGAATTTCATGCCGTTCTGAAAATTCAGAGATTAGGATTTAGGTTGGAGTCGGGTTTAGCATTTCTAAGTATTACTTGGCTTTTGATGTGTGGTGTTAACCTTTCACCTTCCTCTTTGGTTTGATGAATGTTTGCATATTTTTGGAGCTATTTTGGGTTTTCATTTGTCATTGCATATCATGTGCATAGCATGCATCTCATTCATATTCATTGTGCTCATGTAGAGGGCGATCACGCGGAGGGTGACACGACCGTGGCCGAGGGGGTTACCGAGGAGCAACTCGTTGTTGAAAATCTGGCAGAAGCTCAAGGCAAGCACCTAAGCATACTCAACCTTATATGTAATTTTATTTTGGTGAATAAATTGCTTATTGGATGACTAAGTCATGCATTAGGAGTTGAATTGTGGGAATGGTACTAGATCCTATTTGTTGCACATACACTCCTTCATACTTGTTGAACACCTCCTTTGGAGGTAGTATATGGGTAAATATATTGTGTCCATGCTTAGTTTGCTTATATGTCGGGTATGGGCCAAGTGGTGGATGGTTCCATCGCTTGAGATTATTTACTTCACAAATATTGGGTTGCAATGGATATGATTATCTTCTGAAATGTTGAATTGAGACCGAGCGAGAGAGTTGAATCATTTTGGTGTGGAGACTCAAGTGTTGTAGTCTCGCCTGTGTTGGTTAAGGACCGATCCGTTGTTCGACATGTTGATTGAGCACACCATGTTGATCGCATGCCCGATATAATGGTACGGTAAGCTATTCTTTCGTTGCATACTATTTCGATGGGTCATGCCCTCATGCGGTTGGACGTGGTTGAGGGCGAAGCTTAGGCCGACTCTCGAGGGACAAGCGAGGCTTGGGCCGCTCGAGGGGGTGCTAGGTGCTCGAACCGCATGAAGATGGCTCAACGAATATGTATGGATGGGAGGAGGGTTGACAGGAGGTTCCCTTGTGGCACATGTTGTGCGATTGATGATCCCCTGCAGGGTTGAGAAAGCGATTTGAATTGCCGCACTCTCGGATATGAGCACGCTTGTATCATCCGACATTTCAACGTAGTAATAACTTAAACTTGATGATAGTTGGTATGTTGATGATTGTACTTGTTCATGATGTTACTTGCTTTACTTCAAATGTTTAGTTTCAGATTTCACTCTAGTAATAGGTGCTGTCCATAAGTGCTATAAAATTTGTGAATGGAGTAGTGGAATGTCATTATGCAACAAAGTTAAGCTTTTCCGCACTTTTACCTTAAGCTTATTCCTTGCTACCTCCAAATGCATATTCCTTCGAGTCGGTCATATATGGACCATGGGTAAGTCTTGCGAGTACCTTTTGTACTCATGCTTCTGCTTTGTGGTTTTCAGGTGAGGATCTGGATGGATGCGAGTTCTGTCCGTACTGCCTCTCGGTGTCCGGGCGGGGCACCGAGTAGAGGCTACTTGCGACGTTGCACACGCCCGGAAGTGTTCAGGGGCAGGACACTTCCGGAGATGTCATACTTTTGGTTTACTTTGGTGGTTGTGCGTTCATTTTGTTGCATAGTTAGCCTTAAACTATGTCATGCCTAGGCTTGAATACTTGGCTATTTCTGTTGTTGGACCTTGCTGTATTTTGGTGCTCGTATCATGCTTGTATGTTGCTCGTATCCATGTCAACTATTATGCTATGTTAATTGCTTTTCTGTCTGCTGAGTGGATGTCCTCACTTCTAGAGGCATCATGCCGAAAATTTGTAGAAATCCTGAGTTTTGGTAGGATCTTAGTTTTGTCTGTTTTGCGGGTTAGAGTCTGTTGTAGTGAGTTCTTGCCATGTGTGGTTGTCGGGTTTGTATTTGTGCTTTGGTTTTTAGTCATCTTGTTGTGCTTCCGCGTTGCGTGTCCGGTTATGGGGTTTTGAATTCGTTTCCCCCTTATGCAAATTGGGTTGATATGGCGATGGAAACCGGTATGCGGGGCGATCCTGGGCGAGCTTCGGGTCGCATACTGGGGGAATACCGGGATTGTTGTCGAGTTATTCGAAGGGTCTCACTGTTGTCTCAATCGGGCTTGGGTGCTAACATTACAAGCGCCATCGGCGATCCGTTGTTAGCCTCCAAACCCGATGGGTTCGACCGAGTCTTCAAATAGCCCGAGGATGGTCTGGGCGGCTCCTCACACCCCCCCTCTGATTGCTATATTAGTATATATCAATCCCACACATCAAAATGCTAAAAGTGTAGTAGAGTAACCACATCGAGGAAGAAGACACATGGGAACACGAAGACCGCCTTAAAGACAAAATTACTGTAAGGGGGTAGGTTTGTAACACCCTGATAAATACAAAAATGGAATAAAGTAAAGTATTTTGCTTTTTAGTATATTTTGGGTTTGTACCGGATATTATTTGATTTAACATTAAAATCTTGTAATTAAATCCTTTTTCTCTCAATTTGAGTATTCAAAGGGAACTTATAAAAATAGAAAACAACCCAACCTAGGAAGTAATTTATAAAATACTAGAACACCTAAAATGAATAAATATGAATTTTTCAAAAAATTTCACAAAATTCAAATGCCCTAAAAATTCAATGAAAGCTTAAAAATAGCAAAAATCTAGGAATTTTCATTTCAATTATACATGACCAAAGTCAGTGAACTTCAGGGCATTTGAAACACCATTCACTAGGCTATCTACAAGAATTTTTCCAAAACTTTGCAAACCTTCTAGATCCATCTTTGGATCACATCGACTACTATACGTGACCTACCTTAAATGTTGCTACAGTACTCATGTGAAGCGCTTGACGAAATGCCCGACCTCACTGTCTGGCCTCCATCACCACCATCGTGCTTCGCTGCCTTTGCTCGTGCATGAACTGCCATGTCGTATCTACCTCTTCACATCGTCACCCCCTTGCTCCTCTATCTCTACCCATGCCGCGCTGTGCCACGCACCGCCTCGTGCAGAGCTTGCGTGCCAGCGATCACACGCTAGCTCACCACGCTGGCTCTGTTGCCCACTCTGTGCCTTGCTTTCTCCACATGTCTCACCATTTAATCGACCATGAGATCACATGCTATCCCTGCTCACCCCTACTTCACCCCGTTGCCGAAGAGAACATCAAGCTCGGGGACGAGGCTACCTCACCCCGTTTCCCTAAATTTTTATAATTTGTGCTAAAATGATTCAAATTCAGTGAAACCAAATCCTAGGGATAGTACAAATATTGCTCATACTATGTATACAAAAATATTTAGGTTTCTTGCTATGTTTACATACCTTAGGAAGATTCAAATAAAGTTGGAAATGTGAAATATGAGAAAATAATGCAACTACTCTTTAAAACCATTAAAATAAAGCCCAACCTAATGAAAAATCATAAAATGGATCCACATCACAGTAGCATAAACCTTAGGTTTAAAATGCCTTAGCACTTTCCTTATGTATAAACTCATGAAATATGCTTTATATATATACACCATTATATGGTAACTTGGTACTACGCTTTAAATGAATCAAAATAATTTTAGCCCCTTGATTTCGTAATTAATCTTATGCGTCACTATATCTTACCTTCTTGGATTTGAGAAATAAAAATAACATATGCATAAAAATCAAGAAATCATGCGCTAGAATAAACCCTAGGTTGTCATTTGGCTTAATAGTATGAATAGGACCAAATCATGAGTAGAGGACTAATAAAACCATCATGCATGATACGTTAACCACAAAAATATTAAAACCACATATACCAATTTTTAGTAAGCTTCAATTTGGTTTTGCATTTGACTTCTTTGTGTCCTGTCTTAAAGCCTGTTATTTTGTTATTTTATCATGCTTTTTCTCGAACGACATGTAGACACCAATGATTCCGAATATGTTGACAACGATCCCACCACTAACTCAGATTACTCACCTGATGATGAGTAAAAAGGTAAGCACCCTCCTTTGATCATTTTGATCCCATATTTTATAGTATCTATGTTACTTTATCAAATTATTATGGATGCGTGTAGTTTCTATAAAGTCACTATTTTGTGAGATTCGGTAGATATATTCCTAAATGGTGGGATTGCCTTAATATTATTGACATGAGAACCTTGTTAACCCTAAGCTAGGTGTAAACATTATATAAAATGTTAAAAGGGTAAATTGTGTAATAACTGTATTTGCTCAGTCATGTTATAGAAGTTGAAAGGATGGGTAGGCTAGTTGATCAAATTTTGAAATATGTTGGACATGATTAAAGTTGTTGATATTCTGGTAAAAATGAAAATAAAACTTATGATTTAGACACAGGCGAAATTTGGTATAACTAGTTGTGCAAGGGATAGACTTGCACTGTGCGAAGGACGGACTTGCACGTAGATAGGGGGAGATCCAGGGATTACAAAATCGCAGGAAATCGGCAGGAAATCGGGAAAATCGGGTGTATCGGCGGGGTAAGGAATTCAAAACCGAAGGGAAAACCGGTGAAATTCAAATTTGAATTCAAAAATTTTGAAAATTTTGAAAAAATTTGCCCAAAGGCTCGCTAAAATTAGTATTAATAGGTTTTTGTCATTTTGGATAAAATTTAGATGAAAATGGTGCATTTCCGAGCTAAAACCGAATATATAACAAATGAAAAATGAAAATGAATATTTCATGTAATAGTATTGGGCTGAGGCCAGGGTTCACCTTCTCTTTTTGCAATGGAAATTCGCTCTCCCACCGGTACCGATTTTCTGAGAAAATCGACAGAAATTCGTGGAAAACCGGATGAAATTTAGAATCAAACCGTTTGAAAGCCGAATGTTGGTATAATGGCGCCATTGCAAGAAAATCGGTCGATTTTGTAAGAAAATCGGTCGATTTTGTAAGAAAATCGGGGAAAAAGCTGGAAAATCGGTAGAGATAGAAAACTAATTCGTAAAATTGCAAAAAAATCAGAAAAATGTAAGGAATATATATAAAAAAATAGAACAAATTTTTGGCATGATCTTTGCTATATTTTAGTCAATATCAAGTAGTAAAATGTAATGCAGCAGTAATACTTCAACATATAACAATTCGTTTGAAATACATTTACATATCAAGTAATACCTCAACATATAACATATAACATATAACAAGTTCACCGGTCAGTATGAATGGCATATGACATTTGAAAGCAATATTTGTCACGGAAAAAGAATGTTCCATCGTCCTTCCATTGTCAGACATATGCCATGTTCAACCTACATAATCATTATGGTAATATAAATTAAGTCGCAATGAAATAAAACATACAAATAAAACAATACCTTCGTGGCTACGTGTGGTGTCGTTGGGTGTACACTTGGTTCGCCATGTTGTACTCATCTGTCGACATGAGTGCTAATCCTCGAGTAGCTAACAACTCTGCCTTGTATTCATGCCAACTTTGCCTCGTCCATGGGCTAGTTGTTTCCCACTGTTGGTATAACAGGGTAAAAAATTCTGGATCTTGCCACTCGTAGACCCATTGGGTAGGAGGTTGTGCATTAGCATCTGAAATGGCATAGTTATATTGGCCATATGAGTCATAACTCCATTGCGTCTCGGCGACGCTGTATGAGCTAGAGCTGTCCTGTGGTGCATCATGGCCACGTCGATGCTCCTTCCCCCCATCATGGCCACGTCGATGCTCCTTCCCCCCACCTGAAGTAGTCGTCCTTTGCGACTGTGGAGCGCCGTGGTCTTTGTCTTGTGTGGCATGAGTGAACTGGGACTCCCCGGTAAACTCTATGGGACGCGGCTGTTCTGGGCCACCATCACCGGACTCACCGCCATGGCTATCCGTCTTGGAGCTACTGTCATTGGACTCTTGGTATGGTGGGCTTCGACGATCCGCGGGAGCGCTATCAGTCGAGTCATCACTCCGTACCTGTTGGGAGCTCCCCTTTCCTTTCTTGGGAGCTCTCTTTTTTGCCCTTGTCGCGATGGTTTTGTGCTTCCTCTTTCCTGTGTGACTGGCACCTACTGTCTTGTCTGCCCATTCGGGAATGCTCGCAGCCCCGGTGTTCTTTCGGAACGCAATAGGGTCAACCGGATCTGTCACAAGGTGTGATGGGAGGGGGGTATCACTCTCAGTGTCTTCTTCATCAAGTAAGGGGTCAGCATTGGACCTCCCTTTCTCCATCCACTCTCGGATTGGATTTTCATTATCGCATAATGTAAGCTCCATGAGACGCTGGAATGGATCGTCTTCCTCTGTGGACCTTTGAATTTCGGCATCTTGAATTCTGAGCCGCAGATTGTAGTTTACGTATACCAACTTGTGGAGCTTCTTGTAGGATAGACGGTTGCGAACTTTAGTATGGATGAAGGCGAATGTACTCCAATTGCGCTCGCATCCGCTGGAAGAAGCACAATGCGAAACGAGCCGCATAGCAAACTTCTGGAGCGTGGGTGTGTCGGAACCAAACACACCCCACCAATGTGCTGCAAGTAAAAGAAGAGAACATTAAGTATGAGATGAAAATACGAGAGTGGTATTGCATTTAAACAACATAAGAAAATTACCAGCGGTTGTTTTGTGATCGTGTGCCATCCGCTCAGCTAGAGTACTCGCGAACGATCCAACCTTCCTTCTGTACATATCGGCCTCGTGAAGAGCGTCGATGGCGCTCTGGTCTGTATCAGCTAGCGCTTGAAAAGCATCTCGGAGATCTGGCAAAAACGTGTTGGTCGTGCCATAAACATAGTGTGTCCGAGGGTTCAAGGCGGCAGCTGCAATTATGTGAAATGTCAGTACAATTATGTGAAAGAACAAAATAGAATGTGCCATGGGAAATATATATTACCGGCGTTCATGTAAGTATCTCGCGTTAGATCATCCATTCTTGGGTTTACGACATCCATGTATAAGGCGAAAGTAGCTGGAGAGTCATGAAATAAGCTATCATATTCCTGTCGTAATATGTTGTACCGTAGTACCACCTCGCTCAATGTAGGCTGCCTATCTTGATCAGCAAAACGCAAGAAGGCATACAACGGTTCCACAGATTTTACAACCGATCGAAGGTTGTCCCACCAGTCTAAGCTTGAGAGGCACGAGTACACATACCTCCCCTCCACGGTATCAACATAGCGCGATGATAGAAATTCCTCCGAAGCCATCCATTGCAAAAACTTGTCTTTGCGACGAAGAAAGCTGTCCAAAAACATGTAGTTTGTACCGAAGCGAGTGGCATTCCACTTCACCAATTCACCTCCAATATGCTTCTTCATCATATCATGAAGTTTTGAATGGTTGTACAACCATCGAGAGATTTTCCTGGCACTCTCAATAACAGCGACATGGTCAGTGAACTCCCCAATTTGCTTCAACATCAAGTTAATCGTGTGGGCCACACAAGGCTGCCACACAATGTTGCGGTGCTCTCGTGCGATGAGTCGACATGCCTTCTTATAGTTCGCACCATTGTCTGTGACAATTTGCACAACATTCGCCGGACCGACCTCATTGACCACTGAGGCAATTTCCTGCGTCCACAAACAAAATAAGCAAATATTGTAACTCAAATAGTTTTCATAAGAGGACGTAAGTACCTCAAACAAGAATGAATGTAAGTACCTTACGCAAGTACGAGGCATCCTGACTTACACCCGATGCATCCACGGACTTGTGAAAGAACATAGTGCCATTGCAATATAACATGAAGTTGATAATGCTCATACGTGTCGGCCCAGTCCAGGAATCGCACATGATTGTAACGCCATACGTAGGCCATTCCCGCTTGAACCTTTCCATCTTCGTAAGTATATCCGCTTCGTTGGCATCCAAAAATTTACCATCTATGTCTCTCCCCGTTGGAGACGGAACACCCTCACCTGCGAACAAGTAGAATGATTTATCACTTGCGAATAATTGGATGAACATTAACAAGCTCACTTACCCCATTTTTGAGTTTCCCTGACGGCGCTAATGAAGTAGGGATTGTCTGCTTTCCTCCCCGCAATGCCAGCTGTGTGGAAAAATTTTGCCCAAGCTGCACCAATCGCCTGCTTCGCATTCCTCCCCTTCTGTGTCCAACTCCCAGTGTCAATCCTTGTTTGCACTGGGCCACGGGCCGCACCAAGGTTGTAATCCCTCAAGGTTGGTCCTTCCCGTTGCGTGGCACTCCGACGCATCCTCGGCAACACACCTTCGTCCCCTACTCTAGGACCCTTATAGGTGCCACTGCCACCACCGTGTTCATACCTGCCACCTGACCGATTGATAAATTCTGCCTCCGCTCTAGAGGCATCCATGGCATGCTGGAGTTGGTCCTCCTCATCAACATCACCCGTGTACTCTGAATATGCACTCCTCCTCGGCGGGTCCGAATCTCCAGCTGTTGCTTCCTTTCTGAGCCTCTCCTCCCTCTTTCCCAACTTCTTATCCTTTATCCTAGCTAGTTCGCGCTGAAAGTATTCGCGAACCTCCTTAGGAACTTGATTGCAATAAACGACATTTGGACCGCGCCCTGCCAAGTGGTGCTTTAGTCGGGTTGCACCGCCTCCTTTCTTCTCTTTATGACAGTACTTACATCGAAAACCAGTCCCTACCTTATCACCATGCTCCCACACAATGTCACTTTGGTCTGTCATCTTTTAATACAAAACAAGTAGTTTCTGATCATCTTGCATGTAACACTACAATCAATAGCATAATAAGCCAAGATGTTGCAAACAAGATAATATGAACCCTAGTAAATCTTACACTACATTCAATAGCACAATAAGCCAGATGTTGCAAACAAGATAGTATGAACCATCGTAAATCTTACACTACATTCAATAGCACAACAAGCAAAGATGTTGCAAACACTGGTAAATCATATAGCTAAGTAAATCATATATCTCAAATTTGAATTTAACCGGTTTTCCAAACGGTTTTTAATTCCTTACCCCATCGATACGACCGATTTTTGCGATTTTCTACCGATCCTTTGTCAAATCAAACCCACTAATAATATATCATGAAGTAACCAAATAAGGCTCTAGCTAGTTCTTGCAGCCAATCCACTGTCTTACCATCTAGACATTGCAATGACTTTGTTTCTCTGCACACGAAGCAAAGCAGACAGTGAAAAAGCAGCAAGCAAAAATCGCACAAAACCGATCGAAAATCGCACAAAACCCACCGAAAATCGCACAAATCTTTCTGCCCAAACCCTAGAGAAAACCTTCTGCCCAAACCGCAGCAAAACGAAGATAATCGCAACTAAGTGACCGATTATCGCGCGATAACTTCAGAAAATCGGTACTCGATCTGAACATCGTCGGGGAGCTGCAAACCCTAGAGAAAATCGCTGCAAATCGACAGGAAATCGTGCTTACCGTGCGATTTTCGCTACTGCAGCGCAGGAAAGTGGCCGCCGCCCTGCTAGATCTGGTCTGCAGCTTCTCACTGAGCTTTGTGCTTGCTCACTGTCCAGAGTCTGCGGTCGGAAATGCCTCAAATAGTCATAAATATGCAATGGGCCAATGTGTGCTAATGGGCCTCAGCCAGGGATTACAAAATCGCAGGAAATCGGCAGGAAATCGGGAAAATCGGGTGTATCGGCGGGGTAAGGAA
The DNA here is from genome assembly GCA_036346355.1 of Rhipidocladum racemiflorum. NCBI lineage: Eukaryota > Viridiplantae > Streptophyta > Magnoliopsida > Poales > Poaceae > Rhipidocladum > Rhipidocladum racemiflorum. Next base: position 56,213,683 of record CM070581.1, on the reverse strand, counting down.
TTCAAAACCGAAGGAAAAACCGGTGAAATTCAAATTTGAATTCAAAAATTTTGAAAATTTTGAAAAAATTTGCCCAAAGGCTCGCTAAAATTAGTATTAATAGGTTTTTGTCATTTTGGATAAAATTTAGATGAAAATGGTGCATTTCCGAGCTAAAACCGAATATATAACAAATGAAAAATGAAAATGAATATTTCATGTAATAGTATTGGGCTGAGGCCCATTAGCACACATTGGCCCATTGCATATTTATGACTATTTGAGGCATTTCCGACCGCAGACTCTGGACAGTGAGCAAGCACAAAGCTCAGTGAGAAGCTGCAGACCAGATCTAGCAGGGCGGCGGCCACTTTCCTGCGCTGCAGTAGCGAAAATCGCACGGTAAGCACGATTTCCTGTCGATTTGCAGCGATTTTCTCTAGGGTTTGCAGCTCCCCGACGATGTTCAGATCGAGTACCGATTTTCTGAAGTTATCGCGCGATAATCGGTCACTTAGTTGCGATTATCTTCGTTTTGCTGCGGTTTGGGCAGAAGGTTTTCTCTAGGGTTTGGGCAGAAAGATTTGTGCGATTTTCGGTGGGTTTTGTGCGATTTTCGATCGGTTTTGTGCGATTTTTGCTTGCTGCTTTTTCACTGTCTGCTTTGCTTCGTGTGCAGAGAAACAAAGTCATTGCAATGTCTAGATGGTAAGACAGTGGATTGGCTGCAAGAACTAGCTAGAGCCTTATTTGGTTACTTCATGATATATTATTAGTGGGTTTGATTTGACAAAGGATCGGTAGAAAATCGCAAAAATCGGTCGTATCGATGGGGTAAGGAATTAAAAACCGTTTGGAAAACCGGTTAAATTCAAATTTGAGATATATGATTTACTTAGCTATATGATTTACCAGTGTTTGCAACATCTTTGCTTGTTGTGCTATTGAATGTAGTGTAAGATTTACGATGGTTCATACTATCTTGTTTGCAACATCTGGCTTATTGTGCTATTGAATGTAGTGTAAGATTTACTAGGGTTCATATTATCTTGTTTGCAACATCTTGGCTTATTATGCTATTGATTGTAGTGTTACATGCAGGATGATCAGAAACTACTTGTTTTGTATTAAAAGATGACAGACCAAAGTGACATTGTGTGGGAGCATGGTGATAAGGTAGGGACTGGTTTTCGATGTAAGTACTGTCATAAAGAGAAGAAAGGAGGCGGTGCAACCCGACTAAAGCACCACTTGGCAGGGCGCGGTCCAAATGTCGTTTATTGCAATCAAGTTCCTAAGGAGGTTCGCGAATACTTTCAGCGCGAACTAGCTAGGATAAAGGATAAGAAGTTGGGAAAGAGGGAGGAGAGGCTCAGAAAGGAAGCAACAGCTGGAGATTCGGACCCGCCGAGGAGGAGTGCATATTCAGAGTACACGGGTGATGTTGATGAGGAGGACCAACTCCAGCATGCCATGGATGCCTCTAGAGCGGAGGCAGAATTTATCAATCGGTCAGGTGGCAGGTATGAACACGGTGGTGGCAGTGGCACCTATAAGGGTCCTAGAGTAGGGGACGAAGGTGTGTTGCCGAGGATGCGTCGGAGTGCCACGCAACGGAAGGACCAACCTTGAGGGATTACAACCTTGGTGCGGCCCGTGGCCCAGTGCAAACAAGGATTGACACTGGGAGTTGGACACAGAAGGGGAGGAATGCGAAGCAGGCGATTGGTGCAGCTTGGGCAAAATTTTTCCACACACCGTGGCATTAAGCGGGAGGAAAGGCATAATCCCTACTTCATTAGCGCCGCCAGTGAAACTCAAAAATGGGGTAAGTGAGCTTGTTAATGTTCATCCAATTATTCGCAAGTGATAAATCATTCTACTTGTTCGCAGTGAGGGTGTTCCGCCTCCAACGGGAGAGACATAGATGGTAAATTTTTGGATGCCAACGGCGGATATACTTACGAAGATGGAAAGGTTCAAGCGGAATGGCCTACGTATGGCGTTACAATCATGTGCGATTCTGGATCGGGCCGACACGTATGAGCATTATCAACTTCATGTTATATTGCAATGGCACTATGTTCTTTCACAAGTCCGTGGATGCATCGGTGTAAGTCAGATGCCTCGCACTTGCGTAAGGTACTTACATTCATTCTTGTTTGAGGTACTTACGCCCTCTTATGAAAACTATTTGAGTTACAATATTTGCTTATTTTGTTTGTGGACGCAGGAAATTGCCTCAGTGGTCAATGAGGTCGGTCCGGCGAATGTTGTGCAAATTGTCACAGACAATGGTGCGAACTATAAGAAGGCATGTCGACTCATCGCGACGAGCACCGCAACATTGTGTGGCAGCCTTGTGTGGCCCACACGATTAACTTGATGTTGAAGCAAATTGGGGAGTTCACTGACCATGTCGCTGTTATTGAGAGTGCCAGGAAAATCTCTCGATGGTTGTACAACCATTCAAAACTTCATGATATGATGAAGAAGCATATTGGAGGTGAATTGGTGAAGTGGAATGCCACTCGCTTCGGTACAAACTACATGTTTTTGGACAGCTTTCTTCGTCGCAAAGACAAGTTTTTGCAATGGATGGCTTCGGAGGAATTTCTATCATCGCGCTATGTTGATACCGTGGAGGGGAGGTATGTGTACTGCGTGCCTCTCAAGCTTAGACTGGTGGGACAACCTTCGATCGGTTGTAAAATCTGTGGAACCGTTGTATGCCTTCTTGCGTTTTGCTGATCAAGATAGGCAGCCTACATTGAGCGAGGTGGTACTACGGTACAACATATTACGACAGGAATATGATAGCTTATTTCATGACTCTCCAGCTACTTTCGCCTTATACATGGATGTCGTAAACCCAAGAATGGATGATCTAACACGAGATACTTACATGAACGCCGGTAATATATATTTCCCATGGCACATTCTATTTTGTTCTTTCACATAATTGTACTGACATTTCACATAATTGCAGCTGCCGCCTTGAACCCTCGGACACACTATGTTTATGGCACGACCAACACGTTTTTGCCAGATCTCCGAGATGCTTTTCAAGCGCTAGCCGATACTGATTCAGAGCGCCATCGACGCTCTTCACGCAGGCCGATATGTACAGAAGGAAGGTTGGATCGTTCGCGAGTACTCTAGCTGAGCGGATGGCACACGATCACAAAACAACCGCTGGTAATTTTCTTATGTTGTTTAAATGCAATACCACTCTCGTATTTTCATCTCATACTTAATGTTCTCTTCTTTTACTTGCAGCACATTGGTGGGGTGTGTTTGGTTCCGACACACCCACGCTCCGTAAGTTTGCTATGCGGCTCGCTTCGCATTGTGCTTCTTCCAATGGATGCGAGCGCAATTGGAGTACATTCGCCTTCATCCATACTAAAGTTCGCAACCGCTCTATCCTACAAGAAGCTCCACAAGTTGGTATATCGTAAACTACAATCTGCGGCTCAATTCAAGATGCCGAAATTCAAAGGTCCACAGAGGAAGACGATCCATTCCAGCGTCTCATGGAGCTTACATTATGCGATAATGAAAATCCAATCCGAGAGTGGATGGAGAAAGGGAGGTCCAATGCTGACCCCTTACTTGATGAAGAAGACACTGAGAGTGATACCCCCCTCCCATCACACCTTGTGACAGATCCGGTTGACCCTATTGCGTTCCGAAAGAACACCGGGGCTGCGAGCATTCCCGAATGGGCAGACAAGACAGTAGGTGCCAGTCACACAGGAAAGAGGAAGCACAAAACCATCGCGACAAGGGCAAAAAAGAGAGCTCCCAAGAAAGGAAAGGGGAGCTCCCAACAGGTACGGAGTGATGACTCGACTGATAGCGCTCCCGCGGATCGTCGAAGCCCACCATACCAAGAGTCCAATGACAAGAGCTCCAAGACGGATAGCCATGGCGGTGAGTCCGGTGATGGTGGCCCAGAACAGCCGCGTCCCATAGAGTTTACCGGGGAGTCCCAGTTCACTCATGCCACACAAGACAAAGACCACGGCGCTCCACAGTCGCAAAGGACGACTACTTCAGGTGGGGGGAAGGAGCATCGACGTGGCCATGATGGGGGGAAGGAGCATCGACGTGGCCATGATGCACCACAGGACAGCTCTAGCTCATACAAATAGCCGAGACGCAATGGAGTTATGACTCATATGGCCAATATAACTATGCCATTTCAGATGCTAATGCACAACCTCCTACCCAATGGGTCTACGAGTGGCAAGATCCAGAATTTTTTACCCTGTTATACCAACAGTGGGAAACAACTAGCCCATGGACGAGGCAAAGTTGGCATGAATACAAGGCAGAGTTGTTAGCTACTCGAGGATTAGCACTCATGTCGACAGATGAGTACAACATGGCGAACCAAGTGTACACCCAACGACACCACACGTAGCCACGAAGGTATTGTTTTATTTGTATGTTTTATTTCATTGCGACTTAATTTATATTACCATAATGATTATGTAGGTTGAACATGGCATATGTCTGACAATGGAAGGACGATGGAACATTCTTTTTCCGTGACAAATATTGCTTTCAAATGTCATATGCCATTCATACTGACCGGTGAACTTGTTATATGTTATATGTTATATGTTGAGGTATTACTTGATATGTAAATGTATTTCAAACGAATTGTTATATGTTGAAGTATTACTGCTGCATTACATTTTACTACTTGATATTGACTAAAATATAGCAAAGATCATGCCAAAAATTTGTTCTATTTTTTTATATATATTCCTTACATTTTTCTGATTTTTTTGCAATTTTACGAATTAGTTTTCTATCTCTACCGATTTTCCAGCTTTTTCCCCGATTTTCTTACAAAATCGACCGATTTTCTTACAAAATCGACCGATTTTCTTGCAATGGCGCCATTATACCAACATTCGGCTTTCAAACGGTTTGATTCTAAATTTCATCCGGTTTTCCACGAATTTCTGTCGATTTTCTCAGAAAATCGGTACCGGTGGGAGAGCGAATTTCCATTGCAAAAAGAGAAGGTGAACCCTGGGGAGATCCATTAGCGATGAACGGCGGTTCGGCCGTAGCGATTCAAACTCGAAATTCAGATTCAAACTTTGAGGAAACCTGAAATTGATTGAGGGGTTATGATCTTGACATCCATACGCAAACAATGGTTCAAACAGAATCGAGATTGACTCACCGGAGCGAGAGATACGATGGCAAGAACGAAGAACGGTGGTGGTGGTCGCCGGTTTTTGCAATCTCCCGAGTAAACAATGAGGAGTGGTAAAAGAAGAGTGATAGCACCGGGAAGAGGACTCCAAGACGAAGAGTTGAGAAGTGGTGGTGCGTCGATTGGAGGTGAAATGGCCAAGTTATGACCATTTTAATGGATTTTGGTTTTTGCTTGATTGTGCCGTTTTTGGTGGAATTTGGAACGAATGGTCATGGGGAATGGAATCTCCTCATCTCCCTCTTCGCAACGGATCTAGCCGTTCGTGATTTGGAGCTTTGATGAGGGAGTTATGGGTGTTTAAAGAGGTGGCCACCATGAAGGAGAGAGAAGGAGCTCTTCTCTGTAATTCCATCGGGAGGAAGAAGACACATGAACAGTAGAGCCATGTGGCACTCCACCATTGGCCGGAGGTAAGTGAAGGGTTACACGTGAGGGAAAAATTAGCAAAAATGGTCTATAAATCCCGGAAAAATTCCCAAAAAAATTAGGGAATATTTGGAACTCAATAAAATTGGTGTGACACCACGGAGTGTCGTATCCTTATTTATTGAGCATGATGAGATCAAAAACATTATGAGATGTGGAATTAAGGTTAAAACCATAGGGTGTGGAGGTTATTAGCGTTTTCGGGCCGTTTCCGGGAGTTTGGGCCTTTCCGGGGAGTTTTGGGCCTTTCCGGGGAGTTTTGGGCCTAGGGAAAAGGGTTGTTGGCTTTGGTGGGATGGAGTATGAGTCCATTTAGGATTAGGACACCTATTTTGGACTGGTAAAAGGGGCTTCCCCTGCCCCCTTGTGCGCCCCAAGCACCCTTGTGTGCCCCCCACTTCCCCCTTGTGCCCTAGCCCCACCTCCTCTCCTCCCCCTTGTGGCCGTGCGCCCCCTCCCCTTGCCCCCATTGCTCCCCACCTCTCCACCACCTCTCCTCCACCCCTTGCTACCCTACGGTAGCCTCCCCACCCATGCACCTCAAAGATCCGCCCATTGGAGCGAGGAGCGAGGAGCGAGGAGCGAACCGGGAGGAGATCCATTCAGTTTTCGTGCGTTGGGCAAAGGTGGTGTGACCCCGGGAGGGCCTTCTACTTCTCACCAATCCGTCGCCCGTGGTTGAGGCAAGTGTATTGTAATGGATAGCGGTTTGTAGGTTGCTAGTTGACACTAGATGAAGATTGAATATATGATATGAACACTTGCCATGCTTTAATGATTGCCAATGATATGATGAGTATTCTTACTATGTTATGATGCCATGTGTTAATGTACAAGTTAATTATGTTGTTGGCATATTTGCACACATGGCATGTTACATGGCCCGGGCGGTGAGAATTCATAACTAGTCCGGGGAAGGTCGGTGAGAAAGTTATGACTAATCCGGAGAGCCAATGAGTAAGTCCTACATCGTGATTCCATTCACCGCGGTGAACGAAAGCGAGGAGTAGGCACCCTCCATCTTCGGGATGGAAGGGGGGATAGGGTGCACACCGACGGGTGTGTAATCAACCATACCGGTATGAGTTTCCAAGGAGACATGAGCATAGCATCACATTGCATACATAGTGAGGATGATAATGATATGTGATCACGAATGAGATGGTTTACATGATGTGGGATGTTATTGCCATGTAATTGTTCGTGTTGTACCATTGCAATATGCTTGCTGAGTTTTGAACACACGCTTGTGTTTTCTTGTTGTTTTAGGTACCATGAGACCGGCATGCGGGGAAGGGAATTAGCCACACTTCCACACGTAGCTTCACTCATTTGATTCCACAAGTCATTCAATTAGTTTTTGATAATAAACTGCGTGTGATGATTATTGCTTTAAGGTTTAGCTTTGCTTTATGAGAGTCTTATTGTTCGTTTGGCGCATGGAGACATTAAATGCTTGAAAATAGACTTATATTGTGGTTAAGTCTTGAATTATTGCTGTTTTAGTTGTCTCTCATATTGCCTTATTGCTATACTGTTGTTGCTCCTTCAAATCATGTTAAAACAAAAGAGATGCTGCCGAAATCTCGAGTTTTAGCATTTACTCCTTTGCTGTAATTTACCTTAATTCATGGTATTTAGATGTTGTTTAGCTTATGTTTGGTAGCATTCAGGCATATTAAATGCCGGGATGTTACAGTTGGTATCAGAGCCAGGTTGTAGGTCCTTGGAATGTGTATTTTTAGTGTCATGCTATAGGGTACAACTAAAATGTGATGTGGAATAACTTAGAAACATGGCTTAGGTCTTAACTAAAATTTTGTCATAGGATAGCAACATTAAAACTTGCAAAAGTGGTATAACTAATCTAAAATTTGACACACATGGATGCACAGTAGGAAGGGTATGGGTGTCGTTGTTTACGCTTAAATGTTGTATTTAAGCCTTGTTGCTAAATGCTATATTTGATATAGTATGCCGCTATGTGTATGAGAGAATTGAATTGAATTGTTCGTGTTATTGTGTTAAAATGGGGTTGTGGTGCCGAAGGGTTTCGGCCACCTCTCTTTATTCATAGTAAGGGTGAGGTTTGACGGTGTGGCTGGTTAGCGCCATCACCGAAGAACTATTAACCCCTGTAGAAGAAGAAGTGCTTACCCTTTCTGTCGTAAATTGGGTAGTTGACTAGAGTCAAATAGAAGAGTTTGGTGGTGGATTCCTTCGTATGCCCTTTACCGTTCTAAGGGTCGGTTTCGGTTGGTTTTCTTGGTTTTAATTGATTGAAATCAAAAGAAAAGTGTTTGGTCTTGGATTTTCGCGGATTGTTCCGTATGCGGTATGTGGTTTTGTCTTCCTTGGTTGAAGATGAAGAAGAAGAGTATAGTGTTGCGCTTCTTTTGGTCGCCTTTCCAGCTTTGATGCTTAGTTTGTTGATTGCTTTATGGGGAGAAGCATTCAATTTATTCCTGTGTTTGTCTTTCTTCAAGGTCAAAAGAGTTATTGCGGCGTTATGCCAGACTTGGTTGTCCGGGCTGAAGTTCTGTGGCTTTGTAGGAGTAAATGGTGTTTGATTTCGTTATTTTACTGGTTTAAGAAATCATCTTTGGACAACCCTTCTTATTTCGTGAAAATTTGGGGTTTGGGGTTAAGGTCTTATTTGCAAAGGTTATTTGATCGCGTGGTTCCCTCTTGTGGGAGCCTTTGAGGTTTAAAAGTGTTTTGGAAAATTCCTTTGCATGACCAAGTTTGGGTTTGTCTCATTGCAATTTTGAGAGTCATGTTTCCTTATGAATTTGGGATGAGTTTTAAAACTAAAATACTGCAAACAAAGTAAGTAGTCTTTTGACTGAAATCGTTTGTCCCTAAGAATTGTTGTTTAGCATGTTATGTAGTAGGTAACAATGTGGTTTATGGAATGATGTGTTGTTAAGTTAATTTGTGAGTTGAAACAATTCAATGCGGTTGTTATCTCTAGCTTGAGAATAAATAGACTACTAGTGTTGTAGTTTACTCTTAGCGAGAATGATTAAAGGTGTTAATGTACATGCTTAGAATCGGTTGCTTTGCTTTAAAAGTGCTTATGATCCCCGATTATGTCTAAAGTTTTAAACCCTGATGCATAGTTAAAACATTAAGATGATGTAGACTGCTGTTACTGTTAAAGAAACTTTGCTGGTTGTTTAAAGATGTTCTAATCTAATGGAGTAATAGAGGAATTTAATCGTGTTGCCTAGTGACTTTAATTTGGAAGTTGATTAGAGTTGCTATTTACGTCGTTGCAAACTACTAGTATATTTGGAAGTATGCAGTTGTGTCTCTACAATGCAAGTATTGATATCAATTGAGAAGACAAGACTTTTTGTTAATGATGTTGTTAAGGGCAGTGTTAATGCTAGTATTCAATCTATTTTAAATAGTTGGAGTATGTTGTGTGGTGGTAATTTTGTTATCACCTATGTATAGGGTAGCTAAAAGTAATGTTGTTGGTTGATGATCATGCCCATTTGTTGTATTGAAGACTAAGTAGTGGTGGTAACTGTTTAGATTACTCGTTGGAAAACCATGGTTAAATAGAGGAAAATTTAACATGTTGCGATGGAGTGAGCTTTGGATGATTAACATGATGAATGATTTTATCCTTAATGAAAGTATAACTTAGAGCCTCACTTACGAATTCTTCCCTGTGGAGATAATATTTACATATTGAAGTCGTTGTTTAACTGAATAAGGTTCGGTTGTCGAGACGTGAACATATAGGTGGTATGAAATTATAAGCTGATCTTGCTGAAAGATTTGTTGAAGTACTATGTTTCAAATTTAGAATAAGATGTATTATGTTTTGGTGATCCGTGGGGATTATGTCAATGTAGTCTTGGTTGGGTGCCTTTGTGATAGGCATCTTAAACCTTATTTAAAAGTGTTGGGAATGGTAACTAGAGAAAGAAATTGTTATGTAAATGTTGTTAAATCCGGTTGGACTCTTTTGATGAGTAAATAGTGATTATTGAATGCTTAAATGGTAAGTGTAGTGGAATACGAGTTATAGTGGGTTTCATGCTGAGCTGTTGTTTAAAACCTTTTGAACTGGTGTGGTTGTTTGCCATTTTGGTTGAATGCCTTCGGTCAAGGTATTCCTTGTGTTGTGTTTCCGAGTTTCCCTAAAACCCGTAGCTATTGTTGCCAATCTTTGGTGTTGGCTATTTTGTTTAATTTGTGCTATGTGTAAGGTTTTACACCCAAAAGTCTTTCAGTGGATCGCGCTCCTTCGCGTTCGCACTGAATCATCTTTGGAGTAAATGTTAAAGGACGCAGAAGGTCTTAGTGGGTTAAGTTGGAAATTGTCGAGATTTAATTTGTAACTCTTTTTGGCTAGAGTTGGAGTTATTTGAAAAAAAATGTGAGTGGTGTTTGCAAGTGCTTCAAAAAGGTGGTTTTTATGAATGTTTCATAAGTGAATTTGGTTAGTGAAGAGTTTTCTTTTGGGGATTGAGTTTCCCTCTCTTTTGATAAAATTTATGGTGGTTGTGTGTGTAGATGTTTGACTTTGGAGTCGATGTTCTGTTCCAAAGGGTTGAGTTTGATTTTGCGAGGTTTTGCAAGGTTAGTTTTAAATGGATGATGGGTTTTCACACGATGTGGTGTTTTGTTGTTAATGATGTTGCCGTCATAGTCTATATGATTTAGCGCAACCGTCAGTGTTATGTGTATTTCAATCATGTGATACTGAGGAAGAAGTCTTTTGGTGAATGACTTTTCGGTATTGTTGTTATATGATGAATGAATGGTGAAAAGTAAACAAGACATCGTGTATAGATGTTAAATGATAAAAGAGTCGTTGAGCTGTGTCGGTGAGAAAGTCATATATGGAGATATGACTATTCCGGAGTGCTCTTGAAGAATGTGCATTCATGTCATGAAACGAGATTTCCCTTGCTTTCTAGTATGAAAAGAAAAGAATGAATAATTTCTGGTGTTGGTTGTGGTGAAGGGATTTGTGTTTCCTTTGCGTTTTGGCTTAGGAAATTAAAATGAATACTCTCCGGTTGTTGTCGAATCCTTTCCAAAGTGGTTTTAGTGCTTTGGGGATTGAGTTGTTGGATGAGGGCCACTTGGGTTCATGTTTATGGTTGAGCTCACTCAATGATTGTGCTCTTTACCGTGGTCCTTTGAGTGGAAGGTTGTGTATGATTCAATGCAAACCTTCGTGGAGAATTGTGTCGTTGAGGTGTTCCTCGGTAGGGTTGATTAAATTAATAGTGGACCATTTGGTGGTTGCTAGTAATCACTTTTCCTTTTGAAGTGTATTGGATCTTTTTGTCGTTGGGCAATGAGCGAGTTATGTCAACCGCAAAGGAACGTTCGGTCGTTTCTGTTACGCGAGTCTTACGGATCCTGGATATAAAGTAGGTTGTTCATTCTGGTGGTAATCTTAGAGCGTTGTGTCTCTCCTGTTTCACGTCGTCTTGAGTACAAGGAACCACAGAAGGGAGGTCAGTACCGTGTTTTTCTGGAGAGTAGCATTAGTTAAAGGGATCGGGCACTTCAGTGCCAAGGAATGCTTAGAACGAGGAGTATGAGACCACTTTCTTTTGTGGGCTGTTTGAGGATTTATCTTTTAGCTTGGGGTCATGCTGAGACCATGTGTTAGTACTTTGTGTTTCAATGTTGAGTGAAGTTCTCGCAAGTTTTGATTGCGAGCTATCGTTAGAGCTGTTGGTCTTCGAACCTAGGCGTCCTGTCATCGAGTCTCCTTCAGTGTAAATTCCAGTGGTTTTATTTAGAGAAGCGACTTGGGAGCTGGAGTCTCGCATGCGCGAGAAGTATCCCAAGCTTTTCGCCTCAGGTATGTGATGTGAAAAACCTAGCTATCTTCGGTTTTGCTGGGTTGCGTGTTGGTGCGTTTTAGATTCGATGTCGAATCTTGTTGAAGGGGGGAAGAATGTGACACCACGGAGTGTCGTATCCTTATTTATTGAGCATGATGAGGTCAAAAACATTATGAGATGTGGAATTAAGGTTAAAACCATAGGGTATGGAGGTTATTAGCGTTTCCGAGCCGTTTTCGGGCCGTTTCCGGGAGTTTGGGCCTTTTTGGGGAGTTTTGGGCCTTTCCGGGGAGTTTTGGGCCTAAGGGAAAGGGTTGTGGGCTTTGGTGGGATGGAGTATGAGTCCATTTAGGATTAGGACTCCTGTTTTGGGCTGGTAAAAGGGGCTTCCCCTGCCCCCTTGTGCGCCCCAAGCAGCCTTGTGCGCCCCAAGCAGCCTTGTGCGCCCCCCACTTCCCCCTTGTGCCCTAGCCCCACCTCCTCTCCTCCCCCTTGTGGCCGTGTGCCCCCTCCCCTTGCCCCCATTGCTCCCCACCTCTCCACCACCTCTCCTCCACCCCTTAATGCCCTAGGGTAGCCTCCCCACCCCTGCACCTCAAAGATTCGCCCATTGGAGCGAGGAGCGAGGAGCGAACCGGGAGGAGATCCATTCAGTTTTCGTGCGTTGGGCAAAGGTGGTGTGACCCCGGGAGGGCCTTCTACTTCTCGCCAATCCGTCGCCCGTGGTTGAAGCAAGTGTATTGTAATGGATAGCGGTTTGTAGGTTGCTAGTTGAGACTAGATGAAGATTGAATATATGATATGAACACTTGCCATGCTTTAATGATTGCCAATGATATGATGAGTATGCTTACTATGTTATGATGCCATGTGTTAATGTACAAGTTAATTATGTTGTTGGCATATTTGCATACATGGCATGTTACATGGCTCGGGCGGTGAGAAAGTCATAACTAGTCCGGGGAAGGTCGGTGAGAAAGTTATGACTAATCCGGAGAGCCAATGAGTAAGTCCTACATCGTGATTCCATTCACCGCGGTGAACGAAAGCGAGGAGTAGGCACCCTCCATCTTCGGGATGGAAGGGGGGATAGGGTGCACACCGACGGGTGTGTAATCAACCATACCGGTATGAGTTTCCAAGGAGACATGAGCATAGCATCACATTGCATACATAGTGAGGATGATAATGATATGTGATCATGAATGAGATGGTTTACATGATGTGGGATGTTATTGCCATGTAATTGTTCTTGTTGTACCATTGCAATATGCTTGCTGAGTTTTGAACACACGCTTGTGTTTTCTTGTTGTTTTAGGTACCATGAGACCGGCATGCGGGGAAGGGAATTAGCCACACTTCCACACGTAGCTTCACTCATTTGATTCCACAAGTCATTCAATTAGTTTTTGATAATAAACTGTGTGTGGTGATTATTGCTTTAAGGTTTAGCTTTGCTTTATGAGAGTCTTATTGTTCGTTTGGCGCATGGAGACATTAAATGCTTGAAAATAGACTTATATTGTGGTTAAATCTTGAATTATTGCTGTTTTATTTGTCTCTCATATTGCCTTATTGTTATAATGTTGTTGCTCCTTCAAATCATGTTAAAACAAAGGAGATGCTGCCGAAATCTCGGGTTTTAGCATTTACTCCTTTGCTGTAATTTACTTTAATTCATGGTATTTAGATGTTGTTTAGCTTATGTTTGGTAGCATTCAGGCATATTAAATGCCGGGGTGTTACAATTGGTTTCATGAAATTTGGATGAAATTTGGAATTTAGAATATTCCGGGACGAATAACGGATATTTAACGAAAGACTGCGCGCGATAAAATACCAGAGGGTCTCCAAAAATCTTGGGAAAATTCCCAAAATGTTTTTGGAATATTTGGAACCTAATGCAATAGGTTGCATGATTTTTGGAGTATTTTCGAACTCAGGTGGAATTTCAGGTACGGACTGGAATTCAAAAATTCGATTTTTAGGACGAAGGGGGATTGAACTCCAATTTCGGACGGATAAGGATGCCAGGTTAAGTTAAACACCGAGGAAGAACTGAATTTTGAATTTAGTTTAATTTAAATTAGACTTTAACAGAAAGCCGAAATTGGGTATGTTACACTAAGGACTGAACTTGATGCTATCACCTAAGTCGAATTGTGCAACCACATATGCTAGTATGGGATAGCCTTAACAAAGTAAATTGTTTATGGTTTAGCCTTCCATTTTGGTAGACCAGAGTAGTAAGGGCAAACCGGGGGTACTGTTTCGCTCATAGTTGCTCCCTTCACCGAGGCATTGGGACTAAAGCATTCCAATACAACGGTGAATGCCTTGCTATGGGGGAAATGACACGATGGGGCTTAAACCATCATTAGTATTGTTTGTACGGGTCTGGATTTCTACCACCATAGCAAGGGTTTTCCATTCACTGGGGCTGGTGCATGGTTAGGCTCTAGCTGGTTAAACGATTTCATCACAATCTAGCAAAATGGGTATTGTGGGTATCGCATGGCATGGTTGACATGATTACTAGAATGTATCATGTAGGTAAAGCGTATACTCTCTATAGATATTTAAATATAATTAATTATTCGTGCTCACAGTCATGAGCAACTTGGGGAATGTTGTAAAGTATAACTTTGATTTTGCAAAGATTTTATAAATTGTGTTGTAACGGGTTAGAATTTTCATAAAGTTGTGGTTGGCTATGAATTTCTCATTGTTCATGGCCATGGAGGGTCATGAAATATTGTAAATATGCTTTGCATATTGTTATTAGTTTCATATTAAATTCTCTTTACAATTTCGTCACCGTTTGGTAAATTATTCACATGCAAATAAAATTGGCCTTATGTTGAAAATAACCTTAGAGTCAAGGCTTATTCCTTTGGAATAACCAAGCTTGTATATTTATTTTCATACACTAAATTCTTGCGAGTACATATGTGTACTCATCGTTTGCTCAATTTAAAATATTTCGACGAAGGTAATGAATTGGTTCCCAATGATAGTTACTTCGCACCGGGGACAGATGACTACTTCGATGAATGAACTAGGGTTTTTCCCTAGTCAGTTGCCTCTGGGTTATGGATGGGTATACCGCTATTCCACTTTTGGTTTCTGCTTTATTTTCTCTACAATTTTACTCATATGTGTTACATTTGGCCAGTCTGCCATGGACTTGTAATATTAAGTAGTTGTATAGTTCTAGACTACTTTTATGCTATGTCAATTACATGTATGTATGTGTAATGATTCATCCCAAATGCGGGATATGTGGGCGCTAGGTTTTGATCTTGGGAACTAGTGTTGGCCACATATCCAGGTAGTCAATATTGTTCTCATCCATCCAATGCGTGGACATGAGTGACCGTTATTCCTTACCTTCTGCAATGTACACCACTTGGTCGGTGTCGGTGGTACCCAAGGTTCTAAGGCGGTCGGTGTGTGCTACGCTCGGAAGGGTTGGTCTCAATACTGTATGGTTCTTCAGAAAAGAATCAAAACTCTCTTGGACGTGTAAGTGTGTACGGTGCTAATTGAGTGGCTCATGTTTGTTTGAGTGAGGGCCATCTGGTTAACATTCCATGCATGGGACTATTAGTGGCAGTGAGCATAGGCTTAAGCAGAGTATGGGTGTTACTTCTAGTCTAATGCACGAGTGTGGTTTGATTCGTGTTTTTGGGTGCCCACAAGACCCGTACACTCAGTACTAACAATGGTTTATGTCCCATAGCGTCCTTTCCCACATCGCAAGGTATACACCGTTGTATTAGAATGCTTTAACCCCAACACCTCGATGAAGGGACCACCTACGAGTGAGACCGTACCTCCGGTTCGCCCTTACTACTTTGGCCTACCAAAATGCAAGGCTAAACCCCAACTAATGTACTAAGCTAAGGCTATCCCATACTAGCACATGTGGTTGCACAATTTTACTCAGTTGATAGCACCAAGTTTGGTCCTTAGTTTGACCCAAACAAGGATCTCCCCCTATCTATGTGCAAGTCCAACTCTTGCACACCATGTTATAATATATCTCGCCCATGTCTAAATCATAAGTTTTATTTTCACTTTTACCAAAATATCAACAACCTTTAATCATGTCTAATATAATTCAAATTTGATCAAATAACATACCCATATATTTCTCCTTTCAACTTCTACGGCATGGCAAAGCAAATATAGTAAATATTTGATTATACCCATTTAACATTTCATATAATGTTTATACCTAGCTTAGGGTTAACAAGGTTTTGATGTCAATATTATTAAGGAAATCTCAAAATTTAGGAATATGACTACCTATTTCCACAATATAGCGACTTTGCAGAAATTACACGCATGCATAATAGTTTGACAAAACAACATAGACACTGTAAAATAATGGGATCAAAATGATCAAAGGGGGTGCTTGCCTTGCTGTTCATCAACCGGTATGTAATCTGGATCGTAGGTGAGGTTGTCGTCGATGAATTCAGAAAACGTCGGCGTCTACTTGTCATTTGAAAATAAGCATGGCAAATAACAAATAACAAGCTTTTAATAAAGGCAAAAAGAAGTCAAATATAAAACCAAATTGAAATCTACTAAATGAGACATGGTTGGTTTTAGGATTTCAGAGTTGTCATTTCATGCACGTTGGTTCCATTAGTCTTCTATTCGTAATTTGGTACTTTTCATTTCATTCGGCCAAAAGACAACTTTGGGTTCATTCTAATGTACAACTTGATTTCTATGTATATGTTATTCTTATTTCTCAAATTCAAGAAGCTAAAGTTATAATTATGTATAAGGATAATTATGAATTCAAGAGGCTAAAATTATTTGGATTCATTCAAACTAATATCGAGTTAACATGAAGTGGTGTGCCTATGTGTGCAAAGCATTTCTTATGGGTTTAAGCATAAAAGAACCTACTAAGCCACTTTAAACCTAGGATTATTCTACTATTATAGAGCTACATTTAAGATTTTTTTAATGAGTAGGGCTTTTATTTCAATGGTTTTAGAGACTATTTGCAGTCTTTGCTATTATTTCAGATTTTTAGCATTATTGGAATCTTCCTAAGTCATAAATATGTGTAAATAGAGTATAAAACCTAAATGTTTTTGCATTAACAGAATGAGCATCATTTTAAAAGAATATAGGAACTGATTTCACTGAATTTGAAGTTTATTTGCACAAGTTAAGAACGTTTGAATTTTTGTATGTATTGAAATTAGCCTGTATAAGCATTTGATTCAAACTAAGTCCAAATTCAAATATTTTTATAATTGAAGATCTTATAATCTCAGGAACATGATAAAATTTGTTTAATCATTTTTGGAGTTGATTTGTGAAAATGTTATATTGTACACCTTCTAGGCCTATGGTTTAAATTTGAGCTCATTTACTGTACAGTGACCAAAACTAAAATATTTTTGTATATTTAGAATCTACATGAATTTAGAGACATGTCTTACTGAATTTGGAGTTTCCATGCAAAACTCATTCAAGTTTGAATGGGCTCGATTTTTGAAAAATCATAAAAAAAATGGAAAATTCGCTCTCTAACTTTGAAAGTGTATTTTGCCATTTTGCAGGATTTTAAATCCAACCACACAGACTAACAAGGCGGCCCCACCCATAAGTGTTCACATGTGCATGAGGCACTAGCGGCTTAGGCCCGCTTGTTAGTGGCCGAGAGTAGAGGCGGCACTAGGGTAGCTCGTTGGCAGTGGAGCATCGGCTATGAAGCTCGGATGATGACTTGGTGAGCATCTGGGAGCTGAAGGGGCCCTAGGGCCCTAGCCAGCTGAGGATAGGTGGTAGCGAGGAGTGCTAGCGGCGGTGAGGGGCCGAGTGTAACACCCTGGCATTTAATATGCCTGAATACTACCAAACATAAGCTAAACAACATCTAAATACCACAATTAAACATAAATTCCAGCAAAGGCGCACATGCTAAAAACCGAGATTTCGGCAGCATCTCCTTTGTTTTAACATGAATTGAAGGAGCAACAACAGTACAGCAATATAAGGTAGTATGAGAGACAGCTAAAACAGCAATAATTAAAGACTTAACGACAATATAAGTCTATTATCAAGCACTTAATGTCTCCAAGGATCAAACGATCAATAAATCTCTCATATAGCAAAGCTAAACATCAAAGCAATAACCATCACACGCAGTTTATTATCAAAACTAATAGCATGACTTGTGGAATCAAAAATGGGTGAAGCTACGTGCGAACGTGTGACTATTTCCCTTCCCCGCATGCCGTTTTCATGGTACCTAAAACAACAAGAAAACACAAGCGTGAGTTCAAAACTCAGCAAGCATATTGCAATGGTACAACAAGAACAATTACATAGCAATAATATCTCACATCATGTAAACCATCTCATTCATGGTCACATATTACAATCATCATCAATATGTATGAAGTGCAATGAGATGCCCATGTCTCCTTGGAAACTCATATCGGTATGGTTGAGTACACACCCGTCGGTGTGCACCCTCTCCCCCCTTCCATCCCGAAGATGGAGGGTGCCTACTCCTCGCTTCCGTTCACCACGGTGAATGGAATCACGATGTAGGACTTACTCATTGGCTCTCTGGACTAGTCATAACTTTCTCACCGACCTTCCCGGACTAGTTATGACTTTCTCACCGCCCGGGCCATGTAATCATGCCATGTATGCAAATATGCCACATCATAATCAACTTGTACATTAACACATGGCATCATAACATGATAAACATACTCATCATATCAATGGAAATCATTAAAGCATGGCAAGTGATCATCACATATAAACAATCTCATCTAGTCTCAACTAGCAACCTACAATTCGCTATCCATTACAATACACTTGCATCAACCACGGGCGACGGATTGGCGGGAAGTAGAAGGCACTCCCAGGGTCACACCACCTGCACATAGGTACCACACACTCACAATCATGCCCACAAAATAGTATGCAAACCCTCATCTACCCCGACATTGCCAACTACTCGCAATCACCAAAACAGAGGTTCTGTCCCGTCGGGACAGCAGCCTTCCAAAAGGCACAACTTGAGTTCTGGGACTCCGAATCAATTAAATGAGTACATCCTCGCGTAGCTTAGGAAATTTCCCAACTTTTTCTAAGTATATGGAAAGACTGATTCAGACTCTAAAGTTGTTTAATCTACAAAATACCGTGATCTGTTCCAATCACGACACAGATTTAAACACGCTCGGTAAAACAACCATAACTTTCAAACGGCTGGGCGGAATTGGATGTTCTTTATATCCACTGAAATATAATGAAATTATATACAACTTCTTCAACATCCGTACGACCAGATTCCCATTCTAAATTGGCGAAAAACCGAACCCTAGGTCGACTGCTCATGCTGTCCGAAACAGAGAACGTGACCAACTCAATAATCCATCTAATCTAATCAAATCCAGCACCACCAATTGATCTAAAAACTTGATAATCATCCTTATAACAGTACCTAGCCCATCCCCAAGGATTTCCCATGGCCATACCTTCGCCCGACGCACAAAAACTGAATGGATCTCCTCCCGGTTCGCTCCTTGCTCCTCGCTCCAAAGGATGGTTCCTCGAGTTGCAGGGGTGGGGAGACCACCCTAGGGCAGTAAGGGGGTGGAGGAGAGGTGGTGGAGGGGTGGTGGAGCAAAGGGGAGCAATGGGGGAGGTGGAGGCGCCACAAGGAGGAGGTGGAGATGTGTGGGGGCGGCTAGGGCATCACGGGGGCGCAAGGGGCAGTATGGGGGGCGCAATAAGGGGCTGGTGGAGGCCTCCAACCAGGACTCCTCCCCTCAATTGGACTCAAACTCCATCCCACCAAAGCCCACGACCCCCTCTCTTAGGCCCAAACTCCCCCGGAAAGGCCCAAAACCCCGGAAACGGCCCGAAAACGCGATTAAACCTCATAGCGTATGGTTTTAACCTCCAATACCATATTTCATAAAGTTTTTGACCTTATCAAGCACATTAAATAAGGTTACGACACTCCGTGGTGTCACATCACTTCGTAAGGCCCAAAAACACAAGTAAACCTCAAGCCGTAAGATTTTATTCTCTAATTTCACATTTTATAATGTCACACCATACCGTAGTGTCACATTCTTAGGCCCTGTTTGGCACAGCTCCAGATCCCAACTCCACCTCAGAGCTGAAACTTGTAAACTGAAATAAAGTGACTTAAGTTTATAATTTTATTCTAGAATGTAAATAAGATGATCCACCTAAACACTCTTAATATACCCACAGCTCCAGCTCCACGAATTTGGTGAAGCTAGAAATACCTAGCTCCACCAACTCCAAGAATTTAGTGGAGCTGGAGCTCTGCCAAACACCCCCTTACCCCCTTCAACAGGATTCGACCTCGAATCCGAAGGACGCCAAAACCAACAACAAAATCCCCAAGGGACAAAAGACTTCCCTACAGCACAAAACATCCGCACGAAAACTCAAACCGGAACAAACGACAACCGAGTTCTCAAAACCAACATTTGGCGAGAAGAGTATTGATCTAGCTCAACTAAGGGCAACCTCTCACAGTTCGACCTTCACTTCAATTCCCAAATAGACCACGAAAGAAAACGGTCTCACGCTCCTCCATCCATTCCTCCTTGGCACTAACGTGCCCAATCCCTTTAATCGAAACTACTCTCCAGAAGGGCACGGTACCAGCCTCTAGAACCCTCTTCATCTCCCACGCACAAACGTGTTTTCACGCCTCAACCTCTCTACGGTGGTTCGCCATATTCAAAACGACGACGAACCAAGAGAGACATACACTCCAAGACCACCAACTATTTGAACAAACGAGGTTAAGACCTTGCAACGGATTGCTCTTTTACAAAAGACCAATACCCAACACTACCGCCTAAAGGAAAAGGCCCACCTTACAATCAGGGTCCTTAAACTCGCAAGAAAATGTAACAACCAAACAAAATCGCTACGGTTGACACAACCTCGTTCAATCTCAGCAACCGAAAGGTCCAATACACTCTGAAAAGGAAAACAATTACTAGCAACCACCAAGTGGTCCACTAATAATTTAATCAGCCCTACCGAGAAACATCTCAACGACACAATTCTCCAAGAAGGTTTGCATTGAGTCAACCACAACCTTCCCCTCAATGGACCACGATAAAGAGTACAATCATTGAGTGAGCTCAACCAAAATCATGAACCCAATTGATCCACCTACAACAACTCAAACCCCAAAGCGCTAAAACCACTTTGGAAAGGATCCGGCAACATCCAAAGAGCACACATTTTAATTTCCTATGCCAAGACACAAAGGAAACGCAAATCCCCTACATCACAACCAACATACCAGAAATTCTTCATTGCTTCTTTTCATACTAGAAAGCAAGGGAAATCTCGTTTCATGACATAAATGCACACTCTTCAGGAGCACTCCGGATTAGTCATATATCCATATATGACTTTCTCACTGACCTGGCTCAACGATTCTTTTATCATTTAACATGTAAAAACGATGTCAGGTTTACTTTTCACCATCCCTTCATCATGTAACAACACTATCGAATAGTCATTCACATGACGACTTCTTCCTCGGTATCACATGAATAAATCTCGAATAACATCGAGAGTTGCGCTAATTCATATAAACTATGACGGCAGCATAGTTAACAGTAAGGCACCACATCATATCAAAACCCACCAACGATAGATAGCTAAACTCGCAAAACATCGCGTTTTAACCAAAATCAACATTTGGAAAAAGACATCGGCTCCAAAGTTAAACATCTGCGCAAACAACCGCCATAAATTTTATCAAAAGAGAGGGAAACTCAATCCCAAAAGAAAACTCTTCACTAACCAAATTTACTTACGAAACATTCATAAAAATCCAGACTTGTGAAACATCCGCACACCAGACACATTTTCCAAATGACTCCAACTCTAGCCAAACAGAGTTACACATCAAGGGCTTAACTCAAAAGTTTCCAACACAACCCTTTATGACCATCTGGTTCCTTTTAAAATTAATTCCAAAGATAATCCAGTGCGAACGCGAAAGGGCGCGATCGACTCAAAAACTTTTGGGGTGTAAATCCATACTCATAGCACCGACTAAACAAATTAGCCAAAACCAAATATTTGCACCAATTTCTACGAGTTTTAGGGAAACTCTGAAACACAGCATATGGAACACCTTGACCGAAAACCCTTCAACCAAAATGGCAAACAACCAAACTAGTCCACAAGCTTTTAAACACAAGCTCAGCATAAAAAGAACCATCTCTAGTACTCCACTACGCTTTCCATTAAAAGACTTCAATAATTACTATCTACTCCCTGAGGAGCCCCAACACCATACAACCAAAAGCTTCACAACAAATTCTTCCTCTAGTTACCATTCCCAACACTTTTAATTAGGGTTTATGATGCTTATCAAAAAGGCACCCAACCAAGACTATATTGACATGATCCCCACAGATCACCGAGTCATAATACTTCTTATTCTAAATTTGAAACATAGTACTTCAACAAATCTTTCAGCAAGATCAACATATAAATTTCATACCTCCTATATATTCACGTCTCGACAACCGAACCTTATTCAGTTAAACAACGACTTCAACATGTAAATATTATCTCCACAGGGAAGAATTCGTAAGTGAGACTCTAAGTTATACTTTCATCAAGGATAAAATCATTCATCATGTTAATTATCCAAAACTCACTCCATCGCAACATGTTAAAATTTTCCTCTATTTAACCATGGTTTTCCAACGAGTAATCTAAACAGTTACCACCACTACTTAGTCATCAATACAACAAATGGGCATGATCATCAACCAACAACATTACTTTTAGCTACCGTATACATAGGTGATAACAAAATTACCACCACACAACATATTCCAACTATTTAAAATAGGTTGAATACTAGCATTAACACTGCCCTTAACAACATCATTAAGAATAAGTCTTATGTCTTCTCAATTGATATCAATACTAGCATTGTAGAGACACAACTGCATACTTCCAAATATACTAGTAGTTTGCAACAACGTAAATAGCAACTCTAATCAACTTCCAAATTAAAGTCACTAGGCAACACGATTAAAATTTCTCTATTAATCCATTAGATTAGAGCATCTTTAACAACCAGCAAAGTTTCTTTAACAATAACAGCAGTCTACATCATCTTAATGTTTTAACTATGCATCAGGGTTTAAAACTTTAAACATAATCGGGGGTCATAAGCATTTTTTTTTATAACAAAGCAACAGATTCTAAGCATGTATATTAACACATTTACTCATTCTCGCTAAGAGTAAACTACAACACTAGTAGTCTATTTAATCTCAAGCTAGAGATGACAACCACATTGAATTGTTTCAACTCACAAATTAACTTAACAATACATCATCCCGTAAACCACATTGGTACATGCTACATAACATGCTAAACAACAATTCTTACTAGGGACAAACGATTTTAGTCAAAAGACTACTTGCTTTGTTTACAGCATTTTAGTTTTTAAAACTCATCCCAAAGTCATAAGGAAACTTGACTCTCAAAATTGCAATGAGACCAACCCCAAACTTAGTCATGCAAAAAGGAATTCTACAAAATACTTTTCAATCTCAAAGACTCCCATAAAGGAAAATGGTTGAAAGACAATTTTCTTAAAGGAAACCAAGCGATCAAGTAATCCATTTCAAATAAAACCTTAACCTCAAACCCCAGACTTTCACGAAACAAGAAGGACTTTTCAAAGATGATTTCTCAAACCATGACGAAATCAAACAACATTTACTCCTACAAAGCCACAGAACTTCAGCCCTGACAGCCAAGTCTGGCACAACTCCGCAATAACTCCTTTAACCTCGGAGAAAGATAAACACAGGAATAAATTGAATGCTTCTTCCCCATAAAGCAATCAACAAACTAGGCATCAAAACTGGAAAGGCGCCCAAAAGAAGCACAACACTAGACTCCTCTTCTTCGTCTTCAACCAAGGAAGACAAAACCACACACCGCATATGGAACGATCCGCGAAAATCCAAATACCAAGCATTTTTCTTTTGATTTCAATCGACTAAAACCAAGAAAACCAACTAAACCGACCGTCAGGACGGTAAAGAACATATGAAGGAATCCACCACCAACTCTTCTATTTGTCTCCAGTCAACTACCCGATTTACGACAGAAAGGGTAAGCACTTCTTCTCCTACAGGGGTTAATAGTTCTTCGGTGATGGCGCTAACCGGCCACACCCTCAAACCTCACCCTTACTATGAATAAAGAGAGGTGGCCGAAACCCTTCGGCACCAAAACCCCACTTTTATCACCACAACAGGAACAATTCAATCATTTATCTCATTGACATAGCATCATGCATTGTCAAATGAAGCATTCAACATCAAAGCTTAAATACAACATTTAAGCGTAAGGAAACGAAACCCATACCCTTTTCCTACTGTGCATCCATGTGTGTCAAATTTTAGATTAGTTATACCACATTTGCAAGTTTTAATGTTGCTATCCTATGACAAAATTTTAGTTAAAACCTAGGCCATGTTTCTAAGTTATTCCACATCACATTTTAGTTCTACCCTATAGCATGACACTAAAAATACACATTCCAAGGACCTACAGCCCGCTCTGATACCAACTGTAACACCCCGGCATTTAATATGCCTGAATGCTACCAAACATAAGCTAAACAACATCTAAATACCACAATTAAACATAAATTCCAGCAAAGGCGCACATGCTAAAAACCGAGATTTCAGCAGCATCTCCTTTGTTTTAACATGAATTGAAGGAGCAACAACAGTACAACAATATAAGGCAGTATGAGAGACAGCTAAAACAGCAATAATTAAAGACTTAACGACAATATAAGTCTATTATCAAGCACTTAATGTCTCCAAGGATCAAACGATCAATAAATCTCTCATATAGCAAAGCTAAACATCAAAGCAATAACCATCACACGCAGTTTATTATCAAAACTAATAGCATGACTTGTGGAATCAAAAATGGGTGAAGCTACGTGCGAACGTGTGACTAGTTCCCTTCCCCGCATGCCGTTCTCATGGTACCTAAAACAACAAGAAAACACAAGCATGAGTTCAAAACTCAGCAAGCATATTGCAATGGTACAACAAGAACAATTACATAGCAATAATATCTCACATCATGTAAACCATCTCATTCATGGTCACATATAATCATCATCATCAATATGTATGAAGTGCAATGAGATGCCCATGTGTCCTTGGAAACTCATACCGGTATGGTTGAGTACACACCCGTCGGTGTGCACCCTCTCCCCCCTTCCATCCCGAAGATGGAGGGTGCCTACTCCTCGCTTCCGTTCACCGCGGTGAATGGAATCACGATGTAGGACTTACTCATTGGCTCTCCGGACTAGTCATAACTTTCTCACCGACCTTCCCGGACTAGTTATGACTTTCTCACCGCCCGGGCCATGTAATCATGCCATGTATGCAAATATGCCACATCATAATCAACTTGTACATTAACACATGGCATCATAACATGATAAACATACTGATCATATCAATGGCAATCATTAAAGCATGGCAAGTGATCATCACATATAAACAATCTCATCTAGTCTCAACTAGCAACCTATGATTCGTTATCCATTACAATACACTTGCCTCAACCACGGGCGACGGATTGGCGGGAAGTAGAAGGCACTCCCGGGGTCACACCACCTGCACATAGGTACCACACACTCACAATCATGCCCACAAAACAGTACGCAAACCCTCATCTACCCCGACATTGTCAACTACTCGCAATCACCAAAACAGAGGTTCTGTCCCGTCGGGACAGCAGCCTTCCAAAAGGCATAACTTGAGTTCTGGGACTCCGAATCAATTAAACGAGTACATCCTCACGTAGCTTAGGAAATTTCCCAACTTTTTCTAAGTATATGGAAAGACTGATTCGGAATCTAAAGTTGTTTAATATACAAAATACCGTGATCTGTTCCAATCACGACACAGATTTTAACACGCTCGGTAAAACAGCCGTAACTTTCAAACGGCTGGGCGGAATTGGACGTTCTTTATATCCACTGAAATATAATGAAATTATCTACAACTTCTTCAACATCCGTACAACCAGTTTCCGACTCTAAATTGGCGAAAAACCGAACCCTAGGTCGACTGCTCATGCTGTCCGAAACAGAGAACGTGACCAACTCAAGAATCCATCTAATCTAATCAAATCCAGCACCACCAATTGATCTAAAAACTTGATAATCATCCTTAGAACAGTACCTATCCCAACCCCAAGGATTTCCCATGGCCATACCTTCGCCCGACGCACAAAAACTGAATGGATCTCCTCCCGGTTCACTCCTCGCTCCTCGCTCCAAAGGATGGTTCCTCGAGGTGCAGGGGTAGGGAGACCACCCTAGGGAAGCAAGGGGGTGGAGGAGAGGTGGTGGAGGGGTGGTGGAGCAAAGGGGAGCAATGGGGGAGGTGGAGGCGCCACAAGGAGGAGGTGGAGATGTGTGGGGGCGGCTAGGGCATCATGGGGGCGCAAGGGGCAGTATGGGGGGCGCAATAAGGGGCTGCTGGAGGCCTCCAACCAGGACTCCTTCCCTCAATTGGACTCAAACTCCATCCCACCAAAGCCCACGACCCCCTCTCTTAGGCCCAAACTCCCCCGGAAAGGCCCAAAACCCCGGAAACGGCCTGGAAACGCGATTAAACCTCATAGCGTATGGTTTTAACCTCCAATACCATATTTCATAAATTTTTTGACCTTATCAAGCACATTAAATAAGGTTACGACACTCCGTGGTGTCACATCACTTCGTAAGGCCCAAAAACGCAAGTAAACCTCAAGCCGTAAGATTTTATTCTCTAATTTCACATTTTATAATGTCACACCATACCGTAGTGTCACACCGAGCACGATGTATATTTTATAATTTCACATTTTATAATGTCACATGACCGAAGCCGAGTGTGTATATTTGTGTGTGGATGTGGATGTGTGCATTTTAGCTCAACTATTGTTCTCCTTGTTTAATAAAATGTCATACCTCCTGACCATTTTTTAAAAATCAGGTTCTTTAAAAGCGAGGGTGTTAGACCCCGAATTTAAAATTTGATTTGTGCGGCAAACTTAGCTCTAACCAGTCTGTAGCCGCATTCGAGACCGGTTAATAGCTCCCTAGGGTATCCTAAACCATCTCTTAGAAGTGTCCAAAGCTCAACCGCAAGTTTGGAGCTTGAACACTCTAATCCGCCAATGTGTTTCCATCCAAGTTTGGGGCTTTGCAACTTGAGATCTGGGATGATCCAAGATGCGCATGTTGCTTGGTCACAAACTAGAAACTTTTCTCTCCGGCATGGGTGGTTTTCACCGAGATCCGACATCTAACCCTAGTTCAAACTTGGCGAGAGAAATTGAATCCTGCGCTAGGAATTCTGGGCGATCCGGAGTATCTGGACAAAAGGTTCGGAGTGTCCGGGTTGATGTGACTGAAGGACTCAACCCGGAGTATCCGGAGTATCCGGATTGGGTCGATCGAAGGCCCTAACCCGGAGTATCCGGATTAATGATCTGGAGTGTCCGAACTTTGCAGTATTTGAGTATAAAATCCCATTCCTTGGCTCCTTGGTCATTTCATTCTCTACCTCCACTTCTCCTGTGTGCTCTCCTCCACCCGAGCTCGTCTCCGGCGTCTCCCCACTCCGATGACCTCCCATGGCTCCTCCCTGGCGACTCCCTACCCCGGTGACCTCAAGTTCTTCCCCAAGCCAGCGTCTTCCTTCTCCTACCCGGCTTCCCCTTCCTCTTCTTCATCCTCCTTGAAGGTAAGACCTCCTCTTGGAGTTGATTCGTGGGTTCTTGGGTTCTAGGACGTCCATGGGGGTGGATTTGGGGCTTGGTATGTAGATTGGGGGTTGGGGGTAACTTTGGGAGTGTTAGGGTTTTTGGTGTGTAGTTGGATTTGGGGTTGGATTAGGCAGTGCTTTGGTTTTGGGTGAGAGATCGGGGGTAGATGATGCCATTCTAGGCGTTGGATTAGATTTTGGTTGGTGTTTTTAGTAGTGAGCGTTGTTCATCATGGTTGGGCTAGCTCGGAGCTTCTCAGGCTTGGCCACGTGTAGGAAAGTGGTAGATCGGGTCCTCGTGGTGTCGTAGAACATAGGGGCACCTCGATCCCTCGTGCCATTGGGCGAAATGCGCCGTGTCCGGAGTGTCCGGACAAATTGTCCGGAGTGTCCGGCTTATCCGGACTATCCGGATGAAGTATCTGGACTGTCCGGGTTGCCTGGGCTGTTCGGCGGGAAAATGTGTTCGTATTATATTCTATTGCATTGCATGCATCTCATTCATGCATTATAATCGTGTAGAGAACGACTCCGCGGAGGTTGGCGCGGAGGTGACTGAGGGGATTGCCGAAGAGCAAGTTGTGGTCAATCCTCAAGCAGAAGCATCAGGCAAGCACCTAAGCATATTCAACCGTATATGAATTGTATTTTTGTGAATCAATTGTTTATTGGGTAATTAAGTCATGCATTAGGAGTTGGCTTGTGGTAGTGGTATTAGAACCCATTTGTTGCACATATACCCTTTGATAATTGTTGAACATTTCCTTGGAGCTAGTCTATGGGTAGTTATATTGTGTCCATGCTTAGTTTTGCTTAGATGTCGGGTATGGTCCAAGTGATGGTTGGGTCCATCGCTTCAGATCAATTACTTCACGAATATTGGGTTTCAACTGGTGGGTTTATGTTTGGAAATGTGAAATTGGGACCGGGCGAGGGAATTGGATCACTTGGGTGTGGAGGCCCAAGTGTTGTAGCCTCGCTTGTGTCAGTTGAGGACCGATCCGTTGTTTGCCATGTTGATCAAGCACCCCTTGTTAATCGCATGCCGGAGAATGGGACGGTAAGCTATTCTTTCATCGCATACTGCCCGATGGGTCATGCCCTGATGCGGTTGGACGTAGTTGAGGGCGAGGCTTAGGCTGACTCTCGAGGGCCAAGTCGGGCTTGGGCTGCTCGAGGGGGTTCTAGGTGCTCGGACCGCATGAAGATGGCCCAACGAGTAGGTATGGATGAGAGGAGGGTTGACATGAGGTTCCTTATGGCACATGTCATGTGATTTATGATCCCCTGTAGGGTGAATAAGCGATTCGAATTGCCGCGCTCTCGGATATGAGCACGCTTGTATCATCCAACACTTCAACGTAGTAACAACTTTAAACTTGACGATAGTGGGTTGGATAGTGATACTTGTTTATGTTGACACTTGCTTTACTTTAAATTGTAAAGTTTCAGATTTCACTCTAGTAATAGGTGTTGTACACAAGTGCTATAAAATTTTGTAAATGGAGTAGTGGAATGTAATTATATAACAAAGTTAAGCTTTTCCGCACTTTTACCGTAAGCTTGATTCCTTGCTACATCCAAATGCATATTTTTTCGAGTCGGTCATATATGGACCACAGGTAAGTCTTGCGAGTACCTTCTGTACTCATGCTTCTGCTTTGTGGTTTTCAGGTGAGGATCCGGACGGATGTGAGTTCTGTCAGACGCCTCTCGGTGGCCAAGGCGGCACCGAGTAGAGGCTACCAGCGACGTTTTTACGCCCGGGAGTGTTCAGGGGCAGGACACTTCCGGAGATGCCTTACTTTTGTTTCAATTCAGTAGTCGTGTGTCTTTTGATTGTACAGTTAGTCTCAAACTATATCACTCCCATGTTGAATACTCGGCTACTTTCGTTGTAAATCTTTAATATTGTTGCACTCGTGTTCTGTCTAGTTTGTTCCTTCTACGTTTGGAGATCTTGTTGTTTGGTGGTTGTCGAGGTGTTGTTTGTGTTCCGTGTCGGGTTTTGTCTTCGTGCGTGTGTGATTTTGGTTGTTGTGCTTCCGCGTCACGTACTTTGGTTGTGGGGTTTCGAGTTCGTTGCCCCCTTCATGCAAATTGAGCTGATGTAGCATTAGAAACCAGTATGCGGGGCGATCCTGGGCGAGCTTCGGTTGGCATACCAGGGGAATACCGGGATTGTTGTCGAGTTATTCGAAGAGTCTCACTGTTGTCTCAATTAGGCTTGGGTGCTAACACTACGAGCGCCCTCGGCGATCCACTGTTAGCCTCCAAATCCGATTAGGATGACTGAGTCTTCAAATAGCCCGAAGACGGTCTGGGCGGCTCCCTCATAGAGGGGTACAGCTGGTTGGCCGCACCAACAAAAGTCTGCACCCCTCTAGAGCCACTGACTTTGAGCTCTTCTTTAATACTGACAATGGGATACAAACAGCTGCAGCTAGAAAATAATTAAGTTGTACGGCCGGTGCCAACAGATACACTGACATCTATCTATAAAAAGGATGAAGTAAGTCCCAGGAGAGTTGATGAATCACATTAGCCAAAGTAACCTAAGAATATATTAATTACCCACAAAATTGTCTGAAAAATAACCAGACTATGTTAATATCTTTAAGTACTTCTCTTTTACCTTCTCACAGAATCACATCAAATAATTTGTCCTCAAATTAATTACATGAGATCTAGTCCTAATTATTATTACTCGAGCTTTCTCTCAAAAAGAAAGAATTTTAGTCATGCGGCCAAGAATTCCTAGGTGCTTAACTTGACCGCTCTAAAGAATGGAATAAAAAGCTCCCCCCCCATCTATGCATATTTTATTTGCTTTTTAGTAAACTAATTACAACAAATAATCAATGCGGTACCATATGCCTTTCAGTAAACTAACACTACTCAGGGAGGAGACGGCGACGACGTGCTTGGAGGAGGAGATGACGACGTTGTGCTCGAGTAGGAGGTGCAACATGCACAGGGAGGAAGCGATGACGTGCTGGGGAGGAGGAGGCGTGACATGTTCGCGGAAGGAGATGAAGACAAATGGGCAACGTGCTCGTGGAAGGAGACGACGGTAGATGGGCGGTGCAGGCGAGGGGAGGCTGATGGGCAACTTGATCGGGGAGGTAGAGGGGCAATGCGGGGGGGAGAGGAGTAAACTCTTTTTTATAGAATAGAGGGGAAGCCGAGAGATCAAGTGCGAGGTGGATGCCTCGGCTTTTGGTATTTGAATGGATCGAGAAAAGCTGAGAGGTCAAGCGTGGGAGGAGAAGCCGACATGTCAAGTGCGAGGTTGTTTGGTGTGACATTATAGAATGTGGCATTACGGTACGAGTTTATATCGTGTTTTGGTCCGTTTTCGGGTGTTTGGGCTTCTCCGAAGGAGTTTGGGCCTTAGGGGGATTGGTTGGGCCGTTGGTGGGGGTTTTTTGGCACATGTGGGGGGATTTCCTGCCAACCCTAGGGTTCCCACCCCCCCATGCGCCTCCTCCTAGCCCCATTGCGCCCCTCCCCCTCCTAGCCACCACCCCCACCCCCCATTGCGCCTCCACCCCCTTGGCCGTCCTCCTCCCCATTCACTCTTGCGCCCTAGCTAGGGTTTCCCTCCCCTGGCCGCCTCTCCCTCCCCCACTTCACCCCCCTGCTGTTTTTGCAATTGGAGCCCATCCAACCAAGGAGAACTCCGACGATTCGCTGCGGATCCGAAGGAAGGAGCGGCCGGGAGGAGGAAGAATTACGTCATCCGGTTGATTCTCCAAGAAGAGGTAATGATTTGTGGTTCTTTTGTAGTGGTCTAGGTGCTATTAGAAGGGAGAATCCGATCCTAGAGCTCTCAATTAGGTGCTACTATTAGATGGATTAAGATGATAGTTAGATCTGTCTCGCGTGATGCTCTTGGCCAGTTTAGACAACCAACTTCGAGCACAGATTTGAGGACTTTAGATTCGTTTCCTAGGGGAACGGCTGTTGCGAAAATTGTAGGTAATCGAATTAACTTTAATTGGGCACTGAAATCACTAAATTCTGTTTAGCCGTTTAAAAGTTATGGTCATTTTACCGAACGCTGTCCAATCTATGACGTGAATGGTACAGTCTATGTTTAACTATAGATTAGAGGATTTTAGAGGCCGAATTAATTTTCGCAAATACTTAGAAAAAGATGGAAAATTTCCCGTAGTTCGAGAAAATGTATTCATTTACCTGATTTGGAGTGGTTAACCTCAAATTGTGACCGTTAGAAGTCTGCTGTCCCGTTCGGACATATTACTATTTTTCGGGTTTTAGGTGTGGGTTGCGAAGTCGATGTAGTTGATTGGTCTTGTGTTGTTTTGTGGGCATGTTTTTGAGTGTATTGTACCTATGTGCAGGTGGTGTGACCCCGAGAGTGCCATCAACATCTCGCCACTCCGTCTCACGAGGTTGAAGTCAAGTGTGTTGTAGTAGTTGTGGCTTGGGTGGCCATATTACTTTGTTATGTGTAGCTTATCCATGTGTTATATTAAGTTGTCATGTTTGATACTTGCATGTGTTATGATGAATATAGTTTGTTAAATGGCTATGCAATGGTTAAATCGAGTTTACATGCAAGTTTATTCATGTGTATGGCAATGTGCATTCATAATGAAAGAGGCGACCCATTCTGATGCGGGCCTCTGTGTTCACACTTAGTGAACACAAAAGACCTACCTCATAATCCCATCCACAGTTGTGCATGGGAGCGAGTCAATAAGACTAGGCACCCTCCACGGGATGGAAGGGAAAGAGGGTGCACACCGACGGGTGTGCATTCGGCAATACCGGTATATGCTAAGCAAAGAGACATGTGCATTGCATTGCATGAATGAAGATGTTAATGAGGAAGTTTTATGTTGTTCCCTGTGATTCATGATTGACATAACATATGTATGTTAACTGTTATTGTTTCATTCCATTGCAATACACTTTGCTGGGTGATGAACTCACGCTTGTTGTTTATGTTTTTTTAGGTATCTTGAATCCGGCATGTGGGAAAGGGAGCTAGACACACGACATCACTTAGCATCACTCATTTAATCAATGTCATACTCCTTCCATAGTCGTGATGGTTATCTTATCTAGCTAAACCTTGGAATAATTGCCCCGTTGGTTGTCATGATTAATCGTTTACTTCTTATTGGTTTATGTGATGATTAAATTTATGTGTTGGGCTTGAATTGATGTTGAAATCCTAGTTTTTCATGTTATTGTTGTCTCCCATTATGCTATCTCGTTATGCTATTATTGTTGATGCTTAAAACTATGGAAAAACAGAGAACATGTTGCCGAAATTTCATATAAAACATTAGCGTAGTTACTGTAATTTGTCTTTAATTATGTTATTTGGTTGTTGTTTCTATTCTTTGTGGTGACATTATGGGCATACTAGGTGCCGAGGTGTTACATTTGGTATGTGTACTATCACAATCGATTCTAACTTCAGAAACTGATCATGATGACCAAGTCATCGCTATCGGTTCTGATGTCAGAATCAATAGTAAAAAAATCACTATCCATTCAAACCTGAGAACCGATAGTGATATCTATAACATCATTATCGATTCTGACATGAGAACCAATAGTGATGACGATTGTCATCACATCACTATCGGCTCATCACTATCGGTTTTGATGTCAGGCAGATAGTGATGTTCTGCGCCATATTTCTCATCCACGCCAAATCATATATCACTATTGTTTTTTTCCTGAGAAGTTGGGAACTGACTCAGATGAAAAGAGTGTTGTAGCTAGAATTTCTCTTCTTTTTTTTTATAAGTTACAACCACTTGGGTATGCGTTTTTACTCGGAATTATTATGGTTAAACTGAAAGAAGAATCAGCTGAAAAATGCAATTCTTTTTTTTTTTTAGAGAAAACGAGATATTTTCGTCAAATATTAGTGTAGAAATGTAGAATAGACAGTACACCTTTAAAAATAATTCGCACTGTGGAGGCTGCTGGTGTTTCTGACCTAGCCACTCAAGACGTCCCAATCACCACTCTGAGCCTGTCGAGCACATGAGCAACCTCATCAGCTACCTGTTACAATGTCTCCAAATCAGGTTCAGTTCAAACTCTTTCGAAAACCGCATATGCATGCTCATCAATTTGCTTGTCAAAATTGCTTTAAAATTTGTTATCATTGTTGCTAATTATTCCCTACATAGGGACGTGTATTTTCTTTTTCTTCTCTTCTTTTTGGCTTCAGCTTTTTTTTATGGGCATTGTTGTACGTAAGAACATATTGTAGTTTGTACACATATGGCTTCTCTTTTGTCCTTTCGAATTTCCATCCAATAGCCGGCCATGATGAGTGATTCCTCCACTTGTTATCCATTTCGTATCATATAGTTCCATTGAGTTGTTGCTCAGAAACTTTTTTTTTTCGTTTGTTCTTTTGTCTCTGTGTGCAACTTTGCATTCCAACTAGCAATATATATATGGCTCCGTTTGGAACACGATTGCCCCCCCCCCCCCCTCATAGGAGAATTAAATTGTTTCATCTGAAATTATTTCGTGTTTGAAAAGTGGCCTATACGAGACTCTTGCAACATGACATCACCCCATAAGGTTTAGTCTACTGAGTAGCTGTCTCCAGCTGTTTTGTATTTTTTTATACTCTTCCTCCATTGTTTCTGTCTTTGTTCCACCCAAAATGAAGTTTACATTATTCGAACAATCAGCCAAAAAAATATAGTTTTGTATGCACGTATAAAAATATATTTCCAGTCATTTACGGTGAATGACAAGTTGTTTATGTGAATAGTATATCCAGTGTGTCAAAATTTCCCCGGTTTGGTAGATGCATGTCTTCACATCCAAAATTTCGCAAATGCATAAAACTATACCTACTACATCTATGATATGTTTTTCAGTAAGTAGATGACTTTGCATCCAAAATTCAATTATTCTAATAGTATATAGGACCTATAGTGGTGTTATCGCAATTTTGCAGCTCCGAACGCCAAACTATATGCCAAATCTCCACTACTACAGAACCGGGCATCACAACCGGCATATTAGAAGCGGTTTCATGCGAACCGGTTGTAATGTGCGCACCAGAAGCGGTTCGTGGCAATGGGCAGGAGATGTGACACTATGGTTTGGTGTGACGTTATAAAAGGTGAAACTAGAGAATAAAACCTTTCGGCTTAGGGTTTTCTCGCGTTTTTGGGCCGGTTGAAGTGTTATGTCGCCACGGAGTGTCATATCCTTAATTATTGAGCATGATAAGGTTAATTACGGTATGAGATGTGGTAATAAGGTTAAAACCATAGGGATTGGAGGTTAATAGCTTTTTCGGGCCGTTTCCGGGCCGTTTTCGGAGTTTTGGGCCTTTCCGGGGGAGTTTGGGCCCAAGGGGGGAAGAACCGTGGGCTTTTGTGGAGAGAGATTGGCCCATGGAGGGGGGAGAATGTGGGTAAAGGGGCTAGGGGCGCCTCCTCCCTGCCCTAGCCGCCTCCCCACACGCCTCCACCTCCCCCTTGCGCCTACACCAATTCGCTCCTCCCTCTAGTCCTCTTCCTCCACCTCCACCTCAAGCCGCGCCCCCCCTCCTCCTTGCGCCCCCAAGGATGCCCCCTCGCTGCCACGACACGTCTACGTGCTGCCCTCGCTGTTTGGAAGAACCGCGACGAGGGATCCCGAAGGATTTGGCGCGTGGGAGCGAGATCGGGTGATCGAGAGACATTCTTCGTGTTCGTCGTTCGTCGGACTAAGGTATGTCCATGGGGAAACCTTGGGGAAGGTCTAGGTGTTGTTCTCATGGTAGATTTGGAGTTTTTAGATCAAGAGGACGTGCTGCCATGGAGTAGATCTGAAAAGAACTAGAGTTCGTATTGTACTCAGTTTCGGGCAGATTTGGAGTCCGTGTTAGGGCGTGCGATTTCGCAATTTTAGAGTCGGAATTTGACCGACCTCCTATTGAAGAAGTTGTAGGTATCGTCAAGACCTATTTTTTGTATTTTTTTGAGAATTTTTGGAGTTACGGTATGAAAGTTATGGCCGTTTTGGTGGGCGCTGTCCAATCTGTGTCGAGGTTGGGACAGTCTGTGTTCAACATTAGATTAAACTAAGTTAGATTTCGAATCTGACCGTACGGACTTCTAGGAAGTTGTAGATAATTTCAATACCTTTCAGTGCATATAAAGAAATTGAAATTCTGCCCAGCCGTTTGGAAGTTATGGCCGTTTTACCGAGCGCTGTCAAATCTGTGACGAGATTGAGACAGTTCGTGTTCAACGTTAGATTAAACAACATTAGATTCCGAATCAGTCTTTCCCTATAACTAGAAAAAGTTGGGAAATTTCCTAAGCTACGCGAGGGTATACTCGTTTATTCAATTTGGGGTCCTAGAACAGAAGTTATGCCCATTGGAAGGCTGCTGTCCCGAAGGGACAGATTTGCCGTTTTCTGATTTTAGGAGTTGTAAGCGAAGTCGGGGTAGTGGGATTTATGTGTGCTGTTTTGTGGACTCGATTTGAGTGTATGGCACGTGTTTGCAGGTGGTGTGCCTCCAGGAGTGCCCTCAACCTCTCGTCACTCTGTTGCCCGTGGTTGAAGGCAAGTGTGTTGTAATGTATAGCGGATTGTAGGTTGCTTGTTGATATTGGATGAAAGATTGAATACTTGCTATGATCACTTGCCATGCTTGCTGTTTTCCAATGATATATTGAGTATGAGTATCACGATATGATGCTATGCGTTTATACTTATCATGATTCGATGCCATGTGTCTATATTTGTCATGATGAGATGCCATATGTTTATGTACAAATGAGATATGATAATTGGCATAGTTGCATGCATGACATGAGATGGGGCGAGGGCGGTGAGAAAGTCATAACTAATCCAGGGAAGGTCGGTGAGAAAGTTATGACTAGTCCGGAACGCCATTGAGTAAGACCTACATCGTGATTCCATTCACGTAGTGAATGGAAGCGAGGAGTAGGCACCCTCCATCTTCGGGATGGAAGGGGGGAGAGGGTGCACACCGACGGGTGTGTACTCAACCATACCGGTATGAGTTTCCAAGGAGATATGAGCATAGCATTGCATTGCATTACAATACATATTAAATGATGAGGATGTTGTTATGTGTTCAAGTATGAGATGTTATATGTGACGTGAGGTATTATTGTCTTGTAAATGATCTTGTTGTCCATTGCAATATGCTTGCTGAGTTTTCGAACTCACGCTTGTGTTTTATGTTGTTTTTTTAGGTACTTGAGATCGGCATGCGGGAAAAAGGGGTTTAGCTACACTTCTACACGTAGCTCCACCATCATAATCCATAATTACACACTTGGAGACATGATATTAAGAGTTGTGCCTTAAACTTAATGTATGGTTTAATTTAGCATGCTTGTGATTCCTTATTTGCTTCGTTATAGATTATGAAGTGGTTGAGCGTGGTATTAATGGCGTAATTCGATGATATGTCCAGTTATGTTGATGTTCTAGATGTCGTGTGCTATGATATATCTTGCCATGATTTCGATATTGTGTTAATTCATGGAAAAACAAAGGAGATGCTGCCGAAATATCGGTTTTTAGCATATATCCCTTTGCTGGAATTTATGTTTAAATGTGGCATTTAGATGTTGTCTAGCTTATGTTTGGTAGCATTTGGGCATATTAAATGCCGGGGTGTTACAGGAGAGGACCTCTAGAACCGGTTTGAGCCACGAACCGCTTCTGATATTTGAGCTTTAGAAGCAGTTCGTGTATAAAACCGCTTCTGGAAAGTTAGAAGCGGTTTGAAACACAAACCGCTTCTAAAGCTCAAATATCAGAAGCGGTTTGTGTCTCCAACCGGTTCTAGAAGCCCTCCCACCCAGCACATTTTAAACCCTTCTTCCTCCCCGAGCCAACAGTCATGAACAATGGAGGCCGACGCCTGTTCGTTCCGGGGAGGTGCTGCCCAAATTTTCAGTTTTTAAATTCCCGGTGATTTAGCTTCAAATTAAGTGTTTCAAGGTCAGTAAGAGCATGTTAGCATCTTTCTCACCTACATATTGCTGTTTTTTATGCATTGGATGTGGAGAAATTATGATTTATTCATGTTGAAATGTGTTCCTTAATTTGCTAGGTCACTCTAGAACATGTTGAAATGTGTATGGTATGAAGTTGTTCCCCAAAATTTATTTTGTATGCTTGTTTTTGTTATGGTATGAGGATGTATGGTGGTGATATAGTTCAAAATATGACATTGCAATTAATGAATTAATTAGTAGTGTATAAAATAAAATAGGAAAACATGTGAAGGATAAAAAAATAATTACAAAGGTAGAAAGGGATAAAAAAAATTAGAAAGGTAGATCTTTAATTGCATGAAGGTGTAGGTGGGGTTGTTTTTCTTGGAGAAGAAAAATATATGAAATTATAACTTGTTGTAGATGAACCGGCAATGGATGTACAATGCGGACCGTCGCTCGAGAGAGTTCATTGATGGCGTGCAGGCTTTTCTCGATGCGGCCATTGCATTCCTGCCTCCAGGCAGCTTCATATGTTGTCCGTGCGTAGATTGCAAGAACGAGAAGGAGCACTCACAGCGATGGCAGGTTTTGAACCATTTGATGATGAGAGGTTTCATGCCAAACTATACCTGTTGGACCAACCATGGCGAAGACGAGGAAGACGATAAAGAAGACGAGGAAGAAGAAGAGGGATTCAACAATATCCCGGACGCCACGCAATGCTATTCCGTGGGAGATACACTCAGTGACTTTGGTGGTGATGAGTTGGACCAGATGCTGCGTGATGGTGAGGGAGACTACACAGATGAAAGACAGTTCGAGAAGTTCCAGCGCATGTTAGAGGACCACAGAACTCCTCTGTACTCCAAAGCGTGGGCAGGACCACAAAAAGTTGCGTACCACACTTGAACTTATGCAATGGAAGGCCACAAATAGTGTGTCAGATAAGGGATTCGATGAGTTGTTATCACTCATAAAGAAGTTGCTTCCAGAAGATAACACTCTGCCTGAATCTACATATGAAGCAAAGGAAGTCGTCTGCCCTTTGGGACTGAAAGTACAGAAGATACACGCATGTCGTAACGATTGCATCCTGTATCGCAATGCATATGCCAATTTGGATGTTTGTCCAGTGTGCAAAGAATCACGGTATAAGGTGAAGAGAGATGATCCAAGTGAAATAGATGGGGAGCGTAAGAAGAAGAGACCTCCAGCTAAAGTGTTGTGGTATTTCCCTGTGATTCCCCGATTGAAGCGTATGTTTGCTAACAAAGCGCATGCCCAGATGATGCGTTGGCACAAAGAAGAGCGTAAGGATGACGGTATGCTTAGACACCCTGCAGATGGCTCACAGTGGAGGAAAGTCGATCGGACATACCCAGACTTCGCACAAGAGGTGAGAAACATAAGGATTGGGTTAAGTACCGATGGGATGAATCCTTTCGAAGAGTTGAGCAGCAACCATAGCACCTGGCCTGTTACACTATGTATGTATAACATTCCTCCATGGCTGTGCATGAAGCGAAAGTACATCATGATGCCGTTGTTGATCCAAGGCCCCAAGCAACCTGGAAATGACATCGATGTCTACCTGAAACCATTGGTTCAAGATCTTGTGATGTTGTGGGAGGATGGTGCATGGGTATGGGATGAGTACAAAAGGGAGTATTTCACCCTACGTGCATTGTTATTTGTAACAATCAACGACTGGCCTGCTCTCGGTAACCTGTCGGGCCAAACTATCAAAGGATATAGAGCTTGCGTCCAATGCTTAGATGAAACGGACAGCATGTACATAAAAAACTCTCGAAAGGTTGTGTACATGGGTCACCGTAGGTTTCTTCCTACGAGTCACCCATGGCGGAAGAAGTGCAGGAAATTTAACGGGCAACTAGACCTTCGTGCTAGGCCTCAACATCGTACTGGGCCACATGTACTTGCTATGGTAAAGAATCTGAAAGTAGTATTCGGAAAGGGTCCTGGAAGTAAACCTGTGCAGAATGAGGATGGTCATGCACCAATGTGGAAGAAGAAGTCAATATTTTGGGACTTGCCTTATTGGGAAGTCTTGGAGGTTCGACACTCACTTGACTTCATGCACATCACAAAGAATGTTTGCTTGAACCTGCTAGGCTACATAGATATGTATGGCCAATCAAAAGATACACTGCAAGCTCAGAAGGACCTTAAACTCTTGGAACTGAGGAACGACCTACATCCGGAAAAGAGAGAAAAAGGACAACATTACCTACATCCTGCGAGCTACACTCTAAGCAAAGATGAGAAAAAAAGCATGATAGAGTGCCTGAATAGTGTGAAGGTCCCTTCCGGATACTCATCGAATGTAAAGAGACTCATAAACACGAAAGAGAATAAAATCGTACATCTGAAATCCCATGAGTGTCTTGTATTGATGACACAGCTGCTCCCAGTGGCTACAAGAGGTATACTTCCTGAGTGGGTACGAGGGACAATCACAAAGCTGTGTTCTTTTTTCAACGCGATTCGCAGAAGGTCATCGACCCAGATAAACTAAGTAAGCTGCAGGATGACGTGGTACAAAGTGTGGTTTGTCTTGAGATGATATTTCCTCCTGCGTTCTTTGATATTATGGTTCATCTCACTGTTCACCTTGTCAAAGAGATAGGTATTCTCGGACCCGTGTATCTGCACAATATGTTCCCTTTCGAGAGGTACATGAGTGTGCTAAAGAAGTATGTTCGTAACCGTTCTCGTCCGGAAGGATGCATTGCCGAGGGTTATGGGACAGAGGAGGTGATTGAGTTTTGTGTGGATTACATTAATGATCTAAATCCGATCGGCGTCCCTATATCACGCCATGAGGGGAGGCTACGGGGAAAAGGGACACTAGGAAGGGAAGCAATTGCATGCAATGATCTTCTTACATTTAAGCAAGCACATTTCACGGTTTTGAAACAATCAACTGTGGTGGCCCCGTATGTTGTTGAGCACAGGAGTATTCTACGCCGTGAATTCCCTGGGAGGTCTGAGGATTGGATAACACTGAAGCACATGGATTCTTTCGGCGCTTGGTTACAAAACTATATCCTTTTCAAAGGGTCAGACAATGAACAGTTGCAACGATTGGCACGGGGACCTTCTAGTGAAATCGTGAAATTCAAGGGGTACGAGATAAATGGTTACACATTTTACACCAGATCCCAGGATAACAAGAGCACCAATCGTAATAGCAGGTGTCCGTGCATAGATGTCAAGACAACAAAGGCAAGGTGGACACATATTTTGGTTTCATAGAAGAGATATGGGAGCTTGACTATGGACCTTTAAAGGTCCCTCTATTCAAGTGCCAATGGGTCAAACTGACTTCAGGCGGCGTAAAGGTCGACAAATACGGCATGACAACCGTTGACCTCACGCAAGTCGGCTATAGGCGCGAACCGTTCGTCCTTGCAAATGATGTGAGACAGGTCTTCTATGTAATAGACATGTCAAGCAAACCTAAGAAGCAGAAAGATAATAATAAGCCAAAGCGACACGTGGTTCTCCAAGGCAAACGAAGGATTGTCGGAGTTGAGGACGTCACAGATGAGGAAGAGTATAGTCAGTTCGACGAGCTCCCTCCTTTTGCGGTGGATGTTGACATAAGCCTCTTGAAT
The DNA here is from genome assembly GCA_036346355.1 of Rhipidocladum racemiflorum. Lineage (NCBI taxonomy): Eukaryota > Viridiplantae > Streptophyta > Magnoliopsida > Poales > Poaceae > Rhipidocladum > Rhipidocladum racemiflorum. The sequence goes on along the minus strand of CM070581.1, from coordinate 56,172,694 downwards.
GACACAGACGTGGATGCTCCTTACATACGTCACGATCATAACGAAGGAAGACTTGTAAAGACATAGTATGGTACTACTTAAAATGTAGTACTACTGTATAAACTTATTTATTTGAACTTTTGTGATAATTTTTATACGTGTCTTATACTGCTTATTTGAAATAAACCATATAAAGAATATAAAGGATAAACAATAAAGAAATAAACCTTATGGAATAAACAATAAAGAAATAAACCTTATGGAATAAACAATAAAGAAATAAACAATAAACAATAAAGAAATAAAGAATATAAAGGATAAACAATAAAGGAATAAAGAATATAAAGGATAAACAATAAAGAAATAAACCTTATGGAATAAACAATAAAGAAATATACCTTACGGAATAAACAATAAAGAAATAAACCTTATGGAATAAACAATAAAGAAATAAACAATAAAGTAATAAAGAAATAAACAATAAAGGAATAAAGAATATAAAGGATAAACAATAAAGAAATAAACCTTACGGAATAAACAATAAAGAAATAAACCTTATGGAATAAACAATAAACAAATAAACAAAAAACAAAAAACAAAAAACAAAAAACAAAAAACAAAAAACAAATAAACAATAAAGGAATAAACAGCCGAAATAAAGAAAATAAAAGAGACAGCCGAAATAAAGAAAGTAAAAAAAAGGGCCTGCGGGGCTTCCATCTTGATTGTCTTCCTCCATTACAATATATCACATGGACATATACTTAGCACGCAGGCCATAAAAGAAAAGACAACCAAATATTCTCGCTGGTTGTTTAAATTTACAATAAATCTTATTTCATACAACAATCTTTGTATCGATGACCATATCACATCACATGCCATGCAAAAACAAGTTAGACGCCTCTAATTTTTTTTTCATATTTTACGCGGTTTTGGGCTTTCTAGGAAAGAACCGTTCTTACCTACGAACAAGAACCACAACGGTGATAAAAACATTATTAGCAAACCGTTGTAAATTAGATCATGACTATAGTAGGAGAAACTGACACCCGCAAAGCCACTTATGCAAAGCAAGTTGCATGTCGAGCGTGGAACAAGTCTCATGTGCGAGGACATGTAAGGTTAGTCCGGACCGCTTCAAATCCCACTATGCCACCATGATCCAAAAAACACGAAAGTATGCAATAACATGATCATCATCGCCCACATCCATATGTGTTTTAACCGTACATAACATCTACGCATAGACACGGCTCTGATACCACTGATGGGTTCTAAGCATGGAAAACAAAATTTTTCCTACGAATGCAACCAAACACCAAGATCATATCTAGGAGATGCATGCAAACGGTTTCAGAAGGACTCACCCTCGTAGATCGAAAGCGGGAATAACGTTCCCGCAAACAAACGTGGTTGAAGTAGAGGTACACGCCCGACTTCAAAGTCGCGAAGATGAGCGCCACAAACGGCAGCGCCTCCGTACTTGGTCACACGTACGGAACAACGACGACCTCCAATCCCTCGATCCAGTGGGGCAGCGGAAGTAGAGGATCCACGGGAAACTCCAACAACACTACGACTTAGTGGTGGTGGTGGAGAAACTATTTCAGCAGCGCTTCGCTTAAGCTACTGCTTGAAAGGTGGAACAGCAGGAGGAGGGAGAAAGGACCAACCAAAGGGTTATGGAGATTAGTCCATGAGAGAGGAGCTCCACCCTCCCTTTTATAGGAGTGAGTGGACTCTCCACTCTCTCCATGTGAATGGACTTTCCATTCTCTTCATGTTTCGGACTCTTCCATTCTCTTCATGTGAATGGACTCTCCATTCTCTTCATGTGAATGGACTCTCCATTCTCTTCATTCATTTCAAAAATATACCCGGTTTGTGACTTAGAGTCATCCGGATCAGTGTCGAAACTAGCGTCGACGTAACCTTTTGCGACGAGCTCTTCTTCACCACCATATATGAGAAACATATCTTAGTTCTTCTTAAGTACTTAAAGATATTCTTGACCGCTGTCCAGTGTTCCAAACCTAGATCAGATTGGTACCTGCTAGTCAAACTAATAGCATGTGCCACATCCGGTCTTGTACACAACATAGCATACATGATAGAGCCTATGGCTGAAGCATAGGGAATCTTATGCATTACTTCTCTATCTTCTGCTATAGCTGGACTCTCAGTCTTACTCAACGTCTTGCCTTGCAACATAGGTAAGAACCCTTTCTTACTTTCGTCCATTCTAAACTTCTTTAGAATCTTGTCAAGGTATGTACTTTGCGATAACCCAATCAAGCGTCTCGATCTATCTCTATAGATTTTGATGCCTAAAATATACGCCGCTTCACCAAGGTCCTTCATTGAAAACTTACTGTTTAAGTAATCTTTTACGCTTTTCAAAAGTTCTATATCATTTCCAATCAACAATATGTCATCCACATATAATATCAGAAATGCTATAGAGCTCCCACTCACTTTCTTGTAAATACAAGCTTCTCCGTAAGTTTGGACAAATCCAAAACCTTTGATTACCTCATCAAAACGGAGATTCCAACTTCGTGATGCTTGCTTCAGTCCATAAATGGATCGCTGAAGTTTGCATACCTTATCAGCATCCTTAGGATCAACAAAACCTTTGAGTTGTATCATATACAACTCTTCCTCAATGTTTCTATTAAGGAACACGGTTTTTACATCCATCTGCCAGATTTCATAATCGAAAAATGCAGCAATTGCTAACATAATCCTAACAGACTTTAGCATCGCTACGGGTGAGAAAGTCTCATCGTAGTCAACTCCTTGAATTTGTCGAAAACCCTTTGCGACAAGTCGAGCTTTATAGACGGTCACATTACCATCAGCGTCTATTTTCTTTTTGAAAATCCATTTGTTCTCAACGGCCTTACGGTCATTGGGTAGGTCCACCAAAGTCCATACTTGGTTTTCATACATGGATCCCATTTCGGATTTCATGGCTTCTAGCCATTTGTCGGAATCTAGGCTCATCATCGCTTCATCATACGTCGCAGGGTCATCATTCTCAATTACCATGACATTCATAGTAGAAACATAAAAATCAGGAGCATTACGCGCTCTTGTTGACCTGCAAGGTGTGGTAGTGTTCTCTTTCGGAGTTTCATGATCCTCATCATTAGTTCCCTCTTCATCTGGTGAAGTCAACTCCGAAACAACTTCCGCGCCATCAAGCACTTGCCATTCTATGAAGAGAAGGTTCAAAAACCTCGTTGAGTTCTACCTTCCTACTACTCACACCTTTCGAGAGAAACTCTTTCTCCAAAAAGGATCCATTCTTGGCAACGAAAACCTTGCCCTCGGATCTGTGATAGAAGGTGTACCCAATTGTTTCTTTAGGGTATCCTATGAAGACGCATTTTTCCGCTTTGGGTTCGAGTTTATCAGGTTGAAGTTTCTTCACATAAACATCGCATCCCCAAACTTTTAGAAATGACAGCTTAGGTTTGTTGCCAAACCATAATTCATACGGTGTCGTTTCAACGGATTTAGATGGTGCCTTATTTAAAGTTAATGCAACTGTTTCTAGTGCATGACCCCAAAATGATAGTGGCAAATCTGTAAGGGACATCATAGATCGAACCATATCCAATAAAGTACGATTACGACGCTCGGATACACCATTACGCTGTGGTGTTCCAGCAGGAGTGAGTTGTGAAACTATTCCACATTGTCTCATGTGTGTGCCAAACTCGTAACTAAGATACTCTCCTCCACGATCGGATCGTAGAAATTTGATCTTTCTATTACGATGATTTTCTACTTCACTCTGAAATTCTTTGAACTTTTGAAATGTTTCAGACTTCTGTTTCATTAAGTAAATATATCCATATCTACTCAAATCATCCGTGAAAGTAACGGCTAACGATATCCACCACGCACTGACACACTCATTGGACCACACACATCGGTATGTATGATTTCCAATAAGTCGGTTGCCCGCTCCATTGTACCGGAAAACGGGGTTCTAGTCATCTTGCCCATGAGGCATGGTTCACATGTCTCAAATGATTCATAATCAAGTGATTCTAGTAGTCCATCAGAATGGAGCTTCTTCATGCGTTTAACACCAATATGACATAAGCGGCAATGCCACATATATGCAGCAATATCATCATTCAACTTAATTCTTTTGGCATTCACATTATGAACATGTGTACTATTATTATCAAGATTCAAAATAAATAAACCATTCTTCTGTGCATGACCATAAAAGATATTATTCATATAAATTGAACAACCATTGTTCTCAGACTTGAATGAATAACCGTCTCGCATTAAACAAGATCCAGATATGATGTTCATGCTCAACGCAGGCACCAAATAACAATTATTTAGGTTCATAACTAATCCTGATGGTAATTGGATAGGTAGCATCCCGACGGCGATCACATCAACATTTGATCCATTGCCGACGCGCATCATCACCTCATCCCTTGCTAGTTGTCGCCTGTTCCTTAGCTCCTGTTTCGAGTTACATATGTTAGCAACCGAACCGGTATCAAATACCCAGCGCCATCATGCGAGTACTAGTAAGGTACACATCAATAACATGTATATCATATATACCTTTGTTCACATTCCCGTCCTTCTTATCACCAGATATTTTGGGCGATTGCGCTTCCAAAGGTTCTTTGCGGTAAAAACATTCAAGATTCGACTTAGGGCCAGCCTTGGTCTTCTTCTCAGATGTGGCAACAGACTTGCCCTTCTTCTTGAAGTTACCCTTAGCCTTGCCTTTCTTGCCATTCTTCTTGAAACTGGTGGTCTTATGGACCATCAACACTTGATGTTCCTTCTTGATCTCTACTTCAGCAGTTTTCAGCATTGACAGAAGCTCGGGGAGAGACTTCTTCATGCCCTACATGTTGTATTTCATCACAAAGCTCTTGTAGCTTGGTGGCAGAGACTGGAGAACACGATGAATTCCTAGCTCAATGGGGATCGTTATTCCCAAAGCTATGAGTTTATCGGCGTACCCAGACATTTTGAGTACGTGCTCACTAACGGAGCTGTTTTCCTCCATCATGCAGCTAAAGAACTTTTCTGAAGCTTCATAACTCTCATCGCGGCATGGGTGTAGAAAATCATTTTCAACTCTCCCATTGTATCAAAAGCATTGCTTTGTGCTCGAAACGTTTTGCGGCTCAGGCTCAAGGCCATACAAAATGCCGCAGTGAACTAAACTGTGGTCCTCCTTGCGAGTCAAGAAAACATTTTTCTCCTCCTCGGGGCATCATCAGCGGGCGGGGCACCCAGCGGCGCATCAAGCACATAGCTCCTTTGAGCAGCGCTGAGGAGAATCCTCAGGTTAAGGGCCCAGTTGGTAAAGTTGCTACCGTTGGTGGCTAGTTTCTCTTTCTCCATGAACAGATTAAAATTGAAAGTAGGCGGTGCCATGTACAACGTATTTGCAAAGTTACTTAGACTAAGTTCATAATAGATTAAGTTCAAGTTTAATTCAAAATTACTACGAGAACTCCCACTCAAAAACAACATCCCTCTAGTCATCTTTAGTGATTACACGAACCAAATTCACTATACCGAAACCGATCATCACGTGAGACGGCATAGTTTCAAAGGCGAACATCAATATGTTCATCATATCATCCATATGACTCATGCTTTACCTTTCGGTTCGTGTTCCGAGGCCATGTCTCATACATGCTAGGCTCGCCAAGTAGAACCAAAGTATTTGCTTGTGTAAATCTGGCTTACACCCGTTGTATGCGAACGTAGAGTCTATCACACCCGATCATCACGTGGTGCTTCGAAACGACGAACTTTCTTAACGGTGCATACTATGGAAGAACACATTATTATCTTGATATTAAGTTGAAGGGATCATCTTATAGTGCTAACGACGCGATCACATCCAAGCAAAATAAGATGCATAAAAGGATTAACATCACATGCATGAATAATGTGATATGATATGGTCCTTCTAGCACTTGATCTCCATCTTGTGCGTCATGGTATGATCTCCATCATTCCACCGGCGTGGCACCAAGGTCCATGGTGCTTCCATCTTGATTGTCTTCCTCCATTACAATATATCACATGGACATATACTTAGCACGCAGGCCATAAAAGAAAAGACAACCAAATGGCTCCTGCCGGTTGTTTAAATTTACAATAAATCTTATTTCATACAACAATCTTTGTATCGATGACCATATCACATCAAATGCCCTGCAAAAACAAGTTAGACGCCTCTAATTTTTTTTCATATTTTACGCGGTTTTGGGCTTTCTAGGAAAGAACCGTTCTTACCTACGAACAAGAACCACAACGGTGATAAAAACATTATTAGCAAACCGTTGTAAATTAGATCATGACTATAGTAGGAGAAACTGACACCCGCAAAGCCACTTATGCAAAGCAAGTTGCATGTCGAGCGTGGAACAAGTCTCATGTGCGAGGACATGTAAGGTTAGTCCGGACCGCTTCAAATCCCACTATGCCACCATGATCCAAAAAACATGAAAGTATGCAATAACATGATCATCATCGCCCACATCCATATGTGTTTTAACCGTACATAACATCTACGCATAGACACGGCTCTGATACCACTGATGGGTTCTAAGCATGGAAAACAAAATTTTTCCTACGAATGCAACCAAACACCAAGATCATATCTAGGAGATGCATGCAAACGGTTTCAGAAGGACTCACCCTCGTAGACCGAAAGCGGGAATAACGTTCCCGCAAACAAACGTGGTTGAAGTAGAGGTACACGCCCGACTTCAAAGTCGCGAAGATGAGCGCCACAAACGGCAGCGCCTCCGTACTTGGTCACACGTACGGAACAACGACGACCTCCAATCCCTCGATCCAGCGGGGCAGCGGAAGTAGAGGATCCACGGGAAACTCCAACAACACTACGACTTAGTGGTGGTGGTGGAGAAACTATTTCAGCAGCGCTTCGCTTAAGCTACTGCTTGAAAGGTGGAACAGCAGGAGGAGGGAGAAAGGACCAACCAAAGGGTTATGGAGATTAGTCCATGAGAGAGGAGCTCCACCCTCCCTTTTATAGGAGTGAGTGGACTCTCCACTCTCTCCATGTGAATGGACTTTCCATTCTCTTCATGTGAATGGACTCTTCCATTCTCTTTATGTGAATGGACTCTCCATTCTCTTCATGTGAATGGACTCTCCATTCTCTTCATTCATTTCAAAAATATACCCGGTTTGTGACTTAGAGTCATCCGGATCAGTGTCGAAACTAGCGTCGACGTAACCTTTTGCGACGAGCTCTTCTTCACCACCATATATGAGAAACATATCTTAGTTCTTCTTAAGTACTTAAAGATATTTTTGACCGCTGTCCAGTGTTCCAAACCTAGATCAGATTGGTACCTGCTAGTCAAACTAATAGCATGTGCCACATCCGGTCTTGTACACAACATAGCATACATGATAGAGCCTATGGCTGAAGCATAGGGAATCTTATGCATTACTCTCTATCTTCTGCTATAGCTGGACTCTGAGTCTTACTCAACGTCTTGCCTTGCAACATAGGTAAGAACCCTTTCTTACTTTCGTCCATTCTAAACTTCTTTAGAATCTTGTCAAGGTATGTACTTTGCGATAACCCAATCAAGCGTCTCGATCTATCTCTATAGATTTTGATGCCTAAAATATACGCCGCTTCACCAAGGTCCTTCATTGAAAACTTACTGTTTAAGTAATCTTTTACGCTTTTCAAAAGTTCTATATCATTTCCAATCAACAATATGTCATCCACATATAATATCAGAAATGCTATAGAGCTCCCACTCACTTTCTTGTAAATACAAGCTTCTCCGTAAGTTTGGACAAATCCAAAACCTTTGATTACCTCATCAAAACGGAGATTCCAACTTCGTGATGCTTGCTTCAGTCCATAAATGGATCGCTGAAGTTTGCATACCTTATCAGCATCCTTAGGATCAACAAAACCTTTGAGTTGTATCATATACAACTCTTCCTCAATGTTTCTATTAAGGAACGCGGTTTTTACATCCATCTGCCAGATTTCATAATCGAAAAATGCAGCAATTGCTAACATAATCCTAACAGACTTTAGCATCGCTACGGGTGAGAAAGTCTCATCGTAGTCAACTCCTTGAATTTGTCGAAAACCCTTTGCGACAAGTCGAGCTTTATAGACGGTCACATTACCATCAGCGTCTATTTCCTTTTGAAAATCCATTTGTTCTCAACGGCCTTACGGTCATTGGGTAGGTCCACCAAAGTCCATACTTGGTTTTCATACATGGATCCCATTTCGGATTTCATGGCTTCTAGCCATTTGTCGGAATCTAGGCTCATCATCGCTTCATCATACGTCGCAGGGTCATCATTCTCAATTACCATGACATTCATAGTAGAAACATAAAAATCAGGAGCATTACGCGCTCTTGTTGACCTGCGAGGTGTGGTAGTGTTCTCTTTCGGAGTTTCATGATCCTCATCATTAGTTCCCTCTTCATCTGGTGAAGTCAACTCCGAAACAACTTCCGCGCTCATCACTTGCCATTCTATGAAGAGAAGGTTCAAAAACCTCGTTGAGTTCTACCTTCCTACTACTCACACCTTTCGAGAGAAACTCTTTCTCCAAAAAGGATCCATTCTTGGCAACGAAAACCTTGCCCTCGGATCTGTGATAGAAGGTGTACCCAATTGTTTCTTTAGGGTATCCTATGAAGACGCATTTTTCCGCTTTGGGTTCGAGTTTATCAGGTTGAAGTTTCTTCACATAAACATCGCATCCCCAAACTTTTAGAAATGACAGCTTAGGTTTGTTGCCAAACCATAATTCATACGGTGTCGTTTCAACGGATTTAGATGGTGCCCTATTTAAAGTTAATGCAACTGTTTCTAGTGCATGACCCCAAAATGATAGTGGCAAATCTGTAAGGGACATCATAGATCGAACCATATCCAATAAAGTACGATTACGACGCTCGGATACACCATTACGCTGTGGTGTTCCAGCAGGAGTGAGTTGTGAAACTATTCCACATTGTCTCATGTGTGTGCCAAACTCGTAACTAAGATACTCTCCTCCACGATCGGATCGTAGAAATTTGATCTTTCTATTACGATGATTTTCTACTTCACTCTGAAATTCTTTGAACTTTTGAAATGTTTCAGACTTCTGTTTCATTAAGTAAATATATCCATATCTACTCAAATCATCCGTGAAAGTAACGAAGTAACGATATCCACCACGCGCTGACACACTCATTGGACCACACACATCGGTATGTATGATTTCCAATAAGTCGGTTGCCCGCTCCATTGTACCGAAAACGGGTTCTAGTCATCTTGCCCATGAGGCATGGTTCACATGTCTCAAATGATTCATAATCAAGTGATTCTAGTAGTCCATCAGAATGGAGCTTCTTCATGCGTTTAACACCAATATGACATAAGCGGCAATGCCACATATATGCAGCAATATCATCATTCAACTTAATTCTTTTGGCATTCACATTATGAACATGTGTACTATTATTATCAAGATTCAAAATAAATAAACCATTCTTCTCAGGTGCATGACCATAAAAGATATTATTCATATAAATTGAACAACCATTGTTCTCAGACTTGAATGAATAACCGTCTCGCATTAAACAAGATCCGTGATATGATGTTCATGCTCAACGCAGGCACCAAATAACAATTATTTAGGTTCATAACTAATCCTGATGGTAATTGGATAGGTAGCATCCCGACGGCGATCACATCAACATTTGATCCATTGCCGACGCGCATCATCACCTCATCCCTTGCTAGTTGTCGCCTGTTCCTTAGCTCCTGTTTCGAGTTACATATGTTAGCAACCGAACCGGTATCAAATACCCCGCGCTACTGCGAGAACTAGTAAGGTACACATCAATAACATGTATATCATATATACCTTTGTTCACATTCCCGTCCTTCTTATCACCAGATATTTTGGGCGCTTGCGCTTCAAAGGTTCTTGCGGTAAAACATTCAAGATTCGACTTAGGGCCAGCCTTGGTCTTCTTCTCAGATGTGGCAACAGACTTGCCCTTCTTCTTGAAGTTACCCTTAGCCTTGCCTTTCTTGCCATTCTTCTTGAAACTGGTGGTCTTATGGACCATCAACACTTGATGTTCCTTCTTGATCTCTACTTCAGCCAAAGATTGACAGAAGCTCGGGGAGAGACTTCTTCATGCCCTACATGTTGTATTTCATCACAAAGCTCTTGTAGCTTGGTGGCAGAGACTGGAGAACACGATGAATTCCTAGCTCAATGGGGATCGTTATTCCCAAAGCTATGAGTTTATCGGCGCATCTGCACATTTTGAGTACGTGCTCACTAACGGAGCTGTTTTCCTCCATCATGCAGCTAAAGAACTTTTCTGAAGCTTCATAACTCTCTACTGCGGCATGGGTGTAGAAAATCATTTTCAACTCTCCCATTGTATCAAAAGCATTGCTGTGCTCGAAACGTTTTCGCAGCTCAGGCTCAAGGCCATACAAAATGCCGCAGTGAACTAAACTGTGGTCCTCCTTGCGAGTCAAGAAAACATTTTTCTCCTCCTCGGGGCATCATCAGCGGGCGGGGCACCCAGCGGCGCATCAAGCACATAGCTCCTTTGAGCAGCGCTGAGGAGAATCCTCAGGTTAAGGGCCCAGTTGGTAAAGTTGCTACCGTTGGTGGCTAGTTTCTCTTTCTCCATGAACAGATTAAAATTGAAAGTAGGCGGTGCCATGTACAACGTATTTGCAAAGTTACTTAGACTAAGTTCATAATAGATTAAGTTCAAGTTTAATTCAAAATTACTACGAGAACTCCCACTCAAAAACAACATCCCTCTAGTCATCTTTAGTGATTACACGAACCAAATTCACTATACCGAAACCGATCATCACGTGAGACGGCATAGTTTCAAAGGCGAACATCAATATGTTCATCATATCATCCATATGACTCATGCTTTACCTTTCGGTTCGTGTTCCGAGGCCATGTCTGTACATGCTAGGCTCGCCAAGTAGAACCAAAGTATTTGCTTGTGTAAATCTGGCTTACACCCGTTGTATGCGAACGTAGAGTCTATCACACCCGATCATCACGTGGTGCTTCGAAACGACGAACTTTCTTAACGGTGCATACTATGGAAGAACACATTATTATCTTGATATTAAGTTGAAGGGATCATCTTATAGTGCTAACGACGCGATCACATCCAAGCAAAATAAGATGCATAAAAAGGATTAATATCACATGCATGAATAATGTGATATGATATGGTCCTTCTAGCACTTGATCTCCATCTTGTGCGTCATGGTATGATCTCCATCATTCCACCGGCGTGGCACCAAGGTCCATGGTGCTTCCATCTTGATTGTCTTCCTCCATTACAATATATCACATGGACATATACTTAGCACGCAGGCCATAAAAGAAAAGACAACCAAATGGCTCCTGCCGGTTGTTTAAATTTACAATAAATCTTATTTCATACAACAATCTTTGTATCGATGACCATATCACATCACATGCCCTGCAAAAACAAGTTAGACGCCTCTAATTTTTTTTTCATATTTTACGCGGTTTTGGGCTTTCTAGGAAAGAACCGTTCTTACCTACGAACAAGAACCACAACGGTGATAAAAACATTATTAGCAAACCGTTGTAAATTAGATCATGACTATAGTAGGAGAAACTGACACCCGCAAAGCCACTTATGCAAAGCAAGTTGCATGTCGAGCGTGGAACAAGTCTCATGTGCGAGGACATGTAAGGTTAGTCCGGACCGCTTCAAATCCCACTATGCCACCATGATCCAAAAACACGAAAGTATGCAATAACATGATCATCATCGCCCACATCCATATGTGTTTTAACCGTACATAACATCTACGCATAGACACGGCTCTGATACCACTGATGGGTTCTAAGCATGGAAAACAAAATTTTTCCTACGAATGCAACCAAACACCAAGATCATATCTAGGAGATGCATGCAAACGGTTTCAGAAGGACTCACCCTCGTAGATCGAAAGCGGGAATAACGTTCCCGCAAACAAACGTGGTTGAAGTAGAGGTACACGCCCGACTTCAAAGTCGCGAAGATGAGCGCCACAAACGGCAGCGCCCTCGCATTTCTGGTCACACGTACGGAACAACGACGACCTCCAATCCCTCGATCCAGCGGGGCAGCAGAAGTAGAGGATCCACGGGAAACTCCAACAACACTACGACTTAGTGGTGGTGGTGGAGAAACTATTTCAGCAGCGCTTCGCTTAAGCTACTGCTTGAAAGGTGGAACAGCAGGAGGAGGGAGAAAGGACCAACCAAAGGGTTATGGAGATTAGTCCATGAGAGAGGAGCTCAACCCTCCCTTTTATAGGAGTGAGTGGACTCTCCACTCTCTCCATGTGAATGGACTTTCCATTCTCTTCATGTGAATGGACTCTTCCATTCTCTTCATGTGAATGGACTCTCCATTCTCTTCATGTGAATGGACTCTCCATTAAATAAATAAACAATTTTATTTCTGTTATTTTAATATTTGTTAATTCTTTTAATTAACAAAAATTAACACATACCCCCTTGAACTATTCCGATATCCCGAAACTATTCCGGTGCTGTCCAAACTTTTCTCCGGTGTTCCGTATCCACTCAAAAGCGTCGATGAACCTTAAGTGTGTCACCCTACGGTTCGTGAATAAAATGGACATGATCAAGACACCTCTCTGATCAATAATCATCAGCGGGATCTAGAGATCCATAATGACTCCCACTTACTCAACGATGAACTAGTGATCGTGTGAACCAAAAACAACATAACCAATTCCTTTTGTCTCGCGATATATTACTTATCCGGGATCCGATCATTGGTATCAACTATACCTAGTTTGATCCCGTTACCGACAAGTACTCTTTACTCGTTCCGTGATATGACATTCTTGTGACCTAGTCACGTGCTTGCAAGCGATGTCAATGTGATATCACCGAGAGGGCCCAGAGTATATCTCTCCATCATCTGGATGGACAAATCCCACTCTTGATGCATGAGCCTCAACTAATACTTTCATAGTACCCAAATCCATCTTTATAGTCACCGTGTTACGGAGTGACGTTTGATGTCATCAAAGTACTCTTCCGGAGTTAGTGATTGACATCATCTCATGGTCTAAGGAAAAGAGCTATTTTGTATATGTTCAGTACAGCAACAAACTTTAATGACTTGATCGAATTTGCTATACCAACTTGGGTGTGTGTTCATCACATCATTCTTCTAATAATGTGACCCTGTTATTAACAACATCCAATGTTCATGATCAGGAAACCTTGATCATCAGTTAATCAACGAGCTAGTTTAAAAGAGAGGCTTTACTAGGAACCTTTTTGTTTATTAAACACACATGTATCAACGTTTCCGGTTAATACAATTTTAGCATGAGAAATAAACATCTATTATAAACATGGAATAAGATAATAAACAATTTATTATTGCCTCTCGGGCATATTCCCTTCATGTATTTGGTATTTGGTATGTTGGTATCAATTTAACAGACTAGTCCACCTCACTTGCACCACTAGTTCATTGGTGGGACCCGTTGGTTCGGTTCAAAATTGCTTCAATTATACTTGTTTATTGGATAAACATTGAATGAGTCAATTCCGAATGAAATTGAATTTTGCGCTAGCTCGGCTCGGCTCGTTAGCTCAAATCCAAAAATACTTCCAAACTATAAATAAAATACTTCCTTTGGCAACCAAACGCGAATTAGAATCGCCAGAGTTGCAATTTCCAAGTTAAGAAATCTCCGAAAACCAAACAAAAAAAAATCGAATTTAAGGTTGATTAATATAGCGATGGAGATTTTCTAGTGTCACCTTTCCCTAGTTGGTCTTCATCTAGTTTCATCTTGTCCTACAACAAGAAATGAAGAGGAAAAACAGAAAATGTCTCTTTTTCATCAAACCAACACGTGGTGTTTCCTCATCTGTTTCATATTCCTATATAGATGTTTTCGAATTTAAGGTTACATTATATCAACATTTATAGATGGCACAACCAACACGTGGTGACCCTAGTTTCGACGAGGAAGAACAGTTCCTGTTAGACTCCATCGCCGACTATGAATGTCATCCTGCAGCCGCTGTGGCCGGTAACACTGGTTCCGGTGAGAACGTGGACACCGTTGACATCGAGGTATGGTCAGAAGAAAATAATTCTCGTGGGCATGTTAATTAATCGCAATTCATTATTAGAATACACTCTGACATGTTATATATATGTTTGTTTATTTAAAGTCTGGTACATCGAGCAACCAATCCAACAATCGGGGACCTAACAAGAAGTCGTCCACAAAGCATGTGTTTACCGATATTGACAAGGATGGGAAGCCGATTGCCCCTCTTTCAGCAGTTGGGCCGTTCAACAACGCCTGCGGTTACCACGTAAGGGATCACGTCCCAATTAGCATCAAGAAATGGGCTGAAGTTCCTCAAGCTACCAAGGACCTCCTCTGGCAAGATATTCTGGAAAATTTCACATTTCCTCAAGGGTTTGGAGACAAGGCCAAGAATTACTTTGAAGAAGATGGCACTCTCATTTCAGTCATGGAAGTCGGCTCTCAGCAAAAAGTACGTGCAGAAGGGAGAAAGACCTGACTTCAACCAATTTCCTAATCTGGCCGATCACTGGGAAGCATTCGAGGAGTACAAGATGTCAGCTGAAGGCTAGGCTGCAAGTCAGAAGAATAAGACCAATGCATAGATGAAGAAGTACCACCACCATTTCGGCACCGGTGGTTACCTCAAGGCTGTACCGAAATGGGACAAGAAAGAAGAAGAATTATTGGCCAAGGACGTCACACCGGTTACTGCTTTGTGGGAAGAGCGCCTGCGCAATTGGTTCATGGGTCACGGGGGGAGCCTTGCAGATGATGGCAGTTTGGTGATGCTACCAAATGTACAAGATGTTGGCCAGAGAATTGTACAAGCCGTCGAGCAGTCTCGGTCAGGCTCTTTTGTGGTAGACAGGGAGAACGATGAGCTAACACATGCCCTCCAAACCCCTGAGCACCCGGGACGGACACGAGGTTTTGGCAAGATGCCACGGAAGTACGGTTTCGTGAAGGATACGCTTTCGTACAGGAGCCGCCAGAGAACCAAAACAAGAGAAGCAAATAAAATGCGCCAATTGGAACGGGAGCTTAGAGCAACCCAGGCTAGCATTGGAGACCTAGTGGCGCAACAAGTTGCGCAAGAAGTTGCGCAACAAGTGAAGATAGCTCTCAGTAACTTACAGGGCTCAGCAGGTCCAATCAATCAGCCGGACGTCGCAATCAGCCCCTCAGCGCGGCGGAGCAGCTCCGCGTCAACCGGGGCCCCTCAAGGGGACAAAGACTTGTAAGCCCATTATCCCGTTGATGACATAAGGGTTCGACGCCAGTGTGAGCTACACGTTGATGCGCGCAACCTCTCCATCAAGGTGGCTTACGGCATGGCATTGCCGGTGTCACCGGGCCAGACCTTCCACTTCAGCACAATACCGATGGGTTACTCGAAAGTCGTTGTGGAGGAGGTGCTGAGCGGATTTGAAGAACTACTACTCGATATTGCTGGAGGCGACGACGTTACCAAGCTTGGACAGGCCCTCCACAATATCATCCTCTGGCGAAAAAGGATGATCATATTTCCAGATGGCGTGGAGGCGTCATCTCCAGCAAGAGTTGAATCACAATCGGAGCCGCCGGCTGGAGGAATCTCGTCTCCTCCACAACGTCAACCGACTCCTCCTACACAACAACAACCGACGCCTCCTCTGCAACGACAACCGACACCTCCTCGACAACCGACGCCTCCTTCACAACAACAACCGACACCTCCTCTGCAACGACAACCGACACCTCCTCGACAACCGACGCCTCCTTCAGCGTCACCTCCTCCACAACAACAGACCACGCCTCCACCATCTCCTCCGAGGAAGAAGCCCAGGAGCCATACTACTCCACCTGCTCCCATGAAGGCACAGTCCAGCCGGTCAAAAAGGGTAAAGGAACCTCCAAAGAGGGCATATGATCGGACCGACGAGGAGAATTCCGCTGTCATAACCAAAGAAGTGGCTGAACATTTCGCATCAAATAAGTCAGCTGACCCAAACGTAAAAATTGATCCAAAAGTGATGGAACACTTCTTGACCTGCCGTGCAAAGCCACTCCCTGTGCCGTCCAACTACGAACGTACAATAAGAAAGGCTACACGAAAGAGTAAACGGGGTCAGGCGGTGCCAAAGAGAGATCAAGATCAGCTGCGGCAAGATCAGGAGAACCTTGAGAGATTTATGAAGGAGGCAGGACTCAGTTCCGTAGCTGTTGCTCTAGGATCAGATGTTCTCCCAATGGCAGAAGTCAGATGGCAATATAAGCTTGGCCGGGAGTTAATTGACCCAAATAAGATAAATGACTTGCCAACCAAGATGCGATAATTTCAAGAATGGTACATGATAGAGTCTGCTCAACAAAGAAAAATGTTCCCCCTCCGGGTCAGACAAGAAGATTTCTATCGTGGGGACAACACCATATGGCTCAAATTCGAAGACATATACAATATCTACCATAGCGACTCTATGAACGTGTCTCTCATGAGCTGCTGGTGCCTGTAAGTATCAAGCTCATAACTTTACCATTTACTTCCTTGTACCATAGAAGTGCAACTCTAATAACTTATCCATTTCTACGTAGAATGGAGATACAACGATGTAGAAAACAGAACATATTCAACGTGGGCTTCCTCGACCCGGAAATTGTCAATGAGATCGTCTTTCGATACAGTGCTAAGGCTCTTGAGGATTACGTTCTAGATGCATTCATGGGATAACACTACAAACCATACATACTTCTGCCCTTCAACTTCATGTACGTATATTTTTGTGTTCTCATAACGCATTAATAAACTTTTCTTTTCCAAGGCATTGATAATGCTGCTAGCTAGTTATATATATGTCGCAATATATGACCAGGTATCACTGGATCCTTTTGGTCATCAAGCTTGATAGTAGCAAGATCATTGTTCAAGACTCAAAAAGGGGACCGGTGGAACAATATCAGTATATCATTGATGTCCTAAACAGGTTTATAGCAAATATATATACAATTGTTTCCTTATTATATTGAAATATCTTGCTAATTCCAAGTCTGATAATTGCTATTCATAATAACGCGTCACACAGGGCATTCGCAAGGTTTCGCAAGAAGCAACAAGGACATTTCGAGAATGAATTCACTGTCCAAATAAGCACTCGAGTATTAAAACAGACAGCTGGAAACAACTTATGTGGCTATTATGTGTGCCACTACATGCAAAATATTACCCACGGCGATGTGCCCATAAGCGACAACGAGGTGAGTGCACATATCAATTAATACTTACACTTTAATTACATGCTCAGAGATTTATTAATTTCGTTCTTTGTCAGCCCAACATCGATGTGCAAGATGTGATCCCGCCAAGACCGGGTTGAAGCACTCCAAGAACAACTCATTGGCTTTATTGTCGACGAGATTTTATCCCCTGACGGCGAGTTCCACACACCGGGTTGGAGAGATTGTCCTTCTATAAGGACAGGTGAACTGACATCAACGTCGACCAAGGACGTAAATAGCGATGCACGCAATAATTAAATCAGCTCGAGATTCACCCTTTTATTCTTTCAAACTTGTAAAAGTTGCTTATGTGTAAATCAAACTTGTAAAAGTGCTCATTATTTCATGTGTCCATCAAACCTGTCCATCTTTTAGTCTATTAAGTTCGTACTTTTCTGTAAATGATCTGTGATTATTTCAATGAGTACGCATGAGTAATATATATTTAATTGTATACAAAAACCAAATATTTCTATGTATTTTTAATGTCAAAATCCATACATATTGATACCCTACTCAAAAACATATTATATATTGAATATATAATATACAATGCCTCTCCACAAGCGGTTATTATCTCCAACCGCTTGTGGAGAGAGCACCTCCACAGGCGGTTTGTAATACGAACCGCTTGTGGAGCGGAAGTCTTCACAAGCGGTTTATGACACAAACCGCTTGTGAAGATCTCCCACGTGGCGGTCCCCCGAGCCTTCCTGGACGCCTTTCGAACCGCTTGTGGTGTCTCACCACAAGCGGTTGTCCGAACCGCTTGTGATACCCCGAAGGGTATCACTCCCGGTTGCTACCAGCGGTTCTAAAACCGCTTCTGAAAGCGGTTACGAACCGCTTGTGATGACCGGTTCTGTAGTAGTGCTCCGCTATTACAGCAACAACTGATATAGCAGAAAATAGCGGTCCACTAGCATTTAGCGGAAATAGTAGCTGCTATGCCGGATGGAATATTTTGTTACTCGTTATAAAAATAATGCAACATCTTTTCATGCTATATTGATGTGTTTGGTTAACTAAAATTAGTTTTTCAAACCAAAGAAATCAAATTTATTTCAAATTTCATAAATTAAAAAACATCTTGATATATGATATTTTTAAATTAATTAAATCCTAAATTTATTTTAAATTTCAGATTCAACTAGAATATTTGAAATTCACAACATATTACGATTTTCCATGAAATTAGTGTATATAAGACTGTAGATTGAATTACAAAACTGGTAACTTTCTATTTTTAGAAAATCCTAAATTTTTTCTATTTATTTAATATTTTGGATAACAATAAAATTATTACATCTAACATTTCTAAATAAAACCACCGTGTAGGATAGCGTTACTGTGACACTGTTATAATCGCTATTTAAAACACTGTACATTGCAGACGTTAGTATATGCAGTTTGTCAATTTTTTCCTCATCTTTGGTAGATGATATCTCATCCAAAATTTCACAACTCTATGATATGTTGTCAGTAGGTAGATGGCTCTGCATCCAAAATTCTGCGAGTGCATAGTGCAAGATGTTGGGCAAACGCTGGGTATTCATTCGGACACTACGTACTCTGAACATCATGGATATGATTCTGCGGGCTAAGCAAAGCTTTGGGGCTGACTATTTCATGGAAGTCTTCATTATTGGCTCCCGGCACATATGGAAATTAACAATGCAATGGCTTCTGTGTTAGTTTCGTGGTCAGTAGTTAGCACGCATATATATAAATTGCGATCACAACTATACATCACATTTTAATACAGTTATCAGTAAAAGCAGTTCTTATATACAACTATTACAAACCAAAGTTCAGATATTTTTATCTTGCAGAATGTCCAACTATTCATATTCCTTAGGCAACTGACAAGGTAAAACTCTAGATACAAGCATGGTCATTATCCTCTCAATCTGCATCGAAATGGGTATTCTCAAGATATTCTATTCCTTCACCTAAAACAACAAATATAACATGGTTGAGTATATTGTGTACTCAGCAAGACTTGAAGTGTTTGCAAATCCTAATTATATGCAAGCTGATACAAATGAGGATTCCACAGTTATTTGCAGAAAGCTGAATTGAATATAAATCATGAACGGCAAGTTGAAAGCATAATTTGTAAAGAAATTTGATGAATAAGGTCTACATGTCAGCGAGACATGGTGTGAATTAGACAATTTAGGAAGATTGCAATTCGGTTTCACGTCTAACCAGATCCAAAACTCTACAAACCTATCTACAATCACTTACCGCGCTTGAAGAAACTGACGATTGAAACCGAATTGCAATCTTCCTAAATCGTTCTAATCATAGCACCTAAACGATTTAGGAAGATTGCAATTCGGTTTCACGTTCTGTCCACGGACAGATTAGGTTGTCGGTCTTCGGAAGCGAATTAGACAATTTTAGAGGCGTTTTCTGGAGGGCTGGCTGTTGTGAAAGTTGTAGGTAATCGAATTACCTTTAATTGGGCACCGAAAATGTTAAGTTTCGTTTATCCGTTTAATAGTTATGATCGATTTACCGAACACTGTCCAATCTGTGACGTGAATGGGACAATCTGTGTTCAACTGTAGATTAGAGGACTTTAGAGGCCGAATCAGTTTTCGCGAATAAGTAGAAAAAGGTGGGAAATATCCTAAGGGTCGAGAAAATGTACTCGTTTACCTGATTTGGAGTTGTAGAACTCAAGTTATGCTTGTTGGAATCTTGCTGTCCCGTTGGACAGATTCTCTGTTTTTCGGGTTCTAGGAGTGGGTTGCAAAGTCGATGTAGATGATTGTTCTTGTATTATTTTGTGGGCATGTTTTTTAGTGTATTGTACCTTTGTGTAGGTGGTGTGACCCCGGGAGTGCCATCAACATCTCGCCACTCCGTCTCACACGGTTGAAGGCAAGTGTATTGGGATGGTTTAGGAATTGAATGACCAAACAGTTTCGTAGCGTTGCATTAAAGCCATATGATGTGCTAGTTTGCCTTACGTGATCCTTGCATGTGATTTGATGAATATGATTGGTTAATGGTTATGCATTTGTCATATGAATTATTTATGCAAGTTAAACCATGATTTTGGCATATGTGCATTCATAATGGAAGAGGCGACCCATTCTGATGCGGGCCTCTGTGTTCACACGTACTGAACACGAAAGTCCTACTTTGTAGTCCCATCCACGGTTGTATATGGGAGCGAGTTAGTAAGAGTAGGCACCCTCCACGGGATGGAAGGGAAAGAAAATGCACACCGACGGGTGTGCACTCGGCAATACCGGTATGTGCTAAGCAAAGAGACATGTGCATTGCATTGCATGAATGAAAATGTTTATGAGATGCTTATGAAAATGAATTATGAGATGTTTATGATGATGTTTATGAGATGTAATGAGGATGTTATTGAAAATTGTTATTGCTTAATTCCATTGCAATACACTTTGCTTAGTGATGAACTCACGCTTGTTGTTTTATGATATTTTTAGGTACCATGAATTCGGCATTCGGGAAAGGGAGTTAGCAGCACATCTCCACATAGTTTCATTCATTTAGACAACTACACGCTCACATTCGTAGTTGTAATGATTATTTTATTGCGCTAAACTTGGATTATGATATTTTGTGTGCTTGGTTTTATTGTTCACTTCGTATTGGTTCATGAAACATTTGAGGTTATATTCTGGGCTTAAAATAATGCTATAACTCATATTATTCCTGTTTTAGATGTCAACTGTTATGTTATTGTGTTATGATATTATTATTGCTGTTTCGAATCATGGAAAAACAAAGGATATGCTGCCAAAATTTTCAACTAAGTAATTAGCGTAGTTGCTGTAATTTATGGTTAAATATGTGTTTTTGGTTGCTTCTAGTATCATTTGGGTGGTATGCGCGGCATACTAGGTGCTAGGGTGTTACAGTTGGTATCAAAGCGAGCTTCAGGTCCGTGGTGCTTGAACTTATTGAAATACCATAGGTTCAACTAAAATTTTGATTTGGGATAACTTAGAAACATGGCTTAGGTTATACTTAAAATTTTGCCATAGGATAGCAACATTAAAACTTTTGTAAGTGGAATAATGAATTTAAAATTTGACACACTCTGATGCACAGTAGGAAAAGGGTATGGGTATCGTTGCTTTACGCTTAAATGTTGAATTTAAGCTTTGATGTTGAATGCTACATTTGATAATGTATGTTGTTATGTTTATGAAAGAATTGATTGAGTTGCTATATTTGTGATTAAGTGAATTGTGGTGCCGAAGGGGTTTTGGTCACCTTTTGTTCATAGTAAGGGTGTGGTTTGTCGGTGTGTCTAGTTAGAGCCATCACCGAAGGACTAATAACCTCCCGTGGGGGAGAGTGCTTGTCTTTTCTGTCGTAGATCGGGAAGTTGGTTGGAGTTAACTAGAAGAGTTGGTGGTAGATCTTTTCAGATTTTTCTTTACCGTTCTGACGATCGGTTTTGGTTGGTTTCTTTGGTTTTTGTTGGTTGGGAACCAAGGAAAAGTGTTTGGTTTTGAGTACTCGCTGATTGTTCTTTTGGCGGTTTGTGGTTTTGTCTTCTTTGGGTGAAGACAAAGAAGAAGAGTTTGGGGTTGTGCCTCTTTTGGTCGCCATTTTTGCTTTGACACCTGGTTTTGTTGGTTATTGTGGACTGTCTTGGGGAGGAAACTTATGTGGTTGTTGTTCTCCCTACTTAAGAGAAGTGTTGGAGTTTTTCCTAGTGCAGACCTTAAGTTAGGTGGAGTTAAGTTTGAATCTTTATCGAAAAAGATTTGATTGAATATTTGGTCTTCCCTTGTGCATCCGTCTTCCTTTGTGGAAGTTGAAGATCTTGAGATTTCTTGAAGAGTTTTGGCTACTAGAGTTGGAAATTTGAGAGTTGAGCTCTCTTGCATTTCTGTTTAGGTTTTGTTTCTTTCTTCCTTGCTTGCAAAGAAGAAATTGTTTATCGATGTTCGTTCTTGTTCTAGGGCTGTGGTTATCTTTAAAGTTGGGGTTGCATCCTATTTGTCAACGGTAGGTGACACATGAAGGTGTTTAGAAATCTTATATCTGTGTTATGTAGTATGTAACAATGTGGTTTATGGAAATGATGTACTTCTAAGTTAATTTGTGAGTTGAATCAATTAAATGTAATTGTTACCTTTAGCTTAAGATTAGATAAATGTCTAGTGTTGTAGATTACTCTATAGCAAGAATGATTAAATGTGTTAATGTACATGCTTAGAATCTATTGCTTTATCTTAAACTGCCCATGACCATTGACAGTGTTTAAAGCTTAAAATCTTGATGCGTAGTTAGAACATTAAGATGGTGTAAACTACTGTTAGTGTAATAGTAAATTGTTGGTTATTTAAAGACATTTTAATATAAGGTCGGTAGAACAATTTAATTGTAATGGTGATCGACCCTAGCACATGATAGTTGACTAGAATTATTATGCTTGCTAGTGCGAACTATTGAAATAATTGGAAGGATGTAATTGTGTAACTGAAATGCTAGTATAGATGTCAATTGGAAAGATATAGGTTTTTTTGTTTGATGATGTTTTAAGAGCATCGTGATGGTCTAACTTATTAAATTTATTTTAATAGTTAGAGTATGTTGTGTAATGGCAATTTTGTTATAACCTATGTATAGGGTAGCTAAAAGTAATGTTGTTGTTTTATGATTATGCCCATTTATTGATATTGATGATTTAGTAGTGGTGGTAATTTTTTAGATTACTTGTTGAAAACCATGGTTAAAATGGAGGAAATTGTAACATGTTGTGATGGAGTGAACTTTGGATAATTAACATGATGTAGGATTCTATCCTTAATGAGTGTATATCTTAGAGTCTCACTTACGAATTCTACCCTGTGGAGATAATATTTACATGTTGAAGTCATTTGTTAATTGAATAAGTGTGAGACCCCGGATTAGCTATCCGAAATCTCCTGTGTATTTCTGTACTAGTCCCAGATCAGTAGCTAGTACACACAGTCAACAGTGATACGTCATGGCCGAACATAACGAAATTGTAACATAATTATAAAGTATGGGCCACCTGGCCACTTATTACAATACTCGGTCAAGAGACCGAAGACACGACAGCGGAAGCAAAATGACAAAAAGCGAAAACCAAAAACACCACAGGCGACGACAAGACACGCGACTAGTTCTCTTGGCGACCTTCCTCGAATTCCTCGGAGTAGAACTCACCGTGTTCAACGGCGTCCTGGTAGTTCTCTGATGACAACGGTTATGTAGCATGTGAGTACAAAAGTACTCAGCAAGTCTGGGAAATTATGCACATGTGGGGCTTTCCAAGAAAGGCTTATTATGGTTCTTTTGCATAAATCCAAGTTTCATTAAACCATACTTAATAATGAGTTTCATAAAGCATATTTTCGCAATTCTTTTTAACAATTGAATTATGTAATATTTCAATGAAGGTTCTATCCACCATCACTAGTATAAGGGCTCTATCCGCCACAGTTAAAAAGGTCAAGATTCTCCACACATGACTCTATCTGTCATGACATAAAACAGGTTCCATCTACCTGGTTGGCTCACTCCGCCAATTAAACATCCGAGAGTTCTAACCACTCCCGAATCCCAAAACAACATTTATTTTCAAAACCAAAACCAAAGTCTACCAGTATGAAAGCATTCTTTGCTTTGCCCTTGACCGTAGGCACAGCTATTCGAATAGTTTTAACTCTGCAGAGGTGTACAGCTTTACCCACAAGACATGATCATCTCTTTAACGCCATGCAATTAACACACTTCCTTTGGTGTGTCGGCAGAGTGATCATGATAAGGCCTTTACAATGTATACGCCTAACCCGACTCTCCCGCTGAGGTTTCACCATTGTTAGGGTTCTATCTACCCAGTACAGAAGCCCCCTCTTGCGCCGTGTGGGGAGTACAACTTGTCTCTATCTGGCACCCACATTCCACCAACTGGCGAGTCTAAGTTAGGTTTCTACAAATTATTTAGCCAGGTCGTACCATGTTAGACATGTGGTAGTACGGTTATGCTTAGAATGGACAGTCATAAGCGTCGGTCCTTAATTGACTTGGGGGCGGCACTTGCACAATGCAAACTAGTGCCCAATCCACACCCGCCCGACATTCCATTCCGCCCAAGTCCAAATCATTTTTCCTTTTCCTTTTATTTTAGAAAAACAGTACCAAAATCTTTATAATAATTTCCAAATCACACTCTAAATCATCATTTTTGTATAATCCCACCCATGGGTCATTTTCATCAATGTTGGCCCTAAGCAATTCTATCGTACTATTCAACAAAGGTCACCATATAATGTAAACATGGCATAGCAAAAGTCCTAGGGTTACAAGTAAGCATGGATGTCAATAACAAAGGAGGTAATCGCAAATTGGATTAACTATTCATCTATATTTGACATACGATGATAAACATAGCAATGAAAGTGTATAAAACAAGTTAAAACATTTGCAATCATAGGATCAAAATGCGTCAAGGGACTTGCCTTCGGTCGCAGCGAGGGTGTCGAAACCTTGGAGTTCGACGGCGGGGTCGGCGGACTCGGACGGCTCCTCGGCTACGCGCGAAATGGAACAACAAATAAATAACCATAAAATAAATAAAATCCAAAAATTATAAAAGTAGTACTGGCAGGTAGGGTGAAGCAAACACCTTTTGTTGCTAGAAACACGAGAAAGGGCAAATCTGATTTTGTGCATAAGAATACTCGTGTTGTGCCTACTTTGTTGCGTCGTGTGTCTTAGTGCTGGATTCCAAAAAATCTGACTTCTAACCCTAGTACTGAGACCTCGACATGCTTTGTATCTATGTAGGCTTCTCGTGCGAGGAAGGAGAACATATGGTTAGTTGATTCCGGATGCTCATGCCACATGTCCGGTGATAAGAATTGGTTCTCCTCCCTCACTCGTGCATCTCGTGCTGAAAGTGTTACTTTTGGAGATGCTTCTTCCTCTTCTGTTGTGGCAAAAGGTACAGTAAAGGTAAGTGGCAAGTTTATGTTCAAGGATGTGGCTTTGGTTGAAAACTTGAAATATAATTTGCTTTCTATCTCACAAATGATTGATAAGATCTTGAAATGAGCTTTAAGAAAAATGAATGCAAAGTGATAGATGCTTTAGGTGATCTTGTTTTCAGGATTTCTCGCTTTGGAAGAGTATTTAAAGCTAACTTTGATGTATCACCTTCTTCTAAGCATAGGTGTCTAGTTGCCAATGTTTCTAAAGATTTATTCTTTTGGCATCGTAGACTTGGTCATGTTGGTTTTGATCATCTTACTCGTGTAAGTGGTTTAGATCTTATACGTGGCTTGCCTAAGCTTAAGGGTGATAGCAATCTAGTATGCTCTTCTTGTAGACATGGTAAGATGATTACAGGTTCACATCCACCTCTTACCATGGTGATGACAAACGCTCTAGGATAGCTACTACATCTTGATACAGTTGGACCATCTCGAGTTCAATCCTTTGGAGGCAAATGGTATGTGCTTGTGATTGTTGATGATTTTTCTAGATACTCTTGGGTGTACTTTATGGCATCTAAGGATGAGGCTTTTAGTCATTTTATAAGTCTTGTGCTTAGGCTTTCTGTTGATCATCTAGGAGCTCTTAGAGCTATTAGAAGTGATAATGGAACTGAGTTTAAAAATGCTTCTTTTAATCACTTTTGTGCTGAAAAAGGAATTGATCATCAATTTTCATCACCTAGAGTGCCTCAACAAAATGGTGTAGTTGAAAGGAAAAACAGAACGTTGGTTGAGATGGCTAGAACTTTGCTAGATGAACATCATACGCCTAGGAAATTTTGGGCTGAAGCAATTTCAACTGCATGCTATGTTTCAAACCGTGTGTTTTTGAGATCAAAATTGGGTAAGACTCCATATGAGCTTCGGTTTGGACATAGACCTTCTGTTTCTCACTTTCGAGTTTTTAGATGAAAATGCTTTGTCTTGAAATCTGGAAATCTTGATAAATTTGAAGCTAGATCAATGGATGGCATTTTTCTTGGATATCCTGCTCATACTCGTGGCTATCGTGTGCTTGTTTCGGAGACTAACAAAATTGTGGAAACTTGTGAAGTTACTTTTAATGAGGCTAGTCCAGGCACTAGTCCAAGTGATGCAGGTATAGGCGCATATGTTCAGAGGGAGAAAATCTTTGAAGATAATGATGATATTGAAGATGAGGTCTTGACTCTTCCTAATGCACAACAAATTGTAGCACATTTGGCACCTACTACTACATCACCTATAGCTAACCATCCTCAAGCTACAACATCATTTGTAATGCTGAAAATGAAGAAGAAGAAGAAGTTTCAACAGCCAAAGCTCCCTTGCACATTCAGAAAATGCATCCATCTAAACAAATGATTGGAGACCTAAATGAGAGAATCACCCGATCCAGGTTTATTCATTCTGACACTTATGCTCATTCTGCTTTAGTTGCTTCTTTTGAACCCAAAGATATATCTCAGGCATTATCTGACGAATCTTGGATTAATGCCACGCATGAAGAATTAGAGAATTTTGAACGAAATAAAGTTTGGAAACTAGTCTCACCACCTCCTGACATTAATGTAATTGGAACTAGATGGGTTTTCAAAAATAAACAAAGTGAGGATGGTGTTGTTGTTAGAAACAAGGCTAGATTGGTTGCTCAAGGTTTTACTCAAGTTGAAGGCTTAGATTTTGATGAAACCTTTGCTCCTGTTGCTAGAATTGAAGCCATTAGAATTCTTATAGCATTTGCTGCATCTAAAGGTTTTCAAATTGTATCAAATGGATGTGAAAAGTGCTTTTCTTAATGGCTACATAAATGAGGAGGTTTATGTCAAGCAACCACCTGGTTTTGAAAATCCAAAGTTTCCAAATCATGTGTTCAAACTGTCAAAAGCTTTGTATGGTTTAAAACAAGCCCCTAGAGCATGGTATGATAGACTAAAAACATTTTTACTTGAAAAGGGGTTTTCAATGGGAAAAGTTGACAAAACTCTCTTTTTACTCAAGCAAGGCAATGATCAATTGTTCGTTCAGATTTATGTTGATGATATTATCTTTGGTGGTTCCTCTCATGTTTTAGTGTCTAAGTTTTCAGAAACCATGAGGGACGAATTTGAAATGAGTATGATGGGTGAGTTGACATACTTCTTGAGATTTCAAATCAAACAATCAAATGAAGGTACTTTTGTGCATCAAAGCAAGTACACAAAAGACTTGCTACATCGTTTTGGGATGGAAAACAGCAAGCCAATCATGACACCCATGGAAAGTACTTGTACACTTGATCTGGATGAAGATGGTGAGCCGGTTGATCAAAAGGAATATAGAAGCATGATAGGTTCACTTTTGTACCTCACTGCATCAAGGCCGGATATACAATTTGTTGTGTGCTTGTGTGCTCGTTTTCAAGCTTCTCCATGTGCTTCATATCGACAAGCTATCAAGCGAATTTTTAGGTATCTCCATGGTATTCAAGATTTTGGCATTTGGCTTTCTGCTTCCTCATGCATTAGTTTAAGAGCTTTCTCTGATGCTGATTTTGGAGGATGTAGAATTGGTAGAAAAAGTACATCTGGTACATGTCATTTCTTGGGCAATTCTCTTATTGCATGGTCTTCTAGAAAACAATCTTCTGTTGCACAATCAACTGCTGAATCTGAATATGTGGCTGCTGCTGGTTGTTGCTCTCAAATTCTTTGGATATTAGCTACACTTAAAGATTATGGGGTTAATTTGGATAGTGTCCCTCTTTTGTGTGATAACACTAGTGCAATTTGCATTGCTAAGAACCCTGTGCAACATTCTAGAACAAAACACATTGATATCATATTTCACTTTCTTAGAGATCATGTAGAAAAAGGAAATATTGTGCTTCATCATGTGGATACTGAACATCAATTAGCAGACATTTTCACAAAACCTTTGTTTTCTTCTCGTTTTGTTTTTATTCGGGGAGAACTTGGGATTGTTCATCCCATGGGTTTGTTTTGAGGGGTAGTTTCCATGCCAAGTTGTTTCACTTGATGAGCTTACTTTATCATATTTCTTTATATATTATGTAATTGGGCTGATATATGATAATCTAAATTGTTCCACTTGAACTAAAAATAACATTGCGGAATTCCTTGGTCTGATTGCCTATAGCTAAATACTCTGTGGTATCTTACTCTTCTAGGCTTGATATTGAATCTTCTTAACAAATTTGGGCTATGAAGCAAGTGTGTTTTCAACTTTACTCTTTCATAAGACCTTTTAATCTCTTTGCATGTTTACAATCAAAGAAAAATGAAAAGAAAAAGGAATCGATAAAAAAAAGGGTTGTTAAAAGCAAAAGCCAAAAGTTATGTGCTTCAGGCATGCTTTGTAACACCCCGGCATCTAGTAAGCCCGAATGCTACCAAACAAAGACTAAACAACAACTAAATACCACAAATAAAGATAAATTACAGCAAAAGCACAAATGCTAAAACCGAAATTTCGGCAGCATCTCCTTTGTTTTAACATGAATTGAAGCAATCGCAATAACATGGCAAGTTATATCATAACATAAGACATCTAAAGCAGCAATATAAATGGATATAGCATCAACATAAACCAATAATACCAAATCCAACCAGTCCATAAACTAAAGCTAAGCAAATAAGGATCACAAGCACACAAAATTATTCCATACACCAAGTTCATGGCACTTATTATGATCATGACTCAAATTGATAAATCTTCCTATTGGTGTGGAGCTACGTGAAGATGTGTAGCTAATGCCCCTTCCCATATGCCGTTGTCATTGTACCTAAAACAACATAAAACACAAGCGTGAGTTCATCACTCAGCAAGTATATTGCAATGGACCATAAAGAACAATTCAATGTTATCGTCACTACATACCATGATCAACATCATGAACAAATCATAATTTCATATACCACATCATACTCATGTCTCAACATCATTGTACTCATTTCATCATCAACATGTATGCAATGCAAATGCTCATATCTTCTCGAAGCAAATACCGGTAGTGCCAAGTGCACACCCGTCGGCGTGCACCCCCTTCCCCTTCCATCCCGTAGATGGAGGGTGCCTACTCTTACTGACTCGCTCCCATGCACACCCGTGGTTGGGACTACGAGGTAGGTCTTTCGTGTTCACTACGTGTGAACACAGAGGCCCGCATCAGCATGGGACGCCTCTTCCATTATGAATGCACATATGACATAAACATGTAAAGATTGGCATAAACATTAAATACAACGCAATCATGATCAATATGTAATCATGTTCATCATGTCATAGGAAAACATCAATCTTAGCATCATATCATTAAGCAAGTTGCATCCAATCAAGTCTAACAACAATCAAAACGATACACATTCCAATACACTTGCCTTAACCTCGGGCGACAGATTGGCGAGAGGATGAGGGCACTCCCGGGGTCACACCACCTGCACATACATACCACACACTCAAAACGTGCCCCCAAAACAGTACGCAAAAGCACGTCTACCCCGATTTCACAAACTACTCCCAAAATCGAAAAACAGAGAATCTGTCCCGCCTTGACAGCAGACTTCAAACTATCATAACTTTAGTTCTAGTATTCCGAATCGATTAAACGAGTACATCATCGCGAAGCTTAGGAAATTTCCTAGCTTTTTCTAAGTATTAGGAAAAACTGATTCGTACTCGAAAGTTGTCTAATCTACAAAACACTACGTTCTGTCCTAGCTACGTCACAGATTTGAACACGTTCGGTAAATCGAGCATAACTTTCAAACGGCTGGGAGGAATTGGACGTTCTTTATGTCCACTGAAAGGTATTGAAGTTACCTACAGCTTTCTCAACAGGAGGCCGACCAAATTCCGAATCTAAGGTCGCGAAAACTCAAACCCTGGGTCGACTGCACAATCTGCCCGAAGCAGAGAACGTGGCAAACTCTAGTTTTCATCCAATCTACACAATCACAGCACCACCTCTTGATCTAAAAACATCCAAATACCCTCTAGCACAGCCCCTAGACCAACCCCAAGGATTCCCTGTGACACTACGGAAGGTCAAAACTTTATAAAATGTGAAAATGGAGGTTAAAAGTTTACGTTATGCCGTTTTCGGGTGTTTGGGCCTCTCCGGGGGACTTTGGGCCTTGGGGGTTGAGTTGGTCCTCCGGTGGAAGGGTTTGGGTCCAAGGGGGGACTTTTGGGCAGCCAAATCTAGCCCCCACCCCTTGGTGCGCCCCCCACTCCCTTTCCCAACCCTAGCCTCCACCCTTCCCCTTCCTCTCCATCTTCCCCCATGGCGCCACCACCTCTCCCCTCCACCTCCCCACCCCACTTTCTGCCCCTAGGGGAGTTCTCCACCTCACCACCCCACAGATCCGTCCATTGGAGCGCTCCGCGGCGAGGAGATCTGGTGGATTTGGAGCGAGGAAGGAGATCGCGCGAACCGGGAGAAGATGCGTTGGTTCTTCGTTCGTCGGGCGAAGGTATGGCCACGCGAATCCTTGAGGTTGGTCTAGGTACTGTTTTAGGGGTTGATATCATGTTTTTAGATCAATTGGTGGTGCTGTAATTGGATAGATTAGATGAAATCTAGAGTTTGCCACGTTCTCTGTTTCGGGCAGATTGTGCAGTCGACCTAGGGTTTGAGATTTCACCAATTTAGAGTCAGAATTTGGTCGTCCGCCTTTTGAAGAAGTTTTAGGTAATTGAAATATATTTAATTGGATGTAAAGAACGCTTAATTCCGATCAGCCGTTTGAAAGTTATGCTCGTTTTACCGAGCGTGTTCAAAACTGTGACGAGATTGGATCAGATCATGGTATTCTGTAGGTTAAACCACTTTAGAGGCCGAATCAGTTTTTCCATATACTTAGAAAAAGTTAAGAAATTTCCTAAGCTACGCGAGGATGTACTTTTTTAATCAATTTGAGGTCTTAGAACTCAAGTTATGCTCGTTGTAAGTCTGCTGTCCCGACGGGACAGAACCTCTGTTTTTGGGTTTTGCGAGTAGTTTGCGATGTCGGGGTAGAAGAGTGTTTGCGTACTGTTTTGGGGGCAAATTTTGAGTGTGTGTTATGTATGTGCAGGTGGTGTAACCCCGGGAGTGCCCTCATCCTCTCGCCAATCCGTCGCCCGAGGTTAAGGCAAGTGTATTGGAATGGGTATCGTTTAGATTGTTGCTAAACTTGATTGGGTACAACTTGCTTTATGATATGATTCTAAGAATGATGTTTGCCTGTGACATGATGAACATGATTTCATATTGAATATGATTGTGTGGTATTTAATGTTTATGCCAATATTTACATGTTATGTCATATGTGCATTCATAATGGAAGAGGTGTCCCATGCTGATGCGGGCCTCTGTGTTCACACGTAGTGAACACGAAAGACCTACCTCGTAGTCCCATCCACGTGTGTGCATGGGAGCGAGTCAGTAAGAGTAGGCACCCTCCATCTACGGGATGGAAGGGGAAGGGGGTGCACGCCGACAGGTGTGCACTCGGCAATACCGGTATGTGCTTCGTGGAGATATGAGCATTTGCATTGCATACATGATGATGATGAAATGAGTACAATGATGTTGAGACATGAGTATGATATGGTATATGCAACTATGACTTGTTCATGATATTGATCATGGTATGTAGTGATGATAACGTTGAATTGTTCTTGTTGGACCATTGCAATATACTTGCTGAGTGTTGAACTCACGCTTGTGCTTTCTTGTTGTTTTAGGTACCATGAGACCGGCATGCGGGGAAGGGAACTAGTCACACTCCTACACATAGCATCACACATTTGTTTCCACAATTATTCAGTTGGTGTTTTGATAATAAATTTAGTGTGATGCTGTTTGCACCAAAATCTGGCATATATTGGAATCAGTCTGAATCAGAAAAGAAACGTTCGTATAGAAAGGAATCGGTAAACGAATCGGAAAAGGAATCCGTTTCTAAAAGGAAAAGAAATCAGACCAGAGGCCGATACGGGAAAACTCACCGTATCCATGTACAACTCGGATCGGCCAGGTGTGTTATAAAAGGGGATAGACGTCAAGCGAAAAGGAAATCAATCAATCCAACACAACACATCTACTTTTTACAAGCTTTTCTTTTACATCGTTTTAGCTTCATAGATCTCTCTGTAAGTCGACGGAATCAACATAGTTGCGCATCGCCGATTGTTGATTTAGCCGATTTCACCTAGGTTCGATTTGCTTCGCTTTGTTGCGCATCGCCTTCTCGAAGCCGATTTTACCTTGTATCCGGATTAACCGTAGCTGGTTGATCTAGTTATTTCCTAATCGGTCTTCAGCCGACTAGCGAAAAGCCGATAAATCTTTGTTTATCGGCTTTAATCGAATTACAAACTCCACCTTGTCAATTTCAGGTCAAATTGACTGGCACGCTCTGCAAACCCGGCGTTTGTCTTGTGTGTTCGAGGCTAAGGATCCTGCTTCACGTTTTTAGCGCGAACAGATGCAAACTGGTTTAGTTTTGTGTTCTGAGAGCCTTACTGTTTGTTTGGCTCATGGAGCCTTGCTGTGATTTATCTTTATTTATGGTTTTTAAGTGTTGTTTAGTCTATGTTTGGTAGCATTCGGGCATACTAGATGCCGGGGTGTTACAGTTGGTATCAGAGCGAGGTTGTAGGTCCCTGGAATGTGTATTTTTAGTGTCATGCTATAGGGTACAACTAAAATGTGATGTGGAATAACTTAGAAATATGGCTTAGGTTTTAACTAAAATTTTGTCATAGGATAGCAACATTAAAACTTGCAAAAAGTGGTATAACTAATCTAAAATTTGACACACATGGATGCACATTAGGAAAATGGTATGGGTATCGTTTATTTACGCTTAAATGTTGTATTTAAGCTTTGATGTTGAATGCTTCATTTGATAATGCATGTTGCTATGTCAATGAGATAAATGATTAAATTGTTCTTGTTATTGTGATAGAGTGGGGTTGTGGTGCCGAAGGGTTTCGGTCAACTCTTTTTGTTCATAGTAAGGGTGTGGTTTGACGGTGTGGCCGGTTAGCGCCATCACCGAAGAACTATTAACCCCTGTGGGAGAAGAGTGCTTATCCTTTCTGTCGAAGACCGGGTAATTGGTTGGAGTCGAATAGAAGAGTTCGTGGTGGATTCTTTCAATTGCTCTTTACCGTTCTAACGGTCGGTCTTGGTTGGTTTTCTTGGTTTTAGTTGATTGAAACCAAAAGAAAAAAAGTGTTTGGTATTGGATTTTTCACGGATTGTTCCGTATGCGGTGTGTGGTTTTGTCTTCCTTGGTTCAAGACGAAGAAGAAGAGTCTAGTGTTGCGCTTCTTTTGATCGCCTTTCCAGCTTTGATGCTCAGTTTGTTGATTGCTTTATGGGGAGAAGCATTCAATTTATTCCTGTGTTTGTCTTTCACCAAGGTCAAAAGAGTTATTGCGGCGTTATGCCAGACCTGGTTGTCAGGGCTGAAGTTCTGTGGCTTTGTAGGAGTAAGTGGTGTGTGATTTCGTCATTTTACTGGTTTGAGAAATCATCTTTGAAAACCCTTCTTGTTTCATGAAAGGTTGGGGTTTGGTGTTAAGGTTTTATTTGAAAAGGATTACTTGATCGCTTGGTTCCCTTTCGAGAAAATTGTCTTTCAACTATTACCACCGAAAGGAAAAGCCTGCTTTAAGACTCGGGTTCATAGAACCCGCAAAAACAATATCAACCGAACAATCCACTTCGGTTGACCCAACTCGCTCATTGCCCAACGACAAAAAGATCCAATACACTTCAAAAAAGGAGAAGCAATTACTAGCAACCACCAAGTGGTCTTCTAATAATTTAATCAACCCTACCGAGGGATGCATTAACAAGACAATTATCCAGGAAAGTTTGAATTGGGCCAAACCCAACCTTCCTTTACTCTTCACTTCCAAACTAGTTACGATCAACCACTAGCAACGCCCAATATCCTAGGTCTTTGCCACCCCACACTAGATTGCTCTTTCTTAGAAGGTCTCGCCCTCACAATCTTCCACCCAAAGGATCAGAACACAGGGTACAATCATTGAGTAGGCTCAACCATAAACCATGAACCCAAATTGATCCACATACAACAACTCGAACCCCCAAAGCGCTAAAGGCCACTTTGGAAAGAATTCAGCAACAACCAAAGAGTACTCATTTTAATTTCCTATGCCAAGACGCAAAGGAAACGCAAATCTCCTACACCACAACCAACATACCAGAAATTCTTCATTGTTTATTTTCATACTAAAAGAAATGGACACCTCGATTCATGACATGAATGCAAACTTTTTCAAGAGCACTCTGGATTAGTCATATATCCATATATGACTTTCTCACCGTCCTGGCTCATCGACTCTTTTATCATTAAACACCTATAAACGATGTCATGCTTCCTTTTCACCATTCATTCATCATGTAACAACAATACCGAATAGTCATTCACCAAAAGACTTCTTCCTCGGTATCACATGAATGAACACCAAAAACATCGATGATTGCGCTAAATCATATGACTATGACGGCAACATCGTTAACAGCAAAACACCACGTCGTGTCAAAACCCACCATCCATTTAAAACTAACCTTGCAAAACCTCGCATTGTAACCAAAATCAACATTTTGGAACAGAAGATCAACTCCAAAGTCAAACATCTACACACACAACCACCGCAATTTTTTTTTCTAAAAGAGAAAGAGAAATTCATTTCAAAAGGGAACACTTCACTAACAAACTCACTTATGAACCATTCATAAAATCCACCTTGTGAAGCATTTTCAAACACCACACACATTTTCAAATAACTCCAACTCTAGCCAAATGGAGTTACAAATTGAATCTCAAGAATCTTCAACACAACCCACTAAGACCTTCTGCTTCCTTTAAAATTTACTCCAAAGATGATTTAGTGTGAACGCGAAGGAGCGCGATCCACTCAAAGACTTTAATACGTTCGGTAAAACTAGCATAACATTCAAACGGCTGGGCGGAATTGGATGTTCTTTATACCCACTGAAAGGTATTGAAATTTCCTACAACTGCTTCAACAGGCGGCCGACCAAATTCCGAATCTAAATTGGCAAAAACCCAAGCCCTAGGTCGACTGCTCATGCTGCCCGAAACAGAGAACGTGGCAAACTCAAGATTACATCTAATCTACCCAACTACAACACCACCAATTGATCTAAACTCATGATAATAACCCTTAGAACAGTACCTAGACCAACCCCAAGGATCACCCATGCCTTACCTCATACCGACCTTCCCCGGATTAGTTATGACTTTCCCACCGCCCGGGCCATGTACCATGCCATGTATGCAAACATGCCAACATCATAAATAACTTGTACATTAACACATGGCATCATAACATAATAAACATATCCATCATATCAATGGTAAACATTAAAGCATGGCATGTGAACACATCATATATTCAACTTCAATCTCAACCAATCTAGCAAACTACAACCCGCTACCCATTCCAATACACTTGCCTCAACCACGGGCGACGGATTGGCGAGAAGTAGAGGGCACTCCCGGGGTCACACTACCTGCACATAGGTACCACACATGCACAATCATGTCCACAAAACAGTACGCAAACCCTCTTCCACCCCGACATCGCAAACTACTCGTAAAACTCAAAAACAAAGGTTCTGTCCCGTCGGGACAGCAGCCATCCAAAAGGCATAATTCGGATTCTAAGACTCCGAATCAAATAAACGAGTACATCCTCGCGTAGCTTAGGAAATTTCCTAACTTTTTCTAAGTATATGGAAAAGCTGATTCGGACTCTAAAGTTGTTTAATCTACAAAATACCATGATCTGTTCCAATCACGTCACAGATTTTAATACGTTCGGTAAAACTAGCATAACTTCCAAATGGCTGGGCGGAATTGGACGTTCTTTATACCCACTGAAAGATATTGAAATTACCTACAACTTCTTCAACAGGAGGCCGACCAAATTCCGAATCTAAATTGGCGAAAACCCAAGCCCTAGGTAGAGTGCTCATGCTGCCCGAAACAGAGAACGTGGCAAACTCAAGATTACATCTAATCTACCCAACTACAACACCACCAATTGATCTAAAATCATGATAATAACCCTTATAATAGTACCTAGACCAACCCCAAGGATCACCCATGCCTTACCTCATCCCGACGAACAACGAACGATGAAATCCTTCCTCCCGGGCTCCCCGATCGTCCTCTTCGCGCCGGAATCGCCGGATCTCCTCATTGCGGGCTTCCCGTTGGAGGGGACAGCGAGGTTGTGCGGTGGGGGAGCACCTCTAAGCAGCAAGGGAGGTGGAGAGGGGAGCGGAGGGTGGTGGCGCCATGGGGAAAAGGAGGTGGGGAGGGGCGGCTAGTAGATTGGAAAAAGGGGAAACCCTAGTGGCTTTGGGGGGGCACCAACCAAAGAGGAGAGGAGGGCTGGCGCATGCAGGCCCTAGTGCTACCCTCCTCCCCCTCATGGGCCAAGAAATCCCACCCTTGGCCCATGGGGAGGTCCCCCCTAAGGCCCAACTCCCGAAAACTACCCGAAACGCGAATAAACTGCATAGCGTAATGTTTCAACCTCCGATTTCACATTTTATAAAGTCACATTCTCTAATTTCACCTTTTACGGTGTCTCGACATCCCGTAGTGTCACAGTCGCGGAGCGCTCCCATGGTGAAAACAGCGGGTTGGCGAGGTGGGGGGGCTCCCCTAGGGCAGCAAGGATGGTGGAGAGGGGAGGGCGGGGGTGGTGGTGCAACGGGTGGGCGCATGGGGGAGGGCGCTTGGAGGAGGAGGAGAGGGAGGGAGGGGCGGCGGCTAGGGCAAGGGGGTGTACAAAGGGGCAAGGGGGGCATGGCAGGGGATATTCTGCCTCCTCCCCCCACATGGGCCAAAAAACTCCACTTTTGGCCCATGGGGGGTCCCCCCTAAGGCCCAATTTGCCCCGGAAAGGCCCAAACTCCCG
This sequence comes from Rhipidocladum racemiflorum, assembly GCA_036346355.1. Taxonomy (NCBI): domain Eukaryota; kingdom Viridiplantae; phylum Streptophyta; class Magnoliopsida; order Poales; family Poaceae; genus Rhipidocladum; species Rhipidocladum racemiflorum. The sequence goes on along the minus strand of CM070581.1, from coordinate 56,135,288 downwards.
AAAACGGCCCGAAAACGCGATTAAACCTCATACCGTATAGTTTTAAATCTCCAATTTCACATTTTATAATGTTACGACATTCCATAGTGTCACATGCTTTCCGTAAAAAGATAAGATGTATGCTTCAAGCATGCCATTCCCTCAAAGACAAGATGTATGCTTCAAGCATGCCACTCCAAGGAAATAAAAGAAGTATGCTTCAAGCATGCCACATACAGTTTACTGTTTAAAGATTAAATTGGTTTACTAGATTGGAGTTGAAACTACTTGCTCGCCCAGAGTTGTTAGTTGCTTCAATTTTGAGCCTTTGATTTTCTACTAAGATCTTGCTTAGTACTTGGCTATAGTTGACTGAATTGAGGTTGAGATGCATGTCATTCCCTAACTTATTAAAATCACATTAAGATCATGTATTTTGCATATTATGTGATATATAAGGTTATATGATCGAATGAGCTCATCTTTTCCTATCTTGGCACTCCCTTGTTTCTCCTTGTGAAATCATTGCTACAGGGAAAATTTTGAATATGTTCTCTCTTTTGTATTCTTGATGAATCTATTGTTAAAGGGAGAGAAGTTTGGGAATCTTTGAGAAGTTTAAGGAAAAAGGGGGAGAAGTTTTTGGAATTTTAAGAATTTTGGGAGAAGTTTGGAGAATTTTGGAATTTTGGGCAAATTGCACATTCACACACATTTTCCTTCTTAGGGGGAGATTTTCGTATTTTCACCCACGGAGAGCTTGTTACTTAGCATATTGGTCAAAAGGGGTGTTTCTGTATTTTCTCACTTTGGTTTTGGTGTTAACTCTTTGGATCTCAAAAATCCTTTTGTAAAGTGAATGTCAAATATTCACTCCTAAGTGGTGTTGCCAATGTTTTCATCAAGGGGGAGATTGTGAAATCTTGTGCTGAAAAATTGGCTTAGAATTGAATTTGCAAATCTGCTTGTGCTTGTGCATGCGCCGGATCAAATTCCAAAAACAATAAGTTTTGCATTTGCGCCGGACCGTTTCTCGAGGCAACGCAGGACCAAATTTTTGGTCCTCCGTGAATGGGCTTTTGACGACTGTTTTCGCATCTACGCCGGACCAAAGTTTTGGTCCGTCGTGAACGACATTTTGAAGCTTGATTTTTAATGTGTGCACCGGACTGATTTTTGTTTAGTCCGTCGTGAACATGTTTTGAGCCGGACTAAAACTTCCAAAAACAGTAAGATTTCCATGTACGCCAGTCCAAATTCTTTTTGCTCCGCTGTGAACGTGTTTTGAGCTAATTGCGTTGGATCAAGTTTCATTCAGAAACAATAAGTTTTACATCTACACGGGACCAAATTTTTGGTTCGTCATGAATGTGTTTTTGATGCTTGTTTTCGCATGTACGACGGACTGGTTTTGTTTAGTCCGTCGTGAACGTGTTTCTAACTGGACAAAGTTCTTCATGTAACCGAGACTTTCACATGTACGCCGGACCAAATGTTTGGTCCGTCATGAATGGTCTTTTGCTCGATTAGGGTTTTGAGAAATTTTGGATTTAAATTTGAGATTATGAAATTCGTGAGAATTTCATGATGCTTGTTTTGAAGTGGACTTTATGCAATGCTCGTGTGAGTAGTTGCATGGATTGACTTTGAGTCAAGTCGTGGACTTGTGCTCGGATTCGTTTTGTGGTTTGTTCATGTGCAGGTATTGCTCGAGGGCGAATGTGGTCGATTACAGGACCGGAACTAGGTTCATGGAGGAACTGAGGTTCGGGACTAGGTTCAGGGAGGAACTGAGGTCTTGGTGGTCAAGGATGTCATGCGGGACGTTCGGGCTAGAGAATGGTGCACATGAAGAATGGTTAGTCACGTGAGTATGGCAGGTGGCCATGAGCGTGCGAAGTGTTAGTCACGTGAGTATGGCTGGGTTGCCATACGCGTGCAAGAGTTGTTTTTGTCCAGGTCGGGCCAAGTGGAGTTGTGTTGAATACATACTCTTTCTAGGATTAGGAGTGGGACTCCTTCTAGGATTAGGAATTGTATTCAGGACATCTTGTGTTTTGCTCCTTTAATTAGGGGGAGGTGTCCCCTGTTTTGAGGTGTGCTTGCACCAGGGACAGAGCTGGTGCTTTTAGGATTTGTACTCTTGTGTTTGGAGTACTTTAGACAAAATAAATAAAGATCAATTCTTCCTGATCTTTTGCGAGCTATAGTGCACACGTTGCTACAGTGTTCTCTGTTTAGTTCTTGTTTGCATGCTTGTTTTGGTTCTAGATTGGTTTTTGTTCTTTGAGTTTCATCTTGATTTGATCCATCAAAAACCTTTCTAGGGTATTGATTTAGGATTTCTCAAAGTTTAGTTGATTAATCTTTTATCGTTCTTGTTTAATCTTGAAGTTTTGGTTAGATTATTTCTCGTCATCTTCTGTCACATCAAGCTTGCGAGGTTTATTACTTTTGATCCGTAAGTCCGATCGTGATGATTCTTTTTGAGTTTGATTCGTATTGGAATCTAGTTTCTTTTGTTCAAATTTTAGATCGATCTGACAGTTGGATCTCTAGGAATTCGTGTTTTACTGAACCTTTGTCATTCTGTTTTTATCGAATACGAGGCAATTATTTGGTTCTGTTTTGGGGTGAACTTTTAGTAGATCAAGAATTTGGTTTTAGCTTTCGCACAATCATTCACCCCCTCTGATTGCTATATTCATATACTTCGATCCTACAGTTTTGTGGGCAAGTTTTGAGTGTGATGTACCTATGTGCAGGTGGTGTGACCCCGGGAGTGCCCTCAACCTCTCGCCACTCCACCGCTCACGGTTGAAGGCAAGTGTATTGGGATGGATTTGGGGTTTTGAGTGACCACCTAGTTGTGTAATTTTTCTATGATACTAAATGATGCACTATGTTGCCATGTTGTTCCTCGCATGTGTTATGATGTACATGTTTAGTTCAAAGATTTGCCGTTGTTATATTGAGTTTCTGTTATGCAAGTTACGTCATGATGTGGCACATGTGCATTCATAATAGAAGAGGCATCCCATTCTAATGCGGACCTCTGTGTTCACACGTAGTGAACACGAAAGAACTACCTCGTAGTCCCATCCACGGTTGTGTATGGGAGCGAGTCAGTAAGAGTAGGCACCCTCCATCTACGGGATGGAAGGGGAAAGAGGGTGCACACCGACGGGTGTGCACTCGGCAATATCGGTATGTGCTAACAAGAGACATGTGCATTGCATCGCATGTATGATGATGATAATGAGATGCATATAATATGAATTATGAAATGATTATGATGTTGAACATGAGATGTAGTGATGATGCTAATACAGATGTCAATTGAGAAGGTATAGGATTTGTTGTTTAATGATGTTGTTAAGAGCATTGGGATGGTCTAACTTGTTAAGTTATCTTAAATAGTTGGAGTATGTTGTGTAGTGGCAATTTGTTGTTATATATGGATAGGGTAACTGAAAACAATGTGGTTATTTTTATGATTATGCAAATGATGGATATTGATGACTTAGTAGTGGTGGTAATTGTTTAGATTAATTGTTAAAAAACCATTGTTAAAATGGAGGAAATTGTAACATGTTGTGATGGAGTGAACCATGGATAATTAACATGATGTAGGATTTTATCCTTAATGAATGTATATCTTAGAGTCTTATTTACGAATTCTATCTTGTGATGATAATATTTACTTGTTGGAGTTATTTATTGATTGATTAAGTTTTGATTGTCGAGATGTTGAATTATGGGCGGTATAAAAGTTATAGGTTGATCAGGCTGAAAGATTTGTTGAGGTGGTATGCTATAAACTTAGAATATGAGGTTAGATGATTTGATGGTCCGTGGGGATCATGATGAGGTAGTCTTGCTTGAATGTCTTATGATAAGCACCAGAAACTTTTTTATGAGTATTGGGAAAGGTAATTACATAAAGAATTTGTTATTTGGTTTTTGTTAGGTCATGTTGGGGCTTCTCAAGGTGTAAATACTGAATATTAAAATCTTTAATAGTAAGCGTAGTGGAATACTAGAGATGGTAGTATTTATGCTAAACTTATGTTTAAATGAAAGTGGGTTGGTTTGTTCGTTTGGTCGTTTGGATGAATTGCCTTTTGGCTACGGCATTCCGTACAATGGGTATTAGAGCGTCCCTACATTAACGTGCATGTTGCTGAACTTAGTGTTAACCTTGAGGCTTGAAAATGAGGATGGAAGAATGATTAACTCTGAAGTAAAATGTGAGGGTTTTGGAATGATTTATTTCGTTGAATAGAGTTATACATTTGTGTTTGCTAAGAAAGTTAGCTTAAGTGATGACTGTGGGATCTACCCTAAAAGAGTGGATGATTGTTTTGCGCTCCTCGGCGTTCAAATGAGTCGTCTGTTGACCTTTGAGTTAAAGAAAAGCAAGCAAACCTAATGTAATGTTTTGGAAGCTCTTTGTAACACCCTGGCATCTAGTATGTCCTGGATGTCACCGAACATAGACTAAACAACACCTGAATACCACATCTAGAGGTAAAGTACAGCAAAGGAGTAAATGCAAAACCGAAAATTTCGGCAGCATCTCCTTTGTTTTTCCATGATACGGAGCATCAACAATATTATCACAAGATATATCATAATGGGAAGCATCTAAAGCAGCAATAACAGGTGACATAGTAACTATTTAAGTCTAGCATAATGTATTTAACCATTCCATGATCTAAACGAAGTAAATAATATGACCAAGCACACAAATAAGGCATACTCCAAGTTCTCAACGCATTAATTTATAATCACAACTACGAATGGCAAAATTGTGTATGTCTTAATGAGTGAAACTTTGTGAAGATGTGCCACTAAGCCCCTTTCCCGCATGCCGATTTCATGGTACCTAAAAATAACATAAAACACAAGCGTGAGTTCATCACTCAGCAAGTATATTGCAATGGATCATAAAGAATAAATCAATGCCAACAACAATACATACCATACTTTAATATCATGATCAAATCATAATCTCATCTACAACATCATAGCCATGACAAAGCACATTGTACACAACTCATTATCATCATCATGTATGCAATTCAATGCAATGCACATGTCTCCTGGAAGCATATACCGATATTGCTGAGTGCACACCCGTCGGCAAGCACCCTCTTCCCCCTTCCATCCCGTAGATGGAGGGTGCCTACTCCTCGCTTCCAATCACCACGGTGGATGGAATCACGAGGTAGGACTTACTTAGTGGATCTCCGGATTAGTCATAACTTTCTCACCAACCTTACCGGACTAGTTATGACTTTTTCACCGACCGGGCCAGATCACATGCCATGTATGCGATTAAGCCATAAACATAACAACTTGCATCAAACAGAACTAAACATGGCATAGCATCATAATACTCCAATTTCATCATAACATGGGCAAGCACTAATCATGGCAAGATATCACAACATGTAATCATGACAATATAGCACATCGTGAAAGCAATTTGCACCGAGTCACAATTAGCATCATACAATACGCTACCCATTACAATACACTTGCCTTAACCTCGGGCGACGGATTGGCGAGAGGTTGAGGGCACTCCCGGGGTCACACCACCTGCACAAACATACCACACACTCAAAACGTGCCCCCAAAACAGTACACAAAAGCTCGTCTACCCTGACTTCACAAACTACTCCCAAAACCGAAAAACAGAGAATCTGTCCCTCCGGGACAGCAGGCTTCAATCTAGCATAACTTTAGTTCTAGGACTCCGAATCGATTAAACGAGTTCATAATCGCGAAGCTTAGGAAATTTCCTACCTTTTTTTAAGTATTGGGAAAAGCTGATTCGCCCTCTAAAATTGTTTAATCTACAAAACACTACGTTTTGTCCCAATTACGTCACAGATTTGAACACACTCGGTAAAACGACCATAACATTCAAACGGCTGGGCAGAATTGGACGTTCTTGGTGTCCAATTAAAGGTATTGAAGTTACCTACAACTTTCTCAACAGGCGTCCGACCCAATTCCGAATCTAAAATCGCGAAAACTCAAACCCTATGTCAACTGCACAATCTACCCGAAACAGAGAACGTGGCAAACTCTAGATTTCATCAAATCTACCCAATCACAGCACTACCTATCGATCTAAAAACATCATATCAACCTCTATAACAGCACCTAGACCATCCCCAAGGATCACCCATCTCATACCTCTTCCCGACGAACGACGAACGCCGAAATCCTTCCTCCCGGGTTCCCCGATCGCCTTCCTCGCGCTAGAACCACCGGATCGCCTCGTCGCGGAGCTTTCCGAGGGGAAGAACAGCGGGGTGGCAAGGGGAGGGGCTCCCCTAGGGCAGCAAGAGGGTGGGGAGGAGTGGAGAGAGGTGGTGGCGCAAGGGGGAAGGAGGTGGAGGGGCGCACGGCAATGGGGAAGCAAGGGGGCGGCGGCTAGGTGGGGGGAGAGGGGGAGGGAGGCGCAAGGGGGAGGGGTGGTGCATGGGCAGCCCCCATGCTGCCCTAATCCCTCTCCCACTTGGGCCAAGGGCTTCCCACCTCCGGCTAAGAAGTTCCCCCAAGCCCACAATTCCTCCGAAAGGCCCATTTTCCCCGAAAACGGCCCGGAAAAACGATTAACCTTCATAACGTATAGCTTTATCCTCTAATTTCACATTTTATAAAGTCACATTCTCTAATTTCACCTTTTACGGTTTCTCGACATCCCGTAGTGTCACACTCTTGACCTGGAAATATTCGTTTCTCTATTTTGGCTAGAGTTGTGTTTGTTGTGTGAGGTGGTTGAGAGTGTTTCTTAAAGGTGATTCTTCTCGTTGTGTCATAAATGATGTTCATGATTGAAGCAGTTTTTCTGTTGGGTAGTGAGTCTCGCTTTCTTTTAGGAAAAAGAGATGGTTGTGTGGAAGTGATTGATGCATTGATTGGTTTTCACTTTCTCAAATTTCTTGGCTTTGGATGGAATTAAGATGGGCTTCTTTGGTAGAAGTGAAATGCATTTGTTAAAGATTTATGTGGTGTTTCTCTTTTAAAGTGGAGTTTATCCCCGAGGTAAATCTCGGTGTTTATATTTTAAGATGTTAAAAGTGTTTAATGATGTTAAAGAGAATTGAGTTTTCTGCTGCGTTCTAGCTTGGGAAAAGAAAAAGAAAAAAGATTGAACATTGTTTTCTTTTTGTAGAGTACAATTTAGGGTTGTACTCTTCGACCTTGTTCCCTGTGTGAAAGTTGATGGTCGAGACCATTTTAGGAAGAGAAATCGAGTGTGGGTTGGTAGCAACCGGAGGTCCTCGTTGGGGCCAGGTGTTGAGCATGGTTGGTTTAAGAGTAATGGGTAAAGGAGGTTAGTGCTTGACTCAATTCAAACCTTCCTGGAGAATTGTTTCATTGATATGTTCCTTGGTACGGTTGATTAATTTATTAGTGGGCCGCTTGGAAGTTGCTGGTATTTGCATTACTTCTTCGAAGGGTGTCAGATCTTTTCTAGCGCTGGGTTATGAGCGAGTTGGTGTCAACCGAAGTGAAATATTTGGCTGTTAATGTTTTTGTGGGTTTAAGGACCCTAGTTATAAAGTAGGCTATTCCTTTCGATGGTAATGGTGGGTATTGGTCCTTTTGTAAAAGATCAATCTGTTGCAAGGGATTGGGGTCTGTGTTTTGGTTCCTAGGGGTACAAGGTTATAACCCCAATGGTTCAAGCAGATGGTATTGGTGTTTTGGAGAGAATTGATTTAGAGACTTTCTTAGAGTGATGTGTCTCGCTTGGTTCACGTCGTCTTGAATATGACAAACCACAGTAGAGAGGTTGAGGTGGGAAATCACTTTTACACATGAGAGCTGAAGAGGGATTTAGAGTTGGAGCTAGAGGTTGGTACCGTGTTCTACTAGAGAGTAGTTTTTGTTAAAGGGATCGAACACCTTAGTGCCAGGGAATGTTTAGAATGAGGAGTGTGAGGCCGTTTTCTTTCGTGGTATGTTTGGAAACTTATCTTATCGCTTGGGTCGTTCTGAGTCCTTGTGTTAGTGCTTTGTGTTTCAATGTTGAGTAAAATTATTGCAAGTCTTGAATGTGAGTTATCGTTAGAGTCGTCAGTCTTCGAGCTTTAGCTCCCTTCGTTTTGGTTGTTGCGTAGTAGTGTGTCTAGGATTCAGGGTCGAATCCTGTTAAGGGGGAGAGAATGTGACATTATGGTAAGAGTTTAGGTCGTGTTTTTGGGATTTCTGAGTGTTTGGGCCTTTCCGGGAGAGTTTGGGCCTTTACGGGAGAGTTTGGGCCTTGGGGGTTTGAGTTTTGGGCCTTCAGTGGGAGATGTTAGCCCATGTGGGAGGCAAATTCCTGCCTAAAACCCTAGCACACCCCCTTGTGCACCCCCCTTGCCCCAAGCCGCCCCCCTTGTGGGCGCCTCCTCCCCCCCTCTCTCTCTCCCTTGTGCCCCTCTAGGGTTCCCCATCCCCAGCCGCCACTTCCCCTTCCTGTCCAAGCAGCCCTGTCCTTTCCCTTCCCCGGTGGTCGTCGTGGCAACGCTTGGAGGTTCATTCGTCCGGAGAACTCCGGCGAATCGCTGCGCATCCGAAGGAAGGAGCGGCCGGGAGGAGGAAGGATTTCGTCGCCTGTTTGATTGTCCAAGAAGAGGTAACGATTTGTGGTTATTTTGTGGTGGTCTAGGTGCTGTTAGATGGGAGAATCCATGCCTAGAACCCTCAAGTAGGTGCTGCTATTATATGGATTAAGATGATTGTTAGATCTATCTTGTGTGATGCTCTCGGCCAGTTTAGACAGCCGACTTCGGGCGCAGATTTGAGGACTTTAGAGTCGTTTCCTGTGGGACCAACTGTTGCGAAAGTTGTATATAATTGAATTAAATTTAATTAGGCACCAAAATCACTAAATTTAGTTTAGCCGTTCAAAATTTATGGTCATTTTACTGAGCGCTGTCCAACCTGTGTCGCGATTGGTAGAGTCTATGTTCGTATGTAGATTAGGGCAACTTAGAGGCCGAATAAGTTTTCACGAATACTTAGAAAAAGATGGGAAATTTCCTGTAGTTTGAGAAAATGTATTCGTTTACCTGATTTGGAGTTGTAGAGCTCAAGTTATGCTTGTTGGAAGTCTGCTGTTCCGTTGGACAGATTTCTGTTTTTCAGGTTTTCTGAGTGATGTGTAGAATCGTTGTTGTACTGAGTTTTGTAGTTCTTTGGTTGGCATGTTTTTGAGTGGATTGCATATATTTGCAGGTGCAGTGACCCCAGGAGTGGCATCAACCTCTCGCCACACCGATTCAAGAGGTTAAAGGCAAGTGTAGTGCGATGTGTATGTTGTGTTGATTTTTCCATGTGATTAAACTGGAAATTTAATAGATTGGTATGAGTGGTACCTTTAGTATTGTGAGCAATGATGAATGCCATGTTTATGGTTGTGTTAATGCAAATGTTAGAAATGAATTTTACTTGCACAATGTTCATGATTATTGCATTTGTGCATTCATAATGGAAGAGGCATCCCATGTCGATGCGGGCCTCTGTGCTCACATGTAGTGAGCACGAAGTCCTACCTCGTAGTCCCATTCACTGATGTGAATGGGATCGAGTCAGTAAGAGTTGGCACCCTCCACGGGATGGAAGGGGAAGAGGATGCACACAGACGGGTGTGCATTCGGCAATACCGGTATGTGCTAAAAAGGGAGCATGTCATGAGCGTTGCATGGTGCATCACATGGTTGTGAATGAGAATACATAATTGAGATTGTGAAAGACCGAGATGGTGATCAGAGGGGGGGTGAATGATCCCAAATAAAATTTCCCACACTCAAAGTACTCAAGACAATCCCGCAAAGACGATGGTGCTCCTCAAACTCGCAAAAACCCGCAAAATCGGGAACAACTAGACAACTATGTGTATCCCTAGCTTACATGGATGAGAACCATGAATCATGTTAGGGATTTTTAAATCATAATCCTGGTTGTCAAGTGTCCAAAGCAAAGAGGGATCAATTCAAATACTTCTTTTCTAAAAGAGATCAAGCCAAAACACAAAAGCCTCTTTTAGAAAAAGCAAAAGCAGATTTTTCAGGAATTGTCCTCACTTAGAGCAGGTGGATGGTGGACTTCTGTTGCTCCAAAAATTTTGGGACTTTTTCACCCTGTGAGAAGATGAGTCTTGAAGCATTCCACCAAAAATCACCACAAAAAGCCTTCTACCAAAATTAAGAAAAATCAAGGACTACGAACAGTCAGGATCTTCAATCAGGAATTTTGGGGCTCGGTTTTCACCTCATAAATCCCAAAATGTGCAACCAGTGGACTCCAAAATTTTTCCACAAATGGATATATGAGTCACTCACCTTCTCCAAAAATAATAAATCAAAAAGGATTTTTCTATATTTTTCTAAAAATCAAAGACTGACTGCTGCGTGAAGAACAAGTTCAGGACAGATTTGCAATCTTGATAGAAACTTGATCTCTAGTCTATCCTAGGGTGCAAGAAGGATGCAAAACCAAATGAGCACCCTCAAGACATCCTTGATCAACAGCATTTAGAAGGAGATGCGAGAAAGTAAATTGCGAGAATTTACATGCGGGAAAGTAAATGCTGAATTTAAATTGCGTAAAGTAAAGACATAATGTAAATGCAGAATTTAAATTCACAAGAATGTAAAGAAAATCTTTGTATTTTCTGGTTGTAAGGTTTACAAAGCCTCACTTCATGTGGGCAAAGCTGAAAGGAGCAACTCAAACCTTCAAGTGAGGGAGGACACCCCTCCCCCTCTATTTATACTACTCTAGGGCCACCTACCACCCTTGGATGAGTCCCAAACCCTAGGGCACTCCACCAAGGGCTAGGATTAACCTTCTCATTTCACCCCACACATGGGATTTACATGGGCCACATTGGCCATACATGGGTTTTAAACACAACCCGATCAACCCGATGCAACGGGCCTTCATCCGTCGGACTTGACCGCTCAGTTTCCTCCTCCTCGAGCCTCCAACCCGAACCGGAAACCTTGAGCCACCTCAAGTCCATTTCCATGACATCCAAGTGATCCTGGTTTGAGCCCAACCATCTCGTCGGCATCCTCGACCGCTCCGGACCTTGGTTCTCCCAACCTAGTCCCGGTACTCACCAACGACCATAGCTGCCTCAAGAACCTGTACCACAAGGAACAAACCATTTTGCACATACCACAATGAGCATACCTTTTTCTTCCTGCATGTTAGTCCATAATTATTATTAATTCAAACATGCAATACTGAGTCAAATCAAACTCAAACCTAAGCACACCTTGCTCAAATAAAGTCAAATACTCATCACAAATATGGATGGACCTCTACATGGTCCTTCAATCTCCCCCTTGATGAGTATATTGACAAACCACACAAAAGGCATAAATTTGAGTTTGAAAACGAAGGAAGAAAAGCAATTTGATTGCAAAAATCATATTTGGTCCAATTAAAAGAGAAATAAAGCTCATGACCAAATAGATGAGAAGATTTTTAGAGCTCAACACTTGAAAGGACAATTTTTCAACAAGAGCTCCAAAAACCGAGAAATCTCTCAAAAAGCTCAACATTACTCATGATCCAAATGCAAGGATAATTGTTCAACATGATCATGAGAAAGCATTTTTTAATTCTGTAAGATGTCTTTTCTACGTTTTCTCCCCCTTTTGGCAATATAGGCATCAAGAGAACAATTTTTGGATGAAATGCAACCTAGAAGAGCTTTGAGGATTATGCAAGTGACCACTTAGACAAAGTATGACACCAAGCTACTCAAGTTCAGATTATGTCATCCTAAGTCATATCCAATGGCATGTTTCAATTTTTGCTAACTAGCTCAAAAGAAGTTATATTACTTTGGCATGATTTCAACAATAGCAACACTTAGCATAACTTCAAGACTAGAAGCAAAGCCAACCAAACGAGCAAATGGATATACTAGAGTTCAACCTAGTCAACACTTTGGGAAACTACAAGTCCATAAGAGAAGCCTCATGCTCAATCATCTCTTTAAATGCAAATTATTAGATTAAAGCTCATAAAGCGGTATGAGAGAGTTAGGCTTAATGAAGCACATCCTCGACTAGGAGCCATCGACAAAGGCCTCCTAAGCTTCACTCTCCTCCACAAACCTTTCAGGGTTTAGAGAGTTTATCCTAGAGAAACACAACCTCGACTAGGAGCCATCGACATAGGTCTCCTAGGCATCACTCTCTTCCTCTAGTTCTTTTTGCATTTTTCGGTGTATTGACTCAAGCCATTAGCAACCATCTCAAGCAAAAGCTTAAAAGAGTGGTTTTGGTCATACACACTTCATTCCAAGTTCATCCCAAGTGCAATGGGAAGAAGTCTCGTGAATGAATAGTGTTGAGTTCAATTTTAGCACAAAAGAGTCAATTTATATTTTCAGCACTTAGATTCATGAGCATTGTTGAGGATTCTAGAATGAAACAATGTAGCTAACCCAAGTTGCTCTAGGGACTCTAGTAGAAACCCACTATTTCAATAAGCATGACATAAGCATCTAGTGAAGAAGTATAGCAAGTAAAAGCCAAGTTTCATCAAGTTTTCAGGAAAGCTCAATTTTAAAATGTTGGCTAGTTTCACATGATATACCAAATTGGATATGACCTAGATTAGCAAATATTTTCAGAAAAGTAGCTAGGTGCAACATATCTCAATTTTATCAATTGCATAATAGACAAAGCTCGTAAATGAAAAACAAGTCTATATGCAATGCAAGAGAATCAATTCCAAGCTCCCCCTCAACAAGTGAGTCGATTAAGCACAAAATCTGATTGAAGTTGAGTTATTAGCAATTTTAGATTAAAAAAGATGAATTGAACTCAACTGAAACCAGAAAGACAGAAATGATGAGAAGGAATCAAGAAACTAACAAATGGGTAGTCTAGGAGCATAGATAACATGAAGAGAAACACTAACACTCAGACTCGCTCTCACCTTCCCCATATGACTTATGTAGGAAAGCTACATCTCCAACTCCAACCCAGGAGCAAACACAGACCCTGTCTACCCAGGGGGCCCAACACCTGCTAGACCTAAAAGAATGTGAGTGAGCTCAACCGAGAAGAAGAGAGGAATAGCACCCTAAAGCATAAGGTGAGAGGTCCATGCCGAGGCATGCCAGAAGTCTAGGTGAAGTGGACTCAACCAAATAAAAACCATCCCAAAGATACCCAGAAAGAGGAAATGCTGAATATACATATAAACAAATAATACAAACCAGCTCCCCTCAAGATATGCCATATGGGCTCATAATCCCAAGCTCTCCTCTCAGGGCAACAAACCTGGAGCTATCCTAAGGCTTGGTGAAAATATCAGCCAACTGGTGGTCACTCTCCACAAACTGGAGCACTATGTCACCCGTCTCCACATGGTCTCTAAGGAAGTGATAGCGAATGTCAATGTGCTTGGTCCGAGAGTGCTGCACTGGGTTCTTAGCAATGTGAATGGCAGATGTGTTATCACAGAAAAGTGGAACACAATCTGCTACTAACCCAAAGTCCCGCAAAGTCGATATCATCCAGAGAACCTGGCTACAACAACTAGCTGCAGCAACATACTCGGCCTCAGCGGTGGACTGTGCAACACCAGACTGCTTCCTAGACGACCAAGAAACAAGAGAAGTGCCAATGAATTGGCAAGTGCCAGAAGTGCTCTTCCTATCTATCCAACAGCCAGCAAAGTCTGCATCGGAGAAGGCTCTTAGAGATAGACATGGGGAAGAAGAGTACCAGATACCATAGTCAATGGTAGCTCGAAGGTAACTGGAGATGCGCTTCACCGCCTGACGGTGAGAGACGCGGGGAGAAGCCTGAAACCGAGCACAAAGACATACAGAAAAATATATGTCAGGTATCTGTAACACCCCGGCATCTAGTATGCCCGAATGCTACCAAACATAGACTAAACATCTCCTAAATATCATAAATAAAGATAAATTATAGCATGGGCACAAATGGTAAAAATCGAAATTTCGGCAGCATCTCCTTTGTTTTAACATGAATTGAAACAATAGCAATAACAAGGCAAGATATATCATAACATAAGACATCTAAAGCAACCATATAAATGGATAAAGCATCAACATAAACCAATAAAACCAAATCCAACCCCTCCATAATCTATAGCTAAGCAAATAAGGATAACAAGCACACTAAAAATTATTCCATACACCAAGTTCATGGCACTTATTATGATCATGACTCAAAATAAGTTCATGGCACTTATTATGATCATGACTGGAACTATGTGAAGATGTCTAGCTATTGCCAATTCCCACTTGCCGGTGTCATGGTACCTAAAACAACATAAAACACAAGCGTGAGTTCATCACTCAGTAAGTATATTGCAATGGGTCAAACAGAACAATTCAATATTATCATCACTACATAACAAACTTAACATCATGATTAAGTCATACTTCATATGCAACATCATAGTCATATCTCAACCTCATTGAAATCTTTTCATCATCATCATCATCATCATCATCATCATCATCATGTATACAATGCAATGCAATGCAATGCACATGTCTCCTCGACGCAAATACCGGTATTGCCAAGTGCACACCCGTTGGCGTGCACCCATGTCCCCCTTCCATCCCGTAGACGGAGGGTGCCTACTCCTCGCTTCCACTCACCGCGTGGGTGGAATCACGAGGTAGGTCTTACCTTCATGGCACTCCGGATTAGTCATAAATTTCTCACCGACCTTACCAGAATAGTTATGACGTTCTCACCGACTAAGCCAAGTTTCATGCTATGTAATGTATGCAACATATGCCATGAACATTAACCATAAACCATTGCATAGCATCTTAACATACCCTTTTTATCATATCATGGCAAACACTAAGCATGGCAAGATAGCATAACATGGAAACAATTGCATCTAGTCAAGACAAGCACAAAAACCACAAGCTACCCATCCCAATACACTTGCCTTAACCTCGGGCGACGGATTGGCGGGATGAGGAGGGCACTCCCGGGGTCACACCACCGGCACATAGATGCCACACAATCACAACGTACCCACAAAACATTACGCCATCACCCATCTACCCCGATATCGCAAACTACTCCCGAAAACGAAAAACAGAGAATTTGTCCCCCCCTGGACAGCAGTCTACAAACTATCATAACTTTAGATCTAGGACTCTAAATCGATTAAACGAGTACATCCTCGCGTAGCTTAGGAAATTTCCTAACTTTTTCTAAGTATATGGAAAAGCTGATTCGGACTCTAAAGTTGTCTAATCTACAAAACTCTACGTTCTATCCCAGCTACATCACAGATTTGAACACGTTCGGTAAATCGAGCATAACTTTCAAACGGCTGGGCGGAATTGGACGTTCTTTATGTCCACTGAAAGGTATTGAATTTACCTACAACATCTTAAATAGTAGGACGACCAAATGCCGAATCTAAGGTCGCGAAAAATCAAACCCTAGGTCGACTGCACAATCTGCCCGAAACAGAGAACGTGGCAAACTCTAGTTTTCATCAAATCTACCCAATCACAGCACCACCAATTGATCTAAAAACATGATATAAACCCCTATAACTGTACCTAGACCAACCCCAAGGATTCCCCTAGCCCTACCTTCGCCCGACGAACGATGACCCGACGAATCTCCTCCCGGTTCACGCGATCTCCTTCCTCGCTCCAAATCCACCGGATCTCCTCGTCGCGGAGCGCTCCAATGGAAGGATCAGCGGGGTGGCGAGGTGGAGAACTCCCCTAGGGCAGCAAGGATGGTGGAGAGGAGAGGAGAGGGGTGGTGGCGCAATGGGGAGGAGGAAGGAGGAGGGTGGCGCACAAGGGGGAGGGGGCGGCTGGTTTGGGCGGAAGAGGAGGAAGTGGGGGCGGCTAGGGCTGGCTTGGGGCGCACTAAAGGGCAGGGGGAGGTGCCCCAACCAGGTCTCCCACTCCCACTTGGACCCAAACACCTTCCCACCAAAGCCCACTACCCTTTCCCTTAGGCCCAAACTTCCCCGGAAAGGCCCAAACTCCCGGAATCGGCCCGGAAACGCGATTAAACCTCAGACCGTATAGTTTTAACCTCCAATTTCACTTTTTATAACATCACACCATCCCGTAGTGTGACATTCTCCCCCTTTAAGAGGATTCGACCCCGAATCCTTGACACGCCACTATGCCAAGCAAACATCACAAAACAAAAGACAGCTAGCTTCACATCTCATACCTGAGGCGAAAAGCTCAGGGTACTTCTCGCACATGTGAGACTCCAGTTCCCAAGTTGCTTCTCTCTCAGTCTGATGTGACCACAGGATTTTGACAAACTTGAGCGTCCTGTTCTTCATCACTCGCTCCGAAAGTCCCTAGAATTTTCACAGGACGGGACTCGAAGGTGAGGTCCTGCTCAAGCACTAATGGTTCCAACGGAACCACCAACTCCGGATCATGCAAGTACTTTCTCAGCATCGAAACATGGAAAACATTATGGACTCCTTGCATTGACTCCGGTAGCTCCAAGCGGTAATCCAACTTACCGACTCGAGCCAAAACAGGAAACGGCCCAACAAACCTCGGATTGAGCTTTCCTTTTGTGCCAAAACGCACCACACCCTTGGTGGGAGATACTCGCAAGAGCACCCTATCACCCACCTCAAACTCGAGATCTCGCCTTCTCACATCAGCGTAGCTTTTTTGTCTACTCTGCGCTGCAAGAAGGTTCTGCCGTACCTCTGCCACACGATCAACAGTCTGCTGAACCCAATCCGGTCCAAGGACTGCTCTCTCTCCCACGGCATCCCAACACAGCGGCAATCTGCACTTCCGGCCATACAACACCTCATAAGGAGTAGCCCGGATGCTGGAATGATAGCTGTTATTGTAAGTGAATTTTGCCAAAGGCAAATGATCTTCCCAGCTACCCTTCCAAGCCATCACACATGCCCTGAGCATGTCCTCCAAAGTCTGAATGGTACGCTCAGACTGCCCATCGGTCTGAGGGTGAAAAGCGGTACTAAGGCGAAGCTATGTACCCAAAGCACTCTGCAAGCTCTCCCAAAATTTTGAGACAAATTTCGCATCCCGATCAGAAATAATTGTCTTGGGCACACCATGCAGTCTCACAATCTCCTGCACATAGATGGGAGCCAAATCGCTCGCTGAATGGGTAGTGCGGATAGGAATGAAGTGTGCGGACTTGCTAAGACGGTCCACCACAACCCAAACAGCATCCTTCCCTCGTGGAGTACGAGGTAGGCCAACCAAAAAATCCATGGAGATGTCATCCCAAGGCCACACAGGAATCTCCAATGGCTGCAACAAGCTAGCAGGACGCTTGTGTTCAGCCTTTATCTTCTGACAAATCCCACAAGATGCCACATACTTGGCAATATCAACTCTCATCCTTTTTCACCAGAAGTTCTTTTTCAGATCCCTGTACATCTTGGTCTCCCCAGGATGAACCGTGTACGGGGTGCGATGAACCTCTCTCAAGATGTCATCTTTGACTTGGGATTTCTGAGGTACACATTGGCGACCCTGGAACCTCAAAGCTCCCACATCATCAATGGAAAAGTCTCCAGTCTTACCATCCTCAAGGCGTTTCCTCACCTGCTGGAGCAAACGATCATGCTGTTGTGCTTCCCGCACCCGCTCGGGGATCGCTGACTCAAGAATCAATTGAGTTTCAGCTTGCACGGTCCCCGTAAAATAGTAGATGACTCCCAATAGCTCAAAATCAGCAACAAGACAATCAATGACAGGGGGCATTGTCTTGCGACTGAGAGCGTCAGCCACCACATTTGCCTTACCCGGATGATACTGGATTGTGAGGTCATAATCCTTTATCAATTCTAGCCACCTTCTCTCCCTCAAATTCAGATCTTTCTGAGTAAAGATGTACTTGAGGCTCTTATGATTAGTGAACATATCACAAGAGTCACCATACAGATAGTGCCTCCATATCTTCAATGCAAACACCACAGCGGCTAACTCGAGATCATGCGTGGGATAGTTCTGCTCATGCTTTTTCAGCTGCCTCGATGCATAAGCAATCACCTTTCCATCTTGCATGAGCACACAACCAAGTCCCAGACGAGAAGCATCAGAATAAACAGCGAAGCGCTTCCCAGGCTCAGGAAGAGTAAGAACAGGAGCAGTCACTAACTTCTCCTTCAAAGTGCAGAAAATGTGCTCACACTCTGCAGTCCACTGAAATTTCATCCCCTTCTGAGTCAGCTACGAAAGTGGCTTGGCAATGATAGAGAAATCCTACACAAAACGCCGATAGTAGCCAGCCAACCCAAGGAAACTACGCACCTCTTTGACATTGGAAGGCCTCTTCCATTCCAAAACTGCTGAGACTTTGCTCGGATCTACAGATATGCCCTCTGGATTGATGATGTGGCCAAGAAAACCCACTTCTGAAATCCAGAACTCGCACTTTTCAGCTTAGCAAAGAACTGATTCTCCCTCAAAGTGCTCAGCACAAGCCTCAAATGCCGCTCATGCTCCTCTTCTGATTTAGAGTAAACCAGAATGTCATCGATGAACACTACCACAAACTCATCAAGGTACTTGTGTAGCATACTGTTCATCACCTCCATAAAGACAGCAGGAGCATTAGTTAGTCCAAAAGATAACTTTAAATTCATAATGCCCATACCTAGTGGAGAAAGCAGTCTTCTCAATGTCCTGCTCCCTCACACGAATCTGATTGTACCCAGACTGAAGATCAATCTTGGAGAACACCTTTGCTCCCTTCAGTTGGTCAAACAAATCCTCAATGCGAGGCAAAGGATACTTGTTCTTGACTGTCACTTGATTAAGAGCACGATAATCAATGCACATACGCCAACTCCCATCCTTGTTCGAAACAAAGAGGACGGGTGCTCCCCATGGTGACACACTATGCCGAATAAAGCCCTTGGCCAAAAGATCCTCCAATTGCTTCTTCAACTCATCTTGTAATGGACGAGCCAAGCGATATGGAGAGATAGAAATAGGTCGAGTGCCGGGAACAAGATCAATACGGAACTCCACATTCCTCACAGGAGGTAAACCAGGCAACTCATCAGGGAACACATCAACAAACTCCTTCACTACAGGAATCTCCTCAATGGAAACTGAAGAAGATGGCTTTTCTGAAATAGCCATGAGGAAACCCAACTGCCTCAAACGGCGACCAGAAAACAGACTAGCCAAAGCAAAGATGGAACTCGAAGGTATACCACCCTGAAAGGTCAACTCTACCCCTGACGAGGCCTACAAGGTAATCGTCTTCCAGAAGCAACAAATCTTGGCACGGTACTGATGCAACCAGTCCATGCCCAAAATGACATCAAAAGGAGCCAATTGAATCACCATAAGATTGGCAAAGAAAACCTCATCATCAAAGGCAATGGTGCAACCCGGGCAAACCAAAAAACTAGCAATCAAACCCCCAGGAGAACTGACTATCACAGACTCAAATCCATTTGAACTCCCAACTTAGCTCTACTAGCAAACTCAGACGACACAAAGGAATAGGATGCTCCGGAATCGAACAGAACAAAGGCATCAACTGAATCCACAAGCAAAGTACCTGAAACCACCTCTGGATGCCCGGCTGACTCGGCGGTCGGCAAGGCGTACACTCCTGGTGGCGCCGGGACAGCGAGAGCCCCGACACCCGGCTGATGCCCCAACAAAGCTGGGGGCGGAGGAGGCAACTGAGGAGGAGCCGACGGCTGCGGGCACCAGTAGGCTGGTGGTGGCGTCCAAGCATAGGGTGGCTGAGGAGCAGGAGCCACCATCATGTGCACCGACCCTTTGGAAGACGCCGCTGGAGTGGGAGGATAAGGCACCGTCTCCCACTTGATGATGCTACCGGGATTCATCTGGCAGACTCGCCCCATGTGGCCGGGCTTGCCACAGTGGTTGCAACTCCCGGTCCAACCACACTCAGAAGCACGATGCTCACCACCGCACTTGAAACAAATCATGCCCTACCCGGGCACAGGACGCACAGCCCCTCGCGAGGAAGACGACTGGGGCGGCCTCATATTAGCCCCTGAAGAGGAGCCATGTCCCCCCTTGAACTTCTTGAAGGTGGGTCGCTGAGAAGACCCACCTCCTCCACCAAAGGTCATCTTCTGGCCCCCACCTGGGGCCACTGGAACCCCTAAACCTCCAGGGTTTTGCTTATCCCTGGAGAGCTCCAACTCGAGCTCCATGCCCTTCTCCTGCTCCACCATGGAGCAGAAGTCACAAGGGACAGTCGCCCCCATGACAACTCTGAACTCCTGATTGAGGCCCCTACGGAACCTCCTCACCTTCTCCGTGTCGTTGGCTGCCACAGCCGGCACAAAGCGCACCACATTATTGAATTCTGCCTCATACTCTGCCACCGACCTCTTCCCCTGGGAAAGAGTCGTCAGAGTATGCTCCATCCTCTCAAGGAAAGACTCTGGGTAGAACTTGGCTCGGAAGCGTGCCACAAAGTCCTCCCAGGTGACTGGTTCAAGATCGGGGGCCCTAGCAGCAAGAACCCCCTCCCACCAGATATTAGCTTGGCCCTTCAGCTGAAAGGCCACAAAACGTGCCCTCTGGACCGAAGTTAACTCTATGACCTCAAACTGCCGCTCCATGTACCGCAGCCAATCTGGATCGACCGGGCGTGCCCGCCTGGCCAAAAGTGTCAAGACGAAGGGACATCCACTCCCGGAGACTCATCCTCGGCCCCGGCACAGCGGGGGCAGCAACTGGGACCGCTGCAGGGGGAGGCACAATAGCAGGGGCTGCCCGCAACTACTGGCGCAGCTCCTGAACCTCCCTCTGCAGAGCCTGAACTAAGTCCGCAGTGGCGGCGGGTACCTCAGCCCCTGACTGTGCCGCCGGGAGCTCCTCCTGCGCTAGCCCATGAGCATTGAGCGAAGCGCTACCCTCAGCTACAGACTCAGCAACTCCCTGAGAACCTCGCCCCTGGCCTCCACGGCCACGGCGACCACGGCCTCTACCCCTCGGCATGGCTGCTACAGTCAGACAACCATCCAATCACAT
Source organism: Rhipidocladum racemiflorum (assembly GCA_036346355.1). Taxonomy (NCBI): domain Eukaryota; kingdom Viridiplantae; phylum Streptophyta; class Magnoliopsida; order Poales; family Poaceae; genus Rhipidocladum; species Rhipidocladum racemiflorum. The sequence goes on along the minus strand of CM070581.1, from coordinate 56,114,257 downwards.
AAACATAAGCACAACATCATATAATCAAGAACAAAGATCAAACATCATCATAAACATAGTCTTCATCAAATAATCAAGCGCAATGCAATGATGAACCAAAACCCCAACCTACTGTGCAACCAAGTGTGTCAAATTTTAAATTACTTATTCCACTTTTGCAAGTTTTAATGTTGCTATCCTATGACAAAATTTTAGTTAAAACCTAAGCCATGTTTCTAAGTTATTCCACATCACATTTTTAGTTGTAACCTAAGGTATGACACTAAAAATACACAATCCAAGGACCTACAGCCCGCTCTGATACCAACTGTAACACCCCGGCATCTAGTATGCCCGAATGCTACCAAACATAGACTAAACATCACCTAAATACCATAAATAAGGATAAATTACAGCAAGGGCACAAATGCTAAAAACCAAAATTTCAGCAGCATCTCATTTGTTTTAACATGAATTGAAACAATAGCAATAACAAGGCAAGATATATCATAACATAAGACATCTAAAGCAGCCATATAAATGGATAAAGCATCAACATAAACCAATAAAACCAAATCCAACCCCTCCATAATCTATAGCTAAGCAAATATTGATCACAAGCACACTAAAAATTATTCCATACACCAAGTTCTTGGCACTTATTATGATCATGACTCAAAATTGGTAAATGTGACTGCAACTACGTGAAGATGTGTAGCTATTGCCACTTCCCACATGCCGGTGTCATGGTACCTAAAACAACATAAAACACAAGCGTGAGTTCATCACTCAGCAAGTATATTGCAATGGGTCAAATAGAACAATTCAATATTATCATCACTACATAACAAACTTAACATCATGATTAAGTCATACTTCATATGCAACATCATATTCATATCTCAACCTCATTGAAATCTTTTCATCATCATCATCATCATGTATACAATGCAATGCACATGTCTCCTCGACGCAAATACCGGTATTGCCAAGTGCACACCCGTCGGCGTGCACCCACGTCCCCCTTCCATCCCGTAGATGGAGGGTGCCTACTCCTCGCTTCCACTCACCGCGTGGGTGGAATCACGAGGTAGGTCTTACCTCCATGGCGCTCCGGATTAGTCATAACTTTCTCATCGACCTTACCGGAATAGTTATGACGTTCTCACCGACTGAGCCAAGTTTCATGCCATGTATGCAACATATGCCATAAACATTAACCATAAACCATCGCATAGCATCTTAACATACCCTTTTTATCATATCATGGAAAACACTAAGCATGGCAAGATTGCATAACCTGGAAATAATTGCATCTAGCCAAGACAAGCACAAAAACCACATGCTACCCATCCCAATACATTTGCCTTAACCTCGGGCGACGGATTGGCGGGATGAGGAGGGCACTCCCAGGGTCACACCACCTGCATATAGATGCCACACAATCACAATTTGCCCACAAAACAGTACGCCATCACCCATCTACCCCGATATCGCAAACTACTTCTGAAAACGAAAAACAGAGAATCTGTCCCCCCTGGGACAACAGTGTACAAACTATCATAACTTTATATCTAGGACTCCGAATCTCTTAAACGAGTACAACCTCGCATAGCTTAGGAAATTTCTTAACTTTTTCTATGTATATGGAAAAGATGATTCAGAATCTGAAGTTGTCTAATCTACAAAACTCTACGTTCTGTCCCAGCTACATCACAGATTTGAACACGTTCGGTAAATCGTGCATAACTTTCAAACGGCAGGGCGGAATTGGACGTTATTTATGTCCACTGAAAGGTATTGAAGTTACCTACAACATCTTCAATAGGCGGACGACCAAATTCCGAATCTAAGGTCGCGAAAACTCAAACCCTAGGTCGACTGCACAATCTGCCCGAAACAGAGAACGTGGCAAACTCTAGTTTTCATCAAATCTACCCAATCACAGCACCACCAATTGATCTAAAAATATGATATCAACCCCCTAGAATAGTACCTAGACCAACCCCAAGGATTCCCCTAGCCATACCTTCGCCCGACGAACGATGACCCGACGAATCTCCTCCCGGTTCACGCGATATCCTTCCTCGCTCCAAATCCACCGGATCTCCTCATCGCGGAGCGCTCCAATAGAAGGATCAGCGGGGTGGCGAGGTGGAGAACTCCCCTAGGGCAGCAAGGATGGTGGAGAGGAGAGGAGAGGGGTGGTGGCGCAATGGGGAGGCGGAAGGAGGAGGGTGGCGCACAAGGGGGAGGGGGCGGCTGGTTTGGGCGGAAGAGGAGGAAGTGGGGGCGGCTAGGGCTGGCTTGGGGCGCACCAAAGGGCAGGGGAGGCACCCCAACCAGGTCTCCCACTCCCACTTGGACCCAAACACCTTCCCACCAAAGCCCACTACCCTTTCCCTTAGGCCCAAACTTCCCCGGAAAGGCCCAAACTCCCGGAATCGGCCCGAAAATGCGATTAAACCTCATACCGTATAGTTTTAACCTCCAATTTCACATTTTATAACGTCACACCATCCCGTAGTGTCACAGTCTCGAGGCAGTGAGGTACAAAAGGGAGCCGATCATGCTCCGAAACTCCTTCTGATCAACTGGCTCACCATCCTCGTCAGGCTCGAGGACAGCAGTGGTGGCCATAGCAGTCATGACTGGCTTTCCATCAGACATATCAAAGCGCTTCAGGAGATCTCGAGTATACTTGCCTTGTTGCAAGAATATACCCTCCCGAGTCTGCTTAATCTGGAAGCCAAGGAAGTAGCTCAACTCGCCCATCATGCTCATCTCGAACTCAGTACTCATCACATCTGAGAACAGAGTAACGAGCAAATGCGAGGAACCACCGAAAATGATGTCGTCGACATAGATTTGGACTAGGAGAAAGTCCGAATCAGAATGTCTGACGAACAGAGTCTTATCCACTTGACCCATATAAAAACCATGACTCAAGAGGTAGGACTTAATGTAACACCCCGGCATTTACTATGCCTGAATGCTACCAAACATAAGCTAAACAACATCTAAATACCACAAGTTACCATAAATTCCAGCAAAGGTACATATACTAAAAACCGAAATTTCGGCAGCATCTCCTTTGTTTTAACATGAATTAAAGGAGCAACAACAGTATATCAATGTATGGATTATGAGAGACAACTAAAAACAGCAATAATTAACGACTTAGCAACAATATAAGTCTAGTTTCAAACACATAATGTCTCCAAGGGTCAAACGAACAATAAAACTCTTATATAGCAAAGCTAAACCTTAAAGCAATAATCATCACACTCAATTTATTATCAAACTAATAGAATAACTTGTGGAATCAATATGGTGAAGCTACGTGTGGGCGTGTCACTATTTCCCTTCCCCGCATGCCATTCTCACGGTACCTAAAATAACAAGAAAACACAAGCGTGAGTTCGAAACTCAGCAAGCATATTGCAATGGACAACAAGAACAATATCATGGCAATAACATCTCCCATCATATATATCATCTCATTCATGAACACTTAACAATATCATCATCATTATGTATGCAATGTAATGCAATGCTCATGTCTCCTTGGAAACTCATACCGGTATGGTTGAGTACACACCCGTCGGTGTGCACCCTCTCCCCCCTTCCATCCCGAAGATGGAGGGTGCCTACTCCTCGCTTCCGTTCTCCGCGGTGAATGGAATCACGATGTAGGACTTACTCATTGGCTTTCCGGATTAGTCATAACTTTCTCACCGACCTTCCCGGACTAGTTATGACTTTCTCACCGCCCGAGCCATGTAACATGCCATGTATGCATTTATGCCAACATCATATTTAACTCACATATTAACACATGGCATCATAACATATTAAACATGCTAATCATATCATTGGCAATCATAAAAGCATGGCAAGTGATCATATATCATGTAGTCAATTCCATCTATTCTCAACAAGCAACCTACAAATCGCTATCCATCACAACACACTTGCCTCAACCACGGGCAACGGATTGGCGGGAAGTAGAGGGCACTCCCGGGGTTGCACCACCTGCACATAGGTACCACACGCTCACAATCATGTCCACAAAATAGTACGCAAACCCTCATCTACCCCGACATTGCCAACTACTCGCAAAACCTAAAAACAGAGGTTCTGTCCCGTCGGGACAGCAGCCTTGCAAAAGGCATAACTTGAGTTCTGTGACTCTGAATCAATTAAACGAGTACATCCTCGCGTAGCTTAGGAAATTTCCCAACTTTCTCTAGGTATATGGAAAGACTGATTCGGACTCTAAAGTTGTTTAATCTACAGATTACCGTGATCTGTTCCAGTTACGTCACAGATTTTATCACGCTCGGTAAAACAGCCATAACTTTCAAACGGCTAGGAGGAATTTAACGTGCTTTATACCCACTGAAATATAATGAAATTATATACAACTTCTTCAACATCCGTACAGACAGATTCGGAATCTAAATTGACGAAAACGCAAACCCTAGGTCGACTGCTCTTGCTGTCCCAAAAACAGAACGTGGCAACATCTAGATCTAATCCAAAATACTCAATTCCAGCAGCACCAATTGATCTAAAAACTTGATAAACACCCTTAGAATAGTACCTAGATTAACCCAAAGGATTTCCATGGACATACCTTTGCCCGACGCACGAAAACCCAATAGATCTCCTCCCGGTTCGCGCGATCCCCTTCCTCGCTTCCAAATCCACCGGATCTCCTCGTCGCGGAGCGCTCCAATGGATGGATCTTCGAGGTGGTGAGGTCAAGAACTCACCTAGGCACAGCAAGGGAGGTGGAGAGGTGGTGGAGAGGGTGGTGGCGCAAGGGGAGAGGCTTGGGGGAGGTGGAGGCGCCCAAGGAGGAGGTGGGGAGGTGTGGGAGGCGGCTAGGGCACTTGGGGGCGCAAGGGGCAGGGGGAGGATGCCCAAAAGGGTAGGGAAACCCCCCTTTTACCAGCCCTAAGCCCCTTTCCTAATCCTAAATAGATTCCCACTCCATCCCACCAAAGCCCACAACCCCCTCTTTAAGGCCCAAACTCCCCCGGGAAGGCCCAAAACCCCGGAAACGGCCCGACAACGCTATTAACCTCCATACCTTATGGTTTTAACCTCCTATATCATATTTCAATATGTTTTTGACCTCATCATGCACCTTTTATAAGGTTACGACGCTCTGTGGTGTCACAACACTTCAAAAGGCCCAAAAACGCGAGTAAACCTCAAGCCGAAAGGTTTTATTCTCTAATTTCACATTTTATAATGTCACACCATACCGTAGTGTCACATTCTTCCCCCCTTCAACAGGATTCGACCTCGAATCCGAAGGACGCCAAAATCAACAACAAAGTCCCCAAGGGACAAAAGGCTTCTCTGCAGCTCAAAACATTCGCACAATAACTAAAACCGGAACAAACGACAAACGAGTTCTCAAAACCAACACTTGGCGAGAAAAGTAATGATCTAGCTCAACCAAGGGCAACCTCTCACAGGTCGACCTTCACTTCCATTCCCAAACAGAATCTGCGTACCAACCACAAAGGGCTCCATCAACCCAAAACGCTCGAATCCTCACGGCCAACACTTCATACTTCTATCACAACCAACCTGACTACCATACTCCATTAAACTCAACATGACATAATCAAAGCAAGTCACAATTCCTTTAATGACCTCTCTACATTCCCGAAAAAATTCCCTCGAGGGGAATAACTTATTAAGGCACACTTGCCCTTCCGATACACGATCATGCTAACATTCATTCTATCCTCTCCCAGGCAAAACTCAAATCCAAAACAACTAGTGATGACAATTGCTCACGGCAGGACAAACATCACCAAACTACCGTCAACTTCACTTCCACCCTTCACTACTCTTAATAAAGGTTAAATCCTTACATCATCAACCTCCATCACAAACCACCCTTATACCACTAAAGTTCTACACCTAGCCCTAAGCTAGGATCGTAAAAACTTTACCAAACCACAATTGGTTCCTTTCTTAATAGGGTCTCGCCCTCACACAAAAACACTTAGCTATCAAGCCCAAGTGTACTCACGATAACTCAAACCCAAAGCGTTAACAACCATTTTGGAAAAAATTCGGCAACATCCAAAGAGCACACAAAGGAAGCATAAATCCCCTACACCACAACCAAGATACCATAATTTCTTCATTCTTTCTTTTCATACTAGAAAGCAAGGGAAATCTCGTTTCATGACATAAATGCACATTCTTCAGGAGCACTCCGGATTAGTCATATCTCCATATATGACTTTCTCACCGACCTGGCTCAACGACTCTTTTATCATTTAACATGTAAAAACGATGTCATGTTTACTTTTCACCATTCATTCATCATGGAACAACGGTACCGAATAGTCATTCACCAAATAACTTCTTCCTCGGTATCAAATGATTGAAATACCCATAACACTGACGGTTGCGCTAAATCATATAGACTATGACGGCAACATAATTAATAGTAAGGCACCACATCAAATCAGAACCCACCAACGATAGACAGCTAAACTTTGCAAAACATCGCATTTTAACCAAGATCAACGTTTTGGAAAAGAACATTGACTCCAAAGTTAGACATCTGCACAAACAACTGCCATAAATTTTATCAAAAGAGAGGGAAACTCAATCCCAAAAGAAAACTCTTCTCTAACCAAATTCACTTATGAAACATTCATAAAAATCCAGACTTGTGAAACATCCGCACACCAGACACATTTTCCAAATGACTCCAACTCTAGCCAAACAGAGTTACACATCAAGGGCTTAACTCAAAAGTTTCCAACACAACCCTTTATGACCATCTGCTTTCTTTTAAAATTAATTTCAAAGATAATTCAGTGCGAACGCGAAAGGGCGCGATCGACTCAAAAACTTTTGGGGTGTAAATCCATACTCATAGCACCAACTAAACAAATTAGCCAAAACCAAATATTTGCACCAATTTATACGAGTTTTAGGGAAACTCTGAAACACAGCATATGGAACACCTTGACCGAAAACTCTTCAACTAAAATTGCAAACAACCAAACCAGTCCAAAAGCTTTTGAACACAAGCTCAGCATAAAAAGAACCATCTCTAGTACTCCACTACGTTTTATATTAAAGACTTCAGTAATCACTATTTACTCCTTGAGGAGCCCCAACACAAATCAACCAAAAGCTTCACAACAAATTCTTCCTCTAGTTACCATTCCCAACACTTTTAATTAAGGTTTAAGATGCTTATCACAAAGGCACCCAACCCAGACTACATTGACATGATCCCCACGGATCACTAAATCATAATACTTCTTACTCTAAATTTGAAACATAGTACTTCAACAGCTACTTGAGCATGGTCAACCTATCAATTTATACCATCCATACGTCAAAATCTTGACAATTGAAACTTGTTCAATCTACAAAATGACTTCAACAAATAAGTAATATCTCTACAAGATAAAATTCGTAAATAGGATTCTAAGATATGCAATCATTAAGATTAAAATCTTGCATCATGATTATTATCCATTGTTCATCCCATCACAACATGTACTTGACATAATACCACGCTTTACACTTTTTCTTCTATTGGATCAATGGTTTCCAACAATTAACCACACTACCAAAGCATCAATATCAATTCTTTGCAAAATCATCAATCAACAACATTGCTTTTAGCTACCCTATACATCGGTTATAACAAAACTTCCACCACACAACATACCCCAACTATTAAATTGGATTTAATAAGTTAGATTAGCACAATGTTTTTAACAACATCATTAACAAATAGTCTTATGTCTTCTCAAATGATATCAAAACTAGCATTTTAGGAACACGACTGCATACTTCCAATCATGCTATTATTTTGTAACAACATGAATAGCAACTCTAATCAACTTCCAAGTTAAGGTCACAAGCTAGCATGATCAAATTTCTCTACTAACATGTTTAAATTAAAACATCTTTAAACAACCAAAGAAAGCTTCTTTAACACTATCAGCAGTTTACATCATCTTAATGTTCTAACTATGCAACAGGGTTTAAAACTTTAAACATTATCAAGGGTCATAAGCACTTTTAAAGCAAAGCAACAGATTCTAAGCATGTACTTTAGCACATTAAATCATTCTCGCTAAGAGTAAACTACAACACTAGTAGTCTATTTATTCTCAAGCTAGAGATAACAACCGCATGGAATTGTTTCAACTCACAAATTAACTTAACAATGCATCATCCCATAAATCACATTGGTACATGCTACATAACATGCTAAACAGCAATTCTTACTAGGGACAAACGATTTCAATCAAAAGACTACTTACTTTGTTTGCAACATTTTAGTTTTAAAGCTCATCCCGAATTCATAAGGAAACTTGACTCTCAAAATTGCAATGAGACAAACCCAAACTTGGTCATGCAAAAGGAATTTTCCAAAACACTTTTAAATCTCAAGGACTCCCATAAAGGAAAATGGTTGAAAGACAATTTTCTCGAAAGGGAACCAAGCGCTCAATTAAACCTTTGCAATTAAAACCTTAACACCAAACCCCAAACTTTCACGAAACAAGAAGGGTTTTTCAACGATGATTTCTTAAACCAATAAAATATCGAAATCAAACACCACTTACTACGACAAAGCCACAGATCTTCAGCCCTGACAGTCGGGTCTAGCACAACTCCGCAATAACTCCTTTAACCTCGGAGAAAGACAAACACAGGAATGAAATTGAATGCTTCTTCCCCATAAAGAAATCAACAAACTAAGCATTAAAAGTGGAAAGGCACCCGAAAGAAGCGCCACCCTAGACTCCTCTTCTTCGTCTTCAACCAAGGAAGACAAAACTACACACCACATACGGAACGATCCGCGAAAATCCAATACCAAACACTTTTCTTTTGGTTTCCATCAACTAAAACCAATAAAACCAACCAAGACCGACCACAGAACGATAAAGAACATCCGAAGGAATCCACCACCAAACTTTTCTATTGGACTCCAATCAACTACCCGATTTACGACAGAAAGGGTAAACACTCTTCTCCTACAGGGGTTAATAGTTCTTCGGTGATGGCTTTAACCGGCCATACCGTCAAACCACACCCTTACTATGAACAAAAGTGGTGACCGAAACCCTTCGGCACCACAACCCCACTTTATCACCACAACAAGCACAATTCAATCATTTATCTCATCGACATAGCAGCATGCATTATCAAATGAAGCATTCAACATCGAAGCTTAAATACAACATTTAAGCGTAAGGAAACGATACCCATACCCTTTCCTATTGTGCATCCATTGTGTGTCAAATTTTAGATTAGTTATACCACTTTTGCAAGTTTTAATGTTGTTATCCTATAACAAAATTTTAGTAAAAACCTAAGCCATATTTCTAAGTTATTCCACATCACATCTTAGTTGTAACCTAAGGTATGACACTAAAAATACATATTCCAAGGACCTACAGCCCGCTCTGATACCAACTGTAACACCCCGTCATTTACTATGCCTGAATGCTACCAAACATAAGCTAAACAACATCTAAATACCACAAGTTACGATAAATTCCAGCAAAGGTACATATGCTAAAAACCGAAATTTCGGCAGCATCTCCTTTGTTTTAACATGAATAAAAGGAGCAACAACAGTATATCAATGTATGGATTATGAGAGACAACTAAAAACAGCAATAATTAACGACTTAGCAACAATATAAGTCTAGTTTCAAACACATAATGTCTCCAAGGGTCAAACGAACAATAAAACTCTTATATAGCAAAACTAAACCTTAAAGCAATAATCATCACACGCAATTTATTATCAAACTAATAGAATGACTTGTGGAATCAATATGGTGAAGCTACGTGTGGGCGTGTGACTATTTCCCTTCCCCGCATGCCGTTCTCATGGTACCTAAAATAACAAGAAAACACAAGCGTGAGTTCAAACTCAAGCAAGCATATTGCAATGGACAACAAGAACAATATCATGGCAATAACATCTCCCATCATATATATCATCTCATTCATGAACACTTAACAATATCATCATCATTATGTATGCAATGTAATGCAATGCTCATGTCTCCTTGGAAACTCATACCGGTATGGTTGAGTACACACCCGTCGGTGTGCACCCTCTCCCCCCTTCCATCCCGAAGATGGAGGGTGCCTACTCCTCGCCTGCTCACCGCAGTGAATGGAATCACGATGTAGGACTTACTCATTGGCTTTCCAGATTAGTCATAACTTTCTCACCGACCTTCCCGGACTAGTTATGACTTTCTCACCGCCCGAGCCATGTAACATGCCATGTATGCATTTATGCCAACATCATATTTAACTCACATATTAACACATGGCATCATAACATATTAAACATGCTAATCATATCATTGGCAATCATAAAAGCATGGCAAGTGATCATATATCATGTAGTCAATTCCATCTATTCTCAACAAGCAACCTACAAATCGCTATCCATCACAACACACTTGCCTCAACCACAGGCAACGGATTGGCGGGAAGTAGAGGGCACTCCCGGGGTCGCACCACCTGCACATAGGTACCACACACTCACAATCATGTCCACAAAACAGTACGCAAACCCTCATCTACCCCGACATTGCCAACTACTCGCAAAACCTAAAAACAGAGGTTCTGTCCCGTCGGGACAGCAGCCTTGCAAAAGGCATAACTTGAGTTCTGGGACTCCGAATCAATTAAACGAGTACATCCTCGCGTAGCTTAGGAAATTTCCCAACTTTCTCTAGGTATATGGAAAGACTGATTCGGAATCTAAAGTTGTTTAATCTACACATTACCGTGATCTGTTCCAGTTACGTCACAGATTTTATCACGCTCGGTAAAACAGCCATAACTTTCAAACGGCTGGGCGGAATTTAACGTACTTTATACCCACTGAAAGATAATGAAATTATCTACAACTTCTTCAACATTCGTATAGACAGATTCGGATTCTAAATTGACGAAAATGCAAACCCTAGGTCGACTGCTCATGCTGTCCCAAAAACAGAACGTGGCAACATCTAGATCTAATCCAAAATACTCAATTGCAGCACCACCAATTGATCTAAAAACTTGATAAACACCCTTATAACAGTACCTAGATTAACCCCAAGGATTTCCATGGACATACCTTTGCCCGACGCACGAAAACCCAATAGATCTCCTCCCGGTTCGCGCGATCCCCTTCCTCGCTTCCAAATCCACCGGATCTCCTCATCGCGGAGCGCTCCAATGGATGGATCTTCGAGGTGGTGAGGTCAAGAACTCACCTAGGCACAGCAAGGGAGGTGGAGAGGTGGTGGAGAGGGTGGTGGCGCAAGGGGAGAGGCTTGTGGGAGGTGGAGGCGCCCAAGGAGGAGGTGGGGAGGTGTGGGAGGCGGCTAGGGCACTTGGGGGCGCAAGGGGCAGGGGGAGGATGCCCAAAAGGGCAGGGAAACCCCCCTTTAACCAGCCCTTAGCCCCTTTCCTAGTCCTAAATGGATTCCCACTCCATCCCACCAAAGCCCACAACCCCCTCTTTAAGGCCCAAACTCCCCCGGGAAGGCCCAAAACCCCGAAAACGGCCCGACAACGCTATTAACCTCCATACCTTATGGTTTTAACCTCCTATATCATATTTCAATATGTTTTTGACCTCATCATGGACCTTTTATAAGGTTACGACGCTCCGTGGTGTCACAACACTTCAAAAGGCCCAAAAACGCGAGTAAACCTCAACCCGAAAGGTTTTATTTTCTAATTTCACATTTTATAATGTCACACCATACCGTAGTGTCACACTTAAGCCTCTCATACCAAGCTCGTGGAGCTTGCTTAAGTCCATACAAAGCTTTGGAAAGCTTGAAGACATGGTTTGGGTGCTTAGGGTTCTCAAATCCTGGAGGCTATCTGACATACACCTCTTCCTCAATAAAGCAATTGAGGAATGCACTCTTGACATCCATTTGAAAAAGCTTGAAGCCCTTGGATGCCGCGAATGCGAGCAGGATCCGGATGGCCTCTAGTCTGGCTACAGGGGCAAAAGTCTCCTCGAAGTCGAGACCCTCGACCTGAGAGAAACCCTGAGCGACTAGCCTAGCCTCGTTTCTAACTACAACCCCATCCTCACTCTGCTTGTTTTTTAACACCCATTTGGTTCCGATGATGTTGTGACCAGAAGGGGACTCGACAAGCTTCCAAACTTTGTTCCTCTCGAAGTTTTCAAGCTCCTCATGCATGGCATTAACCCATGACTCATTAGATAATGCATGAGAAACATCCTTCGGCTCGAAAGAGGCAACAAGGCAGAGTGGAGGCAGAAAGTGGACAGAGCTAACTTAGAGCGAGTGACTCGCTCAAACAGATCTCCAATGATCTAGTCAGGTGGATGAGCCTGCTGAATGTGACGGGGAGGTCCAGAAGCAGAAGTGACCTCTACTCCTCGCGTGGGAGAGGTAGGAACAGAGCCACTAGCTGCTGAAGAGTCTGAGGGTAAGGGCTGATCTCCCTGAGGTGCAGATATGGAAATGGGAGGCACCTCGGGAGCAGGAATGGTGACTGGATCAGGCAAGGCGCCTTCATCTCCGTCATCAACTTCCTCTGAGAAGATATACTGAGAAAGAGGAGAAGAGCCTGAAATGTCTGGTCTAGCACTGGGACTAGCCTCATCAAAGTTCACCTCACAGGTCTCTATGATCCTACCCAAGTCTACAGCCCAAATCCTGTATCTACGGGCAGAAGTCGAGTAACCCAGAAAGATTCCTTCAGTTGAGCGTGACTCAAACTTATCTAGGTTCCCAAACTTCAAGAAGAAGCACTTGCAGCCGAAAACACGAAAATGAGACACACTGGGCTTTTGCCCATATCTCAACTCATAAGAAGTGTGGTGCAAGTGTGCCCTAAGAAAAACTCTGTTGGCAATATGGCATGCAGTAGCTACAGCCTCAGCACAAAACTTCCTAGGAGTACTGTACTCGTCTAGCATCGTCCTGGCCATCTCAACCAGGGTCCTGTTCTTCCTTTCCACTATGCCATTTTGCTGAGGAACATATGGAGAGGAGAACTGATGCTCTAAGCCTAACTCCTCAAAGAAGCTACTAAAGTAGGAGTTCTTGAACTCCGTGCCATTGTCACTGCGGATCGCTCGTAAGGCACCTGGGAGCACAACGGACAACCTACGGACCAAACCCCTGAAGTGTGAAAAAGACTCATCCTTCGAGGCCATGTGTGTCTTAGGCGCACTCAGAGTCTGGGGATGACCCTGAGTACCCCTAAGGGCACGGACACGCTCACGCCGAGAGATCTTGGTGCGTCTGAAGTAGAAATCAGCTATATGTCCATCCTTCTGACAGAAGGTGCATGTATACTTTGACTTGGGGGCTGAAGTAGCATGAGAAGCACCCTTCTCGTCAGACATCCCATGGACAATCCCTGCTGATCTAAACACAGTGGTGCTCACCTGTGGAGCCACCACTATCTCTCCGCTCTTGGAGGCACGCACAACAAGGCGATGCGCCTGTATGCTCCAAGGCATCAAACCCTAGACCTTGATTGAATCTGCTAATCTTGGACTGATCTAGGATAAGATTGAGCTTCTTCTTACCTCCAACAAACTTCTCGAGAGTGCTCATAAGGTACTGACACTCTCGAAAAAGTGAGGCACAAGAAGAGCAAGGGAAAGGAGTAGCAGGGGAAGAGCTAGATGGAGAAGAGCGAAATGAACGATCAAATATGTCCCTATACAAAGCAGCCTCAATCTTGAGGGATTCGCAAGAAACACAGGGAGAGTCTCTAATCCTACCCACCTGGGCTTTGAGCTTCTTCCTAAGCTCTACATGAATTTGATTCATGTCCTCTGCTACCCCAACACACAGCATGCAACCATTTTGTGACTTAGCTAGTAGATCCTTAGCAAATTTTGAGTTTTCAAGCACCAAGTCATCATAAGCATTTTTTAGTTGCATGCAGCCCTCACATGAGCTGATTGGGTCCTTAGAAGCATGCTTTTCAAGTTCATCATTTCTAGCAGATAGCTTCCTAAGGCGACAACTCATGGCATCAAATTCAGCGAGAAGATTAGGGCAATTAGCACATGATGCATTTGTGTGAGTGTGAAGAAAACTAGCATCTACAGGAATAGGATCTATTGGACATGTACTAGCATCCTTTGACCTAAGTGACTCAAGATCAGAAACCACACTATCATGTAGAGTCCTTAGGTTCTCCAACTCCACAAGCAAAGCATCACACAAAGTACAGCTATCAGAGTCTCGGGAGGAACAAGATCTAAGTGAAGCTAACTCCCGAGATAAGGTACCTACTTCCTTCTCTAGATCCAAACACCTAGCTCTAGACTTGGAATGAAATTTTCCTAGTTTGATCAAAGCATCATGGAGCTGGTCATAAGAAGGTACCTCCTCCGTGTCACTGTACAGCTCGGTATCGGGTACTTCCATGGCATTGGAGGCCATGAAGCACATGCCGGAGAAGTCATCGCCGCCCTTCGCCTTCTCTTGCGGTTCATCCTCGTCCTCGTCGCTCCATGTCTCCATGTAGGAGAGGTCAAGGTCATCGAGCGCGGCGAGGACGCGGTGAAAGAGCTTCTTGCCCTTGGAGAACTTGCGGTGTTTCTTCTCTTGCGCCGGCTCGCGAGCTGGAGGCTTCTTGTTGTGGTTCTTGTTGATGTAGTCGTTCTTGCCCGCACCGCCTTGTTTATTATTTCCCTTCTCCAGCTTGGGGCAGTTTGCTCGAATGTGGTTGGGGCCACCACACTCAAAGCAAGTGAACTTGCCACTCCTCTTCCTATCTCTCACCCTCTTGTAAATGTTCGAAAAATTTTCGAGGACAAGAGCAAGCTCGTCTTCTGGAAATTGTTCCAGAACGTCATCGCTTACGTCGCAAAGAGCGAGGAGAGAAAAACCAAAAGAGAAGTCAAGAGGGGGTCCAGAAGAGGAAGACCCAGTGGGATCGGTAACCAATGCCATCGTTTGTGACTTCGTCCTGCGAGCAACAATGTCGAGCTCATGAGTTTTGAGGCGGGAATACAACCCGTCAAGAGTCAAGGTCGACAAGTCTGTATGGTCCGTGATGGTGGTTACCTTCATCTCCCAAATCTTCAGATCGAGTGCTCGAAGAAAATGCCTCGCATTCTCCGAATTAGTGTATGAACAACCCACTGACCAAAGATTGCTGAGAATCTTTGCAAAACGAGCAAAGCACTCATCAAGGCTCTCACCAGCGTGCTGCTCAAACTTGTTGTAGTCACGCTTAAATTGATCATGTCTCACGGACTTGATCTGAGTGGTGCCCTCATGGTAAGCATTGAGGGTCAACCAGATCTTGTGAGCCGATCGTAGGTGAGAGACGCGATCATACTCACTGCGGCTAAGTCCCTGTATGAGGAGGTTCTTGGCCTTAGCGTTTGCCTCAACGTCAGCCATGTTTGCAGCGTTGACGTTCTCATCGGCCGGAACCTCATACGGGTGCTTCACCTTCTGCCATAAAGAAAAGCCCTGGGAAGTGATGTATGTCTCCATCCGAACCTTCCAGAATGGATAATCAACTCCAGCAAAAATTGGAGGCTTAGTTAGGTACTTGTCCGACGCCATGGCTCTTGAGACCGGTCAAGATCTATGAAAGAGCAAAACCGGCTCTGATACCAATTGAAAGACCGAGATGGCGATCAGAGGGGGGGTGAATGATCCCAAATAAAATTTCCCCCACTCAAAGTACTCAAGACAATCCCGCAAAGAAGATGGTGCTCCTCAAACTCGCAAAAACCTGCAAAATCGGGAACGACTAGACTACTATGTGTATCCCTAGCTTACATGGATGAGAACCATGAATCATGTTAGGGATTTTTAAATCACAATATTGGTTGTCAAGTGTCCAAAGAAAAGAGGGATCAATTCAAATACTTCTTTTCTAAAAGAGATCAAGCTAAAACACAAAAGCCTCTTTTAGAAAAGCAAAAACAGATTTTTCAGGAATTTTCCTCACTTAGAGCAGGTGGATGGTGGACTTATGTTGCTCCAAAATTTTTGGTAATTTTTCACCCTGTGAGAAGATGAGGTGTGAAGCACTCCACCAAAAATCACCACAAAAAGCCTTCTACAAAAATCAAGAAAAAGCAAGGACTACGAATAGTTAGGATCTCCAATCAGGAATTTTGGGGGCTCGGTTTTCACCTCATATCTCCCAAATGGTGCAACCAGTGGACTCCAACATTTCTCCACAGATGGATATATGAGTCGCGAACCTTCTCCAAGAAGAATAAATCAAAAAGAATTTTTCTATATTTTTCTAAAAATCAAAGACTGACTGCTGCGCGAAGAACAAGTTTAGGACAGATTTGTAATCTTGATAGAAACTTGATCTCTAGTCTATCCTAGGGTGCAAGAAGGATGTAAAACCAAATGAGCACCCTCAAGATATCCTTTATCAACAGCATTTAGAAGGAGAGGATGCAAATCCAAATTGCGAGAAAGTAAATTGCGAGAATTTACATGCGGGAAAGTAAATGCTGAATTTAAATTGTGTAAAGTAAAGATATAATGTAAATGCGGAATTTAAATTCACAAGAATGTAAAGAAAATCTTTGTATTTTCTGGTTGGAAGGTTTACAAAGCCTCACTTCATGTGGACAAAGCTCAAAGGAGCAACTCAAACCTTCAAGTGTGAAAACCATCGAGTGCAAATGGGTCTTTAAGAAAAAGATAGATGCCGATGGAAATGTTCACATCTATAAGGCACGGTTGGTGGCAAAAGGGTATAAGCAAATTCATGGTATCGACTATGATGAAACTTATTCGCCTGTAGCCATGTCGAAGACTATCCGGATCATGCTAGCAATTGCCGCATTTCACGACTATGAGATACGTCAAATGGATGTCAAAATGGCTTTCCTAAATGGAGACCTAAGTGAGGATGTGTACATGACACAACCTGAAGGTTTTGACGATCCTAAGAATGTTGGCAAGATATGCAAGCTTCGAAAGTCCATTTATGGACTGAAGCAGGCATCTCGGAGTTGGAATCTTCGTTTTGATAAAGTGGTCAAAGAGTTTGATTTCATCAAGAACGAAGACAAGCCTTGCGTTTACAAAAAGGCAAGTGGGAGCGCAATTGTATTTTTGGTCTTGTATGTGGATGACATTTTATTAATTGGAAATGATATTCTAATGTTAGAAACTGTTCAATCTTATCTGAGAAAATGTTTCTCGATGAAAGATTTGGGAGATGCAGCTTACATTTTGGGCATAAAGATCTATAGAGATAGATCGAGGAGGCTAATTGGATTAAGCCAAAGTACGTACATTGACAAGGTTTTGAAACGGTTCGAAATGCATAATTCCAAGAAAGGTTTCCTGCCAATGTCACATGGTGTTAGTCTTAGCAAGACTCAGTGTGCTTCGACACTTGATGAGTTGGATAGAATGAGTAGGATTCCATATGCCTCTGCTATTGGATCCATCATGTACGCCATGTTGTGTACTCGCCCAGATGTTTCTTATGCTCAAAGTGTTACAAGAAGATACCAATCAAATCCAGGTGAGAGTCATTGGATGGCTGTAAAGACTATTCTCAAGTACTTGCGAAGGACTAGAGATATGTTCTTGGTCTTTGGAGGTGAAGAAGAGCTCGTCGTAAAGGGTTACGCTGATGCTAGCTTCCAAACCGATAAAGATGACTCACGATCGCAATCCGGTTTTGTATTCTGTCTCAATGGTGGGGCAGTGAGTTGGAAAAGTTCCAAGCAAGAGACAGTAGCTGATTCCACTACAGAGGCTGAGTATATTGCAGCTTCTGAAGCTGCAAAGGAGGCTATTTGGATCAAAAAATTTGTTTCTGAGTTGGGAGTTATCGCTAGTGCATCATGTCCAGTGGACCTCTATTGTGACAATAGTGGTGCCATTGCACAAGCGAAGGAGCCTAGGTCTCACCAAAAATCCAAACACATACTCAGGCGTTATCACCTCATCCGAGAGATCATCGATAGAGGAGATGTGAAGATTTGCAAAGTGCACACGGATCTGAATGTCGCCGATCCGCTGACAAAACCTCTTCCACAACCGAAGCATGAGGCACACACAAGAGCCATGGGTATTAGATACTTGCATGATGCACTCTAGTGCAAGTGGGAGATTGTTGGTGATATGCCCTAGAGGCAATCATGTGAGATGATTATATCATACGTCTATGTTCATGTACTTATCAGTTCCATGAATAAATGTCACTCCTTTGTTCATTGAGTACGACTTAATTGTGAAATACATTGGTTATATGATATTATTCTAAATGATCCCTGGTCACATATCATTATGTGGGACAATAGTGATTTGACCAGCACATATATTGATTGATGGTAATGTTTCACATACCATAGATATGGAGATATCAAATCAATAATGTGGGCACATGTTAGAGAACATGGGGTTGGATAGACCCGCTCCATAGATATGGAGATATCAAATCAAGGACTATAATGTTGGGATCCATTACCACCCCGGGAAGGCCAACGTAGTAGCCGATGCTCTGAGTCGGAAAAGCCATACCGTGAGTACGTTGCTAGCCACAAGTCAGGATGAGTTATGTGAGGATTTTCAGAAAATGAAGATTGAGGTAGTACCTAGGGGATTCTTGGCCGCATTAGAAGTAAAGCCTACCCTAGAGGATCAGATCCGAGAAGGACAGAAGGATGATGACAAGATCCGCAGGATTAAGTCCATCAAGGAGGAAGGCAAGGCAGAGGACTTCAAGTTGGATGAGCAAGGCACGTTGTGGATGAAGGATCGCATTTGTGTGCCTAACAAAAAGGAGTTAAAGCAGCTGATTTTGGAAGAAGCCCATGACTCTAAGTACTTAATTCATCCTGGAAGCGCCAAGATGTATCAGGATCTGAAGGAGAGATTCTGGTGGCCGAGTATGAAACGTGAAGTTGCCGAGCATGTTGTATTGTGCGACGTATGCCAGAGAGTCAAGGCAATGCATCAGAGACCAGCAGGATTGCTACAACCGCTGAAAATACCCGAGTGGAAGTGGGAGGAAATCGGAATGGATTTCATTACCGGTTTGCCAAAGACTCAAGGAGGTTATGACTCCATATGGGTTATAGTGGATCGCTTGACTAAAGTAGCCCATTTTATCCCCGTGAAGACCACTTACTCGGGAGATAAATTAGCGTAATTGTACATGATCGAGATTGTCTGTTTGCACGGAGTGCCAAAGAGGATTGTATCGGACAGAGGTACCCAATTTACCTCAAGGTTACGGAATAAGTTGCATGAGGCCATGGGAACCCGTTTGAACTTCAAGATGTGACTTATCATCCACAGACGGATGGACAGACCGAAAGAGTCAACCAGATCTGGAAGATATGTTGAGAGCTTGTGCATTGGCTTATGCTACCTCTTGGGATAAGAGTTTGCCGTATGCCGAGTTCGATTACAACAATAGTTATCGAGGCTAGTTTACGATGTCACCTTTTGAGGCCTTTGTATGGTCGACCTGTCGGACGCCATTGAATTGGAATGAGACCGTGAGCGCCGTGTCTTTGGGCCTGATATTCTTCAAGAGGTCAAGAGCGGATCGCCATGATTAGGGAAAGGTTGAAGATAGCCCAATCTCGATGTAAGAGTTATCTTGACAATCGTCGCCGAGACTTGAGTTTTGAACGAAGACTTTGTATACCTCAGAGTTACGCCTCTCGGGGAGTTAAGAGGTTCCATGCCAAAGGGAAACTTGCACCCGTTATGTTGGACCATTTAAGATTTTGAGCCGCAGAGGCGAAGTTGCTTATCACCGGAGTTGCCACAATCGTTAACAGAGTGCATGACGTGTTCCACGTGTCCCGGCTAAAGAAGTGTCTTCGAGTGCCAGGAGCAAAGCGCCCTTGGAGTCAATCGAGCTGCAAGAAGATCGACTTACAAGGAGCATCCCGTGAGGATTTTGGACACTATGGATCGAGAAACTAGAAACAAGTCAACCCGTTTACGTAGAGTTCTGGAGCAACCATGAAGAAAGCGAAGCGACTTGGGAGCGTGAAGAGGATTTGAAGAAAGAGTTTCCAAACCTATTCTGTAGTGAGCCCTGAATCTCGGGGACGAGATTCTATTAAGGGGGGAGGTTTGTAACACCCCAAAATTTTGCTTCTCTTAAATTCATGTGTGATTTGGCACTTTGGTGAATTTTTGGAATTTTCTGGAATTTATTTGGATTTATTTGGAATTTATTTGAATTTATTCCATTTTAAAATAATTAAAGAATTTAATTTTGCAAATAAAATTTTGTTGGAAATATTTTATTTGAGTCCAAAATGATCCAAAATATTTTCCAGAATTTTTCTGGAATTTTTCTGAGTCATTTGCTATTTTTAATGAATTAAATGAATTATTGGGAATTATTTTAAATATTAAATCATTTGGAAAATCAACTCGGGTCGATTCTTGTTCATCCGACCGAGCCGAAGTCGAACTTGAGTTCGAGTCCGACCCGAGCCAGTTGACTCGATCAAACCAGCTCAAAACCCTAACCGATCCCAACCGTTGGATCAAGATCCAACGGCTGAGATCCGCCCGTACCGGTTCGAGCCGCATCCGGCCCGGATCCGATCGCATCCACGCGATCGTGGCCGTTGATCGTGCCACGTGGACGGCCGTGAGTCATCGTCTCCGCTCCGACTCCGAGCCGGAGAGCTCCGCCGTGACCGAGCAGGACACGGCTAGGGTTCCGATTTGCACGCACGTCGAGGCCGTATTTAAAGCGTGAGACGTCCCCCGAGGTTGCCCTCATCCTTGCGCACCCGTTCCCCCGAGCCATCTCGCCTGAGCCGTCGCCGTTTGCCCGCATTTAGTTCGCCGGAGTTGGAACTCGTTGCGCCGCGGTTTGCGCCAAGTTTTCGCCGTCGTCGCCGTCTTCCGCCGAAAGAGCCCAGATCCGGATCCCCGCGACGACGCACTCGAAGGGAGGACTCATCTCGCCGAGAGGCTCGTAGCGCCGTGCCCTTGATCGTCGTCCCGTCTCCGGTGCACCAAGCCCGCCCGCGCGACGCCATCGTCACCGCGAAGGTTCTCAGCCGTCCGATCAAGATCCGACAGTCACGGTGAGCCCACGTTCTCCCCCAAACCCTAGAAACCCGATTAGATCTGAACCGTTGGATCAAGATCCAACGGCCCACGATCGCCACGTCTTTGTAGGAGTGTTATTAGAGGATTAGATCTGGACCGTCCGATCTAGCTCGACCGGCCCACGATCATCGAGTAGATTCAACGTGTTAACCCTGGATCTAATCGCGGCCGGCGAATTTCAACTCAACGGCCGAGATTGCGCCACGTGTCGGGAAGCCTGACCGTCGCGGTCAGCGCCGGCCCACGCTGGCAGTGTGACGCCGACACGCGGGCCCGCGTGTCGAGGGCCCACCGCTGGCCGACCGCGCCGTGACGTCACCCATGACGTCATCGGTGGGACCCACCTGTCAGCACCGTGGGCTGAGCCCCGCTGACGTCAGCGATGACGTCACCCGAGTGGGCCCACATGTCAGCGACACGTATGTAACACCCCAAAATTTTGCTTTTCTTAAATTCATGTGTGATTTGGCACTTTGGTGAATTTTTGGAATTTTCTGGAATTTATTTGGATTTATTTGGAATTTATTTGAATTTATTCCATTTTGAAATAATTAAAGAATTTAATTTTGCAAATAAAATTTTGTTGGAAATATTTTATTTGAGTCCAAAATGATCCAAAATATTTTCCGTAATTTTTCGAATTTTTACGAGTCTTTTGCTATTTTTAATGAATTAAATGAATTATCGGGAATTATTTTAAATATTAAATCATTGGAAATCCAAGCCAGTCGATTCTTGTTCATCCGATCGAGCCCGAGTCAGACTCGAGTTCGAGTCCGACTGAAGCCACGTGACTCGATCGAACCCACTTCGCCGAAAGCCTAATCAAGCGTGATCGTTGGATCTTAATCCAACGGCAACGATTGAGCCACGTCACCGAGCCAGAGCCCGACCGAGCGGCCCGGCTCGCGAGTCCGACCGGACCCAAACTTCGCGCACCGTTGGATCGAGATCCAACGGTGTGCGTGCCACGTCACCCTCTCCGTGCCGCCGCCGGACTCCGCCGTCGAAACCGTGTCGACCTCGGTCTCCGTGCGTTTCACGGACGCCGAGGCTGCTATTTAATGCGCCGCCACCACGGTCGTGACCTAGACTTCAGCGCGCACCCGTAGACCTAGACAACGTCGCCGGAGCCGCCACCGTTCAGCCGCAATCGCTCGCCGGAGTTGCCGTAACACTCCGCCGCGGTTCTTGCTCGATTCCGCCGCCGTCCGTCGTCTTCCGCCGAGAAGGAGCCCAGATCCGGAACCACCGTGACGAGACGCACCCGAAGGAAGGATTCATCTCGCCGGAGCGCGCCAGAAACGCCGTCGGCAAGGTCGTCGTCCTCCGCGCCGGTGAGCCAGCGCCGCCGCAAGCCATCGCCGGACCGCGAGCTCTCTCAGCCGTCCGATCAAGATCCAACGCTCGAGATCACGCCACGTCAGCGCACGGTGAGATTGCGTTACGATTTCCAGATCTAATCTCGACCATCGGATCTAGATCCAACGGTCCAAATCAATGCGTTAACCCAAGCGGCGTCAACACTAGATCTAATCCGCGGGTTGATTTTCAAACCAGCGGTCGGGATTGCGCCACGTGTTGGGAAGTTGGACCGACGCGGTCGGCGTCAGACGCTGCGTGTGAGCGTGTCCACGACACGCCGGGCCCCGCATGTCGAGAGAGGCCCACACGTCGGTAGCGTTTGCGTGAGACCCCTTAGCGGCAGTGGGTCCCACATGTCAGCCTCACCCGAGCTGTGGACCGGGTCCACCGTGGACCGAACCGCGCCGTGAGCTGAGCCCATGAGCCGGCTGACGTCAGCCAGCCAATCAGGAGCTGACACGTGTCCATGGTGACGCAATAATTAATTTCCGAAAAAGAAAAATGATTTATTAATTCGAATAATGATTTCAGATTTTGTTTCAAACTTCAAACGCTTATAACTTTTGCGTTTCAACTCCGATTTGAGTGATTCAAATTTCTAAATTTGTATAAAATTGAGATCTACCTAAATATGAATTTTATTTAATTTTTGGACTAAAGTTTTTCTCTGTAATATTATTTAATTGATTATTTAAACTTTAATAAATCATAACTTTATGCGTTTAACTCCAAATTTGATTTATTCCAGTTTCTAAAAATCCAGAAAATTATGTTCTCTCTGTTTATGGATTTTATTTGGAGTTTTGGGATGTTTTTGCCTATTGTTTATTTGTGTATTGCTATTTGCACGCTTTACGAGTAGACGTTGAAGTGCCAGAAGGATTCGAAGGAGAAGTATTGACTCAGGATCCAACTCAAGACCAAGAGCAAGTACTTTTTGAAGGCAAGTTGTGCTTTGACCATGTTGATCCTATTTCGAAATCTATTTTGATTTAAACTATTGCATGCTAGTTCAATTAGAAAGATACTTTGTTTAAACATGGGGGTTAGATAAATACCAATTTGCTATATGACACCTTGATTACTTAAGTATGTGCCATGACCCTTTGTCACCCTAGTTGTGGTTTACTAGTTGGACATTATTAAATTGCCAACATGGGGTTTAGACCGTTGTAGTATCTTTGCTTAGACACACTTTCGTGCTCATGACATGATTTTGGACAATCAAATGTTAATGTTGACTTAATGATATATTGAACCTGTTTTGGAAAAGTATCATGTGATGTTGATACCACGTGGTGCATGGTAATCAACTGGGGTTTGATAAACAGTTTTTGACCGGGGCATGTGGCAAGAGTAATCAGGTGGGCCAGTTGTGGCATTGGGAATGTTGATTTGGTTCTTCGGGTAGTCTTGCCCTGGTCACTCTAAGGACTTAACCTTGCAAGCCTTTGAACTGGGTCATACTTGCAACCACATGGCTGGAATGGGACGGCCCTAGTTGACTAAGTCGCTAAGGACTCACTTGTGGAGCCTCAGGGTGTCAATTACACCGTTTGTGTGATTGTACGGGGGAGCGTATCGTGGCTGTGGCCAGATACCCATCTAACGGTGTGTTGGTCCCATACTTCGCCTTGGCTAAGGGAAGGGATGGTGTAGAGCACGAACCGGAGAGGACCACCTGTGTTGTTTGAGGCTTCCCGAAGGCTTTGTTACGGGAACTCGCCTTTGTGGTGTTTGACTGTATCTTGTGGGTAAAGTGCATAACCTCTGCAGAGTGTAGAATCTATTTAAATAGCCGAGTCCACGGTACTGGACAATGCTCGGGAATTACAGTCAACGGTTAGACTTTCTCAAAAATAACTTTGGTTTGAAAAGTTGGTTTGGTTTAGTAATGAAGATGATGGAAATGTGGTTTAGGATGGGGAAAATGTTTATTAAACTTCTCGAAAAAGTTATTTATGCTTTACTTATTTCTACTGCTTTCGAATCTACTTATATTACTTGTCAAAAGCTGTTACTGCAAATATACCTTAAGCTATTCCTTTGTACCAAGCCATGCATATAGTATATTAGCTTGCATTCTGTGCATGACTTGCTGAGTACCAAGTACTCACCCTTGCCTCAACACAATATCAGTTGAAGAGGAGATTACGCCAGCTTTGGAGGAGGAACTCCAAGAAGATCCGTCTACTTAGGGAAGCGAGCCCAGTCAGTTGCCTGTGGTATCTTTGGATGGCGCCACGAAGTTATTTGATTTTCCGCTGCTATTATTTCTCTTTTAATAAGTTTCGCCTTACGAGGCATACATTTGTAACTTGACCATAAGGTCAAGTAACCAGTTTGGTTATTTAAATAAAGTACTTTATTGGTATCGTTTGGTATGATTGTGATATTTACCGATGTTAAGACTGTGTGCACTAGCGCGTTCCTGGACTAGTGCTGAATACACAGAGGGTCCGGATTTGCAAATTCGGGGTCCCGACAACGGTGGACCGAGCCAAACCGTGGACCATGTCCATGGACCGGCTGACGTCAGCCGCCCAATCAGAGGCTGCCACGTGTCCATGCTGACGCAATAATTAATTTCCGAAAAAGAAAATGATTTATTAATTCGAATTAAAGATTTCAGATTTTGTTTCAAATTTCAAACGCTTATAACTTTTGCGTTTCAACTCCGATTTGAGTGATTCAAATTTCTAAATTTGTATAAAATTCAGATCTACTCAAATATGAATTTTATTTAATTTTTGGACTAAAGTTTTTCTCTGTAATATTATTTAATTGATTATTTAAACTTTAATAAATCATAACTTTTGCATTTTAACTCCGATTTGAACGATTCCAGTTCCTAAAAATCCAGAAAATTATGTTCTCTCTGTTTATGGATTTTATTTGGAGTTTTGGGATGTTTTTGCCTATTGTTTATTTGTGTATTGCTATTTGCACGCTTTACGAGTAGACGTTGAAGTGCCTAAGGATTCGAAGGAGAAGTGTTGACTCGGGATCCAACTCAAGACCAAGAACAAGTACTTTTTGAAGGCAAGTTGTGCTTTGACCATGTTGATCCTATTTGAAATCTATTTTGATTTAAACTATTGCATGCTAGTTCAATTAGAAAGATACTTTGTTTAAACATGGGGTTAGATAAATACCAATTTCTTTGTATGACACCTTGATTATTTAAGTATGTGCCATGACCCTTGTCACCCTAGTTGTGGATTACTAGTTGGACATTATTAAATTGCCAACATGGGTTTAGAACGTTGTAGTGTATTGCTTAGACCTGCTACGTGCTCATGACATGAATTTGGACAATCAAATGTTAATATTGACTTAATGATATATCGAACCTGTTTTGGAAAAGTATC
Source organism: Rhipidocladum racemiflorum (assembly GCA_036346355.1). Taxonomy (NCBI): domain Eukaryota; kingdom Viridiplantae; phylum Streptophyta; class Magnoliopsida; order Poales; family Poaceae; genus Rhipidocladum; species Rhipidocladum racemiflorum. The sequence continues at coordinate 56,088,402 of CM070581.1, read as the reverse complement.
ATGTGATGTTGATGGCACGTGGTGCATGGTAATCAACTGGGGTTTGATAAACAGTTTTCGACCGGGGCATGTGGCAAGAGTAATCAGGTGGGCCAGTTGTGGCATTGGGGATGTTGATTTGGTTCTTCGGGTAGTCTTGCCCTGGTCACTCTAAGGACTTAACCTTTCAAGCCTTTGAACTGGGTCATACTTGCAACCACATGGCTGGAATGGGGCGGCCCTAGTTGACTAAGTCGCTAAGGACTCACTTGTGGAACCTCAGGGTGTCAATTACACCGTTTGTGTGATTGTACGGGGGAGCGTATCGTGGCTGTGGCCAGATACCCATCTAACGGTGTGTTGGTCCCATACTTCGCCTTGGCTAAGGGAAGGGATGGTGTAGAGCACGAACCGGAGAGGACCACCTGTGTTGTTTGAGGCTTCCGAAAGGCTTTGTTACGGGAACTCGCCTTTGTGGTGTTTGACTGTATCTTGTGGGTAAAGTGCATAACCTCTGCAGAGTGTAGAATCTATTTAAATAGCCGAGTCCACGGTACTGGACAATGCTCGGGAATTACAGTCAAGGGTTAGATTTTCTCAAAAATAACTTGGATTTGAAAGGTTGGGATGGTTTAATAATGAAGATGATGGAAATGTGGTTTAGGATGGGGAAAAATGTTTATTAAACTTCTTGAAAAGTTATTTACACTTTACTTATTTCTACTGCTTTCGAATCTACTTATATTACTTGTCAAATGCTGTTTACTGCAAATATACCTTGAGCTATTCCTTTGTACCAAGCCATGCATATAGTATATTAGCTTGCATTCTGTGCATGACTTGCTGAGTACCAAGTACTCACCCTTGCCTCAACACAATATCAGTTGAAGAGGAGATCGCACGGCTTTGGAGGAGGAACTCCAAGAGGATCCGTCTACTTAGGGAAGCGAGCCCAGTCAGTTGCCTGTGGTATACTGGATGGCGCCACGATGTTACCTTATTTGATTTTCCGCTGCTATTATTTCTCTTTAATAAGTTTTGCCTTGCGAGGCATATATTTGTAACTTGACCATAAGGTCGAGTAACCAGTTTGGTTATTTAAATAAAGTACTTTGATAATATCGATTGGTATGATTGTGATATTTACCGATGTTAAGACTGTGTGCACTAGCGCGTTCCTGGACTAGTGCTGAATACACAGAGGGTCCGGATTTGCAAATTCGGGGTCCCGACAGAGGTGGTATCAGAGCCATACTTGACTGTAGGCTCAACCCTAAGCTAGAATGGTCGTAGTGAGGATAAAACCTATTTTCTAAAGCTAAAAAGTTGTCAAGATAAGAAATGACCTCTCAACTTATCCCCTTCTCTCTTTTCTTGTCTCTTGCTGAATTTTCCTTACCTTGTCACGATTTAAAAATTCCGAGTTCTTACGTAAAGCACTCTTGTGACAGATGGAGGAAGAGTTCAACTACGTTGATCTGGGAGTTGGTCACGCCGCAGAACTTTGGCATATGCTACAGACTCTCGGAGATTTTGAGAAGCCCCAATACCAAGTGGAAGTGATCAGACAAGCAGGATTGATCAAGGCTTGTGACGTGAGGATTGAGGTACCTGCTAGGAAAAAGGGCCCAGGCAATCGCCCGATACACTGCACTGCCAGGAGATCTACAATGCAAATGGGTATCCAAGAAGTATCACGACGAGCAATGCGGCACATTACCCGTATCTACGCCAGAGAATTGGAGAGTACGGTGTTCCGTTACCATCCGCGCAGCGATAACCTTCTTGACCCGAAGGCGATTCAGGATGAGGATGCCACGGTTACACAGTTGGCACGATTTGTCGTCGCCCAGGAGGATGTACTAGATAATAATATCAAGGAGCTACAGAAGGCCCGCAAGGAGATCACGACAGAGAAGAACAGATGGCGGGAAGCTCAAGAGTATGTGGCACACCTTCTACGAAGGATTGACGAGTTGGAGATGACCTTGTACGGACCAGACCCAGAGCCAAGATTTAGCTACACGAGCCCGATCCAGAGGAGTCGATCTCGATGAGGACACCGCTTCTTCGACTACCATAGAGGACACGATTCTTTGGACATGGCGATCGTTTACGCCTATGCCACAAAGACCCGTACCCAGGCCGTGGAGGTTTTCTCGATGAGTGAGCATAGGTTCTATAGTGAGGCTCCTTCGCCGAGTCGCATCATAGAATAAAGAGTCACCCTTTAGGCGTTAGACTCCAGAGTTAGTTCGATTTGGATTTGCTTTGTTTCTTTGAGTGTGCAGATGTGTTGCAAGGCCCTTAGGCATTGTAAGCAGCCATACCAAGTTACTAATAATAAAGTTGGACCTTAAGGCTACACCTTTCGCCCCGCATAAGTTCCATATTACTTGTCTATTCTTGTTTCCCTCTCATCTCTAAACCTAGAGCAAATCGGAGATGGTGAATACCCGTGGAAACTTTGGAAGCAATGGGAGTGGTTCTCGCCCAAAGAAAACCCCAATGATGGAGCACCAAAGACCGCCACCGGATATGCAGAATTTGGAGCTTTTCTTGCTGCCTGCACTCGATTGATGCATGCTATGATGCAACAGATGCAGCACATCCTTTGCTCAGGCCACTTTGCTAATCAAGTTAATCATGGACAACGCCGAATACAAGACTATCGAGTTCATGAGAACTCACCCACCCACTTTCTCTGGGAATGCCAATCCATTGGAGGCCGATGATTGGTTAAGATCAATCGAGAGGAAGCTACACATAGCTCCATGCATAGGAAATGAGAAGGTACTCTACGCTTCTCATCAGCTGGAAGGACAAACCGAATGGTGGGAGAACTTCGTGCCACGCAAGAGAACCCTCAAGATATCACTTGGGAAGAGTTCACAATGCATTCCGACAAGATCACGTGCTGAAGGAATCATGGACCTTAAGAAGGAGGAGTTCAGAGCATCAAGCAAGGGAATCAGCCAAAGGCCGACTACCGAACAAATTCACACAGCTAGCACGCTACGCACTGAGGATGTAGCGGCAGATAAATCCAGGCAGTCTCGTTTTATGAAGGGACTTAACTCAGGATTGCAAGTAGGGTTGATCACCCACACCTTTCCAGATTTCCAAGAGTTGGTGAATAAGGCGCTTATTCTTGAGGACAAGCGCAAGGAACTGGATGAGAACAGGAAGCGCAGGATGCAACAAAGAAGGATCACGCCAGTGGAACGCAATACCGAGAGTTGCACCAAATCAATTCTTCGATTCCAACCACAGAATGCAACAAGGACACCATCCTCAGCACCAAGACCTGCCAATCGAACTACTGCACTTCGCCCCGCTTAGAAACGCTTACTCCGTGCAATCGAGGAACCGTGAGACGCCGCTACAATCGCAACGAGCCAGGACACTTCGCCAACAAGCTTGTCCAAAGAAGACAGCGAGAGTGACCCCATTCGCTTCAATCTAGGAACCACCCAGCTAGGACGCCAAAGACCAGGAGCCATACCCTGCATCGTGGTGAGAGGCCGAGTCAACCATGTCACCGCGGATGCACCTTTGCGAATGCTACGGGCGTCGTCTTGGGTAAGTTACTTGTTAACTCGATACACCTGCAACAGCTTTGTTTGATTACGAGCTTCGCATTCGTTTGTTTCGCAAGGCTTTGCTACTAGAAAGCGATTTGAGGATTGCAAGGCTTAAGTGCATGCTTTTAGTTCAAACCCACAGTTCCGAACTCCGAACGAAAGTAGGATGTTCCGGGTGAGAATACTAATAGATGGAATAGAGTTCCTAGCAAACCTTATAATTTTGGAAACCTGCACCTAGACGTTATATTGGGAATGGATTGGTTATCCAAGCACAAGGCCGTATTGGATTGTGGACGAAGGACTATCTCGATTGAGAGCCCGTGTGGGAAGAAAGTAGAATTTCAAGCCCACTGCGATTAGAGATGGACAGCTTGATGGTTAACAGTACCAAGGCAATCAGCATAGAGGATGTCTCAAGAGTGAATGAGTACCCGATGTTTTTCCCGAAGATCTACCTCGGTATGCCGCCAGACAGGACATAGAGTTTGTGATAGAGCTTGTACTGCACAAAGACCGATAGCAAAGAGACCCTATCGGATGTCCACCGAGGAGTTGGTAGAGATGAAGAAACAGCTAGAAGAGTTAATGGAGAAAGGATTTATCAGGCCGAGTTAGTCGCCGTGGGGAGCACCGGTTTTATTTGTCAAGAAGAAGGACGGAGTTTCAGGATGTGCATTGACTACCGTGCACTCAACGAAGTCACCGTGAAGAATAAGTATCCGCTACCTGTGATTGATGATTTGTTTGACCGATTAAGAGGAGCCGGAGTTTTCTCCAAGATTGATCTCGAGATCGGGATACCATCGCTTGAAGATCCGATCGTAAGATATTCAAGATCGCATTCTCGTCAAGATATGGACATTACGAGTTCTGATTATGTCCTTTGGATCGATTTAATGCGCCAGCTTATTTCATGAATATGATGAATAAGGTGTTCATGGAATATTTGGACAAGTTTGTCATCGTGTTCATAGACGATATCCTAATCTACTCCAAGACAGAGAGCGAACATGCCGAACACTTAAGGCGAGTTTTGGAAAAGCTGAGGAACAAGCAACTTTTCGCCAAGTTCAGCAAGTGTGATTTTTGGAGGGACAAGGTGGAGTTTCTTGGACATGTAATGACCGCAGAGGGAGTCGCCAGTAGATCCAAGTAAAGTAGAAGCTGTGTTACATTGGGAGCACCAAGACTCGTGACCCAGTTCGAGTTTCCTTGGAATGGCAGGATACTACCGCCGTTTCATTGAAGGCTTCTCGACAATTGCGAAACCTCTTACACAACCGCCAAGAAGGAAAAGAAGTTTGCATGGGCGCTTTAATGTGAGAAAGGATTTCAGAGCTGAAGAAGCGATTGACGCCAAGACCGGTGTTGGTTCTACCGGATGTTGCTCAAAGCTTCGATATTTATTGTGACGCATCGCGCCAAGGACTTGGATGTGTGCCGATGCAGAACGGAAAGGTCGCCGCGTATGCATCAAGGCGCTTGAGGCCGCATGAGGAAAATTATCCGACACATGACCTAGAGTTAGCTGCCGTAGTGCATGCCTTGAAGATATGGCGTCACTATCGATTGGAAACAGATGTGAAGTATATACGAATCATAAGAGCCTTAAGTACATATTCACACAATGGATCTCGAATATGAGGCAGAGGAGATGGTTAGAGTTGATCAAGGACTATAATGTTGGGATCCATTACCACCCGGGAAGGCCAACGTAGTAGCCGATGCTCGAGTCGGAAAAGCCATACCGTGAGTACGTTGCTAGCCACAAGTCGATGAGTTATGTGAGGATTTTCAGAAAATGAAGATTGAGGTAGTACCTAGGGGATTCTTGGCCGCATTAGAAGTAAAGCCTACCCTAGAGGATCAGATCCGAGAAGGATGTATGATGATGACAAGATCCGCAGGATTAAGTCCATCGAGGAGGAAGGCAAGGCAGAGGACTTCAAGTTGGATGAGCAAGGCACGTTGTGGATGAAGGATCGCATTTGTGTGCCTAACAAAAAGGAGTTAAAGCAGCTGATTTTGGAAGAAGCCCATGACTCTAAGTACTCAATTCATCCTGAAAGCGCCAAGATGTATCAGATCTCAAGGAGAGATTCTCGTGGCCGAGTATGAAACGTGAAGTTGCCGAGCATGTTGCATTGTGCGACGTATGCCGTGAGAGTCAAGGCAATGCATCAGAGACCAGCAGGATTGCTACAACCGCTGAAAATACCCGAGTGGAAGTGGGAGGAAATCGGAATGGATTTCATTACCGGTTTGCCAAAGACTCAAGGAGGTTATGACTCCATATGGGTTATAGTGGATCGCTTGACTAAAGTAGCCCATTTTATCCCCGTGAAGACCACTTACTCGGAGATAAATTAGCATCATTGTACATGATCAGGATTGTCTGTTTGCACGGAGTGCCAAAGAGGATTGTATCGGACAGAGGTACCCAATTTACCTCAAGGTTCTGGAATAAGTTGCATGAGGCCATGGGAACCCGTTTGAACTTCAGTACAGCTTATCATCCACAGACGGATGGACAGACCGAAAGAGTCAACCAGATTCTGGAAGATATGTTGAGAGCTTGTGCATTGGCTTATGCTACCTCTTGGGATAAGAGTTTGCCGTATGCCGAGTTCAGTTACAACAATAGTTATCAGGCTAGTTTACAGATGTCACCTTTTGAGGCATCAGATGGTCGACTCGCTTGACGCCATTGAATTGGAATGAGACCGGCGAGCCGTGTCTTTGGGCCTGATATTCTTCAAGAGGTCAAGAGCAGACGCCATGATTAGGGAAAGGTTGAAGATAGCCCAATCTCGATGTAAGAGTTATCGCGACAATCGTCGCCGAGACTTGAGTTTTGAACGAAGACTTTGTATACCTCGTAGTTACGCCTCGGGGGAGTTAAGAGGTTCCATGCCAAAGGGAAACTTGCACCCTGCTATGTTGGACCATTTAAGATTTTGAGCCGCAGAGGCGGTTGCTTATCACCGGAGTAGCCACAATCGTTAACAGGAGTGCATGACGTGTTCCACGTGTCCCAGCTAAAGAAGTGTCTTCGAGTGCCAGAGGAGCAAACGCCCTTGGAGTCAATCGAGCTGCAAGAAGATCTGACTTACAAGGAGCATCCCGTGAGGATTTTGGACACTATGGATCGAGAAACTAGAAACAAGTCAACCCGTTTCTGTAGAGTTCAGTGGAGCAACCATGAAGAAAGCGAAGCGACTTGGGAGCGTGAAGAGGATTTGAAGAAAGAGTTTCCAAACCTATTCTGTAGTGAGCCCTGAATCTCGGGGACGAGATTCTATTAAGGGGGGAGGTTTGTAACACCCCAAAATTTTGCTTCTCTTAAATTCATGTGTGATTTGGCACTTTGGTGAATTTTTGGAATTTTCTGGAATTTATTTGGATTTATTTGGAATTTATTTGAATTTATTCCATTTTAAAATAATTAAAGAATTTAATTTTGCAAATAAAATTTTGTTGGAAATATTTTATTTGAGTCCAAAATGATCCAAAATATTTTCCAGAATTTTTCTGAGTCATTTGCTCTTTTTAATGAATTAAATGAATTCTTGGGAATGATTGTAAATATTGAAGCGCTGGAAAATCAACTCGGGTCGATTCTTTGTTCATCCGACCGAGCCCGAGTCGACTTGAGTTCGAGTCCGACCCGAGCTTGACTCGATCAAACCAAATTAAAACCTAATCGATCCCAACCGTTGGATCAAGATCCAACGGCCGAGATCCGCCTGCACGGTTCGAGCCGCATCCGGCCCGGATCCGATCGCATCCACGCGATCGTGGCCGTTGATCGTGCCACGTGGACGGCCGTGAGTCATCGTCTCCGCTCCGACTCCGAGCAGGACACGGCTAGGGTTCCGATTTGCACGCACGTCGAGGCCATATTTAAAGCGTGAGACGTCCCCCGAGGTTGCCCTCATCCTTGCGCACCCGTTCCCCCGAGCCATCTCGCCTGAGCCGTCGCCGTTTGCCCGCATTTAGTTCGCCGGAGTTGGAACTCTGTTGCGCCGCGGTTTGCGCCGTTTTCCGCCGTCGTCCGTCGTCTTCCGCCGAAGGAGCCCAGATCCGGATCCCCGCGACGAGACGCACTCGAAGGAGGACTCATCTCGCGGAGAGGCTCCGTAGCGCCGTGCCCTTGGTCGCCGCCCCGCCTCCGGCACCAAGCCCGCCGCGACGCCATCGTCACCCGCGAAGGTTCTCACCGTCCGATCAAGATCCGATCCACGGTGAGCCCACGTTCTCCCAAACCCTAGAAACCCGATTAGATCTCAACCGCTGGATCAAGATCCAACGCCCACGATCGCCACGCGTCTTTGTAGTAGTGTTATTATAGGATTAGATCTCGACCGTCCGATCTAGATCGAACGCCCACGATCATCGAGTAGATTCAACGTGTTAACCCTGGATCTAATCGCGCCGCCGAATTTCAAATCAACGGCCGAGATTGCGCCACGTGTCGGGAAGCTCGACCGCCGCGATCGGGCCGCCGCCCACGCGTGCTGGCAGGCAGGACGCCGACACGCTGGGCCCGCGTGTCGAGGGCCCACCTGTCCGATCGCGCCGTGGACGTCACCCATGACGTCATCGGTGGGACCCACTGCCAAGACCGTGGTCGAGCCCGCCGACGCCGGCTGATGACGCTACCCGAGTGGCCCACATGTCGGGCCGACACGTGAAGTCGTGGACCGAGTCCACGGTGGACCGAGCCAAACCGTGGACCACATCCATGGACCGACTAACGTCAGCCGCCCAATCAGTGGCTGCCATGTGCACGCTGACGCAATAAATGAATTTCCGAAAAAGAAAATGATTTATTAATTCGAATTAAAGATTTCAGATTTTGTTTCAAATTTCAAACGCTTATAACTTTTGCGTTTCAACTCCGATTTGAGTGATTCAAATTTCTAAATTTGTATAAAATTCAGATCTACTCAAATATGAATTTTATTTAATTTTTGGACTAAAATTTTTCTCTATAATATTATTTAATTGATTATTTAAACTTTAATAAATCATAACTTTTGCATTTTAACTCCGATTTGAACGATTCCAGTTCCTAAAAATCCAGAAAATTATGTTCTCTCTGTTTATGGATTTTATTTGGAGTTTTGGGATGTTTTTGCCTATTGTTTATTTGTGTATTGCTATTTGCACGCTTTACGAGTAGACGTTGAAGTCTTGGGAAGGATTCGAAGGAGAAGTGTTGACTCAGGATCCAACTCAAGACCAAGAACAAGTACTTTTTGAAGGCAAGTTGTGCTTTGACCATGTTGATCCTATTTCGAAATCTATTTTGATTTAAACTATTGCATGCTAGTTCAATTAGAAAGATACTTTGTTTAAACATGGGGGTTAGATAAATACCAATTTGCTGTATGACACCTTGATTATTTAAGTATGTGCCATGACCCTTGTCACCCTAGTTGTGGATTACTAGTTGGACATTATTAAATTGCCAACATGGGTTTAGAACGTTGTAGTGTATTGCTTAGACCTGTTACGTGCTCATGACATGAATTTGAACAATCAAATGTTAATATTGACTTAATGATATATCGAACCTGTTTTGGAAAAGTATCATGTGATGTTGATGGCACGTGGTGCATGGTAATCAACTGGGGTTTGATAAACGATTTCGGCCAGGGCATGTGGCAAGAGTAATCAGGTGGGCCAGTTGTGGCATTGGGGATGTTGATTTGGTTCTTCGGGTAGTCTTGCCCTGGTCACTCTAAGGACTTAACCTTGCAAGCCTTTGAACTGGGTCATACTTGCAACCACATGGCTGGAATGGGGCGGCCCTAGTTGACTAAGTCGCTAAGGACTCACTTGTGGAACCTCAGGGTGTCAATTACACCGTTTGTGTGATTGTACGGGGGAGCGTATCGTGGTCGTGGCCGATACCCATCTAACGGTGTGTTGGTCCCATACTTCGCCTTGGCTAAGGGAAGGGATGGTGTAGAGCACGAACCGGAGAGGACCACCTGTGTTGTTTGAGGCTTCCGAAAGGCTTTGTTACGGGAACTCGCCTTTGTGGTGTTTGACTGTATCTTGTGGGTAAAGTGCATAACCTCTGCAGAGTGTAGAATCTATTTAAATAGCCGAGTCCACGGTACTGGACAATGCTCGGGAATTACAGTCAAGGGTTAGATTTTCTCAAAAATAACTTGGATTTGAAAGGTTGGGATGGTTTAATAATGAAGATGATGGAAATGTGGTTTAGGATGGGGAAAAATGTTTATTAAACTTCTTGAAAAGTTATTTACACTTTACTTATTTCTACTGCTTTCGAATCTACTTATATTACTTGTCAAATGCTTGTTTCTTTGCAAATATACCTTGAGCTATTCCTTTGTACCAAGCCATGCATATAGTATATTAGCTTGCATTCTGTGCATGACTTGTCGAGTACCAAGTACTCACCCTTGCCTCAACACAATATCGCTTGAAGAGGAGATCGCACTGACTTTGGAGGAGGAACTCCAAGAGGATCCGTCTACTTAGGGAAGCGAGCCCACCGCTGCCTGTGGTATACTGGATGGCGCCACGATGTTACCTTATTTGATTTTCCGCTGCTATTATTTCTCTTTAATAAGTTTTGCCTTGCGAGGCATATATTTGTAACTTGACCATAAGGTCGAGTAACCAGTTTGGTTATTTAAATAAAGTACTTTGATAATATCGATTGGTATGATTGTGATATTTACCGATGTTAAGACTGTGTGCACTAGCGCGTTCCTGGACTAGTGCTGAATACACAGAGGGTCCGGATTTGCAAATTCGGGGTCCCGACATTATCTTAAGAAGTGCCATCAGGATGTAGTCTCGAGTGGTACACCTATATGATCCTTTGACCTGAGATTCTTATTGATTCTCAGCATGTGTAATTGTATACTTTGGGGCTATCAAACGCTTCACCATAACAGGGGAGTTATAAAGGTAGCTTACAGGTATGCCATGAAACATGACGTGAGATGTAAGAGATCAAGATGGAATTTGCCCCTCATTGATAACGGGAGAGATATCTCTGGGCCCCTCGGTGTGGATGGATAAGGAAAAGTGCATGGCCATGCCAAAGTGATTAAAGAGTTAATCATGAATTATATCCATTACAATGACGAGTGAATTTGTTGAGCTATCACAAGGGTGGCACGCTTCTTGCCTTGAGCTTGACTGATATCGTGTGGCAAAAGGATCCTATGTGAGTATATCAAGGTTCAGCTGATTCGATCATTGTGTACATTCGGGGGTCAATATGTGCTGCTAGGTACCGCTATTGACTTGTGGTCTGGAAAATGGGTTCTCCGGGACCGCGGCTGACTTGTACATGAGCCTAATGGGTCACACACTTAACGGGTTGGATCATGTGTAATGGATTGGATCCATTAGTGGGTTTATGTGGATTTGGATCCTCTAGTGTCTTAATGGATTTCTATTGTAGAAGATCCATTAGTGCGAGCCCTAGTGGGCTTCTATTACAGAAGGCCCGTTAGTGCGCTCTATATAAAGGAGGCGTGGGGGCGTGCGGAGTGATAGTCTCCCCACCACAAGCCCTAGCCGCCACCGCGTCCCACTAAACCCTAGCCGCACGCGTGGGTGCTAGCACACCAGCGCGCGGTGATCCCACCCCGGACGTGTGGATACCGTAGAGGCGTCATCGCTCTTGCGTCGGCGCTGATCGATTCAATCAGCTACATCAACTGTGCGACTACAACGAAGCTTTTGTGACGGCGATCCGCGACGAGGAGGAGGTGTACCACGTCGTGTTCGGCTACGTACTGTGCTTCGGAGCACGCGGGGAGGCTTCACCCACTCTACTTCCGCTGCTAACGTGCTCCAAGGGTAATGCTCCATGATCTCTGACTCACATGTTTCCTAGGTGTTCGCGGTAGAAAAGTTTTGTTTTCGGCTAGCGTAGCACCGCGTTCTCCTTCAGTATGGTCCTTGTTGGTGACATCATGGGCGCAATAGTGCTGCGGTGTTACAGAATTGAACATAAATCTTGAACGGTAAGTTGAAAGAATAATTTGTAAAGAAATTTGACGAATAAGTAAAATAATAAGGAATATAGCATTGAATCATCTGTGGGGTAATTTCTCTAATAAAAAATTGATTATTTGCCACAAAGTTGATGTGCATTTGATGAAATGCCATGCCATGTCTCACTGACATTTAGACACAGGTGCCACATTTCTGTCCAGAAACCTACGATACTACGGCCTTCCAATGTGCAAAGTCAGTTTTAAGTAACTTAATCAGTTATAGCCATCCCATACCAGCCCTTGCGGTTGTATGATTATTTTGGCATGAAAACAACAGGATAGTTCGGTCCTTATATTCACTCGGGTGACAAATCTCCCTTATCTACGTGCAAGTCACATGCACATCCGGCTATTGCCAATATTCACCTAGGTCCAAATCATAGTTTTATTTTCGTTTTTACCAACATATCAGTATCCTTTACTGCCATATCCAACCTTTTTAAATTTCGTAAAAACTCAAGCTTTCCATTCTAAAGCACAACTAAGCATTTGTAGTTATTAAGCGAATATACCCGTTTCACATGTGTCATTCCATAGTCTAGGGTTATCAATGGTTCACATGGCAAAATTTAATGAAGTAGATCCATAATGATAGTTCTAACCATCACATCCCACAATACAGCCTCCTAAGAATATACAGCATGCAAGAAAACTTTTATGAAAGCATTTCTAAAAACTGGGATCAATGTATTCAAGGAGGTGTTTGCCTTGCTGTTCGTTGTCATCGAGAACAAACTTAGACTCGTTAATGGTAGCGTCGGCTACATCGGGTTCTACTCATCATATCACGATACATAGCAAAGAATAAACACCAATAAGGTGAAAGAACATGGATAGAAAATCAAATAATAAGGGAGGAGGTGGCCAACTGATAAAGGGGGCCAGCCGTTCAGTGGTCGTGGACAAGGGACACTACGTCAGGATGGGCCTATAGTAACACGCATATGTGATACTGTAGCTAAAAAAAAGTGTTACTGAGTCCTATTGCAACATATTTGTTTAGTGTTACTATATCCTATGTTGCTATAGAAAGGTCTATTGTAACATGTAACAAGTGTTCTTGTATATAAAAAAAGATGTTGCAATCATGATACAGCAACATGCATCAAATGTGTTGCTATAAATCATAAAGAATACTTTTTTTAGCAAGAGTAACATAGTAGCGTGTGTTGCTATAGACCTTAGTAACATCTTATTTTTGCTAAAGCCACATAGTAGCATGTGTTTCTATAGACCCTAGTAACACATTTTTAGATACAATAATTGAACTTAGTAACACCCTTTTTGAACGACAAGAACACAATGTTGAGCTCTTAAAATAAATTTAAATATCTTTATTATTTTCTTTTTTTTGTGATGTACAAATTGAATTTGATTAATAAAATATCATTTGATAAGCATATATAACACACTTTGTACATCAATAAAAAACACAAATGGCCATAAATGTAACAATCATAACATATTGCATTGCATCAAACAAATAAAATACCAAGTACTTCACACCATTCGATATAATACATAACGATTTGATTTCCAGAGAAGACAAGTCTTTATTCTATGAATCTAAAATACATTGTTCTAAATAAAAAGAATATAAAATATATCTAGTATTGCCTAATCTTCATGAAATTCTTTGCTTCTAGATCCCTTCATGTGGTAAGCAACCAAATGTTTGAATTTCAACCATTGATTTTTTCAACCTGCACAAAAGAATGTATAAACCTTTATGATTGCAATTACAAAATATAATATATGCACTTCATTACAATTGAAGCAAGAAACAAATAACATACACAAAAGGAAGGCCAAGCAATCGGTTTTCCTTCCACATGAGCATCAATATAGAATGAGAAGATCTAGTGTGTTGTATGTCTCTGTTGCAATGTATATATATGCGCATGCACTCTTAGCAGTATGCCTTCATGTAATGCATTATGGTTTCCTGAAAGACTAAAACTCAAGTCAATAACCCGAAGCATTACTCTAAAGGTCAGAGTTCACATGAAAAGATAGATTTGGGAGTTGTGAAGATCACATGTGAGCCAGAATGCCTAGCATTAGACATACAGAATCTAATCTGATCAAAAGATAAACCTAGTGCCTTACACTAAGACCATGAGTAATGGCAGTGATGATTGTAAATCTTTTGGCTGGACAACTGGAATTAATACCTGGAGTGGTATATTCAAACACCTCGAGTCTGCAGGGGCCTATCCTTGTCCACACCACAGAATGTTCCAATCCTACTAGACGTAAGACTGAAGCCTATCCAACATTAGATGGTGAACACACAAGACGTAGCCTACTAGCTTTTAAATCCAGGTTAGCATCAATTTGAAGACAAAAAGTTAAACAATTTAAAATGTACTTTGTGGGGGTGTTTTGCTTCCAGCCGTTCAATAAAGGGCAGATCATCTAACATTTTTTAGTTGCTTCAAAACTTCTAGCTACACTATATCCAACTGTATGTAGCTAATTGAATGCTTACATTATCAAAAGATGACTGTTATATTTAAAACAGTCATTTAGAGTACTACCTCTGTTTATAACTAGGTGTCAGCTCAGACATCGACATAGTCTTAAATACACATCTTTGACCATTAGTATTTCTAATTATGATATATATGCTAATATCATTTCCAGTGTGATAACTCTCAATAGTTTCTGTGTATTACTGGTCAAGGTCAGAGAAGAAAAAGAGAGAAGAGATTTGTGCGGTCGGTCACCTGGTAATCCGTCGTGAGAAGGAATGGGCAGTTTGATAGGAACTCAAGGGAACCCACAAACTGGTAGTTTCTGAGAGGACGCCTCGCAAGACTTGTTCAGACATTTAACTTATTTCAGTGAAGAGTGTATTATTCAGACATTTCCAAGATAATAGAAAATGTGCTCAAGACTTGTTCACTAAGGGCTTAATGCATCTAAGACTGAGAGACACAGAATAGTACAGCCAGCATAGAAAAAAAACATACTGACTAGATATACGGAGACAAACCTTTTAAGGTTCAGAACTTTAAGAATAGCTTCATGTGCCTTTTGGTCCTACAGGGCACAAATGAGATTCTGTATTAAACACAAATGCGGGGGACACCAAGTATGAATTTACTGTAACAAAGGATCAGATGTACTATACCGTTAGCAGCAAAGGAATACACCAAATATTGGAAACATCATACAGAGTGACAATGTTAGCTGCCTGCAAAATACGATTACTCATGAGCTGCCAAGAGCGATTAGTTGCCAAAGCAAATGAAGCTATCCCTGACAACAAAAGTCTACAATTCTACGCTTGTTCGCCTGATATATGTAGGATTTGATCAGCAACATTAAAATAAGAGACTGACAAGCTCATGTAATTATAAACCAACTAGGATCCAGTACAATACATTAAAGGATAAGCCTCATCTTAATGTCATGACAAACAATTTTCATATGATTTAAACAAACACTCTCATGGGTTATTTATGCAAGGTTTTACTACCAGGCTAGAGGATAACCTCTGTCGATCTGACACATAGAAGAAAACATATTAGATTTCCTTATAGAACATTAATTAAGTTTTTATTTAAATATGGATCTAACTCCATGACAGATATATCATTCGCTGAACTCTACAAGAACCCTAGTTCCCAAAAAAACCCAGTTCAATCTGTACTCTCCAAGAACCCTATTTCCCCAAATCCTCAAAAAAAATCGATAAGACCTGATCAATTTTGGCGATCCACGGTGTGTGGCGGCGAGACACCTCGAGTCTACCAGGGAACTTACAGGAGATCGATGCCGATGCAACTGGAAAAGGCAACTGCTGCTACGCCCCCACGAGTCTCTGCAACCAGCGTGCCGCGGCAATCACTACCCGCAACTCGTCAACGACCTGAGCCGTCCTCTTGTACTGCCTTCGCGATGTCCTCCTCGTCTTGCTCCTCGGTGCCAGGTGGGTTACTGGTGGGTAGTTGTGGGGATGAATCTTGCCTGCCGTGAACTACTAGAATAGATGGAAATAGCGGCGTAGAGTTGTGGGGGAGTATAGCATACGTGGTCTACAGGATTAAAGGGGAGAGAGAGAGAGACAAGATTAAAGTGGAGAGACAGTTGTGCGAAAGTTTTTTTGGAGGGTGATCTGTGCGGGAAATAGCGACCGAATTTATTCGCGGGAGCGCTAGGTTGCATCATTGGCCCTAGTAGTTTATTCATAGTTGATTTTCTTTTTCTATATTATTATTTGTTCTGTTTCTAATTTAACGTATGGCTTAATCTACGCTACGTTGTAACAAAGTCTTTCTTTTTTAGTGTAATGATTAAGGTTTCTAATTTCATTCTTAAATCACATCCACGGCACCCGAAAATTTGATGTGATGATTAAGGTTTCTAATTTCAGTATACATATATTTACTTTTTTAAGATGTGATGCATAATGTAGTGTCAAAAAAATTTGGTTATGTATAGAGAGGTTGTTGGTTTATATATATATATATTGTAATTAAGTTATGTGTTACAATCTGTCTCTAAATATGTTACGTTACTGCAGTATTATTATTCACACCTTATACAACTATGTGTTACAATGTTCCTCTGTAACATATATTATGTGTTGCTGTTATAGTTCACTGTAACACTTTTCGCATCTTATGAAGTATGTGTTACAACATGCCTTTGTAACGCAAATTATGTGTTATTGCAATATCTCTTTGTAACACATTGTTCAATGTGTTACAGAAATGTGTTACAGAAGATATGTTTTGTAGTAGTGGGAGGAGACGGCGCGACTCACCGGTGGCGGAGAAGGGCCGGAGTTCGGTGACCAAAATTGAGGAAGAAACTCGTGGGCTATGCTGTCGAGGAAAAAGGAATGAGCTTCATGGAGTGCTCCCAGGACTTTATAGCCAACTCAGGCGGTTCGGCACTTGATCACCGAGGCGCGTTGACAACAGTCAAGGCAGTGCTTCGGGAGCTTCAGCAGCGAGGTATGGGGCAGCATGGTGCAAGTTAGTTCGTGCCAGAGTAGGGCATTGGTGAGGGCTCGGGTCTTGTGAAGCAGTGCTGACTGAGAAAATAAGGCGGCAAGCGGTGGGTTGTGGTTCGCCGGTGAAACCGAGAGGGCAGGGGGAAAGAAAGAAGAAGAAAGAAACGGAAACTGACATGTGGGACTTGGGCCCATGCGACAGCCAGAGAAAGGAAAGAGAGAGGGAGACAGGCGCTGTGCTGGTCGGTGGTCTCCACCTACAGTCGGGCCCACTGGCAGTGAGAGCAGAGTTTAATTCTATCCCATTTCCTTTATACAGTGGTGAGATACATTTATTTCATAGGATAATTCAGCTCATATTTTTTTAAAAGCTTTTAATTTTTGGATCTGATAAATTTATATACTAGCTGTAAAATTTTTAGATTAAAATACCTAGTAGATTAATTTATAAAATTTTGATAACTGGGCATGCACAGATTTTTATTTTTGGCATTTGATTTATTTGAGAGAACAAATTTTATATAAATTTATAAATTGATTATAATGATATGAGTAATCTCTAGTAAAAATTTCAAACTTGTTTGTTGAGTATTTATTTTGTAATAAATCTTTTCATGCATTTCTCAAATTTCTACAATTTCAATTCTTTAATTTTTGAAGGCAGAGAAAATAGATATTAATTTTTTGGATTTTTAGCACAGGTATATGTTCGTGTGAAGAATGTTTGATAAAATTTTCAACTTCATATAAGGTCCCAATTTCTCTACATAAATCTGACAAGGCAGCAATTGCATTAAAATTTATTGTTTTTAATCCTTTATGTTTAATTAAATGCTTCCACATTGATTTTTGGACCAAGGTAAGAGTTATTTCAGAGCAAATTTACTTTGGGGTAAGTTTTTGTTACCATCTTACTTTTACTCTATTACTTCTTCTTACTATTTTCTATATTAATTTTCTTTTAGAACAATTTTCCAAAATGAGAATTAAAGTCACACATCCAGTTGTTTATCACTTTTATATTCTCAAGATGAATATTTTATTTCTGGCCATTCACTACTACAAAATCGGGCATCACAACCGGCCTATTAGAAACGGTTTGGTGCGAACCGGTTGTAATGCTCGCACCAGAAGCGGTTCGTGGCAACAGGCCGAAGAGGATCTCTAGAAGCGGTTCGTGGCACGAATCCCTTCTAAAGCCCCACCTTTAGAAGGGGTTCGTGTCACGAACCCCTTCTAAAGATCTTTACAAGCGGTTCGTGTCCCCAACCGCTTCTAAAGCTTTAGAAGGGGTTCGTGTCACAAACCGCTTCTAAAGCTGGGGCTTTAGAAGGGGTTCGTGACACGAACCGCTTCTAAAGACCCCTTCGAAGGGGTTCGTGTCACGAACCGCTTGTAGAAGCTTGATTTTAGAAATAATAAAAGGAATGCGTGCCCTACTCTATCAGAGAGCACGCGTGGGTGGGTTGGCTAGATGGATGAGGCGAGTCACGAGGATGGAGTGCTGGTCGTGGGTTCGAATCCCATTCCCACGATATTATTACTGTCTTTTACCGCTTAGTGTCGCACCACCACAAGCGGTTCCTAGAACCGCTTATGATACCCTTCGAGGTATCACAACCGATTGCCTAGAAGCGGTTATAAAACCGCTTCTAGAAGTGGTTCCGAACCACTTCTAGAAGCTGGTTCTGTAGTAGTGATTTTTCAGGATGTTACATGGTCCTTAACATAAAGAACAATGCCCCATGCATAACGATGGGCCTTGGCTCGAAGGAAGGATCAAAAGGAATTTCCTTATTTGTTATAGTTAATTATTTGTTATTGAGGGTGATAGATCACTTGTACCTTCCTTTTGGTTTTGTTTATAATATACATAACTAATCTGAGACTAATGATGAGCAATATTAGACTACTCTTCTCCGATATGATTATAGCAGTTTTATATGACATATATATGGGTTCAAGGGTTGTAGCTACTAGCCTTATAGGCAATAGGGTAGTTAGCACAAGCGTGCACTTGGCAAAATCATACATATATTTCCATGTTAGTAATCATTCTTTAACATGAGATGTATCATTGTGTTTGTACTTGTGTTGAAGGGAACCTACAACAGAAAGTTGGTCTTGAAAGGGATGGGGCGGAGGGGGTATCCGGCCCCCACACATGCACTAATCCTGCTTCATTAAATCTATTTCCAAAGCAATGCCAACACTTTTTGTCTCTAGAGCCTCCCCCCATTACTTGCTCATATTTATAAGATCATTGCCAACAGAATACAAAGCCAAACATTGGCACTTGAACTAGATAAATAAGAACATCACGGCGTCATTTCTTTGGCTAGTTAGTAGTTATGCGCGTAAATACACTGGCGGTTCTGATGATCGATGTTATGGTTCAACCGTCCCATTTGGTTGATTGATTATAATTTTTTTGTTTTATTAGAAACATAAAATTTTATATTCTTCGTAATGGATTTGCAACTTCTTCATAAATTAGAGGTAAAAAAGAGGGAGCATTTAATGAGATAACGTTTCCCAAAAGACAAGTAAGGTTATAAAATGATCAAGTGGAGTGTTGTATAAGGAGATCACCGTATGTTCATGCTCTCTAGCTAGCCTTTCGTGTCATTGCCATTATCCTTGATATATAACCACTAGTTGATGACGAACTAATCGCATATTAAGTAGCAATAAAACGGTGTGCGCGCGCATGCATGTGTGCGTGTGCACGCGTGCCTGTCTCGTTGATCAGCTGTAAAGCTACGATCCATCTTGACGAGTAATTACGTGCACGCGTGGGAAGAACTTTTTGATAGGATACCGCCTACAGTTAGGAAATTTGTATTGTCTGCAATTGTGTGGTAAAACACGCGGCTTCACTACTGTACCCCAATATCAGATCAAAAAGAAACTCTTGAGATCCTTATGGTTGCTGAACCGATGTACAAGAGTATATATAGTCCTAAGTATATTGCATTCAGTTACAGACAGTTCTAAAAGATGTTCACAGACGATTTTATGAATCGTTTCTAAACTTGTGTCAGTTCTGCCAACGATGTATCACAGACGATTCTTAAATCGTCAGTGAAACTCACATCACATATGGTTCTAGTAAAGAATTGTCTATATTGTGGTACACATCCCAAACGATTTCTAATTGTAATCGTCTGTAATCCTATTTTTTTCCTTACACCTCCAGCAAAACTTCTATCATTAGTATCTGTTGTTTAAAATTTTCATCTGCTTAGATATTTCTTCAATGACATTTATGAGGCACAACCAATTATAGATTTCGTAATTGAATATCTAAACATAATAGATGCATCGAGGCAACAGCTTGTCTGATCAAGATCATCTTAAAATATGAACATTTGTAGCGTTTTCATCTCCTTTTTTATTATAATATTGATGGTTTCTAAGGCAAAAACCATTTCATTTCATAGTTCGTTCTGAATGATGTCATACTTTAATTTATCGCTTTTATCCTCATCCCCGAATGAGATACCATGGACAACCTAGCTTCTTCAATTATAGAGTTCATTAAGTCATCATATAGAGTTGATTAACTCATCGTATGAATTAATCAACTCCATATGATGAGTTAATCAACTCTATACGATGACTTAATCAACTCCATAATTCAAGAAGCATGACAGCATATGGTATTCTCATTCGGCGATGAGGATAAAGTGATAGTGATAAATCAGCGCATGACACCTTTCAAAATAAACTATAGAATGAAATGAATTTTACCTTAGAATCCATCAATATTATAATAAGAAAGGAGATAAAAGTGTTACAAAATTTCATATTTTAAGATGATCTTGATCAAACAAGCTGTTGCCTCAATGCATCAGGATGTTTAGATATTCAATTACAAAATCTATAACTGGTTATGCCTTATAAATGTCGTTGCAAAAATATCTAAGCGGATGAAAATTTTGAACAACATATACTAATGATAGAAGTTCTGCTAAGGAGTCCAGAAAAAAACATTTGATTCCATAGTTGAAGGCAATAATGGGGAAAGGTCGAAGCTTCATACATTTGGTGCTAACTTGCTAACTATTCACACGAGTCATTGGATGAGATCTCAATGAATCAGATTCATCCCTGATCCATGGATGTTATACTTATAAAATATCTCCAATTTGATTTCTCTAAATCTCATCCAATGGCTTATGTAAGAAATTTAACAAGTTACTATTTATAATAGGTTTTCACTAGATACATATTACGAACTTGCATGTGTTAGATTAAGTGGTTGAGTCAGTTGATAGACTTTAGCCTAGTACTAGAAAATACATATTGATTGCTTAAGAAAGTTATATTGAGTAGAGGACCAAAGAGAGTCTAACTAACTTTAAGAGTCCATAATTTTATGAATTCCTTTTGCTGAGCATCATAATCAAAAATTTTAGCAAGATAATCGAACCTCTTATCACCTCTACATTTGGGTCAAGTTATCACAATTGAGCTAAACAATTAATTAAGCAAATAAGACCTTGAACCACCACCTTCTTAATTATGCACAACAGAGTACTTATAATTAATTTTTATTGTCCAAGAGAATAAGTTTTTAAAATATGTTCAGTTCGGCCAGAAAGTAGACAAGCAACCAAGCCACAGCATACATCAAACATACACACTGATATGATTTGTATTGACATACACAGTTCATTAAATCTAGTTAATTTGAGTACAGCATAAAATAAGCAATGCTATTCAAAAAGCACCATTCAACTACTAGATATAAGAAAAATACCTCACATATTTATCAATCCATCAACTTTCAACTATATGACTTTGTCCGTCATTTATTTTGGATGTGAGAGGCTCAGTAGCAACAATAAAGTATATTGAATATCAAATGCATTGTCACGTGAAAACTAATAGAACTTGAATCAATTGTACAGTAGTGTCATTCACTAACAATTACACTTGTAAATATTTTACACATTCTACTAAAAGTCAAGAACACTATATAGACCTCACTGTCACACTCACCTTTGTAGACTGTCATCCACCGCAAGAACATGGAACCGGGGATATAGAAAACACCATGAAATGCATCACCCACCACATCAAGCAATTACCATGTCCTCCCAAGAAAGCAAGATCCAACCGGATCAAAACTCGGTGCAATAGTGCCAACTGCCAAGCAAGATTGGGGTAGGGTTTGCTCAAAACCCCAAATCCCCAAATTCCCATGAGAGAGAGGTTAGGTTGAAGTGAGACCTTGGGGATTCATGGTGCCGATAGATGTTGTGACCGTGAGGGGGAGACAACAAGCATTGGTTCCAGACGGCATTAGTGGTGGAGTGCCGCCGACGCGGGGAGGACGGCAGGGAGAACGGCGGGGAGGCGTGGGGAGGTCGCCGAAGAGAAGTTCGCCGAGGGTAGGGTTTGGGGAGGCGAAAACCGTTGGGCGCTAATGTGTATTGGGTGCTAATGTCTACGCGAGAACCTCGATATGTTTATATAGTCTCAGGTCATATCTCAGACAGTTTGTGGTTAGAATCGTGTGTGATCTGTAGATTTCACAGATGGTTTTAGTTTATAACCGTCTATGATATCTACAGTAGTCATCACAGACGGTTTGTGGATAGAACCGTCAGTGATGATGGTCTCATTACTGACCCTTCTAGCCAAAAAATCGTCAGTGATGACTATGAAGTGTCAAATGTAAGTCTTTTTTAGTAGTGAGTTAATGTAGGAGTACTTTTAAACTTCCAAGATACACTTGGCATGTCAATGTTAGCACACCTGGAGAGCTGGACTTAGTGCAGATCCACATTGAAATGATCTAGGAATATTCCTTATTAGTACATAACACTCTAATAAAACATGAGCCGTTACTTTTAACAACTCTAGATATATGCCTCAGTTTATGTTTAATTGTAGAAAGGTGGCTAGCTACCAAGTGATATATAACGTACTGTAGTATAAAAGCAGAATCCTATGCAAGACATGAGGTCCAGAGATATGCTCTTACAAATAGAATATCGGAGACTATGAATGATGCCTAAAGCTAGATAGCTATGGTTATTAAAATGATTAGATGTTAATTTTGCGGTTATCCCTTTCAGTCATGCTAAACCTTGAGATATGATTATTAAAGGCAACTTGGAACAAGGCTGCAGAAACATGGATGTGTATCTGCAGGGCTTTACTTCGTGCGGAATTATAGCTAGGAAGTGACTAAGAGCTTGAATGGTGGGTGTACATCGTGATATGATCCTTAGTTATGTAAGTTAAACTAATCAAAGCCCCTTTAAACCACTTGAAGGCAAAGAGGATAATTCTCCCTGTGATGTGCCAACGAGATCAATTAATTTACCTTTTACTTTCTCATACATTCACTAGTCTCTGTGGGTGCTTATATGTGTATAGTTCATCAAGGACCTATATTAGAAATGCAAAATATAAAGGGCCTATATGTAAATATTTCAACTAGGAAATGTTAGTGTGACATATGTATACATGCGAATACAACAAGGAATAAGGGTGACATATATATGTGCTTATTTAAGGCGTTATTTTGGGTGTAAGGGTGAGTTTTCTCTAAGAACTAGAAATCGCATCACAATTAACTTAGGTGAGTACAAATTTATGGTGACTTTTAAGCTGAAGCTGAAACTAAATCAAAGACTAAAGGCTACCATTGAATTAAAAGAACCTCCAATCAAGCAAGGTGCACCATTAAAAAAAGGTTCAAGATCTAAGTAGTGTGTGCTTGGGAATTTGTAATACTTCACTGACATTTTAGACCCTTTAGTGGGAAATAGATATCGGAATATCATCTCATATATGATCCGTCCGAAAATAATCATCAACTGTAAACCAAATTAATATTCCCACACACAAAGAAACCAAATTAAACATTGCAAAATTAAAGAAAAAAAAAGCTCGATGCTTGACAACATGTAGTTAGAAGCAATCAAAAGAAACGACAATTCACAAAAAATGGC
This sequence comes from Rhipidocladum racemiflorum, assembly GCA_036346355.1. Lineage (NCBI taxonomy): Eukaryota > Viridiplantae > Streptophyta > Magnoliopsida > Poales > Poaceae > Rhipidocladum > Rhipidocladum racemiflorum. The sequence continues at coordinate 56,064,842 of CM070581.1, read as the reverse complement.
ATCTTGCACTACCAAAACTCTCGCCTATATGAACATATAATACTTTCTAAATAATATAGACGTATTAAGTTGTCAAAATATATACAGGAGTATATGTTAAACTTACCCACATCATTAATATCATAATTTGTACCTAAATCTAAACCGCACAAAAATCTACGGTTGTCAATTTGCAAAATCAAAATTTTACATCACTGCAAATAGTGGTATGAGTAAAAAAAAATAGCATATGTGCCTCTTTCAAATTATGAGATAATTAATTCTATAGGGAATGATTCTTACTATTATAATAAAACTTTTTTATAAAAAATATATTTAGTTAACTATCTTAAATTTTGAAAAAGATATACTTCATCTAGTTAAAAAAAAGTGCCATTTTTACCACACTACTTACATTGTAATCTGTTTTTCTAAAAACCTGATACTCCCTTTGTTGTTTTTCTATAAAGCGTATTTAATTTGATCACACATAAGAAAGGGTTTTGATAAGTTTCATCCGGGTGTTTTCTTTAGCGACCATCATCTAAATTCCTGGCCATTAGATTTGCTTTCAGATCAATGCACGGCCCGCCTGAATTAGAGGTGGGTTGATCCTACGGATGTGTGTTTTGATCGTACGGTCCAAAGTTTGAATGTTTTTTTGGGACAAAAACATCCGGATGATGCCTATACACTCCCAGAAAGAAAACTTTGGAATGAGAAAGTAGACATAAAATATCTAAAATGATTACTGAACCCTTGCATTAAGTGCTTTGGAAAGGCGGTTGATGATGGTATGCGTGAGTTGTCGTATATAATTTCGGAAAGGGAATGTAATAAATAAGGCTAAAAAGGAAAATAGCATTAAATCTCTGGACATATATATGCAACAAGCTTGCTGGCCACACAAATCGAAAGGAACGGTGTAACATTATAATGCCGTGAAAGAATCTATTGCGACAAATCTACTCACATAATGTTGGAACACTAAAGTTTTTTAGTATTTTGTTGCATAATTAATGGTATCAGAACGGAGTTTTAATCTTAGTTTTACGCTTGCCCCGGGGAAGACCACTGCGCCTCGGGTCAGACCAACCAAATCAGGGGATGGACACAACGGGCGGCGTGGAGAAGTCGCGGTTCGACACGCCGTCGAGCGAGATGAGCGGCGAAAGACCACCACTGAACATGCTAGTGTTGCGCAAGATGGGCGATGCCACGAGCTGGCGCTACGGCGATCGGGGAAAAAAAAAGCGACGTAAAGAAAAGATTAAAGGCGGCGGCGGAGGAGGGCAGCACATGGACGTGCTCAAGAGCCTGCTGGCTCTTAAGCGTCAGGCTGCGCGTCGCGGGGGACTGACGTACGGGCAGGCGACCAAGGAGCTGGAGACGGCTGTGTGGCTGTCGTGTGTGCGCTGGTGGAGCTCATCCTTGAAGTGCTTGCCGTGACACCCCCAACTCCCAAGGACAACCTGGTGACGTACGTGACGTGCAGCAGCGCAGAGTGTTCCCGTGGAGGTTCATGCAGGAAGGACAGAAGAGAGAAAAAGAAAATAAGAGAATAAGCAAAGTCATTACGCAGGAAATTAAAAGAAAAAAATACTAGATGTTGTGTTGCAACACATAATTTTACACGGACAAACTGAAATACAGAAAATTTTGTTGGTCAATTAAATTAGTCTGACTGCACGCGTTCTGGAAGGATGGTGCTTTCTTCACAGGAGTTAGTATTATCTTTAATGAAACCTGTTCCATTATTATGCAACAAATATGAAAGCTAGGGAAAAACAAATAAGACTGTAGCATTCTTGTATAATTAACATGATCTTCAACTATAACCATTTCATATTTCATATATTATAAATCTTTTTTTATATAAAATATAAGTTAACTTCAAAGAAGAGAAGTGTGCTGCAAGTTCATCCATTGAATAATGGGTTTTGATAAGTTTTATCCGGATGTTTTCTTTAGCAACCATCATCCAAAGTTCTGGCCATTGGATTTGCTTTCAGATCGATGCACATGCCCCCCCCCCCCTCTGAATTCAAGGTGGGTTGATCCTACGGATGTGTGTTTTGATTGTACGGTCCAAAGTTTGGATGATTTTTAAGACAAAAACATCCGGATGATACGTATACACTCCCATGAATAATTGAAAAGGAGGAGCACTGAACTTAGAGCCTAGCTAGAGATGTAAAAAAAAGTCAGCATTTTCTGTTGTCGCTAGTCCTGCCAATCTCTTTTACAAGTGTGGGCGCCCCATCCATGTCTTGCCATCTTATGTTCATCAGTAGTGAGATCCAAAAGCAAAGCACTCATATGTTGCGAACTGCAATGATTTAATGGTTCGTTATTGCGTGAGTCTTTCTTTGTGGCTATGACATCTAAGGTGAATGACTTTGACTTCAATAATTTATCTCAAATATTCATGGTTCAATCGTGCTTCATTGGTGATTTCAACATCGGTGATTTAAACACTGCATTGCTATATATATATATATATATATATATATATATATATATATATATATATATATATATATATATATATATATTCATTGCTCTACACAAACAGGAGATCGACGTGTGAAAAGACTAGCCTTTTATTTTCAATAAAAAATATTTTTTTCCTAATTAGAAAACTAAAGGATCAAATGTTATACCTTATATTTAACTTCATATATAGCATGGAAATGCAGTCAACAAATCACTACTTTTAATTGTAGAGGTGAAACCATGAAGGATAGGTTGTCTACAGGCACAGAATATGAGGCATGATCAGATGAAAGGCATCACTTTCAGAGCTGCAATGTTCGACGTTGGCTTCTTGTGGCCGCATGTTTTATCCCTGACTTTAACTTGCCTATATTTATCTTATCATCGTTGCATCGATCCATCCATACGTGCCCACTCTTTTACAAAGCAGTATCCTTTTCTATTAAGCTTTCACAAGAATAAACAGCCAAAAATATAATCTTTTCTCCCAACTCATTTTGTGTTTATCAAAGCATGCACCAGATTCTTGCCTTTACCAACCTGATGAGAAGAGAGAGAGAGAGAGAGAGAGAGAGAGAGAGAGAGAGAGGGTCGGTGAGATGGACAGGAACTTATAGTTTACTTCTCTGACTGTTTGACGTTGCCAAGCAACAAGGTTTACTTTGAATCTATCTGATAAGACAAGAAAGAGACAAGTGTGTAGCATACATCCATATATCACTGTGTCTAATTAAATCTTTACACCCCAACACTGTAATGGATGGTTCTATCAGCCACAGGACCCTAGAATTAAGACCAAACAATTCTAAATCAACAATGAGATCAAATCAGTTAGTTTAGTTTTTAGTTAGGCTATTAGTTTTTTTGATGGTTCTATCAGCAATTCTAAACCAACACTGTAATGGATGGTTCTATCAGCCATAGGACCATAGAATTGCGAGGGGTTTTGGGGTGCTCCCTGCGAAAAAAATGGAATGTAGTTTTTTTTATGCTTTTTTGAAAATTAGGGACCTATACATAATTGTCAGGAATCCTACAGGGGGCCTTTTTGCAAAACGTTCCATGTTTAATACAAAACCAAATTCAGATTCTTTTCATTTTTTGGGCCTTTTTGCAAAAAAAAAAATGGATCTGGATATAATTTAAGGAATTTTCGGGAGGCCTTTTACAAAAAAACATGTGAAATACGGTTTTTTGAGGCTTTTTTTTTTGTAAATAGGGACCTATACGTAATTGTCGGGAATCCTAGGGGCCTTTTTGCAAAAAGAACAGGCACCACAGCACCACGCCCATGTGAGCTATCACTCATGCCACGGGAAAAAACGTGCGGGTGAGACGCTAGCACGCGACCAGGGAATCGAACATGGGCGGCGGCTTCGGCAACGAGGCTCTCTCCCACTTTGCTACGACACCGGTTGTGTTACACAGTGGAATCAAATTACTTGAGATGCACTAGTGAGCGAGCCAAACGGGTGATACGGTGCAACGGCGAGCGGCTATGTCGCCCGAAATCAACGTGGATGGCGTGAGAGGCCGGAAGTCTTGGAAGTTTAATATACGGAGTATCCTCGTAAATAGTGTATCACTCATTTCTTCCAAATTACAATGGTTATTAGAAAATGTTTTAGTACAAAAAAGAGTTTCACAACAGAAATTATGACTTAATGTTTCCTTTTTTTCAGGAAGTTGGTGGCAAATCCAGGAATATGTCACATCAAGGCACACTGTGATATATAGTCATTTTTACCCTCTCTATCTTGTAGAACAAGTAGTGTAGGGGTGCTTCCAAGTTTTAGACCAATTATTTGCTTGATGCTTCAGGTGACTGTTTGTAATTAACTTCGCTTTCATTGTTGGCCATTTTCATCCGGTAACTAACTACATGGTATTGCATGCATGGAATCTTTCATATGCTAGTGCGCCTTATCTGGAAAGTTACCGCAATGAATTATTGCCAAGGGAATTATATATCACTTTGATGTGATAAGACCAAGTAGACCTGAGGAAAAAAAAACTACGCGCTTTCTAGGACAGGTTGATTTTGGGCCCAGGTCCCATTGACCGTACGTAGATCATTTTACTGGGTTGTCTAATTTTTCTTCAAAGAAATGTTATTTGTACAAACTAATAAAAACAAAAGCCAGAGACACAACCCTTTGGGATCAAGACAGTAATTAAAGAGACAAAAAAGTGCTGCACCATTATTTTTTAAAAAATAAGACATGCTTATCTAGAATATATTATAGGAATTATGTAACATCCCAAGTTGTACCACAAATTAAATATTGAGTTGAAAAATTATTCCCCTGCACTTCTATGAGTTTTCAAAAATTTCTGGGTTTTCAATAATTTTCTGCATTTAATAAAATACTTTTTTACCCTTTCTAGCTGCTGTTTTTAAACTTTGATAATTTATTCAAAACTGTACAAGGTCTGAAAATATTTTATTTAGGTTCTCAATAATCTAATGTGCCTCTCAAAATGGTTTTATGCATTTTTGAGCTAGGTTACTATTTTCGCAAAATTAGATACTACAACTTGTATTAAAAATAGAGGCAATAAAAGAATTTCTGAGAAAAATATAGAACTGATAAACTTCTAGAAATTATACATACCATGACTACCACGCCAGGTCCATCTACAAAAATTTTCATAATTTTTGGAGCCCCGTAGCTAAGCCTAAAAATTCAAAAAATAATTAATTCTAATCAAAAACCAAATTTCGAATACCGTCTCTCTCATTGACAGTCTGGGCCACCCATCAGTCCTCTCCGACTCACTAACACTGCTACAGATCTGGCCTTCCATACCGGCCCAACAGTACCGGTTATGCATGAACCGGGACTGACATTTACATCAGTCCCGGTTCAACGATCTACAGGTCCGGGGGGATCATCAGTACCGGTTTTAAAGACCAACCTGTGCTGATGTGCTCACATCAGTACCGGTTGGTTACACCAACTCGTACTAAGCAATGTAACCAACCGGTACTGATGTTCGTGTTATCAGTACCGGTTGGTTAAACCAACCGATGCTAAGCAGCCTCCTCGGCTCCTGTGCTTCTTAGTACGGGTTGGTGTAACCAACCAGTACTGATGTTAGCACATCAGCACCGGTTGGTGTGTTTGACCGGTACTAATGCGTTTCGTCTCCCGCGCCCCTCGATCCCACGCGCCTTTACAATGAAACTCTTAATTTGTGTTCATCCGAATTCTTATTTTCCGATCCAGCCTCCTATAAAATCATCAGATCGAGTGAGGAGGTAGACGTACTGATGATCGTTAGTTAGCCCTATTAACTATGGCAGCTCCTTCTCCTTCTTCTCCCTCTGGCGCGCCATCACCACCACCTCCAAAGGAGGAGAAGCGGGAGAAGGACGTGGAGGAGGAGCGGGAGGAGGAGGAGGAGGATTGGGTCTGCGGGGGGAGCGCGACGGAGGAGGATGACAATGATGAAGACGTCATCCACCACGACGACCGCCCCCCTCCTGACGACGACTCCGACGACGACAGCCCCCCCGACAGCAACGACGAGTGGTGGTATGGGTGATCGCGCCACCCACCACCCGCGCGCCGCTATGTATATTATATATATTGTAATTAATTAATATAATATGTAATGTTTTATGTTATGAATTATTAATATAATATGTAATGTTTTATGTAATGAATTATTAATATAATATATAATGTTTTACCTCCCCCTTCTTGAAGCTCCGCCGCCTCTACCATTAAATTGAAATATTCAAAAAAAATTATGAAACATAAAAAAAACATTTAAAAAAATTATGCCACAATGAGAAAATCGTTCAAAAAAACGGCTTCGAGAAACATTCAACTGGACAGTGAAGATCAGGAGAAAATCGGAAGAAAAATTATGAAAGTATGATTCGAGATGAATGTACACATATAATTTTCACGTATCCAATTTTAATATTTAAAAATATATCGATAGTCAAAGTTTTGAAGTTTGGCCATCACTATGTCCAAAACGTCAGCTTTTTTGAAGACCGGAGGGAGTAGTAACATTGGATTGATTTTTTTTAAAAAAAGTGTAATAGAAAACAACTTAGATACCTCACTTAACAACATTGAAAGACAAGAGATGATGCTCTCTCCAGCTCGCAAAAACTTGTCGGTTTGAGATATGTGTAGTCAAAATTTTGAAACTTTAGCTATGAATATCTTTATAAATATTTAGATTAGATGCATGAAAATCATATGTTCATCTCGAATCGTACTTTCATAATAGTATAATTTTAAGAATTTTTTTATGTTAAAATCGATCAAAATCGGAAGAAAAATTATGCCACAATGAGAAAATCATTCAAAAATTATGTCAATTAGAGGTTCAACGGTTACAACGCACATCAGTACCGGTTGATAAGACCAATCGGTACTGATCTCTACCATCGATGCCGGTTACATCAACCGCATGCAATCAATCACATCGATGCAGTTCGGGAGATGAATCGGTACTATCTATCGGTTCAACGGCTACTGGGGGGATATCAGTACCAGTTCAAGTAACCAACCGTCACTAATGGTCTAACATCAGGGCCGGTTGGTACGTTGAACCGGTACTAATGTCAGACCAATTTAAACTTCTTCGTCCTCCCGCTCACTGTCAGAGCAAGGACAGTTCATCGCGCGAGAAGAACAGGAGCTTCGGCCAAGAGCTTCAAGGGAGGGGAGGTGCTGCCAAAATTTCAAAATTTTTGTCATTTTACTCGCAACCAAGGTAACTAAGGTTAGTAACATCATTCCTCACTACATTTGGTCTTAAATGGAGCCGCTTCTTTGCTTGAATCATGCATGAAGAAATTTTGATTTTTTTCCCCATAATCGATGAAAGATTATGAATGTAAAGATCTAGCTCGATCTTTTCAAGTAGGATACAAAAACTTGTTGTGTAAGCTTAGAATTTGCTTGTATTATAATATAGCTCGCATTTAAGGTGTGGTTCTGGCTCAAATTTATGTTTTAGTTTCATCGATCGATGAAGGATGGGGTTTGGTTGCACGTAGTTGGGGAAATTAAGAATGGTGCATGAAAATCATGGAGTTTGGGATCTTCAAATGGCAATAGTTATGTGAAAAAGTAGAAATTTAAATTCATTTGTGAATTAAAATAATATCAGAAATATAAATGGCTTTATAGAAAATAACCGCCAAGTCCTGCATAATGTAGATGGATTGGCGATGGATGTACATTGACCGACGCTCCCCGGAGTTCTTGCAAGGTTTTCAAGCTTTTCTTCGTGCGGCCGATGCTCACATGAAGTCAGGCTACATATGTTGTCCATGCATAGACTGCAAGAATGAGAAGGAGTGGCCAAAATCCAGCCACCTTCACTTCCATTTTCTCTCAAGAGGTTTCATGCCAAACTATACTTGTTGGACCAAGCAAGGTGAAGAAGAGACTATACGGGAAGATGGTGAAGAAGAAGAAGAGGGGGACAATAATATACCAGATGCTGTCCAACACCGTTCGTTCGAAGATACATTGGGGGAGTTTGGCGATGATGACCTAGACCAGATGCTGCTTGATGGAGAGGGAGAATACACCGATGAAAGACATTACAAAAAGTTTCAGCGCCTGCGAGAGGACCATGAAACACTATTGTACCCAAACTGCCTACAGGGCCACAAAAAATTGCATACCACACTAGAACTGATGCAATGGAAGGCGACCAATGGATTTTCTGATAAGGGATTCGACAAGTTGTTATGCCTCATAAAGAAGTTGCTTCCAGATGGTAACACGCTGCCTGAAACTACGTATGACGCCAAGCAAGTTGTCTGCCCTTTGGGGTTGGAGGTACAGAAGATACATGCATGCCGTAATGATTGTATCATTTATCGCAATGAGTACGAGGATTTGGAAGCTTGTCCGGTGTGCAAAGCTTCGCGGTATAAGACCAGGCGTGATGACTCAAGTGAGGAAGATGGGCAGCGTATGAAGAAGAGACCCCTAGCTAAGGTGGTGTGGTATTTCCCTATAATCCCCCGGTTGAAGCGTTTATTTGCGAACAAAGCGCATGCCCAGATGATGTGCTGGCACAAAGAAGATCGTAAGGATGATGGAAGGCTAAGGCACCCCGCGAGCTACACTCTTAGCAAGGAAGAGAGAGCGAAAGGACAACATTACCTCCACCCCGCGAGCTACACTCTTAGCAAGGAAGAGAAAAAAAACATGATTAAGTTCTTGAGCAGCGTGAAGGTCCCTTCTGGATACTCCTCGAACATAAAGAGACTCATAAACACGAAAGAGAATAAAATCGTACACCTGAAATCCCATGATTGTCACATGTTGATGACACAGCTGCTCCCAGTGGCGGTGAGAGGTATTTTGCCGGACTGGGTACGAGGGACAATCATAAAGTTGTGCTCGTTCTTCAACGCGGTGTCACAGAAGGTCATCGAGCCGAATAACGTATCTCAGTTGCAGCATGATGTGGTCGATAGTATGGTCAGCCTTGAGATGATCTTCCCTCCGTCCTTCTTTGATATTATGGTCCATCTCATGGTCGACGTTGTCAAAGAGATAGAAATTCTCGGACCCGTTTTTCTGCATAGTATGTTCCCATTCGAGAGATACATGGGGGTCCTAAAGAAGTATGTTCGCAACCGGTCTCGTCCAGAAGGTTGTATTGCACAGGGTGTTGGCACAGAGGATGTGATTGTAACACCCCGGCATCTAGTATGCCCGAATGCTGCCAAACATAGACTAAACAACATCTAAATACCACAAATAAAGATAAATTACAACAAAGGTGTAAATGCTAAAACCGAAAATTTCGGCAGCATCTCCTTTGTTTTTCCATGAATTGAAGCAACAACAATACTATGACAAGATATAGCAAGATATGAGACATCTAAAACAGCATTAACAATGGATATAGCAACATCTTAAATCAATAAAACCAAGTCCAACCACTCCTCAAACCAAAACGAAGCAATTGAGGAAATCAAGCACATAATTTAACCATACACCAAGACTCATGGCACTATTCTTATTATCATGAATTCAAACGATTAAATTGTCTATAAGTATGGAGCAACGTGTGGAAGTGTAGCTAATGCCCTCTCCCGCATGCCGGTTTCATGGTACCTAAAAACAACATAAAACACAAGCGTGAGTTCATCACTCAGCAAGCATATTGCAATGGATCATAAGAACAAATCAATGCCAACATCGATACATACAATACTTAACATCATGATCAAGTCATAATTTCATATACAACATCATAACCATGTCTCAATCTCATTGTACACATTTCATTATCATCATCATGTATGCAATGCAATGCACATGTCTCCTCGAAGCACATACCGGTATTGCCGAGTGCACACCCGTCGGTGTGCACCCTCTTTCCCCTTCCATCCCGAAGATGAAGGGTGCCTACTCCTCACTTCCATTCACCACGGTAGATGGAATCACGAGTTAGGTCTTACTCAATGGCGCTCCGGATTAGTCATAACTTTCTCACCGACCTTACCGGACTAGTTATGACTTTCTCACCGACCGGGCCAGTTTTCATGCCATGTATGTGTGACACTACGGAATGGTGTGACATTATTTAATGTGAATGTTGAGGTCAAAAAACTTTATGAAATGTGAAATTAAGGTTAAAACCATAAGGTATGGAGGTTAATAGCGTTTCCGGGCCGTTTCCGGGAATTTGGGCCTTTCCGGGGAGTTTTGGGCCTAAGAGAAGGGGTCGTAGGCTTTGGTGGGATGGAGTTTGAGTCCAATTGGGAGTAGGAGTCCTGGTTGGGGGCCTCCCCCTACCCTTTATTGTGCCCCCACCCCTGCCCCTTGCGCCCCCAAGATGCCCTAGTCGCCCCCACACCTCTCCACCTCCTCCTTGTGGCGCCTCCACCTCCCCCATTGCTCCACCACCTCTCCACCACCCCTCCACGTCCCTTGCGGCCCCTAGGGGAGTTATCCACCTCAACACCTCGAAGATCCATCCGTTGGAGCGCTCTGCGATGAGGAGATCCGGCGGAATTGGAGCGAGGAAGGAGATCGCGCGAACAGGGAGGAGATCCGTTGGGTTTTCGGTCATCGGGCGAAGGTATGGCCATGGGATTCCTTCGGGTTGGTCTAGGATCTGTTCTAAGGGTTATTATCATATTTTTAGGTCAATTGGTGGTGCTGGAATTGAGTAGATTAGATGAAATCTAGAAGTTGCCACGTTCTCTGTTTCGGGCAGCATGAGCAATCGACCTAGGGTTTGGGTTTTTGCCAAATTAGAGTCAGAATTTGGTCATACAGCTGTTGAAGAAGTTGTAGGTAATTTCAATACCTTTCAGTGGGTATAAAGAACGTCCAATTCCGCCCAGCCGTTTGAAAGTTATGATCGTTTTACCGAACGTATTAAAATCTGTGACGTGATTGGAGCAGAACACGGTATTTTGTAGATTAAACAACTTTAGAGTCCGAATCAGTCTTTCTGTATACTTAGAAAAAGTTAGGAAATTTCCTAAGCTACACGAGGATGTATTCTTTTATTCGATTCGGAGTATTAGAACCCGAGTTATGCCTTTTGGAAGGCTGCTGTCCCGTTGGGACAGAACCTCTGTTTTTGGGTTTAGCAAGTAGTTTGCGATGTCGGGTTAGAAGAAGGTTTGCCTACTGTTTTGTGGACATGTTTGTGAGTGTTTGGTACTTATGTGCAGGTGGTGTGACCCCGGGAGTGCCTTCTACTTCTCGCCAATCCGACGCCCGTGGTTGAGGCAAGTGTATTGGAATGGGTAGCGGGTTGTAGTTGCTAGATTGGTTGAGATTGAATTTGAATACATGATATGTTCACATGCCATGCCTTAATGATTGCCAATGATATGATGAATATGTTTATTATGTTATGATGCCATGTGGTAGTGTACAAGTTATTTATGATGTTGGCATGTTACATGGCCCGGGCGGTGAGAAAGTCATAACTAATCCGGGGAAGGTCGGTGAGAAAGTTATGACTATTCCGGAGAGCCAATGAGTAAGTCCTACATCGTGATTCCATTCATCGCGGTGAACGAAAGCGAGGAGTAGGAACCCTCTATCTTCGGGATGGAAGGGGGGAGAGGGTGCATACCGACGGGTGTGCACTCAACCATACCGATATGAGTTTCCAAGGAGACATGAGCATCGCATCGCATTGCATACATAATGATGATGATATTGATATGTGATCATGAATGAGATGATAGACATGATATGAGTGGTTGCAGCCATGTAATTGTTTTTGTGTACCATTGCAATATGCTTGCTGAGTGTTGAACTCACGCTTGTGCTTTCTTGTTGTTTTAGGTACCTTGAAATCGGCATGCGGGGAAGGGAAATAGTCACACTTCTACACGTAGCTTCACTCAATTGTCCCTCAAGTCGTTCAATTGGGTTTTGACAATAAACTAGTGTGATGCTTATTGCTTTATGGTTTAGCTTTGCGATATGAGAGTCTTATTATTCGTTTGGCTCATGGAGGCATTGAATGTTTGGAATTAGACTTATTTGGTCGTCATACCTTTAATTATTGCTATTTTAGATGTCTCTCATATTGCCTTATATTGCTATGCTATTGTGTTTCCTTCAATTCATGTTAAAACAAAGGAGATGCTGCCGAAATTTTGGTTTTTAGTATTAGTGCCTTTGCTGTAATGTACTTGTAATTGTGGTATTTAGAGGTTGCTTAGTCTATGTTTGGTAGCATTCGGGCATATTAAATGCCAGGGTGTTACAGTTGGTATTAGAGCGGGCTGTAGGTCCTTGGAATGTGTATTTTTAGTGTCATACCTTAGTTTACAACTAAAATGTGATGTGGAATAACTTAGAAACATGGCTTAGGTTTCAACTAAAATTCTGTCATAGGATAGCAACATTAAAAGTTGCAAAAGTGGTATAACTAAATCTAAAATTTGACACACAATGGATGCACAGTAGGAAAGGGTATGGGTATCGTTTCTTTACGCTTAAATGTTGTATTTAAGCTATGATGTTGAATGCTTCATTTGATAATGCATGTTGCTATGTCTATGAGATAAATGATAGAATTGTTCTTGTTGTTGTGATAAAGTGGGGTTTTGGTGCCGAAGGGTTTCGGCCACCTCTCTTATTTCATAGTAAGGGTGAGGTTTGACGGTGTGGCCGGTTAGCGCCATCACCGAAGAACTATTAACCCCTGTAGGAGAAGAGTGCTTATCCTTTCTGTCGTAGATCGGGTAGTTGACTGGAGTCAAATAGAAGAGTTTGGTGGTGGATTCCTTTGTATGTTCTTTACCGTTCTGACGGTCGGTTTTGGTTGTTTTTCTTGACTTTAGTTGATTGAAATCAAAAGAAAAATGTTTGGGATTGGATTTTTTCGCGGAGAGTCCCTTCGGTGTTCCTTGGTTTTGTCCTCCTTGGTTGAAGACGAAGAAGAGGAATTTAGCGTTGCGCCTTTTTAGTCGCCTTTTGGCTTGGACACCGGTTTTGTGGGTTGCCTTGCAAAGAAAAGTATAGTTTTGGTTCTTTTGTGTCTTACTCTGAGTTTAAATGAAGTTATTGAAGCGTGTGCAAAAAGTTAAGTTGTGTCGATTTATGTTTTGTGCCTTTGTCCGCAAAGATTTATTTGATCTCTTGGTTCCCTCCTGTGGGAGTCTTTGAGATTGAAAAGTGTTTTGGAGACTTCCTTTTGCATGACCAAGTTTGGGTTTGTCTCATTGCAATTTTGAGAGTCAAGTTTCCTTATGAGTTTGGGATGAGTTTTAAAACTAAAATGCTGCAAACAAAGTAAGTAGTCTTTTGACTGAAATCGTTTGTCCCTAGTAAGAATTGTTGTTTAGCATGTTATGTAGCATGTACCAATGTGGTTTATGGGATGACGTATTGTTAAGTTAATTTGTGAGTTTAAACAAGTCAATGTGGTTGTTATCTCTAGCTTGAGAATAAATAGACTACTAGTGTTGTAGTTTACTCTGTAGCGAGAATGATTAAATGGGTTAATGTACATGCTTAGAATCTGTTGCCTTGCTTTAAAAGTGCTTATGATCCTTGTTAATGTTAAAAGTTTAAACCTTGATGCATAGTTAGAACATTAAGATGATGTAAATTAATGATACTGTTAAAGAAACCTTGCCGATTGTTTAAAGATGTTCTAATCTAACGGGTTAATAGAGAAATTTAATCATGTTGACTAGTGGCTTTAATTTGGAAGTTGATTAGAGTTACTATTTATGTTGTTGCAACCTACTAGTATATTTGGAAGTATGCAGTTGTGTCTCTACAATGCTGGTATTGATATCAATTGAGAAGACATAAGACTTATTGTTAATGATGTTGTTAAGGGCAGTGTTAATGTTAGTATTCAATCTATTTTTAAATAGTTGGAGTATGTTGTGTGGTGGTAATTTTGTTATAACCGATGTATAGGGTAGCTAAAGGTAATGTTGTTGATTGATGATTATGCAAATTATTGATATTGACGACTTAGTAGTGGTGGTACTTGCTTAGATAAATTGTTGAAAAATCCTTGTTAAAAATGGAGGTTATTGTAACATGTTGTGATGGAGTGGGCCATGGATAATTAACATGATGTAAGATTTTAATCTTAATGAATGCATATCTTAGAATCCTATTTACGAATTTTATCTTGTAAAGATATTACTTATTTGTTGAAGTCACTTTATTGATTGAACAAGTTACAATTGTCAAGATTTTGACATATGGATAGTATAAAAATTATAGGTTGACCATGCTCAAGTAGCTGTTGAAGTACTATGTTTGAAATATAGAATATGTTGTTATATGATTTGGTGATCCGTGGGGATCATGTCAATGTAGTCTTGGTTGGGTGCCTTTGTGATAAGCATCTTAAACCTTAATTAAAAGTGTTGGGAATGGTAACTAGAGAAAGAAATTGTTATGGAAATTTTGTTAAATCCGGTTGGACTCTCTTGATGAGTAAATAGTGATTTTTGAATGTTTAAATGGTAAGTGTAGTGGAATACAAGTTATGGTGGGATTCATCTTTGAAATTTGGTGTTTAAAATCCTTTCAACTGGTGTGGTTGTTTGCCATTTTGGTTGAATGCCTTCGGTCAAGGTATTCCTTATGTTGTGTTTCCGAGTTTCCCGAAAACCCGTAGCTATTGGTGCCAATCTTTGGTTTTGGCTAGCTATTTTGTTTAATTTGTGTTATGAGTATGGATTTACACCCAAAAGTTTTGAGTGGATCGCGCTCCTTCGCGTTCACCCTGAATTATCTTTGGAATAAATTTTAACGGAAGCAGATGGACATAGTGGGTTGTGTTGGAAACTCTTGAGATTTAATTTGTAACTCTTTTTGACTGGAGTTGGATTTATTTGCATAACGTGTGTGGTGTTTGCAAGTGATCCAAAAGGTGGTTTTTATGGATGTTTCATCGGTGATGTTGTTAGCAAAGTGTTCTCTTTTGGGATATGAGTTTCCCTTTCTTTTGAGAAAAATATGTGGCGGTTGTGTGTACAGATGTTTGACTTTGGAGTCGATGTTCTTTTCCAAAATGTTGATTTTGGTTAAAATGCGATGTTTTGCAAGTTTAGTTTTCAAATTGATGTGGCTTCCTATACGATGTGGTGTTCCTATTAATGGTGTTGCCGTCATAGTTTATATGAATTTCGTAGCCATCGATGTTAATTGTGTTTCAATCATGTGATACCGAGGAAGAAGTCTTTTGGTGGATGACTATTCGGTAGTGTTGTTACATGAAGAATGAATGGTGAAAAGGAAGCATGACATTGTTTATAGATGTTTAATGATGAAAGAGTCGATGAGTCAGGTCGGTGAGAAAGTCATATATGGATATATGACTAATCCGGAGTGCTCTTGAAAAATGTGCATGCATGTCATAAATCGAGACTTCTATTTCTTTCTGGTATGTTGGTTGCGGTGTAGGAGATTTGTGTTTCCTTTGCATCTTAGCTTAGGAAAAATAAGATGAGTACTCTTTGGTTGTTACCGGATTCTTTCCAAAGTGGCTTTTAGCGCTTTGGAGTTCGAGTTGTTGTATGTGGATCATTTTGGGTTCATGGGTTTTGGTTGAGCTTACTCAATGATTGTACCCTTTGTTCTGATTCTTTGAAAGGAAGAATGCGAGGGCGAGATCTTCTAAGAAAGGAAAATTTAGTGTGGGTTGGTAATGACCTAAGATATTAGGCGTTGCTAGTGGTTGATCGTAACTAGTTTGGAAGTGAAGAGTAAAGGAAGGTTGGGTATGACCCAATTCAAATTTTCTTGGAGGATTGTCATTAAGGTGTTCCTCGATAGGGTTGATCATAGTATTAGTGGACCACTTGGTGGTTGCTAGTAATTGCTTTCTATTTTTGAACAGTAATGGATCTTTTGTCGTCGATCTTTGAGCGTGTTGTGCCAACCGAAGAGGAATGTTCGGTTGTTGTTGAATTTGCGGGTTTTCAGAACACTGGTCATAACGTAGGCTTCTCCTTTCGGTGGTAGTGGTGTGGGTGTTGGTCTTGTTGTAAAAGATCAGCATGTAACCCCGTTGGTCCGAGCAGTTAGTAATCTTAGAGTGTTGTGTCTCACTTGGTTTGCGTCGTCTTGAATACGACGAACCACAGTTGAGAGGTTGAGACGTGAATCACTTTTGTGCGTGGGAGCGGAAGATACATCTAGAAGTTGGTACCATGTCCTTCTGGAGAGTGGCTTTGGTTAAAGGGATCGGGCACTTTAGTGCTAAGGAATGCATGTAATGAGGAGTGTGAGACCATTTTATTTCGTAGTCTGTTTGGGACTTTAACCTACCGCTTGGGTTGTGCTGAGGCCGTATGTGATTGTTTTTGTGTTTCAATGTTGAGTAAGAATTCTGGCAAGTTTTGATTGTGAGTTATCTTTAGAGCTGTCAGTCTTTGATCCTTAGCTCCTTGCCTCTGAGTGCTGGCTGGTGCAAATCGTAGGGGCTTCTAAGCGGGTTATGAGGCGTGAAACATAACTCCCTTTGATTTGGTTGTTTGCGAAGTGGCGTGTCTCGGATTCGGGGTCGAATCCTGTTGAAGGGGGGAAGAATGTGACACTACGGAATGGTGTGACATTATTTAATGTGAATGTTGAGGTCAAAAACTTTATGAAATGTGAAATTAAGGTTAAAACCATAAGGTATGGAGGTTAATAGCGTTTTCGGGCCGTTTCCGAGAATTTAGGCCTTTCCGGGGAGTTTTGGGCCTAAGAGAAGGGGTCGTGGGCTTTGGTGGGATGGAGTTTGTGTAACACCCCGGCATTTACAATGCCTGAATGCTACCAAACAAAAGCTAAACAACATCTAAAAACCACAATTTACCATAAATTCCAGCAAAGGTACATATGCTAAAAACCGAGATTTCGGCAGCATCTCCTTTGTTTTAACATGAATTAAAGGAGCAACAACAGTATAGCAATATAAGGCAATATGAGAGACAGCTAAAACAGCAATAATTAAAGACTTAACGACCAAATAAGACTATTACCAAGCACTTAATGTCTCCAAGTGTCAAACGAACAATAAAACTCTCATAAAGCAAAGCTAAGCCTTAAATCAATGATCATCACACGCAATTTATTATCAAACTAATAGAATGACTTGTGGAATCAATATGGTGAAGCTAAGTGTGGGCGTGTGACTATCTCCCTTCCCCGTATGCCGTTCTCATGGTACCTAAAGCAACAAGAAAACACAAGCGTGAGTTCGAAACTCAGCAAGCATATTGCAATGGACAACAAGAACAATATCATGGCAATAACATATCCCATCATGTATATCGTCTCATTCATGAACACTTAACAATATCATCATCATTATGTATGCAATGTAATGCAATGCTCATGTCTCCTTGGAAACTCATACCGGTATGGTTGAGTACACACCCGTCGGTGTGCACCCTCTCCCCCCTTCCATCCCGAAGATGGAGGGTGCCTACTCCTCGCTTCCAAACACCACGTGGATGGAATCACGATGTAGGACTTACTCAATGGCTCTCCGGATTAGTCATATCTTTCTCACCGACCTTCCCGGATTAGTTATCACTTTCTCACCGCCCGGGCCATGTAACATGTCATGTATGCAATTATGCCAACATCATATTTAACTCACATATTAACACATGGCATCATAGCATACTAAACATGCTCATCATATCATTGGCAATCATTAAAGCATGGCAAGTGATCATATATCATGTAGTCAATCTCATCTATTCTCAACAAGCAACCTACAAGTCGCTATCCATTACAACACACTTGCCTCAACCATGGGCAACGGATTGGCGGGAAGTAGAAAGCACTCCCGGGGTCGCACCACCTGCACATAGGTATCACACACTCACAATCATGTCCACAAAATAGTACGCAAACCCTCATCTACCCCGACATAGCCAACTACTCGCAAAACCTAAAAACAGAGGTTCTGTCCCGTCGGGACAGCAGCCTTGCAAAAGGCATAACTTGAGTTCTGGGACTCGTAATCAATTAAATGAGTACATCCTCGCGTAGCTTAGGAAATTTCCCAACTTTCTCTAGGTATATGGAAAGACTGATTCGGACTCTAAGGTTGTTTAATCTATAGATTACCGTGATCTGCTCCAATTACGTCACAGATTTTAACACGCTCGGTAAAACAGCCATAACTTTCAAACGGCTGGGCGGAATTTAACGTTCTTTATATCCACTGAAAGATAATGAAATTATATACAACTTCTGCAACATCCGTACGGACATATTCGGATTCTAAATTGACGAAAACGCAAACCCTAGGTCGACTGCTCATGCTGTCCCAAAACAGAAACGTGGCAACATCTAGATCTAATCCAATTTACTCAAATCCAGCACCACCAATTGATCTAAAAACTTGATAATCACCCTAAGAACAGTACCTAGATCAACCCCAAGGAACCCCATGATCATACCTTTGCCCGACGTACGAAACTCCGATAGATCTCCTCGCTCCTCGCTCCTCGCTCCTCGCTGCTCGCTCCTCGCTCCTCGGATGGATCCACGAGGATGCAGGGGTGGGGAGGCCACCCTAGGGCAGCAAGGGGGTGGAGGAGAGGTGGTGGGGAGGTGGATAGGTGGAGAGTGCAAAGGTGCAATGGGCGCACGGCCAATGGGGGGGTGAGGGGTACGGCTAGGGGGCTAGGGGAGGCGTGGGGGCACAATGAGGGGAGGTGGGGCGCACATAAAGGCAGGGAGGCCCTCCTACCAGCCCCCAACAAGGATTCCTAGTCCTAGAAGGACTCTTAATCCATCCCACCAAAGCCCACAACCCCCTCTTTAAGGCCCAAAATCCCCCGGAAAGGCCCAAAACCCCGGAAACGGCCCGGAAACGACCCGGAAATGTTATTAACCTCCAAATCCTATGGTTTTAACCTTATTTCCACATCTCATACTGTTTTTGACCTTATCATGCACGCTAAATAAGGTTACGACACTCCGTGGTGTCACATTCTTCCCCCTTTCAACAGGATTCGACCTCGAATCTAAATCGTACCAACACGCAACCCAGCAAAACCGAAAATAGCCAGGTTCCACATCACATACCTGAGGCGAAAAGCTCGGGATACTTCTCGCGCATGCGAGACTCCAGCTCCCAAGTCGCTTCTCTCTCGGTCTGATGTGACCACAATACTTTAACAAACTTGAGCGTCCGGTTCTTCATTACTCGCTCCGAAGTCCCCAGAATTTCCATCGGACGGGACTCGAAGGTGAGGTCCTGCTCAAGTACTAATGGTTCCAACGGAACCACCATCTCCGGATCATGCAAGTATTTCCTCAACATCGAGACATGGAACACATTATGCACACCTTGCATGGATTCCGGTAGCTCCAGACGATAGGCCAGCCTACCCACTCGGGCGATGATAGGAAATGGCCCAACAAATCTCGGATTGAGCTTGCCTTTGGTGCCAAAACGCACCACACCCTTGGTGAGAGATACTCGCAAGAGTACGCTATCACCCACCTCAAACTCCAAGTCTCGCCACCTCACATCAGCATAGCTTTTCTGTCTGCTCTGTGGTTCGAGAAGGTTCTGCCGAACCTCCGACACGCGATCAACAGTCTGCTGAACCCAATCCGGTCCAAGAACTGCTCTCTCGCCCATGGCATCCCAACAAAGTGGTGATCTGCACTTCCGGCCATACAGTACCTCATAAGGAGCAGCCCGAATGCTGGAATGGTAGCTGTTATTGTAAGCAAACTCTGCAAGGGGCAAATGATCCTCCCAACTACCTTTCCAAGCCATCACACAGGCCCTGAGCATGTCTTCCAAAGTCTGGATGGTACGCTCAGACTGCCCATCCGTCTGAGGGTGAAAAGCGGTACTAAGGCGAAGCTGCGTACCCAAAGCACTCTGCAAACTCTCCCAGAACTTGGAGACAAACTTCGCATCCCGATCAGAGATAATGGTCTTGGGTACACCATGCAGCCTCACAATCTCCCGCACATAGATAGAAGCCAAGTCGCTCGTTGAATTGGTAGTGCGGATAGGAATGAAATGCGCAGACTTGCTGAGACGGTCCACCACAACCCAAACAGCATCCTTCCCTCGTGGAGTACGAGGTAGGCCAACCACGAAATCCATGGAGATGTCATCCCATGGCCACACAGGAATCTCCAATGGCTGCAACAGACCGGCAGGTCGCTTATGCTCAGCCTTGATCTTCTGACAGATCCCACAAGACGCCACATACTTGGCAATATCCACTCTCATCCTTTTCCACCAGAAATTCTTTTTCAAGTCCCTGTACATCTTGGTCTCCCCAGGATGGACCGTGTACGGGGTGCGATGAGCCTCTTTCAGTATGTCCTCTTTCACTTGGGATTTCTGAGGCACGCACAGACGGCCCTGAAACCTCAAAGCTCCCGCATCATCCACGGTAAAGTCTCCCGACTTGCCATCCTCAAGGCGTTTCCTCACCTGCTGGAGCAAACGATCATGTTGTTGTGCCTCCCACACACGCTCGGGAATCGCTGACTCAAGAATCAATTGAGTTTCAGCTTGCACGGTCCCATAAAGCGATGAGAGACCCCCAACCGCTCAAAATCAGCAACAAGACAATCAACAACAGGGGGCACTGTCTTGCGACTGAGAGCGTCGGCCACTACATTTGCCTTCCCCGGATGATACTGGATAGTAAGGTCATAATCCTTTATCAATTCTAGCCACCTCCTCTGCCTCAAGTTCAAATCTTTTTGAGTAAAGATGTACTTGAGGCTCTTGTGATAAGTGAAAATATCACAAGACTCATCATACAGGTAATGCCTCCATATCTTCAATGCAAACACCACAGCGGCTAGCTCAAGATCATGCGTGGGATAGTTCTGCTCATGCTTTTTTAGCTGCCTCGATGCGTAAGCAATCACCTTACCATCTTGCATGAGCACACAACCAAGTCCCAACCGAGAAGCATCAGAATACACAGTGAAGTGCTTCTCCGGCTCGGGAAGGGTAAGAACAGGAGCAGTCACTAATTTCTCCTTCAAAGTGCAGAAACTGTGCTCACACTCTGCAGTCCACTAAAATTTCATCCCCTTCTGAGTCAGCTGCGAAAGTGGCTTAGCAATGATAGAGAAATCTTGCACAAAACGCCGGTAGTAGCCAGCCAACCCAAGGAAACTACGCACCTCTTTGACATTGGAAGGCCTCTTCCAATCCAAAACTGCTGAAACTTTGCTAGGATCTACAGATATGCCCTCTGGATTGATGACGTGGCCAAGAAAACCCACTTCTGAAATCCAGAACTCGCACTTTTTCAGCTTAGCAAAGAACTGATTCTCCCTCAAGTTGCCAGCACAAGCCTCAAATGCCGCTCATGCTCCTCTTCTGATTTAGAGTAAACCAGAATGTCATCGATGAACACTACCACAAACTCATCAAGGTACTTGTGTAGCATACTGTTCATCGCCTCCATAAAGACAGCAGGAGCATTAGTTAGTCCAAAAGACATAACTTTAAATTCATAATGCCCATACCTAGTGGAGAAAGCAGTCTTCTTAATGTCCTGCTCCCTCACACGGATCTGATTATACCCCGACTGAAGATCAATCTTGGAGAACAACTTTGCTCCCTTCAGTTGGTCAAACAGATCCTCGATGCGAGGCAAAGGATACTTGTTCTTGACTGTCACTAGATTAAGAGCACGATAATCAATGCACATACGCCAACTTCCATCCTTCTTCTAAACGAAGAGGACGGGTGCTCCCCATGGCAAAACGCTACGCCGAATAAAGCCCTTGGCCAACAGATCCTCCAACTGCTTCTTCAACTCGTCTTGAAAAGGACGAGCCAAGCGGTATGGAGAGATAGAAATAGGTCGAGTGCCAGGAACAAGATCAATACGAAACTCCACATTCCTCACAGGTGGTAAACCAAGCAACTCGTCAGGGAACACATCAACAAACTCCTTCACTACAGGAATCTCCTCAATGAAAACTGAAGAAGATGGCTTTTCTGACAAAGCCATGAGGAAACCCAAATGCCTCAAACGGCGACTAGAAAACAGACTAGTCAAAGCAAAGACGGAACTGGAAGGTATACCACCCTGAAAGGTCAACTCTACTCCTGACGGGGCCTGCAAGGCAACCGTCTTCCAGAAACAACAGATCTTGGCACGGTACTGATGTAGCCAGTCCATGCCCAAAATGACATCAAAAGGAGCCAACTGTATCACCAAAAGATTGGCGAAGAAAATCTCATCATCAATGGCGATGGTGCAACACGGGCAAAACAAAGAGCTAGCAATCAAACCCCCAGGAGAACCCGGCTAGCACAGACTCGTAAATCCATTGAACTCCCAACTTAGCTCTACTAGCAAACTCAGACGACACAAAGGAATAGGATGCTCCGGAATCAAACAGAACAAAGGCATCAACGGAATCCATGAGCAGAGTACCTGAAACCACCTCTGGATGCCCGGCTGACTCGGCGGTCGGCAAAGCGTACACTCCTGGTGGTGCCGAGACAGTAGGAGCCCCGACTCCCGGCTGATGCCCCAACAGAGCTGGGGGCGGAGGAGGCAACTGAGGAGGAGCAGACGGCTGCGGGCACCAGTAAGCCGCTGGTGGTGCCCACGCAAAGGGCGGCTGAGAAACAGGAGCAGCCATCATGTGCACCGATCCTCTGGAAGACGCCGCTGGTGTGGGAGGAGAAGGCACCGTCTCCTACTTGATGATGCTACCGGGATTCATCTGGCAGACTCGTCCCATGTGGCCGGGCTTGCCACAGTGGTTGCAACTCTCAGTCCAACAACACTCTGAAGCACGGTGCTCACCACCGCACTTGAAGCACTTCATGCCCTGCCCGGGCACAGGACGAACAGCCGCTCGCGAAGAAGACGACTGGGGCGGCCCCATCTTAGCCCCTGAGGAGGAGCCCTGTCCTCCCTTGAACTTCTTGAAGGTGGGTCGCTGAGAAGACCCACCTCCTCCACCAAAGGTCCTCTTCTGGCCCCCGCCTAGGGCCACAGGAACCCCTGAACCACCCGGGTTTTGCTTATCCCGGGAAAGCTCCAACTCGAGCTCCATGCCCTTCGCCTGCTCCACCACGGAGCAGAAGTCACGAGGGACAGTCGCCCCCATGACAACTCTGAACTCCTGATTGAGGCCCCTACGGAACCTCCTTGCCTTCTCCCGATCATCGGCTGCCACAGTCGGTACGAAGCGCACCACGCTGTTGAACTCCACCTCATACTCTGCCACCGACCTCTTTCCCTGCGAAAGAGTCGTCAGAGTATGCTCCATCCGCTCAAGGAAAGACTCTGGGTAGAACTTGGCTCGGAAGCGAGCCACAAAGTCCTCCCAGGTGGCTGGACCAAGATCGGGGGCTCTAGTAGCCAGAACCCCCTCCCACCAGATGTCAGCTTGGCCCTTCAGCTGAAAGGCCACAAAGCGAGCCCTCTGGACTGAGGTCAACTCTAGGACCTCAAAGCGCCTCTCCATGTACCGCAGCCAATCTGCGGATCGATCGGCGTGCCCGCTCCGTCAAAAGTGTCAAGGCGGAGGGACATCCACTCCCGGAGACTCATCCTCGGCTCCGGCACGTGAGGCAACAATCGGGGCGGCTGCGGGAGGCACAACAGAGGGGCTGCCCGCAACAACCTGGCGCAGCCTCTGAATCTCCTCTGCAGAGCCTGAACTAAATCTTCATTGGCGGCGGGCACCCCGCCCCGATCAGGTAGCTGGAAGCTCCTCTGAGCTGGCCCGCGAGCATTGAGCGGCGCTACCCTCAGCCAATAGACTCGCAACTCCTGGGAGCCTCGCCCCTGGCCTCCACGACCCACGGCGTCCTGACCTCTACCCTCAAAGATGGCTGCTTCAGATAGATAACCATCCAAACACATAAACATAAACACAACATCATACAATCAAGAACATAAATCAAACATCATCATAGCATAGTCTTCATCAAATAATTAAGCGCAATGCAATGATGAACCAAAACCCCATCCTACTGTGCAACCAAGTGTGTCAAATTTTAGATTAGTTATACCACTTTTGCAAGTTTTAATGTTGCTATCCTATAACAAAGTTTTAGTTAGAACCTAAGCCATGTTTCTAAGTTATTCCGCATCATATTTTAGTTGCAACTTAAGGTATGACACTAAAAATACATATTCCAAGGACCTACAGCCCGCTCTGATACCAACTGTAACACCCGGGCATTTACAATGCCTGAATGCTACCAAACAAAAGCTAAACAACATCTAAATACCACAATTTACCATAAATTCCAGCAAAGGTACATATGCTAAAAACCAAGATTTCGGCAGCATCTCCTTTGTTTTAACATGAATTAAAGGAGCAACAACAGTATAGCAATATAAGGCAATATGAGAGACAGCTAAAACAGCAATAATTAAAGACTTAACGACCAAATAAGACTATTACCAAGCACTTAATGTCTCCAAGTGTCAAACGAACAATAAAACTCTCATAAAGCAAAGCTAAGCCTTAAATCAATGATCATCACACGCAATTTATTATCAAACTAATAGAATGACTTGTGGAATCAATATGGTGAAGCTAAGTGTGGGCGTGTGACTATCTCCCTTCCCCGCATGCCATTCTCATGGTACCTAAAGCAACAAGAAAACACAAGCGTGAGTTCGAAACTCAGCAAGCATATTGCAATGGACAACAAGAACAATATCATGGCAATAACATATCCCATCATGTATATCGTCTCATTCATGAACACTTAACAATATCATCATCATTATGTATGCAATGTAATGCAATGCTCATGTCTCCTTGGAAATTCATACCGGTATGGTTGAGTACACACCCGTCGGTGTGCACCCTCTCCCCCCTTCCATCCCAAAGATGGAGGGTGCCTACTCCTCGCTTCCAAACACCACGTGGATGGAATCACGATGTAGGACTTACTCAATGGCTCTCCGGATTAGACATATCTTTCTCACCGACCTTCCCGGATTAGTTATGACTTTCTCACCGCCCGGGCCATGTAACATGTCATGTATGCAATTATGCCAACATCATATTTAACTCACATATTAACACATGGCATCATAACATACTAAACATTCTCATCATATCATTGGCAATCATTAAAGCATGGCAAGTGATCATATATCATGTAGTCAATCTCATCTATTCTCAACAAGCAACCTACAAGTCGCTATCCATTACAACACACTTGCCTCAACCACGGGCAACGGATTGGCGGGAAGCAGAAGGCACTCCCGGGGTCGCACCACCTGCACATAGGTATCACACACTCACAATCATGTCCACAAAACAGTACGCAAACCCTCATCTACCCCGACATTGCCAACTACTCGCAAAACCTAAAAACAGAGGTTCTGTCCCGTCGGGACAACAGCCTTGCAAAAGGCATAACTTGAGTTCTGGGACTCCGAATCAATTAAACGAGTACATCCTCGCGTAGCTTAGGAAATTTCCCAACTTTCTCTAGGTATATGGAAAGACTGATTCGGACTCTAAAGTTGTTTAATCTACAGATTACCGTGATCTGTTCCAATTACGTCACAGATTTTAACACGCTCGGTAAAACAGCGATAACTTTCAAACGGCTGGGCAGAATTTAACGTTCTTTATATCCACTGAAAGATAATGAAATTATCTACAACTTCTTCAACATCCGTACGGTCATATTCGGATTCTAAATTGACGAAAACGCAAACCCTAGGTCGACTGCTCATGCTGTCCCAAAACAGAAACGTGGCAACATCTAGATCTAATCCAAATTACTCAAATCCAGCACCACCAATTGATCTAAAAACTTGATAATCACCCTAATAATAGTACCTAGATCAACCCTTAGGAACCCCATGATCATACCTTTGCCCGACGTATGAAACTCCGATAGATCTCCTCGCTCCTCGCTCCTCGCTCCTCGGATGGATCCATGAGGATGCAGGGGTGGGGAGGCCACCCTAGGGCAGCAAGGGGGTGGAGGAGAGGTGGTGGGGAGGTGGACAGGGCAAAGGGGCAAGGGGCGCACGGCCAATGGGGGGGTGAGGGGTGCGGCTAGGGGGCTTGGGGAGGCGTGGGGGCACAATGAGGGGAGGTGGGGCGCACATAAAGGCAAGGAGGCCCTCCTACCAGCCCCCAACAAGGATTCCTAGTCCTAGAAGGACTCTTAATCCATCCCACCAAAGCCCACAACCCCCTCTTTAAGGCCCAAAATCCCCCGGAAAGGCCCAAAACCCCGGAAACGACCTGGAAACGTTATTAACCTCCAAATCCTATAGTTTTAACCTTATTTCTACATCTCATACTGTTTTGACCTTATCATGCACGTTAAATAAGGTTACGACACTCTGTGGTGTCACAGTTTGAGTCCAATTGGGAGTAGGAGTCCTGGTTGGGGCCCCCCTGCCCTTTATTGCGTTCCCACCCCTGCCCCTTGCGCCCCCAAGATGCCCTAGCCGCCCCGACACCTCTCCACCTCCTCCTTGTGGCGCCTCCACCTCCCCCATTGCTCCCCATTGCTCCCAACCTCTCCACCACCCCTCGACCTCCCTTGCGGCCACTAGGGGAGTTCTCCACCTCAACACCTCGAAGATCCATCCGTTGGAGCGCTCCGTGACAAGGAGATCCGTCGGAATTGGAGCGAGGAAGGAGATCGCGCGAACCGGGAGGAGATCCGTTGGGTTTTCGGTCATCGGACGAAGGTATGGCCATGGGATTCCTTGGGGCTGGTCTAGGATCTATTCTAAGGGTTATTATCATGTTTTTAGATCAATTGGTGGTGCTGGAATCGAGTAGATTAGATGAAATCTAGAAGTTGCTACGTTCTCTGTTTCGAGCAGCATGAGCAGTCGACCTAGGGTTTGGATTTTCGCCAAATTAGATTCGGAATTTGGTCATATGGCTGTTGAAGAAGTTGTAGGTAATTTCAATACCTTTCAGTGGGTATAAAGAATGTCCAATTCCGCCGAGCCGTTTGAAAGTTATGATCGTTTTACCGAACGTATTAAAATCTGTGACGTGATTGGAGCATATCACGGTATTTTGTAGATTAAACAACTTTAGAGTCCGAATCAGTCTTTCTGTATACTTAGAAAAAGTTAGGAAATTTCCTAAGCTACGCGAGGATGTACTCGTTTATTCGATTCGGAGTATTAGAACCCGAGTTATGCCTTTTGGAACGCTGCTGTCCCGTTGGGACAGAACCTCTGTTTTTGGGTTTAGCGAGTAGTTTGCGATGTCGGGTTAGAAGAGGGTTTGCCTACTGTTTTGTGGACATGTTTGTGAGTGTGTGGTACTTATGTGCAGGTGGTGTGACCCCGGCAGTGCCTTCTACTTCTCGCCAATCCGACGCCCGTGGTTGAGGCAAGTGTATTGGAATGGGTAGCGGGTTGTAGTTGCTAGATTGGTTGAGATTGAATTTGAATAAATGATATGTTCACATGCCATGCCTTAATGATTGCCAATGATATGATGAATATGTTTATTATGTTATGATGCCATGTGGTAGTGTACAAGTTATTTATGATGTTGGCATGTTTGCATAAATGGCATGTTACATGGCTCGGGCGGTGAGAAAGTCATAACTAATCCAGGGAAGGTCGGTGAGAAAGTTATGACTATTCCAGAGAGCCAATGAGTAAGTCCTACATCGTGATTCCATTCACCGCGGTGAACGGAAGCGAGGAGTAGGCACCCTCCATCTTCGAGATGGAAGGGGGGAGAGGGTGCATACCGACGGGTGTGCACTCAACCATACCGGTATGAGTTTCCAAGGAGACATGAGCATCGCATCGCATTGCATACATAATGATGATGATATTGATATGTGATCATGAATGAGATGATAGACATGATATGAGTGGTTGAAGCCATGTAATTGTTTTTGTGTACCATTGCAATATGCTTGCTGAGTGTTGATCTCACGCTTGTGCTTTCTTGTTGTTTTAGGTACCTTGAGATCGGCATGCGGGGAAGGGAAATAGTCACACTTCTACACGTAGCTTCACTCAATTGTCCCTCAAGTCGTTCAATTAGGTTTTGACAATAAACTAGTGTGATGCTTATTGCTTTATGGTTTAGCTTTGCGATATGAGAGTCTTATTGTTCGTTTGGCTCATGGAGGCATTGAATGTTTGGAATTAGACTTATTTGGTCATCATACCTTTAATTATTGCTATTTTAGATGTCTCTCATATTGCCTTATATTGCTATGCTATTGTGTTTCCTTCAATTCATGTTAAAACAAAGGAGATGCTGCCGAAATTTTGGCTTTTAGCATTAGTGCCTTTGCTGTAATTTACTTGTAATTATGGTATTTAGAGGTTGCTTAGTCTATGTTTGGTAGCATTCGGGCATATTAAATGCCGGGGTGTTACAGTATGCAACATAATGCCATAAACATAAACAACTAATCTTTGCATAGCATCATCATGAATCATTTTCATGATATCATGGGCAAACAATAAACATGGCAAGATATCATATCATGTAATCCATTGGCATCTAATAAATTCTAGCAACACACAACACGCTACCCATTCCAATACACTTGCCTTAACCGCGGGCACTCCCGGGGTCAGACCACCTGCACATAGATACCACACACTCAAAACATGCCCACAAAATAGTACACCATCGCTCATCTACCCCGTCTCTCATACTTAGCCAATAATTGAGAAAATTTTGGCTTTTTCTTCTATATTGGCCTTTTTGGTGGCACAGACCTTTCAGCCTTGTACGACTTACCAACTTTGAGCTCCCTCTTAGTCTTGATCGTTTGCGAACTCTTGCCTTTATGGTAGGTCTCAATCTGAATTCAACCGACTATGATTTGGATCGTCTCCTCATTGCCAACCATCTTCACATCGGCTTGTCGACTAGTTTTAGCCGATGTTGACAGTGAACGGATCTCGTCTCATGCCAAATCCTTCTCCTTAGATGAGCAGCTAACCATATTAACAGGGAAGGGATTGGCATCCAACTTCATTGTCTGCTCTTCAGCAAACTTCAGCCGACCGTCCTCTATAGCCGACTGTATCTGTTAACGAAAGATATTGCAATCATTAGTGTTATGCAAAAAAGAATGATGCCATTTGCAATACCTACACTTTTTAATTTCATTGGCTGACGACATAGTGTGACCCTCCAGCAACCGTATAAGCTTTTCTTGTAACAATAAGCCAAAAATATGATCGCACTTGGTCACATCAAAAGCGTATTTAATCTCTGACTTGGACTTAGTCGGCTTAAGCCAAGAACAAAATAGAGATTTCTTACTTCCCTTAGCCCATTCGACTATATTTACTTCAGCCTTGTCCTCATCAGATGAGTCCTTAGTCTCATACTCGACGAGATTGACTTTAGGCTTTTCTTTGTCTTTATTGTTCTTGAATCTATCTTTGAAGCCTTTACTTTCAAAGAATCGACTTTCTTGAGACGATATCCTATGTAGTAGGTGGCTTAGGTCAGTGAACTCTTGGCCACCAAACTTCTCCTTCAAAGGAGGAATCAATCCTCAATTCTATGTAGTAGGTGGCTTAGGTCAGTGAACACTAAATCGGCTAATTGATTGTCAGGCAGTGTGACGCTAAAGCATTGATTTCTAACTTCCCTAAATCTCTTAATATAACCCGTTATCGATTCTCTGAACTACTGTCGGACAAAGCTCAGATTTGATATCCTCAATTCTAAGCTACTGCAGAAGAAGTATTCATGGAATCGACTTTCCAAATCGATCCAAGTGTTGACCGAATTTGGGGTAGTGTTGTGAACCACGTGGAGGCTGCCCCAGACAATGATAGAGGGAACAGCTTCACCTTAAGTCCATCGGACTACGCAGCCTCTCCACATTGCGCTATGAAGCGTCCGATGTGCTCCAGGGTCATAGTGGAATCATCCCCAGAAAATTTAGCAAAATCAGGAACCCTATACCCATTGGGATATGGGATCCGATCGATGCAATCTGGATACAACTTTCTATAGCTGATGGTCCACCCTTTTGGCTGTATGCCAAACTGATCTCTTAAGATGGTACTAAAGGCTTCGGCCTAATCAGTTTCTCTGGCCGATGTCACGTGTGCCTGAGGCACTTGCTGATTAGGGATGAACTCATTGGGATGCCCCCGAGTGCAAACTTAGGTTGGCGTTGCAGCTGGGGTTGTATTTGAACACGTGGTTGCTCAAGGTCGATAGCTTGTTGCCTTACTACCGGCTCAGGTAGCGGAACAAAAGGTTCTGAGTACGTAACCACCCTATAGGGGGCCGGATCCCATGGTGGGATCGGTTCGATGTACTGAGGGCGTACGTGAGTTTCAACTGGCTGCGGAGCCGATCCAGGGTAAATGTAGTACAGAATAGACAGGGGCAAGCTAGACGGATTGCCCAACTTAGAGCAATTAGTACATGTTTGGTACTTCCTAACCCCGCTCGTACTAGGATCCTGTGGCAAGACCACGGTTGGCTACATTGAAGTGAAAGCTGGGACAGCAGCCGACAGCTTTGGGTCAACCACTGGCTTGACGATTTGGGTGCTTTGACCCACAGAATAGACCGGATATGTCGGTAAAGCTTGCACCGGGTCAAGCAAAGAACCAGCTGACACGAGTTCTTGCGCCACTTCTTTGATGCTATTGGATACCATCGGCCTAAGAGTAGTTACCAAAGCAGATGACTAATTGACTAGAGCACAATAGAGAGATTGATTAATCATATCCAATAATTCTGCCTAAGCGGGCAAGTATTGGCTTACTTGTGCTCTTTTAGCAGCATTTGAGGCCTCTTTGTTGCCCAAGCTGACCGTCGGTAGCTGTAACACCCCAAAATTTTGCTTTTCTTAAATTCATGTGTGATTTGGCACTTTGGTGATTTTTTGGAATTTTCTGGAATTTATTTGGATTTATTAGGAATTTATTTGAATTTATTCCATTTTGAAATAATTAAAGAATTTAACTTTGCAAATAAAATTTTGTTGGAAATATTTTATTTGAGTCCAAAATGTCCCAAAATATTTTCCAGATTTTTTCCTGAATTTTTCTGAGTCTTTTGCTATTTTTAAATGAATTAAATGAATTTCTGGGAATTAATTGAATTATTTAATCGCTGGAAAATCAACTCGTCGAACCTTCGCTCATCCGATCGAAGGCCGAAGTCAGACTCGAGCTCGAGTCCGACCCGAGCCACGTGTTCCGGCCGAACCCTAATCACGCGGGACCGTTGGATCAAGATCCAACGGTCGAGATTGAGCCGCACCGATCCAACCAGATCCGGTCCGGATCCGATCGCGTCCGCGCCATCGTGGCCGTTGATCGCGCCACGTGGACGGCCCTCCGTCATCGTCTCCGCCCGAGTCCGAGACGAACTCCTCCGCCGCGTAGCCGCCGTGTTCCGTTAGGGTTCCTGATTCTGCGCGCATCCCGAGGCTATTTAATGCGTTAGACATCGCCCGAGGTTGCCCTTCTCCGCGCGCACCCGAAACCCTAGCCTACCGAGCTTAAGCCGCCGCCAGTTTTCCGCAATCGCTCGCCGTAGTTGTTTTCCCCTCATACGGTTCTCGCCGCCCCTTCGCCGTCGTCGTTCTCCGCGTCCAAGGCCGGATCGGAACCCCGCGTCGAGACGCACCCGTGGAGCCAACTCACCTCGTCGGAGAACCGCTGGAACGCCGTTGGGCTCGTCATCGTCTTCAACTCCGGCAGCCGTGCGCCATCGCGAAGCCATCGCCGTCCGCGAGCTACGTGAACCGTCCGATCCGGATCCAACCGTTGAGGTTTGCCCACGTGTTCCCAACCCCGTAGAACTAGGATAGATCTCAGCCGTTGGATCTAAATCGTGTGGTTTAGATTAGATCTAGTTCAATCGGCCAGATCTATTAAGGACCGTTGGATCTAGATCCAACGGTGGAGATTGAGCCACGTAGTTTTCTTCTGTCGCGCGATTAGATAGATCCGAACCGTTAGATCCGTGGTGGACGGCTGTGATGCACCCACGTGTCGCACGCCGGGTCATGCCACGTAGCCGCCGCAGCGCCGTGCGTTGAGTCACTGACAGGCTGGGCCCGCATGCCAGCGGCCGAGCCTGGGCGTTACTGAGTGTCACTGACATGCGGGGCCCGCCTGTCAGTGTCTCGCCCGAGAGAGTCTCACCGTGCACGTGACCCACTGACGGGTGGGGCCCGTGTCGACCTCAGAGCCGTGAGGTCGCGTCCACCGTTGGCCGGGCGTCACCGTGGACCTAGTCCATGGACCCGAGGCCACGTGTCGTCACCCGATTGGTCCACGTGTCATGCTGACGCAATAAAAGAATTTCCGAAAAAGAAAATGATTTATTAATTCGAATTATTGATTTCAGATTTTGATTCAAACTTCAAACGCTTATAACTTTTGCATTTTAACTCCGATTTGAGTGATTCAAATTTCTAAATTTGTATAAAATTGAGATCTACCTAATGGTAAAATTATGATCTCTCAGTTTATGAACTTTCTTTGGATGTTTGGACACTTTTTTTGACTATTTATTTATTTATTTGCCATTTGCACGCTTTACGAGTAGACGTCGAAGTGCCCGAAGGATTCGAAGGAGAAGTGTTGACCCAGGAGCCAGCTCAGGACCAAGAACAAGTACTTTTTGAAGGAAAGTTGTGCTTTGACCATGTTGATCCCAATTTCAAATTAATTCGATTCAAAACTATTGCATGCTAGTTTAATTAGAAAATACTTTATTTAATCCCGGGGAATTAGATAAATGCCAATTTGCTGTATGACACCTTGATTAATTAAATATGTGCCATGACCCCTTGTCACCCTAGTTGTGGTTTACTAGTTGGACATTATTAAATTGCCAACATGGGAATTTAGACCGTTGTAGTATATTGCTTAGACCTGCTACGTGCTCATGACATGATTTTGGACAATCAAATGTTAATATTGACTTAATGATATATTGAACCTGTTTTGGAAAGGTATCATGTGTTGTGATGTTGATGGCAAGTGGTGCATGGTAATCAGCTGAGATTTGATAAATAGCTTTTGACTGGGGCATGTGGCAAGAATGATTAGGTGGGCCAGTTGTGGCACCGGAAATGTTGGTTTGGTTCTTCGGGTAGTCTTGCCCTGGTCACCCTAAGGACTTAACCTTGCAAGCCTTTGAACTGAGTCAAGCGTGCAACCAATTGTCCGTAATGGGACGGACCTAGTTGATTAAGTTGCTAATAACGTACCTGTGGGACCTATGGGTGTCAACTACACCCTTTGTGTATGTTGTACGGGGCGTCTGGTCGCGGCAGTACCCATCTAACGGTGGATTGACCTAAACTTCGCCTTTGCTAAGGGAAGGGTTAGTGTGCAACACCGGAGAGGACCACTTGTGCTGTTAAAAGTTTCCGAAAGACTTTGTTACGGGAACTCGCCTCTGTTACGGGGCTTTTCGACAATTGCGAAACCTCTTACGCAATTGCTGAAGAAGGAGAAGAAGTTTGCATGGACGCCAGAATGTGAGAAAGGATTTCAGGAGCTGAAGAAGCGATTGACATCAGCACCGGTGTTAGTTCTACCGGATGTTAATCAAAGCTTCGATATTTATTGTGACGCATCGCGCCAAGGACTTGGATGTGTGTCTGCAGAATGGAAAGGTAAATCGCTTATGCATCAAAGGCGCTTGAGGCCGCATGAGGAAAATTATCCGACACATGACCTAGAGTTAGCTGCCGTAGTGCATGCCTTGAAGATATGGCGTCACTATCTGATCAGGAACAGATGTGAAGTGTATACGGATCATAAGAGCCTTAAGTACATATTCACCCAGTCGGATCTGAATATGAGGCAAAGGAGATGGTTAGAGTTGATCAAGGACTACAATGTTGGAATCCATTACCATCACGGAAAGGCCAACGTAGTAGCCGATGCTTTGAGTCGGAAAAGCCATCTTGTGAGCATGTTGCTAGCCACAAGTCGAGGATGAGCTATGCCAGGAATTTCATAGGATGAAGATTGAGGTAGTACCTAGCGGATTCTTGGCCGCATTAGAAGTAAAGCCTACCCTAGAGAATCAGATCCGGGAAGGACAGAAGGATGATGACAAGATCCGCAGGATTAAGTC
The DNA here is from genome assembly GCA_036346355.1 of Rhipidocladum racemiflorum. Taxonomy (NCBI): domain Eukaryota; kingdom Viridiplantae; phylum Streptophyta; class Magnoliopsida; order Poales; family Poaceae; genus Rhipidocladum; species Rhipidocladum racemiflorum. Next base: position 56,030,823 of record CM070581.1, on the reverse strand, counting down.
CATCAAGGAGGAAGGCAAGGCAGAGGACTTCAAGTTGGATGAGCAAGGCACGTTGTGGATGAAGGATCGCATTTGTGTGCCTAACGAGAAGGAGTTAAAGCAACTGATTTTGGAAGAAGCCCATGACTCCAAGTACTCAATTCATCCTGGAAGCGCCAAGATGTATCAGGATCTGAAGGAGAGATTCTGGTGGCCGAGTATGAAGCGTGAAGTTGCCGAGCATGTCGCATTGTGCGATGTATGCCAGAGAGTCAAGGCAATGCATCAGAGACCAGCAGGATTACTACAGCCGCTGAAAATACCTGAGTGGAAGTGGGAGGAAATCGGAATGGATTTCATTACCGGTTTGCCTAAGACCCAAGGAGGTTATGACTCCATATGGGTTATAGTGGATCGCTTGACCAAGGTAGCCCATTTTATCCCCGTGAAGACCACTTACTCGGGGGATAAATTGGCGGAGTTGTACATGATCAGGATCGTCTGTTTGCACGGTGTGCCAAAGAGGATTGTAACGGACAGGGGTATCCAATTTACCTCAAGGTTTTGGAATAAGTTGCATGAAGCCATGGGAACCCGTTTGAACTTCAGTACAGCCTATCATCCACAGACGGATGGACAGACCGAAAGAGTCAACCAGATTCTGGAGGATATGTTAAGAGCTTGTGCATTGGCCTATGCTACCTCTTGGGATAAGAGTTTGCCGTATGCCGAGTTCAGTTACAATAATAGTTACCGGGCTAGTTTACAGATGTCACCTTTTGAGGCACTGTATGGTCGACCCTGTCGGACGCCATTGAATTGGAATGAGACCGGCGAGCGCCGTGTCTTTGGGCCAGATATTCTTCAAGAAGCTGAAGAACAGATTGCCATGATCAGGGAGAGATTGAAGATAGCCCAATCACGACAGAAGAGTTATGCTGACAACCGTCGCCGAGACTTGAGTTTTGAACCGGAAGATTTTGTATACCTCAGAGTTACGCCTCTTAGGGGAGTTAAGAGGTTCCATGCCAAAGGGAAACTCGCACCCCGTTATGTTGGACCATTTAAGATTTTGAGTCGCAGAGGCGAAGTTGCTTATCACCGGAGTTGCCACGATCGTTAAGCGAGGAGTACATGACGTATTCCATGTGTCTCAATTGAAGAAGTGTCTCCAGTACACGAGGCAGACACCGCTAGAGTCAATCGAGTTGCAAGAAGATTTGACTTACAAGGAGCATCCGTAAAGATTTTGGACACTATGGATCGAGAGACCGTAAATAAGTCAACCCGTTTCAGTAGAGTTCAAAGGAGCAACCACACGGAGAGTGAAGCAACTTGGGAACGCGAAGAGGATTTGAGGAAAGAGTTTCCAACCTATTCCTTTAGTAAGCCACGAATCTCGGGGCGAGATTACATTAAGGGGGAGGTTTGTAACACCCCAAAATTTTGCTTTTCATAAATTCATGTGTGATTTGGCACTTTGGTGAATTTTTGGAATTTTCGAATTTATTTGGATTTATTTGGAATTTATTTGAATTTATTCCATTTTGAAATAATTAAAGAATTAAACTTTGCAAATAAAATTTTATTGGAAATATTTTATTTGAGTCCCAAATACCCTAAAGTATTTTCCAGAATTTTCTAGAATTTTTCGAGTCTTTTGCTATTTTTAATGAATTAAATGAATTCTTGGGAATTATTTTAATTATTAAATCATTTGGAAAATGCGAGTGGGTTTATCTTGTTCATCCGACCGAGCCCGAAGTCGGACTCGAGGTCGAGTCCGACCCGAACCCGACCCGAGCCAGCTGACTCGACCAAACCGACTCCAACTCAGATCAGATCCGAACCGTTGGATCGAGATCCAACGGTCAGGATCAATCCGCGCCCGATCCGCCGCACCGAGCCAACCTCGGCCATCGATCACGCCACGTGGACGGCCATCGTCGCGTCCACGTCACCTCACCGAAGTTCGGAGCGGACTCGCGCGTCTGCGCTCCGCCGCGGAAACCGAGCGACTCTCGACGTTCGCGCCGATATTTAAGGCGTGGATCGTTGCCCGAGGATCGCCTGACCCGTGCGCATCGTCTTCCCCAACTTCCGGAGCCTTATCCGCCGCCGTCACCTCGCAATTGCTCGCCGGAGTTCTCTCTCCCGCGCGATTCTTTGCTTCATTCCGCCGTTCGCCGTCTTCCGCGCGGTTGAGCCCGATTCAGAGACCCCCAAGCCAAAGGCGCACTGTGAGTACCTCTCACTCCGTCGGGCGACCGGCGCCGTCGGGCTCGTCGTCGTTTTCATCTCCGGTGGCCCTGCTCCGCCGTGTCGCCATCGTCATCCGCGAGCACTGTGAGCCGTTGGATCTCCATCGCACGGTCCAAGATCGCGCCACGTCACCCGACGGTGAGATCCCGTCCAAGAATCTCAGATCAATCTCGGCCGCTGGATCTAGATCCAACGGTCCAAATCAACCGAGTTCACCCCAAACGCGTGAATCCGGATCAATACGGGCCGTTGATTTTCAAATCAACGGTCGAGATCTAGCCACGTGTGCGGGAGACTGACCGCCGCGGTCAGCGCCGCCACGCGCGCGTGAGCACGTGTCTCTGACACGCGGGGCCCGCATGTCAGCGGCCCATCCAAACTGCACCATGACGTCACGCTGACGTCATGGCGAAGATGTCGTATGTCACGGCCGCCAGCGGCCGACAAGAATGGACGTCCGGGTCCAACTTTGTCGGCCGTGCGAGCCCCGCTGACGTCAGCAGTGACGTCACCCGAGGGGGGACCCACATGTCAGTGACACGTGGAGCCGTGGACCGGGTCCACGGTAGACCCAAACCGAGCGTGGACCGAGTCCATGGACCGGCTGACGTCAGCCAACCAATCAGAGGCTGACACGTGTCCAGGCTGACGCAATAATTAATTTCCGAAAAAGAAAATGATTTATTAATTCGAAATAATGATTTCAGATTTTGTTTCAAACTTCAAACGCTTATAACTTTTGCGTTTCAACTCCGATTTGAGTGATTCAAATTTCTAAATTTGTATAAAATTGAGACCTACCTAAATATGAATTTTATTTAATTTTTGGACTAAAGTTTTTCTCTGTAAAATTATTTAATTGATTATTTAAACTTTAAATAATCATAACTTTTGCGTTTTAACTCCAAATTTGATGATTCAAGTTTCTAAAAATTCATAAAATTATGTTCTCTCTGTTTATGGATTTTATTTGGATGTTTGAACACTTTTGCCTATTGTTTATTTGTGTATTTGCTATTTGCACGCTTTACGAGTAGACGTTGAAGTGCCGGAAGGATTCGAAGGAGAAGTATTGACTCAGGATCCAACTCAAGACCAAGAACAAGTACTTTTTGAAGGCAAATTGTGCTTTGACCATGTTGATCCTATTTCGAAATCTATTTTGATTTAACCTATTGCATGCTAGTTCAATTAGAAAATACTTTATTTAAATTTGGGGAATTAGATAAATACCAATTTGCTGTATGACACCTTGATTACTTAAATATGTGCCATGACCCTTGTCACCCTAGTTGTGGTTTACTAGTTGGACATTATTAAATTGCCAACATGGGTTTTAGACCGTTGTAGTATCTTTGCTTAGACACCTTTCGTGCTCATGACATGATTTTGGTCAATCAAATGTTAATATTGACTTAATGATATATTGAACCTGTTTTGGAAAAGTATCATGTGATGTTGATGGCACGTGGTGCATGGTAATCAACTAGGGTTTGATAAATAGTTTTTCGACCGGGGCATGTGGCAAGAATAATCAGGTGGGCCAGTTGTGGCATTGGGGATGTTGATTTGGTTCTTCGGGTAGTCTTGCCCTGGTCACCCTAAGGACTTAACCTTGCAAGCCTTTGAACTGGGTCTAACGTGCAACCACATGTCTGTAATGGGACGGACCTAGTTGACTAAGTTGCTAATAACGTACCTGTGGGACCTCAGGAGGTCAACTACACCCTTTGTGTAAGTTGTACGGGGGAGCGTACCGGGGCTGAGGCCAGGTACCCATCTAACGGTTGATTGGTCTAAACTTCGCCTTAGCTAAGGGAAGGGTTAGTGTGCAATAACCTGGGAGGACCACTTGTATTGTTAGAAGTTTCCGAAAGACTTTGTTACGGGAACTCGCCTTTGTGGTGTTTGACTGTATCTTGTGGGTAAAGTGCATAACCTCTGTAGAGTGTAGAATCTATTCGAATAGCCGTGTCCGCGGTATTGGACATCGCTCGGGAATTACAGTCAAGGGTTAGATTTTCTCAATAATAACTTGGGTTTGAAAGGTTGGGCTGGATTAATAATGATGTTGATGGAAATGTGGATTAGGATGGGAAAGATGTTTATTAAACTCCTTGAAAAGCTATCTATGCTATACTTGTTTCTCTTTGCTTTGAATCTACTTATGTTACTTGTCAAATCTGTTTCATCGCAAATATACCTTGAGCTATTCCTTTGTACTAAGCCATGCATGTAGTATATTAGCTGCATTCTGTGCATGACTTGCTGAGTACCAAGTACTCACCCTTGCCACAATACAACACCAGTTGAAGAGGAGACTACACCAGCTTTGGAGGAGGAACTCCGAGAGGATCCGTCTACTTAGGGAAGCGAGCCCGATCGGTTGCACTGTGGTATACTGGATGGCGCCACGAAGTTATTTGATTTTCCGCTGCTACTATTTCTCTCTTAATAAGTATCGCCCTGCGAGGCGTACATTTGTGACTTGGCTATAAGGTCAAGTAACCAGTTTGCTTAATTAAATAAAGGTACTTTATTAGTATCGAGTGGTATGATTGTGATATTACCAATGTTAAGACTGTGTGCACTAGCGCGTTCCTGGACTAGTGTTGAATACACAGAGGGTCCGGATTTGCAAATTCGGGGTCCCGACAACCAAGTACTCACCCTTGCCGCAATACAACACCAGTTGAAGAGGAGACTACACCAGCTTTGGAGGAGGAGCTCCAAGAGGAACCGTCTGCTTAGGGAGCGAGCCCAGTCAGTTGCCTGTGGTATACTGGATGGCGCCACGAAGTTATCTTATTTTCCGCTGCTATTATTTCTCTTTTAATAAGTTTCGCCCTGCGAGGCGTATATTTGTAACTTGACCATAAGGTCTAGCAACCAGTTTGTTTATCTAATTAAAAGTACTTTATTAGTATCGAGTGGTATGATTGTGATATTTACCAATGTTGAGACTGTGTGCACTAGCGCGTTCCTGGACTAGTGCTGAATACACAGAGGGTCCGGATTTGCAAATTCGGGTCCCGACAGTAGCGCATTCTTCTGTGTAACGCCCCGTTTGGTCTTCTGGTAGCAATTGAACATCATCTGCTCAAATGAAGCCTTCTGATCCCCGATCTCTTTGCACTGCTCTGGCGTCAAATTGTCCATTGTAGGGACGATTATCGCTTCCGTGTTGATGTTGGACGGAGAGGTTGATTTTACAGATGAAGACATGTTGTCTGATCGGGTCCCACCTGGCGTGCGAAAAGTGTGTAGGCGCTAAAAACTTAACGACGGGTTGATTGCAACCAACACACGCAAACGCCGAGTTTATTTCTTGGGTGCGAGCGTGCCAGATGATTTGATCTTGCAATCAGCAAGAGAATAAGATAATTAAATTGACTATTGGACCCATTCAATTTTTCAACAATAGTGATCTAGTCGGCTGATCAAGCCAATTTTGACGGAAAGGTAACCGATAAATCTGACCTTTCTAATTAGACAAATCAGATGGGTAGAGCACATTTTTCTGGAAAAAGGCAACGCGCAACAAGATAGGAGAAAAACAGACCTGAATTTGTGTAAATCAATAAAATCAACAATCGGCGATGCGCAACTTTGTTGATCAAAATGAATTATAAAGGGTAGATTACAAAAGTAAAAGATACTACTCTAAATCGACAGAAAGTGAAGTAGAATAAGTGTTTGGTTGATTGTGTGTGTTCCTGATGTCACCCACCGTCTTCTTTTATAGCCCCAGGCTCGAATGTGTTTCTTTAACTACCTGTGTTGGCTTTGATTTCTTCTTATACTTTTCGTATGAAATCAACATCAGTTACAATCTGTCGAAATCGTATCAGTCTATGACTCCGATTTATCCCTTGACAAAATTATTCCAAACCAATTCCAGCAAAATCGGCCACATACCAAAATTGGGTGTCAACAAGAGGTTATACACTTGATCTGTGTGAGTCTACTCATACCCCTGGAACCCACACCACCATGATAGTACCAAAATCTAGACATCACAAATTAGTCAACTAAGTGTATCCCATTCCAGATATGTGGTTGTATGTTTAGCCCAATTTAAATGCTTGCAAGGTTAAGTCCTTAATTAACCGAGGCAAGACTTACCAAAAGACTCACAACATCCAATCCCCAAAAGAGCCAAATGCGACCGCCTAAATGCCACACCTAGCCCACCATATTCATTACTCTTGCCACTTGCCTCAATCTAAATCATTTTATCCCCTAGTTGATTACTATACACCATGTGCCATCAACATCATCAATAACACATGGCACACCTTTCATAAACACGGTCCATATTCCATTAAGCATGATTAAATTTGGATATTCCAAAATGATATCAATAACATGTTGCACGGCTAAGCAAACTAGTCCCAATCTATTAACCCATGTTGGCAATTTATTAGCAACCAACTAATAATCAATAAAAATAGGGTGACAAATGAATCATGGCGTACAAGTAATAGTGACAAGGTGACATAATCAAATGGTTGATTAACTAATCCCAAATTAATTGAAATCACTTTTAATTGTACTAGCTTGCAATAGTTTGAAACAATATAATTTTAAAACATGAGATCAACATGATTAAATCACAACTTGCCTTGGAAAGCTCTTGCTCTTGTGTTGGACTCTGTTCTTGGACTAGCACTTCTCCTTCAAATCCCTTGGGCACTTCAATGTCTACATGTAACGAATAAATAAATAAATACCAAACATAGAGAACAACTCAACTCCAAAAATCAGATAAATTCACCATTAAATATAGAATAATTTTACAAATTTGTAGGCTTTGGAACACCTCAATCGGAGTTCCTATGAGCAAAAACGAGCTATTTAGAATTTAAAAATAAACAAAAAAGAATAAACCAAATTTATCGAATTATTTTCCTACTAAAAATTATGAAATATGATGTCACTACGATGTCAGCACCAAATTTGATTTTTTTTAGTCAAATTATTTTCTAAAGAAAATCCTAATTATGACATCATGCTGACGTCATCACCGAATACCAGAAAAAATTCTAGAAAAATTCTGGAAAATATTTTAAAATATTTTGAACTCAAATAAAATATTTTCAATAAAACTTTATATAAACTTTTATATATTTAAATAATTCAGTAAAAGGCCTAATTCAAATTAACTCCAAATAAATTTCAGGAAATTCCCAAAAATTCAAAAGGCATATTAAATGTAAGAAAAACAAATTTTGGGATGTTACAATTGTCCTCCTCAAACATATCATGCTCCAACTCGTGATCGGGTTCAAGCATGTATTTGTTGCATACCGGAGGCCGTACTACTTGTCTTCCATGATGGATCCAACCTATGTAATTCCTCACGAAGCCACGTTGAATCAAGTGGTTTTCAATTTGAGCTGAGTAGTTAAATCTCATGGGATTGGTGCAATCAAAGCAAGGACAATATATGAAGTTGTGAGACCCTCTCTTTTATGCTACAGTGTAACATAAAAGAAAGGTTCTAAAGTGCATACTGTGCTAATCCCCTGATCAGTAACTAGCACGCACACACACAATTTGAGATCACAACCATGCAAAAGTTTCATATTTTATTACAGCGGAAGTATTGATACAATATGATCAAGAAGGTCAATTAAACATAGCAAAAGAAACAGTTGTCTTGTAGTTTGCCACATAACCCGCAGGCAACTGACAAGGTAAACCTTAGAAGGAACCGTCACTAATAATCCCATTTTCCTGCATCAGAGTATTTGTCGAGGTTTCCTGCCTAAATCAACAATAGTAGCAAGGGTGAATACATTGTGTACTCAGCAAGACTTGTAGTGTTTGCAATTCCTAAATTTTATGCAAGCTGAATTAAATGAAAGGCTGCTAAGGTTAAACTTTGCATAAAGCTGGATTTGAAATGTATCACTGAATAGTAATTGGAAGCATAAATGAAACAAAGCAATTTGATGGTAATCAAAATAACAAGTAGTGAGTGTAAATAAGTAAGCTACTCACAGTTCTCCAGGAGGAAACTCATAGCCCTTTGTGAGAATATAAAATGATGATCAGTTGAAAGATAAGAGGATCTTATTTCCAAGTCTTCTGTCCAAGTTTTATAAAAATAGAAAACAACAAACTAGTGTTAGTTCTCCAAGTTATCCATGGTCATGGATACGGCTAATCGATTAGTTTTTGCCTCTGCAGAGTTGTATAGCTTTAACCACAAGATATGTCCTCCCTTTTTGCAATGCATATTAGACACACTTCCTTTGGTGTGCTACTAGAGAGTTCATAATGAAACCGTTCAATTATCTAAACCTAGCTTTGCACCAGCCGGTGATGTTTAACCCTAGCCTCAAACGAAGACCTCCTCGCTGTGATGTGGATAGGATGACTCCCATTGGGTCTTCTCTCTGGCATACACAGTGATCTTGACGTCCCATGCTTGGACCAGTCCTGCCTTCACTATGGTGGCTCCCCGGTAGATCGGTCTGTCAAAACCTCCAAGTAGTTGCATCATGCGCCACAACTCAGCGACGTAACCTCCCTGACGTTCAGCATAGTTGTTGATCATCTTCATCTGCCAAAGACACCCACGTGAGAACGCAACATTTTAAATCAAAGTGGAGACAAAAGAATTCAGCATGGGGTATGAACAAGAGAGAGGGGGTAAGTCGAGAGTTCATTCATTATCTTGGTAACTTTTAACTTTAGAAATTAGGTTTATCCTCACTACGACCATTCTAGCTAAGGGTAGTCCTACAGTCAGTATGGCTCTGATACCACCTCTATCGGGACCTGAATGTGCAAATCCGGACCCTCTGTTTATTCAGCACTAGTCTAGCATCACGCTAGTGCACATAGTCTCAACATTGGTAAATACCACAATCATACTCAACAAAATAGTAAAGTACTTTATGGGAAATATAACCGATTGCTCGACCTTATGGTCAAGTTACAAAAGTACGCCTCGTAGGGCAATGTCTTAAATAATAAACTTGCAGCGGAAAATAAAGAAACGTGTGGTGCCAACCAATATGCCACAGGCAACTGACTGGGCTCGCCCCTAGTTCGTCGGCTCCTCCTGGAACTCCTCCTCCAGTGCTGGCGTTGATTCTTCTTCAACTGATGTTTGTATTGTGGCAAGGGTGAGTACTTAAAAGCACTCAGCAAGGCATGGACAGAGATGCAGTCTAATATTCTATATGCATGGCTTGTTACAAATGGCAGGCTAAGTGGTTTATTTGCGGTATAGCATCATTCACAAATAACAATAATAGATTGAAAGCAGTAAAGTAGTAATAACAATAATAACTTTCATAAACAATTTCACAAGTAAAGCATTTATCAACCTAAAGCAATTTCATCATTTCCGATACAAAGTATCCGAAGTTGTTTTCATGAAAGTCTAACCCTTGACTGTAATCACCGAGCAGTGTCCAATATCGTGGACTCGGCTATTCGAATAGGTTGCACACTCTGCAAAGGTTATACACTTTACCCACAAGATACGATCAAACACCACCAAGGCGAGTGACCGTAAATAAGCCTTTCCAAGGCTACTTCTAGACCCGGTACTGCTCGCTAAGGTTTCAACACTGAAGGGACTAGTTACCACACTCAAGGCCCCCTCTTGCGCCATGTGAGCCAACCCGCGAACCTGAGCCTCACATCACCACGACAGTACCAAAGACTAGACATCACAGTTTACTCGGCCAGGTATGTCCCATTCCAGACTTGTGGCTGTATGTTGGACTCAGTTCAAATTCTTGCAAGGTTAAGTCCTTAGGTTGACCAAGGCAGGACTACCCAAATGAATTCACAAGTGTCCAAAACCAGCAAAAACCAAATACGACCTCCCATGTGCCACTTCGGGCCCACCAGAAACAATCTTGCCACTTGCCTTAGTCTAAATCATTTTATCACCCAGGTTGATTACCAAGCACCACGTGCCATCATCAACATCAGTAACACATGTGACATCTTCCGTAAACACGTTCCATATCTCATTAAGTCAAGGTTAACATTTAATATTCCAAAATGATGTCATTGACACGTTGCAGGGCTAAGCATACTACATACGGTCTATATAACCCATGTTGGCGAATTAATAATGTCCAACTAATATTCCATGTTCTAGGGTGACAAATGATTCATGGCATACAATTATTATCGACAAGGTGGCATACAACAAATAGGTTAAATAGCTATTTTCCCAAAATTAATTAAAAGCATTTTTAATTAAATTAGCATGCAATAGTTTAAATAAACATAATTTCAAAAGTGGGATCAATATGGTCAAAGCATAACTTGCCTTCAAAAAGTACTGGTTCCTAGTCTTGAACTTGCTCCTAGGTCAAAACTTCTCCTTCGAAGTCTTCGGGTAGTTCAACGTCTACGCGTATCGAATAAATAAACAAAAAATAAATAAAATAGAGGAAAATTCATGTCCAAAAATTAAATAAAATTCACCATTAAATAGAGCTCAATTTTATAAAAATTTAGAAACTAGAATCGCCTCAATCGGAATTAAAACACAAAAGTTATAGCCATTTGAAGTTTGAAAAATCAATTAAAAGAATAAATTGAATTAATTCATTTATTTTTCTGTTGAAAAATCCGAAATATGACGTCAGCATTGTGTCAGCACCGAATTTCAATTTCGGCCGAATTGTTTTTCTAAAGGAAAATCGAATTATGACGTCATGCTTGCGTCATCCGGTCCATGGGCCTGGTCCACGGTTCGGTTTCGATCCACCGTGGACCCGGTCCATGGGGACACTTGTCGCTGACATGTGGAACCCCCAGATGACATCAGCTGTTGACGTCAGCGCGGCTCGGCTAAACGAACTGATATGCGGGTGCCACCGTGACATCAGCATGACGTCACGGATGACGTCATCAAGCGGTGTGATGAGCCGCTGACATGCGGGCCCAACGCTGACGTCACGCGTGACGTTAGCGACGACCGTGCGATGACCAGGCGGACCACGCCGGTTCGGCTTCTCGCGATGTGGCACAATCTAGGCCGTCGGTTTGAAATCCGACGGTCAAGATTAGATCTGGATCCCGCCTGTTGTGGATCAACGCGGTTGATCTGGACCGTTCATTTCGAATCGGACGGCTAAGATTGGATCTGGATTTCGCATCACCGTGGGGGTGACGTGGCCTAACCCAGTGGCTGACGCGTGGCACGATCTACAACATACGATCTTGATCCAATGGTCAAGATCCAATCTAACGCGTAACAGTTCCAACCTACGTGGCTAGATCTATACCGTAGGATCGAGATCTAACGGCTGAGATCTAATCCAGCATGATGCACTAAGGCCTACGTGGCTTAATCTGGTGCATTGGATCTAGATCCAACGGCTGCTAATAGATCTAAACATTAACACGAGATCCAACCCTAACCATGCGATCTAGATCTAACGGCTGAGATCCAATCTGGGATCTGAGCACGGGGTGATGACGTGGACGAACCTGGAGCGATGGATCATGATCGGACGGCTGCGGGAGTTCGCGAGTTCGGCGATGTCCACGGTGGTGCTGGCTTGCCGGAGTTAGAGACGATGACCACGGTGATGGCGTTTGAGCGTGAGTCCAACGAAGTGAATCCTCCCCCCAGGTGCGCCTCGTCACGGTGGTCTCGGATCTGGCCTTGGTCGCAGCGGAGAACGGCGGGAAACAGCGGAAAATGGTAGAAACCGTGGCGGCACTCTACGTCAACTCCGATGAGTGAATGTGGGCAAACGGCGGTGGCTCAAGCGCGGAAACCTAGGGCATCCGGTGCAGGGCAAAGCGGGCTGCACGATGCGCATGACGGCGCATTAAATAGGGGCCTCGACGTCCGTGAAACCCGTGGAAACTGAGGTCCACCAGGGCGCGGCGGCAGAGTCCGACGAGGACACGGACAAGGTGATGTGGCATGATCCTGGCCATCCACGTGGCTCGATCCGACGGTCTCTGTCAAGCGCACACGCGAGCACAAGCACAGCCATCAGATCTCGATACAACGGTTCAACGCGTGTGTACACGTGGCTCGATCCTAGCCATTGGATCTTGATCCAATGGTCGCACGCGATGGGGTTCGGTTCGATGCGGCTTGGCTCGGTCGGACTCGAGTCGGACTCAAGTCGGACTCGAGTCTGACTCGGGTCGGTCCAACAGTGAAACCCATCAGGGTTTTTCAGTGATTTAATGATTAAAATAATTCTAGAAATTCAAATAAATCAAGAAAATAGCAAAATAATTAGAACAATTCCAGAAAAATTCTGGAAAATACTTTGAGACACTTTGGACTCAAAATAAAATATTTCCAACAAAATTTTATTTAAAATTTTGATTATTTAAATAATTCAATAAAGGACTTAATTTAAATTAAAGCCAAATAAATTCCAAAAAATTTCAAAAATTCAATTAACCCAATAAATTAAATAAAAGCACAAATTTGGGATGTTACACTTTTGCTACTTTGGCCTACCAATGTGTAAAGCTAATTCCAAATAATTTAATAAGTTTAGGTTGTCCCATTCCAGCACTTGCGGATTTACGGTTATACTTGGATCATGCAACACTACGTTTGGTCCTTAATGTGACATGGGTGATAATCTCCCCATATCTACGTACAAGTTAAAACTCGTACAGTCGGTTATTGCCACTAATCACCCACGTCAAAACAGAGTTTTATTTTCATTTTTATTAAACTACTAGTATCATTTACTGCCTAAATAAACTCTTAGAAAATTTCATAAAGAATGGTGGGTGTTGGGGTGTATGTCGTTAACACTTTCTAAGCAACACTAAGAATGTGCATTTAATAGACGTTTATACCCCATCTAACGGTATGAGATTAACCATTTCTAGGGTTGCCAAGGAACACATGTCAACATGATTAAGGGAATCCACTAATATGGGTTATAATTACCAGATAACCAAAATTAGGGATTTATCAAAATATAAGCATGCAGGAAGATTCTTTATTCACAATTTATCTTATTATAAAATGTGGATTCAAGATGATCAAAGGGGGTGCTTGCCTTGCTATTTGTCGTCTTTGAAGTCGAAGACGAAATCTTGAAGTTGTCGTCGATGGTGTTCGAGACGTCGGAGTCTATGCGTCATTCAATGAGAAAGATAGCAAATAGGAAATAACATTTTTAATAAGGGCAAAAGGAAATCAGCTGGAAAATCAAATAAAAATCATTACACAAAATAAGTACAATAGATTGAGGGGGTGCATTGCACACGATACCTATTCTTTATGATTTGATTTATTTTATTTTACGAATTCAAGAAGCTAAGATTGTTTGTATTAATATAAATTAGTACATAAAATAACAGGGATGAAAGCAAGTATAAGTTACGTGTTCCACGAATGCCAGAGTTAACAATTAATCATTAATTTCTTATTACCTAAGTGCGTGCATATGTATTATGGACTTTATGGTTTATAACACGTAGGGTTATGTTCTTAATAGGATTCAGATGCAAAGCATGATATGATGAAAATGTTTCTATAGAATAGGGCAACCTTACTTTAGGAAGTGCTTTAGAACTGTCTGAATGTGTGTTGCTAATGGTAAGTGAAATTATCTGGTTCAAATTAAACATTATATATTTTTGTAAGATTAAATGATGTGAAAATTGACAACCTATTTTCAAAGGGTTTTTGAGAATGAGTTTAATGAGACGAATTTATTCAATTTCCCATTAAAGTTAACCAATACCTTCAATTTTGATTATTTACAATTATTCTATAAAATTTAAAGATTAGATAGTTGCTCTTTTATCACACTTTAAGTGAATAAGTTGACTAATTGAAATTACTGATTGATTAAGTTTCAATTAACTAAATTTAGACTATTTAAGAGAATAATATAATTCTAAAAAGAATATTTTTTCCTTACTATTCCTTTTTCTTTTCTCTTTCCTCATTTCTTTCTTTTCGTTCTGCCTTATCCTTCTCAACCGGCTGCCTTATCTCTTCTTCTCTTCTTTTTCCCTAATCTCCCGATCTCCTCCTTACCCCTCCAATCCTCCTGTTTTTCCCCAAATCGGCTGCCTTATCCTCCCAGTCGGTTGGCTCCTCCCTCGATCTGGTCAATCCCCTAGATTCCCCTGGTTTGCTGATCCATCTAGTCGCCCGCTGGTTGCTCCCGCCGACTTCAGCTATCCTCTCTGCCCCCTCGATCGGCTTCTAGAGCCATGTGCGCCTGCTCGCGCAAGGGCACAATGTCCTGTGCCACCATCGTCGATCGTCTACACCGGAAGATTCCCGCTGCCCGGCCGTCCTTGAAGCCGCCACTTCCTGGCGCCTCTGGTTTGATCTCATATCACCGCCGCTGGTTTATTCCCTATACACTCCTTTTTTTGCCATTTAGTGATAATGCTTCGTCTACTGATTTGATTGCCTACCGAATAGTTCATGAATTATAAGCGGGGTTCATGCTTCATACTATTATTTACTTGTTCTGGTGCTCGCATACTGCCGATTGATATTGGGATTATATTCTGAGAACTCCATCTCATCATGCCTAGGATACATATAATTATGAATATATATGTCTTGCTTATTCTTGATTGAGGCATAAAGGAAAGGCGGAGGTTGTTAAATTTTGAAGGCATACGTTTGGATTTATCATATTTGGGTATCATGTCGGGGTTTTTGATGGTTTGATGAGCTACTGATTTTGCATTTTAGGAATACAGGTAGTATCCATGTATGTGTATTATATACCTCATGAGTAATTACTTCCATTGTATGCATAGGTCTAAGAACATTACAATCATACTTGGGGCAGAGGGTAAGCTGAAGTGGTTTATGCCGACCATTTATTTATCCTCCACACTCCAAACTGAGAATAGTATTAATATGCTTAGTTCTACATTATATCCATTATAGATCTATATATTGGGTGTCCTTGAATCCGTATGTAGTTTTCACCCATATTAAATGTCAAAGTTATCGTACAATATTGATCAGACACTCATTTTAAGTAATGAGTGATTAGCATTTCTTTTTTTTTTTTGCACTGGATATTGATGTGTATGAAATCCTAAAACAGGGAGTAATATTTACGTTTGCTAATTACATGCTTGAGCTTGAGACAAAGAAGGGCTAAGGTTAATCAATTGAAATATATGAGATCTCTTCATGCTTATTATCAGTTCTATTGCATGACTAATTGTGATGTGCACTAAGGATTTGGGAATTTCTTAGTTCCTTAATTGGTTGTGTGTGCTGTGATACTACTAAGTGGTCCACAATATCTGCTATGCACTGATGCATTAAGATTTGGTTTTAAGTATAGTTTGCTTACTTGGATTGATTACTTACCAGGGTCGGTGATGATTCCCAAATGGATATAGGGCATACTGACAGTGACTTCGATTAGTTTACATGGTAGATGATGGTCTTGATGCCATGGATTTGCTTAATAGCTATGACTATAAACTGATGAATCATGATCTAAATACTTGCTCTAGAAGATTGAAAGTCGTAGTCTATGAATATTTGTGGGTGGGTATACAGTACTGTAACACCCCAGCATTTAATATGCCCGAATGCTACCAAACATAGACTAAGCAACCTCTAAATACCACAAAATCAAGTAAATTACAGCAAAAGCACTAATGCTAAAAACCGATATTTCGGCAGCATCTCCTTTGTTTTAACATGAATTGAAGGAAACACAATAGAATAGCAATATAAGGCAATATGAGAGACAACTAAAATAGCAATAATTAACGACTTGACAACAATATAAGTCTAATTCCAAGCATTCAATGTCTCCATGCGCCAAACGAACAATAAAACTCTCATAACGCAAAGCTAAACCATAAAACAATACGCATCACACTTAGTTTATTATCCAAAACCCAATTGAATGACTTTGTGAGACGAATGAGTGAAACTACATGTAGAAGTGTGACTATTTCCCTTCCCCGCATGCCGGTCTCATGGTACCTAAAACAACAAGAAAACACAAGCGTGAGTTCAACACTCAGCAAGTATATTGCAATGGTACAAAAGAACAATTACATGGCTATAACAAATCACATCATGTAAATCATCTCATTCATGATCATATAACATTATAATCATCATTATGTATGCAATGCGATGCTATGCTCATGTATCCTTGGAAACTCATACCGGTATGGTTGAGTACACACCCGTCGGTGTGCACCCTCTCCCCCCTTCCATCCCGAAGATGGAGGGTGCCTACTCCTCGCTTCCGTTCACCGCGGTGAATGGAATCACGATGTAGGACTTACTCATTGGCTCTCCGGAATAGTCATAACTTTCTCACCGACCTTCCCCGGACTAGTTATGACTTTCTCACCGCCCGGGCCATGTAACATGTCATGTATGCAAATATGCCAACATCATAATTAACTTGTACATTAACACATGGCATCATAACATAATAAGCATACTCATCATATCATTAGCAATCATTAAAGCATGGCAAGTGATCATATCATATAATCAATTTTATCTAGTCTCAACTAGCAACCTACAAACCGCTATCCATTACAAAACACTTGCCTCAACCACGGGCAACGGATTGGGGAGAAGTAGAAGGCACTCCCGGGGTCACACCACCTGCACATAGGTACCACACACTCACAATCATGTCCACAAAACAGTAAGCAATCCCTCTTCTACCCCGACATCGCAAACTACTCGCTAAACCCAAAAACAGAGGTTCTGTCCTGTCGGGATAGCAGCCTTCCAAAAGGCATAACTCGGGTTCTAAGACTCCGAATCAATTAAACGAGTACATCCTCGCATAGCTTAGGAAATTTCCTAACTTTTTCTAAGTATACAGAAAGACTGATTCGGACTCTGAAGTTGTTTAATCTACAAAATACCGTGATATGTTCCAATCACGTCACAGATTTTAATACGTTCGGTAAAACGATCATAACTTTCAAACGGCTGGGTGGAATTGGACGTTCTTCATACCCACTGAAAGGTGTTGAAATTACCTACAACTTCTTCAACAGCCGTACGACCAAATTCCGAATCTAAATTGACGAAAACCCAACCCTAGGTCGACTGCTCATGCTGCCCGAAAGAGAGAACGCGGCAGCTTCTAGATTTCATCTAATCTACTCAATTCCAGCACCACCAATTGATCTAAAAACATGATAATGACCCTAAGAACAGTACCTAGGCCAACCCCAAGGAGTCCCATGGCCATACCTTCGCCCGACGCACGAAAACCCAATAGATCTCCTCCTGGTTCGCGCGATCTCCTTCCTCGCTCCAATCCCGCCGGATCTCCTCATCGCGAAGTGCTCCAACGGATTGATCTTCGAGGTGTTGAGATGGGGTTCTCCCCTAGGGGCAGCAAGGGAGGTGGAGAGGTGGTGGAGGGGTGGTGGAGCAATGGGAAGAGCAAGCGGGGGCACGCAAGAGGGAGAGGGGAGGTGGGGCGGCTAGGGCACAAGGGGAGGTGGAGGGGGCGCACAAGAGGGAGGTGGGGCGCACAAGGGGTAGGGAAAACCCTTTTTACCAGCCCACACAGGAATCCTACTCCTAAATGGACTCCAACTGTAGGACCGAGTAGGCAACTAGAGGGGGGGGTGAATAGATGCCGAATAAAATTCAACTATTTCTTTCAGAAAATTTAAAGACCCCTAAATAGCGGAAGAAATATTTAATATCGTAGAGATTAAAACCCTAGATTAATTAGCGAGACAAATCGAACAAAAATCAAAACTAGTTCTATCAAAACTCTAACAAACCTTCTAATCAAGAATCATAGCAAAAGAGTATGTAAAGAATTGCATAACCTTTTCTTTATTCCAAAGCCACTCCTTCCGGGAGGACACCAAAATCTCTAATCTCACAAGATTAGAAAAACCACCAAAATCTCTAATCTCACAAGATTAGAAAAACCACCAAAATCTCTAATCTCACAAGATTAGAAAACCTTAAACAAACTAAAGAAAACACAAAATCTCTTCTTTGTTGTAGGCACCTCTTGCTTCTTGCCCTTTGCCTTGGATTGAATGAGTTCTAAACCCTAGAACCCTCTATTTAAAAGAATCCACAGCCACCGCTTCCATCTTGTATTCGAATCAAACAATCAAGATTCATGTAAAACCGGACAGCAACCATCCAAAGAAAACCTCTCGGATAACGTGTCGGACAGCTTGCTCCGGACATCTCTCGGACAACTGCGAATCGGTGGCTCTGCCGTGTCCTTGACCGACTCAGTAGACCTGCATACACACGACACAAGTTTGCATGCACACACACATGCAAAGCATGCACCCATACGGCTCGATTGCCGCTAAGCCGCAACGATCTCAACCACACCGTGCACTGTTCTCTAGTCCAAACATCTCGCATGACATCCTTGACCTTCACGACCTCGGTTCCTCCTGAACCTAGTCTCGGTCCCACATCGACCATGTTCGACCTCAAGCAACACCGCACATGAATCAAAAACACAAAACAATTCCGAGTACAAGTCCACGACCGACTCACATCAATCCATGCAAATACTCACTGAGTATTGCATAAAGTCCACTTCAAAACAAGTATCATGAAATTATCACAAATTTTATAATCTCAAAATCAAATTCAAATTTCAATCTCAAAATCGCTCAAAACCCTGATTGAGCAAATCCTATTTACGACGGACAACAAAACCAGTCCGGCGCAAATGCCAAGTGAAACCCTAGAAAACAGTTCACGACGGACAAAAAATCTTGTCCGGCGCAAATGTGCCACACTCGGTTTCAAAAACAACATGATTCGAACGAGACCTTAAAGCAAACACATTCACGACAGACAGAAAGAAAACTTGTCCGGTGTGGATGTGGAACTTACTGGTTTCTTGGAAAGAAAGAGTTTGGCTCAATGAGTTCACTTAAAACATGTGTATGACAGACCAAAGAGTTTGGTCTGTCATACATGGGAAAAATGAGTTCGCCAATTCAAATCTTTTTCGGATAACCAACCTGATTTCTGCTCTTTTCAAATCTTTAAACCAAATTCAAATCTTTTCGAATATTCAAATACTCATCATCAAAAACACATGGATCAAAAACAATGATCCTTCACCAACTCTTTCCCGCTAAAGCCCACGACCCTTCCCTTTAGGCCCAAACTCCCCCGGAAAGGCCCAAACTCCCGGAAACGGCCCGAAAATGTGAATAAACCTCATACCGTATGGTTTCAACCTCCAATACCATATTTCGTAATGTTTTTGACCTCAACATTCACATTATATAAGGTTTCGACACTCCGTGGTGTCACAAGTACTTTATTCATGGATAATTTGGCTTAGTAGATGATGAATTGATACTAGGCCATATAGTGAGATTATTTTGGTTAACTTTAGTTGGACAGCAATTAGTGATATCGTGGCGATACCTATGGTTATTGTCGCACTCAGGGAAAGGGACAAAACCGAGGGGACGTACGATATCGCGAAATTGCATCCACTAATCGAGACTGGTTCAGATTTGCTTATGGTCGATGATGCAAATAATAATGTTGAGTAAAGGATGATACATGGGTTGGATGGCTCGCGACAATGCCGTAAGCTTTGCTGTGCACCGGGGGAGCACGATTAAGCTTTAGGGAACGCACGGTGCAACCCATACAACATAAAAAAAATTAAAGCTGAGACTAATCTATATGTTTTATCTCTGGTAGGTTTCTCCCCTTATTATTATTTTTCTTTCTGTGGTTATATCTATGTCTGATATGGATGGTTTAAAAATTTGGATGATTGCCTTGGATGAAAAATGAAATGGGGAAGATTGCTGCAAGTGATTGGATTGTTACCTAAGATGAATTGGTATGCAAGGCAGTTGGGTGGATGAAGGTATAGCCTTGCTGCTGCCGTTGTCTGATCCTGGCTTCCTTCTTCTTGTTGGTTCGGTGGTAGCCTTTCTGGAGGTTTACTCTCCTGGGTTTTACTTGGATGGCTTCCTGAGGCTTACTTGAGTTGTAAGGATGTTGATGGTGATATGAGAGATTGGGTGGCTTTTATAGTCCTTGGTATTGGATTTTGCAATAGGGTGTGAAAGTGGAGCCTAATGGCTTTGGTCTTTGCGGCTGGACTGGTTGTTCATTGAATGATTTGGTCAGTGCCTTGGTTCTAGTTTTGTGACTTTACTCATGTGTCCTGATCTTTACTACATGCATTCTCCTTATCTTGTCAGTGCATGGTTTAATTCCTAGCCTCTATCTTGACTCAATGGCTTGCCCGGCTAGCTATTCTGGAGGTTTCAGCTGAGTCTGGAATGGGTTGCTATCCCTTGTGCACAGTAGGTTGACATTATATTTATTTTGCTGTGGCTCATATGGTCGGCTGGCCTTGCTCCTTGGATGATGGAGTTAGGCTGGACAAGTCGTGGCTGGTTCTGGGGCTTTCGGTTGGGCATCCTCACATTGCCTCCATGCTTATCTTTTACTAGTGTGAAAGATTTTATCTTTTTACCATGGAGATTTGCCTTTCTAGCACACGACCTTTTTAATATATGCGCATCTACGGCTAAATTCACAAGTTAAGTTTGTATATTGTTGAATGATGCAAAACCTAATCGCGAGAGGAGCCAAATTGGCCACCGGACAATTTAGGGTACCTCATTGAGCGATCAATTAAAATACTTGGCTAACGGCAATTCTTCCTTTTTATTTATTGTACCTAATTTAATGCATTTATTTTATTCTTATTCTTATATGTGTACAATTGAATTTGCAGGTTCACAATAAAGATCAAGTTAGCATAGTAGTTGTACCTTATAATCTTGTAATCCACTTTTTGGGATGTAATCATTTATGTAATTGTGATCGCATATGTAATCGAATGGTTATACAAGTTGTAATCCATATAATTGTTGTATGTTATTATAAAGATTCTTGTATTTCCTATTTGTTGTAAAAGTAAATTATGAGGTATCAATAAACTCAATGTTGTAATTTAATCTCATATAATGAATATTTCTGATCAGAAAAGGTGTTTGGTTCTCTTTATCTGTGAATGTACTATTCATAGTCAAATCTCAATACATAATCCGTTGGTACTACCCTAAATGGTTCTAGACAATTCTTATCAATTTAATATTGTCTCAACACTATTCATAGTCAATGATGTTAATTAAATTTCTTCTAATTAATTAAGGAAATCATGGTTACTTTACTAGCCAACAATGCAGTCTATAAAATTTCCACTTAACCAATATTATCCTTAGATTAAAATTTTTTTTTGCCTTTCACCTTTGAATTTTCTAGTACAAAATTAAAGTGATCTAAAGGAATTCTCACCTTTTGAAGAAAACCACAAATGAGAAAAAATAGAGAGAAAATCTCCTCAAGCTAGGGCTTTAACTTACCCTCTTAACACACATCCTTAGGATTTCATATTTTCTCACCCCAAGTATTAGTTTCAACTATGGTATGTTGTATTTTTTGGGGTGGTGATGCTTTTTTTTGCGTCTAAAACAACAATAGAGGAAAGTTCATCCCGAGGGTATATAAAACCTAACGAGACACATTACAATCGGTTCTTAGGTAAGAACCAATTGTGATATATTGGCATATCACAATCGGTTCCAACAAAAGAACCATTTCAATCGGTTCCAACATAAGAACCGATTGTGATACTTATGACTCATCACAATTGGTTTCTAGGTTGGAACCAATTATGATGTGCCTAATCTAGGAACCAATTATGATGTGGCGTGATCATCACAATCGGTTCCAACAAAGGAACCGATAGTGATGTGCGTACATCACAATCGATTCTAATATTAGAACCTATTGTGATGATTCGCCGCTAATTATTAAACCCTCGCCGAATTATCTATCACAATCGGTTTTTTTCTAAAATGTTCGGGACCGATCCAAATGGAACGATAGTGTTGTACCATTCCGTAGCAGTGACTCAATAAAATATGTATTCAAATGGTTAACCTAAAAATTTGACTGAAACTTAAAATACAAAATCAGAAAGGAAAATGAATTTGGAAACTCTTATTCCAATTGGTACAAAATTAAGATATAGCCTAGCCCGGCATTCAATCCTCCTTTGTTTTCTTCCGGGGACAGCTCAATTCTGCCTTTCTTCCCACGGCCCAGATGCAGCCCAGCGTGATCCCATTTTGTTAACCCAGCCTTCTCCGCTCTCTTCCTCACTCTATTCTATCACCGTTCTCCCGCATCTCTCTCCTCTCGCCCTACATCCATTACCCATCTTCGTCAACTCCCTCCACATTGTCACTGGCCCCTTCTGTTCTGCCTTCCCCGTGCGACCGCCGCGCCTAGCCCGGATCCGCCGACCGTTAACATCGCCTCATCTAGCTTTGGCAACAACCAGCATCGCCTCACTTGGATCCAGTGAGCACTCGTGCCGCACGCTATCTCCTCACCCTCACCATGCCGCCGGCGCCACTACGTACCTCGATGGTGACGCGCTCGGTGTAGACGTAGCCGGCGGCCCAAAGTGGCGGATCTCATGCGGTGGCGAGGAGTCAAGGACGCAGCCGCGGTGCGCGTGCGCCTCACCTGTGGCGTTGCTCCGGCGAAGAAGAGGGCAAGGGTGATTGGATCCGGCCGCCATCGTCGCCGCCTCGCTCGTGACCCGCTCCTACTTCCATCACAGGCCGTGTGGGCCACTGTTATCCAAGCTCGATCCATTAACAGTTGCACGCTCTATTCCTTTTTCTCTCCATGCGATCCGATCAACCCCACACTAGATTAATGGACAGCCAAGGATAGATGGATGACGCTGCTCAACGTGAAAGCTGGTATCCCAGCTACTATAATAAATACAAGGCTCTGTACCCAAATATGAAAAAGGTCCGGGTTTTGTGCGCGCAAAACGGCGACGTGGCTACCGGGAGAGCTCGCGAAGTCCACCCCTTGTAGGATAGTTAGTATAATAACTACATGGAAATAGTATTAAAAATTAGTAAAAGTTTCATGAAAAGTACTTCCATATATGAAAGGTACTAGTTACATGCCCGTGCGTTGCTACGGAAAACAAAATTGATAACGAAAAATAAAGATTAAAAAATAAAAAAAAAATACTCCCTCCGTTGGAATTTAGAGGGCGTATTAGGTTTCGTTAGGACAAGGCTTTGACCACAATTACTCTATTAATATATAATTTTTATGACACAAAATTGATATTAGCATATTTGTATTCAAAAGTACTTATATATAATTATAATTTTGTATTGCATAAATGATATATTAATGAAGTAATCGTTGGTCAAAGTCTTGTCCTAACGAAACCTAATACGCCCTCTAAATTCCAACGGAGGGAGTATTTCACAAGATCAAACATCTATCTTTAACGCTTCGTTTCTTGCGAAAGCTGGCTAATTAAAGCAACGCTTCGTTTCTTGCGTAGGGCAATTAAGCAGGGCAATTAAGCGGCAATTAATGACGTGGGAAGAACGGACCACTGCCACCAAGTGCTGCTTTAGAATAGTAGAGATGTGTCGAGATTGTGTTGATGTCTAAAATGAATTGTAAAAAAGGTAATTGACAATGGAGGTAATAGCAGTCTGCAGGTTTGCTTCCATTCAAATTTCAGACTGCTCAGACAACCGACAAGTGGAGGAAAACCTATTGCCCGCGGGCGATGAAATTGATGTACAAATACAGTGAGGAAAAAAGAAAGCAAGGAGATATATATAAACATGAATGTTTATGTTCATGAAAACAAAACTGAATGGATAAATAGTTAATCTTGATACATATTAGAATTGCTTCCTTGATATTATCATCTTCTCACTTTTCATCCTCTACCATCTCCTGCAACTTTGTGTGCTCCTGATTCAGCACTTGTACCGTGCATGTTGTCTCTATTCCAGATTCAGCTCTTGTAGTGTGCATGTTGTCTCAGTGCTACGACTGCCGCCATTGCCGACGGTGGGGTTGTCACGAGTGCCATCAGAAGATAAACGATTGAGGACAGAGCAATGTAGTAAGGCATATATACTACCTGGAGAGAATATAATAGCAGCGATCTCCTCGTCGCAGAGGATGGAGAGCTCGCTGGGCTTCTTGAAGACATCGTCACAATGCTTTGAGATGTATACTTGCCTTGCCAGTTCGTTCTAGTTGCACCTGATGGCAATCTTTTGCTTACCCATTCATAACTTACTCGTCACCATCACATAGCAAATCAACAAAATCTAGTGTCGTATGTGTATGTTAGCAAAGATAGTATGATGTGCGTATGATACACCTACGTTTATCTAGATTCGAGAATGGGCCACACGTTTGAATACATGTGTGCTTATTGTATGCCAATGGTGGGGTTGTCACTAGTGCGATCAGAAAAGAAACGATTAAGGTTAGAGATAACAGATGGGTGGCCAAAGTAGTACGGCATATATACCCCGTGCGATCTCCATGACGCAGAGGACAGGGAGCTCATTGACCTTCTTGAAGACAACATCAAAATGCTTTGCGAAGTATACCTGTCTTGCCACTTTATTCTGGATACACTTGATCTCAATCGTTTGCTTACCCATTATTGGCGTACTCTTCACCATCACATAGCAAATCAATAAATTCTTGCCTCCTAGGTGTATGTTAGCAAAGATTGTATGTTGCGAGCGGATGAGATGCACCTGCATTTATCTACATTGGAGAAATGGGACATACATTCGAATAGATTTGTGCTTATTGTATGCCAAGTAAGTATCACCTGAATTCCGATGCAAGTTTATGTATTGAGTAGGTATTCAAGAGAGTTCATTTTTAATGCATGGACAACGAACACAACCTAGAGTTATCCTTGACACTTACTAGAATTATTTCCTGGAATATCATATTTTGGCACATTTCGGCATCTACCTTCTGCAACTTTGCGTGCTCCTGATTCAGCTCTCCTAGTGTGCTTGTTGTCTCAATGCTTCCATAGCAGCCATTGCCGACAGTGGGGTTGTCACTGTTAGAAATAAAGGCACATTTAGGTTTAATTTAATCCAAAAGTAAATCATGAACAACATGTGATTGACTATCGGTAACGAATAACAGGAGCATACCATAGACGCATATGCTAGAAGACTACACATATATCCATCTAATGTGCTCACAATCAATAGGTTGAAAATAAACAGTAGAGACATTGTAACGTACTGTTCGTGTGCAGATGGAGCAGTAGACGTTGTAGCGCGTACAGTGCCGAGGACGGAAGCGCGCGATGGCGCGATGCCTAGCGCCGCTCTGAGCGCCGAGGAAGACGAGCCGTGGCGGTGACGTGGAAGCGATCGCGCCCGGCGCTTCCCAAAATTGATTCGTCCTCTCCCGGTGCAAGAACGCGAGGACGGACGGTTTCGGAGACCTGCTTGCCCGTTCGCTGGTGCACGCCGGCGTACGGGACGGGGCAGACTTGATGGCGGTGCAGCGAGGGAAACTGGCAAAACGCTAGGGCGCATAAAACTCTATCTCTCCCAGATGACGGCGACGCAGTATATAAAGGAGCCCTGGTAACAGTCCGTAACCGAACACGACTCGAGGACGTGCCACGATCGGAGTCCATTACGGGATCTGTTACGGTGTCCTTATCTCATACTACAACCGCGATTCCGAGTAGCAAAAGAGTAATCTGCAAAAGGAGGCTGCGCCTACGCAAAGCCCTGGACCGGAATTCGGCGGACCATTCACGCAGGTGCCGCACGCCCGCGCCCCGCCCCGCCCGGCCGTGCAGAGCCCGAGCCCGGCCCGGCCCGCGGCAGGCGAGCGCGTGTGTATTATTTCTCCCTTTCTCCACATTGTTCTAACATGGTGAAGCACACTCAAGTATTTAAACTAGTGCTAACCACTTTAGGCTCGCTATGTGGTACTATTGCTAGTGCACTTGCTCCTCATGAGGTGGGCCTTTGAGATTGTCTAGGTTTTATTGTCTCAATCAAATGGGCTTGTCCCAAATAATCCAACTATCCCCCTACTGATCTCAAAGTCCCACCGACAATCTTGCCTGCTCCCAAAGTCATTAATATACCAGCATTTCGACAATGGACTATGCCTTGAATTGCACCTAGGACTCCAAATTACACTCACCACAACTTGAACAATGGACTAAGCCTTGAATTGCAAGTTTTGTGCGATCGAGTTTCATTTAAAGCCTTAGGCGATACTAGGCTGCCAATAGGCTTCCTCGGGTGGAGCATATAAGTCGTACTCCATGGTCTCTTCATGAGCTTACTAGAGATTACCCAAGTCTCATAGACATGACTTTCAACAGTCAATCTCATATAGGTGTGTTCTTTCAAGATGCTCTGTAGGATGACATCTTCGCTAAATAAAGCCAACGAGAACACATTAAGGCAAAAGCCAACTTTGCCATACAGATTTGAGTATTGCATCTTCACTTAGAACTAGTTAGAAAATTACTCTCCTCGGTTAACCAAGAGCTTGTTTTTCCCAGGTCCTAATTCACGGGATCGCCGATCACATAGGTTGGAGTTACCGCTATGGTATAACTCACATGGGTCTCATGCCTAGTTCCTTTGATGCGTTATCTATCACATTCGTGATAGCCCTTTAGTGAAGGGATTCGCCAGGTTTTTAGCCGTCTGGATATAATCCAATACTATCACTCTGGAGTTTTTCAATTTCTGACGGACTTCAAACGTCTTTTCACATGTCTTGAGGATTTCAAGTTATCTTTAGAACTGTTCACTTTAACAATAATCGCTTGATTGTCACAGTTCATAAGAATGGCCGGTATTGGTTTTCAACCACCGAAGATCCATCAAGAGTTCACGTAGCCATTACGCCTCAACAGTGGCTGCATCCAATGCAATCAATTCGCCTCCATGGTTGACCGTGTCAAAATAGTCTGCATTTGCAAGACCTCCACGACACGCCCCCACCAAGTGTAAACACATATCCACCGGTGGCCTTAATCTCATCGAGATCGAGATCCAATTTGAATCACTATAACCCTCTAGTATCTTGAAGGGTACCCGGTATAGTGTATTCCATAATTTCTTCCACCAAGTAACGCATAACTCTTTCGAGTGCACGCCATCATCTCCTGTTAGAAGTAAATCGGCTCAATTTGCTTACAAATGAGATATCGTGCCTTGTTGCGCTAGCCAAGTACATGAGAGATCCAATGATCTCGAGAGTATTTCATTTGATCTCTAGCAATTCTCTTGTTCTTAGAAGAATCACAGGATCATAAGGTGTTGGAGAAGGCTTGCTATCTGAATAGCCAAACTGACTCAAAACCTTTTCCACATAATGGGATTGAGAAAGACTAATCCCATCCTCACTTTTGACTAACTTGATGTTCAAGATCACGTCGACCTCTCCGAGATCTTTCATATCAAAATTTCCAGACAGAAAGACTTGACCTCATTGATCACATCAAGGTTTGTTCCAAAGATCAAAATGTCATCCACATATAGGCCAGAATAACTCCTCACCCCACCATGGCGATAATACACACACTTGTCGGCCGTTTACAAGCCCGACTTGTGTCAATGTTCTATCGAACTTCTCATGCCATTGTTTAGGTGCTTGTTTAAGGCCATAAAGAGATTTGATAACTTACACACCTTGCTCTCATGGCCGGGTAGCACAAATCCATCTGGTGATCCATGTAGATCTCCTCATCTAGCTCTCCATTAAGAAAAGCTGTCTTCACGTCCATTTGATGGACAATGAGACCATGAGAGGCAGCCAAGGATAAAAGTACCCGGATGGTTGTGATCCTAGCAACAGGTGAATCAGTCTCCAAATAATCCTCTCCTTCCTTTATGCGTATAACCCTTAGCCACAAGTCTAGCCTTGTACTTTTCAATAGTACCATCAGGCCTTAGTTTCTTTTTGAACACCCACTTACAGCCCACGGGTTTGCAACCATAAGGCGATTCTGTGAGCTCCCAAGTTCCGTTAGGATGTAATAGAATCCATCTCACTACAATTGCCTCCTTCCAAAGATCTGCATCGGAAGATGCATAAGCTTCGAAATAGAGGTGGGAGTATCATCCACAAGGTACACAGTGAAATCATTACCAAAGGATTTAACCATCCTTTGTCTCTTGCTCCTCCTAGGAGCCTCACCGCTCATCCTCCTCGAGATTTTGCTCTCGGTATCTGCTCGTAATCCTCGCTTGTGCAATAGGTTCTGGAATTATCTCGGGGTTTTGACTAGAAACGCTATGCAAATCTTTCATGGGAAATATGCCCTCAAAGAAGGTGGCATCTCTGGATTCCATGATTGTACCGACGATCATGTCAGATACCTCAGATTTTACTACTAAAAATCTATAGGCAATGCTCCGATGAGCGTATCCCAGAAAGACACAATCCACTGTCTTAGGTCCAAGTTTGCGCTTTTAGTTATGGGCACATTGACTTTCGCCAAGCAACCCCAGCGCAAGTATGAAAGTGATGGTTTTCTCCCTTCCCATTCTTCATATGGGGTTTCTCCTTATTCTTAGAAGGAACTTTATTCAAAACGTGACAAGAAGTCAACAGGCCTCCCCACCATTCCTTAGATAGACCCGCAGTTGTCCAACATGGCATTTACCAAATCAATTAGAGTGCGGTTCTTTCTTTCGGCAACCCCATTAGACTGGGCGAATAGGAGGTGTCCTCTCATGAATAATTCCATGTTCCTTACGAGAATAAGTCGAACTCAGAGAGAAGTACTCACCGCCACGATCCGACCTAAGCCTTTTGATTTTTCTTTCTAATTGATTTTCAACTTCGGCCTTATAGACTTTGAAGTAGTCTAAAGCCTCATCTTTAGTTTTCAAATGAGATAAACATAGCATATCTAGATGCATCATCAATCAGAGTCATGAAATATCTTTTTCCTCCTTTAGTCAACACACCATTCATCTCACAAAGATCTGAATGTATGAGTTCTAATGGTGCCAAGTTTCTCTCCTCCGCTGCCTTGTGAGGTTTGCGAGGTTGCTTTGATTGCACACAACTTTGGCACTTAGAACATTTGGGAATTTTTGGAATTAAATTCATCTTGTGAGCCGAAATCATACAACCAAAATTTAAATGACATAACCGTGAGTGCCAAACATCGGCTTCACCTCCATTGGAAATATCACAAATATGGTTCACAACTTTATTGCAAAAATCAGAAAGGGAAAAACGGAACAAGCCTCCGCATTCATAGCCTTTACCAATAAAAAGTCCATGCTTAGACATGACTACTTTATTAGACTCAAACACCACTTTGAACCCTTCTCTACCTAGAAGGGAGCCACGACTGTGTTTTATTTATTGAGGGGACATCTTTGCGCGTTCTTTAGCTGCACGATCTTTCCCGAAGTAAACTTCAGATCTACCGTGCCAACACCAAGAACGAAGCATTCGAGCTGTTTCCCATCAACACGGAGCAATCCCATACGACCTGGTAAGAAGAGAACAAAGAGAGATCAGCACACACATGAACATTAGCTCCAGTATCAATCCACCAATCGGTGGTCCTGATTTCTTGAAAGAACAATAGATGCGTTACCATACCCGAAGTTCCTCCTCCATTGCCAATGGTCACGTTGATGCACTTTGAGTTCGGCCTTGCTCACCCTTCCTCGCCCTTGCGATTTGGACACCGCTTGGCCCGGTGTCCAATCTCACCGCAAACAAAGCGAGGCTTCTCATCTTTGTTCATTGACTTCTTCTTCTTGAAATTAGTGGTTTGTTTGGCTTTATTTTTCCCTTTGTTCTTGCCATGTGAGAACTGTTGCACCACATTGGTGCTAGATCGCCCCTCAGTTCCTTTCACAGGTGCATCCTTAGCTCGAGCTTTCTCCTCAACATCTAGAGACGCAATCAGTTCTCAACAGAAATCTCTTGTCTCTTATGTTTCGAAGATGTGGCAAAATTCCTCCATGAAGGAGGTAATTTGGCAATAATGCCCCGACCACAAACACTCAGTAATCGATTTTGAGAAGTTCGAGTTCCACTGGCGAGAACGTATCTCATGAGCCTGCTCAACTACGTAACGGTTATCCACCATCTTGTAGTCATGATATTGCTCCATGATATACGGTTCACACAAGATCAGGCACCGAACTTAGCATTGAGCATCCCACGTTCCTTCGCGTCTTTAATGTGCATATACACATCGCATGCAGGCGATCGGCAAGAACACTAAGAACGGCTCCCACAAAGAGTGTGTTGGCATCCCGATATGCCTTCTCCTTTTCAGGAGTTGGTTCCATATCCTCCGTTTGCCGTTCGACACCCGTAACACGTTCATAGTCAGTAAGCCACAAGGTGACCCTTATGTCTCGCCATCTTTTGAAGTGCACACCGGTGAATTTTTCCGGCCTCGATTGCCTCGGCAAAGCCAGCCATTGATAAACCTAAGCGCCTATAATCAGGTTTTTGGATTGTTAGAAATAAAGGCACATTTAGGTTTAATTTAATCCAAAAGTAAATCATGAACAACATGTGATTGACTATCGGTAACGAATAACGAGGAGCATACCATAGGCGCATATGCTAGAAGACTACACATATATCCATCTAATGTGCTCACAATCAATAGGTTGAAAATAAACAGAGAACATTGTAACGCATCGCTTCGGTGCAGATGGAGCGATGACGCGTATGGCGCGTGATCTGAGGACGAGCGCGCGCGCCGAGCGCGATGCCTAGCAGCCGCTCTCTGAACGTCGAGGAAGACGAGCCGTGACGGTGGCGTGGAAGCGATCGCGCGGCGCTTCCCAAAAACCTGATTCGTCCTCTCCTGCAAGAACGCGAGGACGGATGGTTTCGAGACCGCTTGCCCGTTATTTGGTGCACGCCGTCACGGACGGGCAGACTTGATGGCGGCGCAGCGAGGGAAACTGGCAAAACGCTAGGGCGCAGAAAACTCTGTTTTTCCCAGATGACGGCGACGCAGTATATAAAGGAGCCCTGGTAACAGTCCGTAACCGAACACGACTCGATGACGTGCCACGATCGGAGTCCATTACGGGATCTGTTACGGTGTCCTTATCTCATACTACAACCGCGATTCCGAGTAGCAAAAGAGTAATCTGCAAAAGGAGGTTGCGCCTACGCAAAGCCCTGGACCGGAATTCGGCGGACCATTCACGCAGGTGCCGCACGTCTGCGCCCTGTGCTCGAGCCCGGCCCGGCCCGGCGAGGCGAGGCGAGCGCGCGCGTGTGTATTCTTTCTCCCTTTCTCCACATGGTTCTACCATGGTGTAGCACACTCCACTATTTAAACTAGTGCTCACCACTTTAGGCTAGCAATGTGGTACTATTGCTAGTGCACATGCTCCTCATGAGGTGGGCCTTTGAGATTTTCTAGGATTTATTGTCTCAATCAAATGAGCTTGGCCCAAATAATCCAACAGTCACAAGTAGAGGTGGGCATTTGGGCACGGCTCGAGACACGGTGGGCACGACACCGCCCAAAACCCGCCCAGCACTTAGTGGGCCGTGCCATACTGGCCTGGCACTGTAGCTCGGGCCGTGCCGGGCCCCGTTCTCAAGCGCGATGGGCGGCATGACCTAGCACGGAAGCAGCACGCCGGCGGCACATGGCACGGTGAGCATAGTGCCACTGCCGTGGCTCACGATAGGGCACGGCGCCACTATGGCCTCGCCTCCCCACATGCATCGCCTTGACCGTCATGCTGTGCCTCGCCTCCTGCGCCGCCTAGTCATGCCTCACTTGTGGGCTGCCGTCGCCGCTTCATCTACCGCACCGCCAGGCTCCACATCGGCTTTCGCGATAGCCTCGCCCACCGCCTCGTCGAGGGGAGAGAGAGGGGCGGTTGGCCAGACCGAAGTGGAGAGAGAGGGAAGGGAGGCGACGGCGTGGTGGGGTGAGAGAGGAAGAGAGGGAAGGGAGGCAAGCGGTCAGTGGGGAGGTGAGTGAGCGGTCGGCCGTAGGGGAGAGAGAGAGGGAGAGAAGGGGAGCGGGGTACCTTCGGTGTCGCTATCGCCGTGCCCGCAATGGACGCGCTGAGCTCGGGCGTGTCCCCTCTCACCATGGCCGCACCTAGCCCGCGCCACCCAACTGAGGCCGCCACCTCGGCTCCTCCCTCACTGCCTCGCCTGACTGAGGCCGCCATGGGGAAAAGAGGGAAGAGGGGGGTCGAGCGTATGAGCCGACTGAGCCGAGGAGAAAAAGAGGGAGGGAGAGAAAAAGGCGCGAGGGCGGAGTCAAGCGTGGGAGCCAAGGGGAAAAGGGGGCAGGCATGGGAGCCGAGGGAAATGGGGGGAAGAGAATAAAAAGTGGGAAAGGAATAAAAGGGAAAGGGAAAAAAAGAAAGAAGAAATAAAGAACAAAATAAATTTATGAAAATTGAAGTAATTAAGTAATTCAATGTATATGACAAAGTGTAGTCAGATTTAATAGGGTCATTGAAATCATGAGCCTAATATTATTGGACAAAATCAAAAGTAAAGTGTGCCCTATAAAAGTTGACAAAGGGAGTAATTCACAGTAAAGGCTACTAGCTGACGTTGTTTCAAGAGAATAGAATCTAGAGGACGCAGTACCACTGCATCGATATTAGAGCACTAGCCACCATTGTGAACTCCAAGCTCTAGAAGATCATGGAAGGATAAATCGTCTGACCCATTAGTTATGGGATCGAGAGAGAGAGAGAGAGAGAGAGAGAGAGAGAGATAGAAATATATAAATTAATTATCAAATCAAAACATCATTTAAGTAATGTTGATGAGTGCTAACATTAAGAAAAGTTCATAGATACCTTTACAGAAAAGAAATGAAGAGATTCCCATCGAGCAAGAGAGGCTGAGAGATTGAGAGAGAGAGAGAGAGAGAGAGGGGAGAGAGATTGAGATAGAGACTGATTGGGCGAGAGAGATTGAGAGATTGAGAAAGAGACTAATCTGGCGAGAGAGAGAGAGAGAGCAAGAAAGATTGAGAGAGAGCGAGAGATTGAGAGAGAGACCGATCGGGTGAGAGACCTGCTCGGCTCTAGTCCACCGTGGACCTGGTCTTCGGTGACGCCTCGATTTATGTGTGCCACGTGGCATCAAGTGATTTTCCCAAGTGCGGTGCAATCTCAGCCGTCAACACCAGATCCGATGGTCCAGATCAGACCAAGTTCACTGCATGGAGAGGCTACATGGCTAATTCCAGAACTTGGCATGTGTTCTCCCCTAGACCTTTGGATTAAGATCTAACGGCACTACTCATCTAGGCTACCACTCGGCAGACCAATCTGAACCGTACATTCCAAATTGAATGGTCCAGATCAGATCAATTTGCTACGCTGCTGGGGTATGTGGCGAACCACACCTGAGTCCATGCATCCCAATCTCGGCCATCCATCCATGGATCCAATGGCCTGGATGCAATTCGATATACGGCTTCGAGATGCATCTACGCGGCATTACCTAATGCGTTGGATCATGATCTGACGGTCCAAGTGCTTCGCGAACTCTAGCATTGGTGCGGTGAGGTCTTGCCACCAGAATTGGGGACAATGACGTGCGATGCGGCGTCTTAGTGCATTCCCGGCGAAGTGGGGTATCTCCTCAGGTGCCCCTCGTAGAGCACCTCCTAGATATGGGATCAACCGCGACCAAGGCATCTCAACGGCGGTGGAAATCGGCAAAACGCGCGGCGGCAGTTCCTCTAGTACGATGAGCAATTATGCACAACTAGCAGCAACTTTGGCACAACAACCTAGGGCAAAGCACTAAAAACAATGTGGTGAACACAGTTGTGGCATTTATAGCCTCTAGGTTTGTGTGTCCGGCCTGGTCTTTGCGGGGCGGCCATTGCACGGCGGATTCCGGCTCGAAAATGCGGTAGCGACGCGGTGACCTCCCTCAGCCATCCACTTGGACAATGAAAGCCTGGGATGCGATCCGATGGTCCACACTACACCACGCACACAAACAAACCTCCACCATGCGATCAAGGATCGACGACGAAGATCTAGGGTTTTCAGATTTTTCGGCGACTTTCTTTATTAAAATAATTAATAAACCCAAATAATTCGAAAAAATAGAAAAAATATTAGAAAAATTCCAAAAAAAATATGGAAAATACTTTGAGATATTTTGAACCCAAATAAAATATTTTCAACAAAACTTTATATGAAATTTTGAAATATTTAAATAATTCCATAATAACTTAATTCAAATTAATTCCAAATAAACTCCAAAAAATTCCAAAAATTTAAATAACTCAATAAATGCAACAAAAGCAAAAATTGGGATGTTACAGGCTGCTGAATTGGAGCACCACAAAAGGAAGAAAATTCAACTTTGGTTCCATCAGGACTGACAGGAGAGGTGGATTGGTTGGCACAATTTATGAACCCTTTGTTCTTGGATAACCAATCTATACCAAGGATTATATCTAGACTTGGGGTTTCTATTATCACAATATCAGCAAGGAACACTACCCCATAGATTTCAATACTGACGGCATAATCTACTTGTTTTCATGGTTGCACCAGGTGAATAGATTACCATCTTAGTGGGTAGAAGGTCAGTTTTAATGTTCTGTTATTCCACGAATTTCTTGGATATGGAGGAATGAGAAGCTCCAGAATCAAATAGTACCAAAGTAGGCATGGAAAGCACAAGAAACATACCCAACACCACATTGGGTGCATCATGCACTTCTTCGGGGGTCACATGAGCAGCCTTGATGAACCAGCACTCACTAATTTTTGTGCCAGCCACTTTCATTTGCGGCTTTCTACGACAGCGCGTGAGCTATATTCCACTCAGACTGCCTTGTCCACAAGAGAATAGAAGTTGAAGATATCGTGGGCAGCAAGTGTCCACTTAATCTCCTCATTGAAGCGCTCTCTAAAGCGCCCGATTTTAAGTGCCTCATGAAATACCTCTGAGGTAGCATAGAGAGATAGGTAATTGAAGCGATAAAGATATTCCATCACTGACATGCTACCTTGTTTCAATTCATGGAACTCTCGCTTCTTTATTTCTATGATGCTCGCCGAGATATGAGCCCAACGAAAAGCTTCCATAAAGGCTACCAAGGTGATGATCTGGCCTTCTAGAATCATTGCTTGATGGCTCTCCCACCAGGATGCTACACCACCTTGGAGTTGATAAGATGCATAAAGTACCTTCTCCCGGTCATTGCACTGTGTGATAACCAGTTTGCCTTGTACTGAGCGGAGCCAGTCATCGGCATCAAGAGGATCCGATGATGCTGAGAAAGTGGGAGGTCGAGTTCTCAGGAACTCGCCCAATTTGGACTACAAGGGGGCATCACCATTTCCACCCTTGGTGACCGCTACGCCAAGGTTGGCAGTGTTTTGAACAAGTTGTTGAAGCAAAAAAGTATTTGTTTGACTCCATTGCTTGATCATTGCAAGCACTTGAGCCATAGTAGGTGGTTCTGGCAATTAATCTTCAGGGTCAGCTGGTTGAGGGTTTTGGGTAGGAGGTGGGTTATTGTGCTGCTAAGGTGAAGGATTCCTCACAATTCGATGAGAAGGATTAGGCTGGGGTGGAGTAGAAGTGTAACCCCTTATATGCTGTGAGGCAGAATTGCCTTCGCTCCACATGAGTTCACGAATGAACCTTGTCGCAGGCATCCTGCAACATGACATCCATTCAAGAGATTTTTGAAAAAGATAATGTTATTTTGATGAGAGTTCAGTTGAATTTTGAGGTAATCTTCCTGTCCATTAAAGTTTTCTTAATTAAGATTTCTTAATGAATTAAGTCTTGTCACATCGTGAAACTTTAACCCGAGGGTTAAGTACTCACGAGTGTATCCCGGAAAGCAGTATAAAAGACATTAAAACCATAAAATTTGATAACCTAAAATATCTAAGTGCTAGTGTACAGGGGTTCTAAAATTTATATTCCATTGACCTTGCCTAGTATATCCTTATTTGACCTAATAGTTGTTAGGACCCGAATATGCAAATCCAGACCCTCTGTGTATTCAGCACTAGTCTAGGATCAAGCTAATGCACACAGTCTCAACATAGATGAAATATCATAATCATACATAGCGGAATAATAAATAAAGACTTCATCTATTAATATGGAACTATTGAATGACCTTAAGGTCAAACTTACAGTTGTGAGGCCTTGATGGCTTCAACTCATGTTATATATATAAACAGCAGCGGAATGAAGAATATCGATGATTCCCATCAATATGCCACAAGCAACTAACAAGATTCAACTCCTAGATATTCGCCTCCTCGTGGAACTCCTCCTTCGAAGGTGTAGACTTCTACTCAACTGGTGATTTGTTTGTTGCAAGGGGTGAGTACTTAAAGCACTCAGCAAGTCATGCACAGAATGCAAGTCTAATAGCTATATGCATAGCTTATTCCAAATGAATGGTTGAATTGGTTATTTGCAAAAAAGCAGCATTCACAAATAAATATAATAGATTGTAAAGCGGTAAAACAAGTAACAATAGTAATAAATTTCATAGTTATTTCACAAGTAAACCATTCCACATCCTTAACCAGTTATCACTTTTCCATAGGCAACCCGTCTCCAAGCCCAAGCTCAATTTTATGAAAATCTAACCCTTGACTTTAATCCCCGAGCATTGTCCAATACCGCGGACACGGCTATTCGAATAGTTTTGACACTCCGCAGAGGTTATACACTTTACCCACAAGATACAATCAACTCATCACGTCAGCCGTGAATCGCCATACAAGAATACGCGAATGAGCGATCATAACAAAGCTTTTAAAATGCTCCTTCTAGACCTAGTACTGCCGGCTAAGGTTTCAACATTGAAGGGACTGGTTACCACACTCAGGGCCCTCTTCTCGCGCCATGTGAGTCCACCCATACACCCGGGTCTCACACCACCACGACAGTACCGAAAGCTAGACATCACAAATTAGTCAACTAGGTCTGTCTCATTCCAGACTTATGGTTGTATGTTGGACTCAGTTCAAATTCTTGCAAGGTTAAGTCCTTAATTGACCAAGGCAAGACTTCCAGAAATGTCCACAAATACCATTAATCCATACCACCACTTTCTTTTATCCACAAGAAAAATACGACCGCCCAAGTGCCACACTGGCCCACCATTACATAACTCTTGCCACTTGTCCCAGTCTAAATCATTTTATCATCCCAGTTGATTACCATGCACCACATGCTATCAACATCATTAATAACACCTATCACATCTTTCATAAACACGTTCCATATCTCATTAAGTCATGATTAACATTTAATATTCCAAAATAAGGTCATTGACACGTTGCAGGGATAATCTTACTACATACAATCTATTAACCCATGTTGGCAAATACAATAAGGTCCAACTATTATTCCACAACCTAGGGTGACAAATGATTCATGGCAACAATTATTAAAGACAAGGTGGCATACATCAATTAGGTCGCATAACTATTCCCAGAATTAATTGAAAGCATTTTAATTAAACTAGCATGCAGTAATTTAAAACAACATACATTTCAAAAAATTGGTTCAATATGGTCAAAGCACAACTTACCTGGCCCTTGCAATTTTTACTGTTCTTTACTCTTTATCTTTGATTCTTGATCCTTGATCTTCAATTCCTTGACCTTCAGCTCCTTAGAATGACTTCCGGATAATGTGTCTAACGATAAAGAAACACCAAGACAACACAACCCAAAAGACAAATCAAATAAACTTCAAATTTGAGAATAGATAGTATTAGATCAAAAGGACCTAGATGAATTTAGGAACTCGAATGAATTAGATTGAAGATTAGAAAAAAGAGAACAAGCTTTCAGAAATTACACCGAAAGGGAAAGACTAATAGCTGAGAAAGAAAGAATAATATTCCAAAGAATATTTCTTCCTAATTTATTACTTGATTGGACAGACAATGACATATGGGCTCTCGATCTATAGACTGGGTCCACAAAGATATGTTAGTTCACAATGAACTAAGCTGATGCTCGATGTTGACTTTTGTTGACTGAACAGATACAGAGTCAATCAAAAGAAAGATAGACTGATAGATTAGATATGGGCAGAAGGATATGACATATGGCCAATGGTCTATCGACCAAGTCCACAAATGATGTGAAATCATGTGATGAAAAATTGGCTTAATGATGAATTTGGTATTGCAAAGTGGTTGTTCCATGGCATGTGTGGTGCATGTGCTGTTTCAGATAATTATTTGATATGCTTGTGATAGCATGGTAATTGTTTTGCTTGATGCAATGCACTCGTGTGAGTGGTTGCATGGATTGATCTTGAGTCAAGTCGTGGACTTGTGCTCGTACACGGTTGTGTGTTTGTTCATGTGCAGGTGTTGCTTGAGGTCGAACGTGGTCGGTGACGGGACCGGAACTAGGTTTATGGAGGAACTGAGGTTCAGGACTAGGTTCAGGGAGGAATCGAGGTCTTGGTGGTCGAGGATGTCATGCGGGGCGTTCGGACTAGAGAACGGTGCACGTGGTTGCTAGTGAGTCACGTGAGTACGGCAGGTGGGCCGTCTGGCGTGCGATTATGTCGTTTGAGGAAGTTTGCATGTATTGGGCCATGTTGGGCCAAGTGGACATGCATGCGAACTCTTCTAGGGTTTTCTTATAAATAGGGGGAGGTGTCCCCTGTTTATTGTGAGCGTGGATTAGGGTTTGTACTCTTTTGTTTGGAATCAGAATCAGATTAGATAGAAGAATAAAAATTATTTTCCAAAGCCCCACAGAAGAAATCGGCGGAAAAAGTTTTGGCGGCGTCTGGCGAGATAAGAAAACCAAAGCCTGTCGGCGGCGTGTAGAAAAAGGCGATCGCTTTTGCGATTACCGTGAGCCCCGGCGTGCACGCGGAGAAGAGACTTCATAGAGTAGTGCTCCTGGCGCCGAGACTCGA
Source organism: Rhipidocladum racemiflorum (assembly GCA_036346355.1). Lineage (NCBI taxonomy): Eukaryota > Viridiplantae > Streptophyta > Magnoliopsida > Poales > Poaceae > Rhipidocladum > Rhipidocladum racemiflorum. The sequence goes on along the minus strand of CM070581.1, from coordinate 55,991,783 downwards.
GATCGGCAAGGAAGCGAGCGTTTCTTGAAGTGCACCCACGACTCCACGTCAAGCGATTTGGTTAAAGGTATTAGCTTGAATATGTTCCACGTACTAGTAATCGCATGAGCCTCTACTTGATTGCCATGTCTGAGTAGTACTTCTTCTCGTGGATAGATGAGCTTCAAGACTTTGCAATTACTAGTTCAATATAATTTTAATACTGCTATTTATTGTTTGCACGTCTGCTCTTGATCTTAGATTGATTAACTGTTTTATCATCATAATTTGATTTGATTCATCCAAAATATTTTTAGGGCATCAAGTTTTTGATCTACAAAGTTTGATTGGTTATTTCCTTTTAGATTTTGTTTAAATCACGAAATTAGGGTTTAATTAATTCGCGTCACTTTTGGAACAGTCAACTTGCGAAGCCTATAACTTTTGATCCGTAGATCCGATTGAGTCGATTCTTATTGGGTTAGTTTCTAAATTGAATCTAGTTTTTACAGTAAAAATTTTAGATCATTCCAACGGTTGGATCTCCGGGAATTTGTGTTTTAGTGAATGTCTATCAATCTGTTTTTGCGTGAAATCGAAGTGATTATTTGATTCCGAATTGGGGTGAATTTTTAGTAGATCAAAAATTTGGTTTTAGCTTCCGCACAATCATTCACCCCCCCTCTGATTGCTATATTCATATACTTCGATCCTACAAGTGGTATCAGAGCTTGGTTTTTCTAATTAATCTTAGCCGGTGATTAGAAACCGTAGCGATGGATAGGTATTCGAGAAAACCTTGTGTTTTCGATGGTGTTGATTTTCAGTTTTGGAAAGCAAAGATGGAGGCATTTATTCAGGCGCAGGGCTTCGCAATTTGGGAGAAGGTTTACAAGCTATATGAAGTCCCTGCAAACGACAACGTCAACGACACCAATCGCGCACATGTTGAAGCAAATAGTAAGGCGCGCAACTTGATCATCCAAGGCTTGGGACGCAGCGATTTTGATCGAATGGTTCATCTTCGATCCGCATATGAGGTATGGAAATCTCTTTGTGATTACCATGAGGGTTCTAACACTGTCAAAGAGGTTCGCCAAGATATTTACAAAAAAGAATACATGCGTTTTGAGATGAAACCTAGTGAATCTGTAGATGACTTCTTTGCTCGTTTCAATAAAATTCTTAGCAATCTACGTGCTGTTGGAGTTAGCTACACTGATGCTGAAAATGCTTGACAATTGCTTAGTGCTTTGGACATGTCGGTGTGGGAGATGAAAGTAACATCTATACAAGAATCTACTACCATGAGCACACTCACATTAGATGTTCTTTACTCTAAACTGAAGACTCATGAGTTGGATATTCTTGCTAGGAAGAATGGACATAAATCAATTGCTTTATCATGACAATCTAGCATGTCTCATCATAATGCTTCTTCAAATTTTGCCTTGTCTTTCTTGTCTTCACTAACCAATGAACAGATTGAGGAATTTCCGGAAGAAGACTTGGCATCACTCTCTTCTCGCTTTAACAAAGTTTTGCAGAATGTGAGAATGAGGAAGAGAGGTGGTGGTGGTCCTCCAAGATGCTATGAGTGTGGTGACCTCAACCATATTCGCACAAATTGTCCTAAACTTGCAGGTAAAGCATCATGGGAGGAGAAGGACAACGACAAAATAAAAGAAAAGAAGAAGTTTGATAGAAAGAAAAAGAGCTTCATCAATCGCAAGGTGGTTCACCGAGTTCTTTCCGCTCTTAAACAAGTCAATTTGAGCGATGTGGATTCGGAGAGCAGCGAGGACGATGCAACTCCAAGCAAGCATGAGTTGGCGGGATTGTGTCTCATGGCCAAAAGCAGCGGCTTCATCGAGGACAAAGCAACGACAGCGACTTCAATGAGGTAGATCCATCTTATGATGAATTAGCCAATGCTGTTGCCCGTCTTGGAAAATTGCTTGACAAACGTGATAGAAAAATTAAGAAACATGATATTCTTGTGGAGTCATTGAATGCTGAAATTACTAGACTTAAGACTTTGATTCCTGATGATGATACTTGCAAATCATGTGACTTAATTTACAATAAGCTCACCTTGCTTAGGAAAGAACACGCTCTTCTATTACATCTAAATGAGAAAAATGAGAAACATGTTAAACATGCTAGCTGTTCCACTGATGATTTGCATGGTTCAACTTCTTGTTCTAAATGCTCAATTCTTGAATTGAAATTGAAAGATGCAAATGCTAGGGTTTCTCAATTGACTGATGATCTGCTTACACATGAGGTTCTTTCATGCTCAACTTGTCGCAAGCAAAAAGAAAAAGTGGACGTTCTCTGTAATAACTGTTTAACTCTTTCTCAAAAGGTTGATTACTTGGAAAAGTCATTACAACGTTTCACTAAAGGAAAGAAAAACCTAAACATGATTTTGGATCAATCAAAAGTCAGCACTCATAATAAAGGTTTAGGTTTTGATTCTTATGCTCATTATAAATCACATGTTCCCACTGTTGTTAAAGCACTTGAAGGAGGAAAATTTGAAATTGACAATGAGCCTAAGAAAATTGTCTTTAAGTCTGCTGGAGTGCTATCTTCTACTATGATGAATGCAAATGTTGCTTCTACTTCTAAAGCCAAACATCATGTTAAGTACACTTGCACTCATTGTGGTAGAGATGGACATTTAGTAGATTTTTGCTTTAGACTAGCCAAACAACAAAAGAAAGAAAAAGGTAAGGCTAGGTCTAATTTCAGACAGGCATGCTTTGTTTCTCATTATGTGCCTAGGGTGATGCAAACACCTTTTGTTGCTAAGAACACGAGAAAAGACAAATCTGTTTTTGTGCATAAGAATGCTAGTGTTGTGCCTACTGTTGTGCGTCGTGTGTCTCAGTACTGGATTCCTAAACATCTTATTTCTAACCCCAGTACCGAGACCTCGACACTTTCTGCTTCTATGTAGGCTTCTCAAGCGAGGAAGGAGAACATATGGCTAGTAAATTTCGGATGCTCACGTCACATGTTCGGTGATAAGATTTGGTTCTCCTTCACTCGTGCATCTCGTGCTGAAAGTGTTATTTTTGAAGATGCTTTTTCCACCTTTGTTTTCGCAAAAGGCACTAGTCCAAATGATGCAGGTACAGGTGCATATGTTCAGGGGGAGATTATCTTTGTTTATGAAGATGCTGATGCTGTTGAGGATGAGATAATTGGAATTTAATGTGTGCTTGTGTGCCCGCTTTCAAGCTTTCCCACATGCTTCACATCAACAAATCATCAAGCGAAATTTTCAGGTATCTCTTTGGTACTCAAGATTTTGGCATTTAGCTTTCTGCTTCCTCATGCATAAGTTTGAGAGCTTTTTATGATGCTGATTTTGGAGGATGTAAAATTAATAGAAAAAATACATCTGGTTCATGCCACTTCTTAGGTAGTTCTCTTTCTTGGGCATATCGAGATTAAATTTCACTTTCTCCGAGATCATGTAGAAAAAGTAAATATTGTGTTTCATCATGTGGATACTGAACATCAATTGGCGGATATTTTCACAAAACATTTGTCCTCTTCTTGTTTTGCTTTTATTCGGGGAGAAGTTGGGGTTGTTCACCTAACAGGCTTGTTTTGAGGGGGAGTTTGTGAAAACTTTGTGATTCTTTGTTTACACTTTCTTCTTTCTTTTTCTTAAATAAAAAAATTAAAAAGGGAAAATGAAAAAGTATTGAGCATTATATTTGATACACATATGTGATTTGAAGCCATGTCTATGCTAAAAAGTCTTTGTAACTTCATCTTTATGCATATATGGTGTAGTTTATGATATGACTATTTAAATGGAATGAAAACTTGAATTAAATCTTGTCATGGTTGAACTTTCTTAACTATCTTGATCCTGCTAAAAAAGATGCTCAATGTGAAAGTTTTCAAGGTTAAAGAGCTAAAAGCTCAAAAAGTGATTTTTGATAGATGCAAGATCAAGGTTATGCACTGTCGCACTTCCTCTTTACGAGACTGCTTATCATTGCACTCTGATATGAACTTGGAAGAGGTTGTGTATGACCGAAACCATGAAACCTTAAGCTCATTGCTTGGCATGGTTGAAAAGTAAGGCTGATTGTGCATATAATTCCTTGCAATTTTATATTTTGTTGCAATCAATAAATAAATCAACTTTTCAAGCACCAAAGAAGTGCACAAAAATTCAATGTTTTCATGTTTTGAGATAGTTGAGAAAGGGAGATCATGCCATGCAAAAAATCATTAATAGTACTTGATTTCTAGTTGTGCTTACTCTACATTATTTATGTGTAGATTTGAGGGTGCAAGTACTTTTGATAGCATGACTTGGAGGATGTTACATTTGTGGATGATTTTATAATGCTCATTACATAAAAAAATGGCAAACTAAAACAAACAAAAAATTTATTCTCTCTTTTGTATTCTTGATGAATCCATTGTCAAAGGGGGAGAATTTTGGGCACATTGCACATTCACACACACATTTTTCATCTTAGGAGGAGATTTTTCTTATTTTCACCTAAAGGGGATTTTTCACTTTGCATCTTTGTCAAAGGGGGAGATTTTGTGTTTTTCACTTTAACTTTTGATTTTAAACTTTTTGATTTAAAAAAACTTTTCTTGTGAGGTGAATGTCAATGTTCAGTTCTAAGTGGTGTTGCCAATGTTTTCATCAAGGGGGAGATTGTGAAATCATGTGATGAAAAATTGGCTTAATGATGAATTTGGTATTGCAAAGTGGTTGTTCCATGGCATGTGTGGTGCATGTGCATGTGCTGTTTCAGATAATTATTTGATATGCTTGTGATAGCATGGTAATTGTTTTGCTTGATGCAATGCACTCGTGTGAGTGGTTGCATGGATTGATCTTGAGTCAAGTCGTGGACTTGTGCTCGTTGCAGTTGTGTGTTTGTTCATGTGCAGGTGTTGCTTGAGGTCGAGCGTGGTCGGTGGCGGACCGGAACTAGGTTTATGGAGGAACTGAGGTTCGGGACTAGGTTCGAGGAGGAATCGAGGTCTTGGTGGTCGAGGATGTCATGCGGGCGTTCGGACTAGAGAACGGTGCAAGTGGTTGCTAGTGAGTCACGAGAGTACGGCAGGTGGGCCGTGCAGCGTGCGATTATGTCGTTTTGAGGAAGTTTGCATGTATTGGGCCATGTTGGGCCAAGTGGACATGCATGCGAACTCTTCTAGGGTTTTCTTATAAATAGGGGGAGGTGTCCCCTGTTTATTGTGAGCGTGGATTAGGGTTTGTACTCTTTTGTTTGGAGTACTGTAATCAGATTAGATAGAAGAATAAAAATTATTTTCCAAAGCCCCACAGGAAGAAATCGACGGAAAAAGTTTTCGGCGGCGGCCGTACGGCAGATAAGAAAACCAAAGCCTGTGCGACGGCGTGTAGAAAAAGGGGGCGATCGCTTTTGCAGTGCCGTGAGCCCCGCTGACGTGCAGCTTCAGAAGAGACTTCATAGAGTAGTGCTCCTGGCGCCGAGACTCAGATCAGCAAGGAGCAGAACGTTTCCCTTGAAGTGCACCCACGACTCCACGTCAAGCAGTTTGGTTAAAGGTATTAGCTTGAATATGTTCCACGTACTAGTACTGCATGAGCCTCTACTTGATTGCCATGTCTGAGTAGTACTTCTTCTCGTGGATAGATGAGCTTCAAGACTTTGCAATTACTAGTTCAATATAATTTTAATACTGCTATTTATTGTTTGCACGTCTGCTCTTGATCTTAGATTGATTCACTGTTTTATCATCATAATTTCGATTTGATTCATCCAAAATATTTTTAGGGCATCAAGTTTTTGATCTACAAAGTTTGATTGGTTATTTCCTTTTAGATTTTGTTTAAATCACGAAATTAGGGTTTAATTAATTCGCGTCACTTTTGGAACAGTCAACTTGCGAAGCCTATAACTTTTGATCCGTAGATCCGATTGAGTCGATTCTTATTGGGTTAGTTTCTAAATTGAATCTAGTTTTTACAGTAAAAATTTTAGATCATTCCAACGGTTGGATCTCCGGGAATTTGTGTTTTAGTGAATGTCTATCAATCTGTTTTTGCGTGAAATCGAAGTGATTATTTGATTCCGAATTGGGGTGAATTTTTAGTAGATCAAAAATTTGGTTTTAGCTTCCGCACAATCATTCACCCCCCCTCTGATTGCTATATTCATATACTTCGATCCTACAAATGATTTCTAGGTCAATGGCAGATTAGGTTTTTAGGGATAAGACATGGACACATGGGGTCGACATCCACTGTGATTTGATTTGGGATTCAGTCATACCTCGATGAAGAGGCTTGATAATGATAAGGTAGCGATGATATGATTACTAGGTAGCGATGTCGATGTGGAATAAGACAAAGCACAAATATTTTACTACGTTGACACAACAAGAAGGATTGCAATGACAGTAACATGGCTCACGATGAACTCAGTCCATCAAACCGGTCTGAGGTTATGGTTTTGGTTCGGCTTTGTAGATGATATGAAGATGAGGCTAGGTTCACATGTGATGGGGTTATATCACAATAAGGCGATAGAAAATATGATGACATTGCACTAGGGATTTTGCTTGTATGCACACATGCGATGACAATGAAATGATGATAGGACACTCATGCAATAACAAGGTGTCGATCATCGGTGCAATGATATGACAGCGAGGTCATGATACGGCTCAATATTGATTTATGGTTGTGGGTTTAACATGTCATGACGCCAACATCAACGACGAATTAGATCTAGGGTTAGGTTAGGGTTTAAGCGAAATGACTCACAGATATATTCACTAGGCATAGGGATAGGATGGGTAGGGTTGGCTCTGCGATAAAAGATTACCAAGGATGGCTAACCAAAACACAAACCGATAACAAAAGAAACTAGATCGAAAGACGACGGTTAGATACTAGATTATGGCTTTGATGGCACTCAGAGACCAAATGAACTCTAAAGATGGGCCATGATGAAAACAGAGAATAATGACCTACTAGACAATATGACATGGCCATGATGAACTAATATAGTTGGCGGCAAAAGATGATGCACGGCGGTGACAAAAGACGACGACTAACTAATATTAAAATTATCAAAGGATGGGACAGCAAAGGGGAAGTGAGCACTGCGTAGAACGCGACGAGATGAACTCAACGGTATAGGTGGATTTGGCGGTGACCCACCGGATAGATCACAAACTACCGATGAACGGCTTCTGAAGCTAATAGATCAAACGGTCACAACTATTAAAATAATGAATGAAACCTAACCAAAATTTACAGAGAGCTATATGGGACCCTAAGGCACAATATGACATGAATGGATCTAAGTTTTACCTTCTGGATCAATGGGGAACGCGCGATGAAGTTTCCTATTGTTTGAACGCAATTTGATTTGGAAAGATTGAATTTTCTGCGAAAATCCTGTAGACAAAACCTTGAGTTAGGGTGAGCACAGTATAGAGGACATCAAGATGAGTCTACAAGAAAATTTTCACAGTCAAATTCGCAAAAACGAAGGAGAACGGGCAACAACAATATTTGAGATTGGAACGGCCGTAACTTTTGATTTTATGGGTGAAACTACACCAAATTTGGAGGAGAGATAGGTGGGAGTACTTGGCTCAAAGTGACATGAACAGATTTTGGAAAAACTCACCAAGGTGACGAAGAACGCGATGCCAAGTTCGGCCAACGTCGGGTTGGCATCGAAGAGGTATGGCTGTGGTTTTTAGGGTTTGGAGGTGTCTTGGAGGTTGGATATGCGTGGGAGAGGGTCTTAGAACACTTATATGGGCTTGGGAGTCCATGCCATACAAGAAAACGAAAAGAAAAACCAAATTTGGATCAGAAGGGACTTAAATCGAACACTTGGCGTGCACGCTACAGTAATGGGTCGGCCCAACACTGTTCAGAGCATTTTCCAGTCTTTTCCAAATTAAAATAATTCCCAAAATTCATGTAATTCGTTTAAGGCGATAAAATTATCAGAAAAATTCTAGAAAATATTTTAAAATATTTTGAACTCAAATAAAATATTTCCAACAAAAATTTATATAAAATTTTATAATATTTAATTAATTTAAGGAAGAGGCTTAATTCAAATTAATTCCAAATAAATTTCAAAAAAAATCCAAAAATTGCAAATAGACATTAAATGCCATAAAGGCAAAATTTGGGATGTTACAATAGTGTGGGGATGAGAGAATTTAGCTGGCTACTAGAATCATTTTTAAAGGATTTATTAGTAATATTATTGAGAATATGGATAAGAAGAGAAAATCCTATAACAGGGAAAAGAATAGAGTTAACTACATACTTCATGTCTATATAAATTAAAGTTCTGAATTTTTCCCAAGTATAGCTCTGATACCAACGCTGTCGGGACCCTATCAAGGAGGTCTCATGTGCATACTGTACCAGTCCCATGATCAGTGGCTGGTACACACACTTACAACATTGTTACCATATCCACACACAAGTCTTCAACTTTATTATTATAGATTGGTTCATACATAAAGCCACGAAGGCTTAACCAAAAGCAACGGAAGATACAAATGCTTATTAGTAAGCCTTGTCCATTTATCCCATAGGCAACTGACAAAGTTTAACCCTAGAAGAACTCATCGTCAGATTCCCCATTTCCTACAGTAGAGTACTCATCAGGGGGCTGCAGTTTCCTCCTCAACTGAATGTCAATGATAGCAAGGTTCAGTACTTTCGTACTGAGAAAGACTTGTAGTGTTTGCAAATATAATCAAATGCAGGCTATGACAACGGAGTAGGCTTCTAAGTTTATTTGCTGAAAGCTAAATTGAATTGTAAATACTAAATAGTAGATTCAAATGAAATTTAGTTAAACCAATTTGACTAGAATATAAATAACTAGTAAAAGTAGCATAAATGTAACAACTCACAATCTTACATGAATGTGAGCTTCGTACCAGTTCTTGCCAACACATGGCATAACAGCAGAAACCAATCCTTGCCAACACATGACAAAGCATTGAATCATCTAAAGGGTAAACTTTCCAACACATGTTTCCAATTCCAACCCATATTATGAAAATATCAAAACTCTAACTAGTGTCGATGCACCAAGACTCCCATGATAGCAGGAACGAATTTTTGAAAAGTTTTTCACTCTACAGAGATGTACAGCGACCCACAAGTCGTGACCAACTCTTTGTGCAATCGATATTAGCACACTTCCTTTGGTGTGCCGCATAGAGGTCATGACATAACCGTTACATTACATAGTCCTAACTTTTCCTTAGCCCGGTGTAACACCCCAAAATTTTGCTTTTCTTAAATTCATGTGTGATTTGGCACTTTGGTGAATTTTTGGAATTTTCTGGAATTTATTTGGATTTATTTGGAATTTATTTGAATTTATTCCATTTTGAAATAATTAAAGAATTAAACTTTGCAAATAAAATTTTGTTGGAAATATTTTATTTGAGTCCAAAATGATCCAAAATATTTTCCAGAATTTTTCTGGAATTTTTCTAAGTCTTTTGCTATTTTTAATGAATTAAATGAATTACTGGGAATTATTTTAATTATTAAATCGCTGGAAATTCGAGTTGGGTCAAGTACTATTCATCCGACCGAGTCGGAACCCGAGTCGGACTCGAGTCCGACCCGAGCCACGTGATCCGGTCGAACCTTGATCGATCCGAACCGTTGGATCGAAATCCAACGGTCGGAAATTGGCGATCGATCCAACCGGATCCGCCCCGGACCCGTTCGCCGCGATCTTGGCCGTGGATCGGGCCACGCCACGGGCCACGATTTCGTCGTCTTCCCGAGTCCGCTCGGATGCGCCCGCCGCCAGAGCCGCCATGTCCGTTAGGGTTTCACGGATTGCGCGCACGCCGAGGCACTATTTAAAGCCCCGAGGCCACCCCGTTGAAGCCCTTTGCCGTGCGCATCTTTTGCCTCAAGTTTCAGAGCCCTAGCCGCCGCCGCGTAGCTGCAATTGCTCGCCGTAGTTCCTTCTCTCTCTCCGCTTCGGTTTTCGCCCGTGCCCGCCGTCGTCGAGCCGTCTCCGCCGTCACCGAGCACAGATCCGGACTCCTCGCTTCGAGACGCACCCGAGAGTGCCTTTCATCTCGTCGGAGAAGCCCCAAGGCGCCGTCGCCGTGGTCGCCTTCCCCAACTCCGGCGGAGCAGCGCCACCACAACGCCATCGTCACCCTCGAAGCACGTCAACCGTCCGATCGAAATCCAACGATCCAGGTGAGCCCACGTGCAACCAAAACCCTAAAACCTAGATCAGATCGGGACCATTGGATCTAGATCCAACGGCCCACGATCACTGTGTACTTTATAACGGTGTTAGCCTAGGGTAGATCTGGACCGTCCGATCTAGATCGAACGGCCCGCGATCACCGTGTAGTTTTGAACGTGAACCCTAGATCCGATCCGTGCCGTCGGATTTCAAATCAACGCGCATCGTGCCACGCGGTGCTCAGCCGCCGCCACGCCGCTGAGTTGAGCACGTGTCTCGACACGCGGCCCGCGTGTCGGTCGGGACAACCGAACCGCACCATGACGTCACCGCTTAACGCCACGGTGGGGCCCGCATGTCGATGGCCACCGGAGCACGATGACGCTGTCGTCACCCGAGGATCCCACTGTCGACCGACCGAGCCGTGGACCGAGTCCACCGTGGACCGAGCCAAGCCGTGGACTGAGCCCATGAGCCGGCTAACGTCAGCCAGCCAATCAGGAGCCGACACGTGTCCTCGCTGACGCAATAATTAATTTCCGAAAAAAAATTGATTTATTAATTCGAAATAATGATTTCAGATTTTGTTTCAAACTTCAAACGCTTATAACTTTTGCGTTTCAACTCCGATTTGAGTGATTCAAATTTCTAAATTTGTATAAAATTGAGATCTACCTAAATATGAATTTTATTTAATTTTTGGACTAAAGTTTTTCTCTGGAAAATTATTTAATTGATTATTTAAACTTTAAATAATCATAACTTTTGTGTTTTAACTCCAAATTTGACGATTCCAGTTTCTAAAAATTCATAAAATTATGTTCTCTCTGTTTATGAATTTTATTTGGATGTTTGGACACTTTTTGCCTATTGTTTATTTGTGTATTGCTATTTGCACGCTTTACGAGTAGACGTTGAAGTGCCGGAAGGATTCGAAGGAGAAGTATTGACTCAGGATCCAACTCAAGACCAAGAGCAAGTACTTTTTAAAGGCAAGTTGTGCTTTGACCATGTTGATCCTATTTTGAAATCTATTTTGATTTAACCTATTGCATGCTAGTTCAATTAGAAAATATTTTATTTAAATATGGGGAATTAGATAAATACCAATTTCTTTGTATGACACCTTGATTACTTAAATATGTGCCATGACCCTTGTCACCCTAGTTGTGGTTTACTAGTTGGACATTATTAAATTGCCGACATGGGAAATTAGATCGTTGTAGTATCTTTGCTTAGACTCACTACGTGCTCATGACATGATTTTGGACAATCAAATGTTAATATTGACTTAATGATATATTGAACCTGTTTGGAAAGGTATCATGTGATGTTGATGGCACGTGGTGCATGGTAATCAACCGGGTTTGATAAATAGTTTTCGACCAGGGGCATGTGGCAAGAATAATCAGTGGGCCAGTTGTGGCATCGGGATGTTGATTTGGTTCTTCGGGTAGTCTTGCCCTGGTCACCCTAAGGACTTCACCTTGCAAGCCTTTGAACTGGGTCTAACGTGCAACCACATGTCTGTAATGGGACGGACCTAGTTGACTAAGTTGCTAATAACGTACCTGTGGGACCTCAGGAGGTCAACTACACCCTTTGTGTAAGTTGTACGGGGGAGCGTACCGGGGCTGAGGCCAGGTACCCATCTAATGGTTGATTGGCCTAAACTTCGCCTTAGCTAAGGGAAGGGTTATCGTGCAATAACCGGGGAGGGCCACTTGTATTGTTAAAGGTTTCCGAAAGACTTTGTTACGGGAACTCGCCTTTGTGGTGTTTGACTGTATCTTGTGGGTAAAGTGCATAACCTCTGCAGAGTGTAGAAACTATTCGAATAGCCGTGTCCGCGGTATTGGACATCGCTCGGGAATTACAGTCAAGGGTTAGATTTTCTCAAAAATAACTTGGATTTGAAAGGTTGGGTTGGATTAATAATGATGTTAATGGAAATGTGGATTAGGCTGGGAAAGATGTTTATTAAACTTCTTGAAAAGTTATCTATGCTTTACTTATTTCTACTGCTTTCGAATCTATTTATGATACTTGTTAAATGCTGTTTTATGCAAATATACCTTGAGCTATTCCTTTGTACCAAGCCATGCATATAGTATATTAGCCTGCATTCTGTGCATGACTTGCTGAGTACCAAGTACTCACCCTTGCCTCAATACAACACCAGTTGAAGAGGAGACTACACCAGCTTTGGAGGAGGAACTCCAAGAGGAACCGTCTACTTAGGGAGCGAGCCCAGTCAGTTGCCTGTGGTATACTGGATGGCGCCACGATGTTATCTTATTTTTCCGCTGCTATTATTTCTCTCTTAATAAGTTTCGCCCTGTGAGGCGTACATTTGTAACTTGACCTTAAGGTCGAGTAACCAGTTTGACTACTTAAATAAAAGTACTTTATTAGTATCGAGTGGTATGATTGTGATATTTACCGATGTTAAGACTGTGTGCACTAGCGCGTTCCTGGACTAGTGCTGAATACACAGAGGGTCCGGATTTGCAAATTCGGGGTCCCGACACCCGGTGACGTCAAACCCCTACTATGGCGGCAGAAGATATTTGTACAATTAATGTATGACAAATGGTTATACACCCCCATTGTCCCACTTCTCCCTATAGTAAGGCGTACAACATTTGTGTTGGCCGATGTTATTCCCAATACCTCGGTGAGGGCGCCCCTTCGAGCAATCCATCTCAGAAAGCCTATACTACTTCGGCCTTCCAATATGCAAAGCTAGTCCTAAGTAACTTAATAGGTTAAGGCTGTCCCATACCAGCACTTGAGGTTGCACTAATCATTCTTAGATTTTACAACACTTAGTTCGGTTCTTAATCGACATAGGCGAGAACTCCCCATACACTACGTGCAAGTCAATGCACAACTAGCTATTGCCATAACTCGCCCACGTCAATCCATTGTTTTATTTTTCACTTTCATACCAAAATAACTGAGCCACATTTTCCTAAAATGTCTGAAACCATTGTTATCCGAACAAATAGCATATTCATCCATTTGTTCGCCCAGTCTAAAGCATAGCTAAGAAGATGCAATTATATTCGATTATACCCAATCGACATCTCTATGATGTCTAATCTTTATCTTATGGTTGCCAAGGTTCACATGTCAATATTTATGAAGGAAATCCCACAATTTAAGGAATATGTACCCACAATATATCAATATTTATGGAACATAGCGCATGCATACATAGTTTTGAGAAAAAAAATATAAACACCATAAAATGATGGGATCAATATAATCAAAGGGGGTGCTTGCTTTGTTTGTTGATCTCAGTCGTGAAGTCAGGTTCAACTATCGTAGACTCTGGAACCTCGGAGTCTACACATCGTTCGCAACAAGGCAATAACAATAAGAAGCAAAAAGAAGTCAAATAATACCAAATTGGTGTATAATTACATAAGTAGGTTTCTCTGGATTTTATAATGGTTTAGGGGTTGGTTTCACAATTTTTGGTGGTCGTATATATGTTATGGATTTTTAATGCAATTATCATGTACACTTGTAGTTATTCAGGTTACATAAACTTATTTAGGGTTCCAGTTATGAGTGAGTTATTTGTCTAGGGCTTGCATTGACAACTCAAACATATAATTTGACGTTAAAGTTTGAATTAATTTAGAGAAAAGAAAATAGAAAAAATAAGAAAATGAAATTTAGATTTGTTTTCTACATCTCTCTCCGTCCATTTCCTTTTTCTTTTATTTAGGCCTAGGTTAAGATACATATATATAGGTGTATTTTATCTTTTTTGTTTTATATTTTTATTTATGTGTACATTGTAATTTATATTTTTTTTAAATTTATGGGCTCGGTCGGCCCATTTCCTTTGACCAACTAGCCCGGTTGATCCTTATCACCTAACCCTAAATTCCCATTCCTCTCTCTCCTCACTTCCTTAGCCACCACACTCAACTTCCCCCATTTCTCCCTCTCCCTCATCACCTCTCTCTTTCTTCTTCTCGTGCACCACCGCCTCCTCTGGCCTTCTCCTCCTCACGCGTCACTCCCGAGCTCCACACCCCACTCACCACTTTGACTCCCCCCTCTTCTCCCCTTCCTCCTACCCCTCATGCACACTTGCGCTTCTCCCCAGCACCGCCTACCATCGAGCGCCACCGCCGCCTACCTTCTCCTCCTCGGTTTCCACATGCAGCCTCCTCCCTTTGGTTCTCCCTGGTCCCCCTCTTGCTCATGATGCCGTCGCCCTCTCTCTTGGCCCCAGGCATGGCCCGAATCTGGCAAATCCATGCCGGGTTCCCCCTCCATCGGCCATGCTAGACCGACAAGGTCACCCCCTTGCCGCTAGTGGCCCAATTTCTAAGCTAAGCACTCTCTTCACTCCTCCCCTCTCTCCTGTCCTCCTTCCCTACTCACCCCTTTACTTCCCCTTTCTCTTTCTCTTTCTCTTTCTCTTGGCCGCCACTACACGGGTCCCCGTCGTCGCCGACTTTTTAGCCATCCCCACGGTCTAGTGGTTCTCCCTTGGTCCTTGGTTGTCTCACCACCACCTTGGTGCCAAAGATGACACTGACAGCCACACCCCCCTCTCCTACAAGCCTAGTGCCCGAAACCCCCTTTCTTCTTTGATGATGTTAGGGTTTTACTAGTGTTGATCTCTATATATGACCTGATTATTTACTACACATGTAACCCAACTACCTTATGATCTAGAACAGTACATGCATGAACTTGTGATTGTTGTAATAATGATTTAACTCTTCGCGATTTAAAAAATTGTGTATGGCTCCATGAGTGATCGTTGGTGTAGCTAGTGTTGACATGGTGTGTATAAATGGGTATGTGTATGATGTATCATTGAGGTATTTGTTCTCTATTTGGCTATTGGAAATGGGGTGTATTGTGCTACTGCTTAGTCCCTGTTTGTCGACTGATAATTCATCTTATTTGTGTTTGGTGCCGTGATGATGTGGTTCAAGAAGTGTAGGTGTATGTTTGTGCTAGTGGAAATGTGGGTTCATGGGCTTGTTTATATAAATATATACACTAGTGAGTCTTGTTTGAATGCAAGTATACCTGAGTGAGGATGTACTCTATATTCATAAGCATATTGTTAAGTTCGTGTGCATGATAGGTGCATCCCGGTCACCTTTGACACATTTGTGATCTTTTAGTAGATAAAAATACATCGGTATGAGTTTTCTAAAATGTTTGATGTGTTCATATCCAAGATAGAGATTAGTCATTGTACACAACTGTGTGCATAGGCATGATTAGATTGTGGAGTGTTACTTCTACTCCTGTCTTAGTGTGCATGCAATTTAATATCTAGCTTAAATCATTCGTGCTTGTTAGACCAAATCATTGTCAAGTAGCATATAGCATTAATTCTACACCTTACTGTTTATGGAAGGAAGACAAGGGTAAATACTTATGCTTGTCACCTTTTTCTGCAGGGAAAGGTGTAGAAGAAGAATGGCGGGAGGGGGGAAGAGAGATAAGATGGTTGTCTCTTTCCCTCTCTTCTTGGTCAGCTTCGTTTGCTTTCAGTAGAAAAGGACAGTGAAGGGGAGTAAAGGCACTGAGGAGGGCTAAAACCAAGGCTGTGCAGGGGTACAAACTGTGGACTGGAGGCTTAAACTATGGGCTTAGGTGTAGGTGGAGGGCATGCAGATTGGGCAGCTTGCCACCTGCCCTCCTCTTCGACCAATCTATGCACAGGTGGCCTAAGGGAGTCGTGTCAGCTGGCTGCTGCTTGGGGCTAATGAAAAAGGCAAAGAACCATTTGTTTCAGACTTTGGTCTGAGTTGTAATGTGTCTGAACTTGATTGTAAACTTGGAATTGTCTACGGACTATGTTGTAATTACTTATAAGGACTACAAATGAAATATTACATTGTTGCTTTTAAAGGATGTTTCTTGTGATGATTTATTTCCTTAGGCAACTTTGTTGGCTGAGTATAAATATTGTTGACATTGTGTGTATAAGTTTTTGCCTTTCTAAAGTGCTGGAGATTTGGGTGCATCTACATACGTACACACATCTATGTTTTGTGTTCTCTATACATATATGTGTGTAGTGCTGATTTTTGCATGAATGTAGTATCTTGTTGAATAATAATAATAATGCTCAATTTGGATGTAAATTACGTGAATGTAAAATGTATTTTGATTTCACTAGGATTGTGACTAGTATTCTCTAGTAATGATAATTAAGTGGGATGGTTAATTGAGAGTTGTTATAAGTATAGTGTTTGTTTGATTTGTTTTAATTAAAATAATTTACTCTTCTTGGACTAATGGCAAATCCCAGAAATTCAATAAACTAAGCAAATACATTTCAAGACTATTTTCAATTTTTCAATTTTTAAATCTCAGTCTCCCTTTTTATTTTTGGCTGTTACAAATCCTATCCCCCTTAAATAAAATCTCGACCCCAAGATTTGGTGGGTTCTAGGAAGAAATAACGAAATTCTTCTCTAATGTGGTCTTCTTGTTCCTAGGTAGCTTCATCTTCAGTATTGTTGCTCCACAGAACTTTTAGCATCTTGACTGAGTAGTTTCGAGTTCGACGTTCTGCCTCATCTAGGATTTGAACTGGATGTTCTCGGTAGGAGAGGTCAGGTTGCAAATCTATTTCCTTTAGTTGGGTGTGTTTGGTAGGGACCCGAAGACACTTTTTGAGCTGAGATACATGGAAGACATCATGGACGTCTGATAGCTGAGGTGGCAATTCCAAGTTGTATGCCATCTTGCCTTTCTTCTCAAGGATGAGATAAGGTCCAATGTACTAAGGGGCTAGCTTTCCTCGAACTTGGAAACAACGGATACCGCAAAGTGGCTAAACCTTGAAATAGACATGATCACCTACTTCGAAGCTTAGCTCATGTCGATGGTGGTTGGCATAGCTCTTTTGACGAGACTAAGCCTCTTTTAATCGACCTCTTATTATATCGACATGCTCTTGCATGGGCTTCTTGGATGAAGTCTGGGTTAAAGAACTTTCTTTCACCCACCTCAGACCAAAAGAGGGGTTTGGCACTTTCACCCATAAAGTGCTTTGAACGGGGACATTTGGAGGCTTGATTGAAAACTATTTGTCGGTGTTTCGTGCACCGGCAATACGAATTTTTGGGTAGTGGGGGTCGCGCGCTCCCTCTCCCCGAATGGTTGACTCAAGGAGCCAGAAGTTTATACTGGTTCGGGCTGAACGTCCCTACTCCAGTTCGCTTGGTGGGGGTGTATTGATTTTGCGGGACGAACGGGGGGTTACAAGTGAGGCAAGGGCTCGGCCGACCGATCCCCTTGTGCTCGGCTGCTTGCTGTCTAGAAGCGGTTCGTCCTCTCTCCCCCTCCCTCGGGCCCTGCCTCTCCTTATATAGACGGAGGTAGCAGGTTACACGGGAGTTTGGAGAAAAAAGGGAGGGGGTACCGCATGTCTTGGAGTCTGGTCTCTGTCTTGTCCGACCGACCTCTGCCCGCCCCACGCAGGGTTGGTGGTCCTACGGTGAGCGGTCTTCTGCTGGGCTGTCAGGGCGACATACTGCCCTGTACTCCTGTCAGCTTCGGTGGTTTTAATGGTGATTGACTTTAGCTTGGCCTCGGGAGGGGGCGCCTCCCTCTGCGGCGTGTCAGGCGACGGGACAAGGGCTTGACTTCTTCGGTGATCCTTCTGACAGTTTTCGGGAAGGAACCACCTACCCGTGCAGACGCCGGGGCGTTGAGTGCACAGCCAATCGCTCGACATCGACGTGGGCCACTGCCGCCCGTCTTGGCCGTGGAGTTTGGCCGACCGCATACCCCGACCTAAGAGGTCGGAGTCTGCCGACCGTCTGAGGTCGGCTCCGAACAGGGGGCGGCCCACTCCTCGCGCCCGCTGCATTTTCGCCAAGAGGTGCAATCGGATCGGATAATTTTCGATCACCGACCCAAGCCGGATGTATTCGGATCGGATTCGGATATTTTTTTCGGATATTTTTCGGATTCGGATTCGGTTTCGGATATTTGTTTCGGATTCGGATTCGGGAGGATACTATCCGTCGGATCGGAATATTTCAAAACTTTTCTCGGATATAGCCGGTGACTATTCCTCGGATATCCGAATATTGAGCCACCGAGTGACCGGCCCGCCCGAGCTAGTTGGCCCATACGCTACACGGTAGCCCATATTCTAAGTTCCTAACCTAATCTCCAACTTGAGACTCACGTAGCATAGCAGTAGCAGCCAACCTCCCCAGACCCCTTCACTGGTTTCCCCGAGCCGCCATCCTCCCGTGACCTGGCGACCGTCGCCGCCATCCTCCCCAAGTCCGGCGAGGGTCCCGGAGCGAAGCTCCTTCCTCAGCAGCATCCCGGGCGCTCGTCTGGCCGTCTGTCCGCGGCTTCGTCCCCTGCGCATCTCGGCGCGAAGCTCCTCCCTCGCCCATCCCGGCGCCCGTCCCGGAGCGAAGCTCCTCCCCGCGCATCCTGGCGCTCGTCCGGCCGTCCCGTCGTGAAGCTCGTCCCCTGCGCATCTCGGCGTGAAGCTCCTCCCTCGCCCATCCCGGCGCCCGTCCCGGTGCTGAGCTTCGCTCCCCAAGTCCGGCGCCCTTCGCCCCTGCCCGTACCGGTGCCAAGCTCCGCCCCCACCCGTCCCGGCGCCCTCCGCCCCTGCCTGTCCCAGATCTAAGCCTCTGAGGTAGGAAACTAGAGCTGATGTAATATGTTGACTGTTGATGTCTTGATGAGGTAGGAATTAGGAACTAGTACCGAACTGACTTGGTGTTCCAAAATTCCATACAAGATTTGTGACTTGGTGATTCCATGGTTATTGATTAGTGGTGTGTGAATGTGTGATATACTGATATATGCGTATGACAGATTGACAGTATGACTAGTTTTTATTTTTTACAATTCAATATTTGTGATGCGATTTTGCGGTTCAATCTGTGTATGACAGTATGGCTAGCTTTTTACATTAGCAGATCATGCCTTCTACAATGACCCCTTCAATCTTCATGCCTTTCTGTGTATATGTGTGTGATCTAAATGTTATTTTGGGCAACCGAGATTTCATCATGCTATTTTGGGCAACCGAGATTTCTTTCATCTTCAAAGCGATGTATCTGTGTGTGACAATCCTAACTCTTAGAGCATTAGTGAGTAGTGACCAATCAATATAGTCACCACCTCGAATAATGTTTAGTGCTTGGCTATTCTGTTGCACACTTGCAGTCCATATGTTTAATATGAAATGTATGCTTGGCTATTCTGTTGCACACTTGCATTCCATATGTTTAATGATTGTGTTTTTGTTGTGTTAAACCCAGTTGCTGCATTGTGATGGAGTCTGGCAGTGCTAGCGCAAATGTGTGTGCAACTACTGGAGCATCACCTGCTGCCACAGTTGGTACGAGTCTATCTGCACCGAGTGATCATGCATTAGTAGTGCGAGAGGCTCATGCATCGGAAGCCGAAGGAACTCAAGCTGAACCTGATTGTGATATCACTGGAGAAAATGAGCCTCCTAGCAAGAAGCAAAAGAAGTCCATCTCTAAGGTATGGGAGCACTACACTAAGGATACTGTGACGAAAACTGATTCAAATGGTGTAGTTACAAAGGAATATTGGGCAAAATGCAAGAAATGTACTTACAAAGCCCGATGTGAGACAACAAGGGGTACATCATGCTTTATAAATCATTTGAGAAACAAGCATTCTATAACTCCAGGATAGCAACTAATCAAACTAGAAAAGGGTGGAGATAGTACTGCCAATGTTCAGACATATAGGTTCGATGCTGAAACTAGCCTTAAGAAGTGGCATTTAGCACTTGTTATGCATGAATATCCCTTTAATATGGTTGAACATGAGTTCTTTGTTGACTTCATCAAGTCTCTGCGACCTAGTTTTTCATTCAAGTGTCGCACAACAACAAGAAATGCTATAATGGAAATGTTCAATGAGGAAACAAAGAAGTTGTATGATCATTTCAAATCTCTTTCATGTCGTTTTTCTGCAACCATGGATATGTGGACCTCAAATCAAAATAAAGGTTACATGTGTGTCACTGTTCACTGGATAGATGATAATTGGCAGATTCAGAAAAGAATAGCCAAATTTATGCATGTTAAAGGCAGCCACACTGGATCTAATCTAGCCATAGAGTTTATCAAGAGTGTGATGCATTGGAACCTTGAAAAGAAGTTATTTGCTCTTACTATGGACAATGCATCATCTAATGATAAGTGTGCTGCAGAAGTTGTTGCAAAACTAAATAAGAAAGCTCCCTTAGTATGTGATGGTGCTTTTTTTCATGTGAGATGCTTATGTCACATTTTAAACCTTGTTGCTCAAGATGGCTTGAAAGCAGTTGCATCCTCAGTGCAGAATATTAGAGCTACTGTTGTTATAGTCAAAAATTCACCATTGCAATGGGAACATTTTCAAAAGTGTGCATCAGAATGTGACTTAGATATCAATGAGGGTCTTCCTTTGGATGTTTCAACTAGGTGGAACTCAACTTTTTTGATGTTAAAGCAAGCTATTTACTATAGGAAGGCTTTTGAAAGGCTAGTTGAATTGAATGAGAGTAAGTATAAGAAATGTGCTCCATCAGATGAGGAATGGGATAATGCCATAGCTCTATGTAGGTGTTTGAAGAGACTTTATGAGGCTACTTTGCTTTTCTCTGGTACTACATATCCCACAACGAATCTATTTTGGTGGAAATTTTGTGAGATTAAGTTAGCTATTGCAAAGTGGTGTCATAGTTCTGATATAACCATTCATGCCTTAGCAATAGCAATGCAAGCTAAATATGACAAGTATTGGGAGAAGTCCGGTCATGACTCATGAGCTCGTCTCCTTGTTATGTTGCCAAAATGCCGGCCTGCCTTAGCCACTTGTGTCTTTAAACTCTCATATAAGATTATGTCACTATTCAGACTTATGTTTGTATTTCTATGTGATATTGTGATGTAATCTAAATATTATCGACTTGTCTTATTGTCTCTGTCATGGACATGGAGTCATAGTCATGTTATCGTGATATTATTTATCGTTCTATGTTTTGCTACTCTTCGTATGCGTACCATTTAAATTGAATGTTCTTTTGCAACTTTGTTGGGCTATAGCAATCAGAGGGGGGGTGAATGATTGTGCGGAAGCTAAAACCAAATTCTTGATCTATTAAAAGTTCACCCCAAAACAGAACCAAATAATTGCCTCGTTTTCGACAAAAACAGAATGACAGAGGTTCGGTAAAACGCGAATTCCCAGAGATCCAACCGTCGGAACGATCTGAAATTTGGACACAAGAAACTAGATTCCAATACGAATCAAACCCAAAAAGAATAAGCCCGATCGGACTTACGGATCAAAAGTTATGAGCTTCGCAAGCTTGCTGATCCAGAACTTGACGAGAATCAATCTAATCAAAACTTCAAGATTAAACAAGAACGACAAAAGATTGATTAACTAGACTTTGAGAAACACTAGATCAATATCCTAGAGAGGTTTTTGATGGATCAAATCAAGATAAAACTTGAAGAACAAAAACCAATCTAGAACTAGAACAAGCATGCAAACAAGAACCAAAACAGAAAAATCAGAGCGACGTGGTTATCAGTAGCACGCAAAATCTTGGAAGAATTGATCTTTATTTCTTGTCTAAAATACTCTCATCAAAAGAGTACAAACCCTAAAACCAAGCTCAAAGCTTGATGCGCTCAGCTCTACTTGATGCCTTTCAACAGAGACCCCCACCTATTTAAAGCACCAACCCATTAAAGAGTTCTCAATACGATTCCTATTCCCTAGAAGGAACTGTGATCCAACTCAACTCTACTTGGCCCAACCAGGCCGAGTACAACTCTTGCACGCCGTATGGCAAACCTACCATACTCACGTGACTAACACTTTGCACGCGTATGGCCACCTGCCATACTCACGTGACTAACACTTTGCACGCGAATGACCTCCTGCCATTCTCACGTGACTAACCATTCTTCATGTGCACCATTCTCTTAGCCCGAACGTCCCGCATGACATCCTTGACCACCAAGACCTTGGTTCCTCCTGAACCTAGTCCCGAACCTCAGTTCCTCCATGAACCTAGTTCCGGTCCCGTCATCGACCACATTCGTCTTTGAGCAATACCTGTACATGAACAAACCACAAAACAAATCCGAGCACAAGTCCACGACTTGACTCAATGTCAATCCATGCAACTACTCACATGAGTATTGCATAAAGTCCACTTCAAAAGAAGCATCATGAAATCATTACAAATTTCAAATTCACATTCAAAATTCAAATCCAAATCGCTCAAAACCCTAATTGAGCAAAACGCATTCACGACGGACAAACAAAGTTGGTCCGTTGTATATGAAAAGTTTCGTTCCAAGAAGCCAACCAAACGCGGAAAAACACGTTCACAACGGACAAACAAAGTTGGTCCGCTGTACATGCAAAAATGGCTTCGGTCATGAGCTCAAAACAAGTTCACAACGGACCCCGTAAGCTTGTCCTACAAGAACGTGCCACGCCCGGTTTCACAAAAGTAAAACCCTAGAAAAAGTCCATTCACGACGGACAAAAAGAATTAGTCCGTTGTACATGTAAAAATCTTGGTTCCAAGAAATTATCCAAACCGAAAAAGCTTGTTCACAACGGACCAAGAAAAGCTGTCCGTTGTACATGTGAAAATGACTTCTGGTCATGGGCTCAAAAACATGTTCACAATGCACCCAAAAACACCGTCTGTCGCAGATGGGAAACTTACTGCTTCTTGAGAACTTTGTCGCGCTAATGCGTAACTTCTTGCTTTCTTGTCAAATTGTCAAAACACATGAACAAACACATTTTGCAAATTCAAATCTAAGTTAATTTTTCAGTTCAAAGCCAATTTTTCAGCACATGATTTCACAATCTCCCCTTGATGAAAACATTGGCAACACCACTTAGAATTGATCATTTGGCATTCACTTTACCAAAGATTTTGAAATCCAAAGGATCAAAGACCAAAGTAAGAAAACACAGAAATCCTCTTTGACCAAAATGCAAAACAAAATCTCCCACGAGAATGAAAATGTGTGTGAATGTGCAATGCGCCCAAAAATTTCAAAAATTCTCCAAACTTCTCCCAAAATTCTCAAATTTCCAAATACAACTCTCCCTTTTCTTTAAACTTTTCAAAGAAAGATTTCCAAATTTCTCCCCCTTTGACAATGGATTCATCAAGAGTAAAAGAGAGAACAGGTTCAAAATTTTTCCTGAAACAATGATTTCACCAAGAGAAACAAGGGAGTGCCAAGATAGGAAAAGATGAGCTCATTCGATCATATAACCTTATATATCACATAATATGCAAAATACATGATCTTGATGTGATTTTAACAAGTTAGGGAATGACATGCATCTCAACCTCAATTTAGTCAACTATAGCCAAGTACTAAGCAAAACCTTTAGTAGAAAAAGCAAGGCTTTAAAAATTGAAGCAACTAACAACTTAGGGCGAGCAAGTAGTTTCAACTCCAATGTAGTAGACCAATTTAATCTTTAAACAATAAATCGCATGTGGCATGCTTGAAACATACTTCTTTTATTTTCTAGGAGTGGCATGCTTGAAGCATACATCTTATCTTTGAGGGAATGGCATGCTTGAAGTATACATCTTATCTTTTTAGGGAAAGCAAGCCTGAAGCACATAACTTGAAGCTTTTGCTTTTAACAACCCTTTTTTTAACTGATTCCCTTTTCCTTTATTTTTTGATTGTAAACATGCAAGGAGATTAAAAGGTCTTTTGAAAGAGTAAAGCTGAAAACACACTTGCTTCATAGCCCAAATTTGTCAAGAAGATTCAATAACAAGCCTAGAAGAGTGAGATATCACAGAGTATTTAGCTATAGGCAATCAGATCAGGGAATTCCTCAATGTCATTCTTAGTTCGAGTGAGACAATTTAGATTATCATATATTAGCTCAATTACATAACATATAAAGAAATATGATAAAGTGAGCTCATCAAGTGAAAGAACTTGGCAAAGAAACTCCCCCTCAAAACAATCCCATTGGATGAACAATTCCAAGTTCTCCCCGAATAAAAGCAAAACGAGAAGAAGACAAAGGTTTTGTGAAAATGTCTGCCAATTGATGTTCAGTATCCACATGATGAAGCACAATGTTGCCTTTTTCAACATGATCTCTAAGAAAGTGAAATCTGATGTCAATGTGTTTTGTTCTAGAGTGTTGCACGGGGTTCTTAGCAATGCAAATTGCACTAGTGTTATCACACAAAAGAGGAACACTATCCAAATTAACCCCATAATCTTTAAGTGTAGCTACTATCCAAAGAATTTGAGAACAACAACTAGCAAAGCACCACATATTCAGATTCAGCAGCTTGATTGTGCAAATGTAAGATTGCTTTCTAGATGACCATGCAATGAGAGAATTTCCCAAGAAGTGACATGAACCAGAAGTGCTCTTCCTATCAATTCTACATCCTCCAAAATCAGCATCGTAAAAGATCTCAAACTAATGCATGAGGAAGCAGAAAGCCAAATGCCAAAATCTTGAGTTCTATGAAGATACCTGAAAATCCTTTGATAGCTTGTCGATGTGACGCACGTGGGAAGCTTGAAAACAAGCACACACAAGCACGTGGGAAGAGTCTCTCATGTAAACCTCTAATTATCTCGTCCTCAACAAAGATTATCATCATCTTTATGAACAAAGACACTCTCCCCTGAACATATGCACTTGTACTGCATCATTTGAACTAGTGCCTTTATGCGAAAAATGTAGTGGAAGAAGCATCTCCAAAGGCAACACTTTTAGCATGAGATGCACGAGTGAAGGAGAACCAAATCTTATCACCGAACATATGAAGTGAGCATCCGAATTCACTAGCCACATGTTCTCCCTCCTCGCGTGAGAAGCCTACATAGAAGCAGAAAGTGTCGAGGTCTCGATCGGGTTAGAAATAAGATGTTTAGGAATCCAAAGATCTTGAGACACACGACGGACAACAAAGAGGGCACAACACAAGCGATCTTATGCACAAAATCAAATTTGCCTGCTCCTCGTGTTTCTAGCAACAAAAGGTGCTTGCATCACCCTAGGCACGTAGTGAGAAGCAAAGCGTGCCTTTCTGAAATTAGACCTAGCCTTAGCTCTTTCTTTCTTTTGTTGTTTGGCTAGTCTAAAGCAAAAATCTACTAAATGTCCATCTCTACCACAATGAGTGCAAGTGTATTTAACAGATGTTTGGCTTTAGAAGTAGAAGCAACATTTGCATTCATCATAGTAGAAGATAACACTCCAGCAGACTTAAAGACAGCTTTCTTAGGCTCATTGACAATTTCAAATTTTCCTCCGTCAAGTGTTTTAACAACAATGGGAGCATGTGATTTATGATGAGCATAAGAATCAAAACCTAAACCTTTGTTATGAGTGCTGACTTTTGATTGATCCAAAATCATGTTTAGGTTCTTCTTTCCTTTAGTGAAACGTTCTAATGATTTGTCCAAGTAATCAACTTTTCGAGAAAGAGTTAAACAATTATTGCAAGGAACATTCACTTTTCCTTTTTGCTTACGACAAGTTGAGCATGAAAGAACCTCATGTGTAAGCAGATCATCACCAATTGAGAAACCCTAGCATTTGCATCTTTTAATTTTAATTCAAGAGTTGAGCATTTAGAACAAGAAGTTAAACCATGCAAATCATCAGTGAAACAGCTAGCATGTTTAATATGTTTCTCATTTTTCTCACTTTCATCATTAATTTTCTCAATCAAGGAAGCATGTTCTTTCCTAAGCGAAGTAAGCTCATTCCAAATTAAGTCACATGATTTGCAAGCATCATCATCAGGAATCAAAGTTTTAAGTCTAGCAATTTCAGCATTCAATGATTCAACAACAAAATCATGTTTCTTAATTTTCTTGTCACGTTTATCAAGCAATTTACCAAGACGAGCAACAAAGAATAGCTAATTCATCGTAAGAAGGATCTACCTCATTGAAGTCATTTGTCGTGGTCGCCCTCGTGAAGCTATCCTTGCTGCTTGCCATGAGACATAATCCTATCAAATCATGCTTGCTTGGAGTTGCATCATCTTCGCTGCTCTCCGAGTCCACATCGCTCAAATTGACTTGTTCAAGAGCGGAAAGAACTCGGTGAACCACCTTGCGGTTGATGAAGCTCTTCTTCTTCCTATCATTTGACGAGAACCTTTTCTTCTCATTCCTTCTGCCGTTGTCCTGCTCCTCCTTTGATGTTTTTCCGCAAGCTTAGGACAATTTGTGCGAATATGGTTGAGGTCACCACACTCATAGCATCTTGGAGGACCACCTCTCTTTCTCATTCTCACATTCTCGCAAAGCTTTGTTAAAGCGAGAAGAGAGTAGTGCCAGATCTTCTTCAGGAAACTCTTCAAGTTGCTCATCTGTTAAAGAAGACATGGAAGACAAGGCAAAGCTAGAAGAAGAATTTGCATTTGACATGTTAGGGTTAGAGATCAAAACAATTGATTTAATGTTACCCTTCCTGGCAAGAACATCCAACTCATGAGTTTTCAACTTAGAGTAAAGAACATCTAATGTGAGTGTGCTCATGGTAGTAGATTCTTGTATAGATGTTACTTTCATCTCCCATCTTGACATGTCCAAAGCACTAAGCAATTGTCGAGCATTTTCAGCATCGGTGTAGCTAACTCCAACAAAGACGTAGATTGCTAAGAATTTTATTGAAACGTGTCAAAGAAGTCATCTACAGATTCACTAGGTTTCATCTCAAAACGCATGTATTCTTTTTTGTAAATATCTTGGCGAACCTCTTTGACAAGAAAGAACCCTCATGGTAATCACAAAGAGATTTCCATACCTCATATGCGGATCGAAGATGAACCACACGATCAAAGTCGCTGCGTCCCAAGCCTTGGATGATCAAGTTGCGCGCCTTGCTATTTGCTTCAAGATGTGTGCGATTGGTGTCGTTGACGTTGTCGCTTGCGTGACTTCATATGGCTTGTAGACCTTCTCCCAAATTGTGAAGCCCTGTGCTTGGATGAACGCCTCCATTTTGGCCTTCCAAAACTGAAAATCAACACCATCGAACACACATGGTTTTGTCGAATAACGATCCATTGATCTAATCACCGGTTAGATTAGAGAAACCTTGCTCTGATACCACTTGTAGGATCGAAGTATACGAATATAGCAATCAGAGGGGGGGTGAATGATTGTGCGGAAGCTAAAACCAAATTCTTGATCTATTAAAAGTTCACCCCAAAACAGAACCAAATAATTGCCTCGTTTTCGACAAAAACAGAATGAAAGAGGTTCGGTAAAACGCGAATTCCCGGAGATCCAACCGTCGGAACGATCTGAAATTTGGACACTGTGCTTGGTCGGCGTGGCCGCTTGGCAGCCACGCTAGCCAAAGAGCCCGGTGCGCGAAGACCGGTGGGTGTAGCTCCAGCCCCGAGCGGGTCGGAGAGACGGTTGGGGCTTTAGCCCGGCGGAAGTAGCCGCTGACCCGGAGGTCGGCGACGCTTGGTCGGGCCAGCCTTCGGCAACAAGGCCGTTAAGGAGCCCGGTAAGGCGCGAAGACCGGCAGGTGTAGCTCTTGAGCCCCCGAAGCGGGCCTGAGAGCCGGCCGGATTCACCCGGCGAAGTAGCCGCCGACCGGAGGTCGGCGACGCTTGGTCGGGCAAGATACCGCTTCGGCACACCGTTAAGGAGCCCGGCGCGAAGACCCGGCAGTGTAGCCCCGAGTGGGCTGAGAGCGGCCGGGTTCACCCTGGCCGACCTGGTCAACCACAGTCGTGGGACCTGGAGTCGGGTGAGCAAACGCGCGTTTACCTGCGTCGGTTCTAACGCCGTGCTCGTGCGAGCTACCAACGGGCAATCCGAGTGGAACCTTGGCGGTCTCCCTCGAGGGGGACCGTTTCCAAGCGGACGTAGCTCCCGGCGCGGGCGTCCAACCCACTGTGGGGCGTTCCATGAGAACCTTTCCTTACTCGATCCCGTATCGGGCTTACCGGGTCGTCCGCCGAACCGGAGCGCGGCTGGCCGCCACTCATCAATGAGTTCCGCGGGAGGGTGTGATGTATGGTCTCGGATGCGGGTCAGGGTGATTGGGTCGTCCGCGGACCCAACAAGAGGCCCTCTGGGAGCTCACCCTGGTCCGCTCCTCGCTCTTTTTTACATGCAGGGGCGGCCTTCGTTCCAGTCGACTGGACTTGGCCTTCGTAACCCTCAGCACGGTGCCGGGCCTCGGGTGCAAATCCGACGGCGGTTTGCCTCCCGAGGCCGGGCGGCCCAATGGGCCGTTTCGTACCTTTTTCGGGGCGCTTTGGCCCGTTGCGCCCGGCGGAGTCTGTGGCGCTGCGCGGCGTGCGGCGCGAGGCGGCTGTCCTGTCAGAGCAGTTAATGCTCGGTGGGAATTAAATGGGTTGCGGCGCGTTACCGGAGTAGTGGCCGAGGGGGCAGGCGGACGGTCGGCAACCGCGTTGGTTCGCGCGAGGAGGCGCCGGTTGGGCGCGAAGAGTCGTCTGTCCCGCCCAGTGCCTATAAAAAGAGGGCGAGGGAAGTGCGAGGAGGGAGACAACTGTTGTCTGTGCTTTCTGCCGAAAAAAAGAAGGAGGCCGAGACCGAGAGAGAAAAAACTCCCTGCTTCCTCGCGCTTCACCTCGACTCCTCACCTGTTTTGGAGATGTTGTGGGTTCCCCACTCGTCCGCGGCCGGCCGCTTCATCGGCCTGGAGAGGAAGGGATTCCTCCCTCCGCGAGATGAGTCTGGGTGGCGGGTGCCGTCGGCGGGGACCGCAACCCCCGCGCTGGGCGACGGGGAGATCGTCACGCTTGCCTCCTTCTACGAGCGCGGCTTCGGCCTCCCCCTCCACCCGTTCGTCCGCGGGCTGCTGCACTTCTACCGAGGGGAAGTGCACCATTTGAACCCGAACGGAGTCCTCCACATCGCGATCTTCATCACGCTGTGCGAGGCCTTCTTGGGGATCGAACCCCACTGGGGGCTCTGGTGGCACTTCTTCGCGCGGTCGCTGTCGGACGCGGCCGGCGACTTCGGCAGCCTGGCCATCCAACTGCGTGCCGGCCGCAAGCCGTACTATATCGACGTGAAGCTGCCATCTTCGAACCGGGGGTGGCACAGCGAGTGGTTCTATGTCCAGAACCCCGGCAACAGCGCCCCGGCCGTCACCGGCAGACTGCCAGAGTCGGGCCCCCACTGGATTTGGGGTCCCAACTCGAAGGACAAGAAGAAGGTGGAGGTAATCCTCGAGCGGGTCACAGGTCTGAGGGCACGGGGCGTGACGGGCGAGGTGGTGGTCCGCACGTTCATGGAGAGGCGCGTCCAACCCTTCAGGGATCGGTTGCGCCCCATGTTCGAGTACACCGGAGTGTCCGACCCCATGAGGTCGTCTTCGGTGGAGCTCCCTGGGTCGGAGGTCTTCGCGCGCGTGACTGCGGTCGTCGGCGTGGATGATACCGAAGCGGTGGGTGAGGTGCCCGTGCCGTTTTCGGCGTAGAACCCGCAGAACCTGGTACGTCGGGTGGTTCCTTCTTTCTGGCTCTTTCTTCCCTTGCTCCCCGCCCACTTACCCGAGTGCGCTTTCGCAGGGGCTCGGCGGTATGGTCTCCCGGGCCTTGCTCCCAGGAGAAAAGGAGGCAAGAGCCGCGCGCCTCATCGTGACTGGAAGACGACGCCACCCTCCAGGCGCGGAGGGCGGAGAAGGAGGCCGCGAAGGCGCGGAAGAGGAAGGAGCGCGCGGACCGGGCCGCGCGAGGTGAAGAGGTCTCCGACGAGACCCTGAGCGACGGCGACGAGGAGTCGGCGTCGAGCGAGGGGAGCCCGAGCGCCGGGGGCGACTTGGGCGGCTCCGACGTGGGTTCCGACCACGGGGTCGGTGTTCACGATTCTGAGGATGATGCCGCAGCACGGGGTTCATTTTGAGGAGACGGAGATCCCGCACGCCTCCTTGTAGGGGCCCGGCGAAAAGGGCGCGTCAGGCGCTACTCACCCGCTCTTCACAGTAAGTGCCTTGTGCGTCCCCCGACCGGTCCTTTGCCTGGGTTTCTTTTGTGCGGTTCCTGACTGGCCGTCGTGTGCAGGGGGCACTTCAGCGTAGGGAGGGCGCTGAGCCCCACCTCGGTAGCGAGGAGTCGCACACTTCCGCCCCCGCCAGCGGGGTCTGTGGCGACGATTGTCGAGAGCGAGGGTCCCGCGGGTGCGCTTCTGGCGAAGCTCTTTGGAGAAGTGATGCCGCCGGCGGGGAGCGTCGGCCGCGTCGGCCGCAACACTGTGGGAGAAGTCTCGCCAGTTCACTCCCCGACGCCGGGCCGGAAGTTGGTGAAGTCTCCGCCGCTTCGCGGTGGGGCGACCACCTGGCTGGGCGGTTCGAGCGCCGCAGGAGGACCCGCAACCGGCCGCCGTGGACGCTCCGGTAGGGCGGGATGCCGGGGCGGCGCGGCCACTGATTGTCGTGCTGACCTGGCCCGGCAGCGACCCGTTCGGAGAGCCGGCATTCGTCTTGGACGATGAGGCGGAACGCGGGGACTGGAACACTCTGGAGCAGAGCGAGAGGGAAGTGGAGAAGGAGATGGGGAGGATCCGCACCGACCTTTTCCACGCCGTTGACGCTTCCTCCAGGGCGATGAGGTCCATCGTTCAGGAGTCCCGCCCGGTCGGATCGGTAAGACTGAAGGGGGTTCG
Source organism: Rhipidocladum racemiflorum (assembly GCA_036346355.1). Taxonomy (NCBI): domain Eukaryota; kingdom Viridiplantae; phylum Streptophyta; class Magnoliopsida; order Poales; family Poaceae; genus Rhipidocladum; species Rhipidocladum racemiflorum. The sequence goes on along the minus strand of CM070581.1, from coordinate 55,960,846 downwards.
TCCTTTGTAGACTTTTGAACGAAATTGAGACTGACCGGGCAGGCAATTTACTTGCAGCGTCTGATGTCCCAGGCGGTGGATAAGTCAAGCTTCCTCCGGCGTTTGCACAGCCGGGGGAGTGCCGTGGAGGAAGAGCTGCGCGACGCCCAAAGGGCGCTCGTTGCCGAGCAAGGGAAGGTCGCCACGGCCGGTCAGCGGCTGGGGGAAGTCACTGAAGCCTTGCGAGAGGCTCAGAGACTTGCGGAGTCGTTGATCGACGAGGGGGAGAGGGCCAGGTCGGCCCTGGCGGAGGCCGAAAGGGCCAAGACTTCTGCGGTCCGCGCAGAGGAGTCCGCTCCGGCGGAGGCCGCCCTCTTCCGAGAGGAATGCGAGTCGGCCTGGAGGGAGGCCGACCAGCTGCGTGGCGAGCGAGACCTTGCTCGGGGGGAGCTTGCGTCGGCGAGGGAGCTCGCCGACCGCGCCGCATCCGACCGGGAAGCGCGTGCCAAGGCCGAGGAGGAGCTTCGCGTCAAGGAGGCCTCCGTGACCGGTGAGTAGTCCAACCTCTCGGTAGTTGTTGTAGCGGGCATCTTCTGACGCTGTTTTGTCCTTGCAGAGTTGCGGAAGGACCTTAGCGACATGCTGGAGTCGCGAAGGGCGGCGGTGGAGCAGCGGGACGCGGCGGTCGAGTCGCGAGACTCGGCCCTTTTGGACAAGCGGGTGGCGGAGAGGGATGCGGCCGACACGACGGTCGAGCTGACGACCCTCCGGGTGGCCAGCCAGGCCGTCTGCGACCGGCTGCTTGGGCTTACTCCGGGCCCAAGTGCCATCTCCGCCATACTGGGGAGGGTCCCGGAGCATGTCGAGGCGTCGATGCGGGAGGCGGCGGTGCTTGGCGCTTCCTCGGCCCTGGTTAACACCGTCTCTTACTATGACGGTGTCGACCTTGAGGCGGTCGGGAGCGGCGTCGCCACGGATCGGAGCGATGAAGAAGTCGACGCGTTCATGGCCCAAGTCGACCCGTGTGCCCTGGAGATCGCCAACCGGATCTCGCCGCAGGACATCCTCCACCGGGGGGAAGGAGATGATTAGCTTTCTTTGTTTTTTATTTTTGCAGTATATGTAATGAACATAATTATCGCAAACGAATCCGACCTGTCGGGTTGCTTTAAGTTTTGGCTTGCCTATCTCGTGTTTCTTTTATGCGATGGACAATCTTACGACCGTAGCCACAGGACCCGCGGGGGTGCCCTGAGAGCGTAGGTGTTGTGCCAACTACATCTGAAGAGAACACGGGATGAGACAAGCGACTTAGAGCACTTGCTTCGCAGAGGAGAGGCGCTTTGGAATGGCATCGAATTGCCTGGTTCAGACTGCCTCCTCCGCGAAGTGCCCGTTTGGTCGGTTGGATTGCTGGCTTAAGTCGGAGCGTTCCGACCAACACTAGTTTCTCTCGCTCGGAGGACTCCTTTCTCCCGCAAAGTGCCACTTTGAAGCCGTAGCCACGGAGGCGTAGGTCACAGCATATGGGTCGAGGAAATCGCTGCGAGGAAGATAGCTTGGTCGGTCGAGTTACGACCTAGGTCAGCGACTCATATGCTTTTAGTAGTGCCCTAGGTCGGACTGCCCCGACCGACCTCGGTTTCTCCTGCTCGGGCAATTCCCTTTCTCCGCGAAGTGCTACTTTGAAGCCGTAGCCACGGAGGCATAGGCCGCAGCATTCGGGTCGAGGAAATCACCGCGAGGAAGATTGTTCGGTCGGTCGGGGGGTCGACCTGGGTTAAAGTGGATCGTTCGAACGGTCGGGCTGTTGACCCAAATCGAAAAGTCCTGACCGGCCTTGGCCTCTTTCTCGGGTAGCCCCCCTCTCCCACAAAGTGCTACTTCGAAGCCGTAGCCGCAGGGGCGTGGGCCGTAGCGCTTGGGTCGAGGAGGTCACTATGAGGAAGATAGCTTGGTCGATCGGGTTATTGACCTAGGTCACCCTAGGTCACTGACCCCTGGGGTCGTAAGCAGCCCCCGAGTGGTGCGCGGGGATTGGAGGTGCAGTTGCCGCGCACCGCTTGTGCCTGGGGTAGGCGGGCGAAAATACGAAAGAAGAGGAGCTTTCAGGATAAGGCTGGCTTAACTCACCTGGAGGGCCGCGGCGAGGTTGGAGCCGGTGCCGAACGTCTCGTTTACTGCTCCGCGCCATCATTCGTCACGCGCTTCGCCTTCCGCGCCAGGGGCTATAAAAGGAGGTGTGCCAGCACTCTTGTGGGCTTCACCAGGACTTGCTCTAGCCAAACTTCCCTCGTATGCCATGGCGGATCGCTACCACGATCTTCGTGGGGAGATGAGCGACGAGGAGGCCTGGCTGCAGGTGGTGGCGGAGGTCGAGGCTGAGGCGGTGGCCGAGGACGCACGTCGCGTTGACGTCCTCATTGCGGGCGTCCCTCGCCTTTGGGAGGCAAGGGCACCGCTGATCCAGGCGCTGACGGAGCGGCGCCATGTCTCGTTCGGGTGGCTGGGTGCGTACCTGGAGAGGTACCGTCACGAGTGACGAGAGTGCCCGACGCCGGTGGGCGGCTTCCGCCGGTGGGGCTGACGCCCCCTTGTGAATGAATAAAATCACCAGTTTCGCCTCCTTCCAGTTTGCTTGTCTCTTCTCGACATCCGTAGCTTTTTTAGGGACCGCAACGGGTCGAGCGTAGGTTTGAGGTGAGCTTGCACAGGGGAGGGGTCGTCCCGACCAACTTGTTAGTCGTTTTCGCACGCGTAGTGGTCGTGACCCGTAGAGTACTGTTTTGGGACCTCTGCTTTCGGGGCGGGGGTCGTAGTATCCGGGGTCAGCAAAAAAGAAGAAAAAAGGAATGCAAAAGGAGAGAAAGGCTGGCTGGTCGGACGCCCGACCGCCGTGACTTGTTGGTTTAAGCACTTTTTTGGGGTGGTACAAGGAGAAGGGAGACCTGCTAGGGGTAGAACTTCCTCAGCTTCTCTATGTTCCAAGCGTTCGCGATAAGGTTGCCTTCGGCGTCTTTGAGGCGAAAGGTGCCGGGGCGGAGAACCTCCGCGACGGTGAAAGGGCCCTCCCAGGGCGGGGAGAGCTTATGCCTATCCTTCGAGGACTGGACTTGGCGCAGCACTAAGTCGCCAACCTCAAACGCCCGACCATGAACCAATCGGCTATGGTACCGCCGGAGCGTCTGCTGGTACTTGGCTGACCGGAGGACTGCGACACCCCGTGCTTCGTCGAGTTGGTCGAGGTCGTCTTGTTGTGCCTCCGACCCCCGCGTGCTGTCGTAGCTTTGCACTCTCAGGGCGCCATACTTGAGATCGGTTGGGAGCACAGCCTCCGCCCCGAACACCAGGAAGAAAGGCGTAAACCCGGTCGACCGCGTCGGTGTGGTCCGTAGGCTCCAGAGCACAGGGGGGGCAGCTCGGTGGCCCACCGTCCCGCGAACTTCTTCAGTCGACTGAAGATTCGCGGCTTGAGCCCTTGGAGGATCATGCCGTTGGACTGCTCGGCCTGACCGTTGGCGCGGGGGTGTGCGACTGCTGTCCAGTCGACCCGGATGTTGAAGTCATCGCAGAACTCGAGGAACTCCTTCCCCGTGAACTGCGTCCCATTGTCAGTGATGATGGAGTTTGGAACTCCGAAGCGGTAGACGATGTCGCGGAAGAAGCTGCCTGCCTGTGCCGAAGTGATGGTCGCCAGCGGCTTTGCTTCTATCCACTTGGTGAACTTGTCTATTGCGACAAGCAGGTGAGTGAAGCCCCCGGGCGCCTTTCTGAAGGGTCCGACCAAATCAAGCCCCCAGACCGCAAAGGGCCACATGATGGGGATCGTCTGTAGGACTTGTGCCGGGAGGTGTGTTTGCCTGGCGAAGAATTGGCATCCTTCGCAAGTGCGGACAATCTGCGTGGCGTTGGCCACAGCGGTCGGCCAGTAGAAGCCTTGCCGGAAGGCTTTTCCTACTAGCGACCGTGGTGCGGTGTGGTGCCCGCAGACCCCGCCGTGGATGTCGAGTAGAAGGTGCTTCCCTTGGTCGGGCGGGATGCACTTCTAGAGGATCCCGGAAGGGCTCCTCTTGTAAAGGGTCTTCTCGACCAGGACGAAGGATTTGGCCCGCCGAGCGAGGCGCCGAGCCTCGGTGGAGTCAGCGGGGAGCGACCCGTCGGTCAACCGGTCGATGAAGGGTTGCCTCCAGTCGGACTCGACGTTTAGAACACTAGGATCTGACCCAGGCGGGTGCTCGCCCGACCGAGGGTTGGTCGGAGTACCCGCTTTTAGGGGGTCGGTTGTGTTTTCAGCGATCGGATCCAACTGGATGGACGGCTTATGAAGGTCGGAGGCGAAGACTCCGGGAGGGAGCGGCCCTTTGCTGGAGGCGAGGTTGGCGAGGGAGTCGGCTTCTCCATTGTAGCGGCGGTAACTGTGGTGGAGCTCGAATCCCTTGAACCTCTCCTCGAGCTTGCGGACCTCCAGGCAGTAGGCCGCCATGCGAGCGTCGCGAGGCTCCGTGGCCTTCATAACCTGGTCGACGACCAGCTTGGAGTCGCCGTGGACGTAGAGCCGCCGAGCACCGAGGTCGGCGGCGATCCGGAGGCCGTTGACGAGGGCCTCGTACTCGGCGACGTTGTTGGTGGCGTCAAAGAGCAGTCGGATGGCGTACAAGAGACTGTTACCGAGGGGAGAAACAATGATGATCCCTGCGCCGGCCCCATTCTTGGTGTAGGATCCGTCGAAGTACATCGTCCAGTACTCGGGGTCCTCGACCATCGGCGGGACTTGCGCTTCGGTCCACTCGATGACGAAGTCCGCCAAGACCTGGGACTTGATCGCCGTCCTGGGGACGTACGATACGTCGAGGCCGTTGAGCTCGAGAGCCCACTTGGCGATCCTTCCGGTGGCATTGCGATTGTGGACGATTTCTCCGAGTGGTGACGAGGTCACCACGGAGACGGGGTGTCAGTCGAAGTAGTGGACCAACTTCCTCTTGGTAATGAGCACCGAATACAACAGCTTCTGTACCTAAGGGTACCGAATCTTTGTTTCGGAGAGTACTTCGCTGACGAAGTAGACTGGCCTCTGTACCTTGAAGACGCGGCCTTCCACTGCTCGCTCCACAACGAGCGCCGCGCTGACGACCTGGGTCGTGGCGGCAATGTAGAGGAGCAGCGGCTCTTGTGGTTCTGGGGCGACCAACACCGGGGGTGAAGTCAGGAACGCCTTCAGTCGGCTGAGGGCTTCCTGAGCTTCTTGGGTCCAGCTGAAGTGATCGGACTTCTTCATCAGCTTGTAGAGTGGCATCCCATGCTCGCCGAGGCGGGACACAAAGCGGCTCAGAGCCGCGAGACACCCCATCAGCCTCTGGACTCCCTTCAGATCGTTGATTGGCCCCATCCTCATGATGGCAGAGATCTTGTTGCGGTTGGCTTCGATGCCGCGCTCGGAGACGATGAAGCCGAGCAGTTTTCCTTTGGGGACCCCGAAGACGCATTTCTCGGGGTTGAGCTTTATGCGAAACCGTCGGAGGTTCGCAAAAGTTTCCTCCAGGTCGGTGACGAGGTCGTCGGCCTTCCTGGTCTTGACAACGATGTCGTCGACGTAGGCCTCGATGTTACGGCCTATTTGGTCGGAAAAACATGCTTGCATACATCGCTGGTATGTCGCGCCTGCGTTTTTCAGACCAAAGGGTATCGTGACATAACAATACGAGCCATACAGAGTGATGAAGGAGGTCGCGAGCTGGTCGGACTCCTTCATCATGATTTGGTGATAGCCCGAGTAGGCATCCAGAAAAGAAAGGGACTCACACCCGGCGGTGGAGTCCACGACTTGGTCGATGCGAGGCAATGGGAACGGGTCTTTTGGACAGGCCTTGGTGAGGCTCGTGTAGTCAACACAAATTCTCCATTGCCCTGACTTTTTCTTTACAAGAACGGGATTGGCAAGCCATTCGGGGTGGCGTACCTCCCTTACAAAGCCAGCGGCCAAAAGTTTGGCGATCTCTTCCCCCAATAGCTCGGCGCTTCTCTTCGTCGAAGCGGCGCAGGCGTTGGGCGACCGGTCTGGAGCCCGGTCGGATGTTGAGGGAGTGCTCGGCGACCTCCTTTGGAACTCCCGGCATGTCCGAGGGTCTCCAAGCGAAGACGTCTCGGTTTGCTCGGAGGAAGTCGACGAGCGCGCCTTCCTATTTGGCAAGGAGGGCAGCCCCGATTCACACCGTCTTGGCAGGGTCCTCAGGGTCGACCACGGCCTCCTTTGTGTCCTCCGCGAACTTGAAGGAGCTCGGCCCCGGCTCGCTGGAGTCGGGGGCGGACTCAGGGGGCCCTTCTTGGAGACAGGCGAGCTCGGCGGAAGCGACGACCGCCGAGGCGAGCTCACAACTGCTCCGCTCATAGTTGTAAGCGAGCTGAAATGACACGGCCACGGTGATGATGCCCTGTGGCCCCGGCATCTTCAGCTTAAGGTAGGTGTAGTTGGGGACCGCCATGAACTTCGCGTAGCACGGCCTCCCCAGAATGGCGTGGTAGGAGCCGGGAAAGTCCACGACCTCAAAAGTGAGATTCTCCGTGCGGAAGTTGTCCGGGCTCCCAAAAGTGACGGGCAGGTCGACCTGCCCGAGTGGATGGGCATGCTGGCCTGGAACGACGCCGTGGAAAGGTGCCTTGCTCGGCCTGAGGGCGGAACGTGGGACCCCAGAGCGTCCAGGGTTTCAACATACATGATGTTGAGACCACTGCTGCCGTCCATGAGCACCTTGGTCAGGCGCTTCGTCCCTACGATGGGGTCGACGACGAGTGGGTAGCGTCCCGGATGCGGGACGTGGCCGGGGTGGTCAGTCCGGTCGAAGGCGATCGGGCACTCCAACCACCTCAGGTAACTGGGCACTGCGGGAGTTGTCGTGTGGACTTCACGGTTGGCGAGCTTCAGCCGGCGCTTGTCAGCATAGCACTCTGCCCCCCCCCGAAGATCATGAGACAGCCGTCGAATTGTGGAAACTCGTCGGTCATCTCATCACCCTTCGCCCCGGCGTCGGGCGCCGGGTCGCGCTTCTTCCCCTTGCCCCGCGACGTCGTGGGGTTCCCAGAGAGGAAACGCTTCAGGACTTCGCAGTCCCGGTACTTGTGTTTGACGGCATAGTCGTGGTTCGGGCACGGACTATCCATCAACCTCTCGAAACGGTCGGGCGTCTGCCGAGCCTGCTGCTTGGCAGGGCGGTCGGCAGCGGCGACCATGCGACCTTCGCGACCCTGCTTCCCCTTCCGTTTCTTTTTGTCGGAGCGGTCGGAAGGGGTGCCGGCCTCGGAGCCGGACGCTTTGTGGGCCACCTTTCTTTCGAAGATGGCCCCCACAGCCTCTTCGCTAGAGGCGTGGTTGGTGGCGATGTCGAGGAGCTCCTTGGTGGTCCGGGGCTTCGCGCAGCCCAACTTGTGGACCAGAGCTTCACACGTGGTGCCGTAGATGAACGCCCCGACGACGTCGGCATCATGGATGTCGGGGAGCTCGTTGCACTGCTGGGAGAAGCGGCGGATGTAGTCCCGGAGGATCTCGCCCGGTTGCTGCTTGCAGCTCTTCAAGTCCCAGGAGTTGCCGGGGCGCTTATAGGTGCCCTGGAAGTTCCCGACGAAGAGGTTCGTCAGGTCGGCCCAGCTGCCGATGGTGTCCGCGGGTAGGTACTCGAGCCAGGCTCGAGCGGAGTCCGCGAGATAGATGGGGAGATACTGGATGACGAAGGAGTCGTCCGTCGCTCCCCCCGCCCGGCAGGCGAGCCGATAGTCTTCTAGCCAGACACTGGGGTTGGTGGCCCCTGTGTACTTGGCTATGTTGGTTGGGGCCCGGAACCTGGCCGGGAAACCAGCGTTGCAGACGGCGCGTGTGAACGCCCGCGGCCCGGGGCCATCGGGACCCTGGTCGCGGCGCTCGCGTGGTCCGCTATCGGCAACCTGCGAGGGCGCCGCTGCGTCGGTGGCTCTTCTTCGCGCTTCGAGGGTGGCGCGAAGGTCGTAGTTGTCCCCCAGGCGGTGGCGTACCGGGGTATGCGACGTCTGGGGGAGCTCGTGGAGTGGGGCCGCCTTGGCTGGGCTCTGTTGACCCCGCGAGGGGGAGCGGCCCAGGCGGCCCGAAGTGGCGCCCGATCGTCGGGAGCCGGAACCTTGGGCGTGTTGAACGACAGCACGCTCTACCAGCCCCCGAAGGTTCTGGTAGGTAGCCTTGGCTTCTGGCTCCGTCGGCTCAGGCAGTCCGCGAAGCAGCATGGCTGCCGCGGCAATGTTCTGGTTGGCGTGAGGGAAGAACGAAAGATCGTTCGTCTCCTCAGCCAACTGTTGATGTACCTGACGCGTGCGGACGCGCGCGCCAGAGACAGGTGGCGGGTCGGGCTGACGTCGCTCCAGTTCGGCTTGGAGCTTGTTGAGCTCGGCCTTACGAGCCTCCAGCTCCTCGCGCTGCTGCTGGAGGTCGGTGATGCGATGCTGATGGTGTGCGTTGTCTTCCCGCTGGGACTCTTCTCGCCGCGCTTCGTCGCGTGGGAGGAGGGTTCCGAGGGTCGCAGGAGTGGACGAAGGCTCCGTCGCGCCCGCCATATTGCACTCACGAGAGTACGTCCTGCGCGGGGGATGCTCCCTGTCGGAGCTAGAACCGTGGCTGGAGGAGTCCCCCAGCAGGTCGTGGAGGGAAGCCGGCACGTAGCCGGCCGTGGCCACGAGCCGAGAGCCCGTGGAGGACGGGACCGTCGTCCACCGTAGATTGCACGTGGCGTCGCCGGGGGCGACGCCGGTGCGTGATGGGCCCGCCCGTGTGGCCCATGCGGGGGCCTCGAGGCGAAGATTGCCGAGAACGTCGGCGACCGCGTCCAAGCTTGCGGACGGCGCTCGGTCTTGAATGGCGGCGGGAATGAGGATGAGCTCCCCCGCCGTAGTGACGACGAAATCGAGGGTGCCGAAGCGGATCCAGCCCCTCGACGTCGACGAATCATCACGAGAGAAAGAAACCATCGGGGAGGAGAATGGGAATCCAAAGACGAGGATGACGGCGACGACGCGCGAAGCTCCCCTACCTGGCGCGCCAACTGTCGGTGTTTCGTGCACCGGCAATACGAATTTTTGGGTAGTGGGGGTCGCGCGCTCCCTCTCCCCGAATGATTGACTCAAGGAGCCAGAAGTTTATACTGGTTCGGGCTGAACGTCCCTACTCCAGTTCGCTTGGTGGGGGTGTATTGATTTTGCGGGACGAATGGGGGGTTACAAGTGAGGCAAGGGCTCGGCCGACCGATCCCCTTGTGCTCGGCTGCTTGCTATCTAGAAGCGGTTCGTCCTCTCCCCCCCTCCCTCGGGCCCTGCCTCTCCTTATATAGACGGAGGTAGCAGGTTACACGGGAGTTTGGAGAAAGAAGGGAGGGGGTACCGCATGTCTTGGAGTCTGGTCTCTGTCTTGTCCGACCGACCTCTGCCCGCCCCACGCAGGGTTGGTGGTCCTACGGTGAGCGGTCTTCTGCTGGGCTGTCAGGGCGACGTACTGCTCTGTACTCCTGTCAGCTTCGGTGGTTTTAATGGTGATTGACTTTAGCTTGGCCTCGGGAGGGGGCGCCTCCCTCTGCGACGTGTCAGGCGACGGGACAAGGGCTTGACTTCTTCGGCGATCCTTCTGACAGTTTTCGGGAAGGAACCACCTACCCCGATGCACGGACTGGGACGTTGAGTGCATGTGCCACCGCTCGACACCGATGTGGGCCCCGCCGGCTCGTGCGCTGGTGGAGCTTGGCCGACCGCATACCCCGACCTAAGAGGTCGGAGTCTGCCGACCGTCTGAGGTCGGCTCCGAATAGGGGGCGGCCCACTCCTCGTGGCCCGCGTACCTTTCGCTAGTACTGGGCCTTCGTAGTGGTAGGTCAGCCCACTCACGGTCCTGGGTTGATGGGGGTACCCATGGTATGGGTACTCGTTACTATTGTTGTAGGAGAATTCACCAAATGCTAAACACTTCCCCCAATTGGTGCTATATGACAGCACACAAGCTCTCAACATATCTTCCAGAATTTTGTTGGTCCTTTCAGTTTTTCCTCCTGTCTGCGGGTGATAAGCCATGCTAAAATTTAGCTCAGTCCCAGGAGTTTATGGAATTTCTTCCAAAACCAAGAAGTGAATTGGGAGCCTCGATCTGAAACTATAGTCTTGGGTACATCGTGGAGACGAATAATGTTATCCATATATAATTCAGCGAGCTTATCTCCTTGATATAAGGTCTTAACCGGTATAAAATGAGACACTTTGGTCAACCGATCAATAATGACCCATATGGAATCATTACCTTTTTGAGTTTTGGGTGATAACATCCATACCGATGTCATCCCATTTCCACTCAGGAACTTTTAAAGTAAGAAGAAGTCCAGCTGGGCACTGATGTTTACCCTTGACTCATTGACATACGTCGCAAATGGCAACATATGCAGCGATATCCTTCTTCATACCGGGCCACCAATATTCTTTCCGGAGATATTGGTACATTTTTGTACTTCCGGTGTGAATAGAGAGTAGTGAATCATTAGCTTCCTCTTTAATCTTCTTATTAGTCATGACATAAATATGTTATCCACGCATGATCAATCCATCTGAGCTTTCAAAGAACTTTGACTCAGAATTCAGTTTCAACTCATGGCTAATTTCAGCAACATCATTATATTTGAGTTGAGCAGCTTTTATCTGAGTACGGAGGGTCAGATGCAGTTTTAAGGCAGCAACATACCCTTCCTCAACCAGTCCTAGGTTGAGCTTTTGGAATTCTTCATGCAGCGTCGGTTGATTCATTTGAATCGACTCGAGAATGCAATGAATTTTCCGGCTAAGAGCGTCAGCTACAACATTGGCTTTACCATGGTGGCAATGAATGCTAGTTTTTAAATTTTTATAAAATCATGAGCTTTCTATTTCCGCAAAATTTCTTAAATTGGTCTCTGTTTGAGTTTATTTGGTTCTTATTACTGCTTTATGATATACTACATGTAGATACCGATGCTCTGAAAACCTTCCTTGTCAACCCCAAACCTGATCAAGAATTCTATGAGCAAGGAAAGAACCTCCTTTGACTTGATTGATCCTATTATTTTACTTAAATTATGTTGTTTTTACCAAATTATGTATACATGCGTGTACTTCCAGGAAAACAGCTATATTGTGGGTACCAGTAGATATTCCAACTTACTGCATAGAACTTACTTGATAAATACATAACCTTAACGTTAAAATTCATAAGGTAGGGATTAGATATGAAATATTGTCAAATTTGGGTATACTCAAATATGTAAATATTTACTTAGTCATGCTTTAGTTTTAGGAGAACAAATGGTCGGTTACACTATTATTGGGAATAAGAATTTGGACATATTGAGAAACTTGTCTTTATTATTTTAATATAAAATAAAAATAAAAACTTGTCGTTTCAATATTTTTTTGCAATTTGAAACAACATTCCACGTATAAGCATGGCTAAGCATCTATTCAGGGTCTAGCCTCCCGTGTTGGCACAATATTGTCATCCAACTATTTTAACTAAACTTAAGGTGACAAGGGTACATTGCATACAAATATTAACATCAAGGTGATATTAACAATTAGGTTGATTAGCTACTTTACCCAAATTAATTTAATCCATTTTAATCAACGTAGCATGCATAATTTAAATAAAAATTACATTTCAAAATTTAGGAGCAACATGGTCAAAGCACAACTTGCCTTCAAAGATCAGCTGGTTTTTGTCTAGATATTGATCTTGGTCCTGATCTTCACTTCCAATAGCGTCACACAACTCAACGTCTACGCGTAGCAGACAAAGAACCAAATCAACACTCAAAACAACGTATAAACACACATTCGGAAAAATACTACAAATCAAACTAGCTTATAATCTCATGAAAATTTCAAGGTAATTAGTTTAGTATTTTCTAATATTTATAAAATTTATTTTGACATTTTTAAACGTATGGTGTAAGAACTACAAAATTCGTAACTTTGGACTTTCCGTGAATAATTTAACAGAATAATTTTATTTATAAAATTTCAGTAAAATTAACGTGGCTAGGTATTAATTTTTACCAATTTAGAAAATTTGTCGCATACTATTCGGAGTTAAAATAAGGTTGCAACGAAAATAACAAATTTCGCATTTTCTGGAAATGTTTATGTACAAACTAGCTATCGTTTTTTTTTCATGCATGGCACTCTTCATGGCGTATATGCATATTCAACATGCATGCATGCCAGGACAACTTGCTACACGATAAAATACACACACACATATACACGCATACTTCCTAATGTATACATATACACGCACAATTACGTACAAACAGGATCAATCGATCGATAGAGAGATAGAGCGCGCGCAAAAGAGAAGAGAGGTACCGATCGGCTCAGGCAGTAGCGCAGACCATGACGCAGAAGGGGCAAGGACGGAGAGTGCGCTGGTGTGGACGTAAACGGCGGCAGCGGCGATGGCAGTAGCGGCCAAGTGGCAGTCGGTCGAACCGGTCGTTTGGAGACGAAGTCAGCAGAAGGTATGAGGAGAGGATGAAATGGAAGAAGGAAAGACCCGGCCAGAATGAGAATAAGTAAGTGTATTAGATTAGCTCGTATGGAAAATGAAAAGGCAACTCGTACGGCTACAGGTCGCGTTTAGGGACAATGTAACGCGCAAGAGGAAATAAAAGGAGTTGGCGTTGGCGTTCAGGAGCAGGAGAAATGGCTGGAGAGGCAACGTACAGGAAGTGGTGAAATGCATGTGTTGCTTAGTAATGTGAGAGACGCGGCTAGTAATGGTTCATGCATGGGGATGAAACGGCAGGAACATGATTCGTGCATTGCTAAATGAAGAACGACCGGAAGGTAGCTTTAGAGGATGATATGGCTAGAAGAGGTAGAACGTGAATGAATGAAGGGAAACGTACACGCATTGCTAGGAAATGGGAGAAACGGTTGGCAAAAGAAACGGCTGAGAGAGGAAAGGATTCATGCGCGTGTGGAGTGATTACAGCTAGCGCTTCAATGGAGAATAACATCCACGTACGTGACGTTCAAGTATTCCGGAATTCAAATAACGCTAAAACAAAATGCGTTTAGAATGAAATAGCAAAAAGGCTCTAAAAGTCTTGAAAAATTCCTCTAAAATACTAGGATTTATTTGGAACGGAATGAAGTTGGTTTCGTAATTTTTCAATGTATGGATTTCCGCAAACATTCTTTTAGTGAATCAGACACTTGTACAGATTTTTATAAAATCAACAACTTAATTTATATAACATGTTTTTGAAAATATTTGAGGGAAACACTCTCGTTTTCCAATTATCTTTATTATAAACAAAACTTTAGATTTTATGCTTATGCAAAAATGCATGATCTTTATTTAATGCAATTAGTTCAATAAGGCTTGAATTCAAATTAACCTCAGAGATTCCAATTATACTCCGGAAAATTCCAATAATCTCAAAAACACATTAAATATATTAAGAGCAAATTTTGGGGTGTTACACTGACGAGCAGGCTAGGTGAGCCAAAGAGGGAGAGGAGAGCCGAATAAGGAAAGTGCATTTGGCCAAAATACACTTCCTCACTAGAATTGACAGCATTTGACATGTGAGCCTTCCATTTTTGGATTTAACTAGATTTCAATTAAGTCTTTAATTTGCGGCTAGGGTCTTCTGGAATTTTTAGAGCTATCAAATTAGCTCTAAATTTTATGAAATATTTTAGCGTGATCTTGAGGTGGTACTGATGTTTGTGTAAAATTTCTAGAATATTTGCGACTATATATTTCCTTCAATATTTCTTTTAATTTTTCAGTTTTAATAAAGTATGTAGTATTAGATTTTCCAAAAAGAGCAACTTACTCCAAACATTCATGAAATTTTTCATAGGGATCCTCAAGGCCATTTGAGATTTAATGAAAATATTTTTAGACTTTGTGCTGATTTAAGTTTGAAGCTTGGAAATCAGAAGCAATAAATAGGTTATTGAAAAATACTTTCTTTAAATGCCATAATTCTAGAAAGGCCAAAAAATTCTAAAAATTCATAATAAACTCATAAAATAAGTTTGCAACTTCATATTTCAATTTGGTCACTACTACAGAACCGGTCATCACAAGCGGTTCGTAACCGCTTTCAGAAGCGGTTTTAGAACCGCTTGTAAGCAACCGGGAGTGATACCCTTCGGGGTATCACAAGCGGTTCGGACAACTGCTTGTGGTGAGACACCACAAGCGGTTCGAAAGGCGTCTAGGAAGGCTCGGGGGAGCGCCACGTGGGAGATCTTCACAAGCGGTTTGTGTTATAAACCGCTTGTGAAGACTTCCTCTCCACAAGCGGTTCGTATTACAAACCGCCTGTGGAGGTGCTCTCTCCACAAGCGGTTCGTATTACAAACCGCCTGTGGAGGTGCTCTCTCCACAAGCGGTTGGAGATAATAACCGCTTGTGGAGAGGCATTGTATATTATATATTCAATATATAATATGTTTTTGAGTAGGGTATCAATATGTATGGATTTTGACATTAAAAATACATAGAAATATTTGGTTTTTGTATACAATTAAATATATATTACTCATACGTACTCATTGAAATAATCACAGATCATTTACGAAAAATCACGAACTTAATAGACTAAAAGATGGATAGGTTTGATGGACAAGACATGAAATAATGAGCACTTTTACAAGTTTGATTTACACATAAGCAACTTTTACAAGTTTGAAAGAATAAAAGGGTAAATCTCGAGCTGATTTAATTCTTGCGTGCATCATTTGTTTACGTCCTTGGTCGGCGTTGATGTCAGATCACCTGTCCTTATAGAAGGACAATCTCTCCAACCCGGTGTGTGGAACTCGCCGTCGAGATACAATCTCGCCAACAATAAAGCCAATGAGTTGTTCTTGGAGTGCTTCAACCCGGTGCGGCGAGATCACATCTTGCACATTGATGTTGGGCTGACAAAGAACGAAATTAATAAATCTCTGAGCACGTAATTAAAGTGTAAGTATTAATTGATATGTGCACTCACCTCGTTGTCGCTTATGGGCACATCGCCGTGGGTAATACTTTGCATGTAGTGGCACACATAATAGCCACATAAGTTGTTTCCAACTGTCTGTTTTAATACTCGAGTGCTTATTTGGACAGTGAATTCATTCTCGAATTGTCCTTGTTGCTTCTTGCGAAACCTTGCGAATGCCCTGTGTGACGCGTTATTATGAATAGCAATTATCAGACTTGGAATTAGCAAGGTATTTCAATATAATAAGGAAACAATTGTATATATATTTGCTATAAACCTGTTTAGGACATCAATGATATACTGATATTGTTCCACCGGTCCCCTTTTTGAGTCTTGAACAATGATCTTGCTACTATCAAGCTTGATGACCAAAAGGATCCAGTGATACCTGGTCATATATTGCGACATATATATAACTAGCTAGCAGTACTATCAATGCCTTGGAAAAGAAAAGTTTATTAATGCGTTATGAGAACACGTAAATATACGTACATGAAGTTGAAGGGCAGAAGTATGTATGGTTTGTAGTGTTGTCCCATGAATGCATCTAGAACGTAATCCTCAAGAGCTTTAGCGCTGTATCGAAATACGATCTCATTGACAATTTCCAGGTCGAGGAAGCCCACGTTGAATATGTTCTGTTTTCTACATCGTTGTATCTCCATTCTACGTAGAAATGTATAAGTTATTAGAGTTGCACTTCTATGGTACAAGGAAGTAAATGGTAAAGTTATGAGCTTGATACTTACAGGCACCAAAGCTCATGAGAGACACGTTCATAGAGTCGCTATGGTAGATATTGTATATGTCTTCGAATTCGAGCCATATGGTGTTGTCCCCACGATAGAAATCTTCTTGTCTGACCCGGAGGGGGAACATTTTTCTTTGTTGAGCTGACTCTATCATGTACCATTCATGAAATTGTCGCATCTTGGTTGGCAGGTCCTTTATCTTATTTGGATCAATTAACTCCCGGCCAAGCTTATATTGCCATCTGACTTCTGCCATTGGGAGAACATCTGATCCTAGAGCACCAGCTACGGAAGTGAGTCCTGCCTCCTTCATAAATCTCTCAAGGTTCTCCTGATCTTGCCGCGGCTGATCTTGATCTCTCTTCTGCTTTGCCGCCGCCGCCTGACCCCGTTTACTCTTCCGTAGCCTTTATTATTAATGCGTTCATAGTTGGACGGCACAGGGAGTGGCATTGCACGACAGGTCAAGAAGTGTTCCATCACTTTTGGATCAACTTGTACGTTTGGGTCAGCTGACTTCTTTGGTGCGAAGTGTGCAGCCACTTCTTCGGTGATGATCGCGTAATTCTCCTCGTCGGTCCTATCATATGCCCTCTTTGGAGGTTCCTTTACCCTTTTTGACCGGCTGGACTGTGCCTTCGTGGGAGCAGGTGGAGTAGTATGGCTCTTGAGCTTCTTCCTCGGAGGAGATGGTGGAGGTGTCGGTTGTCGTTGTGGAGGAGGCGTTTGTTCTCGTTGTGGAGGAGGCGTCTGTTGTTGTTGTGGAGGAGGAGTCGGTTGTCGTTGTGGAGGAGGCGACGCTGAAGGAGGCGTCGGTTGTCGAGGAGGCGTGGGTTGTCGTTGTGGAGGAGACGAGCTTCCTACAGCCGGCGGCTCCAGAGATGACGCCTCCACGCCATCTGGAAATATGATCAACCTTTTTCGCCAGAGGATGATATTGTGAAGGGCCTGTCCAAGCTTGGTAACGTCGTCGCCTCCAGCAATATCGAGTACTAGTTCTTCAAATCCGCTCAGCACCTCCTCCACTACGACCTTCGAGTAACCCATGGGTATTGTGTTGCAGTGGAAGGTCTGGCCCGGTGACACCGGCAATGCCATGCCGTAAGCCACCCTGATGGAGAGGTTGCGCGCATCGATGTGTAGCTCACACTGGCGGCGAACCCTTATGTCATCAACGGGATAATGGGCTTGCAAGTCTTCGTCCCCTTGAGGGGCCCCGGTGGACGCGCAGCTGCTCCGCCGCGCTGACGGGCTGATCATGGAGTCCTAGATTGATTGGACCTCGCCGATCCTCGAAGGTTCTTGAGAGCTACTCGCACTTGTTGCGCAACTTGTTGCGCCACTAGATCTCCAATGCTAGCACTGGTTGCTCTAAGCTCCTGTTCCAATTGAGCCATTTTATTTGCTTCTCTTGTTTTGGTTCTCTGGCGGCTCCTGCATTTAAAGCGTATCCTTCACAAAACCGTACTTCCATGGCGTCTTGCCAAAACCTCGTGTCCGTCCCGGGTGCTCAGGGGTTTGGAGGGCATGTGTTAGCTCATCGTTCTCCCTGTCTACCACAAAAGAGCCTGACTGAGACTGCTCGACGGCTTGTACAATTCTCTGGCCAACATCTTGTACATTTGGTAGCATCACCAAACTGCCATCATCTGCAAGGCTCCCCCCGTGACCCATGAACCAATTGCGCAGGCGCTCTTCCCACAAAGCAGTAACCGGTGTGACTTCCTTGGCCAATAATTCTTCTTCTTTCTTGTCCCATTTCGCATGACCTTGAGGTAACCACCGGTGCCGAGATGGTGGTGGTACTTCTTCATCTGTGCATTGGTCTTATTCTTCTGACTTGCAGCCTGGCCTTCAGCTGACATCTTGTACTCCTCGAATGCTTCCCAGTGATCGGCCAGATAAGGAAATTGGTTGAAGTCAGGTCTTTCTCCCTTCTGCACGTACTTTTTGCTGAGAGCCGACTTCCATGACTGAAATGAGAGTGCCATCTTCTTCAACGTATAATTCTTGGCCTTGTCTCCAAACCCTTGAGGAAATGTGAAATTTTCCAGAATATCTTGCCAGAGGAGGTCCTTGGTAGCTTGAGGAACTTTAGCCCATTTCTTGATGCTAATTGGGACGTGATCTCTTACGTGGTAACCGCAGGCGTTGTTGAACGGCCCAACTGCTGAAAGAGGGGCAATCGGCTTCCCATCATTGTCAATTTCGGTAAACACATGCTTTGTGGACGGCTTCTTGTTAGGTCCCCGATTCTTGGATTGGTTGCTCGATGTAACAGGCTTTAAATAAACAAACATATATATAACATGTCAGGGTGTATTCTAATAATGAATTGCGATTAATTAACATGCCCACAGAATTATTTTCTTGACCATACCTCGATGTTAACGGTGTCCACATTCTCGCCGGAACCAGTGTTACCGGCCACAGCGGCTGCAGGATAACCTTCATAGTCGGCGATGGAGTCTAACAGGAACTGTTCTTCCTCGTCGAAATTAGGGTCACCACGTGTTGGTTGTGCCATCTATAAATGTTGATATAATGTAACCTTAAATTCGAAAACATCTATAACAACATATATATATATATATAGGTATACATATACCAACATGAGGAGGAAAGGGGACGTCGGTGAAAGAACTGATCTCACAGGAGTTGTTGTGTGAGGTGGAGGTAGGGGTGGAAATGAGTCAAGTTCACATTTTTTCGGTCATTTTTAAAATTAACATAGTTTAATTTAATATCATTTTATTTTTGGAATTGAGCTAACGAGCCGAGCCGATCTAGCGCAAAATTCAATTTCAATATATATATGGTATTGAGCTAACGAGCCGATCTACCGCAAAATTCAATTTATTTTTGGAATTGAGCTAACGAGCCAAGTCGATCCATACACCATCACCAACAACATACACACACACACACATATATATATATATACAATGTCTCTCAATATATATACACAATACCAAATACCAACATACCAAATACCATACATACCAAATACCAACATACCAAATACCAACATACCAAATACCAACATACCAAATACAATGTCTCTCAATATATATACACAATACCAAATACCAACATACCAAATACCATACACCATCACCAACAACATACACACATATATATATATACAATGTCTCTCAATATATATACACAATTAATACCAAATACCAACATACCAAATACCATACACCATCACCAACAACATACACACACACACACACACACACACATATATATATATATATATATATATATATATATATATATATATATATATATATATACAATGTCTCTCAATATATATACACAATACCAAATACCAACATACCAAATACCATACACCATCACCAAATACCATACATACCAAATACCAACATACCAAATACAATGTCTCTCAATATATATACACAATACCAAATACCAACATACCAAATACCAACAATACCAACAATACCAACATACCAACATACCAAATACATATATGAACATAATTAACAACATACATACCAACATATCAATAATACATATATGAAAATGCCTTGTGGACATTTCATCGAACACCTTATGGGCGACTGTAACAGGAGGAGGTGGGGGGGGTACACACAGCTATACCTACCTCCTCCGGGGTGGGGTGGCGCAGGCGGCGTCGGCCTTGATGGCGGAGGCGGCGTCGGCCAAGGCGGCGGCGTCGGCGCGGTGCACAGAGCAGGTGAGCACGGCGTGAGCTGCAGGGCGCGCGGGACTTAGGAAAATTTGGAGGTTTGACGAAGGGAGAGAGCGCGAGCGTGTATAAAGGCAGCCACCTCTACAAGCGGTTCTTAATACAAACCGCTTGTAAACGTGAGATCTACAAGCGGTTCTTAATACAAACCGCTTGTAAACTGTTCTATAAGCGGTTCGTAATACAAACCGTTTGTAGAGAGAGATCTCTACAAGCGGTTCTAATTAATAACCGCTTGTAGAAGCTCTCTCTACAAGCGGTTCTTAATACAAACCGCTTGTAAACGTGAGATCTACAAGCGGTTCTTAATACAAACCGCTTGTAGAAGCCATCTCAGCGGTTATAATTGGAACCGATACATACTACTTAAAAGAGTGTGTTGCCTATTACGGTTGACAAGAACTCTCCTCTCCCCCACAGCTAGCGGCGCTTGAGTGCGGGCTCGAGGTCGCCCGTTCGAGCCCCACTCGCTCCCCGCCGGCCATTCTTTTTTTTTCTTTTAAACCTTTCTTTTTTTTTACTTTCTTTACCTTTCATTTTTTTTATTTTCTTTATTTCTTTATTGTTTTTTGTTTATATTCTTCATTTGTTAAACCTTTCTTTTTTTTCTTTTAAACCTTTCTCTTTTTTTTTACTTTCTTTACCTTTCATTTTTTTTACTTTCTTTACCTTTTTTTTTTACTTTCTTTACCTTTCTTTTTTGTTGATATTCTTCATTTATATTCTTTTTTTTTAGTTTCTTTACCTTTCTTTTTTTTACTTTCTTTATTCTTTATTCCATAAGGTTTATTTCTTTATTGTTTTTGTTTATATTCTTCATTTGTTAAACCTTTCTCTTTTTTTTTTTTACTTTCTTTACCTTTCTTTTTTTTATTTTCTTTATTTCTTTATTGTTTTTTGTTTATATTCTTCATTTGTTAAACCTTTCTCTCTTTTTTTTTACTTTCTTTACCTTTCTTTTTTGTTTACTTCTTGAGGTTTATATTTTTTATTTATTTATTGTTTATCCCATAAGGTTTATTTCTTGGGGTTTATTTCATGAGGTTTATTTCAAATAAACACGTACAGTATAAGACACGTCTAAAAATGATCACACAAGTTCAAATAAATAAGTTCATACAGTAATACTACATTTTAAGTAGTATCATACTATGTCTTTACAAGTCTTCCTTCGTTATGATCGTGACGTATGTAAGCATCCAGGTCTGTGTCATTCAGGAGGCTTATGTCAACATCCACCGCAAAAGGAGGGAGCTCGTCGAACTGACTATAGTCTTCCTCATCTGTGACGTCCTCAACTCCGACAATCCTTCGTTTGCCTTGGAGAACCACGTGTCGCTTTGGCTTATTATTATTATTATCTTTCTGCTTCTTAGGCTTGCTTGACATGTCTATTACATAGAAGACCTGTCTCACATCATTTGCAAGGACGAACGGTTCACGCCTATAGCCGACTTGCGTGAGGTCAACGGTTGTCATGCCGTGTTGTCGACCTTTACGCCGCCTGAAGTGAGTTTGACCCATTGGCACTTAAATAGAGGGACCTTTAAAGGTCCATAGTCAAGCTCCCATATCTCTTCTATGAAACCATAATATGTGTCCACCTTTCCTTTGTTGTCTTCGGCATCTATACGGACACCATTACGATTGGTGCTCTTGTCATCCTCGATCTGGTGTAAAATGTGTAACCATTTATCTCGTACCCCTTGAATGTCACGATTTCACTAGAAGGTCCCCGTGCCAATCGTTGCAATTGTTCATTGTCTGACCCTTTGAAAAGGATATAGTTTTGTAACCAAGCGTCGAAAGAATCCATGTGCTTCAGTGTTATCCAATCCTCAGACCTCCCAGGGAATTCATGGCGTAGAATACTCTTGTGCTCAACAACATACGGGGCCACCACAGTTGATTGTTTCAAAACCGTGAAATGTGCTTGCTTAAATGTAAGAAGATCATTGCATGCAATTGCTTTCCTTCCTACTGTCCCTTTTCCCCGTAGCCTGCCCTCATGGCGTGATATAGGGACGCCGATCGGATTTAGATCATTAATGTAATCCACACAAAATTCAATCACCTCCTCTGTCCCATAACCCTCGGCAATGCATCCTTCCGGACGAGAACGGTTACGAACATACTTCTTTAGCACACTCATGTACCTCTCGAAGGGAACATGTTGTGCGTATACACTGTCCGAGAATACCTATCTCTTTGACAAGGTGAACAGTGAGATGAACCATAATATCAAAGAACGCAGGAGGAAATATCATCTCAAGACAAACCACACTTTGTACCACGTCATCCTGTAGCTTACTTAGTTTATCTGGGTCGATGACCTTATGCCAAATCGCATTGAAAAAAGAACACGACTTTGTGATTATCCCCGTACTCCACTCTGAAGTATACCTCTTATAGCCACTGGGAGCAGCTGTGTCATCAACACAAGACAGTCATGGGATTTTAGGTGTACGATTTTATTCTGGCTCGTGTTTATGAGTCTCTTTACATTTGATGAGTATCCGGAAGGGACCTTCACACTATTCAGGCACTCTATCATGCTTTTTTTCTCTTCTTTGCTTAGAGTGTAGCTCGCAGGATGTAGGTAATGTTGTCCTTTTTCTCTCTTTTCCGGATGTAGGTCGTTCCTCAGTTCCAAGAGTTTAAGGTCCTTCCGACCTTGCAGTGTATCTTTTGATTGGCCATACATATCTATGTAGCCTAGCGAGTTCAAGCAAACATTCTTCGTGATGTGCATGAAGTCAAGTGAGTGACGAACCTCCAAGACTTCCCAATAAGGCAAGTCCCAAAATACTGACTTCTTCTTCCACATTGGCGCCTGACCATCCTCATTCTGCACAGGTTTGCTTCCAGGACCCTTTCCGAATACTACTTTCAGATTCTTTACCATAGCAAGTACATGTGGCCCAGTATGATGCTGAGGCCTAGCACGAAGGTCTACTTGCCCGTTAAATTTCCTGCACTTCTTCCGCCATGGGTGACTCGTAGGAAGAAACCTACGGTGGCCCATGTAGACAACCTTTCGAGAGTTTTTCAGGTACATGCTGTCCGTTTCATCTAAGCATTGGACACAAGCTCTATATCCTTTGATAGTTTGGCCAGACAGTTAACGAGAGCAGGCCAGTCGTTGATTGTTACAAATAACAATGCACGTAAGGTGAAATACTCCCTTTTGTACTCATTCCATACCCGTGCACCATCCTCCCACAACGTCACAAGATCTGCAACCAATGGTTTCAGGTAGACATCGATGTCATTTCCAGGTTGCTTGGGGCCTTGGATCAACAACGGCATCATGATGTACTTTCGCTTCATGCACAGCCATGGAGGAATGTTATACATACATAGTGTAACAAAGCCAGGTGCTATGGTTGCTGCTCAACTCTCCGAAAGGATTCATCCCATCGGTACTTAACCCAAACCTTATGTTTCTCACCTCTTGTGCGAAGTCTGGGTACGTCCGATCGACTTTCCTCCACTGTGATCCATCTGCAGGGTGTCTAAGCATACCGTCATCTTTACGCTCTTCTTTGTGCCAACGCATCATCTAGGCATGCGCTTTGTTAGCAAACATACGCTTCAATCGGGAATCACCAAATACCACAACACTTTAGCTGGAGGTCTCTTCTTCTTACGCTCCCCATCTATTTCACCTGGATCATCTCTCTTCACCTTATACCGTGATTCTTTGCACACTGGACAAACATCCAAATTGGCATACGCATTGCGATACAGGATGCAATCGTTACGACATGCGTGTATCTTCAGTATTTTCAGTCCCAAAGGATGACGACTTCCTTTGCTTTATATGTAGATTCAGGCAGAGTGTTATCTTCTGGAAGCAACTTCTTTATGAGTGTCAACAACTCATCGAATCCCTTATCTGACACACTATTTGTGGCCTTCCATTGCATAAGTTCAAGTGTGGTACGCAACTTCTTGTGGTCCTGCCCACAATTTGGGTATAAAGGAGTTCTGTGGTCCTCTAACACGCGCTGGAATTTCTCGAACTGTCTTTCATCTGTGTAGTCTCCCTCACCGTCACGCAGCATCTGGTCCAGCTCATCATCACCAAAGTCACTGAGTGTACCTCCCACGGAATAGCATTGCGTGGCGTCCGAGATATTTTTGAATCCCTCTTCTTCTTCCTCGTCTTCTTCCTCGTCTTCCTCGTCTTCGCCATGGTTGGTCCAACTGGTATAGTTTGGCATGAAACCTCTCATCATCAAATGGTTCATAACCTGCCATCGCTGTGAGTGCTCCTTCTCGTTCTTGCAATCTACGCACGGACAACATATGAAGTCGCTCGAGGCAGGAATGCAATGGCCGATCGAGAAAAGCCTGCACGCCATCAATGAACTCTCTCGATCGACGGTCCGCATTGTACATCCATTGCCCGGTTCATCTACAACAAGTAATAATTTCATATATTTTTTTCTTCTCCAAGAAAAACAACCCCACCTACACCTTCATGCAATTAAAGATCTATCTTTCTAATTTTTTTATCCCTTTCTACCTTTCTAATTATTTTTTATCCTTATTTTATTTTATACACTACTAATTACTTCATTGCAATGTCATATTTTGAACTAGATCACCATACATCTTCATACCATAACAACAACAAGCATACAAAATAAATTTTGGGGAACAACTTCATACCATACACATTTCAACATGTTCTACCTAGCAAAGCAACACATTTCAACATGAATAAATCATGATTTCTCCACATCCAATGCATAAAAAACAGCAATATGTAGGTGAGAAAGATGCTAACATGCTCTTACTGACCTTAAAACACTTAATTTGAAGCTAAATCACCAGCAATTTCAAAACAAAAAATTTGGGCAGCACCTCCCCGGAAGAACAATGCTCGGCCCTTCTCTGTTCATCAGACTGTTGGCTCGGGGAGGAAGAAGAAGTTTAAAGTGCTGGGCGGGAGGGATTCTAGAAGCGGTTTCATATACAAACCGCTTCTGAAGGTTGAGTTCTAGAAGCGGTTTGTATGTCAAACCGCTTCGATTTTAGAAGCGGTTTGACAAACAAACCGCTACTAAAACTAAGACTTCAGAAGCGGTTTTATACACGAACCACTTCTAAATATAAATCTCTACAAGCGGTTGAGGTCTCAAACCGCTTGTGATAATTCATAAGCGGTTTGGCAAACGAACCGCTTGTGATGGTTGTCAACACAAGCGGTTCGTATGACCAACCGCTTCTAGTGACCCCCTCCCGCCCGTTGCTCACGAACCGCTTCTGGTGCGTGGGCCAGAACCGGTTCGCACCTAACCGCTTGTAATATACCGCTTGTGATGCCCAGTTCTGTAGTAGTGGGTGCAGAATTTTGGGATGTTACGGTAGTGGATGACGCTATCAAAATGAATGTTGTTAGATCCTAATGATTCTATTTTGTATATCCTTCACGGGAGCTTTTAGTTTCACGTTGGTATGACTTTGTGCTTCACAATATATCATTCCTGCCAATAGTTGTCCCTTCTTAATTACTCACTTTGCCATATCACATTGCATGTAATGTTGTGAACTTGTGGAGTATTTATCCATATTCATGTGCTTAGAGCTTGAGTATGCTTCCAATGATATCTTTGGAGTTGCTATATCAGTGACCAATGTTCCAGTGAACACTTTCATGTCTTTCTTTGTATTGATTCCTTCAAAATCTATTACCATTGAGAGGCAAATCCCTACTTCACAATCAAATTGTTTTGTTCTAGCCTTGAAATGCAACGTTAATCTATGGCGCTCCTCTACACTCGTATATTGGCAATTTTAAATTATAAAAATGCCCCTTGTATGGCCATGTCATGCCAGTACATTTGTACAGTGTATATTTGGCACAGGGAGCGGGTTTGTATCTAGCTAGATACATACGTGTATGTGGAAGCGTCCTTCGTATGGTGTACCTTGCTGCAATTATAAATACTAGATGCGTGGCATAGCGCACACCGCGCCGGTGGATACACGCCGAGCAGTAAAAATCGCGCCTAGTTTTGTGTGTGTGTGTGGGGGGGGTTCAAATTTTACAAAAAAAAAATTGCGGCTTTTCTGGAAAAATTACGTGCTGAAAATAAATTTCAGAAGTTCCGAGGACCCATGCGGCAAACACGGGCTAATATGTCTTCGCATAAAAAAAAAGTCCATTGCAGAAAAAATGGACTAACACGTCTTTGCGGGGAGAAAAAACCAGGGTTCAGGGACTGACCAGGAAAATAGACTAACACGTAATTTTGGAAAGCTTTAAGTGCCTTTTCACAAAAAAAAAAACATGCGCTAGAAAACAATTTTGAGAATTTTTGGTTTTTTAGCTTTTTTGTCGGCAAAAAAGGACCCACATGTATTTTTTTGAACTTTCGGGGGTCTTTCCAAAAATAACCTGCGCAAAAATGGATATATATGTATTTTTCAGGAAGTCTAGGGACCTTTTTGCAAAAAAAAAACAGACCGCCACGTGGCAAAAAATACTCCTAGTCGACGCACGCACAGGCAGACGAGGGACTCGGTAGCGCCTCGCTGGCTTCTCACTGAGACCAGTTACCACTATGCTACAGCGTGTTTGTTGACAATGGAAGCAACCAAAATATTCAAAGCAATCTTACTGTGCAAACTGGTGGCGCAACGCACCACGGAACGTGGATAGCGTCGGAGGCCGGGAAATCCATGAAATTTAATATTTAAAATATAGAGTATACTGACGCATACGTTGATTAGTGATGTTTGATCAAGGTTCTATATACAAATAACATTCGTTTAATTCCTTATATACTACTGCAATTTAAGAAATTCTTAAATATGTCACTAACATATGAGTTAAAGTCCGTATGTCAATGAAACAATTAGCATATAAGAGATATGGGTAAACTTTTAGTGGCATATAAGGAATTGCTCCAATAACATCCAAGTCTTCAAACCAAGGGTAGTTTGGACAAAATACATGATTCCCTCCCATCCATGTTTTAAAAGCCAAACTACCATTCAAACATTTTTAGGCTCCAGATTTCCCAAATAATTAAGCTGCTCCGTGAAGAAGCTTGAGCTGAAGCCAGAAAAACCTTGAAACGATGATAGGCCTAACAGGGCCCGAATGTATCGGTAGATTTGTGCATGATAAAGTAGAAATCTTCAAAACTAGGCAAAACATAATATTGAGTAAGCATTTATTCCTCCCGATGCCATTGCCACGATTATAATTCACTTTTCTGCGGAATGTCTGAATTCCTATGTCCAAATGGTGCTTTAAATGGAAGGAAGGTGTGAGTTGAAAACAATTATACATAGTTAAGACCCTGTTTGGCAACTTGGAATCGAGTTGTTTCTACTAGAATCTGAGAGAAACCCAGCCAAACAGGCTAAAACTCGGAACGATTCTCCTCGGAACGTTTCTTCTTTTTCCACGCCGTGGCTGAATCACCCTCAACCCCTTTTCTCTTAGTTTTTACTAGAATCTAGAACTATACCAAACGGTTTCCAAACAGTGATTCTGATTCTACCTGAAACGTTTCTATCAACAATCTGGAACCGTTTCTGTTTCTACTAGAATCTGGAACCGTACCAAACGGGGCCTAAGTGTTTGTACGTTGTAACAGAAATACATCTTTGAACCAAATAATCAAATCATATCATGTGTTTACAAAAATAAATTTGTACTATTAAGTTGCCACAGGGGGGAGAAGTGGGAAATAAACCGGCTGAGAGGAGCGGATGTGGGCAGAAAGAGAGAGATGTGGTTAGTTTCCTTTTTATGCGCGAGAGGTGGGGAAGTATGTTGCGGCCTGTGGTCCATATATCGGCTTGCTGATTTTCTTAGAGAAGAGAAGAAGAAAGACAGATAATCGCTACCAACTCATATTTATATATTAGTAAAGATAAGGACCTCACTTGCAACTGGATGGTAAAGCGCTACAGTTGCACACTAGCCCAACAGAGTTGAAGTCCTGGGACCTATTGTGTGCCCATCTCCATTTTTGGTGAATGTGGGAGCTCCTAGCCAACTTTCAAAGGAAGAAAAATCCAGTGCAAACAGAACGGTTCAGTTGACAGGATTGAAGCACATCCTACCGAGACCTTGGAAAATGGAAAATGAAAGACGGAACTAACAAGATTATATTACTTTATATTATAGACCCTTTTTAGGGAGATTGTAATAATTAAGATAGATATATAATTGTAAAAATTGTAGATAGTTAGATAATTGTAAAAAATGTAGGTAGGTAGGTAGGTAGATAGATAGATAGATAGATAGATAGATAATTGTATTGAAAAAATCCCGCATCAAAAGATATAGAGTAAATGGGTGGATCAAATCTGTGTGTGAAGAATATTTGAATGAATAACGGCGCACACGCCTTTCCGGCCCATTATCACGTTGATGCATTTCGTCCCCTCCGGAGAACCTCGAGTCACATGATATATATTCTCATCATGTGCTCCTTCCGTTCTTTCATGACCTTCTTTTCGCTTATTCCGTTGCCTATTTCGGCCTCCAAGTGTAGCGTGTGCTCCATGGTCAACCAATTAACTTGCGCAAATGCAATGCTCTTTGGTCTCATCTAGAGATCACGATTCGCTAATCATGCATGGCATTAGGTGAGTGCTATAGCCTTAGTGCCGACCTACCAAGATATATATATATACTCCCAAGAGTACGAAAAAGGCTTCATATATATATATATATATATATGAAAAATAGTTTTTACTCCCGGGAGATATAGAGAGAGAGAGAGAGAGAAAGAGAAAATACTTTTTACTCCCGGGAGTAGTTACTCCCACCTCTGAAATACCACCTAAAATGAACTTGAAATACTCTTTTATCACCTTAGATACACTCATATACTAATTATAAGATATTCCAATGAGATCCACATGAAAAAATTGCAAGAGAGTACATAGTTTTTAGCGTATTTTGCAAATACCTTTATATATGCGCATAAAAAGGAGTATGTCTAAAAAGTGTACATACCACATCTGAAAAAATATAAATACTATCTAGATGGTCTTATATACTTGTATACTACACATACCATTTGTTGCGCGACATACTCCCTATATATATATAGTACAATTACCTATGTAACAATGATCTAAAATGGGTATTTCTCCTATGTATTTACATTCAAAATTTTTAGGACGTTAACCAGTTTACTAACTAGTTCAAACATGTTTGAACTAAAATTTAAATTAGAGTTTTCTTTTTTGATGATAGTTTGTTTGTAGGTATGTGTTGATTTTATATATAAATCAGTAAAGCATGCGATCTAAATTTATTCAAATCTTTGAATTCAAATATATTTTTCTTAAGTATGTGTTTCATTTGAATTGTTATATATGATTATATACCCTAAAACTAAATGTTTCAAAAAATATACCCGAACTTGGCTTGAATTAACACATTTAAAATTATGGTGCCCTATTCTGCCGTCCTAATCTCACAAAAAATTTCATCAAAGTCCACTCTTTATAGCATAATTTGTTTATACACTCTTTTTACATATGAAAAAGGTATATAGCAAAAAAAAGGGGGCTCTAATGAATTTTTTTAACACATTACAGTATCTTAGAGTTATTATTGGAGTATACCTGTTCGCGCTAAAAAATGTGAAGCAGGATTTCTAGCCTCGAACATACAAGACAAACACCGAGTTTACAAGGCATGCCAGTCAATTTGACCTGTAATTGACAAGGTAGAATTTATGAGCAATCAAAGCCGATAAAAATAACGATTATCGGCTTAACGCTAGTCGGCCAAAAGCCGATCAGGAGATAACTAGACCAACCTTTCGGTTGGTCCGAATACAAGGCGAAATCGGCTTTGAGATGGCGATGCGCAACAAAACAAAGCAGATCGAACCTGGACGAAATCGGCTAAAACCAACAATCGGCGATGCGCAACTCTGTTGATTTCGTCGACTTACAAAGGGATGTTTGTAAATCTAAAACGATGTAAAAAGGAATTGTAAAAAGTAGATATGTGTTGTATTGGATTGATCCTCGATTGCCCCACGGCCCATCCCTTTTATAATGCTCTGGCCGATCCGAGTCGCACAAGGATACGGTAGCTATATCGTATCGGCCTCTGATCCGATTCCCTTTCCTTGTTAGAAACGGATTCTCTTTCCGATTCATTTAACGCCGGCTTATCCTTTCCATAGAAAACCTTTATATCCAAATTGGACCGATTTTACTACAAACGCCGAATTTTGGTGCAAACATATGCCCCCAGTTTTTGGAAGATAACTTGTTATTTTCCAAAAATTCTATCGGCTTTGCGTCCATATCGGCTTATGGAGGAATCTTTCTCGAGAACCACCCCAATAACTGCGCTGTAATAATCTCGGTGCGCTTTAAATGCACAACTGTTCCCGCCTGTTCGCCTCTTTTCACCGTGGTATAAATATGGGGTCCCCCCACGGTCATTCTCACATCTTCGGGCTCTCTAATCACCAGTGATTGGCTTCCTTCTTCCTTTTCGTCAAGTTCTCCTTCCTCCCGATTGGCTGTCATGGATCCAACCCAGGTATTTATACCGATTCCTCAGAGCACAGATCAATTCTTCCTTGGACCGATAGGAACCGTGTCCTCCGACTCTATATTCAACGAGGAAATCCCTAGGCCTCCTTTATCGGCTGCGGGGTACAATGTGAAAGAATGGGGAAAGAGTTTTAGAGCCTGGCCGACACCCCTTAAAGGGTGGCGATCGTGGTACATTAGGGTGTCGGCTCAAAAAAGAGCAGAGTGGGAGAGGTTAGGGATAGCCGAATGCCTTCCCCTGAGTTTAGCCGACCCTGAAGCCAACAAACCTTTGGTGGCATCGGCTTGTTACTTTTAGTCTGATTCCTTCAACGCCTTCCTTTTTAGGACTGGTCCAATCGACCCAACTCTCCTCGATGTTGCTCAATTATGCTGTCTTAGACCAGATGGAGACCAATTTTTGGCTTTTAGTGGCAAGCCTCATTATAAGCTGATTCGTAAGAAAGGGGAGGGTTGGCGTAAATATATTGAAAACAACAATAAGGTTAATGGGTTGGTATCGGACGAAGAGCACGTCGCCTTCCTCAACCTCTGGCTAGACAGGTTTCTTTTCTGTGGAGTTTCTCTTGGTCCGACCCAAACTTACCAGCTGGTAGCAGAACAATTGATAGAGGGCCGTCGACTTGCATTAGGAAAACTCTTTCTAGGGGCCGTATTCCAAACGATGCATATTATCCGAAGCCGGCTGTTTTCTGGTTTTGCCAACTTTGTGGTTGGTAACATAGGGGGTCCTTTATGGTTTATCCAGACCTGGTTGTATTGCATGTTTAGCCGATCCGTCCTTTCTAAACCCATAGATCAATCGGCTTTCCCTTGTGAAGATTACCCAGAAAACACAATCCCTACATATAGCGCTAGCCGATCTTACGGGGAGAAATTCATAATGTGCTCTATTGACGACCAAAAAACAGCTCCTGCTGGTATGCACAAATATCTCTCTTTCTTCTTGACACTAGACCGATCATCCTTTGGCCAGCAGGATTTTTTCAGTTATCTCGATGCAGCCAATTATCCTTGGCCCTCCTTTCTTCATTTAGACGCTGATAGTGCCCAAATGCCTCAATCGACTCTGGATTTATACAAAATCTTCCTATCTCCTTGTATCCTTCATGCTGGTTTAAACACCAGAAATAGAACTTTCCAACCATCCTACGAATTTTATCACCCCTCTGTTTATGCTCGACAGTTGGGTTTTGGTCAAGCCATACCTAGCTTTTCTTTGCTTGAGCGAGTTGAACCTCGTACCAGAGTAACCAATTTGACCGCGGCTGAAGTCGTTCTTGAGCTTGCCGATGAATTCCAAATAGTCCACATGCCACATTTCCTTCTTAATACTCGTCGGTCAAGCCCTTTTACTCAATGGTGGTCTCGTATCTCTGACGCACTCCTAATGGATCGGTCTCCATCGACTATTATCTCTTTATTTTTACCCGATTTTCGCGAGCCGACAGTGGCAACCACTAGCAGTACGGACGAGGGTTCAGGCTGTACCAGTTCTTCAGTAGACGTAGAGGTACCGGCGCTTGTATCTCTTAGTGGTCTCGTTTGTGATCGGCTTTACTGAATTCTTTTCTTTTGCAGGAAAGGACTGTGACGGACATCGAAGGAGCAGCAGCCGATCCACACGTTTCGACTGCCAGTAACCGTCAGAGGCGGCCGGGTCAGGCCGTTGGTACAACGGGCTATTCATCGGGTACTCTTGGTATCCGGGATCCGTCTCTGTCGGACCTGGCTCGTCAACAGTGCCCTGCAAGTGAGTTGCCTGTCTCTTTTGACCTTTACAGCCCCTTTTATTGATGCTGATTCGCGTATTTCAGAGAGGAAGAAGAAATCTGCGAGGCTTGCGAGACGCTTGGCCGATCACTCCCCGGAGCAATCGGCTACTGATGTAAGTTTAATCTTGTTTCCTCCTTTTGAATGGAATTTTCGTTGCCTTACTCATTCCATTGTGTTCAGCAATCGCCGTTAGTGCAATTGGCGGGTGTTCTAGCCGACCTCCAGGGGACTTCATCGGCTCTTCTCGTATTATCCCCATCGCTCCCAGTTGTGCCGCCGCCCGTAGAGGTCGTGCCGATTTCTCCTGACTTGGCCGACCCTGCCAATCTTCTGGGTTTCACCCTGGACGAACAGAGCGACCCTGAGGTAGTGGCCACGGACGACTACCCAGCTGACATCCAGCGGATCCTCGATGTCTCCATCACCGCATCGGCTGCTGTGACTTCCGAGCCGGGTATGCAAGACAAGCTCAATCGCCTTCTTCATGAAGTGATGCAACCCGAGGCCAGGCTTTGGGAAAACACATAGCCGCTCCAGAACGCCATGGCTGTGGTTCAAGCCGATCTCCCTCCTGCAGTCATGACTGCTTTATTGGACGTCTATCACTTAGACGATCGGAGGGAGGCAGTGCGAGCGGCCAGGTCCAGGATTACCCAGAGGGAAGCGCAGCGAGCTGATCAAAAAATTCTAGACGACTTGGTAGCCGATGCCAAGCTTAAGAAAAAAGAATTTGATCAAGGCGTTGCTGCCCTTAAACTAGGCAAGGGCAGGGCTCAGGAACTAGAGATGGCCAAGAAAAAGCTCGAGGAACAATTAGCCTTGGTGACAAAAGAATTGACAGACTGCCAATTGAAGAACACTGAATCGGCTTCATCTTTGTCGGACAAGAAAAAACAGATTGGTGAAGTCTTTGCCAAAGTTAAACTTCAATCGGCCAAAGTGGCTCCAGTTCCCGGTGACGCAGCGGCCGATGATAAACTTGTTGATAGCATTCAAACAACCATCGGGAAGGCGGCGGCGGCACTGTCGGGCTTGTGAGCTCATTTGCCCGGATCAGGGCTGTAAATCTTTAACGCTGTTCCAAAATCTCTTGGGTACATTGATGTAAATTTTGGATGACGTAATTCGATCGGCTGTTTAACCAATCTTCCTTCCATACTTTATTCATACCTTTGTAATCGGCTTTTTAAAATCTATTCTGCTTTTGTATTTATGATCCAATCCAAATGCTAGGGTAGTATGCCTTTAAGTACTTCCCATTGATCGCTTTAGGTAGGACTAATGCATCTAGGGTCTCAATTATGTACGAGTTTCCGTCAATCGGTCGATTTATTTTATAAGGCCCCTCCCAAGTTGGAGACCACTTGCCAAATCGATTATCTTTAGAGCCGATCGGCAACACAGTTTTCCATACTAAATCGGCTTGATTAAAAGATTTCAGCACCACTTTCTTATTGTATGACCTGGCAACCCTTTCCTTGTTCCTTTTAAGCCGATCCAATGTGATCAGCCTTAGTTCGGCTAAGTCGTCCAGATTGTATAGCATCGCTTGCTTGTATTCATCGGCTGGTAATTTATCTTGCTCAGCCACCCTGACCGAGTCGATGTTGATTTCTACGGGTAAAACGACTTCTTGTCCATACACTAGCTAAAAGGGTGACAGTTTAGTCGATCCATGGTAAGATAGCCGATAAGCCCATAAAGCTTCTGATAATATTGAGTGCTATTTCCTTGGTTTTTCCTCGATTTTTCTTTTTATAAATTTTATTAGCGTCTTGTTTGACGATTCGGCTTGTCCATTGGCTTGAGCATAATAAGGGGAGGAGTTAAGTAGTTTTATCCCAAGACTTTCTGCAAAGTCTCTGAACTCCTTAGACATGAACACCGTCCCTTGATCGGTTGTGATTGTCTGGGGAATCCCAAACCTATGGACGATGTGTTCGTTGACAAAGCCGATTAATTCTGTACTGGTGACCTTTTTCAGTGGTATGGCTTCTACCCATTTTGAGAAGTAATCGGTTGCTGCTAGAATAAACTTATGTCCCTTGCTGGATGATGGAAATATCTGGCCGATTATGTCTAGACCCCATCCTCTGAATGGCCATGGTTTGATGATCGGGTATAAAGCTGATGCTAGTGCCGACTGTATGTTGCCAAACTTTTGACATGTTTGGCATCCTTTGTAATACTTGAAGCAGTCCTCTAACATTGTCAGCCAAAAATATCCTGTTCGTCTTAGCATCCATTTCATTTTATGGGCCGATTGATGCGATCCACAAATCCCCTCGTGGACTTCTCCCGTTGCTATTTTGGCTTCCTCTGTCACCAAGCATCTTAGCAACAAGCCCTCCATGGTTCGAAAGTATAATACGTCTTCCAATAGAACGTATTTGAGTGCTTTACGCCTGACTTTCTGCTCAGTCGGCTTAGATGGATCTAATAAATAATCCCTTATTTCTGTTCTCCAGTCGACAAGATGGACACACATGATCGGCCAATTGTTTAGCTCGATTGATTCCTGTCGGCCTTTTCCTTTATAACCTGACGCACGTTGTGCCAATAAATTTGCCTTGTCATTGACTTCTCTAGGGATGTGTTTTATGGAGAACGTTGTGAATGTCTCAATAATTCGGAGGCATTCATGCAAGTATTGAGCCAACGTATTGTCATTGCATCGGTATTCCCCTTTGATCTGCTGCACAATTAACATTGAATCCCCGAAGGCTTCGGCGTCCTTTACTCCGATGCTGTCCAACAACTGCAGCCCTCTTAGCAGTGCTTCGTACTCTGCTTGATTGTTAGAACATCGGCTATTTAGCCGATACATGAACTCAAAGTCTTGTCTTTTTGGCGAGACTAGAACTATACCGATGCCTTCACCCTCTTGGCAAACGGATCCGTCAAAGTACAATTGCCAAGGAGTCACATTGGTTGCCCCAGTTAATGTAGCACTCCCTGTAATGAAATCGGCTATAACCTGTCCTTTCATAGATTTAGCCGATTCGTATATTAAGTCGAACTCGGTTAAAGCATACGCCCATTTACCAAGTCGACCTCGCAAAATCGGTGCGGATAATATGTATTTAATTACGTCGGTCTTGCAGGCTATAACGCATTTTGATGTCAAAATATAATGCCTTAACTTAGTGCAAGCAACGTATAAAGATAAACATAATTTTTCCACTGGTGGATACCTGATTTCTGTGTCCAAAAGACGTCGGCTTAAGTAGAATATGGCTCGTTCTTTTCCATCGGCTTCCTGTGTCAGAACTGCCCCTATCGTATCTCCTTCAGCCGATATATATAATTTGAAAGGTATGCCATTCTTCGGGGCGACTAATACTGGTGGGTTCATCAGATAATTTTTCACATCATCGAACGCCCTCTGTTGATCGACTCCCCATTCAAACTCTTGGTCATCTTTTATCTTCAATAGCGGCGTAAAGGCACGAATTCGCCCGGACAGGTTTGAAATAAAGCGTCGCAAGTAATTGATTTTGCCTATCAATACTTGTAACTCCTTTTTATTTGTCGGTGGCTTAGTATCGGCTATAGCTTTTACCTTCGCTTGGTTTACTTCAATCCCTTTTCATGCACTATAAACCCAAGGAACTGCCCAGCCGATACTCCAAAAGCGCATTTGAGCGGGTTCATTTTTAACCCGTGTGCCTGTGTGTTTTCGAACATCTTTTCCAAATCGGCTAAGTGTTGCCAATCTTCTTTGGATTTCACTACCACGTCGTCGATGTAGATTTCCACAGTATTGCCGATTAAGTTATGGAGAATATGGTTCATAGCGTGTTGATAAGTGGCGTCGGCATTTTTTAAACCGAACGTCATAACAATCCATTCATAAAGCCCTAAAGCTCCTAGGCATCTGAAGCTGTTTTGGGTATATCGGCTTCTGCCATGAATATTTGATTATTTCTGGCATTTCTATCCAAAAAACTTATGAATTTATTTCCAGATGCAGCATCGATGAGCATATCGGCTATAGGCATCGGATATTCGTCTTTCGGTGTGGCTTTATTTAAATCTCAAAAATCGACACACACTCGAAGCTTGCCATTTTTCTTTCTTACAGGGACGATATTTGAGACCCACTCAGCGTATCGGCAAGGCCTGATAAACTTGGCCTCAAGTAATCGTCCTACCTCTTCTTTTATAGCATCGTACAGTGTGGGGTTAAATCGCCTCGGGTACTGTTTGAATGGCCGATAGCCGATTTTTATAGGTAGCCGATGTTCGACCAGTTGTCGGCTTAAACCTGGCATTTCATAGTATTCCCATGCAAAACAATTTTTATATTTTCTTAGTATTTCGACCAACTTTGCTTTGTAGTTAGGCTCTAATCTAGCACTTACAAATGTTGGTCTTTTCCTATCTCCTTCTCCGATGTTGACTTCCTCGAGCAAGTCGGCAGAGGTAAAACCTTGCCCTCGTCTCTCTTCTTCGAAATCTTCAATAGCCTCCTCGTACTCCCCTTGCCGATAGCTCTTTGCCTTCTCCTGCAACTTTACTATTGTTTTGGACTCCATCTTCTTACTACTTTGCTTGTCCGATCAAACGTGTTAGGTTTAACACTGATCGGCTTGAATCCTGATTTCTCGATGCAGATGAAATCACAATCGTCTAACACCTTTTCTGATATGCACTCGGCCTCTTCGTGTGGCCAGTTAGTATCAGGGCTGGCCATAGCAATATGAGCCGATGTATCGGCGGGTATAACTTCAACCGTATCGCCGTTCCATTGTACTAGTTTCTGATGCATAGTCGATGGTATGCAGCAACTGGCGTGGATCCAGTCCCGTCCGAGGAGCACACTGTAATTGCCCTTTGCTTCAATCACAAAAAATGCAGTCGGCAAAGTTTTACTGCCGACTGTTAATTCTAACATCATTACCCCTTTTGCTTCGGTGGGATCCCCCGTAAAGTCGTTTAACACCATGTTCGTCTTAATCAAATCTTCATCGGCTTTGCCCAATTTCTTAAAAGTGCTTAAAGGCATAAGATTGACTGTTGCTCCACCATCAACCAACATCCATGATATTGATCAGCCATTGATATGCCCTTTGAGATATAATGGCTTTAGATGTCGATGCATATCTTGTGGTTTTTCGAATACGGCATCTGGCGCACCAAGGCACAACTGGGCGAATACTTCCTCAGCCGATTCTTCCCATGT
This sequence comes from Rhipidocladum racemiflorum, assembly GCA_036346355.1. Lineage (NCBI taxonomy): Eukaryota > Viridiplantae > Streptophyta > Magnoliopsida > Poales > Poaceae > Rhipidocladum > Rhipidocladum racemiflorum. The sequence goes on along the minus strand of CM070581.1, from coordinate 55,923,826 downwards.
TTTGAATTCTGCGGGCAAAGTAAACACCATATTTATATCCATTGGCGGTGTATCGTTTCGGATCATCGGAGACCAGGATTTAACCGATTGATCTGAATCACTATCGGCTTGCTCCATTCTCCTCCATCCTTGTCTCCCAATTGGTGCAGGCCTCAACTTATTAAACACCCGATCTCGTTCTTTCTCCCTTTTGGTTTCCCTCTCTTCTTGTGTCTTCAGCCGTTGAAGCCTTCTGCGTTGTGATTTGCTCAGACCCGAAGGGCACCACCTTGGTTTAGGTTCTATCGGCTTTCTAATTTTTCTGACCAGATTGCTCACTTCACTGTCGGATTCTATCCCGATCGTGTTATTGGGAACCGATATTTCTTGAGCTCGGGATGTTTCGCCCTGTTCTGGTATCGACAATCTTTCGCGGACCGGCCTTCTATTTTCTGTACCTAGCCGATCGTATATTGGCCTTAATATTCTATCTTTAGCCGATTGGTTCGGCTGACATCTCGTTGAGTGCTGCATGGGGCACGATAGCACTGTAGGTAAAGCCATCCCTTTATCCCAGCAGAACTGCCAAAAGGGGCACTGCCGATGTTCTTCTTCTTCAGTTCTTGGCCAATAGGGTGCGTTTGGCCAACAGTATCTGTCTGTTGGACGAGCACTTGGCCTGTTAGAGTGACTTGGTTGACGGGAGTTTTGTCTGCGGCTTATCCTTTCATACTTTTCCAGTAGGTGTGAGAAAGTTGGCTTTGGTTTGAAGTTGGTCTTTCTTGAGACTTTCTCCGCCTTGTACCATTTGCCAACTTCCAATTTTCCCTTTGGTCTTACTGTCCTCGAGTTTTGCCCATTTTTATCGGCCTCGATCTGTATTGAGCCGATAGTGATTTGAACCGTTTCATCCCCTTTTGATCGTATTTCAACCTTCTTAGTCGGCTTGACGTCCTCTTCCATTGGTTCCTTTCCTTTCCGTGAACATTGGACCATGTTGATCTGGAAGGGATTTGCATCTATCTGCATAGCCGATTCTTCTGCAAACTTCAATCGTCCATCGGCGATAGCCGATTGAATCTGTTGTCGAAAAATATTACAATCGTTAGTGTTATGTGAAAATGAATGGTGCCATTTACAATACCTTCGCTTTCTAATCCCTTCGGCCGATGGGATAACATGTCCTTCTGGTAGTTTCATGAGTTTTTCTTGCAGCAATAAATCGAATATCTTGTCACATTTCAACACGTCGTATGAATACTTGACTTCTGTCTTATTTTTCATCAGCTTGAGTAAAGAGCACACGAGCGGTTTTTTGGAACCCTTAGTCCACTCGGCTATATTTATCTCTACTTCTTCGTCCTCAGAAGTGTCGCTTGAATTATATTCCACCATGTTTACCTTAGCCCTTTCATTACCATTCGATCTAAATTTATCCTTGAACCCCTTGTTTTCTGCATATCGGCTTTCATGTGCCGATACGCGATGGAGTTGGTGGCTTAGGTCAGGGAATTCTTGTCCTGCCAGTTTCTTCTTTAATGGCGGGATTAGCCCTTGAAACGCTAGATCAGCTAATTGATCATCAGGCAGTGTTACGCTAAAGCATCTGTTCCTCACGCCTCTAAATCTCCTAATATAGTCGGAGACCGATTCGCTGTACTTCTGTCGGATCGAGCTAAGATCAGAGATTCTAAGCTCCATAGCTCCCGAAAAGAAGTATTCATGAAATTGGCTTTCCAAATCGCTCCAGATATGAACCGAATTTGGAGGCAAATTGGTAAACCAAGTGAATGCTGCACCGAACAGTGATAAAGGAAATAGCCTAATTTTCAACCCGTCAGATTGTGCAGCTTCCCCACACTGAGTCATAAATTGTCCGACGTGTTCGATAGTAGTAACGGAGTCATCACCTGAAAATTTGGCGAAGTCTGGTATCCTATAGTTGTGCGGATACGGCATACGATCTATGTAATCGGGATACGGCTTCCTATAGCCGATTACCCTTCCTTTAGGCTGCAAGCCAAATTGTTCCCTTAACACATTAGCAATTTGTTCCACCCAATTGATATTGTCGGCTTGTGGTGCAGCCTGACATTGCCAATTTTCATTGTTTACACCCTGCCCCCCGAGTGCAAACTCGGGTCGTTGTCCAAACCGTGTCACAGGGGGTCTTGGTACTTGGTCATAATCGTGGTTTCTAAAAACCAACGTATCGGGTATAGGTGCAAGAGGTTCAATGTATGGCGCTACCCTATATGGTGCTTGGTTTCTTGTCGCAATTCCTTGCGATTGTGGAACCTGATCTGTTTCGATCGGCCGTGAAGTCGATAGACCGATGCCACTTGCAGAGGGTCCATTTGATGGGCTTGGTATACTCTTTTTTGCCCCATCCGTATGCCCATGATAGTGCGCCACTCCACCTTTCTACGAACTAGGTTTTAATACAATAGGCTGAATCGGCATCATGATAGGTGTTGGGGCCGATACGTTTACTGTGTTGGTGTTGGGCGTTATGGAGTATACTGGGTATGTAGAGAGGGTTTGTAATGGATCTAGCAGGCTCCCACACACAGCCAATTCCTGAGCAATTGTTTTGACACTATTTTCTATCATCGGCTTTAACGTAGACACTAGAGCCGATGACTGATTAATTAGTGCATGATGCACAGATTGCTCAATCATATTTGACAGATCAACTTCAGCAGGTGCATATCGGCTTACCGGGTTAGATGGTGAATCGCCGATATGATTGATTGTTGGAAGCGCAGCCTTTTGAGTAACACCTCGGCGTGTTTTCTGGAAACATTGCAACATCATTTCCTCCAAAGCTGCCTTCTGGTCTTCGATCTCTTTCCGCTGCTCGGGGGTTAAATCGGCCATCTTAGGCGTGATTATAGCTTCCGTGTTGATATCGGCGGCGACTGTGGGCTTATCAGTCGATGACATTTTTTATTTTTCGTGTCCCACCAGGCGTGCCAAAATATGTTCTCGCTAAAAAACGTGAAGCGGGATTTCTAGCCTCGAACATACAAGACAAACACCGAGTTTGCAAGGCGTGCCAGTCAATTTGACCTGTAATTGACAAGGTAGAATTTATAAGCAATCAAAGCCGATAAAAACAACGATTATCGGCTTAACGCTAGTTGGCCAAAAGCCGATCAAGAGATAACTAGACCAACCTTTCGGTTGGTCCGAATACAAGGCGAAATCGGCTTTTAGATGGCGATGCGCAACAAAACAAAGCAGATCGAACCTGGACGAAATCGGCTAAAACCAACAATCGGCGATGCGCAACTCTGCTGATTTCGTCGACTTACAAAGGGATGTTTGTAAATCTAAAACGATGTAAAAAGGAATTGTAAAAAGTAGATGTGTGTTGTATTGGATTGATCCTCGATTGCCCCACGGCCCGTCCCTTTTATAATGCTCTGGCCGATCCGAGTCGCACAAGGATACGGTAGCTATATCCGTATCGGCCTCTGATCCGATTCCCTTTCCTTGTTAGAAACGGATTCTCTTTCCGATTCGTTTAACGCCGGCTTATCCTTTCCATAGAAAACATTTATATCCAAATTGGACCGATTTTACTATAAACGCTGAATTTTGGTGCAAACAATACCGAAAGTGATAAAGGAGTATAACGCATTCATTTAAGTGATATACTGATGGTGGGAGTACATACTTCCATGCATGAGTACCGAAAAGGCTTTCTATATATATATATATATATATATATATATATATATATATAGGAAAATGGTTTCGTACTCCTGGGTGTATGTACTCCCACTCTCAATATACTACTTAAATGATGTGGTTATACTTCTTTATCCTTTTGAATATACTCTAATACTGATAATAAGATACCCCAAAGTGAGTTTCACGAAAAATTTCATCAAAGTCCACCCTTTGTAACATAATTTGTTTATATACTCTTTTTACCTATATAAAAGGGTATAGAACAAAAAATAAAGGCCTCCGATGAATTTTTTTCAACAATGTCGCATTGTAGTATATTAGAATTATTATGGAAGTATATTAAAAGTGATAAATGAGTATAACACATTCATTTAAGTGGTATACTGGAGGTGAGAGTACATACTCCCAAGAGTACAGAAAAGGCTTCCTATATATGTATATATATATATATATATGTATATATATATATATATGTATATATATATATTCGTACACCGCCTAGGTTAAACAAAGATTAATGGGGGATTTAACATATTAGTTGCCGGGATGAGCTCATCATCCATGGTGAATAATACGCCGATATATCGTTGAACTAATGCAGGATGAAACATTGCATCTTTGCTGATCCAATTTATTGGCAGGATCCAGTCTTTGTTGAAATAGCAATTTAGCAATATCACAAATACTTCATGCACAAACTTCCATATGCGACAATTGCACTCAGTACCCTCGTGTCATGAAATTTTGCTACTGATGTCTAAACATGAGGGTGAGCTGATCCACATGAACGACAAGTAGGCGCAAAACCATCGTGGAATGGCCTCGTGAGGTAAGTTGCTAGGTTTTGACATTTCAGAGGGTTGGTTACTTGGTACCATAGTTGAAGGTTGAATTTTAGACAAAAACAATAGTTGAGAGAGATCAAATAAACTTATTCCTGGTAAATATGCAGCTTTCGTTCTTATTTTTGTGACAATTAGTACATTAAAGTTTGTACATGTAGCATCATGAATGAGGAATTTTTTCTCGAACGCAGGAATTTTGTATGGGAAAAAAATTCCTGTGTTTCAAAATGGGCCTAGGGCTTGACCCAAATAATTATTAGGAAGTTCGAGAAAAATGACTTCTGGCGCACCTCGACAACAAAGCAACTAAGTTCTTGATCATTATATGGAATACCATTATACCCAATAGGACAGATCAACCTTTTCTGCAGCATCCAAAGGGTATAAGCAAATAATTAATGAAATTATTGTACTTTTTGGGCTTTTGGGCCGGAATAGCTTTGATAAAGAGACTAAGACCATGTTTGTTTCGGCTTAGGCTTTTTGGCTTTTGGTTTAAAGCTAGCTTTTTGGCTTAATGAGCTTTTAAGTTATCTGCTTTTAAGCCAAGACATGTTATTTGGTATCCTGACTTATTAATGGGTTAGATGATACATCTTATAGATGAAAAGTAAAAAATAACCTAAATGAGATGGTGGATGAATTCTCAATTTATATATGATGGCATTTGATGGGTAATTTTGAAGACTTTTAGTGGCAAATGGTTATTTCATTCAAAAAAGTTCAAAAAAAACTCATCTTGTTTGGCTTTTGGCTTATAGTTATACATGGGCTTTTGGTTTTTTTAAAGTCCGGCTTAAAAGCTAGTCGTTTGTTCCGGCTTAAGCTTTTTGACTTTTAAGCCGATGAAAAAGCCGAAACAAACAGGGTCTAAAAGAGAGCCTCAAATAAAGACTCATGTAATGATGAATCTCTAGCTAAACTAATGTATTGAGCAGAGATCACGAAAAATGTAGGAAGATACGACAAAGAACAAAAGAACAATTGACCAATTGAACTTTGTCTTGAAGAATAAAGATAGTTCACGCTGTCAAGCACACTCGATTCTATCTGAACGTCCAAAATCTCTTTATGTACAATCACACAAGAAAACTCCAAATGCTTTTCATGGATGCGTTCAACGTATAACAGAACCACCAGCAAATAATATAATGATTAGGCGTGTACGACAAAAACGGTTAATATCGACCACCATAGAAATATATACTATATATTGAATCTTGGAAGTACGGAAGCTTGCCGCTCCTACTGCCACGTGTGCACTGACCACTACAGTTTCTACATTAGCAGCTACTGTAGAAATCGGCATTTTTTGTTTCGTTTTCGTAGTATCGAAGTATACGAATATAGCAATCAGGGGGTGAATGATAAACTAGGTCAAATGTATGCACAGGCACATTTTGCAAATGCAATTCTTAAGCCAATTTTTCAGCACATGATTTCACAGTTTTTTTTAGGTATTAAAAAAAGATTCTCTGTTAAAATCTCTGCTTTTCTCGATAATTTTTTCCGCCCACAGCAACACGCGGGTCCGCTACTATGACGCCCTCACTATGCTCAACCAAGTCGAACACAGCGAAGGCCATCACAGAACAGAGTTAAACCAAGATCAGCTAACGAAAACAGGAGCATGCGCCAATAGAATCTTTCACTGTTTAGTAGATGATACCATATTCATATGGCACATGTAGTGCTCCCTTAGGTCTGGCTACGGCGAATGCTTTTACCACCCACCTGTAACACCCCAAAATTTTGCTTTCCTTAAATTCATGTGTGATTTGGCACTTTAGTGAATTTTTGGAATTTTCTGGAATTTATTTGGATTTATTTAGAATTTATTTGAATTTATTCCATTTTGAATTAATTAAAGAATTAAACTTTGCAAATAAAATTTTGTTGGAAATATTTTATTTGAGTCCAAAATGATCCAAAATATTTTCCAGAATTTTTCTGGAATTTTTCTGAGTCTTTTGCTATTTTTAATGAATTAAATGAATTATTGGGAATTATTTTAAATATTAAATCGCTGGAAAATCAACTCGGTCGAGCATCGTTTCATCCGACCGAGTCGGAACCCGAGTCGGACTCGAGTCCGACCCGAGCCAGTTGACTCGACCAAACCAACTCCCAACCCTAAGCGATCCCGACCGTTGGATCAAGATCCAACGGCTGAGATCCGCCCGTACCGGTTCGAGCCGTATCCGGCCCGGATCCGATCGCGTCCACGCGATCGTGGCCGTTGATCGTGCCACGTGGACGGCCGCGGCGCCATCGCTCTCCGCCCGACTCGAGCCGGAGAGCTCCGCCGCGTGACCGAGCAGACACGGCTAGGGTTCCGATTTGCACGCACGCCGAGGCCGTGATTTAAAGCGTGAGACGCCCCCGAGGTTGCCCTCATCCGCGGCGCACTGCTCGTTCCCAAGCCATCTCGCCTGAGCCGTCGCCGTTTGCCCGTCTGAGCTCGCCGGAGTTGGAACTCCTCGCTATGCAGCGGTTTACCGCCGATTCCGCCGCCGTCCGCTGCCTTCCGCCGAAGGAGCTCAGATCCGAATCCCCGTGACGAGACGCACTGGCGGGAGGACTCATCTCGCCGAGCAACCCTGAAACGCCCGTCGGGCTCGCTGCCGTTCTCATCTCCGGTGGTCTTGCTCCGCTGCCGCCATCGACCTCGCGAGCTCAGGACCGTCCGATCTTGATCGTGCGGTTGAGGTGAGTTCACGTGTTCCAAACCCGATTAGATCTGGACCGCTGATCAAGATCCAACGGCCACGATCGCCACGCGTCGTAGTAGTGCCGTTATAGGATTAGATCTCGACCGTCCGATCTAGATCGAACGCCCACGATCATCCAAGTAGTTTCAACGCGTGTTAACCCTGGATCTAATCACGGCCGCTGAATTTCAAATCAACGGACACGATCGCGTCGCTGCGTGTCCAGGGAGCCGAACCGCCACGCGCCACGCGCGCGGCGTGCAGGCGTGGGCCACACGCGGGGCCGCGTGTCGGCACCGCGTGACGCCACCCATGACATCATCGGTAGGTCCCACCTGCCGCCACCGTGGTCGAGCCCCGACGTCGCCAATGACGCCACCCGAATGGGCCCACATGTCGGGCCGAGACGTGGAGTCGTGGGACCGAGTCCACGGTAGACCCGAGCCGCGTGGGACCGAGTCCATGGACCGGCTGACGTCAGCCAACCAATCAGAGGCTGCCACGTGTCCATGCTGACGCAATAATTAATTTTCGAAAAAGAAAATGATTTATTAATTCGAAATAATGATTTCAGATTTTGTTTCAAATTTCAAACGCTTATAACTTTTGCGTTTCAACTCCGATTTGAGTGATTCAAATTTCTAAATTTGTATAAAATTGAGATCTACCTAAATATGAATTTTATTTAATTTTTGGACTAAAGTTTTTCTCTGCAAAATTATTTAATTGATTATTTAAACTTTAAATAATCATAACTTTTAAGGCCTTAACTCCAAATTTGACGATTCCAGCTTTCTAAAAACTCATAAAATTATGTTCTCTCTGTTTATGGATTTTATTTGGATGTTTGGACACTTTTTCCTATTGTTTATTTGTGAATTTGCTATTTGCACGCTTTACGAGTAGACGTTGAAGTCTTTGGAAGGATTCAAGGAGAAGTATTAACTCAGGATCCAACTCAAGACCAAGAACAAGTACTTTTTGAAGGCAAGTTGTGCTTTGACCATGTTGATCCTATTTTGAAACTTATTTTGATTTAAACTATTGCATGCTAGTTCAGTTAGAAAGATACTTTGTTTAAACATGGGGGTTAGATAAGTACCAATTTGTCAGATGACACCTTGATTACTTAAGTATGTGCCATGACCCTTTGTCACCCTAGTTGTGGATTACTAGTTGGACATTATTAAGTTGCCAACATGGGTTTAGACCGTTGTAGTATCGCTTAGACTCGCTTACGTGCTCATGACATGATTTTAGATAATCAAATGTTAATATTGACTTAATGATATATTGAACCTGTTTTGGAAAGGTATCATGTGATGTTGATGGCACGTGGTGCATGGTAATCAATCGGGTTTGATAAACATTTTCGACCGGGCATGTGGCAAGAGTAATCAAGTGGGCCGCTTGTGGCATTGGGAATGTTGATTTGGTTCTTCGTAGTCTTGCCCTGGTCACCCTAAGGACTTAACCTTGCAAGCCTTTGAACTGGTCTAACGTGCAACCACATGTCCAGAATGGGACGGACCTAGTTGACTAAGTTGCTAATAACGCACTGTGGGACCTCAGGAGGTCAACTACACCCTTTGTGTAAGTTGTACGGGGAGCGTCATCGGGCCGAGGCCAGTACCCATCTAACGGTTGATTGGCCTAGACTTCGCCTTAGCAAAGGGAAGGGTTAGTGCGCACAATAACCGGGAGGACCACTTGTATTGTTAGAGGTTTCCAAAGACTTTGTTACTGAACTCGCCTTTGTGGTGTTTGACTCAGATCTTGTGGGTAAAGTGAATAACCTCTGCAGAGTTTAGAATCTATTCGAATAGCCGTGTCCGCGGTATTGGACATCGCCTGAATTACAGTAAAGGGTTAGATTTTCTCAAAAATGACTTGGTTTGAAAGGTTGGGTTGGATAAATAATGAAGTTGATGGAAATGTGGTTTAGGTTGGGAAGGATGTTGACTAAAACCTCTTGAAAAGTTATTTATGCTTTACTTATTCCTACTGCTTTCGAATCTACTTATATTACTTGTCAAATGCTGCTTACTGCAAATATACCTTGAGCTATTCCTTTGTACCAAGCCATGCATATAGTATATTAGCCTGCATTCTGTGCATGACTTGCTGAGTACCAAGTACTCACCCTTGCCTCAACACAACATCAGTCGAAGAGGAGACTACACAAGCTTTGGAGGAGGAGCTCCAAGAGGATCCGTCTACCTAGGGAAGCGAGCCCAGTCAGTTGCCTGTGGTATACTGGATGGCGCCACGAAGTTATTTGATTTTCCGCTGCTATTATTTCTCTCTGAATAAGTTTCGCCTTGCGAGGCATATATTTGCAACTTGACCATAAGGTCAAGTAACCAGTTTGACTATTTAAATAAAGTACTTTATTGGTATCGAGTGGTATGATTGTGATATTTACCGATGTTAAGACTGTGTGCACTAGCGCGTTCCTGGACTAGTGCTGAATACACAGAGGGTCCGGATTTGCAAATTCGGGGTCCCGACACCACCTATCCAATATAAGAGTCTATGCCTCCCTTCTAACAGTCTTCCACAAAGTCCAGGCTTCCAGTTTTCCCATTAGCAACATTAACAAAGCTCATGCCGTAATGAATATCATCCTCCTCATCAGGGTTATCATGCTTGGCAAAAGACTAAAAAAACAACAAGGCAAGGCTGAATACTCCAGTACTTAGCAAGCCGCGGAAAGTTGATGCATTAATTTATATACTCATATCCTTCCGGCCACCAAGCCATTTATTTATGTACCTCTGGCCCACCACGCCATTTATTTCTGTACCTTTGGCCACCAAGCCGTATCTCCAAACTAGCACTTTATCCAAAATATCCATCCAATACCCATTTGTTGAAAAGATCAAGTTTTAATTTAGAAATCTACTAATGGCAGAGCGACGTGGGATATTACAGCCTGTGTTAGAGGAAAACCCCCACGACACACTTCCAAACACAGAAACTAGGAGTGATATCACATTTTAACTCTGATCAGATGTGTACTGCTTTGCCCATAGTTTTACTTGGCTTGTAATGTCCAACTAATGCGCTACCTTTGGCGCCTAACTAAACCAAGGAAATAGAACATTTGGCCAACCGTACTCTATCCTCTGCCATACCACCTCGCCTCACCAAAGGCACACAGGTCGACTCTGGAAATCTCACCCTAGGGTGACTACCCCTATCTGGCCACAGCCACCTTCTCATTCATGGCAGAGACAGCTACTTGTTGGTTACTTAGTTCAGCCCATCCTATCCAGGTCTAAGCTCAACACGATTTACGCCGCTTTTGAAGTAAGCGCCAGTTTGGTTATGTTCTTAAGTGATACCCAAGGTAGATGAGTCATAACTTTCATAGTAACCCTATGTAACAATCCAATTTTTTCTTTTCATGAATTTAATTGAAATTTTACACTTTTGAGAATTTTTGGAATTTTTTGGGATTTATTTGGGTTTATTTGGATTTAATTTGAATTTATTCCCTTTTGAGATAATTAAATAATTAAAATTTTTAAATAAAATTTTGTTGGAAATATTTTATTTGAGTCCAAAATGTCTCAAAGTATTTTCCAGAATTTTTTTGGAATTTTTCTGATTATTTTGCTATTTTTCTTGAATTATTTAAATTTCTAGAAATTATTTTGAATATTAAATCGCTGGAAAATCCAATCGGTTTTACTGTTCATCCGACCGGGTCGGACCCGAGTCAGACTCGAACCGGACCCAAGTCTAACCCGAGCCAGGCCAAACCCTAACGCACGTGACCGTTGGATCGAGATCCAATGGCCAGCGTTGCGCCACGTCACCCGAGCCCGTTACCGTGCGAACCCGCTCGCGCCTGACGCGATCGTGGCCGTCGATCGTGGACACGTGGACGGCTAGGATGCGGCCACGTCATCCGTCTGAGTCGCCGCCGGATTCCGCCGCCGCACGCATGTGGGCCTCGGTTTCCGTGGTTTTCACGGACGCCGAGGCCACTATTTAATACGCCGCCACCCGTGCCGTGTTTCCGGTTTCCGTGCGCACCCGTAGCCCTAGGTCACCGAGCTCGAGCCGCCGCCGCCCGCCAGTAATCGCTCGCCGAAGTTAGATTTGCGCTCCGCCGCGTTTTTCCGCCGTTTGCCATCGTTTCCGCCGTCCTCCGCCGTGTTGGAGCTCGGATCCGGAACCGTCGTGACGAGGCACGTCTGGGAGTACCATTCACTCCACCGGAACTGCGCCAAAACACCGTTGAGCGTGTCGTCGTCTTCATCTCCGGCATCCTCTGCTCCGCCGCGCCATCACCGAAACCGCGAGCTCCGTCAGCCGTTAGATCTCCATCGAACGGCCCAGGTTCGTCCACGTCACCCCCGTTCGTTTTCCACTTTACGGTTTTAGATCTATTTTCAACCGTTGGATCTAGATCCAACGTTTTAGATTGTGCCACGTAGCCGTAGACTACACCGTGTTGGATCTAATCTCAACCGTTAGATCTAGATCGTACGGTTAGGGTTAACCCGCGTTGTAGCGTTAGATGCTTTCTCAGCCGTTCGATCGAAATCGAACTGCGTAGATCGTGCCGCGTGTCGCACGCCGGGTCATGCCACGTCACCCCCCAGTGACGCGATGAAACCCGATCCAATCCCAACCGTCCAATCCGAATCGAACGGTCCTGATCGATCGTGTTATTCCAAAACGCGTGAGATTGGATCCGATCTGGACCGTTGGATTTCAAACCAATGGCCCAGATCAAGCCACGTGTGCGGGAGCCGAACCGACGCGGTCCACGCGGTCAGCCCGGTCGTCGTTGATGTCACCCCTGACATCAGGAACGGGCCCGCGTGTCAGCATCCGTGCCCGCACGCACGTGACGTCATCGGTGACGTCATGCTGACGTCACGGTGGGGCCCGCGTGTCAGTACCGTGCGGCCGAGCGCGATGACGTCAGCAATGATGTCATCCGAGTGGGTCCCACGTGTCAGTGACACGTGCGCCCGTGGGCTCGGGTCCACGGTGGACCCGAGCCGAGCCGAGCCGTGCGCCGGGTCCATGGACCCGAGGCGACGTGGCAGCCTCTGATTGGTCCACGTGGCATGATGACACAATAAATCGATTTTTCAAAAGAAAAATAAATGAATTAATTCGGTTTATTCTTTTATTTGACTTTTCAAACTTCAAACACTTATAACTTTTGCATTTTAACTCTGATTTGGGTGATTCCAATTTCTAAATTTGTATAAAATTAAGATCTACTCGATTGTGAATTTTTTTTAATTTTTGGACATAAGTTTTCCTCTGTTTATATTTATTTAAATGATTTCTCAAACTTTAAACCATTATAACTTTTGCGTTTCAACTCCGATTTGGACGTTTCAAATTTCTAAAAATTTATAAAAATGTGCTTCTCTGTTTATGAAGTTATTTGAATTTTTGGACACTTTTTGTCCACTATTTAATTATTTATTACTATTTGCACGCGTTACGAGTAGACGTTGAAGTGCCCGAAGGCTACGAAGGTGAAGTTTTGACCTAGGAGCCAGCTCAAGACCAAGAGCAAGTACTTTTTGAAGGCAAGTTATGCTTTGACCATTTTGATCCCACTTTTGAAATTAATTTAATTTAAACTATTGCATGCTAATTTAATTAGAAATTGTTTAAATTATCTCTGGGAATTAGATAAATGCCTAATTGCAGTATGACACCTCGTCTAATTAAATTATGTGCCATGAACCCTTGTCACCCTAGTTGTGAATATGTAGTTGGACATTATTAAATTGCCAACATTGGGTATTTAGACCGTTGTAGTATATTGCTTAGACCTGCTACGTGCACATGACATGATTTTGAACAATCAAATGTTAGTATTGACTTAATGAAATACTGAACCTGTTTTGGAGAAGTATCATGTGTTGTGATTGTTGATGGCACGTGGTGCATGGTAATCAACTGGGTTTGATAAATAGATTTAGACCGGGGCAAGTGGCAAGAATGATATGGTGGGCCATGAGTGGCATAGGGGATGTCGTTTTGGTTCTTCGGGTAGTCTTGCCCTAGTCACCCTAAGGACTTAACCTTGCAAGCCTTTGATCTGAGTCAAACGTGCAACCACATGTCTGTAATGGGACGGACCTAGTTGAGTAAGTTACTAATAACTTACATGTGGTACCTCAGGGTGTCAACTACACCTTTTGTGCAGCTTGAAAGGGGAGTGTACCAGGGCTATGGCATGGTACCCGTCCAACGGTATGTCGGTCCCATACTTCGCCTCTGTTAAGGGAAGCGATGGTGTATGACAAAAACCGGAGAGGTTCACTTGTTTAGTTTGCGGTCTCTGAAAGGCTTTGTTACGATCACTTGCCTTTGTGGTGTTTGACTGTATCTTGTGGGTAAAGTGCATGACCTCTGTAGAGTGTACAACCTATTCGAATAGCCGAGTCCACGGTATTGGACACTGCTCGGGAATTACAGTCAAGGGTTAGACTTTCTAGAAAACAACTTGGACTTGAAAAGTTTGGTTGGGTCTAATGATGACGTTGATGGAAATGTGGATTAGGAAAGGGAAAGTGTTAACTTAACTCCTGGAAAAGTTATTGATTTTATCTTTACTTTTACTGCTTTCGAATCTACTTATGCTACTTGTTAAATGATGTTTACTGCAAATGTACCTGTTAGCCTATCCTTTGAACTAAGCCATGCATGTAGAATATTAGTTTGCATTCTGTGCATGACTTGCTGAGTACCAAGTACTCACCCTTGCGACAAACAACAACAGTTGAAGAAGAAGCGACGCCAGCTTTGGAGGAAGAACTTCAGGAGGAACCGTCTACCTAGGGAGCAAGCCCAGTCAATTGTCTGTGGTATACTGGATGGCACCATGTTGATGCTTTTATTCCGCTACAATTTATTTCCTTTAATAAGTTTTCACCCTGTGTGGCGTACTCTTGTAACTCGACCCTAAGGTCGAGCAACCAGTTTGGTTACTCTAATTAAAGTACCTTACTATTATCGATGAGCATGATTGTGATATTTACCGATGTTGAGACTGTGTGCACTAGCGTGATCCTGGACTAGTGTTGAATATATAAAGGGTCCGGATTTGCAAATTCGGGTCCCGACACCCTACCTAGGTTGTTCTTACCCTAAACTCCTCTATCCACAAAATATTTCCACAACCCTACCTGGGTTATGGTTTTTACCACTGGACTTCTCTAGTCCATCCTCCTCAAAATCATTCACTAGGTGACCCACTTGACATGTGTTAATTTTTTTAGAAATAAATCTTTTGCTGTGTATGTAGGTTTTCAAAACAATCCAAGCCCACAACATCGGTTCATAAGACATGGTCGAAGGGCGACTTGCATAAGTGATCTCCGTCCAGTTTGCCAGCATTGAAAAATGTTCTCGTGCGCCCTAGACAGCTCTTGAGATCAACTGTTTGCAATAGTTCGAAATTAAATTTTAAGGTATTCCTTTGTTACCTCCTATGCACGATGCAAAGTTCTAATTATGAATGCTTCTAAGTATGGTGCAAAACCTTATACATGTGTGACGTGCATTCCCCTAATTTGTAAGTGTTTTAATTGCAATTATGTCATATATTTTAATTGTTTATGTTAATTAAGGTTATTCCACAGGTGTATGAGTAAGTGCAACAAAGAGTTAAATGAATTAGAACTTAATTATTATTAATAGAAAAGAAAATAGAAAAATAATTCAATCTTATTTAATTTACTACTTTTATTTTCTAATTATTGTTTATACAATATCTATATATAAAAGATGTGTTTCAATCATTTATTATGTGTATAAATTTTACTAGGGTGTTGATTGTAGTTTCATTCAGTGATTTTTAAATTACTTAATTTCATATACCTAGTAGGGGTGAATTTAATTAACTCATAATTTAATTTATAGAAAATAAAAGAGAAAAATAAAATATGGATATGTTTTCTATTGCTCCCTCTCTCAGCCAAATTTCTTTTTCCTTTATTTTTAACATGATTTGAAATACATATATACATCTACATTGTTTTATTCTATGTTATATTTTTATTTATTTATTTATTCACTCATTTATTTATTTATTATTGTTTTTTTCTGGACAGGCCGGCCTAATTCGTCCGTTTGGCCCAGCCGACCCCTACCTAAACCTAACCTAGACTTCAGCCACACCCACTCCCAATCTCCCTAGTCGCCGCACCTTCCATCCTCTCTTCCTCTCACCCGATCTTGCTCGTGCCCGAGAGCCAGCTCCCTCTCTTCTACGGTGCCGCCGCCTCCTCCTCTCCACCGAGCGCATTGTTGACTCTCCACTGCTACCGCCTACGCCTTACCTTCTTCCGAGCATCGCCAGGTCCCACGCATCTGACGTCTTTGCCTAGACACCTGCGCCGCCACCGACTCCCTCTCAGGTGCCGCCTCTCTCCGATTTGGGGCACTGCCAAGCGCCTCCTTGTCGGGACCCGAATATGCAAATCCGGACCCTCTGTGTATTCAGCACTAGTCCAGGATCACGCTAGTGCACACAGTCTCAACATCAGTAAATACCACAATCATACTCAACGAAATAGTAAAGTACTTTATTGAAAGGGAAATATAACCGGTTGCTCGACCTTATGGTCAAGTTACAAAAGTACGCCTCGCAAGGCTAAGTCTCAAATAAATAAACTTGTAGTGGAAAAATAAAGAAACGTGTGGCGCCAACCAATATGCCACAGGCAACTGACTGGACTCGCCCTTAGTTCGTCGGCTCCTCCTGGAACTCCTCCTCCAATGCTGGCGTCGATTCTTCTTCAACTGATATTTGTATTGTGGCAAGGGTGAGTACTTAAAAGCACTCAACAAGTCATGCACAGAGATGCAGTCTATTAGCTACATGCATGGCTTATTCCAACGACAAGCTGAGAGGTTCTTTTGCAATAAGCAACATTCATAAACAACAGTAATAGATTGGAAAGCAGTAAAATAGTAATAACAATAATAACTTCATAAACAATTTCTCGAGTAAAGCATTTATCAACCTAAACAGGTTCATCATTTCCAACACCAAGTATCCACAAACCAAGTTCATTTTCATAAAGTCTAACCCTTAACTGTAATCACCGAGCAATGTCCAATACCATGGACTCGGCTATTCGAATAGGTTGTACACTCTGCAGAGATTATACACTTTACCCACAAGATACAATCAAACACCACCAAGGCGAGTGATCGTAACAAAGCCTTTCCAAAGTTACTTCTAGACCCGGTACTGCCCGCTAAGGTTTCAACACTGAAGGGACTGGTTACCACACTCAGGGCCCCCCTCTTGCGCCATGTGAGCCTACCCGCAAACCCGGGCCTCACACCACCACGACAATACCAAAGACTAGACATCCCAGTTTACTCAGCTAGGTCTGTCCCATTACAGACTTGTGGCTGTATGTTGGACTCAGTTCAAATTCTTGCAAGGTTAAGTCCTTAAATTGACCAAAGCAAGACTACCCAAGAATTCACGTGTCCAAATCAGCAAAAACCAAATACGACCTCCCATGTACCACCTCTGGCCCACTAGAAACAATCTTGCCACTTGTCTCAGTCTAAATCATTTTATCACCCCGTTGATTACCATGCACCACGTGCCATAAACATCATCAATAACACATGTCACATCTTTCAAAAACATGCTCAATCTCTCATTAAGTCAAGATTAACAACATTCCAAAATGATATCATTGACACGTTGCAGGGCTAAGCACACTACATGCGATCTATATAACCCATATTGGCAAAATATTAATGTCCAACTAATATTCCATAATCTAGGGTGACAAATGATTCATGGCATACAATTATTATCAATAAGGTGGGATACAACAAATAGGTTGCATAACTATTCCCAGAATTACTCAAAAGCATTTTAATTAAACTAGCATGCAATAATTTAAATAAACATAGTTTCAAAAGTGGGATAAATATGGTCAAAGCATAACTTGTCTTGGAAATGGTCCTGTTCTTAGTCTTGAACTTGTTCATCGGTCAAAACCTCTCCTTCGAAGCCTTCGGGCAATTCAACGTCTACGTGATTCGGATAAATAAATAATGTCAAAAAAATTAAATAAAATTCACCATTAAATAGAGCTCAATTTTATAAAAAATTAGAAACTGGAATCACCTCAATCGGAGTTAAAATGCAAAAGTTATAGCCGTTTGAAGTTTGAAAAATCAATTAAAAGAATAAACCGAATTAATTAATTTATTTTTCTATTGAAAAATCTGGGATATGATGTCAGCATGATGTCAGCGCGAATTTTGAATTTCGGTCGATTTATTTTTCTAAAGGAAAATCGATTTATTGCGTCATGCTGGCGCCAGCCGGTCCACAGACCTGGTCCACAGCTCGGGTTCGGTCCACGGTACATGTGTCACTGACACATGGGACCTATTGAATGATGTCAGCCGCTGACGTCAGCATGGCTCGCCCGAACAGACTAACACGCGGGCCCCACCGTGACATCAACATGACGTCACGAATGACGTCATCGCACGGTGCGACCAGCGGCTAACATGCGGGCCCGACGCTGACATCACGCATGATGTCAGCGGCGACCGAGCGACGACAGCGCTGACCGCACCGCTTCGGCTCCGCGTGACGTGGCACGATCTGGGCCGTTCGTTTGAAATCCGACAGTAAAGATTATATCTAATCCCGCACGTTTTGGATCTACGCGGTTGATCTGGACCGTTCGTTTCAAATCGGACGGCTAAGATTGTATCTGGATCCCGCATCACCATGGGGGGGTGATGTGGTATGACGCGGCGTTCGACGCGTGGCGCGATCTGGACCGTACACCGCAAATCGAACGGCCGAGATTGCACCTAGCGCTACCACGTGAATCGAATCTAACCGTACAATCTAGATCTAACAGCTGAGATCTAATATAGCACGGTGCAATAAGGGGCTACGTGGCTTAATCTGGTGCATTGGATCTAGATCCAACGGTTGCTAATAGATCTAAAACGTAACACAGGATTTGCACGGGGTGACGTGGACGAACCTGAGCCCTTGGATCTTGATCGGACGGCTGGCAAAGCTCGAGGATGTCAGTGATGGCGCGGCGGAGCTGGTTGGGCGGAGATGAAGATGATGACATGGCCAACGGCATTTGGGACGCGCTCCGGCGAGGTGAGTGGTACTCCCAGGTGCGCCTCGTCGCGACGGTCTCAGATCTAGGCACCAACACGGTGGATGACTGCGGACGGCAGCGAAAACTCACCAAAACCTGAAGTGAACCCTAATGAACTACGACGAGCAATCATGGTCACGGTGGGGCTCTACGGGCGGTGGCGGTTAGGGCAAAAGGGGCGCGAGGCGAAGGCGATCATCGGGCACGCACCCGGGCATTATATACTGGCGCGGACATCGAGTTAGGCACGGAAATTGCGGGCGGGCCGGTACGGGACGGCGGAGTTTGGCTCGAACACGGTGAGGCAACGTGGCGCAATCCCGAGCGTCCGCGTGTCCCGGATCGGACGGTCACGCACGTGCGAACACGCGGCTCGATCCTGGCCGTTGGATCTCGATCCAATGGTTCGCGCGAATAGGGTTCGGCTCAGGTCAGGCCCAGGTCCGACGCGATTTGGCTCGGTCGGACTCGAGTAGGACCAACAGTGCAACCTGTTAGGGTTTTTAGCGATTTAATAATTTAAAATAATTCTAGAAATTCAAATAAATCAAGAAAAATAGCAAAATGCTCAGAAAAATTCTGGAAAATACTTTGAGACATTTTGGACTCAACTAAAATATTTTTAACAAAATTTTATTTAAAATTTTTAAATATTTAAATAATTCAATAAAGGACTATATTCAAATTAAATCCAAATAAATTCCAAAAAAATCAATTAATTCAATAAAATAAATAAAAGCACAATTTGGGATGTTACACTCCTTCACCTCCCGTGCTGACCGCACTGCCTCTGGCTTCTCCCTTGTGATGCCGCCTCTCGGGCTCTCCTCTGCCCTAGCACCAATGCCTCTTGGATCCAGGGGATCTGGGCATCCTTCCCGACACTGATGGCCAAGCTAAGTGAATCAGCTGCCCTTTTTCTCATTCTCCCTCTTCACTCTCCCCATGCTCACTCCTCTTCTCTTTTTCTAGGTTTCCCCCTACATGGTTGCAGCCAGGCTCGGATCCTCGTCGTCGCCAGCCTCATGGCCACGACTTGGCCATGGATACCCCCTCCCCCCTTTTCATAAGCTAAGTCCTCCTCTCACTCTCTTCTTGATCCCCTTCTCCTGAGTTAGCTTTGGCACCCATTAACCATGAGTTTCTACATATACTACACATGCACGCAAAAAAAAACCTTTATGGATCGGGAATGATGCATGTATGAATTTGTGGGTGATGCAATACTGAACTATTTACCCTTGATGATTAAACTTGCTTGCGAGTTGAGATGGTTGTGTAAGGTGGCTATTGTGACGAAGCTTCATTACATATATGCTTTACTTGTCAATTTGAGGTGCATGCTTATACATTGTTTTCTTTCTACCTGACTAATGCTACTACCATGCTATTGTAGTAACTTTGTCTATCCTTCTTCCATTCTGTTACATGCTCAGACTGTATAACATTCAATTGTAAAGACATTTAAAGGTCTAAAACATTTATATGCAACTACCAACACTGTCTATGCATGTTCAGGTAGCATTTGTTGCTTAAACCTTTGTGTACAAGAAGTTTAGTATACATGGCACCAGGTTAGGTTAGTATAGTATATTAGCAGTTCTAGCTCACATTAGATGCTTTCATTAATTTTGAATATAACATCCCAATTTTTTACTTTATTGAATTTATTGAGTTCTTTGAATTTTTGAGAATTTTTGGAATTTTTTTGGATTTTTCTGGAATTAATTTGAATTAAGTCATTTATTGAATTATTTAAATTTTGGAAAAGTTTATATAAAGTTTTGTTGGAAATATTTTATTTGAGTCCAAAATATCTCAAAATAATTTTTAAAATTTTTCCGAAATTTTTCTGATAATTTTTGTATTTTTCTCGCTTTATTTGAATTACTAGAAGTATTTTAAATATAAAATCAGGAAAATCGGAAAAACCCTAAACGGGTCGAGACCCGTTGGGCCCAGCCCATTAGCGCCAGCCTAACCCAGCCCAACCCACGCCGCTAACCCTAACCCTAATGATCGAATCGTTGGATCTCGATCAAACGGCTAGGGTGGAGCCACGTCACTGCCGTGCGTGAATCCTCGGATTAGCGCCACATGGACGCTCCGGATTCACCCACGTCGCTCTCTCCGTATCACCACCGGACTCAACCGCTGCACAACTACCGCCGCGGAATCTGGGCAGGCCACGGCTGCTAGACGCTATAAAAGGGTCCCCGAGGATCGCCATTTTGATCTTTACACTCTACCCTAGGTTCCAGCACTTGTGCCACCACAATCTCCCCGCAATTACTCACCGTAGTTCATCTTGCGCCATTTTGGTTTCAAGGTTCTTCCGCCACCGACGAGCATCCTTCCGCCGTGTGGAACCCAGATTCGGATTCTCCGTCGCGAGGCGAACCTGTGGGGACATTTCACTTCATCGGCAATTGCGCAGAACGCCGATAGGATAGTCATCATCCTCAACTCCGGCCAAGCAACCACGCCGCACCATCGCCGGTCTGCGCAAGCTTTTCACCGTCGTCCGATAAGATCCAAGGCTCTAGGTTCGTCCACGTAGCCGTCTCAGCATTTCAGTTGGATTAGATCTAGGCCGTCGGATTTAGATCTAATGATCTAGGTTTTGCCACTTAGCAGATCTATTGTAGTATTTAGATCCAATCGAAGTCGTTAGATCTAGGATTGATGGACTAGGTTGAGCCACGTAGCCGCTTGGAAGCGCCGTAGATTAGATCTAGTTTCAGCCATTAGATTGGTGGATAAAGGGCTGGGATTGAGACGAGTAGAGCCCATGATGGCTCTCCATGTGTCCCTATATTACGGTTAACTACGTGAATCTCAACCATAGGATCTAGTTTGGATGGTCTAGATGGATCTAGTTTGGATGGTCTACATGGAATCGTGTATTTGCTGCTCGCATGGATCGTGACCGTCCGATCTGAATCGCATGGTCCAGATTGTGCCATGTAGATCAGTAATCGCATGAGATTAGAGTGGATATGGAGCGTTAAAGTTTGAATCAACAGTTCATATCATGCCACTGAACCGGTCGGTCGCGTGGCACCACGTGTGGCGCAAGAATCGAGGCACCCAAGCCGCGCCGGTCGCCGCTGATGTCAACTGGCGGGGCCCACCGGCCAGCTGCGCGACGCGCATAAGTGACGTCAGTGCTGACGTCACGAGTGACGTCAGTAGTGGGCCCCAGCTGTCAGTCGAGCCACGCAGTCGCAATGACATTAGCATGACATCATCAGGCCGAGCCCACTTGTCAGACACGGTGGAGCTCATGCACTGGGTCCACCGTGGACCCGAGCTGGGTCGTGGGCCAAGTCCATAGACCCGAGGCGACGTGGCCGCACCATAGCATGCCACATGTCACGATGACGTAAGCATGACGCAATAAATTAGAATTTCAGGTATAAAAATAATTCATTTAATTCGGTTTATTCTTTTTAGTATATTTTCAAACTTCAAATTGCTCGTTCTTGCTCATATGAACTCCAATTGAGGTGATTCTAGAGCCTAAAAATTAGTAAAATTGTGCTCTATTTAATAGTGAATTTTATTTAGTTTTTGGAGTTTATCTTCTCTTTATTTTTAGGCATTTATTGCTTCTTTATTTGTTTCGAGTAGACGTTGAATTATCGGGATTGTTCAAGAGCGAGGACTCAAGCCAAACTCAAAATCCAAAGCAAGAGCAAGGGTGTTTCTAAGGCAAGTTGTGCTTTGATCATGTTGATCCCATGTTTTAAAATTATGTTGTTTTAAATTTTGCATGCTAATTTAATTAAAAGTTATTTTAATTAATATGGGGATTAATTAATCAACCTACTTGGTAATGCCACCTTGTCACTATTAATTGTATGCTATGAATCATTTGTCACCCTAGGTTTGGGGAATATTAGTTGGTCACTATCATAATTGCCAACCTGGATTACTAGATCATGTCTAGTATGCTTAGCCCTGCAACGAGTTATCGATACCATTTTAGAATATAAAAATTAATCTTGCTTAATGAGATATAGAATGTGTTTATGAAAGATGTGACATGTGTTGTTGATTATGTTGAGGGTACGTGGTGCATGGTAATCAACTGGGGTGATAAAATGATTTAGACTGGAGCAAGTGGCCAGAATTGTGTAATGGTGGGCCAGTGTGGCACTTGGGTGATCGTATTTTTGTTTTGGATAAAGGAAAGTTGTGATATGGATCAATGGTATATGTGGTTTTTCTGGAAGTCTTGCCCTGGTCAATTAAGGACTTAACCTTGCAAAAAATTGAACTGAGCCAAATATACAACCACAAGTTTGGAATGGGATGGACCTAGCTGATTAATTTGTGATGTCTAGATTTCGGTACTGTCATGGTTGGTGTTGGTTCCCGGTGTACGGGTAGACACATGGCGCAAGAGGGGGGCCTTGTTGTGGTGGTGTAACCCTTCAGTGTTGAAACCTCAGCGGGCAGTACTGGACCTAGAATGAGCATTGTAAAGGCTTTGTTATGATCGCTCATTCGCATACTCATGTATGGCGATTCACGGCTGACGTGATGAGTTGATTATATCTTGTGGATAAAGTGTATAACCTCTGCAGAGTGTTGAACCTATTCAAATAGCCGTATCCATGGTACTGGACAACGCTTGGGGGGTTACAATCAAGGGTTAGATTTTCATAAAATTGAACTTGGGCTTGGAGGCAGGTTGCCTGTGGAAAAGTGATAACTGGTTAAGGATGTGTAATGGTTTACTCGTGAAATAACTGTGAAATTTATTACTATTGTTACTTGTTTACCGCTTTACAACCTATTATGTTATTTGTGAATGCTGCTTTATTGCAAATAGCCAATTCAGCCATTCATTTGGAATAAGCCAAGCATATAGTTACTAGCCTTGCATTCTGTGCATGACTTGCTGAGTGCTTTATGTACTCACCCCTTGCAGCAAACAAATCACCAGTTGAGCAGAAGTCTACACCTTCGAAGGAGGAGTTCCGCGAGGAGGTGAATATCTAGGAGTTGAACCTTGTTATTGATGGGATTCACCAACGTTCTTCGTTCCGCTGCTATTTATTTATTTGGAGTTGAAGCCATCAAGGTCTCACCAGTCTAAGGTCGACCTTAAGGTTGTTCAATAGTTTTATATTCAATAAATTGAGTTATTCTTATATTTTCGTTGTGTATGATTGTGATATTCATTAGTGTTGAGACTGTGTACCCTAGCGTGATCCTGGACTAGTGCAGAATACACAGAGAGTCCGGGTTTGCACATTCGGGTCCCGACATTGAAGTACTTGCATGTGCTCTAGCTTTTGCTTGCTTGATTTATGGATGTACAAACTTAAAGGCTGAGGCAACATATGCTTAATGTAGGAAATTTGATCATTGATCTAAATCATGTTATATGCTCAAATTTATAATATTTATTGTTTAAGAGAATTCATGGTCTAACATGATAGAATAGCTATCATTTACTGCTATTGAGGGGAAGAGTACTCAAACTATAGTTGAACACATGTTCTGTAGGTAAAAGGAATTGAATGCAGGGGGAAAGGAAAACAGGTGGTTGTCCTCCTGTACTTCTTCCTCTTGTGCGGCTCTTCTTGTCCCAAACAGAAGGCAACAGTAAAGAGGGTAGTAATGGCAGTGAGGACAGTCGATGGTGTGTGCGGTGGCAGTAAAAAGGTAATACTGAAATGGTGGCTTGTGTTTTTATACTGAAATCTCAAACCGACTTGGCAGTTAAAAACCGGGTGGTGCAGGGTGAAACCAGGGGCTGGAGGGCTATGTGGTGTGCATGCAGTCCCTTGTCTCCTCCACTTGGCTAAGCAAAATGGGCACAGAGAGAGAAGACTATGGCAGCCGGTTGACTGGTCGTGTGAAGGTCTGTTCAGAGTGCATTGTACAGCAATGTTTTCCTCTTGTGACTTTTAGTAAAAGCTTGTACTCATTTGTATGTGATCTATACTTGTATTTTAATGTGTAAACTTGATGTGTGTGTAGGGGTGAAAACGGATCGGATACGGACGGATAATGGCTCTACCATATTTGTTTTCATATTTTTTATCGGATTCGGATACGAATACGGATAGTCCGGATACGAATACGAATACGGATAATGTCGAATACAGATACGAATCGAATCGGATACGGTTACGAATATTTATCGAAACATGATAATCTCTTAGATTGTACATAAAAAATCAATGAAAACACATAACTAATTGATTTGATTAAAACATTATTGAAAATTGAATAAATATAAGCATTTTCATTCACTTAGACAATAGTTAGATACCATGTTGCAAACAAAATTATGTAAGACTTAGTTCATCACGTACATACGATTAATCCATCATACATGTAGATCAAAACACAAAATAAAGGTGATCCTTGCTCAGAGATACAAATGGAAACAAATAAAGAATACACAAAAAGTTTGATAATACTTAATTACCATATCTCTAGAAACATGTATAACACTTACATTTAATGACCCCAAGATTTGTATTATTTGTTAAATTATGTTTAAAATAATAAATTATGTATTTTATGAGTTTTTATGCATTTTAGCTACTTATTTAAAATATTTTCCTATTAAAGACAACGTTTTTTGAATTTTTAGAAAATTTAAAATATGATAAAATTTTAAAAATAATTTTTGTACAAATTATAGACAATGTTAGGAATTTTATCAAAAAAATTCATAATTTTTGGAGCTAGTTTGCTAATTTTAATAATTGAAACTTGATTTATGGATTAATTAAATTAGAAAACAAATTAAAATTTAGTAATCTTTTTGGGCCAAAAGAGTAGCTTGGCCCAGCCCACGTGTATATCCGGATATCCGATCCATCACTATCCGGATTATCCGAATCCGTATCCGTATCCGACGGATAGTGAGCTACTGAATCCGTATCCGTATCCGACAAAAAATATCCGTATCCGTATCCGATCCGATACTATCCGATAAATATCCGATCCGACAGAATCCGTATCCGAAAATTATCCTGATCGGTCGGAAACTATCCGATCCGTTTTCATCCCTATGTGTGTGGATGTAAGTCAAACCTGTCTTAAACTCTCTGATAATTATAATTGGTTGAATGAAAGTGATACCCTTGAGTGGATGCATTTTTTATTATGGATGCTGGTCTTGAAGAGTATAGTTATGTTGAGTGTCAATTGTGGAACTATGCTTGATTACATTGAGTTCGTGTGAGGGTGGTTACATCTATTTACATAGTGCTGAAATTTTTGAGTGATCAAGAGTATTAAATGTGCATACTTATATTAAGATTGCATGTTAGTACTGCGTACATTTTTGTGTGCAGGTTGATAATTCTGACATTGTGTGTATGTGTTGTTCTCATGGGAGTGCTAGTGCATTTTATTTGTGCTGAGACTGCATGTAAATATATTCATTTATATACTGCTGTGAAATGGTGTGCCCGAGTATGCACATATATGTATACGCGTCTCTGTAGGCAAGTATATAAATCCCTGCATGACTTTAGCATTGCGTTAAAGTGAGTTAATGAGGATGATAAAAATAGTTTAAAGATTTGGGTTCTGGGGTAGGTTTGAAATAGGTGAGACATCAGTTATTATGAAACTTGTTTCTTAAATCATATTATGTTAATTTAATAATCTAGATTGATGCATCATTTTATTTATTTATTTTAGCTATTATTGTTCTTTAGTTGACTGTCTTTGTGTTTTAACACCAGAGAGGTAATCCTCTAATTGTCAGCATTTAACTTCTATTTTCA
This sequence comes from Rhipidocladum racemiflorum, assembly GCA_036346355.1. Lineage (NCBI taxonomy): Eukaryota > Viridiplantae > Streptophyta > Magnoliopsida > Poales > Poaceae > Rhipidocladum > Rhipidocladum racemiflorum. The sequence goes on along the minus strand of CM070581.1, from coordinate 55,897,664 downwards.
TAACAAGTGACCCTCACACTGGGACTTTTGTGTAAGCTTAAATATGTTAAACTGAGCATTTTTTTTCATGTGTGAATTTCATAAGGCTAAAATGCATACCCTCTAGTCTTTTAACTTTGGAGTGCTATTTGCGTTGTTTTAATTGTTCTCCTAAATTATTCACTGCACAAAACATAGAGCTAAGATAATGTTTTTAAGTATTTGGCATTTGGGAGTAACGATGGAAGTAAATGCAGTATTATGCACTTCTAAAATGTGATGAGCTGTATGTCTTGTGAAATCTATTGTCAAGTCTGAGCACTGTCGGTCTTGGTGTCAGTCTACTAAGTTTTATTTTGGTTGGGACGATGAGTTGAATAGAGATCGATATTACAATCAGATTTTGGTATCCTTGAGGTCGAGCATCGCAAATTTTTTAGTTGATCCTATCGATTCTTAACGGGAGTTAAACTACCATTGCTGATAATTTAAGTTACTATAGGTGAAAATTTGGTGGCTTTTACAGCTCCGCATCTAGTAAATAATGTAGCTTGCGATCAATTTGAAGTGCATCACTTGCAATTTATTCAGGAAGAACTGTAGCAAATAAGTATATCTGTAAGATTTTGATTGCACAATTTTCTGGCTAGACAAACAGGAACATTTGAGAAATGGTAGCACTGCAATTTACAAATTCAAATAGCGTACCTGAATGTCCACAAATGAACAAAATTGATAATAAAATTGTGTATGACACGTGTTAAGGCAATAAAATTAAATCAGAATATAACTATACAAAAAAAATTGGAGCAAGAAAAATGCAAAAACAAGATGGCTTTACTAGGGGAAAGAAAGGGGAAAAGCTAGACTAGTTATATATAACTGCTGTATCTATCTCCATGGATCGTCCCATCCTTTGGGTCCCTCTTAACAAAATCTACAATGGCCCGAACTGCCTCTTGCACCCTATTGGGGAGAGCACGGCTTCCCCATTATATTTCAACCTTCTCTGCACCCCCACTGCTCGACAGTCTGCAGTGAACATAAATCGTTAGCTTTGATCAGTATTTGCTACATTTAGGTTTCTACTTTCACCTGTCTACGAGTGCCTTCTTATCAACATCAGTGTTATCAAGTCGTTGACTAGTCGCCTAGTCGGCCGGCGGCGCTTGACTAGAGACACCGACTCGACCATTCGAGAACTCAACTGATCGACTTGGATAGACTAGTCGCTCACTAGGAGAAATAGGTCGGGCGACTAGTGAAAAGTGCAGGGAGCGTGGAGATTTCCCGCGAGTTTTTTCATGCTTGCTTGGGGTGGCCCAGAGACGAAGAGACTACAAAGCTGTTCACTTACCGCCACCCAAACCCTAGAAACTAGCAAGCCACCACCGATTCTTGCCACCGCTCGCCGCCGATTCTTGCCTCCGCCCTTCCCGTCGTCTAGCGGAGTCACAACACCATCGCTTTTGCCCCTAGCTCAAGCGTCACTTGGGCCTTCAAGTTTGTCTCACTACTTCATCGCTTCCCTTTTCTCTACTTTGATGCTCTGTTCTCTTGAGAGGCCAAGATTCCTTCTCTCTGCTTTGGTGCTCTATTTTGTTGTAGTAGAAGAGTAGAGGACTAGAACTAGAACTAAACTAGCAGCAGTAGCAAATACCATTGTTCGATAATCGATGTCCAATGATTCCATTCATTCTTGATTTGCATAGGCATCATGGTTGACCAAGTTTCGGCGATCGAGAGCAGAGAGCAGTATGATCCATCAAAGGATCATAAGCAGAAGGCAACTAAATCCAAAGACCCTGCATGGCAATACTGCTTTTGGCTAGACTTGAGTAAGAAGGATAGTGTCCAATGTTTTCTTTGTGGAATGAGGATGCATTCCGATGTAAGGAGAATGAAACAACACCTTGTAGGGGGGTTTGCAGAAGTGGAGAAATGCCACGATACAACCACTGCTACCCTAAAGGAGATGAAAGACTATTTGAAGAAGAGTGCAAGGAACAAACCATCGAGCTTGATGGTGAAGAAGCTAAAGATGGAGGAGGAGGAGGGGGGGAGGAGGTGATTTTGATGGTGAAGATGAAGATGGGCAACCACCAGAAGAAGCTTGAGCTGGACAACCAAGTTCTGGGATAGCTCTTCAAAGGAAGCTATCGCTTTTGCTGCATAACAAAGAGTCAGAGCCCGAATCGAAGACCTTTGAATCAATTGCTTCTATGCTTTGGAAGCCACTTGAAGATGGTGTACATGACAGGCATGCTATAGGGGGGCTTTCTCAAACTAAATTGCCAAGGAGAACCAATGAAGAAAAGGAGACAGTCGATATGCAAATTATAGATTTTTTTTTCTATGAGTGTGGCATACCATTCAATGTTGCTGTCGGGACCCCGAATTTGCAAATCCGGACCCTCTGTGTATTCAGCACTAGTCCAGGAACGCGCTAGTGCACACAGTCTTAACATTGGTAAATATCACAATCATACCATCGATATTATCAAAGTACTTTATTTAAATAACCAAAGTGGTTACTCGACCTTATGGCCAAGTTACAAATGTATGCCTCGCAAGGCGAAACTTATTCAGAGAAAAATAATAGCAGCGGAAAATCAAATAAACTTCGTGGCGCCATCCAAAGATACCACAGACCGATCGGGCTCGCATCCCTAAGTAGACGGATCCTCTTGGAGTTCCTCCTCCAAAGCCGGCGTAATCTCCTCTTCAACCGATATTGTGTTGAGGCAAGGGTGAGTACTTGGTACTCGGCAAGTCATGCACGAGAATGCAAGCTAATATACTATATGCATGGCTTGGTACAAAGGAATAGCTCAAGGTATATTTGCAGAAATGACTTTTGACAAGTAATATAAGTAGATTCAAAGCGAGAGAAATAAGTAAAGCGTAAATAACTTTTCAAGAAGTTTAATAAACATTTTTCCCCATCCTAAACCACATTTCCATCATCCTCATTATTAAACCAACCCAACTTTCCAAATCCAAGTTATTTCGTAAAGTCTAACCCTTGATCAGTAATCCTCGAGCATTGTCCGATCGTGGACTCGGCTATTTAAATAGATTCTACACTCTGCAGAGGTTATGCACTTTACCCACAAGATACAATCAAACACCACAAAGGCGAAGTTCCTCAGAATAAAGCCTTTCGGAAGCCTCAAACAACACAGGTGGTCCTCTCCGGTCAGGTTTCTACACCATCCCTTCCCTTAGCCAAGGCGAAGTATGGGACCAACACACTGTTAGATGGGTATCGGCCACAGCCACGATACGCTCCCCGCACAATCACACAAACGGTGTAATTGACACCCTGAGGCTCCACAAGTGAGTCCTTAGCGACTTAGTCAACTAGGGCCGCCCCATTCCAGCCATGTGGTTGCAAGTATGACCCAGTTCAAAGGCTTGCAAGGTTAAGTCCTTAGAGTGACCAGGGCAAGACTACCCGAAGAACCAAATCAACATCCCCAATGCCACAACCGCCCACCTGATTACTCTTGCCACATGCCCTGGCCGAAATCATTTATCAAACCCCGCTGATTACCATGCACCACGTGCCATCAACATCACATGATACTTTTCCAAAACAGGTTCAATATATCATTAAGTCAATATTAGCTTTTGATTATCCAAAATCATGTCCTGAGCACGAAAGCGTGTCTAAGCGTGATACTACAACGGTCTAAACCCATGTTGGTAATTTGATTATGTCCAACTAGTAAACCACAACTAGGGTGACAAGGGTCATGGCACATACTTAAATAATCAAGGTGTCATACAAAGAAATTGGTACTTATCTAATCCCAAGTTTAAACAAAGTATTTTTCTATTTTAAATAGCATGAAATAGTTTAAATCAAAATATATTTCTATATAGGATCAACATGTTCAAAGCACACCTTGCCTTCATTCAGTACTTGTACTTGGTCTTGAGTTGGATCCTGAGTCAATACTTCTCCTTCGAATCCTTCCCAAGACTTCAACGTCTACTCGTAGCGTGCAAATAGCGTATACCCAAATAAACAATAGGCAAAAGTGTCCGAACATCCAAATAAAATCCATAAACAGAAAGAACATAATTTTCTGGATTTTTAGAAACCGAATCACAAATTTGGAGTTAAGACGCAAAAGTTATGATTATTTAAAGTTCTAATAATCAATTAAATAATTTTACAGAGAAAAACTTTAGTCCAAAAATTAAATAAAATTCATATTTAGGTAGATCTCAATTTTATACAAATTTAGAAATTTGAATCACTCAAATCGGAGTTGAAACGCATAAAAGTTATAAGCGTTTGAAGTTTTGAAATTCAAATCAATTATTAAACCGATTTATTAAATCATTTTCTTTTCGGAAAATCATTTATTGCGTCGCGAGGACACGCTGTCGGCTCTGATTGGTGGTGGCGTCGGTAGGCTCATGGGCTCGACCACTGCGCTTCGGTCCACGGTGGACCCGGTCCACGGCTCGGGTGAGGCCCGGCGAGATGGGACCCACACTGTCGGTCAAGTGGTCTCACGCAAACGCGGCCGACGTGGGCCCATCGACATGCGGGGCCAGCGTGTCGAGGACACGCTCACACGCAGCGTAGAGTGCGGCTAGGCACACGTGGCGCAATCTCGGCCGCACAAGTTTGGATGGACTACCGAGATTCGCCGAGACTACCCTATAAGCAATAACCCGGATCTAATCGGTGCCCTACGATCTTGATCCTACAGCTGAGATCTAATACGCCAAACAGAGAGGTGGACTCACCTCAAGCGTCCGATGATGATCCAACGACCGGAGCTCCAAGGTCGCGGTGGCGGTGCGCCGGGCAGCATCGAATCTGGAAGATGACACCAAACGGGCGTCTGGGCGTGTCCTGCCGAGAAGGAGAGCACGCCTGGGCGCCTCAACGTGGGGTTTCAGATCCACCTCAGCGGCGGAGGATGGCTAACGGCGGCGGAATCGCTCTAAAACTCCGTAGCCAACCCTCGACTACTCCGGTGAGGGATTCCTTGGCGGCGGCTTGAGCGCGAAACCTAGGGCAAGCGGTGCGGGCGGTGGCGATCCTTGGACGAGGGGCTGGCTTTAAATAGCCTCGGCGTTCGCGCTGAACCCGGAGGTCAAGACCCACACTACGGAGCCGTTCGTGCCCGAAGTCGGAATCGGAGACGATGGCGGAACCGCCCACGTGCCCAGATGGACGGCCGATCGCACGCCGTGAACTGGTTCGGGCCGACACTCGGCCGACGGTTCGAGTGATTCTCTACCGTTGGATCTTGATCCAACTGGCCGGAGAATTAGGTTCTATGACTTGGTTTGATCGAAACGGTTGGCTCGGTCGGGTTCGGTCGGACTTTAGTCCGACTTCGGACCCGAGGAACAAGATTAAACCCGGCGATTTTAATATTCAAAATAATTCCCGAGAATTCATTTAATTCATTAAAAATATCAAAAGACTCAGAAAAATTCAGAAAAATTCGAAAATATTTTGGATTATTTTGGACTCAAATAAAATATTTCCAACAAAATTTTATTTGCAAAATTAAATTCTTTAATTATTTCAAAATGGAATAAATTCAAATAAATTCCAAATAAATCCAAATAAATTCAGAAAATTCCAAAAATTCACCAAAGTGCCAAATCACACATGAATTTAAGAAAAGCAAAATTTTGGGGTGTTACAAACCTCCCTTAATAGAATCTCGTCCCGAGATTCGTGGCTTACTAAAGGAATAGGTTTGGAAACTCTTTCTTCAAATCCTCTTCGGCTCCCAAGTCGCTTCGCTTTCTTCATGGTTGCTCCATCGAACTCTCTGAAACGGGTTGACTTGTTTCTAGTTTCTCGATCCATTGTGTCCGTAATCCTCACGGGATGCTCCTTATAAGTCAAGTCCTCTTGCAACTCAATTAACTCTAGCGGTGTGTTCCTCGTGAACTCTGAGACACTTCTTCCCCTGAGACACATGTAAAACGTCATGTACTCCTGCTAACGATTGTGGCAACTCCAGCTGATAAGCAACTTCGCCTCTGCGACTCAAAATCTTAAATGGTCCAACATAACGGGGTGCAAGTTTCCCTTTAGCATGGAACCTCTTAACTCCCCTGAGAGGCGTAACTCTGAGGTATACAAAGTCTTACGGTTCAAAACTCAAATCTCGGCGACGATTGTCAAGATAACTCTTCTGCCGAGATTGGGCTATCTTCAACCTTTCCCTAATCATGGCGATCTGCTCTTCACCTCTTGAAGAATATCAGGCCGAAGACACGGCGCCACGGTCTCATTCCAATTCAATGGCGTCCGACAGGTCGACCATACAAAGGCCTCAAAAGGTGACATCTGTAAACTAGCCTGATAACTATTGTTGTAATCGAACTCGGCATACGGTAAACTCTTATCCCAAGAAGTAGCATAAGCTAATGCACATGCTCTCAACATATCCTCCGAGAATCTGGTTGACTCTTTGGTCTGTCCGTCTGTCTGTGGATGATAAGTCATCTTGAAGTTCAAACGGGTTCCCATGGCTTCATGCAACTTATTCCAGAACCTTGAGGTAAATTGGGTACCTCTGTCCGATACGATCCTCTTGGGCACTCCGTGCAAACAGACAATCCTGATCATGTATAATTCTGCTAATTTATCTCCCGAGTAAGTGGTCTTCACGGGGATAAAATGGGCTACCTTGGTTAAACGATCTACTACAACCCATATGGAGTCGTAACCTCCTTGAGTCTTGGGTAAACCGGTGATGAAATCCATTCCGATTTCCTCCCACTTCCACTCAGGTATTTTCAGCGGTTGTAGCAATCCTGCTGGTCTCTGATGCATTGCCTTGACTCTCTGGCATACGTCGCACAATGCAACATGCTCGGCAACTTCACGTTTCATACTCGGCCACCAGAATCTTTCCTTCAAATCCTGATACATTTTGGCACTCCCTGGGTGAATTGAATACTTGGAGTCATGGGCTTCCTCCAGAATCAGTTGCTTTAATTCCTTCTTATTTGGCACGCAAATCCGATCCTTCATCCATAACGTGCTCTGCCCATCTAGCTTGAAATCCTTTGCCTTGCCTTCCTCCATTTTGGACTTAATCCTACGGATCTTGTCATCATCCTTCTGTCCTTCTCGGATCTGATCCTCTAGGGTAGGCTTTACTTCTAATGCGGCCAAGAATCCGCTAGGTACTACCTCAATCTTCATTCTCTGAAATTCCAGGCATAACTCATCCTGACTTGTGGCTAGCAACGTACTCACGATATGGCTTTTCCGACTCAAGGCATCGGCAACTACGTTGGCCTTCCCGGGATGGTAATGGATTCCAACATTATAGTCCTTGATCAACTCTAACCATCTCCTCTGCCTCATGTTCAAATCCGACTGGGTGAATATGTATTTAAGGCTCTTATGATCCGTATATACTTCACATCTGTTTCCAATCAGATAGTGACGCCATATCTTCAAGGCATGCACTACGGCAGCTAACTCTAGGTCATGTGTCGGATAATTTTCCTCATGCGGCCTCAACTGCCTTGATGCATAAGCAACAACCTTTCCGCTCGTGCATCGGCACACATCCAAGTCCTTGGCGCGATGCGTCACAATAAATATCGAAGCTTTGAGCAACATCCGTAGAACTAACACCGGTCCGACGTCAATCGCTTCTTCACTCCTGAAATCCTTTCTCACATTCAGCGTCCATGCAAACTTCTTTTCCTTCTTCAAAGCTGCGTAAGAGGTTTCGCAATTGTCGAGAAGCCTTCGATGAAACGGCGGTAGTATCCTGCCATTCCAAGGAAACTCCGACCGGGTCACAGCCTTGGTGCTCCCAATGTAACACGCCTTCTACTTTGCTTGGATCTACTGGCGACTCTTCCATGCGGTCATTACATGTCCAAGAAACTCCACCTTGTCCTTCCAAAAATCACACTTGCTGAACTTGGCGAAAAGTTGCTGTTCCCTCAGCTTTTCCAAAACTCGCCTTAAGTGTTCGGCATGTTCATCCTCTGTCTTGGAGTAGATTAGGATATCGTCTATGAACACGACGACAAACTTGTCCAAATATTCCATGAACACCTTATTCATCATATTCATGAAATAAGTGGCGCATTCGTCACCCAAAGGACATAATCAGCAAACTCGTAATGTCCATATCTTGACGAGAATGCAGTCTTCGGAATATCTTCTGATCGGATCTTCAACTGATGGTATCCCGATCTTAGGTCAATCTTGGAGAAAACTCCGGCTCCTCTCAACTGATCAAACAAATCATCAATCCTGGGTAGCGGATACTTATTCTTCACGGTGACTTCATTGAGTGCACGGTAGTCAATGCACATCCTGAAACTCCTGTCCTTCTTCTTGACAAACAAAACTGGTGCTCCCCACGGCGACGAACTCGGTCTGATAAATCCTTTCTCCATTAACTCCTCTAGCTGTTTCTTCATTTCTACCAACTCCTCGGTGGACATCCGATAGGGTCTCTTTGCTATCGGTCTTTGTACCGTACAAGCTCTATCACAAACTCTATGTCCCTATCTCGCGGCATACCGTAGATCTTCGGAAAAACATCTGGTACTCATTCACTCTTGGGACATCCTCTATGCTGATTGCCTTGGTATTGTTAACCATCAATCGTCCATCTCTAATCTGCGGTGGCTTGAAATTCCACTTTCTTCCCACACTGCTCTCAATCGAGATAGTCCTTCGCCCACAATCCAATACGGCCTTGTGCTTGGATAACCAATCCATTCCCAATATGACGTCTAAGGTCTGGGTCTCCAAAATTATAAGGTTTGCTAGGAACTCTATTCCACCTATTAGTATTCTCACCCCGGAACATCCTACTTTCGTTCGGAGTTCGGAACCAGGGTTTGAACTAAAAGCATGCACTTAAGTCTTGCAATCCTCAAATCATTTCTAGTAGCAAAGCCTTGCGAAACAAACGAATGCGAAGCTCCAGAGTCAAACAAAACTGTTGCAGTAATCGAGTTAACAATTAACTTACCCAGTACGACGTCCGTAGCATTCTGCAGTGCATCTGCTGTGTCATGGTTGACTCGTCCTCTCACCACGGCCTGGGGTGTGGCTCCTCAGTCTTTGGCGTCCTAGCTGGGTGGTTCCTAGGTTGAAGCGAATCGGGGTCACTCCTGCTGTCTTCTTTGGACAAGCTGTTGGCGAAGTGTCTGGCTCGTTGCGATTGTAGCAATCTCACTGTTTCCTTGCCGATCGCTCGAGTAGTGTTTCTAAGCGGGGCCGGGTGCAGTAGTTACGATTGGCGGTCTTGGTGCGGAGGATGGTGTCCTTGTTGCATTCTCGTGGTTGGAATCGAAGAATTGATTTGGTGCAACTCTCGGTATTGCGTTCCTGGCGTGATCCTTCTTTGTTGCATCCTGCGCTTCTGTTCTCATCCAGTTCCTTGCGCTTGTCCTCAAGAATAAGTGCCTTATTCACCAACTCTTGGAAATCTGGAAAGGTGTGGGTGATCAATCCTACTTGCAATCCCGAGTTAAGTCCCTTCATAAAACGAGACTGCCTGATTTATCTGTCGCTACATCCTCAAAGCGTAGCGTGCTAGCTGTGTGAACTTGTTCGGGTAGTCGGCCATCGGCTGATTACCTTGCTTCTGCTCAACTCCTCCTTCTTAAGGTCCATGATTCCTTCAGCACGTGATCTGTCGAATGCAATGTGAACTCTTCCCAAGTGATATCTTGAGGGTTCTCTTGCGTGGCACGAAGTTCTCCCACCATTCGGCCAATTTGTTCCTTCCAGGTGATGAGAAGCGTAGAAGTACCTTCTCATTTCCTATGCATTGAGCTATGTGTAGCTTCCTCTCGATTGATCTTAACCAATCATCGGCCTCCAATGGATTGGCATTCCCAGAGAAAGTGGGTGGGTGAGTTCTCATGAACTCTGATAGTCTTGTATTCTGGCGTGGTCCTTGATTAACTTGATTGGCTGTGGCCTGAGCAGTGACGTGCTGCATTTGTTGCATCATAGCATGCATCAATCGAGTCAAGGCAGCAAGAAAAGCTCCAAATTCTGCATATCCAAGTGGCGGTCTTTGGTGCTCCATCATTGGGGTTTTCTGTGGCGAGAACCACTCCCATTGCTTCCAAAGTTTCCACGGGTGTTCACCATCTGTCGGTTTGCTCTAGGTTTAGAGATGAGAGGGAAATAAGAATAGACAAGTAATATGGAACTTATGCGGGGCGAAAGGTGTAACTTTAAGGTCCAACTTTATTATTGATATTAATAACTTGGTATGGTTGCTTACAATGCCTAAGGGCCTTGCAACACATCTTGCACACTCAAAGAAACAAAGCAAATCCAAATCGAACTAATTCTGGAGTCTAACGCCTAAAGGGTGGCTCTTTCTTCTATGACGCGACTCGGCGAAGGAGTCTCACTATAGAACCTATGCTCACTCATCGAGAAATCCTCCACGGCCTGGGTACGGGTGCTGTGGCATAGGCGCGAAACGATCGCCATGTCCAAAGAATCGTGTCCTCTATGGTAGTCGAAGAAGCGATGTCCTCATCGAGATCGACTCCTCTGGATCTGGCTCGTAGCTCGAAATCGCTCTGGGTCTGGTCCGTACAAGGTCATCTCCAACTCGTCAATCCTTCGTAGAAGGTGTGCCACATACTCTTGAGCTTCCCGCCATCTGTTCTTCTCTGTCGTGATCTCCTTGCGGGCCTTCAGAGCTCCTTGCTTGTATTATCTAGTACATCCTCCTGGCGGCGACAAATCGTGCCAAGCGTATGGCAAGTGGCATCCTCATCCTGAATCGCCGGTCCGAAGGTTATCGCTGCGCGGATGGTAACGGAACACCGTACTCTCCAATTCTCTGGCGTAGATACGGGTAATGTGCCGCATTGCTCGTCGTGATACTTCTTGGATACCCATCTGCATTGTAGATCTCCTGGCAGTGCAGTGTATCGGGCGATTGCCTGGGCCCTTTTTCCTAGCAGGTACCTCAATCCTCACGTCACAAGCCTTGATCAATCCCGCTTGTCTGATCACTTCCACTTGGTATTGGGGCTTCTCAAAATCTCCGAGAGTCTGTAGCATATGCCAAAGTTCTGCAGCGTGACCAACTCCCAGATCAACGTAGTTGAACTCTTCCTCCATCTGTCACAAGAGTGCCTTTACGTAAGAACTCGAAATTTTTAAATTGTGACAAGGTAAGGGAAAATTTCAGCAAGAGACAAGAAAAGAGAGAAGGGGATAAGTCGAGATGTCATTTCTTGTCTTCACAAATTTTTAGCTTTAGAAAATAGGTTTTATCCTCACTACGACCATTCTAGCTAGGGTTGAGCCTACAGTCAAGTATGGCTCTGATACCACCTCTGTCGGGACCCCGAATTTGCAAAGCCGGACCCTCTGTGTATTCAGCACTAGTCCAGGAACGCGCTAGTGCACACAGTCTTAACATTGGTAAATATCACAATCATACCATCGATATTATCAAAGTACTTTATTTAAATAACCAAAGTGGTTACTTGACCTTATGGTCAAGTTACAAATGTATGCCTCGCAAGGCGAAACTTATTCAGAGAAAAATAATAGCAATGAAAATCAAATAAACTTCGTGGCGCCATCCAAGATACCACAGTAACTGATCGGCTCGCATCCCTAAGTAGACGGATCCTCTTGGAGTTCCTCCTCCAAAGCTGGCGTAATCTCCTCTTCAACTGATATTGTGTTGAGGCAAGGGTGAGTACTTGGTACTCAGCAAGTCATGCACAGAATGCAAGCTAATATACTATATGCATGGCTTGGTACAAAGGAATAGCTCAAGGTATATTTGCAGTAAACAGCTTTTGACAAGTAATATAAGTAGATTCGAAAGCAGTAGAAATAAGTAAAGCGTAAATAACTTTTCAAGAAGTTTAATAAACATTTTTCCCCATCCTAAACCACATTTCCATCATCCTCATTATTAAACCAACCCAACTTTCCAAATCCAAGTTATTTTCAGAAAGTCTAACCCTTGACTGTAATCCCCGAGCATTGTCCAGTACCGTGGACTCGGCTATTTAAATAGATTCTACACTCTGCAGAGGTTATGCACTTTACCCACAAGATACAGTCAAACACCACAAAGGCGAGTTCCCGTAACAAAGCCTTTCGGAAGCCTCAAACAACACAGGTGGTCCTCTCCGGTTCGTGCTCTACACCATCCCTTCCCTTAGCCAAGGCGAAGTATGGGACCAACACACCGTTAGATGGGTATCTGGCCACGACCACGACACGCTCCCGCACAATCACACAAACGGTGTAATTGACACCCTGAGGCTCCACAAGTGAGTCCTTAGCGACTTAGTCAACTAGGGCCGTCCCATTCCAGCCATGTGGTTGCAAGTATGACCCAGTTCAAAGGCTTGCAAGGTTAAGTCCTTAGAGTGACCAGGGCAAGACTACCCGAAGAACCAAATCAACATCCCCAGTGCCACAAGCTGCCCACCTGATTACTCTTGCCACATGCCCTGGCCGAAATCATTTATCAAACCCCGCTTGATTACCATGCACCACGTGCCATCAACATCACATGATACTTTTCCAAAACAGGTTCAATATATCATTAAGTCAATATTAGCTTTTGATTATCCAAAATCATGTCCTGAGCACGTAGCAGGTCTAAGCAGTATACTACAACGGTCTAAACCCATGTTGGTAATTTGATTATGTCCAACTAGTAAACCACAACTAGGGTGACAAGGGTCATGGCACATACTTAAATAATCAAGGTGTCATACAGCAAATTGGTACTTATCTAATCCCCAAGTTTAAACAAAGTATTTTTCTATTTGAACTAGCATGCAATAGTTTAAATCAAAATAGATTTCGAAATAGGATCAACATGGTCAAAGCACAACTTGCCTTCAAAAAGTACTTGTTCTTGGTCTTGAGTTGGATCCTGAGTCAATACTTCTCCTTCGAATCCTTCCGGCACTTCAACGTCTACTCGTAAAGCGTGCAAATAGCAAATACCCAAATAAACAATAGGCGAAAAGTGTCCGAACATCCAAATAAAATCCATAAACAGAAAGAACATAATTTTCTGGATTTTTAGAAACTGGAATCGTCAAATTTGGAGTTAAGACGCAAAAGTTATGATTATTTAAAGTTCAAATAATCAATTAAATAATTTTACAGAGAAAAACTTTAGTCCAAAAATTAAATAAAATTCATATTTAGGTAGATCTCAATTTTATACAAATTTAGAAATTTGAATCACTCAAATCGGAGTTGAAACGCAAAAGTTATAAGCGTTTGAAGTTTTGAAATTCAAATCAATTATTAAACCGATTTATTAAATCATTTTCTTTTTCGGAAAATCATTTATTGCGTCAGCAGGGACACGCGTCGGCTCCTGATTGGCTGGCTGACGTCAGCCGGCTCATGGGCTCAGCCCACGGCGCGGTTCGGTCCACGGTGGACCCGGTCCACGGCTCGGGTGAGACTGACAGATGGGACCCACCTGTCAGTGCGGGGTCTCACGCAAACGCGGCTGACGCGTGGGCCCACTGACATGCGGGGCCCGCGTGTCAGGGACACGCGCTCACACGCGTAGGTGCGGCTAGGCACACGTGGCGCAATCTCGGCCGCACAAGTTTGGATGGACGGCTGAGATTCGCCCGAGACTACCCTATAAGCAATAACCCAGATCTAATCAGTGCCCTACGATCTTGATCCTACAGTTGAGATCTAATACGCCGAAACAGAGAGGTGGACTCACCTCAAGCGTCAGATGATGATCCAACGACCAGTGGAGCTCCAAGGTCGCGGTGGCGGCGCCGGCCGGCATCGAACTGGGAAGATGACACCCGCAACGGGCGTGCAGGCGTGTCCTGGCGAGAAGGAGAGCACGCCGGGCGCCTCAACGTGGGGTTTGAGATCCGGCCTCGGTAGCGGCGGAGGATGGCTAACGGCGGCGGAATCGCTCTAAAACCCGTAGCCAACCCTCGACTACTCGGTGAGGATTCCTTGGCGGCGGCTTGAGCGCGAAACCTAGGAGCAAGCGGGGCGAAGCGGTGGCGATCCTTGGACGAGGGGCGGGCTTTAAATAGCCTCGGCGTTCGCTGAACCCGGAGGTCAAGACCCACACGGCGGAGCCGTTCGTGCCCGAGTCGGAATCGGAGACGATGGCTGGGAACCGTCCACGTGCCCAGATGGACGGCTGGGATCGCACGGCGTGAACGGGTTCGGGCCGGACACGGCTCGACCGGTTCGAGTGATTCTCGGCCGTTGGATCTTGATCCAACGGTCGGAGAATTAGGGTTCGGTGACTTGGTTTGATCGAAACGGTTGGCTCGGTCGGGTTCGTCGGACTGACGAGTCCTGACTTTGACCGAGGAACGATTAAACCCGAAGCGATTTTAATATTCAAAATAATTCCCAGTAATTCATTTAATTCATTAAAAATATCAAAAGACTCAGAAAAATTCCAGAAAAATTTTGGAAAATATTTTGGATTATTTTGGACTCAAATAAAATATTTCCAACAAAATTTTATTTGCAAAATTAAATTCTTTAATTATTTCAAAATGGAATAAATTCAAATAAATTCCAAATAAATCCAAATAAATTCGAAAATTCCAAAATTCACCAAAGTGCCAAATCACACATGAATTTAAGAAAAGCAAAATTTTGGGGTGTTACAAACCTCCCTTAATAGAATCTCGTCCCGAGATTCAGGGCTTACTAAAGGAATAGGTTTGGAAACTCTTTCTTCAAATCCTCTTCGCTCCCAAGTCGCTTCGCTTTCTTCATGGTTGCTCCATCGAACTCTCTGAAACGGGTTGACTTGTTTCTAGTTTCTCGATCCATTGTGTCCAGAATCCTCACGGGATGCTCCTTATAAGTCAAGTCCTCTTGCAACTCAATTAACTCTAGCGGTGTCTGTTCCTCAGGAACTCGGAGACACTTCTTCAACTGAGACACAAGGTCCAAACAATGTGCAGAACAAGGGGTCCAAAATAAAGTAGGAATCCTCTCCATTAGAATCTTGTCCGCCGCCTTGTAGTTAGCACCATTATCAGTGACAACTTGGACAACTTTGTCCTTTCCAATGTTCTCAATTCTCTTCAGTAGCAAGTTGGCTAGCATCGTTGCATCGTGTGATTCACTTGATGCATCAACAGACTCTAAGAAGAAAGTCCCGTCTGGACTATTGACAAGGAAGTTAATCAAATGGCATCCCCTTCTATCTGTCCATCCATCCGACATGAGTGCGCAACCATATTGCTTCCACGCCACCTCGTGGTTCACCCTCAAATTATCTGTCTCCTTCACTGTCTCCTCAAGCAATGGTTCTCGCAACTCATGGTAACTAGGAGGCTTGTACCCAGAACCGTATTGCGCAATAGCCTCTATAGCAATCTCAAATTGCCTTGAGTTTGCGGCATTGAATGATATGCCACACTCATAGAAGAACTTGGCTATCTCTAGGTTGACAGCATGCCTTTCTTCCGGGGTCCTCATGCGGGATTGAATGCTAGTTTGAGCAGGCCCCTTGCCATGTCTTTGCTGTACAACCTCTGTGGGTGTTAACCTGAGCATGTCACTAATGGACTTGGTCTCCTTTGCCTTCTTTGGTGCTGGAACCTTGAATTGAAGGGCGGATTGCTTTCTTTTGTTGGCTGTCCCAGAACTTGGTTGCACAACAGAATGGGTAGAGGCTTGAGACTCCTTGCCAGTTGCTTGCATTCCCACATTGTCATCTACTCCTTCGTCGTCATCTAGGAAGATGGGCCTGGTCCTCTTGTTCTTCAACAAAGCCTCTCGCATCTCGGTCATGATTGGTGTTGTAGTATTGGCACATTTTTGAACATCTCCAAACCTGCCCGCAAGATGCTCCTTGAACCTTTTGATTCCTCCCGAAATCTTCCTTTGGCAAAGAGAACATTGCACACAATCTCGACTGCCAATTACCGGCCAGAAGCCATACTTCCTTCCTGGATCATTAGACTTTGGCCTTCGTTTTGGATCAGCCATTGGATCATACACGCCATCGGCCTCGGAGGCTGCAGTACTTCCACTTCCACTTGCCATCTTGGTTGTGCTTCACTTCTAGCAATTATACAATCATAAATATTAAAAATAAGCATGGAGGTATTCTGTACTGTACTGCTACTACTAATATTGCTAGCAGTTAATATTAGTACAACTAATATCCTAATATTGCTAGGCTGCTAGTAGTGTCAATATTAGCAAGCAGCAGCAAGAAGCAATACTAGTATACTACTAATGATTCATTCATCCATCCAGCACAAGCAAGAAGCCAAGAACTAGCAGCCACTACAACTAGCATAACCAGCCAGCAATACTAGCACAACCAGCAATACTACTAACGATCCATTGATTCCATTCATCCATCCAGCACTACAACTAGCAGCCACTACTACTAGCACAGCCAGCCATTCATCCAAGCACATCATCCATCCATCCACACATCCATCCATTCATCCAAGCACAGGAGAGGAGGCAGTGCAAAAACAGAGGAGGGGAGGCGCTGGGAGGTTACTTGCGGAGGGAGGCGACCGGTGACGAGCACAGCTGAGGGGAGGCGGCCGGCGACAACCACAGCACATGGGAGGCGGCGGTGACGACCACAGCAGAGGGGAGGCGACGGGATTGGCGGAGGGAAGGCGACGGCGACGGCCACAACAAAGGGGAGGCGGCGGCGACCACCAGATTTGCAGAGGGGAGGCGGCGGCAGCCACTGGATTTGCGGAGGAGAGGAGGCGGCGGCGACGACTGGATTGGAGGAGAGGAGGCGGCGGCGATTGGATTGGAGTAGGTGCAAAAGCTAGGGTTTTTTTCCCAGGTCTCCGTTTTTATCTGGCACCTTATCCCTCCGCTCCTCCTACGGCGTCCGCCTTAGGGCATATCGTTGCCTTACGACGCCTCGGCGATGCCACGCCGACGCCACACTGACAAGGCGGACGCCATAGGCAGAGGCCGCAAGGCGACGGTGTGGCGATCGACTCCCAGGCGCCTTACCGGTTAATCGTCGCTTAAGCGACGATTAATGGACGCCATAACAAGCATGCACTGGAGTAGGGTTATTATCTCCTCAGTGAGAGGCCTGAACCAATATAAACCCTTGTGTCATCCTCCCGAGTGTTTGAAACCAATCGAGCATCCTCCAGACGCAATCCCTTCATCGAAAAAGGGGACCATGTTGATCCCTCAATCAACAAGCTCGGCGGGGGCCCGTTCGCCAATCGTCGACAATTATCTTTTGCTTTGTATTCGGGTCATGACATATATGGGATGTTGATTGATGACCTTGCAAAACTGGCCTTATCTGAATGCTGCCTTCTAAAAACTAAAACACTGTTTGTATTATGACATTAGATTTTGACCTTGACCCAACTTTTGAGGTAGAATATGACTTGCTCAGGGTGCTACACATATGGAGTATCACACAAGGCATACCATACCTTAGTGCTAATCAAAGAAATTATTAAAATGTGGTTTAAAAATTTTAAAGTAAAAGAAATCTTTCAAATTTAACAGTATCAAAACCACGGCACGTTTGAAGCAAATTTAGGCATGCCTAATGTAGGTGAGAGCACCAATTTTGTGAATACACTTTGTGCGCATATTAATCTTCTTTTTTTTGGGTTACTAAATGTAATTTCATAGTGCTAATTGATTTCTGAAACTTTACAGCTACTTGGAACCATTGTCACATGCATTGGAGGTCGAGGAATGGTCATTGGTCAAACCATTACTTTCTTCGTCATACACTGGATATGGAATTTCCAGCTTAGTGCAAGTATGATCTTTAGTTTGAAAATAATAGCATCAGCTTGTTCATCCTTGTACCGATTAGAAGGAGTATTTGTGAATTATAACATGCACTGTATCAACATCGTGGATGCCTTTGTGTTTTTATAATCGCTTGATAAAAGATAATTTGAGGTGCTTAAGAAACAGGTTTTATGTTTCCGAAGCTTTTGTTACTCCATTATAGGTGATGGAGGCTACAAATCTTGTCCTGGAATGAATCCAAGCTACATGGTTATCTGAAAAATCAACAGGCGTCTAAATAATTGGCAATAACACTAAGTATTTTGAGCTCCTCTTGTTACTTTGAAGTTTGCCTGGATTTAATGTACGTCATTATGAGTTAATTTTGAAATGCTAGGTGATAAGAACCTATTCATAAGCACTTTTCTAAAACTGAAATAGTCTGAAATCTAAATCATGCAAGTATTGTAAAGTTGCATGCTCAAGAACTTGCCAGAATTTCTGAAATCCGATCGTGAGTACAAATTTCAGTTCCAAACCATGGGCGGAATTTTTGTGAAACTCAGAAATGTGAACCCTGGTGGGTAACGGTCTATAGTATTTTTTACAATAGAAGGTGCATTTGCATGGGTTTCCACCTTGTATTTCCTGTTGTTGGAAGTGAATTGGGAGATGACTGGAATATCTCCTTTTGAAAAATCAGCTTTATATGACAGTTATGTTGATGACCAATTGCATTCTTCGTCAAACCTCCTGGGTTTACCTTTTGCTTTGTTTAGTGCAATTCAGTATAACTGGAATAAGTGAGGACTATTTGTGGCAGTAGTGATATCACCAATTTTGTTGCTTTACTAAGGGATGTTTGATTGAATTTTCATTTTTTGGGGGTTTTTTCTTCTTGGTCTTGTTCTTTGTTAACTCTTCTATGTTCTCACTTCTTTGTCTATGTATTGATCATATGTTGTCTTGTGCAAGGATGCATTGGAACTAGATCAGCTCATCAGTTACTTGATAAATAAAGAAAATTTTGATGGTGTAATATTGCTTGGTCACAGACTCACAATACTGGTTGCCAGGTATGCTATTACTTGGAAAAGACAAAAAGGTGAAATGGCTGTCGATGTTGAAAATTGAGCCTCGAGAACAAATATAAAACAAACAGTAAGCTAGCTACTATTATTGAAGAGCAATATCAAACATAAAAAATCTGGTGTTTCTAGTCATCATTTCTTGTCTCCCACCAATTCCTGCTTGTCATTAACTTTTCTGTATTGTTTCTGTGGTTTTCTTAGGAAACTCTTGACTTGTATTTATCCAATATCCGATAACTTCTTTTGGTTGCATATATTTTGTTTTGTTCGATCTCTTTGCAAGCATACCTCCTAGCATACTTTTGTAGTCAGTGTGATCATTAAATTATCCATGATGAATTAAAAATTATTTTGTCTTCAGTTGTATCGTAATACATAGAAATAATGTGCAGGTACCACTCCCTTTGTGCATGTATGGGTACATGTTCAGTTCAGATCTTAGTGAAGATCATTTGAAGCAGAGACTTGGTCATATGTCAGCCACACAGTGCCAGGTATTATTCATCTTTCCTGGTTGGCTTTGTCAAAGCACCTAAGAACTCGACACTCATGAGTGATTCATTGTCCAGGAATGATGGTAGATATCATGCTCAGGTTTTTCATTCATTGTCTTCTGATGATTACAGTGAACACTTGTGGTCATCCTTCTATGGTCTGTTATGACCTCAGTTTCAAAAATAAACAAATGTGTGACTATATGATATTTAATATTTTGCTTATTGTCTACTTTTCCAAGTATGAAAAATTATGTTTGTGTCCCTGAGTCCTTTTTACGACTTCCGAAGTTTGACGCTTGCATTTGCATCGTCTTTAGATACTCTGTCCATGTATGGAACTATGGATGACACTTGACCACAAGGATGCTACAATGTCATAAAGTTGGACTTGATTAATTTGAGTTGCATGTTACTCCCTCCGTTTCTTTTGCACGGAGATTAATAAAGCTGTAAAACCAAGAGTATGGTAGAGGGAAATGACCATAATATCTCGTATTAATGTCTTGGAAATAAGAGAGAACAGTGTGTGTGGTTAATTGGTTATCATAAATGTGGAAGAGAAAGGCAATATAACATGAGGGCAAAAGAGAGAAAATGCCATTGAAGACGCATTCATGCCCTATAATTTGAAACTAAACTGAAACAGGAAGAACACTGTATGCAGTTTTGAACCTAAGTTTGGGCATTTGGCTTTCCTAAATGATAATGTTTCATCTGCGTTATTGAATTGATGATTTTCCTAGTGGATTATTTTGGTTGTGCGCTTTTGTTTTTAACCACATTAAGCAATCTAATGAAATAGAACTCGGGAAGCTTAAAAAGATAGTTGCAAGCTGCATTAGGGCGAAAACAATTATGAATCGTAAGGAAGTCAGGGAAATTTGAGCATAACAAACATCTCAAAATTTCTCTGGCCCACTATATGATAACAATTTAGTTGTCTGCTGCAAAAGAAAAGCCTTATTTTCCTTGTTGTAGTTCCAATTTGCAACATGAATTCAGTTCTGACACATTATGCAGTGGCTGCTGAATTTTATAGCCTGTAAGTGCTTTGTCTGCAGGTTATTTTCTCAATGGGAGACGAATATGTTCCGGAATATGTTGATCAAGGTTATTAAGAGCGCGTTTGGTTGCCTGGATGAGGTTAGATGGGATATGGCCATCCAACTTGGATGGGATGGAGCCATCAAGGTAGTTGTTTGGTTTGGTGGATAAGGATGAGCCAATTTTTTGTTTGGTTGGATGGATGAGGATGGATGAGATGAGCTAATTTTTTGTTTGGTTAGATGGATGAGCTAGCTGTAATCAAGGTTTCGAATTTTGGTTTGAATTTTTAATTTAATTAAAATTTGAATTTTGAACAAAATTTGATCACAATTTAAATTTTCTGACAAAATTTGACCAAAATTTGATTTTTTTGGACACATTTTGAATTTTTGAATAAAATTTGCATTTTCAAACAAATTTTTATTTTTGGACAATTTTTTACTAAAATTTGAATTTTCAAACAAATTTTGACCATATTTTGAGCGAAGTTTAATTTTGGCCAAGAAAACTTTGCCGAAATTTGAATTTGACCGTGTACACCTCTTCGTGCAGCAAACTGGATGAGCACATCCGGCCTTTTTATTTGGATGGCTTTATCCAGCATCTTGAGAGGATATTCCCAAAAACTGGATGATCATATCCTATCCATCCACCCATCCAAACAATTGGATGACTCCAAATCCATGGATGGCCATATCCCATCCACCCAACCAAACACATCTTAAGTCGCTAAGTCGAGTTGAGTCGCCAAAAGATCGACTTGCTAACTAGTCATGGACTACTTGTCGACTTGCCAGTATACCACCCTTGGATCATAAAAAATTAAATGGAACATGAAATAAACAACACGAATAAATTTTCATGTTACCTTATTGTTTGTATAGTTGATTGAAGTATGAAGAACCTAAGAGCTAGTTACCACACTGATTGAAGAAGCACCAAATCATTGTAATATACATGCATATTTATATACATCAACACATACACATTAAATAACTATGGATTTAAGAAGCCCTTTACTTAATTACCTGTATATTCGGAAGCATGTTCATCCACATGGTCTTTTGTTCTCAACATGAACTTTGTAAGATACATATTAGCAGCGACAAAAATTAAGCATAATAGAGCAAAAGTGAATCAAACAACATTCCATAACAAATTAACGACAATAGAGTTCCAAATGGAAATTAAACAACATAATAGAAGATTAAGTGGCAAAAGCATAAAGTAAAAACCCATGAATCGTCACAATCACAAATCACTTAAATGTCATCCAAGTAGAGACCAGTCAACTCCAATTAACCTTTATTTGAGTTTTCACCAACACCACCCTCATGAGGACTAGTCGGTGGAGAGACATCAAAATCATCCTCCGCTTCTTTATTGTCAGCCACAAACTCTTCTTCCTCTCCATCTTACTGTTGTGAACTAGGTTATTCGTTGCATGACGGCGAGAATAAGTGATAGGACTACCATGATCTCTCCTTGAAGATTGCAACCTTGAAGAGCACTTCAAGCTGTAGTAGCATCATCAACATAAGTCCACACAAGATCATTCTCATATCACCATGAACATGTTCATTGCTATTATCAACCTATTCATTGTCCAACTGGAACACTTTTAGGACCAATGGGTTGCCATTGCTACCTTCCTCATGCAACTTCTGAAACCTAGCTACCATTTTCCGGTTGTTTTGAATGTACACTAAATATTCAATCTTTTGTGTTCCAACTGGTTTCTTTTTTTGTATGGATTTGCATTCGCAAAAGGAAAATATCATACCCTACTATACAATAAAGACATGATGATATGAAGAATTGAATAGTAATAATTACACACTCAAAGGCACTCCAATTGCCCTCATACCGAGAGGTCGAACAACAAAGACCAATGATACGATTTGCAAATGGTTTGAGCTCATGAGCAAGGCCATCATATGCAGACCACTGAAGAACTAAAAAGAATATATGCATAGTAATATATGTTAGAACATCCCTGTCAAAAAATATATGTTAGAACCGAGAGCTTTCAACTTTCAAGTATTAAGAATTAAAAAGGCAAAATATGTTAGAACTTATGAGGACTCTTTTTTGCTATTATCTGATTGCCATTGGAGCTGAAAAGACATGGCCTGCCTTACCCATATACTGATTAGCTTGCCTACTGATCTTGTCTAGAAGATTATCATCGGTGACCATCTTCCATAGCATATCATTGAACTTGACCTCAACCTACCAACTTCTCTTTTATCTGTTTTGTACTATTTATAAAACCTATTTGGATTCAAGAACAATGTAGCACCATATAACTTCTACTCCATTTGGTCTTTCCACCTCTTGTCGATGATTTTGTTCACCTTCTCTAGTAATTTCTCCTATTCTCAAAAGTGGTATTGATCTTGTTCCTACTGAATCCATGGCTGCAGCAACCTTTGCCATTGCTAGTCTCTCATCGTCGATAACCCTCAACACAATGAAGAGGCTGTGATGCTCTAATGTAGTCTTGCATTGTATTCCAAAACTGAGTAGAAAGCATAATTTCTGCCACCTTTTTCCAAGTATCTGTGCTTATCGATTTGGACCTATTCCAATCATCATTAACAAAGAGACACCTCAAAGCTTGCTTGTGCTTAAACAAACTCTGCAAAGTAAGGAATGATGTAGCAAGGCAAGTAGCTGTTTGTCTCACAACATCCCCTCCTCCCTCATTGCATCGAGAAGCCTCCAATGCTAGTAAATGAATGTGGTCACCTAGCTCGCATTTGCAATGCACTTCTTGAACATTGGAATCTCTCCAATGCCCTCCAACATAAGGTTCAAGTAGTGGGCAGCACAGGGGTCTCAAAATAAGGTAGGAATCTTCAGTATTAGAATTTTGCCTGCTGCCTTAAAGTTAGCCCCATTATTCATAACAATGTGAACAACATAATCCCTTCCAATTCCATCAATTATTTTCTCAAGCAACCTTGCTAACCACTTTGCATCAGCTGACACATTTGATGAATTAATAGTATAAAATAAAGTGCCCTCGGGACTGTTCACAAGGAAAATTATCAAATGTCTTCCTCTACTATCAATACACCCATCAGACATGATGGGTGTGCAACTGTATTCAGCCCAAGTCAACTCATGCTTCTCTCTCAACTTATCTATCTTCTTAGACTTCTCAAGCAATGGTAGCCTCAAAGACATGAAAAGTTGACGACCTATACCTGAGGCCATACTGCCCCAATGACTCAAGCATAATCTCCTATGTCCTTGAGTTGGCAACTGTAACACCCCAAAATTTTGATTTTCTTAAATTCATGTGTGATTTGGCACTTTGGTGAATTTTTAGATGGTGCTCTTCAAGCATAATCTCCTATACCATGTTGATAATCTCTCCTTTCTTGTTTTAGATGGTGATGAGAAGCCCGACATGCCCGAGGTTGCAGCATTTATGGCTCATGCGAAGGAAAAGATCAAGGCATCCTTCCCTACCCAAAACAAGAAAGGTTTGCTCAATAACATCATGAAAATTATTGAGCAACGTTGGGTGAGGCAAATGGACACCCCCCTGTATGGCGCTGCCCTGTATTTGAACCCGGGAAAATTCTTTCCCATCCAAAAGAAGAATGATGATGCATATGTTGGGGAGCTAAGGGGTTGTTTCAATGATGTGCTCGCAAGAATGATAGAAGATGCCGATCTTTGAAACAAAATTGATAGTCAAGCAATGCTCTATGAGGACCAACGTGGAGATGTCTTTTCAAATAAAATGGCAATCCAAAATATAGATTCAAGGAGCCCTAGTAAGTTTTTTTAAAAAAATCAGCAAGTTAATTTCAGCCATAAATCCTAATATATGCATGTATTCTTCATTATAGTTGATTGGTGGCGTTCTTATGGTGGCCGAGCCATTGAGCTACAAAGATTTGCAAAATGTATTGTTAGTCTTTGTGCTTCATCATCCGGTTGCGAGCGAAATTGGAGTACATTTGAATTTGTAAGTCATGTTGACGAAGCATTCAACTTGAACTCACCATTTTGTAGATTCTTTTGGGCTTTTATTAATTTTGTTTGCTTCAATTGCCATGTGTAGATTCATACCAAGAAAAGGAACCAGTTGGAGCACAAAAGATTGAATGATTTGGTGTATGTTGCATACAACCGGGATGGCTAGTAGATTTCAAAAACAACATGAGGAAGGGGGCAAAAGCTATGATCCTTTGGTCATAGAAGAATTTGATTGGGACAATGAATGGGTTGACCCATTGGCCGAACCACCTCAAGGTGGACGTGGGTTTGTGACCGTCACCGACCTTACATGGGACAATGTTGACGAAGCCATTGGTGCATCACGTGAGCTTCATGGCCGCAATGTTCCAAGGAGAGCTCACGGCGAGCATTTGACCTACGCACGACGTGCAAGATCTTTACCAAGGGTGGTTGAAGGAGATGATTCAAGCAATGAATAAGAGGAAGAAGAGTTCATGCTTGATGACAATGATGTGGACGACTATGGTGAAGATCCAACTATGGAAGATGGTGATGGAGAGAACATGGATGCTAATGCTAATAACAATTTAGATGAGTTTGAGTTGGATGACTTTTGAGAGATGAGAGTTGGATATATGTTATTGTCTTATTGATGTAGACTTATGCTATTAGACTAAGTTTGTGAACTTATGTTATTGATGTGAACTTATGTTATTGACGTGAACTATGTTGGTTATGTCGTGCTTGTTCATTGTTATGTTGCACGTTGTTCATGTAATTCATATATTTAATTCTTAGTTTTTCACTTCATTGTTCTCCCATTTTCATGTAGCTTATTGCTTGGGAGAAGAGACGAGAGATTATCAACATGGTATGTCACTCATTCCTTATTTACTCAATTAATTGGAATATGGATTGGTGTAATGTTTTGTAACAAGCTACATGTTGGAACTTGCAAGGGATATGTGTGCTATATGGGAGAAGAGCAATTGGAAAGAGGATGGGTGCTATATCAAGGTATGCATGTGCTACTAAATTGCTATTTAAGTTGTCGCCATACTAGGCTAGGATATGTGTATGGCGTCGCCTCGCCGCGCGCCTTTTCGCTTAAAAGTTGTGAAGGTAGTCAGTCACCTCGCCTCGCCTTATCGCCGTAACAACCATGCTCCAGTTGACGTGGTATTGCTCGTTGTTTCAAATGATGTTTTGTCAGTCTAGCTTCGTGGCGTGATTAGCGCTTATTCGGGCGTAACCGCCGAACACGATCTTCCGACCATACGTCTTGCGAGCGAGCCTGGGCCGAGCATGTTTGGTCCTAGCCGAGCATGCATGCTCGGGCCTTGAGTACAGATGCTCGAGGCCGAGCATCGAGCCTGAGCTGATCGGACGGACCAACCAGTCATCACATGCTCGTGAGTCATCCTCGGTGATAATATCATCCGAGGGCACGCATGGTCGGTCGAAACCGGCTACCAGGGCACTATGGTAATTATGAAATTTATCCAATCCCGACAGCTAGCCCCCGAGGCTCAAGTGGAAAACTACATGGCGGGGCCTTCCCCTTGAGCCTACTGACTCAACGGAGAGATTGGAATCTTGCAACGAAGCACTGCTGCAGCATCCGAGCATATCTCGCTAGCGAATGAGCATGGTTGGAAAGGACTGAGCATGCAGCTTGGTCACCGACCAACAGGAGCTCGGGTAAGGGAATGTGAAAGGCTATTGCGGCTCCTCCTTGGAGAAGCCTGGCGGTCGCAGTGCGGACCGTTTTTTCGGGAACCGCTCCTTTATTGGACAGTTTTGGGAACTGCACATCCACGCGTCGACTCGGGAGTGGTAGGAAACTTTTCACCTGCGTTCGTGCCCTTAGGGCTTCTCGAGTCTGGCAGTGGGAAACTCTTCGTTTGCCCCAAACCATGTATTTAAGTGATGGCAAGGGTGCCCTTCGTTCACCTTTTGCATCCAAAATTTAAGAAATCCTTCAAGTCTCGAGCTTTTGTGTTCATCCTCGTTCTTCTTTTTCAAATCAATGGCCAAGTTTGGCGTGAGCAAGACAAACGAGCAGAGGCTCCAGATGCAGTCTCGGATACCTCGACGAGAACTCATGGAGTGCAGCTGGCGACGAGCAAGAACCAGAGCCGCAGGAGGGAGAGATCGTCTCCTGCAAGCTGTACTCCATCAACAGGCTTCGAATGCCTGAGAGTGAGTTTCTTGAATCGGTGCTCGCTCACTGCGATTGTGAGATCTCTAACCTCAACCCCAACTACGTCCTTGTTCTGGCAATCTTCTAGCACCTTTGCGAGGGATTCGTGGGCGTCTTGCCCACGGCCACGGCCAGTCTCTTTTTTCACTTTTACTCTTTGTTTCGCACCGACACGGCTTCTCCTGCCGGTTGCGTCTATTTTCATTTTCGATCCAACAAACCATACGAGTTCCCGAGCTTTACGCTCAAAGACTCGGTGGTGGGTTGGGCCGACGACTGGTTTTATCTAAAGAAGGCAGAGAGGAGCTCCCTCTGTTATACCGGAGCGGTGGCTCCGAGCGCTGAGACGCCCCGCCCTCCGGTGCAACCCGAGGAGAAATGGGTGCTCATGACGATCAGTGAGCTCACCAACCTGGAGCTCACTGGTCGGGACGTCGTCCAGGACTTCCTCGGGAACCGGGTGGCGCCCCTCGGGAGGAGGGAACACCCTTTCTTCGAGATCACCGGGTGGCAAGACTTCACTCGGGAATCCGACTCAGGTAAGTCCAAAACCGAGCTATTTTGCTTTACGCTTTTGAATTGTCTTGCTCATACTTACGGCTCTCTTTGGTCGCAACACAGCGTCGGCTAAGAGCTGGGTCGACAAGAGGATTGCCGAAATGTTCGGCACCCCTAAGGGCAAGGAGCTCGAGGTCGGCCGCCAAGTACCGAGCAACGTGCTCGAGCAGGGCGAAGTGGCAAGTAGATAAGCAAATCATGCTCGGGGAACATCGTCCCGAGCGGACCATGCTCGAGGAACATCGTCCCAAGCATCTTCTAATTCTTTAGCTGTTCTTTTCAACAGGAGAAGGTCGCCCTCGAGGCCGCAGTGGCTGCAATCAAGCCGCTGTCGAGCGACCCCGGGGACCTCGTTCTTGGGGTCAGGACCAAGAGGGTGGCGGGACGCAAGCATCGCGGACCGCCACCGCCGCCGTCCCCTCCCAAGTGCCCCAAGGCGCGGGGTGGCTCGAGCAAAAGCCCCCCCTCCCCCGCGGAGCACTTGGAGTATGCCGACCGAAAAGAGGTAAGCGAGTTAAAAGTGTGGATGGCCAAGCACACCAGGCGTAACCCAGAGCTGATGGTCCGTTTGCACCAGCTCGCCGAGAAGGCGAAAAAGGAGGCGATGGCCGCGGCGAAGGACCCTGCGCGGAAGGAGCAGCTGGAGGGGCAGATCGCCGGTCTCTAGGGCGAGCTCGCGCAGGTGACCTCGAGCTCGGCGATCGAGCTCAAGGAGGTGGAGGAAGACTCGGCGCCTTTGATCCCAGGGCGCCAGAGGTCGTCGAGCGCACCATCAAGGCGTCCGGTGACCCTGCTGGAGGCCAACCTAGAGGAGGTCAACCCCAAGGTGGCGAAGGCCAGCCAGGTGTCCGCAGAGATGGCTAAGCTCCTGGCTGCGGCCCGAGCTGCCGTAGCGAAGTCTAAGGACTCCGCGAGCGAGAAGCCTGAGCAAGGTAAATTGATCGTTCTTCCTTCTCATCATTCTCTTCTTTTGATCATCGAGCTAACCCCACACTGTTTTTGTAGGTGTAATAGCTAGTAGGAAAACTTTGGATATCGAAGCCATGGCTGATGAAATGCTCGACTCTGTAATAAAAAAGGAGCCTGCTCGGACCGCCGAAATCATGGTGTCCGAGGAAGTCGTTGTCGAGTTCGACACGGCTGAGGATGTCAAATCCGATGACGCGATGGTCGTAGGTGCCATGGTCGAGGTTAATTCGGTTGAAGATGTCATGGCTGAAGGGGCCAAAGCCGAGGACCTTAAGGGCGAGGAGACCGAGGCTGACGACGCCATAGCCGAGACGCTTCGAGCCCTGGAGGAAACCGCTCCCCAGGAAGACCAACCGCTCGTGGTCTTAGATCCGAGCTTAGTTGACGACCAGGCCCAATCCCCGAGGAAGGAAATTCCTCTGGAGTTGGGACCTGATGCCCCGAGGGAAGAGCATCCCCGAGAGGATGCTGCTCCCGCTGAAGCTGCTAAGCCGGAGCAAACTCTTGGGCTACCGGGCATCGATGATGCTCGGGGCCAAGAGAAAGAAAGGGAGTCCCCGGGCGGAACATCTGCTCGGGGGGAAGGCGCGGAGGTCGACCCCCAGCCGGAAGACCCTTTCGAGCTTTTCCGGGAAGGCCTGCGGGATCGCCTTCACTGGGTAAGATCTCTTTTCTCTCTTTTTTTATCATCCTTTTCCTTGGCAACGAGCAAGAACTTGATGTACACCTTTGTGCAGGTGCTCGAGGCCACCATGGTCGACTTCAAGGCTGCGACCGTACCCCCCGAGGTTTTGGCCAAGCGCAGCGCCGACCAAGACACCAAAATGGCAAAGCTCGAGCAAAAGTTGGCCAAGCTAAAATCCTCGGACGAGGTGGTGCGGCACAGGATCGAGGAAGTCACCACAGACTACGAAAAGCATCTTTCCCAGAGCGAGCGAGCAAAGGCGGCCCTGGAGGAGACAGTGAAGAGTTGAGCCAATCCGTGCTGGAGGCCACCAAGTCGGCCGAGCAGCACAATGAAGAGGCGAAGCGACTTCGCCAAGGAGCGAGTGATGGGCGCGAAGCTCGGAGGCGAGTCCTTGACCTCGCAGCCGAGCTTGACGCTGTAAGAGAGGAGCTCACCGAACTCCAGGACGCCAAGAGCGCTGGGAGATAGTTCTTCGTAGATTATGTAATTTGCTTCAAGTTGATAAAGAAAATCTTCGTGATGGGAAGACTTGTCTCTTTATTGTTTTGTACTTTTGCTTTCCTTTTGCTCTGGCCACTCCATGCCCATTGTCGATGATCGTCCTGTATAAAAACGAACAAAGCAAGAACGAGCAGACAGAACAAAGAAAAGAAATCTCAAACAGTGAGGAACGATACGAATGCGAGCGCGCATTTTTAGAAAAAAGCACGGTAGTAGTTCGTTGTCCTACTAAGCCCCCGCTGTTAACGAAGGTCATGCACCTAAGTTGCGAGCACGAGCTCATTGATAGGAAAGTTAGAAAAGTCGCGTGCCCTTCACTTAACGACCTAATAACCTTCTCCGGATTGCGAGCATGGGTCAGGTCGATAAAAGTAGACAGCACGCGCGCGCGGCCTTATCCCCCCAGCGTCATGACCCATGCTCCTGATTGCGAGCATGATTTTGTCAAGAGCAGGGAAGTCATGCGGTTGCTCGATGCCTTGTACAACGATCGAGCGCAGGCAGATTGAACTAAGGCTCTGGACCAACCAAAAGGTGCATGGATGCGATTGTGACTTACAGCGGAGTACTACTGCGAACAATAATCGGCTTATGTAGACTGAAACCTCTAGAGGTAAGCTTAGTGACCCGGCACTGGTCGTCGTGCTTTTGGTCGTTCTTGCGCACGCTAGCTGATCCATAAGAAAATGTGATTAGAGCGAATGTTCTTGCCCGTGTGTGCTTATCCTATCATCAAGATCGTGAGGAGGAAAGTGTGCCCTTGAGTGAGACTGAGTTAGCTTACCAACGGGCAGGAACTAGTCATTCACAAAATCTTGGGAAGAATGGAAATCACGGGGGCGAAAGAACCGAATTTTATTGAGAAAAACCGTTTGAGGTTGCGTAAAACGTGCAGTAATGAAATCAAACTAGATAAAGAACTTACGTAATTGGTTGATGTTCTAGGTGCTGGCGAACTCTCGACCATCCTCCATCGCTAGGCGAACAGCCCCCGAGCGTGTTGCTGAAAAGACCGTGTAAGGACCCTCCCACCTGGGGGTTAGCTTGTTGGCCTTCGACAAATCTTAGACTCGACGCAGAACGAGATCACCAACTTGCAGGGTCCTTGGTCGAACCGATTTAGCCGCGTGCCTGCGAAGAGCTTGTAGGTAAACCGCGGATCGGAGCAAAGCCCGTTCGCGTGTTGCCTCGGCGAGGTCAAGGTCTAGGAGCCGCTCGCCCTCCTGGTCGATGTCGTCGACCAGGTGCACCCTTGGGGAACCCAACACGATTTCAGCGGGCAAGAGGGCCTACGCACCGTAGACAAGCTGAAAAAAAGTTTCTCCTGTAGCCCGACTAGTCGTAGTGTGAACCGACCATAGGACGGAAGGAAGCTCATCCACCCAGGCCTGCTCGCGCTGGTCGAGGTTTTTGAAAACCCTTTTCTTAATTCCTTGGATGATTTGACTATTTGATCGCTCGGCCGCCCCATTGCTCTGCGGATGTGCCACAGACGCGAAGCAAACCTTGGTGTTAGGGCTACAGATAGAGTCTATGTCAGGCGTAGGGAGCTTCATGATAAGCCAGTTGAGGGGGAAGTCCAGATTAGTTAAGAAAGTTATCTTAGGGAAGTTTTACGTTATCCTTACTATATCTAGGAGAGTTATCTTTAGAAGTATTGCTATCTCTATCTATCTGTATCTCTAGAGGTGGATTTGAACTCCTGCGGGAGGAGTTGTTAAATAGAGATGAGAAGGAATAGATGAGAACGTTTTTGGTTGCCAAGGAAATCAAGGAACAGGTGCTGCCACCGATAACTGGCCGGAGGCTCCGTCACGCCTTTTACCGATCATAGGTCGACGTCGATTCCCGGCGACGATCTCCACCGACTCTCGTGCTGGCTTGAGGCCGGGTACGAGATTGTTCAATAGAGAACATCCGTATCAATTGGTATCAGAGCAGGACGATCCCACCATGTCGCAGTCCGAAGGTCGCCTAGCAACGATCGAAACAAGCCTGGAAGAATTACGCGCAGGACATGCAGCGCTGGAAAAGAAGATCGACAATCTTATCACGGCATTGGGAAAAAGGGGCATGGAGGAAGGAATTGGAGGAACGGAAGGAAGCGGCGCGAGCAGCGCACGGAACTAGAGCCTCCGGCCTAGTCCGCGTGGGGAAAAGCACAGCGAGGGGGAAGAGGAAGATCAAGAGAGGACTCGGAACCAATACGATCGCCAAAATCGTCATTGGGTTCCACGAGCACCCAAATATGAACTTCCAATCTATGATGGCTCGGAAGATCCCCTGTTGTGGCTCAGGCAATGCGAGCGCTTCGGGAAGTTGTACCAAGTTCCCAAAGCAGAGTATGTCCAGATGGCGGGGTTCTTCTTGAGCGGGGAGGCGCAAGAAGTGCTGGACAATTGGGAGCTGGAAGAAACCGAGATTAGCTGGGAAGAGTTTTACGACACGTTCCTACAACGATTCTCCCAGTACTCTTCGGCCGGACCTCTCGGAGACTTATCCAACCTCAAACAAGGGGACGGACGGGTCGAGAACTATGCCCGTGAGTTCCAACGGCTCCTGGCGCGCACGACAGGGGTGAAGAAGGGGGAACAGGTGGAGCTGTTTACGGCAGGATTGTCGCCTACGCTGATGGCCGAGGTACGCCGAGACAGACCCCGGGACCTAGCAGACGCAGTGGGGCTAGCACGAGAAGCTGAACGCCGAGAGGATGTATGGCTTGCTAAGGCGGCACAAATCTGTCCCCATCGCGCAAGACCGGCGTTTGGCCGGGGAACGACCACGGGCCCAGCGTCGCACGCAAGCAGTCCGGCGGGAAGTGTGGGGCGGCCTTCGCCCCTTCATGCAGCAAAGCCAACGGCCGTGGTAACAACATCGGCGCAGCACACGACAGGCAAGGTGGCTTCCCAGGCGTCGTCAGCAGCCTCCTCACCATATCGGCGGCGACTGACCCCAGACGAGATGGCCGAACGGAGGGCCAAGGGACTCTGTTTTAATTGCGATGAGACATTTTCCAGGGGGCATCAGTGCAAACGCCTTTTCCTCTGTGAGGTGGTGAATGAGGAGGAAGAAGATAGCGAAAACGAGGAACCAAAGATTATCGACCATGGCGATGACGGGCACTTGCGGAGGGAGCACGATGCAGATCTTAGTAGACATGGGAGGTCATCGCCTCATCGGTTTGATTGACAGCGGTAGCACACATAACTTCGTGAGCAGCCACGCTGCAGCCCTCATCGGGGAGACGCAAGGATCAGGTGGATCACAGCGAGTCCGGGTGGCTAGTGGCGAGGAACTGCCATGCTTAGGGCGCATTGCCCAAGGAGTTTTTTCAGTGGATTCTAATCAGTTTTGCGCACCCTTCTTGGTAATTCCCCTTCAGGGGTATGACATGGTGCTAGGGGTACAATGGTTACAAACTCTGGGAGATATACAGTGGAATTTCGACAAACTCCGCATGATCTTCAATATGAAGGGGCAGCAGATCATTCTGCAGGGCCATACTTCGACCACTGATGCTCGTGTAAACCAGTTAGAGGCTAAGGCCGACGAGGATGTGGTAGCCCTCTTAACTGAGTATAGAGACCTTTTTCAGGAACCACAGGGTTTGCCCCCATCAAGGAACTGTGATCATCACATTGTGTTGGCAGAAGGCACGGATCCGGTGGTGGTCCGGCCTTATCGTTACCCCTTTCGTCAGAAAGATGAGATAGAAAAACAGTGCACAGAGATGCTCGCACAGGGGTTGATTCGGCCCAGTAGATCCCCATTCTCCTCCCCGGTGTTGTTGGTCAGGAAGGAAGACGGAACTTGGCGGTTTTGTGTGGATTACCGGGCCCTCAACGCCAAGACAATCAAAGACAAGTTCCCAATCCCTGTAGTTGAGGAACTACTCGACGAGCTGCACGGCGCCAGATTATTCTCTAAGCTCGATTTACGCTCCGGGTACCATCAGATTCGCATGAGGGAAGCAGATATTGAGAAGACCGCCTTCCGCACACATCATGGCCATTATGAATTCTTAGTCATGGCTTTCGGCTTATGTAACGCGCCCTCTACATTCCAAGCTCTCATGAATGAGGTACTCGCCGAATTCCTTCGCAAATTTGTGCTGGTTTTCTTCGACGACATACTCATCTACAGCTCTACGAGGGAGGAGCATTTTACTCACTTGCGACTGGTGCTGGACCGACTACGTCAACATCAGTTGTATTTGAAGCAAAAGAAGTGTATCCTTGCAAGTACAGAAGTAAAGTACCTGGGGCACATTATCTCCGAATCAGGAGTGGCGGCTAACCAGGCTAAAGTTCAGGATGTGGCAAATTGGCGGGCCCCAACTTCGTTTAATTTGCTCGAGTTTCTTGGGACTTGCCGGATATTACCGCCGTTTTATACGTCATTATGCTGCCATTGCCGAGCCATTAACAAACCTGCTGCGTCGTAAAACCTTTGTATGGTCAGAGGAGGCCGACCAAGCTTTTCTTAGGCTCAAAGCGGCGCTACAGTCAGCACCAGTGCTCCGCCTTCCAGATTTCGAACTGCCATTTGTGGTGGAGTGTGATGCGTCCAGCCTTGGAATTGGGGCGGTTCTCCAACAAGGACATCCGGTGGCCTTCTACAGTCGTCGCTAGCTGACCGTCATGTTAAATTGGCAGCTTACGAGAGGGAGCTCATTGGCTTATCCAAGGCTATTCGACATTGGCGGCCTTATCTTTGGGGGCGACCATTCGTCGTACGGACAGACCATGCAAGCCTCAAATATTTGTTGGAACAGGCCCTGGTCACACCACCACAACAAAGATTGGTGAGTAAGCTCATGGGGTTTGATTTCACTGTTGAATATCGGTAGGTCGCTCCAACCAGGCAAATTGACGCATTGTCCCGTGCATTTGAGGAGCCAACTAGGCCGCTGCGCAATCTGCACCACAGAGTCAATGGGAGGAGTGGCATGCGACTCTGCGTGCCCATCCCGACATCCAGCGTCGGTGTGCGGAAGTAGCAACAAATGAGCAGGCCAGGATCTAGATGGACGGCAACGGAGGGATTGCTTTACTATGATGGTCGCTTAGTAGTTCCGTCCTCCCGTTCTACGAGAAAGTGGTTCTTTGCGTTCCATGATGTCACCTACGAAGGTGTCCACAAAACCGCCCATCGAGTCAAACAAAGAATTTCATTGGGAGGGCCTCCGCTGCTCGGTGGAAGAATACATCCGTGCTTGCCGGTTGCCAGGCTCACAAAGTCGAGACGTTAACCCCAAAGGCCTTCTTCAACCCCTCCCTATTCCGCACCAGGTTTGGGCCAACATTTCCATGGATTTCATTGTGGCTCTTCCTAAGTCAGAAGGCAAGACGGCCATTTTAACCGTCGTGGATAGACTATCAAAATACGACCCATTTCATTGCCATCAAACGACCGGCCTTTGCCATAGTGGTTGCTAATATTTTCTTTGATCAAATTGTTCGACTCCATGGAATGCCTGAATCAATTGTCTCGGATCGGGATCCCATATTTACTAGCACCTTTTGGCAAAGTCTCTTTAAGCGTTGTGGCACCAGTCTTCTCACTTCATCAGCATATCATCCGCAATCCGATGGGCAAACAGAAGTAGTTAACAGAACAATTGAAATGTATCTGCGTTGTCTGGCTGATGACAATCCGGCCACGTGGGTGAAATGGTTACCTTGGGCAGAATTCTGCTATAATTCCTCATACCATTCGGCATTGCGTCTTACCCCGTTTGAATTGGTTTATGGCCGCCGGGCCCCGAGTCTACTTCCTTATTCAGAGGGTACTACAGCCATTGATGCCGTTGATTGTCAGCTTGTGGATCGAGATGCTCTCTTATGCCAGGCACGTCATCACTTACTGAATGCTCAGAATCGGATGAAACAGTACCATGATGGTCGTCATCGGGACTTGGAATTTTCAGTCGGTTCTTGGGTATGGCTGCGGCTTCAAAAACACCGACAATTATCCTTACGTCCCAAGGCCCCTCACAAGCTTTCTCCTCGCTACTTTGGACCATATCAGGTGCTCAACCGGGTGGGTTTGGTGGCTTACCGATTGGATCTTCCTGTGACAGCCCGTCTTCACAATGTATTTCATGTTTCACTACTAAAGCCATTCCAGGGCACTCCACCAGCCGCATCGCCTCCTTTACCAGAAGACTTATCCTCTTCGCCTCAAGACGCGCAGCCCCAGCCCTATCGTCTTCTTCAGCAGCGTTTTGTTCGTGGGCAACGTCAGGTGTTGGTTCATTGGATGGGGAAACCCGAGGAGGAGGCTACTTGGATGGATGTCATGATTCTTCGTCGAGCTTATCCTGATTTCCAGCTTGAGGGCAAGCTGGGTATCGAGGAGGGGAGTATTGTTAGGGCTACAGATAGAGTCTATGTCAGGCGTAGGGAGCTTCATGATAAGCCAGTTGAGGGGGAAGTCCAGATTAGTTAAGAAAGTTATCTTAGGGAAGTTTTACGTTATCCTTACTATATCTAGGAGAGTTATCTTTAGAAGTATTGCTATCTCTATCTATCTGTATCTCTAGAGGTGGATTTGAACTCCTGCGGGAGAAGTTGTTAAATAGAGATGAGAAGGAATAGATGAGAACGTTTTTGGTTGCCAAGGAAATCAAGGAACAGGCGCTGCCACCGATAACTGGCCGGAGGCTCCGTCACGCCTTTTACCGATCATAGGTCGACGTCGATTCCCGGCGACGATCTCCACCGACTCTCGTGCTGGCTTGAGGCCGGGTACGAGATTATTCAATAGAGAACATCCGTATCACTTGGTCCCGATGTCTTCGCAGTAGGCTTGAAATAGTTCACTAGTGAACTGGGTGCCATTGTCCGTAATGAGGCGGTTGGGGATGCCAAAACGCATCACCACATTACTGCGAAAAAACCTCTTAGCTGCTTGGGCCGAGATGGTTGACACGGGTACAGCTTCGATCCACTTAGTGAAAGTGTCGATAGCCACGAACAAGTACTTGCAACCCTTCTAGCCTCGAGGAAAAGATCCGAGTATGTCGACCCCCCAGACCGAGGGAATGGTTTGAAGCGCGTATGCTGGCTGATGAACTTTGCGAGCATGAAACTGGCATGCTCGGCAAGAGATCACAATCGAGCAGGCATCGGCTAAGGCCGTTGGCCAATAATAGCCCAATCGGAAGGCCTTGCTCACCAATGTTCTAAAAGACGAGTGAGTTTCGCACATTCCTTCATGGATATCTCTAAGAAGGTATTTGCCTTCTTGAGAGATGCACTTGGAGAGAACTCCTAGTGCCCCTTTACGGTATATGAGGCCCTCGATTAGCTTGTATGGAGAGGATCACCTTATAAGCCGGGAACATTCGGCTTCTTCCTCGGGCAGTGTCCCATGTGCAATGTATTGGACGAATGGCGTCATCCAATTTGCACCGTGCTCGAGAAGAGCGACGTTACCGCATGCCTCTGATGCCTCCTCTACAGAGGGAATGGAGGGCTTGTGTGAGTGCTCGACGAGCACTCCTGCGGGAGCAGGAATTTGGGAGGAACCGACCTTGGAGAGATGATCGGCCATGGAATTATCCTTCATGGGGATGTAGAGTGCTTCGAAGTTCTTGAAGTACCTCTCCATCTTCCTAACTTCAACCAGGTAAAGCGCCATTGAGTTATCGGAACACTAATACTCCTTGTTGACCTGATTGACGACCAACTGTGAATCGCCCTTTACCGTAATACATTGGACCCCGAGCGCTTTGCATGCTCGTAGCCCTGCCAAGAAGCCTTCGTATTCCGCCATGCTCGTAGCCCTACCAAGAGGCCTTCGTATTCTGTCGCATTGTTGTTTGCAGCGAAATGTAACTGAATGGCATACTAGAGTTGTTCTCTTTGTGGAGAGACTAAGACAACTCCAGCCCCCCGAGCGTTCGTACGCTCGAGACCCATCAAAGTACATGGTCCAGCGATCCTCTTCAGGTCTATGAAGCTCGGCAGCAGGTGACGCGGGATTCGTCCACTCTGCTACGAAGTCTGCCAAGGCTTGGATTTGATCGCAGTACGGGCTGAGAATTCAATCTCGAATTCAACAAGCCTCATGGCCCACTTCGCTATTCGGCCACTGGCGTCTTGATTTCTTAGGATCTCCCTAAGCGGAAAGTTGGTCGGGACCACAATTCTGTTGGCTTGGAAGTAGTGTCGTAGTTTCTTGGAGGCTACGAGCAACGAGTACAGAAGCTTCTGAACCTCAGGGTAAAACTCCTTTGGTCCGTGCAAGACTTCACTGACGTAGTAGATTGGTTGCTGCACTTCATCCCTTTCCACCGTCAAGACGGCGCTTACTGCTTGCGGTGTTGCCGCCAAGTACAACAGTAAGACTTCCCCCGATCTTGGTATGGTTAAGATTGGTGGTTTGGACCGATACTGTTTCAACTCTTCGAAAGAGCGGTTTGCTTCCTCCGTCCAAGCGAATCCATCGTGCTTGCGGAGCGCCTTGAAGAAAGGCAACCCTCGCTCGCCTAGCCGGGAAATGAAACGACTTAAAGCCGCCATTCGTCCGGTCAAGGCCTAGACCTCCCTCACGTAGGTAGGTGGTCGCATGTTCTCGATGGCTTCAATCTTTTCCGGGTTTGCCCTGATGCCTTGTGGTCCGACTATATAGCCAAGCACTTTACCTGCTATTACACCGAATACATATTTTTCTGGATTGAGTTTTATTCAATGTCTGTTGAGGTTACAAAAGGTCTCCTTGAGGTTGGAAACTTGACCCGAGGCGAGCTTGCTCTTAACTACTATGTCATCCACATAGACCTCCAAGTTACGATCTATTTGTTCCGAGAAGGTTTTCTGCATAAGACGCTGGAAAGTTGCTCTAGCATTCCTAGACCGAAACAAATGGTCGTGTAGCAGAAGGTACCAAACGGTGTAATGAAGGATCTCTTCTGTCCATCTTCAGGTGATATGCCGATCGGATGGTAACCCGAATAAGCATCCAGAAAGCTCATCACTTGGGACTCCGCTGTCGCATCGACCAATTGGTCTATGTGAGGTAACGGGAAATTGTCGTTGGGACAGGCGGCGTTCAAGCCCGTGTGGTCGACGCACATGCGCCATTTGCCCCCCTTCTTCTTGACAATGACTGGATTTGCTAGCCATTCCGAATGGTCAAACTCTCGGATGAAGCCGGCCTTGAGGAGCTTGTCGAGTTCTTCTCGGATGATCGCTTGTTTTTCCGAGGAGAACAGTCTCAGCTTTTGCCGCACTGGTTTCTTATCAAGCCGAACCGCTAGTCTGTGCTCAATGACCTCCCTTGGGACTCCGGGCATGTCGGATGGCTCCCAAGCGAACACATCTGCATTCTTCCGGAGGAAGGTCACGAGCTCGAGTTCCTATTTAGGGTTTAAGGAAGATCATAAATGTATGACCTTGGTCGGGTCGCGTCGTTCAACAGGACCGCTTTGGTCTCTCCTCCGGGCTGGAGGGCAACTTTTGGTCAGGAATTCTTCGGCTCTTGGTCGGGTCCACGACGAGGCAGTCGCCCAACCATGTCTAGCGCCCTCTCGTCACAATTCAAGGCCGCCTTTTGACTCCCTTTCACGGTAATCACACCGCCGGGACCAGGAATTTTTAGGCACTGATACCCATGATGGGTTACGGCCATGAACTTGGCAAGGGCCAGCCTGCCAAGGATGGCATTGTAGGCCGACTCGAAATCGACCACCTCAAAGGTGATCATCTCGGTCCGGAAATTGCTCGGACCTCCGAACATCACGGGCAGGACAATTTGACCAAGCGGCTTGGTAGAAGTGCCCGGAACTATCCCATAGAAAGGGATTACTATGCTCTTGATTTTGGACAGAGGGACTTGCATCTCGTCCAGAACCTTGGCGGATATGAGATCCAATGAGCTCCCGCAGTCGATGAGCACCCGACCTACCATAGTGTTGCTGATGGTCGGATTCACGACCATCGGGAGCCTCTGAGGCTTTGTCATTCCAAGGGCACAATCATCCTTAGAGAAAGTGAAGGGTAGCTCAGACCACTTGAGCTGCTGTACGGGAGGCTTGACTTGGGTGACATGATGCACCTCTCGCGCTGCCTCCTTCAAATCCCGATGAGACTTATAAGCCGAGGAGCCCCCGAATATCACTGCAATGTGATTGCGAGGTTCCTGGTAATCCATGTCTTCGTCGGCGGCGGCGGGCTACTTGCCCTTGCTATTTTCGCCTTGCTCCGGAAGTGTGGGCATGAGACCCTTGCCGTTGTAGAACTGTTCCAGATGGAAGGTCCAGGTCCGGCAATTGCGAAGGTCGTGTCCGTACGCTTGGCGGAGCGGGCAGAAATGATTGCTCGGCTGAGCACATTGGTCGCTGCGATTCTGGTCGTTGCGACGCTGAGGTGGTCGGCCCCTGCCTATTGCACCGAAATTTTTACGCGTCTGCGGTTGCGGAGCCTGCTGCTGACGCTGCTCGACGGCTGCGACCATATTTGGCGCAGAGGGCTTCTTTTTCTTGATCTTCTTTTCCACTGAACTCATGTTCCTCTTGCTCGTGGAGCCTTCTAAACCAGGTTGAGGTGGGAGCTTACCCTCGTCTAGCATCTTCCACTGGACTGCCTCATCGGCATTGGCATACCGATCGGCCATGTGGAATAGCTCGTTGGCCATAAGATCAGGATGAATTTCCAGATCCTATGTAAAACGAATATCTCGGACCCCGAACTTGAAAGCTCGGACAACTGCTTCGTCCGAAACGTTCCGGATTGAGTTTCGCACTTG
This sequence comes from Rhipidocladum racemiflorum, assembly GCA_036346355.1. NCBI lineage: Eukaryota > Viridiplantae > Streptophyta > Magnoliopsida > Poales > Poaceae > Rhipidocladum > Rhipidocladum racemiflorum. The sequence goes on along the minus strand of CM070581.1, from coordinate 55,857,637 downwards.
GATGAACCGTTGGACGAACTGACGCAGAGACTCACCCTCCGTTTGGATCAAGCACTCAAGGTCGTGCTCTTTGCCAGGACGGATGTAGCAGCTCTGAAAGTTCGCCTTGAGCGCATTGCTCAGCTGCCTCCAGGACCGAATTGACCCTTCCTTTTGATTAAAGAGCCAAGTCCGAGCAGCTCCATCTAGCATTGTAGGTAAGAAGTTTGCCACGACTCCCTCGTTATCTCCAGCGGCCACGATGGCAGTAGTGTAGATGGAAAGAAATTCATCCGGGTTCTGCGTCCCATTGAACCTTTCGATGTGACCGGGCTTGAACTTGCTCGGCCACGAGACGTGTCGAAGAGGTGCCGCAAAGGCTCAACACCTGAAAACTGGTGCATCGCGGCGGTCTTTTCGATCGCAATGATCGTAACTATCATCATTATACTGACCTCCAACTTGCGGGCCGAGACAAGAGAAAACTTCTCAAGGTCGGCGCGAGGGGGATCGATCTGAAGTAGAACATTCGGTACGCCCTTGGCCGTGCCAGGCATAACTTTGATCTCGCGAGCTTGCTCGGGAATCGCTCCGAGTAGCGATCGTGCCCCCCCTTTTCTCGAACGTGGTTCCGAGAATCACTGTGATGGGAGCGAACAGGAGTGTGACGGTGACGTTCCTGGGAAATGCTCCGGGATTTCCTACCGCGAGATGCCTTCGATGCTTTCATATCGGCAACAATCTTTTCTAGATCATCAGCCACAACCGCACCCATAGCTTCCAGATCCACCTGCTCGGGGAACTCCCTAAGGTTGCGCACGACCGTGGCCAAAGCTTGCAGCCGTTCCCCGCTTGGAGGAACAAGAGGTGATGAGCTTGGCCGGCGATTGCGCACGTGCTCCGACGTACCACACTCGCAGAAACTCTCACGAGCATTGGCGTCAACCCTAGTACTAGGATTTCCACGAGCTTGACGGCGTATGCTCGCCAAGGTCCTGTTTAAGTATGTTTCCAGGTGGTTCTTGGCTGCTTCATAGCGGTGATGACGGGCAGCTCCCGAGGATTCAGCCAGGGGTTTTCCTCTTCTCCCGCCATGTTGACGTCACGAGAGCGCGAGGATCGTGAAGGTGACATCATGGTGTCCCCACGCGATGCAGTCTCATAATCGGGCTCGAAATGATCCGGGATATCCAAATCATCGTAGAGTCTGTCGTACTCCTCATCATCTGTGAAGGCATCGCGCTGAGAGCGAAGGTATTACTCTCGCGCTGCAGCCACCGGGGAAAGGCTCCCAGGTTCGATGTGATCCTCCGGATCAGTGATGTCGGCCACACCTTTGTCGTCATAGTACAAGTCTTCATCCTCGGCGTCACTGAAAGCACAGAGGCCCCGAGCATTCTGAGAATTAGGCATCTCCAGGGATTATTCACGAAAGGAACTATCTGATCCCCACGGACAACGCCAGCTGTCGACGATTGGGGAACGGGCCCCCGCCGAGCTTACTTGTTGATTGAGGGATCAACACGGTCCCCTTTTCGATGAAGGGATTGCGTTTGGAGGATGCTCGATTGGTTTCAAACACTCGGGAGGATGACACAAGGGTTTATACTGGTTCGGGCCTCTCACTGAGGAGATAATAACCCTACTCCAGTGGACGTGGTATTGCTCGTTGTTTCAAATGATGTTTTGTGAGTCTAGCTTTCCCGATTGTGTTTCTTTCTCCCTTCGTCACCCCCCCCAATTACATGCACAGGGGGTATTTATAGCTTACCAGAATATCTAGCCTAATTACAGCTGAAGAACGAGCATTTGACTACGTCGGACATGGTTGTAACCGAAGCCTTGATTTACGCCACGCTCCCATCGTGGGCGTAACGGAACCTAATCACGCTCATTCGAGCGTAACTGCCGAACACGATCTTCCGACCATACGTCTTGCGAGCGAGCCTGGGCCGGGCGTGTTTGGTCCTGGCCGAGCATGCATGCTCGGGCCTTGAGTACAGGTGCTCGAGGCCGAGCGTCAAGCCTGAGCTGATCGGACGGACCAACCAGTCACCACATGCTCGTGAGTAATCCTCGATGATATCATCCGAGGGTACGCATGGTCGGTCGAAACCGGCTACCGGGGCACTATGCAAGGTTATTAAAATGTAAAACGAGAACGAAACGACCCACCCCCTTTTTAACTTTTAAACGTTTAAACGAACGCTGAAACGTAGTTTTAGGCACCATTGTAAAACGAATATGAGAGCAAAGATATATCACATATGTACCTTGATTTTGTAGTCTTTTTCCATATAATTTGAGGCCATATGCCATGCATCTTTCTCCCATGTATCCATTTTATCACTCAATCAATAGACAGAGAGGGGGAGCCGAGAGAGCCGAGAGAGAGAGAGAGGGGGAGCAGAGAGACAGAGAGGGGGAGCCGAGAGAGACACAGAGGGGGAGTAGAGAGACAGAGAGGGGGAGCCGAGAGAGACAGAGAGGGGGAGCCGAGAGAGAGAGACAGAGAGGGGGCACAAAGAGAGACAGAGAGGGCAACCTTGCGGGCGACGACGGCAGGCGACCTTGCGGGCGCAGGCGACGACGAAGCCCGCGACGCTTTGCAAAGCGATGACGGAGCCCACTGGCGAGGGCGATGACGGCCGAGCCAGCGGCGCATGGCGACGACGGCCCGCGACACTTGCAAAGCGCGCTGGCGGACGCTGGCGCGGCTACCGCTAGGGTTAACTTCGCTGCTTCTCCGCCTCCACTGCTTCTCCCGATACCTCTCCAGTCTCCAGTCCACTGATGGCTAGGGTTAGCTTCTTCCGATTCGGCGTCCTTCTCCAAGTAAGCCACCCCTCACTAATTTCAGACCAGAAAACGATCTAGAACGCCCGTTTTGTCCGAATCGGACGTTCTAGACGTTTTCACGTCGTTCCACGGACGTTCCAGAACGTTCTACTCGCCGTCGCCAGAACGCTCGGACGTTCCAAAGCTGCGGCACGTTCTCTCATTTACACGACGTTTAAACGTCGTTTTCACGACGTTCTAATAACCATGGCACTATGGTAATTATGGAATTTATCCAATCCCCAACAATACTAAATATATTGAGGCGAGGCTGAAAATGACCAAAGCAAAGACATTTTTATAACAGTAATTTTCCTCATTAACACCAAAATTGCGTTCAGAGCACAGTTTTTGGCAATGAGGAATATTGAAACGAACTACTAAGAAGGTAACATGGTTTTAAGCCATATATATCAACACAAAAAGAACTTTTACAATTTAGCATATTATGGATATGCTTGATGCTACGCAGCGATAGACAGCATATGGCATTACTAATTAAGAAAGAATCACATATTTATCACTACCAAGACTACTACAGGTGAACATAGTAGAACACAACGAAAAAGGCAAAATTACAAGAATTATGTTTTAGATTATAAGCAAGCATCATGACTTGACAATTAACATGGACCCAGTCATTGAATTTTTTTATAAAAAAATATATTTTCTTAAATAATTTTACAAAAATAATACCCCAAAAATTACAAAAATATACCTCTGTCGTCATTTCATTTGACAACAGAGCTTCCGTCGCCAATTCAATTGGCAACAGATGTATGTTTTGTCGCTGATTGAATTGGCCGACATATTGTTTTGTCGTGGATTCATTTGGCCAACAAGGCTAAGGCTTATGTCACCCTGTCGTAAATTCATTTGGCGACAAAAGGCGTATCGCTAATTCATTTGGTGACAGATCTTCTATCACCAATTAAATTGGTGATAAATCTTCTATCGCCAATTGAAATAGCCACAGAGGTATATTTTTGTAATTTTTGAGGTATTTGTTTGCACCAAAATTCGGCATATTTGGAAGAATTCAGCGAATATGGAAGGATTTGCACGATAAGGCGCAAAAGAGTCCAGAAGGGGTAAGCCACCAGTCGTTTTGACAACAAAAGGATATTTTTGGAAATCAAGCCGACTCGGATTGCTTACCGTATCCAAACAGGACTCGGGTCGGCTAACGCTGCGGGAAGAATAGGAGTCCGTTTAAGAGACGATGCTTTGTCGTATCAATGCAGGACTCGAATCGGCCAATGGGTATAAATGCAAGCCCAAACCAACGAAGACAGGACGAATCAATCAACACACATACAATCTTTACACTTTTATTTTTTCTAGTTTCTTGTAGCAATCTTTCCTCTGTAAGCCGTTGAGATCAATAAAGAGTTGCGCATCGCCAATTTGTTGTTCTCGTCGACTTGTCTCCAAGTTTGATCTGCTTTGCTTGTTGCGCATCGCCTTTCAAAGCCGATCTACCTTTACCCCTTGGATTAGCCCTAATAAGCTAATCTAGTTATCCCCATATCGGTCTATAGCCGATCGGAGTCAAGCCGATAATTTCGTTATCGGCTTGTTGTGCTTACAAATTCATTACCTTGTCGATTGCAGATCAAATCGACTGGCACGCTTTGCAAACCAGCGTTTGTCTTGTGTGTTTGAGGCTAGAAACCCTACTTCACGTTTTTAGCGCGAACATATTTTGGCACACCCGGTGGGACATAAGAAAATCAACCATGGCATCGACCGGAAAATCGACAGCGACTACCGATGTCAATCAAGATGCAATAATCGCGCCCACATTGGCCGATTTAACGCCCGAACAGCAAAAAGAAATTGAAGATCGAAAGGCAGCGTTGGAAGAGGTGATGCTGAAGTGCTTTCACAAGACACGGCGGGGGTCACCCAAAAGACTGCACTCCCAACTATCAGTCCTATCGGCGATCTCCCTACTGATTCGGTAAGCCAATATACGCCTGCTCAAGCTGATTTGTCCAGTATGATCGAGCAATCTGTACATCATGCGCTAATCAATCAGTCATCGGTTCTAGTCACTACGTTAAAGCCGATGATTGAGAATAGCGTTAAAACAATTGCTCAAGAGTTGGCGGTATCTGGGAGTCTGTTAGATCCGTTACAATCCCTTCCGATGTACCAAGTATACTCAGTACCGCCAAGTACCAACACAGTAAATACGTCGGCTCCAACACCCTCAATGATGCCGACCCAACCTACTATATTAAAGCCTAGCACTCGTGTGGGCAGAGTTACACATTACCACGCGCACACTGATGGGGCAAAGATAAACACAACTAACCTACCCGATGCACCATTGACTAGTACGTACGTCCAATCGGCTTCTCGGCCGATTGAAACAGACAAGTTTTCCCAATCCCAAGGGTCTATGCCGAGGAACCAAGCAACGCACAAAGTAGTATCATACACAGAACCATTCATACCTATACCTGAGGTGTCGGCCGTAAGGAACAACGGTTACGATCAATTACCTAGGCATCAAGCGATGCAGTTCTGCCGACAGCCCGAGTTTGCACTCGGGGGGCAGGACGCGAACTATGGTAATTGGCAGGGCCCCGTAGCACCACAAGACGATAATGTTAATTGGGCTGAACAAATTGTTGTTGTATTGAGGGAACAATTTGGTTTGCAACCCAAGGGGAGGGTAATCGGCTATAGAAAACCATATCCTGATTACATCGATCGCATGGCCTACCCACATAATTATAGGATACCAGATTTTGCCAAATTTTCAGGTGATGATTCTGTAAACACTCTTGAGCACGGCGGACGATTCATCGCTCAATGCGGTGAAGCAGCTCAGTCCGATGGGTTAAAGATCAGGTTGTTCCCATTATCCTTATCAGGAACAGCTTTCACCTGGTTCACCAACTTGCCCCCAAATTCGGTCCACATCTGGAACGATTTGGAAAGCCGATTTCACGAGTATTTCTTTTCCGGAACCACTAAACTTAGGATCTCAGACTTAAGCTCGGTCCGGTAGAAATACGGCGAACCGGTCGCCGATTACATTCGAAGGTTTAGGAATGTGCGAAATAGATGCTTTAGCGTCACATTGCCCGATGACCAGTTGGCAGATTTAGCTTTGCAAGGATTAACCTCGACATTGAAGGAGAAATTTGCAGGGCAAGAATTCTCCGATTTAGGCCAACTACTTCATCGAGTATCGGCACAAGAAAGCCGATATACAGATAATAAAGGATTCAAAGATAAATTTAGGATGAATAATAATGAAAAAGCTAAAATAAATATGGTTGAATATAGTTCAAGCGATACATCTGAAGATGAAAAAGCATAAGTAAATATAGCCGAGTGGACTAAGGGTCCCAAAAAGTCACTCGTTTGCTCTTGGCTTAAGCTGACAAAGAATAAAGCAGAGATTAAATATTCCTTCGATGTGTCAAAATGCGATCGGATATTCGACTTACTGTTGCAGGAAAAACTTATAAAGTTGCCAGAAGAACATGTCATTCCATCGGCTGATGAGATCAAAAATCGAAGATATTGTAAGTGGCATCATTCTTTTTCGCATAACACTAATGATTGTAATATTTTTCAACAATAGATTCAATCGGCTATTGCTGATGGGCGATTGAAGTTTGCGGATGAGTCGGCTATGCACGAGAGATCCCCTCCAAGGAGACAAGCTATCAGGCCTAAGCCAACTTTCTCACAGTTACTTGAGAAGTATGAAAGGATAAGTTATCGGCAAAAGCGACATACCCATCGGCCGGTTAACTCCTATCGGCCAAAAAATGAGGAAGAAGCCCATTGGCAATGTCCCTTTTGGCAGTTTTGCTGGGAAAGAAGGATGACCTTACCCACAGCACGGTCATGTCCCATGCAACACCCAATTAGGGGTTGGCCAAGACAATCGGTTAAGGATAGGTTGTCCCGGCCAGTACACGACCGATTGGGATCGGGAAACAAAAAGCCGGTCCATGAAAGACTATCGATGCCAGAACACGGCGAATCTTCTGAGGCACCAAAGGCGCCGATTTCCAACACCACCTCCAAGACAGAATCTAGCAGCAAGATAGGCGATCTGGCTGGAAAAATCCAAAAGCCGATCAAGCCTAAACCAAGATGGTGCCCCTCAGGCCTCAGCAAATCGCAACGCAGGCGTCTTCAACGGCTGAAGACACGGGAAAAGAGGGAGGCCGAAGAAGAAAAAGAAAGAGATCGGATTTTCAACGAACTACGGCCAATACCAGTCATGAGGTAAGAGTGGAGGAAGAAGGATCAAGCCGATGATGAGTCCAATCAATCGGTTGATTCCGGATCGCCAGTGATCAGGGATGACACTCCGCCAATGGATATCAACATGGTATTCACGTTACCAGCCGAATTCAAGACTGAGGCTGAATCGGCTAAGGAAGCGTTTGCTCAGCTATGCTTTGGCGCATGGGATGCCGTGTTTGAAAAACCGCAGGACATGCATTGGCATTTAAAGCCGTTGTATCTTAAAGGATATATCAATGGCCGACCGATATCAAGGATGTTGGTCGACGGTGGAGCAACAGTAAACCTAATGCCTTTAAGCACCTTCAAGAAGATGGGTAAAGCCGATGAGGATCTGATCAAGACTAACATGGTCTTGAATGATTTCACAGGCGATCCCACTGAGGCAAAAGGTGTGATGGTAGCAGAGCTAACATTCGGCAGCAAAACTTTGCCGACTGCATTTTTCGTGATAGAGGCCAAAGGCAATTATAGCGTGCTCCTCGGGCGAGACTGAATTCACGCTAATTGCTGCATCCCATCAACTATGCATCAAAAACTTGTACAATGGAATGATGATGAAGTTGAAGTTGTGTCGGCCGATACATCGGCTCATATCGCCATGGCCAGTTCAGATGCCAATTGGCCGCACGAAGAAGCTGAGTGCATATCGGGTAAGGTTTTGGACGATTGCGATTTTATTTGCATCGGGAAATCGGGTTTAAGACCGATCAGTGTCAAGCCTGACACGTTTGATCGGGCAAATGAAGTGGTGAGAAGATGGAGTCCAAAACAGTAGCAAAATTGCAAGACAAGATGCGGAGCTATCGGCAAGAAGAGGAATACGAGGAAGCTATCAAAGATTTTGAAGAAGAAAGGCGGGGACAAGGTTTCACCTCTGCCGATTTGCTCGAGGAGGTAATTTCAAGTTTCTAGGAGCAAAGAAGGCAAAGGAGACCAAGTCCATTAGTGCTATGCTCCGACCAACACCCGTAGAGGTTGTAGAGCAAAGACATGCCAAGGGGGTTGCTCAAACTAGCATTAAGTCCCACATGAGGACAAAGAAAGAAAGGCATGTCGTCAACCTAGAGATAGCCAAGTTCTTCTATGAGTACCTTTGAATTTGTAAGTCAAGTTGATTAAGCATTCAATTTTAACTCCTCATTTTGTAGCTTCTTTGTGTTCATTCATTATCAATTTCAGCAAGACATTTATTCATTTTGTTTGATTTGGTTGCCATTGCCATGTGTAGATCCATACCAAGAAAAGGAGCCGGTTACAGCACAAAAAATTGAATGATTTAGTCTATGTTGCATACAACCGGAAGATGACAAGTAGGTTTCAAAAGCGGTGTGAGGAAGGGGCAAAAGCTATGACCCCTTGGTTATAGAAGAGTTTGATTGGAACAATGAATGGGTTGACCGAACCACCTCAAGGTGGACATGGGTGTGAATGTGACCTTACATGAGACCATGTTGATGAAGCCGTTGGTGCATTACGTGAGCTTCGTGGTCACAATGTTCCTAGGAGAGCTAATGTTGAGCCTATGACCTACACTCGGCATGTAAGTTCTAAGATCTAAACCAAGGGTGGTTAAAGAAGAGCAAGCACACTCGGTTTCGGGCAATGAACAGGAAGAGGAAGAAGAGGAACCACACTTGGAATTGGGCAATGAAGAGGAAGAGGAAGAAGAGATCATGCTTGATGACAACGATGTGGATGATTATGGCGAAGATCCAACCAATGCTATAGAAGATGGTGAATGAGAGAACATACTAACAATTTAGATTATTTTGAGATGGATGACTTTTGAAAGATGAGAAAGTTGGACTTATGCTATGCCATTAGGCATTAGACTCTAAGCTTGTGAACTTATGTTGGTTGTCACTCATTATTCATGTAATCGTATATTTAATTCACGGTTCTTCACTTCATTGGTGTCCCATTTTCATATAGTTTGTTGCTTGAGAGAGAAAAAGAGGGGAGATTTCAACAAGGTATGTCATTAATCCATATTTACTCAATTAGTTGGAATATGAATTATTGTAATGTTTTGTAACAAGCTATATGTTGGAACTTGCAAGTGGGATGGGTGGTACATGGGAGAAGATAAATTGGAAGGAGAATGGGTGCTACATGGGCTTAAGGACCGGTAATATCAAGGTATGAATTACCTACAAAATTGCTGATTTAATTTGCTGCTATACTAGGTTAGGATTTCTGAATGGGTCGCCTCGCAGCGTGCCTTAAGTTCTTTGGCGGTAAATAGGTGGTGAGTCACCTCGCCTCGCCTTATCGCTTGAATAACCATGGTGAGATATATTAGATCGCTACGTTATTTTCACAACTATTAAGGAGGGAGCCTCAAAAAAAAAGATGATAACTTACTCAGCTGCTAAAAGCTCATCTGTCTAACCACCAACGAAGATCTCCTGGTGGTTAAAATCACCAGTTCTGAATGCAACCTGCAAGAGGAGATAAAGTTATCACACATACAACGCAGAAAGAACAAAACATATGAAACAAGAAGTTAGTTAATGTATAGTGGGGGTTTTCTTTGTAGATGCAAATCATAAGAAAATGATGGATATCTAGGAATCCAAACAACATTGGAAATACAAAAGACATCTATAATAGTAAAAAGGGGCAATTTTCTGAGTAAGAATACAAAGATACCACAAGTTGGAAAATAAAATCGATGTGTCACTGACATGTGGCTAGGCCTGTGCAAAATATAACCGAACCGAGCAAACCGTACCAAATAAACCGAACCGAACCGGTCAACTCGGTTTGACCGGTTTTCGATTTTCGGTTCGGTTTTTGAAAATTAGTTATTTTCAGTTTTCGGTTTGTTCGGTAGAAACCGGTAAAAACCGAAAAAAAAACCGAAGCTTTGGGCTGGCTGGCCGCTCCCGCTTGGCGCTGGCGCAGCCACTGCTGCGCTGGGCTGCGGCTGCTGCTGCATGCATGTGTGAATGCATGTGTGAAGGCATGTGCTGGGCTGCTCCTGCATGCCGCATGCGCTGGGAGTGGGCTGCTGCTGCCTGCATGCGTGTGTGACCGAGCCTGCCTGCACTAGACTTCTAGACCACTAGTGCAGAGTTCATTGCATACATGCATGTCCAAAATTATACCAAATTTGCTACAATTTTTGAAGCTAAGCACTTTTACGGACTCGTTATATAGTTCACAATTCGTCGATTTGCGTCAACTTTGGTAAATATGGGATTTACCAATACCGAACCGAAATAAATTGGTATTTACCGGTACCGAACCGTATTTTAAAAAATACCGTATTTACCGAACTAATAATACCATATTTACCGAATATACCGTACAAACCGAACCGAAAAAACCGAACGCACAGCCCTACATATGGCCCCATGGCCCACCTGTCATCCTCACATTGGATGCTATTTTCTAATTTGTACATCATTGCAATGTTACTAAGCAAACTTTCTGAAGTGAAAAGATTTCCAAGATATTCAAGTGGACATCACCAGATGTAAAAAAGGTATTTCCTATCTGCAGAATAAGTTGTCCACAATATTACAACCAATCTTGGGTATGCTATCAGACTTCTGTCATACAGGATAGCTAGCAAATTTATCTTCTCAAGGTCACACATGGCAATACAGCGGTCCAAACAAGGCAAAAATTGCAGGTAGCTTGTGACTGATCACCCTATTGAGGCGCTTAATATAACAACAAAAGAATGAAAATACAGAGCATAATAGCCTGTGCCGCAGCAAACAATGAATCTGCTAGGAACTCAGTAGGCATAGGTTCATACTTCATACCACCTGTATCATTACATATTTTTGAAGAAAAACATGAAACGCATAGATCGGATAAAACAACCAGAACCTATTCAGCAAAAGGGACCATAGCCCAAAAGGGTCAACATTGTATATTAACTAGGCATTCTTCCACAAGAAATGGTACAGGAATTAGGAAACAAGCAACAAAAAGCAGAATTAGTCCCCCCAAGTCCTAAACAAACAACACATATGCAAGTTGGGCGCCAAAGCAACACTCTAAAGCAAAATCGCCACCGCTTGTGGGTTGTGAGCCATGAGCCGTGGCACATTACAGAAGCTTCCTTGTTCTAGAAGGCTCTAACAACCACACGCATCAATGAGGAACCCCACTAGCTAAAGCAGGATAACTCCAAGGGGAAGATCCCGCATCTCGAACGTTAGAAAAGATCCCGCCTTCCAAAGACCGTATAGACACGCGGTAACCTGCTAGAAGCTTCCAGAACCGTCTGACCCAAGGAATTCATACACGCTCCCTCCGTACAACATTTGAGCCAGAACAATTGCGATTTGCGAGACACTATACGAAGTGAAATGTCAAATTCTGGAACTCTCCAGAGGCCACGTAGCGGAGCGAAACCCAACACGCAATAGGGGGAACGGATAGCAATCTCCAGACCGCCGCGGCTAGCGACGGCGAGAGGCTTCAAGTTCCAGACGAGAGGGAAGGAGGGGCCCGTACCTGCGCGGACTTGGGCCCATACTTGAAGCGTCCCCTGGAGCTGCTTCCTCCGCCCGCCTGCGCCTGCACTGCCTGCCACGGCTGAAACCACGCCGCCCTTGCCGCCGACGGCTGCGGGGGCGGGGGCGGAGGCGATGCCGTTGCCGGGGGCCATGGCGGAGGATGAGGGCTTGCCAGAGGCGGTGCGTGTGATGCCGGAGAACCAGGACGTGGTGAAGTCTGGCGAGGTCATGGCGGCCGCCGGCGGGGTCACCGCGAGCGCATCACGGGATCGGGAGGGGCGGGTATACGACGACTTTCCCGATTTGGGAGGATACGGGGTTGGGCAGAGCTGGGCGTTGGTATGGCGTCCCGCGCCGGGCCGGCACCGAAAGGCGAGCGGGCTGGGCTGAGCCGGGCCGGAGAGGTTTTACCGGGCCCAGTCCGGCAGGAAAGCACGATGGGCCAAAGTTGGGCCGGGTCGATTTGGACCTGTCTCCACAACTAGCTACAAGCATTCGGACCAGTGTTAGTAGTATGAGTAGTACAAATCAGTAAAATGGATCAATGAACAGTAAAAATGACAATAAATATTTGGGTAGAATGAAAAACTTTATTGATATTTACATATACAAAATTACTATTTCATTAAAAACCTAACGTACTGAAAAGAGAACAACCACGCGCCCCCATCGGCCTCCGGGCCACCCTCGGACTGGGCCGCCCGACAGGCCCTATTCCTAGGCCCGGCTCGGCGTCTCGGGTCGGGCCGTGCCCGTACTTGGGCCGTGCCGGGCCGGCCGGGCCTTGGACCGCCCGTGAAAAGCCCAGCCCGTCGCCCAGGTCAAGGGTTGGAACGTTAAAAATCGTTGTTTATTAAGAGTACATCACTCATTGCTACCTCTATAGCTTAAAACACCGGTAATTATATTGACTAGTAGGATCAAGCATTACGCCAAAATTTGGTTCGGGAAAAACAGTAGAACGACCTCAATTTAATTTTGATTTTTCAGAGGTTTTGTTTCAAAAATGAGTTGGCTAGGAGTCATCAGTGAATTTGTAGGACCATATAGTCTTTTTACAAAAAAAAAATGGTAAAGAGCCCATCAACGAATTTGCGGAAACAAGGCTTTTTTGCAAAAAAAAAAAAATCAGTGTATGGACATGTCCGTGATTTCGAGATTACCAGAGGGCTTTTTCAAAAACAGGTTGGCTAGGTGTCGTCGGTGGATTTCGGAACCACGGGTCATTTTTGCAAAAAAATCAGTGGAGGATCCGTTTGTGAATCTGCGAAATCTCATGATTTTTTGAGAAAAAAAATGGTAGAGAACCTCAACATAATTTTAGTTTTGTCGTGGGGTTTTTAAAAATGGGCTAGCTAGTAGCTATCGGTGAATTTATACAACTACAGTGTAATTTTTTGCAAAAAGAAAAATGCAAGACTTATTCGTGAATCTACAGAAATATAGGTCCTTTTTGCAGAAAAAAGGTAGAAGGACATGTCCGTGATTTTGAAATTCCCGAGGGCGTTTTTGAGAGAAAAAAAATGGTGATGTGGAGAGCCTCATCTCGCGTGATTTTCTTGGGACATAAGAGATAGTATATATTTGCATAATATGGTTGATCTTGCAATCTGTTGCACTTTGTATTGAGCATTTTTCTCTAACTAGAATCGGTTTGTAAATACAATAGCCCAGATCGAAATGTTCATTGTAGTAGCCTTGTTGATAAAATATTTAGCCAAAATAGTCTCGAGACGATATAATTAGCAAAAATAGCCTCATGCAGCGGACCTAGAGCGCTACAGCTGACTTGCAGCGAACGGGAGGCGCTGCAAGCAGCTTGTAATGTCTCCACTCCACTGCAAGCTTTTTTTTTGCTTTCAGTTGTTTTTTTTAAAAGCTTGTAGTGCATTCACTTCACTGCAAGCCTTTTTCTTTTTCTTTTTTTTGCTTTTGGTTGTTTTTTATTTTCTGAAATAGAGCAAATATTTTTTTATAATTTTTTAAAAAGGGTAGGGGAAAAATAGAGCGAAACAAAATGAATATAGTTGGTTAAACATGTCATGGCATATCAAGATCTAGCTTTCAATCTTGCACACATATGTAAACGAGAAACTTTCACCTGAGATAACCATGCAAATGGTAGTGCAACAAGAGTTTTACATAACAATACAAAACAGAAAAGCACACGTCACAGTGAAGTAACTCTTTCCTCCTAGTAAAAGGCGCACAACAAATTTTAGTTTATCATGGAGCATCCGATGCAACTTGCACCAATCCAATGTGAGCGTGAAAACCACTACTTACAAACAAACAAGAAATCCACTATTCAAAGACAATCCGGCATGGTTGACGATTTGAGTTCGTTTAAGCAGGAGGATTGAGTTCGTTCACGTATCGACCTCTAAACGAGGTTATACCGGTTGGAGAGAAAAAAAAATAGCATCAACCTCCAAACAAGTTGAGTTCGTTTAACCAAATTTGTTGTGCGCTTTTCACTAGGAGGAAAGAGTTACTTCACTATGCTGTGTGCTTTTTTCCGTTTTGTATTGTCATGTAAAACTCCTGTTGCACTACCATTTACATGCTTATCTCAGGTGAAAATTTCTCGTTTACATATGGTGTGCAAGGTTGCAAGCCAGATCTTGATATACCATGATATGTCCAACCAGCTATATCCGCTTTTCATTTCACTTTATTTTTCCTTTATTTTTTTAAAAAAAAATATAAAAAAATATTTTCTATTTTTTCCTCTTTTTAAAATCAAAAAAATAAAAAAATAAAAAATAACAAAAAGTAAAAAAAATGGCTTGCAGTGGAGTGGATGCATTGCAAGCTTTAAAAAATAAAAAAAACAACTGAAAGCAAAAAAAAATGACTTGCAGGGGAGTGGAGACACTGCAGGCCGCTTGCAGCACCTCCCGTTCGTTGTAAGCCGGCTGCAGCGCTCCAGGTCCACTGCATGGGGCTATTTTTACTAATTATGTCATCACGAGACTATTTTTGTTAAATGTTTTGTCAGCAAGGCTACTACAGTGTACTTTTTGCCCGGATCTACAAAAAAAAACACTTTTTCTAAGGTTTTTTGAAAGAATGTTTTCTAAGACTTTTTTAAACAAATATTTTTTAAAAAAATTATATTAAAAAATTCTCTTTTTTATATTTTGTTAGATTCCCTCTTTTTATTAAAACTAACTGTCGGAGACTGGAAAATTCCTGTCCGGTCAACAGCACAGTCAACGAACCCCCAGCTTGAGCTCGACCCAGGAGCCCCTGGCCACATCGTTGGTCAGGCGCACCCGCTCGACCTCGAGCTGGAGAGCTAGGGGATGGCTCTCGTCCGAGGGGTCAAGCTCGGGCGGATTTCAATCAGATGCCCTCGTTGTTAGTTTCCAAGATCCGCAATTAGAGGAGTCAAGCCAAGCGTGGACAAGGATCACGGGTTAGTTACTATCCGTCTTTAGTGCACTCGAGGCCATGTTCCCGGAAATACCTCCCAGCCGTTTCCAGTAATGGCAATTGGGAGGCGACCACTGGAGCTTAAATAGCCAACCATAGGAGAGAGTGGCGGACTTAAGAGAAGTTAAAATCCACGAGCATCAGATTCAATGTGATTTAATTGATGAAATGCCTTGCTCAAATATCATTCCTTGCATTTCATCCAAAATTGATATGTCTACTTCTAGTATTGATATGCCTTTATGCTCTAATGATGTTGTTTCAAGTTCCTCTATGTCGTTAGATACTAATCTTGTTGTAACACCCCAAAATTTTGCTTTTCTTAAATTCATGTGTGATTTGGCACTTTGGTGAATTTTTGGAATTTTCTGGAATTTATTTGGATTTATTTGGAATTTATTTGAATTTATTCCATTTTGAAATAATTAAAGAATTAAACTTTGCAAATAAAATTTTGTTGGAAATATTTTATTTGAGTCCCAAATACCCTAAAATATTTTCCAGAATTTTTCTGGAATTTTTCTGAGTCTTTTGCTATTTTTAATGAATTAAATGAATTTCTGGGAATTATTTTAATTATTAAATCGCTTGAAAATCAAACCGAGTCGATTCTTGTTCATCCGGCCAGAGGCCAGGTCAGACTCGAGTTCGAGTCGACTCGGACGCCCGTCGCTCGGCACCGCCGACCAAACAGCTTCGCCTTGGCCGTTGAATCGAGATCCAGCGGTGCCAATCATCGTTCCCGATCCGAGCCGGAGGCAATTTGCCTTCGCCCGCGCCATGGCCAGGATGTTAGGGTTTGCGATTTTCGCGCGTCGAGGCCTATTAAAGCAACCAACTCCGCCGTTGTGTAGCCCTTTCCTGTCGCCCTATTTTGCCCTAGCTAATCGCCTTCGCAAGCCGCCGCCCGCTTGATCACAAGCGCTAAGCGTAGTTGTCTGGGTTTCCGTCTTGGGTTGGAACTTTTCGTCGCCGTCCGTTGTTTCTCCGTCGCGTTCAGACCGGTCGAGATCCTGAAGTGAGGCGCTCCGTAGGTCATCTTCGCCCTCGCCCGGATTCGCACCAGAGCGCTGGCGAAGGTCGTCTTCTTCGCCGTCTGCATCAAAGCCTCGCCCGCCAACGGGAACCGCAAGCTCCACCGGCCGTTTGATCAAGATCCGACCGCGGAGGTGAGTCCATGTCACTTTTCGTAGATTGCCTAGGGTCAATCTCAACCGTAGATTCCGGATCGGACGGTTCGCGGTTAGGTAAGCGTTACGATTTAGATATGTTCTAAATGCCGTTGGATCTAGAAGCAGGTGGCCTTGATCTCGCCACGAAGCGTGTAACCAAGATGACTTAAAGGAGATCTAAACCGTAGGATTGAGCGTGAACGGCCGAGATTGAGACACGTAGGTCATCGCGGTTGTCGTTAGAGTTGATAAGTAGCCAGATTCGATCGTGATCTTATGGATCGGCGTCGCCGCGTGTTGGCTACCGAGATGGCGCCACGTCATCCTCAAAACCCGTCGTCGCTTCACGCTGTGAAACGCGTGCCAGCGGCATCGCGGGGCCCGCATGTCGATGGACCGTCATCGCCGTCGCGCTCGAGTGTTACCATTTGGCGGGTGGGACCCACATGTCGGTGACACGTGGGCCGTGGACCAGGAGTCCACTGATGAACGGCCGAGCGTGGGCCGAGTCCATGGACCGGTGGCGTCGTGAACCAATCCAAAGGTCTTGCCACGTGTCCATCTTGACGCAATAATTAATTTCCGAAAAGAAAATGATTTATTCATTCGAAATAATGATTTCCATTTTGTTTCAAACTTCAAAGCGCTTATAACTTTTTTGCGTTTCAACTCGATTGAGTGATTCAAATTTCTAAATTTGTATAAAATTGAGATCTACCTAAATATGAATTTTATTTAATTTTTGGACTAAAGTTTTCTCTGTAAAATTATTTAATTGATTATTTAAACTTGAAATAATCATAACTTTTACGCGTCTTAACTCCAAATTTGGCGATTCCAGTTTCTAAAACTCATAAAATTATGTTCTCTCTGTTTATGGATTTTATTTGGATGTTTGGACACTTTTGCCTATTGTTTATTCGTGTATTTGCTATTTGCACGCTTTACGAGTAGGCGTTGAAGTCTGGGAAGGATTCGGAAGGAGAAGTATTGACTCAGGATCCAACTCAAGACCAAGAACAAGTACTTTTTGAAGGCAAGTTGTTGCTTTGACCATGTTGATCCTATTTTGAAATCTATTTTGATTTAACCTATTGCATGCTAAGTTCAAATAGAAAATACTTTATTTAAACATGGGGGATTAGATAAGTACCAATTTGCTGTATGACACCTTGATTATTTAAGTATGTGCCATGACCCCTTGTCACCCTAGTTGTGGATTACTAGTTGGACATTATTAAACTGCCAACATGGGTTTAGAAGCGTTGTAGTATCGCTTGGAGCACGCTACGTGCTCATGACATGATTTTGGACAATCAAATGGTAATATTGACTTAATGACATATTGAACCTGTTTTGGAAAAGTATCATGTGATGTTGATGGCACGTGGTGCATGGTAATCAACTGGGGTTTGATAAACAGTTTTCGACCGGGGCATGTGGCAAGAGTAATGGTGGGCGATTGGCATTAGGGATGTTGATTTGGTTCTTCGGGTAGTCTTGCCTGGTCACCCTAAGGACTTAACCTTGCAAGCCTTTGAACTGGGTCTAACGTGCAACCACATGTACGAATGGGGACGGACCTAGTTGACTAAGTTGCTAATAACGCATGGGACCTCGGGAAGGTCAACTACACCCTTTGTGTAAGTTGTGCGGGGAGCGTCTGAAGTGAGGCCGGTGCCCATCTAATGCAGGTTGATTAGCCTGGGACTTCGCCTTAGCTAAGGGAAGGGTTAGTGCCAATAACCGGAGGACCACTTGTATTGTTAGAAGTTTCAGAAAGACTTTGTTACGGGAACTTCGCCTTTGTGGTGTTTGACTGTATCTTGTGGGTAAAGTGCATAACCTCTGCGGAGTTTAGAATCTATTCAGAATAGCTAGTGTCAGCGGTATTGGACATCGCCTAGAATTACTGATCCAAGGGTTAGATTTTCTCAAAAATAACTTGGTTTGGAGAGGTTGGAGTTGGATTAATAATGAAGTTGATGGAAATGTGGTTTAGGATGGGGAAGATGTTTACCAAACTTCTTGAAAAGTTATTTATGCTTTACTTATTTCTCTTGCTTTGAATCTACTTATATTACTTGTCAATGCTATTTCTGCAAATATACCTTGAGTGATTCCTTTGTACCAAGCCATGCATATAGTATATTAGCACTGCATTCTGTGCATGACTTCTTGAGTACCAAGTACTCGCCTTGCCTCAATACAACACCGATTGAAGAAGAGACTACACAGACTTTGGAAGAGGAACTCCAAGAAGGAACCGTCTACTTAGGGAAGCGAGCCCGGTCGACATGTGGTATCTTGGATAGGCGCGCAGTTATTTGATTTTCATTTGCTACTATTTCTCTTAATAAGTTTCGCCTGCCAAATCTTACATTGTAACTTGACCATAAGGTCGAGTAACCATTTGACTATTTAAATAAAGTACTTTATTAGTATCGAGTGGTATGATTGTGATATTTACCAATGTTAAGGCGTGTGCACTAAGCGGCGTTCTGGACTAGTCTTTGAATACAGAGGGTCCGGATTTGCAAGTTCGGGGTCCCGACACTTGTAGAGGAAAACAAAGAGCTCAAGGATCAAGTCACAAAGTTGAAAAGTGACTTGGAGAAGTGCTACAAGGGCAAAGCCATCCTCGACAAGATCTTGAGCGAGCCTCGGGTGCCGCAAGATAGAAGAGGACTTGGCTACATCTCCAAAAGGGAAAAGAGCAAGCCAAAGCACCACGGAAGACTCTCGAAGATCAAGAGGTGCTTTGGATGCAACAAGAAGGGTCACCTTGCCTTGGTGTGCCCTAATCAAGTTGATGGCACGGGAACGTCATCAAAGATGAGGCTTGACGACAAGAAGCAAAACCTTAAGAGGACTAGAAGAGGTCGAACTCAAATTTGCTTCAATTGTCGGCAAAAGGGGCATATCGGTAAGGATTATCCCAAAGGTATAATCCCTAAGCCTACTATTCATTATAATGATTATTTGCTTAGGAAGGACAAGAATGGTAATGTAATTGCCAAGCTTGTCAAGTCCCCTATGCCCGCTAAAAATGATGTTATTCACTTGCATAGGAAAAGTAAATCTAGAAATGGATTTGTAAAAATTGTTAGGACTCCTAAGCCAACTCAAAGCAATTCAAATAAATTGCTTAGGAGAAATAACAATAACAAATCATTTGCTAGATATACTAGATCATCTAAGCCTTCTCACTTTAATGGTTATCATTTGCTTAGAAAGGATCAAACTAGAAATAGAGTTGCGAAATATGTTTGCCCTCCTAAGCGTTCACAACTCAATGACAATTATACGCTTAGGAGGAATAAATATCGCAAACCTACTTATAGAAATGTTAGTCATTCCTTTAATGCCAAACTTAGGGCCATTTGGGTTCCTAAATCTATTGTGACTAACATTGTTGGACCCAACAAGGATTGGGTACCAAAAACCGCCTAAAAGGTTTTTAGGCAATGAAAGATGGATTGGACGCTTGGTCTCGTGAAGAAAATGAAGACTTCATTATTTGCACATGGAGCCAAGCTTGAGGAAATTCAAATCAATCATGAGCCAATGCCATCTCGGTAATTGCAATTTAAATTGATTATTTTGTTGCTTCTAGCCTTGTGTAGGTTTAGATGCATTAGTTTCATGAAACCCAATTTAATTGCTGGTTGATTGTACCTTGCTCATGCTTCTTACTTGTGCTTTAATTGTAATCTTGAGCAAGTTAGGAGTGGCACATTTAGGGGGAGTGCTAATTCATAATCATGTGTATCACATCCCTACATGTGCCCGTATTTATTATAAATGCTTATATATTTTTCAAAATCAACCTTTTAGCCAAAACTCAAAATTTGCTAATCTATTAATAATCTTTTGAAAAACTAGTTGAGAAATGTATACAAATGCTTTCAAAATGTTTTTCAAAGGTTTTTGCTTCACAAAATATATTGTGAAAAGAAAATGAGATTTATACCAAAAACCTAGGTAGAAGTATCTTGTTTTGGATTTAAATGTATAATTTTCATAGACTTAAAAGTAAAAAGATTTTGGAAATAATTTCAATACAAAAATCCTAGAGTTGGTCATTCTTAACATCTTTCGTGTTCAAAAGATTTTCAAAGGACCAACCTAGCAAAAGATGTTTGCTTTTAAAATTTGCCAAAAATCCTAGTTTGACCTATATCGGTCAAAATATTACACTTAGTGAGTTTCACCATGTGGACTAGATCTTGTGCTATATCTTAGTTCAAAATGGTATTCCAAACTCATACACAAAAGTTCAATCTTTAAATCTTATCTTATTCTCTTAAATTGGATTTGATCGTTTGTGTTGTTGAGTATTTGATTTATTGGATTTTCATTTGGTTCTTCAAAAGAACCCTCTTTGGACAAAAAGTAAAAATTATGTTTTAATATACCCAAATTTGTAAAAAGCTTTGTAAAAATATTATACTATGTATTTCAAATGTTTTACAAGCTTTCAATTTGAAAATTCTATGTTGAAAACTATTTTGACTCAAAATTCTTGTTTTCAACCAAAAAGAGCCTAATATAGGATTTTGGCATTCAAAATGGATTTCATTGTTTTATAAATTGTCATGGCTTCAAAAATACATTTCAAATCCTTCAAGCCATGAGGGTTCAATTGTTGGTGAAATCCAAGTTGAAGTTGCACATTGAGGGTTTATGAAATTTGTTCTCATCTTTGTACCTCAAAGCGCATTTTGCCAAAATGAGCTATAAGAAAATACTTTGCAAACAAAAGCTATCCTAAAAACGTTTGAAATAGTCCAAAGTTAGTTCCCTGATGATTTCAATTCATTTGGACTTCATTATTTTTGACAAATTTGCAAAAGGTGGACTGAACTTTGAGTTTCAATCGGCTGAAAAACTCAACTCATCGGAACATCCGATTTTAAATCGGAAGATCCGATATTCTGGAATTTAGTACACATCGGAATATCCGATACTCCTATCGGAACATCCGATCTGTGTACAGCCTGATTTTATAATTTCTTTCGAATTTTGCTTTGGGATATCTTTTGATTGGTACTTCCTTTTTCAAGAATTCTTTTCGAAAAAGATTCTTGTATTTCCAAAGTATCTTTGTGCAAAAATTCAAAAGTTTTGCATTTTACATGAAAGTGTTTTCAAATGGTATCAGTCTTGAGTATTCAATTGATTTCAAAAGTGGTATTCACTTGATCTTATAGCTAGACAAAACTTTGCAATTCAATTGCAAAATGGCTCCATGATTCATTTATTGAATATCTTGGGGAGCTCGTTTATGTCAAGCTTTGGGCACTTAAATGCTTCCAAGTGATATCCTCAATTGTTTAACTCTAAGTTTTCAAGTTGTTCTCTGATACCTTTGGTTTTGTTTTGATCTCTTGGTTTTTAATAAAGTCTTAGTGATTTCAAAAATCAAATTCGAGCCAAGGGGATTTGATCTTTACAAAGGTTTATTTTCACCCCTTATGAGTTTATTTGTGATCTCTAATGTCTTCTCTTAATATGTGTGGTTTAATATTTCAAAAAGTAAAAGCTTGCAACTTTTATTTTTCATGCTCTAGTTTTGTGTTTGCAATTGCTTTGATACCCTTAAATGCTTAATTGCTCTGATACTCATCGATTCAATCGACTATTTTTCAATTGGTATCAATATCTATGTAATTTGATCCAACAAGTAGTATCAAGAGAGTGTTATTCACTTATTGTGGTTACTAGTGGTATCTTTGGATATCTGTCTTCTCAACTTGTGATGTCATTGAGGTTATTGTTCATTCCTACAAATGACATCCTCGGTTATTTGAATTCTTTCAAAGTGGTATCAATGAATTTTAAATCCTCCTACAAGTGGTATTTTGATTGCCTCTTATCGCCTCTACCTTGATACCCAAATTCTTTTGGGTTGGACTCTCCATAAGCTTAAATGCATTGTAAGTTCAATCGTTTAAGAACTCTCTGTGTGAGGTTCTTTATGAATTAAAATACATAAAAAGGAGAAATTCCATTTGAGCATTATTCTTTATGATTCTCTTTATGCTCATTCTTGAAAGAAGATTTTCAAACAAAACCCTTGAGATAGATTTTAAAGTGGTATCTCATTTCTCAAGTGGTATTTGTGTTGGGTTTCTCGCTTAACCCTATTAGGCAAAATTATAGATTCTACAAGAGAATCAGGATGTTTATCGTAAAGCCTAATAAAATAAAGTGATTTATTTGAATTAGTTTTAAATAACCCTTGTTATACCTACTCTTGCACTTTGAACTTAAATTCTTTCAATTGGTATCCAAACTCAAATTATGGCCTCTTTTCAAATGTTTACTCTTCTTGACCACATTTTAAAAATTTGCCAAACTTGTTTGCTCTGCCTTGCATTTGGTATCAAGCCATCATTTGGCATCTTGTCTTTTAATTGGTATCAAATCTAAAAGTTTGCAAAACTTATCTGATTTATTTGAATCAATCTTCAAATTCCTTATCAAGGTCATGTGATTTCACAGTAATTCTCCCATGACCTACATTTGAAAGAGGGGAAGAATTCTAAAAGAAGAAAATTCTAAAAGTTTTGGTATAGAGCCACAAATCCTTTGTGTGATTTTTGCTCTACCACCTAGCACTCAATGTTCATGATTTCCTTCTTGGTCTTTCAAGTTGGCTTTTCCATTTTTGATGCCAAAAGGGGGAGAATTGTTTGCTAATTCCCTCAATAGAAAAAGAAGGGAATTTTAATGAGTGCCAATTCCCTTGCTTCGCTTGTCTGCTATTTGGATTTGCAATTTGTATTTTACATTTAATTGGTATAAAGCCACAAAGATTGCCACAAGTGGTGTTATTGAAACCCTCCTTCAAGCTTAATTTATTTAATACCAAAAGGGGGAGATTGTAAGTTCAAGCTTATGAAGTTCAAGTCTCTCTTCCTCACATTATTTTAAGTTGGATATTCATTTATTTTTTGTGCTTATTGACAAAAAGGGGGAGAATTATGTGAGCTTTCCTCAATTGCCTTGCACATGTGTTTATCTCATGCATCTTCATATGCATCATGTGCATAGCAATATAGCATGCCATGGTAGAATATAGTTTATTTACATAAAATGACATGTATGAATATAATGCTTAATATTTGTTCCATATTGATATATATCCATTAGTGCAATTGTGGAAAAGGGTTTTGTCATCAATCACCAAAAAGGGGGAGATTGTACCACCTCCATTAGGTTGATCTATTAAGTTGGTTTTGGTGATTAATAACAAATCCTAATATGAGACTAATGTTTAGGTAATTACTATTTTCGTCTCATCAAGGATGATTGGTGACCATTAACAAATCTAATTTTTAATGAGACTAATATATTTATTGAGTTTATGTTTAGTAGCCTCACATTTGGATAGAAAATGGAAAACCTAAGGTATGCATTGTATCAATGTTCATTATTTTATTGCATACTTAGGATTTAAGTTGAAGTATGAATTTCTCCACTGCTTTAACCAAAAACTGTGTATCATGTTTTCCAATCCATATATTGCATGGATGCACACATTTAGGGGGGGTTCACACTCTAACTTAATGTTTCATTGCATTGATCTATATCTCATTACCACATATAAAGGATCAAGACAATGAAACTAAATATTTGAGTATATATTTAACACGCTTAGTTGTAGTATACTTATGGTATAATAGGATATGCTCCAAATCAATAAAATTGAATATGTGTATATTGATTCAAGGTCAATTATATGTATGCACATATACTTGTGGAGTTTATTCTATAGTTGATGGTTTAGAGTAATGATCATTTCCATACATTCCACATATTATGGATCATTACTTTCCATCAACATGAGTATATGAAAACTCGTGTAGTTGTTATATACTCATATCAATTTAAATGAACATTTAAATTGAGGTCGTTTATCTCTTAATCATCAAAGAATGCTCATCATGTGTTGATGGTGTTCTTGTGATCGATTAAGGATAATCGATAGTTCTTGAGTATAACGAAGCATTAGTTGCATCAATATACTTAAGACACAAATATTATTCATTAAATTGATTTAGGTTGTACTCAATCATTATGGAGGCATTCATTATGTGTTAATTGAGTGTAAGGATGATTGAGACAACCATGCATCTTGGACTAACTATTTTCATAAGTGATGATTAAGCCAGGTTAGGTCCAATGATGGTTAAGATGAAGAAACGGGACAAGAACGACATCATGAAGTGATGAACATCAAGAGGAGATCCCGTTGAGAAGAAAAGAAAAGAAGGTTCATCAAGAGGAGATGAACAAGATGTTGTGAAAGCCGGGTGATGATCCAGTAAAAGAGAAGTAGAGCTGGGTGACAATCTTGAAGAGAAGATGATCGTAAATCATGAGGACTTCAAGAGAGAGCAAAGTGACAATCTCGGGGAAATGAGGTATGATTGAAGATCATAAAGACCCCAAAGGGGATTGATCGCGTGCGGCGTCAAAGGTAACTAGATAGAGTGTCTTGTTATAGGCGTGCCGTACTATTAAGAGGGATGCAACGTGGATGATTTAGAAGTGTCTCTGTGCTCAAGTATTATCTATCCTTAAATAGATGAGAGACACAATACACATCACGTACACCGGAAACGTTTGTCTTTTTGTCTGGATCGGATGTTCCGATCCATCGGTATGTCCGGTGGTTTGTTGGTGAGAGTCTAGGATCTCTCTGTGTTGATCGGAAGTTCCGATAAGGGGATCGAAAGGTCCGATCCCTCGAAAAGTCCGAGGGTAAGTTGTCTAAGTCTCAGATGCTCCTCTATGAGGATCGGAAGTTCCGATCGGTGTGATCGAATAGTCCGATTAAAACTTAGAAACTTTTCGAGCTGGTTCTAGTAAGAGTGCCTCTCTGTGAGGATCGGATGTTCTGATCT
Source organism: Rhipidocladum racemiflorum (assembly GCA_036346355.1). Lineage (NCBI taxonomy): Eukaryota > Viridiplantae > Streptophyta > Magnoliopsida > Poales > Poaceae > Rhipidocladum > Rhipidocladum racemiflorum. The sequence goes on along the minus strand of CM070581.1, from coordinate 55,832,533 downwards.
TTGGATTGGATGTTCCGATGAGGACTTGGATTATTCTCCTAGAGTTCTCTGTTTTGGGTACTCTCTAGACAGATCGGAAGTTCCGATGTTGGATCAGAAGTTCCGATCTAGACTTAGAAACTTCTTGAAAGGTTTTTGCAAAGGTGCCTCTCTGCCCAGATCGGAAGTTCCGATGCAAGTTCCGATACATCGGAAGTTCCGATCTTAGTTCCGATGTGTATATTGGATTGAGTTTGTTCTCGAGTTTTTGCCTGATCGAAAGTTCTGATGTTGGGATCGGAAGTTCCGATGTGTGTAAAACGGCTAGTTTTCTTGCTCCAACGGCTAGTTTTTGGGTGTGGGGGTATAAATACCCCTCTTGGCCGGTTGGGAGAGGTTGTTGAGGATATTGTTGAAGGGCTAAACAAGAGGTTGAGCTAGTGGAGTAGAGAGAATACCTTGTGATGCATTTGTTGCTCCTTGGTCATCTCATTAGCTTGTGAGAGATCTAAAAACATGTGTTGTGATTAGGAGTGGATTGAGTGTTCATCTTGTCTCCCTCCCTTTTGATCTTTGTGATCCCTCTTTGAGTGAGGTGTGGGAAGTGAGAGTTAGTGCTAAGAGTGTTAGATTGAGATACATCTTGAGCACTAGAGTTCATGTCCTAGATCATCCATTCGTTGGATTCATTACTCTTGGAGTTTGAAGATTCCTAGACGGCTAGGCGTCGCTCACGAGCAACCAAAGTGTGTGGTGTGCCGTGAGAAGTTTGTGAAGGTCCGATTTCGCCTCCGAAAGGGAAGAAATCAAGAAGTGAAGCCACATCTCAAGTGTGACCGAGATTGGCGAGGAATAGGGTTGGAAAAAACCCGGCTCAAGTGTGACCGAGCCTCCTCAACGAAGACGTAGGAACCTCCTTGGAGGAAGTCTGAACTTCGGTAAACAAATCATCGTGTCAATTCTTTACATGTGCTTATTGCTTTACTTTGCTATCTTGTACTGAATTGATCTATCTAGGGTTGATTATTTCTCTAGCTAGCTTTACTACTAGTTGCTAATATTTGCTTGTGCTAGCTTCGAGTAGAAATCATTTTGTGTATAGGCGTAATTAGTTTTGCAATTCACTATACTCTGTTCTACTCGGATATTCCGACCTCGTATCGGATATTCTGATTAGACACCGGAACCTCCGACTCCATATCGGAAGTTCTGATCTCTTTTCCACTGCGTTGTTTTAGAAAATTGTAAATCGCTCGATCCTTTCACCCATACGCTCCCCCTCCAATCCAGGGCCGTCCGATGTGGAAGCGCTCGAACGACCACAGCATGAGCAGTAGTGGGCACCCAGAGAGTATCGAACCGTCGCGCTGGCGGAGGCACGTGTCGCACAACCCCCAGTAGGTGGCACAAAGTAGTCCAGACCCCCAGCTGTACTGAGGGACCTCGCCGGGCGCAGCGTCAGCAATGGTCTGGGCGATCAGAACGAGCCTGGCGTCGAGCTGTCTCCATGGGTGGTGGTGAACATCACCCATCCGAACAGCCACAAAAGGTAAGCCTCTAGGTGCCTGTTGACCTGGTACGTGTCGGCATCCCCAGCAATCCTACTAACCTGCAGGAAGAAAAGTGAGTTGGTTAGAGGAGTGAATTAATTCGTACCAATTATGAACCACGACAACACGTACCTCGAACCGGCGTAGCCACGACAAAGTAGGATCGTGCTTCTGTCATGGGTGTATCGGGGCGTACTGCGCCTGGCCTGCGGGTCTAGGGGGAGCACTGTCGTGAACCTGCCAACAAGGTCATCGCGCCAGTTGTCATCCACCTCTTGTGGGACAACCGCCTCGCCAGCGATCGAGAGGCCGGTGAGGAACAAAACATCTTACAGAGTCGGGGTCATCTCTCCGTAGGGCAAGTGGAACGTATGCGTCTCCGGGCGCCAGCGGTCCACGAGGGAAGTAAGGAGGGATCGGTCGAACGGAAAGCGTCGGGATCTCTCAACAAAGATGGCCGCACCATCCGGACCATTGACGAGGTCCTCCTGTGTCACCTTGACCATCCGCGCTAGGGGGAGCAATCCTGCCGCCTCCAACCTGCAACAAACCATTACAATTAAGGCCACGACATGTCACGCCCAACTCAGTGGTACAAAAAAATTGTATTCTTATATACCTGGGAAACCAGCGTCTGTCGAGGCCCCAGGCGCGTGCTGGAGTCCGTGTGGACAAGACACCTGGATCGACGGTAGTAGCGTGTAACCGTCCACGGTGACGTGCGTCCAAGTGGCGATCTAGAAGGCCGTACGGTCAATCGCCAATGTCGCCCACAGCAGCATACCTGCACAGAACAAACAATTTAATAATTCCAATTGGTGAGGTAGTAAGGAAGTTCCAATCATACAAACAGAGATACCAAACATACGATGTAAACAGATACTGCAAAAAAGGTAGTAAGGAAATTCCATCAATTACAGGATGTAACTAACAATTCGCACAATACTGCAACTTTCTTGAACATACACGCAAGCATAATGTTGCTGAAAACCGTAATAACGCGACATCCGAAAACCGTAATAACGCGACATCCGAAAACCGAAATAACGCAACATACACGCGTAAGGGAGTTGTACGATTATTACATTCCATACAAAGAGAACGCACTCCACAACATGGCAACATGCCTCATAGTCATGAAAGTTAAGCCCCTCCACCCGAAACATCCTTCCCAGGGCATTTGTTCTTCTTGTGGCCGTACTCTCCACAGAGGGCACACCTCCGGATAGGGCCTCCCACCTCAGACTCGTCCATATCATTGCGGATGCAGCGTGTTTGGTGACGACCTTTCCCGCCCTTGACTCTGCTGATGTCAGGGACCCATGTACGTGTCGCATGATTAATTTCAGTGAAGTTTCCGGTGACACGAAACCCATGCAGTTCATCGGACCACGTTTGAACGACAATCTCCGCCATGTAGTACGGAGAAACGAATTGTACGCTGCTCATCTGAATCTAGCCACAGGCCGCCAAGACATGCGAACATGGTTTATGAAGAAGGTACGGCTTTAGGCAAGTGCAGGTGCAGGTGTGGTCCGTCCCGCCCCCCAAGCTCACTTCGTGGGTGATTCTTACACTAGCCATTCCGAGCCCCTCATTATTCCTCAGTGTGACCTCAAATCATAACTCCGTGGTACCCATGACGACGACCGAGTGTAGGAGGGCCTTCTCAACCTTGTTTGCCATCCAAGCTGTAATGATGCTGCAGTAAGGACTCTGAATGGTACTTGCATACAACACTGCCGCGGCGTGCCGTTCCCAGAAATACCTCACCGTAACATGCAGTACACCTTCGACGATAGCAACGAGGGGCATGCCACGAAGACCCCTTATCACCCAGTTGTACACCTCGGCAAGGTTGGTTGTCATCAGCCCGTACCTTGCCCCGTTTGTGTCATACAACAGTGCCCACTTCTCCAGTGGTTCTGACTCGATCCAGTGTGAGAAACACTTGATGTTTCTCGCAGGCCTCCTTCTGATATTTGGTGGGTCAATTCCCAGTAAGGGCTGCAAACGCTGCGGTGCCTCGCAACTACTCCCCCCCGACTTGCCTCTCTCCATCACGTATCTGCTTGGTAGTGAGCTCGTCAAGCTTCTCCCAGATGGCAACAAACTTCCTGTGTTGATTTTGCTTACACAACCTCTTGAACAGGTTCATGAGCCTCTTACTCTTGAAATATTTGAACAGGTTTGCCCCCATGTGTCGCATGCACCACCGGTTTTGCAAATCCGGCCACAGAAATGGCTCTTCCACATCTTCCTGCATCTTCTTTATTGCTTTCATCATCCCAGCATGGCGGTCATGTATTATGCACTCATTGGGCCCATCCTTCACAACACCGATCTTCAGTCTCCTGTAGAACCATAGCCAACTCTCGTAATTTTCACCCTCCACAAAAGCGAAGGCTATCGAAAGTATTTGGTTGTTTCCGTCCACACCGATGGCTGTCAGGATTTGACCCTTGTACTTGCTGGTGAGGAAAGTCTCGTCCACGCACATGACCAGGCGGCAATGCCTGAAAGCCTCCACGCATGGCCCAAGTGCTAAGAAAGCACGCTCCATGACTAGGAAGCCGGGGGGGTTCTGAGATTCCCTTTCGTGTGCAGCAGTATATGTCCTGGGGTTTCTCTCCTTCAGGACCTCCAGAAGTCGGGGAACATTGTCATAAGATGCCTCGAAGGTCCCGAAGAGTTTCTCCAATGCCTTCTGCTTCGCACTCCAGGCTTTAGCATAGCTTATTTGGTATTTATATCTGTTCTTCATGGCAAGAACTATGTGTTATGCCTCAATGTCAACCTTCTCGACAATCTCTCCGTACATCACGTTCGCGATGAAAGAGGATGTTAGGTTGCGATGTCTCGGTGTTACATTGCTAAGAACACAACTGTGCTACATCACCTTCGTGACAACCCATTTCATCTCGTACTTGGGCTTGTGGGCATGGACACGCCAACCACATTCGGCATTTTCACACTTCACCGTGTAACAGTCTTTACTGGATTTGACCACTCTCGCCGACCGCTGCAAGCTCATCACCCATACCCTTATAGCATCCTGTAAAGCGGACTTCTCTGTATACATTGCGTGAATGCGTACCTCATTTGGTCGGTACTCACATGTGGAGTCATGGGCATCGTTCAGTGCTAGGGCTCCCGCTTCGGCCCTATTCCAAGCATCGGGCACCTCTGCGGACGTATTTTCATTATCGTGGGACAAAGATTCATCATGGTCCTCCATGGCTAGTGCTTCTTCTTCCTCCGCCGCTCGTTGATCGTCCTGCTCCATCACATCAACTAACCCCTCCAACTCCTCCCCTTCATCTGCCTGTCCCGTCGGTGCAGCACATGAACGAACATTCTCATGAACTTCCACCACAGTTTGTGCCTGCACCGTGATAGGGGTTTCATCACTGGGTAGGTTTGTTTTGATCGTCGCCTGCACAAAGAGGATGAAACCCCAACCACACCGTCTTGATGCGTTGATGTAGTTGATCCAAGCCTGAGACCGCTCCAACGGTCTAAGTACCCATACCGAGTCATGTGTACCTCTCGGCCACAAGCATTTCACGCTGACATCAAACTCCGCAGGATTAAGTGAAAGACCGTCACAAAGCCACCCACACAGATTTTCAAAATTCATGTCCTCCGAAGTCTGATGGTATAAAACACAATGCTGAAAACCATTCAAATCAACCCCATATGGGCCCTCCCAAACTTCTCCTTCACCGTAATGCACTCTGAATGCATCCATAGCAGACAAACCTTCTAGAATACGGAAAAAAATTGTATGACATACGCAAGGAATTATATAATGCACTCAGTTTCTACAATTCTTGAGGTACCCTAGTATTTTTGGACTAGTTATATTTTTTGTAACTACATACCAGTTATATTGACGAAAAAATAATTATAGAAACGCCTTGCAGGGGGGTGTACGGCCCGGCAAGCCTACTGCAATACGAACACAATATTGTATAACATGCGTAAGGAATTATATAAATACGCAAAACAAAATTACCCAGTTTCTACATTTTTGGGGCTACCCTAGAATTTTTCTAAGACTAGTTATATTTTTTCTAACTACATACCAATTATATGAGGAAAAAATAATTATAGAAATTACTAACCGATGAACGACGAACGAACGATCTATGTTTTTCGTACTACCCTAATATTTTTTGAGACTATCTATGTTTTTTCTAACTACAAATCAATTATACTAATAAAAAATAATTATATGAATACATTAAACAAAATTAATCGATTATTATATTTTTTGGACTAACATAATGTTTTTTCGACACTAACTATATTTTTACTAACTACGTATCAATTATGCCGAGAAAAAATGATTTATATAAATTACTAACCGATGAACGACGAACGAACGAAGAACAATCACACGATTTTTCTTCTTTTCTTCTCTTCTTCTTCCTTTCTTTCTCTTTTCCTTCTTTTCTCTTCTTCTTTCTTTCCTCTTTTCTTCCTCTTCTTCTTTCTTTCTTCTTTTCTTTATCTTCTCTTCCTTTCTCTTCTTCTTTCTTCCCCCCTTCTGTTTTTTTGCCGACGGAAGCCTCCTCGACACCCCCTTTTTTTGCCCCCGCTGACGCCACGGGCCAATGCCCCGCTGCCACGTGGCAGCTCGCGATTCTGTCGTGCCACCGTGGCGCGACTGAGGTATCTGTCGCTGCCACGTGGCGCGACAGGAGGTCAATGTTGCAATTTTTTTAAAAAGTGGCATATTTCTGAATTTTCGAATTTAAAAATGATTATTTAAAGAAAAAATTCCTAACACGGCGGTAATGAATTCATTTCGATGACCACCCCCATTAATATTGTTCTTAAGGAAGAACGGAACATATGAATAAACTTTATTCGCATTTTACAACGTCTCTCCTTATGCATCGCAGCTCATCTTAATTGTTAATCTGTGACAGAGAATTTGAAAGGCTGATTTCTATCAGTACAGTGGTAGTCCTTTCAGGTTCATGGAATATTCGGATCAAACTTACGTAAATAAGTCACATAAAACAGATCGGTACACAGCTTCTACACAACTCTTGATTTTACTTTCCTTAAAAGGGAAAAATAGTAAACACGTCGCTCATTTAATTAGAAAGTCATCAAGATATAAACTCGGACAGCATCTGTTTCCCAAAATACAAATATCACAAAGAGATGATCTCATCAGCAATGTTCAAACACTAAATACAATGAAAAAGACTAAAGCAAATATTGCTGCCGGTTATCAGGATCGAACCTGTAAAATTATCGATATCACAAACTTGTAATTCCCTCTTCCAAATTGTATACAAGACTCCTCTATTATACCTATATTATACATGACAACAACCAGAGCTCCAAAAGAACCAGAGCCAGCCATCTTTCCATCTATGCACTGCAACTCAAAATCAATGTAGAGCAACAGATCAGGCGATGAGATTGAATACAACAAATCACAAAAAAAAAAAAAAAAGTAATACAAGATGCAAACACAGTCATTCATCCAGCTGGTCATTCGTGTTGGCAATCGACCACAAGCCCTTGAACATCCCCGCCGACTGGAGGGAGAAGTCCGACACGACGCGGAAGAGCTCCGGCAGGTTTGTGCGGAGGAGGCTGAGGGACTTCTCCCTGACCACCCTGCATTGCTTCCTGTGCTTCTCTTCCAGGTCTTTCAGTGAAAGCTCCAGCCTTTCCACGGCGGCTCTCCGTTCCACCACCGGGCCGGCGAGCGTCCCGTCGGGGTTGTTGCCCTCCGGAAGGATACCTGCTGTTTTCTCCATGTACTTCCGCGCCCAGTCCTCGAATTGCCTCATCTTCCTCTCATGGTCCCTCCGGGTGTCCTCAATTTTTACCCTTAGCTTCAGTTCGTCCTCCTGGTGCAGCAGGATCGTATGTATCACTTCCGCGAACATGTGTATGGCCTTCTTTGCAGCCTCGTCCGGGAGCTTCCCAAGGATATCATGCCAAGCGTGCAGCAGCCTCTTGGTTGGAGGTGTGGCCTCATGCGGCTGCGACGAGTTAGGCTTCAGGTTGGTGTCAATGGGGATTACATTTAGCTTGATCCAGCTGAAGAGGCTCCCTACATATTCCTTCTGAAATGTCATGAACTTGTCAAACTGTGCATGCCAGTCCTGAACAATGTTCCACAGCTGCAGAGTCCGATCATGGTGTTGCTCACTTGTTTCCTTTGCATCAACCGGGATGTCAAACGATTTGAGCTCTGAGATGATACCGCGCTGCGCTTTGTGGTGATTGTACATTGCATCCCACATGTGCCACATTCTGTTAGAGCAAAAACAATACAATTCATTACTCTATAGTATACAATTGGTTCTTGTTTTAGGTTAGCAAAAGCCTCATTCAAAGCAGGGGAGAAGTCGGAGTTTTCAAAAATACTAGAGTTTCTCACTGACGTTGGACCAAGCCCCACGTGTCAGCTTACCAATGCTATAGATGAAACTTTTCCTAAGTGACGTCATGCTGAGACAATATGTGGAAGGTATTCTAAAATGGGTATATAGCAATTTTTCAGATGGTTATTTAGGGAAATGGGCATCTTGATTTTCCAGACGACAATGTCAAGCTGGTTAAGAATATCTTGCCATGATACAAGAAAAAAAGAAAAATAGTTCCAACACGTTGAGAAATAAAATACTGAGCTACTGGCTTATTAGCAAACTGTATAATAAACTGAACAATAAAGGGATTTTTGTACTTAAAAGTAGAGCAGGTCTTCAGTGAAGAACACAAAAGCTATTTAATTACCATTTTTGGACTAATTAAAATAACAATAGAGAAACAAAATAGAAGTTTCCAAGAAGAGGACTACTAATAACATGCATAAACATATGGAGTTGAACAGGATAGATGAAGATAATTTTGTAAAGCTAAAAAAAGAACCTTACCCCTTCACAAGTTCAAGAAGTTTTGGGTATAGTTGTTGATCTCTCAGCCGGTTAATTTCTGCAATTGTTGACTCCATTGTTTGCAAATCAACTACATATTTCGTGTGCAAGTGACTAACAACAGACTTCGTCTTCTCAAGTGATGAAGAACTGACGCCCCGCTGCTTCTTCTTGTTGAGAACAGCTAGTTTTTGTTGATATTCCATTTTGACAACCTCGAATTCCTGCGGCAATGATAAATATATATCATCAGATGTATAAACGATGAACAAAACGCTTAAATCATGAAGTGAATGACGCTGCAACATCCTAGGGACAAGAACATGGGTGGGAAATGATCATGGGCTAGCACAAGGGCCCCTAACATGGCTAGAAAAGTCCATAGACCAGCTGGTTGCATTTATAATTATAATGGGGGAGAAGTTGTAACCTGCAAGAAATTATTAAGCGTTCAACAGCGAGAAGGTGAGCACAAAATATCAGAGGTGCAGTAACTGAAATAGTTGGAAAACTGCAAAGCATATTTGCAAGAACGAGGTGGCATGCTTCAAAACACCAATGCAATTTGTGATGAAAATAACACATTGAAAATGGGTGCTTCTAGGAAGAGATGATTCTTAAACTAGCTAATCCTAAAGTTTTGACTCCAAAAAATGAGTGTAACAAACATTTATATTTTCAACTAGTGAGTGATTAAGAAAGACACATTTTACCTTCACTTCATGGCATAGTTTTTTCTCCCATGCAAGAAGCTTATCAAGAATGGTAGCGTGTGTTTCCCATTCATCATCATCTAGCCCATTCCTCACATTCTCCGGATGGGGTAACCCTTTAAATGAGCGATTCCAAGTGATGACTTGCATCACTCTAGCAGAATGGTCCACATATCCTAATGAGATAGAGGAGATGGTCATTTAACAATAAAAGGAAATGAATGTTCTATATAATCATTCTCTTAAGAATATTTTACGTGTACAACTACGTGTTAACCTGAGTTTGTAGAACATAACTCAAGCGACCCCTCAAAAGTAAGCAAGACAGAGACTGTTCAACTGAACTTAAAAGGGAATCACGGAGACGGAGTACAGACAATCAACTACCTAAATGTAGACCCTAAAAATATCATTCCCCTGTGCCTCTGTGACCCATGTCGATTAGATGTTCTGTCGCTACTCCGTTTTCACGCTAAATATGGCTCCACTGTAACCACAACATTGCCTCGTTTCAATAATTAACGATGCAATCATTCTGTTGTTCTTGTGACTGTTGATTATTAAGGTATTAAGTCTTGAGTCTATCGTGTGGAACGGTTAAACTTCTTCCACAAGTACCATTGAAAAAATGCTTCTTGACTACTCCACAAACTTGCTCAAGCATATGCCCCCGAACATGTCCGCCGGACTATTTTGTACTCCTCGGTTTTCAAAAAGTTGACGTTTTAGATACAGTGATAGTCAAATTTTTGAAACTTTGACTAACAATATATTTTTAAATATTTAAATTGGATACATAAAAATTATATATGTAGACTTGTCTCGAGAAATACTTTCATGATATTATAATTTTATAAATATATTATAATAAGAATTAGTGATCAAAATTGTATTTTAAACACCGTGTCGATATCTAAAACGTCAGCTTTTCAAAGACCGGAGAATGTATGAATTAGCTCTGGCGCAACTCAAACTTCAGGTGCGTCGATGTTTATGCTTGTACAATGCAATGTTTCATAAGCAGTTCATCTACGAAAGTGAGAAGAAAAAAAATATTCATATTTCCTATTATTAGCTCGAATTTTGGAGTGAGGTGTTGATCAGAGGATGGGAGCATGCGTGTTACCTCGCCTCTCGGCGAAGTTGGAGTGGTAGTGCATCCGCGCCGCCTCGAGCATCTTGGACACCTCGTGCGCGCTATCGGACGCCTTCAAGAAGTGGTCATCGAGCTTGCGCAGGATATCTCCCAGCCTCGCCGGCCGAGGCGGCACCAGTATCACCGCCCTGCTCTTCTCGCCATCTGCCTTCCTCGCCGCCTTCTGTGTCAACGGCCGGCGCGCCCCGGCCTCCACCGCCAGTTTCTTGCCCTCGGCCACGTCTTCAGCAGCCGCCGGTAGCTCAGGCTGTCCCTCTGGCTCGCGCGGCGGAGGCGGCGGCGCGGCCTCCCTCTGCTCTGGCGCCCACGAGGGCTCAGCGGGGCTGGATTCCAGCGTGGGCGGCGGGATGGGTATGCCGTCCTGGGACCCGAAAATTAACTCGTTGAAGAAACCCCCATCCGCCGCCTTGTACTCCGTCTCCGGTTGCTGAGGCGGCGGGGAGCGCGTGGGAGGGGTTAGCTGCGTCGGCGGCGGCGGCGGGGGCTGCAGCTGAGCCTCCTCCTCTAATTCCGGACGCCGCACGTCCTCGCCGTCCCCCTCGCCCTCGGCGTCGTCCTCCTCCTCGATGATTGCCGCCTCGCCGGAGGGCTTCTTCTTGATGGTCGACTGGACGGGCAGGTCGGGCGCGCTCATGGACCTCACGAGCAGCGCACCCTCATCGACGGGCCCCGGCGGCAGCGGCGGCGGGAGGGCCACATTGGCTGCCGACCCGAGGGCCTCTGCGGCGGAGGAGTGCCGCACCACACCGTGCGCCTCCCCGCTGGCGTAGTCAGAGAGCGCGGCTCCGACGTTCTTGAGCGCGCCGGCGTGTCCCGCGTGCGCCACCGCCAGCGCGTGGCGCGCCGCGACGGCCACCCGCAGCAGGCGCTTGCGCTCCCGGCACCGCGCCACCGCGCCCTCCGCGTCCTCCTTGGATTGCGCGCAACCCATCGCCTCGCTTCACACCCTCACGGACGTGGACGTCGACGCCGCTTACTTGCGCGCGGTGCTTCGCTTTGCTTTCCCGATGGTCGAATGGTTTGGTCTTTTGATCCGATGGGCTTTCGCGGTGGTGGACGGCGGACGCTTTTGTGCTTTGGAATAAAGGCGCGGGGGCCCAAAACCAAAAGAGCACTGCCCTCCCCTCACCCACGGCCGCCGTCGCCGACAGGATCGCGTCAGTGCATCACTGGAGGAGGGGCCTCGCCACGGCGGATTGTCAGATCGTCTGCTGTACGGAGAAAAGAGCTCTCAAGCACAGTATGTCTGGTTGCATGTACCAAATGGTACATATATGAGATGGATTAAGAAAAAAACTATATATGTATTTGGTTGCTTGAATAGAACCATCTCATCCTGTACTAAGTGATATAAATTTGAGAAATATTCCCTGTAGATATTGAACCATTCCATTCATTCAAAATAATAGAACCAAATGGCACAGAACCATCCCATCCCATTTAACCGTATCCCATCAACCAAACACACCTCTAGTCGTATATCGAAAGAGACACAGGTATGAGATGCATAGAAGCACTGGCCGTTTTTTCTTCTAAGAGTAAACTATGTATGTTTTGCTACTATTCACGCCTATTGATCGAATCACCGATTGCTGGTACAAACCGTCAAAGCTACAATGTTCAAATTTTCGTTTTGGTAGAAATCTCTGTGAGATCTTGGAATTTCAAATAAAATCTGGACGAAATCTTAAAACCAAATTTCAAATCTGATTTGTTTCAAACGGAAAATTCGAGATTTGGATTGAAATTTCTGAGATTTAGATCAACTTTGTTTTAACCGAAAAATGATCAAAAATACGTCAAAATTTTTAAAAACTTTTTGTTGATGGTCTTAACCCTAAATCCAATCAAATCCGGTAAAGAAAAATGAAAATCCGGTAAAAAAAACACCGAGATTTCGGATGAAATCATTGAAATTTTAACCGAAATCACCGAGATCTCGCCGAGATTTGGATAGGTACTGTAACATTTTGAATTTTTTTTTTTTAAATTTTTTTATCCGGCCAAGTTTTAAGATCTGGGGGTTCGAGATTTCCGATATCTCATCGGATTTGGATCCATGAAGCTACCAACCTATCACTTGAATCTAACCTCTTGCAAACAAGCAACCTTAGCCGCAGAGAATTACTACTTTCTTTTAGCAATTACCTGCCACAAACTCGATCACGCAATCATCTGCTACAGGGCAGCCAAGCTCGCTGTCACCCTAATCCTAGGGCTAATGATGCTGTCACAGTGGACCATGCCCCAACTTTGGGCCAAGTGCTACTAAAGAATGGCAGAGCCTGGAACCTACAAGAAGAGCAGGGGAAGAAACAGGTGGTTGCTGGATTCCTTGTTAGGTGCTGCTGCTGCCTGCTGGCCTGGAAGAAGGAACAGAATGTTTCTCCTTTTCCTTTTTCCTTGTCCTTTCTCCGGTTTCTTAAGAAGAAAGCAACATGTTTAAGACGTCCCCACTTAGCAAGGTGAGGTGCCGATGAGAGGAACTGTGTGCGGTTTTTTTTGGTTCTCTGATTTGTGTTGTTGGTTAACAGTCTAAACCATGCTGCTAAGCAAACTGACCAAGTCACTTTGTTCATTCTTACCATTTTAGAATACGTGCGGTTCATTTTATAGAACTTTGAACACAAATACACATAAAAAGTATTTAGCTTTGCCGCATGAATGTTACATAGTAGATTTGTCATAAAAATCGTTTCTCTGTCATCATAATTTTAATATATTTTTTTCTAAAATATAATTATAAAAAGTAGAGCAGTGTTTCTATGCTTTTCTTCTCAATACAAGTTGTACAAATCTTAAAGCAAGCGAATGGGTAAGTGATCACTATCTACGTACCTTTCATTAATGCTTTAATATTTATGCAACTTTTGGAAAAGAAAAGCATAGAAGCATCCCTCTAAAAAGTAATAGTCAAAGATGTGTATTTAAGAGTGAAGAACGTGTCAATGTCCCAAACAACACATAAAAGACAATGGCAGTAATATCACCATTTATCTCAAAGTAGCAAATGTGCTAGAAATTTAATTTACCCCTTTTCTTTCTCACCTGTAGATGCAGATATATATTTGATCAAAGAAAAAGTTAGAGCATAGAAGCGATAATTATGTAATTTGCCATCGGCGCCAATTAGCAATGCATGTACTGCCAGCATTGATATATACCGCTACAAAGAACCATGGGCTAGGGGCGGATTTAGGTGAGGTGCGGGTATGCATCGGCACCATCAAAAATTTGAAAAATGTCAAGATATTATCTTTTAGTGGATCTGTTTGCACCAAAATTCGGCATGTATTAAAAAGCAGTGCGATACAAGAATTCGTGCGAAGAGATTAGTAGGTAAATCGGAAGGAAATTCCGTATCTAACAAGGAAACCGGATCAGAGGCCGATACGGATTAACAACGTGTCCATGTACAACTCGGATCGGCCGGACGTTATAAAAGGTGGAGAACGTCGAGCAAAAAAGATATCAATCCAACACAACACATCTACTTTTTACAAGCCCTTTTTACATCGTCTTTTAGCTTCATAGACCTCCTTGTAAGTCGACGGAATCAACATAGCTGCGCATCGCCGATTGTTGGTTTTAGCCGATTTCACCAGGTTCGACCGCTTTGTTTCTTTGCGTGACGCCTTCTCAAAGCCGATTTTACCTTGTATCCGGATTAACCGTAGCTGGTTGATCTAGTTATCTCCTAATCGGTCTTCAGCCGACTAGTGTTAAAGCCGATAATCTTTGCTTATCGGCTTTGATCAAATTACAAATTCTACCTTGTCAATTTCAGGTCAAATTGACTGGCACGCTCTGCAAACCTGGTGTTTGTCTTGTGTATTCGAGGCTAAGGATCATGCTTCACATTTTTGGCGCGAACATATTTTGGCACGCCCGGTGGGACACAAGAAAATCAAAAATGTCATCAACCGATAAGCCAGCGGTCACTGCCGATATCAACGCTGATGCTATAATCGCGCCTCAAATGGCCGATTTAACCCCTGAACAGCGAAAAGAAATCGAAGACCGAAAGGCAGCTTTGGAAGAAATGATGCTACGGTGCTTCCAGAAAACACGCCGTGGCGTTACTCAAAAAACTGCACTCCCAAGCATCAATCCTATCGGGGATTCATCATCCGATTCGGTAAGCCGATACGCACCCGCTCAAGCTGATTTATCAAATATGATTGAGCAATCTGTTCATCACGCATTAATTAACCAGTCATCGGCTCTAGTATCCACATTAAAGCCGATGATAGAAAATAGTGTGAAGAATATTGCTCAGGAATTGGCGGTGTCTGGAAGCCTGCTAGATCCACCACAAACCATCCCTACGTACCCAGTATATTCCATAACGCCTAACACCAATACAGTAAAAGTGTCGGCTCAAACACCTATCATGATGCCAACTCAACCTACTATTTTGAAACCAAGCATACAGAAAGATGGGTTTACGCACTACCATGGGCACACGGATGGGGCTAAGGTAAACACACCAAACCCAGCAAACGGACCCTCCAGTAGCAATGGTTTATCGGCTTATCGTCCGATTGAAACAGATCGGGCTCCACAATCACGGGGAGTCACAACTATGAGACAAGCACCATATATGGTAGTGCCGTACGCTGAGCCCCTCGCACCCACACCCAATACATTGGTTTTCAATCATGATTGTGACCAAGTGCCAAGGCCTCCTGTAGCACGATTTGGACAAAGACCCGAGTTCGCACTCAAAGCGTGGCGTGAACAATGAAAATTGGCAATGTCCGGTTGCACCACAAGCCGATAATATCAATTGGGCAGAACAAATTGCTAATGTTTTGAGAGAACAATTCGGCCTACAACCCAGAGGAAGGGTGATCGGCTACAGGAAACCGTACCCCGATTACATAGATCGTATGCCGTACCCACACAATTTTAGGATACCAGACTTTGCCAAGTTCTCAGGCGATGATTCTGTTACCACAATTGAGCATATTGGACGATTTATGGCTCGCGTGGGGAAGCCGATCAGATGGGTTAAAAATTAGATTATTTCCTTTATCATTGTCTGCAGTCTGCATTCACTTGGTTTACCAATTTACCACCAAATTCAGTTCATGTGTGGAACGATTTAGAAAGCCGATTCCATGAATACTTCTTTCGGGACTATGGAGCTTAGAATTTCGGATCTCGCCCGAAATCTGAAATGAATCGGTTTCCGATTATATCAGAAGATTCAGAGGCATACGAAATAGATGCTTCAGCGTAACATTACCCGATGATCAATTGGCCGATTTAGCATTCCAAGGATTAATCCCTCCATTGAAAGAGAAGTTATCTGGCCAGGAGTTCCCTGACTTGGGCCACTTACTCCATCGCGTATCGGCACATGAAAGCCGATATGCAGAGAGCAAAAGATTTAAAGATAGATTTAAGTCAAACAATAATGAAAAGGCCAAAGTAAACATGGTGGAGTATAATTCGAGCGACACTTCCGAAGATGAAGAAACAGAGATAAACATAGCCGAGTGGACTAAGGGTCCCAAAAGGCCACTCGTATGCTCTCTACTCAAGCCGATGAAAAATAAGGCAGAAATCAAGTATTCATATGATGTGTCAAAGTGTGACAAAATATTTGATTTATTATTACAAGAAAAACTCATAAGGTTACCAGAGGGACATATCATACCATCGGTCGAGGAAATTAAGAAGCGCAGTCGTAAGTGGCACCATTCATTTTCGCATAACACTAACGATTGTAATATTTTTCGACAACAGATTCAATCGGCCATTACAGATGGCAAATTAAAATTTGCGGAAGAATCGGCTATGCAGATTGATGTGAATCCTTTTCAAGTTAACATGGTTCAATGCTCACGGAAAGGGAAAGGACTTGCAGGAAGCAATGAACCAACTAAAAAAGTTGAGGCACGGACAAAAGGGGACGAAACAGTACAAATCACTATCGGCTCTATACAAATAGAAGCCGATAGAAACGGACATAACTCAAGAACAGTAAAACCAAAGGGAGATTTAGAAATCGGAAAATGGTATAAGGCCGAAAGGGCTCTAAGGAGAGTTGATTTCAAACCAAAGCCGACTTTCTCACAACTCTTGGGGAAGTATGAAAGGATAAGTAGAACACGTAACACTCGACAAACCCAGAGTTTTCATCGACCAGATCAGAAGACATACAACTATTGGCGACCAGATATACCACATCGGCTAGCTACTGAAGAAGAGAGACACCGGCAATGTCCCTTTTGGCAGTTTTGCTGGGAAAGGGGGATGACCTTACCAACAGTTACGTCTTGTCCTATGCAACACTCATATCGGCCAAACCAATCGGTAAAAGACAGGCTGTCCAGGCCGATACACGATCGACTAGAAGTGAAAGGCAGGGGGCCGATCCATGAAAGGTTGTCAGAGCAGGGCGAGTCCTCCCAAAATCAAGAATTATCGGCTTCTCATAACACAAGTAGAATGGAATCTGATAGTGAAATAAGCAATTTAGCTGGAAAAATAAGGAAGCCGATAGAACCTAAACCTAGGTGGTGCCCCTCGGGTCTCAGCAAGACACAACACAGGCGGCTTCAGCGACTAAAGACGCAAGAGGAAAGGGAAGCCGAGAAAGAAAGCGAGAGGGATCGAGTGTTCAATAAGTTAAAGCCAATACCGGTTTTGAAAAAAGAGTGGAGAAAGAAGGAACAGATCGATAGTGACTCAGATCAATCGGTCGAATCCGGGTCTTCGATGATCCGAGATGATACACCACCAATGGATATAAACATGGTATTCACTCTACCTGCCGAGTTCAAAACTGAAGAATCGGCTGAAGAAGTGTACGCCCAATTGTGCCTCGGGGCACCAGACGCCGTGTTCGAAAAGCCACAAGACATGCATCGGCATCTGAAACCGTTATACCTAAAAGGGTATATTAATGGCCGACCGATATCTCGTATGTTGGTCGATGGTGGAAGCGACGCTAACTGATGCCGTTAAGTACTTTTAAAAAATTGGGTAAAGCCGATGAAGATTTGATCAAAACTAATATGGTGCTAAATGACTTCACGGGAGACCCCACTGAAGCTAAAGGCGTAATGATGTCGGAATTGACAGTCGGTAATAAAACCTTGCTGACTGCATTTTTCGTGATAGAAGCCAAAGGCAATTACAACAGTGCTCCTTGGGACGGATCGATCCACGCCAATTGCGCATACCATCAACTATGCATCATAAGTTGATACAATGGAACGATGATACTGATTGAAGTGGTACCACCGACACATCGGCTCATATCGCCATGGCCAATCCCGATACCAATTGGCCACACGAAGAAGTCAATGTATATCGTGAAAAGTTACGGGCGATTGCGATTTTATCTCGCATCGAAAAGTCGATTCAAGCCGATCGTCAAACCTAATACGCTTGATCGGACAAATGAAGTAGTAAGAAGATGGAGTCCAAGACACTAGCAAAACTTCAAGAAAAGGTAAGGAGCTATCGGCAAGAAGAATCTGAAGAAGTCATTGAGGATTTTGAAGAAGAAAGAAAGGGTTTAGGATTTACCTCTGCCGATTTGCTCGAAGAGATCAATATTGGAGAAGGCGATAGTAAAAGACCAACATTTGTAAGTGCTAAATTAGAACCAAATTATAAAACAAAGTTGGTCGAAATACTCAAGAAGTACAGAGATTGCTTTGCATGGGAATATTATGAGATGCCAGGTTTAAGCCGACAACTGGTTGAACACCGGCTACCTATAAAACCTGGGTATCGCCCATTCAAACAATATCCTAGACGGTTTAATTCTACGTTGTATGACGCCATAAAAGAGGAAGTGGGACGATTGCTAGAGGCAAAGTTTATCCGGCCTTGCCGATATGCTGAATGGGTCTCGAATATCGTCCCCCGTAAAAAGAAAATGGCAAACTTAGGGTATGCATAGATTTTAGAGATTTAAATAAAGCTACACTAAAGGATGAATACCCAATGCCTATAGCCGATATGCTTATCGATGTCAAGGTCTGGGAATAAAATAATAAGTTTTTTGGATGGAAATGCCGATACAATCGATATTCATGGCGTGTTTGATATCCCTAAGACAGCCTTCCGGTGCCCAGGAGCGTTAGGATTATATGAATGGAAGGTTATGACCTTCGGTTTGAAAAATGCCGGCGCCACTTATCAGCGTGCTATGAACCATATTTTTCATGATTTAATCGGCAATCTTCAGGAAATATACATCGACGATGTGGTAGTAAAATCCAAAGAAGATGGGCAACATTTAGCCGATTTGGAAAAGATGTTCGAAAACACAAGGTTACATGGGTTAAAAATGAACCCACTCAAGTGTGCTTTTGGAGTATCATTTGGACGTTCCTTGGGTTTACAGTACATGAAAAAGGAATTGAAGTAAACCAGGCCAAGGTAAAAGCTATAGCCAATACTAGACCACCAACGAACAAAAAGGAGTTGCAAGTATTGATAGGGAAAATCAACTACTTGCGACGTTTCATTTCGAACTTGTCAGGACGTATTCGGGCCTTCACACCACTGCTGAAGATTAAAGATGACCAAAAATTCAAATGGGGAGCCGATCAACAGAAAGCCTTTGACGACATAAAAGGCTATCTGATGAACCCACCAGTGTTGACTGCACCAAAGCATGGTATACCTTTTAAACTATATATATCAGCTGAAGGTGATACAATAGGGGCAGTCTTAACACAAGAAGCCGACAAAAAGGAACGAGCGATATTTTATCTAAGCCGACGTCTTTTGGATACAGAAACCAGGTATCCCCTAGTAGAAAAATTATGCTTGTCTTTGTATTTTGCTTGCACTAAATTAAGATATTATATGCTGGCATCCAAATGCGTCATAGTCTGCAAAACCGATGTAGTCAAATACATTTTATCAGCACCAATCTTGCGAGGTCGGCTTGGTAAATGGGCATACGCCTTAACTGAGTTCGATTTAACCTATGAATCGGCTAAATCTATAAAGGGGCAAGCTGTGGCCGATTTTATTGCGGGAAGTGAAACGTTAATAGGAACGGCCGATGTAACCCCTTGGCAGTTATATTTCGATGGATCCGTGTGCCAAGAGGGCGAGGGCATCGGCGTAGTATTAATTTCACCCTAAGACAGAGTACGAATTATTGTATCGGCAAACTAGTCGATGTTAAAATAATCAAGCAGAGTATGAAGAGTAATTGAGGGGGCTACATTTGCTAGACAGCATAGGGGTAAAAAACGTCGAAGCTTTTGGAGACTCAATGTTAATTGTACAACAAGTCAAGGGGGAATACCGATGCAACGATGGTGCACTAACCCAATATTTGCAGCAATGCCTCCAAATTATTGAGACGTTTACTACGTTTTCTGTAGAACATATCCCCAGAAAAGCTAATGACAAAGCAAACCGGTTGGCACAGTGTGCATCAGGGTACAGGATTGAAAGCCGACAGGAACCAATCGAGCTAAACGTTTGGCCGATCTTATGTGTCCATCCTGCCGATCGGAGAATGTAAATAAGGGAATATTTATCGACTCCATCTAAGCCGATCGAAAGCGTAAGGTCGCGCAAATCACTAAAATATATTCTACTGGAGGATGTATTATACTTTCGAACCATGGAAGGCTTGTTGCTAAGGTGACTGGGAAATAAAGAAGCCAAATAGCGATGGGAGAAGTCCATGAAGGAATTTGTGGATCACATCAATCGGCCCATAAAATGAAATGGTTACTTAGACGAACGGGATATTTTTGGCCGACAATGTTAGAAGACTGCTTCAGATATTATAAAGGATGCCAAACCTGCCAAAAGTTTGGTAACATACAGTCAGCACCAGCATCGGCTTTACATCCGATCATAAAGCCATGGCCGTTTAGGGGATGGGGCATAGATATAATTGGCCAGATATTTTCGTCATCCAGTAAAGGACATAAATTCATCCTTGCAGCCACAGACTATTTTTCAAAATGGGTTGAGGCTGTACCACTCAAGAAAGTTACTAGCAAAGAGCTGATCGACTTTGTAAATGAACACATCATCCGTCGGTTTGGAATTCCACAGACGATTACTACTGATCAAGGGACTGTGTTCATGTCTAACGAGTTCAAAGGTTTTGCGGAAAGTCTTGGGATAAAATTACTCAACTCTTCTCCTTATTACGCTCAGGCCAATGGACAGGCCGAGTCATCGAACAAGACATTAATAAAATTAATAAAAAGGAAAATCGAGGAGAAACCAAGAAATTGGCATTCAACGCTATCGGAAGCTTTATGGGCTTATCGGCTATCTCATGACGGATCAACTAAATTATCACCTTTTCAGTTGGTATATGGACAAGAAGCCGTTTTGCCCGTGGAGATCAACATCGGCTCAGTAAGGCTGTTTAAACAAAATAATTTGTCAGCTGGTGAATACGAACAGGCAATGCTTGACAATCTAGATGGCTTGGCTGAACTAAGGCTGATCACGCTAGATCGGCTTAAAAGGAATAAAGAGAAGGTTGCCAGGTCATATAATAAAAAGGTGATCTTAAAATCCTTCAATCAAGCCGATTTGGTATGGAAGACCGTGTTGCCAATCGGGTCTAAGGATAATCGATTCGGCAAATGGTCTCCAACATGGGAAGGGCCTTATAGGATAAATCGGCCGATTGGTGGGAATTCATATATACTGGAGTCCTTAGACGGGTTCGTCCTACCTAAAGCAATCAATGGAAAATATCTAAAGGCATATCACCCAAGCATATGGGTTGGGTCCTAACTACAGGAAGGAAACATCAGGGATCGATTACAAAAAAAACACATGCAAATTAAATCGGTCATACAGCCGACCAAGTCAGTCATTCAAACATCCATCACGGATTAAAACATTGTTTACAAAAATCGGTTACACCATTCATTAAAAGAAGTCGATGCTCTGTTCTCACATCAAAGAGCCCGGAACCAGGCAAATGAGCCCCAAAGCCGAGAGTTACCAATAGTAGTTTGACGCCATCAATCGCTTGTTCATCAGCTAACGCTGGTCACCGGGACTTGGACTATCTTGGCCGATTGGTTCTTAACCTGAGCAAAGACTTCACCAATTTGCCGCCTCCGAATCGCTAACGAGGACGTCGAGTCGATGTTAACCGACATTCTCAAGCTCTTTGTGACCAGGGCCACCGCTCTTCAAGATTCTTCTTGGTCGACTCCAGCTCTTTAGCTCTGCTCTTAGCCGATTTGAGCGCAGCAGCACCCTGGTCGAAAGCATTTTTCTGGAGTTTGGCGTCCGCTATTAGCTTGTCCAGGATTTGTTGGTCGGCTTGCTGGGCTTTCCTCTGTTCAACCCTCAATTTAGCCGACTCCACGTCTAGCCGACGAGCATCTAGATGGCAGACTTCCAACAATGCGTTCATAGCAGCGGGAGGAAGATCGGCTTGAACAGCTGCCATGGCGTTCCTCAGAGGCTGGGTGTTGGACAGGAGAGCTGCCTTCGGCTGCATTACTTCATTAAAGAGATGATTAAGGCGCTCTTGCATACCCGGTTCAGCGGTTACAGTAGCCGACGCTGGCGCAGAGGCCGCAATTATGCGTTGAATATCGGCCGGGTAGTCGTCAGTAGCCAGAACCTCGGGGTCCTCGAGCTCGTCCAGAGAAAAACCTAAAAGATCAACTGGGTCCGTTTACGATACTGGGTCAGAAACAGGTTTCGGGGTTGGGGAAGCAGGTGGTGGTACAGGAGCCGAAGCCGACAAGACGGGCACATCTGCAGGTTTTTCAAGATCAAGCTTCCAACACCTGGACGGAAGGAGTTTCCTGAAAGAATAATACTTTGCATCAAAATATAAGCAAAAACCAAGGCAAAAACCAAATTAAGGATCGAAGCTAACCGATGCTTGATCCACCGGGATGACGCTGCATCACGACCAGCAGGTTTTGGAGATCGCTTAATAACGACTCTGCGGCTCTTCTTTTTTTTTCTAAAAATGGCAAGCATGGGGTTAGCCGACAGAAGAAATTTGAGCAAAAACGTACTGGACCTACTCTTAGCATGCTGCTCGGCAAGATCCAATAATGATGGGCTGTTGACCCCCAACGTGCCGGAGGATAAACCAGCAAGGGGGGCCGACGGCCTTTGCCGTTTCGAACGGTTGTCGGCCGATGCGGTCTGAGCTGGAGTCGACCTCTTGCTAGTCTGAAGGACAAAAGATATGGTTAAGCCGATGAAAATCTTATTTCAACAACATCAAAACAAAATACCTCTAAAGACGAGTTAGC
This sequence comes from Rhipidocladum racemiflorum, assembly GCA_036346355.1. Taxonomy (NCBI): domain Eukaryota; kingdom Viridiplantae; phylum Streptophyta; class Magnoliopsida; order Poales; family Poaceae; genus Rhipidocladum; species Rhipidocladum racemiflorum. Next base: position 55,809,973 of record CM070581.1, on the reverse strand, counting down.
ATAGCCTGAACTCGAGCTAGCCCCGGTGGCGGTCTCCGTCGGCTCTTGAAAGCCAGGGAGAAAGGAAGACAAGACCTCGTGAGTAGTGCGCCTCCGCAAGAGCGACCCAGCTATGGAAGCCCACCACGAGGTAAACTGGCCCGATCAACGTGTGTTCAGCACGAGGAAAGGCAAGTCCACCACATGGAGCTCATCGGCTAGTTCAATAATGAGCTCCGCCGCAGTAACATTAGTGACTTTGTTTCGTGGCTTGATCATGTTAAATAAGGGGAAGCAAGGAATCGTTTGTCCAAAACCCAGCTGGCGTGCATACACAGAAGGGTGATAGAATTCATAGGTCGGCTGAAAGGTTCTATTACGAGTGCTCAAACCGACATGAAGGATGCAAGGAGAAATCAGCAAAGGGAGCAGATCAAGAGTGGACTGGGGCATTAGAGAGCTATCAGAGTTTAAACGGAGAAAAGAAGGCCATGGGAGATCAGCTAATTGGCTATACGAAAAGAAATCTCGACGATTGAAGGTGGCTTGGTTAAGATTCAAAAAGAAGGATAAGTACTTATGAAAACCTGCCGGGGAGATTTTGGGTTCATCGGATGAACACATCATGAATTTTTCACCCGGAGATCGGCTAGGTTGGAATCGAGGGGTTGCACCCTCAGGAAAATCTTCCGTTGGGAAAGCCGATTCTTCCGATGGATCTGGGATAACAAGGCGGCCAAAAACACAGTAAAGCCAGATCTGGATAAACCAAAGTGGACCACCAACGTTGCCCACGACATAGGAACCGTTACCAGTAAAGAGCCGACTCCGGATAATATGCATCATATGGTACACAAATTTCAACAAGGATTTCCCTAAAGCTAGCCGACGGCCCATAACCAGTTGCTCCGCCGTAAATTGGTAAACTTGGGTTGGCCCTAAGGAAGCGCCACAGAAAAGGAATCGGTCTAGCCATAGGTTAAGGAAAGCGACATGTTCCTCATCCGATACGGGACCGGTTACCTTGTTATTGTTTTGTATATATCTAGACCAACCTTCCCCCTTTTTTCGAGTCAATTTGTACTGAGGTTTCCCGCTGAAAGCCGATATTTGGTCTCCATCAGGCCTAAGGCAACACAACTCGACCATATCTAGGAGGGTTGGGCCGATAGGACCAATTGGGAAGAAGAAGGCGTTAAAAGAGTCCGACCAGAAATAGCAAGCGGCGGCCACCAAGGATTCATTGGGTTGTGAGGTAGCTAAAGACATGGGAATACACTCAGCAATGCCCATTCCTTCCCACTCCGCCTTCTTTTGGGTCGATACTCTAATATACCAAGATCTCCAGCCCTTGATAGCTGTCGGCCAAGCCCTAAAGCTTTTAGTCCATTCCTTAATGTTGTAGCCAGGAGCCGATAAAGGAAGCCTAGGAATCTCATCTCCAATGACAGTATCGGTTTCTACGGTTCCTATAGGGCCTAAAAAATACTGATGATCACTATTTTGGATGGGAATGAGTACCTGCGAGGCATCCATTTCAGCCGACTGAGAAGGAGGAGGAGACGAAGAAAAGCGAGGAACCGCTCAGGAAGACCAGGAATGCAGAAGAAGCCGATCGACGAGGATGCGAGAGCCTCAAGGGATGAAAATGACCGTGGGGGGACCCCCATATTTATAGCACGGTAAAAGAATACAAACGGGCGGGAGCAGTTGCGCATTTAAAGCGCACCGAGATTTTTACGGCACGGTTAACAGGGTGGTTCCCAAAGAGGATTTTTCTATAAAGTCGATACGGATGAAAAGCCGATGGATTTTTTTTTGGAAAATAACAAGTTATCTTCCAAAAACGGGGGGCATATGTTTGCACCAAAATTCGGCATGTATTAAAAAGCAGTGCGATACAAGAATTCGTGCGAAGAGATTGGTAGGTAAATCGGAAGGAAATTCCGTATCTAACAAGGAAACCGGATCAGAGGCCGATACGGATTAACAACGTGTCCATGTACAACTCGGATCGGCCGGACGTTATAAAAGGTGGAGAACGTCGAGCAAAAAAGATATCAATCCAACACAACACATCTACTTTTTACAAGCCCTTTTTACATCGTCTTTTAGCTTCATAGACCTCCTTGTAAGTCGACGGAATCAACATAGCTACGCATCGCCGATTGTTGGTTTTAACCGATTTCACCAGGTTCGATCTGCTTTGTTTTGCTGCGTATCGCCTTCTCAAAGCCGATTTTACCTTGTATCCGGATTAACCGTAGCTGGTTGATCTAGTTATCTCCTAATCGGTCTTCATCCGATTAGCGTTAAAGCCGATAATCTTTGCTTATTGGCTTTGATCAAATTACAAATTCTACCTTGTCAATTTCAGGTCAAATTGACTGGCACGCTCTGCAAACCCGGTGTTTGTCTTGTGCGTTCGAGGCTAAGGATCCTGCTTCACATTTCTGGCGCGAACAGGATCATACTGTTGATTGAATTGATTTCGATTTTGGTGGTTTGGGATTTGTAAGACCTTAGAGCTATTTGTATTGTACTTTTAGCATATTTTGAATATATGTATTGAATTTATGATATTGCGAAACCATTATACAGGACTATAATGTTATGCGTGTGAAGTGTGCACCTCTATTGAAGATTTTCTAGTTCATACACTGTCATGGGCTATACGTTTGGTGCAAAACGAGATCATCCGTCTCTTTGTTTCCTTACCTATCCAACTAATGGGAAAACTAATGGCAGAGCATTTTACATAAAGACGAGACTAGCGAACGATATTACGTTTTTGCTCAACACAGCAGGATAGCTCCCATATCCGTTGTATTTGTCAGTGACGATGGCGAAGGATTAAAACACCGACATTGTTTATTTTCAACCATCTTGATCATATGACGGTCCACCCTTACACTAGATCATATGGCGTCGTCTTTTGGCACTCTTGCGGCCGGCGGCACCGTCATTGCCTCGTCAAACACCACTGGTTTCGCCGACCACCCCGGAAAAACTAGCTGTATATATCACTGGTCATGGTTGCTGCCCTTTGGCTCTTGCCACCGTCGTTCCCCAGCCAGCGGCTCGGTCGCAGCCTCGCTGCCCTGCGACGACGTGGTGGCAACTCTGATTGAGTGATGATCTAGAGACAAAAGACTAGTTGTCTCGGTTGGATGGTCATACAACGGGACACTGTTACGTGAAGTCTATTATTTATAGAGTTTTTACTGTTATTAAAAGTTAAAAGTATCAGTATCTCGCTATTAAATCATTCTTAAACTTTTTGTATCTTCATCTTTTAAACTCTTCGTACATCTGAAGGATGGTAAAAAATCTCTTATTTATAAAGTTATATAAGTCCGAGAATTAACATTTTCCTTATGACATTGGGATCGAATTGTTGTGATAATCTTCGACGATCAGCAGAGTAGCTAACTTAGTTTAGACGTATAATGCTTGTTGATCTTTCTTATTTCAGCACAAGCACACCGGAGAGCAGCAGCCAGGGCACCGCCATCAACCCCACAAATTCAATCTGCGCTCGCGCGCGCGGGAAACCACGTAAGCCGTTAAATAACGTCCACCAACGCCACGTGGCCTCACACCTACAAATTCTCCCTATCCCGTCTCCACCACTCATCGCTCCCTCCTCTCCGCTCATCTCCTGCAATGGCCTTCTCCCCCGCCACCGGCACCACCTCGGTTGCCTCCACAGCGACCACCGTCTTCACCTCCGGCCGTCTCCCGAGACACCGCACGTGCCCACCGTCACTATCTTCGTCGTTCCTGAGCGCGCTGCCGGCGCCCCGCGCCGCACCGGCACTGTCGATGCGCGCGCAGGCCGGGGGCAAGAAAAGAGCGTGCTGATCGTCAACGCCAAGAACGGAGGACACGCCGTCATCGGGTTCTACTTCGCCAAGGAGCTCCTCGCCGCCGGCCACGACGTCACCGTGCTCACCGTCGGGGACGAGGGCTCCGACAAGATGAAGAAGACGCCCTTCTCCCATTTCTCGGTGCAAAATCAGCGACTTCCCTGTTGGTAACTGGACATGTTAGTTTATTGATCGAGTTTCTGATGAATTCGTCGGGGGACGCATGCAGGAGCAGACGAGCGCCGGCGGGAAGACGGTGTGGTGGACCCGGTGGACAGCGGAGAGCCCTTCGACATCGTGCTCGAAAACAATGGCAAGGATCTCGACGCCGTCAAGTATACTGACAGCCGCCTTTGCTTTCGCCTTGGTGTTCAGAGTGCAGACATGACCTATATATCCATGAATTTTTTTTATTTAATATATATTTTAAATGTTAACAAAAATGACAGAAGTAGGCTCCTGTGACCGGTGATTGGGGCGATCGCCCGTGAGTGGCACGATACCAGCCTGCCACGGCAACGTTTATAGCCTGCCGCCACTACCGTTTAGCTGTCGTGGCAGCTATCATCCCATTCAAGGGCGATTGACCCAACCACGGACGACAAGTGGAAGGGAAAAGTGTTGCCATGACAACTATCACCCCTTATTTGGGTGATTAGTCAAACGTCGTCACGGCAACACTTTTGCCTGCCACAGAAACACTTTTCCCTGCCACGGCAGAGAAATCGCTCGAGCATGGGGCGATCGCCCCAATCACGGGCGACGAGAGCCTATTTATGTCATTTTTGTTTTCCGTCGATTAGTTATGAAAAAAAGATTTAAATTATATATTGTAGGATCGAAGTATATGAATATAGCAATCAGATGGGGGTTGAATGATTGTGCGGAAGCTAAAATCAAATTCTTGATCCACTAAAAGTTCACCCCAACACGGAACCAAATAATTGCCTCGTATTCGACAAAAACAGAATGACAAAGGTTCGGTAATATGCGAATTTCCGGAGATCCAACCGTTAGATTGATCTAAAATTTCGATACAAGAAACTATATTCCAATACGAATCGAACTCAAAAAGAATCAGCTCGATCGGACTTACGGATCAAAAGTTATGAGCTTTGCAAGCTTGCTGTTCCAGAACTTGACGAAAATCAATCTAATCAAAACTTCAAGATAAAACAAGATCTTCAAAAGATTAATCAACTAGACTTTGAGGAACTCTAAATGAATACCCTATAAAGGTTTTTGATGGATCAAATCAAGATGAAACTCAAGGATCAAAAACCAATCTAGAATTAGAACAAGCATGCAAACAAGAACCAAAACAGAAAACACTGTAGCAACGTGGTTACTATAGCACGCAAGAATCTTGGAAGAATTGATCTTTATTTCTTTTGTCTAAAGTACTCCCATCAAAAAAGTACAAATCCTAAAACTGAGCTTGAGGCTCTCAATGCGCTCAGCTCAAAATTGATGCCCTCAACAGGAGACGCCCCTCCTATTTAAAGGAGCAAAACACAAGGAGTCCTGAATACAATTCCTAATCCTAGTAGGAGTCCCACTCCTAATCCTAGAAAGAGTATGTATTCAACACAACTCCACTTGACTCAATCTGGCCAAGTACAACTCTTGCACGCGTATGGCAACCCCACCATACTCACGTGACTAACACTTTGCACGCGTATGGCCACCTGCCATACTCACGTGACTAACCATTCTTCATGTGCACCATTCTCTTAGCCCGAACGTCCCGCATGACATCCTTGATCACCAAGACCTCAGTTCTTCCTGAACCTAGTTCCGAACCTCAGTTCCTCCATGAACCTAGTTCTGTCCCGTCATCGACTACGTTCGCCCTCGAGCAATACCTGCACATGAACAAACCACAAAACGATTTCGAGCACAAGTCTACGACTTGACTCAAGGTCAATCCATGCAACTACTCACACGAGCATTGCATAAAATCCATTTCAAAACAAGCATCATGAAATTCACATGAATTTCATAATCTCAAAGTCAAACCAAAAACTCAATTCCAAATCGCTCAAAACCCTAATCGAGCAAAAAACCATTCACGCCGGACCAAAAAAATATATGGTCTGGCATACATATGAAAAAGTCACTCAAAAACCCATTCACGACGGACCAAAAAATTTGGTCCGACGTACATGTAAAACTTACTGTTTTTCAAGAACTTGGTCTAGCACAAAAGGACTCAGATTCATGTTTACGACAGACCAAAAAACTTGGTTTGTCGTGCATGGGAAAATGAGGTTGTCAACAACATGTTTACGACAGACCAAAAAACTTGGTTTGTCGTGCATGGGAAAATGAGGTCATCAACAACATGTTTACGACAGATCAAAAAACTTGGTTTGTCGTACATGGGAAAAACGATGTTTCTGAATTAACTTGAATCCTCAAAAACATGATGATGGCGAACCAAAAAATTTGGTCCAGCGCAAGGCGAAATTTAGTCCGGCGCCAAAGGAAGACTCTCTGTTTCTGAATTCAAACACGCACGAGCACTAAAACAATATTCGCAAATTCAAATATAAGCTAATTTTTCAGCACATGATTTCACATATATTAAATAAAAAATTCATATATCCATGGTGATTGTTGGTTGTGCAGACCGGTGACCGATTGGGCGAAGTCAGCCGGCGTTCGCCAGTTCCTCTTCATTAGCAGCGCCGGGATCTACAATCCCACCGATGAGCCGGCGTACGTCTAGGGGGTAATGCGCACGTTCAACTCGATCGCCTTAAGAAATGTTCTTGTGTCACAAGCAGAGTCGATGTTTCATCTCCATGTCGATGCCGATGCGTGCGAAAAAATTGATAAAATGCCACTCCTAACAAGTGGCTTCGCTAAAAATGCCACTCTACTGTCATTGACATGTGGGACCATCTGTGTCTATGACAGTGGGCCAGAGTGGCATTTTAGCGATGCCACCTGGCCTCAGTACATGATCGGCTCCGGCAACAACAAGGACTACGAGGAGTGGTTCTTCGACAGTAACGACTCACCCTTGTCGCAATTATTGCTCATTTCCAATCCACATTGTCGTCTTCTTCCCAATAACGTTTTTTTTCTTGCGATTGTTGGAATTAATCTTGTAAATAAGAGAGGAGTCCGAATCCTACAAAAAAAAAATTCCTTTTTCTATTAGGATTATTGAATCCTATTCCGTTTCTTATGGCTGTAGTTTGGGTATAAATATAGGGATAGTCATGAGTTTTGTAAGCATGAAGCAAACCAGCAGGTGAAAAATAATACAAGAGAAAATTATCCTAAGATTTCTAGATGTCCTATTCCAACAACGATTGAATCTAGCAGGAATCATGCGGAAGCGGCCGGATCTGCTAATCCCGGGGTCAGCGCCGGTCAGCGTCGACGTGTAAACATGCAGAACCAGCCTTGATCTCGTGCTCATCACCTCCCAGTTCCCAGCTTCCGGCGGTATATATATATAGCTTGTTTTGTACTTCCAGGTGTATGTACTCTCTACCTCTATTTGGTTAAAAACGTCCTAATCAGGAGGAATCAAATAACAACTTTCATTTATGGAATATGCTTTCACTTGCGTAGCATCAGTTAATATACAGGGAGTAGGGAGTGCATACTCCAAAGAATATGGAATCATTTTCATATATATATATATATATCTGCCTGTCAGTCTTTCGCTACGCTCCTCATCCTCAAAAAGTAGTCCATATTCCATGCTTTGCTGGTGAGAAAGATAAACTACTTAGGATCCTTTCTTGCGTACCGAAAAAGAATTGCCGCTGCACTCAACAGTCGGTGGCTCCACTGAAGGGGGTCTCCGATCGAGAGGTGGTACCACCAACACCAAGTCCTACTTTAGCTTCGCCCTCCTCAGCAAGCGCATAGTGAGGATTTTAGATAGAAATGATGAAAAAACCGGCTCGGCTTGGCACACTCAACCGCTAATCTCAAAGAGAATCTCTTCTGGGGCTTTGCCTTATAAGACTGATCTCATCCGACTTGCTAAGCATTCAGTCCCAGAGAGCGAATGGAATTTCATAAGTTTTCATCCAGACTACTTTTTGAGGATGAGGAGCGTAGCGAAAGACTGACAGGCGGATATATATATATATATATATATATATGTATGTATGTATGTATGTATGTATGTATGTATATATATATATATATATATATGAATATAAAGCCTATTTTCTACTTTCGGAGTAGTTACTCTATTTCGCGTATACATGTAGTGTATAAGTATATAAGACCATCTAGGTGGTATTTACATTTTTTCAGAGGTGGTATGTACACTTTTTAGATATACTCTTTTTTATGTGCGTATATGAAGGTATTTGCAAAATACGCTAAAAACTTTGTACTCCATTGCAATTTTTTCATGTGGTTCACATTAGAATTCTTTATAATTTTTCATGTGGCAATGTATAGTATGAAAGCTAGCAAATGGTGAAATCATGAAAGTAGGTAATCTGTGAAGGGAATATGCCCGAGAGGCAATAATAAATTGTTTATTATCTTATTCCATGTTTATAATAGATGTTTATTTCTGATGCTAAAATTGTATTAACCGGAAACGTTGATACATGTGTGTTTAATAAACAAAAAGGTTCCTAGTAAAGCCTCTCTTTTGAACTAGCTCGTTGATTAACTGATGATCAAGGTTTCCTGATCATGAACATTGGATGTTGTTAATAACGGGGTCACATTATTAGAAGAATGATGTGATGAACACACACCCAAGTTGGTATAGCAAATTCGATCAAGTCATTAAAGTTTGTTGCTGTACTGAACATATACAAAATAGCTCTTTTCCTTAGACCATGAGATTATGTCAATCACTAACTCCGGAAGAGTACTTTGATGACATCAAACGTCACTCTGTAACACGGTGACTATAAAGATGGATTTGGGTACTATGAAAGTATTAGTTGAGGCTCATGCATCAAGAGTGGGATTTGTCCATTCAGATGACGGAGAGATATACTCTGGGCCCTCTCGGTGATATCACATTGACATCGCTTGCAAGCACGTGACTAGGTCACAAGAATGTCATATCACGGAACGAGTAAAGAGTACTTGTCGGTAACGGGATCGAACTAGGTATAGTTGATACCAATGATCGGATCCCGGATAAGTAATATATCGCGAGACAAAAGGAATTGGTTATGTTGTTTTTGGTTCACACGATCACTAGTTCATCGTTGAGTAAGTGGGAGTCATTATGGATCTCCAGATCCCGCTGATGATTATTGATCGAGAGGTGTCTTGATCATGTCCATTTTATTCACGAACCGTAGGGTGACACACTTAAGGTTCATCGACGCTTTTGAGTGGATACGAACAGGAGAAAAGTTTGGACAAAGACCGAATAGTTTCGGATATCGGAATAGTTCAAGGGGTATGTGTTAATTTTGTTAATTAAAAGAATTAACAAATATTAAAATAACAGAAATAAAATTGTTTATTTATTTAATGGAGAGTCCATTCACATGAAGAGAATGGAGAGTCCATTCACATGGAGAGAGTGGAGAGTCCACTCACTCCTATAAAAGGGAGGGTGGAGCTCCTCTCTCATGTACTAATCTCCATAACCCTTTGGTTGGTCCTTTCTCCCTCCTCCTGCTGTTCCACCTTTCAAGCAAAGAGCTTAAGCGGCCCGCTGAAATAGTTTCTCCACCACCACCACTAAGTCGTAGTGTTGTTGGAGTTTCCGTGGATCCTCTACTTCCGCCTACTGGATCGAGGGATTGGAGGTCGTCGTTGTTCCGTACGTGTGACCAAGTACGGAGGCGCTGCCGTCTGTAGCGCTCATCTTCGCGACTTTGAAGTCGGGCGTGTACCTCTACTTCAACCACGTTTGTTTGCGGGAACGTTATTCCCGCTTTCGGTCTACGAGGGTGAGTCCTTCTGAAACCGTTTGCATGCATCTCCTAGATTTGATCTTGGTGTTTGGTTGCATTCGTAGGAAAAATTTTGTTTTCCATGCTTAGAACCCATCAATCTGGACATTGGATCGACCTTGAATGGTCCAGATTCAGGAAAAATTCCACCTCCACTTAAACACTTTTTACACATAACCGCCTAGAAAAAGTACATAATTCCGCCGCTCCTAAACTCAAATCTTGACCAATCCTTCGTTCGCTTTGCCTCTCGAGATCACCGGCCAGCCGCCTCCGTTGTTCACCGTCCACCCGACGACGCCGCTGCATGCATGCCTCCTATGGATTTGGTCGCGGGCGAGTGCAAGGGCGACTCGATTGAGCACAGGAGCGGCACCGCAGCATGCACATCAGCTCCGCCATTCACCATTCGACCTCGTGCATCCACTGGAACCTTGGCGGCACGTCCTCCTTCCCGACACCTCCACCTTCCACCTCACGGCTACCTCTGTCCTCCACCATGGCGATGCAGCCGCCCTCTCCTTCTCTACCTTTTGCTGTCCAACCTGGCGGTGCCACTGCACACATGTCTCCTCTTCTCGCCACCATCCTATCTGGCGTCGTCACCCTCTCCTGTCCCCGTACGCCCTCTTGTGGCACATGACCCACTAGAGACGGCGACACGAGATGGTCTCCCTCTCACAACTGCACCATGAGGCAACCTGTATTAAGTTGTCTCGCCTAATTTGTCTCTTCGATGCAAAATTTTTGTTTGATTGATTAACACAAGTTATTTTTGGTTGATAGATGGAGCCTCTTGACAATGCTTGGGACATGGCTTTGCATATCCATCAATTTGATGATGCACAATCGATTGAGGAAATCAACTCTCCCTCAAAAGATTTAGATAACTTTAGTACCCCCCAAAAAGGAAGGAGTAGCAGTGGCCCGTTCTGTGTGAGTTGATTTATCCACATTATTACGTTTTTACATTAAATAATTGGTACCTACTGTGACAATGTTGTCTCGTAATCGCAGTGTTCGTCATGTACCAAACTTTGAAAATGAAATAACTCTAGCTGTGGGCATGACATTCGAGAATTTGGAGGTTGTCGAAAAGTTTTACAAAGATTACACTCACACTATTGAATTTTCTGTGAGAATTTTGTAGAGATGTACCAAGAATGGTACGGTGACATGGAAGCATTGCATGTGCTCTAAGGAAGATTTTCGCTCAGAGAAAAAGAAAGGTGAGAAGGTTGTGTGTGGGAACAAAAGGGCATTCATGAAATAAGTCACTAGATACGGTTGTTCGCCCATGATTAATGTAAAGCGTACCAAAGATGGCATGTACTCAATTTTAAAATTTGTGGCAGAACATCAACATAACCTAGTATCACCGTCTAAGCTACATTTAATCAAGTCTAATAGGGAAGTTAGTGAAAAGGACAATACCACATTGTTCACATGTCATACAGCTAGCATTGACACTTCTAGAGCCTTTCGATTGCTTCATATTAGCGAGGGTGGATTTCAGTTCATAGGGTGCACAAAGAGAGACCTACAAAATTACCACAGTGAGTTGAGACAAACTTTAAGGGATTTGGATGGCCATCTATTCATAGACAACCTCAAAAAGCATAAGCTTATCAACCCATCATTATTTTTAATTATGTTCTCGTGAGAAAAATCAGCTTGAATTGCTCCACGATTCACTCTAGTGCAGGTGTCAAGGTAGGTGTAGGGTTGAGATTGAAGCGAACATGTGTAACACCTCCTCTCTTACGATAATTATTGGCAAAATGTCCCCACTCATTGCAACTGAAGCAACACCTGACCGATGTCTATTGGCTTCCTCCTGACATAGCACTAGTCTTAGTAGGAGTAGAGCTAAGATTGATGCGAGCCGGGGTGATCGCTTCCTTCGGAGAGCAGTCGCTAGCAAAATGTCCAAGCTGGTGATAGGTATAGAAAATTTTAGGGGGCAAGCTTCTTCCTTGAGAACTTCTCACTAAGGGGTGTTGTGGAAATTTTGACCATCAGGGCGAGGCACAGGTGCAAGTGTCTCGAACGAAGTCTAAGTAGGGAGGTGAGTGAATTGGTGAGAGGCAATCATCAACCGATGGTGAAATTGTCCTCCTTGATGAGCCATCCGATGCTTGCGGTTGTCACCTAACTCCTTGCACTTATCTTCTAGGATAAGGGCCTTGTTGACCAACTCTTAAAAATCAGGGAAGTTATGGGTAGCAAGCCCAACTTGTAGTTTAGAATTTAGTCCCTTCTTAAAATGAGATTGTCTTGTTTTATATGTTGCAATATCCTCTAGGGCATAGTGTGCAAGATGTGTGAACTTATTCAGATAATCAGCCACTGATTGGCTTCCTTACTTAATTGATCTGAACTCCTATTTCTTCAACTGATTCTTTGAGTAAGCTACTCCTATTGTCTTACCATTGGTTCTTGGTGTTATAACCTTAACTGAGATAACTTTCGGAATAATTACAGCTGCAAAAAATGCTCAACCTTTCTGTGGGCATTGCATAACAAAATGGCCTAACTTACAATAGTTGTAGCACAAACATGTCTTATGGGATCTGACTACATGTGCAGTCCTTCCTGCGAATCGATACTTGTTGTTTCACAAGGCATCTTCTAGCCTAGTGACCTTGTTCACTACAAAAGAAGCAAGTTGTCGGCGATAACAACTTACTGCTATCATGAGGTAGACAGGTAGGATTGAAATTTTTCTTCTTTAATTCTTCAAGCGACGTAGCAAGTATGGATGGCAATCCACCTCCTTTCGCTAACTCTTGAGCAACGGTGGCTCAGAAATTCTCTCATTGATGCTGAATCATGCCGGTCACTATTGGATCCAATGGACATTGAGCTGGACAATGATATCAGCCTTCACAAAGATAGCATGTGATGTTTCTCATAAGACATTCTCCAAGTAAATGGCTTCCTTTACAACTGAAACAATTGAGTTCATGCTCCTCAGCGGTGTGTCCTATCTCTCTACAACGGATGCATGCATGATCTTTTGACTTGTTTGGATGACAACACTTCAAGGAATGAAAAGAAGACTTCTCCATTCTTGTTGTGATCACATTATCATCTGACGGAGAAAAAAAGCTGATGAAAAGCAGTGGTAAACTCTAAACAAGTGATGGTTTGCTTATCCTTATGTGCAGTGTCAAAACTTTTCCACTAGGCTAATGCATCTCCTTCCAATTGACAAGTGGCATAGAGAACCTTCTCTTTATCATCACACTGCACCAAAGCTAGCTTCTCTTCCATATCATGAAGCCAGGTTTCTACATCCTTAAGAGTAGCTGATCTATCAAATATGGGTGGTTCGGTCCCCATGAATAAGGAAAACTTTGACTGTGGATAGGCTAAAAACTGATCCAAATTCTGAATTATCAGGGTTGGAATGGTGGGAAACTACTGGTCACAATCTACTTTATCACTAACACCAGTAGTAGCAACTGTACTGACATGAACTGCCTCGAAAACACTGCTATAGTCGGTCTTTTCTATTTGTTGACCACTCCAAGGCTTAGGTAAGAGGGAATAAGCGTAGATGAGTAGCAAAAGAACTGATGCGGGGAAAAAGGTTTAACCCAAAACTTCAAATCAAATCAACTTTTATTAATATATTTTTATGGTTACTTACAAAAGCCTAAGGGCCATGCAACACATACTGCACACTCAGCAATCATGAAAAAACCAAATCAACCTAATCACACAAGTCTAACATATAAACGACAACACTTATAACCTAGACAGATGCGACTCTCACACATGAGTCTCAACTGGTGACCCTAAGCACTGCTTCTTCTAACTTCTGGAATACTTCATCGATCCACTTCTCCTTGAGCTCGACGATTCTTCTCTTCACGATCTTCAGGATTAGCAGTAGGACACCCAATATTTTCTCCTTAAGTGTGATACATCATCATCTATTCAGAATAACTTAGGTAAGATTTCAGCTTAAACCAACAGGAAAAGACAGAAATTTCAGTAAAGGGGAAAGAATAGAAGAGTAAGATAAGTCAAGAACATGTTATTCTTACAAGTTAATTTTGCGCTTTAGAAAATAATTTTGAAGCTCCTAAAGAACGGCCAGTCTAACTAGGTTCAAGACCTACAGTTAATATGGCTCTAATACCACCTCTGTCGAGACTCGAATTTGCAAATCCGGACCCTCTGTGTATTCTGCACTAGTCCAGGAATTACGCTAGTACACAGTCTCAATAGAGATGAATATCACAATCATACATAGTAGAAAACATAACAAAAGTCTTCATCTAGTAAACATAACTTGTTGAATGACCTTAAGGTCAACCTTACACTTGTGAGGCCTTATTGGCTTCAACTCATAATAATTAAAAAGTAGCGGAATGAAGAATGTCGGTAAATCCTATTAACATGACACATGCATCTGACAAGGTTCAATGCCTAGATATTCACCTTCTCGTGGAACACCTCCTCCATCAAAGGAGTAGACTCCACCTCAACTGGTGAGTGCACATAATTCAAGTCTATTATACTACATGCTTGGTTTGTTCCAAATGAATGGTTGAATTGGTTATTTTGCAATAAAGCTGTATTTACAAATAAATAACATTAATAATTGAAAACAATAAAACAAAAAATAATGATAATAAATTTCTCAGATCTTTCTCAAATAAACTGACTCACGACCTTAAATCAATCTCCATACTTCCATAGGCACATTGCTGTAACACCCCAAAATTTTGCTTTCTTAAATTTCATGTGTGATTTGGCACTTTGGTGAAATTTTGGAATTTTCTGGAATTTATTTGGATTTATTTGGAATTTATTTGAATTTATTCCATTTTGAAATAATTAAAGAATTAAACTTTGCAAATAAAAATTTGTTGGAAATATTTTATTTGAGTCCAAAATGTTCCAAAATATTTTCCAGAATTTTCCTGGAATTTTTCCAAGTATTTTGCTATTTTTTCCGGATTAAAATGAATTTTCTGCGAATTAAATGAATTATTAAATCGTTTCGGGTCTAGTACTGTTCCTCTGGTCCGAGTCGGACTCGAGTCCGACCCGAACCCGACCGGGCCACTTGATTCGGTCGAACCGTGTCGCCCGAGCCCAACTCTAACCCTAGCCGCCGACCGTTGGATCTCAATCCAACGGCCGTGCGTGTGCCGCGTCGCGTGTGCACGTGGACCGTCCAATGCGGGACGCGTGGATGGCATCCGGTCGTCGTCCTCGTCCGAACCGGGCTCGGAGAGCGCCGCTGCGTCCGACTAGGGCTCCGCCCTAAGCGCGCCTTCCGGGGCTATTTAAAGCCCGGGACGTTCCCCGAGGACCGCTGCCACCCCGCAAGTATTTTGCCCAAGGTTTTAGCCGCCGAGCCGCCGCCAGCACGCCGTGATTGCTCGCCGTAGTACATTAGGCCCGCCACGGTTTTTGTCTTCGTTCCGTCGCCGTCCGCCGCGATCCGCCGCCGTGCCGGATCTGGAACCGCGAAGTCAAGGCGCGCCCGAAGGATACGCTCATCTCGCCGGAGACGCGCTTGAACGCCGTGTGGAAGGTCGCCTTCCCGACTCGACGAGCGGCGCCACCGCAACGCCATCGTCGACCCCGAAGCACGTCAACCGTCCGATCGAAATCCAACGATCCAGGTGAGCCACGTGCAACCAAAACCTTGGAACCCAGCTCGGATCTGGACCGTTGGATTAAGATCCAAAGGCCCACGATCGGCCACGTCCGCTCCAACACGTGAACCTAGATCCAATCCGAGCTGTCGGATTTCAACCCGAGGGCCCGGATCGTGCCACGTGCGAGGAGCCGAACTGTCAGCGGCCTCAGCAGCGTCGTGGAGTCATCGACACGCCGCCCGCGTGTCGGGCCGACCGCTGCGCGTCACCCACGACGTCATCGGTGGGTCCCACCTGCCACCTGCGGCCGTCGAGAGCCCGCCGACGTCGGCGACGACGTCACCCAGTGGGTCCCACTGTCGGCCGACACATGGAGCCGTGGACCGAAGTTCACCGTGGACCGAGCCAAGCCGTGGGTGAGCCCATGGACCATTGACGCCACCGCCAATCAGAAGTTGCCACGTGTCCTCGCTGACGCAATAATTAATTTCCGAAAAAGAAAATGATTTATTAATTCGAAATAATGATTTCAGATCTTGATTCAAACTTCAAACGCTTATAACTTTTGCGTTTCAACTCCGATTTGAGTGATTCAAATTTCTAAATTTGTATAAAATTGAGATCTACCTAATTATGAATTTTATTTAATTTTTGTACTAAAGTTTTCCTCTGTAATATTATTTAATTGATTATTTAAACTTCGAAATGTTATAACTTTTGCATTTAAACTCCAAATTTGACGATTCCAGTTTCTAAAAATTCATAAAATTATGTTCTCTCTGTTTATGGATTTTATTTAGATGTTTGGACACTTTTTACCTATTGTTTATTCGTGTGTTGCTATTTGCACGCGTTACGAGTAGACGTTGAAGTGCCGGAAGGATTCGAAGGAGAAGTATTGATTCAGGATCCAACTCAAGACCAAGAACAAGTACTTTTTGAAGGCAAGTTATGCTTTGACCATGTTGATCCTATTTTGAAACCTATTTTGATTCAAATTATTGCATGCTAGTTCAATTAGAAAATATTTTATTTAAATATGGGAAATTAGATAAATGCCAAATTGCTGTATGACACCTTGATTACTTAAGTATGTGCCATGACCCCTTGTCACCCTAGTGTGGATTACTAGTTGGACATTACTAAATTGCCAACATGGGTTTGTAGATCGTTGTAGTATACCGCTTAGACCTGCTACGTGCTCATGACATGATTTTGGACAATCAAATGTTAATATTGACTTAATGATATATTGAACCTGTTTGGAAAGGTATTATGTGATGTTGATGGCACGTGGTGCATGGTAATCAACTGGGGTTTGATAAATAGTTTTTGACCGGGGCATGTGGCAAGAATGATCAGGTGGGCCAGTTGTGGCACTGAGAATGTTGTTTTGGTTCTTCGGGTAGTCTTGCCCTGGTCACCCTAAGGACTTCACCTTGCAAGCCTTTGAACTGAGTCAATCTTGCAACCACATGTCTGTAATGGGACGGACCTAGTTGATTAAGTTGCTAATAACGTACCTGTGGGACCTTAGGAGGTCAACTACACCCTTTGTGTAAGTTGTACGGGGGAGCGTACCGGGGCTGAGGCCAGGTACCCATCTAACGGTTGATTGGCCTAAACTTCGCCTTAGCTAAGGGAAGGGTTAGTGTGCAATAACCGGGGAGGACCACTTGTATTGTTAGAAGTTTCCGAAAGACTTTGTTACGGGAACTCGCCTTTGTGGTGTTTGACTGTATCTTGTGGGTAAAGTGCATAACCTCTGCAGAGTGTACAATCTATTCGAATAGCCGTGTCCGCGGTATTGGATATCGCTCGGGAATTACAGTCAAGGGTTAGACTTTCTTGAAAATAACTTGGACTTGAAAGGTTGGGTTTGGTTTAATAATGATGGAAATGTGGATTAGGATGGGAAAGATGTTTATTAAACTCCTTGAAAAGTTAGTTATGCTTTACTTGTTTCTACTGCTTTCGAATCTACTTATGCTACTTGTCAAATGCTGATTACTGCAAATATACCTTGAGCTATTCCTTTGTATCAAGCCATGCATATAGTATATTAGCTTGCATTCTGTGCATGACTTGCTGAGTACCAAGTACTCACCCTTGCCGCAATACAACACCAGTTGAAGAGGAGACTACACCAGCTTTGGAGGAGGAGCTTCAAGAGGAACCGTCTACTTAGGGAGCGAGCCCAGTCAGTTGCCTGTGGTATACTTGATGGCGCCACGAAGTTATCTTATTTTCCGCTGCTACTATTTCTCTCTTAAATAAGTTTCGCCCTGCGAGGCGTATATTGTAACTTGACCATAAGGTCGAGCAACCAGTTTGACTATTTAGTTAAAGTACTTTATTAAGTATCGAGTGGTATGATTGTGATATTTACCGATGTTAAGACTGTGTGCACTAGCGCGTTCCTGGACTAGTGCTGAATACACAAAGGGTCCGGATTTGCAAATTCGGGTCCCGACAATTGCCTACATTCCCATGTTCATTTTGTCAAAATCTAACCTTTAACTGTAATTTTCGAGCATTGTCCAATACCGCAGACACGGCTATTAGAATAGATTTTTACTCTGTAGAATTTATACACTTTACCCACAAGATATGATCATACAATACTACCATGCAATGTGATGTACCCATCGACGAGTGACTAGTAAATCACAACAAAACCTTTCAAAAACTTTTATCATAACACATGACCCTCCCAGTTGCCATACACTATCTCTTCCCTCAGTGGAGGTGAAGTATAGGACCGACATACCGTTGGATCAATGTGAGACCGCAGTACACCACATCCTCCGTCATAACCACACCCCTGTGTAGCTATCCACCTGAGGTATCATATGTTAAGACATTAGTAACTTACTTAGTTAGGTCTGTCCCATTTCAGACATGTGGTTATATGTTTGGTCCAATTCAAAGGCTTGCAAGGTTAAGTCCTTAATTGACCGAGGCAAGACTTCTATCACACTCATAAAAAATCACCTCACCATCACTTATATATCGTATTATCATATCAACTCAATGCCAAACTGGCCCACCATAGCTAACAACTCTTGCCACATGGCACAGTCTAAATCATTTTACCACCCCAACTGATTACCATGCACCACGTGTCATCAACAACATTGTGTGACAACACCTGACACACCCTTTTTTTATAACACATATCCTATATTCCATTAATCAAGATTAATTTGATATTCCAAAAGGTATGAGTTAAAGTGACATGGCTAAGCAACTACACACGATCTAACCAACCCACGTTAGCAATTAATACTTACCAACTAGTAATGAACTAATCTAGGGTGACAAATGAATCATAGCATACAAGTGATAACGTAGGTATAGTCAATTGGCCTGAATAACTAATCCCAAATTAATTGAAATAGTTATACTTGAATTAGCATGCAATAGTTTAAAAAGATGTAACTTTTGTAAAACTGGGTTCAACATGGTCAAAGTATAATTTGCCTTCAAAAAGCTTTTGTTCCTATTTTGGACCTTACTCTTGAGTTGACTCCTCACTCACGAACCCCTCAGGTACTTTAACGTCTACGCGTAATGAATAAATAAAATAATAAATACTAAAAATAGAGAGAAAAATCAATCTCAAAAATTAAATAAAATTCATCATTAAATAGAGCTTGATTTTACAATTTTTAGAAACTGAAATCACCTCAATCGGAGTTCGTATGAGGGAGAACAAGTTCTATAAATTTTAAAATAAATGAAAAAGAATAAAACCTAATTAATTGAATTATTTTTATACTAAAAAGGGATTTATGACGTCACGCGACATCACTAGCGAATTTGGTTTTTGGCCAAAATATTTTTCTACAGAAAAATCAGATTATGACATCATGCTGACGTCATAAACCTATTTAACCAAAAGTAAAAATAAATCTAAAACCTATATCAGAGTGACATGTAAGCTCGGTCTATGGACTTGGTCCACGAAACTCACTGGTTTACCATGCACCTCGCTCATGGCACCTCGCCTTCCGTGTCTGACGTCACCGCTGACATCACGTGGGTGACATCATTGAGTACGCGTGGCGCGATCTAGAGGCAACACTTGGCACGCATCGGACGGCTATGAGACCTGCGGTGCAGAGCAGCAAGATCTCCCTAGAGAGGAGGAAGATGACCACTAGGATGGTGCTTGGGCAACAGTTTAACATTGGGACTTGATGGATCTTGAGCAGATCAGCGCGGAGACCTCGGATTTGTGCTCAATCACGACAGAAGAGGCCTAACAGCGACGCTAGCTCACAAAACCCAATGGCAGATGATCTTCTACTTCGACGAGCAATTGCGCACGCACAACAACGTCTTGGTGAGAGGCGGTTAGGGCAAACAACGTCCAACAAAACTTTATTGAAACTTTTCAACTTCTAAATAATTTTAGCAAAAGGCTTAATTCAAATAAATTCAAAATAATTCAAATAAATTCTAAAAAATTCATAAAAATTCAAAAGGCACAATGAATTCAAAAAATATAGAAATTAGGATATTACATATATGCTATTTTGTACATGCATGTAGAATATCCTATTCTACCCCCAATTGGTCCGACCGAGGAATGCGTTGTAGTGTTCAGCGCTACAGAATGAATGCATGATGAGAAGATGATTTTGGGCTGCTTTGTAAGGCCCATATATTGTATCCATTTTGTGAACTGCAATGGATAGCATGTTGCTTCATCGCATCAAGGACGATTTTGTTGTTACTGTTTACTTTATCGTGTGTGCATCATGATCAGACTCAACAATAAAATTCCAAGATACATTGTGTAAATCAGTCGTGAGATGTATGGCTATTGTTTAGACACCGAAGTTCAGAGGATTCAATAGAAGATCGTTTAAACGAGTTGAAGAGTTAGTTATTTCGTTTATACAACGTAGTAAAATGCATTTGTTTGGGTAATAATGTTGTACGACAGAGATAGTAAATTAAAAATCCGCTTTGGTTGGGAAGTTGATTTTATTTTATCATAGTAAAAACCTCTTTGTGTGGCCATAATATTGTATAGTAAATCATAAAAATAGAAGTTGTATTCTTTCTACGAGAGTAAAAAGCTGTTGTTACGGTAATTTCTGTTTTTTTGTCATTACAAGATGGTAAACCTAGTTATTGAGAGTTTTTTTTTATGTACAGTGCACTAGCAATGAACAATCGCATCGTTAGTAAAATGATTTTTCTGCAATAGTAATGTTACACGACAGAAATAGTAAATCAGAGGATCAGAAGGTAACAAAAAATGGATCGGCAGTAAAATCGCACATAGTATGAACATTTAAGAACCAGTTGATTCCGAAAGTAATATTGTTCGTCAGACTAGTAAATTCATAACTTAGACGTTTGCAAATTACAAATTGGCTTTAAATTTCTATACGTCAAATCGTAGATAGTATGCATGTTTTTTTATGGGACCGGTCAGTTGCTTTTTTTTTTTGGAAAAAAATCGCATGATTCTCGGAAGTTGCCTTATTTTTTTTTAAAAAAAAAAACAAATCGGCGTGGTTGGGAAGTTTTTTTTTATAATATAGTATAATGCAGTTGTTACGATAATAATGTTGTATGAGAGATCGTAAATTAGAGAATCAGACCCTAACAAAATTAAATCGGCACTAAATTTTTGCAAATTAAATCTAAGATTGTATTTGTTGGGTTCAATCCCAACAGTTGATTAATTTTGTGTTTCGTTAAAAAATTAAAAATCGACAATGGTTGGGAAGTTGCCATCTTTTAACATAGTAAAAGCTAGTTTGTTGCGCTTGTAATGTTGTATGATAGAGATAGTAATTCCAAAAAATAGAGGTTGCATTATTTTTAACATAGTAAAAAAAACATAAGTTGCGATAGTAATACTGTATGATAGAGATAGTTAATTAGAAAATTATAATGTAACAAATATAAGTTAAGTTACGTTGAACACAGTTTGATGGTAACTTTTTCAAATATTACAGGATTCATGACTTTTTTCCGGTGGTCTTACGAAAAGAATTCTTGTTAATATACACACCAATTTTGTTACTATGAAATACGATACAGATTACTGCCGAACATGTAATGCGTTTCTCGATTTATTACTGTCGAACTTGTAATAGCGATTTTTTGATAGTAAATCTGAAAAAACAGGGTTGTAGAAGTAGGCGGTCTTGCAGTAATATTATACGATTGAGATAGTAAATCCGAAAAATAGAAGTTGTATCCTTTCTAAGATAGTAAAAAGCTGTTGTTACGATAATTTCTGTATTTTGGCATTACAAGATCGTAAACCTATTGTGTGTTTGGTTGGAGAGTGAGGTGGAATGGAATGGTTACATCCCAGATTTCAGGATGGAATGGCTCCATCCCAGATTTCAGGGATGGAATGGTTCCATCCTAGATTCTCAGACAGGACACACTGTCACTCTCACATTTCAAGTGGGATGGTTGCGTTCCAGAAAATTTGTAGAACCTGGCCGTCCCGAATCTAGAGAGAATATTCTCTTTTTTGGAACCAAGTCATCCTGAGCTCTCCAACCAAATACTAGACTTGGTGGGATGGGATGGTTCCATTCCACTCCATCCCACTAACCAAACACACAACTAGTTATTGAGAGTTTTTCTTGTATGTGCGGTACAGTGTCAACGAACAATTGCATCGTTAGTAAAATGATTTTTCTGCGATAGTAATGTTACACGACAGAAATAGTAAATGAGAGAACCAGAAGGTAACAAAATACGGATCAACAATAAAATCACACATACTATGAACGTTTATCTTGGTCGGGATCGTTCTCTTGTTTAATTTTTTTTAAAAAAAAACAAATCGCACATAATATGAACGCTTAAGAACCAGTTGGTTCCGAAAATAGTATTGTTCGTCAGGGCTAGTAAATCTGTAACTCGGAAGTTTACAAACTATGAATTGGCTTTAAATTTTTAAACGTTAAATCGTAGATAGTATGAATGTTTTTTTATGGGACAGTCAGTTGTTTTTTTTAAAAAAAATAAAATCGCATGGTTTTGGGAAGTTGCCTTATTGTAAAAAAAGCAAATTGCCATGGTTGGAAAGTTTTTTTTTATAATATAGTAAAATGCAGTTGTTATGATAATAATTTTGTACAACAGAGATAGTAAATTAGAGAACCCTAACAAACTCCAATCGGCGCTAAATTTCTACTAATTAAATCTTAGATTGTATTTTTTGGCTCAATCCGAACAGTTGATTGATTTTGTGTTTTGTTAAAAAAAATTAAAAATTTACAATGGTTGGGAAGTTGCCGTCTTTTTAACATAGTAAAAGCTGTTTGTTGAGATCGTAATGTTGTTTGATAGAGATAGTAATTCTAAAAATAGACATTGAATTATTTCTAACATAGTAAAAACACAATCTGATGGTAATTTTTTTTTTGAATATTACAGGATTCGTGACTTTTTTCCGTCGGTCTTGCAGAATGAATCCTTGTTAATATACATATCAACTTTTTTTTACTATGAAATACGATATAGATTACTGTCAAACATGTAATGCATTTCTTGATTTATTATTGCCGAACTTGTAATAACGATTAAAAGGTAACCAACAATGTGTTAATAGTGACGCGTTTTCATCTATGGTGGGACGTGGTAGTTTTGGGCCATACGTTGCCGACCGGTTCTATATACGTTCCAGCCAACGCGTGGAATTATATATATATATATATATATATAAAGCCTCTTTTCTGATAATTTTTTGAAAATTTTGCAATTTGTCTTTTTTATATCTTCCATATGCGATTGAGTTTGCTATTCAAATTTTACAGGGTTGTAGAACCTCACCTCCCCTACCTATGATAATGTTTTGAGAATTTTTCAAAACTTTTACACGTGGTTTTCACGATAACGGAGGTTTGCACCGAATATGCCCCTATATATATATATATATATATATATATATATATATATATATATATATATATATATATATATATATATATATATATATATATATATATAGGAAGCCTTTTCTGTACTCTTAGGAGTACGTACTCCCACCTTCATTATACCACTTAAACGAATGTGTTATACTCCTTTATCACTTTCAATATACTCAATTAATAATTCTAAGATACTACAATATGATATTGTTGAAAAAAATTCATCAAGTGTTTTATTTTTGCTATATACCCTTTTCTATATGTAAAAGGAGTATATAAACAAATTATGCTATATTAGGTGGACTTTGGCGAAATTTTTTGTGAAACTCTCTTTGGAGTATCTTACAATCAGTATTAGGGTATACTCAAAAGGATAAAGAGGTATAACAACTTCATTTAAGCGGTATATTGAGAGTGGGAGTACATACTCCCAGGGGTATGGAACCATTTTCCTATATATATATATATATATAAAGCCTCTTTTCTGATAATTTTGCAATTTGTCTTTTTCATATCTTTCATATGCGATTGAGTTTGCTATTCAAATTTTACAGGGTTGTAGAACCTCACCTTCCCTACCTATAATAATGTTTTGAGAATTTTTCAAAACTTTTACACGTGGTTTTCACGATAACGGAGGTTTGCACCGAATATGCCCCTATATATATATATATATATATATATATATATATATATATATATATATAGACACACACACTTGATATTTATGCAATCGGTTTCCATTTTCTCTATCCAAATATGTTATCGTTGGCCAGAGTTTCTGGTTAATTTTCAAAAAAAAAAAAAAGGTGTTGACGTCATAAGTGGAGGCCGATCATGCTGAGTTGAACGGCAGTCATGACAACTTGTATTTGTATAGCACCAACAACGGGGTGATGGCGCAGTGGATAGCGCGCAGGCCTCGTACACGTGAGATCTAGAGTTCGAGCATCGTTCACCCCAAAATCCCGTTCAGAGCGATGATGCGATTTGTGCCCGAGTGATTAGTTGGGTCCATCACAACCGTCTGATCTTACAGACGAAATCAAGCACATCTGAGCTCGTTTTTTTTTTAAAAAAAAAAATTGATCGAGAGCGCATTCATTAAAGAAACAACAGCGTACTCGCGCACAGTTTTTGAAAATTGGTTAGCTCTGGCTAAAATATATTAAGTTTATATTTTTATTCTAAAATAAATTAAGTTTATATTTTTATTCTAAAATATAAACAAGATGATTTACCTAAATACTGCTAAATCTATGGATTCGGTGGAGCTAAAACTCTGCTAAATAGGGTATTGGTTAGGAACTGTAGCTTTGGCATTCACTAAAGAAACAACATCCAAACTATAAACTCATACTCGCTCACACACGCTGCATACGGCTGAACGCGGGTGGATTGGCCGAACGCTGCTCGCACCAACACATGAGAAACCTTCTTTAATCTGAAGCATTGACAGCACACATGAACCTCCAAGGCAAAAGGCGGCTGCGATCGCAGAATCGTCATCTGACGAGGAATAGTCCAAACCAGAACCAAAGAAAGAGGAGGAGGATGAAGACATTGTGTTCGTGCTAATGGATTACGAGTGACAATGCAGTAAAAGAAACCGTGAGTTATCGAAGATTTATAAAGCCGAATGCACATCAGAATTGCTGCTACACGGAGGATGGAGCGTCGTTCAAATGAATAACAACATAATCTGGCTTAACCGACGTTATCATGGCGCGATGAGTCAAGGAATTAACCACTGAAGAAAAGAGGAGCAGTGGGAAACGGCCATTCACCAAGGTGATCAACGGGTGATTTTTGAGAAATGATGCATATCCCAAAAATGGGGGGCATATGTTGACACCTAAATTTGACCGACCGAGACAGGTCTGGTCTTGGCACGAGCTAGGAAGATGGCGCGGGTCGAATTACTGACGAGTAACGGGACTGAAGTTGTATCGGAAAAGAGCATGATCGTATAAGGCACAAACGGAAAGAAACCGAAGCCGGTACAACTTGGATTTGATACGACTGTGATCAAGATAGAAAGACAAGATCAAAGCCGATACGGTTGAAGAGTCTGTGATGGTCACGATCAAGGCTAAACCGACTATAAAATGCGACGTGCTGCATAGAGAGAAGGGACACACATCCAAACAACCAATCAATTTACTAATACCTTTACCTTTCCTGCACTAGGAGTAGTCTTCGTAGCTTTGTAATCTTTCCTCTATAATACACTTTGATCAATACGAGTTGTGCATCGCCGGTTGTTAATCTTTGCTGCATTACGCCCTACCAAGCTCTCGTTTTTTCCGATCTTGTTGCGCATCGCCTTTTTCGGAGAAGCATGCTTTTACCCTTTCTGGTTGATTCGAAAGAGTCAATTGGACCCAGTTATCTGATCTAAGTTGGTTCGTCCCCGAGCCGGCGAAGATCACCCTACCATCAAGGCATAGATCGTTTCCTTTGGGAGCGATCATCGTCTGAAGATACACCTCTTGCCGATTGTGGGATCAAATCGGCTAGCACGCTCGCGAACCTTGAACCCGGCGTTCTCTCGTGTGTTGGCGGCGATTGACTCAACGTTGCGTTTTTCGACGCCAACACCCCCTCAAGGCCTAAACGTCCCCCACAGACGGCCCAAGACTCAACCCCCTAAGCCCAAAACCTCCCGAGAAGGCCCAAACCCTCCCGAAACGGCCCAAAACCCCAGAAAAGCCCAAAAACTCAACATAATTCATACCATATTATCACATTGAAATACGATACAGATTAATGTTGAACATGTAATGCATTTCTTGATTTATTACTGTCGAACTTGTAATAACGATTAAAAGGTAACTAACAATGTGTTAATAGTGACGCGTTTTCATCTATGGTGGGACGTGGTAGTTTTGGGCCGTGACGCTGTCGACCGGCTTCTATGTAATGCTCCGGCCAACGCGTGGAATAGTATATATATATAGGATGCCGTAATGGGACACCGTGGTGCCCACGCACCATGATTTTAAATGCATGAATTCAAGTCAAATTCGAGTATGTTTTTTGAAACTTTCAGTTTTAGGGTATATACCCATCTATAACAATTCAAATTAAACACATACATTCGAAAAAATATACTTGAATTCAAATATTTAAATGAATTTAGATCACATGCTTTGCTGATTTATATATATACTTAGCACATACCTACAATCCAACTATCATAAAAAAAAAGAAACTCTAATTCGAATTTCAACTCAAACTTGTTTGAACTAATTAGTAAACTGGTTGGACTTAACATCCTAAGAATTTCAAAAAAAATTGAATGCAAATAAATAGGAAAAATACGCGTTTTGGATCATGGTGCCCAGGCACCATGGTGTCCCAAGTAATTGTACTATATATAAAGCATCTTTGCTACTCTTGGGAGTAATTACTCCATATGTCGTATCTCACAACCACAACCGTAGGGAGTATCTCGCGTAACGGAGGGTATGTCCATGTAGTATACAAGTATGTAAGATCATCTATGTGGTATTTTTTTTATATTTTTTCAGAGGTAGTATGTACACTTTTTAGACATACTCATTTTTATGTGCGTATATGAAGGTATTTACAAAATACGCTAAAAACTATGTACCCCCTTGCAACTTTTTCACGTGGATCTCATTGGAATATCTTATAATTAGTATATGAGTGTATCCAAAGTGATAAAGAAGTATTTCAAGTTTGTTTGGATGGTATTTGTCGGTGTATTCTACATCAGGGTGCCCACTTCACCGCAGTAAGGGTGTAAGGTGGTCGCTTCAAATGGACAGGTATGCCACACACAAGGCGGTCAAGAAGGTGGTCGCCAAATGACAGTGGCGTCTGTGCCACTGGCCGGGCGGTCAAAGAAGATGGTCGCACGGACATGGCGATTCAGCCACAACTGGCCAAGATGGTGGTCGCTTCGCGACAGTGGCGATTACAGGCTACGCCAAGGCTGGCCAAGAGGGTGGTCGCTTAGCGATGTGTGGCGTCTGTGCCACATCACGGGCGCTGCGCCCCGAGGCTACTCTAGTGGTTCAGGCTACCACACAGGATTGCAAAGCATTTAATGCGATCGCGCATTAAATGGGGGTAATGAAGGCGCTACAGGTGACGGCCAAGATGTTCCTAACACGCGCATTTATTACGCCGGTGACGCCACGCAAACGCCTTCGCGAAGGGGCGAGCCGCAGTATGCGGCCCGAGGCCGGGTGAAGTTTCGCCTATGTCGAGCATTGGCGCGGCGCAAGAATAGTGACAGTGCATTAAATGCTGAGATGGCGTTGTAATGAGTGTGATACACCGATGTAAGCTCCCATGCGCCCACACCAAATATAAAAGGAAATCTGGTGTGGAGAGAGGGTTGAGAGATCTTGGTTCGTTCAACTCAAGAGCCGTCTGCCTGGCTAGGATTGTCTCTGGGCCACTTCAAAACACAAGCAAGAACAGTATAAACAGACTAGGCTATTACTCGTTAGGAGGGTCTTCAACTGGGTAAACCCAAGCTGCCTTCTCTTGCAAGCTTCGCGAATTGATTCCTTTCTCCATCTTTCGAAAGCGATCTCCACGAAAGCCCCCTGCTCAAATTCATATACACCCGATCCGAGGTGTCTCATGGCTCTTACACTGATAAAGGGCGCGCGCTGTAGGGGTCTCGTGGCTAGATTGCCCTTTCTTCTTCAACCTTCTCGGCTTGCAAGAAGCTTTCGCGGTCAGCTTTGCATGGCGGATTCACATTCCAAGCACGGCGACCTACCCGAAGAGAGCAAGATTCGTGGTCGATCCTGGCCACAAATTAGTATGGCCGGACCTCCCGGTCCTTCCGTCTCCGGAGGGACACGTTGCTTCGCTACGGGGACACCGTCTGACGGCGCCGTTGATGGGAGACGACACCCCAACGCTGAATCTTCATGCGCCCGGCCGCTTCCTCGATCACCCTCCGCTACGCTTAGGGCGCTAAACTCCGCCGCTTCCATGGATGCGACATCGCCGCTTAGTGGATGCCGCCAGCCAGCAGTAGAGGCGTAAACCACCGCGCTTCGCTGCTGGGCGGCAGGACGCAGGCGCTGGCGATCGACAATGCAGCTTCCAAATTACTTCAAAGAAAGTGTTCTTTCCGCCGCTAGGGTCGACAAAGGGAAGGGTGCGCAGTGTCGCACCCCCTGGATATCTGGGGACGCGGCACATGCTCCCACCCTTCTCGCGGCCCCCAAGTCGGGCGGGGGGCCACGAGGATCTAAGGGCCCGCTCAGACGGGGCGCTCCAGCTACGATAGTAACTTGCGCAATGCCCTTAGGGGGCGTCTGAGCATGCGCAATGTCGCGCTAGCCGCCCGATGCCTAGCGGTTGGGGGGAGATCTCGCCGACTGCAGGAGAGCGAGATCAAGACTCGACCCGCCTGGGAGCCGAGGAGCCGAGCGACGCCGGCCTCCCTGGCAACGTTGGATGCCAGCGCTTCCCTCCGCCACGCCTAAGCTGCGTGGGTTTCCGAGAGGTTCCGCCAAGGCCCATCGGTGGCTACGACGGTACCACCAACCGTGAGGAGTTCCTCGCAGATCTACACTACGGCAGGCGCCATGCGAGGGTCTCGGAAGATCATGGCCAACTACTTCCCGACGCCGCCGACAGCTCGCCTGGCCCCGGTCGAACCTCCCGCGAGGCCTGCGGCACTGGAAAAACTGCGGCGACCTTTTCGCCGCTAACCTTCCAGGGCTCCACCAGGTGGAGGACGCACCTCCACGCCCGGGAACGTAAAAGGGGAGTCCCCGAGGGAATTTATCCTAAGAAATGACCCATCGCCAGACACAATCCTCTGGGATTTCCGAGCAATCGTTGATCATCGCGTTCCGGAGGGGGGTTCGGGATCAAAAGATGCGGGAGAAGATGGCTACCCGCACTATATCGACCACCTCCGAGCTGTTCTCCTTGGCGTATAAATGTGCTGCATGAGGCCCGGAGCGCATTTACAAGGCCTTCCGACCACAAATGAGGCTGAACCTCGAAAGCCTCTGATCACAAGAAGAAGAAGAAGCGCAAGGAGGCTGGCGCCGGAGAAATCCTGATCGCTAGGCCGGAAGCCAAGCCCCAGAGGCGCGACTGCCGGGACAGGAGGGGTGATTGCAAGGACCACCGTTCACCCCGCCGAGAAGAAGACGGGGGCAAACCCTACTGCCCCATCCATTAGACTGGGCCGACATGATCCTCGGATTGCCAGGTCGTGGTCCAAACTAGTGGAACAGCTGGCTCAAGGAACACCGCCGAAGACGCACCACGATGACGCCGGTGAAGACCTCGCCCCGCTGGCCTTTCAAAGAATTGGAGCACACTGGCATGCTTCATTTACGGTGGCTCCGCCACCTACTTTCAAACTCGCAGACAAGCGAGAGTCGAGGAGGTGCGCCACCGTCAACTCCCGGCGAGCAGCCACTGGAAATGGTCGAGGTGCCGATCACTTTCGAGCCGACCACCCGAGAGCGCTCCTACCGCCCAGCCATCTTCCGACATTGTGGTTTCTCCCACGGTCCGAAATGTGAGACTCCTAAGAGGTGCTTGTTGATGGAGGAAACTCCATCAACCTCATGTCAGCTGGGGCGCTCAGGCACTCCAAATTCTATAATGAGTTGCGCCTACCCATCTCTTTTACTGAGTTGCTACTGGGTAGGCTTTGACGCTCTGACAAGTCAGTCGCCGCCACATTCGGAAGTGTGAGAACTTCCTACGCAGAGAAAGTCAATTTTGAGGTCGCCAACTTCGACCTCCCTACAACGCTTTACTTAGCCAACCAAATTTTGGTCAAGTTCATGGCGCCACGCATTATGCCTACATGATGGTGAAGATCCTCGGCCCGAGGCCCACCATCGCGGAAGGTGGATCTGGCCGAAGCCCCGCGCCGCCAGCATGTGTGCCGGACATGGCCTGCCGCCACTGCTTGGCCCGAGGCGAGGACGATTTCCTGCAGGTCCTGGCCCAACCTAGATGTGTTTGCCTCGGGAACCATCTCAAATGACCGATCCCTAGGAGGTGATTGAACACCGATTGGCAACGCTCCCTCGAGTGCACCTGGGCCGGGCGTAAAGTCCGGAGGCAGTACCAGAGCGGCAAGATGCCATTCGGATGAGGTGGAGAAATCACGATGCAAGGATCAGATAGGAGGGCACCTACCCCGAGTGGCTGGCCAACCCTGCTTGTCAAGAAGTCAAACGGAAGTGGCGATGTGCATTGACTTCGCCGACCTTAACAAAGCCTCGCCTCAAGGACTGCACTCTCGGCCGCGAGTAGACGCTATCGCCGACTCCACAAAGAAAAGTGCGAGGCCTTGTGCTTCCCCGGACGCCTACCCGGCTACCACCGACAAGATGGCGTGGGAATACGAGGAGAAGATCGCGTGACCCCTCTCGCTGCGGTACTGCAAGAGAACCGAATGCCCTTCGGTCAAGAACGCCGCTCAACTCTACCAACAGCTATGCATACCGTATTTCGGCACAGATTGGAAGAAACTCTTGAAGTGTATGTTGATGACTTGGTAGTGAAGACCAAAAAGATCACGGGCTTGTTGAAGATCTAGAGGAGACTTTCTCCACCTCCGCAAAGATTGTTTGAAGTCGAACTCGATAAGTGTGTGTTCGTGTGTCATCCGAACCGCCGGGTTCCTCGTTTTCAATCGTGGGAATCGAGGTCAACCCGAAAGATCAGCCATCGAGCCGATGCACCACCCACACGACTCAAGCAAGTACAAAGGCTTAGTCAGTTGCCTGGCCTCTTCTACGGCGATAGCCCACCGGGAGAAAGGAGCCTCTCTTTTCAAGCCGTTAAAGAAAACCGACTTCTTCGAATGGACTACGTATAATAACAAGCACTCGGAGATCTAAATAAGTACTCTCTCCTCCGCAGATTAGTCGCCTCGAGCCGCAAGAGCCGCCATCGTTATATGTGGCGCCAATCCTCGCGCTGTGAGCGCCATCGCGGTAGAGCGGGAAGGCGCCCAAATGGCCGGTTTACTATGTCACAAGGTGTTACATGATGCGGAAACAAGGTACCCGCAAGCCTAAGATGGTGTACTGTGGCCGGGTGGCATCCAGTGAAGTTGCGCATTATTTCCGGGCGAAGGAGATCACAGTTGGTTTCTCGCCTACCTCTCGTGAGATCCTTCACAATCGTGGAAGCGAGGGCCGTGACTGCCAAGCGGTCCGTGGAGCTAGGAGTTCGCCTCACCCCGCCTCGACCGCAATCAAGAGTCAAAGATTGGCAGAGTTCGGCCGCCGAATGGACTCGCTAAGTCTCGGAATCAAGAAATCCCCGCCGCCCCTCGACACTTTACTCGACGGCTTCCTTCAGTTCGGGGGCTGGGGCCAGTCCTCCTGGTTCCCAACCGGAGACCTCCTCAACACTTCGACGGCCGGGTATACTCATCCCTGCCAGTGACAACTACTTACGACGGGCTCACGCAGCCGCCGACAAGATCCCTCTGCTCCGGACGGAGTCTTTGAAGAAAGGCTTCCGCGACTATCCATCGCAGCCCCCATTTCCTCGCGGGGATGATGGTGACGCTACTTCACCTCGTATGGAGAGTAGTACTGATGGAAACGCCTGGCCGCACGGCGCACTCCCGGCGATCACCGAAGTGGTCGCCACACTTGACCTACAAGGCACATGGATGGATCCGATCCTGGCCTACCCGCGGATCAAGTGTGTCCCGACGATGATGCGCCACCGGAGAAGATAGCACGAAGGCTGGCGTTATACCCCGTGGGCGGGGACTCAGATCACGGGTAGAAATGCACTTTTCTCAAGTGCATCACTTCGAAGAGGGAGCAACGCTTCTCGAGCATTCCAAGGAAGCGTGTGCAGAGCCATATGTCCGCCGAACGATGGTTGGGAACGCTCGCTAAGGGTTCTATTGGCCAACCGCCTCCAGGATGCTTGCGAGCCGTGAGGAAGTGCGAGGCGTGCCGCCCCACGCTAAGCAAATCCACCGACCGACCTGCAGCAAACATCCCGCTCTCATGGCCCTTCGCGCTGGGCTGATATCTCCGCCTGCTCTCACACAGGGGCTACACCCATCCTGCTCATCGCCATTGACAAGTTTACCAAATGGGTGGAAGCCGGGCAACGAGGGCCATTATCGCCGCCGCAGCCAAGTTCATGCAAGGAATCTTCATCCGCTTCGTGGTCACCACCGCATCATCACCGACAATGGCACACGCTCACTGGCGCCCGCTTCTGGGTTTCGTGGAAGAAATGGGCACCAAGGTTTGTTTTGCTTCGTGGCCCACCCAAGGAGTAATGGCTGTTGAGCGCCAATGCACCGGTGTCAAGGCGCCTCAAAACCAGGGCGCTTGATCGACTCCATAAGCGAGCCCGGCGGATCAAGAGATCCCGCAGATTGATTGTGGTCGCTTCGCACCACCCCACGCCACCGGAGAAACTCCTTTCTTCCCTGGCTCTACGACGCGAAGCCGCCTTTGCCTTCTGAGTCGCTCAGGGGTCACCGCGCCGTCAGCAAGCTCACGAGGAAGCCCTGTGAAGATCTCAGACGAGAGGAAGCCAATCTCCCGGAAGAAGTGCGAGACCGCAGCCTGCGCGCCACGCCCAGCACTCAAAGAAAGTCTCAGACGGCACTCACGCCGCCCCGGTCACGAGAGAACACTTGCAAGCTGGTGACCCGGGTCTTGGCGCACTTAGACGCATACCGGGTTGCACAAACTGTCTCCCCAGTGGGAGGGCCCCTTCAAGGTGGTCTCAGTCTCTCGCCCCGGGGCGGTCAGGTTGGCCATTGAAGACGGGGAGGAGTTGGCGAACTCCCAAGACATAAAGCTTCTGCGCAACTTCTATCCCTAAAATGGTTGTAAGTGCAGAGCTGTGTGCCCTGACCAGCCGGACTGAGTTTTCCTCTCCTTGGTTGGTCGGGGGAAGCCTCTGTTTAATCAAGCGTTCGGTTTTTATTCAAAGCAGTTATCATCTTCGTTCTCTTTTTCTGGTTTGCGCCCTGATGGGCCGCATCCGCGTAGTCTCCCTCAGTACCTTGCAACTCTCTGAAACCTCGATGGTAAAAGTGGAACCACCGGGTGAGCGCGGCGAGCAGGGATGGGCGATCGGGCGGCTGGTTTGGCACGGTTCTCAACACGGTCATGACGCTTCGGGTGTCCCCGTGAGAACCGACAACTTAAACACCGCTACCGAGAGCCTACTACCCTGCCACGCCTCACCAAGTGCTCGGTCCCAAGAGACCGCGAGAGTAGTTAATTTCACAAGGTCCTAAGGTCCTGAGATGGCGGTGTTCCGGCGCGAGGGTCTCGAACCCTGCATCCTGACTAACCTTTAAAGCGTACGGCTGCCTGTTCGCTCGTGCAGAACCAGCAAAGTGGGGCGCGCGGACAAACATTCAAGCATAAGACATGTAAAGGGAAGCACGTGCATTCATGAGTAAGGGCTAACTTGCAGGAGTTTCTTACAGATGAAGAGAAAACAAAAGACAAGAAAAAACTAAGTCAAGGGTCTTCACTCCTCGTCCGCCGCGGCTTCCGCGGCCCCCTGGTCCTCTGCCGGACCGACGTCCAGCCCAAGAGCCACGTCCTCGGCCACCGCTTCCAGCGCCGGGTTGACCATCTCGAGCTGCCCGGCGACCTGTTCGGCTGCGTCGTGGACCTGCGTCTCTGCACGGGCCCAATCCCCTTCCACCCCCTGGATGACGGCCAGGGGGTCGAAGTTGGCATGCCGGCTGGCGCAGCACGCTAGCACGTACTTCGCCGTGGCTGCCACGACTGCATGCCCTTCTTGATTGGATCGGGTGGCTAAGGCGGCGGGCATAAGGGTGAGGAAGTCGGCGACATGACAAATGCAGAAAGCATAGTGCCGTGCCCTCTGCTCAAGGGGGGGCGGCTGCTCCAGCCCCAGCGGCGCCAGGCTGGCCACCATCCGGTCGAAGGCAGGGCGCAGCATGGAGGTGGTCTCGGCCTCTGCGCGGAGCCGTTCACTCCTCTCCACGTCACGCTCCCTGGTGAGCGCCTCGATGAGGAGGGCTCCTTGCGTCCTCTCCTGCTGCAGCTCCCGCTCCAGCCGCTCCACCTGACTGCGCCAGTCCTGCGCCTCCTTGCGGAGGTGGTTGATCTCCACGGCGGCCTCCTTTAGCCTCTCCTTGCTCGTCGCAAGGCGATTGCTCATGCTGGAGTGCAGCTCGCTGAGGGCGGCCAGCAGAGCGTCCGCGTCTGCCGAGGAAACTGAAGGGTTGGAAGCCTCCGGAGTGGGCTGCACGCCCAACTCGCCTTCGGTTGGCGCGGTGGTCGCCCCCGTGGCGGCCACTTGGCGGTCACTTGCGTCGCTCCGATGCTTGTCCATCGCAACCGGCGCTGTCACGGCCGCTGCGGTTCCCTGGTCACCTTCGGCCGGGGCACTTGAAGTGGTCGCCCTGAAGAAGGTAGAAAGGGGGTAAGCCTCTCAGATTAAAAGAACTTAACAGTTTTTTGTGCTTTGGTTTAAGTACCCGGCAAGAGGTCTCTGACGGCCGCGACAAAGTGAGATTCGGCCCCCTCGCGGTCTTGGTGGCGATGGCGATCGACCTGCGCTTGGCCGGCGCATGGCGAAGCCGGGGCTAGCGGAGCGACCTGCGCCGGTGGCGACGGAAGGGTCGGTGTCGGTGGAGCTATGGTCGGGGCAACGTCTACTTCAACCACCCCGACGGGAGCAGTTGAAGTCGTAGCCGCGGCCGCCGTAGAGCTCCCCGCCCCGGTCGAGCCCGGCGGTGCGGTCGAGGTCGTCGTGTCCCCTGCCGGGACGCAAAGCCTCTTGGGGCTGGCACCAGGGGCGTCATCATCAACGGGGTGTTTGCCCCTTCCTTGGTCGCCAGCTGGAGGAGGGTCCCGGATCATTAGGACCCCTTAGCGTGGCGTGTTCACCAGTCCCGTGGCGTCCATGGCAGGCATTGCACGGGTGATCGCCATGCGCTCCCGGGGCTCCACGAGGCAAAGCGGGAGTGCGCCCGCCGGGAAAGACGGGATGACACCGAGGGCGCCCAGCAGCATCATCCAGGCGTCGACTTTTGCGGAGGTTAAGTCTCCTGCAGCTGTTGGAAAATAAAAAAAGGAAGAAGAACGCCGTCAGCACGGCGGCAGTCGCCAAAAGCACCAAAAAAAGGACAAGTAGCCTACCTCCGGGAATCGTCCGGGTCACATCATCGAGGCCCGTGTACTGCCAGGCCGGGCGAGCACGGCGGCGCAGGGGGCTGATTCTCTGAGATATGAAGTCTCGGAGAACCATGCCTCCCGTCAGGCCCGCTGTCCGCAGCTGGTCCACGCGACGTAGAGCCACTCGTCTGGAGCTCGGGCGTCTCGTCGACGTGTGCTCCCCAGGTGGGGTTGCTGACCGCCAGCCTGGTCGGCAACTCCAGGACTTCAATGCCGATGTCGTCCACGACGTAGAGCCACTCGTTGCGCCAGGTCTTCCAGTTGGACCTGAAGTCCAACGGGATGTAGTGCGAAGCCGCGCCGTCTCGGAGGCGAAGGTGACAGCACCCCGATGGGATGGAAGGATCCCTGGCCGCGCGCAAGGCGTAGAAAAAGCGAAAGAGAAGAAGGTTGGGGGCCACTCCCACGAACATTTCACAGAAGTAGGAGAAGACAGCAAGGAGGGCGATGGAGTAGGGAGGAAGATGAATATTGTGGATGGAGTAGAAGTTGAGGACGGAGAGGTAGAAGTCGGAAACCGGCGGGAGTAGGCCCGCCAGCATCGCCCAGCCGAAGAAGATCACTTCTCCCGGGCGGCAGCTAGGCGCGGTAGTCCCGGCGCGGACGCGGAGGGTGCCGCCGGTAATATGCCCGGAAAACCTTGCGGCGTCTTCTTCCTCGACGGTCGACGGCGGGAGCAGAGGTGCTGGAGATGCCATCTAGGCAAAGGAGGCGATGTGCAAGAAGGAGGTAGCTCGCAAGAAGCACGGCTGAGGACTTAGCAGATGAGTGAGACTGAAAGAAAGAATCGCTCCCCCCGTGGCGAATTATATGTAGGCACACGGAGGGATGATTTGGCGGGAAACCCGAAGGGGCGCGGCGGTTCAAAGGCGGGAAGCCCAAAAAGCTGTCAAAACGTGGGCACGTTCCCAAGGATCCGGCGTCGGTTACGAGGCGGGGGCGGCTGCCTGTTCCGCCTCGGTGCCCAGAAACGGCGGCGGGCATTTAAAGCTGCGACGTTACGTGGGCATTTATAATGGACCCACCTGGGAGACTGAGCCGTTTTCCAAAAAGGGACAAAGGCGCTCCAGGGTGGGCCCGGGGGCTACTGTCGGTGTATTCTACACCAGGGTGCCCACTTCACCGCAGTAAGGGTGCAAGGTGGTCGCCGAGTGGACAGGTGGCATCCAGGCCACGCCGTTGGCGGTCAGTATGGTGGTCGCCCAGCGGACAGGTGGCGTCCAGGCTACGCCGCTGGCGGTCAGCAAGGTGGTCGCCCAGCGGACAGGTGGCGTCCAGGCCACGCAACTGGAAGTCAGCAAGGTGGTTGCCAGCCAGACGGTGGCGTCGATCCACGCCCGGGCGGTCGATATGGTGGTCGCCACGGACGGTGGCGTCGAGCCACCGCTGGCGCTCAGCTCCCGAGGCCACCTAGTGGTTTGTGCCACCACACAGAGGATCAAAAGCATTTAATGCGTATCGTGCGCATTAAATGGGGGTAATGAAGGCCACAGTGTGACGGCGCATGTTCCCAACACGCGCATTTATTACGGGTGACGTCACGGCGAAATCCCCCCTGGCGAGGCGGGCGGAGCCGGCAGGCACGCGGGGCCCGAGGCCGGGGTGAAGTCGGCTATGTCAGAGCATTAAGTGCGGCGCAAGAATAGTGATAGGTGCATTAAATGCGGTATGGCAGTGTAATATAAAAGGAAACCGGGGTGCATGGGAGAGAGGGTTGGAGAGATTCGGTTTGGTTCTTCAACCTCTGAAGAGCCGTTCCGTCTGTTAGGATTGTCTCAGTTTCCCCCAAGAACAAAAGCAAGAACAGATAAACAGGACAAGGGCTATTACTTGTTAGGAGGGCCCGAACCTGGGTAAACCCAAGCGTCCCCTTGCAAGCTTCGCCATTGATTCATTTCCTCCATCTTTCGAGCGATCTCCACGAAAGCCCCCTGTTCGAACTTCATATACACCCGATCCGGAGGTGTCTGTTAGCTCTTACGCTGACAGTATTTCAGATATGGGAGTAATTACTCCCGAGAGTAGAAAATAGTTTTCGCGCGCGCACACACGCACATATACGCACACACATACATATATACATATATATGTATAATATATCTATACATATATATGTATACACATATATATATATACATATATACATATATACATATATACATATATATATATACATATACACACATTTGACTGCCCAAAATCCTCTTTGCAAAATCACAAACGGGAAGAACGCCAACCAAATAATCAAACCATACATAGTACATAGTAAGAGGATGAGTATTTTTAGTTCCAATAAGAGAATGACATATATGATATTTATGCAATCGTTTCCATTTTCTCTATCCAAATGTGTTATCGTTGGCCACAGTTTCTGGTTAATTTTCAAAAAAAAAAAAAGTGTTGACGTCATAAGTGGAGGCCGATCATGCTGAGTTGAACGGCAGTCATGACAACTTGTATTTGTGTATCACCAACAACGGGGTGATGGCGCAGTTGGATAGCGCGTAGGCCTCGTACACCTGAGATCTAGAGTTCGATCCTCGTTCACCCGAAAGTCCCGTTCAGAGCGATGATACGATTTGTGCCCGAGTGATTGGTTGGGTCCATCACAACCGTCTGATCTTACAGACGAAATCAAGCACATCTGAGCTCTGTTTTTTTTTGGAAAATTGCTCGAGAGCGAGCACATCTGAGCCCTGTTTTTTTTTTTTTTTTTTTGAAAATTGATCGAGAGCGCATTCACTAAAGAAACAACAGCGTACTCGCGCACAGTTTTTATAAATTGGTTAGCTCTGGCTAAAATAAAATAAATTAAGTTTATATTTTTATTCTAAAATATAAACAAGATAATTTACCTAAACACTGCTAAATTTATGGATTCGGTGGAGCTAAAACTCCGCTAAATAAGGTATTGGTTAGGAGCTGTAGCTTTGGTATTCACTAAAGAAACAACAGCCAAACTATAAACTCATACTCGCTCACATACGCTGCATACGGCTGAACGCGGGTGGATTGGCCGAACGCTGCTCGCACCAACACATGAGAAACCTTCTTTCATCTGAAGCATTGACAGCACACATGAGCATCCAAGGCAAAAGGCGGCTGCGGTCGCAGAATCGTCATCTGATGAGGAATAGTCCGAACCAGAACCAAAGAAAGAGGAGGATGAAGACATTGTGTTCGTGCTAATGGATTACGAGTGACAATGCAGTAAAAGAAACCGTGAGTTATCGAAGATTTATAAAGCCGAATGCACATCAGAATTGCTGCTACACGGAGGATGGAGCGTCGTTCAAATGAATAACAACATAATACGAAGCGAACCGACGTTATCATGGCGCGATGAGTCAAGGAATTAACCATTGAAGAAAAGAGGAGCAGTGGGAAACGACCATTCACCAAGGTGATCAACGGGTGATTTTTGGGACATGATGCATATCCCAAAAATGGGGGGTATATATTGACACCTAAATTTGACCGATCGAGACAGGTCTAGTCGTGGCACGAGCTAGGAAGATGGCGCGGGTCGAATTAGCGACGAGTAACGGGACAGAAGTTGTATCGGAAAAGAGCATGATCGTATAAGGCACAACCGGAAAGAAACCGAAGCTGGTACAACTTGGATTTGATACGACCATGATCAAGATAGAAAGACAAGATCAAAACCGATACGGTTGAAGAGTCTGTGATGGTCACGATCAAAGCTACACCGGCTATAAAATGTGACGTGCTGCATAGAGAGAAGGGACACACATCCAAACAACCAATCAATTTACTAATACCTTTACCTTTCCTGCACTAGGAGTAGTCTTCGTAGCTTTGTAATCTTTCCTCTGTAATACACTTTGATCAATACGAGTTGCGCATCGCCGGTTGTTGATCTTTGCTGCATTATGTCCTACCAAGCTCTCGTTTCTTCCGATCTTGTTGCGCATCGCCTTTTTCGGAGAAGCATGCTTTTACCCTTTCTAGTTGATTCGAAAGAGTTAATTGGACCCAGTTATCCATACACACACATACATATATACATATATACATATATATGTATACATATACACACATACACACACTTGACTGCCCAAAATCCTCTTTGTAAAATCGCAAACGGGAAGAACGCCAACCAAATAATCAAACCATACATAGTACGTAGGATATGCTAAGTAAGAGGATGAGTATTTTTAGTTCCAATAAGAGAATGACATATATGATATTTATGCAATCGTTTCCATTTGCTCTATCCAAATGTGTTATCGTTGGCCAGAGTTTCTGGTTAATTTTCAAAAGAAAAAAGTGTTGACGTCGTAAGTGGAGGCCGATCATGCTGAGTTGAACGGCAGTCATGACAACTTGTATTTGTGTATCACCAACAACGGGGTGATGGCGCAGTTGGATAGCGCGTAGGCCTCGACGCCTCGTACACCTGAGATCTAGAGTTCGAGCCTCGTTCACCCCAAAATCAGAGCGATGATGCGATTTGTGCCCGAGTGATTGGTTGGGTCCATCACAACCGTCTGATCTTACAGACGAAATCAAGCACATCTGAGCTCTGTTTTTTTTTTAAAAAAAAAATTGATAGAGAGTGCATTCACTAAAGAAACAACAGCGTACTCGCGCACAGTTCAGTTTTTGAAAATTGGTTAACTCTGGCTAAAATAAATTAAGTTTATATTTTTATTCTAAAATATAAACAAGATGATTTACCTAAACACTGCTAAATCTATAGATTCGGTGGAGCTAAAACTCTGCTAAATAGGGTATTGGTTAGGAGCTGTAGCTTTGGCATTCACTAAAGAAACAACAGCCAAACTATAAACTCATACTCGCTCACACACGCTGCATACGGCTGAACGCGGGTGGATGGACCGAACGCAGCTCGCACCAACACATGAGAAACCTTCTTTCATCTGAAGCATTTGTTAGCTCTGGCTAAAATAACAGCGTACTCGCGCACAGTTTTTGAAAATTTGTTAGCTCTGGCTAAAATAAATTAAGTTTATATTTTTATTCTAAAATATAAACAAGATGATTTACCTAAACACTGCTAAATCTATGGATTCGGTGGAGCTAAAACTCTGCTAAATAGGGTATTGGTTAGGAACTGTAGCTTTGGCATTCACTAAAGAAACAACAGCCAAACTATAAACTCATACTCGCTCACACACGCTGCATACGGCTGAACGCGGGTGGATTGGCCGAACGCTGCTCGCACCAACACATGAGAAACCTTCTCTCATCTGAAGCATTGACAGCACACATGAACCTCCAAGGCAAAAGGCGGCTGCGATCGCAGAATTGTCATCTGACGAGGAATAGTCCAAACCAAAACCAAAGAAAGAGGAGGAGGATGAAGGCATTGTGTTCGTGCTAATGGATTACGAGTGACAATGCAGTAAAAGAAACCGTGAGTTATCGAAGATTTATAAAGCTGAATGCACATCAGAATTGCTGCTACACGGAGGATGGAGCGTTCTTCAAATGAATAACAACATAATACGAAGCGAACCGACGTTATCATGGCGCGATGAGTCAAGGAATTAACCACTGAAGAAAAGAGGAGCAGTGGGAAACGGCCATTCACCAAGGTGATCAACGGGTGATTTTTGGGAAATGATGCATATCCCAAAAATGGGGGGCATATGTTGAC
This sequence comes from Rhipidocladum racemiflorum, assembly GCA_036346355.1. Classification (NCBI taxonomy): domain Eukaryota; kingdom Viridiplantae; phylum Streptophyta; class Magnoliopsida; order Poales; family Poaceae; genus Rhipidocladum; species Rhipidocladum racemiflorum. The sequence goes on along the minus strand of CM070581.1, from coordinate 55,768,844 downwards.
ACCTAAATTTGACCGACCGAGACAGGTCTGGTCTTGGCACGAGCTAGGAAGATGGCGCGGGTCGAATTACTGACGAGTAACGGGACAGAAGTTGTATTGGAAAAGAGCATGATCGTATAAGGCACAAACGGAAAGAAACCGAAGCCGGTACAACTTGGATTTGATACGACTGTGATCAAAATAGAAAGACAAGATCAAAGCCGATACGGTTGAAGAGTCCGTGATGGTCACGATCAAGGCTACATCGGCTATAAAATGCGACGTGCTGCATAGAGACAAGGGACACACATCCAAACAACCAATAAATTTACTAATACCTTTACCTTTCCTGCACTAGGAGTAGTCTTCGTAGCTTTGTAATCTTTCCTCTGCAATACACTTTGATTAATACGAGTTGCGCATCGCCGGTTGTTAATCTTTGCTGCATTACGCCCTACCAAGCTCTTGTTTCTTTCGATCTTGTTGCGCATCGCTTTTTTCGGAGAAGCATGCTTTTACCATTTTTGGTTGATTCGGAAGAGTCAATTGGACCCAGTTATCCGATCTAAGTTGGTTCGTCCCCGAGCCGGCGAAGATCACTCTACCGTTAAGGCATAGATCGTTTCCTTTGGGAGCGATCATCGTCTGAAGATACACCTCTTGCCGATTGTGGGATCAAATCGGCTAGCACGCTCGCGAACCTTGAACCCGACGTTCTCGCATGTGTTGGCGGCGATTGACTCGACGCTGCGTTTTTCGACGCCAACACCCCCTCAAGGCCCAAACGTCCCCCACAGATGGCCCAAGACTCAACCCCCTAAGCCCAAAACCTCCCGGGAAGGCCCAAACCCTCCCAGAACGGCCCAAAACCCCAGAAAAGCCCAAAAACTCAACATACATCATACCATATTATCACATTGAAATACGATACAGATTAATGTCCAATGTGTAATGCATTTCTTGATTTATTACTATCGAACTTGTAATAACGATTAAAAGGTAACCAACAATGTGTTAATAGTGACGCGTTTTCATCTATGGTGGGACGTGGTAGTTTTGGGCCGTACGTTGCCGACCGGTTCTATGTACGTTCCGGCCAACGCGTGGAATAATAATATATATATAGGATGCCGTAATGGGACACCATGGTGCCCACGCACCATGATTTTAAATGCATGAATTCATGTCAAATTCGAGTATGTTTTTTGAAACTTTCAGTTTTAGGGTATATACCCATCTATCACAATTCAAATGAAACACATACATTCGAAAAAATATACTTGAATTCAAATATTTAAACGAATTTAGATCACATGCTTTGCTGATTTATATATATACTCAGCACATACCTACAATCAAACTATCATAAAAAAAAAGAAACTCTAGTTCGAATTTCAACTCAAACTTGTTTGAACTAATTAGTAAATTGGTTGGACTCAACATCCTAAGAATTTCAAAAAAAAATTGAATGCAAATAAATAGGAAAAATACGCGTTTTTGATCATGGTGCCCAGACACCATGGTGTCCCAAGTAATTGTACTATATATACACACACACACACACACTTGTATAAAGCATCTTTGCTACTCTTGGGAGTAATTACTCCATATGCCGTATCTCACAACCACAACCGTAGGGAGTATCTCGTGTAACGGAGGGTATGTCCATGTAGTATACAAGTATGTAAGATCATCTATGTGGTATTTTTTTTTATATTTTTCAGAGGTGGTATGTGCACTTTTTAGATATACTCATTTTTATGTGCGTATATGAAGGTATTTACAAAATACGCTAAAAACTATGTACCCCTTGCAACTTTTTCATGTGGATCTCATTAGAATATCTTATAATTAGTATATGAGTATATCCAAAGTGATAAAGAAGTATTTCAAGTTTGTTTGGATGGTATTTCAGATATGGGAGTAATTACTCCCGAGAGTAGAAAATAGTTTTCGCGTGCGCACACACGCACATATACACACACACATACATATATGTATATATACATATACGTATATATACATATACATACACACACTTGACTGCCCAAAATCCTCTTTGCAAAATCGCAAACGGGAAGAACGCCAACCAAATAATCAAACCATACATAGTACGTAGGATATGCTAAGTAAGAGATGAGTATTTTTAGTTCCAATAAGAGAATGACATATATGATATTTATGCAATCGTTTCCATTTTCTCTATCCAAATGTGTTATCGTTGGCCAGAGTTTCTGGTTAATTTTCAAAAAAAAAAAAGTGTTGACGTCATAAGTGGAGGCCGATCATGCTGAGTTGAACGGCAGTCATGACAACTTGTATTTGTGTATCACCAACAACGGGGTGATGGCGCAGTTGGATAGCGCGTAGGCCTCGTACACCTGAGATCTAGAGTTCGAGCCTCGTTCACCCCAAAATCCCTTTCAGAGCGATGATGCGATTTGTGCCCGAGTGATTGGTTGGGTCCATCACAACCGTCTGATCTTACAGACGAAATCAAGCACATCTGAGCTCTGTTTTTTTTATAAAAAAAAATTGATCGAGAGCGCATTCACTAAAGAAACAACAGCGTACTCACGCACAGTTTTTAAAAATTGGTTAGCTCTGGCTAAAATAAATTAAGTTTATATTTTTATTCTATAATATAAACAAGATGATTTACCTAAATACTGCTAAATCTATGGATTCGGTGGAGTTAAAACTCTGCTAAATAGGGTATTGATTAGGAGCTGTAGCTTTGGCATTCACTAAAGAAACAACAGCTAAACTATAAACTCATACTCGCTCACACACGCTGCATACGGCTGAACTCGGACGGATTGGCTGAACGCTGCTCGCACCAACACATGAGAAACCTTCTTCCATCCGAAGCATTGCCAGTACACATGAACCTCCAAGGCAAAAGGCGATACTCGCCTGATGACCCCCGGTGTGTGAACAAGAAAGTTAAAATGGTAACCACGAGAATCCACACTTACAATTCCAATGATTCTCGTATCGATTCGACGGCGCTAATAAGACTAGATTGCATCCACAAAGGATGGGTAAAGCGAACTGCCGAGCAACCGAGAGTCCGATATATGTTATGTTCTGAAGTTTGGCCCTAGCAAGGTGAAAAAGAGAGGAAAGAATCACACATACTATGAACGTTTATCTTGGTCGGGATCGTTCTCTTGTTTATATTTTTTTAAAAAAACAAATCGCACATAATATGAACCTTTAAGAACCAGTTGGTTCCGAAAGTAATATTGTTCGTTAGGACTAGTAAATCTGTAACTCAGAAGTTTACAAACTACGAATTGGCTTTAAATTTTTAGACGTTAAATGGTAGATAGTATGAATGTTTTTTATATGGGACAGTCAGTTGCTTTTTTTTGTGAAAAAAAAAAACAAATCGCATGGTTTTGAGAAGTTGCCTTATTTTAAAAAAACAAATTGCCTTCGTTGGAAAGTTTTATTTTTTATAATATAGTAAAATGCAGTTGTTATGATAATAATTTTGTACAACAGAGATAGTAAATTAGAGAACCCTAACAAACACCAATCGGCGCTAAATTTCTGCTAATTAAATCTTAGATTGTATTTTTTTTGGGCTCAATCCGAACAGTTGATTGACTTTGTGTTTTGTTAAAATAAATTAAAAATTGACAATGGTTGGGAAGTTGCCATCTTTTTAACACAGTAAAAGCTAGTTTGTTGCCATCGTAATGTTGTATGATAGCGATAGTAATTCTGAAAAATAGACATTGAATTATTTCTAACATAGTAAAAACATAGTCTACTGGTATTTTTTTAATATTACGGGATTCGTGACTTTTTTCCGTCAGTCTTGCAGAAAGAATTCTTGTTAATATACGTATCAACTTTTTTTACTATGAAATACGATACAGATTACTGTCGAACATGTAATGCATTTCTCGATTTATTACTGCCGAACTTGTAATAACGATTAAAAGGTAACCAATAATGCGTTAATAGTGACGCGTTTTCATCTATGGTGGGACGCGGTAGTTTTGGGCCGTGTATATATATATATATATATATAGATATATATATATATATATATATATATATATATATATATATATATTCTTTTCTACTCCTGAGGTAATTACTCCCTATGTCGTACCTCACAACGTAGGGAGTATCTCGCGTAACAGAGGGTATGTACATATAGTATACAACTATGTAAGATAATCTAGGTGGTATTTACATTTTTTCAGAGGTAGTATGTACACTTTTTAGACATACTCCTTTTATGTGCGTATCTGAAGGTATTTGCAAAATACGCTAAAAACTATGTACTCCCTTGCAATTTTTTCACGTGGATCTCATTAGAATATCTTATAATTAGTTGTATCCAAAGTGATAAAGAAGTATTTCAAATCTGTTTGCATGGTATTTCAGAGATGGAAGTAATTACTCCCGAGAGTAGAAAATATTTTTCACATATATGTAGACCAGGGTTCGCAATATCGACGAAAACCGGTCGATTTTCGCGATTTTCGCGCATATCGCTGCGGCTCGATATAAAAAACCGGTCGATAAACCGATCCGATTCAAAAAAATTCAAAAAAATTCAAAAATTCGAAAAAATTTACGTGTCAAAAACCGATCGAAAATCGGTGGAAATCGGTCGATTTTCGTCAAAAATCGTCGAAAATCGCTACAAAAGTCGACCGCACAAAAAAAATCAACATGGTTGTCGATTTTCCACCGATTTTCGTCGATTTTCCACGTTTTTTGATTTTTTTTTCAAAAAATCTATTTTTTGAATTTTACGCGATTTTTTGCGATTTTCGACCGATTTTCGGCTTGATTTTTGTGATTATCGAATTTCACTGTTCATCCGAAAATCGCACCTAACGATAAGGTTAACCCTGATGTAGACACACACAATTGACTGCCCCAAAATCGCAAACGGGAAGAACACCAACCAAATAATCAAACCATACATAGCACCTAGGATATACTGCAAGTAAGAGGATGAGTATTTTTAGTTCCAATAAGAGAACGACATAGGAGTATATGATATCTATGCAATCGGTTCCATTTTCTCCATCTAAGGGCCTGTTTGGCAGAGCTCCAGCTCCCAACTCTACCTCGGATCTGGGTGGAGCCCTGCCAAACGCCCCAACTCCACAAAACCACGGAGCAGGCAACTCCGTGGAGCAGGCAGAGTTCTAGTACATTTTTTTGGAGCAAGAGAAAAGGTGCTCCGTGGATGGGTTTTTTCAGAGTAGACGTGGAGTTGGGAAGAAATTACCCACCTTTGCCACTGGGGTAATACCTAGTTCTGCAGTGGAGCTGCTTTACAGTGGAGTTGTGGAGCAGAGCAGAAAAAATGGAGCTGGAGCTCTGCCAAACAGGCCCTAAATGTGTTATCGTCACAAGTGGAGGCCGATCATGCTGACTTGTGTTATGAGATAACCTCCTAACCGTATTCGGTTAGGAGTCTATCTCTTAATATGTGGGCGAATCCGAACTCTCCTTGAGGAGACTGCTATATATATACCGGGTGCCTCCCATTGTATTTACACACATTGATCAATAAAGAAGAGAGAGCTCCACCCTATATCTTGTGTCTTTTGTTCTTGTGTTCTTGTGTTCTCGTTGATTGCCGGTGTTCGACGTGGGTGAACTACTCGTTTTACAACACGTTATCAGCACGAGTCTCTACCGCAAGAAGCGAAGGATCGTCGACGACAACGAACGACTACTACCGGCGATTGATCGCCTGATCCGATCTGCAATCAACTCGCCATCAAGCCGGCATCCACTCGGATCGCCGAAAAAGTCCTACGCGACTCTATCCTACGCGATAGCCAACGCTTCCGGCATCAAGAACGTGAGTAATCCTGCAGATTATTTCGCTAGATGTATTGATCTAATCTACTGTTAGATACCGAGATCTGTTACTGTTCATCATCTTATCATCGGTGACCGGCCGGAAGCCGTCGCCGCCTCCTGGCATCCCTGCGTGTGGCCCGCAGCCGCCCCGACAACCGACCTCCATCAACCCAACAGCACCAGCCATCACCGTCGGCATGTGGCTTTGCCCCTTGCTACTACATGCTAGATTTGCATGTGGCCTTGCATGTTCGCATGCAGCTTTGCATGCTTACTAGATTTCCATTCGCCTGCATGTATGAAAAGCATGATTGGCAGACAGCCTGAAGCCGCCATACGCATGCATGTTGGGCGACAAATGAACTCGGCCAGGGCGCCACCGTCTGCACGTCGCCGGCCACTCACTGCACCTTTCCCTGTGCATTGACGCCGCGCTGGGCTGCCACCAGGCTGTTGCCGCTGCCGGGTGACGTCGGCTAGGTTGCCGATCGCCGAACAGCAAGCCGCACTCGCTGCACCGCGCACGCCAGGCCACCGAGCCGGCCGCCAGCACCGTCGCCTGGCTATCTGGTCACCAGATTGGATGGAGGCCAAAACCATGTGGGCTTGGAGTCCAATACGATGGACTAGAAGTCCATTCAATGTGGTGGCCCATGCAGGACTAGAAGTCCATTCAATTCCACGTTGAAGTTCCCTGGCTACTTGGACTTGTTCCCTGGCTTGGACATGAAGTGCAACGCCCAGCCCTTTTTTTCCAATCGGGCATGAAAGGGATAGAGCCGGATTCAATTCCGTTTACATCTTTGCCCTTGGACATTAAGTCCAGAACATCAATTCTGATTAAGAGATGGCGTTGGGCAGGGGGAAGGGAAATTACCTTTTTACCCTGCAGTTTTTTTTTATGATTTTATGATTTCCTGTATAGAAAATGATTAGAAATTCAGAAAATTGATTAGAAAATTTCTGAAAATCCTAAAAATTGCATAATCTGCTAGAAAATTATGAGAATATTTTGCTCTTGCCTTGAATCTGGTTCTTATTTTTCCTTAGCATTATGACATGTTGATATTTGCTGAAATTCTTTTTCCTGTTGTAAAGTAATTCTGAAAATTGCTTGGGAATTAGCAGAAATTATGAAAAATGCTAGGAAAATTTCAGTTTTCTCATACAACAGTTTATGAGAACCTGTGTAGTTGGGATTTGATTTCGGTAATGAATAAACAGATATGAGACAATTGGTGTCTAGGAAAACACACATGAGGCTTGGTTATTTAATTGGCGCCCGGAAACGGGAAGTGCTCCCTCCCTCATGTGAGCCCTAGGGGCATGTTGACCTGGCCATGAGTCAAATTGACGGAGATATTCATTACTCGTTTTCGCTCCCAACAAATAAGAATTACATAAGTTGAAATTAGACTTATGCCAAGTTTAATTGATGTTGGATTTTATTTTCTGTTTTTTAGTAATGCTGAAAATTGCTAAATACTAGAAAAAATTCTGGAAAAAGTGTGATAATTATCTAAAGAATAGATATAGACCAAAACTTTTTTGATTAAATGAAGATGCATGCAACATAGTATTTTACCTGTAGTAAAATCTCGCATTGCTTGCATACAGGATATGTCTGACATTGCAAAAAGAGAATTTGCTGTGCTTGCCCTGGATGGCAGCAATTACCTCACCTGGGCAATGGATGCCAAAATCAACCTAACAGCTCGAGGACTTGGAGCTGCGATTGTTCGGTCTGAAACCGGTGCAATCGAAGTGCCTGAACCCGCAAAATGCGTCACTTTACATTTCCTGAGACACCATCTTCATTCGGACCTGAAGGCCGAATACTTGATGGAGGAGGACCCGCTAGTATTGTGGAATTCCCTGAAGGAACGCTATAACCAGCAAAGATCTGTGTTGTTGCCAGAAGCACAACGCGAATGGACCCTCCTACGCTTTCAGGATTTCAAATCTGTGGCAGCTTATAATTCTGCAATGCACAAACTTGTCGCTAAATTGACCTTTTGTATCCAGAAAGTTACCGAAGCTGAGAAGATCGACAAAACCTTGTGCACTTTCCACCCCAACATGATGATACTACAACAACAGTACCGTCATGCAAAGTACAAGAAGTACTCTGAGCTTATTAGTGTTCTGCTAGAAGCAGAAAAACATGATGAACTCCTGATGAAGAATTATCATGCAAATACTAATGGAAGTCAAGCAGTGCCTGAAGCACATGCTACCGCTCAGCAGGCTGGTAGTAGCCATGGCCGCGGAAAGGGCCAAAAGTACAAGGGGAATGAATGGAAGAATGGCAGAAATCAAAAGGGAAAAGGCAAATCCCAATGGAAAGGTAAAGGGGATTGCACAGAACCTTCCGAAGCAAAATACACCAATAAGGCACTGACTCTCAAACATGCTTTAAGTGTGGATGCGTTGGCCATTGGTCACGCAATTGTCGCACTCCAAAGCATTTGGCGTAACTTTACATGAAATCCACCGGAGATTCCAAGAATCAAGAAAAGAAGGTTGAGACACACTACACCGCTCTACCGGATGTTGAGCAAGAAGGTGGAGAGAATGATAGCAATGTTTCCCAGAGATGGAACTTGAATTATATGGAGATCCTAATAGTCTCCCTATACCATTTTTGCTATATGTCGCATTTCCATTAGTTGAGCCTCCTTAAGAGCCTCATCAGTTTGAATAATTATGTTCTGCATGAACATTTGGTCTATGCTCCTGTTGAGCAATTATCAGTGATAATTAAATAAAGTGTTTTCCAGAATATTTTGTGCTATGCCTGTTTGATTGTTATACTATGCAACCTGAAGTTGGTATTGCGATAAAAACCCAGAAATATTTAAAGATCTTGTAGATTGACTGGGTAATCTTGAGTTGAATACTATGATAAAACAATTACTAATTCTGTTGGCCATAGCATAAAGATTTCCTTAGACCTGAAGATTTCTTATCATCTAACCTGTAGATGAATCACTGAATTTTTGAAGTAAATTCGAAGTGATATCTGTGGACCTTTTCGTCCTATGTTGAAACCATGCTTCTACCTAAATTAATTGTCCAATTTGTGTGAGCCTCCTTTCCAGAAGAAAGAATCAAGTCCATTCAAATAAACAATGCTAACGAGTTTACCTCAAAAGCATTATATGACTTTGGGAATTAATGTAGAGCTTTTAATACCTCATGTCCACATAATAGAATGGCCCTGCAGAGTCATTATTAAGGGAATAAAATTTATTGCTTGACCACTTTGCAGAATAGTAGGCTACCTACCAGTTGTTGGGGCCACGCAGTGCTGCACACTGCGATATTAATTCAACTCAAATCAACTGTATATAATGGAATTTCCCCGTTGTAGATAGTGCATGGAAGAAAACTAAGTATTTCCCATCTGCAAAAATTTTGGCTGTGTTGTATACATGCCAATCTCTCCACCACAGCGTACCACCATGGGACCTCACCAGATGTTGGGGATCTGTACACAACTCGGTACACTGATTGTACTAAGGACATATCTCGGCATTAGGGGAAGATAAGTACCACATTAAAGAATGCCGAGTCCTTAGATCCACGCACTAAAGAGACCGAACTTGAAGTTCGAAATAAATCTATAACAAATAAGCTAATAATCTGCCAAATGCCTTCACTGATCATAAGGTAGTGAAAAGATCTCGTATACCTGCAGTATATGCACCTGAAAGAGTGGAAATATCCTAGAAAGATATTGAACCCACTCTTAACCCTCATGATAAAATGAGGGGGAGGCCTCCAGGTGCATGGGACTCAATTCATGAGACGTCCATGAAAGGAGAACCAAATAAATGAGAACACTACCCATGATAGTGGAAGAAGCTCAACTTTGATGTTGAGAAAATCCTGAAGTGAGCCATCTAGAAGATGGTAACATCCTGAAGTGATCCATTCAAGATGATAACCCCGATATATTTGTGCGCACAATCCAACGCTGAAGTCGGAACACCCAGACTTCATCGTTGTGGGAAATCACGAGAAGATGGAAGAAATTGATAAAGAGACATCCCTGAGTGATGCAGAGAATTATATATAAAGAAAGACTACAATTGTCGACATATTTTGCCTCTAAAAATTGCTAAAATCTGGATCCGTAACCAAAGTCCATGGCAGAGTGCCGAGCGCTCATCTAGGTTCACCTGAAAAAGCAATTGAGGTAGCGCCGCTTAATGAGAGAAAAGTTCTTGGTCACATTGTGATGAACATTTCTGAAATATTCCTTGTAGGATCAAATGGATTTTTCATCCTCGAAGAGATATGAAAATATCCAGGTGGTGAGATATAAAGCGAGGCTTGTAGCACAAGGGTTTTAGCGAGACCCATCATCGATTACGATGAAATCTGTTCTCCTGAAATGAGTGGAATGACGTTCAAATTTAATATTGATGGCGATAGCTTAAACTTTTCAATACAGTTGATGATTGTAGTGACCGCATATGTATTTGGGTCATGAATACGGATTAAAGACAGTCGATAAGGATGTGGTACAATCGACTAAGTAGATTCCTCTGAAAGGAAACATGATCCCTGAAGGAATAATGTTCTGTGCATTCATGAGGAAATCCCGAGAATGGATTTTTATTTTCCTCTGTGGTGGTACAGTCACTTTCGAGAGATTATAAAGGAAGCCTCACGGGAATATGTTTGGCTAAGGCGGGTAATCAACCATGTCCAGAAGTTATATGGTATGAATACCGTCAATTCCCCTACTATTATCTATGAAGATAATGATGCTTGTGTTGCACAAATGCAATTGGGTTATGTAAAGAGCAATATCACGAAGCATATTGCTCCTAAGCTCTTTATCCGCACAAACTCCGGAAGAATGGTGAGATAAAAATAATGCAAATTAAGTCGTGTGAAAATCTAGCGTATTTATTCACAAAATCCTTGCCAAATTCCCTTCCAAGGTATGTTAATGGCATTGGAATGAGGCGGCTTAGAGATTTGCATAGTTCAGGGGAAGTAAACCCCTGAACCATAATCCCTTTGCATGATCCTGAAGATCATAAGTTGTACTCTTTTTTCCTTTGTGAGTTTTCCTGATGTTTCTCACATAAAGGTTTTTAATGAGGCAATAAATGCAACATAGAGAGCGAGTGTGATGTACTCTTTTCTCCATCTCTTTTTTCCCACTGGGTTTTTGAGTGGAGTTTTTAATGAGACATATGCATTACGCGGAATTCGCCCAAGGGGAAGTGTTATGAGATAACCTCCTAACCGTATTCGGTTAGGAGTCTATCTCTTAATATGTGGGCGAATCCGAACTCTCCTTGAGGAGACTGCTATATATATACCGGGTGCCTCCCATTGTATTTACACACATTGATCAATAAAGAAGAGAGAGCTCCACCCTATATCTTGTGTCTTTTGTTCTCGTTGATTGCCGGTGTTCGACGTGGGTGAACTACTCGTTTTACAACAACTTGAACGGCAGTCATGATAATTTGTATTTGTTTATCATCAGCCACGAGGTGGTGGCGCGGTTGGATAGCGCCTAGGCCTCACACACCTGAGGTCTAGAGTTCGAACCTCGCTCACCCGAAAATCCCGTTCAGAGCGATGATGCTATTTGTGCCCAAGTAATTGGTTGGGTCCATCACAGCTGTCTGATCTTTACAGACGAAATCAAGCACATCTGAGCTCTGTTTTTTTTTAAAAAAAAAAAAATTGATCAGGAGCGCATTCACTAAAGAAACAACAGCGTACTCGCACACATTTTTTGAAAATTACTTAGGAGCTCTGGCTCGTACTCGCACACACACGGCTGAACGCGGGCGGATTGGCCCTGCTTACCGACGAAATCAATGCTTCCGATGAAAGGTTTCTCATGTGTTGCTGCAAGCAAGGCCAATGATTCTTTAGTGTGAACAAGAGAGTTAAAATGGTAACCGCGAGAATCCACACTTACAATTCCAATGATTCTCGTATCGATTCGATGGCGCTAATAAGACTAGATTGCATCCACAAAGGATGGGTAAAAGCGAACTGCCGAGCATCCGAGAGTGCGATATATGTTTTGTTCTGAAGCTTGGCCCTAGCAAGGTGCAAAAAAAGCGAGGAAAGAATAAGCCACTGCCCACTGATGCTTTTGGATGCGGTCATGTCGAACTTGGATCCACACGGCCGCCGGCTTTGCTCCAGTTCTCATGCCAAACAGAGAAGCCTGCCACAAGGGCTTCTTGCACCCATGGGTGCCGGCTCCGCTCCGCCGCCTCCGGAACGGAGAGCCAGCTCCTCTGGCGGGTGTCCTGCTCGGGCCAGGAGGCCAGCTCTTCCTTCACATGAAGCGCAAACACCGCAGCTCTGCACATGCCTTCCGGACAGAGCTCATCCTGATGCGTCTTGCTCTTGAAATCGTAGAACCCCAGGAGTTCCTTATGCACAAAGGTCAGAGAGAATCACACAGTAAGCGTGATGGCAGAACATATGGAAGCAGATATCTGCTGTTTTAGCAGGTACATCAAAGCATGGCTCAGAAATTAGAAGAAAACAGATGAACAAAGGAATAATCAGCCACGCATTCCCAACTAAATCTGCAAGGAATATCTAACCACTCATTGGATGTCACAGAAGTCCACCTAGATTTGACTAGGATGAAGCCACACATTAAACGCAGACTCACGGCCAACTAAATCTGCAAGGAATATCTAACCACTCATTGGATGTCACAGAAGTCCACCTAGATTTGACTAGGATGAAGCCACACATTAAACGCAGACTCACGGCCAACTAATTCTGCGAGGAATATCTAACCACTCATTGGATGTCACAGAAGTCCACCTAGATTTGACTAGGATGAAGCCACACATTAAACGTAGACTCACGGTGCATGCAACATGCACAGCAATGCTTGCAAGTAGCCTTATAATCGCACAGTTAAAATATTTGATCTGGCTTGCATTTCTAAATAAACTTGATAGAAAAAATCCATTTACAATGCAAAATGCCAAATAAATGGGTATACATTGATTTGATATCAGCCAAGGTTTGTAGGTATAACTAGCAGAGTACATAGCAACAAGCATGGTTTGGGTCAGCATTATGATCTAACAAGTAATGACACAATACACCAAATAAGCTTATAAAGTATAAGATGACAAGGACAAGCCATCTTTTTAGTCAAATGGCACCTAGTTCTTAAAGTCAAATTGATCCTAGTTCTTAAACAAGCCACATTGCCATCTAAAGAACAAGTGGATGTCAACGTCACCAAATGAGAAGCATCTACCAAAGATAACACATAGTAGCAGCTGTGCATTGGAAGTTTGTAAAAACATCAATACTTAACCTATATTGGGATGATAGTACTCTAGTGTCAATCAAGCTTAATAGCGTAACACAAAAAAAATTCTAACACAGTGGATATTGACTCTGCATGACTAGCTAAAGCTGAAAGTTCTAGAATCAAGAATAAGTTTAAGGATCAACTTCAGGGTAAGTCATGGAAGCAAGTAGTTTCTTAATTGGTAGAGTACAAAGTACTTAAAAGAATAAGGATGGAATGCATCTGGTCCCCCCGAAATTTCAGTATTGCATGTGTCTCCACTATAACAAATGAAAGATCATATATAGTACTATCCATCAAAAACACTATTGCATGTGTCTAAGAAAAGGCAGCAATGGAAGGTTTGTCAGGATACACTTCCTATTTCATATTTAACATGTAGATTTATAATAAACATGTGGTTTGGGGGTATACTAATGGAGTCCTCCAAAAGAAAAAGAAAAAAGGTCAAAATACCAAAGAGACTACATCTCACCACTAAATCTCCTCGAACTCCAGCTTCTTCGATAGCTTCCCGAGCAGCTGCCTCTTCAACAGTTTCATCATTCTCCCATCCTCCCTGCAGCAACAGGATGTATAAAACAAAAGGCTTATATCATAATAATGTAAAATTTATAAGAGAATGGCAAGCTATATAAATGATTAGTGAGTAAATTTATAACACTAGCCACTGAGCAGTAAACGAAAAATAATGTGATCAGACTTCAGCTATATGGGCATATACAAATTACTTGATCCATTGTCATAAATAATACAAAGCGAAAATTCACAGATAGTATCATTATCAGACTGGCACTCGGATATCGTCTAGTTAGATCCGAATGGCTAAATGTCCACTCCATGGCACCTGATTTCACAGTATCTACTTAATCCTAAGAGTTATCAATCATCTTGCTCATGCCATCAGGGTAACACAATGGTGCTTGGTAACCAATCAATAGACATATCAATCTGGACTGGAAATCAGACATATAATGCAAAAAAATTGCGAAAAGGATTATAGCCTAAATAATTTCCTATCTTTTGGTGAATTAAAGCACACAGAATATAACATTTACTGATATTTCCATACACCATGTTCTGACAAATGTGTGAATTCTCTCAGGCAGAGATGTTCACTATGCCAATACCTTTGGAAATAGGAGACCTTGCCCACTCTGGGAGTTGATCATGAGAACTTCAACAAGTTTCTTATGTTCATCATCAGACGTTTCATCTTTATTATCTCTACATCTGAATGGTATGCACCTGCATATACAACGAAGAAGTATCAGACAAATGCAAAGCATATCAACATTTTTCAATAGGGTCTTTAACTACATAAAATTCTTAAAAAGAAACCAGGCCAGAAAGACTCGTGGAGAGACAAACTATACTAGCATAAACAATCGTGTCACATGATGCTAATCTCCTGTCCTAAGGTACATTAGGTACATTAAGTCTGATCACGGAAAAACAACATGAAATATTAGTACTCATCGATTATGCTTTTTTAAGTTGTGACTATAGTTGTTTCCTTTTCCTCTCTCCTTTACCCTTTATCCTTTTTTGGTGTGGTGTGGGAATATTCATCTGCTGAAGCTGAAGCAGACGCTTCCTAATATACTGTAAAGGATGGTGGCTTTGATTATATAAGAACTGTAGAAACTCATGTTTTATTCAACCAAGTTACGCTTTTCGTTTGCTCAAATCACCAACAGGAAAGATGGTGGCAAGTGGCATTCTAACCATTCGAAACAGAGAAGACAATGAACGTTTATATCACCAGCAGGAAGCTCTTATGCAGGTAAAACAGACAGCAGTATTTGGAGCATTGCACCAATAGCCAGCAAACAATGAAGCAACAAAAACAACGAGGGCAAATCAGTTATTCCCCTGGTATCTTTTGTAATCTCTTGTAGCGGAGGGTCATTTCTATGGTCTGATTTCATCTCCCTATGCCATCTGGTCCATCTCGCAAGCTTATTTATGTTTTTCAGTCACTACTTTTTCCTTGAAATATTCCAACAACAATGTGCTTTCAACCAGTGTTACTTGGACACGGACACGGGAGTCAAAATCCAACTCAGATTAGGATGTCCAATTCGGCAAAAAAAATTTGGACACAAGAAATGCTATGTAGAATCAGACACGGGTGTCAGAATCCGACGCAGATTCAAGGTATCCGATTCGGCAAATTTTTTTGGTCACGGGTATCCGAGTAACACTGCTTTCAACCCCCAACAATTGAAGGGAAAAGGGACAAAAGTTCCAAACAACACATTTGGTAAAGCTCATCGGGACAGGACTCAACATGCTGCATCAAGCTTATGCCCTAACTTACAACTGATCCAGATGTCCAAACATGGAATAAGGCATCCACGGGGAACAGATGCCTGAGCAATCCAATGAATCCGCAAACTTCCTTTCCACAAAAATCATAGTTACCAGAAATGCGGTTCGTCCGAGTCGCGGTACGGGATTCGGGTTCGTGGTTTTCCACTTTTCCTCCAATTTCCAATGCGAGCATGAACCCTGTGCCCTAAACCGGTTCGGATTCGACGAATCCGGTTCGTGATTCACGGGAGTTTGCAACAACTCTGGTAACTATGGCAAAAATCCCTAACTGACGCCCACCACCAATGTTAAATCTAGTAGAACCAATCTGAACCAAGATTCACAGCCTACTACTTTGCCTGGATGCACTCAGCCTACCTTGTCAATCACATGAATTTCCACGCACGGGAAGTAAAGAAAAAAACAGTGAAGAAATAAACAATAAGCAGGTCGCCATCACCAGGTGCCGCGGAGCTAATTTAATGGTACTCTACTTACTGTTCATTGATTAAGACCACCCTCCCCCATGATTTAGCCACGAATGTTGACCCCACTCCCCTAACAGCAACAGCAAGAAGCAAATAACATAGGATAATTACATCTAAGCGCGCGTCACACCATCCAAATAGCTAAACAACCTAATATACAGCACCAGTAAAAGGCGGGGCAAGAAGGAGAAAACAACCAAGAACATGACGCCTGCTCTGCTTGCCGCACCACCCAATCAATCGAGGAATTCGCACGCTCGCACATACCTATCGCTATCATTTCAGTACAACACCCAGTACCAACCCAATTGCAATCAAGATTATGGACAAAGAAATACTTCCATTGTGGGGGATACAAGAGAGGAGAGGAGAGGCCGTAATGGTTGGGGGCGCCCACCACTAACCCACCCGGCCACAAGGCGACGGCCGTCCTCGTACCGCTGCTGGTGCCGGCCCGTGCGGGCCACCAGATCGCACATGCCGCCTTCGCCCCCCACTGCCTCTTCTCCAAGCCAAGCCCAAACGAATCCAATCCAACTCGAGCACCACTGCCTTCTCCGCGGTCGCAGGCGCGCTCTTGCTCGCTTCTCGCTTCTCGCGTCTCGCGGTATGGTTGGGCGGCGACGAGCAATGCGGTGGTGGAACCGTGGAAGAACGGGAGGTATGGAGGAGAGAGAGAGAGAGAGAGAGAGAGAGAGAGAGAGATGGAGGGAGGTCGAGAGGTGTGCGTGCGCCTCTCTGTCTCGCGGTATCCTTCCGTCCCTTCTATTTTGCTTTTTCCCCTGTAGGTTTTGTTTAGGAGATATATTTTCGTTTAGGATCTATATGTAAAATTTTAAATAACATCCAAATTTTGGACCGTAAGATTAAAAATCCAACCGTTAAATTAAATCATAGGATCAGAAGTAGTCGATACTCCCGAATCTTAACAATGATCTAATGATCTCAGATTTTAGTGATTTCAGCAAACAAAACATCCGGATGATGTTTATGAAATCCCATATATCTTTTAAGTAAGGCCTTAGTTTTTTTTTGCTTTCTTAGTAGTTTTGTTTCTCTTTCCTTCTCGACATATTGTAGTGTGATTTTAGAATTCGGTCGTGGGTCTCTTCTCTTTTATACAGAAAAGATAATGTCATGGCTATCTTTTCTTTTAATGTTGAGCAACCGTTTGGCTAAAGCATGTCTGGTTTGTGCTGAAAAGGTTTTGTGTTGCTTAAAAATAGAATGAACAGCCCCACAATACTAATGGATAAATTGGCTCGTATATGAACAATGTTAGATCCAGAGGTTTGTGTGCCTTGCTATGTAGGGCCTAATTTCTTTGTCCCTCTCTTTGTGTTGCTTTTTTTTCCCGAAGTTCTTTTGATTTTTAACGATTATGTTTCTCTTTACTTCTCAGGAGGTTGTCATCTGATTTTTAGAATTCGGTTGTTGGGTTTTATTACTATCCTTTTACATCTCGATGTTCTTCTTTAATTGAAGAAAAACAATACCAATTTGGTTGGCTATCTTTGTTTTAAAATTTAGCTACCACTTTTCTATTCTTGCTAGACAAGGGATGTGTTTGGTTGTGTGTTGAAAAGCTGTGCATTGCTTGAAAAGGATTGAATAATACTCCCTTCGATTTGGTAATACCTGTCGTTTTGGACATAGTGATGGTCAAATTTCCGAAACTTTGACTAAAAATATATTTTTAAATATTTAAATTGGATACATAAAAATTATATATGTAGATTTGTCTCGAGAAGTACTTTCATAATATTGTAATTTTATTGGGTTTTATAAATATATTATAATAAAAATTAGCGGTCAAAGTTGTGTTTTGAAGACCGTGTCGATGTCCAAAACGACAGATATTACCAGACCGGAGGGAGTATACATTACTAAAAGATGAACTGACTACAATGTTAGGTTAAGAGGTATGCATGCTCATCACTGTGCCATTAAGTTTTATTGGTCTTGATGATTAGTTTTAGATTAGTATTTAATCATTATTTAATAACATATCTAATCATTATGAGACTAACATGATTATTGAGCTTTATTTTTATTAGCCTCAAATTTGGATAAAAATGAAAAATCCAATGTATGTGTCGTATTCATGCTCTTATCTTATTGCATACTTTAGATTCAAGTTAAAGAATGAACTCTTTCATTGCTTATACATTAAAGATGTGCATTATATTTCTAATTCTATATATTAATGAATGCACATATCTAGGGGTAGTTCATGATTCATCTTGATGTTTCAATAGTATTGATCTATGTCTTTTTGCCAAATAATATAAAGGATCAAGACTTTGAAACAACCCTTTGAGTATATATAGCTTGTGTAGTTTTAGTATACTCATGTCAATATAGGATAAATTCAAATGCTATCTAAGATTGATTATGTGCATATTGATTCTAAGTTCAATTATTTATATGTACATATTTAACATAGTTTATTCTATAGTTGATGATCACAACAGTATTGAACCCTTTCCACCACTCCATATAATTTGGATCATTAATTGGAAACCATCAAAATGAGTATATGAAACTTGTGTAGTTAATATATACTCATAACAATTTAAATAAAATTTAAATTATGTTCGGTTGTGTGTTAATGGTGTACAATTGATGATTGAGACAACGGCATCCTCCACCTAATACCTTCATTTCTTCCTCTCTAATTTGTTTTTTTTTTTCCCCTAAAGCTCTCTTGCTTTTTTTTAAGAGTTCAGTTTTGCTATCTTTTCATCAGGATGCCATCTGGTTTTAGAGTTCCATCTAGTTTCTTTTCATATCGCAGCACTTTCTAGTTGTTTTTTTCTTGATGCAGAAAAGACAATACTAGTTTAGTTGGCTATAATTTTATTTTTAACGTTGCTGTCTATTCTTGCTAGGCAAGGAAACGTGTTTTGTTCTGTGTACAAAGGCTCTGCATTGCATGAAAATGGAATGAACAGCTCGCATAATACTAAAAGACATATTGACTCACATATACTCCCTCAATTACATTTCGGAGGTCCGAGAGCTACTCAAGCCATCCATTTGTCATGCCTCCGATTTTTCGAAAAAAGCCCCTTCATTCCTTCAAATTACGGATAGATCCCTAGAAATTACAAAAAGGTTCTTCGTAATTTTTTGTGAGGGTAAGAAAAACTTTTCTAAATTGCGTTTGGGTCCCTCGCTCGTTACTTTACGGAAAAAGCCTCTCGTTAAATACAAATCGTGAACAAACCATTTTCTAATTTTTCAATATAGCGGTAAGATCTAAAAATATAACAATTAGATCCCTGGTTCTTACATCCAAGTCCTTTCTCCACTTTCCCCGAAAAAAATATTTTCGTCGCGCGTGCGCCGCGCTTATTGATCTAGTATAAACAATGTTATGTCGAGAGGTGTGCGTGTAATTCTTTGTGCCGCGGGGCCTACCTTCTTCCTTCCTCTCCGTTTTGCTTTTTTTTTCCTTCTAAAGTTCTTTTGCTTTTTATTTTTCTATCTCTCTTTCCTTGTCTAGAAGTTTTGATCTTATTTCAGAATTCAATCGTGCTGTCGGGCATTATTACTAGTTTCTTTACACGTCTCTACCGACAAAGGTTAAATATCAACCTCATCCATCGAACCAAACAGCATCTCAAACCATCCAGGATTATACTATCCCATTCAGACAACCAAATATCCTCCGTGTACCATTCCATCCATCCTGCACTATCTCATCTCATTCACCCTCGTATGTTTAGCCAAACGAGCCCTAACACTTTCTAGCTGCTTTTCTCCTTTTGCAGAAAAGATAATACAAGTTTGGTTGGCCATCTTTTATTATAAAGTTGGGCGACTGCTTGGCTATTCTTACTAGGCAAGGAAACGTGTGGTTCTTCCTTTCAAGGTTACGTGTTGCTTGAAAGGAACTAGTATCTCACACGATATTTGGTTGAGACTTGAGAGGTGTACGTGCGCTTCGCTGTGCTGTGCGGCCAATTTCGTTCCTCTACTATGTTTTTGCATTTCCCCTAAAGTTCTTTTGCCCTTTTGGGAGTTTTGTATCTCTTTCCTTCTTTTGAGGTTGTCATCTGATTTCAGGGTTTTTACTAATTTCTTTTCAAGGTTCTAACACTTTCTAGTCGCTTTTATTTTGATGAAGAAATGACAATGCCTGTTTGGTTGCATATTCTTGCTAGGTAGGGAAATATGTTTGGTTCTGCGTAGAAAGGTGATGTGTTGCTTGGAAGAGGAGCGGACAACTAGCACAGTAAAAAAAGAAGAAGGCAAATTGACTCGCACATGAACAATGTTAGGTTGAGAGTAGGTGCCTCTCTCTATGCGGTAAGGCCTCTTTTCTCCCTATATTTATTCTTTCTGAAGTTGTTTTGCTTTTCTCATAGTTATGTTTCGGTTCACGCCGAAAAATATGACGATGGATTGATCGGTATCAAATACATGCAAACACCGGGTTTAATTTAAGTGCGGGCGTGCCAATTGATTTGATCTTGCAATCAATAAGAAAAATATATAATCTAAACGACTATCTCAACCGATTAGTTTTTCAATGATAATTCGAATTAAATAGCTATTCAAGCCGATTAAACCGCAAGCAACGATAAATCTACACAGCCTGATTGAGCTGAGTAGATGGCTGGTAAAGGTAGATTTTTATCGAAAAAGGCAATGCGCAGTAAGATCGAAGAAAAAGCAAACTTGAATAACGTAAGTCGACAATGATCAAAATCTACGATGCACAACTTTATTGATCAAGACGAAGTACAGAGGAAAGATTACAAATTTAAAGGGCTACTCCTAGTCAACGAAAAGTAAATAAAAGTAGAGCAAGTTGATTGGTCGTTGGATGATTTTTTTTGTCTTGCATATCTTTTACAATGTTTAGGCCGATCGTGTCATTTTCTAACTCTTACAGAAATATAGTTCGTATTGGCCTCAACTTTCAAAGATAAACTTTTACCTAAATTGATTGTCAACTCCAATCTCACACCTATGATTAACCTTATTTTTCCAAATCAGCTATAGCTACCAAATCGATCGTATCCGCCATATCAGCTAAGAACGCTAACTTTTGGTGTCAACATATGCCCCCATTTTTAGGAGATTAATAAATCTTCCAAAAACCATCGTTGTCGACTACACCATGGAATTTTCTCTGTCAACTTTATTGAGATCTTCACTTTGTTTTGACATTTTTCATGGTAACTTCCCCCACAAATCGTGTGAACGAACGATCTCTCGCATTAACTGTTGGGGCAACTTCTCCAAATTACCTGCCTATACCATCGAGTTTACCCCTCTTATAAATACCGCTATTCACCTGGTCATTTTCACGCCCTCAAACCCTCAACTTCTTCTCTATCGGCTTCAAGCGCTCTTTCCTCATTCTCAATAGTCAGCACCTCCTTTGTCGGACAAACACCCATGGATCCCAATCAGGTACTTACTCCTATGCCCGATAGAGAATCAATTCCTTAGGTCCACTAGGTAATCTAGACCCATTGGCTGTCATAGATGAGGATATACCTAGATTTTGGTAGCAGCGGTGAAAATGCCTCTGTGGGAGCATATCAGAATCTCTAAATGTCTCCCCCTTTCTTTAGCCGATCCACAAGTCAATGAACCCTTAGTGGCTACCACCTATTATGTTTGGTCAGATACTTTCAATGCTTTCATGCTGAGGCCAGGTCCCATCGGCCCGACTCTCTTAGGTGTAGCCTAGTTATGCTTCTTGAGGCTCGATGGAGTACAGCTATCATCTTTCAGCAAGAAACCACAATACAAGCTAATTTCTACTAAGGGAGAGGGTTGGAGTCAGAACATCGGATAACACAAAGGAGTTGGCCTAGTATCGGAAAAATAACATGTAGCGTTCTTAAACATGTGGCTGGACCGCTATTTATTCTGTGGAGCATCGCTTGTGCCAACTCAAGTATACCAAGCCGTAGCTGAGCAATTGGTAAAGGTGCATCGGCTAGCCCTAGGGAAAATGTTCCTAGGAGCGGTCTATCAAATGATGTACATCATCCACAGTCGGCTATTCATGAGGCAGTGTCAGTACTCAGTCGGCAATGTGGGTGGCCCTTTGTGGTTTATTCAAACTTGGTTGTGAAAGGATCGAGGATGGACGCCTAGAGGGGGGGTGAATAGGCGATTTACAATTTTCTAAAACAACGGCGGAAAAGAGATCGGAACTTCCGATATGGAGTCGGAGGTTCCGGTGTCTAATCGGAATATCCGATACGAGGTCGGAATATCCGATTAGAACAGAGTCTAGTGAATTGCAAAACTAATTACGCCTATACACAAAATGATTTCTACTCGAAGCTAGCACAAGTAAATATCAACCATTTGAAGTAAAGCTAGCTAGCGAAGTAATTAACCCTAGATAGATCAATTCAATACAAGATAGCAAAGTAAAGCAATAAGCACATGTAAAGAATTGACACGATGATTTGTTTACCGAAGTTCGGACTTCCTCCAAGGAGGTTCCTACGTCTTCGTTGAGGAGGCTCGGTCACACTTGAGCCGGGTCTTTTCCAACCCTATTCCTCGCCAATCTCGGTCACACTTGAGATGTGGCTTCACTTCTTGATTTCTTCCCTTTCGGAGGTGAAATCGAACCTTCAACAAACTTCTCACGGCACACCACACACTTTGGTTGCTCGTGAGCGACGCCTAGCCGTCTAGGAGTCTTCAAACTCCAAGAGTAACGAATCCAACGAATGGATGATCTAGGACATGAACTCTTGTGCTCAAGATGTATCTCAATCTAACACTCTTAGCACTAACTCTCACTTCCCACACCTCACTCAAAGAGGGATCACTAAGATCAAAGGAGAAGGAGCAAGGAGGAACACTCAATCCACTCCTAATCACAACACAAGTTTTTAGAGCTCTCTCTAGCTAATGAGATGACCAAGGAGCAACAAATGCATCACAAGGTAATCTCTCTATTCCACTAGCTCAACCTCTTGTTTAGCCCTTCAACAATATCCTCAACACCGTCTCCCAACCGGCCAAGGGGGGTATTTATACCCCACACCCAAAGACTAGCCGTTGGAGCAAGAAAACTAGCCGTTTTACACACATCGGAACTTCCGATCCCAACATCGGAACTTCCGAACAGGCTAAAACTCCAGAACAAACTCAATCCAATAAACACATCGGAACTAACATCGGAACTTCCGATACATCGGAACTTGCATCGGAACTTCCGATCTGGACAGAGAGGCACCTTACAGAAACCTTTCAAAAAGTTTCTAAGTCTACATCGGAACTTCCGATCCAACATCGGAACTTACATCGGAACTTCCGATCAGGCAAAAAAATCAGCACATTTGCAAACTAAAAACACTGATCGGAACTTCCGATTTTCACGATCGGAACATCCGATTTGACCAGAGAGCACCCTTTTTGAGTTTAACACTTATCGGAACATCCGATCCAAAGATCGGAGCATCCGATCCTCACAGAGAGGTTCTAGACTCTCACCAACACACCACCGGACTTACCGATGGATCGGAACATCCGATCCCCAATCGGAACATCCGATCCAGACAAAAAGACAAACAACCCCGGTGTACGTGATGTGTATTGTGTCTCTCATCTATTTAAGGATAGATAACACTTGAGCACAGAGACACTTCTAAATCATCCACGTTGCATCCCTCTTAATAGTACGGCACGCCTATAACAAGACACTCTATCTAGTTACCTTTGATGCCGCACGCGATCAATCCCCTTTGGGGCCTTTATGATCTTCAATCATACCTCATTTCCCTGGGATTGTTACATCGCTCTCTCTTGAAGTCCTCATGATTTACGATCATCTTCTCTTCAAGATTGTCACACGGCTCTACTTCTCTTTTACCGGATCATTACCCGGCTCTCACAACATCTTGTTCATCTCCTCTTGATGAACATTCTTTTCTTTCCTTGTCAACGGGATCTCCTCTTGACATTCATCACCTCATGATGTCGTCCTTGTCCCGTTTCTTTATCTTAACCATCATTGGACCTAACCTGGCTCAATCATCACTTATGAAAATAGTTAGTCCAAGATGCATGGTTGTCTCAATCATCCTTGCACTCAATTAACACATAATGAATGCCTCCATAATGATTGAGCACAACCTACATCAATTTAAATGAATAATTGTATTTGTGTCTTAAGTATATTGATACAACTAATGTTTCGTTATACTCAAGAACTATCGATTATCCTTAATCGATCACAAGAACACCATCAACTCATGATGCAATGTTCTTTGATTATTAAGAGATAAACGACCTCAATTTAAATCTTCATTTAAATTGATATGAGTATACAATAACTACACAGGTTTTCATATACTCATGTTGATGGAAAGTAATGATCCATAATATGTGGAATGTATGGAAATGATCGTTACTCTAAGCCATCAACTATAAGATAAACTCCACAAAGATATGTGCATACATATAATTGATCTTGAATCAATATGCACGTATCCAATTTTATTTCTTTGGAGCATATCCTATGATACCATGAGTATACTACAACTATGCATGTTAAATGTATACTCAAAGATCTAGTTTCAATGTCTTGATCCTTTATATGTTGTAATGAGGAATAGATCAATGCAATGAAACAATAAGTTAGAGTGTGAACTCCCCCTAAATGTGTGCATCCATGTAATATATGGATTGGGAAACATGATACACAGTTTTTGGTTAAAGCAGTGGAGAAATTCATACTTCAACTTAAATCCTAAGTATGCAATAAAATAATGAACATTGATACAATGCATACCTTGGGTTTTCCATTTTCTATCCAAATGTGAGGCTACTAAACATAAGCTCAATAAATATGTTAGCCTCATTAAAAAGTAGATTTGTCAATGATTACCAATCATCCTTGATGAGACGAAAATAGTAATTACCTAAACATTAGTCTCATATTAGGATTTGTCATTAATCACCAAAATCAACTTAATGGATCAACCTAATGGAGGTTGTACTTACAATCTCCCCCTTTTTGGTGATTGATGACAAAACCTTTTTTTTCACAATTGCACTAATGGATATATATCAATATGGAACAAATATTAAGCATTTTATATCCATACCATGGCATGCTATGCACATGATGCATATGAAGATGCATGAGATAAACACATGTGCAAGGCAATTGAGGAAAGCTCAAATAATTCTCCCCCTTTTTGTCAATAAGCACCAAAAGCAAATGAACATCCAACTTAAAATAATGTGAGGAAGAGAGACTTGAACTTCATAAGCTTGAACTTACAATCTCCCCCTTTTGGTATTGAATAAATTAAGCATGAAGGAGGGTTTTAATAACACCACTTGTGGCAATTTTTGTGGCTTTATACCAATTAAATGTAAAACACAAATTGCAAATCCAAATAGCACACAAGCAAAGCAAGGGAGTTTGAGGATTGATTCAAATAAATCAGATAAGGCTTGATACCAAATGCAAGGCAAAGCGAGCAAGTTTGGCAAATTCTTGAAATATGGTCAAGAAGAGCAAACATTTGAAAGGAGACCATATTTTGAGTTTGGATACCAATTGAAACCAATTGAAGGAAATTAAGCTCAAGTACCAACTGAAAGGATTTAAACATAAAGTGCAAATGTGGGTATCACAAGAGTTATTTGAAACTAATTCAAATAAATCACTTCATTTTATTAGGCTTTACGATAAACACCATGATTCTCTTGTAGAATCTATAATTTTGCCTAATAGGGTTAGATGAGAAACCCAACACAAATACCACTTGAGAAATGAGATACCAATTTAAAATCTATCTCAAGGGTTTTGCTTGAAAATCTCCATTCAAGAATGAGAATAAAGAATTATTCATAAAGAATAATGCTCAAATGGAATTTCTCCTTTTTATGTATTTCAATTCATAAAGAACCTCACATAGAGAGTTCTTAAGCGATTGAACTTACAATGCATTTAAGCTTGTGGAGAATCCAACTCAAAAGAGTTTGGGTACCAAGGTAGAGGCTACAAGAGGCAATCAAAATACCACCTGTAGGAGGATTTAAAATTCATTGATACCACTTTGAAAGAATTCAAATAACCGAGGATGTCATTTGTAGGAATGAACAATAACCTCAATGACATCACAAGTTGAGAAGATAGGTATCCATAGATACCACTAGTAACCACAATAAATGAATAACGCTCTCTTGATACTACTTGTTGGATCAAATCACATAGATATTGATACCAATTGGAAAATAATCGATTGAATCGACGAGTATCAGAGCAATTAAGCATTTAAGGGTTTCAAAGCAATTGCAAACACAAAACTA
Source organism: Rhipidocladum racemiflorum (assembly GCA_036346355.1). Classification (NCBI taxonomy): domain Eukaryota; kingdom Viridiplantae; phylum Streptophyta; class Magnoliopsida; order Poales; family Poaceae; genus Rhipidocladum; species Rhipidocladum racemiflorum. The sequence continues at coordinate 55,742,564 of CM070581.1, read as the reverse complement.
GAGCATGAAAAAAAAATAACGGTTGCAAGGTTTTGCTTTTTGAAATCCTAAACCACACAGATTTAGAGAAGACAATAGAGCTTTACAAATAAACTCATGAGGGGTGAAAATAAACCTTTGTGAAGATCAAATCCCCTTAGTTTGAATTTGATTTTTGAAATCACCAAGATTTTATCAAAAACAAGAGATCAAAGCAAAACCAAAGGTATCAGAGAACAACTTGAAAACTTAGAGTTAAACAATTTAGGATAACACTTGGAAGCATTTAAGTGCCCAAAACTTGACATAAATGAGCTCCCCAAGATATTCAATAAATGAATCATGGAGCTATTTTGCATTTGAATTGCACAAGTTTTGTCTAGCTATAAGATCAAGTGAATACCACTTTTGAAATCAATTGAATACTCAAAACTGATACCATTTGAAAACATATTCATGTAAAATGCAAAACTTTTGAATTTTTGCACAAAGATACTTTGGGAACACAAGAATCTTTCTCAAAAGGAATTCATGAAAAAGGAAGTATCAATCGAAAGATATCCCAAAGCAAAATTCGAAAGAAATTATAAAATCATTGTACAGATCGGATATTCCGATATATGGATCGGATATTCGATGTGTACTAAATTCCAGAATATCGGATCTTCCGATTTAAAATCGGATGTTCCGATGAGTTGAATTTTTCAGCCGATTGAAACTCAAAGTTCAGTCCACCTTTTGCAGATATGTCAAGAATTTTTGCAAATGAATTCCAAATGAATTGAAATCATCAAGGAACTAACTTTGGACTATTTCAAGCGTTTTTAGGATAACTTTTGTTTGCAAAGTATTTTCTTATAGCTCATTTTGGCAAAATGCGCTTTGAGGTACAAAGATGAAAACAAATTTCATAAACCCTCAATGTGCAGCTTCAACTTGGATTTCACCAACAATTGAACCCTCATGGCTTAAAGGATTCAAAATACATTTTGAAGCCATGACAATTTATAAACCAATGAAATCCAATTTGAATGCCAAAAATTCAATAATAGGCGATTTTGGAGTTAAGCACAATTGTTTTGGCCAAATTAATTTCCATAAAAGGAATTTTCATTTTGGGAGCTTGTAAAACATTTGAAATACATAGTATAATATTTTTACAAAGCTTTTTGCAAATTTGGGTCAATTAAAACATAATTTTTGCTTTTTGTCCAAAGAGGGTTCTTTTGAAGAACCAAATGAAAATCCAATAAATCAAATACTCAACAACACAAAAGATCAAATCCAATTTAAGAGAATGAGATAAGATTTAGAGATTGAACTTTTGTGTATGAGTTTGGAATACCATTTTGAACTAAGATATGGCACAAGATCTAGTCCACATGGTGAAACTCACTAAGTGCAATATTTTGATCTATATCGGTCAAACTAAGTTTTTCGGCGAGTTTCAAAATAAAATAACTTTTGTTTGATTGGTCTTTTGGAAATATTTTAAACACGAAAGATGTTAAGAATGACCAACTCAAAGATTTTTGTATTGAAATTATTTTCAAAGTCTTTTTACTTTAACTCTATGAAAATTATACATTTAAATCCAAAACAAGATGCTTCTATCTAGGTTTTTGGTATAAATCTCATTTTCTTTTCAAAATAGATTTTATGAAGCAAAAACTTTTGAAAAACATTTTGAAAGCATTTGTATACATTTCTCAACTAGTTTTCAAAAGATTACTAATAGATTAGCAAATTTTGAGTTTTGGCTAAAAGGTTGATTTTTAAAAATATATAAGCACTTATAATAAATATGGGCACACGTAGGGATGTGATACACATGATTATGAATTAGCACTCCCCCTAAATGTGCCACTCCTAACTTGCTCAAGATTACAATTAAAGCACAAGTAAGAAACATGAGCAAGGTACAATCAACAAGCAATTAAATTGATTTTCATGAAACTAATGCATCTAAACCTACACAAGGCTAAAAGCAATAAAATAATCAATTAAAATTGCAAGTTACCGAGATGGCATTGGCTCATGATAATAGAATGATCTTCCTCATGCTTGGCTCCATGTGTAAATGATGAAGTCTTCATTTTCTTCAAGAGACCAAGCGTCCAATCCATCTCATATTGCCTAAAAACCTTTTAGGTGGTTTTTGGTACCCAATCCTTGTTGGGTCCAACAATGTTAGTCATAATAGATTTAGGAACCCAAATGGCCTTAACTTTAGCATTAATGGAATGACTAACATTTCTAGGAATAGGTTTGCAATATTTATTCCTCCTAAGCATATAATTGTCATTGAGTCGTGAACGTTTAGGAGGGCAAACATATTTAGCAACCCTATTTCTAGTTTGATCCTTTCTAAGCAAATGATAATCATTAAAGTGAGAAGGCTTAGAAGATCTAGTGTATCTAGCAAATAATTTGCTAATGTTATTTCTCCTAAGCAATTTATTTGAATTGCTTTGAGTTGGCTTAGGAGTCCTAACAATTTTTGCAAATTCATTTCTAGATTTACTCTTTCTATGCAAATGAATAACATCATTTTTGGCGGGCATAGGGGACTTGACAAGCTTAGCAATTACATTACCATTCTTGTCCTTCCTAAGCAAATAATCATTATAATGAATAGTAGGCTTAGGGATTATACCTTTGGGACAATCCTTACCGATATGCCCCTTTTGCCGACAATTGAAGCAAATTTGAGTTCGACCTCTTCTAGTCCTCTTAAGGTTTTGCTTTTTGCCGTCAAGCCTCATCTTTGATGACGTTCCCGTGCCATCAACTTGATTAGGGCACACCGAGGCAAGGTCACCCTTCTTGTTGCATCCAAAGCACCTCTTGATCTTCGGGGGTCTTCCGTGGTGCTTTGACTTGCTCTTCTCCCTTTTGGAGATGTAGCCAAGTCCTTTTCTATCTTGAGGTGTCCGCGGCTTGCTCAAGATTTCATCGAGAACGGCCTTTCCTTTGTAGCACTTCTCCAAATCACTTTTCAACTTTGTGACTTGCTTCATGAGCTCTTTGTTTTCCTCTACAAGATTAGTATCTAACGACATAGAGGAACTTGCAACAATATCATTAGAGCATGAAGGCATATCAATACTAGAAGTAGACATATCAATTTTGGATGAAATGCAAGGAATGACATTTGAGCAAGGCATTTCATCAATTAAATCACATTGAATACTAATGTCTACTCTAGGCTTAGTGAATTCCTTGAGAAGGATCTTTTCATGATTTTCCTTAAGGTCATCATAATCCTTTTGAAGTGAGTCATGCTTCAACTTCAAAATTTTGTATTTAGTTTTCTCCTTCTCAAGAGATTCATTTTTCACCTTTTCATTAGCAAGAGCACTCTCAAGTTCAAGATTTCTTTCTTTTTCAAAGATGAGCAAATCTTCTTGCCTCTCGAGAGTGTCTTCTTGCTTTTCTATTGTATCAAGCAAGACAAGCATTTTGGAAATTGATATTTCTCTAATATCACCAAACCTATCATCATAATCGGTATCACTATCATCATCACTCTTACTAGAATCATCTACAATTTGAGATTTGGATGTGTGTGATACCTTCTTCTCCTTTGCCATGAGGCAAATAGGAGTGTTGTCATTGCTTGGGGCGGAAGAGGAGGTAGATGGTGGTGTCGGTTCTTCATCACTTGATGTAGAGGTTGAAGAATCATCAACCGACATCCGTTCTTGTATGCAATCCTCATTTGATGATGTGGACACATCATATTTGTCTTGAAGCATTGTCCACATATCATGAGCACTCTTGAGGTTGTATATCTCATCAAATATATCATCGCTCACAGAACTAAAAATAGCGTTAGTAGCTTGAGCGTCTAGATGTAAGCATTTCTCTTCTCCTTTAGTTGGAGCCACTTCGTTTAGACGAAGAGAAAAGCCGACATCTACGATCCACCATATTTGTGGGCTCATGGATTTAAAGAATGAAATCATGCATAATTTCCAATGAGCATAATTATAACCATAAAGCATTAGTGAATCATGAGAGTGCACTAATCCAGTAGTCGTCATCCTTTTTACTCTCTAAGCGGTAAAGCCTAATATGAGAGTGACCGTGGCTCTGATACCAATTGAAAGGATCGAGGATGGACGCCTAGAGGGGGGGTGAATAGGCGATTTACAATTTTCTAAAACAACGGCGGAAAAGAGATCGGAACTTCCGATATGGAGTCGGAGGTTCCGGTGTCTAATCGGAATATCCGATACGAGGTCGGAATATCCGATTAGAACAGAGTCTAGTGAATTGCAAAACTAATTACGCCTATACACAAAATGATTTCTACTCGAAGCTAGCACAAGTAAATATCAACCATTTGAAGTAAAGCTAGCTAGCGAAGTAATTAACCCTAGATAGATCAATTCAATACAAGATAGCAAAGTAAAGCAATAAGCACATGTAAAGAATTGACACGATGATTTGTTTACCGAAGTTCGGACTTCCTCCAAGGAGGTTCCTACGTCTTCGTTGAGGAGGCTCGGTCACACTTGAGCCGGGTCTTTTCCAACCCTATTCCTCGCCAATCTCGGTCACACTTGAGATGTGGCTTCACTTCTTGATTTCTTCTCTTTCGGAGGTGAAATCGAACCTTCAACAAACTTCTCACGGCACACCACACACTTTGGTTGCTCGTGAGCGACGCCTAGCCGTCTAGGAGTCTTCAAACTCCAAGAGTAACGAATCCAACGAATGGATGATCTAGGATATGAACTCTTGTGCTCAAGATGTATCTCAATCTAACACTCTTAGCACTAACTCTCACTTCCCACACCTCACTCAAAGAGGGATCACTAAGATCAAAGGAGAAGGAGCAAGGAGGAACACTCAATCCACTCCTAATCACAACACAAGTTTTTAGAGCTCTCTCTAGCTAATGAGATGACCAAGGAGCAACAAATGCATCACAAGGTAACTCTCTATTCCACTAGCTCAACCTCTTGTTTAGCCATTCAACAATATCCTCAACACCCTCTCCCAACCGGCCAAGGGGGGTATTTATACCCCACACCCAAAGACTAGCCGTTGGAGCAAGAAAACTAGCCGTTTTACACACATCGGAACTTCCGATCCCAACATCGGAACTTCCGAACAGGCTAAAACTCCAGAACAAACTCAATCCAATAAACACATCGAACTAACATCGGAACTTCCGATACATCGGAACTTGCATCGGAACTTCCGATCTGGACAGAGAGGCACCTTACAGAAACCTTTCAAAAAGTTTCTAAGTCTACATCGGAACTTCCGATCCAACATCGGAACTTCCGATCCAACATCGGAACTTACATCGGAACTTACATCGGAACTTCCGATCAGGCAAAAAAATCAGCACATTTGCAAACTAAAAACACTGATCGAAACATCCGATTTTCACGATCGGAACATCCGATTTGACCAGAGCACCCTTTTGAGTTTAACACTTATCGGAACATCCGATCCAAAGATCGGAGCATCCGATCCTCACAGAGAGGTTCTAGACTCTCACCAACACACCACCGGACTTACCGATGGATCGAAACATCCGATCCCCAATCGGAACATCCGATCCGCACAAAAGACAAACAACCCGATTGTACGTGATGTGTATTGTGTCTCTCATCTATTTAAGGATAGATAACACTTGAGCACAGAGACACTTCTAAATCATCCACGTTGCATCCCTCTTAATAGTACGGCGCGCCTATAATAAGACACTCTATCTAGTTACCTTTGATGCCGCACGCGATCAATCCCCTTTGGGGCCTTTATGATCTTCAATCATACCTCATTTCCCTGGGATTGTCACATCGCTCTCTCTTGAAGTCCTCATGATTTACGATCATCTTCTCTTCAAGATTGTCACACAGCTCTACTTCTCTTTTACCGGATCATCACCCGGCTCTCACAACATCTTGTTCATCTCCTCTTGATGAACATTCTTTTCTTTCCTTCTCAACAGGATCTCCTCTTGACGTTCATCACCTCATGATGTCGTCCTTGTCCCGTTTCTTTATCTTAACCATCATTGGACCTAACCTGGCTCAATCATCACTTATGAAAATAGTTAGTCCAAGATGCATGGTTGTCTCAATCATCCTTGCACTCAATTAACACATAATGAATGCCTCCATAATGATTGAGCACAACCTACATCAATTTAAATGAATAATTGTATTTGTGTCTTAAGTATATTGATACAACTAATGTTTCGTTATACTCAAGAACTATCGATTATCCTTAATCGATCACAAGAACACCATCAACTCATGATGCAATGTTGTTTGATTATTAAGAGATAAACGACCTCAATTTAAATCTTCATTTAAATTGATATGAGTATACAATAACTACACAGGTTTTCATATACTCATGTTGATGGAAAGTAATGATCCATAATATGTGGAATGTATGGAAATGATCGTTACTCTAAGCCATCAACTATAAGATAAACTCCACAAAGATATGTGCATACATATAATTGATCTTGAATCAATATGCACGTATCCAATTTTATTTCTTTGGAGCATATCCTATGATACCATGAGTATACTACAACTATGCATGTTAAATGTATACTCAAAGATCTAGTTTCAATGTCTTGATCCTTTATATGTTGTAATGAGGAATAGATCAATGCAATGAAACAATAAGTTAGAGTGTGAACTCCCCCTAAATGTGTGCATCCATGTAATATATGGATTGGGAAACATGATACACAGTTTTTGGTTAAAGCAGTGGAGAAATTCATACTTCAACTTAAATCCTAAGTATGCAATAAAATAATGAACATTGATACAATGCATACCTTGGGTTTTCCATTTTCTATCCAAATGTGAGGCTACTAAACATAAGCTCAATAAATATGTTAGCCTCATTAAAAAGTAGATTTGTCAATGATTACCAATCATCCTTGATGAGACGAAAATAGTAATTACCTAAACATTAGTCTCATATTATGATTTGTCATTAATCACCAAAATCAACTTAATGGATCAACCTAATGGAGGTTGTACTTACAATCTCCCCCTTTTTGGTGATTGATGACAAAACCTTTTTTTTCACAATTGCACTAATGGATATATATCAATATGGAACAAATATTAAGCATTTTATATCCATACCATGGCATGCTATGCACATGATGCATATGAAGATGCATGAGATAAACACATGTGCAAGGCAATTGAGGAAAGCTCACATAATTCTCCCCCTTTTTGTCAATAAGCACCAAAAGCAAATGAACACCCAACTTAAAATAATGTGAGGAAGAGAGACTTGAACTTCATAAGCTTGAACTTACAATCTCCCCCTTTTGGTATTGAATAAATTAAGCATGAAGGAGGGTTTCAATAACACCACTTGTGGCAATTTTTGTGGCTTTATACCAATTAAATGTAAAACACAAATTGCAAATCCAAATAGCACACAAGCAAAGCAAGGGAGTTTGAGGATTGATTCAAATAAATCAGATAAGGCTTGATACCAAATGCAAGGCAAAGCGAGCAAGTTTGGCAAATTCTTGAAATATGGTCAAGAAGAGCAAACATTTGAAAGGAGACCATATTTTGAGTTTGGATACCAATTGAAACCAATTGAAGGAAATTAAGCTCAAGTACCAACTGAAAGGATTTAAACATAAAGTGCAAATGTGGGTATCACAAGAGTTATTTGAAACTAATTCAAATAAATCACTTCATTTTATTAGGCTTTACGATAAACACCATGATTCTCTTGTAGAATCTATAATTTTGCCTAATAGGGTTAGATGAGAAACCCAACACAAATACCACTTGAGAAATGAGATACCAATTTAAAATCTATCTCAAGGGTTTTGCTTGAAAATCTTCATTCAAGAATGAGAATAAAGAATTATTCATAAAGAATAATGCTCAAATGGAATTTCTCCTTTTTATGTATTTCAATTCATAAAGAACCTCACATAGAGAGTTCTTAAGCGATTGAACTTACAATGCATTTAAGCTTGTGGAGAATCCAACTCAAAAGAGTTTGGGTACCAAGGTAGAGGCTACAAGAGGCAATCAAAATACCACCTGTAGGAGGATTTAAAATTCATTGATACCACTTTGAAAGAATTCAAATAACCGAGGATGTCATTTGTAGGAATGAACAATAACCTCAATGACATCACAAGTTGAGAAGATAGGTATCCATAGATACCACTAGTAACCACAATAAATAAATAACGCTCTCTTGATACTACTTGTTGGATCAAATCACATAGATATTGATACCAATTGGAAAATAATCGATTGAATCGACGAGTATCAGAGCAATTAAACATTTAAGGGTTTCAAAGCAATTGCAAACACAAAACTAGAGCATGAAAAAAAAATAACGGTTGCAAGGTTTTGCTTTTTGAAATCCTAAACCACACAGATTTAGAGAAGACAATAGAGCTTTACAAATAAACTCATGAGGGGTGAAAATAAACCTTTGTGAAGATCAAATCCCCTTAGTTTGAATTTGATTTTTGAAATCACCAAGATTTTATCAAAAACAAGAGATCAAAGCAAAACCAAAGGTATCAGAGAACAACTTGAAAACTTAGAGTTAAACAATTTAGGATAACACTTGGAAGCATTTAAGTGCCCAAAACTTGACATAAATGAGCTCCCCAAGATATTCAATAAATGAATCATGGAGCTATTTTGCATTTGAATTGCACAAGTTTTGTCTAGCTATAAGATCAAGTGAATACCACTTTTGAAATCAATTGAATACTCAAAACTGATACCATTTGAAAACATATTCATGTAAAATGCAAAACTTTTGAATTTTTGCACAAAGATACTTTGGGAACACAAGAATCTTTCTCAAAAGGAATTCTTGAAAAAGGAAGTATCAATCGAAAGATATCCCAAAGCAAAATTCGAAAGAAATTATAAAATCAGGCTGTACACAGATCGGATATTCCGATATATGGATCGGATATTCCGATGTGTACTAAATTCCAGAATATCGGATCTTCCGATTTAAAATCGGATGTTCCGATGAGTTGAATTTTTCAGCCGATTGAAACTCAAAGTTCAGTCCACCTTTTGCAGATATGTCAAGAATTTTTGCAAATGAATTCCAAATGAATTGAAATCATCAAGGAACTAACTTTGGACTATTTCAAGCGTTTTTAGGATAACTTTTGTTTGCAAAGTATTTTCTTATAGCTCATTTTGGCAAAATGCGCTTTGAGGTACAAAGATGAAAACAAATTTCATAAACCCTCAATGTGCAGCTTCAACTTGGATTTCACCAACAATTGAACACTCATGGCTTAAAGGATTCAAAATACATTTTGAAGCCATGACAATTTATAAACCAATGAAATCTAATTTGAATGCCAAAAATTCAATAATAGGCGATTTTGGAGTTAAGCACAATTGTTTTGGCCAAATTAATTTCCATAAAAGGAATTTTCATTTTGGGAGCTTGTAAAACATTTGAAATATATAGTATAATATTTTTACAAAGCTTTTTGCAAATTTGGGTCAATTAAAACATAATTTTTGCTTTTTGTCCAAAGAGGGTTCTTTTGAAGAACCAAATGAAAATCCAATAAATCAAATACTCAACAACACAAAAGATCAAATCCAATTTAAGAGAATGAGATAAGATTTAGAGATTGAACTTTTGTGTATGAGTTTGGAATACCATTTTGAACTAAGATATGGCACAAGATCTAGTCCACATGGTGAAACTCACTAAGTGCAATATTTTGATCTATATCGGTCAAACTAAGTTTTTCGTCGAGTTTCAAAATAAAATAACTTTTGTTTGATTGGTCTTTTGGAAATATTTTAAACACGAAAGATGTTAAGAATGACCAACTCAAAGATTTTTGTATTGAAATTATTTTCAAAGTCTTTTTACTTTAACTCTATGAAAATTATACATTTAAATCGAAAACAAGATGCTTCTATCTAGGTTTTTGGTATAAATCTCATTTTCTTTTCAAAATAGATTTTATGAAGCAAAAAACCTTTGAAAAACATTTTGAAAGCATTTGTATACATTTCTCAACTAGTTTTCAAAAGATTACTAATAGATTAGCAAATTTTGAATTTTGGCTAAAAGGTTGATTTTTAAAAATATATAAGCACTTATAATAAATATGGTCACACGTAGGGATGTGATACACATGATTATGAATTAGCACTCCCCCTAAATGTGCCACTCCTAACTTGCTCAAGATTACAATTAAAGCACAAGTAAGAAACATGAGCAAGGTACAATCAACAAGCAATTAAATTGATTTTCATGAAACTAATGCATCTAAACCTACACAAGGCTAGAAGCAATAAAATAATCAATTTAAATTGCAAGTTACCGAGATGGCATTGGCTCATGATAATAGAATGATCTTCCTCATGCTTGGCTCCATGTGTAAATGATGAAGTCTTCATTTTCTTCAAGAGACCAAGCGTCCAATCCATCTCATATTGCCTAAAAACCTTTTAGGTGGTTTTTGGTACCCAATCCTTGTTGGGTCCAACAATGTTAGTCATAATAGATTTAGGAACCCAAATGGCCTTAACTTTAGCATTAATGGAATGACTAACATTTCTAGGAATAGGTTTGCAATATTTATTCCTCCTAAGCATATAATTGTCATTGAGTCGTGAACGTTTAGGAGGGCAAGCATATTTAGCAACCCAATTTCTAGTTTGATCCTTTCTAAGCAAATGATAATCATTAAAGTGAGAAGGCTTAGAGGATCTAGTATTCTAGTGTATCTAGCAAATAATTTGCTAATGTTATTTCTCCTAAGCAATTTATTTGAATTGCTTTGAGTTGGCTTAGGAGTCCTAACAATTTTTGCAAATTCATTTCTAGATTTACTCTTCCTATGCAAATGAATAACATCATTTTTGGCGGGCATAGGGGACTTGACAAGCTTAGCAATTACATTACCATTCTTGTCCTTCCTAAGCAAATAATCATTATAATGAATAGTAGGCTTAGGGATTATACCTTTGGGACAATCCTTACCGATATGCCCCTTTTGCTGCAAATATAGTCTTGAGCATAGCTGATAATCTACAGCTCCAGACGTTACCTCACTTCCAACTCCACAACCGTCAATTGGTCATGTTTGGCAAATGGTGGTCGGCTATTATAGCAGCTTTATTCCCAAAGAAGCAAACTATTTCAGATGTTGTTTATGATTTTTGCCTGGGTCTCTCTTAAGAAGCAACGAACACAACTAACTCCGATGATAGCGACTCGAGTTCTAACAGCGATGCTAGTTCATCTGGTTATACTAACACGAGTCTAGTCGATATTACCAGCGAGGTATCGGCCAAAATAGATTTTCATCCTTATAACCTTCAATTATTTTTGAACTTCTTTAGGTTAGCTACACTTCTACTTGTCTCAAGGTTGGTTGTGACTTGAAATCCACTTTGTTAGGGCACACAGAGGCGAAAGTGGCCCTTTTTGTTGCATCCAAAGCACATCCAAAGGACCTCATGATCTTCGAGGGTCTTTCAAGGTGCTCTGGCTTGCTCTTCTTCGTCTTGGAGATGTTGCCAAGTCCTCTGCTATCTTGAGGGTGCCATTGCTTGCTCAAGATTGTGTCAAGGGTGGCTTTTCCTTTGATGCACCTTTCCAAGTCACTTTTCAATTTAGCGACCTGGGCTTTGAGATCATTGTTCTCCTCTACAAGATTAGCATCTAAACACATAGAGGAACTAGAAGCAATATCATTGGATCTACAAGGTAAATCATCATGAGAGGTGGATATGCTAATATTAGATGAATTGCTCGGAATAGAATTTGAGCAAGGCAATTCATCTACTATATCACATTGAATTGCAACATCCACTCTAGGCTTAGTGAGTTCCTTGAGAAGGAACTTTTCGTGATTTTCTTTAAGCACAGTATAATCATTTTTAAGTGAGTCATGCTCCAACTTTAAAATATTATATTTAGCCTTTTCCTTCCTAAGAAATTCATTGAGCTCCTCTAGCATATTAAATAAATCATCGTAAGAGGGCTCACCTTCATCTTCATCACTATCACTTACCTTATTCTTACCTTTCGCCATGAACAACGAATATATGATGAGAGGGGGTGCTCATTGTCGCTTGAGGCGGAAGTTGAGGCTTCATCATCCTTGAGGTAGAAGTGGGGGATTTTTCTACCGAGATGCATTCATCAATGCAATCTTCAATTGATATGGATGAGTCAAATAATTCTTGAATTTTGATCCACATCTCATGAGCGCTCTTTAGATTGCAAATATGATGAAAAACATATATGCTCACAAAACTAAATAAGGCATTAGTAGCTTAAGCGTTGAGATGTAAGTATTTCTCTTCTCCTTTAGTTGGAGCAATTTGGGGGCTCATGGATTTAAAATGCGAAATCATAAATAATTTTTATGAGTCATAATTATCACCATTAAGCACTAGTGGATCATGAGAGTACACTAAACCTCTAGTCGCATCCTTTGTACTTTCTAGACGGTTGAGCCTAATATGAGAGTGATCGTAGCTCTGATACCACTTGTAGGGTCGAGGATGCGCCTAGAGGGGGTGAATAGGTGTTTATAAAAATTCTCTTTAAGACTAATCGAGATACGGTCTAAGGTTTTGATAATTAAAGTCTAAATTAACTAGGCTCACTAGTGCACTAACTAAATTATGTCTCTACACAAGAATTGCTAAATTGATCAAGCTAGCAAGATTAAGCAATTCTAGATATAATCAAGCAATTGATAAATAAGCAATAAATTAAATGCTTGAAAGTAAAAGGGACAAGAGACACAATACTTTTTCCCGTAATGTTTGTAGACTTACCAGTCTCCCCCAATCCATGTTGAGGCAAGCCCAACTCACTTTGGACCGGCTCCGCACTTGAGCACCCGCCTCGAATCCACTAATGGTAACTTTTCACCCATTCGAGTAGGCTAAGCTCCAACCTTCACAAACTTCGACGGGGCTTCCCACAATGTTGAGAGCTCCTGCGCACGACGCACCTACGCTGTCTAGGTGGTGGCAATAACCAAGAGTAATAGGTCAAGCACTTCTTGCTTGAACTTCACCTAGCGCAACACATGCGCTTTCGGTGACCACCTAAGTGTAACACATGCATTAGGCTCCTCCTCAAGTGCAACACATGCACAATGAGGTCGCAATCCTCACTCTAATTGCAACACATGCAATTAGTTATTGAGCTCAAAAACTAAATTGAAGTGTACAACACATACACTTCACTTCGAAGAACATCCAACACTCAAGAGTACTAGCCAACCCCTGCAAATGCCCCCCCCCGGATCCTTTTATATCCCCTTAAGTTGTTTCGATTTTTTTTAAGAGTTCTATTTCTCTCTCCTTCTCGAGAGGTTTTCATTTGATTCCAGAATTCGGTCGTGCCGTTTGGTTTTACTGGATTCTTTTCATGTAACCGACACTTTCTGGTCGCTTTTCTCTTGATGTAGAATAAACAATGCCAGTTTGGTTTGCTATCATCTTCTCTTTAATGCGCAATTTTATTGATCAAGACGAATTAGAGAGTAAATATTACAAATCTAAAGAGCTACTCCTAATCGACGAAAAGTAAATAAAAGTAGAGCAAGTTGATTGATCGTTGGATGATTTTTCATCTTGCCTGTCTTCCCCTTTTATAATGCTTAGGCCGATCATATTCTTTTTCAATTCTTGCAAAAATATAGTTCATATCGACCTCAACTTCCAAATATAAACTTTTACCTAAACCAATTGTTAGCTCCAATCTCGCATCCATAATTAACCTTATTTTTTCAAATGGGTTACAACTACCAAATCAGCCGTATCCACCATATCAGCTAAGAATAAATTTTGGTGTCAATAGTTTCCCTCTCTTCTCGAAGGTTGTCATCTAATTTCAGAATTTAGTCACCTCATTTGGATTTACTAGTTTCTTTTCAGTCACTAACATTTTCTAGTCACTTTTTATCCTATGCAGAGAGACAATGCTAGTTTGATTGTCTATCTTTTTCATATAGAATTCGGTGACTACTTGGCTATTCTTACTAGATAAGGAAAATTGCCCGATTCTAAGTAGAAAGGTTATGCGTTGCTTGAAAAAGAAACGCTCGCATAATACGAAAAGGCAAATTGACTCTCGCACATGAATAATGGAGCATCTCCAAGAGAGAGCCCTAAAAAGGAGACTTAAATTTCAATATAGAACCCCAACTAATTAGATTTAGGGCTCCAACGAAATATTCACTCCAGCAATTAAGCCCTAAAACCCAACTACCATACAGGGCCTAATCATAGAGTTGTTAAATATAGCTACTCTTCTAGGGGCCCTAAAACAATTTGCTAAATTTTAACAATTTAGGGCCTTTAGTGGAGTTAATTTTTTTCCCCAAAAGCCTTATAATTCAAGTTAGAACCATATTTAGGGCCCTTTTTGGAGATGCTCTTAGGCCCAAAGGTGTGCGCGCGCATATCTGTGCCGCGAGGCATCCTCCCTTCATCTCTCTTTTTTTTTTTTGAAATGATATTTTGCGGTCGCCCATACTTATGCTTCCGTGCGCTCCTGCCGAACACGTTCCTCCGTCCAACACGTGCAGGAGAGAAGAGCGCCGAGCGTTGCGTGTGGACGGGAAATATACAACAATTTGACCTTTTCAACTCACAAAAAAGCTTACGAGTTTAAATTTTTCAAATTGAATTTGTAGACAAATTTTTTCGGAGTCGAAACTTTTTGATTTGAAATTTTTTGAGGTGAAACTTTCTAGTTTGAATTTTTTTTATTTGAAACTTTTCATGTTGAAAATTTTCGAGTTGAAACTCCTAATTTGAATTTTTTTTTTTTGAGTTTTACATTTTTTTTATTGTCCTTAGTACTACTCCTTACTGTACGTTAAGAGGGAAGAAGTTGCAGGGAGAGGGAAATAGCACTCAGCGCACGCTGCGCGGGAAAGGAAAATCAATTCTCAGCGTGACACGTGGACTGATTAGAGAAAAAGCCTACCGTAATGACGGTACGCTGGACCGTATATTAGTCCCTTCCAATATCATTTTGAGAAACATTTTTATTTGAATTTTTCGATTGAAAATACTTCGAGTTGAATTTTCAATTTAAACTTTTTTAGCCAAAAGTTTTTTAAATTGAAACCTTTTCAATTGAAAATTTTCTGAGTTGAGATTTTTCGATTACAAATTTTTAGAGTTGAAACTTTCTAATTTGAATTTTTGATCTAAATTTTTTTGGGGTTGAAACTTTCGATTATAAATTTTTTAAGTTAAAACTTTTCAAGTTGAAAGTTTCTAATTTGAAAATTCTTTTGTCGTTTCAGTGGTTCGCTCGATCATCACCGGCCGATGAATATGCTTCATGCCAAGGATGCGCGCAAACATATAGGGTGTGTTTGGTTGCCTGCATGGTGTCTGAATCGTATGAGTGGATGCAACTGTATCTGTTAGACACATGTTTGGTTTTCCATTCATCCTGGCCAGATGATGCAATTGCACCCACTCATACAGGATGGAGAAAACAAAGAAATTGGATTTCTCTCTAATGCAGGCCATGAGATACACAAACAAGCAACCAAACAACTTAACTTGCATCCACTCAGTCAGGACAAGGTTAGTCTGGATGGCTCATACGAAACAAGCTAGGATGGTGCAAATAACCAAACACACCCATAGTTGCTGCCCCAGGCGCCCCACGTGTCGCCTGCTCCTGTCCCAAGCGCATGTAACGGCCTGAGCGGACGCCCGTCAACTAACAATCCCCATTTTTTTTTTCCAAAGCTGTTTTCCTTTTCTTACTAGCTAGGTAAGGAAACTTGTTTGGTTCTGTGTAGAACGGCTCGCATAATACGAAAAGGCAAATCGACTCTCGCACATGAACAAAGTTAGGCCCAAAGGTGTGCGTTCCTTCTATTTTTTTTTTTTTGAAATGATAGTTTGCAGTCGCCCATACTTATGCTTCCGTGCGTTCCTGTCGAACCTGTTCCTCTGTCCAACACGTGTAGGAGAGCGTCGTGCGTAGGGGTGGAATCGAGCCGAGCCGGCTCGGCCGAGCTCGTAAGTTTTCGAGCCGAGCCGAGCCCGGCTCGTTGCATACATCGAGCTCAATCTTGAGTTCGGTTCGGGCTCGCTCGAGCCTCGAGCCGGCTCACGAGCCGGCCTACAAGGGCACTGGCAAGGGCCTAAATGCCCATCATTCTCACAAAAAAACGAAGCTCCTCCATCCATTCTCATCGTTCTCAGGCTCCAGCCTCCTCTAGGGTTCGGTTAAGAAGCAATTTCACATTTATGGGACGCCTTTTTAAGCACAGATGGTTAGACTGCTCTTTCAGTTTATAAAACTGCAAATATGTAATCTGGAAAAAGAATACCCCGCTTACTTTTATCTGTGCAAAAGTAATCAGTAGACCCAATACAAGACATTTGAAGTATTAAGAAGAGTAAACTCAAAAAGTAAGGTAAGACAAGCATTGCTCATTAGATGTCTAGCATTGGGTATACTAATTACTGTATTGTGAATTCATACCTTATATAACTCAATGACTGTCGAGCCTAACGAGCCTAACGAGCCGCTCACGAGCTGGCTCGGGCTCGGCTCGTTGGCCAAGCGAGCCAGGCGGTAGGCTCGGGCTCGGCTCGTTGGCCATGCGAGCCGAGCCGAGCCGCACTGAGCCGAGCCGAGCCCGAACCGAGCCTCGAGCCTCGAGCTAAAATTCCACCCCTAGTCGTGCGCTGCGTGTGGATGGAAATATATAGCAATTTGACCTTTTCTACCCCCAAAAAGTCTCACGAGTTTAAATTTAAGTTTAAATAGTTCAAGTTGAATTTTTGGACGAATTTTTTGAGTTGAATTTTTCAGAGTCGAAAATTTTTTATTTGAATTTTTTCGAGGTTAAACTATCTAGTTTGAAATTTTCCAATTTAATTTTGTTTTCGAGTTAAAGCTTTTCGATTTGAAATTTTTTCGAGTTGAAACTTTTTGGTTCGAAACTTTTCGAGTTGAAACTTTCTGATTTAAAATTTTTTAAGTTAAAACTTTTCGAGTTGAAACTTTTTCGATTTGAAACTTTTCGAGTTGAAACTTCATAATTTGAAATTTTCCGATTTAAATTTTTT
Source organism: Rhipidocladum racemiflorum (assembly GCA_036346355.1). Classification (NCBI taxonomy): domain Eukaryota; kingdom Viridiplantae; phylum Streptophyta; class Magnoliopsida; order Poales; family Poaceae; genus Rhipidocladum; species Rhipidocladum racemiflorum. The sequence goes on along the minus strand of CM070581.1, from coordinate 55,725,474 downwards.
TGAATTTTTTGAGTTGAAACTTCCTATTTAAAATTTTTAAAGTTTAAACGTTTTAATTTTAAATTTTTGTGTTAGAGAGGAAAGAATTGCGGGGAAAAGGAAACAGTGCTCAACGCATGTTGCGCCCGAAAGGAAAATCAGCACTCATCGTGACACGTGGACTGATTTTGAGAAACCTTTTCATTTGATTTTTTTTTTTGAAAATTTTTCGAGTTGAATTTTCAATTTAAACTTTTTGAATCGAAAGCTTTTCAATTAAAAATTTTTTGAGTTGAAACTTTTCGATTATAAATTTTTTGACTTGAAATTTTCTAATTTAAAATTTTTGATTAAAAATGTTTTTTGGTTTGAAACTTTTCGATTATACATTTTTAAGTTAAAACTTCTCGAGTTGAAATTTTCTAATTTGAAAATTCTGGATGGTGCCCGCAGCCGCGGGTTGCTTGTTTTTTTCGTCGTTTCAGTAGTTCGCTCGATCAATCACAAGCCGATGAACATGCTACATGCCGAGGATGCACGCAAACATATAGCTGCTATCCCAGGTGCCCCACGTGTCGCCTGCTCTAGTCCTAGGCGCATGTAGGTCCTAGGCGCATGTAACGGCCAGAGCGGGCGCCCGTAAACTAACTGTTAGACAACCTCGCTATCGAATAGTCCGGGGTTGCCTAATAGATCTAAAGTGGAGAACAGAGAGAGAGGGCGAGAGACACAATATGAGGAGGAACGGGTCTGCTTTATTATTCTGTATGCTTGTGTGTAATGGGGTGACCCCCTGCCTCCTATATATAGCGGTTCTGCTTAGAGATAAGGAAGAGTCCATATAGGATACGAATCCGGTTTCCTAACACTAACAATCCCTATATTTTTTTTCCAAAGCTGTTTTCCTTTTCTGTTTCCCTCTCCCTCTCGGAGGTTGTCATCTAATTTCAGAATTCGGATCTGCTTGTTCCTTTTCACGTCTCCGACACTTTATAGCTGCTTCTCTTGAAGAAAAAAAAAACAATGCCATTTTGGTTGGTTATCTTGTTTCTATAACGCTGGGTGACCACTTGGCTATTCTTAGTAGGTATGGAAACGTGTTCGTCGTAATATACTAACATACAAATCGACTAAACACGTGAAAAATGTTAGGTTGTGTCTGCCCCTCTCTGAACCTTGGGCCTCCTTTGCCTTTTCCCTTAAGTTGTTTTGATTTTTTTTAAGAGTTCTATTTCTCTCTCATCTGGAGGTTTTCATTTGATTCAGAATTCGGTCGTGCCGTTTGGTTTTACTGGTTTCTTTTCATGTAACCGACACTTTCTGATCGCTTTTCTCTTGATGTAAAATACACAATGCCAGTTTGGTTTGCTATCATCTTCTCTTTAATGTTTGGCGACGATTGGCTATTCTTACTATTCAAGGAAACATGCTTGAAAAATGGCTCCAGCAGCCCGTACAAGGCTAAAAGAAAATTTGGCTTTTGCACAATGGACAATGTTAAGTCCAGAGGTGCAGACCTTTATGAGGTGGGCGAGCCTCCTTTCTTCCTTTCTCCCTGTTTTACTTTTTAAAAAGTTCTTTTGGTTTTTTAGAGTGCATTTGGTTTATAGGATGAGATTGAATGCAATGGGATGGTCCTGTACCATTTGGTTCTATTATTTTGGGTCAATGAGTTGGTTCAGCATCTAGAGGGAATATTTCTCAAATTTGTATCACTTGATCCAGAATGGGATGATTTTATTCAAGCAATCAAACGCATGTATGGCTTTTTTCTTGAACCATCTCATACATGTACCACTTGGTACAGGTAACCAAACACACCCTTAAGCAGCGTTCCAAATTTCGGCGAAAACCGGCGAGATCCCGGCGAAATCTCGGATTTCGGACCCTCCCGGGATCCAAAAAACCGGCCGGATGAAAAAATTCAAATTTTTTTGAATTGCTACAGTAATCTCGCTAAACTCGGCGAGATTTCGCCATTTTTGCCCGAAATTAGTAGTATTTTGGCCGGATTTAAGTTATTTTGAACCGAATTTAGCTTCAATTTTTTTTGTGAGCATTCAAATACGTTTTCTAAGAAGTTCATGTAAAAAAAGTGAAAAATAAATAGAAAAAAATTGTACTTCAAGTGGGAATTGAACCCACAACCCATAGTAAAATTGAGGATTAGTAAAATCGAGGAGTTAGTAAGATTTTCATATATCCAACCCATAGTAAAATTTTCAAGTATACAACCCATAGTAAATTTGAGGAGTTAAATTTCATGCATGATAAAGGGCGGTGCATATTCATTCAATGCTTGCATAAGTCTCTAACTGAAGAGTGAAAATAAATATCCAACTGAAGAGTGTCCGAGTATTCCTGGATTTTTTAAAAATTCCTTAGACTTGATCACTATCTAAAATTTTTAAGGGAACATTAGTGGTGTGTTAGGACCATTCAAAAAAAAATTTCAAAATTTTTTAACGTCGTTCGAGCCATTTTTTGTTCATTTGAATTTTACCGTAATCTCGGTATTCTCGGGCGAAATCTCGGAATTTTCTCCCGAGATTTTGGATTTTTCGTTTGAAAAAATCCCGGATTTGAATCCTCCTTTTTGAATTTCGTCTGAAATTTATCCGAAATTTCCGAATCTCGCTGAAATTTTGGATTTCGGTGGGGTCCGAGATGAAACCGAAACCGAAATTTGGAACCCTGCCCTTAAGAGATGTTTCTCTCTCTCTTGGGAGGTTGTCATCTTATTTCAGAATTTGATCTTGCCGTTGGGTTTTACTAGTTTCTTTTTGTGTCTCCACGTTTTCTAGTCAGACAATGCCTGTTTGGTTCGCTGTTTGGACAATACCTGTTTGCTTAGCTATCTTTTTTTGTCTTCAACATTTGGCATCCGCTTGGCTATTCTTACTATAGGCAACTACATGTGGTCGGTTCTGTATTCAAAGACCCTGCGTTAATTGAAAATGAAATGAATAACCCACACAAAACTAAAAGTCTTGGCTCTCCGACATGAACACTGTTAAGTACTTGTTTGCACCAAAATTCGGCATGTATTAAAATCAGTGCGAATCAGATAAAAGAGTTCGTATGAAGAGGGATTGGTAGGCGAATCAGAAGGAAACTCCCGTCTCTAATAAGGAAACCGGATTAGAGGCCGATACGGATTAATAACGTATTCATGTACAACTCGGATCGGCCGAGCATATTATAAAAGGTGGCGGACGTCAAGCGGGAATCAATCCAACACACATCTACTCCTACTTTTTACAGTTCCTTTTTACATCGTTTTAGATTCATAGACATCTCTGCAAGTCGACGGAATCAACATAGCTGCGCATCGCCGATTGTTGGTTTTAGCCGATTTCACCCAGGTTCGATCTGCTTTGTTTTGCTGCGCATCGCCTTCTCAAAGCCGATTTTACCTTGTATCCGGATTAACCGTAACTGGTTGATCTAGTTATCCCCTAATCGGTTTCTAGCCGACTAGCGAAAAGCCGATAAACATTGCTCTATCGGCTTTGATCAAATTACAAATTCTACCTTGTCAATTTCAGGTCAAATTGACTGGCACGCTCTGCAAACCCGGTGTTTATCTTGTGTGTTCGAAGCTAAGGATCCTGCTTCACATTTTTAGCGCGAACATATTTTGGCACGCCCGGTGGGACCAAGAAAATCAAAATGTCATCAACCGATAAGCCTGCGGTCACCGCCGATATCAACGCAGATGCCATAATCGCGCCTCAAATGGCCGATTTGACCCCTGAGCAGCGGAAAGAAATCGAAGACCGAAAGGCAGCTTTGGAAGAAATGATGCTACGGTGCTTCCAGAAAACACGCCGTGGCGTTACTCAAAAGACTGCACTCCCAAACATCAATCCTATCGGAGATTCATCATCCGAACCGGTAAGCCGATACGCACCCGCTCAAGCCGATTTATCAAATATGATTGAGCAATCTGTTCATCACGCACTAATTAACCAGTCATCGGCTCTAGTATCCACATTAAAGCCAATGATAGAAAATAGTGTGAAAACAATTGCTCAGGAATTGGCTGTGTCTGGGAGCCTGCTAGATCCACCACAAACCATCCTTGCGTACCCAGTATACTCCATAACACCTAACACCAATACAGTAAACGTGCCGGCTCAAACACCTATCATGATGCCGACTCAACCTACTGTTTTGAAACCAAGCACACAGAGAGATGGATTTACGCACTACCATGGGCACACGGATGGGGCTAAAATAAACGCACCAAACCCAGCAAACGGACCCTCCAGCAGCAATGGTTTATCGGCTTATCAGCCGATTGAAACAGATCAGGCTCCACAATCACGGGGAGCCGCGACTATGAGACAAGCGCCATATATGGTAGTGCCGTACGTTGAGCCCCTCGCACCCATACCCAATACATTGGTTTTCAATCACGATTGTGACCAAGTGCCAAGACCTCCTGTGGCACGATTTGGACAAAGACCCGAGTTCGCACTCGGGGGGCAGGGCGTGAACAATGAAAATTGGCAATGTCCGGTTGCACGACAAGCCGACAATGTCAATTGGGCAGAACAAATTGCTAACGTTTTGAGAGAACAATTCGGCCTACAACCCAGAGGAAGAGTGATCGGCTACAGGAAGCCGTACCCCGATTACATAGATCGTATGCCATACCCACACAACTTTAGGATACCAGACTTTGCCAAATTCTCGGGTGATGATTCTGTTACCACAATTGAGCATATCGGACGGTTTATGGCTCAGTGTGGGGAAGCTGCACAGTCCGATGGGTTAAAAATTAGGTTATTTCCTTTATCATTGTCTGGTGCTGCATTCACTTGGTTTACCAATCTACCCCCGAATTCAGTTCATATGTGGAACGATTTAGAAAGCCGATTCTATGAATACTTCTTTTCGGGGACTATGGAGCTTAGGATTTACGATCTCGATTCGATCCGACGGAAATCTGGCGAATCGGTTTCCGACTATATCAGAAGATTTAGAGGCGTACGAAATAGATGCTTCAGCGTAACATTACCCGATGATCAGTTGGCCGATTTAGCATTCCGAGGATTAATCCCTCCGTTAAAAGAAAAACTATCTGGCCAGGAGTTCCCCGATTTGGGCCACCTACTCCATCGCGTATCGGCACATGAAAGCCGATATGCAGAGAGCAAAGGATTTAAAAATAGATTTAAGTTAAACAATAATGAAAAAGCCAAAGTGAACATGGTGGAGTATAATTCAAGCGACACTTCCGAAGACGAAGAAACAGAAATAAACATAGCCGAGTGGACTAAGGGTTCCAAAAGGCCACACGTATGCTCTCTACTCAAGCCGATAAAAAATAAGGCAGAAGTCAAGTATTCATATGATGTGTCAAAATGTGACAAGATATTTGATTTATTATTGCAAGAAAAACTCATAAGATTGCCAGAAGGACACGTCATACCATCGGCTGAAGAAATTAAAAAGCGAAGGTACTGTAAATGGCACCATTCATTTTCACACAACATTAACGATTGCAATATTTTTCGACAACAGATTCAATCGGCCATCACCAATGGCAGATTAAAGTTTGCAGAAGAATCGGCTATGCAGATAGATATGAATCCTTTTCAAGTCAACATGGTTCAATGTTCACGGAAAGGAGCAGGACCTGCAGAAGATATCAAGCCGATTGAAAGAATAAAGGCATGGTCAAAAGGAGAAGAAACAGTGCAAATCACTATCGGCTCTATACAAATAGAAGCCGATAGAAACGGACAGAACTCGAGAACAGTAAAACCAAAAGGAGATTTGGAAGTCGGAAAATGGTATAGGGCTGAAAGGGCTCCAAGAAAAGTTAACTTCAAACCAAAGTCGATATTCTCGCAACTCCTGGGAAAATATGAAAGGATAGGCCAAAAATATAACCCCAGACAAACCCGAAGTTTTTATCGGTCGGATCAAAAGACAAGCGAATATTGGCGGTCCGATGCGCCACATCGGCCAACCACTGAAGAAGAGAGGCATCGGCAATGTCCCTTTTGGCAATTTTGCTGGGAGAAGGGGATGACCCTACCGACAGTCATGTCTTGTCCTATGCAACACTCGTCTGCATATCGGCCAAACCAATCGGTAAAAGACAGGTTGTCTAGACCAGTACACGATCGGCTAGAAATGAGAGACAAGAGGCCGATCCATGAAAGATTGTCAACATCAGAACAAGGTGATTCCCGAATTCAAGAAATATCGGCTTCTCGTAACACACTCAGAAAAGAATCCGACCAAAAATAACAGGCTGCAGCTACCAAGGGTTCGTTGGCTTCAGGGTCGGCTAAACTCGAAGACAAAGATTCGGATATACCCATTCTCTCCCATTCTACCCTCTTCTGAGCCGACACTCTAATGAACCAAGATCTCCATCCCTTCAGGTTTGTAGGCCAGGCCCTAAAACTTTTTCCCCACTCGGAAGTATTATACCCAACAGCCGACAATGGGAGTCTAGGGATCTCATCGTTAATAACTGTGTCGGCCGACATGGTACCTATCGGTCCTAAGTAGAATTGATCTGAACTTTGAGGAATCGGAATGAATACCTGCGAAGGGTCCATTTCAGCCGATTTCGAAAGAATGAGAGAAAGATGACGAAAGCCGATGATGCGTGAGTCGAGAGCTTGAAAGCGTGCAAATGACCGTGGAGGGACCCCCATATTTATACCACGGTGAAAAGAAGGCGAACGGGCGGGAGCAGTTGTGCGTTTAAAACGCACCGAGATTTTTACGGCGCGGTTAATGGGGTGGTCCCCGAAAAAGATTCTTCTATAAAGCCAATACGGACAAAAGCCGATGGATTCTTTTCGGAAAATAACAAGTTATCTTCCAAAAACGGGGGGCATATGTTTGCACCAAAATTCGGCATGTATTAAAATCAGTGCGAATCGGATAAAAGAGTTCGTATGAAGAGGGATTGGTAGGCGAATCAGAAGGAAACTCCCGTCTCTAATAAGGAAACCGGATCAGAGGCCGATACGGATTAATAACGTATCCATGTACAACTCGGATCGGCCGGGCATATTATAAAAGGTGGCGGACGTCAAGCGGGAATCAATCCAACACACATCTACTCCTACTTTTTACAGTTCCTTTTTACATAGTTTTAGATTCATAGACCTCTCTGCAAGTCGACGGAATCAACATAGCTGCGCATCGTCGATTGTTGGTTTTAGCCGATTTCACCCAGGTTCGATCTGCTTTGTTTTGCTGCGCATCGCCTTCTCAAAGCCGATTTTACCTTGTATCCGGATTAACCGTAACTGGTTGATCTAGTTATCCCCTAATCGGTTTCTAGCCGACTAGCGAAAAGCCGATAAACATTGCTCTATCGGCTTTGATCAAATTACAAATTCTACCTTGTCAATTTCAGGTCAAATTGACTAGCACGCTCTGCAAACCCGGTGTTTGTCTTGTGTGTTCGAAGCTAAGGATCCTGCTTCACATTTTTAGCGCGAACAGTACTATTGAAGAGCATATTTTCGGTAAATCCTGCCATCACAATAACGTTAAGGAAATAGAATCGATTTTGCCATAGGCATCGCTATGGCTCTAAAGGTCCGAAGGAGGAGAAAAAAAAACAGACCCCTCACTCTCCAGCTGTCCAGCATTTCCCACTTTATCCAACTACAACTCATTCCATCCGCTCATCTAACCCACTAGACAAAGTAGCGCGCTACACCGCGTCGTTCTGTACAGGTTGGCAATCGCTGCTGGTTGAGCAGGTATGCGATTATAGTTAGTACATGGAAATGTATAGAGAGATAGAGAATGGACTGAAATCAAGAACAGCGCTAGAACTGTTTGTCATACCCTGATACAATATAACATTATGCAAAAAAAGAGAGTAACGTATAGGATGTAGCTGAAAAAAGCATCGGCGAATATAACATTTTGCAGTAGTATAGCATACCTTGATACAATAGATATATATAGCGTCTTGGTCATGTTCGACAAAAGTAACGTGTGACGGATCGCCTTTTTAGGGGCAGTGCGAAATTCACAACAGTTACCCAGGAAGACTAACTGTTGTAAAACAAGAGTAAAATTACCTGGCCAAAAGCCAACTCAACACCTTTTTATTCAATATAGTTGGTCTAACGACCGGTTTTACAAGAGAAGCATCCAAGCTTCTAAACTTACACTACCAAAAGAGAGAAACCACAGGCAGGGCCTGAGCGAAGACAAGACCTAAAACCAGACTAAATCGCCATCTACGACCTCCTGGTAGGCTCCAGCTTCTTCGAACTCTGAAAGGGCGGGGGAGCAAGGGTGAGTACGGGAGTACTCAACAAGTCGTACGGAACCACTGAATACTATATGTAGGGGTAATCAAGGGATGGCAGTAGGGTTTAGTATCTGGATGCAGTTTTATTTCGTAATTCATTTTACATTTGAAGCACAAACTATTAAATAAGTAATTTGAAATTCACAAGATTCAACAACACTTAACCAATCCATTCACAAATACCAAAACAGTAACTTGAGCTTAGTTACGGGTATCAACCCCGATTCCAACTTAACTTCATTAACCGGAAGTACGGCGTAACCGATTACAATTAAGATTAACTCTGCAGAGCGGCTCAGCTTTACCCACAAGATATCTATAACCTTTATGCCAATCGCGAGTTTCATGCAACTTAAATGCATGTGGCCCAGTTTAGATTATCACAAAGATTTCGTTTAATCATTCCTGTCCTTTAGTTGTTTACCGATAGTACCGCTACCTTGGACTCAGGGTCCCCATTAGCGTCTACCGTTTTGAGAACCAAGAAGGTCACTCGGGACCAGTCCCGTTCCACCCCTCCGGTCCATTTCCCTGCCGGGAAGGTCCGGTCCCCATTCTCTTCCAGAGAATGGTAGCCACCAAGACAGTCCAATTATTATCTCAGGAATGATTAACTTAATGAGCCGTGTCGGATATGGGTCACTGACCAGTCCGACCTGTGGTTGAGCGGGAACTAAGTTATTTACTTTGCTCAAGGGGATTATTAACCTTACACTTTTGCCAAAGACTAGCCTTCATCCACAAACCCATTCCGGTACTCGCAGTACCGGCCACCAGACCAACCAAGGCATTAATCACCAGCCGGGGATCGGAATCTCATCCACTCCGGGATTAATCCGATCATCGCCCCTCGATCGCAAAGACTTTTATAAACAATCCGAATCGGAGATTCGGCAGCATTTTCTTTAAATCCAGGTTTTGAACTAACCTAGCAGTATTATCTAACCTATTCATGGCAATAAGCAATTAACTAGGGTTCCAAAGGATTAATAGGGTTTCAATATTTCAAGGAGGTTTCAGTAAGCAATTTCGGCATTACCTAATTATCATGTCATTCTAAAATACCGGATTTCAATAATTCAACATACAGTAAAATAATGCGATATAAAATAATTACTACTATAGCATGGCATGATGGGATCAATATGATCAAAGGTGTACGGCTTGCCTTGCGAGGCAGCTGGATCGGATGAGTCGTCGAGGAAGTAGTCGTATCAAGGCCCCGTCTGATCCGACGCCTGGCTCGGAATCGCTCCAACTCCGAGGGATCGCTCGGCTCCACTGGCGTCTCAACGGTCGAATCTAACGCGAAAAGACAACCGACATAAATAAACGACAAAACAATAACCGAAAAAGAAAACGGGGACTGAAACGGAAAACCGGAACCGAGTCGGAAAGGGACGGAGGGCAAAACTGGGATTTGGATATTTTCTGGGCTTCGGATTTGGGAACGGACAGCATTTCTGGACTCAGGGGATCGAAACGGTTCGGGAAAAGTATTTGGTGGAGCTCTGGGATTTTCCGGGATTTTTCTGGCTATTTTTGGAATTAAAACTAATTTTCCGATTTAATTAATTGAATTAATAAATCGAAAAAGGAAAACACTGTTTAAAACAGTGTTTGGGCTGGATTTCTGGTGGGCCAAGGCCCATCAAGTGGCGAGGCCGGGTTGGTGGCCGCGCGCAAGTGGCGCCCGAGCGGCGACGGAAAAGGCGGGCCACCTGGCGGGGAACGGGAGGAGGGAGAGAGACCGACGGGCGGGCCCGCAGGCAGCTGGACGGGCGGCTAGGTTAGGGAACGAGGGCGGCGGAGGAAAGCGGCGGCGGCGGCTGGCCAGCGGCGACGGAGGCGAGGCGAGAGCCGAGGAGGAGAGGGGCTCACCAAGACCGAGGAGCGGGGCGAGGTGAGAGCGAGGAGGCGGGCTTTTATAGGGCAAGGCGGGAGCAAAGGCCGGAGCGAGGCGACGCGGGCGCGCGGCCGGGCGCGGGTCAGAGACCGGGAGCCAAGGAGGCGGCCAAGACGAGGCGTGGCGCTGGTCGAGCGACAACAGACGGCGGCGCGACAATGGCGGAGCTGCCATGTACGGCGCGCGCCGAAGGCCGGAGATGGCGGCGCGCACGGCGCCGGGCTGGGCCGGGCGGAGCTGGGCCGGCGGGAGCAGGCCGATGGGCCGAAGGGAAGCAGGCCGGCGGCCCAAGAAGAAGAAGATTCGGCCCAAAACAAGGTTTGAAATTCAAACTCGGTTTCAAATTTCCAAACTCAACTTCAAACGCAAATTCAAACAAAACCGAATAAATTCGTTTTGAATTTTTGAGGGTTGTTTCAACCTACCCCACTTAAAATGGAATCTCGTCCCCGAGATTCATTTCGCCTGGGAAAATAGGTTGGGAAAGTTCTGCTGCAATTCCGATTCCTTCTCCCAAGTAGTTTCCTCGAGTGTATGATTCTTCCATAGCACTCGGCAGATCCTGACATTCTTGAACTTGAGTTCTCTTTCCATTGTCTCCACAATTCTGACTGGTTCCTCATGATATGTCAAATCTTCCTTCAGGTCTATCCCTTTCAACTGTATTTGCTCGATTACCGACGGAGACATTTTCTCAAGCCAGGACACATGAAAGACATTGTGTACCCTTGACAGCTCCTGGACTTAGTCAGAACTTGTAGGCTACTTCTCCAATTACATCGATCCACGGGTATGGTCCAACATACCTCGGAGCTAACTTCCTTTTATCTCAAAACGAATTTAACGGGCTTGAAGGGTGTTACTTTCGGGATAAACGAAATCTCAACATGATAACTTATATCTTTTCTTCTCATATCTCGCATAACTCTTCTGGGACTTGAGCTGTTCTCGTGTTCTTCCTTATGATCCTCACATGAGCTTCTGCATCTGAACTAGCCGAGGTCCAAAAGTCGTTTCTTTCCTGGTCTCGGTCCAATTCAACGGGTTCTGCACTTCCTTCCATACAGGGCTTCGAAGGTGACATATCCAGATCGTCTCGATAATCAAGTTATTGTACGAGAACTCCGCAAATGGCAAACATTTGGCCCATGAGGCTCCGTATGCTAGAGCGCAGGCTCTCAACATATCCTCTAGTATCTGGTTAACTCTTTCTGCGTCGACCATCTGCCTGAGGGTGATAGGTCAGATCTTGAAATTTAGGTCTGCACCCATAGCTTCATGTAGACTTTTCCGAACTTTGAGGTGAATCGGGCTCCACGATCGACCACGATCTTCTTAGGGATTCCATGTAATCGACAACTGGGTCAGGTACAACTCGCCAACTTGTCTCTTCCAATACCGCTTTATCGAATGAAATGGGCTACTTTGGTCGATCTATCAATGATTACCCAAATGGCATCATATCCTTGCTGAAGTTTTGGGCAATCCAGCTGACAAAGTCCATTCCAATCTCTTCCCACTTCCATTCTCGCCTTTGGAAGGGGTTGCAGGCAATCTGCCGTCTTACGGTGGTCTATCTTGACTTTCCGACACACGTCACAACACACCACGTGTTCGGCTATCTCTTTCTTCATTCCATTCCACCAGTATTCTTTCTTCAAGTCTTGGTACATCTTCGTACTGCCAGGGTGTATTGAGAATTGTGACGAGTGAGCCTCTGTCAAAATCAATCCTCTTATATCCTTATCCTTCGGAATGCATATACGATCGCGGAATCGTAGTATGCCTTGCTTGTCTTCCGAGAACTCCGAGGGACTAACTTCCTTCATCAACTTTCTGTATTCCAGTATATCTTCATCTGTTTGCTGAGCTGCTTTGATCTGCTTCAGAAGATCTGACTGTATCTCTAGGAAATGCACTGATCCTTCTGATACTATCTGCAGGTTCAACTCCTGTACTTCTGACTTCAGCTGGGGAGAGATAGTCTTAACTTGAGCTAAGTGATGGCATGCTTTTCGGCTCAAAGCGTCTGCTACCACATTAGCTTTTCCTGGATGATAAAGGATCTCTAGGTCATAATCCTTAATCAATTCCAACCATCTTCTCTGTCTCATGTTCAGATTGGGCTGGGTGAACACGTACTTCAGGCTCTTGTGGTCTGAAAACACTTCACAACGGTTCCCCAACAGGTAATGTCTCCAAATCTTCAACGCGTGCACTACTGAGGCTAGCTCCAGATCATGGGTCGGGTAATTCTCCTCATGCGGTCTGAGTTGTTGTGACGCATACGCAACCACTTTTCCTTCTTGCATTAACACACATCCTAATCCTCTTTTGGAAGCATCACAGTAAATCTGGAAGTCTTTATCCGGATTTGGGAGAGTTAGGACTGGGTCTGAGGTTAACTTGGTTTTCAACTCCTGGAAACTCTTCTCACACTTCTCAGTCCAAACGTAGGGGCTGTCCTTTTTGAGAAGCTGAGTCATCGGTTTGGCTATCTTGGAGAATCCTTCATGAATCTTACGTAATATCCTCGCCAATCCGAGGAAACTTACGACTTCACATCGACACAGTTTGTTTCCATTCCAACACTGTTCTGATCTTCTCGGGGTCCATCTTCACGCCATCCTTAGTGATGATGTGTCCTAGGAAAGCGATTTCATCCAACCAGAAATCACACTTAGAGAATTTTGCATAAAGCTGATGTTCTCTAAGCCTTCCCAGAATTAAGTGTAGATGCTTCTTGTGATCTTCTTGATGCAGGAGTAAATGAGTATGTCGTCTATGAACACTACGATGAACTTGTCCAAGAACTCCATGCATACTTGGTTCATCGGGTTCATAAAGTAGGCCGGGCATTTGTGAGTCCAAATGGCACCACGGTGAACTCATATAATCCGTGCACGAGTAGCAAATCTTGTCTTCTCTCTGTCTTGTTCTCGACCTTCAAGCGATGATATCCTGTCCTCAGGTCTATCTTCGAAAAGATCTTGGCTCCTTTCAACTGATCGAACAGGTCATCTATCCGGGGTAACGGGTACTTGTTCTTGATTGTTGCATCATTCAGAGCTCTGTAGTCTATACAGAGTCTCTTACTTCCGTCTTTCTTTCTGGCAAATACTACTTGCGCGGACCAAGGGGAGATACTTGGCCGTACAAATCCTTTATCCAGCAATTCATCCAATTGCTTCTTCAGTTCCTTCAACTCCAAAGGCGACATTGGACGTGATCGCTTGTGTATCGGAGCTGTTCCAGGAACTAACTCTATTGCCAGTTCTATGCCTCTGTTCGGAGGTTTCCCTGGTAACTCTTCCGGAAATACCTCAGGGTACTCCCGAACTACGGGTATGCTGTCTAATCCATTTGCGACTGCATTGATGATGCTCTGACTTCTTTTGATCAATCTTGGATCATTCTGAACTGTCACTTTCTGACCATAACCATTCCTGAGTGTCACTGTCTTCTGAGCACAATCCAACTGAGCATGGTGTCTAGATAACCAGTTCATTCCCAATATGACATCTAGACCATCCATCTCTAACAACAACAGGTTGGCTCTGAACTCAACTCCTTGGATTTCTATCCTCAGATTCTTTACATGAATCTTGCCATCAACCGACTTCCAGGGGTGTGAAAAACACAGGGAGAGGGCAAGGGAGAGTAGGGCAACCCACTTTTGCAAGCAAAAGCCAAAGAAATGAACGAATGGGTTGCACCTGGGTCAAAGAGGGTTAAGGCCAACTTGGTTTGGATGGGAAACTTACCAATGATAACATCTGTGGCTTCAGCTGCCTCTGCTGCTGACACATGGTTGATTCTTCCTTGGGGGTTCCTTGGCGGATTGGGTCCGCGGTTGTTCGAGTATCCTTCTGTCTTAACTGGTGCCTTCAGATAACCTTGATGGGGCGGTTGGGGTTGACGAGGTGTTGGTTGTCTGTTGGCGGAAGCTGACGCCTGAGCTTTTGCCACATCACTCGGCAAATCCTTCTTTGGGCACTGCTGCCTGAAGTGTCCGGGGTGTCAGCAATCGAAGCATGATGAACCTTTCTTGGGACACACATTAGAGTAATGGTTCCCGTTGCAGGTAAAGCATCGGACATTCCCGAGCTGAGCATTTGGAGGATTAGGTCGGGATCCTCCCACTGCTTGTCTCTTGTTTGGAACGTTGGGGTTGAAGGTATAAGTTCTTCCCTTGAACTGACCTGTTGCTGACATCCGTTGCTGCTGTGCCTTTCTCTTCCTGGTATCTTCCAGGTCATTCCTTGTCTCTTCTGACACAATCAGCCTATCCACCATAGCTGAAAAATCCTTGAACTCCACAGCCGAGATATGGAACTTGAGGTTCTTCTGCAGTCCTTCATAAAATCTTTCTATCTTCTTTTCTTCTGTGTCTACTTCTCTGGGTGCATAGCGAGAGAGATTGTTGAAATGATGTAGGTATTCCATCACTGTCCTTCCTCCTTGATGGAGAGACAGGAATTCCCTTCGCTTGGAGGCCATCAATCCTGCTGGAATGTGTGTCTTCCGGAAAGCTTCTTCAAACATCTGCCATGTAATCTCTTGTCCTGCCTTCAGAGTCTGAAAGTTAACCCACCATGCTGCTGCTTGCCCTTGCAGTTGGTGAGAGGCATAGAGCACTTTCTCCTTCTCAGTGCACTGTACCGTATCCAACTTCATTTGGATAACCGTGAGCCAATCATCTGCCGATAATGGCTCAGTCGACACGGAGAAAATAGGGGGCCGGGTCTTTTGGAAGTCAGACCAGTGTGACCCACCTAATAATCCATCCTGTCCAAAGTTATTTCCTTGGGGGTTCATCTGTGGTCTTGCGGCCATCTGACCTATCAACATCTCAATCATGTGATTCTGCCTCTGTTCTGACTGATGTCTGTTTCTTTCCATGGCTGCCAGAACTTGAGCTAAGTTAACTGGGTTTCTGGCTGGGTCTGCCTCATTCTCATGACTTTGGAACTGCGATCCTTCACCTTGATCCATTCTGACTATCTTTTAGGTCTTGCTGCAGGGTTTTGGGTAAAGCAGAAGATAAGTAAGATTTGAGCAGGGGTACAGAGAGACAGAATAGGTGAGAGGCGAGACGAAATGGGAAAGAATTAGTGGAATTGGGCCGAAGATATACGGATAATAGAGCAAACAACATACAGAGATAGGAAACTTAATTTTACTGATACATAGATTGTTTACAATACCGTCATACTAAGGTAAGAAACAACCTATTTTACATTACAAAAGACTACTCCAAAAGGGTAAAGCCAACTTCTAGGACTAACGCCCTATTCTAAGACTGGAATCTTCAATCGTCGTCGGAGATGTAGATGATGCGCTCCTCCGGGTCTTCTTCCACATCCTCCGCCATGGGCCAGTCGATCCTGGCCAAGCCGGACCATCCACGGACATCTCTTCTCAGGGCTCGTCTTTGAAATTGCGGTGGTCTATCTCTTCCACGAAGCTCGTCGATCTCCATCCAGGCATTGCTCAGCCCCAGCCGTGCCAGATCATCTCGCTCGATGAGAAGGGTGGTGTCGAAATCCTTGTTGACAAGGAGTTCTGCGGCTTCGTCGACACGTGGATGCGCCTCGTCCTGCTGGAGCAGAGGCGATCACCGTCTTGAGGCATCTCCCTTCATGGGGATCAGCGAAATCGGCCGTGGTCGAACTCGGTAGCGAAGAGGCAGCGGGTGCTTCAGCGCCCGACAGGCGAAGTCTGAATAGCGTCGACTCGTGGACGCGGTGCCCTGGAAATGGCGCGGAATATCTGGATTATTTGGCGGGGATCAGATTGAACCAGGCTCTCCACTCAACGCGGACGACACCTGGAAAAGCTCCTCCGTGTGAAAACGGGGATCTCAATCTGATCGGCTCCAACATCTTTGTAGCATTCTCCACAATGATCCGGCCCATCCTTCGGGAACCTCGGGAAGTGGGTAGACGTGGTGCACCATCTGCCAAAACGAGAATCTTTTTAAGTCAGATGAGCGGAAAGGTTTTAAGTGAGTTTTTAAAGGAGAGAAGTGAATTAGGGAAAGGGTGGGAAGCAGAGAGAGAAGAGGCAATTATAAGAATAGTACTTACAGGTTTTGAAACTCATTTTGTAGTTTGAATTAATCTTTTCGAAAAAGACTCCTTAAGCCAACTTAGGTCTCAGTCTACGGTCAAGCCTAGGCTCTGATACCACTTGTGACGGACCGTCTTTTTAGGGGCAGTGCGAAATTCACAACAGTTACCCAGGAAGACTAACTGTTGTAAAACAAGAGTAAAATTACCTGGCCAAAAGCCAACTCAACACCTTTTTATTCAATATAGTTGGTCTAACGGCCAGGTTTTACAAGAGAAGCATCCAAGCTTCTAAACTTACACTACCAAAAGAGAGAAACCACAGGCGGGGCCTGGCGAAGACAAGACCTAAAACCCGAGACTAAATCGCCATCTACGACCTCCTGGTAGGCTCCGGCTTCTTGAACTCTGAAAGGGCGGGGAGCAAGGGTGAAATCTGAGG
This sequence comes from Rhipidocladum racemiflorum, assembly GCA_036346355.1. NCBI lineage: Eukaryota > Viridiplantae > Streptophyta > Magnoliopsida > Poales > Poaceae > Rhipidocladum > Rhipidocladum racemiflorum. The sequence goes on along the minus strand of CM070581.1, from coordinate 55,708,765 downwards.
GAGTACTCAACAAGTAAATGCGGAACCACTGAATACTATATGTAGGGGTAATCAAGGGATGGCGAGGGTTTAGTATCACTGGATCGATTTTATTTAAGTAATTCATTTTACATTTGAAGCACAAACTATTAAATAAGTAATTTGAAATTCACAAGATTCAACAACACTTAACCAATCCATTCACAAATACCAAAACAAGAATTTGAGCTTAGTTACGGGTATCAACCCGATTCAACTTAACTTCATTAGCAGGAATGCGGCGTAGCATTACAATTAAGATTAACTCTGCGAGCGGCTCGGCTTTACCCACAAGATATCTATAACCTTTATGCCAATCGCGAGTTTCATGCAACTTAAATGCATGTGGCCCGATTTAGATTATCACATTTCGTTTAATCATTCCTGTCCTTTAGTTGTTTACCAGATAGTATCGCTACCTTGGACTCGGGGTCCCCATTAGCGTCTCTGCTGTGAGAACCAAGAATGTCACTCTGGACCATTCCGTTCCACCCCTCAGGTCCATTTCACTGTAGGGAAGGTCAGGTCCCCATTCTCTTCCGAGAATGGTAGCCACCAAGATCCAATTATTATCTCAGAATGATTAACTTAATGAGCCGTGTCGGATATGGGTCAGCGACGATCCAGGCACTGTGGTTGAGCGGGAACTAAGTTATTTACTTTGCTCAAGGGGATTATTAACCTTACACTTTTGCCAAAGACTAAGCCTTCATCCACAAACCCATTCAGGTACTCGCGATCTGCCACCGCACCAACCAAGGCATTAATCACGGTAGGGATCGGAATCTCATCCACTCAGGGATTAATCCGATCTTGTCCCCACAATGACACTTTTATAAACAATCAGAATCGGAGATTCGGCGACATTTCTTTAAATCCAGGTTTTGAACTAACCTAGCGGTATTATCTAACCTATTCATGGCAATAAGCAATTAACTAGGGTTCCAAAGGATTAATAGGGTTTCAATATTTCAAGGAGGTTTGATAAGCAATTTCGGCATTACCTAATTATCATGTCATTCTAAAATCTTAGGATTTCAATAATTCAACATACAATTAAAATAATGCGATATAAAATAATTACTACTATAGCATGGCATGATGGGATCAATATGATCAAAGGTGTACGGCTTGCCTTGCGAGGCAATTTGGATCGGATAGTCGTCGAGGAAGTAGTAAATCTTTGCGCTCCGTCGATCCGACGTCTGCTCAGGAAGCTGCTCAGACTCGAGGGATCGCTCGGCTCCATTTGGCGTCTCAGCGGTCGAATCTAACGCGAAAAGACAACCGAGCATAAATAAGCGACAAAACAATAGCAGAAAAAGAAAACGGGGTGAAGCGGAAACCGAACCAGTCGGAAAGGGACGGAGGCGCAAAGCGGGATTTGGATATTTTAAGGCTTGGTTGGGAGCAGACGACATTTACGGACTCGGGGATCAAAGCAGTTCGGAAAAGTATTTGGTGGAGCTCTGGGATTTTCCGGGATTTTTCTGGCTATTTTTGGAATTAAAACTAATTTTCCGATTTAATTAATTGAATTAATAAATCGAAAAAGGAAAACACTGTTTAAAACAGTGTTTGGGCTGGATTTCAGTGGTGGGCCAAGGCCCATCGAAGCGGCGAGGTTGTTTGGCCGGCCGGTATGGCCGGCCGGCGACGAGAAAAGGCGGGAGCCGCTGGCGAGAACGAGGGAGGAGGAGAGACCGAGGCGGGGCCAGCGAGGCGCGGGGCGGCTAGGGTTAGGGAACAGGGAGGCGGCGGAGGAAAGCGGCGGCGCGGCCAGCCTGGCGGGCCGGAGGCGAGCGAGAAGGAGAGAGGGCTCACCAAGGCCCGAGGGAAGCGGGCGAGGTGAGCGAGGAGGCGAGGCTTTATAGGGCAAGGCGAAACAAGCGGCCGGAGGCTGGCCGACGCAGCCTATGGCGCGAGGCTGTATGCGAGGTCGAGGCAAAGAACCAAGGAGGCGGCGAAGCGGCACGGCGTGCGCGATCAGGCGACAAACCTGGCGGCGACAGACAGCGGCCTGGCTGCAAGCAGCGGCAGCCGAAGGCGAGCGGCCACGGCGCCCGATCGAGCTGGCCGAGTCGGGCTGGGCGGCGAGGAGCAGCGATGGGCGAAGAAGCGTGACTAAGAAGAAGAAGATTCGGCCCAAAACAAGGTTTGAAATTCAAACTCGGTTTCAAATTTCCAAACTCAACTTCAAACGCAAATTCAAACAAAACCGAATAAATTCGTTTTGAATTTTTGAGGGTTGTTTCATAACGTATAGCATATGTACAAAACGGTTCTAATCAGATCATAGAAGAAAGGAGAACAGTATCAGAGTGGGCCGATAACATGTCTCTGAAATATTCATATATAAGACAATACACACAGAATACGTATGATGATGGTGTTGGAGTAGAGACAAATCTGGCGTAAAGCATTTGTCCTGCGTGTATCATAGCAGCCTGTTTAGAACAAGTCGATGTTGGCAGTAGATAGATAACATAATTTGGAATGTATGACAAAGAAATTACACTGTATGCTGCATGCGCTGCACTCTCCATTGCACTGTATGTTGCATCAGTTAGTTTTCCATAGAATGTTTCCTTTATCTTGCATGTGACCTTGTGTACATGTAGGCGGTATATACATTTTTATCCAAAGCTCTAATTTGCTTGGTATTCTCTGTTAAAAGAAGTTGTCATGAAATCTTTGTATACAGTCGGTTGAACCTATGGAAGACGAAGCATCTTTTTTTTTTTGTTAGAATTGGAAAGAGTTACAAAGTATATTCTCAATGGTACCTGATTTTCTACGTGATAGCTTAAACTGTTATAAGTAATTAAGGAGATAAAGCGAGTAGATCGGCCTGTATAAGGTATCAAATGAAGATGCTTGGAAGCACTTGTTTAAAAGAAGAAAAGGAGGGGCATGTTTCACGATAATTGTAGTTTAATTATATTTATTTATTAACGTTGATATCTAGCTCTGGTCTAGAAAGACTGGCATATATAGTATTGAGGGCAACACCTCCGTTGTATACGGAAAACTTATATTTTAAGTGCAGATTGCCCTGCGTTTTTTTATATATGCTTGTAAGAAATCTGGTTACGTTAACGACAGAAGATATGATCTGGTGAGAGCTATTAAGCTATTAAGTTAACCTATTAAGCTATTAAGTTAAGCTGTTTCTATTAAGCTATTAAGGGGTACACTTTACCTGTTCTGAGCTAACAAATAGCTTTGAGCCCATCAAGCTAAACTGAAGCGATCGGCACACAAGCTCCTTTCTATGTTGACCAGCAATACCTGGAGCTACTGGAACCCAAACCAGTGGAACTTGAAATTCTAAGAAGTACTGCAACTCTTTAATTGGAGGTTTGTCTGGAGAACAAATTTTTTCAAAACAACATAATTGAAAAATACCATGTAATACAGTAATTTCTAATGCAGTAAGAAAAGGGCAAGGATAACTATCCATCTCTGATAGAAGAAACAAAATGTTTCTTCACAACACACACTTTGGTAAGGCTCACTGCTGTATTAATTTAATTATGCTCAACATTATGACCTTAGGGCATAACTATTGATCTTGATCATGAAAACATCAACCTTACCAAAACATTTTAGCACAAACGGAAACACAACTGCGAAGGGACCTTGCTACCATAATATAAACGATAGTACGTTGGGACAAAGCTCAGGGTATTATAAGTGTACAATAAAGGTCGCAAATGTGCTTTAAAAGTATAGTAACAATAAAGAACCAAATGAATGTCTTACATGTCAAGCATAGATCAATTGCACGAGCAAGGTGCTTCTTTCCAGGTATATCATCGACAAGTGAAACAATAGGGCGAGATGTCACTCATGCCTATGACATCTAGTGCTGAGGAAACAGTTTTTATCCAATCAATAAAGTTCTGATCAAGATCACAACCTTCCCTCCTTCTGAAGATTACTGTCATATCCTGTAGAGGGAATATAATATTACTTATTTTACAAATGGATTACCCCCCCCCCCCCCAAAAAAAATGCATGCTTGAATTAGGATTTGTTGCCAGCTAAAGAGGTGCAGTGGCACACATCTACACTATACATTCTTTCTTTCAGGGAACATGTTTGATTTTCCAAAATAGCCAATTTCTTACTGTGAATAATTCAGGTAGTTCTCAAAGATGTAGACAGATAAATAACTGTGATGCAGATGGCATCCCTGTAAACTCACAAATTATACAACCCTCAAGGTGAACCAACTAAGATAGTCATGACAAGCTTCTGTTCTTATCAGCAATCACAGATAAAAAAAATTCTCTTATTAATTTAAAATGGAAAGGCAAGGAATTTGCTAACCTTCTCATTGTAATTGATGGGAGACGCACTTGACTTGCTTTCCCCATCTGAAAATCTCTTATTCCCGATTTCTCTCATGTAATTTTTGAACTCTAATTCTGACAATTGGGATGACGAATGCTATTTTATGTGTACTTCATCCTTGTCACCAACCATAACAGAAGCAATAATACGGGTACTGTAATTCTTGATAAAGCTGGGAAGAAGTGGTATAAGAGGCACAAAGTAGCCATCAATCGCGAGGGACTTCATCACCGATGCATCATTCTTCCAAGAATCAGTAAAGCCGAAGAGAGAATTGAAGGAACCCAGTGGTACTGTTTCCAGCAAGCCTGCCTTTTTGCTGAAATGTTCAACATCTAACCAACAAACACAGCGCTGTCAGGTAAGGCGAGGAGAACGCCCACGAAACTTAAGAGACACACTACGACTCGCATCACGCCACGTTGAACGGAACACAACATGCAAACCTCGACCTCGATGTTGGGGGGCACTCCGCAGAGGACGCCGCTGCCGATGGGCAGGTCCCGCGTGCGGGCCTCGTCGAGCGCCACAAGCTTCCCGGCGCCCTTGCCGTAGAGCAGGCGGTGGTTGCCAGCGGCATCGAGGCCGCGGCCCACCGCTAAGAGGGAGAGCGGCATCGAGGCAGCGGCGGCGTGGGTTGGAGGGCCGGCGCCGCCTAGAGAGGGTGGGGGGCACGGAAGCGTCACGAAGGCCTCCGGGCGGCAGCAGCGTGGTCGGAGGGTTGGCGCTGCCAATCGATGTCACCGAGGAAGCGGAGGACCGTAGTCTTTGAGTGCGCCATCGAAGGATCCAGAAGGGGCAATCTAGGATACACTGAACAATAACCGTGCGGGATGCGCGCCGCGCGAGGAGGAGGCTGTGGAGGCGAGGACGCGCCTGGTAGCAGCAGCCGACGACGAAGCAGGGTGCGAGAAGGCCAGCGTGCTGGCCGGGGCGAGGGCGACGGAGCAATCGAGGAAAGGGGAGAGGCGGATCGCGCGAGGGAGGATGAGCGGACGGGTAGGGTTCAAGGGGGTGCGGACGCGGGGCGGAGGAACCTAGGATGCGGACGCTCGGATCGTCCCACCGGTGTGATCAGACGGACCGAAGTTCGAAAGACGCGGGACAAATTCGGCAGACCTGCGAGGGCTTTCACGCAAAGATCCGGTTTTAAGAGCCGGTCACTGTTCAAGCGTGGGGGGGCTCCGGAGGGACCCTCGCGTATTTCGGCGGGGTTGGAGGGCTTTTTTGAAAAGAAAAAAAAGCGGACGTGGATGGACTGGGAAGCCGGCAAATCTTCTCCACTTAATAGATAGTATATTCCATTCACTCATCTCTCTTAGTCTCTCTCTTCCCCTCCAGAGCCATGTACTAGTGCAGCTCCATCCCACTCCGCCAGCTGCCACGGCCCGTGAGCTCTCACGCAAAGTTTTGTCGCTGTCAATTGTGGCCTCTATGAGTAGCTTTATAGCCAACGAACTCCTCCCCCACGGATTAGCTAATAGTCTTGATTGCAGTTTCCATATGAAATGCTATGATATGTATGATGATTGATTTATGCGTGATGGTACTTTATGCCAGCTATTTCCAATGACCAGTCATTAGTAATTTCTTTAGTGTACTCTTGCTAGGATAGGACAAGTAAGAACGGGATACTTGACATGCATAAAGAATACAACATGGAAAATGACATGCTACATGTGTATAGTCATACATGAGGATAATGGGAAATGGGCAAATCACTAGAATGAGCAACTAATTCTCAGTTCTAGAATTCTCATTAGAATAATATATCTCAAATTTGGTAATAAATTATTGTAGCATCTATGGGTTAAATTGTGTAGAATCATTGCTTGCAACATGTCAAGAACTAAAACCATGATTGCACTGTTATCTAGTTATGTTCCTCAAAAGAACATCCAGTCTATGGACCCTAAAAGCTAGTATGTAATCTTATCAAGACATAGAAGGAAAGGTATGCCAGTACTAGCATGATAGGTCAAGACCCTCAAGATTTAGTATTCACTTAAATGGTAAAATTTATAGGAACCATTCTTGACTTGTTCCAATTAGTACTAGGTCGATGCATAATTCATTAATTAGCATGCTCAGCTTTATCTAAGTATTCCCTCTGGTCTTTAAAAAGCTGAAATTTTGAACATAGTGATGGTCAAACTTTCAAAATTTTAACTATCGATATATTTTTAAATATTTAAATTGGATATATGAAAATTATATGTGTAGACTTGTTTCGAGAAGTATTTTCATAATATTATAATTTTATTGAGTTTTATAAATATTATAATAAAAATTAGTGGTCAAAATTGTATTTTGAAGACCGTGTCGATGTCTAAAACATGAGCTTTTTGGGGACTGGAGGGAGTATTTGACTAGTTGATTGTTCTACTTTGCCAAGTAACAATGTGTAGGTTAACGAGTTCCCTGTTTCAGTTTCCAAAACTAACAGTAGACAGCTCCGGTTACCAATAGCTCCTTGAGAAACAGCACCCAATATTTAACTAAGTTATCATCTCCCACCTTCAAGCTTACCACAAAAAGGCATATTCAGTTATCAACTCCAACCAGAGGGGAAAAAAAAAAGAGATTTAGGCACCACCCAGTAGTACACTAAATTATTATCTCCACAGACCCTAGCTTACCGTATAAAAAGGACATTAAGTTGTTATCATGACAGTAGATGCATTCAATTTGGGGAAAAAAAATTCTGTAGGTTACACCCTACAGAGTTATCGTGCAACACCAAAAAGATACCCCCTACAGAGTTATCGTGCAACACCAAAAAGATACCATTTGTAACAAGAAATAGAATTTACAATATAAAAGTTTCAGAAAAAAAATACCTAGCTGGGCATGGTTGTTTTTGCTACATACTGCAGAAGACTAAGGGCCTGTTTGTTTCAGCTTTTGATTCTGGATCCTGGTCCCAAAAGCTTAATAAAAAACAAGCAGCCTGATTCTAGAATCCAATTCTCACAATCCAACCCACTCTTATACACTAGAATCCACAACCCATTTCATATGTGCTTTTGGATTCCAGTTTTTTAGAGAATCAGCTTCTCTATTACCACAAACCAGAATCAGCTTTTAGAGAATCAAAAGCTGAAACAGGCCCTAACTATTGCAACCACACTTCTATGAACTAAAAAACAGCTATCCGGTTGCATATTCCTCTGTGTTTTTGTATGGACCTGGAAAGCAAAGATAACAAGCAGTTAGTTTGTTTTTCTTGTAACCCAACAACAGATCATTGTTTGATAGAAGTGTGCTGATTCAGAAACATTACAGGCGTTATATAAATCATTTTTTATGTTGGGAAAAAACTTGCAGTACCACTTAATGAAAAAATTATGATAGAACGATTGCTGATTATTATCTCATATGTGCATTTCCTATAGATTTCGAAGACCTGCCAGCTATTGATTTAAAGAAGCATCCGCTTGAAGATGACCATGTACAGCCTGCTGCCGCAAGCAGTAGCCTTGGTGGTAATTCATCTCACGCTCTGGGGGTGTTTGACACCCCAAGAATCATCCAGATGATGACATTAGATACTTTTGATGCTGCTAGAGAACATTACAGAGTTTATGCTAAATGATTTGGTTTTGCTATCAGAATTGGCAGTTCACACCTCGGACAGGGATAACATCCTTGACAAGGCACATTTGTTGTGTTGCTAAGCTGGTATAAACAAAAAGTATAAGCATGACCCCCAAAACCCAAAACCGCCTATTAAGAAGCGAAAGAGAAATAAGACAGAAAGGGCTCAATGTCCGGCATGCATGTGTGTGAAAGGCAGGTGTCCTGTGTGGGAGGTCATTAACTATGTTGATGATCACAACCATCTGTTTGTCAATAAACCATCCCTTGGCAGATTCCTAAGCTGCGTCAACCCACTCCTTATGCCACCCACCCTCAACCCCGCATTTTAATTTACTCAATTCATTGATGTAAGTTAGGAGTGATCATACATTGACAGTTTACACAAATGAAAATAAATATAAAAGCATGTAGTTGATCTTTACTTGAAGTCCAGGAAAAGATACAGATTACCTGGAAGAAAAACAGAAAAAGCGATTTTGGTACTTTCACTTGATGCCCAGGATTGACTTCCATTCGATGTTATTGTACTTGAAATTCATCCATTTGTGCAGTATCAAATTCTTCATTTGTTGGCATATCCTCCTGTTTAAATGATGGCATTGTCTGCCCATCCCAGAGCTCTAGGAACTTAAGCGTAAAGAACCTACAGTCATACCTGTTTCAGATTTTTCAAAAAAGTGATTACATTTAGTTAGGAATTTTCAGTTACACAAAAAAAGAGTTATCTTTCAGATACAGGGGAATTATCTTCAGGTCAAGATAAAGTTACCATACAAGATGCATAAAAGTTAAGTTGAGATACAAAATTTTATCATTTAGAAACCAAGATTTATCTTTGAGATAAAGAAAAGTTATCTGCCAGTCAAGATAAAGTTATCTTCCAAGATGCATAAAAGTTAATTTAGATACAGAAGTTTATCGTTTATATACAAAAAAAAGAGTTATCTTCAAGGTACTGGCCCTGCAGGTTAATATATGCAGGGAGCCCTACATCAGAGCCAAATTCTGACAACAATACAACTTTTCGAAATGCCAGGTTGGCTACCTCCAATAAAGAGATTATGTACAGTAAGAAAGGTGACAATATAACAACATTAATTGTGCTTTCAGTCCCAAACGAATAGAAAATTTTCACAAATTTCAAAGTCAACAAATTAAATCGGTACAATTCATACAACAAACAAGTTATTTGTAATTCAGAAAAGGAGCCGATGAGGCAATCAAGACCAAATATGTTGTATGATCTGTGCATAGATTGGTAAACACAAATAATCTGTGGACTATTATGACTTCTTGGTGAAGAAAATTGATAGTTAAATAAAACCTTATGACTATGATGTCACGAAAAAATTGTCATGAGCACATAATAGGTTAATAACACTCATACCACCATTCTTGTATCTCAAAGAACAGGCCACGTGCTAAATCAACTTGGCTATGTCTGGCATGTAATCGTATCATCATGCCATAAATGTCATTATGAGCACAGTAATTCTCCTGATTTTTCATCCAGCGGAACACGTCTACAGCATGTTGCAAGGACCCAGCAATTGTGATTTCCTACAAGTGAAAGAAACTGTGTAAGTGAGTTATCACTTATCACCAGGACAGGCTAGCTTGCTGTTAATGAATTTACAGAGGTTGGAAGTTTGTTTACAAAATGAGAACCTTGACTCGTAAGTGCAGTAGCTACTCCTCGTAAGGGGTACCGCAGCACAATGTGTAAGAAAGCAACGTATACATTGGTGCAAAATAACTGTTTATCATGAAATGAACAACTAGGCGTTTGGAATTATTATCAAAAGTAGAAAACAAAAAAACAATGGCAATATGGCATGTTAAACATACTGATAGCCATGAACTCTTGGATTACATAGGATCAACCAAGAATCCTATAAAAAGTAATAAATACTCCCACAGATAAAAAGAACCAGCTAAGTGTGCAAGGACGGGCTACATCAGCTATAACTGAAAAAATTGCCGAATAATCCAATGGCACCACCACGAAATGATAGTTGATACACAATACCAAGATTACTATATATATCAACTAACCAAAAACAGATAGCAAGTTCAATCAGCTTCGTGTGCTGCCATATATCCATTTGCTTCTTGCCATTTACACCCCCGCGGCCACTGCAGAGGCTAAATGCAAAGGAATAATTGATGATTTGCAGGCGTAGGGGGGGGGGGGGGGTGCAGTCTTACGCGGATGAGGAGCGGGAATTTACAGCGGGCAAAGCGGCACTTGAGCACGGCATCGACGGCATGGACGTCGGCGCGCGGCGGCCTCGGACACCTTCCAGTCCTGCTGCTACCGGCTTCCCTTCACGCGGAGGCGGTGCCCCTCGGGGAGGGCATCGGCGATGACGCCGTCCACATCGGCGCGGGCGGTGCGGCGGCCGCGGTCGTAGTTGACGGACACGGCTGACCGCCGCTAGGCTCATGGCGGCGGGCGGACGACGTGCGGAGGCGCTCCCAGGTTCGGCTCCCGCGGCGCCGGCGACGGGGGATGAGGAGCCGAAGACATCACCGCTGTTCGTGGAAGCCTTTACCGTTGTGGATGTGCGGGGTATTTTTTTTTTTCGGGGTATTTTTCAGATAATGTGTGTCACCGTTTTCTCAATTCCAACGGGTGGGATGGGCAAAAGCAGACGATCTTTTTTTCTATAACGCCGCTCTACTCAGCCATTACTTCTCGTCAACATTAGGGCATCTCCAATGGTATAGTCATTCTTATTTATAAGAAGTGTCATGTAAATACATAGATGGTAATAAACCAGCCTCTCCAATGGACTAGCTATAGCATTGTCTACAAAATTAAATATGGGCCCATATGTAAGAGGTGATAAATGCATTGGAATCAGCTATAGCCTGGCTATAAGTTAGTAGTAAGCATATATCTCTCTTCCTTTTCTCTCATCCACCTAAGCAAAATGCTAAGTTGGCACCCTTATAGTTAGCTGAAGTGGCACCATTAGAGATGCCCTTAGAGAGTGCTCTACTGCTCCGTATGGAAAAATAGTATCGTAAATCTCGTCAATAGTACTACACTAGTAAACATTTCCTATCGTATATTTTATATAAAAGAATGATAAAGTAAGACTTGTACGTATGGTATGCAACAATTTTAAACAATGTGCTTTACGATGCGGTTCTATTTCACAAGAATTTCTTTCAAAGAATCATAGTTCCTTCGTTAGAGGAAAAAGCCAGGCTCACACGATGGCACGTATAGATATTTGATTTTTGTTTTACAGTACAATATAACTCTAGTTTCTTAAACTACAAATGCCACTTGAATTGAGACTTTGCTAATTTTATCATCCATATTGGTCTTCAATCAACAGCGTACATGTAAAATATAATAAACTTGTGATATATTGTTTCATCCAACTAGCATAAGCTAACTCATTAGAAAGATAGCAAGTTTTCTTCTCTATGTTGCGTGCACAGTTTGTTAGGAGGTCACCAAGTTTTCTTCTATGTTGCGTGCAAATTTTTTTAGGAGGTTAGCAAATTTTGCTCTACATTCTTTCCAATTAATTTACATCCTGTAGATCTGTAACCCGAACCCACGTGTCGACACCTACTGTCATGTGAAAGGAGGTGGTGGTGGGATGGCAGATGGACCACCACAACTAACTTCTTTTATGATAGTAAAGATACTGGTCTTCAATCAACAATGTGCATGTAACTAACATCATCCAACTTATCACGAAGATATCAAGTTTTGCTCGAGTTGTGTACACATTTTGTTAGAAGGTTATCAAGTTTTGCTCCATATTACATGCATAGCTTGCTAGGAGATTAGTAAGCTTTGATCCACGCTCTTCGTAATTGCTTCATATCCTATAGACCAGATCCACATGTTGGTATCTACCAAATACTATGATTCACACTTTGAAGTCTTATTGCGATGTAAACAAGGGTGACCGGTGGGCGACGCATGCGAACGGTGAAGGAGCGATGGCAAGGGCCAAGGATTTGAGGTGCATCTGACTAACCAGTGTGATCATCTTATCAGGTTTACTAAATTTGCGTAAAAGGTGTAGCTTTGAAAAACGAAACATCGTTAGTTTTAAAAAGAAAAACGAAGCATTGTAGGTGAAGGATTTTTTTTTTTATAGTATTGGCAACATATGCCTACCTTTGCTAAATTTACTTTTCTCATTTAATGCTGACTTTCTCCGAGTAGATTAGTTTCGGTGGGATAAAGGGTTCATTGGTACGCTGATACAAAAGCAAATGCTCATCACTTAGCTTAGAATATATACTATGCATATATTAACTTTTATGTATGAAGTGCGCATAAAGTTGTCCTCTTTGACATGAGCACATTCTAGTCTAGGGAAGACGTGTCTTACTATGCCTTCGAATTGATTGTACCTTTGTGTGAAATCAACAAGTAAAGCTGCTGATTAAAAAAAAGGGAAAAAGTATGATTATCCACTGTACGAGTAGAAAAATATAGCCCTAAAACCAAATCGTACTACAGTATTACGATTTTCTTGAATAAAATTTAGGAATTCCCTTATAAGTTGTTTCTTGCAAAGGAAATGAAAGCTTACATTTGCTCTACAGTAGATGCTAAATTTACATGTGTTTGACTGGTGGAATAAGGTTGAATGAGATAAGATGGTTCTGTATCATTTGATACAATTGTTTTTGGTGAATAAAATGATTTAAATATTTATAGAAAATATTTTTTAAATTTATATCCCACCATATAAAATAAAATGATTACATTCAAACAATCAAATATATGAATAATTTTTTAAAATCCTCTCATATAAGCAATCAAATATTTTGACTCTTAACAAATGAATGCACGTTCCAACGTGGAACACGTGTTCCTATAGGGACTTATACGCAAATAGTAAATCTCTTCCGGGGCGCAACTGCAATTTCCTCCTCGAATAACCACAGGCACAAGGCCACCAGCCGATCGGCAACTCCACGATACTTTTTCCCAATTCCCCTCAAGGCTCTAGCATCTCGCACTAAGCCATCGACAGCAAACCCTAACAACCCCGGCCGGCCGGCGGCGGCGGCGGATCCGTCGTGCTCCGCGGCGGTCTAGTTCTTGGGGACTCGAATTCGAGCGGCTTTGCTCCGGGACGCGTTGGCGGATTGGGAGATTGCGGGGGATTCTCCTGGTGGTCTCTCCCACCCTGAGCTCGCCTCGCGCCTCCCCACTACAGCGAGGTACAACGAATAGCTCCCCCCATCCCCCACTTCCTTCGCGAGCTCTTTGGTGGGTGGATCACGGATTTTCCTGTGCTAAGGCGGTAGAAGACATCACACTTGCTTGTTCTTCGGGATGGGATAGAGGAGAATTTCGACTTGTTGTGAACGGGAGCTTGCAGGAGGAATTAGGTTACTTGTTCTTGCTGCGTATTGTTCTCGTGGCGGCACGTTGCCCACCCTAGACTCCCCGTTAGCTAGGAGGAGAAATCCGCTACCTTTCTTTATTCTTCAATCCCGCAAAATTGTTCAACAATTTTAAGGTTGCCTTGTTCTGTTTTTTCATATTATAGTAACTTCTTCGTGAGATTCATGAGTCATGATACATTCATCAATACACCTTAGTTCTGATTAAATCTAGACATTGGCTGTAAATAAGACTCAGATGTTGCATTGTGTTCAGAAGGAGTAGGAATCCGTTGCAGACTTACGGTTATATATATTCTTTGGTGGTCCAACTGTCCAAGCCATGCATGCCAATATTTGGCCCAAATAAATGAATAATACTAAAATATTATCAAATATATAATGTGATCCTGAAAACACAAGATGCTTTTTTAAATCTTGATCATCACACTTACTGAGTCTCATGGTAATAAAGTAGTAAAATGTTATCAATACTATGTAACTCTGAAAGCTGCGAATCCATTTTTAGAACATTGTTCATTGTTGTTTGTACTTGTGTAGTCAAGTGCTAATAAATTATTCGGTATTTCTATTTGCAATATTGTCTTAGATCTTAGCTGAGATTAATATTTTTTTTTAATTACTGAAGATTTTATTGCTTGCCTTCATAGTTGCTGAAACTGGAGTTAGATAATGGATCTGGAGACAGAGAATCGTCTTGCTTCTTTACTCCTTGAAGAGGCACGGAGATTGCAGCTAGAGGCTGACAGGGAAGGTGTTCAGGCATATCTGCGAAAGCCCAATGTAAGACATCGCCCAAACTCGCGGTTCCTCACAGCCACAGTTCGTGGAGTTCAACAAGGTTAGCATCGTGTTTTTTTTTCATTGTTCTGGTCCTGGACTATGGTGTTGATTACATGATCAATGCAGCAGTACTTTTGAGTTTCTTGAATCTTTGTTAATCATTTTCAAGATTTATCTGGAACTAGCTATTGTAAAATCTCATTTATTTGGTTGCTTACCTGGGAAAATGTCTTTTTTTTTCTCTCGGTAAAATCTTACCATTTTTTAAGGATAATCCAATCAAAGCTAATCGCAATGTGAAGACCCGTTACAATCATACCCAAACTATAAAATTGGTTCCTCTATCTAGGAGTGATTCACTAGATAAACATTGATCTTCACAAGTACAGCTGATCTCGTATTGCTCACTCACGAAAATGAATCAGTTAGCTCTCTGGTGCATTACTTGTTGAATTGACATCTGCTGTTCGCCTGCAGCAAACCGTGTTGTGGAGGTCAATGAAATGTGGCGTGCCAGGGAAAAGGAACTTGCACTGGAGTCTAAGATGAAAAACAGAACTGAAGATCATGGTGACTTGAGAGGCAACAAACGCAAAAGTGACTCGAGACACCAGAGCTCCAGTTCAAGGATCGAACAAGAAGGCATAGCTTATAACAGTTCTTACTCAGACCAGGAGGATAGTCTAGGGGATAATGAAATTGAAAAGTTTCTTCATTCAAGGTCAGTTTGAATGTCCATCGGTTTCTTGATGGAGCAAATGAACATAGATAGATTGACACCTGACTAACTAAAGATTTTTCCTCTCCTGATTTTATGTCAAACTAAGGAAGCAATTTATCTACCTAGTACCACATTATTCTATTGAGATTGCCAGTACCCTATTAGGTGATATATTTAACTTGTGCATGCTGCAAACATTTGATTTGCTTCTGTTACCTATCTGTAATGTTGACAAAAGATGTAATTTGGTGCTGTTAGGGTGAAGCGGGGACGAGGGGCCATTGGTTCTAGGATGGATGAGCCTGGTCCATATCTTAATGCCTCATCGCGTAGTCAGGAAAACGGATGTAGTCCTGATATGCGGGTAGAAGAAAAATGGGAACGCCGAGTACAAGGTCCAGAGAGGCCACTATTTTTGAGATCCAAGTCCCCAGATGATTATTGGCATAGGGAAACATTGGATGGGGAGCCATCCAGATCTGAACAATGCAACAAAAAGGAAAAGAAAAAGGAGAGGTCGGAGAAAAAAGATAAGAAAGAGAAAAAGAAGAAAAAAGACGAAAAGAAATCCAAGCATTGCCACCACCACCATCACAAAAGCTGAAGAAGGGAGTGATGGTGACTGAACGAAAAAATGTACACTAAGAAATGGATCTGCCCTGAAAGGCTGAAAGAGGTTGCTAGTTGCTGCTGTTACTTGTTCATTTGAAATATGTGCTGTATGACAAACTTGACATTGTGCCGAAGGGAATACTGTTTCTTATCAATTATCATACGCAGTGTTCATACAAAGTCTTGTTTTTGAGTATTACTCTCTTTGGTCTTTGCCTATAACTTGATTGACATCCAACATGTGGTCTCTTGTTTGCTTATGACATGATGTTTATCCACATTCGGGATGAGCTGCCCTTGAAGCTTAAAAGTTGGGTAGCTATGTTGTTGATTGCTGAATGCTTTGACATACCTGTTCAGTCATGTGTTGATCCTCCAATATCATACAGACATGATGTGAAATGCTTCAAATCCCTCAACACAACAATGACTGTAACTCTGTAAGCTGTGCTTACCCGGATACTACCCAACCAAAGAAATCATTTCAAACTAGAGGCCGGGCCGTGCCGGCCTGGCCCGGGCCCATCGTGCTTCGGGCCGGAACCGTGCCGTGCCAGGACGGCCCATCGTGCCCACCGTGCCGGCCCGACTCGCCTTTGGCGAGCCCAAGCCCGGCTCATTTGCGCTTCGTGTCTGCTTCGTGCCGTGCCGGTCTAGGCCCGACTCATTTTCACTATTGTGACGAGTAAAAAAATAAAACACATCACTACTACTAAACTATCTATTTTAATTACATGAGAGACTAATCACAACAGCAAAATATCAAACATAAATGCAATGTTTGAAGGTGCCATGAATCAACAATATCTGCCAACTTTTAAGCCTTAATTTATGATTTTGTGCCTGTTCGTGCCGTGCCGTGCCGCCCATCGTGCCCGGTTCCCGGGCCCGGCACGGCCCGAGCTACAGTTGCGTGCCGTGCCGTGCTTTGCACCGGACCATCCCATCGTGCTTCGGGCCGGCCCAAAAGAGCCCGGCCCAAATGCCCACCTCTATTTCTAAACTGGAAACTATCAGGTACTGTCTTTAAGTTGCCTCAACTGAGAAGCTGGAACGCCTAAAATTGTACAGCCTGTGAGACTGGGATTGGGATTCTTTGGAGTTTCTCTTCAACTGAGCTAACGTTTGTGGATTTTCTTTGTGCAATCCTCTGCTTATTTCTGATTGACTAACCAATATTTGGGATCTAACGCTGTGAATCTCCCTAATAATTAATCTAAAATTGATCCACACCTGTTTCTTGGACACTGCGTGTTTGAACAGCATACATGCAATATAGATGCGGTTACATCGTTGTCCAAATCAGTAGAGCCCTCCCAGCAACATGGGGAGTTCTTTCCTGTTTATTTTCTCAGAGTCATCATGAATCAGAATATGTGAAAGCTCAT
Organism: Rhipidocladum racemiflorum; assembly: GCA_036346355.1. NCBI lineage: Eukaryota > Viridiplantae > Streptophyta > Magnoliopsida > Poales > Poaceae > Rhipidocladum > Rhipidocladum racemiflorum. The sequence continues at coordinate 55,691,890 of CM070581.1, read as the reverse complement.
GTTTGTGTTGTTACAGAACTAAATCTTGATCAATAGTTCAATGCCCCTGACAAGAGGGAAAAAGGAACAAAGCACATAATATACATATGTGGTTGCACAAATGTTTACAGGATTACCAAACAGCAGAAAAATTGTAGGAAAAGAAGTTCCTCTCCAGTCTGCCACTTCTGTTTTGAAGGCTCAAGCCATGCAATTTATTGTTTCTGTACAGTATAATGCAATGCATATCCATGGAGCGGATTGGAAAAAACTATCTGCAACAAGGGATAAATGGTTAGTTCAAGCTGTGAAAGGACATAATAAGGAACAAGACAAACATAATTTGAAAAGACAAACAGAATGTGGTCATGTCAACATTACTGTCAAACAGGCAGCATAGGCAGCAATGCAATTTCCTAGCCAAAGAATGCACAAAGCTATGACCTGAAGACATTCTTCATACTTTATAACCAACAGACTAATGATAAATGATAGAGGACTAAAAACCAAGAAAACGTAAAATTGCACAGTAATGTATATAAATGAAATTGTTTCAGCATAAACCTAGAAATTAGAGATTCAGGAGTAGCTATTCCAGGCTCCAGCTGTTTCAACTGAGATAGTGATATAGTCTAAAGATTTCAAATAACAAAGCGTCTAGTCAGGCTGATCAGGATTCAGGGCACATGCCATTTTGAGAACAATCTAGACATAGAGGTGGGGAACTGGGGATGATACTTCCTCATTCTTTAAAGTGAAATCAATAAACCTGGTGAGTTAGTCAACAGTCTTTAGGCCCAAAAAATCTAAAGTTCTTCAGCCATGGAAGCTGAGTAGCTAACTAATACTCCTGAAGAATATTCTGGAAAGCGCATAGTTAATGGAAACTAAATTTTAATTTCCATGTGATGCCTATCAACAATTTAAGCACCCAAACAAGATTAAAGCTGACAAGATTGCGATAAGAGTATCCTCCGAAACTGTTCCAGTTTTTTCTCATACACCACAACTGGCCCTGATAAACTATCCCATTTACTCCTGCTAGAAATGTCACTTCAAACAGCCTTCCATTTTGGTAATTGGCCGTAGCTCAAGAATCTGACATCTTTATTACAGTTTCCCCAGAACTAAGGAAATGCAAGTGCTTCTCCACTAAGTTTTGTCATTAGCCTCATTTTAGCATGATACACCAGAACATATAACACTCAAATCCCATTGGAAATTACAACATAGCTGTCATTTCAGGACGAACATCAGAGGAGCTGTCAATGAAGATACGCGCATTGCTTCATAATGCAAAATCCATAAGAAAGAAGGCCAGAAAGAAGGCACCACAGTTTTTCCTTCAACGGAAGGCATTGTGCTATGCAAGTTTCCCAATGTTCACAAGTATGGAGCAAGAAACGACAGAGGAAGGATCTGAGATGATCACCCGCAGGAACGAATGAGGTAAGGACCCAACAGGATTCAGCCAACAATGAAGGGGCCAATCTCCCCACTCCGCATGGCGCGGGCGATCTCGTTGGCGATCACCAGGCACGTCGACACCCACCCGGCAAGCGCCGCCCACACCATGTCCACTATTGACGCAGCGAGCCCCCATGGCATCGTCATCCTTGTTCTCCCCCTCCCTAGCCTCTCCTCCGCTACTGTTGCCAATGAGGCAATTCCACAAACAGCTACCCTGCAGCCTGCAGGAACCAGCAGTTCTTGCAAATCATGAGTGAACCTTCAAGATCCCACGATGATGAGCAAAGATTAGGTCTTGTGCACTATCAACCAGCAAAAAAAAATTTGATTCAATAAGGTGGAATTAAATAGAGATGAGGAGAGATTTCACTACCTCCTCTGCCACCAAACCCTTCGTTTTCCCTTTCGCCTCCTTGGCAGCCAAAGCTGGAATCTTGAACAGGATAATGTATGTACGGTACGGGCGGAGATGAAACAATTGAGTGTGTTCACTTATCTTTCTGCCCCCAGATATCTGCAGGATCAAGCAACAAAAGGCTGCCACTAGGGCACTAGTATTCAACAATTCCGCCATGAGTTCTTTAATTAGGAGACAATTAAGAAGAGATAAGACTGGTGACTTGCTTCGTGCTTGCTTTCCCCATCTTCTTGCCTTCCATTACACAACACCTCCCACCATCAATTTTTTTTTTTGCCAAGTAAGCAATTCAAGAAACACCTAGGACCTACCTCATAAGAACCAGCTGGAGGTTGCCACGTAGGAGCCCATCATCTAGGAGACTCTGACTGGAAAGGGTGGAACTTTATCCAATCAATTATCGGTTGGATCAGAGGATTAGACACAACGATATGGACAGGTACATGAGTTTTTGTTAATCTAGGAAATCTAGGACTGCATGAAAGGAGATCGTATCATACACCGGTAAGATGCAGGATAGCGAATTTTTCCGTGTTCTAGCCTCCAATACAAAGCACTGCATTTGCTATGATCCGACACATGGTAATACAGCGCTCCCATTTAATGAAAATGAAAAAAAGGACAGTGTAGTGCTGCAAGGGAGCGGCACCTGTTGAATATCTAGGTATTATTCTAATTTCAGATTTGAATATGAACCATAATTTCAAAATCATAAAAAACAACAGGCTAGACAAAAGAAACCACATGTTTCTGAAGAGTAGATCTAGAATCGTTGTGCACGAGATGACCAGTGGGAAAATACGAGAATTCTTACGATGGGCTTGATGATGAAAAGGATGCAGTGCAGTAGCGACCGGCCGTAGAGGAAGTAGTCGACGCAGAGGAAGCTCGAGCGGTCGCGATTCTTGCCCGAAACCTTATTGCCGCCCCGTGCGTGTTCTCGCCGCGCAGCGGTTCGAGATCCCGCTCTCCTTGCCTCGCGGTGCACGCCGAGAGGAAGGTCGGCGAAGAACGAGCGACACCAAGGCGCAACCACAGGTCACCTTTGGATGAACGCGAGTGCCGAGCAAAAACTTACCCTCGATGCGGGCGTCTCGGACCTTATAGCCTCGCATCAGTAACGGTCAATAAATTGACCGTTACAACACCATTATACACTAGTAACTACTGTCATCAAATTCTCGTTTCTATTGAAACCGACGCCATTATCATGGTTTGTTTCAATTCTCGATAAATGACTCGGAGAGAAATCAAAATAAAAGGGTTTAAACGTGCGAGGATTTAATCCTTTGCACGGCGACTCATGACGTCGCAAGTCACAAGTCACGCGGGAAAATTACGGAAATACGCTGGTAATTCGCGAATATCTGTGGCAGTGCGTGTGACTTTAGCCGTGCTCCTCACCCTTCCATATACCTCATTACAAGGCATGGTGGGAGCTCTCCCTTTTAAATTGGTACTTTCCCTCTCAATTAGCAATATGGTACTATTCTTTGTAGCTTTGGCATTAGAGATTAATGGGCCACACTTGCCTTATTTCTAACAATCCCCACCAATGCCGGCAGACAAAGACTCAAAAGTTTGATCACCGTGTTGAATCTTCGTTTAATATATCGGTGTTTGGTGTAAGTCCCATACGGGTTGAACTTTCACCTAGAATAATGAGATCCATCCTCCCACAGCTAATGAATGGACTTAGCCTTGAATTCACAGCTTTGTGTGGTTAGATTTCACCCAAATCTTAAGCGATACTAGGCTGCCAAAAACTTCACCTCAACGGAGCGTTAAATGGTCATGCTCCCTAATCTTCTCATGAGCTTTATAGAGAATGCCCTTTCTCGTGAACTGCGACCTCACAGCTTAGGCTCAAGTAGGTGTATTCATTTTAGGTATCCTGTAGGCCGATACCTTTTCCTCTCATTAGGACACTAGAATACATTAAGATTATTAAATCAGCCTTCCATACAGATTAGAGTACTTAGAACATGGGTAAATTTAGTGTACTCTCTTGTTACAACCACAACTTGTTTTTCCCATTACCTAATTCACGGGATCTCCGATTAAAAGGATGGGTTACAATTGTGAAGTAACTCATATGGGCCTCATTCCCATGTCCTTCGACGCAATAGAAATCGCATTTCTTGTTAACCCTTTTGTAAAAGGGTGCGATTTTTCTCGGTGCGTATATAATTGTGATTATAACTCAAGCATTTTAATTTTCTCGACGGTTTTAAGCCTGCGTTTCACATGTCACGGAGGACTTCATATTATCCTTAGTACTCATAACCTTGATCAACACTGTTTGGTTATCGCAGACATTAGGATCGCCGGGATTGGTTTCTCAACCAATGGCAAGTCCAATGAAGCTCTCTTAGCCATTCGGCCTCAAAGCGGTGTGTCTAATGCTACAAGCTCAGCTTCCATGGTTGACCAGCGTCAATATAGTCTGTTTACATGACCTCCATGAAAGCTACGACACCGCTAGTGTAAACACATAACCACTTGTAGCTTTGATCTCATCTCGCATCGAAGATCCAATTTGAATCACTATACCCTTCTAATACCGGAGGTATCCAAAGTATAGTGAATTCCATAAGAGGTAGTACTTCTCGAGATAAGCGCCAACACTCTCTCAAGAGCCTCCCAATGATCATCTCCCGGATTCGATGTAAACCGGCTTAATTTGCTCACAGCAAATGAGATGTCAGGTCTCGTTGCACCAGATAAATACATAAGGGACCCTATAATTTGTGAATATTTTAATTGATCTTTCCCTAACCCATTATTTTTGCGAAGTTTTACACTTGCATCATAGGGAGTTGGGGCTACTTTGCAGTTCTCAAAGCCGAAGCGGCTCAATAATTTTTCTGCATAATGGGTCTGACTCAAAGTAATCCCATTCTCGGTTCTGATCAATTTAATATTTAGAATTACATCTGCCTCACCCATGTCTTTCATATCAAAACAACTAGATAGGAAAGACTTGACCTCGTCAATGATAGCGATGTTGGTCCCAAATATAAGTATGTCATCAACATACAAACACAAGATCACTCCTTGACCCCCACCATAGCGATAGTAAACACATTTATCCGCCTCATTCACAGCAAAACCAGCAGATGTTAATGTTTTATCAAACTTTTCGTGCCATTGTTTAGGTGCTTGCTTTAAGCCATACAAGGATTTTAATAATTTGCATACTTTATTTTCCTGTCCGATGTCGCATAACCATCTGGTTGCTCCATATAGATTTCTTCCTCCAACTCTCCATTGAGGAAAGCTGTCTTTACATCCATTTGATGGACGTGTAGACCATAGGAAGTCGCTAATGCAATTAGCACTCTAATGGTAGTTAATCCGCAACAGGAGAATAAGTATCAAAATAATCCTCTCCTTCTTTACAGGTATAGCCCTTGGCTACAAGCCTTGCCTTATACTTATCAACAGTACCATCGAGGCCTCATTTTCTTTTTAAAGATCCACTTACATCCAACTGGTTTACACCCAGTGGAAGTTCGATGATCTCCCATGTTCCATTAGCCATGATGGAATCCATCTCGCTTCTGACAGACCTCTTTCCAATACTCTGCATCGAGGTGATGCATAAGCCTCTGAAAGAGTTTTTGGCACATCATCCACAAGATATACAATAAAGTCATCACCAAAGGTTTTCTCAACCCTTTGTCTTTTGCTCTGAGGAGCCTCATTTGTGACAATATTGTTATCCTCCTCAGGACATCACAAGCTGGTTCAACAATGTTTGGTAACTCAGTAGATGGAAGATAAGAAGTTTTAGAATTTTCATTAAAGACTGATGCTCTCATTGGATAAATATTCTCAAAGAAAGAAGCATCTCTTGATTCCATTATTGTGTTAGCAATAATCTCGAGAATCTGATTTTACTACTAAAAATCTATAGGCCGTACTGTTATGTGCATATCCTAGAAAAATGCAATCAACTGTTTTAGGTCCAAGCTTTCTCTTTTTCTGCAATGGTATATTGACTTTAGCCAAACACCCCCATGTTCGCAGAAAATTGATATTTGGTTTTCTCCCCTTCCATCCCTCATACGGAGTAATCTCACTTCGTTTAGTAATTACTCTGTTGAGGACAAAGGTTGCTGTTAGGATAGCTTCCCCCCACCATGACTTAGACATACCAGCACTCTCCAACATGGCATTCACCAAGTCTGTTAGTGTCAGGTTTTCCTCTCACCCACCCCATTAGATTGAGGCGAGTATGGTGGTGTCACTTCATGGATTATACCATGCTCGGCCACAATATTGGGAGAATTCTGAGAGATATACTCTCCTCCACGGTCAGGACCTTAACTTTTTAATTTTCTTTTCTAGTTGGTTCTCAACCTCGACCTTATAGATTTTGAAGTAGTTTAAAACTTCATCCTTTGTTTTCAGCAAATACACATAACAATAACGTGTTGCATCGTCTATAAAAGTTAGAAAATATCTTTTGCCTCCTTTTGTCAACAATCCATTCATCTCACACAAATCGAGAATGGATGAGATCTAATGGTGCCAAATTCTTTTCTTCCTCTAACCCCTTAAATGGTTTAGAGGTTGTTTTGCTTGCACGCATAAGATTGGCACTTTGATTCTTTGACAATATCACATTTTGGAATTATTTCAAATCTGGACATTCGAGCAATGGTATCATAACCAATATGACATAAGCGAGAATGCCAAACATTGGATTCACAATTATTAACTTGAGTAGCAACATTTAAATTTAAACAAGACTCGATTACACTTAAGCGGAGCAGGCCTCCGCTTTCATAACCTATTCCAATAAAGTTTCCAAACTTGGACATTACAACTTTATTATACTCAAATACTAGCTTATAGCCATCTCGACATAATAGGGAACCTCTAACAAGATTCTTATTTATTGTTTGCACATCTTTGCACGCTTCTCAAGCGGGACGAGTCTTCCCTGAAGTAAGCTTCAGTTCTCAGTGCCAACACCACGCACAAAAGCATGCGACCCGTTCCCTATTAGGACGGAGGAAGCCCTTGCTGCCTGGTAAGAAGAAAATAGAGATATATCAGAACATACGTGAACATTTGCACCCGTATCAACCCACCAATCAGTGGATTGACATGCTGAAAAAACAACAGGAGAATTACCATACCCTCCTGAAGTAGTTCCCTCACTTATGGTCACGTTGGCAATTTTCTTGCCTTGCTCATTTGGCCTGTTTTTGCGGAAACGGCAGTCTTTAGCCATGTGACCATCTTTTCCGCACACATAACAGGTAATGTTCTTCATATTTTTCTTCTCAAACTTCTTCTTGAAGCTAGTATTCTTGTTTGGTTTCAAGCCTTTGTTGTTGCTGCTGCCACCCTTCTTCTCAATCACATTTGCATTGTTTGTTTCCTGAGAAGAAGTTTTTGGTGCATCTTTGGCTCTGGCTTTTTCTTCCACGTCGAGGGCTGCAATGAGATCTTCAATTGAAATCTCTTCCCTCTTGTGTTTTTAGACGGTGGCAAAATTCCTCCAAGATGAGGAAGTTTAGCCACAATGCCCGCATGCCACGAATTTTGCGGGTAAAGCACATCCCAAATGTGCAATCTCGCCCACTAGTAGCTGAAAGTCATGCGCTTGAGCAACAATCGATTTAGACTCATCCATGGTAAATCGAATAGTTGCTCGCATGTATACAAACAAATGACCAACCTCGGCTCTGCATATTTTTGTTCAAGAGCCAACCACAACTCGGTGGCGGATGTGTAATTCATATACACATCGTATAAGCGATCTGCCAGGATGGTCGAATCAGCCCAATGCGGTGTTATTCGCATTCTCAAACTGCGCATTCTCCTCATCCGTAAGTGGGTATTGAGGAAAATCACCCACCACATACCCAGAGACATGAGCCAAAACTTGGCTCTAGTCTCCACCTACGGAAGTTCGACCATTGAACCTCTCGGGTTTCATGGCATCACTTGCACCAGCCATTGCTGAATCACAATCACACAAATAATACCAATAAGGTTTCTGGAATGTTGAATATCTAGGTATTATTCTAATTTCAGATTTGAATATGAACCATAATTCCAAAATCATAAAAAACAACAGGCTAGACAAAAGAAACCACATGTTTCTGAAGAGTAGATCTAGAATCGTTGTGCACGAGATGAACAGTGGGAAAATACGAGAATTCTTACGATGGGCTTGATGATGAAAAGGATGCAGTGCAGTAGCGACCTGCCGTAGAGGAAGTAGTCGGCGCAGAGGAAGCTCGGCGGTCGCAGATTCGCTGCCGAAACCTTATTGCCGCCCCCGTGCAGGTTCTCGCTGCGGCAACGGTTCGGAGATCCCGCTCTCCTTGCCTCGCGGTGCACGCCGAGAGGAAGGTCGGCGAAGAACGAGCAGCACCAAGACGCAACACAGGTCACACTGGATGAACGCGAGTGCCAGAGCAAAAAACTTACCCTCAGTCTGGACGTCTCCAGACCTTATAGCCTCGCATCAGTAACGGTCAATAAATTGACCGTTACAACACCATTATACACTAGTAACTGCTGTCATCAAATTACTGTTTCTATTGGAAACTGACGCCATTATCATGGCTGTTTCAATTCTCAGTAAATGACTCAGAGAGAAATCAAAATAAAAGGGTTTAAACGTGCCAAGATTTAATCCACTGCACGGCGACTCGCGACGTCGCAAGTCACAAGTCACGCGGGAAAATTACGCGGAAATACGCGGTAATTACGAAATCTGTGCAGCGTGCGTGTGACTTTAGCCGTGCTCCTCACCCTTCCATATACCTCATTACAAGGCATGGTGGGAGCTCTCCCTTTTAAATTGGTACTTTCCCCTCTCAATTAGCAATATGGTACTATTCTTTGTAGCTTTGGCATTAGAGATTAATGGGCCACACTTGCCTTATTTCTAACAATCCCCCACCAATGCCGAAGCAGACAAAGACTCAAAAGTTTGATCACTGTGTTGAATCTTCGTTTAATATATCAGTGTTTCGGTGTAAGTCCCATACGGGTTGAACTTTCACCTAGAATAATGAGATCCATCCTCCCACAGCTAATGAATGGACTTAGCCTTGAATTCACAGCTTTGTGTGGTTAGATTTCACCCGAAATCTTAACTGATACTAGGCTGCCAAAAACTTCACCTCAACGGAGCGTTAAATGGTCATGCTCCCTAATCTTCTCATGAGCTTTATAGAGAATGCCCCTTTCTCGTGAACTGCGACCTCACAGTTAGGCTCAAGTAGGTGTATTCATTTTAGGTATCCTGTAGGCCGATACCTTTTCCTCTCATTAGGACACTAGAATACATTAAGATTATTAAATCAGCCTTCCATACAGATTAGAGTACTTAGAACATGGGTAAATTTAGTGTACTCTCTTGTTACAACCACAACTTGTTTTTCCCATTACCTAATTCACGGGATCTCCGATTAAAAGGATGGGTTACAATTGTGAAGTAACTCATATGGGCCTCAGTCCCATGTCCTTCGACGCAATAGAAATCGCATTTCTTGTTAACCCTTTTGTAAAAGGGTCTCGCGATTTTTCTCAGTGCGTATATAATTGACAGTTATAACTCCGGAGCATTTTAATTTTCTGACAGTTTTAAGCCTGCGTTTCACATGTCTGGAGGACTTCATATTATCCTTAGTACTCATAACCTTGATCAACACTGTTTGGTTATCGCAGTACATTAGGATCGCCGGGATTGGTTTCTCAACCAATGGCAAGTCCAACCAGCTCTCTTAGCCATTCGGCCTCAAAAGCGGCGTGTCTAATGCTACAAGCTCGGCTTCCATGGTTGGCCAGCGTCAATATAGTCTGTTTACATGACCTCCATGAAACTGCAGCACCCGCTAGTGTAAACACATAACCACTTGTAGCTTTGATCTCATCTGCATCAGAGATCCAATTTGAATCACTATACCCTTCTAATACCGGAGGGTATCCAGTATAGTGAATTCCATAAGAGGTAGTACCTCTCAGATAGCGCAACACTCTCTCAAGAGCCTCCCAATGATCATCTCCCGGATTCGATGTAAACCGGCTTAATTTGCTCACAGCAAATGAGATGTCAGGTCTCGTTGCACCAGATAAATACATAAGGGACCCTATAATTTGTGAATATTTTAATTGATCTTTCCCTAACCCATTATTTTTGCGAAGTTTTACACTTGCATCATAGGGAGTTGGGGCTACTTTGCAGTTCCCTAACCCATTATTTTTGCGAAGTTTTACACTTGCCTTATTTCTAACAGCACCCCCCAAAAAAGGAAAAAAAACATAGAGCACCGGTACTGTTGTGCAGTGCTATAGTATCGTTGCATGTTGTTGTAACATCGTTTGGCATTTTTTTTTTGTGTTGAGCGAAGGCTAGTTTTGAAAAAAAAATTATATTATAATTTTATTAGGTTTTATAAATACATTATAATAGAAAAAATCGCACAACAGCTAGTTCTAAAAAATATTTTTTTGAGAATACAACAGTGAAGAGTTATACCCTATATAGAAAAATATAAAATGACCTCATAAAATATGTACCAGAAAACAGTTTTGACCATTAATTTCTATTATAATGTATGTATAAAACCTAATAAAATTATAATATTATGAAAATATTTTTTAAGACAAAGCTTTGTGTGTGTGTGTGTGTGTTATTTTTTATTTTTAATACCACAAATTTATAGAAACCAGGAAGAACTATATAAGGCAGTAAGCAAATGACTAAACCTAAAACATAATATCATATCAAGTGGATCAAGTGGCCACTTCCTCCACTTTTCCAGTGACAATAATCGCATTTTTTATAATGTAGTTATTTTCTATAAATTTTTTTTATTACTGTCATGGGGAAAGTGGAGGAAGTGGCAACTTGATATGATATCATATTTTAGGTTTAGTCATTTGTCTCTTGTCTTGTACCGTTCTTCTTGATTTCTACAAAATTATAGTATTATTATAATTTTATTAGGTTTTATAAATACATTATAATAGAAATAATGATTAAAATTGTTTTCTGGTTCATAATTTATGAGGTTGTTTCATGCCTTTCTATATAGGGTATAACTTTTCACTGTTATAATCCCAAAAAAATATTTTTTCAGAATTAGCCGCCATGCAATTTTTTTCTATTATAATGTATTTATAAAACCTAATAAAATTATAGTGTATTTTTTTTTCAGAACTAGCCTCCGCTTAGCGCAAAAAAAAAAAAAAAAAAATTACCGCACGGTGCTACATGCATGGTACTATAGCACCATGCGATAGTACCACTGCTCTATTTTTTCCCTTTTTTTGGGGGTACTGCTTCCTAGGAGCGCTACACTATCTTTTTTTATTTTTTTTATTTTCGCTGAGTGGGAGCCGTGCAGTGCTATAATACCATGCAACGGTATTGTAGCACCGCGTGGCAGTACCGCTGCTCTATTTTTTTGAGTGATACACTGCCTTTTTTATTTTGTTTGATTTTCGCTAAGTGGAAGCGCTGCATTACCACGTATCGTGTTGTGACAAATGCAACGCTTCCTATCCACTGAATTGGGGGCCATATTTGCAAAAAAAATATTTGATAAAGTCTAGTTTTATTTTTTTCTTCGGGAGCTAGAACAGTGAAAATATTGCTTTCGTGTGAGACGGCCAAATAGAACCGAAGAAAAGCACAAGAAAGTTAACAGCATGGAGTAGAGCCGTGTAACAAAGATAAAATTTGAGCATCTTGCGCGAAGTTTTTAGTGCCTTTGTTTCTACCATATCAATTCTTACTCACTGGATTTGTGCTATGGCCTATAGGGCATTCACAATGCAGTTTCTAATTCCGTTTCTTAACATGCCAACTAGGATGAAAAGCTGACGTGGAAAGAAATAAATGCAGAAAGAGAAGATCATCGTTTCCTCCCTGTGAAACGATCTCTACACTTCTTCCAAAGCGAGAGAAACGCAACAAATCTGCGTTGTGCTACCCCTCACCGTTTCTCCCCATCCCTGCCGGATCTGATGCGCCCGCGCTCCCCCTTCCATTTCTTCGTCCGCATCCGGATCCGGCCAGCACTCTCCCTCCCATCCCCTGGCGGCGTCGCCCCGGCGATGCTCCCGTCCATGGCGGTGCCTCCTCAAGCGGCATCTCGAGATCCACTTGGCGCTCCTCCCTCCCCCCTGGTGGCGTCTCCCCCGGCGACGTCTCCCTCCCTCGATGACGTCGCCCCCCGGCCAGTGCTCCACCTCCCGAGAACGTCTCCCGGCAACACCCTCTCCCTCCGGCGGGCGTCCCCTTGGCGGTGTCTCGGCGGCGTCCATTATCAGATTCTTTGGTGAACGAAGATGACTACCTGTAGGAGGCAGCCGTCTTCCTGGGAGGTATTTGCATGAATAAGCTGTGCAAATGCTGCCCTGTTTTGGCAATTATCATTGGCTCCATCTTCTCAGCTAGTTTGAATGCGAAACGATCGATTATACATTACGATTTTTTAGATGAATTGGTTTGTTCTGATTTAGTCCATGCTGGGATACATTTGTTAAACCATGGATGAATGCTTGATGCTATAGAACTGATAGATGATAATCTATCATTTGATTGTGGGCTCTTTCATTGCTAGAATTCACTGATGCTATAGAATGGTAAAGAGCAACGCAATTCCTGTAGAAGAATTAGTTAGTCGTGGCTCTCATGTTAGTACTATATGGCACCATCATGGTGTCGAGATTTTGTAAGTTTTTGGGATGAAAAAGAACTGCAAGGCCCATGTGTCTTTGACTTTAAGGTGCAACAGAACATTGCTCCATGTATTGGCAAAGAGTAAAATACATGCTGGTGTCAGTTGGTATCTTGTTGTCTTGAGATCTGAACGGATTAAGAAAGAGCAGGATGTCTTAATGGGCCAATCTAGCATGGTTTATTTGGTATAAGATGACAACATGAACCAAGACAAGGTAATGAGTAGCTCTTGTCAGCTTTGCACATTCTTTTGGTCTTAGATTTTCTATTCTGGATGGTATCTTTTTATTATATCAATGTATAGCAGATAGATAGTCAAAATTTTTAGTCTAATCTGGTTGTGAGTTGGGTACTTGGGTTTGTTGGAACCAACTGTTCACCAGCTTTAACATGGAAGTATCAATTTTTCCTCTTCGTAATAGTGGTAAGTGGTATGTCCTTGTTGGAATACATGGACCTTGCGGTGTAATCTCGGTGAATTGCTCAAATAATGAATTGCTCTGTCTGATTCGCTACCGCTGAATTGCAACTTTGCAAATCTTGTCCATATGTCCGTGAATTTAGCGAGAATCCACAGATGGATGCTTCCAATGGAAAAGACCTGTAATTCTCAAGGAGCTAGCATCACTTCCATAATTTGGCAAAACAAATGAAGCAAAGACATTAGTTCACCAGACTGGAGCTTCTTTGTGAACAGTAGTACATCAACCTTGTTATTTCTGCATCAAAATCTGTCAAAGCAGTTGCATCTCATGTTGTGTCAAGATTTAGCTTGCTTGTTTTAGATATATTCTTCCAAAACCAATATACCATCTATGGTTATACTAAGAATCTTATATGAATGATGGTTATTATGTAGTAGTGATGTTTTGATCATATAAACATATGGCACAATAGATCCAATACAAATTAAACCAACTTGCAACATTAATTACTGTTAGAAACAGTGGATAGAAACCATGCATTGGAGTCCTTGTTTCTAAATCTCCATTTAATACACCTTCTCTCCTCTAAGAAACCATCTAAGAAACTATGCATTGGAGATGCCCATAGAAGCAAGGCCCAACGTATGGACGTTTCACGAAACACAAAAACGTAAAACACATGCATAATACTAAATGATCCGGTCTCCGTTTCCGAGAAGTATTCACTGTACTAATCTCTTTATTTTTCTTATAAAAAATAGCTCTTATATAAAATAATTTATAAAAATAACCTCATGATCCACACATATTACACCTAGAGAACAGAAGCAAACTCCCACGATACCCTATGGCAGTGGGCAGTGGCGGTCAGAGTAGACCCGCAGGGGTGGGTGGGGGTCTAGTGGGTGGACGCAAGCACGCGAACACGTTGGAGCGCCCATGTGGGGTGGGCTGGCGCGAATGCGCAGGGAGTTCGTCGTGTGGTTGGCACACACGTGTGGTAGCAGGCGGGTTGGCTGGCGTGACGTGGCTGAGCGCGGGAGCTTGCTTGTGCGTTCAGGTGCCGTGGAAGCTTACTTCTACATGCAGTACGTGCGGGCTAGATGTTAGTTTTGCAAATCATTTTATATGAGGCTAATTTTGTTAAAAAAAGAAGAAGAGGAAGCTAGTACAGTAAATGCTTCCGTTTGCCAATACTAAAGACTTTTTACCAAACACTGTTACCTAGACAATGGTTTGTTTTTACTGAAAATGACCAAAATACTCTCAACAACTAATCCAGTTGGTCCTTGCCCACCAAATATGTGTTGTATGAGAGAAAGGGTGTAACACCCTAGTTTTCGCTTTCCGGAGAAAATCTAGTTTAAATTATTTAAATTCCAAAAATTTGGAGTTTCATTGGTGTTTATATTAACCTGGCATCCATTCCCCTCCAAAATCGGGATTTAATTTCCTCCTGGGCGAAAAATCGGATTTTCCGATCCAGCAGTGCAGAAAATTCACCCGAGTCCAAAAATGCTCCAAAAATCCCCAAACCACTTCTAAAATGTTCCAAATATTCCGAAATGATTTTAGGAATCATTCCCCGGATTTTTGGACCTCCGTTCCTATTTTATCTCGCGCGGCTTTTGTTTAATGCCTACGATCCGCGCCCGAATATTCAATTCCACAAAAATCATCCAAATTCAACCAAACCAATTTTATTGGGTCCCAAATATTCCAAAATGGTTCTAGGAATTTTTCCGGAATTTTTAGACCATTTTTCCTTATTTTTCTCTAGGGCGGATCATTCGCGTAAAAGAGAACCAACCGGAGCTTGCCACGTGGCGGGTACTGTAGCATGGAGTACTGTAGCGTCACGTTACTGTAGCTCCTTCTTCCTCATCACGCCATTTCAGTTACAGAGAGCTTCATTGCCTCCCATCAATGGCGCCTCCCCTTTGATTGCCCATAACTTCCTCATAATTGCTCCAAATCATGCAAGGCCGGATCCGTTGGAACCGTGACGACGAGACCTTTCCATCCCCGGTGGTCTCCCGCTCTAACTCGCACCGGAATGCGTGCAGTTCACCAAAACCCGAAAATCACATTATTGCCAATAACTCGGGCGTTACACCTCCAAACGCCGCACCACCACCTTCATCCTCTCCGTATAAGAGTCCCGGTTCCGGTAGTGTACTCCTTTTTCCCTCTACTCCACGCATTTGTCCGTGAGATCAAGAAAACCGAAGCCGTGTCACACTTTTTCGGTGTTCTTCGAGTTCATGCTTGTAGATTCTTCTCCGGTGAGTCATTCTTCATGCCACTTGGTTCCTTGGGACCGTGGATGAGTCTAGATTCTAACCCAAGCATCACTTTTAGGTTTGATCAAGAGTTGGCGACGAATTTCGAGGTTTTCTCGTTTCGGCCGAACCTCCGTTCTTCGTTGATTTCTCCGAATCCGGCGAGGTTTGGTTCAATTCCTTTCTCCTAGATGTCCCTAAGGATGTTATCTAGAGGTTCTATGCTTTTGTTTGGATCAATTATTTCAAATTTGGGCTAGAAATCAAGTTTTGGAAGAAGTGTGTTTTTTTCCTCTTGGGTGGCCTCTGTTTTGGTCATGTGGGGCTTGTGCTTGGGCTCATGGCGGCGGCGCCCGCCCGCGCCCGGCGACCGCCGCCCGCCCATGGCCGCCACCACTTGATCCTTGCGCCACGCGCCGGCCAGCGCCACCTGTGCATCTTGCCTCTCGCTGCCACGCGCTTGGCGCCGCCTCCGCCGAGCTCCCCGCGCCGCGCTGCCACCCCCTCGTGGCGCCCGCCCTCTAGCCCTCAAGCTCTCTCTCTCCCATGGCCATGGCTTCCATGGCAAGCCAAAGCTTGAAGATGACCCATGAGTATGACATGGTGGCCCCACTTGCCATAGAGTCCAAAGCCAGTCAAAGTCAAGTCTGCAGTCAACTGTTGACCCAGTCAACTGTTGACCCAGTCAACGAAGGAATATTCAGTCAACCGTTGACCCAGTCAACGAAGGGATATTCCGGGAATATTCCCGGTTTTCCAATTATTCGAAATTCAAACTTCGGAAGCTCATAACTTTCTCATTCGAACTCCGTTTGACTCCATTCAAATTGCTAAATTCATCTAAAATCAAGATCTACCTGCCAGTACTACTTTTGTAATTTTTTGGATTTTATTTATTTTCTTTTATTTATTTATTGCCTCGTTTTGCGCGTAGTCGACGATCCCGCCGAGTCCGCCGACCCCGCCGACGAGCTTCAAAGAGTTCAACCTTCTCGCTGTGACCGAGGCAAGTCTCCTTGAAGCATGTTGATCCTATTGTTTATAAATGTTTTCCACTGTTTTACAAATTGCATTGCTATTTATATTAAATGGATGATGTTAACGTTAGCTTATTAGTTATACCTATTGTTCCTACCTCCTTGACATTGTTATCCCTGACCCTTTGTCGCCCTAGTATAAGTACTCCACCAATATAAATGTTTCTGGAAAAACTGTTCTTTAGTTAAGGGGAAAGACTATTTGACAGACATTTTAGATGGATCAAATAGTATGGAATGTAAATTGGAGTTAGGCGATTATTAGTGATGATGTGGTAATAGTCGATGCAAAGTAACACTGGGAATGGTGGTAGTTTAAATATTGCTTGAGTTGGAGTGTGGTAGCGAGTCGCAGTATGATTAGTATGAACTGGGAAGTGTTGGAAGATGTATGATATGAAGAATAATGGTCGGTAAAGTTAAATAAATAATATTAAGGGTCATACTTGGGGATCACATAGAATAAGTGGGAAATCATATTTCGGTGGATTGACCCGCATACTATGAGATTTAGAGATGACAATGTGAAGGGTTACAACAAGTGGTATCGAGAATGATACTCGATGATTTAGACAGCTATATGATTAAATGTACTCGGTGGAGTAAATGGATAGTATTGAAGATCCTACTCGGTGGTGTAGTGGATGACTTTGGGGAATATGGTCTTGCGATAACCCATTATGTGGAATCATGAATAATATGAATTATGGGTGATTTATTTAGTAAACGTGGTATCATTGGTTATGGAAATGCTGTAGTCGATGAATTAATGAAGTCTTGGATTTATAGAATCTTTCTTGAAAGATGCTTGGGGTAAGATTATGAATTATTCATGGTGGATTAAAGTAGATGATTTAGAGGTGATAGTATGAATAATTAAATATATGGTGTTATGAAGTATTATTGGTGGATTGTATTCCTGATTATTAGAGATAATATTGTGAAGTAATATCGGTAGATTGTATTCTAGATGTTTAGAGGTGTGATTTTGTGAAGTATTCTCGGTGGATTAGTAGATGACCTTGTGAAATATTCTTAGTGGATGATAAGATTGATCGCCGTATGATTGGTGGATAAATCAATATTTCAAGTTAGAGTTCAAGGGAAAGACTTCCTATACAAATATGATTGTGGTTTAATATGATTTTGAGAGTTAGGATGTTACCAGGATATACTCAATACTTGATGGATACGATAGTGAATCGGATTGTTCATATGATTGTACCACTAGGGCAATTTAATGATTATTGGAAATTACAGAATTGATTATGAGGATTGTCATCAAACCCTGAGCTTTCTATTTTATAAAATAAACTATTGGTGGAATAGAATAGTTCGGTAGAAATGCTTAGACTCGCAAACGGTCAATATGCACCTATGGGTGGGAATTCCTTTTAACTCTTGAAAACTTGTGTAGGAAATTATTAGGCAAAAAGGTATTGCCGTTGGTTTGCAAAATAAAAATAAAAGGAAAAATGATTTTGACTTGGGCGGCATGGAATGTCGGGTGGGAGCGGATCAAGCCTTGGTCCTATTGTGCAAGTACCGCCCCAAGTCATATAAGGACCGACGCTTATGATTGCCATTTTAAGCATAACCGTACTACCACATGTCTATAATGGTACGACCTGGCCCACTAATTTGTAGAAGCCTAGTTTAGACTCACCCACTCGTTGTTTGTGTGAGAGCCGGAAGGAGGCATTGTTGTTGTGGTTGTTGTTTTGCTCACACCGCAGCGCAAGAGGGGCTTACAGATGGGTGGAAATAACCCTAACAGCGGTGAAACCTCAGCGGGTGGGTCTAGCTAGGTAGATACATTGTAACGGCCTTGTCATGATATCCCTACCGGCACACCCAAGGAAGTGTGCTAATAGCTTGGCATCAAGGGAATATCATGTCTTGTGGGTAAAGTTGTACACCTCTGCAGAGTTAAAACTATTCGAATAGCCGTGCCTACGGTCAAAGGCAAAGCGAAGAATGCTTTCATACTGGTAGACTTTGGTTTTTGGTTTCAAACTAAACAATGTTTCGTTTTGGGATCCGGGAGCGGTTAGAACTCTCGGGTGTGCTTCTGGCGGCTAAAGCCAGGTAGGTGGAAGGAACCTAATTTTGTGAACCATGGCGGACAGAGCCATGTGATTGGATTGAACCTTGATCTTGTTGAGATGTGGCAGATAGAGCCTGTATATTAGTGAGTGGTGGTTAGAACCTTCACTACAATATTACATAACTCAATTATTAAAGAGAATTGCTCAAATATGCTTTGTGAAAATTATTAACAAGTATGATTTGTTGAAACTTGGCTTTATGCAAAAGAACCATATTAAGCCATCTTTGGATAGCCTACATTGTGCATAATTTTCCAGACTTGCTGAGTACTTTATGTACTCACGTGCTACATTCTAATCCTTTCTCAGAAGTGAAAGAAGCTGTTCAAGATTTCCATCGACTAGGGTGCGTTCTCCACTCGATTGCCTGTGGGCATTTGGATGGGTCGCATTGGCGTTTTCGTCTTCCGCTGCAGTTGTTCGTGTTGTTCCGCCTGTTCAGGCCGTAATGGTAAACCTTGACCATAAGGTCTTTGCTTTTATTTGGTATTATTCTTACTTAGTTATTTGTATTCGTGATATGGTTGTTGATTCATCACTTTTGACTGTGTGTACTAGCTACTGATCTGGGACTAGTACATAAATACACAGAGGACTCCGGATAGTCGATCCGGGGGCCTACAAAGGGGAAAATTAAATAAGAACAAAATGGGAAATCATAGATCGGGAAGCGTGTAATAAAGTGTTTGTGAACAAATAAGATAGTCAGAAGTGATAAATATTCGTAAAGGAGGAGCGGTAATAAAATACACTACTTACTTTATCTCTTATCTATGTCATTTAGAGTAAGCAATAAATTTAGTTTTTACAATAGCTATCTTTAAAGATTGTCTCTAGATGCTATATAATAACTAGCTCTAAGCTTATATAATAACTAATCTATCTTATTTCCCACACGATACTAACTACTAAATAAGAGCCAATTCTCTTTTCTCTTATTTTCTCTCTCTCTCTTTCACTAGGACAAAACTGATGTATACATATTAGGAGTAAGTTAAGGTGGTCTTATTTTACATACTCTTAAATGCCTTGGTCATAAAAAAACAATCGTTGGTAAATATGCAGGGCTGTGAGAGATAAGGTTGTTATGCTGCTCCAGATAATGTCAAGAAGTTCAACCACATACGCCGAAGCCACGCGCTCAAGAAGAGTACTAGATATAGCCGCGCGCTACGTTGCACCGTACGAAATTTGGTCCGGAGTTTTTTTTGCCAAAACAACGGTATGGGGACCTTAACATAATTTTGATTTTCTCGGAGTGGTTTTTAAAAAAAGGCTGGGTAGGAGCCGTTTGCGAATTTGTGTAACCAACTAACCATGGATTTTTTTTGCAAAAAAACGGTGGAGGATCCATTCGTGAATCTATAAAACCATGGGTCCTTTTTTTGCAAATAACATGTGAAATGATCTAGATGTAATTTTGGTTTTTTCTACAGAACTATAGGGTTTTTTTTTACAAAATAACCGATGAAAAGACATAAATATAATCTAATTTTTTTGAAGGGTGTTTTCGCAGAAATGATGACGTGGCGCTCTGCTTGGGCTGGATAAGAATATTTCCACGTTAGGCTGCATATACGGACATGGATGCATACTGGTCAGCCGCGCTGCTGACGATCAATTGCAATACTGTAGAGACCTCACTGTTGTAAAACGAGTAGTTCACCCACGTCGAACACCGGCAATCAACGAGAACACAAGAACACAAGAACAAGAGACACAAGATATAGGGTGGAGCTCTCTCTTCTTTATTGATCAATGTGTGTAAATACAATGGGAAACACCCAGTATATATATAGCAGTCCCCTTAAGGAGAGTTCGGATTCGCCCACATATTAAGAGATAGACTCCTAACCGAATACGGTTAGAAGGTTATCTCATAACACTTCCCCTTGGGCAAATTCCGCGTAATTCATATGTCTCATTAAAAACTCCACTCAAAAACCCAGTGGGAAAAAAGAGATGGAGAAAAGAGTACATCACACTCGCTTTCTATGTTGCATTTATTGCCTCATTAAAAACCTTTATGTGAGAAACATCAGGAAAACTCACAAAGGAAAAAAGAGTACAACTTATGATCTTCAGGATCATGCAAAGGGATTATGGTTCAGGGGTTTACTTCCCCTGAACTATGCAAATCTCTAAGCCGCCTCATTCCAATGCCATTAACATACCTTGGAAGGGGAATTTGGCAAGGATTTTGTGAATAAATCTGCTAGATTTTCACACGACTTAATTTGCATTATTTTTATCTCACCATTCTTCTGGAGTTTGTGGGGATAAAAGAACTTAGGAGCAATATGCTTCGTGATATTGCTCTTTACATAACCCAATTGCATTTGTGCAACACAAGCATCAAGATCTTCATAGATAATAGTAGGGGAATTGACTGGTATTCATACCATATAACTTCCGACATGGTTGATTACCCGTCTTAGCCAAACATATTCCCGTGAGGCTTCCTTTATAATCTCTGAGTGACTGTACCACCACAGAGGAAAATAAAAATCCATTCTGGGATTTCCTCATGAATGCACAGGAACATTATTCCTTCAGGGATCATATTTCCTTTTCAGGAGGAATCTACTTAGTCGATTGTACCACATCCTTATCGACTGTTTTAATCCGTATTCAGTGACCCAAATACATATGCGGTCACTACAATCATCAACTGTACTGAAAAGTTTAAGCTTGCTGCCATCAATATTAAATTTCGGAACGTCATTCCACTCATTTCAGGAGAACAGATTTCATCGTAATCGATGATGGGTCTCTGCTAAAACCCTTGTGCTACAAGCCTCGCTTTATATCTCACCACCTGGATATTTTCATATCTCTTCAGGATGAAAAATCTATTTGATCCTACAAGGAATATTTCAGAAATGTTACATCAGAGACCAAGAACTTTCCTCTCATTAAGCGAGCGCTACCTCAATTGCTTTTTCAGGTGAACCTAGATGAGCGCTTCTGGCACTCTGCCATGGACTTTGGTTCTGGATCCAGATTTTAGCAATTTTTAGAGGCAAAATATGTCGACAATTGTAGTCTTTATTTTATACAATTCTCCTGCATCACTTCAGGGATATGTCTCATTAATTTCTTCTAGGTCCTCGTGATTTCCCATAACGATGGAGTCTGGGTGTTCCAACTTCCCAGCGTTGGATTGTGCGCACAAATATATGCCGGAATTATCATCTTCAAGATGGATCACTTCAGCGATGTTACCATCGGCTAGAGGGCTCACTTCAGGTGATTTCCTCAACATCGAGTTGAGCTTCTTCCACTATCATGGGTAGTGTTCTCATTTATTTGGTTCTCCTTTTCTGCGGACGTCTCCGCGGAATTGAGTCCCGTGCACCTGGAGGCCTCCCCCTCATTTTATCATGAGGGTTAAGAGTGGGTTCAATATCCTTCTAGGATATTTTCACTCTTTCAGGTGCATATACTGCAGGTATATGAGATCTTTCCACTACCTTATGATCAGTGAAGGCATTTGGCAGATTATTAGCTTATTTGTTGTAGATTTATTTCGAACTTCAAGTTCGGTCTCTTTAGTGCGTGGATCTAAGGACTCGGCATTCTTTAAATGTGGTACTTATCTTCCCCTAATGCCGAAATATGTCCTTAGTACAATCAGCGTACCGAACCATGTACAGACCCTCAACTTCTGGTGAGGTCCCATGGCGGTATGCTGTAGTGGAGAGATTGGCATGTATACAACATAACCGAATTTTCGCAGATGAGAAATACTTAATTCTTTTCCATGCACTATCTGCAACGGGGAAATTCCATTATATACAGTTGATTTGAGTTGAATTAATATTGCAGCAGTGCAACAACAAGGTAGCCCCAACAACTGGTGGGTAGCCTACTATTCTGCAAAGTGGTCAAGCAATTTTATTCCCTTAATAATGACTCTGCAGGGCCATTCTATTATGTGGACATGAGGTATTAAAAGCTCTACATTAATTCCCAAAACCATATAATGCTTTTGAGGTAAACTCGTTAGCATTGTCCATTTGAATGGACTTGATTCTTTCTTCTGGAAAGGAGGCTCACACAAATTGGGCAATTAATTTAGGTAGAAGCATGGTTCCAACAGGGGCCGAAAAGGTCCACAGATATCACTTCGAATTTACTTCAGAAAATTCAGTGATTCATCTACAGGTTAGATGATAAGAAATCTTTAGGTCTAAGGAAATCTTTATGCTATGGCCAACAGAATTAGTAATTGTTTTATCATAGTATTCAACTCAAGATTACCCAGTCGATCTACAAGATCTTTAAATATTTCTGGGTTTTTATTGCAATACCAACTTCATGTTGCATAGTATAACAATCAACAATTTATTGCACAAAATATTCTGGAAAACACTTTATTTAATTATCACTGATAATTGCTCAACAGAGCATAGACCAAATGTTCATACAGGAACATAATTATTCAAACTGATGAGGCTCTTAAGGAGGCTCAACTAATGGAAATGCGACATATAGCAAAAAGGATGTAGGGAGACTATTCTAGATCTCCATACAAGTCATGTTTCATCTTCTGGGAAACATTGGTATCTTCTGGAGCTCCATAAGCTCGGTCTTGAGGAGGTCATCCTCATCTATGGGCGAGTTACCATATCCGAGAAGGCTTTCCTTGAACTCGGTTGTAGGGTTAGTGACATTGTCTTCTTTCTTTACACCGTCTTGCTCAACATCTGGTAGAGCGGTGTAGTGTGCCTCAACCTTCTTTTCTTGATTCTTCTGGAATCTCCTAGTGAATTTCATGTAAAGTTCTGCCAAATGCTTTGGGGTGCGACAATTGCGTGACCAGTGGCCAACGCAACCACACCTAAAGCATGTTTGAGAGTCGGGTGCTTTATTGGTTGGACCTTGCTTCTGGAAGGTTCCTGTACCCTTTCCTTTACTTTTCCATTGGGATTTGCCTTTTCCCTTTTGATTTCTGTCATTTTTCCATTCATTCCCCTTGTACATTTGGCCCTTTCCGCGGCCATGGCTACTACTAACTCTTTGGCGGTAGCGTGTGTTTCATAACGCTTGACTTCCATTAGTATTTGCATGATGATTCTTCATCGAGTTCATCATGTTTTTACGCTTCTAGCGAACACTAATAAGCTCAGAGTACTTCTTGTAATTTGCATGACGGCACTGTTGTTGTAGTATCATCATGTTGGGGTGGAAAGTGCACAAGGTTTTGTCGATCTTCTCAGCTTCAGTAACTTTCTGGTTACAAAAGATCAATTTAGCGACAAGTTTGTGCATTGCGAATTATAAGCTGCCGCATTTGAAGTCCTGAAAGCGTAGGAGGGTCCATTCCGTTGTGCTTACGGCAACAAAACGGATCTTTGTTGGTTGTAGCGTTCCTTCAGTGGAATTCCACAATACCACTGGTCCTCCTCCATCAAATATTCGGCCTTCAGTCCGAATGAAGATGGTGCCTTAGGAAATGTAAAGCGGCGCATTTTGAGGGTTCAGCACATCGGATGCACCGGCTTCAGCCGAGCAATAGCAGCTCCAAATCCTCTAGCTGTTAGGTTGATTTTGGCATCCATTGCCCAGGTGAGGTAGTTGCTGCCATCCAGGGCAAGCACAACAAATTCCCTTTTTGCAATATCAGACATATCCTGTATGCAAGCAATACGAGATTTTACTACAGGTAAAATACTATATTGCATGCATCTTCATTTAAACAATAAAGTTTTGGTCTATATCTATTCAGTAGATAATTATCACAATTAATTTTCCCAGAATTTTCCTAGTATTTAGTAAATTTCAGCATTACTAAATAACAGAAAATAAATTCCAACATCAATTAAATGTGGCATAAGTCTAATTTCAACTCATGTAATTCTTGTTGGTTGGGAGCGAAAACGAGTAATGAATATCTCCGTCAATTTGACTCATGGCCAGGTCAACATGCCCCTAGGGCTCACATGAGGGAGGGAGCACTTCCCGTTTCCGGGCGCCAATTAAATAACCAAACCTCATGTGTGTTTTCCTAGACACCAATTGTCTCATATCTATTTATTCATTACCGAAATCAAATCCCAACCACACAGGTTCTCATAAACTGTTGTATGAGAAAATCTGGAATTTTCCTAGCATTTTTCAAAATTTCTGCTAATTTCCAAGCAATTTTCAGAATTACTTTACAATAGGAAAATTGAATTTTAGCAAATATCAACATGACATAATGCGAAGGAAAAATAAAACCAGATCCAAGGCATGAACAAGATATTCTCATAATTTACGAGCAAATTACGCTATTTTCTGTTAACACTTGAGCAATTTTCGGAATTACTTGAGTAACAGAAAATTAATTTACCAAATATTAAACATGGCAAAAAACTAGAAAATAAATCCAGGGCATGGAGCTTCCAATATGTCCTAAAAGAACTTTTTTTTTTTTTAGGGTGCTTATAACGTTCATTGATTTATTTACAAATCGATCTTCAGGATTGAGTTGTCTTGTTTTCTTTTTGGCAGCATGATGCTCAACCAAAAGGTTGCTTGCGTGCTGGTGGCATTAAACATAGTCTCATGCAATGGTGATTCCGATTGTAATATTAGAACAAGCAGTAAAACAAAGTTTACGCAATATGATCTGCAGGATCACAACTTGCGACGATGCACTTACTTTCTTGATGCTGGAAGTGTTGACTATCGCGTAGGATAGAGTCGCGTAGGACTTTTTCGGCAATCCGAGTGGATGCCGGCGTGGTGACGAGTTGATTGCAGATCGGATCGGGCGATCAATAGCCGGTAGTAGTCGTTCGTCGTCGTCGACGATCCTTCGCTTCTTGCGGTAGAGACTCATGCTGATAACGTGTTGTAAAACGAGTAGTTCACCCACGTCGAACACCGGCAATCAACGAGAACACAAGAACACAAGAACAAGAGACACAAGATATAGGGTGGAGCTCTCTCTTCTTTATTGATCAATGTGTGTAAATACAATGGGAAACACCCGGTATATATATAGCAGTCCCCTTAAGGAGAGTTCGGATTCGCCCACATATTAAGAGATAGACTCCTAACCGAATACGGTTAGAAGGTTATCTCATAACACTCACAATGTCACGCTAGCTTGAGCACGATGAGACCGGCGAGTGGCGACGGCGATGAAAGGGATTTTTTTTGGAAGAATCTATTGTTTTATTAATATGATAAAAATAAATACCTTAAAAAATCACAACAATAATACATGTGACTGCAGTGAGCCCAAATTTTCAAATCAAAATCTGAATCTTTTAAAGTTAAAATGAAAAAAATGATTTTTTATTGCAGTTTTGACAATGAAACCCACGACCTGCCTTCTCCAAGCAAAGAGCTGGGCGTTGGGCCAGGCTGGGCAGGCACGGCGGGCTTCGGGCCATGGCGAGCCGGGCCGGCCCAGCACGGAAAGGCCAACGGGCCAGGTTGGGCCGGCATAGGAGAGGTTTTATAGGGCCCGGTTCGGCCAGGAAGCACGGCGGGCCAGAGTCGGGCCGGGCTGGGCCGGTTTTGGCCCCACAACCAGCTACAAGCGTCAGAACCCGGCTTTTTATAATAAATAAGCAAAGCAAATGTTAGTAGTATGAGCAGTATAAATCAGTAGAATGGATCAATAGACAGTAAAACTGACAATAGGTATTTGGGGAGAATGGAAAATAAGTAGTATGAGAAGTACAAAAATAAGTACAAAGCAGTACAAATCAGTAGTATGAGCAGTACAAAATAACCTCCGTGCCAGACTGGCCCGAACCCGGCCCATGTAGTCGGGCCGGGCCGGACCGCCCGACGGGCCCCATTCCTACGCCGGGCCGGACCGCCCGACAGGCCCCATTCCTACGCCCGGCCTGGCCCAGTAGTTCGTGCCGGCCCGGCCCGGCCCAAATCCACTCAAGCCGCGCCCGTGCTTGGACCTTGCCGCACTGGCCGGGCCTTGGGCCGCCCGTGAAAAGCCCAGCCCATTGCCCAGGTCTATCCAAGCGTAGGGACATTACCACCAGGGCAAATGAACACATGTGCTCTGATATGGTAACGAGTTTTTTTTTATATTAGACAAAAATCAGCAAATATGATTTTTTGGTCGTCATGATATTTAAGAAAAGTTTACCGTACTAACCTTTCTGATTTTTTTTACAAAACTAGTCTGTGCGAAATTATTCTCAAAAATAGCCCCTTGATCTACACCTACCACGGATGAGGAGTGCGAAAGTAAGCTTCCACGGTGTTGTAGCAAGGAAACCAACTGCCGTGCTCGGTACAGTCTCTGCGCTCCCGCCCCGACATTTGCATGACGGATTCTTATTTCGAGCTAATAAACTGTGTATTCCAGATTGCTCGGTTCGATTATTGTTATTGCAGGAAGCTCATGCTGGTGGCCTCGTGGGTCACTTTGGTGCAAAAAGACCAAGAGCATACTGGCGGATCACTTCTTTTGGCTAAAGATGCGGTGTGATGTTGAGCGCTATGTGCTGAAATGTGTACATGACACAATGCTATGTCCCGTTTAAATCCACATGGTCTATATACTCCTTTACCTATTCCTAGTGTTTCGTCGGAGGATATTTCTATGGATTTTGTGTTAGGATTGCCACGCACTGAGAGAGGGAGGGATTCAATTTTTGTGGTAGTTGATCGATTTAGTAAAATGGCATATTTTATTCACTATCATAAGAGCGATGATGCTTTGCATGTTGCTGATTTATTTTTTAGGGAAATTATGTGTTTACATGGTGCCCCAAAGACTATTATTTCAGATCGCGATACAAAGTTCTTAAGCTACATTTGGAAGACTCTATGGGGGAATCTTGGTACGAAGCTACTTTTCTCTACTACATGTACCCCCAAACGGATGGGAAAACCGAGGTTGTGAACCGTACACTTTCTATGATGCTGCGAGCGGTTATCAAGCGCAATTTGAAGCTATGGGAAGAATGCATTCCGCATGTGAAGTTTGCTTATTATAACAGGGCGGTACACTCTACCACAAAATTCTACCCATTTGAGATTGTTTATGGATTTAAACCTACTGCCCCCATCGATCTTTTGCCTTTGCCCTTGTAGGAATAAGCAAACATGGATGCTAGTAAGCGTGCTGATTTTTTTTAAAATATTCATGAGACAGCAAAGGCAAATATAGAGGAGATGACAAGGAAGTACGTGCATCGAGCAAATAAAGGACGAAAGAAGATGGTGTTTGAACTAGGAGAGCTTGTTGGGTGCACCTACAAAAAGAATGTTTTTTGGAGTTATGCAAGAGCAAGTTGTAGCCTCGCGGTGATGGTCCTTTTAAAGTGCTAGAAAGAATCAATGATAACGTCTACAAGATTGAGCTACCAGGAGAATATGGCGTAAGTTTTACATTCAATGTCGCTAATTTATCCCCATTCTTTGGTGAGCTTAGTGAGTCGAGGACGACTCCTTTTCAAGAGGGAGAGGATGATTAGGACATCATAACAACATCAAAGGAAATATACCATGGTCCAATTACACACAGTCGTGTTAAACAAATCCAAAACAAGGTGGAAGCTAACTTGAGTCTAATTTCTGATTTTAACAACTTAGCGGTATTGTCTGTGTGTTCTTATTTTCTGTTACTTAGGTACATGGGAGAGGAACCAATGCATCAAGAAGGAACTAGCATGTCCCACATGTGGGCTGAAGCAAATGAGGAGGTGTGCTGCATGCGGAACGGAAGAAACACTGCCCATATTTTTCTCCCACTCAGGCACGAAGAAATGCATGTGCTGCTTGGCTGGTTCCACTTCTACATGAGCATGCAAAAGTCTAAATAAAGGAAGAGGAGGTTAGAAAGTGGGCTGCTCGACTAGAACCAATAGGCCAAATTCAAGTAGGAAAGATGGCCAAAAATTTTATTGCGTAATTTATTTTGTTGCTTGATTTCCTTTTGTTTCCATCTACTCCCTAGAATATATCATTTTTTAGACTAGATATGGATTACTGAGAACCAAAAGAGAGTTCTTGCTGCTATGTTCTTGTGATTCCATATGAATTGCACCTAGTCCATGCTACTACACCTTTGTGTGTAGTTTGTGTGGATTAGTTTTTGCAGTTAGTGGACTAGCGATTGTTTGGATAGTAGGCTACGGTTGGTTTGCTCATTGTTGGGTCACAATTTCACCAAGTTATCCAAGAATCCTACATCATGAGTATTGAAAACCCCGTGTATCGATTTTTTCACGAAGTTGGTGCATATCACTTCCACTCAGCATGAGTTAATAGCAAGTACTCATCGTCACGGTCGCTGGATCCCCTAATCCATTCCTTATGTGCCTTCAAGCAACCGATCACCTCCTCAATAGCTATCGCCTTAAGGTCACCAAACTGCTCAATGGTGAAGACGATTTGCAAGAACTTTCCAGGGGCTGCACGAAGGAATTTTCTTACCACATAACTCTCCTCCATCTTGTTGCCAAACCCTTTGATTTTGTTGATGATTGTTGTCAATTGTATGACAAAATTGTCGATGACTCCACCATGCGCAGCCCCTCGAACTCAACTTTAAGGGTTTGTACTTTTGCCTCCTTCACATGATCGGTGCCAAGATGTGTCGTCTTCAATGCCTCCCATGCATCTTTGGCCATCTCCTTTTCGGCTAGTAGGTAGAGCGTTTCCTCCGAGATGTCTCCATAGATGGCCGCCAAGGTGTAAGGATGAAGATGGCGACGAGAGAGGGGGGGTGAATAGACGGTTTTAAAAATTGTTTGCTCTAGTGATCGCTTAAGTCAAAATGTAAATAATATGCAGAAGCATAAATCTAAGGTTTTGACAATTCAAGTCTAAATCTTCTAGGCTCACTATGTGTACCAACAATCTAAGTCTAAATTTAAGGTTTGCAATCCTAAATAGACAATTAAGCAAATTTAATTCTATGAATGTAAATTGCAATAATGTAAATGAGCACAAGAAACCGAACCAAAAATTGACGCCCAACCTTTTTACCATGGTATTCGGAGACTTGCTGGTCTTCCCTAATCCACGATGAGGTAAGCCCAAATGAATTGGACTGGCTCCACGAATTAAGCCCACACATCAAATCCACTAGTGGTAACTCTTTCCCCCTTCGGGTAGGCGAGCTCCGACATTCACAATTTGCCGGCTCTTCTCACAACCTTCTTGAGAAGATCACCGCGCACGATACCTCTCATGCCGTCTAGGTATTGACAAACACCAAAAGTAACAATCCAAGCTTCTCGCTTGAACCCCACCAAGTGCAACACATGCACAAGGATCCTCTCCAAGTGCAACACATGTAAAAGGATATCTCAATCCACTTCTAAATGCAACCCATACAAATAAAATCGCTTTCCTTGCTCACAAATTGTAACATAGGCATATTTGTGAGGAGGTGCTCACTCTAGCTTGAGAAAAAAAAAACAGTAGTTATCCAGAGCAACAAGAGCATCAACCCCAAATGCCAGTCGAAGGCTCTCTTTTATAATCTCACAAAGAAAACTAGCTATTTAAGGGCAAATCTAGAAAAAAATAGCACAATTCAGTACTACCGCCCATGTAGGCCCTACGTGGGCGGTAGTACTGGTCTCCAAGCCTATGATTAAAAAATTATCCATTGCGCAAAAAACCTAGTATACCGCCTATGTAGGAGTAGTACTACCGCCCGAGCAGTAGTACCAGCCTCGTCTTGTGGTACTACCTGCCAGCGAAAAACACCAATCAACCCTTCTTTGGAAAATAACTACCATCCCTAAGGGGCGGTAGTACCGGCCGAGCGGTAGAGGGCGGTAGTGCCAACTTTTCTAGATAAAATTAGGTTTCACATATAAATCTTTACTTTTCAAATCGAGAACCACTTTTTAAGTCATGTGGTGATTAACACATGATCACACAAATTTGCAAAACACATTTGCAAATTTTTATCACATGCTTTAAGAACAAATGCATGAACACTAATATTTTGTAAAATACATTTGCAAATATAAATCATGCAAACAAGAACACTTAAGAATCAACAAGATCAATTCTCGAGCCAAGTGATGATCAACACATGATCACAACAATTTGTAAAACACATTTGGAAATTCTAGTTACTTGCAACGTAAGAATTGCATAAATATCAACTTGTTTGCAAAACACATTTGCAAATAACAAATTCATGCAAATCAAAGCACAAAGAACATGCATGAACTCAATTATAGCCTTATGATGATCAACACATGATCTCTATCAATTCGTAAAACACATTTGCAAATTCTATTCACATGCTAAGAAGAGTTCTTACAAGAACTTCAACATTTTTGCAAAACATACCTGCAAATACTATTATGCAACAAAGAACAATCAAGATCACATCTTTAAGCCTTGTGATAATCAACACATGATCTTTAGATGTTTACAAAACAATTTGCAGACTCTACTCATATGCTCAAAGATAGATGATCTTGAGCTCAAATTACAAAACACATTTCCAAATACAATTATGCAACAAGAACAATCAGGATCACATCTTTGAGCCTTATGATGATCCACATATGATCTTTAGATGTTTGCAAAACATATTTGCATAATCTACTCATATGTTACAAAGATAGATGATCTTGAGCTCAAATTATAAAATACATTTGCAAATGCCATTATGCAACAAAGAATAATCAAGATCACATCTTTGAGCTTTGTAATGCTAAACACATGATCTTTAGACGTTTGCAAAACACATTTGCAGACTCTATTCATATGCTCCAAAGATAGATGATCTCGAGCTCAAATTGCAAAACATATTTGCAAATTCAACATCAAGCATGAGTTGTAGCTATTTGCAAAACAGATTCACAAGTATTTAGTTCCATGCAAAGAGTCGAATCAATAAGATAGCAAGCATGAGCTACAATTATTTACAAAATACATTCCCAAATAATTGCCCATACAAAAACCAAATTAGAAATGAACTAGAGTAAATAGTATTGAGTTTATCAATACATGATGAGACTTAAGCTAAAAGACCCGACCGACAATCTAACTAGCAACCCGCCAAACATTGAGATCGGCATCGAGTGCGACACCGCGCATGTCGGTGTCTCCAGCGAGCTAAGGGAGATCGTGCTTGACAAGTTGATCGGTGTCGGAGCAAACTGGGCAGACTATAAAGACTTCATCAAGTTCCACGAGAAGCACGCGCTGGACTAGGGGGAACATGAGGCAGCACTGGCCCGGTGACGGTGCTTCATGATAGGCAAGGTCCGAGATGGTGTCAAGCGAAACCTCGCCGCCGGCAAGGAGGGCCAATTCCGAAGCAGTCATGCCCGGGAGATAATTGGAGAGCAACAAAATACGATGACGACCATTTCATGTTGTTCACCTCCCGTGCGGTTGCGAGATGCCTGGTCGAGTTGTCGGGATCGAGAACGCATCGAAGCGGTTGGAGGAGCTGACCGCGGTGGTGTGGATGGAAATGCTCTGGTACCTTGCACCGTGGTGCGGGGCGGAGTTCCATGCGAGGCACCTGAGCATCGGTGGAGAGTTGGCCACTGATGTCAAGATTCTAATGAAGTAATGATCAATCTAGGCCTTGCTTGGGAACTCCGGCCATCCTGGTGACTGTGGTGAGAGCCATGGCAAATTTGAAACTCTTAACCATAATCCCAACTGCAACTTAAACCTATATCACTATAAAAGATAAATTGGTTATGTCACTTTGAATACTTCATTAAAATAAACCTATATCACTATAAAATATATTTTAATGAAGTATTCAAAGTGACATAACCAATTTATCTTTTATAGTGATATAGGTTTAAGTTGCAGTTGGGATTATGGTTAAGAGTTTCAAATTTGCGACTCCTTCCCAGTGGTATGTCCCCTTTGAGGGCTTGTTTGGGAGTCCAAATTCCCATCGGGATCCCTACCAATTCCCTTGGATGGAAACCCACGTGAAGATAATTCCCAGGCTTGCTAGAAGGTGCATTTGGAAACCCACATGATAGGGATTTTTAGACCCGATCCTCACTGTTTCTACAGGAAAAAAATCGTTGTCTCTACACATCAGAAAAAATTTCCCTGTCGCATCTCGTTGCTTCGTCTTGCGTTCGCGGCTGCCTCCACCACCATTCGCTCACTCATGACCTCCTCCGTGTCGCTTGCTCGCTCGTGACCTCCTCCGCCGCATGCTTCCTCCTCCACTCCTCCTAATCTGGTAATGGCGTCTCATCGGTGAAGTTAGCCCCCTTTTCGTCCTCCTCCTCCTCCTCCTCCTTCCACTAGGGCACCCAAACCCTAGCAGGCGCGCATCAAATGGTCATCCTTTGCCCTCCCGATTCCATCCCCTCTAGTTGTCACAGCCCCTTTCTCCTTCACCATGACTCCGGTGGCCATCAGCAAGCATTACCTTCATATCTAGGTTCCTCTCCGTCCTCAGCCCCTTTTCCCTCAGATACTTGTTCTCTTGATCTCCCTTTTTCTCTTTTGCTACCCTATGTCAGCAGTAGTACTACCATATTATTCTTTACCATGGGACATTTACTTGTTTATGCAATATTTATTGTGCAAGTATGTTTTTTTTTAATTATTGCACTTGTTATTCATCTTTCAATTTACTAAGAAACGAAAAGGAAAAGAAAGAAAGAGAGCTGCAAACTTTATAAATGAACTTATTTCTACATGGCTCATCTAAGAGCTGCAAGACCTTCACAGAGAGTTTGTCTACTCCTGTTCTCCTGGAGCCAAGCTTGCCAAGGAGGCTAGGATATTAGACTATAGGGATGTTATTGAATGTTGAACTGAGAAACATTGGCAAATTATGCTCCTAGTTGAAGTAACCACATCGCAAGTAAACAGCATATGGTTTCTTTTTGTCTCATCTTGATTACAGAAGTAACACTGCTTGCTTCCATCCTAGGGTATATGTAGTTGTGATGTAAAAAAAAGAATTCTGCAACTCTGATGCATCACTTGAACCACGAAAATACCAAACTGGTGAGTATATGTAGTTGTGACTGTTGTGAAATGAGATCGTTCACCCATGCCAATCGACGGCACGCCAATGCAATCACCTGAGTAGAGATAAACACGCAAGTAGAAAGACATGCAATATGAGGGAAAAATCTCTCTCTTTTTTAGATTCATCTCTCTGTACAAGGCAATGCCCCTATATATATAGTGGAGGTCCCCTGGAGATTAATTCGGATTCGCCCACCAATGCATAGAGTCCTTCCATACAGGGACACGGACTCTAACCATATCATAACACTCCTCCTTGGGCGAATACCGCGTAATGCACATGTCTCATTAAAAACTCTCCCAAAAACCCAGTGGGAAAAAAGGGATGGAGAAAAGAGCATTGCACTCGCACTCCGTGTTACACTAGTTGCCTCATTAAAAACCTTGATGTGAGAAACTTCAAAAAACTCACTTAAGGGAAAAAGAGCACAACTTATAATCTTCAAGATATAAACTATGATCTTCAGGATCGAACAAAAGGGATTAGGTTCCGGATTTACTCCCCTGAACTCTGCAAATCTCTAAGTCGCCTCCTTCCAATGCCATTGACGTACCTTTGGAAGGTAGACTTTGGCAAAGATTTTGTGAATAAATCTGCTAGATTTTCACATGACTTAGTTTGCATTATTTTTACCTCACCATTCTTTTGGAGTTCGTGAGGATAGAATAACTTAGGGGCAATATGCTTCGTGATATTGCTCTTTACATGACCCATTTGCATTTGTGCAAAACAAGCAGCATTATCTTCATAGATAATAGTAGGGGTATCGACGGTATTCATACCACATGACTTCTGGACGTGGCTAATTACACGTCTTAGCCAAACGCATTCCTGTGAGGCTTCATACAAAGATATAATAGTAGAAGTGGCTACCAACGTTTGTTTGAAAGACCGCCAAGAAATGGTTGTACCACCGCAGAGAAATATAAAACCAGTCTGAGATTTGGCACTGTGAGGATCAGACAGATAGCCAGCATCCGTATATCCAACCATAGTTAAGTCTTGGTTCTTTCGGTAAAATAAACCAAGATCTTGAGAACCCTGGAGGTATCTGAGTAAAGTCTTAATACCAGTCCAATGTCTTCTGGTTGGAGCTGCACTGTGCATTGCTAGTAAATTTACTTCGAATGCAATATCAGGCCTTGTGCAATTCGCAAGATACATAAGTCCACCGATATCACTCAGATATGGGACTTTAGGTCCTAAGACTTCCTCATCTTCCATCCTTGATCTAAATGGGTCTTTGTCCGCTTCAAGGGATCTTACTATCATGGGGGTTTTCAAAGGATGAGATTTATCCATGTTAAATCTTTCCAATATCTTCTTGGTATAGACAGATTGGTGTACTAAAATTCCTTCTGGGAAATGCTTAAGCTGCAGGCCGAAACAAAACTTGGTTTTACCCAAAATCCTTCATCTCAAACTCCGTCGTGAGGTAAGCACTTGCTCCTTTATTTCCTCTGTGGCTCCGATGATATTCAGATCGTCGACATATACTGAGATGATACAAAATCCATTCTGGGATTTCTTTATGAACACACAGGGACAATCATCATTATTTGAATATCCCTTCTTCAAGAGGAATTCACTAAGTCGGTTGTACCACATCCTTCCCGACTGTTTTAATCCGTATAGCGATCTTTGCAGTTTAACGCTATACATGTTGCGATTATTGGGATCCGGGACTTTGACTCCTTTAGGGACTTTCATATAAATGTCCGTATCCAGTGACCCATATAAATATGCGGTCACTACATCCATCAACTGCATGGTTAAATTTAAGCTAGCTACCATTGATATTAAATATCGGAACATTATTCCACTCATCACTGGAGAATATGTTTCATCGTAATCGATACCGGGTCTCTGCATGAACCCTTGTGCTACAAGCCTCGCTTTATATCTCACCACCTGGTTATTTTCGTTTCTCTTTTGGACGAAAACCCATTTTGCTCCTACAGGGAACACTTTAGGAGACGTTCAGTCAACGGGACCAAAAACTTTCCTTTTATTAAGCGCACACAATTCTGCTTCAATTGCTTCTTTCTATTTGAACCAATTTGAGCGCTTCTGGCACTCTGCCATGGACTTTGGTTCTGGATCCAGTTCAAGATTTATAGCAATTTTAGAGGCAAAATATATGTCGACAATTGTAGTCTTTCTCTTATATAATTCTCCTGAATCCACATAATTGGTAGATATTTCTTCATTTATTTCTTCCATCTCCTCGTGATTTCCCATAACAATGGAGTATGGGTGTTCCGGTCTCCCAGCGTTAGATTGTGCGCGCAAATGTATGCTGGGATTCTCATCTTCAGGATATGTCACTTCAGGGACATCTTCATCTTCAGGATGGCTCTCTTCAGGGATTTTCTCAACATCAGGTTAAGCTTCTTCTGCTGTCATGGGTAGTGATCTCATTTGTTCGATCCTCTGTTTCTGCGGACGTCTCCACGGAATTGAGTCCCGTGCACCTGGAGGCCTCCCCCTCTTTTTGTCATGAGGGGCAAGAGTGGTTTGAATATTCTTCTGAGGTATTTCCACTCTTTCAGGTGCATTTACTGCGGGTATATGAGATTTTGTCACTCCCTTATGATCAGTGAAGGCATCTGGCAGATTATTAGCTATTTGTTGCAGATTTATTATTCTACGAACTTGAAGTTCAGTTTCTTTAGTGTGTGGATCTAAGAACTGAAAGCCAGTGATATTCCAATCAATTTCCCGGCATTCTTTTATGTGGCACTTATCTCCCCCTAATGCCGGAAAATTGTCCTCATTAAAAATACAATCAGCGTACCGGGCCGTAAACAGATCCCCTGTCTTAGGCTCAAGGTACTTAATTATCGACGGAGATTCATAACCTACATAGATCCCCAACTTCCGGTGAGGGCCCATGGTGGTACGCTGTGGTGGAGAGATTGGCACATATACAACACATCCAAATTTTCGCAGATGGGAAATACTTGGTTCTTTTCCACGCACTATCTGCAAAGGGAAAATTTCATGATATGTAGTTGGCCTGAGTTGAATTAATGCAGCAGCGTGTAAGACTGCATGGCCCCAACAACTGGTAGGTAGCCTATAGTTCTGCAGTAGTGGCCTAGCAATGAGTTTTATTCTTTTAATTAATGACTCTGCAAGGCCATTCTGAGTGTGGACATGAGGTACAGAGTGCTCTACATTAATGCTCAGAGCCATACAATAATCATTAAATGCTTTTGAGGTAAACTCACTAGCATTATCCAATCGAATAGTCTTGATCCTTTCTTCTGGAAAGGAGGCTCGTAATTTAATAATTTGGGCAATTAATTTAGCAAAAGCATGGTTCCTAGTAGATAAGAGACATACATGGGACCATCTAGTAGAGGCATCTATTAGTACCATAAAATATCTAAAGGGGGCCCGACAGGGGCTGAATAGGTCCACAAATATCGCCCTGAATTCTCTTCAGGAAATTCAAAGGTTCATCTCTAATCTTCAAATAAGAGGGTCTCACTATAAGTTTCCCTTTGGCACAAGCAGGGCACATAAAATCTTCAGGTTTAGGAAAGTTTGTAGTTTTTATGCTATGGCCTGCATAATTGTTAATTATTCTTCTCATCATATTCTACCTAGGATTGCCCAGTCTATCATGCCAAATTTTAAATATTTCTGGACTTTTAAGGATGGTTTGCATTGCAACATAAACTTCAGGTTTTATATATGTGTAATATAACCCAGAGGAGAAGGAGGGAAGTTTTTCAACCACATGTTTATTGTACCCATTTGACTTATTCATAAGAAGGTATTCAGTACCATCCTTACTGTCAGTTTCCATATGGAAACCGTTAAGATGATTGTCTTTAAAACTTAACAGATTGCGACTGGACTCAGGGTATAATAGGGCATTCTCAATTACTATACGAGTGCCCATAGGGAGAACTATAATGGCTCTTCCAGTGCCAACAATGAGTGTGTCGCTTCCGGCGATGGTCATAATATTTTCAATTTTCTTGGTCAACGTTTGAAAATATTTCGTCTCCCTAAGAATAGTATTCATGGTGCAACTGTCTACAAGACATATTTCCTCCTCCGCTATTGGATTATACGATTGTTCTATATTAAAGGAATAAATTTTAATTAATTAAATTATTGCAACAGGAACAAATTGAAAGGTATAGAACAAGCATAACAAAAATTGAGCAAATATTCTGGAAAACACTTTATTTAATTATTACTGATAATTGCTCAACATGAGCATAGACTAGATGTTCATGCAGGAACATAAATATTCAAACTGATAATATGAGGCTCTTAAGGAGACTCAACTAATGGAAATGCGACATAAAGCAAAAAGGGGATACGAGGAAACTATTGAAAATCTCTATATAAGTCATGTTCCTCCTCTTGGGGAACATCAGTATTCTTCTGGAATTCCATAAGTTCAGTGCCAAGAAGGTCATCTTCCTCGATGGGCGAGTAACCATATCCGAGAAGGCTTTCTTTGAACTCGACCGTAGGGTCGGTGATGTTGTCGTCCTTCTTCCCACCTTTTTTTCAATGAAGTGTGCCTCAACCTTTTTTTCTTGATTCTTCTGGAATCTCTCAGTGGATTTCACGTAAAGTTCCACCAGGTGCTTTGGGGTGCGACATGTACGTGACCAATGGCCAACGCACCCACACCTAAAGCACGACTGAGGAGGGTTAGGTGCCTTATTGGCTGGACCTTGCTTCTGGAAGGTTCCAGTACCTTTTCCTTTACCTTTCCATTGGGATTTGCCCTTTCCGTTTTGGTTTCTGCTATTCTTCCATTTATTCCCCTTATGTATTTGACCTTTTTCGCGACCATGGCTACTACTAGCCTGTTGAGCGGTAGCATGTGCTTCGGGCAATGCTTGATTTCCATTAGCATTTGCATGATTATTCTTCAACAGGAGTTCATCATGTTTTTCTGCTTCTAGCAGAACACTAATAAGCTCGGAGTACTTCTTGTACTTTGCATGACGGTATTGTTGCTGTAGTATCATCATGTTGGGGTGGAAGGTGCACAAAGTTTTGTCGATCATCTCAGCATCATTAACTTTCTGGTTACAAAATGTTAATCTAGCGATGAGTTTGTGCTTTGCAGAATTATATGCTGCCACAGATTTGAAATCCTGAAAGCGTAGGAGGGTCCATTCGTGTTGTGCTTCTGGCAATAACACAGATCTTTGCTGGTTATAGCGTTCCTTCAGGGAATTCCATAATACCAGTGGGTCTTCCTCCATCAAGTATTCGGCCTTCAGGTCCGGATGAAGATGGTGCCTCAGGAAATGTAAAGTAGCGCATTTTGCAGGTTCGGGCACAGCAGGTGCACCAGCTTCAGGCTGGGCAATAGCAGCTCTAAGTGCTCTAGCTGTTAGGTTGATTTTGGCATCCATTGCCCAAGTGAGATAATTGTTGCCATTCAGGGCAAGCACAACAAATTCCCTTTTTGCGATGTCAGACATATCCTATATGCAAGCAATACGAAATTTTACTGCTGGTAAAAATATTATATTGCATGCATCTTCAGTAAAGTTTTGGTCTATATCTATTCAGTAGATAATTATTACAATTCTCCCAGAATTTTCCTAGCATTTAGCAATTTTCTGTTAATTATTCAGCAATTTTTCAGCATTACTTAATAACAAAAAATAAATTCCAACATCAATTAAATGCGGCATAATGCTAATTACATCTTATGTAACTCTTGTTGGCTGAGCGTGAAAATAAGGTAATGAATGTCTCCGTCAACTCGACTCATGGCCAGGTTGAGAGGAGCCGCCCAGACCGTCCTCGGGTTATTTGAAGACTCGGCCGACCCCGTCGGGTTGGAGGCTAACAACGGACCGCCAAGGGCGCTCGCAGCGTTAGCACCCAAGCCTAATCGAGACGACAGTGAGGCTCTTCGAATAATTCGACAACAATCCCGGTATTCCCCCGGCATGCGACCCGAAACACGCCCAGGATCCCGCATACCGGTTTACAACTTGTATCACGTCAATTTGCATAAAGGGGGCAACGAACTCGAAGACCCCACAACCAGACACACGCGGAAGCAAAACCAAACAAACAAACCAACCAACCCCGGCACAAAGACAAAACCCCACGATCACAACCCACAACAACAACAAGGCACGAAGGCCGGCGAAGACAAGAGACAGAACAAAAGGATAAAGTGGGCAAGCCATACAACTGAGGTCAACTGCAAAAGAAATCAAGTATTCCATACAACAAAACATCGTTTAAACTAACTATACAACAAAAGAGTACACATCTATTAGACTAGACCCAAAAGTGAGACATCTCCGGAAGTGTTCTGCCTCTGAACACTCCCGGACGAAAGCGACGACGTAGAAGGCCTCTACTCGGTGCCCCGCCCGGTCACCGATAGGAAGTAGGGGCAGAACTCACACTCCACTGGGTCCTCACCTGCAAAACCACAAAAGCAGAAGCCTGAGTAAGGAAGGTACTCACAAGTCTTACCCGTGGTCCATATACGACCGACTCAAAAGGAGTATGCATTTGGATATAGCAAGGAAATAAGCTGAAGGTAAAAGTGCGGAAAGCTTAACTTTGTTGCTCAATTAATTCCTCTACTCAGTTTCACAGTTTTATAGCGTTCTTGGACAAGCGCTTATCGCTAAGGTTAACTTTGGAATTTAACATTTCGATACAACAAGTAGCACTGGGAACAAGTATCCTCGTCAGTATCCTTGTCCGCACCAGCTAACCTCAAGTTCAAGTCATTACTACGTTGAATGTGCGATGACCAAGCGTGCTCATATCCGAGAGCGCTGCAATTCGAATCGCTTATTCACCCTGTAGGGGATCATTAATCGCACGACACGTGCCACAAGGAACCTCGTGTCAACCATCCTCCCATCCATACCAATTCGTTGGGGACATCTTCATGCGGTCCGACCACCTAGCACCCCCTCGAGTGGCCCAAGCCCGGCTTAGCCCTCGAGAGTCGGCCTAAGCCTCGCCCTCAACCACGTCCAACCACATGAGGTGCATGCCCCATCGAACGGCATGCGATGAAAGAATAGCTTTACCATCCCATACCGGCATGCGACTAACAAAGTGTTCTCGATCAAAGGGCAAACAACGGATCGGTCCTCAACTGACACAGGCGAGACTACCGCGCTTGGGTCTCCACCCCCAAGTACCAAACTCTCTCGCCTGGTCTCATTTCATTTTTCCATTTCTACTCACCATCATTACCACAGCAACCCTAGTATTGTGACATGGAACAATCGCAAGCGGTGGAACCATCCACCACTTGGCCCGTACCTGACATCTAAGCAAGACTAAGCATGGACACATTATATTACCCTTATACTAGCTCCAAGGAAGGCGTTTATCAAGTACAAAGGAGTGTACGTGCAACAATTAGGATCTAGTACCATTCCCACAATTAAACTCCTAATGCATACTTAACATCCAATAAGCAGTTCATTCTCAAAAATAGGATTACAAATAGGGTTGAATATGCTTAGGTGCTTGCCTTGTACTTCTGCTGGTGTATCGACGGCGAGTTGCTCGTCGGCAATCCCCTCAACCACGGTCACGTCAGTCACCGCGGCCTCGTTCTCTACACGAACATAATGCATGTATGAGATGCATGCAATGCAAATAAAATAGATTACAATGAAACTTCCCCACCGAACAGACCAGGTCAACCCGGACAGTCCGGGTATTCAATCCGGATAGTCCGGATGACTCGAACAGTCCGGACCATTTGTCCGGACACTCCGGACATGGCGCAACTAGCCCAACTAACACGATGGATCGAAGTGCCGTCAAGCTCTACGACCCCGCGAGAACCCGATCTACCACTTTCCTACACATGGCTAAGCCGGAAAAGCTCCAATGCTAGCTCAAACCATGACGAACAGCTCGTTCCCAAAGGACCCAACCAAAACCCAATCCAATCCTAGGGATGACATTATCTACCCCCGATCTCTCACCCTAACCACCTACATTGCTTAAACCACCCCAAATCCAACCACCCACCAAAAACCCTAACACTCCCAAAGTTTACCCCCAACCCCAAATCTACGCACCAAGCCCCAAATCTACTCCCATGGATGCCCTAGAACCAAGAAACAACTCCAAGAAGAGGTCTCACCTTCAAGGAGGATGAAGAGGAGGAAGGAGAAGCCGGGTTGAGGAAGGGAAACGCCGGCTTGGGGAGGAACTTGAGGTCATCGGGGTGAGGAAGTCGCCGGGGAGGAGCCACGGGAGGTCACCGGAGTGGGGAGCTCACCGAAGACAAGGTTTGGGTAGAAGAGATGCACGGGAGAGGTGGAGAGCAAGAGGTAGGGGATGAAATGAGTGGGGGAACAAGAGAAACCAAACTTTATACAAAACCCCCGATAAGTCCGGATACTCCGGATAATTTAACCCGGAGACTCCGGGTTGGGGTCTTCGGTAGCGCTAACTCGGACACTCCGGACAATTAGTCCGGATACTCCGAGTTGAGGTGTTCGGGCGAGCTAATCCGGATACTCCTGACATTTTATCCGGATATTCCAGGTTATATTCGGACATTCTAGAGGTTTAATCCGGATACTCTGGATGTCCCAGAATCTTTTGAAAGTGGGGCCTTGACACAGGTCAACCCGCCCCGAGGGCTCACATGAGGGAGGGAGCACTTCCTGTTTTCGGGTGCCAATTAGAGAACCAAGCCTCATGTGTGTTTTCCTAGACACCAATTGTCTTGTATCTGTTCCTTCATTACTGAAATCAAATCCCAACCACTCAAGTCCTCATAATTTTCTAGCAAATTTTGCAATTTTTCGTTAAAATTTAAGCAATTTTCAGAATTACTTGAGTAAAAGAAAAATTAATTTAGCACATGCTAAACATGGCCAAAAGCTAGAAGGTAAAACCCAGGATATGGAGCTTCCCATATGTCCTAAATAATTTTTCAAAATTTCCCAGAAGTCCACAAATCTAGAAATTAATTTTCTAGTTTTAATATCAATTTTCTAAGAAATCAGGAAGGCACAAAAGTAATTTTCATCATTTTTTTCACGACCTGGGCCGACCCATTTTGGCCTAAGGGCCCAAATGGCCTCTTCAACACCCGACGGCTAGGGTTGGGAAAACCCTAGCCGCCATTAGTCCTGCGGCTGGCTTTGGAGCGTGTCGTTGCTCCGCTTGCTCCGGTGACGCTGCTGCCGCCTCGCGCGCTACCTGCGCCGCCGCCCCGCATGCTACATGCATCGCCACCCTCCCCCGTGTCTTCTCGAGACCGTCGCCGCCGACCAATGCGCTCCCGGTCGTTGACCCGTGTGTTCCATGCGCCGACGGGCACATGGCGGTAGCCACTCTCCGGGCGGCGGTGAGTAGGCGGCTCCGGGCGCGGTCGATGTAACACCCCAAAATTTTGCTTTTCTTAAATTCATGTGTGATTTGGCACTTTGGCGAATTTTTGGAATTTTCTGGAATTTATTTGGATTTATTTGGAATTTATTTGAATTTATTCCATTTTGAAATAATTAAAGAATCTCATTTTGCAAATAAAATTTTGTTGGAAATATTTTATTT
This sequence comes from Rhipidocladum racemiflorum, assembly GCA_036346355.1. Classification (NCBI taxonomy): domain Eukaryota; kingdom Viridiplantae; phylum Streptophyta; class Magnoliopsida; order Poales; family Poaceae; genus Rhipidocladum; species Rhipidocladum racemiflorum. Next base: position 55,648,919 of record CM070581.1, on the reverse strand, counting down.
GAGTCCCAAATACCCTAAGATATTTTCCAGAATTTTTCTGGAATTTTTCTGAGTCTTTTGCTATTTTTAATGAATTAAATGAATTACTGGGAATTATTTAAAATATTAAATCGCTGGAAATTCAACTCGGGTCAAGTACTGTTCATCCGACCGAGTCGGAACCCGAGTCGGACTCGAGTCCGACCCGAGCCACGTGACTCGACCAAACCCACTCCAAAACCTAATCAATCCCAACCGATGGATCAAGATCCAACGGTTGAGATCACCGTCTGCGGTTCGAGCCGGATCCGGCCCGGATCCGATCGCGCCCGTGCGATCGGGGCCGTTGATCGCGCCACGTGGACGGTTCTCGTGCCGTCTTCCCAGCCGAGTCCGAGCCGGACTCGCCGTGAGAAAGCCGCCCGTGGCCAAACTAGGGTTCCGCCGAGCACGCCTCCGGCTATTTAATGCCGGATCGCACCGAGGATCGCCATCCCACGCCGGTCCCAAAACCCTAGCTCGCGCCGCTAGGATCCCCACTGTCTCGCCACTATTGCTCGCCGGAGTCAAGAACAGCCGCCGTGTGTTCTTCGGGCTCCGCCGCAACCAACCGCTCGTCGAAACCGAAGACGGATTTGGACTCCCGAGGCGGGGCACTGGCGCACACTTCATCTCACCGAATCGCGAAGAAACGCGCTGCGGAGGTCGTCTCCTTCCTCTCGGCCAAACCCGCCGCCGCGTGCCATCGCCGTCTCGAAGCTTCAGGTGCCGTCGGATCGAATCGGACGGCAACGGTGAGTTCACGTGTTTTCCCAAACCCTAGAAACCCGATTAGATCTGGACCGTTGGATCAAGATCCAACGGTTCACAATCGCCACGTGCCGTAGCAGTGCTATTATAGGATTAGATCTGGACCGTCCGATCTAGATCGAACGGCCCACGATCATCGAGTAGTTTAACGTGTTAACACTGGATCTAATCCGCGCCGTTGATTTTCAAACCAACGGCCGTGATTGCGCCACGTGTCGGGAAGCTGGACCGACGCGGTCAGCGCCGTCCACGCACGCGTGCGTGTGACGCTGACACGCGGGGCCCGCGTGTCAGAGGGCTCAAGATGTCGGGCCGTCGCCCCGGCGCCGACGCGTCACCCATGACGTCACGAAAGGTCACACACTGCCGGCACCGTGGGCTGAGTCCCCGCTGACGTCAGCGATGACGTCACCCGAGTGGGTCCCACATGTCAGTCTCACGTAGAGTCGTGGACCGAGTCCACGGTGGACCCGAGCCGAGCGTGGACCACGCCCATGGACCGGCTGACGTCAGCCGACCAATCAGAGGCTGCCACGTGTCCATGCTGACGCAATAATTAATTTCCGAAAAAGAAAATGATTTATTAATTCGAATAATGATTTCAAATTTAGATTCAAACTTCAAACGCTTATAACTTTTGCGTTTCAACTCCGATTTGAGTGATTCAAATTTCTAAATTTGTATAAAATTGAGGTCTACCTAAATATGAATTTTATTTAATTTTTGGACTAAAGTTTTTCTCTGTAATATTATTTAATTGATTATTTAAACTTTAATAAATCATAACTTTTGCGTTTTAACTCCAAATTTGATTTATTCCAGTTTCTAAAAATCCAGAAAATTATGTTCTCTCTGTTTATGGATTTTATTTGGAGTTTTGGGATGTTTTTGCCTATTGTTTATTTGTGTATTTGCTATTTGCACGCTTTACGAGTAGACGTTGAAGTGCCGGAAGGATTCGAAGGAGAAGTATTGACTCAGGATCTAACTCAAGACCAAGAGCAAGTGCTTTTTGAAGGCAAGTTGTGCTTTGACCATGTTGATCCTATTTCGAAATCTATTTTGATTTAAACTATTGCATGCTAGATCAATTAGAAAGATACTTTGTTTAAACATGGGGGTTAGATAAATACCAATTTGCTGTATGACACCTTGATTATTTAAGTATGTGCCATGACCCTTTGTCACCCTAGTTGTGGTTTACTAGTTGGACATTATTAAATTGCCAACATGGGTTTAGACCGACGTAGTACACTGCTTAGACACACTCGTGCTCATGACATGATTTTGGACAATCAAATGCTAATATGGACTTAATGATATATTGAACCTGTTTTGGAAAAGTATCATGTGATGTTGATGGCACGTGGTGCATGGTAATCAACTGGGGTTTGATAAACGGTTTTCGACCGGGGCTTGTGGCAAGAGTAATCAGGTGGGCGGTTGTGGCATTGGGGATGTTGATTTGGTTTTTGGGTAGTCTTGCCTGGTCACTCTAAGGACTTAACCTTGCAAGCCTTTGAACTGGTCATACTTGCAACCACATGGCTGGAATTGGGCGGCCCTAGTTGACTAAGTCGCTAAGGACTCACTTGTGGAGCCTCAGGGTGTCGATTACACCGTTTGTGTGATTATGCAGGGAGCGTATCGTGGTCGTGGCGGATACCCATCTAACGGTGTGTTGGTCCCATACTTCGCCTTGGCTAAGGAAGGGATGGTGTAGAGCACGTACAGGAGAGGACCACCTTTTTTGATTGATGCTTCCGAAATTCTTTGTTACGCTAACTCGCCTTTGTGGTGTTTGACTTTATCTAGTGGGTAAAGTGCTTAACATCTGCAGAGTGTATAATCTATTTTAATAGCCGAGTCCACTGTGATCGACAATGCTCAATTACAAGTCAAGGGTTAGATTTTCTGAAAATAACTTGGATTTGAAAGTTGGGTTGGTTTAACAATGAAGATGATGGATATGTGGTTTAGGATGGGAGAAATGTTTGTTAAACTTCTTGAAAAGTTATTTATGCTTTACTTATTTCTCTTTGCTTTGAATCTACTCTTACTACTTGTCAAATCTTTGTTTCGCAAATATACCTTGAGCTATTCCTTTGTACCAAGCCATGCATATAGTATATTAGCTTGCATTACATGCATGACTTGCTGAGTACCAAGTACTCACCCTTGCCTCAACACAATACCAGTTGAAGAGGAGATTACGCCAGCTTTGGAGGAGGAACTCCAAGAGGACCCGTCTACTTAGGGAAGCGAGCCCGGTCGGTTGCACAGGTATCTTGGATGGCGCCACTTGTTATTTGATTTTCCGCTGCTATTATTTTTCTCTGAATAAGTTTCGCCTTGCAAGGCATATATATTTGTACCTTGGCCATAAGGTCAAGTAACCCTTTGGTTATTTAAATAAAGTACTTTGATAATATCGATTGGTATGATTGTGATATTTACCGATGTTAAGACTGTGTGCACTAGCGCGTTCCTGGACTAGTGCTGAATACACAGAGGGTCCGGATTTGCAAATTCGGGGTCCCGACAGAGGTGGTATCAGAGCCATACTTGACTGTAGGCTCAACCCTAGCTAGAATGGTCATAGTGAGGATAAAACCTATTTTCTAAAGCTAAAAATTTGTGAAGACAAGAAATGACCTCTCGACTTATCCCCTTCTCTCTTTTCTTGTCTCTTGCTGAAATTTTCCCTTACCTTGTCACAATTTAAAAATTCCGAGTTCTTACGAAAAGCACTCTTGTGACAGATGGAGGCTTTCTCGATGAGTGAGCATAGGTTCTATAGTGAGACTCCTTCGCTGAGTCGCGTCATAGGATAAAGAGTCACCCTTTAGGCGTTAGACTCCAGAGTTAGTTCGATTTGGATTTGCTTTGTTTCTTTGAGTGTGCAGTATGTGTTGCAAGGCCCTTAGGCATTGTAAGCAGCCATACCAAGTTACTAATAATAAAGTTGGACCTTAAGGCCACACCTTTCGCCCCGCATAAGTTCCATATTACTTGTCTATTCTTGTTTCCCTCTCATCTCTAAACCTAGAGTAAATCGACAGATGGTGAACACCGTGGAAACTTTGGAAGCAATGGGAGTGGTTCTCGCCCATCGTAAAACCCCAATGATGGAGCACCCGGCACCGCTAGTTGATATGCAGAATTTTGGAGCATTTCTTCTTTGCTCAGACTCGATTGATGCATGCTATGATGCAACAAATGCAGCACGTCCTTTGCTCAGGCCATCGCTAATCAAGTTAATCGGGGCCCACGCTTGAATACAAAGGTCGTCGAGTTCATGAGAACTCACCCACCCACTTTCTCTGGGAATGCCAATCCATTGGAGGCCGATGATTGGTTAAGATCAATCGAGAGGAAGCTACACATAGCTCAATGCATAGGGAATGAGAAGGTACTCTCGCTTCTCATCACCGGAAGGAACAATTACCGAATGGTGGGAGAACTTCGTGCCACGCAGAGAACCCTCAAGATATCACTTGGGAGGAGTTCACGGTGCATTAAAGATATCACGTGCCTGAAGGAATCATGGACCTTAAGAAGGAGGAGTTCGAGCATCAAGCAAGGTAATCACCGATGGTCACTACCTGAACAAGTTCACACACGGCTAGCACGCTACGCACTGAGGATGTAGCGACGGATAAATCCAGGCAGTCTCGTTTCATGAAGGGACTTAACTCAGATTGCAAGTAGGGTTGATCACCCACACCTTTCCAGATTTCCAAGAGTTGGTGAATAAGGCACTTATTCTTGAGGACAAGCGCAAGGAACTGGATGAGAACGAGAAGCGCAGGATGCAACGACAAGGATCACGCCGAACGCAATGACGCTGAGAGTTGCACCAAATCAATTCTTGATTCCAACCACGCAATGCAACAAGGACACCACCCCAGACTAAGACTGTCAATCGTAACTATCGCATCCGGGCCTCCCGCTAGAAACGCTACCCCGTGCAAATAAGATGAACAAAGTGAGACGCCGTTACAATAACCGCAACGAGCCGTGACACTTTGCCAACAGCTTGTCCCAAGAAGACAGCGAGAGCGACCCGGTTCGCTTCAATCTAGGAACCACCCAGCTAGGGCGCCCGGCACCAGGAGCCACACCCAGGCCGTGGTGAGAGGCCGAGTCAACCATGTCACCGCAGATGCACTGCGAGAATACTACGACGTCGTCTTTGGGTAAGTTACTTGTTAACTTCGATACACCTGCGTTTTGTTTGACTCTGAGCTTCGCATTCGTTTGTTTCAAGAGCTTTGCTACTAGAAATGACTTGAGAATTGCAAGACTTAAGTGCATGCTTTTAGTTCAAACCCACAGTTCCGAACTCCGAGCGGAAGTAGGATGTTCCGGGGTGAGAATACTAATAGATGGAATAGAGTTCCTAGCAAACCTTATAATTTTGGAGACCCAGACCCTAGACGTCATATTGGGAATGGATTGGTTATCCAAGCACAAGGCCGTATTGGATTGTGGGCGAAGGACTATCTCAGTTGAGAGCCCGTGTGGGAAGAAAGTGGAATTTCAAGCCACCTTTGCGGTTAGAGATGGACAGTTTATGGTTAACGAGTACCAAGGCAATCAGCATAGAGGATGTCCCGATGGTGAATGAGTACCCGGATGTTTTTCCCGAAGACCTACGGTATGCCGCCGCACAGGGACATAGAGTTTGTGATAGAGCTTGTACAGTACGACCGATAGCAAAGAGACCCTATCGGATGTCTACCGAGGAGTTGGTAGAGATGAAGAAACAAATGGAAGAGTTAATGGAGAAAGGATTTATCGAGGCCAGGAGTTAGTGTCGTGGGAGCACCGATTTTGTTTGTCAAGAAGAAGGATGGGAGTTTCGGGATGTGCATTGACTACCGTGCACTCAATGAAGTCACCGTGAAGAATAAGTATCCGCTACCCAGGATTGATGATTTGTTTGATCGATTAAGAGGAGCCGGAGTTTTCTCCAAAATTGATCTGAGATCGGATACCATCGATTGAAGATCCGATCAAGATATTCGATCGCATTCTCGTCAAGATATGGACATTCTGAGTTCTGATTATGTCCTTTGGGTGACGAATGCGCGACTTATTTCATGAATATGATGATAAGGTGTTCATGGAATATTTGGACAAGTTTGTCGTCGTGTTCATAGGCGATATCCTAGTCTACTCCAAGACAGAGGATGAACATGCCGAACACTTAAGGCGAGTTTTGGAAAAGGCGAGGAACAGCAACTTTTCGCCAAGTTCGGCAAGTGTGATTTTTGGAAGGACAAGGTGGAGTTTCTTGGACATGTAATGACCGCATGAAGGAGTCGCCGTAGATCCAAGCAAAGTAGAAGTCGTGTTACATTGGGAGCGACCAAAGGCGTGACCCAGTTCGGAGTTTCCTTGGAATGGCGAGGATACTACCGCCCGTTTCATTGAAGGCTTCTCGACAATTGCGAAACCTCTTACGCAATTCTTTGAAGAAGGAAAAGAAGTTTGCATGGACGCGGAGAATGTGAGAAAGGATTTCAGGAGCTGAAGAAGCGATTGACATCAAGACCGGTGTTAGTTCTACCGGATGTTGCTCAAAGCCGATATTTATTGTGACGCATCGCGCCAAGGACTTGGATGTGTCTTTGTCTGCAGAATGGAAAGGTAAATCGCCGCTTATGCATCAAAGGCGATTGAGGCCGCATGAGGAAAATTATCCGACACATGACCTAGAGTTAGGCTAGTAGTGCATGCCTTGAAGATATGGCGTCACTATCTCGATCGGAAACAGATGTGAAGTATATACGGATCATAAGAGCCTTAAGTACATATTCACCCAGTCGGATCTGAATATGAGGCAAAGGAGATGGCTAGAGTTGATCAAGGACTACAATGTCGGAATCCATTACCATCCCGGGAAGGCCAACGTAGTAGCCGATGCTCTGAGTCGGAAAAGCCATACCGTGAGTACGTTGCTAGCCACAAGTCAGGATGAGTTGTGTGAGGATTTTCAAAGATGAAGATTGAGGTTGTACCTAAGCGGATTCTTGGCCGCATTGGAGGTAAAGCCTACCTTAGAGGATCAGATCCGAGAAGGACAGAAGGATGATGACAGGATCCGTAGGATTAAGTCCAAAAGGAGGAAGGCAAGGCAGAGGACTTCAAGTTGGGATGAGCAGGGCACGTTGTGGATGAAGGATCGCATTTGTGTGCACGACAAAAGGAGTTAAAGCAACTGATTACGGAGGAAGCCCATGACTCCAAGTACTCGATTCACCACAGAGCGCCAAGATGTATCGAATCAAGGAGAGATTCTGGTGGCGAGTATGAAGCGTGAAGTTGCCGAGCATGTTGCCTTGTGCGATGTATGCCGAGAGTCAAGGCAATGCATCGAGAGACCCAGGATTGCTCTGGCCGTGAAAATACCTGAGTGGAAGTGGGAGGAAATCGAATGGATTTCATTACCGGTTCTTAGAAGACTCAAGGAGGTTATGACTCCATATGGGTTATAGTGGATCGCTTGACTAAAGTAGCCCATTTTATCCCCGTGAAGACCACTTACTCGGAGATAAATTAGCGTAATTGTACATGATCGAGATTGTTTGTTTGCACGGAGTGCCAAAGAGGATTGTATCGGACGAGGTACCCAATTTACCTCAAGGTTACGGAATAAGTTGCATGAAGCCATGGGAACCCGTTTGAACTTCAAGATGTACCTTATCATCCACTGAGACGGATGGGACAGACCAGAAAGAGTCAACCAGGTCTGGAGGATATGTTGAGAGCTTGTGCATTAGCTTATGCTACCTCTTGGGATAAGAGTTTGCCGTATGCCGAGTTCGATTACAACAATAGTTATCGAGGCTAGCTTACAGATGTCACCTTTTGAGGCCTTTGTATGGTCGACCACTGTCGGACGCCATTGAATTGGAATGAGACCGTGGCGTCGTGTCTTTGGGCCTGATATTCTTCAAGAGGTGAAGAAGCGGTCGCTATGATTAGGGAAAGGTTGAAGATAGCCCAATCTCGGCGAGAAGAGTTATCGCGACAATCGTCGCCGAGATTTGAGTTTTGAACCGAAGACTTTGTTTACCTCGAGTTACGCCTCTCGGGAGTTAAGAGGTTCCATGCCAAAGGGAAACTTGCACCCCGTTATGTTGGACCATTTAAGATTTTGAGCCGCAGAGGCGAAGTTGCTTATCAGTTGGAGTTGCCACAGTCGTTAGCTGGAGTACATGATGTATTCCATGTGTCCCAGTTAAAGAAGTGTCTCCGAGTTCCTGAGGAACAGACACCGCTAGAGTCAATTGAGTTGCAAGAGGATTTGACTTATAAGGAGTATCCTGTGAGGATTCTGGACACAATGGATCGAGAAACTAGAAACAAGTCAACCCGTTTCTGTAGAGTTCAGTGGAGCAACCATGAAGAAAGTGAAGCGACTTGGGAGCGCGAAGAGGATTTGAAGAAGGAGTTTCCAAACCTATTCCTTTAGTAAGCCCTGAATCTCGGGACGAGATTCTATTAAGGGGGGGAGGTTTGTAACACCCCAAAATTTTGCTTTTCTTAAATTCATGTGTGATTTGGCACTTTGGTGAATTTTTGGAATTTTCTGGAATTTATTTGGATTTATTTGGAATTTATTTGAATTTATTCCATTTTGAAATAATTAAAGAATCTCATTTTGCAAATAAAATTTTGTTGGAAATATTTTATTTGAGTCCCAAATACCCTAAGATATTTTCCAGAATTTTTACGGAATTTTTCGAGTCTTTTGCTATTTTTAATGAATTAAATGAATTATCGGAATTATTTAAAATATTAAATCGCTGGAAATTCAACTCGGGTCAAATCTTGTTCATCCGACCGAAGTCGAACCCGAGTCGGACTCGAGTCCGACCCGAGCCACGTGACTCGACCAAACCCACTCCTAAACCTAATCAATCCCAACCGTTGGATCAAGATCCAACGGTTGAGATCCGCCCGTACCGGTTCGAGCCGTATCCGGCCCGGATCCGATCGCGCCCGTGCGATCGGGGCCGTTGATCGCGCCACGTGGACGGTTCTCGTGCCGTCTTCCCCGCCGAGTCCGAGCCGGACTCCGCCGGTGAGAGCGCCGCCGTGACCGACTAGGGTTCCGCCCTGAGCACGCCTCCCGGGGCTATTTAATGCCCGGATCGCACCCCGAGGATCGCCATCCCACGCCGGTCCCGAAACCCTAGCTCGCGCCGCTAGGATCCCCACTGTCTCGCCGCTATTGCTCGCCGGAGTCAAGAACAGCCGCCGTGTGTTCTTCGTGCTCCGCCGCAACCAGCCGCTCGTCGAAACCGAAGACGGATTTGGACTCCAGAGGCGGGGCGCTTTGGCGCACACTTCATCTCACCGGAATCGCGAAAAGCGCTGCGGAGGTCGTCTCCTTCCTCTCCGGCCAAACCAGCGCGCCGCGTGCCATCGCCGTCCCGAGCTTGTGCCGTCGGATCCGGACGGGCAAGCAGCGGTGAGTTCACGTGTTTTCCCAAACCCTAGAAACCCGATTAGATGCGGGCCGTTGGATCAAGATCCAGCGGTTCACAATCGCCACGTCTTGTAGCGGTGCTATTATAGGATTAGATGCGGGCCGTCCGATCTAGATCGAGCGCCCACGATCATCGAGTAGTTTAACGTGTTAACACTGGATCTAATCCGCCGTTGATTTTCAAACCAACGGCCGTGATTGCGCCACGTGTCGGGAAGCCGACCGACGCGGTCGGCAGATCCACGCACGCTGGCAGGCGTGTACGCCGACACGCGAGCCCGCGTGTCGAGGGCCAAGATGTCGGCCGTGCGGCGACGCGTCACCCATGACGTCACGATGGGTCCCACTGTCGACCGTGGCCGAGTCCCCGTGACGTCGGCCGATGACGTCACCCGAGTGGGTCCCACATGTCGATCTCCACGTGAAGTCGTGGGCCGAGTCCACGGTGGACCGCGAGCGTGGACCACGCCCATGGACCATTGGCGTCGGTACCAATCGAAGGCTGCCACGTGTCCATGCCGACGCAATAATTAATTTCCGAAAAAAAAAGGATTTATTAATTCGAATAATGATTTCAAATTTAGATTCAAACTTCAAACGCTTATAACTTTTGCGTTTCAACTCCGATTTGAGTGATTCAAATTTCTAAATTTGTATAAAATTGAGATCTACCTAAATATGAATTTTATTTAATTTTTAGACTAAAGTTTTTCTCTGTAATATTATTTAATTGATTATTTAAACTTTAATAAATCATAACTTTTGCGTTTTAACTCCAAATTTGACGATTCCAGTTTCTAAAAATCCAGAAAATTATGTTCTCTCTGTTTATGGATTTTATTTGGAGTTTTGGGATGTTTTTGCCTATTGTTTATTTGTGTATTTGCTATTTGCACGCTTTACGAGTAGACGTTGAAGTGCCGGAAGGATTCGAAGGAGAAGTATTGACTCAGGATCTAACTCAAGACCAAGAGCAAGTGCTTTTTGAAGGCAAGTTGTGCTTTGACCATGTTGATCCTATTTCGAAATCTATTTTGATTTAAACTATTGCATGCTAGATCAATTAGAAAGATACTTTGTTTAAACATGGGGTTAGATAAATACCAATTTCTTTGTATGACACCTTGATTATTTAAGTATGTGCCATGACCCTTTGTCACCCTAGTTGTGGTTTACTAGTTGGACATTATTAAATTGCCAACATGGGTTTAGGACCGAGCGTAGTACACTTTGCTTAGACACCTTTCGTGCTCATGACATGATTTTGGACAATCAAATGCTAATATGGACTTAATGATATATTGAACCTGTTTTGGAAAAGTATCATGTGATGTTGATGGCACGTGGTGCATGGTAATCAATCGGGTTTGATAAGCGGTTTTCGGCCAGGGCTTGTGGCAAGAGTAATCAGGTGGGCCATTGTGGCATTGGGGATGTTGATTTGGTTTTGGGTAGTCTTGCCCTGGTCACTCTAAGGACTTAACCTTGCAAGCCTTTGAACTGGGTCATACTTGCAACCACATGGTGGAATGGGACGGCCCTAGTTGACTAAGTCGCTAAGGACTCACTTGTGGAGCCTCAGGGTGTCGATTACACCGTTTGTGTGATTGTGCGGGGAGCGTATCGTGGTGTGGCCAGATACCCATCTAACGGTGTGTTGGTCCCATACTTCGCCTTGGCTAAGGGAAGGGATGGTGTAGAGCACGAACCGGAGAGGACCACTGTGTTGTTTGAGGCTTCCGAAGGCTTTGTTCACTGAACTCGCCTTTGTGGTGTTTGACTTTATCTTGTGGGTAAAGTGCATAACCTCTGCAGAGTGTAGAATCTATTTAAATAGCCGAGTCCACTGATCTTGGACAATGCTCGGAATTACAATCAAGGGTTAGATTTTACGAAAATAACTTGGATTTGAAAGTTGGGTTGGTTTAACAATGAAGATGATGGATATGTGGTTTAGGATGGGAGAAATGTTTGTTAAACTTCTTGAAAAGTTATTTATGCTTTACTTATTTCTACTGCTTTCGAATCTACTCTTACTACTTGTCAAATGTCACATCGCAAATATACCTTGAGCTATTCCTTTGTACCAAGCCATGCATATAGTATATTAGCTTGCATTACAGGCATGACTTCTTGAGTACCAAGTACTCACCCTTGCCTCAACACAATACCAGTTGAAGAGGAGATTACGCCAGCTTTGGAGGAGGAACTCCAAGAGGACCCGTCTACTTAGGGAAGCGAGCCCGGTCGATTGCTGTGGTATCTTTGGATGGCGCCACGAGTTATTTGATTTTCATTGCTATTATTTTTCTCTGAATAAGTTTCGCCTTGCAAGGCATATATCTTTGTACCTTGGCCATAAGGTCAAGTAACCCTTTGGTTATTTAAATAAAGTACTTTGATAATATCGATTGGTATGATTGTGATATTTACCGATGTTAAGGCTGTGTGCACTAAGCGCGTTCTGGACTAGTGCTGAATACACGAAGGGTCCGGATTTGCAAATTCGGTCCCGGCTGATCGGCAGCGGCTCGGCGCGCAGCGGCTCTGACCGCAGTGAGGCGGCGGGCGGCGATGCAGGCGACGGGTGCGGCCAGCCAGATACGGCGAGATGCCTTCTGGGCATCTCCAACGAAGCGATTTTTTTTATGAACAGTAACAGATCAAGAACGATCTCTAACAGTAGATTAGATCAATACATCCAATGAGACAATCTGCAGGATTTTGATCATGCGGATTACTTACGTTCTTGATGCCGGATGTGTTGACTATCGCGTAGGATAGAGTCGCGTAGGAATTTTTCGGCGATCCGAGTGGATGCCGGCTTGATGGCGAGTTGATTGTTGATCGGATCGGGCGATCAATTGTCGGTAGTAGTTGTTCGTCGTAGTCGACGATTTTCTGCTTCTTGTGGTAGAGACTCGTGCTGATAACGTGTTGTGAAACGAGATCGTTCACCCACGCCAATCGACGGCACACCAATGCAATCACCCGAGTAGAGACAAACACGCAAGTAGAAAGACACACAATATGAGAGAAAAATCTCTCTTTTTTTAGATTCATCTCTCTATACAAGGCAATACCCCTATATATATAGTGGAGATCCCTTAGAGGTTAATTCGGATTCGTCGACCAATGGATAGAGTCCTTCCATACAGGGACACGGACTCTAACCATATCATATCAGTGACAAACCAAAAACATAGACAAATGCGCCAACTCAAGGGTGCATCCAACTGTCAGCTTTCGTTGCCTGGAAAACGCAGTGGGCTACACCACCTAGCCATGAGAAAATATATTACCTGCACTGCGGCCAGAATTTTTCCTTGGCCCACTTCAATTCATGTTATGGGTTCATCAGCATCAGAGTGAGCAGTAGATCCGACACGAAAATCTACTTGCCACAGAGTCCACGAGTATGCAGTGTCATGCTCCAAGACACAAGTCACACAACCATCAGATTCTGCCTGGAACTGCAAGGTGACTAGCACGTAGTTTGGTGTGTTTTTAGGGTATGGTAGAGTGAGAGAGAGTTGTGGATGTACATACTATCCATGTCGATCCTACATATGAGATTTCGGTCCTATGTTGTATGACATGAGCCATATATATGCTATTTTGGATGCCAAAATAGATAATACTAGTTTGCTATGCAAAAGATTTGCATTATCTCCGCTTTTATCCAGTTTAGTTGAATTGAGTAGCATCTGGTTCAGAGAAAACAAAGTCAAATGGCAATATCTGCAGAGCCGAGCATTTGCTCGGTTTGTGGGAGCGCGAGAAGAGCCCTCGGCCCGTCCGCCCATGTTCAAGCACTGCTCTACGCGAGCGTGCTCGCGCGTAGTGCGAGCGTGTGTATGTGTGGGGGTGTGTGTGCGTTTATTAATACCACTATACCAGAGTTCTGACCAATTTCTAAACTAATAAAAGAAGGAGTTTACCCTGTTATATGGATCGTCCAACAAACAACAGAGCTATCCGGCCCAACGCTCGGCCCATTTCCCACTCGCTTCGCCACCACGTTCCGCGTCGACTCCCATCGCCCTGCGCCGCCGTGGTCCGCCGCCCCTCCCAGCCCCCCTCGTCCTGCGCCCGAACCGCTCCACCCTTCCTCTCGTATTCGCACGTGTTCACACGCCCGAACCGCTCCACCCCACGTCTTCCATCTCAAACCACCCCGCACTACCTTCCCTTCCCTCGATCCAGCGCTCCCAGGCTCCCAACCCTCCCTCCCAAATCTTGCCGTCTCCCCCTCCCGATTATCCTTCTCCACCACCCCCAACATCCGCCCTTTACGAGATGCAAGGAGAAGGACTGGCGTCGGCATGGAGGCGAGTGGGTGGCGCGGGTAGCCGAGTCCCAAATCCTCGCCACCCGGCAGTTACCAGTGAAGCTCGGATGTGGAGCAGGGAGGCAAGCGCGGCTGCAACGCGTCCACCATAGCCCCCGTGCCCCTCGCCTGTTCGTCATTGGAGAACACGGCTGTAGTGGTGAGGGACGCTGCGTGCCAACGATGTGGAGTTCCATTCAAGGAGCAGTACGAGCGCGGCCGCATGCTCCAACGTCGACGAATCCAATGGAAGAAGTGACCGGATTTTCCTCAGCAGTTGCACAAGAGCTCGAATCGGATATGTAGCAGACCAGGTAATATGTAGCAAAACCTAACCCAAGCCAATCCCTTGATCCCTCAATGCCTAGCTTGATCTGTTCTTTGTTCTTCATGTGCGCGAGTCTGATCTGGGGGTGGTTGTTGCAAGGGGTAGCACGGAGCCGCGCACGACGTGGGAGCTCCAGCAGAACATCAGCTGATTTGGTCTACTCAACAACTTCATCCACTAGCTTGGTGGTTACCTAATTCACGAATAAATAAGGAGCAGCTATTCTTCAACTCCTCTTTAAACTTTCCCCACTCCAAAAATTATGACAGGCAAATACTTCACTCCCCTCTCTCTCTCCCCCTCTGTTTTCATGAATATGTTTCTTTCATCAATTCCGATTTCTTGATCTTCATCGATGTTGTGTTTGTTACAAGATTAACCCAACTACAGAAAACAACCAGTTTGAGATATCACCGGTGAGGTGAGAATTCCATAGATTTGCTTCCAATTTTGTACATATCCTTTCCTATAGGTCAGAAATGTTTCGATTCTTATTTCATCTGTTTGTTCAGATGTTTTGGTTTGCATAAATTCTGACAATGCGTTAAACATTCTGACCTCTTAATTCATTCAATGTATGGTTCACCACTTGAAAAATTTTTATTGCAAGAGAAAAAAATACCAAGCTGTAGCTAAAGCTAAATTTTCTCTTGACAATTGCAACTAGGAAAGTGTAATGAAATACATGGGTGGGCAAGCACATTTTACCTTTTGTACTAACAGCCTCCCAAGCTGGCGGTGAAGCTTGCATGAGCCTCTAATAGTGATTTATTGTTTGTATTGCTCGTGGAAGAAAGTCCCAACATGCCTTATTAGTGCCTCATCGCCTTTATCTGCAATCATGGATACCCTTCAAAACCAAACACGAGCAGTCAGCTGTTGATATGCGTGGCCTTGTATTCTTCTCATTTTAGTGAATGCTATGCCCATAATCGCATATTTGCACCCACTTATTCAGAGATATCAAATACTGAATTCAAACATCACATTCTTGGAATTAGACAAGGAAACAAATGTTGGAGGAAAATGAGGTGTGGGAGTATTCGCTCATTCTCTTTGCTATTCTACAAAATTAAAACCTCGTTACATTGTTGCTCCTTTCACTTAACAAATTGTTGCACGAAGTGCTTCAAACATGTTATGACCAAGTGTGGAAAACGGTGTCCTAAATGCTAGCAATTAATCGAGGTAAAGCTCAACCTCCAAGTCTGTGCACTTCTTCAATTAAGATAGTTGGTAAGGAATCACATTAGACACGCTTAACTACAAGTTATTGTTCTGCGACAATTCGAGATCTTGCAATCGTCAATATAGTACTCTAGAACACCATCCAACTCCGTGTTCGTGGTGGCCTATTTAGTTTTGTTTCCTTGTTTTCAGTTTACTAATAACCGATTCTTCTTACAGTAAACTATAGTAGAAGTATCGTCTTTGATTACTATATTGTATTGAGTGGCCTGATCTTATTTGCCGCTTAATAGATTCTTTCTGTATTGGGTGGCCATAATTCATTGGCACTCATAACTCATAAGATTCACTTCGTAACAAGTAGTTTGAATTTTGAAGTTAGTTGAACTTTTTAGCAAATGATCCCATCATTGTTGGTTTATCATTTGTAATGTGTTGAATGGGTTGCCACTTATAGTTCACTTCAAAATCACAATAATGGATATAATAGCATGCATTTTGCTGCCCTTTATGTGTTCTTATGATTCGAGGAAAAGGGAAGTATGTTATAGTCTTATTGTCGGATTCTAGATATAGACCTAACATTGCTGGCAAAATAAGTCATGTATGCTTTTTCTCAATTGCAATAACCTGCAGTCTATTTGATTTCATTTCTTTACAAGCTTATACATATATGTTTTGTTAGATATGTGCGTAAGACAAAATTAATCCTCTGTGTGATTTGGGATCACATTTGGTTATATGTGTCACCCTCTTTTGAGACTCCGTTGCAACGCACGGGCAACTTACTAGTGTTTAAAAAGATGGCAATATGAGAGAGAGAGAGAGAGAGAGAGAGAGAGGAGAGCAAGAGGGGGGCACAAATATTCGGCCGGGCTTGGCCTTGCACCAGTTGGTCAGGGGCAGCTGCCCAAATACTAGGCCCAGGTCCAACCAATATGGATGACGTACTGTTTATGGGCTAAGCCTAATTCTAACCCAGGCCCTGCACATAGACACAGGCCCACAAACCACCGCTCGTGACCATAGCCGTCCTGCTCACACTCGGGCAAATGCTTAATGTTGGTACAGTGGCCTCTTCCTATAAACTACCTTCTATTAAATTTGATGTTTAATGTTGGTAGAAGAAAAAAAATTAGGAACACGAACCATTTTATTGCTCATCACACATGCGCTGTTCCACTCGCCACCTCACACATACAGCATTCAACACTGCGAGGGCACGCGACTTTTTATTCTTTAAAATTAATGGGGGTAAAAACTTCAATCCTTACTCAGTACGTAGTGCCCCCTCCACGCCACCAACGCGGCACTCAAGCGGCGTCCCCAGGTCGCACTCGGAGCTCCCCGGCAGGCCGGCGGCGATGGAGGCCATGGGCCCCTTCCGGCACTCCGGCCTCGGCGCCTCCTCCTCGACCAGCACTTCGACCATGGCCCGCAGCGCCTCGCAGCGGCAGGCCGGCGCGACCTCACCCAGCTGGTTGCAGCACCGCGCCCGCACGCCCGGCGGGTGTTCCCCGGCGCACCGGCGCAGCACGTACGCCCGGCAGCCCGGCAGCGGGTCGTGCGGGAAGGCCTGCCCCGGCTGGCACTCCTTGGCGGCCATGGCGGCGGCGGCGGCGGCGGCGAGTAGGACCGCGGCCGAGAAGATGAGGATCGGCTTGGTGGTGTTGGACGCCATCGTCGTACGTTTCGGTGTCGATCTCTCTTGCTGCAAGGTGCAAGCTAGGATGATCTGGCTATAAGACGTACGTATACATGTACAAAAGGCAAGGCGCGTGTATTTGCATCGGCTTTGTCTTGGAGTAAGGCAGTAAGAGCACGAAGGTTAGAGGCTACGTGTACCATGGATTTGTGCAACTCTGAATAGATTGGAGCTTTGTTGCAGCAGAATTTGGAGTGCTGCATGCTTTGGGGCTTGCTTGCATGGATGAAAAGATAACTTTTTGGGGCCATCGGTACGCAATGCATTGTTAAACCCGGGGGGCATGCATACTGTTATTTGCGGCTGTCTTACAGTCTGCACACGCTAAAGCCGGTGGCATGATATTTCAAATAGATAAAATTCGAGGGAATTATAAGTTTTTTTTTATAATGAATAGCATAACCAAAATCTAAAGTATACTAAGCAAATGCATGTATTAGTCATGTATACCCATTTTGGCGTCGTCATGTGTCTATCCAGGGATTCAAATTTTGGCGAGATTTCCGAAATCTCGGCAGAGATTTTGGATTTCGGACCCCTCCGAGATTAAAAATCTCGGCTGGGTAAAAAAAATTAAAAAAAAAAATCAAAATGCTGCAATGTATATACAAATTTCGGCAAGATCTCGACGATTTCGGCCGAAATCTCAATATTTTTTTACAGGATTTTTATTTGTTTTGGCCGGATATGATTAGATTTATGTTGAAGACCATCCACAAAGAATTTCAGAATTTTTTTGATGTGTTTTGACCATTTTTTGGTCGGTTCAAAATGTACCAAAATGTCAAAAATTTCGGCCGAAATCTCGGTGATTTCAGCCGAAATTTTGGATTTCCCGATAGAAAAAAAAAAAACGGATTTGAAATTTGAAATTTAGATTTCATCTGGATTTTATTTGAATTTCCGAAATCTCACCGGATTTCAGGCACCTCCAAGATTTATTCCAATATGAGATTTGTATCCCTGGTCTCTCCATAATCTAGGATTATCAAGGTTCACATGTCAAAGTTTATTAAGGAGGTCCCATAATCTTAGTATTATTTCTACCAGTACCCACAATATAGAAATGTTTATTAAACATAGCGCATGCATAATAGTTTTTATAAAACAATATAAGCACCCTAGAATAGTAGGGTCAAAATGATCAAAGGGGGTGCTTGCCTTGCTGATCGCAGTCCGGTATGTAATCTGGATCGTTGGTGAGGTTATTTTCAATAAGGGCAAAAAGAAATCAAATGCAAAACCAAATTGAAATCTACTAAAAAAATATGGCTTTAGGATTCTGGTGTTATCATTTTGTGCATATTGTATTTAATTAGTCCTTTAATTCTTCTTTGGTCCTTTGCAACAATCGATCATGAGAAAATCTTTAAGTTCATTCTAATGCATGATCTCAAATTCTTATAGATAGGTTTTTTTTTTTGAATTCAAAATTGAAAAGGTTAGAAGATTGCCTAGAGGGGGGGTGAATAGGCTAATTTAAAATTAAAACAAATTAATGCAATGAAACTTGAGTCGGATATTCCGAATTAATCTCCGAAAACTTCTAACTTCCTAATTTTGGACTATCCGATTAGTACTCAACCGAGAGAGTCAAGTAGAAAGAGTAGTTCGACAACTAGCACTAGATGTTAAGAAGGTGCCAAGAGAATCAACAAGATTAAGCAGCCAGAGGCGAGAGAACACAATAGTTTGATTCCCAGTTCGGATCCTTGAGGATCAATGACGTCAGTTGAGGAGGTTCCAAAGAACCCGGTCTTTTCCAACCCTTTCGCTCCCAAACCTCGAGTCGCACTTGAGGCTTGGTTCCACTATTTGGTTCCTTCCTTTCGGACGGAGCCGGCCTTCACAAACTTCTCACGGCTTCCCACAATCGTTGGGGGGCTGCGTGAGTGACGCCTAGCCGTCTAGAGTCCTTCAACCTCCAAGAGAAATGAATACACTTGAATCTCGATCTTGGAGAGGTTCTCTACTTTCTCAAGATGAATGACAACTTAGCTCTTAACTCACAACCACACTTAACACAACCCTCATCACTAAATGATCCTAAGATCAAGGAGAGAGAGTGCTCAAAAGAGTGCTCTAGAAAGTGCTCAAGAAGCTCAATGTAAACCCAAGCAAGTGAGTAACTTGGAAGAAGGAGTGGGAGAGGGGTATTTATAGTTTTGGATCAAAACTAAGCCGTTACCCTCGCTCAGCCTCACATCGAATGTCCGATACAAACTTCTAACATCCATGTGTGCAAACTCCCAGGCTTGGAAAACTTCCAAGCGATTGAAAACAACACATCGCGGGAAAGTCCGATAACAACATCGAACATCCAGGTGACTCTCGAAGAGGGAACCCAACAAAAACAAGCTAAGTCCACATCAGACGTCCAGAAAAAGACATCGGAACATCCAAGAAAACAGTGGGCTCCCAAACAGAAAACAACCACTTGGAACTTCCAAGACGCAACTTCTGACAATCCGAACTAGACAGAGAGCACCTTTACTCAAGAAGGCACACATCGGACCTTCCGATACTCAATATCGAACATCCAGAACCAAACAGAGAGCTCCTATCTAAAACACAACAGGTGTCGGAACATCCGAAATAGAACATCGGAATGTCCGGCCAAAGAACATACATCAAGCACAACTCCACTTCGAACCTTCAAACATCAGAACGTCAGATACAAGTTCGAACATCAGGCACTGGACTTAAAACAAACTACATTCGAAGCGAAAGAACACTTCTAGCCCTTGAGAGACTCGTTTAAGTTCATCTTGAGTGAGAGAACATCTCCAAGTCAATTTCAATGCATCCCTCTTAATAGTACGGCATTCCTATGACTCAATAGATTAAAATTACAAGCTTAAATACCGTTTTTCTTACTCCGCTACTAAGGGACACTTCACGTAGCGATCTCTTCTTGAAGCCTTTGCACATTCATAAACTAGTTGAACACATTAGTTTCTTTAATCATTTGTCATTAATCACCCAAAACAAATTTAGGGGCCTAGATGCACTTTCAATCTCCCCTTTTGGTGATTGATGACAACATGATTCAGACAAGTTTATAAAGCATTGAGAGTATAAATATGGACGGAACTCCCCCTCAAAATGTGCATTTAGAATGGATCTTGAGAACAAATGCACTTTTCGAGAAAAGAATATGAGAGAGGCTCTCTATATCTTTGCATAGGAGATTAACACAAGATTGACAAGATAAGCAATGTAGCTTTAGATAATTAACAACCATCGAGTCAAGAAAGATCTCCATGCAAAACAAAGAAAGAGTTTAAAAAAAAATAACATTCAACAACAAGTTTTAAACCAAACACATAAATCGAGTTCCAAGTTCACGGACTCAACGACTTTGAACCAAGGATAGACAGGATAGATAAATTTGTCATCTCTCCCCTTTGGCATCAAGCACCACAAAGGATAGAGAGAGAGAGAGAGAGAGAGAGAGAGACTAATCGGACTCTCCGATGCGACTTCATCTCGACCTGCATTCTTCGCTGTCGTCCTCGAGACTCGACACATCAGTGGAGCAAAGGATCCTCGATCTCATCTTCACTTTCCTAGTCCTCTCGAGCATTCCAGATTCGTGATGCCTTTGAATATCCTTGAGTCGCAGCATTCTTCTTCTGGCTTTTAGGTTGCTCTTGCAAAGAACAAATATTGACTTCAAAGCTCGCACAGGTGAAGAAGATCATTTGGGAGTAGAAGTCAAGGAGTAGCAGCGGAGGAGGCAGTCCTCTGGTGGAAGC
This sequence comes from Rhipidocladum racemiflorum, assembly GCA_036346355.1. Lineage (NCBI taxonomy): Eukaryota > Viridiplantae > Streptophyta > Magnoliopsida > Poales > Poaceae > Rhipidocladum > Rhipidocladum racemiflorum. Next base: position 55,628,318 of record CM070581.1, on the reverse strand, counting down.
TCTGGTGGCTAGAAGGGGCCTTGATTGGCACTGACTTGAAGTGCCACATGCTTTCCATCGCGCTCAAAATCTTATCATGTCCTTCCTCGATTAAGTGCATGATAAATGGAGCATATCCACGGCTCTTCAGGCTCTGTCAATGAGTCGATCTCATTCCATATGAAATCAAAAACATCAAAGGGCCTCGGACCATCTTGCATTCTCGCTTAAGAGGTTTCGTGTACGAGAGGACATGAGAAGCATCACCTTCTTTGGAGCCAAGGTCTTCTGAAGAGTCTGCTCAGGATAGCAAAGAAGGGCTTCATTCCCTTAGTGTCACCTGGCTCAAACTCGCATTCTCTCCTCATACAAGAAATTCGATTTGATGCGCCAAGTGAGACTTCATTGTGGATCGATCTGGCCCTGGAGTCCGCTTCCGTGAAATCAAGCAATCAAACCGAGCGTATGTGGTTTCATACCAAGTTCCTCGTCATCCAATGGAGAGTAGAGACTCGATCTGAGACATACATTGTGGCATAGAACCGAGCTATGATCTCCACATTCCAATCATGTTGAAAAGCCATGATCCTCTTGGTGCCGAGTTCTTTCACAAGCCGCAATAACATCATTAAACACAAGATCATCTCGCCGCCATGTATTCCCAATCAACACATTGCATTTGGATTACCGATTCTTTCTAGGATAAATGATCAAGCATAAAAGTCTGTCTTTGAAAGAATGTCCGAAGCGTGAGTCAAGAACTCGGTCATTCCGCTTTGGATTCTCTTCATGAGCTTTTCTCACTTGTCTTCGCTTTTATTTGTAGTTTTGGCTTTCTTTGAAGTCTAGGGTTTCTTTCGGTCTCAATCTCGGCATGTCTCTTGGTGAGATCCCGACGCTCCGCAATTCCCTTGCCTTTCTAGAGGGTAGCGGTGCTCCACGAGGCACATTTACCGTTTGAAGCGCTGACTGGCGAGGTTCACCATTGAAATCCCAGTTGAGATCCTCAGTGGCTTCTTGTTCTCGCCCGATTGGAGTTTTTCTTTTGCGAGTGAAAGTAACCTTGTTTGAACTCCCGAGGTTGATCACCTTGACTTGGATCCATCGACACCAGGTGATAAGAGTAGTAGCGAGATATGATAGATGAAACTAGAGAGAGAGCCGCTTTAGTGTTGTCTCTGTCAACATCGGAAGTTCCGATATAGTATCGGAAATTCACTTTACTCGGAAGATCCGACAGAGAATTTCGGAAGTTCCGATATATTCTACAACCCTAAAACTAGGATTTCAACCAAATCAACCAAAGGAATTTGATAAAACTTGAGATCTAGGCGGGAAACACTAGAGCAACAAGTTTAATGAAGATATGATCAAGAGATTCACGGAAAGCGAAGAGACCTGATTGCTCTAGGGTTTACCTTGAGGATGAAGAAACGAGTTTTGAAAGGATTAAGGTCTTCTAATCCGTGAGGCTCTCTCCTTGAGGTAGATCGGAGTTTAGAAGAGTTGAAGACTCGAAGGCGACAAGTGATGAAAGAGTGCAAGTGGAGGGAGAGAGAGAACGTCACGGAGGCCAAGTGAAGGAATAAAGAAATGAGGTAGGGCCAACCGAACCGAGTCCTTATCATGCGTTTATACGCACTTCGGACGTTCAACCGAGGTTGGAAGTTCGGCGATTTGATTTTCGGGAAAGTGTCCGTATAGGATATCGGATTTTCCGAAGAGTTCAAGTTTCCGTGAACCAAAAGTTGAACAGATTCGATATTCGATAAAAATATCGGACATTCAAGAGTTCAAAACACAGTCGGATATTATGATGATCGGATATTCCGATCGTGTATTTTTCGGTGAGGAAGGAAAAGACAGATTTACGAGAAGGAAGGAATTGAGACTTTGAGACAAATGAACTCGATCATTCTACTTGTGATCGAGACCAAAACAACGATCAAAGCTATGATCACAGTTGGAATGACTAAAGATGCAAGATACAACTCAACTCTTTAAAAAAGCGGATAACTAATTTTTGCAATCCTTTATTTTGAAATCACCAAGAATAGTAACTATATATGCGCGAGCAAGATGTCAAGTCACATTCCGATAGTCTAGGATGTTTAGCTCACTTCTTAATTCGCAAAAGCGTTTCTCATCTAGAGGTTTGGTGAAGATATCGCCGCTTGTTTCTGTTCTCACATAGGTAATATCTATGTCTCCCTTAAGAGAGTGATCTCTCGAGGAAGTGGTGTCGGATATCGATATGCTTGGTCCGAGTGTTGAAGCAGGATTGTTGGCTATTTTGATCGCACTCTCATTGTCACATAAGAGTGGTACCTTCTCCATGTTAAATCCAAAATCCTTTAAGGTTTGCCTCATCCATAATAATTGTGCACAACAACTTCCCGGCAATGTATTCGGCGGTGGATAGAGCCACCTTTGAATTTTTGTTTCTTTGAGGACCAAGACACCAGTGATCTACCAAAGTTGACAAGTCCCCTGGCGTTTTTTCTATCCACTTTGCAACCCGCATAATCAAAGATCCGAATAACCAATCAAATCGAATTTTGATCCTTTAGGATACCAAAGCCCTAAACTCGGTGTGTGAACTAAATATCTAAGAATTCTTTTACGGCTACTAGGTGGCACTCTCTAGGAGCGGCTTGAAATCTTGCACACATACACACACTAAGCATAATATCAGCCTAGATGCACAAAGATAAAGCAATGAACCTATCATGGATCGATATACCTTTTGATCCACGGGATTACCTTCTTCATTTAAACCAAGGTGTCCGCTTGTAGCCATGGGTGTATGGATTGGCTTGGCGTTCTCCATGTCAAACTTCTTAAGCATATCTTTGATGTACTTTGTTTGGCATAGAAATGTACCTTCCTTGAGTTGTTTGATTTGAAATCAAGGAAGAATTTTAACTCGCCCATCATTGACATTTCAACCTCTTTGTCATTATCCTACTAAATTCCTCACAAAGCTTTTATTAGTAGAACCAAATATAATGTCATCGACATATATTTGGCACACAAATAAATCATTATCAACAAATTTTGTGAAGAGAGTAGGATCGACTTTACCAATCTCGAAACCACTTTTTAATGAGAAAATCCTTAAGGCATTCATACCATGCTCTAGGTGCTTGCTTGAGCCCGTGAGCGCCTTATGGATTTGTAGACATGAGAAGGATTCTTGTGATCCTCCATTCTCGTGGCGGTTGCTCAACGTATACCACCAATTCGGCGATTGGACCATTTAGGAAAGCACTCTTGGCGTCCATTTGATAAAGCTTGAAATCATGGTGAGTAGCAAATGCAACCAATATACGAATTGACTCTAATCTAGCAACTCGGGAGCATAAGTCTCACCAAAATCCAAACCTTCAATTTGAGTGAATCCTTGAGCTACCAACCAGCTTTATTTCTTGTGTCAACTCGTTCTCGTCTTGTTTGTTGCGGAAGACCCATTTGGTTCCAATCACGTTTTGATTTGGTCTTTCCACCAACGACCACACCTTGTTTCCTAACGGTTGTTAAGCTCTTCATGCATAGCCATTATCCAATCCGATCTTTTAGTGCATCTTCAACCTTCAAAGGTTCCAAAGTAGACACAAAGGAGTAAAATTCACAAAAATTAGCTACTCTAGGCGTGTAGTTACCCCTTTTGGATATCACCGAGAATGTTATCGACGGGTGATCTCTTTGGACACTTTGATGCACTCTTGAATGCATTTGAGACGCGTTAGTTGAATTGGCTCATTATCATCAATTTGATCATCCTCCATTAATTTGCTTGAACTATCTTGAGAATGTCTTGATCTTGATTTGAAGTGGGAGGCTCCACTTGTGTAGATGAATTATCTTGATGCTCCTTTTCTTGCGGCCTCACTTCTCGCCATAGCCATCTTCTTGATTGCAATGCTTGGCTCTTCCTCATTTTCTAGCACATTTAAATCAACTTGCTCTACTTGAGAGCCGTTAGATTCATCAAATGTCACGTCTCTCGCTATTTCAACACAACTAAAGTTTTGTTAAAACGCGATAGGCGTAAGCATTTGATCCATATCACAGCAAGAAACCCTCATCGATCTTTGGAGCAAATTTAGAGTTCTTTGGTTTCTTGTTAAGAATGAAACATTTACTACAGAAAACTCTAAAATATGAGACATTTGCTTTGTTTCACCGGGTAAGAAGTTCGTGTCAGTCTTCTTCAAGATCTTGTGGAGATACAATCGGTTAATGGCATGGCACGCGGTGTTGACGGCTCGCCCAAAAGTGATCGGAAATCTTGTATTCATCAAGCATTGTCCTTGCCATCTCGATCAACGTCCGATTTTTCCTTTCTACCACTCCATTTTGTTGAGGAGAATATGGAGCGAGAATTCATGTTTTATTCCTTCTTCATCAAGGAATTCTTCAACTTGAGTATTCTTGAACTCACTTCCATTATCGCTCAGAATCTTCTTTGATCTTGGATCGAATTCATTTTGGGCTCTTCTTGCAAACTTCTTAATTATCCCTGAGTTTCACTTTTCTCTTGCAAAAGAATACCCACGTGAAGCGAGAAAAATCATCAACAATAACTAAGCCATACTTGTTACCTCCGATGCTTATATAAGCTGCGGGTCCAAGATCCATGTAGAGCTCCAATGGTTTTGTAAATCGTCATGATGTTCTTCGGCGGGATGACGCGCTCAACTTGCTTTCCTGACAAGCGCTACAAATCTATTTTTCTCAAACTCAACATTTTGTTAGTCCAATGATGTGATCGCTTTTGAAGCTTGTCGAGGTTCCTCATGCCAACATGAGCTAGCCGGCGATGCCACAACCAACCCATGCTAGACTTTGCCATTAAGCATGTTTGAAGTTTAGCGCTATTTGAATTGAAATCAACCAAGTAGAGCTTACCCTTCAAATATCCTTTAAAAGCAATTGAGGAATCGTCTTCTAAAGACGGTCACATCCACATTAGTGAAAAGACAATTATAACCCATTTACGCAAAGTTGCGACACGGATAACAAATTGTAATTCAAAGATTTAACAAGCAAGACATTGGAAATTGAATGATCATTAGAAATAGCAATTTTACCTAATCCCATTACCTCACCTTTACCATTATCACCAAACACAATATTTTCATATTGTGACCCTTTTCATCAAAAGATGAAAACATTTTCTTTCTCGTCATGTGGTTTGTGCAACCACTATCAAGCACCCAACTTGATCCACCTGAGATATAGTCTCTGAAAACACATCAAGTCTTGTTTTTAGGTACCCAAATCTTTGGGTCCTTGCATGTTAGCAATCAATACTTTTCGGTACCCACACCTTCTTTTTTGCTCACATCATTAGAGTGGTGGGCACGACAAAATGAGCAACCACTTTACCACGGTGGTTTCTCTTCAATATGTAAGAAGCAAAGTGAATGGAATGAGATGTATGACATTGAGGATGCTCCTTTGATTCTTGCCCGCTTTGATGACTTGTGTGGTGGTCAATGGTTGTTTGGTCATTTCCTTTGACAAACTTGATGCATTCCTTACCTTTTACAACCACACGGTCATTTCCTCTGCATTCATACTTATCATATCCTAGCCCTTCTTTGTTTTTGTTGCCTCGACACTTATGGTTTTGTATAGGGCTGCCTTGGATTGATAAGTTTTCATCAACCGCATCTAACCAAGGCACTTAATCTCGTTTTAGCTTTTTAATACTTGCACAAATTGAGAATTAGTAGAGCAAGCATTAATATCAACATTATAGCATCGAGAGCAACCATTGCTAGTGGAAGGAATAGAAGCCATTGAAGAATTTACAATTGAGAATTAAGATCATTAAGAGATTCAATTTGCACTTCAAGAGCTTGGAGATTGTTTTCAACCTTATGACATTCTCTTGAAGTGACTCATTTGAACCCTTAAGTAATGTTATTGAATTATTAGCCAAATCAAGCTTTTTGGTTAACAATTCAATTGTCTCCTTTCTTTTGTGAGAACCTTCGAGAGCAAGATTTTTCTTCTTTTTCACAAATTAGCAACTCTTCTTGCTTCTCGAGAGTCTCCTCTTGGCTATCTATTCTTTTCAATAGTTTATGGATCTTATCAATAGCCGCTTTGCTTAAATCACAAAATAGAACATCATCATCATCGTCATCGCTATCCAATTCACTATCACTACTTGGAGGTTTTTGACTTAGTCATTACCTTCCGCCCTTTTGCCATGAGACAAATGGGTGCATTGGTCGTTGTCGGTGTCGCTTCATGTCGTAGAAGAAGTGATTTTGTTGGAGGAGCTTCAATACTTGACGGTGTGCCACTCCTTCATCATCGTGTCGGAGTCGGTCGTTTGAATCCCATTCTTCGCCAATATGGGCTCGCCTGCAGTACTTCTTCTGTAGCCTTTATTTTTTCTTGCTTGGCTCACTCTTCTTGCTCATTTGAGGAGGTCTTCTTCTTTGGACAATCGGCGATGAAGTGTCCAACTTCACCGCACTCATAGCACGCCTCTTCACATTTCTTCTTCTCCTTGACTTGTCATTGAAGTTTTTCTTGTATTTGCTTGACCCGTCATACTTGAGGAATTTTTAAACTTTCTCACAAACAATGCCAAGTCCTCCGTCTTCGCTCTCATCTTCTTCTTCATCACTTGATGTTGATTCTTCCTTTTGCTTGCCTTCAAAGCTATTTGCTTCGGTCTTGAGCTTGAGCTTTGCTTGGCAAGGTCTTCACTTCTTTTGCTTCTTCCTCCATAAGTTCATGTGATAGAATTCTTCCTAGCACATCATTAGAGTAAGCCTTTTGAAATCTTTCGGCTCTCGTATAAGTGTTACGAGAGTCGAATTCCTTGGAGCAAAGGCTCTCAACATCCTCTTCACCACAACGTGGTCCGTCATATCCTTGCTTCCAAGTCCTCTTATCTTGTTTACGAGGATCATCAGCGTTTATCATACATTTGTTGTGGAGTCTCATCATCATTCATGACAAATCTCCCCAACTTGCCTTCTAGCAATTCAATCTTTGATTCCCTTACACTTGATGTACCCTCATGTGCTACTTGAAGTGTGTCCTATCTCTTTGGCTTCTTCCAAGCCGTCCACTTTGTTGAATTCCTCGGGACTCAACGCTCCAAGCAACACGCTATGCGGCTTGAGCATTGCGATGGATGTTTTGCTCTTGTTCCTGTGAGCTCCATATCGCCTTCCCAAGATATCTAAACTGTGCAAACAATTTTCCAAACACTAGGATGGAGAGACATCAAATGCATTTTCATTTTGTGCCTCCAAGCGGAATAGTGCGTGCCATCAAAGAAAGGAGCACGAGGGCACAAGGATATACTGAATGCGAAGAGGAAGTATTTAATTTTTCATAATTGAAAGGAATTTGAGCTCCTCGACTAGATGTAGAGGTAGCTTCCTCTTTGCTCTTCTTAGGGAGTTCCATCTCGACTCGGTTGTTTTGCTCGTCGTCATGACAACCTTCAACCCGGTGTTGGCCATCACGTTCCTTCAAGCGGTTAAGCCTTCGAGAAGGTTTGGCTCTGATACCAATTGAAAAGGTTAGAAGATTGCCTAGAGGGGGGGTGAATAGGCTAATTTAAAATTAAAACAAATTAATGCAATGAATAAGCCTGAGGATATTCCGAATTAATATCGGAACTTCCAAAACTTTAACTTCCTGAATTACTTCCTGACTATCCGATTGGTACTCAACCGAGAGAGTCAAGTAGAAAGAGTAGTTCGACAACTAGCACTAGATGTTAAGAAGGTGTCGAAGAGAATCAACAAGATTAAGCAGCTAGAGGCTTAGAGAGAACACAATAGTTTGATTCCCTGAGTTCTGATCCTTGAGGGATCAAATCGCGTCTCCGTTGAGGAGGTTCCAAAGAACCCTGTCTTTTCCAACCCTTTCCTCCCAAACCTCGTGCACTTGAGGCTTGGTTCCACTATTTGGTTCCTTCCCTTTCGGGAGGCGAGCCGCTTCACAAACTTCTCCACGGCTTCCCACAATCGTTGGGGCTCGTGAGTGGCGCCCTAGCCGTCTAGGAGTCCTTCAACCTCCAAGAGAAATGAATACACTTGAATCTCGATCTTGAGAGGTTCTCTACTTTCTCAAGATGAATGACAACTTAGCTCTTAACTCACAACCACACTTAACACAACCTCACTACTAAATGATCCCTAAGATCAAGGAGAGAGTGCTCAAAAGAGTGCTCTAGAAAGTGCTCAAGAAGCTCAAGTAAATGTGCCAAGCAAGTGAGTAACCACTTGAGCAGGTGGGAGAGGGTATTTATAGTTTTGGATCAAAACTAGCGAATTGCCCTACTTTTCGACCTCGCATCGAATAATCCGATACAAACTTGAACATCCGATGTGCAAACTCCCAGGCTTGGAAAACTTCCAGCGATTAAAACAACACGCATCGGAAAGTCCGATAACAACATCGGAACATCCGATGACTCTCGTGAGAGGGAACCCAACAAAACAAGCTAAGTCCACATCAACGTCCGAAAAAGACATCGAACATCCAGAAGAAAGCAGTGGGCTCCCAAAGCGGGGAAAACAACCACTTGAACTTCCGAAGACGCAATCTTCGGACAATCCGAACTAGCGAGCACCTTTACTCAAGAAGGCACACATCGGACCTTCCGATACTCAATATCGGAACATCCAAGACCAAATGCAGAGCTCCTTTATCTAAACACAACAGTATCTGAACATCCGAAATAGAACATCGGAATGTCCGACCCAAACGAACACACCGATCAAGACACAACTCCACTTCTGAACCGAAACATCGGAGCGTCAGATACAAGTTGAACATCAGGCTGAACTTAAAACAAACTACATTCCAAGCGAGAAAGAACACTTCTAGCCCTTGAGAGACTCGTCTAAGTTCATCTTGAGTGAGAGAACATCTCCAAGTCAATTTCAATGCATCCTCTTAATAGCACGGCATTCCTATGACTCAATAGATTAAAATTACAAGCTTAAATACCGTTTTCCTTACTCGCTACTAAGGGACACTTCACGTGCATAGACGATCTCTTCTTGAAGCCTTTGCCTGTTCATAAACTAGTTGAACACATTAGTTTCTTTAATCATTTGTCATTAATCACCCAAAACAAATTTAGGGGGCCTAGATGCACTTTCAAAAATGCTAAAATTGTTTGGATTTACACAAATAAGATATAAAGTTAGGATAAGGTGTTGTGTGTGCAAAAACATTTCTCGACAGGTTTAAAGCAAAATAACATGTTGGTACACTTAAGACCTAGGCTTAAGTTACTGTCACATAGCATAAATTCATAATTTTTTAGTGATTTAGGTTCTAGTTTCAAAGGTTTTGATGATTATTTGCAACATTTATTATCAGTTCACATTTCCAACATTGCTATGATCCTTCCTAAGGCATAAACAAGATTAAATAGAGCTTAATGTCTAAATTTTTTTTGCATAAATAGAAAGGTTATCATTTTTACAGAGCATAGGAATTGATTTTACTACATTTGGACAAGGTATAAACAATTTTGAATTTTGAATGCATTGAAATTAACCTATTTATGCATTTGATACAAACTAAGTCCAAATCTAAATATTTTTATATATTTGTAGATCTTATGATCTCAGGAACATAATAAAATTTGTTTCATAATTTTTCAAATTATTTTACACAAATTTTATATATACCACATTATAAGTTCTTACTTAAATTCAAATTTAAATTCTATCTAGAGAACAAATATGGTATAATTTTACATATTGTGAATTTAAATGAATTTACACAAATTTAGAAACTTGTTTGGTTGAATTTGGAGTTAGGGTGCAAAAGTTATAAACAATTGAAGTGGCTCGGTCTGGAAAATGAGTGAAAATAGAAAATACGCTTTCTCTACTATGAAAGCGCCTTTTCATTTTTGTGGGGATTTAAATCAAGTGCAGCTGACTGACGGGTGGGCCCTCCTATTTAGCGTGTGTGTGTGTGATGGATGTGAGGTGTGGAGGCTGACATGTCGGGCCCACCAGTCAGTGAGCGCGAGTAGGGGAAGAGCTCGACTTAGCTCACCGCTGGCGAGGGAAGGGCGGCGCTAGCTGGCAGGCAGTGTGGTGAGCTCCAAGGGACCGAGGTGCACCTGAGCAAAACTCGGTGGTGGCAATGGCTAGCCGGAGGTGGCTGCCAGCGAGTGCCTGCGGCGAAGGCGGCGACGATGAACCGCAACGGCGGTAAGAGGTCATTCAGGTTTGATCGGTCTCCGTTCTAGCATCAAGGGATCAAATGCATTCTATTTTACCTTGAGTCGGTGTTGGAGGTTGGTCGGGTTGGGTTAGCGTTGTGCACCGGTTTTGGAGAAGAAGGGTGGTAGGGGCGAGAAGATTCCAGGCGACGAATTCTAAAATTTGTTGAGGGGTTTTGATCAGAGTGAGCTTTAGGTGCTATTGTGTGAAGTAATTTGGAGATGGTGCATTCTACCGTCTTAATTTCTCTTCAATCCAAGCTCGAACCTCATTGGCAATGGTGGCAGTGTGGTGAAATTAGAGGTTTTCTTGGCCGTGTGAGTGAGGGGAAAGGGATGTGCGGCTTCTGCAAGTCAGGGTTGCCTTTTATCACTGAAGAAGAGGTGTAGATAAGCTCCTCCGTGGTGTAAACCCGACGAGACTTTTGGAATGTTTGTACATAGAATGGTATGGCTGATGGCTGGAGCAGCGTGAAACACAGAGAGAGCAGCGGCGTGGCAGTGGGTGACATTAGCAGTTAGCACGGCCTTGAGCAACGCGTAGCTGCGGTGCTGGCAGGGGTGAACAGTGGTGAGCTCGGCTACACAGTGCTAGCATGCAGAGGAAGAAGGGAGAGGGGTACTGGCCAACATGTGGGTTCGAACAGGAGCAGGGACCCCACCTGTCAGCGAGTGAAAAGAAGAACTCGGATAATTGGCTGTGAGCTGAACTAATTTGAGCACATTAATGACCCCATTAAATGTGCCCCCAAGATTTCTCACATTTTTTTTACAGTAAAGATTAGATAAGGATTATTATCTTGTAAAATTTTCAGGTTGAAATATTATGTATATATTTTATATAAATTCTAATAAGATATTGTGCTCATTTTATTATTTCCTGGTTTTAATTTACTTAAGAGCTGAAATATTATCAAGAATTTTTGAAAATTTTTATAGGGGTTTCTTATGTTGCAGTATTCTTTTGTAAAAATTTCTACTTTAGCTATTTTATATTTATTGTATAATAATTCTGACATTGAAATTTTTAATTTTTCAAGTTTTCAGTTTTTGACTTTTTAAATGCAACAAACTTGATTATTTATTTTGATATTGTTACTGGTGATTCGTATATCACTTAAGAAGATAATTTGAAATTTTTAGCTCAATATAATTTTGGAATATGTTTATTTAAATCTAACAATCAAACTATTTCTAGTTAAATATCATAAATTTCACATTTCTTTACATAAATAAATTTGTTTGTGTCGGCGTATTTTACGCCAGGGTCCCCACTCCCCAGATAAAGAGACCACCGCGAGTGGCTCGTCTGGCACAGCCGCAGAGCAAAGAACTCTCGCATGGTCGCCCGGTGATGTGTGGCGACAGGCCACACCACTGGGCACCCAGGAAGGTGGTCGCCCAAGGGACACGTGGCAGACAGGCCACGCCTCTAGGCGATCAGCGAGGTGGTCGCCCAGTGGACAGGTGGCGACCAGGCCACACCACTAGGCGCCCAGGAAGGTGGCCCAAGGGACACGTGGCAGACAGGTCACGCCCTGGCGACCGGAAGGTGGCCGCCAGTGGGCAGTGGCGACCGAGCCACACCACTGGCGCCAGGAAGGTGGTCGCCAATGACAGTGGCATGCAGCCACTCCACAGCGTCCACCCCCGAGGCTGCAGCGCCCAGATCAAGGGTATTTAATGCGAATCGTGCGCATTAAATGCAAAGCGTGGAGAATGCAGTATGGCGGCGCGTCTTCCCCAGGCGTGCATTAATTGCGTGTGACATCACGGCAGCACCTCACCCACGGCCAGGCAGGTAGCGTTGGCGGACGTGGGGCCCGAGGCGGGGGTGTGACGGCTGCGGCAGATAATAATGGGATGTAAGAACAGGGACGTGCGCATTAAATGCGCTCTTGTCAGTGTAATGAGTATGGCTTGCGGTGTAAGCCTCCCATGCGCCCCCGTCAGCCCAAGTGTAAAAGGGAGCCGGGGTGCATGGGAGAAGGGGTTGGATCCATTGATTCTAGGCTCCATTCTCTCAAGCTAGGATTCCAGTTCATATTCCATAAGACAAGCAATAGTAAGGGAAGCAGGACTAGGGCTGTTACTCTTCGGAGGGCCCGAACCTGGGTAAATCTTAGCGTCCCCATCCTTCTGAGCTTCACCGGCACTCCGTTCATCTTCCTTCCTCCGGCGATTACCCCGAAAGCCCCCCGTCTGAACCTTATAAGCACCCGACTCGGAGGTGCCTGTTGGCTAGAACGCCGACAGTTTGCATGAATTTTGAATGCAAAATTGGAGTTCTAGAGATTTCATTTAGTTAAATATAATTTTTTCACATTTTATCTCTATAGATATTTATCTCTATTTATTTATCTTTCGCTAATTCAATATTAATAAGGTTTTTCCTTTAGTGCAAAAATCCAAGAAAAACCAGAAAATGTAGAATTAAATGCAATCAAAATTATAGAATTTTACTATCATTATATTTATATTTAAGGATGTTACAGTGCTGCACTCGGGTGCGTGAGCTCGGACTGCTACAGCGGAGCAAAGCGTGCATGGCGTGGGGCAGACATGGCCTGGATATTTGATCTTAAATTGGTAGAAAAATCCTTAAAATAGAAAATAGGGGTGACATTTAAAGTGTATTTCAAGAGATTACGCCTCTCAATAGAGAAAGCATATTTCCTATTGAATTGAATGCGTATTTCTCATATTTTTTTTGGGTTTTAACTCAATTTTACAGCGACTGACAAGTGGGATCCACTTGTTAGTGTTTCATTTATTTACCAAAAAGGACTGGCATGTGGGGTCCATATGTCAATTAATGACTCATTCTTAAACTCCGGTTTAAATTTCAAATTGGATTATTAATTTTACTTAGGCCTACATGTTAGTGTCTTAGTTTTGAAACTTAGTTTTTAAAACAAAACTAACGTGTGGGGTCGGCTTGTCAGTGAGTGAGAGAAATGTGGGTGTCTAATAGCTGGGCCCATTTTTCAATGACTCAAAATAGAGCGGTTGCTCGGGCGATACTGTTGGCGGTGATTCCTGTGGTGGCAAGGTCTAATATAGCAAGAGTAGCCGGAGGGGATGCTCGTGAAGTGGTTGGTAGCAACCAGGGATGGTTGGAGAGCAGCCATGGCAGACAGTGGAGGAAGTGGCGTGCCATAATGGTGCCAAACGGATGGAGGGGAAGCAATTGGGAGGTCGTAGGGTTCCGTTTTGGGGGTTTGTGGCAATCAAAGCTCACCAGAAAAGCTTAGCGATGGTGACTATGGCGTAGGAAGAAGGTGACTATCGCGGTAGTGTTCTTGGCTCACTTAGTGTAGCTAGATGAGCTACAAAGAAGTAGGGGAACATGGTCAAGGTACCCTAAGGATGCTTCAACTCAATGGGATTTGAGAATGGCTCACTAAGTGAAGGGATTAGGCTTTGCTTGAGTCCTTGGCTCACGGTGGCAATAGAGCTCCTCAGAAGCAGGGTTTCAAAAACCGACGATTATTGCACGATTATCGCGATAATCGCGCGTATCGCGCCGAGCCGATAGGCAAAACCGACAGGAAAATCGCCGGATTTGAAATTCAAATTTAAAATTTTTGTAAAATTTATCCAAAATATTTCCAAAAATACTATTAACAATCTTATGACATGTAAGATGAAATTTAGTTGAAATCACATGATTTTTGACAAATTTTTTAGCCCAAACCAAATGAAGTAAAAAAAGAAAAAGGAAAAAAAAAAGAGAAAAACCATTGTACCTTGTACTGTGGGCCTCAAGGCCCATCAGCCTGCTATGGCCCACGAAAATGGATGAAGCTTTTTAAGCGTTTTTGTTGGCTTCCGAAAGGACAAACGCCATTATTGAGCTCCACACAACACCCTCTTGCGATCCCTCTCTGCTCCGGCCAGATCCAAGCGACGACGAGCCAAAAACCGAGGTTCAAGCAACGAAAATCGATAGTCGGCAAAGCAGCAGCCAGGCACAGCGATTTTCCCAGAGATCTGAGCGATAATCGAGGTATATCTGCGATAATCGTTGATATTTTTTTTATTTTTCCCGATTTTCGTTGGAGCTTGTTCAATATATGTGTTCTACCCTTGAACTTATTAAAATCATGTATTATATTATTTGACAGTATGTATGCTAATAGGATGGAGAACTTACCATTTTGGGCACAATATTATATTTGTATGGAGAACTTAGTGTAATACTTTGATTTAGCGTTTGATATAAAATGTTGCCGGTAGAAGACTCAGAACTATGAATTGTGTGAATGAGTAGCTACAACTTCATGTTCGTTGATCAAGACAGGGTGCCTACGTTGAGCGAGGTCCTATTACGGTACAACATTATGCGGCAGGAATATAATAGCTTATTCCACGAAAAGAGCTCCACTCAAAGGAAAGGGAAAGTGTCCCCCATATGTCGGGAGTGATGACTCAACTGATAGCACTCCTAAAGACCATCGAAGCCCCCCGTACCAAGAGTCCAATGATAGCAGCTCCAAGTCGGACAGCGATGGGGATAAGTCCGGTGGTGATACCCCTCTCGCTCACACTTCCCACTCAGAAGGACAACATCCTATACAATTTACAGGGGAGGATCAGTACACTCATGCTACACAAGATATAGACCATGGCGCTCCTCAATAACAAAGGACGACTACTGCAGGAATGGGCCATCCGCATAGCCATACCGCACCACATGATAGTTGTAGCTCGTACAGTGCCACGGAGACGCAAGAGAGTTATGGCTCATGTGGCGGCTATGACTACGCCATCCCGGATGCTCGTGCACAAACTCCTACTCTATGGGTCTATGAGTGGCAAGATCTCGACTTTTATGCCTTGTTGTACCAACAGTGGGAAACGACTAGCCCTTGGACGGGTCAAAGCTGGCACGAATACAAGGCAGAGTTGCTAGCTACACGAGGATTGCTAATGATGTCTACTGAGGAGTACAACATGGCCAACCAAGTGTACACTCAACAATACTACCCGTAGCCTTGAAGGTAATGTTTTATTTGTATATTTCATTTTATTGCAACTCCATTTTTACTAATGTAGCATTTATGTAGGTCCAACACGTTATTTCTATGACAATGGAAGGATGACAAAGCTATGCCAATTGGAAACTTTCATTTTCGGTGAGAAATATTGATTTCAAATGTCATATGCCATGTACATTGAGATGTAGACTATTGTTGGATTCATATGTGAATATGTGAATGGTATTAACATGGAATGTTATTTGTTGAGATATTGTTGCTACATGCCTATTTTACAACTTGAAATAGTTTAAAATATAGCAAAGATCATGCCAATTTTTTTTCATATTTTACCATCGTTGTGCTATTCATATTCTCCTATGAAATCCATATTTCTTATGTATTTATAACATTTATTGTAATTTTTTCTCTTTACCTTGTTTTTACAAATTTCTAACATTTCTTCAGATTTTTTAACTATTTTTTATAAATTTTCTCAAAATTTTCCATTTTCCCTTCGTATCGTCGATTTTCCATCACTTATCGTCGATTATCGCTGCTTATCGCTCGATTATCGCCACTTTTGTGTCAATATTGTGATTTTTCCAAGTGTTTTTGATCGATCGGGGCATTTATACGATTTCTAGCGATTTTCCAGCGAAAATCGACAAAAATCGATACCGTTGGAGTAGCGAAAATCTGTGCTGAAACGATAATGCAAGCCCTACTCAGAAGGCAATGGCGCTTGGCACTTGGAGGTAGAGTAGCAGGGTGACTGCATGAGGTAGAAGATAACCCGCAAGGTCCTTTTATAGGTGCATGAAAAATCTCTAAGCTCGGGATAGTGAGCAAGATGCCGCGACCAAGCAAGTAAGGACGTCAACGGTAGCAAGATCTTCGGCTTTGCAGCGGTCTTCACTGTAAACGTGGAGAGGTGGCGATAGCAGGTGGACATGACTGCTCAGGGAGCCCAATGCAGGTGGTGAAGTAGCGTGGGCAGAGTTTGGTGAACAGAATGGGGCAATGGCGTGTGCTCCAACTGTTGTCATAGTGTGGCTAGCGTGAGGTAGCGCTCGGGGGGGGGGGACGTGGGCAGGGCTTCAAAAATCGTGAGCTATGGGGTAAGGAAAGCAAAACTGCGAGGAAAATTGGTGGAATTCAACTTTGAATTTAAAATTTTTGGAAAATTTGAAAAAAATTAAAAGAAGCTAGCTAAAATTAGTATTAATAGAGTTTTGTCATTTGGGATAAAATTTAGATAAAAAACCGACTTTATGGTGCATTTTTTGAACTAAAACCGAATATAGAGTAAATAAAAAAAATAAAAATCACTATATAGTACCACAGTATTGGCCCGAGGCCCATTAGCACACATGGACCCATTAGGTATTTATGACTACCTCAGCCAATTCCGACCAGCATTTGCAATCATTGAGCAAGCAAACCGAGTGCCTGAAGATCCCCTCGCCGCCAGTGCTGCCGTCGGCCAGATCTCGCCGGCGCTGGCCGTGTTTTCTCCGTCGCGACGCCGATAATCTCCAGGTAAGAGCCAATTTTCTACCGATTCGTCCGGAATTTTTTACCATGTTATACCAACAATGGGAAACAACTAGCCCATGAACGAGGCAAAGTTGGCATGAATACAAGGCAGAGTTGTTAGCTACACGAGGATTAGCACTCATGTCGACAGATGAGTACAACATGGCGAACCAAGTGTACACCCAACAATACCACCAGTAGCCACGAAGGTATTGTTTTATTTGTATGTTTCATTTCATTGCGATTTAATTTATACTACCATAATTCTTATGTAGGTTGAACATGGCGTATGTGTGACAATGGAACGACGATGGAAACACAGCATCATGTGAACATTCTTTTTTCATGACAAATATTGCTTTCAAATGTCATATGCCATTCATACTGAGATGTGAACTTATTGGATTGATATGTAAATGGTATTTCAAACGAATTGTTATAAGTGAGGTATTATTGCTGCATTGCATTTTACAATTTGAGATTGACTAAAATATAGCAAAGGTCATGCCAAAATTTTGTTCTATTTTTCCATTTATATTCCTTACATTTTTTCTTATTTTTTTTTGCAATTTTACGAATTAGTTTTCTATCTAAACCTAGTCTACCGATTTTCCTTGCATTTCCCCGATAATCGGCTCATATCGACCAATTTTCTTAGGAAATTTCTCGATTTTCCTGCGCCGCCGCTGCTACACTGCCTTCGGCTTTCAAACGGTTTGAATCTAAATTTCATCCGGTTTTTCACGATTTTCTTCCGATCTTCGGCGAAAATCGGTGCGGGTGGAGGCTCGAATTTCCATTGTTAAAAGAAAAGGTGA
The DNA here is from genome assembly GCA_036346355.1 of Rhipidocladum racemiflorum. Lineage (NCBI taxonomy): Eukaryota > Viridiplantae > Streptophyta > Magnoliopsida > Poales > Poaceae > Rhipidocladum > Rhipidocladum racemiflorum. Next base: position 55,610,769 of record CM070581.1, on the reverse strand, counting down.
ACCCTGATACTATGCCTGTCATGTCGATTCGGCATCATGCATTGTAATGCTATCTCAATGCATCTCTTCACCTGTTCACAATGTACTTCTAGTGAGCTGCGCCTCAATATTTCCTGCAGCTTTTTCCTCCAATTATCATGTACCTTCAACATTGAAAGAAGAAGCATGCATGAAGACAAAACATGCCTTTAGTGGCATTAATCGTCATCCCTTATATAGGTATAAATAGGGTTGAATGCGTGCCCCATAACACATTGAATTTATTTCTGTAACATTATTTCTTTCTATTGCAATGTAGTCTTTATTTGACTGTGTTGTCTTGTTTTATTATCCTGTAAGTTCGATAAGAGACATAGGTCCCAATCATCAGCAACTATTTGGCAAAGTGGAATACTAATATAAATTTGATCACTAATATATTTTAGATTTATAAAACCTAATAAAATAATACTTATATGAAAAAAATTCTAGACAAATCTATACATACCGTTTTATGTGTTCAATCTAAATATAAAAAAAACATATCAATAGCGAAAGTTTAACAAATTTAACTGCACAGATCCGAAACAATATTCTTTTCTGACAAAGAGAGTAATAACAAACTAGTAGTATACTCCAGTCGAGCTCATATCAGGCGATGGATTAGGAACCTTCGTTCACTCGCATGCATGCAAATTAAACATCGGAATGGACGGGCGCCACAAGGTAACCGCCCCTCCCACCCATTGGGTATTGGCTCGCCTCATGTATAAACCACGCCATGCAACGATAAAATAGGTAATTAAGATTAACTTACCCTGCAAGACAACTCTTGACGCCCCTAACTAAAGTTGAGCGTAATTAACCAGAGTAGAGAACAAGTGTAGTTAGTTGCTTTTCATCTAGAGAGATGAGAGAATCTTCTCCCACGATTATTGCGTAGGTACCACCGGATTCGACTGCGTGCATGAGTCTTTGTATGTACCGGCTTAATTAATTCATCATGTGCTAGAGTGCATTTGGCTTAAGTAATTAATAGAGGATCTCTAGCAACCGAGGGACTATCAAGTAAGGCTTTTATGTGATAATAAGTCATCTATATGCTTAGCAGAGAATATAGTCTTTTATGCGAGAACAAAGCACATAGAAGAGCACTATCATTACATAAAATAAAAAGTCCTCATAACAGATATCAAGATGGTGCCAACAAATACAGATGAATAAATTGCAAAAATTCTTACGAAGAGTCTCAACAAGGAAAAGTTATAGAAATTTTAAAAGGCTCTCGGAATGCTTGACAAGATAACTTTAGAAGTAAGTCTGCATTGAGGGGGAATGTTGAATGGTTGTGATGCAAACTCTAGAAGGCTCCTAAAAATGCATGAACTAAGATATTTCCTATAGAGCACTCTAGAATAGCTACTTGAATAATTTAGAAAAGTTTCTAATATCTAGATATTTTGTAAGAAGCGTGTGGATCTTGATCTTGACATGTGTCAAGAACTCAATGGTCCTTAACCTCTATAAATAGATGACCATGCCCCTTGCTATGCCATGAGCATAAGGGTATGGTTGAAGGCTAAGTGAAGTAAAAGTGTGAGTGATAAATAGCTCCCAAAGGAAGTGTGCACTATTGTTATTGTGTTCGTGTTAATAAAGTAGTATTTTATAATTATAAAACATAATAAAATAATACTCTTACAAAAAAATTACTAGACTCTATACATACCATTTTCATATATTTAATATAAATATAAAAAAAATCATATCGATAGAGAGGTTTAAAAAATTTACTGCACATAACAAAAATAATATTGTTTTGTGACTAAAGAGAGTAATACTAACTAGTAGTATACTTCGATCAGGCTCATCTCAAGCGATGGATCAGGAACCGTTTGTTCACTCGCACACATGCAAATTAAGCACCACAATAGACAAATTACATAATTAAGACTAACTTGCCCTCCTCATATAAACCAGGGGCCACGTAACTAATTATCGCCTAGTAAGCCGACTCTTGACGCCCCTAACCACTAGCAGAGAACAAGTGTAGCAGGAGAGACAAGGCTATGATCGTAAGGCCGAGTGAAGATACGTGCATAAGCTTGACGATCTTGCAATTGCACAGGTGGTGGATAGATCAATTTGTGTACACGAACGCTTTTCCCATGACGACTGGAAACGGCCAAAATGAAGGATTTTTACTTACAAGCGGGGACATTAACATCATACTGTTCATGTAGCTAGGATGGAGTTGCTTCACCATCACGCCTCCTATATATTGCTCGACCCGCCCCTCCCTTCCTCCATCCATCTCATCCCTACCAGCACAACATTCGCACTAACTCTCTCGCTCGCGCACCAGCGTCGCCGCCCTCCCATACAGCGCCATGGCGCCGACGTTTCACATTTAAGGGGGGCGAGGGGAAGAGTGATCGACGACGAAACACTCCGTTCGCCGTGAGCGCATTGGCATTAACTCCAATCACTTCTCTGTCTATGTCCAGACAGCGTCGATGATGTCCTTGAACCCCACGCCGCAGTGGAGGCCAATAACCTCGTCAATGCCACCGGACCCATTCGCCGCCGACGCTGACGCCATGAGCGACGTCAATGTGTTTGGGCGGAGAGGAACTGCACCAACCTTAGTCTCCGATTCTCATGTGGCAGCACCATCATCATCATCATAGTCATCTCCTTGGGCATCCTCTCCATTGGATGTCGTGTAGGTACCTGATGTTTCTCCTTATGCCGTTTCTCCCTGTCATCCTTTTAACTCGCACTCGCCATCTAAGTAGTGATCAACCTGTTCCACGGATGCTCTCCCACGGGAGGTACCTCTCCAGGCTATCTGCTAGGAGGAAGGTGAGCCTGGAGGAGATGGAAACCACGAACATGATACTCCGCAAGTGCATCATATTTCTAGTAAACTTGTTTCTTTCTTTCCCCAAATCCCACAAATATCCATGGTTGTGCCGTTCTTGCATTATATGTTAAATTGGCAGTATACAATTATATATCTTGATGCAAAAGTCAATAGAAGAGTCCCATTTCATCAGAAAGTCGGTTCTCTAGAAAAGAGGTGGTCCCGATTGCTCTTTATCATTCCAAAAGCGGAAAAAGTCATATGTCAAATTAAGATGAAAAGGGGAAGAAAGAATGAGAACAGAGAGGTCAAAATGTTGTTCTCAAATCATATCTCTCGGCAAATAGCATAGTCATCGCAGCTATTAGTTGATAGGGGAATTAAATGGCATAGGACTTCTATTTCCCATATTGAGTTGCCATTGTAAGTTCCTGCTTCTTCTATTTGCGTGTGTTCGTGCGTTCTTGATCACCGAACAAGATTAAATTTAGTTCATGCACCTGTGTTTTTGTTAGTTTGCTGTGTTTCCTTCTTAATTTTCATGTTATATATATATATATATGCAGCTATAGAATTCTAGGGATACAGATTTGTTCTTTCTTATATGATAGAACGTTCGATTTTGCACTGATGTATATTCTACCTCAGTACTTGAAGGATCTAAGGTCTGAACTCTTGAGTGCTATCCATTTGTGGCATCTAAGCGTCCTGCTAATGCTATATATACATGCGTTCTTGTCATACTCTTGTGTGCTATCCATTTGATTGTCTGAACTCTTGAGTGTCTGCATTGTAATTTGTATCCATTTGATCATGATCTGTTTTCTCTTGCCCCCGATGATGTAGGAGCTAACGTTCGACGTCTGTGCCGCGATCAGTCGATATTTGCCATGTCAATATTAATCCTACTAATTATAGCCAACGACGTAAATACGTTTGGAAAGGCCAAATAAAGTATTTGCTATGTCAATATTTTCCTTCTAGCTAATTATTTTTTACTCTGTCAAGTACTTTTTTTTTGGTGGTGGGGGGGGGGGGGCATTTGCTGAAAACGAATTACCGAGGTTGAGTTTCAGCTGCAATTATGGTAATGTAGTAGCATTTAATTCATCGGTGGAGGCCAAATTAAGCACTCTTTTTTTTGTGTTTTTTGTCTTTTGGGAAGCGAAATTTGTTGTGCGAAGGAACCTTCCACGGAAAGTTTGATGCTCCGGATTTCATCGAAGGACATAGTTATCAAGTAAGGTAATCACTCTTGTGCGAACATTAGCATAAAAGAGCACTCTATATATCCTGCGCGTCTGAACTTGGGTGTGTTTGTTACTTTACCAAATAATATATGTATGAGATGGTTCAAACAAAAGAGTCATCGATATGTTTGGTTGGTTGAATAGAACCATCTCATCCTAAATGATAAGATACAAATTTGAGGAATAGTATACATATGTGTATTAAACAAGGAAATGTGTACACACATTCTGTGAGACCATGGTGTCTCCGTAGAAACTAATAGCTCTACTGGTTATTTTAAGAGAAAGTTTACAGTGCATTATATTGGTAGTATATAATATGTAATAGAAATCACATTTAACTGTTGATTTGTTAAGGATGTTTCTACTACTCTAACACCAGATGAAGTATAAGTAAACTCTAGTTAATCTGATCTATTGGATCGAAAAAAATAAACATTCATAATCAATTTAGTGCACGGCAAAAGAGCTCTATTTTAAAGTGAAAGCATGCACTAATATCTCTAAAGCTCTTCTTGACTGGCTCATTTCTGGTTTATTTTATGGTTTTCCCTTAGTACTGCTGTCACGTGTCAGCTGACATACACCATATGTATAGTACAAAATTGGGATTCAGTTTAGTTTGCCTTATGAGAGAGGCAAATCGCTCATGAAGGTATCTTTGACCCTCACAAGTTCCCTTAATTATTCCGTAGCGCCTGTGTCATTCGAGCCCAGAACTTTCATCTGTAAAAGGAAACAGGGATTGTATTGTTAGGAAACCGATTGTCGTATCTTATATAGACTCTTCCTTATCTCTAGCAAAACCGCTATATATAGGAGGCAGGGGCTACCCTTTTGTACACACAAGCATACAGAATAATAAAGCAGACCCGTTCCTCCTCATATTGTGTCTCTCGCCCTCTCTCTCTGTTCTCCAGTTTAGATCTATTAGGCAACCCCGGACTATTCGATAGCGAGGTTGTCTAACACGTTATCAGCACGACGTTCTACCGGAGAAAGATTGAAAAGTGAGAAAAAGGTGAGCTTCGAGGATTGAATCTAATTCCTCGGATGAATCAATGCTTGCATCTAGTCTACGCACTAGTGCTGTGATTGTCGTGTGGCAAGAAGCTACGAGTACACAAAAACTATTACAGATCTAGCACGAAGCTAGAGAACAATTCAGATCTAGCATGAAGCTAGAGAACAAATCAACGATCGGCTTGAAGCAGTAGGCATCGACCGCTGCAGGAAACCGCCCGAAGCGGCACAGCTCCGTCGTCGGCCCCCCTTGCAACGTTGCCGGCTTGGACCCATGCACCAAGCCGCCGCGCTCCATAGGGCCGCCCCTGCACGGTACCATCAGCCGATCTCTGTCCATCCTGCGTGAATGAAGGCACTGGCTCGGCTTTGGCTCTGTAGACCCACTGTCGCCTTCGGCCCACGGCACGAAGCACCGACCGTCTACCTAGCTACACGGCTCGAAGCCGTGCCGCTACTCCCGCATGAACCCAAAGCTGGAGTCGAAGCCGTCGACGCCGCATTGAACCGCCACACTTGAAGTTGCCGGCTCAAAGTCGCCACCGCGCATGAAGACCGGGCCCGGCCGCTGTCGCTGAATAGTCCCGCAACGCTGATTTGACCTGAAGCGTTACCGCAGGCTAGAAGCCGTGCGTGAAATGGTTGGCTGCCTCGGCTTCCCCGACGCACACACAGTGCGCCGCCTCCAAGCCAGGAGCCACCGCCACGGCCTACCGCACGCCATTAGACCGCAGCTATCATGACTCGAAGCCACCATGCGCCGCCGGATCTTGGGACTCCGCGCCTGGCTTGAAGCCTCGCCGCTGCCACCCACGGGCCCCTGCGCTGCCTTGGCACCGGCGCCGCCGGCCGCTGCCTCGTAGGCTTCCGCCGCCGTCGTGCCCTCAACCCTCTGCGCTTCGTAGGCCAACACCGCCGGCCGCCGACGTTGTACGTCGCATGAAGCTCGCCCGCTGGCCCGCCATGCGTGCGCCCGAAGCCCACTCACGCCGCCGCTACCGCAAGCTGCCGTGCGCTTTTTTTTTCCCTTTCCTGTTTGGATGGACATGAAGTCCAAATCCATGGACTTGAAGTCCTGAACCAGCAGGATTTAGCTCTGACCAGATAAGGAACGCACGGGAGGCGAAAAGACGTTTTGCATTGTTTTTTTTTATCCAATTTTCTTTGTTGAAAGTTCTGTTGGACATGAATGTCCCATGCGGGCCCGAATCAAAAGCCAAAACCGAATTGAATCCAGGTTCTGCACACGGGGAGGGTGATTTTACTCCCTTGCCCCTGGTTTCTTTATGTTTTATTGGTTTTCTTTTCTGAGAAATTGAATAGAAATTCAGAAAATTGGTTAGAAATTCTGAAAAAAAATTGCCAGAAAAATATGAAAATATCTAGAAAAATTGCAGGAAATTAATTGGCTCTATTTTTAATTTTCCTTAGCCTTATTTTCTGCATTTGTGAATATTTGCATGTACTTTTACAATAATTGCCCTGTTTAGAATACCAGAAATTCATGAGAAATTAATTTTTCCGCATTTATGAATTGTGCAATTATTGTTTATTCTGAATTTATGAATTGTGCAATTATTGCTCTGTTCCATGCATTGTATTTATTGTTTTAATACAATTCATTGAAAATTCAAGCATGCCGCACGAAGCGGCCACCATCGCGCTAGGAAGGCCGACGTGCATGGAACTGAATGCGCCGCGCACATGAAGCCGCGCTAAACCGATCGCACGAAGCCGATCGCTCGCATGAATCCGATCATATGCACAAAGCAATATATATGAATATTTATGAATCTTGTATTTATGAATCTTGTACTTATGATTTTTGCATTTGCCTTGTATTTATGAATTCCGTACTTATGAATCTTGTATTTATGAATCTTACAGTCATTGCTTTCTTTTAGTTTACTGGAAATTCATGAGAACTTAATTATGCATTTATGAATTTTTGCAACCACTCTCTATTAGATTACACGAAGTAATCTAATGAAAGAATCATATGAATATGTAAATACCTGGCATTGTCATATGTGAGTTTTGAAGAACTGGCCCGAATGGTCAGAATTATCTCACATGGGTATCAAATGTGAAGATCGTGCTTATGAGCAAGAAGCTCTGAATTGCCATCGATTTAGGGTCCTCGAAGGACAAGTAACCTACTGCCGAGCAAAACGATCAAGTTTTGTACTCCCTAGGTATCACTTTTCAGCCACTGTGAAGAATGAATACATGGCTGAGGTGAGTACACTTGAGTTACTGATCGCACTTCGTAAGCGATTCGAGAAGCTCAAGTCCGCCATCTTGCTCTAAGCACAAAGAAGATTGGGTTACTTTGAAGTTTGCAAGGCTCTGAAGCGATGGTTGTTAATGAATTTTGAATAATGAATTGTAAGCTCTAGAAGAGCATACATTTTCTCATGAATAGAATTTCAATTTATTCTTTATTCCAGTATTCTATATTTTTAAGTAACATTTGAATTACTTTGCCACTATATGATTAGAATTATATTCTTTTCATTTAGATATTGTGTAGCGCCCAATGGAGGTGATATGTATTGTTGATAGTGGCACAACAAATACCATCTTAAGAGAGTCGAAATACTTCCAAACGATCACGAAGAACGCTGGAAGGATAATGAAAATCGCAGGAAGCAATATGCATATAATAGGCTCAGGAAGAGCCACAATTATATTGCCAATGGGTACAACTTTGGTAATTAATGAAGCCTCCTTGTACCCTGAATCAACACGCACTCTCTTAAGTATTAACAGATATCCGCGCCAATGGGTTTCATGTAGAAACCAATGAAGAAAATGGCAAAGAGCATTTGTGCATTATGAAGCACGCGGAGTATGAAAAATGGTATTAAGAAAAATATCCCTCATATGAATCTGGGTTGTACTACACGATAATCAATGCACACGCAGTGTATACTTATTTGAAGACTGTATTTAGAAGCTCTGAATTATTTTCGTTATGGCATTTTATATTTAGGTCATCCTGGTCTTAGATTGATGAAAAATATAGTTAATAACTTACAAGGTGATGGCATTAATGTTAAAAATTTCCCGAATCACGAAGATTTTGTGTGCCATGCATGTGCCACCGGGAAATTAATAACAAGACCCTCTGTTATGAAAGTGCAACATGAAATCCCTGCATTCCTGGAACGCATTCAGGGGGATATTTGTGGCCCGATTCAGCCCTTCTCAGGGCCGTTTCGATACTTTATGGTGCTCATTGATGCTTCCTCGAAATGGTCGCATACATGTTTGCTGTCAACAAGGAATCATGCATTCGCAAAGCTGATCTCGCAGATCATCAGAATTAAAAAATGCTTTTCCTGATCGTCGCCTGAAGTCCATTCGAATGGACAATGCCAACGAATTTACTTCGAAGGCATTTGATGATTATTGCACAGCAACTGGAATAACTGTTGAGCACTCTGTACCGCATATCCATACACAAAATGGACTAGCTGAAGCACTAACAAAGAGGATTAAGCTCATAGCCCGACCACTCTTGCAGAGTTGTAACTTGCCCAACACTTGTTGGGGACACGCAGTCATGCACGCAGCAGCACTCATCAATTATAGACCGTCGGCCTACAACATCCATTCAACTATGCAACTAGTGCAATGGGTCATCCTGAAGATTTGAATGAATGGTATATGTACATATACCACCCCCACAGCGAACTGCAATGGGCCCTCTCCGCAAGTCTGGGATATACGTTGGTTATGATAATGCATCCATAATCAGGTATTTGAAACCCACGACTGGAGATTTGCATATAGCCCGATTCGCTGATTGCATTTTTTTTTTGGACGAGGATCGCTTTCCCGTCATTAGGGGGAGGAAATGAACCATTGGATGAAAATGCCGGGAAATCATATGGCATTCCATTGGGATCCCCATGCATGATACTCACACTAATGAAGCAAATCATGAAGTCAAGAAGACAATCGATTTGCATAATTTAGCAAATGAACTGCCTGATCATTTTTGTGATCTGAAGATATACCAGTAAGAAATGCACCGGAGAGGGTGGAAATACCAAAGAAAGCAAAAGGTATCCCTCATCCTGTTCAGAGGCCTCAAAGAAAAAGAACAGGAAATCTGGCTTCTCAAACCCAAAGTACCCGGAGACGTCTGGGGAAAAATGGGCAAGAGGACTTACCACAGCCAATCACAAAAATGCCCCAAAGCAAGAAGGGGAGCCAGTTGAGACCTGACACTGGAAAGAAGCCTGTGGAAAAGGCAATTCCAGATTTGAATCTTCAATTGGAAGAAGCCACCGGAAATAATGTGTGCGCACACATTGGCGGAGAAAAACTAAAGGAACTTGCTCCTGGAATGGGAAATAGCAATGAAGAGCAAGTAGAAGTGCATGAAGCACACCATGACAAAATGGCCATAAATTTTGTAATAATAGGAGAATCTATGAAAAGAGTAACAACCATTGCAAGGCTTGTTGTTCAAGGTTTCACTCAACGTCCTAGGGTTGATTATGAAGAAACCTATTCTCCGGTCATGGGTGGAATTACCTTTAGATACTTGATCTCAAAGGCAGTCAACTTGAAGTTGAGAATGAAGCTAATGGATGTTGTTACAGCATATTTGTATGGAAACTTGGATTTGGAGATATACATGAAAGTACCGGAAGGTATTCCTATCCTGAACCAAGACAGAGCAAACAGAAACCTATACAGTGTGAAATTGGAGAAATCACTGTATGGACTGAAACAGTCAGGAAGAATGTGGTACAATCACTTGAGTGACTTTCTTTGCAAGAAAGGCTACACGAACAGCGAAGATTGTCCATGTGTGTTTATACAACGATCCCCTAATGGATTTTGTATAATCTCCGTCTATGTAGATGACTTGAACATCATTGGGACGGATGAAGAAATTGAAGAAGCATGCACATACTTGAAGTCTGAATTTGAAATGAAAGACTTGGGTAAAACCAAGTTCTGTTTAGGCTTGCAGCTTGAACATATCCAAGGCGGAATCTTGGTACACCAATCTTCCTACATACAAAAAGTGTTAGAGAGATTTGTCTTTGAAAAGACATACACCGCAAAGACCCCAATGGTCGAAAGGTCACTCCAAGCAGACCTAAACCCATATAGGCCTAGAGAAGAGGGGGAGGAAGTCCTGGGAGCAGAATTCCCATATTTGAGTACAATTGGAGCACTCATGTAGCTTGCGAATAGCGCTAGGCTGGACATTGCGTTCACCGTGAATTTGCTAGCACGGTACAGTGCAGAACCCACCAAAAGGCATTGGAAAGGGGATAAGGACGTCTTCCGTTACCTCCAAGGAAGCAAAGATCTCGGTTTGTTCTATAGAAGGAACAATGAATTGAATTTGGTTGGATATGCCGATGCTGGGTACCTATCGGACCCGCATACTGGCAAGTCACAAACCGGGTATGTTTTTCCTTTGCGGTGGAACGGCAATTTCGTGGAAGTCGACTAAGCAGACTCTGGTCTCGACATCGACAAACCACTCAGAAATAATTGCCTTGTATGAAGCCTCTCGGGAATGTGCATGGCTTCGTAGAATGGTTCACATCCAGAAGTCATGTGGTTTGAACATGGAACAAACCCCCACCATTATCTATGAAGATAATGCAGCTTGTGTTGCACAAGTGCAAATGGGATATGTGAAGAGTAACCTCACAAAGCATATCAACCCAAGTTCTTTTATGCTCATGAAATGCATAAGATGAACGAGATAAAGATACTGCATACTAAGTCGTGTGAAAATCTCGCAGATTTATTCACTAAGTCACTCCCGGCATCATCCTTTGAAAGATGTGTTAGAGGAATCGGGATGATGAGGCTTAGAGAAGTGCAGATTTCAGGGGGAGATTGTTCACATACTCCTACATAAATCTCGAACATGAAGTTTGAGTACCCAACGTGAATCTTGAAGATTAATATTGAAGTTTGGGTGGATTGTACTCTTTTCCTTAAGTAAGTTTTTCATTGAAGTTTTACATAAGGTTTTTAATGAGGCAATCTGTGCAACACAGCAAGCGTGTGCTATGTACTCTTTCTCCAATTATTTTTCCCGCTGGGTTTTTATGGAGTTTTAATGAGGCATATGCATCTCGCAGTGAAGAGTCCAAGGGGGAGTGTTAGGAAACCGATTGTCGTATCCTATATGGACTCTTCCTTATCTCTAGCAGAACCGCTATATATAGGAGGCAGGGGCTACCCCTTTGTACACACAAGCATACAGAATAATAAAGCAGACCCGTTCCTCCTCATATTGTGTCTCTCACCCTCTCTCTCTGTTCTCCAGTTTAGATCTATTAGGCAACCCCGGACTATTCGATAGCGAGGTTGTCTAACATGTATATCCAAAATGTAATGTTGAGGCATGCTATTTTATTCAAACACTACCAAATAAATAGCATTATGTTGCGGTGTCATACCTGAAATATAGCGGTCAAGGGATCCATTCTGCCGTCAGATGGGGAAGAATTGCAGTGCTAACCTCAACGAAAAAGCTGATGCATCAAATCCCAATGCTATGGTCAATGGCAACCCCAGTGAAGTTTCGGCTGTCAACGTTAGGGCTGCTACCGAGCTCAACCAGCAACCATCCGAGGTGATAACAACATTTCTTCAGAATAGGAATTAGTTCATGGTGACTCAGACTCGGCTCATGCAATTGATGATACAACAACTGAACAACCAAGCCCCGATGGTCATTTCACCTACCACTCCTCAGCAGTACCCTTCTGATGAGTTACTGAAGACCAACCCTCCAGCAGTATTACGTGGAGACGAGGGCTTTAGCAATACCCCTTCTGAAAACCTGCACTCGGGGAATTATGTCATCTGCTATCGATGTGGTGGAAAAGGACATTTTGCTTCTAGTTATCCCCGAAAGGATAAGGCAAATGAAAATAGCTATTGTGGTAACTGTGGCGGAACAGGACACCAATTCCGCAAGTGCCCTCGAAAGAAGGAGATCCAATACAAGGTCTGCAACCTTTGTGGCAAGGAAGGGCATTATGTGAAACAAGGTCCATTGGGAAAACAAAAGGTCATATCACCACAAGTAGTTCCAGCATCAGAAGTCAGGATAGAAGTACCTCCTAAGATGCACCAAGTAGCAAAGATTCTGCAAGCTGACAAAGGCAAGGCAATTTCTCTGGAAGACAACTCTCGTCAACCGGACTCTCGTAAAAGGAAGATAGTAAGTCAAGAGCAGCCGGTAGCCAGTAGTTCTCGGCTTCGTGTGGACCAATCTCAACTCAACCAAGCACCGAAAGTAGCCTTAATCAAGACCCCAGGATCAGAAGTGCAACCAGTGATGCAAGGACGCCAGGCATCTATTTCCAATCCCAACATCCCGGATGCAGTTCTTCTTCTGACCATAACCCCAGAAGCAGGTGGGAGACGCAATCGGAAATTTCTGTCACATGTTCTGCGATATAGGACGTCGGGTCTGCCCATGATCCCTGAAGTTGAAGAAGAGACAACGGAAACTTGATGTTATCAATGAATGTTAGTAGATGGTACTTTTAGTAGCACCATGCCTCTTTTAAATAATAAAATAAAGAGTCTGTGTACTGATTCAGTCTGTAAGATGTAATCGTCAGTATGGCTATCAATAAAGGTTTGGAAGAGTTATAATTGTGGAAGTGGAATTCTGTTGATAGTTTTTGAAACATAAGTGTGGTTGGGCACCCGTCATGAGATAAGTAAAGGATGGCCGAAGAGCCATAGTTCTCGTCCAAACCATGGAAAGAAAGAAAAAAAGGAATGGCACCATTGAACCCCTTGGAACTAAGTCCGGATATAATTTTTTTTTTCTAAGGGGGGTAGTGCGGACAGGTTGACGAAAATTGAACACTTTGTTCCATGGAAGATAACCCCTACTTGGTGATAAACTTGTGGAACGTTGCGGGGTTAAAACCATGCATTTTTAGTGTGCGGCCAAGGAGATCGTGTCAGATCGAGGCTCTCAGTCTCCCTCGAGGTTTTGGCAGGAGTGGTATAAAGTTTTTGGGGGTACGAATTTGAAGTCTAGTGTTGCTTACCATTCCCCGACCTATGGCCAAACGGAAAGAATCACTCAGATCTTAGAAGATGCGTTGAAAGCGGGGCACTGACAGGTCAAGGTTCGTGGAATCAGAATACCAACAGCCCCGTCGAGTTGGAAGATGGCCTTTTGAAGCTCTGTATGCAAGAAAAGATATAATACCCTTGTATGGGCAAGAGACCGATAATGGACAAATCAGTAGACCTGATATTCTGAAAGAAGCCGAAGAGCAAGTCAGACAGATCCATGTAAATCTGAAGACTGCCCCGTCAAGATAAACGAGCTATGCTAATAACTGTCGTCAGGGATCAAGTGCAGCACAGTGCCCGAGCATCAGAGGCAGTTTAAAGATATGGAACTAGAAGGAGACCTGTCAGGTCCGGAGTACCCAGTCAGAATTTTGGTTGAAGCTAAGCGCCGAACTCGAAGTCGCGTGACCGAGTTCTGTGAGGATTCAGGAGAGCAGTCAGTCTGAGAAGAGAGTTACCTGAGAGAAAGAAGAAGATCTCAGAGCGGAGTTTCTTAGCTTCTTTCTTTCTCCGTCTGAATCTCGGGGGCGAGATTCTTTCTAAGGGGGGTAGGTTTGTAACGCCCTAGTTTTCGCTTTCTGGAGAAAAACCTAATTTAAATAAGTAAATTCAAAATTTGGAGTTTCATTGGTGTTTATATTAACCTGGCATCCATTCGCCTCCAAAATCGGGAATTAATTCCCCTCCCGTCGAAAAATCGGATTTTCCAGCCTCACGTGCATTCAAATTTCACCCGAGTCCAAAAATGCTCCAAAAATCCCCAAACCACTTCTAAAATGTTCCAAATATTCCAAAATGATTTTAGGAACCTTTCCCCGGATTTTTGGACCTCAGTTCCTATTTTATCTCGCGCGGCTTTTGTTTAATGCCTGCGATCCGCGCCCGAATGTCCAATTCCACAAAAATCATCCAAATTCAACCAAACCAATTTTATTGGGTCCCAAATATTCTAAAATGGCTCTAGGAATTTTTCCGGAATTTTTAGGCCATTTTTCCTTATTTTTCTCTAGGGCGAATTAATTGCGTAAAGGAGAACCAATAAGAAGTCGCCACGTGTCAAGTGAATAGGAGCCTTCTTCAACCTTCAGCCAACTCACGTTACAGAGAGCTCCAACCTTTGCATTCATGGCTAGGGTTTGATTTAATTGCTCATAACTCCTCCAATTTAACTCCAAAACGCGAACCGTCGGTTCCGTTGGATCCGCGCCGACGAGCTCTTCCAATTCCCCACCTCGGTGCGCCATCAAGCTCGCCGGAAACGGCACCATTCAAGAAAAACGGAAATCCACTTATTTGCCATTAACTCGTCCGTTTCTCGTCCAAACGCCGCACCACCACCTCCATCCACTCCGTATAAGTATCCCCTTTCCGGGAGTGTGCTCCCCTTTCCCTCTACTCCACGCATTTGCCCGTGAGATCAAGAAAACCGACGGTGTGTCACACTTTTTCGGTGTTCTTCAAGTTCATGCTTGTAGATTCTTCTCCGGTGAGTCATTCTTCGTGCCTCTTGTTTCCTTGTGACCGTGGATAAGTCTAGAGTCTAATTCAATCATCAATTTTAGGTTTGATCAAGAGTTGGCGACGAATTTTGAGTTTTGGTGCTTCCGACCGAAACGCCGTTCGTCGTCAATTTCTCCCAATCCGGCAAGGTTTGGTCCAATTCCTTCCTCCTAGATGTAGCTAAGGATGTTATCTGGAGGTTCTAGGCTTTTGTTTGATCCAAATCCGTGCGAAAATGGGGTAAAAATCCGGTTTTTTGGAAGAAAAGGGGGGCTCTGTAGTTTGGTTCAGTTCTGGAACAATTCATTCTCGTAAGTTACTGTAGCAAATAGTAACTTTTCTATTTTCCTTGATTTTCCATCATTTTCCAACTTCGAACGCTTATAACTTTTGCGTCCGAACTCCGATTGACTCCGTTCAAGTTTCTAAATTCATCTAAAATCAAGATCTACCTGCCAGTACTAATTTTATAATTTTTGGATTTTATTTATTTTCTGTTATTTATTTATTACCTCGTTTTGCGCGTAGTCGACGCTTCCGCCGAGTCTGCCGACCCCGCCGCCGGACTTCAGAGAGTTCCACCTTCTTGCTGTGACTGAGGCAAGTTTCCTTGATGCACTTTGCTCCTATGTTTGCAAACTGATTTAAAATTGTTTTACAAATTGCATTGCTATTTATATTAAATGATGATGTTAAACGTTAAGTTGTTAGTTATACCTGTTGTTTATACCTCCTTGAGATTTGCTATCCATGACCCTTTGTCGATCTAGAACAGAGATCCACCATAATAAATATTTTTAATAAAATACAACTTGATGGGGAAAATGACTATTTGCAAGATAGTTTGAATAGAGCAAGTCGGGAGCAATGTAATTTGGAGACGGATGAATATTAGTGATAATGGGAGGATTGTTGTTATGAAATTGATCTATGGTGGTGATCATTTAAATGTTGAGAAGTTGGATTGAGATAGTAGTTCACAACATAATGAGAATGGATTGAGGTGAAATGCAAATTGGAGTTAGATGAATATTAGAGTTGATGTGGGGCTTGTGACCATAGAGTTGATCTATGAATGGTAGTCCATATATTTCGGTGGGTTGGGAGAATGTTGGAAGATGTATGATGTCAGGAATAACAGTCGGTGAAAGTAAATAACTGTTATTGAGAGTCACATTTAGAGATCAAATAGAATAAGTGGTGAATTATATTTCGGTGGATTTTAACAAGAATACTATGCGATAATCATTCAGGGAGATTGTGAATAGTCCAGGGTGTTTGGTGGTTTAGTGAATGATATTATTGTGTATTTCTGGTGAATTAAAATAGATGATTTAAAGGTGATAGTGTGAAGGATTAAACATAGGATATTATGAAGTATCATCAGTGGATTGTATTCGAGATGATTAGAGATGCTATTATGAAGTATTCTCGGTGGTTTAGTAGATGATTTTGTGAAATATTCTTTGCGGATGATAAGAGTGATCGCTATAAGAATGATGGTTAAATCATTAATACAAGTTATACTTCAAGGGAATAATACAAACTTGACTGTGGTTTAGTGTGTCTTTGGAGTAAAGGTAGTACCATGATATACTTATTACTTGATGGACACTATATTGAATCGGATTATTCATAGGATTGTACCATTAGGGCAATTTAATGATTACTGGAGATCACCGGATGGAATATAAGGATTGTCATCAAAACCCTGAGCTTTGTATTTTATAAAATAAACTATTGGTGGAATAGAATAGTTCGGTAGAAATGCTTAGCCTCGCAATCTGTCAATGTACACCTATGGGTGGGAATTTCAACTACATCTTGAAAACCTGGTGTTGAAAGCTATAGGCAAGGAGTATTGCCGTTGGTTTACAAAATAAAAATAAAATGAAAAATGATTTCGACTTGGGCGGCATGGAATGTCGGGTGGAAGCGGACCAAGCCTTGGTTCTTTTGTGCAAGTACCGCCCCAAGTCAATTAAGGACTGACGCTTATGACTGTCTCCATTCTAAGCATTACCGTACAACCACATGTCAAAGTGGGCACGACCTGGCTAACTAATTTATAGAAACCTGACTTAGACTCACCATTCGGTTGTTGTGTGAGAGCAGGAAAGAGGCATTGTTGTTGTTGTTGTTGTTTTTCTCACACGGCGCAAGAGGGGCTTATCAGATCGGTGGACATAACCCTAACCGGTGAAACCTCGGGTGAGTCAGGTTAGGCGTATACATTGTAAAGGCCTTGTCATGATATCCCTGCCGGCACACCTAAGGAAGTGTGTTAATCGCGTGGCATCAAGGGAATATCATGTCTTGTGGGTAAAGTTGTACACCTCTGCAGAGTTAAAACTATTCGAATAGCCGTGCCTACGGTCAAAGGCAAAGCTTGCTGAATGCTTTCATACTGGTATACTTTGGTTTTTGATTTCAAACTAAACAATGATTTGTTTTGGGATCCGAGAATGGTTAGAACTCTCAGGTGTGCTTCTGGCGGCTAAAGCTAGGTAGGTGGAAGGAACCTGATTTTGTGAACTGTGGCAGATAGAGCCATATGATTGGATTGAACCCTGATTTTGTTGAGATGTGGCGGATAGAACCTGTATATTAGTGAGTGGTGGTTAGAACCTTCACTACAATATTACATAATTCAATTATTAAAAAGAATTGCTCAAATGTGCTTTGTGAAAATTATTATCAAGCATGTTTTGTGGAAACTTGGCTTTGTGCAAAAGAACCATATTAAGCCATTCTTGGATAGCCTACATTATGCATAATTTCCCAGACTTGCTGAGTACTTTATGTACTCACGTGCTTCATTCAAATCCTCTCTCAGAAGTGAAAGAAGCTGTTCAAGATTTCCAACGACTAGGGTGCGTTCTCCACTCGATTGCCTGTGGGCATTTGGATGGGTCGCTTTGGTTTTCGTCTTCCGCTGCAGTTGTTCCGCCTGTTCAGGCCGTAATGGTAAACCTTGACCATAAGGTCTTTGCTTTTATTTGGTATTATTCTTATTTAATTATTGGTATTCGTGATATGGTTGTTGATTCATCACTTTTGACTGTGTGTACTAGCTACTGATCTGGGACTAGTACAGAAATACACAGAGGACTCCGGATAGTCGATCCGGGGGCCTACAATACTCATTTATCACTTTCAATATACTCCAATAATAATTCTAAGATACTACAATACGATATTGATGAAAAAAATTCATTGCAGTCTTTTAATTATTTCTATATACCCTTTTCTATATGTAAAAAGAGTATATAAACCAATTGTGCTATAAAGTGTGGACTTTGATGAAATTTTTTGTGGAACTCACTTTGGAGTATCTTATAATCAATATTAGAGTATACTCAAAATGATAAATAAGTATAACAATATCATTTAAGTACTATATTGAGAGTGTGCGTACATACTCCCAAGAGTATGGAACCATTTTCCCCTCTCTCTCTCCCTCTCCCTCCCTCCCTCCCTCCCTCCCTCTCTCTCTCTCTCTCTTTATATATATATATATATATATATATATATATATATATATATATATAGGAAAATGGTTCCATACCCTTGGGAGTACGTACTCCCACTCTCAAAATACTGCATAAATGATATTGTTATACTTCTTTATCTATTTGAGTATACTCTAATACTAATTATAAGATACTCCAAAGTGAATTCCACGAAAAATTTCATTAAAATCCACCATTTATAGCATAATTTGTTTATATACTCTTTTTACACATGAAAAACGGTATATAACAAAAAATAAATGGCTCCCATGAATTTTTTTCATTCATGCCGTATTGTAGTATCTTAGAATTATTATTGGAGTATACTGAAAGTGATAAAGGAGTATAACACATTCGTTTAAGTGGTATACTGGGGGTGGGAGTACGTACTCCCAAGAGTACAGAAAAGGTTTCCTATATATATATATATATATATATATATATATATAGAGAGAGAGAGAACGGAATGGGACACCATGGTGCCTGGGCACCATGATTTTAAATGCGTTAATTCAAGTCAAATTCGGATATATTTTTCAAAACTTTCAGTTTTAGGGCATATACCCATCTATAAGAATTCAAATGAAACACATACCTTTAAAAAAATATACTCGAATTTGAAGATTTGAATGAATTTAGATTACATACTTTGCTGATTTATATGTATGATCAACACATACCTTGTAACATCCTAGTTTTCGCTTTCTGGAGAAAAATCTAATTTAAATTAATTAAATTCGAAAGTTGGAGTTTATTTGGTGTTTATGTTAACCTGGCATCCTTTTCCACCCAAAATCGGGAATTAATTCCCCTCCGGTCGAAAAATCGCATTTTCCAGTCCCACCGGTACCCGAAATTTCACCCGAGTCCAAAAATGCTCCAAAAATCCCCAAACCACTTCATTTGTGTTCCAAATATTCCAAAATGATTTTAGAAATCATTCCCCGGATTTTTAGACCTCCGCTCCTATTTTATCTCGCGCGGCTTTTGTTTAATGCCTGCGATCCGCGCCCGAATATCCAATTCCACAAAAATCATCCAAATTCGACCAAACCAATTTTATTGAGTCCCAAATATTCTAAAATGGCTCTAGGAATTTTTCCGGAATTTTTAGGCTATTTTTCCTTATTTTTTCTCTAGGGCGAATTGTTTACGTAAAGGAGGACCAATAAGGAAGCAACACATGGCGTGAACAGTGCACCTTCTTCAACCTCCAGCCAACTCCATTTACAGAGAGCTCTCCCATGGCTTCAATGGCTAGGGCTTGCATTCAAACGCTCATAACTCCCTCAATTCAACTCCGAAATGCGAACGGTGGGTTCCGGTGGATCCGCAACAGCGAGCTCTTTCCATTCCTTACCTTCATTAGCCGTCAATCTCGCCGGAAACGGACGTATTGATGAAAAACCGAAAACCGTTCAAATGCCAATAACTCATCCGTTGATCGTCCAAACGCCGCACCACCACCTCCATCCTCTTCGTATAAGAATCCCCTTTCCGGGAGTGTGCTCCCCTTTCCCTCTACTCCACCCATTTGCCCGTGAGATCAAGAAAACTGACAGTGTGTCACCCTTTTCCGGTGTTCTTCAAGTTCTTGCTCATGGATCCTTCCCCAGTGAGCCATTCTTCATGCCACTTGGTTCTTTGTGACCGTGGATGAGTCTAGCTTCTAACCCAATCATCAATTTTAGGTTTGATCAAGAGTTGGCGACGAATTTCAAGTTTTTCTCATTCCGGCCGAACCTCCGTTCTTCGTCGATTTCTCCAATTCCGGTGAGGTTTGGCTCAATTCCTTTCTTCTCTAGGTTCCTAAGGATGTGATCTAGAGGTTCTAGACTTTTATTTGGTCCAAATCCATGCGAAAATGGGGCAAAAATCCGTTTTTTTGGAAGAAAAGGGGGCTATGTAACTTTGGGTTAGTTCTGGAACCATTTTTCGCGAGTACTGTAGCAAACAGTACCTTTTTCTTTTTCCTTGATTTTCCATCATTTTCCAACTTCGAACGCTTATAACTTTTGCGTCCAAACTCCGTTTGACTCCATTGAAATTTCTAAATTCATCTAAAATCAAGATCTACCTGCCAGTACTAATTTTGTAATTTTTGGATTTTATTTATTTTCTTTTATTTATTTGTTGTCTCGTTTTGCTCGTAGTCGACGACCCCGACGCGACCGCCGATCCCGTCACCGGACTTCAAAGAGTTCAACCTTCTCGCTGTGACCGAGGCAAGTCTCCTTGACGCATGTTGATCCTACGATTTACAACTGTTTTACCACCGTTTTACAAATTGCATTGCTATTTATATTAAAAGAATGATGTTATCGTTAGGTTATTAGTTATACCTGTTGTTCCTACCACCTTGACATTGTTATCCCCGATCCTTTGTCGCCCTAGTATAGTAGTCCACCAATATAAATGTTTTTGGGAAAAATTGTCTTTGACTCGGGGAATGCCCGCTTGGAGGACCTTTTGCATGGAATTACTAGTATAGAATGTAAATGGAGAATAGTTGAATTCTAGTGTTGATATAAGGGTGGTAACGTGAGATGAATCTATGAATGGTGATCATCGAACCCTGTGACGTTGGATTGTGATGGTAGCTCACCTTATAATGAATGGGGGGGTTGTGGAGGATGTATGGTATTGTGAAGTACGCATGATGGATTAGATGGATCATTGCAAGTAAATAGGATGTTGAATTGGATTCCTTGGACTGATAAAATAGTATCAAATGTGATGAGACCATGCTCATCATGGACAGAACTAACACTGCATACATATGGTCATCACCAAGTATTGCTACAGTTATATCAACTGCATGGTTTCATCGACCCCCACCTTGGCCAGGACCATTAAGTTGGCGACACTTCACAAAGATACTCTACTGTGTATACAACTACTACGATGGCTCCATCTACATGGCTTTATCGACCCCCACCTTGGCCATCCTTCTACATCTTCGTCGGTTCAAGGACCATTTACTCGAGCTCGAGCCCGTCAAATGAATTATCAGATCTAAAGACAAACTTGGGAGAAGATGATGAACTTGAGTCGAGGACGACTCAAATGCAAGAAGGGAGGATGATGAGGACATCACTACCATGCATACAAATAATTTAATGAATGGAATGCTATTTAATCCTTGTGATGATTTTATTGTCCTTAGGAACCAAGGAGAAGGACTCCCAAACGTCAAGCATGAAGCCAATTCTTCCGGTGCACAAGTTCAACTCGGATTCGGCCTCTAGGACAGCACCAACTTCAAACGACCATAACTTTTGATCCACAAGGGTTTTTGAGGTCTATGAGTACTGGTTTGAAAGGTTTCGACGTCCTCTTTCCAACGGATCCGGCCCCACCTCCAAATTCCTTACGAGTCAACGGGAATCTGCAAAACAAGTTCAACTCGGATTCGGCCTCCGGGACAGCATCAACTTCAAACGACCATAACTTTTGATCCACAAGGGTGTTTGAGGTCTGTGAGTACTGGTTTGAAAGGTTTCGACGTCCTCTTTCCAACGGATCCGGCCCCATCTCCAAATTCCTTACGAGTCAACGGAATCTGCAAAACTAGTTCGGCCATCTTTCCACATCCGAGTCGAACTAGGAATAGGAGTCCTATTAGGCCTTGGAGGTGTTTTGTACGCCCCAAGCCTGGTTTTGGCCTCCTATTTCTCCTATTAATAGCTAGGAGTCCCCAAAATAACTTGAGTTTTGGTTATTTGATAGTTTAGCCTTTTGCTACTATTTGAGTCTTTTAGACGTGCTCAACAGCCGCCTAACAAGCTCCTTGTATCGGAACCCCAACTTTTCAATACTTCATCTATATTTGCAATTTTAGATTGCTTTTGCCTTGTTCTTGCTTGTTCTTCGATTGCTTGCAGGAATTGATCTTCGTGATCAGGTTGATCGTGCCCACGGCAAGGTCAATAACCCTCTGGAGTTGGTTTAGCGATTGCTAAGGCGCATCGTCGTTGTACGTTGTAGTCGGATCGTCAAAGTCGTCTCCTCCCAAATCGAAGGTTATCATTCTCATCGAAAGATCGGGACACCCAGTGTTACATCAAAATGGAAATACGAGTTAGTTGGATTATTAGAGTTTTGTTGGGAATTATTATTAAAGGACTGATTAAGAAATAAATGATTATGAAAACATAGACCTGTGATAATCAATTATGGAGAATTGTGAATAGTCCAGAATAGTTGGTAATGTAGTAAATGACAATGTTACGTATTCTCGGTGGTTTAGAGGATGATTATTGAAATATGGTATCGCAATAACCATTTATGCGAGATTATGAATAATGTGGATTATGGATGATTTGTTTAGTAAACGTAGTATCATTGGTTATGGAAATAGCTGTAGTCGATGAATTAATGAAGTCTTGGATTTATAGAATCTTTCTTGAAAGATGCTTGGGGTGAGATTATGAATTATTCGTGGTGGATTAAAGTAGATGATTTAGAGGGGATAGCGTGAATAATTAAATATATGGTATTATGGAGTATTATCGGTGGATTGTATTCTAGATGATTAGAGATAGTATTGTGAAGTATTCTCGGTGGTTTAGTAGACGATTTTGTGGAATCTTCCTAGTGAATGATAAGATGGATCGTCATTATGAATGATGGATAAATCAATAATATAAAGTATAGTTCAAGGGAAATATTTCATATATGGACATGATTGTGGTTCCATAAGCTTTTGGAGTTTTGATAGTACCATGATGTACTTCCTACTTGTTGGATACTATATCGAATTGAATTATTCTTGTGATTGTAAAGTTATGGCAATAGAGGGATTATTGGAGAATACGTGATTGATTATAGGGATTGTAATCAAACCACGAGCTTTGTATTTTTATAAAATAAACTATTGGTGGAATAGAATAGTACGGTAGAAATGCTTAGCCTTGCTATCGGTCAATATTCACCCATGGGTGGGAATTTCAATTATCTCTTGAAACTTGTATTGGAAGTTATAGGCAAGGAGTATTGCCAATGGTTTACAAAATAAAAATAAAATGAAAAATGGTTTTGGGATGGCGGAACGGTTTGTCCAGTGGGCGCGGAGGAGTGCTAGCTTTCATTGCGCAAGTACCGCCCCAAGTCGATTAAGGACCGACGCTTATGACTGTCTCCATTCTAAGCATAACCGTACAACCACATGTCAAAGTGGGCACGACCTGGCTAACTAATGTGTAGAAACCTGACTTAGACTCACCACTCGGTGGAATGTGAGAGCCGGAAAGAGGCATTGGTGGTGTGGTTGTTTTTCTCACACGGCGCAAGAGAGGGGCTTCTCAGATCGCGGATAGAACCCTAACAAATGTGAAACCTCAGCAGGTGGGTCAAGTTAGGTAGATACATTGTAAAGGCCTTGTCATGATATCCCTGCCGGCACACCTAAGGAAGTGTGTTAATCGCGTGGCATCAAGGGAATATCATGTCTTGTGGGTAAAGTTGTACACCTCTGCAGAGTTAAAACTATTCGAATAGCCGTGCCTACGATCAAAGGCAAAGCGAATAATGCTTTCATACTGGTAGACTTTGGTTTTTGGTTTCAAACTAAACAACGGTTTGTTTTGGGATCCGGGAGCGGTTAGAACTCTCGGGTGTGCTTCTGGCGGCTAAAGCCAGGTAGGTGGAAAGAACCTGATTTTGTGAACTGTGGCAGTTAGAGCCATGTGAATGGATTGAACCTTGATCTTGTTGAGATGTGGCGGATAGAGCCTGTATATTAGTGAGTGGTGGTTAGAACCTTCACTACAATATTACATAATTCAATTATTAAAAAGAATTGCTCAAATATGCTTTGTGAAAATTATTAACAAGTATGATTTGATGAAACTT
Organism: Rhipidocladum racemiflorum; assembly: GCA_036346355.1. Taxonomy (NCBI): domain Eukaryota; kingdom Viridiplantae; phylum Streptophyta; class Magnoliopsida; order Poales; family Poaceae; genus Rhipidocladum; species Rhipidocladum racemiflorum. Next base: position 55,586,689 of record CM070581.1, on the reverse strand, counting down.
GGCTTTATGCAAAAGAACCATATTAAGCCATCCTTGGATAGCCTACATTGTGCATAATTTCCCAGACTTGCTGAGTACTTTATGTACTCACGTGCTACATTCTAATCATATCTCAGAAGTGAAAGAAGCTGTCAAGGAATTCCAACGACTAGGGCGCGCTCCCCACTCGATTGCCTGTGGGCATTTGGATGGGTCGCTTTGGTGTTTTCGTCTTTCGCTGCAGTTGTTCAAGTTGTTCCGCCTGTTCAGGCCGTAATGGTAAACCTTGACCATAAGGTCTTTGCTTTTATTCGGTATTATTCTTATTTAATTATATGTATTCGTGATATGGTTGTTGATTCATCACTTTTGACTGTGTGTACTAGCTACTGATCTGGGACTAGTACAGAAATACACAGAGGACTCCGGATAGCCGATCCGGAGGCCTACATACCTACAATCAAACTATCATCAAAAAAGGAAACTTTAATTTGAATTTCGGTTCAAACTTGTTTGAACTAGTTAGTAAACTAGTTGAACTCAACATCCTAAAACTTTCAAAAAAATTCGCATACAAATACATATAGAAATACCCGTTTTGGATCATAGTGCCCAGGCACCTTGGTGTCCCAGGTAATTGTACTATATATATATATATATATATATGAGGATTGCTAGAGTGCTATCGATAGTACATATCTTCTGTGCTATAGCGCTGTGTTTGCAAAATTCGAAGACGAAACTGTTGATCCAAACCATGCATTCTGTTCATCTCATTGAAATCTCACTGCCCACCAAATTTTATATTTTTTGAACTTTTTTCTCCTATTTATTTTGTATTTTTAAAAACCAGCTTCATTGGACGCCCCACAACTAATTAGATCATGGATTTTTAAAAATACAAAATAAATAGGAGAAAAAGTTCAAAAAATATAAAATTTGGTGGGTAGTGAGATTTCAATGAGATGAACAGAATGCACGGTTTGGATCAACAGTTTCGTCTTCGAATTTTGCAAACACAGCACTATAGCACGAAGGATCTGTATTATCGATAGCACACTAGCAATCCTCTCTCTCTCTCTCTCTCTATATATATATATATATATATATATATATATATATATATATATATAACGCCATACTGGGGCTCCATGATTTTAAATGCGCGAATTTAAGTCAAATTTTGGTATATATTTTGAAACTTTTAGTTTTACAGTATATACCCATCTATAATAATTCAAATAAAATACATACTTTTGAAAAAACATACTCGAATTCAAATATTTGAACAAATTAAGATCGCATGCTTTGCTGATTTATATATATACTCAGCACATACCTACAATCAAATTATCATAAAAAAAACTCTAGTTTGATTATAGATATGTACTGATTTTATATATAAATTAGCAAAACATGTGATCTAATTTTGTTCAAATCTTCAAATTTGAGTATATTTTTTCAAAGGTATGTGTTTCATTTGAATTGTAATAGATGGATATATATTCTAAAATTGAATTTTTTGAAAAATATACTCGAATTTGGCTGAATTTATGCATTTAAAATCATATTGCCCAAGCACCATGATATCCCATTTCAGCATTATATATATATATATAATTGCAATGGTTTGCTCGCTAGTCTGACTAATCACTAGCTAATCGGTCAAGTTAGTCATTTTCCACTACACTGGCGATGACCACAAGGAAATATTTTAGTTGGGGACTCATTAATTGCATTAAAAATGGTAATAAGGTAATTTCTGATGAATGGAAATAGCATCCTGTTTCAGTCTTGTTTAAATTAGAGACAATTTGCTGTATACTATGCATGGTTTCAAAAATCGCGGAAAATTGCGAGATAAGCGGGAAAATCGGGTGTATCGGTGGGGTAAGGAAAGCAAAACCGCGAGGAAAATCGGTGGAATTCAAATTTGAATTTAAAATTTTTGGAAAATTTGAAAAAAAAAAAGAAGCTAGCTAAAATTAGTATTAATAGAGTTTTGTCATTTGGGATAAAATTTAGATTAAAAACCCGACTTTATGGTGCATTTTTTGAACTAAAACCGAATATAGAGTAAATAAAAAATAAAAATCACTATATAGTACCACAGTATTGGCCCGAGGCCCATTAGCACACATGCGCCCATTAGGTATTTATGACTACCACAGCCAATTCCGACCAGCATTTGCAATCATTGAGCAAGCAAACCGAATGCCTGAAGCTCCCCTCGCCGCCAGTGCTGCCGCCGGCCAGATCTCGCCGGCGTTGGCCGTGTTTTCTCCGTCGCGACGCTGATAATCTCCAGGTAAGAGCCAATTTTCTACCGATTCATCCAGAATTTTTTACCATGTTATACCAACAATGGGAAACAACTAGCCCATGGACGAGGCAAAGTTGGCATGAATACAAGGCAGAGTTGTTAGCTACACGAGGATTAGCAGTCATGTTGACGATGAGTACAACATGGCGAACCAAGTGTATACCCAACAATACCACCAGTAGCCACGAAGGTATTGTTTTATTTGTATGTTTCATTTCATTGCGATTTAATTTATACTACCATAATTCTTATTTAGGTTGAATATGGCGTATGTGTGACAATGGAACGATGATGGAAACACAGCATCATGTGAACATTCTTTTTTCATGACAAATATTGCTTTCAAATGTCATATGCCATTCATACTGAGATGCAGGGGCGGAAGTAGATTAGAGTACCCGGTGTCACAGGACACCGGGTCAAAAAATAAATTTACACTGGGTAAAAAAAATAGTGTATATTAGTCTATATATAGTATATGTGAACCCCCTTGATCTAAATCTTGTGACACCGGGAGGCAAATAAAATAACAAGCAAATAGTAAGAATAAAAAGTTATTATCATTTATATGATAGAGTGGTGAACCCCGATGATTTTATCTCTAGTTCCGCCCCTGCTGAGATGTGAACTTATTGGATTGATATGTAAATGGTATTTCAAACGAATTGTTATAAGTGAGGTATTATTGCTGCATTGCATTTTACAATTTGAGATTGACTAAAATATAGCAAAGGTCATGCCAAAATTTTGTTCTATTTTTCCATTTATATTCCTTACATTTTTTTTTTTTTGCAATTTTACGAATTAGTTTTCTATCTAAACCTAGTCTACCGATTTTCCTTGCATTTCCCCGATAATCGGCTCATATCGACCAATTTTCTTAGGAAATTTCTCGATTTTCCTGCGCCGCCGCTGCTACACTGCCTTCGGCTTTCAAACGGTTTGAATCTAAATTTCATCCGGTTTTTCACGATTTTCTTCCGATCTTCGGCGAAAATCGGTGCGGGTGGAGGCTCGAATTTCCATTGTCAAAAGAAAAGGTGAACCCTGGGCGTGGGGCTGGTAGTGAGGGACAGGGAGGGGCTGGTTTTGAACTGGCCGCTTTCTTTTTCCGGATTTAAAACTATTTTTAAATTGGCTTTTGTTTGCATCTAGATGACTCTAGATTTCTTAGGAGTACAAACTGAGCCCAAAGTCTATAAATTTTCTTGATAATGTTCTTGATGGGGCACTGATGCTCCAATAACAGTGTCAAAAATTTTCTAGCTATAGATGTTCTTCAAGAATTCTTTTAGTGCCTCAATTATTATTAATCAATATTAGGTTTTCCCAAAATAGAAACTTAACTCTAAAATTCATAAAAATTTGCAGGGAGGTAATTTTGGTTATGCAGAACCTAAATAAAATATTTTGAGACTTTGAATAATTTTAAATATTAGAAGTAATGACTAGAAAATGAGAAAGGTATTTCTTTTAATTGATAAAAATACTTGAAAAGCCAAAAAAAATATCCACAATAATTGTAAGGAAATAATTTGTCATCTCAATATTCATTTAATGGGGATTTTTGGATGTTACAATTATTGTCAAAGCAGCGACACAGTAATTATTGGCGGCAAAAAAATTGATGCGTCTGTAAGGGCATGTACAATAAGGCCAACTCAGTTGCCTCTTAGCATGTATACGTCAGTTTGGTATATGTGAAAGAGTGAGAAAAGAGGAGAGAGAGAGAGAGAGAGAGAGAGAAGAGCTGGCTTTTAAATAAGATCTAGCTTTACATAAGAGTACATGTAGATTATTTATGTACAAGAGAGAATAGATAGTTATTGCACAATATCTAGAAATAACTTTTAGAGATAATTATTGTACAAACTGATTTTTAACTTACTTTAAATGATATAGAGGCGAGATAGAGTAACTAATGAGTTTTACTTATTATACTTGCTCTAAAAAACGCGTCGAAAAAGACCGGATCGAGATGGAATTAGTGTTGGTTAAGCGGGACGTGGGAGTTTTGGGTGGGAGAGTTTTTGGGTCGCGTACTAGAGCATATATATGCATGTATATACAGTAGATAGGTGATATATATGTAGACAGGTGGTAGGAACATATAATCAAATCAAGTATTCCGTGCTATTTCGGATGGAAAGGTATATAGGAAAAATACCTTGTACTTCATGTAATCTCGCTTCCAATATACTATTTAAACGAATGTGTTATACTTCTTTATCACTTTTAATATACTTCAATAATAATTCTAAGATACTCTAATGTGACATAGTTGAAAGAATTTCATTAAGCCCTTTATTTTTGTTATATACCCTTTTTCACATGTAAAAGGAGTATATACATGAATTATACTATAAAAAATGGACTTTGATGATGTTTTTTTTTCATAAAATTCACTTTGAAATATATTAGAATTATTATTAGAGTATGTTCAAAATGATAAAGAGGTATAATTTATTTGTTTAAGCGATATATGAGAAGTGGGAATACTTACTTAGTAAAATGGTTCCATACTCCTAGGAGTACATACTCTCACTTTCGATATACCTCTTAAATGATGTTGTTATACCTATTTATTATTTTGAGTATACTCTAGTATTGATTATAAGATACTTCAAAGTGATTTTCATGAAAAATTAAATCCAAGTCCACAATTTATAGCATATTTGTATACATCCTTCTTTTTTATATGGAAAATGCTATATAACAAAAAAATAGGTTTCAATGAATTTTTTTCAACAAAATCACATTGGAGTATCTTAAAATTACTATTGATTTATAATGAAAGTGATAAAGAAGTATAATATATTTGTTTAAATCGTATATTGGAAGTGGGTATATGTACTCTCGGAAGTACAGAAAAGGCTTCCTACGTATGTATGTATGTATGACGTACGTACGTACGTCAAATTCTCGTACTTTTTTTGAAAATTTCAATGTTAGGTATATATCCATCTATAACAATTCAAATGAAATATGTACCTTTAAAAAATTATAGTCAATGTAAAAGATTTTGAACAAATTCGGATCACATGCTTTGCTGATTTATCTATATAATCAGCACATACCAATAATCAAACTATCATAAAAAAAGGAAACTTTATTTTGAATTTCAGTTCAAACTTTTCTAAAATAGTTAGTGAACTAGTTAAACTCAACATCCTAAAAAATTCAAAGATATTCGCATGCAATACATAGGGGAAATACCCATTTTGGATCATGGTGCCCCAGGCACCTAGGCACCATGATCAGAAATGGGACACCATGGTGCCTACGCACCATGATTTTAAATGCGCAAATTCAATCAAAATTCAAGTATATCTTTTGAAATTTTATTTTTAGGGTATATATATACATCTGTAAAAATCCACATGAAATACATACCTCTAAAAAATATACTCAAATTCAAAAGTTTTAAAGTAACTTTGATCACATGCTTCGCTAATTTTTGTATATCATCACCACACACCTACAATCTAACTATAGTGAAAAAAAGGTATCCTATTTTGAATTCAAGTTAAACCTGATATCCGAAAAAAATCTGAAACTTTTTGCGTGCGATACTTAAAGAAAATACCTATTTTAGATTGTGTAGAGTGAGTTCCAATTCGTAACTTTATTCTCTTTTGCTTGCCAAAGACACGATGTTTACAAAACTTCAACTTGCCAATGATTTGACCATCAATGAGTCCACTTTTGCATAACTTCATCATACTAGCTTCACTTATATGCTCCAAATGCCAATGATTGTGTAGAGTGACCATCAATGAGGCGACAATAGCATTAACTGAAATTGTAGTGCCTCGCGATGATATAGGTTGGCACCCTCATATCACCCTTCATCACAACAATTGAGCCATTGAAGGCCTTCAGAACTCCACCTCCATCTGAATACTTGTACCATTTAGTATCATGAGTACTCAACAACATTAGACTTCTCTTCAAACTCGGAATGTGTTGAACATCTGATAAAATTCTCATGGCACTATAAAAAATATTGATCTAGATAGAACAAATACGTGCAATCTTTCGTGGTGAACTATCACCCATCAACACGGATGCATTTGGTGTAACTTCATAGTTAATAAACCACTCATGGTTTAGCCTCATGTGGAATGTACATGCTAAATCAAGAATCAACTCATCACCGGTTCTGAAATCGCTAGTAAAGGCAACAAGAATATCACCATCAAAATTTTAATTAGTAAAAATGGTGGATTTAGCTTCATCCTCTTGTTGATCGTTCTTGTAATTATTATTCATTCTCTCCTTGTTATGCAATTTCTACCACTCAGAAATGCCATGACCGATCTTCTTGCAATAATTGCATGACTTGTACCATTCTCTTGATTTACATTTTCCTTTGTAATTTCTTCTCGAGATTTTGCTTGTTGAATCGCTATTTGAACTCCTCTTTTGTTGTCTACCACGAACAATCAACCTTCTGCATGTGAACTTGAACTTTTGTTCGAAACCATAAATTTCATATTTTCCTTCGCATGCATTGCTTTATAGACTTTATTTAGTGTAAGAGTATCTCGGCTATATAGAATATTATCTCTAGACGTAAAGTACCAAGTAGATAGTGAGCATAAAAAAATAAGACCTAAATCTTCATCATCATATTTTACATCCATACACTAGAAATTTGAGACTACTTCTTTGAACATTGTTAGGTGGTTCAACAATAATCCGCTTTTTGGCATCTTGTGCGAATAAAGTTTCTACTTCAAATGCATCTTACTGGTCAGATCTTTAGTCATGCAAATCTACTCTAACTTCAACCACTCTTTGGCGATGATTTTCTCCTTTAAAATCTTCTACAGAATAGTATTTGATGGATAAAGATAAATTTAAGATAAAAACTTACAATATTTTCTTTGCTTCTCAAAGAACCATATGACGGGCACCTTGTCGATCCCCCGTAAGTCACAATCTACCCACATCTTGACTTGCAACATTGGCTCAATCAGCCGACAAGGACAATCCGTCTGTGGTAGACTCCGGCCTCCACACTCTGAATCGCAGGCATGCCATGCCATGCCATGCAAACAAACAAACAAACAAACAAACCCCACCAAAACATGATCAAAGTTAGCATGGACAAGTCTGGGGCATTTCTTATTCAAGCTCCTTGTCGGAATTCATCTCATCCGCTCCACACAGCTGCTAGTATGGTTCTGACTCACTTGAACCTCCAGCACATTTATCACTAGAGCAAGGGAAGCCCGTACATCCCAAGGCAGGCATGGCTGGTCGCTAAGTCAGCAAAACGACACATTGGCTAAGGACGAGTGATTGTCCCAAGTGCCAAAGTTCATCTCATTAACACTTGGAAAATTTTTGCAAGTGCCATTAAAAAGTGCACAATTTCAGTTCTACCACTAGCCATTTCGTCGTTTTATTTCTGCCACTAACCTTTTCACTTCATCATCTTTTTGCCATTGCAGTCAGTCATGGTCCCGTTTGACCTAATGGGGGTTGGTTTCGGACATTTTTGCCCTCAGCTCATGGCATAGGAATGAGACGTCCGATTGGGTACTGTGAACCAATCGAACCACCACACCTCCCACGAATCGGGCGGCACACTCCCCCTCCATGCATGTCTGGCGCCACCGCTCCCCCTCCACTTCCCCACCGCTTCCTTCCCCTTCCCCTCCCTTCTCCGCACTGCGCACCTCCTTCGTTACCCCCGCCCCCGCCCTGCCTCGCCGCTGGCTACTTCGCTGCCACTTTCTCCATTTTGTTCTCCAGATTCACCTCGAGGGAAGCCAAATCGAATTCATGTATTCGGCTTCATCAAATGGACAGGTGAGGAGATAGCTAGAAGTATTGCGGATGAAGTTATCGTGCCTTCATTGCAGGGATCCTGCAAATGTGTTCACCTCCTGTCGGGACCCAAATTTGCAAATCCGGACCATCTGTGTATTCAGCATTAGTCCAGGATCACGCTAGTGCACACAGTCTCAACATAGATGAATATCACAATCATACACAGCGGAATAATAAAAATAACCCAATTATAAAATATAAACTAATGTACGACCTTAAGGTCAACCTTACATTTGTGAAACCTTGACGGCCTCAACCCCAAATAGCAGCAGCGGAACGAAGAACACCGGTGAATCCCATCAATACGCCACAGGCAACTGATAGGGTTCGACTCCTAGATAATCGCCTTCTCACGGAACTTCTTCTTCTTCGACGAAGTAGACTTCTGCTCACTGGTGATTGTTTGTTTGCAAGGGGTGAGTACTTAAAGCACTCAGCAAGTCATGCACAGAATGCAAGTCTAATAACTATATGCATGGCTTACTCCAAATGACAGGCTGAATGGTTATTTTGCAGAAAACAACAATCACAAATAAATATAATAGATTGTAAAGCAGTAAAACAAGTAATAACAGTAATAGATTCCACAGTTATTTCACAAGTAAACCATACCATAACCTTAACCAGTTATCTCTTTTCCACAGGCAAACTGCCTCCAAACCCAAGTTCAATTTTGAGAAAAGCTAACCCTTAACTGTAATCCCCGAGCATTGTCGATCATCGGACTCGGCTATTCGAATAGGTTTTACACTCTGCAGAGGTTATACACTTTACCCACAAGATACAATCCACTCACCACGTCAGCCGTGAATCGCCATACAAGAGTATGCGAATGAGCGATCATAACAAAGCCTTTCGAAAGCCTCTAACTACACAAGTGATCCTCTCCGGTGATTGCACATTAACCCTTCCCTTAGCGAAGGCGAAGTTTAGGCCAATCCACCGTTAGATGGGTACCTGGCCGCAGCCCCGGTACGCTCCCCCGTACAACTACACAAAAGGTATAGTTGACACCCCGAGGTACCACATGCAAGTTATTAGTAACTTACTCAACTAGGACCGTCCCACTCCAGTCATGTGGTTGTATGTTTGACTCAGTTCAAAGGCTTGCAAGGTTAAGTCCTTAGAATGACCCGGGCAAGACTACCCGAAGAACCAAATCAACCTTCCCGGTGCCACACCTGGCCCACCCGATCATAATCTTTCCACTTGCCCCGGTCTAAATCATTTTATCACCCCAGTTGATTATTGCGCAACACAATGCCAACAACAACTCAACATCATTAAAGAAGTACGAATACCTCCACATATCAACTTCATCGTGTCGGCAACATGTCACACCGTTCCAAAACACATTGCATATTCCATTAGTCAATATTGAGCTTTTGTATTTCCAAAACGATGCCAAAGGTACGTTGCAAGACTAAGCAGCTACTGACGGTCTAACTAACCCATGTCGGCAAAGTATTTAAAGCCAACTATTAATCAAGAAACCTAGGGTGACAAATGATTCATGGTGTACAGCTATTATAGACAAGGTGGCAATAACAAGTAGGTTAAATATCTAATCCCAAACTAATTGAAATCAGTTTATATCCAACTAGCATGCAATAATTTGAAACAACATAAGTTCGAAAATGGGATCAACATGGTCAAAGCACAACTTGCCTGGCCCTTGCAACATTTACTGTTCTTTACTTATTATCCTCGATCTTCAATCTTCGCTTCCTTGACTTTCAGCTCTGTCAAGGCCCCAAGTTCAAAAATTCTGGGAGTCCGGAGTATCCGGATTAACATCCGGAATGTCCGGACACAACCCGGAATGTCCGGATATATTGTCCGGAGTATCCGGATTGTCCCGACCGAAGGCCTCAACCCGGAGTGTCCGGGTTGATTCCACCGAAGACCCCAACCCGGAGTCTCCGGGTTAGAGTCCGGAGTGTCCGGTATTTGCGGGGGTTTAGTATAAAAATCCCATTTCGTGGCTCCCCTCCATTCTTTCTCTTCCATGTTGTTTCCCCACTCCTTGGTGCTACTCCCCTCCACCCCGAGCTCCACTCCGGCGAGCCCCACCGGCCGGCGACCTCCCATGGCTCCTCCCCGGTGGCTCCTCCATCCCGTGGAACTCCTCCTCTAGCCGGTGTCCTCCTTCCTCTACCCGGCATTGTTCTCCTCCATCATCCTTGGGGGTAGGTCTTTCTCTTGGGGGTTGATTCGTGGGTTTCTTGGGTTTTGAGGCCATCCATGGTGGGTTTAGGGTTTAGGGTTGGATTTGGGAGTTTGGAGTTGGATCTTGAGCTCTAGGGTTTTGGATGTAGTGATTCTAGGGTTGGATTGGGGCTTGGATTGATGAATGTGGGTACTAGTGAGGTAGATCGGGTAGTGGTAATGCCGATCCAAGGGTCGTTTGGAGTTGGCTAGTGGTTTCATGGATTAGTGTCGTTCCTTGTGGAGTTGGGTTAGCTATAAGCTTCTTCGGCCTTGCCGCGTGTAGAAAAGTCATAGATCGGGTCCCCGCGGTGCCGTGGGACTTGGCGGCACCTCGGTCCGTTGAGTAGTTGGGCCAAATGCTCCAGGTTCGGAATGTCCGGACCCCCAGTCCGGAGTGTCCGGAAAAAATGGTCCGGAGTATCCGGGTTAGCCGGAGAGTCCGGATAATAAACCCGGACTGTCCGGGTTGGGCTGGTCTGTTCCGTTGTGGGTTTTTGCTGGGGTTTGCGTTGTAGTCGTTTCTTTCGCATTGCATGCATCTCATTGTGCATTGTATCCGTGTAGAGAACGATCCCGCGGCGACTGACGTGGCCGTGGTTGAGGGAAGTGCCGAGGGGCAAGTCGCTGTTGATCCGCAAGCAGAAGAGCAAGGCAAGCACCTATGCATCCTGAACCTTTATGTGATTCTATTTTTGAGAATAAACTGCTATTTGATGAGTACGTATTGCATTAGGAATTGAGTTGTGGGTTAAGGCTAGATCCTAATTGTTGCACATAGACTCCTTGATTCTTGTTGATTACATCCTTCGGAGCTAGATTATGGGTAATATATTGAGTCCATGCTTAGTCTTGCTTAGAGGTCGGGGTTTGGGCCAAGTGACAGAAGGTTCTGTCACTTGCGGTTGTTATTATTACACACATACTACATTATGTTGGACTTGGAATTGGGAAATGTTTTGGAAAGAAATGAATTGTGGACCGGGCGGGGAGTTGGTTCATTTGGGTATGGAGACTCAAATGTGTAGCCCCGTCTGTGTCAGTTGAGGACCGATCCGTAAGTGGAATAAGATTGAGCACACCCCGGTTGGTCGCATGCCCGATTATGGTACGGTAAGCCACTCTTTCTTTCATATTGAATCGATGGACCGTAACTTCCTGTGGTTTGGACGTGGTTGAGGGCGAGGCTTAGGCGGCTCTCGGCGCCAAGCCGGGCTTAGGGCAGCTTCGAGGGTGCTAGGTTTTCGGACGCGGGAGGGCGCTTCAGCGATTGGGTATGGATGGGAGGGTTGACACGAGGCCCTTCGTAGTGCGTGTCGTCGCGATCAATGCTTCCTTGCGAGGTTAATTAAGCGATTCGAATTGCCGCTCTCGGATATGAGCAAGCTTGATCCGAACTTCTTCTGCGTAGTAAACAACTTGAACTTGTGGTTCGTTGGGTTTGAGCTAAATTTTATTTGAGATAACTTGCTTTACATTCTGTTCATTTCAATTTCATGCTAGAAGTAGGTGCTGTTACAACTGCTAACTATATTGAGAAAAACTTGAGTAGATGACTATAATTGAATAAAGTTAAGCATTTCCGCACTTTTAACCTAAGCTCATTTACACAGCTACCGCCAAATGCATCTCCTTTGGAGTCGGTCATATATGGACCCCGGGTAAGTCTTGCGAGTACCTTTTGTACTTATGCTCCTGCTTTGTGGTTTTCAGGTGAGGATCCAGCGGGGTGCGAGTTTTGCCCCTCATCGCCTATCGGTGACCAGGCGGGGCACCGAGTAGAGGCTGTCGACACTCGCGCGCCCGGAAGTGTTAGGGCATGGCACTTCCGGGGTGTTTTACTTTTGTTGTATAGAATATTGGGAGATACTTTTGCGAACAGTTGTACTTTTATTTCTGTAATGGAACCCGTCTGCCTTTCGTTTGGTCGTCTTTGTTGGTTGTTTTTGTTGGGCCTCTTTGTGCCGTGTGGTGTGTTTGTTTGCTTCCGCGCTTTTGCGCCTCTGGTAGTGAGCTTGGGGCTCGATGCCCCTTTGTGCGAATTGATATCGATATGGCATTGGGAACCGGTATGTGGGGATCCTGGGCGAGTTTCGGATCGCATACCGGGGGAATACCGGGGTTGTTGTCGAGTCGTTTGGATATGTGTAGAGTTGTCTCGTTTGGGCTTGGGTATTAGCATCGAGATCACCTCCGGTGATTCGTTGCTAGGATCCAAATTCGACGGGAGTAACTGTTCATCCAACAACTCGAGGACGATCTGGGCGGCTCCTCTCAGGTCTGGTATCAGAGCAAGGCGCAAAAAGACGGACCCCAACTTGACGACCAGTTAGGAGATCGTTTAGGACGGTCATAATGCATTAGGTAGAAGGTAATAATCGTCCCCGCCCAGTGGTTGTGAGTGGTAAATGGGAGGGTTACGTTGGAATCGTGCACCTCATCTCATATCATGCATATGCATGGCCATTTTGCATCATGAATTGTGTTTGTTTGGGTATGTTAGACTTGTGGGACCCTAGTACGGGGTGCTACAGTCTAAAGAGGGGGTCAGTTCAGGGTTTCCTATGTTTAGGATTTGTCCTTTCTGTGGGGATTCTAACTTTCGTCGCCTGTCCTTGGTTGATGACAGAATGAGGACCCGCGGGAACTCTGGGGCTGAGGAGGACAATGGGCGATCGCAGTCGGGCAATGGTGACCCGCCTCCTCCGCCTAACGTGCTGGACATTCTGCTGCGGACGGAGCAGAACCAGAACACCACCAATAGGATTCTGGAGATGTTAGTCCAGAATCAGGCCGTTCCCGCTGGCCGTGGTGAAGGACGAGGCCGGTTGAACGGCTATCAGGACTTCCTGCACACCCAGCCGCCGGTTTTCTCCCGGGCCACTGATCCGTTGGAGGCCGACGATCGGCGCCGCGATAGAGCGGTTGCTCTCATCCGGTCACGGCGACTTCGTAAGGCCCTCTTTGCGGCGCAGCAGCTACAGGGCCCTGCCGGTGCTTGGTGGGCCAACCATCGGGTGATGCAGCCCGCCGGGCATCGGGTGACGTGGGTGGAGTTCTGTGAGGTCTTCCGGGCACATCACATCCCGGAGGGGCTCATGGACATCAAGAAGCAGGAATTCCTCTCCCTCAAGCAGCGGGACAAGTCGGTGCTTGACTATTCCCGCGAGTTCAACTACCTGGCCCAGTATGCGCCAGAAGAGGTGGACACCGACCGGAAGAAGCGGACTCGCTTCATGAATGGGATGACCGCCAAGATGCAGGACAAGTTGTCGGTGTGCGACTTCCCCGACTTCAATGCCTTGGTGAGTCGGGCCATCATGGTCGAGCACAAAATGAGGAACCACCAAGAGGAGAAGAAGAGGAAGCGGGGTGCACCGCTCTCAGTGGGCGGCAGCTCGCAGCGGGCCCGTTTTGTCCCTCCACCGCCGAGGGCGACCACTCCTGCACCTCCTCGGCCGATAGGGATGGCTCGACCTCCTGTGGTTGCTCCCCGGCCTCCACCACCATAGTCGGGGACACGGGCGATAGCGACCGCTGGACCGGGGCCGTGCTACAACTGCGGGCGCGCCGGGCACTTCATCCGCGATTGCCCGTTTCCAAGGCGGGGCAACAATCCTACCGCCCCACGGCCTCCGGTCGCGACGGCACCACCTCCACTTCCTGCGCCAGCCCGTGGTCGAGTCAACTACGTCGGTGCAGAGGAGATTCCAGAGGACCACACCGTGCTAACGGGTATGTTATGCGTTAATGGGCATTCTGCTAGGGTATTGTTTGACTCGGGGGCATCTCATTCATTCATCCGTAAGGAGTTCGTCATGCACAATCAGATGAGAGTGAGTGACAGCGCCACTCCATTTCTTATTGAGACGCCTGGGTCCAAGATCATAGTACAGCAAGTGGTTAAGAAGGCGTTGGTGCAAGTTCGGGGGTTTCTCTTCGTTGTCAATTTGTTGCTCCTTGACCTTCGGGGAATGGATGTCATCCTAGGCATGAATTGGCTAACGCGGCAGAAAGCCATCCTTGATTGTTCTCGCCGAACTATCTCGCTTAAGGGACCGAAGGGCGGCTGGCTGACATTACTTCTTGATGAGGGCAAGGCCACCCTCTGCTCCTTGAATGGCACCGAAGTCGAGAAATTAGACACTGTCCCTGTGGTGTCAGAGTACCCCGATGTGTTCCCAGCGGAACTGCCAGGGATGCCGCCTGATCGAGACATTGAGTTTGTAGTGGAGCTGCAGCCTGGGACCGCTCCAGTCTCCAAGCTGCCGTATCGAATGCCGCCCAACGAATTGGCTGAGCTGAAGACTCAATTGAAGGCGTTGATGGAAAAGGGCTTCATACGTCCGAGCTCCTCGCCTTGGGGCTGCTCGGCTCTTTTCGTGACCAAGAAGGACGGTTCACTTCGCCTCTGCGTGGATTACCGTCCCTTAAATGCTGTCACCATCAAGAACAAGTACCCTCTGCCCCGGATTGATATCCTGTTCGATCAGCTTGCTGGTGCACGGGTATTCTCCAAGATTGACCTGAGGCTCGGGTACCATCAGATTAAGATCCGGGCTAAGGATATTCTGAAGACAGCTTTCTCCACTCGATATGGACTGTATGAGTACACCGTCATGTCGTTTGGACTGACAAATGCACCGGCATACTTTATGTACCTCATGAACTCCATCTTTATGGAAGAGCTGGATTCCTTTGTCGTCATCTTCATCGATGACATCCTCATCTATTTAGCCAACAAGGAAGATCATGCCAAGCACCTTCATGTTGTTCTCGGGAGACTCCGGGAACACCGCTTGTATGCGAAGTTCAGCAAGTGCGAGTTTTGGCTGAAGGAGGTGTCATTCTTGGGGCACGTTCTTTCCGAGCAAGGCGTAGCCGTTGACCCAAGCAAAGTGCAAGATGTACTTAGTTGGGAGCAGCCCAAGTCTGTCACAGAGATTCGCAGTTTCCTTGGGCTGGCTGGCTATTACCGCCGTTTCATTCGGGACTTCTCCAAAGTAGCTAAGCCCATGACGGAGTTGTTGAAGAAGGGCAATGAGTTCAAGTGGTCAGTGGACTGTGAGCAAGCCTTTCAGGCGTTGAAACAGTGCCTCACTACAACTCCAGTCCTCACCCAACCCGACATTCACAAGCCGTTTGATGTGTATTGCGATGCATCTGGCATCGGACTTGGCTGTGTGCTTATGCAGGACAGCCGAGTTGTCGCTTACGCGTCTCGGCAGCTGAAATGTCATGAAGAGCACTACCCCACCCACGATCTGGAGCTTGCAGCAGTGGTCCATGCCTTAAAGATTTGGCGCCACTATCTTCTGGGGAATAAGTGCAACATCTACACCGATCACAAGAGCCTCAAGTACATCTTCACTCAGGCAGACTTGAATATGAGGCAGCGGAGATGGCTTGAGCTGATCAAAGATTATAATTTGGAAGTCCACTACCACCCTGGCAAGGCCAATGTGGTGGCTGATGCATTGAGCCGCAGGGTGCAATGCCATTGCCTCTCCCTTCCACCTCGGAGTGCTACCCTTTGTGCCGAGTTTCAGAAGCTAAATTTGGAGATGATAGGAGAAGGGTCGTTGGCTAATGTGGAACTGAAGTCCACGTTGCTTGATCAGATTCGGGAGGCACAAGGCAGAGATGCGGGTGTTACCCGCATTCGCAACAACTTGAGTTCTGGTCAAGCCTCTGGTTTTCGCCTGGATGAGCAAGGAACCTTGTGGTTCGGCCAGCGCATAGTTGTCCCGGACATCCAAGAGTTGAAAAGGGGGATTCTCGATGAAGCCCACAATTCATTACTCACAATCCATCCGGGCAGCAACAAAATGTATCAGGACTTGAAGCGGCAATTCTGGTGGACTCGCATGAAGCGCGAGATTGCTCGTTATGTGGCTGAGTGCGATGTCTGCAAGCGGGTGAAGGCTGAACACTTTAAGCCAGCTGGTACTCTTCAGCCTCTACCCATACCAAGCTGGAAGTGGGAAGACATCAGCATGGACTTCATTACCGGTTTACCCCTGACTTCTTCGAGTCATGACTCGATATGGGTGATTGTCTACCGGTTGACAAAGTCTGCACATTTCCTAGCCGTTCGCACCACCTACTCACCTAAGAGGTATGCAGAGTTGTATGTCACCAGGATTGTATGCCTTCATGGAGTGCCTAAGCGGATAGTTTCGGATCGAGGCTCTCAATTTGTCTCGCGATTCTGGAGAAGTCTGCATGAAGCATTGGGCACAAAGCTACTCCACAGCTCGGCGTATCACCCCCAGACTGATGGGCAGACCGAGAGGGTAAATCAGATCCTAGAGGATATGCTGAGGGCATGTGTCCTATCCTATGGAAAGAAGTGGGAAGAATGCCTCCCCTATGCCGAGTTTGCATACAACAATAGCTATCAGACCAGCATCCGAATGTCCCCTTTCGAGGCACTTTATGGTCGTAGCTGTCGGGCACCTCTAAATTGGTTCGAGAGTGTGGAGCGTTCATTTCTTGGACCTGAACTGGTCATGGAGGCAGAAGAAAAAGTGAGGACTATTCGGGAAAACTTGAGGATAGCGCAATCGCGACAGAAAAGTTATGCCGATCGCCGTAGGAGACCTCTCTCCTTCGACGTTGGTGACTTCGTCTATCTGAAGGTGTCTCCTCTTCGAGGCACTCGTCGGTTTGGAATCAAAGGGAAACTGGCGCCTCGTTACATAGGGCCATTCCGAGTCCTTGAGAAGCGTGGTCAGGTTGCATATCAGCTAGAGCTTCCTCCCACACTCGAGATGGTCCACAATGTCTTCCATGTCTCCCAATTGAAGAAGTGTCTCCGTACTCCTTTCGAGTCACTTGAAGTGGATGACCTCGGAGTTGCGCCTGAACCGGATCTATCCTATCAAGAGCATCCTATTCGGGTTTTGGATGAAACGGAACGCAAGACTCGTCGACGGACTCTCAAGTTCTACAAAGTTCAGTGGAGCAATCACGCTAAGGATGAAGCTACTTGGGAGCCAGAAGATCGCCTAAAGACCGAGTATCCAGAGTTCTTTGATACCATGTAAGCGATAGCGAATCATTCTTCGTGCTTCGAAGTATTTCGAGTAATGCGCGACTGACCTACCCATCTGCGTTCTATTCGATCTATACGGCTGTTCTGAATCTCGGGGCGAGATTCCCTTAAGGGGGGAGGGTTTGTCAAGGCCCCAAGTTCAAAAATTCTGGGACATCCGGAGTATCCAGATTAACATCCGGAATGTCCGGACACAACCCGGAATGTCCGGATATATTATCCGGAGTATCCGGATTGTCCCGACCGAAGGCCTCAACCCGGAGTATCCGGGTTGATTCCACCGAAGACCCCAACCCGGAGTCTCCGGGTTAGAGTCCGGAGTGTCCGGTATTTGCGGGGGTTTAGTATAAAAATCCCATTTCGTGGCTCCCCTCCATTCTTTCTCTTCCATGTTGTTTCCCCACTCCTTGGTGCTACTCCCCTCCACCCCGAGCTCCACTCCGGCGAGCCCCACCGGCCGGCGACCTCCCGTGGCTCCTCCCCGGTGGCTCCTCCATCCCGTGGAACTCCTCCTCTAGCCGGTGTCCTCCTTCCTCTACCTGGCATTGTTCTCCTCCATCATCCTTGGGGGTAGGTCTTTCTCTTGGGGGTTGATTCGTGGGTTTCTTGGGTTTTGAGGCCATCCATGGTGGGTTTAGGGTTTAGGGTTGGATTTGGGAGTTTGGAGTTGGATCTTGAGCTCTAGGGTTTTGGGTGTAGTGATTCTAGGGTTGGATTGGGGCTTGGATTGATGAATGTGGGTACTAGTGAGGTAGATCGGGTAGTGGTAATGCCGATCCAAGGGTCGTTTGGAGTTGGCTAGTGGTTTCATGGATTAGTGTCGTTCCTTGTGGAGTTGGGTTAGCTATAAGCTTCTTCGGCCTTGCCGCGTGTAGAAAAGTCATAGATCGGGTCCCCGCGGTGCCATGGGACTTGGCGGCACCTCGGTCCGTTGAGTAGTTGGGCCAAATGCTCCAGGTTCGGAATGTCCGGACCCCCAGTCCGGAGTGTCCGCCCAGGCCGGAGTGTCCGGACAAAATGGTCCGAAGTATCCGGGTTAGCCAGAGAGTCCGGATAATAAACCCGGACTGTCCGGGTTGGGCTGGTCTGTTCCGTTGTGGGTTTTTGCTGGGGTTTGCGTTGTAGTCGTTTCTTTCGCATTGCATGCATCTCATTGTGCATTGTATCCGTGTAGAGAACGATCCATGCGATCGACGTGGCCGTGGTTGAGGGAAGTGCCGAGGGGCAAGTCGCTTGTTGATCCGCAGCCAGAAGAGCAAGGCAAGCACCTATGCATCCTGAACCTTTATGTGATTCTATTTTTGAGAATAAACTGCTATTTGATGAGTACGTATTGCATTAGGAATTGAGTTGTGGGTTAAGGCTAGATCCTAATTGTTGCACATAGACTCCTTGATTCTTGTTGATTACATCCTTCGGAGCTAGATTATGGGTAATATATTGAGTCCATGCTTAGTCTTGCTTAGAGGTCGGGGTTTGGGCCAAGTGACAGAAGGTTCTGTCACTTGCGGTTGTTATTATTACACACATACTACATTATGTTGGACTTGGAATTGGGAAATGTTTTGGAAAGAAATGAATTGTGGACCGGGCGGGGAGTTGGTTCATTTGGGTATGGAGACTCAAATGTGTAGCCCCGTCTGTGTCAGTTGAGGACCGATCCGTAAGTGGAATAAGATTGAGCACACCCCGGTTGGTCGCATGCCCGATTATGGTACGGTAAGCCACTCTTTCTTTCATATTGAATCGATGGACCGTAACTTCCTGTGGTTGGACGTGGTTGAGGGCGAGGCTTAGGCCGGCTCTCGAGCGCCAAGCCGGGCTTGGGGCAGCTCGAGGGGGTGCTAGGTTTTCGGACCGCAGGAGGACGCTTCAGCGATTGGGTATGGATGGGAGGGGGTTGACACGAGGCCCTTCGTGGTACGTGTCGTGCGATCAATGCTTCCTTGCAGGGTTAATTAAGCGATTCGAATTGCCGCGCTCTCGGATATGAGCAAGCTTGATCCGAACTTCTTCTGCGTAGTAAACAACTTGAACTTGTGGTTCGCCGTTGGGTTTGAGCTAAATTTTATTTGAGATAACTTGCTTTACATTCTGTTCATTTCAATTTCATGCTAGAAGTAGGTGCTGTTACAACTGCTAACTATATTGAGAAAAACTTGAGTAGATGACTATAATTGAATAAAGTTAAGCATTTCCGCACTTTTAACCTAAGCCTGTTTACCTGGCTACCGCCAAATGCATCTCCTTTGGAGTCGGTCATATATGGACCCCGGGTAAGTCTTGCGAGTACCTTTTGTACTTATGCTCCTGCTTTGTGGTTTTCAGGTGAGGATCCAGCGGGGTGCGAGTTTTGCCCCTACTGCCTATCGGTGACCAGGCGGGGCACCGAGTAGAGGCTGTCGACACTCGCGCGCCCGGAAGTGTTAGGGCATGGCACTTCCGGGGTGTTTTACTTTTGTTGTATAGAATATTGGGAGATACTTTTGCGAACAGTTGTACTTTTATTTCTGTAATGGAACCCGTCTGCCTTTCGTTTGGTCGTCTTTGTTGGTTGTTTTTGTTGGGCCTCTTTGTGCCGTGTGGTGTGTTTGTTTGCTTCCGCGTTTTTGCGCCTCTGGTAGTGAGCTTGGGGCTCGATGCCCCTTTGTGCGAATTGATATTGATATGGCATTGGGAACCGGTATGTGGGGATCCTGGGCGAGTTTCGGATCGCATACCGGGGGAATGCCGGGGTTGTTGTCGAGTCGTTTGGATATGTGTAGAGTTGTCTCGTTTGGGCTTGGGTATTAGCATCGAGATCACCTCCGGTGATTCGTTGCTAGGATCCAAATTCGACGAGAGTAACTGTTCATCCAACAACTCGAGGACGATCTGGGCGGCTCCTCTCAAGCTCCGTAGGACAACTTCCAGACACTACTAGATTTCTAACTTTTACCGAGTGGAAAAAATATGTCGGCCATTGCAAAATACCGTAGGCCATGTATATGACCGAACGTAAACCGTCGGTAACTTCCCCTCGGCTACTCATGGTCGGCCATTCGTGGGATTCCCGACGGTACCCTCGGTTATTAGTTTAACGAGGGTTTCCATAGCACTCGGTAAATATATGGGTGAGAGTTTTTTCTTTCTAACCGTCGGTAATTTCTCATGACTATATGTGGGATTTTTTGTGTAAAAAATGTTAAAAAAATTTAGAATCTAGGGATTAAGCTCACAACTTATTTGCACCACAATCCCTTAAGTTAAACATTTTTTATTTTCAAATTAGAAATACGTGATGCTTAGGATTCGAACTCACAACCTACTGAACCAACCTCTCCCTCCTAACCAACTCACCTCAACTCTCTTCTTGTTAGAAGTAAGAAAAGTACTTCTTTTAACTCTTGTTCCCATGATAGTTCATTAATTATTTAGTCAAACATATGACTTTCAATGGAAAAGTTGTCAACTACAAAGTTGTAGATTTCAATGAGAGCTACATTTTTCATATATATATCACCTTCATCCAGCCTCGTATGAATTTTGCAATAGCCCAGTGTTTGATTTGTACCCTCGCTAAAAGTTTGTACCCCGTCGGCAAATCATTGCAATAACCGAGTGTTACCTATATACACACACTAAATGTATTTCCACTCGGTGATTGTTTGTAATGGCCGACAGTTAGCATTGCACTCATAGTAATTGTTGTACCCCCTTGGTGATTTCATACTATGATTGAGGGTTTTCCACCAACCGTCGGTTTGTGGTAAGCCCCATCGGTAAATCTTCTAATAACCGTCCGTATTTGTTCTACCGTTGGAAAAAAGATGCACCGTCGGCCACTTTAGTTTTTCCCGACGGCCCGTAGGCCATTTCATTTCACACTTGGTAAAAATTAGATTTCTAGTAGTGAGACAACGCGTCTAACGACAAAGAAACACAAATACAACAAAACTCAAAGACAAATCACATAAACTCCAAATTAAGAACAAATAGCATTGGGCACAACGGCTTAGAAGGATTTGGGAACTCGAATGGATTAGATCAAAGAGTTGACAAAAGAGAACGGGCTTTCGGCAAAACACCGAAAAGGGAAAGACTAAAACTGGGGAAGAAAGAATAATATTCCGAAGAATATTTCTTCCGAAGTTATTATCTTGATTGGACAGATAGCGACATATGGGCACTCGATCTATAGACCGGGTCCATAAAGATATGTTAGTTCATAATGAACTAAACTGAAGCTCAAGGTTGACTTTTGTTGACTGAACGAAATACGGTCAAACAAAAGAGAGACGGATAGATTAGATCGAGCACAAGGGCATGACACATGGCCAATGGTTTATCAACCAAATCCACGAACGATTTCTGGATTAATGGCAGATTAGGTTTTCAGGGATAAGACAAGACAGGTGTCTTATCACGATTGAAACAACGAGAAATATTGCAAAGATAACAACGCGGCTCACGATGAACTTAGTCCATCGAACCGGTCTTAGGTTAGGGTTTTGATTCGGCTTTGAAGATGATATGACGATGAGGCTAGGCTCACATCATGATGATAGAGAAGAGGAAGGCATCGCACTAGGGTTTGTGCAAGAATGCACGCATGCGATGACAACGAGGCGAAGAGAGCCAAGCGTTAACGATGAAGCGTTAACGATGGAACATTAACGGCGGAACGTTAACGGTGGAACGTTAACGACGAAGCGTTAACAGTGGAGCGTTAACGGCAAAACGTTAACGAAGGAACGTTAACGACGGAGCGTTAACGGCGGAGCGTTAACGATGGAACATTAACCACGGAGCGTTAACGGCGAAACGTTAACGGAGGAACGTTAACGGCGAAACGTTAACGACGAAACGTTAACGGTGGAACATTAACGGCGAAACGTTAACGGCGGAGCGTTAACGGCAGAGCGTTAACGGCGGAGCGTTAACGGCGGAGCGTTAACGACGAAACGTTAACGGCGGAGCGTTAACGACAGAGCGTTAACGGCGGATCGTTAACGGCGAACGTTAACGGCGGAGGTCAAACAATGATAGGATAATCATGAAACAAGGTAGCGACCGTCGGTGCAACAGCATGGCCGCGACAAAACGCTACCAAGGATGGCTAACTGATACGCGAACCGGCAACAACGGGTTAAGCCGAAAACGACGGGTTTAGGCCGGAATCGGCTCCGACGGCAAACGGAGGCCAAAAGAATTCTAAGGATGGACCAAAACAGTACATGATGATCCACCGGACGCGACAACACGGCCGGAGCGAACCAAAATAGCCGGTGTCAAAAGGCGGCGCGCGACGACGGCTAAACGGTGGCCTAAATATATAAAAAAAATTCCGGAGGATGGGATGGCAAAGGGAGAATGTCTACTGCGTAGAACGTGGCGAGACGAACTCAACGGTATAGGCGGATTTTGCGGCGCCCCTCCGGATTGATCACAAACTGCCGATTAACGGGTTTCGGATCTAAACGTTGGACGGCCATAACTTCTAAAATAATGATCGGAACTTAACGAAATTTGACCGAGAGCTAGATGGGACCAAGAGGCACACCGTGACGCAGGTGGCTCGAAGAAATACCTTCTGGAACAGCGGGGAACGCGCGAGGATGATTGTCGCTGTCGGAAACGCAGTATGATCGCAGTCTGATCGGAGAAATTAATTTGCTGCGCCAAATCCAGAGGGAAAAACCATGAGGCAAGATGTGCATCATGTAGAGGACATCCCCAGGAGTCTACACAAAAAATTTCACGGTCAAACTCTAAAAATTGAGGGAGTTATGGCCTCGGCAAGATTCGAAATTGAAACTGCCATAACTTTTGATCCCGTGGGAAAAATTGGCTGAATTTTGGAAAGCAAGTAGATGGTACCTTGTGGCATACCATGGCGAAGACGGATCTCGAAAAGAGTCGACGAGCTGCCCGGGACGCGGCTCCAAAGTTCGGCCGGTGTTGGGCGACATCCGTAGGACATTGGATGGATTTCTCGGGTTTGGGGGAGATCCATGGGGTGTCACCTGCGTGGGAGAGGCCATGGGAGGTGTACATGGGGTTGGGGTGGCGGCTAGGTCCAGAAAAATTAAGTTTGGACGCGTTTGGAGCAAAAACGGGTCTTATAGGCATTTAATCGAGCACTTACCGTGCATGGATCGGACACGGGCTGACGTGGCCGCGTGTGGGGGCGACACGTGGCCGGGTGGGGGCGGTTAATTTGCGTGGCGCTAAAGCGGAGGAAGCGGCCGGTGTTGGCCAGCCTGTGAGCGTCTTGGCGTCTTGCCTGTGATATGGCCGGCGCTTCTTGTGGCCAGCGGAGTGGTGGTAGGCAGTCTTGACCAGCGAAGTGGCCCATTGCGTGGCCGGTTGGGTGGCGAGGGTGGAGCCAAAGCGGGAGCAAGGTGGGGCGCGGGATGGGCTGGCGCGGTGGGCCACGTGCAGGAGAGAGAAGGGAGGTTTGAGCCCAAGCCAAAAACCATTTTCCACAATTTCCGAATTAAAATAAAAACAGGAATTTAAATAATTCATTTGAGGCAATAAAAATACCAGAAAAATTCTGGAAAAATTCTAGAAAATATTTTGAGATATTTTAAACTCAAATAAAATATTTGCAACAAAACTTTATATAAATTTTTCCAAATAATTAATTAATTTCACGAAGAGGCTTAATTCAAATCAAATTCAAATAAATCCAATAAATAGCAAACGAGCTCCGAAAAATCTCAAAAATTACAGAAGAATTTCTTGAAACACAAGGAACCCAAATAAAATTAAATTTATTTTATTTGAGGTTTAGAATAATCAAATTAAATTATTTTAGATTTTAGAAAATTCAAATCAAGTTTTATAAACGCGAGAAAATCAACGAAAATTTTTGGGAAGGTAAACAAAACCAAAAATTTTTGAAAACCCAAATTTTGGGATGTTACACCTCCTATGCGCCAAATAATCCATCTCGAGTGTTCATAAAGTGTTCCAATATGTCGGTGAGTTTTTGAAGTAATTCATTTCAAGATGGCTGATTCCTTGACTTTCACCTTGCATTGCATTCTTTCTATTTGTAGGGCACAACATGCCGATATTGGTAGTGGGCTGATAAAGCCAGCCCTAGTGTTCGAAATATTGCACTTCAAGTTGCTGCATTGCAAGAAGATTTTCTAGGAAGCGATGATGTCCTGTGGGCTAATGCATTTCATCCAGTTGCAAGCCAGAGTGCTGCACATCCGACTGGTTCTGATCAGCCAATGCAACATGACGACAAGAAACTGAAAAGGCTGGATGAAAGGATAGAAAGAGTAGAGAACTTGCTAAAAAAAATAGTTAATATAGCAATCTTTGCAATGTTGCTTCTTTTATATGATGTACTAGCTAAGTAGCACTTGAGTTGTAACAAGATTGTAATGCACCTCTCTGCTTCATGAATTAGAACAAACTTATTGAAAGAAATTCATGTGGTATAGTTCCATACATTCCCATTACTTAACATGTCCATGCATTACTTCAAAAGTTTGTGAAATGCAAATGCAAGTTCTATACATAAGTAAACATGTTCAGTGACACAGTTCCATACAACACAAAGGCTAGTGACAGTTCCATACAAAACTGCATTTAGGCAAGTCTTCTCTTACTCCTTGTCCCAAATGCTTGGCTTTCATATGGTTCTGCATCAGTCTCAGCAGGGACTGATGGTGGAGGAGAATGTGTTGGTGCTGTTGGTGGGCAATTCTTTGTTGTCAGTCATCGCCCTTTTCTTTTAGCTAATAGCATTGTTTTTTAAGCTATAATTGAAAAGGATGAATTTAGAAGTGGTTGTCATAGTGTAATATAATATTATTGTGACACTACGGAATGTTGAAACTTTATAAAAATGTGAAATCGGAGGTTAAAACTTCACGTTATGAAGTTTAATCGCGTTTTTGGGCCGATTTCGGGAGTTTGGGCCTCTCCGGGGGAGTTTGGGCCTCTCCATGGGAGTTTGGGCCCAAGGGGTTGAGTCGTGGGCTTTAGTGGGAGGGGATTTGGGCCCATGTGGGAGGGGGAGACCAGAATTTATGCCTTGGGCGCCCTCCCCCTGCCCCTTGTGCGCCCCACCTAAACCCTAGCCGCCCCTCCCCCTCTCTCCCTCCTAGTGCGCCCCCCTCTCCACCTTCCCCCTTGCGCCACCACCCCTCCCCTCCCCTATCCACCCTCCTTGCTGCCCTAGGGGAGCCCCTCACCTCGCCACCCCGCTGTTCTCTCCATCGGAAAGCTCCTCGACGAGGAGATCCGGCGGTTTCAGCGCGAGGAAGACGATTGGGGAAACAGGGAGGAGAGGATTCGGCGTTCGGCGTTCGTCGGGCGAAGGTATGGCTATGGGTGATCCTTGGGGATGGACTAGGTGCTGTGCTAGGGGATGTTTTGATGCTTTTAGATCGAGAGGTGGTGCTGTGATTGGGTAGTTTGGATGAAAACTAGAGATTTTATAGTTCTCTGTTTCGGGCAGATTGGGCACACGACCTAGGGTTTGAGTTTTCGCAATTTTAGAGTCGGATTTTGGTCGGCCTCCTGTTGAGAAAGTTGTAGATAACTTCAATACCTTTAATTGGACACCAAGAACGTCCAATTCTGCATAGCCGTTTGAAAGTTATGATCGTTTTACCTAACGTGTTTAAATATGTGACGTAATTGGGACAGAACTTAATGTTTTGTAGATTAAACAATTTTAGAGGCCGAATCAGCTTTTCCCAATACTTAGATAAAGCTAGTAAATTTCCTAATCTTCACGATTATGTACTCGTTTACTTAATTTGGAGAGCTAGAACTCAAGTTATGCTAGTTTGAAGCCTGCTGTCCCGGGGGACAGATTCTCTGTTTTTTGGCTTTGGGAGTAGTTTGCGAAGTCGGGGTAGATGAGCGATTGTGTACTGTTTTGTGGGCACGGTTTGAGTGTGTGGTATCTATGTGCAGGTGGTGTGACCCCGGGAGTGCCCTCATCCTCTCACCAATCTGTCGCTCACGGTTAAGGCAAGTGTATTGGAATGGGTAGCGTGTTGTATGTTGCTAGTCTTGATTAGATGCAAATTGTTTTCATGATATGCTATCTTGCCAAGATTAATGTTTGCCCATGATATGATGAAAATGGTCTGATATGATGCCATGATTGATTCTTGCATGTGACATGATGAAAATGATTAGTTGAGTTTATGTGCAAGTTGTTTATGTTTATGTCATATGTGCATTCATAATGGAAGAGGCGTCCCATGCTGATGCGGGCCTCTGTGTTCACACGTAGTGAACACGAAAGACCTACCTCGTAGTCCCATCCACGGTTGTGCATGGGAGCGAGTCAGTAAGAGTAGGCACCCTCCATCTACGGGATGGAAGGGGAAAGGGGGTGCACGCCGACGGGTGTGCACTCGACAATACCGGTATGTGCTTCGAGGAGATATGTGCATTGCATTGCATACATGAAGATGATAATGAGATGTGTACAATGATGTTTGGATATGATGATGAAGTTGAATATGTACTTATGTCATGATTGTGATGTCAATTATGATATGTAGTGATGTTAGCATTGAACTGTCCTTTCTGTTCCGTTGCAATATACTTGCTGAGTGATGAACTCACGCTTATGTTTTATGTTGCTTTTAGGTACCATGAAACCATCATGCGGGAACGGAGTTTAGCTACACTTCTACACGTAGCTTCACACATGTCGACAGTTTACACTTTTGGAGTTATGATAATAAGATTAGTGCCATGCAATTTGGTGTATAGCTTGGTTTCGAACTTAAGTTCATCGTTTGCTTTGTTATAATTTATGGAATGGTTGAATTCATTGTTTTAGACATAAGTGGTGCTATTTCAATTGTTATTGCTACTTTAGATGTTTCATATCAAGCTATATCTTGTCTTATTATTCCTGTTGCTTCATTTCATGGAAAAACAAAGGAGATGCTGCCGAAATTTTCGGTTTTAGCATTTGCACCTTTGATGTAATTTATCTTTATTTGTGGTATGTAGATGTTGTTTAGCCTATATTTGGTAACATTCAGGCATACTAGATGCTGGGGTGTTACAATTATATGATTTAACTTGCCAAGGAAATGTTACATCGCAGTACTTGGAGCACTAGCTGCAGAAAACATAGCATGTTGGATATGAGATTGTGACTAAGACACAGACCCTGACCTCTTTCTTCCCCTATCATGAAATAACATTTTTTACATGAATGATTAAAGTTAATATTGAACTTGATTAGTAAATGTAGATGTATTACCTGGAGTTGGGTCTGCATCTAAATCGAATGTCCACACGGCACCTCGTGATATTTACTGCCCGCATAGGTTACGCGATGTGTAGCATACCACACCTTCAGAGTATACCTTGTATCCATCCTAACCAATAAAATCAACCACGAAAACCATCGAAACTTCACATAACCATGGAAAATCAACCACATTCAATTAGGGGACTGCAATGACTTACCAATCCAAGGTGGCCTCCACGATAATCTAAGCCGCCGCTACCCTGCGTCAAATGCCTCCTCAATCCAAGGTTTCGGGAATATTGAACTCCAATTAGGGATAGACTAACCCAAATTGCAAGACGGATTGGCCTGATTTGGGGGATTAGTAGTGTGGGACATCATCCGATTTAGGGTTTCAAGGTGGGGATTAGGGTTGGGGGAAGGTCGCTCGATGGAGGTTGATTTCAACTAGGGATGAAGTGCTTCACTCACAACTGACCGAGTGACCCCACTGTCCGACAATGGTAAAAATTGTTCATCTAAACTCGCCTGTGGCCTTTGCTTTAGTCAAACTCAGTCAACTTATAGAAATAGCAAAAGAAGGATGAAGTGAAGACCAGTGGCAAAAATAGAACAACAAAAAGACTTACAGCAGAACCAAAATTACATACTTTTCAATAGCAAAAGCTTTCCACATACCTGATTTCATGCGGATGCTATTATCTTTTGGCAGAAACACATTACAAATAGCGTTTTAAACTACTCTGTGGTCACAAATAGTAGTTATTTTGAACATTAGTATGATCAAACTTTGACCATCAATATTTTTTTAAATATTTAAATTTGATACATGAAAATCACATATAAAGATTTGTCTCGAAAAATATTTCATAACATTGTAATTTTATTAGGTTTTACAAATATATTACAATAGAAATTAGTGGTCAAAGTTTTGGTTTGAAAATGTCCAAAACAACAAATATTTATGACGTATGATACAACGTGCACGTGGTCACTTTGCAAGAAGCATGAGAATAATATAACAATTGATCTATGTAATCCTGCTACTAAAAATAGAAAAGGATTAACTTCGGTCATAAAATTCCAAGTACAGTATCGAAAACGTCAGCATAGGCTGTTTTAGCAAAACTGCAAACCGCCTCCTGGGTAATGCAAGTACTAACAAACTCAAAACAACAAACCTCCGTAGTTTACATGGCTGTCCCTACTAAAACAGTAACCTTTGTCGCCTCAAAACTGTAGATTCTTTGCTAATCTCACCGAGCTGCCTGGTGTGTTGCTTGAGCTGGCTCGACAATATTCTTTGCAAGCATGTAGGTCCGCATGTTAAGATTCTTCAAGCTTTCGACAATCTGCTCATGGCTGCAAAAGATTGTTTTCCCCCATAAATGGACCATACTGAGACACATGTTACTATTCTAGCTATAAACAAATGACATTAGATCACATTGTTAAACTAGTACAAGATCACATTGTTAAACTAGTACAACCATATAGGTGAAATATTAAAATCGACCAAAACTTCGGTGCATAAATAAAACAGAATATAAATTCACATATGGTTCAGTACGTATGGCTGAAGCAACTTACACATTAACATGATTGGTCGTCATGATAAGAGTTCCCGACACTGAATCAATCTTGGCATCCAGTTTTGAACTCCTAACCAAATTCATTATCCACAATTCTGCCTCATCATAGGTCATTTTCAGCTTTTCCCCAAGCATGCTGCTCAATGCAAAACATCAGAAGAACATCTTAGATTTGTCAAGAATTGAGTTCCTATATGGTCCATATAATATGAAGTACAAACCTATAAAACATATGCTCCTGAACTGAGTGGTTATTGCAGGTTTTGAACACTGAGAATGATACCCTTAGTTAAAAATTGTTCTTAACAGGTTTAGTTAACAAGCTAATTCATGGTCCTCAAACTGAAAGGACAGCAGCAGATACACGAAGATGCAATAATAATTACTATCAGTATCACAGTTTTGCTGATGTTGACAATGGAGTTTAAAATATAGCATGGAACATCTAGCTATATACTAAATGAAGAGAATAATTGGCACAGAACCGGCAGACTGACAAGTAATACATAACTAGAAAGTGTATGAAAGTCGGACTTAGTGATTTGCTGCTTTACAATTGCACTTCCTCCAATTAGTCATTGTAACAGAAATTTCATTGCTCGTTAGAAAGTGAGCAGAAAGCAACACCCACCTGATATCGATGCAACGATGAATATGGCAGTAGGTCTCGAAAATAAACAGACGAGCATTTTCAAGGAATTCATCTCTCAAAGGAACAGTGCTGAAACTTCCTGCTTCGATGCGCTTTCCCAGAAAAGGATCATTCAATATAACCTAGAAAGGCAGCCAGCCAAACATAAAATATAAGACAGCAAGTTCTGTAACATGATAGTATGATCATTATTGACAAAACAATGCTGTCATATGTCATGTCACGTTGTCCACAATTTCATAAAGCAGACACAACTAAGTACAATAACTGAGATAAACACTCTTATCATCTAAGAGGAAATATAGGATACAAAGTAACCATAAGCAAACTGCCAACCGAAACATTATTACATACATATGATGCATCTACGGCCGCAATAAATAAACTGGTTGAAAACAAAATCTTTTAGTCAGGCATCATATGAAAGCATTAGCGGTTGAGTGCTCATAATGCAAAAGGAGGTTTTTCCCAACAAAAGAAAAGGTAATACATTTTCTTTCAAGCCTTCCAATATTTCAACAAGTATACATGAAGCTCAATAAATAGGATGACCCATCAAAATCAGCCCATGAATATTGTTAAAAATAGCCTCTAAGTTACCTGCTCACACTCCATGAGTTTCTGTTGTGCACCATCAAAATCATAGTTGACATACAAGCATTCCAGGAATTCAGTTATGGGATCCTTGTAGCGGTGCTGCTCCTGCTGAATGACTTTAATCAACTCTTTAAGCATATTCCGTCTCCTTTTGTTCACAACCACTGCAGTAGCAAGGTATCTCAGAAGATGGTGTGCATTCGTCTGAATAGCATTCAAATACCTGGGGGCAAAAAAAAGAAGAAACTATTGAGTTGGAAAATCAGCTGATATAACCTTGACATCAAAGAAAAACTAGTTTTAGTTGAACTGGATAAGACAACATGAAAGAATGGATTTTTAAGCAAATTCGAATTTCCCAAAAAACATATTTGAAAACCATTTTGTGAACAACAAACTATTCCTGAGGATAGCACCCAATCACAATTCAGAGCAACAACTCACTCATATAAAAATTAAAAGTACTGCTTGTTTAGTTAGCAGATTGGTATCCTTCTATATTCAACTTTAAACCATGGAAGAAACCACCCTCCTGCCAAGCCTAATCGGCGATTAGACGCTAGGCGCCGGTCTACCACCCGACTAGCACCTTGGTGAAGACTGGTGGTAACACATCATTTATATGGTGATTTTTCTAATGACATTGCTTATTCAACTATTTACTAATACCTGTAACAACATAAGGGGTGAGAACTGAGTCATTCTGAGCTTTTAAAAGACAAACCTGTCCTGGAAGAACAGATCAATGATCCCATTTCTGCCATTTTCATGGTTAAAGAAGATAAAGAGACTCCAATGCATCAGCCATATCCTATTCTGGAGCTGATTTAAAGGTGATGAGAAGTTCTGGAAAAAAACAGAGAAGAAACATATTTAGTTATATAAAATACAGTAACAAGAAGGGACACACCACGAATCATTGAGGCAAACCTTTGAATCAATAATTTCCTTCAACCGATTGAGCTCCTCCAGTGCGACATCCCAGTTCTGCATCAAAATCTCTGCCGCAAGCTTTCCCCACAGGGCACTCAAGCTCCTCTCACTGTTTGTGCACAAAGCACGATACTGATACAGGTAATTAGCAGCCTCTGAGTAGTTCCCGCACTCAAACTGAAATTTAGCATACTGATAAAGAGCTTCAATCTGATCAGGACCGAGCTGCATGGTTAACAAGAATTAAATTAGTTGGTTAGCAAAATAGCATGCCATAGGCCCATAGCAATACAATGTGCCCCACCTTCCAACAATGGTTATTAAGTCGTCGCCTAGGTGTCCGGGCACTAGAGGAAGGCCGCCGTGAACAGTCGCCTCACCTGGACGTCCCAGGCGTCGGCAGGCGAGCCCAAACGGCGCAACTAGGGCTGGCTGGGGGGGGGGGGTGGTATAACGACCTAGGACTTGGCGACACCCGACTGATGTGTTGGGACTTGGCGTGGAGAGGAACTGAAGAAAGAGATCCGGCGTCGCGCCACCACCTTCGACGGCCACTCGTCTCCATCGCCGGTGAGGTCAGGCAGCGCGGCTAGGGTGTTGAGCTTGGCGCGGAGAGGGAGAAGGAGATCCGCTGTCATCACCAATCGCCAGCACCTCCATCGCCCATTTGCCTCCACCGCCAACAGTTCAGATCGGTAAATGCTAGCTGCTCGCCTCATGTCCCACACCGTGCTCTCTGCTCCAGCCGTCGCCGCTCTGCCTCGCGCATCGCCGCCATCGGCAGAGCACGGCGTGGGGCGACGGCTGGAGCTTACTCTGATGTTGGTATACTCTGATGTTGGTGCATTGTTGCTCTGGTAATCTGGTGCTTGGGCGACTGAGGCATGGTGCTCTGCGATGTATTGGCTTGCTCGATGCTGTATTGGCTTGATGCTTGAATGCTTGATGCTGTGAATGACTGAGGCATGTAGCAAAGCACGGCATGTGAATGCTTGATGTTGTATTGGCTTGCTTGCAACAATGAAATGTGAATGACTGATGCTTGCTGTGATGCTATGAAATGTGAAGGCTAGGCTTGCTTGATGCTATGAAAGTGAATGACTGATGCTTGCTGTGATGGCTTGATGCTTACTATTGCTTTGTGCTTGATGATTGATGTTGCTGTTGTGTTGTGATGCTTCATGCTATTGTTGTGCTTGCTGTGATGCTTCATGCTATTGTTGCTTTGTGCTTGATGATTGATGCTATGGCTTTGTATAGGTGCATGGCTGATCAAGCTCCAAGTGCCGCCGTTGCCGAGGGGGCTGAAACTAGCCAAGAGGAGGCATATGATCGATCGAATGATCCAAGGCGGAAGGCGAAGTCGAAGGATCCTGGGTGGAAGTACGGATTTTGGCCAGACTTAATGAACAAGGATATGGTGCAATGTATACTGTGCGGAAAGCAAATGCATCCGGGCATCAAGAGGTTGAAGCAGCACCTTGCCGCGGGTTTTGGGGATGTTTAAAAATGTTCCAAAACCACCACGGCAATAATAAGAGATGCAAGATTACATAAAGAAGACTGCAAAGAACAAGATGATTAATCTAGATGATGATGAAGAGGAAGGTGGAGGTGATGATGTTCAGGAGGTTGAAGTTAGTCAACAAGTATCCTCAAATGCATTGTCTTGTCATCCAAGTTCTGAGACAGCCGCCAAGAGGAAGCAATATGCTATTATGTTCAAACCGATGGCCAAAGTAACCAAATCAATTTCTTCAAT
Source organism: Rhipidocladum racemiflorum (assembly GCA_036346355.1). NCBI lineage: Eukaryota > Viridiplantae > Streptophyta > Magnoliopsida > Poales > Poaceae > Rhipidocladum > Rhipidocladum racemiflorum. The sequence goes on along the minus strand of CM070581.1, from coordinate 55,553,511 downwards.
GATAAAAAGACACCTGAAGAGGTAGTTGAGGAAAGGCATTCCAAGCAGTTGTCACAAACCTCCATGGAGCAATGTATGAGGACCAAGGAAGAAAAAGAGTGGGTAGATATGCATGTTGCAAATTTCTTTTATCAGTGTGGCATACCTTTTAATGTTGTAATTTTAAGAGCTTTGAAATTATGGAGTCCGTTGGACAATTTAGGCATGGGTACAAGCCTCCTAGTTTTCATGAGTTAAGGGTGCCATTGCTTGCTAAGGTAAAGAATGAAATGGAAGCATTAAGGGAGAAGCAAGAGTGTGATTCGAGGCAATACGGCTGCACATTAATGTCAGATGGATGGACTGATAGGTGGGGGACACACTTGATTAATTTTCTTGTCAATTGCCCGAAAAAGACTTTCTTCTTGGAGTCTGTAGATGCATCCTCTCAGTCAGCTACGCAAGGATGTTAGCAAACTTGCTTGAGAAGTGTATTGTGGAGACAGGCGCTAACAATATCGTTCAAGTGGTCACCGATAATGGTGCCAACTTCAAGGCTGCGGGTAAGTTTGGCAATAAAAACAATGTACCTTATGATACACATTGCTTGGAACTCATACATGTTTTCTTTTGCAGGTAAAATTCTTATGGAGAGATTTTTTACTCTTTTGGACCCCTTGTGTTGCACATTGCTTGGACCTTATGTTGAAAGACATCAGTGTCGTATGTTCAAAAACGAGACACGGGAATGAGGGCGGACGTCGGCCGTTTCACGGGCCGTTGTCCACGAGAGAGCGAGTGTGACACGAGGGTTTATACAGGTTCGGGCGCTTAAGGAAGGCGCCCTACTCCTGTCGGTGTGTTCCCCGGGGGGAGTGGAGGGATGTCTCCTTGTCCAGACTCCCCGAGAGAGACCAGTTTTGGTCCTTGTATTCAATGAGAGTTCCAGTTACATGAGGGGGTAATAGTGAGGTTTTATAGGCACTCAGCCTGTTACATAAAAATACCATTCTACCCCTACTGGAGCAACCTAAGTGGGGGCATCTTGGTCATTCTAGCAGGGAGGTAGTGGATCCCACGTCATCGTCTCGAGGGAGTAGACCTCTGACTTCGGGGCCCCACAGGGGACTTGGTAATCTCACTCAAGTCCCTTGCGAGGAGACCTCTCACGGGGTAAGCCCCCGGGGAGGGTGTAGACCTCCCGCGGGGTACACCCGCGGGGAGGGCGCAAACCTCCCGTGTTGCGTTAGGAGACCTCCCGCAGGACATGCCCACGGGGAGGGCGTAGACCTCCCGCGGGGTGTGCCCGCGGGGAGGGCATCATGCAGTCCACCGTTTGCCTTGCGGTAAGAGGCCATCATGCAGTCTAGCATTTGCCTTGCCGTAGCCTCCACCAGGGCTCGCCACTTGGCCAAGTCCAACGCCTCGGGAGCATTGGCTGGCTCCGAAGCACCTGACCTCGCGGCAGCAAGTGCGCTCCGAGCTCCCTACCCTTGACCTACGGCAACTAGAGTGAGGGAGGATGAGGAGTCTCCAAGTCCCGGGACTTGCAGGACGTTGTCCACCCCCGTGGTGGATGGCTCCGACCTTAGAGGGTGGTACACGTCGGGGGTTCCGTCGGGAAGGGCGATCATCCTCATGCTCCTTGCGCCTCGGGGCTGGAGGAGGCTTGTGAGATTTCTTGGTAGGAGCCATAGCCTTATACGAGTCAGCTCTGATCCCCACGGACGGCGCCAAATGTCATATGTTCAAAAACGAGACATGGGAATGAGGGCGGTTGTTGGCAGTTTCACGAGCCGTCGTCCACGAGAGAGTGAGTGTGACACGAGGGTTTATACAGGTTCGGGCGCTTAAGGAAGGCGCCCTACTCCTGTCGGTGTGTTCCCCGGGGGGAGTAGAGGGATGTCCCCTTGTCCAGACTCCCCGAGAGACACACCAGTTTTGATCCTTGTATTCAATGAGAGTTCCAGTTACATGAGGGGGTAACAGTGAGGTTTTATAGGCACTCAGCCTGTTACATACAAAATTAGAAATGCCATTCTACCCCTACTGGAGCAGCCTAAGTGGGGGCATCTTGGTCATTCTAGCAGGTAGGTAGTGGATCCCACGTCATCGTCTCAAGGGAGTAGACCCCTGAATTCGGGGCACTGCAGGGGACTTGGTGACCTTACTCAAGTCCCTTGTGAGGAGACCTCTCACGGGGTGAGCCCCCAGGAGGGTGTAGACCTCCCGCAGGGTACGCCCACGGGGAGGGCGCAAACCTCCCGCGTTGCGTTGCGGGACATGCCCACGAGGTACGCCCGCGGGGAGGGCGTAGACCTCCCGCGGGGCGTTAGGAGACCTCCCGCGGGGCGTAGGGCGTTAGGAGACCTCTCGCGGGATACAAGGGGATCCCCCGAGGGGAGTTCTCCCCCTACATCTTCTCAACACTCCCTAGGGCACGCCCGCGGGGCATGGGGTCTCCCATAGCAGTCCCACGGAGTATTGAGAGGATCCCCCGTAGCGCTTTGGTGACGAACCCCGATGGGCGGGCACCACCCCTCGTGGAGCATGAAGCCTCCCCCCTTGGGAGGTGGTGAGTTTCCCTCCTGGCGTGGACCTCACGTGGGGTATGAAACCTTCTCTCCAGGAGTCGGTGAGTTTTCCTCCAACAATCAGAAAGATAAGTGAGTTCAAGAAGGCCATCTATGAAGCCAAGCATGTGACTACCTTATCTATAGGCACGGGAGGCTCCTTGATGCAATGAGGGAGAAGACAGGAGGGAGGGATTTAGTGAGACCCGCAGCTACTCGGTTTGCCACTTATGTTCTCACTTTGCAGAGTTCGCATAAGCATAAGGATGCTTTGCAACTACTCTTTGTTAGTGAGGATTGGACTAGGTCCAAATTAGCACCCACGGAGGTGGGGAAGAAAGTTTGTGATATTTTGCTTTCTTTGCGGTTTTGGCATGCTGTGGAGGATTGCATAAAAGCATCACAACCTTTGCTAATTGTGTTGAGGATTGTTGATGGGGATGAGAAGCCTACCATGCCAGAGGTTTTAGCAAGTATGGATCATGCTAGGAAGAAGATAGGGGAGTCTTTTGGAAGCAAACCAAGGCAACTAAAGAAGGTAATGGACATTATTGAGAGGCGGTGGCTACATCAGATGGAGCAAAAGTTGCATGGGGATGCATTGTTTTTTAACCCAAAAAAGTTTTTCGAGATCAAAGAAAAAGACATTGACTATGCTTCGAGGCTCCGGATTGCATTCAATGATGTGCTTGAAAAGATGATTAATTGTGATGACAATTTGCTTAGAAAGATAAGTGACCAAGTGGATGACTATGAGAAAATGAGGAAGAGCTTTGGAAAGCAATCAGTTGGGATGCAACAAAAAACAAAAGAGCCCTTGTAAGTGCTAAATTTCTAGCCTTAGTTGATTCAATTTTAAACATTCTAAGTTTCTAACGTAGATACAATGTTTTACATTTTAGTTGATTGGTGGGATGCTTTTGGTGATCTTGCTAGAGAGCTTCAAAAGTTTGCAAGACACATCCTCGGCCTCCGGTTGTGAGCGCAATTGGAGCACCTTCAAATTTGTGAGCAACTAGCATTTAAGTTGTCTCTATTTTATAGATGGTGATATTATTTTCTGTTATTGATTAGTAATTGTTTTTCAGATCCATACAAAGAAAAAGAAACCAGTTGGAGCACCAAAGGTTGAATGATTTGGTCTACATTCAATACAATCGAAAGATTGCGAAACGTTTTCAACTGCGTTGCACCAATACTTTGGAAAACAGGCGTATCCAGATATCGATACGTATCAGATACTCCCCGATACGTATCCTGCACATATCCGTTAATTTCAGATTTTTCAAAAAAAGAAAAAAAAAACGATACTTCTCGGACACTTTTCCGATACAGGTAACCCTAAATAATACCCTTCTCAACACAATCCCGATACTTTCCTCTCAAAACTGTCAGCTCCCGAGTCTCCGGTGATCCCTCATGTTACCGCCAGTGTTGGCGCTGCCAATCCGCCGCTCTCCTCCCCCTATCCCGCCCACGCCAGGACACTATGATTAATATAGTATTCTCATGACACCATGATGCTACTTTTAAACAAAATCATCATCGAATTCTGTGGTTTTATGAATGTACTTATGTTTATAGAGTGGAGAAAACTTGAGGCTTGCTTCTCTGAAAGCTACCAATGATTAGTCCGTTCTTCAAATGATTTCTTAAGAAATGTGGCATCCTTCATGTAATCGAAGAATTCCACCTAGAGTTAAGTAGAAGTGTTGTTGTTATAGATATTCCAAGGCCAATGTTTTCTTCTCCTGACAGCATGGGTTGATGCACTTATATAAGGCAAATAACCATGAGGGAGAACTAGAGAAGAAAGTACTTGACTACATCAATATTAAGGTATTCTCAGTTTCTCATTTCCTTACAAGAATCCATTAATTATATATACATACACGTATCGGTGTTTTTGAGAAAACGTCGTATCGCGGTATCGCCGTATTGTGTATCTAATACGTATCGGTGTATCCAGGCAACATAGGTTTTCAAAAGAGGCGTGTAGAACGGACAAATTTCAACCCTTTAATCTTAGAAGAGTTCCAATGGGACAATGAATGGGTTGACATGAGTACCGAAGAAGTCCACCATGAAGAAAATCTTTCTTGGGCTAATGTTGATGAAGCCACCGGTGCATCACTAACACTCCGGGGTCGCAATCTTCCTAGGATGACTAGGACGTACTCTCGACGTGGTGCAAATTTAAGCTTAACAACTGAAGGAGAAGAGCAAGGATTAGAAGATGATGAATTCTATAAACCTTTGGTGGCTAATGATCTAGACATCGAAGATGATTATGGCCAAGCACCACCTACTCCTCGTAAGAGTGGATCAACTGATAAGAGTCAAGATGATTTAGGCTAAGATATCGATGTTTGAATGCCCTTGTCCTTGGAACATTATATGATTATATCGATGTTTGAATGTCCTTGTCCTTGGAACATTATATCCATGTTTGAATGTCTTTGTCTATGTATCCAAGATATCTTCTGTTTTCAAGATATTTTTGTAGTTTATGTGAACTCCATGTATCCAACAACCTAGTATTTCATCCCTGAGTACTTGACTCCCTATTTTATTTGCTAGGCTTTGAATATATTAAAGAAGATTCCGGATGAAACGAGGAAAAAGCTGCCTGTAAGGGATACATTGCTTATTCTGGATACGTCATGAAATACCTTCCAGTACCCCCTATTATGTGAGTTTTCTTCTTTGCACTTCCTAGTTGTTAATATTTTACTAACTGGTTAAAGGCTACACCTGCAAACTAGTTCAAGCTCCAATGGTCGCCTAACTGGCGCCTAAGCGTCCATGCGCCCCGGAGGCAACTCGCCTTGCCGGGGCGCCATGATAACCATGCTTCCAACATTTCTACTGAATTCTAGTCTTACTTATTATGACAAGAGATTCAAAATTCTTCTAAATTCTAATCTTAGTTATTATGCGTAGAGCTTCAACAATTCTTCTAAATAATAATATTAGTTATTTCCTTAACAAGTAAAGAATAAAAGCAAAGAGGAAAGTTTTGAGTTGTTCCTCATGTAAGAGTTGCATGTATGCAAAACCTACATCACGATCCTCCCCAATCTAATTAGCACATTCACCAAACTTAAAGACAATTTTCAACGATTCTAGACACACAATACACAGAAAGATTGTTTTCAGAAATCTCTGAACAAACCACGCACAAGCCGCTAAGCATTACACGTGTCCACAATTTCAGGGACCTGCATCCCAATACCTCAAATTTGGAACTATCGATCCCACCAAACTAAATCAATCTCATAATCCTAATGTGGCCAGCTGCAAATCGAAATGAACAGTGAACATATCCACACAGTTAACAAAAGGCACACGCTTATCCTACATAAACCATCATCAAGATCATCAGCACAAGCCTAACACTAATGTAACCACATTTCACCCATCATTGCTCACACACAGATCTAACAACCCCCAATACAGCACTAGCTTGAAAACCACCCAGCTTGCAAGACGCAAAAACTCAAAACCAATAAGCCAACTGAATCAAGAATCTGAATACTAAAAACCAAAACCCGTGCTAATTATATGCACCACGTCTAACATCACCTAGTCCCAAAGATCTATTTGCCGTCAAAGTAATACCAATTTCACAATCTTTTTCGTGGGAAACACACACCTAAACCAACTGCTAAACAGCTCAGGCTCATCCTACATGAACCACACCACAAGCCTTACGTCACAGTTGACAGACACTTCCAACCATTCCCCAAATAAACGGACTAGGAGCAAATCAAACAATTCGCAACACTCTCCTAACTTCGAAACCACAAATTGCATCACCAGTAGCCTGGAATTCTACCAAAACCAACTAAATCAATAACTGCAATCTGCATATTCCACGGCCAAAATCATCGGTATAGGGTCAAAGCCAAAGGAAGGTGGAACGAATATCGTAGATCACGGACCTGGAAGCGCTCTTGGAGCATGTGGATGTTGTACTGCTTGTCGGGCCTGAGCTCCTGCACGAGGCTCGGGTTGCTGAGGAAGGCGACGAGAGGGGCGGCAGCCTCCTCGAGGGACCTGAGCCTGGCAACGACCTCGAAGCGGCGGGCGACCATGTCGGCAGGGACGTCCTCAGTGGCGTGGAGTGACTTGTGGATGTCCATGGCGTAGTCGACCATGTTGGTGCCGCTGAGGAGGCGGATCTTGGCCTCGAGGATCTCGTCGTCCGCGTAGAGCTGCTGCTCCTGGAGGAACTCCAGCAGCGGGAACACCAGGTGGCGGTCCAGCTGCGCCGCCATGCAAACCGTCAGGTCGTGCTCCGCCATGGCTGCTCTCCCGGTGGCGTGGGCTAGGGCCAGTGCTAGGATTTTAGGGTTCGCGGGTGGTGGCGCGAGGAGGGGGAGGAAGAGGAGGGGAATACAAGACGGGAGAAACTAGCAGTCGGAGCAGGTAGGATGTGATCGGATCGGATACGCTCGTTCTATTCGTATTCGTATCCGTATCTCTACTATTCTAAAGCAGCAGTTGGTGGCAGTGGTGAGTTCTTCCCACGTCATTAATTGCCGCTTAATTGCCTTGCTTAATTGCCCTACTTAATTGCCCTGCTTAATTGCCCTACGCAAGAAACGAAGCGTTGCTTTAATTAGCCAGCTTTCGCAAGAAACGAAACGTTAAAGATAGATGTTTGATCTTGTGAAATACTTTTTTTTATTTTTTAATCTTTATTTTTTGTTATTAATTTTGTTTTTCGTAGCAACGCACGGGCATGTAACTAGTTTTTTATCGAATATGAATAATATTGAATACAGAATCAAATATGAATTATACAGGATAATATTGGTTACGAATACAGATCAAATACGGATCGGAATCAACATGGATACGAATAATATTAGTCGAATATTTTAAAATCCAATTTCGGTTCTTTTCAAAAATCGGTTCAAATCTAAATTCAAAATTAGGAATTTTAAGAAATAAGAAAATGTCAAAATTAAAAAAAAATTGTGCATGAATATTTTTAAATTAGTACAAATTCAAAATTTCTAAATTTAAATTGAAAATTAGGAGAAAGATCAATCAAAAATTTAAGAATTTCATTTAAATTCCAACTAGTATTTAAAAATAAATTACATTTAAAATTTGTTTTAAATGCATTATCAATTTTATTTAATCTACTATGAAAACTACTCAAATTTATAAGTTGTGGTCTCTAGTGAATAGTGATAGTCTAATAGACCTTCAGTGTCAAGTCTCGCCTCTCTGAAACGTGTTATTCGGATAATATCCGTATGTCATATTCTGATATTATCCGGAAAAAAACTCGGATATTCTGTATCCGTCGGATAATCAGTGTTCCATATCCATATCCGTATCCATATAAATTATCTGTATCCATATTTTTATCCGAGAAATCAACTGGATATCTGTGAAACTATCCAAATCAATTTGGTCGGTCGAAAAATATCCGTACCAGTTCCATCCCTACAGGGTTCACAAAACCATTTCGAACGCGAATTTCGCTAGTCCGGCGGTATCGATTTTCGCGAACAACCACGTGAAAACCACGAAAAATCGAATGGCGCGCAATTCCAAACAATTTGAATTCGGGTCGACACATAAATTTTTTTCAAATTTTTAATTTTCTTTTTTGAATTAGACCGGCTTACCGAACGGTTTTGGATCTCGAACCAGAGCGGTAAGGTCGAAAACCGCGGTTTTCGAGCGGTTTTTCGCGGTTTTGTGAACCCTAAGTCGGAGTTCGACCCCGCACATTCTTCGCCGCTAGTGCAATATTTTTTTTCAATCTCTATAATATTTTTTTTGTACACATTTTTGCTGTTATGGAAAGAAAATATTTCACATAGGGATGTTTAGTTGCCTGTATACACAGATATTTGCATCTACAGATACAGAATCTTGCATTTTTCTCATATTTGGTTGCTTGCATCTAGTTTTGAGCATGACTCTCTGGATGCAAGATTTTTCATGCAATCTGGCTCTGTAGATACGTAGAAAATGGGCGTATCTCTGGATGTAGTCTTGTGTTCTGCGCAAGGGGCCACTGTCAGCCACAATAGCAAACCATGCATACGGTACCACGTGGGTATGTACAAGTTTCCTTTTTTCTTTTTTGTTTATATCTTTTGATTAGCATATCCGATTACTGAATCGATTTCAAAAATGGGTTCTTGACATTTTTTTAATAAAACTAGACTACACTTGCTATATAAATTTCAAAATATTTAAATTTTAAAATATATGCCTACTAAACACTCAATCAAACACCGTCTCTGCATCTGTGCATCTCGTATCCCATCAGCCTAGCTAAGTCGAACGGGTCAAACTCGCAAGGCAACCAACCCCATATAGAAAGAAAATGTTTTACGCATAAGAAAAAAAATATTGCAGAGGGTCCGAAAAAATAGGACGTTCGAGCACAAGTCATTCCGATACGAAATGGATTGGGTTTGATGCGATTTTGTGGTTGGGAGCGTGTGGGGTAAGTTTGCGCGGGTGCATTTAGCAAAAGGTTTTATGGGGATCGAACGATTAGATGCCATTGATAATCGTACAGTATCAGAATTGGACGGTATACGAATCGACAAGATTCTTTGTTTTGAATATTGATATGGTATCCAAAATAAGGGAAAAAATGCCTAAATATACAACATATAAATCCAAATTTCAGAAATATACAACAAAAAAATAAAATAGCAAAATATCGCTGCTCGCTGCGTTACACGTGTGGCGGCCACGCCACACTACGGCCGCCACTTCGGCGGCACCGTCGCCGCTTACCCCACACACGGCAGCCAGGTGGCATCGCCCACGACACGTGTCCTTTTTTGGTTTTTTGGTCGACGATATTTTATAAATGCAAATTAGTTTACGCTCAATTGCAAATTGAATAAAATAAAGCTGTCTGAATTTTCGAAAAATCATTTGGATTACGAACTTTGTAAAATTTCGTAAAATCATGCTTATTAAGAATATGCAAAAGAATTGTAGATATAATTCGGAAAAAATACTCCAGCGTATCACTTTAAATTTGGTGGAATGTTAGACTTTACCACTGTATAAGACTTTACCGTGTGTTGTTCGCGTCCATATTCGAGCGGTTGGCTATGTCCGGAGGTGGAAAAACGCTGAAATATACAACTTGTAAATTAAAAATTCCAGAAATATACAAAAATAAATAAAAAATAGCAAAAATAAAAAATTACATAAAAATACACTTGTTTTTTGTTTCATTATTTCTGCATTGAGCTTTTCAATGTCACTACTCACTATAATGGACAATTATTTCAACTACAGAAAAAAGGCTACTATCAGCTGGAAAAAAGGCTCAAATATAGAACATATAAATGAAAATAGCAAAAATACACAACAAAAAAAATTACAAAAGTGCCCACCGCTCCCGCCACGCCGCACTGCCTCGCCACGACCTTTTTTATTTTTGTCTCATTATTTCACTTAATTTTTAGTTTTCTCTGGTCAAAGATTTTTTTGTACCGACGGTACCGGCTGTAATAATTTTTTTGTACACTGTACCGATAATTGTGTAATAATTTTTTTGAGACTTCGTGTAGTTTTGGTCAAAGATGGCCAGGCAGTTAAATTACATACGGCTTACGAATGGTAAACAACAATGGCATATACCGGACTAAACCTAACATGCCTTAGGGAAAGGGAACAACAAGAAGGGCCCTTGTCGTACATTTTACTGAGAGCAGCGTGGATATTTTCCCTTACGCAATCCTTCAGCTCCTGCCGCCCTGGCCCTAGCTGCCCTCTCACGCTTTCTCTCGCACTCAGCCTCCCTCTCCGCGGCATGGCGGCTGCTCAGCCTCCTCTGTGCAAGCATCTGTTCCAGACGCTTGCGCTTCTCCTCTCGATCCTGCTCACACCATCTTTGCTCCACCATAGCCCTCCGATGCGAGTACTCCCAATTCCGCATCCTTTCCATCTCGAGAGTTTGTTCCGCGTCGTAGAATCGGATGAACTCGCACAGTGGAGGCTGCAATTGGTCACATCACATGGTGTTAGACACATGCAGGTTCGATGCAACACAAAATGCGAGTATGAACATACCGGGCTTCTCCGCCGCAGCCGCATCCCCTGACTTTGGCTCAGTAGTCGTGGTTGCGGCAACTCCGATACCTCATACCGTGACGTGTATGAGTTGTCTATGGACTGCCGAGCGGCAAGGATCCCCACATAGGCACATGGGGACCTCCGTGCCGTCGGGGATGGTTTGGACAATCGTGCCTTGGGGCGAGGAAACTCCATTGGTGCTGCTCGTTTGGTTTTGCGGGATGGTTCTCTTTGTTGTATTGGAGCGATCGTTCGGTTGATGCAATCTTTGGGAAGCCAGGAAGGGGTTAAATAGCCTGAATTGATAAAACGACAGACTTGAAGCAAGAACGAATCCGCGAGCATCGGATTCCTTTGCGGCTCTGCTGTGCTTAGGCGACAAATGCATGCAGCTTTGTAGCTGCTAGGGAGGTGCCCGGTCGGGCTTTGGCAGCTATGCTTTGACATGACGACTAAGGCATTCTCGCCACGCATGCATTTGATGACATGATATATCCTGCCAGGCTTTGCCGCCAGTTGCTTTGACAGACGCCTCGTGCCAATGCAACGAAAGTTTGGATGATGACAACTTAATGGATAATTATAATAGTCGCGGAAAAATATGACAACTTAAGCATATTCGTGGCCGTGAAATATCACGTGTGAGTCCATTTTTTCTAAGAATGCAGCCCATTTGGTCTTGTGTATACCGACTACGATATTATGGAAAAATATTATAATTACAGCTTCCTTTGTATGTACTTTCGTATAGTTCAAAAGGGCTAAATATAATAGTCGCGGAAGAATATGACGACTTAAGCATATTCACCATTGTGAAATATCACGTGTGAGTCTATTTTTAGGAATAATGCAGCTGATTTGCTCTTCTGTTTACTGACTACGATATTATGGAAAAATATTGTAATTACACCTGCCGTTGTATGTACTTTCGTATAGTTCAAAAGGGCTAAATATAACGGTCGCGGAAAATTGCATCTACTACGTCTTTACGAGTATTAAAATGGAATGAAGTTGTTAAATTAACTCTTTGTATGTTGTGTTGGTGTATCCGTGTTGTGCCGCTTTCGTATGGCTTGTAACAACAAAAGATATTAAAGGCGGGAAATACAACGTTGAAACATATAAGTTACGACATAACATCACAACACGGAAAAACAACGTTGGAATACCGTACATCGCTAACGCATATGACGGGTACATGACTACTACATATTATTTGAACAACTCACGCACTCGATTAGAACTTTCCGTAATCATCACTATCTGCATCAATACCCTCCTCTTCTAAAAGCGCCACGGCCGCGTTTGCCCTCGCCATCGATCCTCGTAGTCACATGGAAGACAACGATGCAGGTCTACACCTTCTGTCCTCCTCTTTGGCAACGAGCTTAGTGTCCTCTTGTCTTTGGTGTGGGGGTTTGACCGCAGCAATTGCTAGATTGTATGGCGACATGTTCGAGGCTACTAGCAATAGCTTCGATGTCAAGAATAAAGTCGTTGAATTCGTTCGCACTTGAATCGCTGCCGGGATCAAGTTGTCTTTAGCAATTTTATTCAGTCACCGCGATGCCATCTATTTCTTTGATTGTCCAGGCCCGACCTTTCTTGAGCCGCTCAGGATCCTTGTCCATCTACACATTGGAAGCAATTATATTTCACCTAGAAGAGTAGGATTCAAGCATAATCGAAATGTACTTGATCAAAAACATAAAAAGGAACAGATGGCCTGAAAGCCCCCAAGAAGCCATCAATATCCATCGTACTTCACTGACCCAACAACACAACAATGTCACTGACCGTCGAAAATAAATTTCATAAATAATACCTTTGAAACACTCGCGTTGTGGGTTGAACTCAGTCGCAACTTACTGAACTCACTCGCGATTGCCCGATAGAAATGCATGCGGCGTTGTAATTTATAGGGAGGGCACAAGGGACAAACAAGACATTTGGCGGCACATCGGTAGGAGCGAGTCGAAGGTCGGCGAGGCAAGCGTACGTGGAGGCGTTTGCAATGCGCGGTGGGGGCCTGGTGTAGCCGGTGCATGCATCTGCGTCACGTGGAAGCGTTTGCAGCACAATGGGAGGGGTATGGCGAAGCAAAGCTGCAGCTCAAAGTGTCTGGTAGTGCCCATCCCCTCCGCTTATGCACATCACCTGACAGGCGACGGCCAGACAGAAAGCGCATATTCGGCCGGCCAGTAAAATATCACGTGTGAGTCCATTTTTTCTAAGAATGCAGCTGATTTGCTCTTCTCTATAATCGACTACGATGTTATGGAAAAACATTGTAATTACACATGCCGTTGTATGTATTTTCGTGATAGTTGAAAAGGGCTAATTATAACGGTCGCGCAAAATATGACAACTTAAGCATATTCGGTAGTGAAATATCACGTGTGAGTCCATTTTTTCGGAAGAATGCAGCTGATTTGCTCTTCTCTATACCGACTACGATGTTATGGAAAAACATTGTAATTACACATTCCGTTGTATGTATTTTCGTATAGTTGAAAAGGGCTAATTATAACGGTCGCGCAAAAATATGACAATTTAAGCACATTCGGCCGGCCGCGAAATATCACGTCTGAGTCTATTTTTTTGGAAGAATGCAGCTGATTTGGTCTTCTCTATACTGACTACGATATTATGGAAAAATATTGTAATTACATATTCCGTTGTATGTATTTTCGTATAGTTGAAAATGGCTAATTATAACGGTCGTGCAAAAATATGACAACTTAAGCATATTCGGCCGGCCGTGAAATATCACGTCTGAGTCTATTTTTTCGGAAGAATGCAGCTGATTTGCTCTTCTCTATACTGACTACGATGTTATGGAAAAACATTGTAATTACACATTCCGTTGTATGTATTTTCGTATAGTTGAAAAGGGCTAATTATAACGGTCGCGCAAAAATATGACAACTTAAGCATATTCGGCCGGCCGTGAAATATCAAGTGTGAGTCCATTTTTTCAGAAGAATGTAGCTGATTTGCTCTTCTCTATACTGACTACGATGTTATGCAAAAACATTGTAATTACACATTCCGTTGTATGTATTTTCGTATAGTTGAAAAGGGCTAATTATAACGGTCGCGCAAAAATATGACAACTTAAGCACATTCGGCCGGCCGCGAAATATCACGTCTGAGTCTATTTTTTTGGAAGAATGCAGCTGATTTGGTCTTCTCTATACTGACTACGATATTATGGAAAAATATTGTAATTACATATTCCGTTGTATGTATTTTCGTATAGTTGAAAATGGCTAATTATAACGGTCGTGCAAAAATATGACAACTTAAGCATATTCGGCCGGCCGTGAAATATCACGTGTGAGTCCATTTTTTCGGAAGAATGCAGCTGATTTGCTCTTCTCTATACTGACTACGATGTTATGGAAAAACATTGTAATTACACATTCCGTTGTATGTATTTTCGTATAGTTGAAAAGGGCTAATTATAACGGTCGCGCAAAAATATGACAACTTAAGCATATTCGGCCGGCCGTGAAATATCACGTGTGAGTCCATTTTTTCGGAAGAATGCAGCTGATTTGTTCTTCTCTATACTGACTACGATGTTATGCAAAAATATTGTAATTACACATTCCGTTGTATGTATTTTCGTATAGTTGAAAAGGGCTAATTATAACGGTCGCGCAAAAATATGACAACTTAAGCACATTCGGCCGGCCGTGAAATATCACGTCTGAGTCTATTTTTTCTAAAGAATGCAGCTGATTTGCTCTTTAGTCCGTTACGCACATACGCTTGACTAAATTAAAACCTATACATTTCATGTTTACCACGGACCAAATATCAACTCTGTCACGTATGTCACGGACCAAATTGAATGGTCTGCAGTAACTCGCATTTTTGGAGGTCTTCATGTGCTGCAATCATTTTTTGCTCTACATGAAAGTTGTAGAGAATTCCAAGACGCAACTTTTTCATGTCAACAAGTTTTTCATTTGAGCAACAGAAAAAATCAAAGAAAATCGGAAAGGTAAATGCATTTGCGTCGGACCAAAAATTGTTCGCGACGGACCCTTCTGTAATTCTCGATTTTGGAGATTTTCCCGTGCTCTAATCATTTTTTGGTGTACATGCAAGTTGTAGATAATTCCAAGATTCAACTTTTTCATGTTGACAAGTTTTTCATTTGAGCAATATAAAAAATCATAGATAATCGGAAAGGTAAGTGCATTTGCGCCGGACACCAAAAACTGTTCGCGATGGACCCTTCTGTAATTCACGATTTTGGAGGTCTTCCTGTGCTCGAATAATTCTTTGATCTACATGAAAGTTGTAGAGAATTCCAAGACGCAACTTTTTCATGTTGACAAGTTTTTCATTTGAGCAACATAAAAAATCAAAAGAAATTTGACAAGTTTGAATGACATAGATTAAAGAAGTTAACATAAGTCTCATACAACATGATCTAGTTCGCAATTGCAGACAAAATTAAAACATTACATTGAAAGTAAAATAATGCAATCGAACGGGTTGATCAATAACGGGTTCAACGGCCTTCCGGGTTAGTGTTCCCCTTCCTCTTCCCCTGGCGTCCCCTACCACGACGTTCTTGGTTATCGTAGTCCGACGGTGTGAAATTTCTGGGCGCTTGGGGACACGTGAGTCCAACGCTGCGCTGGACCTAACTGCATCTCGCGTTCAATCGAATCGCACAGTGGACGCGTCTGACAGACGACGCCATTGTGGATGCCCCATGCAGCCATCGACCGGTCTGCATGGTACCACGATGCGCGTAGTACGTCCAAGGTCTTTGCTCTGCCGATTCGATCCACCGGCCTCCTCGGGTTCTTGGGGACGCGATTCCAACCCTAGGGATTGCAAACACGTCGTCGCGAGCAAATCGATGAATGTAGCCCCGGATCCCATAAGGTCATCATACGCCTCGACACGCCCTCCCATGTTTGTTGATCTTTGGGCGGGGTACTAAAAGACTCCTGCGGCAATGATGGGGACGGTGACATGTTGATGTGTACTCCTCCTTGAACGCTTGCCCGGCACCTATTTCAACGCATTCGCCTCCATGGCCCCGGCCGCTCTCATGGCTCGGGACCGGAGGAAGTCGATGCTCTGGGTGGGTCTTGCTGCCGCCGAGGAGCCACAGCGCGTTGCACGCCTATCCATGGACATGCTCCTCATCGTGGGGCTCGGTGCGGCGGCGCCTCGTCACGGTACATCCTCGTAATCACGTTGGGTAGACGGTCTATGGCCACCAACATCTCTCGACCGCATTTCTTATCGCGGTGGCCCGTCTTGGCGAAGAAGATTCCGTAAAGCGATTGCTTGATTGACGTTCTTTGCTCTGGATCGCGTGAGGATCTCGTCACTTTGGTCATGCATGTACTCCGCCTCACGCCTCTGCAAATTAATACGTATCGAATGTTTAATTGGGTATATCCCCGCTTTTAATATGTGATAGGTGCGATCCGTACCGGTGTGTGCATGCGCTCTGCGTACTCCTCAAGATAGCCATGTTGCATCGCATCGCCACACCCCTGTCTAGGAGCACCGCCCGTGTGCGAGGTCTGTACCAGTCAAGGTACCCAAGTGTGTCCGTCTCGTGGGTTGCGCCTGATGGGTTCCAAACGTCCTCAGTGGCCATCGAGTTCCACCTCTCAATATGCCGGCTATTCCGTGCGACCCAGTTGTAGTTGTGCCCCGATGTACTCCTCCTGCGGATCAATCCAACACGTTATTAATGGTTTCCACAGTAAGCATGAAAGTAATGTGACATGTAGCGACATACCCATGGGAGCTTTGGGAGTCTGTCGGAGGCGGTGGAGGGAAAGACTGCCAGTACCCAAATTGGCGCTGAACGCGCTCCGGAGAGTATGGCTCAACGGCACTCATGCACAGGAGGAAGCATTTCGTCATCCAATAATGAGGTTCCCCCATGCACAGATTGGAGATACGGCCTCCCGACGCAACCTCCTCCGCGGCCTGGGTGGAAAAGGGATCCCACGTGACCTGCGCTGATGTCAGGAAGTCTAGGTCCCCCACGAGACGAGGGTAGGAGCCACGGTCTGATTCCTGGGCCCATCGGAGTCTGGCATGCATCCATTTGTAACCCAATGTTGGCCTTGCGAGTGGATGCACGTTAGCTTCATCGATGGGCACTTTGGGTAGTACCGCTTGACACTCTTGGTCGCGCTATGGGTAGGTACGACCAGACCACAATCAGAGAAGCAGGGGCAACCTCCCATTATTGAAGTTGGTCAGGCCGTGGCGCAGTCGCACACATCTCGCGATATGTGTCTGCGAGACCGCCGAGCCCCACCAGTAGAAGTCCGATCTTGCATCTTCTACACCGCTTCGGCTAATTCGAGCGACCCAAACGAGGTGGGGGCAACGGAATCACCATTTCCGTTTGTAAATAAAATTCCTGCAAGGAGGAAATAGAGGTACACCTCGAAATGCCTATTTATCCGACCGGTCGGCGTTTTGAGACATGGTCCAAACCTCCGAGAGGCTGGCCGAGCCATGTGAAAGAGACTCCCTGATCACAGTTCCCCGTGTACGTTGTGCCAAACCTGCATCGAAGAAAATCACATGTTAGCAAATCACATTAGCTCCCAGATAAGTGTGGTCGGTGTGCTTTCACAATTATTACCTTTCCTCTACATAGTTCTTCCATGCCTCTTTGGAGGGCTTGCGCACTACGAGGGGTTTACCGGAAAGTGGAAGGCCAAATAACATGGCGACATCTTTGAGGGTCACCGTCATCTCGCCGAAGGGGAGGTGGAAAGTATGCGTCTCCGGACGCCATCTGTCGACCAACGCGGTGATAAGGGCCCCGTCCAGTCTAGGCATCGGGGTCCACTGGCCCCTTCCTTCGTAGGCTCCACGCACCATAAATGCGAAAGCTAACAGGCCCGTCCGTCGGGCCGTATATGAACCGAGGGTCCAATCTCTTAATGTTACGGAGCCACGCATGCGGAGAGTGTTAAGCTGCAAGGACAAAGCAAGTAAACGTGCTTAGCATAACGAAGGTGCGTGACGCTTGCGATGCGTTATGACGATGTAGTAATGACGTTACCGTCTGACCGGAGGCCCACTTCCGGGCCCTGTGGTCGTCATCATACTTCGATCGCAACAGCTCTGGCAACTCCATAACAAGCCTGCATAATCTCCAGGGAATGAAACAATGAAATACAAAAAAATAACATCAGAAGAAATTTCAAAACCACTGTACATACCCAAAGAAATTTAGGTTCATAAATTACATAACTGAAATTTCACGAAGAGAATGCAAAAGGAAGGTAGTAGGAAGATGTTGCATGTCTAATGCGTATAGTTGAAATATTACATTGGACAACATCACCCTCTGTTTGGGCAGCTTCTACGGTCATGCCCTGCACTGCCAGATGCGGCAATGCCGAAGTCCATCGTCTCGGCCGAGACGCATCCATGTCACCCTCAAACCGCGCGGAACGCGGTCTACCCGGCGACGCGCCTTAGTGTGGGGTACGGAGCCACGTAGGGGTTCGGAGGTCTTGTAGTTGTTGCCGACGTTGAACGGTTCGAAATGCCCGTCCATGTTGCTCTAACGGCATCCATACGGTAGTACGGTGTGACATATTGTGTGCCGTCGTTGCCCCATGTCACGGCACGCCGCTAGCACGCGGCGAGCGTGGGATGTGCTCTAAGCGAGGCTTGTTGCATGAGCAGGTCGCCTCATACGGGCGAGCTGGCATCTCTGGTTTGTGTCCCCGCGAGTATCCCGAACGGTGCTTGCGCTTGCACTCGACGAGAAAAATGTTCTGCGCAGGTCCATCATGCGCGTCGCGGTGGAATTGAGCTTTACGCCACGACGCAGAACAAAGCCTCGACACGGGGAGCGAATGTTGAGACGCAGTTGTACGCCGCAATTTGACGATCAACAAAGTATTTCGTGGTCCTAAAAAAAGTGAGCTCAATGATTGAGCAAATGGGTAGTCAACGAGCCCCCCGCAGCACAATGTTGTACGACTCGGCGAAGTTAAATCGTCATGATGGAGTATCTGCGGAAGAGAAGCATACCGCTTAGGTGGAAAAGAGTCTTTGTCAAATGATGTGCTACCGTACTAGAGAGGGCATTATCTTACCGAGCACCATTTGTATCGTGCGCCCAAGCCCATCTCTCGGCGGGTTTACGAGCTATCCATTGAGCGAATATCATCTTGCGCCGTACGGAGACCTCCGAGCCACCAATTACCTGTGTGCCCTCCGTGGTCTCTTCCGCCACCAGTTCCTTTGAGCGCTCGTTCAGCTGGTTAAATATCGTATCGAACTTGCGCAGTTGGTTTTGCATGCATAGGGTTTTGAATAGCTTCACCATGTTCTTGTTCCTGCACATGGTGTACAGGTTCGCCCCAAGGTGACGCATGCACCATCTACGCTGAACGTCTCTCCACCGGGCAATGGCAATCTTCATCCTCCGCCATTCTATCGAGGGCGTTCAGCAGCCGCATTACGGTCCGACACGACGCACACACCGGCCTATCCCGCACCACACGGGTCTTCACCAGGGGCAGGAACGAACCGGTATCGTTGCTTTCGCCCTCAACCACGGCGAAGCCGCGGTAGTAGCCGTTGTTTGCATCGGCGACTAGGGCGGTGAGTAGGGTGCCATTGTATCTTGGCCGGACGAAATGTCCCATCCACGCATATAACAGACGGCGATTCTTTGAATGCCGTGATGCACGGACCGAACGCCTAACACCCTGAGGAGGTAGTAGTGTTACGGAAGCGATCGTTCCATCGGGAAGCCGCGACGGGTTCGGACAAAGAATAGCATATTCGGAGCCCGGGTTTGTTGCAGCTATCCGCCTTAGTAGTCGTGGAGCCCAATTGAATGACTCCATAAAACTACCAAACAGCATTTTCAAAGCCATCTGCTTTGCTCGCCAAGCTTGCAAGTAGTTTATGGACATCCCTGTCCTGTTCTGCATCTCAGCAATTATGGTTGCGGGCCTGAGGCTAATGTCGGCCTTCAGCACGTCTAACAGGATTTGGCGCGATGAATCTTAATTTCACCACACCGCTTGTGTTCAACAAGCGCCTCAGGCATGTGTGCGGTGTGTACCGAAGTTATAACGAAATGGTGCTGATGTTTAGGCGGTTCGCACGAACATAGTATTCGTGATCGCCGCCCTTTCTTACATTTAAGCTCGGCTGTGTCCGTCCGAGCGAGTCACACGGTGGTCACGCCGTCAAGACCGCTGCGTAATTAGTGCAGTAGTGCATCGCTTCCTCCTTTGTGGCAAACTCCTCGATCGAGTTCTATATCGCTATGGTCTTGCCCACGCCTAGAAATATCCTCCAAGCGGGCGTAACACGATCGGCCGGGTTCGCAAGTGCAAAATGCGATTGCTGGCCCGGTCCTCATCTTCGCCAGGACCGTCACCATAAGTAGGGTGAGGGTCATCCGCTAGGGCATCCGCATCAACCTCGTGGGCAGGCGCATCCATCTCGCCAGCCTCGCCAAGCCCTTGAGCGGGGACTTGCTGCGAGCTCATCGCAATTTCCTCTTCGGGCTCGGGTTGTTCGTCCGCATTGACCCCCATGTCCTCCTCCTGGCTCGGCTCGTCCCTCGCCTCCCAGTAGTGCGAGGGACCAGCTTCACGTGAACACCTAGTGCGAACCCTTCTGTCTGGCCTTCTCCATGTAGAATCGCCAGGCACTCGTTCTCTACTGAGCTCGAATAAATTTGTACACGTAAAGCAAGCTATTTGGCACTACATGGGGCCTAACCCCATCTACCATGAGCTTGTACAACGTCACGGTCAACACTAAGAGCGCTGCGGCAACCGCTCTTGCTATCAGACGCAACTCTATCGGTGGATTTACTGATTGTCTCTATGTGTGCACAATTATGCATGTCGACAAATGGGCCTCGCAATTTTTCTGCTCCCCATGCCATATATGAAGCGGGATCGCCATCGATGATCAGAGAAATACATAATTGTAGTCAACAATAAATGCACACACGCACCGCTAACATCTTAAAACGTATTGGCATTACTTCAAATTTTAATTACAAAAGAATAAATGTTATGGTTACCTACGCTTAAAATGTATGCCAACATATAATTATATATATGTTATATAATATACTATCACAAGACATATGCAGTTTATGAAATCCTAAAACCGCATTC
This sequence comes from Rhipidocladum racemiflorum, assembly GCA_036346355.1. Classification (NCBI taxonomy): domain Eukaryota; kingdom Viridiplantae; phylum Streptophyta; class Magnoliopsida; order Poales; family Poaceae; genus Rhipidocladum; species Rhipidocladum racemiflorum. The sequence goes on along the minus strand of CM070581.1, from coordinate 55,532,705 downwards.
CACACTCATGATATCATGTAAAATACTACTACACGTAAAGGCATTGTATACTTTACATTTCGTGTTAAATTTAACTAAGTAAAACAAATATACGTAGCTAACAAATTAATTGGCTGTTTTTTTGATCTTTTTGTGCGCATGTATTTCTAGGTGATACGATTAATTCGCAATTTTTATAGAATGCGGGGATTTATCTACCAGGTTCGCAATATATGGTGTTCACTCGGAGAAACGCATGCATACATACATTTCATCATAACAACATAATTTTGGTAAAAGTGTGCTAGCAGCATGATATAACGGGAGATGCTTGCCTTGCTCTGAGTTTTCTGGAACGGCGTCGAGGTCAACGTGTGCGGTCTCTGCAGTGTCGGTACCTACACGAAGCAAAAACAACAATACGAAGTTCAATAAGTAATAAGGGAAAATAGCTTACAATGGTGCGGAACTTCGCCCTCCAATATTTAAGTCGGATTAAGTGGATACTTTGGTTCGAGTTGTAAAGTTCGTAAAGGAGGTCAACTCCTTTCGGTCCAAGTAGATATTACGTCCAAAAAAGCAGTCCTTCGCTGCGGCGAATCATCATGCGAAATAAATACGATTAACGCGTTCGAGCATAAGCTCCGCAGAGGGTCCTGACCTCTGCAGAGACTCCTTTCGAGTCAAAAAAATTAAGTCATATTAAGCAACAACTTTGGTTCGAGTTATTAGGTTCAGAAAGGAGGTCAACTCCTTTCGGGTCCAAGTAATGATTACGTCCAAAAATAAATACAACAATACGAAATCGAATAAGTAATAAGGCAAAATGACTTAACACGATCCGTAACTTCGTGCCACCAATATTTAAGTCGGATTAAGCAAAGAACTTTGGTTCGAGTAATTAAGTTCGTAAAGGAGGTCAAGTCCATTCGGGTCCAAGTTGTGATTACGTCCAAAAAAACACAAATCCTATGCTTAAGGTGAAGATCGTGTGAAATACAGACAGTGCCGATGGTCATCTGAGGGTCCAAATTTCCAAAACAAAGACAAGGTTACCTCACAGAGGGTCCTGTCTTCTAGATAGACTAATGGTCCCAAAATAAGGTTGTTAATTCATGTCATATTCTTACTTACGTAAACATTTTTAGGTGTCACGGTTAATTCACGTTCTCCGCACATAATAACACATAGATTGTGAAATAATAATTATAGTTTGTGAAAAAATAAACAAACCACTCCAAATATGTTCTCACAGCTCTGCTACGATTAATTCGCAAATTTATCGACCACGTTCGCAATATATAGTGTTTACTGAAAGTAACCCATCCATACATGCATTTCATCACAATAACATAAGCTAGGTCAAAGCGTATTCACATGAAAGAAGGGGAAGTGCTTGCCTTGCTCTTAGTGTTCTGGAACGGCGTAGAGGTCGACTTCTGCGGTCTCTGAAGCGTCGGTACCTACACGAGACAAAAACAACAATAAGAAGTCAAAAAAGTAATAAGGCAAAAATAGCTTACCACGGTCCGCACCTTTGGGCGGCAAGATTTAATGCAGATTTATCAGCCACTTTGGTTCGAGTAATTAAGTTCGTAAAGGAGGTTAACTCCTTTCGGTCCAAGTAGAGATTACGTCAAAAAATAAAAAGCAGTTCTTATTTGGCGAATAATCGTCTTGAAATTATACGGTCAGATGGTCATCGGAGGGTCCTGCCCCCCGAGACAGTTATGGTCCCAAAATGATGTTGTTATTTTATGTAATACAAGCTACTTTAACTTTTTATTCCATTTGAATCTCCTTACTACATTGTAAAAAACATATTATTATTGATGCGGATTTGTAACTAACCTTTTCAAAGTTGTACAAATGATCAATAAAGCTCGAGCAATGTACCAATAAATGTTCCTCAAAAATACCTGCAATATAAAAATCATGAATAAAATAATTCAAAATGATTAAACTTTCTGCATATTTGAACAAACTATAACCACCGACTAATTAGTCTCCTGTCTTCGTGCTCTCCAAATGCTAGCCTCGCCTTTAAGCTCTCTGCTCTCATGCTCTCCACTCTACTCTCAATCAGCTCCCAAGCTGCCTACTCTCACAATGGCTACCAGCCTCTCTGTTCTCACACCCCAAGGTCTCTACTCTCTTGCTCTAGCACACTGCGAAGAAACGCGAATTCCTCGGTGCCCCTGGTGGCCTTGCTTTATAGGAGCCAACGTCATCACTGTGATGTTTACGTTAATCGTGATTTCCTTACGTATAACTATCTTCTTTTCTTATAATCGCGTTCATTAGTACCGTTAATACATGGAATCGCAGCTATTATGCGCTTCGGATTCTGATTTGACGAGACGCGTTTCAAATCGCGTGCCAACCACCCGCTTCTATTCACCCATGTGCATCCATTTCTTTACGCCGAAGCAGCCAGGCATGGGAGCAAATGAGAATTTTTAGAGCGGCCGCCCCATGCGCCGACGCTACTCGCTCCCGCCGTGGCCCCCTCTCCTCGCCTCCGTGGCGCCGCTCTCGCTCTGCCGTCGCCGCCTGTGGCCCCCGATCACCGCACGGCGGCCTCTCCCCGTGCCCCCGCTCCCACTGCCGCTGCACTGGCGGCAGCTCCCGGCCCCCGCCCCACGCCTCCCACTGTCGCTGGCTGCAGCCTAAGCTTCCTCGTGGCCCCCCGTGGCCCCTCGCTTGCACTTGCACTGCCGCCAGGCTGGCGACAGGGCCCCCAGACTGATCAAGTGGCCAGAGCTTACTTTGGCGGCCGTGCTATTTTTGAAAAAAAATTTAAATGTTGTATATTTTTGAAATTTCGTTTTATATGTTGTATATTTAGGCCTTTTTTCCCAAAATAAGTAGGTGTGACAAACAATTAGGCTTCTTTCAAAGTCCATAGCAACCATAGATAATGGATGATTTAGGAACTGTCAAAAATAATTTCATGAAACAATAGTCGTTGATTGCTATAGTTTTTTTTTTTTGGTTATTTTTGTCATGTATTAATAAGCAAATATTGGATCTATCATGTGATTTTGACATCCTTACTATTACATTCTATTATAGCTGGGAGGATCCTCAGAAGGGCAATGTGTCACATCGCCTGTTCCTCCTCTCTACGCCATGTTTCAGGAGAGCCCTCGAATTTCTTGTAATTACGAATAGGTCCTTGTAGATTTACGAAAAGGTCCTTCGTGATTTTTTATGAGGGAAAGATTAAATTTTTTGAATCGCGTTTAGGTCCCTCATTCGTTACTTTGTGTGAAGAGGCTCCCGTTAAATGTAAATAGCGAACGAGCCCTTTTCTACTTTTTCAGGATAGTGGTGAGGTCCAAAGCTATAACAAATAGGTCCCGATTTTTACATCCAGGTCCTTCCTCCATTTTCTCCCGAAAAAAAATATTTTCGTCAACAGAAAGATGTGTACTTTTTTCCGGCTTGGTTTCTAATGTTTCTCGAGCCTTCAAAAATTTTGAAAATACGTATAAGTCTATTTATTCTCTAGACAAAAAACGTAAAATCATTTTTCATTCGCGCGTGGGGAGTGCGTCGTGCTTACTGTGAGACCCCGGATCGGCTATCCAGAATCTCCTGTGTATTTCCGTACTAGTCCCAGATCAGTAGCTAGTACACACAGTCACAGTGATACTTCATTGCCGAACAAAACGAAACTTGTAATATAAATATTCAAGTATGGGCCACATGGCCACTTATTACAATACTCGGTCCAACGACCGGACACACAAAGCAGCGGAAACAAAAGCAAAACGAAACGAGCGAACGCCACAACGCCACAGGCGACGACTAGCGACGCAACTAGACCTCCTGGCAGTCCTCCTCGAAGAACTCCTCCTCTTCCTCGGCATCTTGGAAATTCTCTAATGATTACAATGTTGGTGTAGCACGTGAGTACAAAAGTACTCAGCAAGTCGGGAAAGCATGATCATGAGGGGCTTTCCAAAGGAAGCTTAATAGGGTTTATTTGCATAAAGCCACATTTTATTAAACCATACTTAAGTAAGTAATTTCACAAAGCATCTTTTACAAATCTTTTTAATAATTGAATTATTTAATAATGTAGTGAGGTTCTAACCACCATCACTAGCATAAAGGCTCTATCCGCCAACAGTTAAAAGTTCAAAGTTAATCATGTGACTCCATCCGTCAAATTTAAAACAGGTTCTATCCACCTGGTTGGCTCTTTCCGCCAAACAACATTCGAGAGTTCTAACCACTCCCGAACCCCAAAACAAAAGACTTTTCGGTTTTAAAAACAAAATCAAAGTCTACCAATATGAAAGCATTCTTCGCTTTGCCTTTGACCGTAGGCACGGCTATTCGAATAGTTTTACTCTGCAGAGGTGTACAACTTTACCCACAAGACATGATATTCCCTTGATGCCAAGCTATTAGCACACTTCCTTGGGTGTGCCGGCAGGGATATCATGACAAGGCTGTTATAATGTATCTACCTAGCTAGACCCACCCGCTGAGGTTTCACCGCTGTTAGGGTTCTCTCCACCCAGTACATAAGCCCCCTCTTGCGCCGTGTGAGCAAAACAACAACCACAACAATGCCTCCTTCCGGCTCTCACACAACAACCGAGTGGTGAGTCTAAACTAGGCTTCTACAAATTAGTGGGCCAGGTCGTACCATTATAGACATGTGGTAGTACGGTTATGCTTAAAATGGCAATCATAAGCGTCGGTCCTTATATGACTTGGGGCGGTACTTGCACAATAGGACCAAGGCTTGATCCGCTCCCACCCGACATTCCATGCCGCCCAAGTCAAAATCATTTTCCATTTCTTTTTATTTTAGCAAAACAGGACCAAAACCATAATAATAACTTTCAAATCACATTTAGTATCATTCTTTTTGAATAATCCCACCCCTGGGTTGTTTTCATCGGAAAAGATCCTAAGCAATTCTACCGTACTACATATCAACGGATACCATATAAGCCTAAGCATGGTATAAACAAGGTTCTAGGGTTACAATGGATATGATTATCAATGTCAAGGAGGAATCAACAATTTCGGATTAACTAACACTTATATTTAACATATTTCATTAAACATAGCCATGCAACTTTATAAACAATTTAAATCATTTTGCAAACATAGGAGCAAAGTGCATCAAGGAGACTTGCCTTCTGTCCCGGGTAGGTCTTCGTACGCGGAAGGGTCGGCGGCGGAATCGGCGGTCGCGGCGGGATCGTCGACTACACACAAAACAAGGCAATAAATAAATAACAGAAAATAAATAAAATCCAAAAATTATAAAATTAGTACTGGCAGGTAGATCTTGATTTTAGATGAATTTAGAAATTTGAATGGGGTCAAACGGAGTTCGGATGAGAAAGTTATGAGCTTCCGAAGTTTGAATTTCGAATAAATGGGAAAACCGAGAATATTCCCGGAATATTCCTCTCTGGTTTGACTGAGTCAAGGTTTGACCGCGGACTTTGACTGGGCTGGGACTCTATGGCAGGTGGGACCACCATGTCATTGGGAGGAGGAAGCGTCCTCTTGAAGCTTGGCCTTTAGCCATGGAGAAGAGAGAGAACTTGAGGGAGAGAGAGAGGGAAGGGAGGGGGCGCCGGCCAGGGCGGCGCGGTCGCCACGGCGAAGGCGGCCGGCGGCGGCGGGCGAGGCCGGCGAGGCGGCGGGCGTGGCTGGCAAGGCGGCATGGCGGGCTGGCGAGAAGCGGCCGGCGGCGCGGCGGCGAGCAAGAAAGCCGGCCACAGGCACGCCCCACACGCACCCACAGGAGCAAGGCAAAAGAACAGAGAGCAACCAAAAAAAAAGACTAGAACACAAGTTCTTCTAAAAACTTGATTTCTTTCTCATTTTCGCATGGATTTGATCCAAACAAAAGGCTAGAACCTCTAGATAACATCCTTAGCAACATCTAGGAGGAAGGAATTGAACCTAAACTCACCGGAATTGGAGAAATCGACGACGAACGGCGGTTCGGCCGAAAGCACCAAAACTCCAAATTCGTCGCCCACGGTGGATGAAACCTAAAATCAACGATCGGGTTAGAAGCTAGACTTCCACGCTAACACAAAGAAACAAACAGGAGGAAGACTGAACCACCGAGGTGGAAGATATGAGCAAGAACACGAAGAACGCGAAGAACAACAAAAGTTCATCGGTTTTCTTGATCTTGCGGTCAATTGGGTTTGAGAGGCTAACGGAGGGTGACTCCACCGGAAAGGGGATTCTTATACGGAGAGATGAGAGGCGAAATCACGCGAAACGGATTAGAAACGGGCGAATTATTGCCATAATGGTGCATCACGGTTTCTTGGGAACTGCGTGCAATCCGGCGAGGTGGGAGCGGAAAGGACACCGGGGATGGAAAGGTATCGTCGCCACGGTTCCAACGGATCCGGCCATGATGGATTTGGAGCATCAATGCGGGAGTTAGAGTGATTTGAATTCCTATAAGCAAGTTTGGAAAGCCTCTGTTCTTCCTCCCAGGCAACCCACGTACAAGGCCATCCCAAGGTTAGGGATGACACTGTAGCGCCACGTGGCGGCCTGCGGTTGGTCGGCTTATACGCGAAAGTTTCGCTCTAGAGAAAAATTAGGAAAAATGGCCTAAAAATTCCGAAAAAAATTCCTAGAGCCATTTTAGAATATTTGGGACCCAATAAAATTGGTTTGGTTGAATTTGGATGATTTTTGTGGAATTGGATATTCGGGCGCGGATCGCAGGCATTAAACAAAAGCCGCGCGAGATAAAATAGGAACGGATGTCCAAAAATCCGGGGAATGATTCCTAAAATCATTTCGGAATATTTGGAACATTTTGGAAGTGGTTTGGAGATTTTTGGAGCATTTTTGGACTCGGGTGAATTTTCGGGTACCGGCGGTACTGGAAAATCCAATTTTTCGCCCAGGAGGGAATTAATTCCCGATTTCGAAGGGGAATGGATGCCATGTTAATATAAACACCAATGAAACTCTAAATTTTGAATTTACTTTATTTAAATTAGGTTTTTCTCCAGAAAGCCAAAATGAGGATGTTACACTTACGGGCCCAGGTCCTTTCTCCGTTTCCCCCCCAAAAAATATTTTCGTCAACAAAAAGATGTGTACTTTTTTCCGGCTCAGTCTTTAAGGTTTCTCGAGCCTCCAAAAATTTTAAAAATACGTCTAACTCTATTTTTTCTCTTGAAAAAATATATAAATCATTTTTCGCTCGCGTGCGCAGCGTGTGCCGGGCCTAGTACTCTATCGAGACCCGGATTTACGAATATGAAACCCTCTGTGTATACCGCACTAGTTCAGGATCACGCTAGTGCATACAGTAGCAACAAAATTGACATATCATTCCATTCATCGAATTTACTAAAAAAGTAGCAAATAGTAACAACGGATCTTATGGTCAAGTTTACATAACTGTGCCTTAAGGGCTTAAGAAACAAATAAAACTCTTGCGGCGGAAATAAAATATCTTAGGCCATACGATATGCCACAAGCAATCGTCTGGGGAGCGCCATCCTAGTTCACGTAGTCTTCATAAAACTCCTCGTAGAATTATGTATTTCCTTGTTCTTCTTCAGCAACTGATCAACAAAGGCATAAAGCCGTTAGTACAAAAGTACTCAGCAAGCCGTAGAGAATGATGCAAATAATGTACAGCTTGACAAAGGATAGTCATATGGTTATTTTGTAGAAACCAATAACTTAAACGTAAATACAATAAATAGATTCAAAGCATACTCAACAAAAGATAATAATAACTGGTAAATCAATGGTAAATAACAACACAAGATTGGTGAGGCATCACCCATCACCAACTAAATCACCATCAATCATTGAACTCAACAACATTAATAATTTAACATCGAAAACCATAGTGAACTCTCCGTTCACTTCCAACAATACCATCCCTTAACAATTTCGGAAAACTCTATACCCCGTGTGAAATCCCCAGGCACGTCCATGACCGCGGACACGGCTATTCGAATAGTTTAACATACACTCTACAGAGGTTGTACAGCTTTACCCACAAGACATGATCATCTCTTTAGTGCCCTGCGCAATTAACACACTTCCTTTGGTGTGCGGCAGAGAGATCACGACAAGGCCTTTACAATGCTTTGTCTAAACCCAGTACTGCTCACTAAGGTTTCACCCCTCAGGGCCCCTCTTGCGCCATGTGAGTCTACCCGTTCACCCCGGAACCCACACAACCACAACAGTACTTAAGTATAGACATTGCAAATTAATTGGCCAAGTCTGTCCCATACCAGACATGTGGTTATACGATTAAGCCCAGTTCAATGGCTCACAAGATTAAGTCCTTAAGTATACTTAGGCAAGTCAACTACATCCCACTTGTGCTAACAGCACCCCCTTTACTGCACGATTACTTGCCCGAGTGAAAACAACTTTGTGTAACCAATACCAATGGCACACCCCGCCATGGTACAACAAATTTTACAACAGTGGCTACCCGCCACGATTCCATAACTCATTAAGTCAATATTATTAATTTATCATGTGACATGAATCCCATCGTACAACTAAGCATGGCTAAGCACAGATACGCTAACCCAATGTTGGTACTACAATATGTCCAACTATTAAACAATCCAACCTAGGGTGACAATGGATACATGACATTTCAACTATTCAAGGTGTCATGATGGCAATTAGGTGTTTAACTACTCCCATTAAATAATGGCTGTAAACAAATAGCATGCAATTGTATGAAATAAAAATACTTTTGCAAACATAGGTCCAACATGGTCAAGGACTACGACTTGCCTTGTTGATCAACTACAATTACTACCTCTTGATCTCCAAATCCTGCGCTCGCTCCCTAGGGATCAATGTCTACCGAAAAAGAATGCAAGAAATAAATAAATATCAAAACAGAAAGTAAATAGTACCAAAAATTAAAATAAATGGCTCTGGAATGTAGAGCTCGATTTTACACATTTTTAGAAATTTGAACGGGCTCAATCGGAGTTCGTATGAGGGAGAACAATCTATCGGAAGTTTCAAAAATAAGAAAAAAAGAAAATGCTATTTTCGGGATTTATTTTTCTAAAGGAAAAAGGGATTTATTGCATCACTGATGACATCAACAGGGAAATTTCTAGAATTAAAAAGAATTTGGGAATTAGCTTAGAGACTGACAGGTGGGGCCCTCGGTCTATGGACCGGATCTATGGAAAGGCTAGGGTTTACGGTGGACTCAGCTCACGGAAACAGTACCAAAGGTGACGCAAGCGACACGTAGGCGCTAACGTCGGCGACACGTCGGCTCTAGGGTTGACATGGCTGCTGACGTGGCACGGTGACTTGGACGCTAACCCAGTCGGTCACGTGTCGCGCATCCAACGGTTCACCTAGATCGTGCGGTGCAGATCTATGGCCATGGATAGCAGCGACGTGGTGATATCTGCAGCGCCCAATGCGGATCCAACGGCCTAGGTCCTTCGACCCGATGAACGGCGAGAAGCGGCGATGGAGACTCGCCGGAAGGGAGGAAGATGATGTGGGCGATGGCGGTTTTGTACCAGATCGGAGACGGGCTGTGGGGGATCGGGAAGAGCACGACGTGGGCAACACAATGATGCAACCGAGGATGGTGGAGATGCCCCGGAACGGCCGCACGACGGGGAAGACTGCTTCGACGGCAGCGTTGCTACGGCGAGCAATTGCCAGCGGTTGAAGGCGTGTCGGGCAGGGTGGAAGAGGGTGGCGGATGCGGCGCGAGGTGGGGAACCCGAATCAGGTGGTGGTGCTGGCTTTTAAGGATCGGGGGCGCGGCGCGGACGCCGAGAAGGGCGGGGCTAGGTGTAACATCCGCATTTTCGCCTTCTGGAAGAAAAACCTAATTTAAATAAAGTAATTCAAAATTTGGAGTTTCATTGGTGTTTATAATAACCTGGCATCCATTTTTTCCTCCGAAATCGGGAATTTATTCCCCTCCGATCGAAAAATCGGATTTTCCAGTCCCGCCGGACCCAAAATTCACCCGAGTCCAAAATGCTCCAAAATCTCCAAATCACTTCTAAAATGTTCCAAATATTCCTAAATGATTTTAGGAATTTATCCCCAATTTTGGACCTCCGTTTCTATTTTATCTCACATGCTTTTGTTAAATGCCCGCACTGGCTCCTAATATTAAATTCCACAAATTTCGTCCAAATTCAACCAAATCAATTCCATTGAGTTCCAAATATCCTAAAATGGCTCTAGGAATTTTTCCGGAATTTTTAGGCCATTTTTCCTAATTTTTCTCTAGGGCGGACCGTTTACGTAAAAGAGGGCCAATGAGGGAGTGACACGTGGCCAACACTATTCATCATCTTCAACCTCTAGCCATGCATGGTGGGGTGGAGCTCAAGCAAGCAACAATGGAGGTGCTCTTCTTTAATTGCTCATAACTTCCTCCACGTAACTCCAATCGACGAACGGCCGGTTGCGTTGGATTCGGAGCGTCGTCCTCTTCGCATCCCCCACCACCTCTCGCCGGAGAACTCGCCGGAATCCGTACGGGCGCCCAAAAACCAAAAACCGTCCATTCGCATTCAAATCGCAATAACTCGGCCGTTTCTCGTCCAAACGCCGCACCACCACCTCCTTTCTCTCCGTATAAAAGCCCTCTTCCTGGTGATATGATCCTCCTTTGGCATCTCCCCTCCATTCAATCTCTAGCTCAAGAAAACCAAAGTCGGGTCACACTTTTTCGGCGTTCTTCGTGTTCATCCGTGTTTCTCTCTCTCCGGTGAGCCATCCTTCGAGTTCTTGGGTTCCTTGTGACCGTGGATGAGTCTACTTTTTAACCCAATCACCCATTTTAGGTTGCATCAATCGTTGGCGACGAATTTCGCGTTTTTCCATTTTCGGCCGAAACTCCGTTCGTCGTCGAATTCATCAACTCCGGTGAGTTTTGGCTCGATTCCTTCCTCCTAGATGATCTTAAGGGAGTTCTCTAGATGATCCTAGTTTTTGTTTGGTCTAAATCCATGCAAATTTGAGGGAGAAATCAAGTTTTGGTGAAGAAAGTTTCTTTGTAGTGTGTTAGTAGCTCTCTGTTCTTTGATTTTGGGCTTGCTCTGTGGTTGCCTCGCGTGGCTAGGCCGCTGGCTGCCGTCGCCGCCACCGCGCCGCCGCCGCCGCCTCGCTGCCACCGCTGCCGCCACGCTGCCGGGCCATCGCTGGCCACGCTGGCCGCCAAGCCAAGGCTGCTGCTGCCAAGCGCTTGCCGCTGGCTGCTGCCACAGACGCTGCCGCGCCGCCGGGCTTCGCCACGGGCCAGGTGTTCGGCGACCCACTGCCGCCAGCTTCTCCTCGCCGGCGAGCCCCCCCACCGGCCTCTCTCTCTCTCTCTCACTTTCTCTCTTCCTTGGTTTCCTGGAAGCTTCATGGAGAAGCAACTCCTTTTCAATGACAGGTGGGGCCAACCTGTCATAGGGATAGAGCTAGTCAAAGGTCCAGTCAAAGCTCGGTCAAACTTTGACCCAGTCAAACCCGAAGGGAATATTCCCGGAATATTCCCGGTTTTCGATTTATTCGAAATTCAAACTTCGGAAGCTCATAACTTCTTCATCCGAACTCCGTTTGATCCCATTCAAATTTCTAAATTCATCTAAAATCAAGATCTACCTGCCAGTATTATTTTTGTAATTTTTAGATTTTATTTATTTTCTGTTATTTATTTATTGCCTCGTTTTGCGCGTAGTCGAGAGCGCCGACGCGACCGCCGACCCCGCCGCCGGTTCTGCTGCGTACGACGACCTACTCGCGACAGAAGGCAAGTCCCTTTGACGCATTTTGATCCTACGTTTTCAAATGTGTTTAAATGCTTTATAAACTTGCATGCTATGTTTTAAGTCGTATATCAAATATAAGGACTTAGCTAATCCAAATTGTGATTACCTCTCTTTGATATCGACAACCATATTACTTGTAACCCTAGGACATTGCTTATACCATGCTTACGCTTATATGGTATCCCTTGATCGTAGTACTGCAGAGAATTGCTTGGGATCTTTATCAATGAAGTTAACCCATGGGAGGGATTTCTCAAAAATGAATGTTTACCAAAATGACTTGAAAGGTATTATAATTGGTTTGATACTGTTTTTCCAAAACAAAATAAAAAGGAAAACTGTTTTGGACTTGGGCGGATTGGTATGTCGGGTGGAAGCGGATCGAGTCTTGATCCTATTGTGCAAGTACCGCCCCAAGTCATATAAGGACCGACGCTTGTGATTGCCCATTCTAAGCAATACCGTACTACCACACGTCTATAATGGTACGACCTGGCCAACTAATTTGTAGAAGCCTAGCTTAGACTCACCACTTCGGTTGAATGTGAATGCCTGACGGAGGCAATTGTTGTTTTTCTCACACTACGCAAGAGGGGGCTTCAGATCGGCGGATGGAACCCTAACAATGGTGAAACCTCGGGTGGGTCTAGTTAGGTAGATACATTGTAACGGCCTTGTCACAATCTCTCTGCAAGACACCAAAGGAAGTGTGTTAATAGCTTGGCATTAAGAGATGATCGTGTCGTGTGGGTAAAGTTGTACACCTCTGCAGAGTAAAACTATTCGAAGAGCCGCGCCTGCGGTCAAAGGCAAAAGCAAGGAATGCTTTCATATTGGTAGATTTTGATTTTGGTTTCAAAACTGAAAAGTGTTTTGTTTTGGGGTTCGGAGTGGTTAGAACTCTCGGATGTTATTTGGCGGATAGAGCCAACCAGGTGGAAAGAACTCGTGTTTGTATTTGACGGATGGAGTCACATGATTAACCCCGATTCTTTAAAATCCGCGGATAGAGCCGTTTATATCGGTGATGGTGGATAGAACCTCACTACGATATTATGTATTTCAATGATTAAAAGAATTGCGTAAAAGTTGCTTTGTGAAATGCTATTACCTAAGTATGGTTTAATAAAACTTGGCTTTATGCAAATGAACCCTACTAAGCTTCCTTTGGAAAGCCCACATAAGCATATTTTCCCGGACTTGAGTACGTTTGTACTCACGTGCTACACCAACATGTCATCATCAGAAAATTTTCAAGATGCAACCGAGGAGGGCGAGTTCTACGCGGAGGAGTATGAGGAAGGCTGCCAGGAGGACTAGTCGCGTTCCTAGTCGTCGCCTGTGGCGTTTTGGCGTCTGCCCGTTTCGCTTTTGTTTTCCGCTGCTTTGTTTCCGGTCTTTAGACCGAGTATTGTAATAAGTGGCCATGTGGCCCATACTTGAATATTTATATTGCAAGTTTCGTTTTGTCTGGCAATGATGTATCACTGTGACTGTGTGTACTAGCTACTGATCTGGGACTAGTACGGAAATGCACAGGAGATTTCGGATAGCCGATCCGGGGTCTCACAGCGGTGGTATCAGAGCCTGGACGACCGTAGGACGTGACCTAGTTAGCATGGCAAAGCCTTAAGGACTTATATTTTTATAAAAATGTATTTACAAAAAAATTAAGTTCCTTTGCTTCTATCTCTCCTGTCTTAGTGTCTTATTCTTGTCTTGTCCTTGTTAAAATTGGTTACTAATCCCACCTTGTTTCCAAAAATTTGTAGATGCCGGTTACCACCACCTTTGCCGCTCAGACTGGAGGCTTCTGCCAGGAGCTATCGCTGATGCTGCAGGAGTTGGGGTTTCCCATCGCCCCGAGTACCGGTACCGCTTGTTACCGGTCTTAGCCAGACTTGTGGCGAGTCCGCTGCTGGTTTTCGCGAGGAGCAGGGTTCGCGAGAGGACCGACCTTCTACTTCACAAATGAGCGGCCGATTCTCGGGCGTGACGCTTTGCAGACGCGCCGAAAAGGCTATCCTCATGTTGGGGCATAGCTACCGCGTTCGCTGAGGACACCCTGCACCGCTTGTTTCCCGTTTTCGATTCGGGGATGTACACTGCTTCCGAAGTCTGGATCGAGGTCGACCCGACCGTGGTGCACCAGGGGTCACTCATCCAGGCTCTGGACGATGCCTACGTGCGATTGACCGACGAGATGCAGAGGCAGCGTCGGGATCTGACGGCCGCGAGGGAGAGGATCCGTCAGCTCGAGGAGGAGAGGCGGGACGCCCCACCGCCACCAGCCCCGGTTCCAGAGTACCCGCCGATCCGTGACATACCGATGGATGCTCCGTCCGCCAAGCGTCATCAGGGTCTGAGGCTTCGATGCCAGGCGCGCAAGTCAGTCCGTCCTCAGTCGCCGTTGGGGTTCTTGACCGCTTCCGGAGGAGCAGGACCTTCGGTAGCTGCTTCGCCTTCCCGCAGCAGGAGCGAGGAGGAGGAGGAGGACTCGTCCCCGCGTGGTTATGCGGGTGACGCTAGTGACTAATTGTCTAGCCTGAAGGACCTTTACTTTGTTCTGTGATCGTATTAGAACGATAAATAAGTGTTTGTTGGACTGTATCGTGCCCTTAGGCAGTTGTGATACAGCCACCTCCAAACTATTTTGTTTTAATGGAAGTTCAGTTGGTTTTCCCCTCTGGTGTGTGCTTTTGTGGTTGTTCCTTTTTGTTGAGGATGTGGGTTAGTTCCCCTGTTTCTTACCTGTGCTGTTCCCTCTTTCCTTTCTCTTGACCGCCTTATTGCAGATGGAGAACGTTGGACGTGGCCGTGGTCGTGGAAGGCCCGCAGGCCGTGGTAGAGGCCGTGGACGTGCCCGTGGACCGGTGCACTTTCATGAGGAAGAGTTCGTGGAGCCCCCGCAGCAGCAAGGACAGGAGCAGGTTCAACACCCGGCAGCTCAGTTTGATCCGCCGCCCCCACCCCCAGCTCAGCCGCCTAATCTGGAGCAGATGATGGCGATGCAGATTCAACTCCTTCAGGCGTTAGCTCAAAACGTCCTGAACCAACCGCAAGCTGCGGCAGCACCGGCTCCAGTTCAACCGCCCCCATCGAAGTTTGGGGAGTTCATGAGGACGCGACCCCCGACCTTTGCTGGGTCTGGAGACCCGCTAGAGGCGGACGACTGGCTCAAGGAGATTGAGCGCAAGCTTCACTTGGCTCAGTGCGACGACATTGAGAGCGTGCATTTTGCTTCCTATCAGCTTAAAGGCACGGCAGCCAACTGGTGGGAGAATTATTGTGCTGCACACGCTGACCCGCAGAACATTCCCTGGAATGAGTTCGTCGAGAACTTCAGAGCTACCCATATCCCAAGAGGTGTTATGGAAATGAAGCGTCGTGAGTTTCATAGGCTTCAACAAGGGAATTTGTCTGTCTCGGAGTACCTCAATCGGTTCACGCAGTTATCCCGTTATGCGGCCGCCGACGTCGCGACGGATGAGGCCAAGATCTGGCGCTTTATGGAGGGCATGGACCCAAATTTGAAGGTGCAGCTAGTGTCGGGCGACTACCCGTCATTCCAACACATGATCAATAAGGCGCTGATTCAGGAAGACGCCCAGCGCCAGCTGTTCGAGACCCGGAAGAGAAAGATGATGTTCCAAAATCAACGCGGTGCCAGCAGCTCTAGGCCCTCAAGATTTTCCTTCAGCAGCCTCAAAGAAAGCCGCCAGCGCCCAACACCCTCAGGACCCCAATGTCCACCTCGCCTAATCGACAAGCCTCGCTGCAACGCAGAGCTCAAGCTCGAAGAGCGGATCGCCATGGCAGGAGTGCAAGGCTTCAACCGCCGGAGATGGGGCACTACGCTAACAATCGCCTCACAAGCGTCGACTGTCACCAGTGAGGTTCAACTCGGGATCGACACCACGCGCGCCGGCGCCACTCAAGGAAGAGGCACTCCGCACTCCCACGCACCCCAAGGACAGCCGGAAGAGGTCGCGTGAACCACATCACTACCGAGGAGGCTCGGGAGGCACTGAAGTGGTTTACGATGCGTTAGATTGTCAACTCGATACTGCTTGATTCTGTTTGATTCTCGTGCAACTCATTCATTTATTTCGAGTACTTGGTTAGAAAGCATAATCGAATACAATACGATTCTGAAACCCTTTGTTAGTGCAATCCCCTGGAAAAGAAATGAAAACAACTGCTGTGTGTCCTAAGATGGATATAATAATAAAAGGGGTAAAGTTCCCAGCGAACTTAATATTATTGGATACTAAGGGTATAGAAGTCATCCTTGGGATGGATTGGTTAACCAAGTATAAGGGTCGGATAGACTGTGCTAATCGGTCTATCTTGCTTACCAGCCCGGAGGGAGTTAAAGTGGAGTTTTCCTCTGAGTTTTCCTCTAAGGGGGGTAGCACCCTGAACCGGTTGAAAGGTACCTCCTTGGAAAAGGTCCCGATAGTCAAGGAGTACCCGGATGTCTTCCCGGACGATTTGCCGGGTCTGCCGCCAGATCGAGATGTAGAGTTCGTGATTGAATTGGTACCTGGTACCGCTCCAATCTCGAAGAGGCCTTACCGACTGCCTTCCAACGAGTTAGTCGAGATGAAGAAACAGATTGAAGAGTTGCAAGAGAAAGGATTCATCAGGCCCAGCTCGTCGCCATGGGGATCGCCAGTAATCTTCGTATCGAAGAAAGATGGTAGTCTGAGGATGTGCATAGACTACAGGTCCTTAAATGAGGTCACTATCAAGAACAAGTATCCGTTGCCTCGGATAGATGACCTGTTTGATCAGTTGAAGGGAGCTCAAGTCTTTTCCAAGATAGATTTGAGATCGGGATATCACCAGCTGAAGATAAGAGAGGAAGATATTCCTAAAACAGCCTTCACGACCAGATATGGCCTGTACGAGTTCACAGTCATGTCGTTCGGATTAACCAATGCTCCTTCTTATTTCATGAATCTGATGAATAAGGTCTTTATGGAGTATTTAGACAAGTTCGTTGTAGTCTTCATCGACGACATTCTTGTCTATTCCAAGAGCAGAAAAGAGCATGAAGATCATCTGCGAATAGTCTTGGAGACCTTAAGGGAGCATCAGCTGTATGCCAAGTTTAGTAAGTGTGACTTTTGGTTAAAGGAAGTGTCTTTCCTGGGTCATATCATTTCTGCTGCAGGAGTAGCAGTGGATCCCGCCAAAGTGAGAGATGTTTTGGATTGGCAATACCAAATCACCCTAAATCAGGAGTTTTCTTGGATTAGTGGTTATTATCGAAGATTCATTGAAGGTTTTTCAAGATAGCCGGACCTCTTACTCACCGAAGAAGGAAAAGAAGTTTGAATGGACTAAAGCTTGCGAGCAGAGTTTTCAGGAGTTGAAAAAGAGATTAACCTCAGCCCCAGTGCTTGTGTTGCCGGATATTCACAAGAACTTTGAGGTGTATTGTGATGCTTCAAAACAAGGGCTTGGATGTGTTTTGATGCAAGAAGGAAAGGTAATAGCCTATGCTTCAAGGCAACTGCGACCTCATGAAGAAAACTATCCTATTCATGACTTGGAGTTAGCCGCAGTTGTGCATGCGCTCAAGATATGGAGGCATTATTTGATCGGCAACAGATGTGAGATCTATACGGATCACAAGAGTCTGAAGTATATCTTCACTCAGCCTGATCTCAACCTGAGACAGAGAAGATGGTTGGAGCTGGTGAAGGATTATAATGTTGGAATTCACTACCACCCTGGAAAGGCGAATGTTGTTGCGGATGCCTTGAGCAGGAAAGCTCACTGCAACAACGTTATGGGTCAGGAAAGTCAACCAGCGCTTCACGAGGAATTCCGGCGCCTTAACCTGGAGTTGGTAAAAGAAGGGTGCATTTATAATTTGGAGGTCAAATCAACCTTAGAAGATCAGATTCGGGAGGTTCAAAAGGATGATAAGGGTATTGCCGACCTAAAGGAGGGCCTGAAGAAAGGAAAACACCCTGGATTTACTGTAGATGATCAAGGGACGGTTTGGTTTGGGAAAAGAATAGTGGTCCCTAACCAAGAAGAAATCAAGAATGTGGTCTTGAAGGAAGCTCATGATTCGGTATACTCCATTCACCCTGGAGGTACCAAAATGTATGCTGATTTGAAAGAGAAATATTGGTGGCCTAACATGAAGAAAGAAGTCGCTGATTTTGTGGCACGTTGTGACGTGTGCCAGTTGGTTAAAGCGGAGCATCAGAGACCAGCCGGTCTATTGCAGCCTTTGCAAGTGCCTGTATGGAAATGGGAAGAAATTGGAATGGATTTTATAACTGGATTACCCAAAACTAAATCCGGTTATGACTCCATCTGGGTTATTGTGGATCGATTGACCAAAGTGGCTCACTTTATCCCGGTAAAGACGACTTATTCTGGAGATAAGCTTGCGGAGTTGTATATGGCAAAAATTGTATGCTTGCACGGGGTGCCGAAGAAGATCGTATCCGATCGAGGATCACAGTTCACCTCAAGATTTTGGCAGAGATTGCATGAGGTGATGGGCACAAATCTGAATTTTAGCACCGCATACCATCCCCAGACGGACGGTCAGACAGAAAGGGTGAATCAAATTCTGGAAGATATGCTCCGAGCTTGTGCTTTGACGTATAAAGGTTCTTGGGATCAGAATTTGCCTTACGCAGAGTTTGCTTACAACAACAGTTATCAAGCCAGTCTGAAGATGGCACCTTTTGAAGCTCTTTACGGAAGGAAATGCCGGACACCTTTATACTGGAAAGAGGCCGAAGGAGGACAAATAGTCGGGCCTGATATTCTGAAAGAAGCTGAAGAGCAAGTCCGACAGATTCGTGCAAATTTGAAAACAGCTCAGTCAAGGCAGAAGAGCTATGCGGACAATCGTCGTCGAGAATTGAGCTTTGCACCTGGTGATCATGTGTACTTGAGAGTGTCACCTTTAAAAGGAATGAAGCGTTTCCGAGTCAGTGGGAAGTTAGCGCCTCGCTATATCGGACCGTTCAAGGTGATTGCCCGAAAAGGAGAAGTGGCGTATAAGTTGGAACTACCGTCTCAGTTGTCAGGAGTACATGATGTTTTTCATGTATCGCAGTTGAAGAAGTGTCTCAGAGTTCCCGAGCATCAGCTGCCAGTTGAAAAGTTGGAATTGAAGGAAGATCTGTCTTATCCAGAGTTTCCTGTTAGAATTTTGGATGAAGCGGAACGCCGAACTCGAAGCCGGGTGATCAAATTTTGCAAGGTTCAGTGGAGCAATCATTCAGAGAAAGAAGCAACCTGGGAGCAAGAAGAAGATCTTCGAGCAGAGTTTCCAGACTTTTTTCTTTCTTCTCCGGAATCTCGGGGACGAGATTCTCTCTAAGGGGGGTAGGTTTGTAACATCCGCATTTTCGCCTTCTGGAAGAAAAAACCTAATTTAAATAAAGTAATTCAAAATTTGGAGTTTCATTGGTGTTTATAATAACCTGGCATCCATTTTTTCCTCCGAAATCGGGAATTTATTCCCCTCCGATCGAAAAATCGGATTTTCCAGTCCCGCCGGGACCCGAAAATTCACCCGAGTCCAAAAATGCTCCAAAAATCTCCAAATCACTTCTAAAATGTTCCAAATATTCCTAAATGATTTTAGGAATTTATCCCCGAATTTTTGGACCTCCGTTTCTATTTTATCTCGCGCGGCTTTTGTTAAATGCCCGCAATTCGCTCCGGAATATTAAATTCCACAAATTTCGTCCAAATTCAACCAAATCAATTCCATTGAGTTCCAAATATCCTAAAATGGCTCTAGGAATTTTTCCGGAATTTTTAGGCCATTTTTCCTAATTTTTCTCTAGGGCGGACCGTTTACGTAAAAGAGGGCCAATGAGGGAGTGACACGTGGCCAACACTATTCATCATCTTCAACCTCTAGCCATGCATGGTGGGGTGGAGCTCAAGCAAGCAACAATGGAGGTGCTCTTCTTTAATTGCTCATAACTTCCTCCACGTAACTCCAATCGACGAACGGCCGGTTGCGTTGGATTCGGAGCGTCGTCCTCTTCGCATCCCCCACCACCTCTCGCCGGAGAACTCGCCGGAATCCGTACGGGCGCCCAAAAACCAAAAACCGTCCATTCGCATTCAAATCGCAATAACTCGGCCGTTTCTCGTCCAAACGCCGCACCACCACCTCCTTTCTCTCCGTATAAAAGCCCTCTTCCTGGTGATATGATCCTCCTTTGGCATCTCCCCTCCATTCAATCTCTAGCTCAAGAAAACCAAAGTCGGGTCACAATTTTTCTGAGTTCTAAGTGTTCATCCGTGTTTCTCTCTCTCCGGTGAGCCATCCTTCGAGTTCTTGGGTTCCTTGTGACCGTGGATGAGTCTACTTTTTAACCCAATCACCCATTTTAGGTTGCATCAATCGTTGGCGACGAATTTCGCGTTTTTCCATTTTCGTCCGAAACTCCGTTCGTCGTCGAATTCATCAACTCCGGTGAGTTTTGGCTCGATTCCTTCCTCCTAGATGATCTTAAGGGAGTTCTCTAGATGATCCTAGTTTTTGTTTGGTCTAAATCCATGCAAATTTGAGGGAGAAATCAAGTTTTGGTGAAGAAAGTTTCTTTGTAGTGTGTTAGTAGCTCTCTGTTCTTTGATTTTGGGCTTGCTCTGTGGTTGCCTCGCGTGGGCCCGCGCGCTCGCCGTCCGGCTGGCCGCCGCCGCCACCTCGCCCCGCCAGCCCGCAAACCCGCCTTGCCGCCAGCGCTTCCATGCGCCATGCCGCCTTGCATGTGCCGCCTTGTGCGCCCATGCCGCCGCCATGCGCCCGCCATGCCGCCGCCCGCCGCCGCCCGGCGACCCACCGCCCGGCCTCGCCGCTTCGCTCGCCGCCCCCCTCACGGCGAGCCCCACCAGCTCTCTCTCTCTCTCTCTCCCTTTCTCTCTCTTCCTTGGTTTCCTGGAAGCTTCATGGAGAAGCAACTCCTTTTCAATGACAGGTGGGGCCAACCTGTCATAGGGATAGAGCTAGTCAAAGGTCCAGTCAAAGCTCGGTCAAACTTTGACCCAGTCAAACCCGAAGGGAATATTCCCGGAATATTCCCGGTTTTCGATTTATTCGAAATTCAAACTTCGGAAGCTCATAACTTCTTCATCCGAACTCCGTTTGATCCCATTCAAATTTCTAAATTCATCTAAAATCAAGATCTACCTGCCAGTATTATTTTTGTAATTTTTAGATTTTATTTATTTTCTGTTATTTATTTATTGCCTCGTTTTGCGCGTAGTCGAGAGCACCGACGCGATCACGACCCCGCCACGGCTCACTGCTGCGTACGACGACCTACTCGCGACAGAAGGCAAGTCCCTTTGACGCATTTTGATCCTACGTTTTCAAATGTGTTTAAATGCTTTATAAACTTGCATGCTATGTTTTACGTCGTATATCAAATATAAGGACTTAGCTAATCCAAATTGTGATTACCTCTCTTTGATATCGACAACCATATTACTTGTAACCCTAGGACATTGCTTATACCATGCTTACGCTTATATGGTATCCCTTGATCGTAGTACGGTAGAATTGCTTGGGATCTTTATCAATGAAGTTAACCCATGGGAGGGATTTCTCAAAAATGAATGTTTACCAAAATGACTTGAAAGGTATTATAATTGGTTTGATACTGTTTTTCCAAAACAAAATAAAAAGGAAAACTGTTTTGGACTTGGGCGGATTGGTATGTCGGGTGGAAGCGGATCGAGTCTTGATCCTATTGTGCAAGTACCGCCCCAAGTCATATAAGGACCGACGCTTGTGATTGCCCATTCTAAGCAATACCGTACTACCACACGTCTATAATGGTACGACCTGGCCAACTAATTTGTAGAAGCCTAGCTTAGACTCACCACTCGGTTGAATGTGAATGCCGGACGGAGGCAATTGTTGTTTTTCTCACACGGCGCAAGAGGGGGCTTCTGTACTGGGCGGATGGAACCCTAACAGCGGTGAAACCTCAGCGGGTGGGTCTAGTTAGGTAGATACATTGTAACGGCCTTGTCACAATCTCTCTGCCGGCACACCAAAGGAAGTGTGTTAATAGCTTGGCATTAAGAGATGATCGTGTCGTGTGGGTAAAGTTGTACACCTCTGCAGAGTAAAACTATTCGAATAGCCGCGCCTGCGGTCAAAGGCAAAAGCAAGGAATGCTTTCATATTGGTAGATTTTGATTTTGGTTTCGAAAACTGAAAAGTGTTTTGTTTTGGGGTTCGGGAGTGGTTAGAACTCTCGGATGTTATTTGGCGGATAGAGCCAACCAGGTGGAAAGAACCTGTGTTTGTATTTGACGGATGGAGTCACATGATTAACCCTGATTCTTTAAAATCTGGCGGATAGAGCCGTTTATATCGGTGATGGTGGATAGAACCTCACTACGATATTATGTATTTCAATGATTAAAAAGAATTGCGAAAAGTTGCTTTGTGAAATGCTATTACCTAAGTATGGTTTAATAAAACTTGGCTTTATGCAAATGAACCCTACTAAGCTTCCTTTGGAAAGCCCACATAAGCATATTTTCCCAGACTTGCGGAGTACGTTTGTACTCACGTGCTACACCAACATGTCATCATCAGAAAATTTTCAAGATGCAACCGAGGAGGGCGAGTTCTACGCGGAGGAGTATGAGGAAGGCTGCCAGGAGGACTAGTCGCGTTCCTAGTCGTCGCCTGTGGCGTTTTGGCGTCTGCCCGTTTCGCTTTTGTTTTCCGCTGCTTTGTTTCCGGTCTTTAGACCGAGTATTGTAATAAGTGGCCATGTGGCCCATACTTGAATATTTATATTGCAAGTTTCGTTTTGTCTGGCAATGATGTATCACTGTGACTGTGTGTACTAGCTACTGATCTGGGACTAGTACGGAAATGCACAGGAGATTTCGGATAGCCGATCCGGGGTCTCACACTAGGGTTCAGGTGTTGCCCGGGGCTGGTTTCAGGCGGGCCGTAATGGTGGCCATGGAGCGACCGGAGAGCGACGCGTGGCAAGCGGGTGGACCGGGCCGGCTCGATTCAGCCCACGAGGCGATTTAGGGTTTTAAAATCATTTTCTAAATAAAGAAAATTCAAGAAATTCAAATAAAAACAAATAATTTCAAATAAATAGCAAATAAATTCAGAAAAATACAAAAAAATTCCTTGAAGCACAAGGAACCCCACAAAAACTGAAAATCCTTGATTTTATGCATAGAATAATTAAATAAAATCTTTTGGTGTTTAGAAAATTCAAATTAAGCTGGAATTAATTCGGAAAAAATCCAAATGGTTTTTTTTGACTTTGAAACTTTGCAAAATCTCAAAAATTGGGATGTTACATACTCCATAGGACAAATAACATTTGCTTACGAACATAGATGGTCCAAGTGTCCTTGCATGAGAAAAATGATTCTTTGATGGATGTTACAGACTTGACAGGGATTTTCTGTTTTTCTCCACGTTTCTAAATAAACACAACCATGTTACAATTACAGTTTGTGAAACACCAAGCAAAGCTACACTGAATGTTTGCTATGTCTACAGCAAATATGTACACACCAGTATATATTCGATTTTGCTAATTTGATATTTACCCTTATCAATTCTTTGGTGAGAACATCTCCTGTTACGAATGCTCTCTCGTCGTGACACTTTTTTTGCCCCACTTTTCTTCTATTCGA
The DNA here is from genome assembly GCA_036346355.1 of Rhipidocladum racemiflorum. NCBI lineage: Eukaryota > Viridiplantae > Streptophyta > Magnoliopsida > Poales > Poaceae > Rhipidocladum > Rhipidocladum racemiflorum. The sequence goes on along the minus strand of CM070581.1, from coordinate 55,509,222 downwards.
ACGCTCTCTCGTCATGACATTTGGTGGTATCCCCATTTTCTCTCCTATTTCCTTCCCCTGAATTTTAAAGGTTCTTGCTTTCATATCCCCAAGTTTTTTAACACGAAGTATTTTAAACCATTTTAAAAGTTTTTGAATTAATAGTTTTTTGAACTAAAATTTTTTGAATTAAAAGTTTTCGAACCAAAAATTTAGAATCGGAAGTTTATGTTGAAATTAAAGTTGTCTACTTGAAAGTTTTCGAACCGAAATTTTTTAGTTTAATGGGATGTTTTTAAATTAAAAGTTTTTAAGTCGAAAGTTTTGATTCATCTTGAAAGTTTCGGATCGAAAATTTTTGATAAACAATGGAAAGAGAAGAGACACGGAACCGAGAGACGCCATTTGGCAACGTCTAATTATAATCCTCAACCTTAGATTAGTGAGAGTAACCTCACATCTCTACTGTATAAAGTGAGAGTTTCTTCCCACGTCACATTAATTGCCCTGCTTAATTGCCCTACGCAAGAAACGAAGCGTTGCTTTAATTAGTCAACTTTTGCAAGAAACGAAGCGTTAAAGATAGATGTTTGATCTTATGAAATAGTATTTTTTTATTTTTTTATTTTTATTTTTTCGTTATCAATTTTGTTTTTCGTAGCAACGCACGGGCATATAACTAGTTGACGTAAATAGGAAGGAGAGTAAACTAAAAGCCCAATTCCAGCCCATTTCTAATGTATTTCGAGTGACAAAGCCCAACCCATTACCGTGGATATTTCCAAACTCCATGACCATGAGTACGCACAAGTCCTGAAGTCTCAAGAGAAAACTGAACAGAGTAGGAACTTATCTGACCACACTCGTAACTCGTTGCCGCACGAGGATGCACGTCGTCGCAGCCCAGCTGCCTCTCTCCACCCACCCGTCTCGCCGGCGACCCCCGCCACCCGGCGCCGCGCCGCGAACCCCTAAGGCGCTCGCTGCCATACTCCGCTCGCGCGTCATTGCCTGCCTCCGCGCGCAAGAGTAAGAGAGACGGTGGCCTGGCCTGGCCTCCCTCCCGCCCGCCACCTGTCTGGCGAAAGGCCTCACCCGAGCCGGGACCAAGATGTCGGCTGATCTTCTGTTCGCTCTTGTGCAGCGGAGAGACGGCGATGCAGGCGGCCCACGCGGCCGTGCGCGGCGGCGTCTCTGTGGTAAGTCGGTGGTTGGTAGCTGCTCCCATGTCCCCGTCTGGCCGTCTTTTTTGGCGCTTGTTTGGAATAGCAGAGAGCTGGGTGCTCTGAATGTGCTGTTTACATGTGACACCAACCCTCGGGAGGATGCATGCTTCTTGAGTCCTGACTGTTTAGTTTGTGCCTCTGTTGATCCTTGCACGTTGTGCTTATGTAATCGCAATTCCTTCGGATTCCGTGCTCGCAAGAAAGAAGAAACCATGCTAAATTTCTTTGCATTTGGTGCCTAGTGCTAACAAGTGTGCTTTTTTTTCAGCTGGAGATTGTGATGTCAACTCCTGGAGTGCTTGAGGTGGTGACCTTTTCACCATTCTTCTGCAAGTTTCCCTTTGCCCGTGATCATTGCTGCTTCCTAGTTCTTAAATGATTGTTAAATCTTCTTGTTGCAGGCAATTGAGGATCTGCGCAGGAATTATCCTTCTGTAACATTTGGAGTAAGTTCCGGCAGTGCTTCATATGTTTTTGCACCACTACCTGCATGTATGTCATGTTTCAGTCATGTGTTGTACCCAGAGTGTTGTTTCAACGGCACCACATTTGCGCACTTAATTTGCTTGGTTTCCATATTACTAGCTCTTTCGATCATTTTCAGTACAACCTTAAAGATGCGATACACTTGTTTCCAAATAAAAGATCTGAAAGTTTTAATGATTTTTTACATCTCAACTTGCAAGTTGTGTGGTGTGTGTGTGTGGTGCTCCTATGTGTTCCTAAAAAGTGGTATTAACATCCTGCTATATTAGAGTTCATCTGGACAACTCCACTGATGTCAACTGTCGAACACATTGGTAAGCACCTGATGATACTTACTGGTTTTTATGCGCCTAGTATTATATTTCTAATTAGGTTGGCACAATCTTGAATGCTGATGACGCAAGGAAAGCCATTAGAGCGGGTGCACAATTTCTCATGAGTCCTGGCACGGTCATGGTAAGTGGAAGTACTGCATTTGTGACATTGTTTCTTTTCTAATTACAACACACACCTTTTTCCCATATTCGATTCTTCCTTTAAACATATTTGATTTATTTAGTAATTATATATGTTTCATGTACAATTTTTCAATGTAACATCTTGAGATACCAAAGGTCCATGTAATTTAGGGTCTCAGTAATTTTAATTTCAAAAATTTGATCTCTTCTAGTGTGTACTTTTAGGTTCTTTCTAGGATGCACTAGTTATAGGTACCAAAAAGAAATCTATTGTGTGCTTCTTAGAGATTATCTTTTCGTTTTGAGATGCTGATTGATTCGTACATATTGTATTTATTTAAGGAAATACTTCATGATCTTGAAGAAAGCGAAGTTCTATATATTCCAGGAGTGCTGACACCAACTGAAGTATGTATCAGATGCCATTTGCTAACTTCCGTCAAATTTAATTAATGCAGTTCTGAGTAATGTTATTCTCACATGTTTCATAATTTGATTTTTACAGGTTATATCTGCTTGCAATGCTGGTGCAAAGGTCGTTAAGGTCTCATAACTATACCTCTCTTCTCGTAGTTATGTGTAGACTCTAGACAGGTCAGAGAATTAACAATAAATTAAGATGACAACATTGGTTTTTTTTTTGCTCAAATGCTATTAAACAATGTGTTTTTCTTCTGCCATTTTGATTGCCTAATAATTAGCTAAATGTGTTAATTTTAAGTTTGTGTTTATAGGTCATCTTATCTGACATTAGTTGGGTTGTGTGGTATAATTTAATTAGGCGTACCCAGTTTCAGTGATGGGTGGAGAGATGTACATGTCTGCCCTGAAGAAACCATTTCCTCTTCTACCAATGGTCGCTTCTCAAGGAATCGACATAGGTGAGTAGCCTTGTCTAGCATTCATATTTGTAATGATAGCGTAAGTAATTATCCATGTTTTGGATGTTTTCAGTGAAGTAATGTATCAGCTGAAATGAATCTAAATAGCCATCCGACAACAACATGAAAAGAGTTCCGTTAAGAATACTTAAAGGTGTTAAGTCACCCACAAGGAAATAGATTCTTCAACTTCCTAAGAGATGCAAAAGAAATTCTAACAGAAGCTGAAGGTGTGGAGTATACCTAATTGTTTGGTGTATGAAGTACGAACCATCCCAACTGATGCAATGGTGCCTGTCTTAGGTTCAATCAAGGGGTATATGGAAGCTGGGGCATCTGCAGTGGTGTTATCTGATGCTATTTTTGACAAAGAATTGATGAAAGAGAGAAATTTCAGTGAAATTTCAGAACTTGCAAATCTGGCCACTTCACAGACATCACAGTACAGAAAATGAGGCGAATTGATGCCACACGGTTTTGTAGCAGCAGGCCCACGAGGAGGGAAGCTTCTTCCCTAGCTAGCAAGTTATCTATTTCCTAAATAGTTTGATAAGTTTTCTAAGATAAGGATTGGTTGTTTGGTATCTTATCTATTACTCTCTTCATCTCATTATATAAGGCGTAACTCCTATCAACGCAGGGACCAAGAAAGCAATTGCGCAGGTTAATGCATGCATGCATACGCATGAGAGATGGGAGAGAAGGTTAATGCATGCATGCGCTGAGAGATAGGAGAGAAACCAGAACAGGAGCCAAGGAGGCGCTGCACCCTGTATTTTGGGACTTAAAAAAAAACAATTGTACCTTATATTTTGAGATGGAGGGAGTAGTTAGGAAGGATATCTATTAGTTAGGAAAGTTATCATTTATATTGATCTTATTCATAATTGTTAGGAGAGCTTCTGTTTAAGGAGGCTTATCGTAAACATTTGTGGGCTGTTTGGTTGGCTGCATCTAAAGAGATTTGCATCTACAGATGCAAAAGATGGGTGTTTGGTTGTCTTCTCATTCAACTCAGCCTGGCTCTATAGATGCAAAACACTTTCGACTGGCTCGAGGGAAGCGAGAAAATCACCGTTTCCCAGGAAGGCTCTATTGCCATACATGCATCTTGACATCGACATTTATTATCTAATTTTCTTCTTTTCTTTGCTATATCTTTTGATTAACATCTCCGATTAACGAACCGATTTCACCTATGTGTTCTGATATTTTTGAACAAAACTAGACCATACTTGCTATATAAATTTCAAAAGATTAAAATTTTAGTTTTTCAATTTATTGATTTTCTAGAATATATTTTAAAATTTTTTATTTTCGTTTGTGAAATTATTGATTTTCTAGTATTTTTAAAATTTATTTCATCCCTCTTTTGAATTTGTCTATCACACTTTCATTCCAGTGCAGCCAACCAAACAACATCTCTGTGCAGCCTGTCCAACCTCATACGACCAACCAAACAACATCTCCTTGCATCCACTCGGCTGACTCACCAAATTGCGAGCTCATGCAGCCTTCTTTGCGAGAAGGCAACCAAACAGCCCATTGGCTGCCCGGCCAACGGCGGTGTTTACCCTATTACGATATAGCGGGAGAAGTAATGAAAGTATAATTAAGCCCTAACATTGCGAACTGCGTACAGTAACCCAAGTCAACGATACTACTACTCTTATGAGAGAAGTGATTCTCCCGAATAGAAGCATTAGTGGTGTGCACTTCTAAGAAGGCACCAAATTCGCGTGGCGAGAATAAGCATCTTTACAGCAAAGAAGAGAGTATATTTGCCCTTCTCTCCATCTCATCAGAATTTACTACAGGAATCCATATTATTTTCGTCGGCCAAAAACCGACGAAAATAAGGGCAAAACCGACGAAAATAGCTATTTTCGTCGGTTTGCCGACGAAAATACACCGACAAAATTCTGTTGACGAAAATACAAGTATTTTCGTCGGTTGCCGACGAAAATATAGGTATTTTCGTCGGCCGCGCTAGTCGACGAAAATAATAGCCGTTAACCCGTTCCCTGACGTGGCAAGTATATTTTCGTCGGCCTAGGCCGACGAAAATAAAGTTATTTTCGTCGGCTGCACGAGCCGACGAAAATAAGAGCTGACGTGGCTTAGGTTATTTTCGTCGGCCAAAACACTATTATTTTCGTCGGCCTAGGCAAGAAGCCAACGGACTGTCGAATTGTCACAAGGGAACGAAGGAACGAAGGCGAAGGAAAGGAAAGGAACGGAAGATTGCATTATTGATTGCCAAACTTGACTCTTGCATCCGGGAATTGCAGCGATATGCCGACATGGTGTGCATTATTGATTGTTAGGCTTTTATTCTAAGCAGTAAACCATTTCTGGAGGCACTGATCACAGGGGAAAAGGTGAAATGGAGTCACATATGATTAGTTACTCCTGTGCAATTGCAGGACTACAAGTAGAACACGATGAACAATTATGTATTTTACCGTCGAATTGGTAGGCGCTAACAGTTACTAAGTCTGTTGAAGATGGCGTGCGAATGAGAATACCCAAGTGCTATGTACTGTACTTGGGACATATACCAGCAAACTCAGTCGTTTGTGAAAAAACAAAACAAAACCTTAATGGAGGGTGTCAAAAACTAAAAGAGCAAAATTTTAGTCGCAAAATGAAAAAAATAGGACATTGCTTATTGGCGCGCGCGCGCGCACACACAAATCCCTTCTATGAATGGGTGTTTGTTCCTCTCTAGCTTTCAGATAGTTTTATCGCCTCTGTTCAAGTTTGCGTACTTATCCTTTCGGGGGGAAAAACTTGTTCAATGCAAGTGGAATACATGAAAGGAACCTGCTAAAGATCCATTCCAGGTTTGGTTAAGGAATACGACGCGACAGAAAGTGAATGGTTAAAGGACTGAAATAACAATAAGAGAGGAGTGAATGATCACAAATAAATTTTTTTTAGAGAAAATACAGTTTTAAATTTTTCAGCAAGTGTGGCACTACCATAGTTCAACTACTGCCAGGTGAACAGTACCCCAGCACTAAGGGGGTACTATAGTGGCAGTGATGTGCTACAGTAAAATCATGTGAATGAACAGTAAATCAACACGATGTCAAAATCAAATTTGACGAATCTTTTGATTGGCTAATCCAAACTTCATGAAACTTTGTAGAGGCCTTCCTATGGATGTTACGAACTTATTCTAACCTTCAATCACAAGGATTGACGTCAAAGTTCCAATATTTTCCAGTTCAAGGAAGAACGCTCAAGAACGGGGACAAAAACCAAATCTTTACTCCAAGCTTGCTCCTGGGTTATTGATGATTAAAATGATCTTGGATATCCTCCCACTTATCACAACAAGTAAGAACACAAGAGACAAAAACCCCAAACATTATGTACAAAGAAATCTTAAAGATTGAGTAAAAAGACCGATTTCTAGCAAGGTTAAGCAAAGTTTTGCCTAAATGATTGCGATATGATCTGAGAAAGATTCATCCATCAATCATTCATCCTCGACATAAAATCCACAAGCATTTAGAAGGAGGGGAGGCAAAATCCAAATGTGCAGAATGTAAATTGCGAGAATATATATTGCAAGAATTTAAGTTGCGAAATTTAAATTGTTGAATTTAAGACATAATGTAAATGCAGAAAGTAAGGAAAGGAAAAAAAAATTTCATAGGTTGAAGGTATACAAAGCATCACAACAAAGTATGAGTTGTTGAACTCCGTGGCATTGTCACTGCGTATAACTCATAAAGCACCTGGGAGCTCAATAGACAACCTACGGACCAAACTCCTGAAGTGGGCAAAAGACTCATTTTTTGAGGCCATAAAAAACACCCAAGGATATGTCAAAAAATCATCAACAATGACAAGAATGTACCACTTCTCACCCGCTGACTGCACTTTAGCTGGATCAACTGTACCCATATGTAAAAGCTGTCCTGGTGTATTAGTCATCATAACAGCGATTGGGGGATGAAAAACAGCAAACATCTTGCCATATCGGCAATGAGAACAAACCATATATTTGACCATCTTGAGTTTAGGCAAACTACGAATGAGATCTTGGCTGCTAACTAGGGTCAAATGATCAAAACCAATGTGACCAAGACTCCTATGCCAAAAGGAGAGATCACAGGAATCAGAAGCAATCAAACGACGAAGAGAGTCTCCAGAAGAAACAGAAAAATCAATACGAAAGACTCCAAAATCTAGAAATCCCGCAAACTAACCCCCCAGAAGAATCGAGTATTCTACATGCATTACTCTCAAAGCTCACCTCAAAATCGTCATCAATAAGCTGAGAGACAGATAGCAAATTGTATTGTAGATTACTCACTAAGGCCACATCCATAAGAATAAAACCGACATTAATGCAGAAAATACCTTTAGAGATGATTATATCTAATGAACCATCCCCAAAAGTGATCAACTCATCATCGGAAGCTCGAACTAGGGAAGAGAACCAACTAGAGTCTCCGGCCATATGGTGAGAACAACCGGAGTCAACGATCCATACCTCTTCCTTCTCCATCCTACAGACCTGTATCAACGCAAAAAGAGAGAGGTGATTCAGTACTGGGACAAATAAGAACAAATCTGGGTACCAAATACTAACTCAGATGATGATCAAAAATACTGACTCACACAATGAGTAGAAAAGCCAGTCACAGAAGCAAAAGGGTGAACTTTGACGTCTCTCAGCGGCTTGACTCACAAAACCAGCAGTAGTGCTAGCGAAAGGTCTAGGACCAATGCTGGATTGGTCCACTGGCGTGCAAAGGCCGGATCATCCCAGAAACGCTGCCCATACCTCCTACCAGCGAAAAACTCATGCCGCTAATATCCACCTCGATGGAAAGAATGAAGAATATCAAGAAGCAGTGGAGGGACTGATCAGAAACAACTATGATGAAAACTTAACTGAACAGCATGAAAATCGAGTCCTGGACGTTGTCCAACAACAGGCAACTCTCTAACTTGTTTAGAAGCCGTGTGTGCCTTAGGAGCACTCAAAGTCTGAGGATAACCCTAAATACCCTTAAGGGCATGAACACGCTCACGCTGAGTGACCTTGGTGCATCTGAAGTAGAACTAGGCCAGATGTCCATTCTTCTGACATAAGGTGCATGTATACTTTGCCTTACTAGAAGCAGAAGCTGCAGGAGGAACCTTCTAATCAGAAGTCCCTTGGATAAACCTGCTAACCGAAACATAGTGGTGCTAGTCCTAAAAGCAACCATGATCTCTCAATTCTTAGAAGTATGAACAACTGTAGGCGGATGCGCCCGTACGTGATTCAAGTAGTTAAATACTAGACCCTGATTGAATCTACTAATCTTGGATTGGTCTAGGATGAAGTTGAGCTTCTTCTTGCCTCCTACAAACTTCTTGAGAGTGCTCATAAGATACTCATATCCCGAAAGAGAGGCACAGGAAGAACAGGGGGAAGAAGTAGATGAAGAGCTAGAAGAGGAAGAACGAACAGCATGTGCATATCTCTCCCTATGCACGGCTACCTCAATCTTGAGGGCCTCATAAGAAATGCACTTAGCATTTCTAATCCTAACCCTCTAGGCCTCTAACTTCTTCCTAAGCTCCTCATGAATTCTATCCAAATCCCCCTCAACCTCAGCACATCGTAAGCAAGGTTCTTGTAACTTAGCTAGTAGGTCCTAGTGTAACGCCCTGAGTTTGTAAATAGCTAATTAAGTGCTTAATAGTGCTTTGTGCATTATTTGATTTTAGTTTGGTGTTAAGTGGGCTAAGGTTAAATCGTTCGAGTCATTTTGATCGATTTTGACCCAAAACCCTAAATTGTGTTTTGGTTAGAATTGTTTAGCAACCAAAGCCCAAAAACCTTCCTTTGGCATCCCAAAACCTAACACAAGAATTCTTCGCAAGAAATCCTAAACTTCGAAGCAAGTTCGTGGAAGAATCACGGAATTGTGCAGTTGGAGTGGTAGTACCACCGGCCAGGTGGCCGATCTTTCTTTGGAGCAAGCGGCACTACCGCCCACGAGGGGCTGATGCCCGACGAGTAGGGCAGCTCAGTGTATCGACACCCATCTGGCGACTATAAATCGTCAGCCACCTCCTCCTCTTCTCGATTCTTCTCCTCTGCCTCCTTTAGAGGCTATCATGTTGCAATTTCCTTTATTATGACTCAAAATTTTGACTCCTTCAGAGACCGTCATATAAATATCTGTATCCAGTGACCCATACAAATATGTGGTCACTACATTCATCAACTGCATTGATAAGTTTAAGCTAGTTTCCATTGATATTGAATATCGAAATGCTATTCCACTCATTACAAGAGAGTAAGTTTCATCGTAATCGACGCTGTATCTCTACGTGGATCCTTATGCTATAAACCTCGCTTTATATCTCACTACTTTGTTATTTTCCTTTCTCTTCCGGATGAAAACCCATTTTGTTCCTACAGGGAACACTTTAGGAGGTGTTCGGTCAACAGGACCAATTTTTTTTTCTTATGAAGCGAGCATAATTCTGCCTCAATTCCTTCTTTCCATTTGACCTAATTTGAGCGCTTTTGGTACTCTATCATGGACTTTGGTTCTAGATCTAGCTAAAGAGTTTTAGCAATTTTAGAGTCAAAATATATGTCGACAATTGTAGTCTTTCTTTTATACAATTATCCTAAATCTACATAATTAGTGGATATCTCTTCATTAATTTCTTCTAGCTTTTCGTGATTTCGCACAACGATGGAGACTAGGTGTTCCAATGTCCCAGTGTTAGATTGTGCGTGCAAATATTCACTAGGGTTATTATCTTCAGAATGGCTCACTTCAGGGGGTGTTACCATATCTAAGATGGCTCACTTCAGGGATTTTGTCAAAATTAGGTTGAGCTTCTTCCACTATCACAGGTAGTGTTCTCACACGATCGGTTCTTTGTTTTCATCAATTTATGTATGCATGTGTTTATGTTCATTAAAGATGCTATGTTGAGGGTAATGGATAACACCTGCCGATACAATGGTGTATGCCTTACTATGGGGAGAAATAGTTATAGCAAGGATGGACTGTCTTGGTTAATGTGTGAATGACATGGATGGACTTTAATATTTACTATGTGTGAAATTTTATTTATGCCGCCATAGCAAGGTTTTAACATCACCTAGTTGGTGCAAAGTTAAGTCTAGTCAATGTAAAGGTTTTCATCGTGACCTCTTGGCCACACACCAAAGGAAGCTTGAAAATAGAGGCAAAAGGAGCTGGTCATGATTTGTGGGTAAAGCTGTACGCCTTTGTAGAGTGTAAAACTTTTGAAAAGCCGTGTTCATGGTTATGAGAGACATGGTGCATTGATACTAGTTAGAAATTTGATATTTTCATACAAAGGGTTGAATTGGAATTGGAAATATTGTTGAAAAGTTGTTTCAGATATTATGCCAAGAGATGGCAAGGGGTGGTTCGACACTCAGAATCATGGAGGACTATGAGTTGTTACATTTTACATTGTTAATTTGTACTTATTATTTACTTACTCGTCAAATTACTCTTAAAAATTCTGCTTGCAATGTACTATCAAGTATTTACAATTCAATTTTGCTTTATGCAAATAAAATTAATAGCGTTCTCCTTTGATATATCATATATTTATTATATATTTGTGATACACTACAAGTCTTGCTGAGTACGGAAGTACTCAACCTTGCTTATTATCGACATTCAGTGAACGAAGAAGTCGAAGTCCCGAAGATCCTTATTTCGACGCAGGTTATGGATAATATATCTATAAGCTTTTCTAGGGCCTACTTCTTGTCAGTTGCCTGTGGTATTTTGGGCAAAGGCATTATGTTGGGCTTTGTATTTTCCATTGCATTTTAAATTCGGCCTTTAAGCCTTATTTTATAAACTACACTTCGTTAATGTATTATGAACTTGTGTATGGATGTGACGATAATGTTGTAAATGTGCGTACTAGCCACTGATCATAGGACTAGTACATTAAAATATGATAAAAATTTAAAAATATTTTTTTAAAAAATTATAGACTATGTTAGGAATTTTATCAAAAAATTTCATAATTTTTGGAGCTCGTTTGCTAATTTTAATAATTGAAACTTGACTTATGGATTTATTAAATTAAAAAACAATTTAACATTTAGTAACCTTTTTGGGCTCAAAGAGTAGCTTGGCCCAACCTATATGTATATCTAGATATCCGATCCATCACTATCCAGATTATCCGAATCCGTATCCGTATCTGACGGATAGTGAGCTACCGAATTCGTATCCGTATCCGATAAAAAATATCTGTATCCGTATCCGATCCGATACTATCCGACAAATATTCGATCCGACAGAACATGTATCCGAAAATTATCCGGATCGGTCGGAAACTATCCGATCCGTTTTCATCCCTAGGCCAGCACCTGAGTGTGTCATCCTCAAGGGAATGCTTGTTGGGAGTGATCAGCCGCAACCGTCATGCCCAATCACCCTCGAAGAAGGCGAGATTCTGCCACCTCCAGCTTAGAATGCTCCATAATGACGTAGCACGATTAAATGTAATACTAAGCGTACTTAAGGCTAGGCTCATGGAAGGAAGGCTTAATAAACCCTTGTACGCTAGTTTAAATATTTGGATATTGTAATCGTTGAACCTTATTATTTGTGAGCTGTTGCACTTTGTTGGTCTTAAGTCACGAAAGACTTAGGGCCTGTTTGGTTTATAGCCAAATATTGCCACAACTTGCCACACATTGAGTTAGGCAAGTTTGATCAAATTAGGCATGTGTTTGGTTCATAGCCACACTTGTGGCAAGATTCTTTCTTGCCATTTAGGTCCTACATGTCATTGGCTCAAAAAAGTGTGGCAAACTTCTTTTTTCTAGCCAAAGTGTGGCTTCAATTTTGATGACCTAACTTTAGGCAAGTTTGGCAAAAAACTATGGCAAAGTATGGTAAACTTAGTATATGAACCAAACGGGCCCTTAACCCCTAGGTTGAAGTCTCACGAAGGAACAACCCTTAATCTATGAAATTTCCTATGTGAAAAACTTTAATGAACGAAAGGTTGCCTTATAACCAAATTAACTCTCATCACATGTCTTTCTATCTTATTCATCTGTTATAAATAAATGTCATGTTGCAGGATGCCTATGATAAGATCCATTAGTGAGCTTATCAGGAGCAAGGGCACCTCTAACTCGCGGCATCCAAGGGTTTACATTTCTGCTCCACCTCAGCCTATCCCCTCTCATTGAGATGAAAGAGATCCTTCACCTCAGTAGCATAATAATCCATCTCCTATCCAGGACCCTCATGCAGCTATTCCTGAAGAAGAGTTGCCAGGCTAGAATCTCCAACCATGGCACAAGTGCTTGCCATGATTGAGCAAGTATACCAAGCAGTTCGTGCATAATACTGCCAATCTTGGCACAGCTATCGCCAGAGGTGGTAATGGCGATGCCCCACACCAATCTAGGTTGGACATGTTTTTAAGGACTCGGCCACCAACTTTCACCATATAATCAGATCCTCTTGATGCTAACAATTGGCTCGACTCCATCAAGAGCAAGCTGGTGATTACGCAATGTGATGACCAGGAGAAGGTGCTTTACGCATCATATTAGTTGCAAGGGGTTGCAAGTGCTTGGTGGGAAAGCCATCTGGTGATGATTCCAGAGGGCCAGGTCATCATCTGGACGGCCTTCAAGGAAGCTTTCCAAAGGGCTCACATCTCGACGAGTCACATGGAGATAAAGAAGCAAGAATTCCTAGAGCTTAAGCAAGGTAGCATGACGGTGATGGAATATCTCCATCACTTTAATTACCTGTCTCGCTATGCAGCCTCGGAGATATATGATGAGGGAAGGTAGATCGAGCGCTTTAGGGAGCGCTTGAATGAGGAAATTAAGTGGATACTTGCTGCCCATGATATCTTTAACTTCTAGCCCCTAGTGGACAAAGCTATCCTAGTGGAATACAACACTCATGCCATCACAAAAAGCTGCAAGCGCAAGTGGCTAGCACAGAAATTAGCAAGTGCTAGTCCTTCCAGGCTGCGCATGTGTCATCCTTCTGCCAACTATCCTCATGTTCCTCAGTCGCAGTGGTACTTAGGGCAAGCTTCTTGCCCTCAGCTGCCACCAATCAGGCCACCTTACCCATCCAAGGAGCCATGTAGTGCTCAGAACCAGGTGGCATGCGTCACCTATTTTAACTGTGGTGAACACGGGTATTATGCCAATGTTTATCCCAGAAGGAACCAAGTGTTGCCTTGTCCTCAACCTCAGGGAATTCAGTAGCATCCCTAAGGTCATCCTCAAGGACCTGGAAAGCCGCAAGCTCCTATGCCAGTCCCAACCCCAGCATAGGGCTATGGTCATGGTTGTAACACCCCAATTTTTGCCACACCAATCCATCTCGAATTTGGTGGTTAAACTCTACTGCGGTGACGATACTGTAGGGGAGGTCCTGCGGCAAAATAGCTTGATGCCAGAATGATAAAAAGCTTAACACCTCTTATTTGACTTTTTCACTATTTTGAAATACGAAAAAGATCCAAATCCAAAATGCAAAGGTCGTCTTATTCAAAACCTCAATCATCACATCCCCTCTCTCCCACTTCACACCTCGGAACGCACTGTTCTTATAGAGAGAAAGGCGCTTTCCCATCTTCTTAACCCGAAATGAAATGGCTGAGGAGAGGAAGGTTCCTTTTGGGGGGTACCCCCGGGAAGAGATCCAGTGGAGACGGGGTGGGCCTGTAGCTCAGAGGATTAGAGCACGTGGCTACGAACCACGGTGTCGGGGGTTCGAATCCCTCCTCGCCCACAGCCTTCCAAAGGGGGAAGGGCCGCAGGAGATAGTTGCCCATCATACGGCTCACCAACTTCACTTGCCTCTAAGGGGGGCTCGCTCCGGGTAGGTTCGGATCACTTACTATACACGGCCCTACGAAGGGGTTAGGAGCGTTTTCAAGATGATTCTTTCTTTGTCGAGACGAAAAAGGAACCCATCTTTTCGATTGAAAAATGTGAGTGCATTTAATGTAAATTAGGAATTTCTGAGAATTTTTGGAATTTATTAGGATTTATTTCGAATTGATTTGAATTAAGTCATTTATTGAATTATTTTAATTTTGGAAAAGTTTATATAAAGTTTTTTTGGAAATATTTTATTTGAGTCCAAAATGTCTCAAAATAATTTTTAGAATTTTTATGGGATTTGTTTTGATATTTTTGGTATTTTCTCACTTTATTTGAATTACTAGAAGTATTTTAAATAATAAAATTGAGAAAATCGAAAAAACCCTAAACGGGTCGAGACCCGTTGGGCCCCGTCCATTAGCGCCAGGCGGAACCCTAAAACTAATGCCCTAACCGTTGGATCTCGATCCAACGGCTGTGATTCATCCATGTTTTTGTGTGTGTGGAGTCATCGGATCGTGTGGCGCGTTGACGCCCCGGATGCTACCACGTAGCCTCACCGTGTCGAGATCGGACTCCGGCACGACAATGGCCACTCCGCGGAATCCGTGTGGATCACGCACGCCCAAGGGCATTAAATACCCCAGGCCAGTTCGCCGCGTCGTCTTCTTTGCTTTGCCCTAGGTTTTGGAGCGTGAGCCGCTGCCGCTTGCTGCCAATTCCTCACCGAAGTTCGAAGACTGCCTCTACATTCTTTCGTCGTTTTGGTCGTCGTCGTTGCCGTGCTATCCATTCTGGGACTGGATTCGAGGTCACCGTGATGAGGCGAACCGAACCCGATATTCCACTTCACCGGAGAAGCGTTGAATCACCGCGGCTTTGGTCGTTGTCTTCCCCTCAGGCCAGCCAATCCCGCCACACCCTACTGAAGTATCGTGAACTTCATCAGCTGTCCGATTAGCATCGAATGATCCAGGTGAGTCCACATTTCGATTAACCATAATCATTAGATTATATCACCATTGATCTTAGATCCTAGGACCTAGATGATGCCACGTAGATGTAACCTCATACTGTAGATCAAACCAATCTAGGCCATTAGATCCTTAGATGTACGGCTCAGATTTATCAGTGTAGATTTAGCTCTGGTAGATCTTAGCCGTTGGATCAAAATCATGTAGTTTTGATGAGTTTTTATATAGATGCGGTAGATCTAATCTTAGCCATATGATCTAGATTCAATGGCATAGATGCTCCCATGTGGTGTCCACCGGGACTATCCACATCACCCTTAACCTCAGCCGATTAGATTCAATCCCAGTCATAGGATTTGGTCTAAATGGTTTAGATTGAATCAAGTAATGCTGCTTAGATTGGTTCCTAGCCATCCAATCTGAATCTCATGGTCCATATTGTGCCACGTAGGCTAGTAATCGCGCGAATTAGAGTCGATCTGGACCGTCAGATTTTGAATGCACGGTCCAGATCGCACCGCGCGTGAGCCAACCAGAGACTGCCACGTTCGCATGGAAACTGAAGCGCCGCGAAGCGCGTGACGTCAGGATTGATGTCATCCTGACGTCAGCCATGATGCCAGCATATACCGAAAAAATTCTAGGAAAATTCTAGAAAATATTTTGAGACATTTTGAACCCAAATAAAATATTTGCAACAAAAATTCATATAAACTTTTCAAATAATTATTTAATTCCACAAATAACTTAATTCAAATCAATTCTGAATAAATCCGATAAATAACAAACGAGCTCCGAAAAATCTCAGAAAATACAGAAAACTTCTTTGAAGCACAAGAAACCCAACTAAAACTGAATTTCTTTTATTTGAAGTATAAAATTGTCAAATTAAAGTGTTTTTAGCGTTAGAAAATCCAGATTAAGCTTTATTAAAGCGAGAAAGACAATGGAAATTTTTGCGAAGTTAAACTAAACCAAAAATTTTTGAAAACCCAAATTTTGGGATGTTACAGACAGGTGGGTCCGTTGCTGATGTCATCGCTGACATCAGCAGCGACCAAGCGGCTGACCAGTGACCCCTTGGTTTTCACGCACACGTGGCAGCTTCAGATTGATCGACTTCGCGGCATGATCGGATCCATTCAACTCAAATCCGTCGGTCCAAATCGAACTCATCTCACCGCAAAGAGAAGCTACGTGCCAGTTCATCCTTATATCCACATGGCTTCGCCATAACCCTCTGATCCAAAAGCTAACAGCTTAGATCTAATCTGGTTTTACCGTAATAGACAACTACGTGATTCAATCTAGTGCGCATAAAACAGATCTAACGGTCTAGATTGCATCTAACCCACGCAGAAGCCTAGCTATGTGGCGAACCATCCGTGCATCTACGTGGCACAATCCGGACCTTACGATCTAAATCCAACAATTTAGATTAGATCCAATCTATGGAATCTTAAGGATTACGTGGCTTAATCTGAAATGTTTACCTGAGATTGGATGGCTATGGTTGATCGCGAAGGTGCGACGAGGCGCGACAGCGAGCCCTGGCAGGAAGCGAAGAAGATGACCACCTCCATCGCATTTAAGGCCCTCTTTAGCAAGGTGAGATATCCGGCTATACACGTCTCATCGCGCTCCTTCCAAATCTGGGCTCTACGCGGCGGATTACGGCTTGACGGCAGTAGAAGGAGCGATAACCGAGGCGGTGCACAACTCTAACTATGGCGAGCTATTGTAGCAGCGCTAGGACTCCTCAATAGGCGTGCTCTGGGTGAACATATGCGGCGCAAAATCCCCTACATGATGCACTAGACCGGGCATTAAATACCCTCGGCGTCTGAGCTCCACAAGGCGAGAATACGAACAGACGCAACAGCTATGCGGCGTAGGATACCGGCTCGACCATGCGAGAATTATGCAATCCAAGCCATCCACGTGGAGCGATCGACGGCTGAGATTCACCGCAGCATGGCTTGGTCCAGGTCGTTGGAAACCGACAGCTGGGATTAGATAGGGTTAGGGTTTGAACACGATGCAGGCTGGGCCAGTTCAGGCTGGTGGCTCATGGGCTGGCCCAATGGGCTTCAGCCTGATTAGGGTTTTAAATTTTCCCTAAATTTTATATTTAAAAATAATTCTAGTAATTCAAATAATTCGAGAAAAATAGCAAAGTTATCAGAAAAATTCCAAACAAATTCTAGAAAATACTTCGAGACATTTTGAACTCAAATAAAATTTCCAACAAAACTTTATATAATTGTTTCAAATATTTAAATAATTCAATAAATGACTTAATTCAAATTAATTCCAAATAAATTCTAGAAAATTCAAAAAATTCACAATTCACAATAGATGCAAGAAAAGCAAAAATTAGGATGTTACAGCTAGAGCAAGGATAGAACGCCGATTGGCTCAATATTAGGACAAAAAACTCCTGGATCAGATGGTAGCCGATGCTAGGGCTAGGAAGGCTGAATATGATGAAGGCGTCGAAGAGCTCAAGGCCATGAAGCAAAACTTCTCAGATTGGAGTCGGGCAAAAAATCCTTAGAGGAAGGATTGGCCAAAGTAAATGCTAAGATTGCCGACTCCCAGAAGTATTTTGCATACTTCTCATCGATTATCAAAGATCAAAAGTCTACCAAAGCTGAAGTGATGGGTGCGGTCAAGGGTTAATCGACAAAAGTCTCTCCTGTCCTTGTCACCCAAGAGGAGGATGGAATCTTTAGGGATGTGGAGAAGACAATTTCTAAGGACATGGCTTCGCTGTGGGGTCTCGGCGCTGATCTTTAAAAATATCTATGTAATTCCATCAGCTACGTGTTTGAAACAATGTTTTGCTGTAAGAATGCTTTCAATCGGCTGTTTAATCGATCAATGTTTTAAACCCTTTTTATGCTAAAATATTTTTCCAAGGATGATGAATTTTGTCGGCCATAACTTATATTTATGCTTGTAGCCAAAATTAACTACAGGGAGTTAATTTGTCCAGAGATCTGCAATCGACTAACCACCCTTTAATTGATAGCAGTGAGTCAATTCAAACTCTAGCCAATTAAGACCCAACCCAAACACTTGGATGGCATTTCTTTAAGTATTTCCCATTGATCACCTTAGAAAATACTACTCATTCCTAAGTCTCTAATATATAGGAGTTACCTTGCACTAGCTGATGAATTTTATATGGTCCTCCCCACATTGGAGACCACTTACCATATCAGCTATCCCTTGAGCCGACGGGTAGTATTGTCTTCCAAATGAGATCGGCTTTGAGGAATGATTTAGACATAACCTTCTTATTGTAAATTCTCATGACTCTAGCATTATTTTTATGAATATGATCCAATGTTTTTAATCTTATTTTTGCCAAGTCATCTAAATTATCAACCATCAAATCATTATAATCTTGGATCAACAGCCCATTGTTTGGCAATCCTCAGTGAGATGATACTGATTTCTATCGGCAATGCAGCTTCTTGCCCATACACAAGTTGATATGGTGATAATTTTGTTTCCCTATGGTAGGCAATCCGATAGTGTCGGGACCCCGAATTTGCAAATCCGGACCCTCTGTGTATTCAGCACTAGTCCAGGAACGCGCTAGTGCACACAGTCTTAACATCGGTAAATATCACAATCATACCAATCGATATTATCAAAGTACTTTATTTAAATAACCAAAGGGTTACTTGACCTTATGGCCAAGGTACAAATTTATGCCTTGCAAGGCGAAAACTTATTCAGAGAAAAATAATAGCAGCGGAAAATCAAATAAACTTCGTGGCGCCATCCAGTATACCACAGGCAACTGACTGGGCTCGCATCCCTAAGTAGACGGATCCTCTTGGAGTTCCTCCTCCAGCCGGGCGTAGTCTCCTCTTCAACTGTGTTGTGTTGAGGCAAGGGTGAGTACTTGGTACTCGACAAGTCATGCCTGAGAATGCAAGCTAATATACTATATGCATGGCTTGGTACAAAGGAATAGCTCAAGGTATATTTGCGATGCTTGACATTTGAAAGGTAATATAAGTAGATTCAGCAGTAGAAATAAGTAAAGCATAAATAACTTTTCAAGAAGTTTAATAAACATTTTTCCCCATCCTAAACCACATTTCCATCATCTTCATTATTAAACCAACCCAACTTTTCAAATCCAAGTTATTTTCGTAAAATCTAACCCTTGACTGTAATTCCGAGCATTGTCGATCATGGACTCTCGGCTATTCAAATAGATTCTACACTCTGCAGAGGTTATGCACTTTACCCACAAGATACAATCAAACACCACAAAGGCGAGTTCAGTAACAAAGCCTTCTGGAAGCCTCAAACAACACAGTGGTCCTCTCCTGGTTCGTGCTCTACACCATCCCTTCCCTTAGCCAAGGCGAAGTATGGGACCAACACACCGTTAGATGGGTATCTGGTCACGACCACGATACGCTCCCCGTACAATCACACAAGCGGTGTATGGCCCGACACCACTGAGGCTCCACAAGCGAGTCCTTAGCAACTTAGTCAACTAGGGCCGTCCCATTCCAGCCATGTGGTTGCAAGTATGACCCAGTTCAAAGGCTTGCAAGGTTAAGTCCTTAGAGTGACCAGGGCATGACTACCCGAAAAACCAAATCAACATCCCCAATGCCACAACTGGCCCACTGATTACTCTTGCCACATGCCCTCGAAATCTGTTTATCAAACCCGCTTGATTACCATGCACCACGTGCCCTCAACATCACATGATACTTTTCCAAAACAGGTTCAATATATCATTAAGTCAATATTAGCATTTGATTGTCCAAAATCATGTCATGAGCACGTAGCGTGTCTAAGCGTATACTTCAACGATCTAAACCCATGTTGGCAATTTAATAATGTCCAACTAGTAATCCACAACTAGGGTGACAAGGGATCATGGCACATACTTAGATAATCAAGGTGTCATGACAAAGAAATTGGTATTTATCTAACCCCATGTTTAAACAAAGTATCTTTCTAATTGATCTAGCATGCAATAGTTTAAAGCAAAATAGATTTCGAAATAGGATCAACATGGTCAAAGCACAACTTGCCTTCAAAAAGTACTTGCTCTTGGTCTTGAGTTGGATCCTGAGTCAACACTTCTCCTTCGAATCCTTCCCAGACTTCAACGTCTACTCGTAAAGCGTGCAAATAGCAAATACACAAATAAACAATAGGCAAAACATCCCAAAACTCCAAATAAAATCCATAAATAGAGAGAACATAATTTTCTGGATTTTTAGGAACTGGAATCGTCAAATTTGGAGTTAAAAGCATAAAGTTATGATTATTTAAAGTTCAAATAATCAATTAAATAATTTTGCAGAGAAAAACTTTAGTCCAAAAATTAAATAAAATTCATATTTAGGTAGATCTCAATTTTATACAAATTTAGAAATTTGAATCACTCCAATCGGAGTTGAAACGCAAAAGTTATAAGCGTTTGAAGTTTGAATCTAAATTTGAATCAATATTTCGAATTAATAAATCATTTTCTTTTTCGGAAATTAATTATTGCGTCAGCATGGACACGTGGCAGTCTCTGATTGGTCCACAGTGTTTTGCTGACGTCAGCACCGAACGGCTCCCACGATGACGTCAGCATGACGTCATCATGCCACGTGGCATCACCCGGGTGATGACACGTGTCCCGTACTGTGCTGTGGACTGGGCGCACGGCACGCTTGGTCCACGGTGAATCCGGTCCACCGGACCGTGTCACTGACATGCGGACCCCACTTGTCAGCGGCTTGGGCTCATGCTGGCGCGGGCGTGGCTGACGCGTGGGCCCCCCCTGAGACGCGGCCCCGCGTGTCAGAGACACGCGCTCACGCGCGAGTGTACGCAACTAGAGTACACGTGGCGCTATCCTGGCCGTTGGTTTGAAATCCGACGGCTCGGATTGGATCTAGGCTCATGTGTTGGAGCGGACGTGGCCGATCGTGGGCCGTTGGATCTTAATCCAACGGTCCAGATCCGATCTGGGTTCCGAGGTTTTGGTTACACGTGGCTCACCTGGATCGTTGGATTTCGATCGGACGGTTGACGTGCTTCGGGGTTGACGATGGTGTTGCGGCGGCGCTGCTCCGTCGGAGTCGGGGAAGGCGACCTCCCACACGGCGTTTGAGGGCGTCTCCGCCGGCGATTGCTACTCCCAGACGCGCCTCGTCCTTGCGGTCTCGGATCCGCCACCAACACGACGGAGAAGCGGTGGGCGGCGCGAACGACGCCAAAACCCTAAATTAACCCTAATCAACTCCGGCGAGGAATCGTGAGCACGGAGGAGCTCTCCGAGTGGCGGCGGCTAGGGCAAAAGGTGCGCACGGTGACGGTGATCCTCGGGCACGCACTCACGCCTTAAATACCGGCTCGGACGTCGAGATGCGCCGCGGTTTCCATGGCGAGGCGATGCAGGCGGCGAGTCCGGCTTCCGGACACGGCGAGGCGACGCGGCTCAATCCTAGCCGCCCACGCTGCGGCGACGGACGGCCCACGATCGCACGGCACGAACGGGTTCGACTCGGTCTCGACTAGAGGCGACGTGGCGCCAATCACAACCGCTGATCTTGATCCAACTGGCCGCGTAACTAGGGCTCGGCGACGGGTTCGGCTCGACCACGTGGCTCGGTCGGACTCGAACTCGAGTCCGACTCGGGCTCGATCGGATGAACAAGACAAACCCACTCGCATTTTCCAGCGATTTAATAATTAAAATAATTCCCGATAATCCATTTAATTCATTAAAAATAGCAAATGACTCGAAAAATTCCAAAAATTCGAAAATACTTTGGATCATTTTGGACTCAAATAAAATATTTCCAACAAAATTTTATTTGCAAAATTAAATTCTTTAATTATTTCAATATGGAATAAATTCAAATAAATTCCAAATAAATCCAAATAAATTCCAGAAAATTCCAAAAATTCACCAAAGTGCCAAATCACACATGAATTTAAGAAAAGCAAAATTTTGGGGTGTTACAGATAGGCCCACAACAATTCTGGCAAAGTCATATGCCAATTTCTCAGCTTATTGTCAATATTCCTCTTAATTAGCTTGATAAATGTTTTATTTGACGATTCAGCTTAGCCTTTGAATTGTGCATAATAGAGCGATAAATTTAGTAACTTGATCCCAATTCCTCTGGCAAAACTTTGAAATTCGTCAGACATAAACATAGCACCTTTATTAGTTGTAATGGTTTGAGGGATTCCAAACTAATAAACAATATGTTCTTTGACGAATCCGATGGCCTCAACGCAAGTCACCCTTTTCAAATGTATTGCTTCAACCCACTTAGAGATCATATCCAAAATATACTTATATCTTTTAGATGATGCTGGGTGTATTTGGCCAATTATATAATTCCCTATCCTCTAAATGGCAAGGGTTTCACAATTGGGTGTAGAACTAATGCTGGTGCTAACTGGAGATTACAAATTTTTGAAAAGTCTGGCAAACCTTATAATACTTGAAGCAATCCTCCAACATTGTTGGCCAAAAATAACCAATGTGCCTTAGCAGCCACTTCATTTTATGAGCCGACCAGTGAGTTCCACAAATCCCCTCATGTGCTTCTCCCATTGTTGATTTGCCTTCCTCCACCCAAAGACACCTTAATAATAATCCCTCTAATGTCAAATAATAAAGTGTTTTATCGAGCAAAACATATTTTCAGGGCCTCCTTTTGATTTTCTTATCTGTTGGTTATGAGGGATCGGACAAATAATTGGTTATCTTTGTTCTCCAGTCACTTATGTTCACGCACATGACCTCAATATTCAAGATCGTCATTTCCATCGACTCACAATCCTCTGATCGGCCATGTGTTTTGTAACCTGACGCTTGTTGCACTAACAATTTGGCCTCATCGTTTAAATCAAGAGGAACATGGCAAATTAAAACAGAACAAAATGAGCCAATTATATTAAGGCACTATTCTAAATACTTGACCAAACATTTATCATAGCAGTTATATTCCCCTTTTATTTGCTAGTGTGGGGGCTCCGGTATTAGATTAGCAATCCGGGTTCTTACTGTTGCGCTGGACTGGCAATTAGCGCAACCCGCAAGAATTCCATATGCTTAACTAAAACCGTACTCGAAATGGGACCAATTGATCGGCAGCCACTCGACTTGAGTGCTTGTGCCAACCGATTGAAGCCAATTCGAGCTTCCCGCAACCGTGCGTATAGTACTGGTTCCCTGGATCAGTAGCCTAGCACACACACGTTGTTCATTCGAGATGCATCACAACCATGCATAAGTAATTAATTTACATCTGAAATGTAATGCAGTTACAGCTGCTTAATATTACAAGGTTGCGGCCTCATGGCTGACTACAACTCCAAAAGATAACAAGTCACAGCGGAAGTTCAAAATAATGCCATGCAGTGTGCCTCTACAACCCAAAGGCAACTGACTGGGAAGGAAGCCCAGATAAACCTAAGCCAACTCGTCGAACTCGGACGCAAACTGCGATTCTTCGAGGTCTTCTCCATTACCTTCTTCTTCTAGCCAAAATTTGTTAAAGCAAACGGTGAGTACACGTATGTACTCGCAAGACTTTAGTGTATGGAAGTAATAATACAAATGAAAGATGTGACAAAGGATGCAGGTTTCTACACTAAGTCTATTTGAGCACAAAGCTAGATTTATTTGAAATAACTTAATAGATTCAAATCATTCGCAATTTGTAAAGCAGGAGGAAAGAGAACATTTCAATGAAAGTAATAAACTTGTAACCATTGAACCTTTGCCCATTATACAACCATCCCATTTCCAAGAACCATTAACCACACCGACCATTTTCCTAAACCAAGTTCCAACAAAACCATTTCCGAGACCGAACCAAGACCAAACCAGAACCAACACCAAAAATCTATACTTGACATTACTTCCCAAGCTGCCCATGACCGTGAGCACGGCTAATCGATTAGTTTATTTATATCTCTGCAGAGATTGTACACTTTACCCATATGACACGTTCTAGCAATCATGTCAACCATGCCACGCGATACTCAACGTACCCGTTTTGCTAGACTGTGACGAGACCTTTCGAGAGGTTGGGATTTAAACCTTGCACCAGCCCGGTAATATGCATCCCTTGCTACGGTCCTAGAGGATGGCCACTAGTGGTTCCTACGGGCTCCCACTAGCCCATAACCTCCCCATAGAAGGCATTACCATTGTATTGGGCAAACTCCCCCTCGATGCCTCGACAAGGGAGTCCCTAGAACACACCGACACCGCATGTGTGTCCATACTCTCCCGCCTCCTAATGATGCAAGACAAAATCCTTCCCAATTTACTAAGTCAAGGCTGACCCATAACCAGCACATGTGGTTGCACTGTTTGACCCAGTAATAACATCAAGTTCGGTCCTTAGGGTGACTCGGGCGAGATCTTCCACACCACTCGCTATGGCCCTAGAGGATCGGCACTAGCGGCCCCTCGGAGCTCCCACTAGCCCGCAATCTCCCCATAGCGAGGAACCAACCACAACAAGCTCTTGCTTGCAAGATAACCAAATCCAACCAATGTACAAGCTCCTGCTTGTACTCCTCAACTAATACCAAACCGACATACAAGCTCCTACTTGTAGTCTACAACCAATATCCAACCAACCAAACCAACCATTCCAACCAGATTCCGGGCCACCAAGCACCATTCATCTCGCCCTTGTCTAAATATTCCTTTTTCCATTTTCCAATAACACCAACACAACCATTTCCCAATCCAATACTCACACCAAACCTTGAACCAAATCCGACCAACCATTCCAAGAGAGAATCATTTGATTAAGTCGTAACGTCATACAAAACATTCTACAGCGTGACTAAGCATATGCAGATACTACTCATTATTACCCATCTAACATTTATTTCTATGTCCAGGTTTTAGCCTAAGGTTCAACAAGGTTCACATATCAATTAAGATTAAGGAAATTCACCAATTTGGGTCTAACTACCAAGTTTTCCCACAACTAGCATCTTTACTGAACATACACGCATACATAATAGTTTTGACAAATGAAAATAGAACTTTCCAAATATAGGATCAAAATGGTCAAAGGAGGTGTTTCCCTGTTTGCTCTTCAACAAAGTCTGATTCTGGAACGTAGTCGGGATCGGCGTCTACGGAACCGTCAATGTTTGGCGAAAACGATAAGAACGAGGAACAACTGATCAAAACAAGGCGAATAAGAACCAATCATAAGAATAACTCGAATTCAGAATGTTGAAGATAAAAGAGAACGAAAAGGTTTGGAATTGACAGCTCACGCCGGTAGTACCAGTGCATAGTGCCTGGTAGTACCGCCAGTGCGGCAGTACCGACCTTGCACCGGCGGTAGTGCCGATGGCCGACGACCAAAATGGGTGCTCTCTGGAAAAAAGGTACCGCAGTGTTGCCCACGGTAGTGCCGCTTGGGCGGCAGTACCGGCCCCAAACACCAGTAGTGCCGACCTCCAAAGGCCACAATTAGCACGCTTTGGAAAAAGGCTACCGACGTTGTAACCCCGGTAGTGCCGCTTGGGCGGTAGTACCGGCTTTGTAACGTCGGTAGTGCGGGTTGCAGAATTTCTAGGTTTTCTTGAAATTGGTTTTTCACGCAATCTAGTCCGGAACTTCGCGACAATTGCGTGGCTAGGTGCCTAGCGACACTAGGGACCCATCCACGTCATCCATGATGAATTTCGCGCTTGTTTTCTCGAATTTACCCTTTTGACCCTACGAAACATGAAAACGACGGAAATCAGATCTCGGCTCAAAAGGAGCCCAAATTCGATTTTCTTCGTGGCAATAGGACCTCTACGGCACTAAGGTCTCATCTATGCTACCTAATCAAGGTTTTAGTCTTGGTGAAACTAGTTTCCACCTTTTTCGACCTCGAATATCCTAATTAGCTCCAAACTTCGATTTATGACTCGAATCGAGTTCAAACTCGATTCTTTTCACGAGAATCGAACTTTGTCGACATCGGATACAACCATAAGTCGTTTGCTTGGTTCATGAAGTTAGGGTTTCAAAGGAAGCTCTAAGAACTCGAGAAAATGACTTTTGGGTGATTAAATCCGTCAAGAAGGCAATAAGTATTTTCGGATCAAATCGATAGCGCTAGCTAATTTCTACGAGCCTAACCTAGGTCTAGCAACTTATTTAAGTGACGATGTACCAATACAACTAGGGTTTCTAGAGCCAAATCGGAAAGAATGAAATGGAGAAGAGGAGGAGGAGCTAGGGTTTTGACCCAAACCTTGTGGATTGAGCTCCACTTCAAATCCACCACTTGAGGAGCTTGCTAGGGGCTTGGTGAAGCTTGATAGCACATTGTCCTTGCTTCCCCTTGGTCCAAATGAGCTCCAACCACCGGCAATGGAGGAAGGAGAGGAGAACTCGTGTTCGAGGAGAAGGGAATGAGGGAGGGGAGCAGGAGGGAGTGAGGGGGAGTTAATGGGGAGAGAGGAGTGAGAAGGGAGCCCTCCCCTGGCTTAATGGCGCTTGCCACACGATGTGGGAACAGGGAGAGAGGACGGGGCAGCAACGTGCGCGAGACGTGCGCCAGCGCGGCGCGCTGAAAAGCGGAGTCCGACAAGACGCCAGATAGCTTGCAGACGCCGCCTGCCGGGCAAGACAGGCTTACGCCCGCAGACTACCGCCTCCAGTGGTCGATAACTCTGGAACTATCGTGGTAATGCACCGTTGTTCGATCAAATGACTAGGGGGCTTTTAGGAAAAGGTTCGGGGAATCCTAACGAAGGTTTTGGAGTGAAGGTTCGAACTCTAACTACGATGGTTTGGAGTTTCGACCGCAATCGAAACTCGGCTACGAACGGGAAAAATGATCGAACGGAACGGCGAAAGAGATTCAAAAGTGAATAACTCTAAATTAAGAGTCGAAAACAAATCAGAGCACTAATTAACACTTCATTAGCTTCATTAAGCTTAATTACAGAAACCAGGATGTTACAGCTAGACCACTAACAGGGAATCATCATAATCCTCCACAGAATCAACACCAATATTGTCAAGCAGCTATAAGCCCTTGTGTAATGCTTCATATTTGGCTTGATTATTCGAGCACTTGCAATTTAGCCTGAACATAAACTCAAAACTAAATCCTTTTGAGGATATTAACACTATGTGTATACCATCACCTTCTCTGCACACCAATCCATCGAAATACAAATGCCAAGGTGCTATGGTCGTCTTGTGGTTTTTTGAAGACTGCATCCTGCAACCCAAAGCATAATTGTGCAAATAACTATTTAGCTGATGCACTACATACCTTGAACTCTTTCGGTAATGTGAACACCATGTTGATGTCTATTAGAGGTGGATAATCATCATGTATCACAGGGGAATCCAAATCATCGGTTGAGTCAAACTCATCCTCGACTAATTCTTTCCTCCTACATTCTTTTTTAGCAATTTTCATCAAATGAAGCTCGTTAAAGGCTTTGTCCCTTTGTTTTTCTTACTCATCCTCCCTCATCTCTTGGGTCCTTAGTCATAGAAGCTTTCTTTGCTAAGATCGGCTAAAGCCAAGAGGACACCATCTCTGCTTTAGCTCGATCAGCTTGTGTATTTTACCAGCCAAATCCATGCCAGCCACAAAACTAGACCCAACTTGATCCAGTTGTCTTTGTTCTTGGATTGGCCTAACAATCCTCTCTTGGACCGATCTTATATTGATCGCTTCATCTTGATGGCCCTGAATCAGTTCAAATATCCTATCTGACGGGTACCCAGGCCATGGGTACCCCCAGCGGCCCGAAAGGGCGCTGTGGAACTGTGCCTGGGCCGAGGTTCGCCGCACGCCGGAAAACCGGCCATGACTCAAGCCAAATCCTCGAAGGAACAGCAAGCATTTATTACGACGGGGCATTAAATGCTGGACGTAATGGTGACGCTGCGCACAAGTCCCCAACTCGTGATTTACTACAAGCAACTCACGCCACGCAGCAGTTAGGCAAGGGAGCCGGCCGTTTGCCCCATCACCCGCCACTGGGTGACTAAGAGCACGCTTTTTCTCTTTCGAAACTACAGTAACCTCCTCCTCGCCTATATAAAGGGGAGGGAGCGAGCATGTAAGACTGACGACAACCAAGGAATCAATACAATCAAACCAACACGAACCTGAGTAGGGACGCTCATCAACCAAAGATACATCTTGTGCTCACCCGAGTAAGCCGCCGAGGAGAGGGAGCGCACCCCCTCTTACCTATACAAATTCATTGGCCTGCTCAAACACCATCGGCTGGCGCCGCTGGTAGGGGCTCAGGCACGACTGTCGCCATCTTCCCGCTAGCTTCTTCGGACGGTTTCTTTCTCCGACATCGCCATGCCGATAGCGCCGATCCGCTTTCGCTTCCTCGACTGTTAATACCACTACGGGATATAGTGATCGCCCTCGCCATACTCCGGCCAAGTGTCCACCGAGGACCCCGACGCGCTACTCGGGCCGCTTCTTCAGAGACTCTCCCGGCTGAGGTCCCTCAAGCTGACCTCAACGCCGGCTGCCGCCAGAGGCCCATCACCCCAGCGATGCGCGGAGGCATCGAGCGCTGGCGCCGCACCGCCGCGACCTCGGGCCAGGCAATGGTCGGCCACGCATCTACGACCACCACTGGACAACTCCTCCGACCACGGCTCTAGCGGAGGAAGAGACAAGAATGTACCACGCTACATCGCGACCCCGACACCGCGCCGGGCAGCGCCGCTACTCTTCGGGCCACGCCAAGACTCTCCGCCAACACACCGAGGAGGATCACCGTGCTCGCCGCGCCGACCTTCAAGGCGACGCGAGCTGAGGCTCAAAAGGCCGAAGCTCGACAAGCTCTGTGCCGACTCGAGCAATCCTCGCTCCGCCGCTTCCACTGCGCCGCGGCGCCAAGGCCAAGCAGACGCCAGTCCACTCACTTACCGGGCTAGGGGACGGACGATTCATCGCTCTTTCCCACGCTGGCTAAAACATCGCCGCAAAGAAGCAATGCCGCTCCGCGGCATTCCCGAGCCAGACGATCCTCCGCTAAGGCTACCCACCGTAACCTCCGGCCTGGTGGAGCGAAAGCGCCGCAGACGCCGTATGGCCACGGATCGCAGCTCGCACCTCTTCGATGGCTCGCGCAACGCCACCGAGGCCGCTCGGAGCGAAACAAGGGCAAATACACCTTCCGGACAACCTCAGCATCGCGCACCCTCGGCAATTAACGCTTGGGGACGAACGCACGCCGACCACCTCTCCAAACGCTGAGAACAAGGAACGACCCGACCTTGGCCGATCGCCGATAAGCTCACGCGTGACTGGCACTGAGCCTCGATGGCCCTCAAGACGGCGTCGTGGAATTCGTGCAGCCGGGTTCCCCGCCAGATTCCGGCCGGCCAATATAGCTAAGGCACACAGGGGCTACAAACCCGCAGGTGGTCGAAGATTACCGGCCAGATGCCGGCTGGGAAATGACTGACGATCTTTGTCATCCAATACCTCCCCATCTACTTGGCGGATCACTGCATGGCTCGAATATCTGCCCGCCAACATCATCCGGATCGGGCCGACCTCAAGCACCACTTCGCTGGCAACTTCCAGGGCACCTACATGCGACCAGTGGAATTCCTCGGGACTAAAAGTCGCATAAGTGCACCGGGAAACCTCCCGGACTACATCCGACGTTTTTCAGCAAAGGTAACGAGCTCCCCGACATCCGCGACCGATGTCGCGGGGGCATTCTATCTACGCACCACTTCCAAGACCTTGGTCCATAAATCAAAAGCGAAGCCCAGTGACCACCAAAGAACTCCCTCGGACATTGCCACCAACCACGCCGGCGAGAGGTCAGATGTCATCTTCGACAAAGGGAGGTCAGGCGAGGAACCGGCGCCGAGCCCAGCCTCCTCCGACCGCCCGACAAGCGTAAAAGCGCCACTGCAACAGGTCCGCGAGGACCGCCTCGGGTTATGCGCCACGACTGGGCCTGGGAAAGCCGCAAGGTCGCAACCCCGACCACTTTGAGAAACTGATGGAGAGTACGTGTCCAACCACTGATACTCCCGTCAGGCACAAGTATCGGGATCGCTGGTCCAAGCTGCTTCTTTCCGAATTCCCCACGACGCCACTTCCGGCAAAGGAAAGAGGCAAGACTCCTGACCGACCACCGAGATCGAGAGGCAGCACGCCGGCTTCCCGAGACCGACGGATGCCTCATGATCTTCGGCGACCTAAGAAGCTTACGCCGACCGGAGGGCAGCTCGCTCGCCGAGAGGTGTTCGCGCAAGCCCACAGACTAAATACCTTCGGTGGCTGAGTCCTCGATCACCTTTGATCGGCCGACCACCCCGACCACGCCCGCAACCAGTGAGGTACCCGCCGTCATTGATCCCATCGTGGGAACGGTTACCGACTAAGGTGCCTGGATCGCGGCGCAGTTAGCCTCAACATCCTTTACGCTGAGACCCTCGACGCCATGGGGATCCCCCCGCCGAGCCTTCGACCAAGCCAGAGCGCCTTTCACGGCGCTCCTCGCCGCCGGCCCACGCCGGGGCAGTCGACCTATCTGGCCACGTCGGAGCCCAGGTTAACTTCCGCACCGAGACCCTCACCTTCGAGGTCGTGGATTTTCCCGCCCTACCACGCCATCCTCGGGAGACCATGCTACGCCGGTTCATGGCGATCCCCAACACCTACCGTCGGGCGATGCCGGGCCGCATGGGGTGATCATCAGAATCGCTGCTTTTCCAAATCGCCACAACCGCGAAAGAAAGAGGAAGAGTTGGCCTCTTGGTCGCCGTGATTCATCGAGCTCGCCGCTCCGAGCCAAGATTTCCGAAGTCCGCTCTCCCGACGAGTAAGTCCGACCGGCTCCTTCAAGTCCGAGGATTACTAAGACGATCGGGTTTCGACCCAGAGGACCCGAATTAAAACCGGGCTGGATCGACCACGCTCCTGCCAAATAGGAAAGCGCCGCCGACTTCCTTCACAATAACCGGACGCTTTCGCATGGAAGCTCTCCGACATGCCGGATCCGAGGGAAGTCACGAGCACTCCTCAACATCCGCCCGGTCTAGACTAGCCGCTTCAGTCATTCCGCTCGACGAAGGAAAGCGCAGAGCCATAGGGGAGGAAATAGCCAAGCTCTTGGCCGCAGGTTCATCAAAGAAGTTCGCCACCGAGTGGCTAGCAAACCCCGTGCTTGTAAAAAGAAGACTGGGAAATGGAGAATGTGTGTCGACTACACAAGCCTCAACAAGGCATGTCCGAAAGATCCATTCCCTCCGCCCGCATCGACCAAATGGTAGACTCCACCGCAGGTGCGAATCCGCCCTTTCGATGCCTACTCAGGGTACCACCAGATCGCGATGAAAGAAGACCACCACCGCGACTTCCTTCATCACTCCGTGACGGCTTCGCTACGATGACAATGCCGCTGGCCTGAAGAACGCGGCTACATACCAGATGCATGCAGACCGCTTTTCCGACCAGACGGCCGCAATGTCGAGGCGACGCCGATTTGATATCAAGTGTCAAGACCTAGGAAGACCAATATCATCGCCGACCGAGGAGACTTTCGAACCTTCGACGGTTCCGCATCGCTTCAACCCCGAAGTGCGCTGGGTACCTATGAAGCTACTCGCTTCATCATCTCCGAAGCCAGATCGGGCTTACCGAGATAAGATCTCTCGCGATCTTGGGATGGGGCCGATCAGCAACCTCAAAGGGCCCAAAGGTCGACGGATGCCTAGCGCCCTAAGTCGCTTCACGCCCCCGCCGAACGCGCTTGCCCCTATACAAGCTCCCCGAGGAAATCCGACCACTTCACCGGACGGGCGAGGCTCAGACGCCGACGCGCTTAAAGGTTTTTCGACCTACCCTCCAGGGCCGATCGCCTTCCCGCCAGAAGAGTTTCGCATTTACATTGCCGCCATTTACCCAAAGGTCACAAGACAAGACTTGTAGCGAGCGAAAGGTAAGAAGGGCTAGTCCTTAAGGTCCACGCCCGGTCTACTTCATTAGCGAAGTACTCTCCGAGTCCAAGGCACTGTGACCTGCAGATTCGTAAGATGCTCTACGCAGCCTCGATCACGAAAGGAAGTCGGGTACACTACTTCAACCAGCACCACGCTCGCGGTAACTTCCCTACCACCTCGCAGAGGTCATCCACAACCGCGACGCCCGAAGAATTGCCAGTGCGGCACTCGAGCTCAACGGGCATGACATATCCTATGTCCCTGACCGCCATAAAATCTCAAGTTCTAGCCGACTTCGTCGCCGAAAGTGGACTGAAGCCCAGGCCCCACTCTCCGCCAAGACCCCGAGTAATCGACGATGTACTTCGACGGGTCCTTCACCAAAACGAGCCGGCCGGTCGCCATTCTTTCACCGCCGGAACAAGCTTCTGACGCTATCCGGCTTACTTTTCGACGCAACCAACAACGCCGCCAGCAATGCAGGCCCTCGTTATCGCTCGCGATCGACACCTCTGAGCTCGCTGTTATCGTGGCATGGCGACTTCAAAAACTGCGTCGCCGATCAAGTCATGAAGGCTGCAACCTCGCGACGATCGGATGGCAGCCTATCGCCGAGAGGCACGTGAACCGGAGCAAAAAGTTCAAAGGATTTGAACTCCATCATAGCCATACAGTGAATAACGGAGAGGCCGATCACTGGCCGTCTCGCCTCCGGCAGGGGTCGGCCCGCCGAATTTTCGCCCTCGACTACACACTAAGCGCCCATCCGGACCGATCGCCTGACGACGGCCAAGCGACTCGAGCTGGCGGGTCGAAATGGTTCGAGTCGCGTTGCACGCCCTCATGACCAAAGACCGATTGAGGAATCCCTTCGTCGACGGACCGACTGATTCCTCCCGACGACCTGACCGAGGCCCGCCGCCGTCGGCAAAATCCTTCGTGATCGATCGGGCAACGACTTACATGAGCCCTCCTATCCTCCAGTGGCGTGTCCCACCGACTAAGGGAGAGCTACTCCGCGACATCCACGGGCGGTTTGCGACACCACGCCGGTCACGGAGCCTGCTCTGGGAAAGCCTCCGACAGTGGTTTCCATCGCCGACCGTGGCCGACTCCGAGCAAATCATCCGGACGCGCGAAGGGTGCCAATTCTTCGCTCTAAGAAACTCACCTCCCGGCGCAAGCCTCCAAACGATCCCCCTATCACCCGGCCCTTCGCCTGGGGGACTCGATCTGCCTCGCCTTCAAGAAAGCGCCTGGGTTTACTCACCTGCTGGTTGCGATCGATAAGTTCACTAAGTGGATAGAAGCCAAGCCGATCACAACAATCACTTCAGCAGTAGCGGACTTCATCCGCGAACATCGCTTCACCGGCTTGGGAGTCCCGAACTCCATCATCATCGATAACGGACGCAGCTTCACGGAAAGGAGTTTCTAGCTCACGATACCTTCAAAGATCCACGTTGGATCGCCGCCGTCACCCACGAGCAATCCGGCCAAGTCGACGCGCCGAACGCATGATCTCCAAGGGCTCAAGCCACGATCTTCGATCGATCAAGAAGTACGCGACGCTGGGCACCGAGGTACCTCCTGTGCATTTGGAGTTTATGCGGATCACCGCCACCCTTGGCCGACTGGTTCACGCCCGTTTTTCCCTGGCATTCGGAGCGAAGCCATCCTACCAACTGACTTGACTACGGCGCCCAAAGGTTCAGCCTTCAACGAGACCGGGCTCGAGTCCCAAAAGACGCTGCCGACCGCTCGATAGCGCGAGATGTCGCCGCTGCTCGGCCAACAAATACCGTAGACATCGCGACGCTACCACGATCAAGCAAGGTTAGAGGGCGAAGCCGCTCAACGCAGCGACCTCCGTTCGCGCCAGTCCACCCAACAAAGGCAAGCACAAGCTTTCCTCCTTGGGAGGGCCTCTTCATCGTAGTAGAGGTCCTTCGACCTCGCACTTACCGGGCCAAGGATCCCGATGGCAACATCCTCACAAACGCCGAACATTGAAAAGCTAAGACGATTCTACCTTAGCCCTTTTTCTACCTCGCTCATTACCATGTTCACTCTTACCGGGCGTAAGCGCTGTGAGCATTTTTTTTTTTTTTTTTTTTTTTTTTTTTTCCACTGTCACATCCCATTCAACCGTCATCACTCCGATCGTTCGTCTTCTTTTCCCGACCGAACACCACGGCCCACGCCTGCTACTGAGTGGTATCTCGCTAAGGAAAAAGAGACAGAACAGATGATGTACGGTTGCCCGGGAACTAACGCCAAGGCTTAAAACTGCTTTCTCCTTACTTTTTCTGAAACGCTGAACATGTCGATCATCGGCTGGTCCCCTCACTCCAAGAACCATGACTCCGGCATTTCTTACCAAAGAACAAACCTAAAAAATAGCGAAAAATACATATAAAACTCGAACACCTTTATTTTCTTCCAATTCAACGGCATTTATATTCTTTGGAAACAAGAAAATCTAAGACCTAGAAAACTTCTCCTCGCCTAAGGGTCTTCCGACAGCTGATCTCCGACTTATCGTCCCTCTCCAAACACAAATTTTCAGCTTCCTCAAGACAATTTTTGCCGCGACGCACTAAAAAATAGCTGGCCGTCGCCCAAATCCACAGAGAGCCTGATCCGCCTGACGCACCTTCAAGAAGCTACCGCGCTTCAGGTGACTCTATGGTTCCCCTGGAGCTCTGAGTCCGACACAAGGGGACCTGTCGGAGAAGAGTACTGAAGACGATCGGGCGATCGGCAAAGACGGCCGATTCGCCAGCCTAGATGTCGCGGTCGACTCCAGTGCTCGGAAGGAGAAGGAGCGCTGGGGAGGACGGCGCCCGCCTCCCCAATTGCTCAGCCACGCCGGGCGGCGGGTTCCTCACTCGACGATCGCGCTTGTCGCGCTTCGCTTCGCTCCTCCTCTCCGCCTCCCGCTGCAGCCCTGGGCCGACTCGCTGTCTGACGGCCTGGCCACAAGACGGCCAGCTCGCCGCCCCAACTCCTCCTCATCCTCCCGCCTCGTTGAAGGGAGTCCCAGCCGATCTCATCGATCGGTGGGCTCTCATCCTAGAGCGGAATGAGAGAGCGAGGCAAACATAAAAGCAAGTCGACATTGCCTCTCAACGCTGCTCGAATGAAGTCCTGGGCCACCTTCCGCCTATTTATAAAGGCGATCCGGCCAAACGGGCTTACGCACGATACCCGCCAAAGATTCATGACGACCGCACTTTTCAAATCGATGGCGAGAAGCCGGTTTCCCAAGCGACGCGAACCAAGCACCGCCAATTTCCCGCTGAACAAAAACTCGCCACTATAAAGAAAGATAAGTGAGTACCTTCTTCTTGCACACTCGTTATTACTCCTTCATGGCGCGCGCTACAGAATAACAAACAAACCGCCTCCGCCCCACTTTGGGCTACAAGAGTCCCGCTGGCCTGACCGCCACAACCAATCGTCAGTCCTCCCAAGACGGCCAAACTTTCGACCAAAAAGTACTACGGCCCACGCCGGCGCCACAAGCATGCAGTGCTTGGCTAAGAAAGGAAGTGCCCAAGCTGGTCGACTCCACGATCGGGGTCCTAATGCCTCCCCACGGTTGAGCGCTCTCTCGATTTCCCAACTCTCTAACTTTAGTGATACACACACCGACCAATGCCCGACCCATGTGGTCCCTAAAGGCAAGAGACTAACGATATCCACCACAAAGAAAAATGGGCAAGAGGCGAGGACAAGGCAGCCCCTGGCCGGCTCCCTAGTTGGGCTCATGGCGACGACCCAATCGCCAACTCACGTCCTGGATCACACTCACGCTCTCGCGGGAACCTGCCGGGACGGTGGCGCCAGCTGCGCTTTGGATCAACGAACGATCCAAGGTCCGATACGGGATCGAGTAAGGAAAGATTCTTTATGGATCGCCCCTCTGGGGTTTGACGCTCACGCCCGGATTGTCGCTAGGGGACCCTCGCAAGGGGGCCTCCAGGTTCCACTCCGGATTACTCGCTGTAGCCCTGACGAACGCTACGAGCCAACGTAAGGCAAGCGCGCTTTCACTCCTCTGGTCCCCACCGCCGACGGGCGAAAAAGAAGGCACGACCGGGCGCCACGCGGTCCGCCAGTGGCGACCAGCCATCATACGCGCCCGCGGGCTCGACACGGGCGCTTACGTGTCCGCTGTATGACAGTTTACATCGCGCGCTCGGCACGACCGGGCGCCATTTGTCCGCTCTGGCGACCAGCCATTACGCGCCGGCGCTGCTCGACACGGGCGCGCATGGTTCGCCAGTGGCGACCACTTTCATCAAGGCGCCGGCTCGACCGGCGCCGTGTCCAGCCAGCTGTGCATACGCCTAACCCGGCGCTTACGCTCGCAGTATGCTCCATCATACTACCAAGGCCCAACCCGGCGCCACGTGCTCGAGTGGCTAGCCCATCACGGCTATGGCAGCATTTACTCCGGGCGCACGCGCTCGCCAGTGGCGCATCAACGCTACGTGCTCGCCAGTGGCGACGTATGCGCTACAGCAAGACGAACCGGCACAGATATATCAAGGACGGACCTCCCGATACCGCAAAGCAACGACTACAGCTAGTGAACTCTCCGACTGTTTCTCCGACTACAAACCTGGGGCTCGGGTTGACTCCACGGGCCACAAGACCGGTCAAGACTCTTCCCCAATCAAACTCCGGTGAACCCCGACCGCTCCTCCGACCACCGGGGCTCGGTTGACTCACGGTGGGTCGCCAAGACCGACAAGAGACTCGATCAAAGCCGAGCTTAATCACTGCATCACAAAGACGGAAACAAGACCCCCGCACCTCTCCGACCGCAGACGGGGCTCTGGGCTACTGACGGTACTGTGCCATGGGTACCCTCAGCCGTCCGGAAGGGCGCTGGGCCGAACTGTGCGGCCGAGGCCTGCCGCACCGGAAAAACCGGCCAGCACTAAGCCGCCAAATCCCGAAGGACAGCAGATTTATTATGATCGGGGCGCATTAAATGTCGGATTTAATGGTGACGCTACGCAAGACAAGTCCCCAACTCTCGATTTACTACAACTACGCCCACCAAGAAGGGGAGGGAGCTGGCCGATCCCATCACCGCACTATGCGGGTGACTAAGAGCACACGCCTTTTTCTCTTTTCGAAAGCTGATAACCTCCTCCTCGCCATATAAAGGGGAGGGAGCGAGCATGTAAGACTGACGACAACCAAGGAATCAATACAATCAAACCAACACGAATCGGAGTAGTGGACGTCAAATTTCGAACCAAGATACATCTTGTGCTCACCCGAGTAAGCCGTCGAGGAGAGGGAGCGTGCACCCCCCTCTTACCTATACAAATTCATTGGCCGGTGCTCGAAACACCGACACTATCTTTAGTCGGCTGTCGTAGCCTATCACCTCAGTATGGGTAATCCTGCATCGAACATGTGTATGGTGACGGTAAAGCAGATCCCCTCTCCCAGCAAAATTGCCAAAAAGAACATCGTTGGCAGGCTCTTTCAGGGCCATTTTACCTACACATATCCACCGATCGACGCGGAGGGTTTTATTGCGGCCTTTCATTCCTTCTCTCATATTTTACCAACAACTGGGAGAAGGTGGGCTTCTATTTCTGTGTCGGCCTACATGGTGGCAAAGATCTTTTGGCCTTACACCACTTGCCAATCTATAGCTCTCCCTTTGGCTTGACAGTTCTTAAGTTTTTTCCCTATGTGGTCAGTTTCTATTTGAATAAAGCCAACTGTAATCCTAAGGGTTTCTTTACCATCAGTGCTTGGTTGTACATCGACTTGGCACGTGATGCTTGTCGACAATGACAAATGCACTTGACCCTTAGGCTCTGTAGCCTGAATCAACTCTTGCTTATTTTCAGAGTAGTGGACCGTGTTGATTGGAAAAGGGTTAGCATTCAACTGCATCGTCGACTCTTCTGCAAATTTTAGTCGACCATCTTCTATAGATGATTGTATCTACTAATGAAAAATATTGAAATCATTAGTATTATGGGAAAAATAATGACACCATTTGCAATATCTTTGTTTCTTAATTTCCTCATTCGACATGACCGTTAAGCAATCGTATTATTTTTTCTTGCAACAATAGATCGAAAATACGATCTCACTTATCCCATCAAAAGTGTATTTTACTTCCGATTTATTTTTAGTCGGCTTGAGCCATGAGTAGATTAAGGACTTCTTGCTCCCTTTAACTCACTCGGCTATGTTTACTTTAACTTCTTCATCATCAGATTAATTGCCCAATTCATACTCGGTGAGATTAACTTTAGGATTCTCCTTATCTTTACCATTCTTAAACCTATCTTTGAAGCCTTTGTTATCAAAGAAACGGCTTTCTTGAGCCGATACTCAATGTAAGAGATGGCTTAGATCAGTGAATTCTTGCTCGTTAAACTTTTCTTTCAACGAGCATATTAATCCTTGGAAAGCTAAATCAGCTAGCTGATTATTAGGCACAGTAACACTAAAAGAATGATTCCTAACCTACCTGAATATTTTAATGTACTCAGTTATCGATTCTCTGAACTTATGTCAGACATAACTTAAATTTGAAATTCTAAGTTCTAGACTCCCACAGAAAAAGTATTTGTGGAATTAGTTTTCCAAATCGAACCAAGTGTTAACTGAATTCGAGGTAAAGTTGTGAACCAAGTGAAGGCTACCCCTAACAAAGACAACGGGAATAATTTTACCCTTAGACCATCAATTGAGCCGCTTTCCCGCATGTGTGATAAAATGCACTATAGGTTTCAAGGTTGTAGTGGAATCATCCCCTGAAAACTTTGAAAAATCAGGGACTCTGAAATTATTAGGGTATGGAATCCAATCGATATAATTAGAATAAAACTTTCGGTAGCCAACAACCCTGCCCTTTGGTTGTATGCCAAACTGGTCTCACAAAACTGCGATTATCTTATCTTCCCAATCAACTACTGTAGCCGATGGTAGCGGTGGCTATGGTGTTTACCAATTACAATCTTAATTGGCATGCTACCTCCCATGTGCAAACTCGGGTTGGTATGGCACCTGGGCCAATTGTGGTTGACAACTATGCTCGTAGTTGACGTTTTGTTTTCTAAACATCGGCTTTGGCTGTGGGATAAATGGTTTTGAGTATGTCACAACCCTGTGTGGGGTTGGATCTCTTTGCGACAGATTTTGGGTATATGTAAAACGGAGCCAATGGTGGTAACTTGGTCTTGGAGTCCAACTTAGAGCAATCGATGTAAGCTTGGTAATTAGGAATCCCACTTGTGCTAGGATCACGTGGTAAGATCACAGATGGTTACATTGGCATCATAGTGGGAATAGGAGCCAATGGTTTAGGATCGGCCACTGGTTTTGAGATCTGAGTGTTCTGTGCTACGGAATAGACCAGTTATGTCGGCAAGGTTTGCATTGTGTCAAGTATGGTTCCTGCCGATGCCAGCTCTTGCGCTATGATCTTGACGCTATTAGCTATTATCGGTCTAAGTGTAGTCACCAGAGCTGATGATTGATTGATTGATCAAAGCATGGTGCATAGACTGGTTAATCATCTCAGACAATTTAGCCTGTACAGGTACATATCAACTTATTGGCATGTCGTCTGACGGTGTTATAGCATCCTTATCATCGAAGAAATTCATCGTCGACAATGCGGTCTTTTTAGTAACACCACGCCGAGTTTTTTTGGTAGTAGTTTAGCATCATCTCGTCTAGCGTGGATTTTCGATCTTCGATGTCTTTTTATTGTTCTAGATTAAATCGTCCAGCGTCGGGATGATTATAGCATCAGAGTTGACATCAGCTAGAGGAATTGATTTTCCTGAGGAAGACATTGTGGTCCCACTAAGCGTGGCGAAAGTGTGTTAGCACTGAAAAAATATGAAGAATGATTGATCAGCTCCAAACAAAAGCAAACATCAGGTTCAATTGGAGTGCGAGTGTGCTAGCCAATTTGATCCAGCAATTGGCAATAAAAAGTTATGATCTAAACATCTATTTTAGCCGATTAAGTTTTGAATAAAGACCGGATCCCAATAGCTATTTTAGCCGATTAGATAGAAAGTAACGATAAATCTAAATAGCCTAATGGAGCTGAGTAGATGGTTGATAAAGGCATATTTTTAATAAAAAGGCAATGCACAACAAGATCGGTAAAAAACTAACTTGGATAAATTGTGTAAATTGTCAATGATTAAAAATGGCTATGCGCAACTTTATTAATCAAAATGAATTACAGAGGAAATATTACAAGTCTAAAGAACTACTCCTAGTCGACAAAAAGTAAATAAAAAGTAGAGCAAGTCGGTTGATCATTGGATTCCTTTTCTCTTTTGCCCATCGCCCTTTTTAATAGCGTTTAGGCCAATCGTATCCTTCTCCAAATCTTGTAAAAATATGATTCATATCGACCTCAACCCACAAAAATAATCTTTTACCTAAACCAATGTCGACTAAGATCTTTATCCATATTTAACCTCACCTTTTCAAATTGGCTACACTGCCAAATCGATCATACCTGCCAGATCGGCCACGGGTGCCAAATCTTAGTGTCAATAGCATCCAATCCACTTCAACATGCCAGTGGGGAAGGTGGACGGCCTAGACTGGAGGTGTACCCTAGATAGACGCTACCTCTTGTACTTGTTGTCGGAGCTTAGGAAGATGGTGTGGTCTGGTGAGGTGATAGCGAAGACCGCCAGATCTAGCCGCACCAGCATCGGAGCATGTCGTGGTGGAGCAAGAGCATGTCAAGGTAGTACATGATGCCACCTCATATACTCGTTGCTAGAGTTGAGGAAGACTATGGTGGAGCATAGACGGCATTGTCTTGGTGGACCATGCTTTTAAGTGCTCGCTAGAGGCTAGATCTAGATGTCGTGTGTGACACTACGATATGGTGTGACATTATAGAATGTGAAATTAGAGAATAAAACCTTTCGGCTTGAGGTTTACTCGCGTTTTTGGGCCTTTTGAAGTGTTGTGTCACCACGAAGTGTCGGAACCTTATAAATGGTGCATGATAAGGTCAAAAATATTATGAGATGTGGAAATAAGGTTAAAACCATAGGGTATGGAGGTTAATAGCGTTTCCGGGCCCTTTCCGGGGTTTTGGGCCTTCCTGGGAGTTTGGGCCTAAAGTGGGGGTTGTGGGCTTTGGTGGGATGGAGTGGGAATCCATTTAGGATTAGGATTGGGTGTGGGGCTGGTAAAAGGCCTCCCCTGCCCTTGGTGCGCCCCACCCCCAATGGTGCGCCCCCCCACCTTTCCTTGCCCTAGCCGCCCTCCCCTCCTCTTCCCCCATGTGGCCGTGCGCCCCCTTGCCTCCCTTTGCTCCCCACCTCTCCACCACCTCTCCTCCACCCCCTTACTGCCCTAGGGTGGCCTCCCCACCCCTGCACCTCGAGGATCCATCCATTGGAAGCGAGGAGCGAGGAGCGAGGAGCGAACCGGGAGGAGATCCATTCAGATTTCGTGCGTTGGGCAAAGGTATGACCATGGGAAACCTTGGGGTTGATCTAGGTACTGTTCTAAGGATGATTATCAAGTTTTTAGATCAATTGGTGGTGCTTGATTTGATTAGATTAGATGGATTCTTGAGTTGGTCACGTTCTCTGTTTCGGACAGCATGAGCAGTCGGCCTAGGGTTCGGTTTTTTGCCAATTTAGAGTCCGAATTTGGTCGTACGTACGTTGAAGAAGTTGTAGATAATTTCATTATCTTTCCGTGGATACAAAGAACGTTAAAATCCGCCCAGCCGTTTGAAAGTTATGGCTGTTTTACCGAGCGTGTTAAAATCTGTGACGTGATTGGAACAGATCACGGTATTTTGTAGATTAAACAACTTTAGAGTCCGAATCAGTCTTTCCCTATACCTAGAAAAAGTTGGGAAATTTCCTAAGCTACGCGAGGATGTACTCGTTTAATTGATTCGGAGTCCCAGAACGCAAGTTATGCCTTTTGGAAGGCTGCTGTCCCGACGGGACAGAACCTCTGTTTTTGGTTATTGCGAGTAGTTGGCAATGTGTGGTACCTATGTGCAGGTGGTGTGACCCCGGGAGTGCCTTCTACTTCCCACCAATCCGTTGCCCGTGGTTGAGGCAAGTGTATTGTAATGGATAGCGATTGTAGATTGTTTGATTGATTGAGATTGAAGTTTGGTTATATGATATGTTCACATGCCATGCTTTAATGTTTGCCATTGATAGGATGAGTATGTTTATTATGTGATGATGCCATGTGTTAATGTACAAGTTATCCATGATGATGCCATGTGTTAATGTACAAGTTAAATATGATGTTGGCATAAATGCATACATGGCATGTTACATGGCTCGGGCGGTGAGAAAGTCATAACTAGTCCGGGAAGGTCGGTGAGAAAGTTATGACTAATCCGGAAAGCCAATGAGTAAGTCCTACATCGTGATTCCATCCACCGCGGTGTGGGCAAGCGAGGAGTAGGCACCCTCCATCTTCGGGATGGAAGGGGGGAGAGGGTGCACACCGACGGGTGTGTACTCAACCATACCGGTATGAGTTTCCAGGAGACATGTGCATCGCATTGCATTACATTGCATTGCATTATATGAGGATGTTATATGAGAATAATTTATAATGATGTCAATGATATGCTTACACTATGAATATGAGATGTGTATGATGTTGTATGTGAAAAGTGATGATGAAGGTATTGGAATGTGTTTTCTTGTTCCATTGCAATATACTTGCTGAGTGATGAACTCACGCTTGTGTATATGTTGTTTTTCTTAGGTACCATGAAACCGGCATGCGGGAAAAAGGGGTTAGCTACACATCTACACGTAGCTCTACACAAATTAGACAAGTGTTACCACTTGGAGTCATGATAATGAAAGTATTGCCATGAAACTTGGAGAATTGCTTAACTGTGTGCTCGGTCTTACTATTTGATTCGTTTAGCTCACGAAGTGGTTGAATGTTTTATCCTGGACTTATATTGTTGCTATGTCACATGTTATTGCTGTTTTAGATGCTTTCCATTATGATATAACTTGTGTTACTTTGTTGATGCTCCGAATCATGGAAAAACAAAGGAGATGCTGCCGAAATTTTCGGTATTAGCATTTGTTCCTTTGCTGTAATTTACTTGTAATTGTGGTATTTAGAGGTTGTTTAGTCTATGTTTGGTAGCATTTGGGTTTATTAAATGCCGGGGTGTTACAGTTAGTATCAGAGCGGGCTGTAGGTCCTTGGAATGTGTATTTTTAGTGTCATGCTATAGGGTACAACTAAAATATGATGTGGAATAACTTAGAAACATGGCTTAGGTCTTAACTAAAATTTTATTATAGGATAGCAACATTAAAACTTGCAAAAGTGGTATAACTAATCTAAAATTTGACACACAATGGATGCACAGTAGGAAAAGGGTATGGGTATCGTTTCCTTACGCTTAAATGTTGTATTTAAGCTTTGATATTGAATGCTTCATTTGATAATGCATGTTGCTATGTCTATGAGATAAATGATTGAATTGTTCCTGTTGTGGTGATAAAGTGGGGTTCGGGTGCCGAAGGGTTTCGGTCACCTCTTTTGGTTCATAGTAAGGGTGAGGTTTGACGGTATGGCCGGTTAGCGCCATCACCGAAGAACTATTAACCCTTGTAGGAGAAGAGTGTTTACCCTTTCTGTCGTAGAACGCATAGTTGACTGGAGTCAAATAGAAGAGTTTGGTTGTGGATTTTCCTTCGGAGGTTCTTTATCGTTCTGTGGTCAGTCTTGGTTGGTTTTCTTGGTTTTAGTTGATGGAAACCTAAAGAAAAGTGTTTGGTATTGGTTTTTCGCGGATAGTTCCGTATGCGGTGTGTGGTTTTGTCTTCCTTTGTTGAAGACGAAGAAGAGGAGTCTAGTGTTACGCTTCTTTTGGGCGCCGTTCCAGTTTTGATGTTTAGTTTGTTAATTGCTTTATGGGGAAGAAGCATTCAATTTATTTCTGTGTTTGTCTTTCTCCGAGGTTAAAGGAGTTATTGAGGTGCTATGCCGACACAGTTGTCAGGGCTGAAGTTCTGTGGCTTTGTAGGAGTAAGTGGTGTTTGATTTCGTCATTTTCTGGTTTGAGAAATCATCTTTGAAAACCCTTCTTGTTTCGTGAAAGTTTGGGGTTTGGTGTTAAGGTTTTATTTGAAAAGGATTACTAAATCACTTGGTCCCCTTTTAAGAAAATTGTCTTTCAACCATTTTCCTCTATGGGAGCCTTTGAGATTGAAAAGTGTTTTGGAGAGTTCCTTTTGCATGACCAAGTTTGGGTTTGTCTCATTGCAATTTTGAGAGTCAAGTTTCCTTATGAATTTGGGATGAGTTTTAAAACTAAAATGCTGCAAACAAAGTAAGTAGTCTTTTGACTGAAATCGTTTGTCCCTAGTAAGAATTGATGTTTAGCATGTTATGTAGTAGGTAACAATGTGGTTTATGGATTGATGTGTTGCTAAGTTAAATTTTAAGTTGAATCAATTCAATGTGATTAATATCTCTAGCTTGAGAATAAATAGACTACTAGTGTTGTAGTTTACTCTTAGCGAGAATGATTGAATGTGTTAATGTACATGCTTAGAATCTGTTGCCTTGCTTTAAAAGTGCTTATGATCCTCGTTAATGTTAAAAGTTTAAACCTTGAT
Organism: Rhipidocladum racemiflorum; assembly: GCA_036346355.1. Classification (NCBI taxonomy): domain Eukaryota; kingdom Viridiplantae; phylum Streptophyta; class Magnoliopsida; order Poales; family Poaceae; genus Rhipidocladum; species Rhipidocladum racemiflorum. Next base: position 55,464,660 of record CM070581.1, on the reverse strand, counting down.
GCATAGTTAGAACATTAAGTTGATGTAGACTGCTGTTATTGTTAAAGAAACTTTGCTGGTTGTTAAAGATGCTCTAATCTAATGGATTAATAGAGAAATTTAATCGTGTTGCCTAGTGACTTTAATTTGGAAGTTGATTAGAGTTGCTATGTATGTTGTTGCGAAATATTAGCATGGTTGGAAGTATGCAGTCATGTTCCTAAAATGCTAGTGTCGAGGCCAATTGGAAAGATATGGGTTTTGTAGTTTGATGATATTGCAAGAACTTTGTGCTGGTCTAACTTATTAAATTTAATTTAATAGTTGGAGTATGTTGTGTAGTGACAATTTTGTTGTAACCTCTCTATAAAGTAGCTAAAAGTAATGTTATCGTTTGATGATTTTGCTCGTTGGTTGTTATTAATAACCTAGTAGTGGTGGTAATTGTTTAGATTACTTGTTGAAAACCATGGTTAAAATAGAAGAAAATTTTAACATGTGGTGATGGAGTGAACCCTTGATAATTAATATGATGAATGATTTTATCCTTAATGAATGTATGTCGTAGAATCATATTTACGAACCTTGTCTTGTGGAGATAATATTTACATGTTGAAGTTACTTGTTAACTGAATAAGTTTCGATTGTCGAGACGTTTACATATAGGTGGTATGAAAGTTTTTGGTTGGTCACGCTGAAAGTTTTGTTGGAGCACTTGTTTCAAATCTAGAATTTGATGTTATTTGTTATGTTGGTCAGTGGGGATCTTGTTGACTTAGTCTTCGTGGGATGTCTTTTCGTAAGCATCATAAACTTTATTTATAAGTATTGGGGAAGATAATAAGAGAAAGAATTTGTTTTGAAGCTCTTGTTGTAACCTGAGGGGTTTCTCGATGAGAAAAAAAAATGAATATTGAATGTTTAAAAGGATAAGTATAGGGTTTCATGTTGAGCTTGTGTTTAAAACCTTCTGGACTGGTTTGTTTGTATGCCATCTTGGTTGAATGCTTTCGGTTGAGGTGTTCCTTATGTTGAGTTTCAGAGTTTCCCCAAAACTCGTAGTGTTTGGTGTCGACCTTTGGTTGTGGCGAATTTGTTTAGTTTGTGTTGTGAGTTTGAGTTTTCATCCAAGAGTCTTTGAGTGGATCGCGCTCCTTCGCGTTCGCACTGAATCATCTTTGGAGTAAATGTTAAAGGACGCAGAAGGTCTTAGTGGGTTAAGTTGGAAATGGTCGAGATTTAATTTGTAACTCCTTTTGGCTAGAGTTGGAGTTGTTTTGAAAATATGTGTGATGTTTGCGAGTGTTTCAAAAAGGTGGATTTTATGAATGTTTTGCAAAGTGATTTTGTTAGTAAGGTGTTCCCCTTTTGGGAATGAGTTTCCCTCTCCTTGAGGAAGTTTGTGATGGTTGTGGGAGTAGATGCTCGACTTGAAATTTTGATGTTCTCTTCCAAAATGTTGAATTTGGATGAAATGCAATGTTTGGCAAGTTCAGTTTTCAATTGATGTGGGTTCTTTTACGACGTGGTGATTTACTGTCAACTATGCTGCCGTCATAATCTATATGAATTTCCGCAACCTTCGATGTTAATTGTGTTTTCATCATTTGATACCGAGGAAGAAGTCATTTGGTGAATGACTATTCGGTACCGTTGCTACATGATGAATGAAGAGTGAAAAAAGGAAATTGAGACATTGTTTATGCATAATTAATCATAAAGGAGTCGACGAGCCAGGTCGGTGAGAAAGTCATATAAGGATATATGACTAATCCGGAGTGCTCTTGAAAAGTGTGCATGCATGTCATGAATCGAGATGTCCACTCCTTTCTTGTATGAAAAGAAAGAATGAAGAAATTATGGTATTGTGGTTGTGGTGTAGGGGATTTATGCTTCCTTTGTGATTTGGCTTGGTTGTTGCCGAATTCTTTCCAAAATGGTTGTTAACGCTTTGGGTTTGAGTCTTGCCTGGGAGAGGATGGAATGAAATGTTAGTATGATCGTGTATCGGAAGGGCAAGTGTGCCTTAATGAGTTATTCCCCACGATGGAAATTTTCGGGAATGTAGAAAGGTCATTAAAGGAATTGTGACTTCCTTTGATTATGTCATGTTGAGTTTAATGGAGTATGGTAGTCAGGTTGGTTGTGATAGAAGCATGAAGTGTTTGCCATGAGGATTTGAGCGTTTTGGGTTGATGGAGCCCTTTGGGGTTGAAACGCAGATTCTGTTTGGGAATGGAAGTGAAGGTCGACCTGTGAGAGGTCGCCCTTAGTTGATCTAGATCATTACTTTTCTCGCCAAGTGTTGGTTTTGAGAACTCGCTTGTCGTTTGTTCCGGTTTGAGGTTTCGTGCGGTTGTTTTGTGCTGCAGAGAAGTCTTTTGTCCCTTGGGGATTTTGTTGTTGTTTTATTGGCGTCCTTCGGATTCGAGGTCGAATCCTGTTGAAGAGGGGGAGAATGTGACACTATGATATGGTGTGACATTATAGAATGTGAAATTAGAGAATAAAACCTTTCGGCTTGAGGTTTACTCGCGTTTTTGGGCCTTTTGAAGTGTTGTGTCACCACGGAGTGTCGGAACCTTATAAATGGTACATGATAAGGTCAAAAACATTATGAGATGTGGAAATAAGGTTAAAACCATAGGGTATGGAGGTTAATAGCGTTTCCGGGCCCTTTCCGGGGTTTTGGGCCTTCCCGGGGGAGTTTGGGCCTAAAAGTGGGGGTTGTGGGCTTTGGTGGGATGGAGTGGGAATCCATTTAGGATTAGGATTGGGTGTGGGGGCTGGTAAAAGGCCTCCCCCCTGCCCTTGGTGCGCCCCACCCCCCATTGGTGCGCCCCCCCACCTTTCCTTGCCCTAGCCGCCCTCCCCTCCTCTTCCCCCATGTGGCCGTGCGCCCCCTTGCCTCCCTTTGCTCCCCACCTCTCCACCACCTCTCCTCCACCCCCTTACTGCCCTAGGGTGGCCTCCCCACCCCTGCACCTCGAGGATCCATCCATTGGAAGCGAGGAGCGAGGAGCGAGGAGCGAACCGGGAGGAGATCCATTCAGATTTCGTGCGTTGGGCAAAGGTATGACCATGGGAAACCTTGGGGTTGATCTAGGTACTGTTCTAAGGATGATTATCAAGTTTTTAGATCAATTGGTGGTGCTGGATTTGATTAGATTAGATGGATTCTTGAGTTGGTCACGTTCTCTGTTTCGGACAGCATGAGCAGTCGGCCTAGGGTTCGGTTTTTCGCCAATTTAGATTCCCAATTTGGTCGTACAGACATTGAGGAAGTTGTAGATAATTTCATTATCTTTCCGTGGATATAAAGAACGTTAAATTCCGCCCAGCCGTTTGAAAGTTATGGCTGTTTTACCGAGCGTGTTAAAATCTGTGACGTGATTGGAACAGATCACGGTATTTTGTAGATTAAACAACTTTAGAGTCCGAATCAGTCTTTCCCTATACCTAGAAAAAGTTGGGAAATTTCCTAAGCTATGCGAGGATGTACTCGTTTAATTGATTCGGAGTCCCAGAACGCAAGTTATGCCTTTTGGAAGGCTGCTGTCCCGACGGGACAGAACCTCTGTTTTTGGTTATTGCGAGTAGTTGGCAATGTCGGGGTAGATGTGGGTTTGCGTACTGTTTTGTGGATATGATTGTGAGTTGTGGTACCTATGTGCAGGTGGTGTGACCCCGGGAGTGCCTTCTACTTCCCGCCAATCCGTTGCCCGTGGTTGAGGCAAGTGTATTGTAATGGATAGCGATTGTAGATTGTTTGATTGATTGAGATTGACGTTTGATTATATGATATGTTCACATGCCATGCTTTAATGTTTGCCATTGATAGGATGAGTATGTTTATTATGTGATGATGCCATGTGTTAATGTACAAGTTATCCATGATGATGCCATGTGTTAATGTACAAGTTAAATATGATGTTGGCATAAATGCATACATAGCATGTTACATGGCTCGGGCGGTGAGAAAGTCATAACTAGTCCGGGAAGGTCGGTGAGAAAGTTATGACTAATCCGGAAAGCCAATGAGTAAGTCCTACATCGTGATTCCATCCACTACGGTGTGGGGAAGCGAGGAGTAGGCACCCTCCATCTTCGGGATGGAAGGGGGGAGAGGGTGCACACCGACGGGTGTGTACTCAACCATACCGGTATGAGTTTTCAGGAGACATGTGCATCGCATTGCATTACATTGCATTGCATTATATGAGGATGTTATATGAGAATAATTTATAATGATGTCAATGATATGCTTACACTATGAATATGAGATGTGTATGATGTTTTATGTGAAATGTGGTGATGAAGGTATTGGAATGTGTTTTCTTGTTCTATTGCAATATACTTGCTGAGTGATGAACTCACGCTTGTGTATATGTTGTTTTTCTTAGGTACCATGAAACCGGCATGCGGGAAAAAGGGGTTAGCTACACATCTACACGTAACTCTACAAAAATTAGACAAGTGTTACCACTTGGAGTCATGATAATGAAAGTATTGCCATGAAACTTGGAGAATTGCTTAACTGTGTGCTCGGTCTTACTATTTGATTCGTTTAGCTCACGAAGTGGTTGAATGCTCTATCCTGGACTTATATTGTTGCTATGTCACATGTTATTGCTGTTTTAGATGCTTTCCATTATGATATAACTTGTGTTACTTTGTTGATGCTCCGAATCATGGAAAAACAAAGGAGATGCTACCGAAATTTTCGGTATTAGCATTTGTTCCTTTGCTGTAATTTACTTGTAATTGTGGTATTTAGAGGTTGCTTAGTCTATGTTTGGTAGCATTCGGGCATATTAAATGCCGGGGTGTTACATCGTGCCACCACCTCATTGCCAACTACAGTGTAACCACCACCTCATCTTCTCACTGGTTGTAGCACTGGATGCTCTAACTGTTGGATCTGGGGGAGAGATAATGAGAGGGATTTCTCCACCTTCTTGTGTTACACTTTATGGAAATGGGAGACCACCAATGGAGCAACTTAGCAAGCAAAAGGAATAAAGAGATGAGGTAGCAATAGGCATGCAGCTTTGGAGTGGAAGCGTTGATGCATGCACAAAAGCTTCTTTGTAAACGTTGCATAGAGTAGGGCCTTGAGAAGCATTGAACACCCCTACAACACAATTTTTAGCCTGTCTCTCTAGTAGTAACAGTGGTAGGTGCCCGCTGCCTACATAGAGGGTCACTTGCCCCTTGAAACCAGTCAAAAGCCAAATGATCATATGCATAAATAGAGGTGGGCACTTGGGCCGTGCCTTTGTGGGCTGGCCCGAGGCATTGCGGCACGGCTCAGCACGAAGTGGGCCATGCCAGTCGAGGAATCGGGCACGATGGGCAGCATGGCATGGCTAGAACGGCGGCTCTACCATAGGCCCGTGGTAGGGCACGCCGGCCACGGAGGTCATTGATGCCATCGCTGCCAAGGTCGCCGTCGTCGTCCGCCAAGCCATCGCCACACCATGGCCGTGGTCGTTGTGCCCATTGCCATTGTCATCGTCCCTCCTTGCCTCTACCGCCTTGGCTTCCTCACCACGGTGACCTCCGCTTCTGTCGCTCGCCAAGGTTGCCTCGGCTTCTGTTGCTCGCCAAGGCCTCCTCGCCAAGCCGTTGCGCCGCCTGGCCAAGTTGTCGCCATGGGTCCCTAGTGCGCCGCCTTGGCTCCTCCACCTTGCCACCACCTCACCTACCGTGCCCGCCACACCTCCCTTGCCATGCTGCCTTGCCTCCCACATCATGCCGACTCAGCTTCCTCACTGCAGCTCGCCTCACTGCCTCGCCTTTCATCGCGCTCAGTGGAGAGGAACTCCCGGTTGCAAAAGTCATCCTCGCTAGATCCCATGGTTGGGATCACCTCGACGGCCATGGAGGACTGGTGCCCTTGGATCCGACATCCAAGATGGTAGATCTGGCGCGTGCGTGGCTCGCGGTGTTGCATGCGAGCGACATCCATGCCTCCAGTGCTCACCCTTTGTACCAGATCCGACCAGACCGGGGCAGAGGGGTAGCCAAGGTGGGGAGGGGAGGCGGAGGGGCGGCCAAGGCGAGGAGGTGAGGCGGAGGGGCGGCTGGGCGTGGAGGCGAGGTGGAGGGGAGGCCAAGGTGAGGAGGGTAGGCAGAGGGGTGGCCGGGCGTGGAGGCGAGCCGGCGGGGCAGCCGAGCGTAGAGATAAAGATTTTGGGGAGGGAATAACCGAGGCCGCCTGGAAAAAGGGTGGGGGAAAATAGAGGGGAAAAAAGAGGGCAAAGGGGAAAAAAAGGGGGGGAAAGGAGAAAATTAGTGAAAAAATGGAAAAAGAGGAAGGGAAAGGAAAATTTTGTTATGTGCTAAAATTTATGATTATTATTTCATAATTTGTTTTAAGATTATTTAACAAGAGTATTTGGTTGTTCTCACGTGATTAACATGAGAGCTGTTGTTGGTGCATCTAAGAACTTGCGACAGTTAACCAAAGAACAAGCGTTTAACCAAAGAATAAAGATTTAAGGAAATCATGTACGTGAATGTAAGAGGTGCTTGTAAGTTGTAAAATGCTTAATCACTTAGTCAGTGCCTTGACTAGTCACTAGCCACCACTGTTAACTCCAAGCTCCAAAAGATCATGGAAGGATAAATCGTTCGGCCTTTTAGTTATGGGATTGAGAGAGAGAGAGAGAGAGAGAGAGAGAGAGAGAGAGCTGAAAGAGATTGAGATAGAGCAACGGGCGCGAGAGAGAGAAGAGTGCTGAGAGAGATTGAGAAAGGTGGCCGAGAGAGAGCTGAGAGAGATTGAGAAAGATGGGCGAGAGAGAGAGAGAGAGAGAGAGAAAGAGACACGCAAGAGGGGAGAGCAAGCTGAAAGGGATTGAGGGGCGGTGCAAGAAGCTGATCTCTCCCACCCGTCTCTCTCAATCTCTCTCCGCTTTCTAACTCTCTCACCCGCCTATCTCAAACTCCCCCTCTCTCGCCCGCCTTTCTCAATCTCTCACCTGTCTCTCTCACTCTCTTTCTTCCCCATTGCCCTCTCTATCTCCCGTGTTCAGCACATCTCCCTCACTCTCTGTAACTGTTCCAGAATACATACATGTTAGTTCTTTTTCGTTAATATTTATGTCTACTGTCTCAACTCTATGCATCCCTGGCTCCTTTCCTCTCGTCGTAATAGTGCAAATGGGCTGGGTATGAAGCAAGTACGAAACATATATAGACAAGCTAGACCGACACGACATGATAGGATACAACAATTACGATGAGCCGTCGTAGTTCGACATGACTCAAACACAAAACACAAGGACTTTAGCAGGCTGGCCCGGAATGGCACATGCCCACCTCTACGCCGTAAAGCCGAACAAGATTTCTCCGATGTCGCTCTGTGGTGCCACTTTTGTGTACTGAGTGCATCCGTATGAGAAGAGGGCAGAGTGTAAATAAAAATAGCAATTCCGATAAATTTTACTCGCAAAAGAAAGAAGAAAAAATAAAGGAGAAGAGGGATCATCTGGAATGACCTTGCACTAATCACAAAGCGCAATCAGCCAGTCTCCGTCTAGCCGTCTGGTGGTAGCTATCTCAATCTCGGTTATCGGTTCGCCCAAATACGTCGCCCAAATAAAGGAGAAGATGTATATCCATGATTTTTTTCAGAATTTTTTAAAACTTTTTTAGTTAAGTTGCACGGTGGTTACACGAAAACTTTAATTGCACTTGATATTTTGCATGCTTAAATACCCACAAAAATCCCTAAGCGCAGCAAGTAAGCATGCCAGCCGCAAAAGCCCACTGGGCACCGCATCGATCCATTCTCGAGTGCATCAATCCATTTTCCAATTTCTCCACCGAGGCGCCGATCCATTCTCAGCGCATCCACATCAAACCCTAACCGACTCCTTCGTCATCCCCCAAACGTGGCCGCCTCCGCCGCCGCTGCTTGGTGTGGTGCTCGCGAAGGTCTACGCCGACCACGTCGGCAAGGAGTCACTAGAAGCCGATGATATCCGCCTCGCCACCCCAGCCACCGCGCCACGAGGTAGCTCTAAAGCCCTGCTCCTTTTTTTTAAGAATGAGTCCTTCTTGGGTTGGATCCTGCCATCATAAATCAAGAATCGCTGTTTTCATGAGCTGCGTGCGAAATTCTTGTGGTTGTGGCGATGTTCCTGTTCAACATTGTTTATTTCTCTCGTAGATTGATTCAACCAATACCTGTTTTCATTGTTTATTTCCTGAAGCATTCCTTGGTTGCTGAATGATTTCCTAAAGGATTTCAAGCAACATGTACCTGTGATTTCCTGAAGCAACATCTGTTGGTGATTGCTGTTGCCGTGGTTGTAGTTCCTAAAGGAAATCAAACAATGATTTCAATATAGCCGATGTAGTATTTTTGTTTTTGTTGCATACTGAAGTATTCATGTCAACTAATTACATGTTCAAATGCTTTTGACTATTGAGTATAAATGTCTTTTTTGTGTTTTTGTATTTTTCAGTCAGTAATGTTGGTAAGGATTAGTACTAAGTAAAATACTAGTGGGTGCTTTGTAGGCTGCCGCCAAACCCACCTATCTGGCATGCAGATGGCATTGAAGGCTAGCGGCAGCCGTAATTTTCTCAGCGGCCAGCGCGGGTGGGTGCGGGCTGTCCGCTGCCTGTCCCACTTGCACTTCTACTGACATGTGGCCTTCGATCCGGCGAGCCGCCAGGTGAGCGCTCTTCCCTCGCCCGCTCCATCCGCCGTTTGCCTTGCCTTAGCTTTGCTGCTTCGATTCGGTTGCGGCGCTGTACTGTGTGTTTTGCTTTGTGCTGCCTGCAGTTTTAATTTGATGAGGACTCCGTGATGTCACCCGATGTATTATTATTAGGTTCTCAGTTCCGGTTTAGGCCTGTTTATAAGGCACGGCCTCATTTCATTTGTCCTGTGCAGAAGCTGTAGTTGTTTCTTTAGTTCTTATATGTTGAATTGTATTGGAGTGGTCGTGGAATATTGGATTGGGAGAAAGGAAAGTAGCATTTTACTCAAGAAGGGGAATTAGCATACTTTTCTTTAGGGGCTGAGTCTTGAATTTTCAAAACTTTGTTTTTTATTTTCTTTTTTCCAGGTTGAAGAATGTTTCTCATGTGTTTCCTATGTGTTCTGAATTCATGGATACTAACTTGACTGGTGGTTCTTTGAGTGGCTCACGAGATAGTGGTTGCCAGGTGTTGTCCCAAGTACTTCCATTTTGGTATTCAAGAACTGTTATTACCTTGATTCGGAGATTTTCCTCAGATCCTGCAGAGGGGCTCACCAACAGCAAAGTTGATGGTGAGTTCGTGGGACAAGATGCAGCTGATGTACCAGGTGACAACTTCGATATTCACGATGAGCAGAGTCATGGGAATGGTATCATTGGTGCATTCAGGAATCTAAACGAAACAAAGGGCAAGATTTCAGGGTCTTCGATTCCTAAAACGGATGGCAATGGTGATACAAACTTTGAAAGCAAAACCTACAGACCTTATCTTTTCTCAATTGTATTGGATGCTCCTTCAAATTCTCTGAAAACGGTTCTTGATAAGTGGATTGAAGATGGTAACCATCTTGAAAGAAATGAAGTCATGCTGGTCTTGTTCCACCTCAGGAAGCAGAGATTGTATTCGAAGGTTTTGCAGGTACCTGTTTTGACAACTATGTACCCCCTCCGGTCACAAATAGTTGTCGTTTTGGACATAGGTACAGTCAAACATTCGAAAATTTTACTGTCAATATCTTTTTAAATATTTAAATTAGATACATGAAAATTATATGTGCTGATTTGTCTCGAAAATTACTTCCATAATACAAAAATACTAGGGAATGGTATATCGTTTCCCAACCATCGAACGGTATAGGATCATGCTGTTGATTTGGTGAGGTCTTTTGTGTCGTGAGCCATCAGATTAGGAAGACATCTCGATCCTTCTGGAGCTAGGAAGCCAAAAAGCAATCCCCAAATGCCCTTATCCTCCCTCCCTCTCTCCCCCAGATGGGAAGATGCCAAATTTCTGGAAGAATTTCTTGGTGAGGATGCACAACGGCGCTCGGCCAAGACTGCATGGCAGCTCTTGGCAACAGTGCGCAGCGGATTTTGGCAGCACAAGGTGAGAGGCTGCGTCAGCACTTGGCTCGATGGTGGTGGCAAGGCCACGGCAAGCTGCGTGGTGGTGCTCGTCTTGATGGCGTGGTGACGAGGCTACTGTAACACTGAGCATGTTGAGCCTTGGGCTCACCGGCACTCTCTCCCCAGGATTGCATGAGCGCTGCAGTGAGCAGTGGTGGGCCCTATAACATCGATGGCTTGCCTCCACCTCCTCCTTCGACTCCAGTGCTGCCATCTCCTTCCTTTACCTTTGGCTGCAGATCTGGCGTAGACGGTGACGCGGTGCTTCATCTCCAATTCCGGATATTGCGACGGGAGTCAACGGCCCGGCTCGGAACACACATCCGGCGGTAGTGTGGCAAGGAACTCAAGCCTGCGCCAAGAGTGTGTGTGTGTGTGTGTGAGAGAGAGAGAGAGAGATGGAGGCTTGGCGTGGTGCTTGAGCATGGATTCGGCGGTGGGAGATGTCGTTCGACTCCATGGCGGCCAAGGTATTCGCGGGCTGGAGCTAGAAGAGAGTGCGTTGGCAGCGGAAGGTGTCAGGCAGCCTTCGGCAACATGGTAGACCATTGTAGCCAGGTGAGCTCATCGAAACTTCGTGAAAAGTTATTCGAAATCTATTAAAACTTCTTGAAAATTTTGTTTGAAACTTGGTGAAACATGTTGAAACTTGTTGAACTCATCGGGTGAAACTTGAGTTTCAAAACCTGAAACTCGTTGAAACTTTGGCTTGGAATCTTCTAGAAATGCATGAAACTCACTGAAACAGGAAACTTTTCATACGTTCTCTTGAAACGTTTTGAAACTGTATGAAGCTTGTTGCAATACCGTTGCAACGATACACCATTCTCTAGTCGCTCCCTTCATAATATTATCTGGTTTTATAAATATAATATATTAGAAATTAGTGGTCACAGCTGTGTTTTGGAGACCGTGTCGATGTCCAAAACAACAACTATTTGTGACCGAAGGGAGTAACTACTGTGAGTCTTTGAATGTTGTATTGCTTCTCATCAAGTGTATTTTTTTAAGTAAAATACACTACAAGTTTGCAACTATTGGTAAATTCAGCACTTTATTTGGCATGTAGCCTATGTTACCTTCTTCCCAGTGTAGTCTCTTAATGTTCATGGCACAATTCTCTGTCCAAGTTGTTGCACTCTGTGGTTCATACGAGCATTGTCCGGTTTGCAGTGTTGAACTGTATTATATTTGTTTTAAGTAAATTGCTAGTAGTCATTCAAGCTCAAATTTCTCAAGCTAATTGGGTGTTGATGTGACATTTCTGCCTCTATCTTGGGGTACTTATTGTGGTAATTACTAAAAGATAAAACCTATGTTAAACTCTTGTCCAGTCTATGCTGAGACCCTCAAAATTGTACCTTTCTGTGGCAAAATGACAGCATTTCTATCTTGCTACTATTATCAAGTAGAAAAGTAATCTTATTTGCTGATAAGCTACTAAAGGAAAGCATTGCAGCTAATAGCAGCAGTTTGCTCGAGGATGCTATTTATTCATGAAATGTCACTTCCTCTATTGCAAGTTATGGATTCATAAAAACACCAGCCTTGTTATTTTTATGAAACGTGTTTTGACGTGCAGAAGTTTCAAATAAGCCTGTACTTTGTCTGTTTGATGCGGAATTGGGCTCAGTGAACGAGGCTGCACAAGGAGCTGTACTAGATCATGTCCCTCTCAACCTGGACATGCCATGTATTGAAACATTGGTACTAAGTACTATAATCGCTATGTTTGTGACAGGAAACCAACACATGCATGAAATTTGCCTTTTATCAACTGCTCTGGAGTGGTTGAATATATATCTTAAGTTATGTTGTTGCCTTTGATAGTCCTACAGTAGGATGTAATTAAGAATACTTGAACTAATTCTGAATACATCAAGAAACTTGGATTATTTGTTGATTCAAGCATTCAGTTTCATTAAATGTGTCATGTTTGGCTCTCCTGTTTGATATGCTTGTCATGGACCAGTCGTACGGGCCCATGGAGGGCAGATTACTTAGCCCTCAAGTATGACTTAGTTAGTTATAGATAGGATCTTATCTATTAGGAAGGTTGTCTTTATTAGTTGGAAAGATTAGATTGGATTTCTAGGGGCTTAACCTCTATATAAGGGGAGCCGCATGCTACCATTATGAAGCAAGCAAGAAGAATAAAGAATTAATTTAGTCTCTCCCCAAGGTTCTAGCATCCCAGTCTATGGTCTTCTCCTCCTAAGATCCCTCCCCTTCAGCCGTGCCGTCTTGGCCGTCCTTTGTAAGTTACCCCGATGAACTAATGTTCATCAAAACTCTAGAAACTCGAGGCTATATGTCCCATTGACAGCTCTTGATGGAACTGGAATGATCCCTTTCATGCTTGTACTCTCTGATATTCTGGAAAGCAGGGACACTGTTTCCACTATAGCATTGCTAGCATGGCGTTTAGTGCTACAATCCTTTCGAAGCGATCACTTAGCCGGAAAATAGAAAAGGATGTTACATATTTTATACAGCAGATTTAAAGGAAGGATGAAACATTGAGTTGCTAGATTATCCACTAGCATAATATTTTGTAGACAGTATGCAGTATGGCCTCTATGTCTTACTTTTATGTGGCCGTCTTCTTTAAAGGTAGCAATTGAACAAATTGATCAGAGTTCAAATATATTTAATTTATATTTGGAATTTGAAGTCATCTTTGCCTTTTGCTTAGCGATGCTGTGTATTGCCTTTTTCTTGCCCATTTCTTTCTGCTTTGGTAAACACATTTGGCTTATTGCTTATGCAATGTGAAATGGAAGGCAAGACTCTAGAAGCCTCTAACAAAATGTGATGTGTTATGTCTGTCGTTTATTTTACTTTTTTGTTATTTTTTTTATATCTCATGTGAATTGTTGATGTACCTTTTGTTGGTAGGGATAAGCCTAGCAGGACATTGTTAGCATGTAGGCTCTTTATGGCCTGTTAATTTTTTGGGAATTCATCTTTGGTTTTGCATGCAGGAGTGGGCATTTTTCTCTTGGAAATAATCTGTATATATAATGTTCAATGCTAAGAGGATAATGGATCTGCATTTTTTTATTGACCTATATGTTTTAAGCTGTTGCTTTTCCTATTTTGTGGCAATGTCAACAGCTTTGCATCAGTTCATTAATGAAATGTTTTTCTATTTATGATTCGTTGACTATCACATGCACTGATGCACATATGCTGTCTGTCTACAATCAAACCTAGATGCACAACTGACACAAGCCATCTTTGCATGTCATTTTTACATTATAGACTCTTGGAAATATGAACACTTTTTTGTAATGTATCGCTGAATGTTTGCAGTTTCTGGATTGGATGGAAAGAGGGAAACTACTTAATTTTGAAGAACGTGACTATGCTTGTCATCTTGATTTGATTGCACGGAACCGTGGTATTGAAAATGCTCGAAAGTACATTGTGAGGGTTCCGAAACCCTTCAGGAATGAGGTGCTCTATGAAATTCTACTCAGGAACTGTGTGCGCAAGGACGATATCCAGAAGGCACAAGATGTCTTCAAGAAAATAAGAGATCTCAATTTACATCTAACTGTCTCTGCTTGCAACCAAATGATATTGCTGTACAGTAGGGTTGCTTGCAGTAAGGTAGCCAATATACTCACACTGATGGAAAAGGAAAATATCAAGCCTTCTCCGTTCACATACAAGCTCCTGATTGGCTTGAAAGGGCAGTCAAATGACTTACAAGGCATTGAGCTGGTCTTAAATGAGATGAAGGTCAGTGGTTCTGTGCCTTATTTTGCAATACAGACAATGGTCGCAAAATTCTACATATACGGGGGCCTCACAGAGAAAGCAGAAGCAGTTATCAAGGAGATGGAAGTGAAGTATATCGAGGATAAACGGCATGCCATGAGATCTCTTCTTCACCTGTATTCTGCCCTCCGCAAGCCAGATGATGTGGCGAGAATATGGAAGTTGTGCACAGAACCTAAGTTGGAAGACTTCTTGGCTGCAATTAAGGCCTGGGGTAATCTTGGGTGTATTGAACAAGCGGAGGAGACCTTTGAGGAGATGCTAAAGACAACACCAAAGCTATCTTCCAAGTACTACAATGCGATGCTGAATGTTTATGCAGAAAATAAACTTGTGGCCAAGGAGGAAGAGTTTGTAGAAAGGATGTGTTTTCATGGGTTTCCAAATGGCCCTCTGACATGGGATGCTCTTATCAAGCTCTGTGTGAATTCAGGTCAGGTGGGGAAAGCCGACTCATTACTGCTGAAGGCGACAGAGCAAAATCCTGACAGAAGGCCCCTTTACAGCTCGTACATCTTTTTACTGATGGCATATGCAAAAAGAGGTGACATCCATAACTCTGAGAAGATATTTGATAGGCTGAAGAAGATGGGGTACCCAGGAAGGGCACCACCTTATGCTGTGTTACTAGAAGCTTATGTCAATGCTGAAGTTCCACCCCATGGCTTCAGGGAAAGGATGAGAGCTGACAATGTACATCCAATCAAGAAAGTAATAAAACAATTGAAGTTTCTTGACAAGTTACTGGAAGGAGGCATTTGAGAATTGGAGTAATTTTTGTTTCTTTTTGAGATGGATCAGATTTAGCATTTCTTGAAGTTCCAAAGAAAGGAGGAAACTAGGAGCTGGTAGACTGAAGAATCCCATAATCATCATGTTTCTATTGTCTCCGCAATTTGAATTTGTGCTCTTTGTATGCATGATACTCTGATGGCCGTCGATTTAGGCGAGGTGCTATTCTGAATTGGACACGATCTATTTTAACTCCATAATTAATAAAGAAGGGAAATGAAAGCAGATAAATTTCACGAAAGAACATTGTGCCGGCTCAATTTCACTTGGCTTCTCATAACAAGAAGCCAACATGACATTTATCTGCGTTGAAGGTACCATTTCGAAGGAAACGCAGAACAGATTTGGTTAACTATGCTGTACGATTGTTAGGGTTTTAACATTATAGATTCGTCTGTAAGATGTTCATGCGATATCTTTGCGCAAGGACGGTTGTTAGCTTGATTATTTAAAAAAAAATTTGCTGGATATATTTTTGTAATACACATCGAAAAAATGATTATTTTCAAAAATAAATGACACAACGGTCGGTGTGCGATGACCGCGTAGCCCCTGCCACGTGACACGACAGATGATTAGTTTTGCAAAAAAATGTGAGATATTTTTGTAATACACATACAAAAAATAATTATTTTTTAAAAAATTTGTTTTTCTCTCTCTTTGGCCGGCGCTGCCGCCAACCAACCAGTCGCTACCGCTACGTGGTGTGAGGGCGATCAGTCGCACCACAGTGACGCGATTGGTGGTCTGTCGCGCTACACATGCGCGATTGTACACTCCATCGCTGCCACGTGGCGCGATATACTATTATTTTTGAAGAAAAAAAATTGACGAATATTTTTGTAATACACCCGTAAAAAATAATTATTTTAAAAAAATTTCCATAAAGCACAATCAAACAGTCTCCGTCTCGTCCTCTGGTGGTAGCTGTCTCCATCTCGTCTAATAACCCCGCCGTCCGCCGTCGACATTAGTTAGGGTTTTGCCATCTCCGCTTCCTCCGCTGCCTGTTCCGCCGGAGGAGGAGAAGCCTCCGGCGCCTGCTACGGCCGCCGCATCAGCTGACATGTGGCCTTCGATCCGGCGAGCCTCCAGGTGAGCGCTCTTCCCTCCCCCGCTCCATCCGCCGTTTGCCTTGCCTTAGCTTTGCTGCTTCGATTCGGTTGCGGCGCCGTACTGTGTGTTTTGCTTTGTGCTGCCTGCAGTTTTAATTTGATGAGGACTCCGTGATGTCACCCGATGTATTATTATTAGGTTCTCAGTTCCGGTTTAGGCCTGTTTATAAGGCACGGCCTCATTTCATTTGTCCTGTGCAGAATCTGTAGTTGTTTCTTTAGTTCTTATATGTTGAATTGTATTGGAGTGGTCGTGGAATATTGGATTGGGAGAAAGGAAAGTAGCATTTTACTCAAGAAGGGGAAGTAGCATACTTTTCTTTAGGGGCTGATTCTTGAATTTTCAAAACTTTGTTTTTTATTTCCTTTTTTCCAGGTTGAAGAATGTTTCTCATGCGTTTCCTATGTGTTCTGAATTCATGGATACTAACTTGACTGGTGGTTCTTTGAGTGGCTCACGAGATAGTGGTTGCCAGGTGTTGTCCCAAGTACTTCCGTTTTGGTATTCAAGAACTGTTATTACTTTGATTCGGAGATTTTCCTCAGAGCCTGCAGACAGACTCACCAACAGCAAAGTTGATGGTGAGTTCTTGGGACAAGATGCAGCTGATGTACCAGGTGACAACTTCGATATTCACGATGAGCAGAGTCATGGGAATGGTATCATTGGTGCATTCAGGAATCTAAACGAAACAAAGGGCAAGATTTCAGGGTCTTCGATTCCTAAAACGGATGGCAATGGTGATACAAACTTTGAAAGCAAAACCTACAGACCTTATCTTTTCTCAATTGTATTGGATGCTCCTTCAAATTCTCTTAAAACAGTTCTTGATAAGTGGATTGAAGATGGTAACCATCTTGAAAGAAATGAAGTCATGCTGGTCTTGTTCCACCTCAGGAAGCAGCGACTGTATTCGAAGGCTTTGCAGGTACCTGTTTTGACAACTATTTAACTACTATGAGTCTATGACTGTTGTATTGCATCTCATCATGTTTATTTTTTTTAGTAAAATACACTACAAGTTTTCAACTATTGGTAAATTCAGCGGTCTTTATATGGCTTTTGGCCTAAGTTACCTTTATTCCCTGTGAACATGCTCTGTCCAAGTTGTTGTACTTAGTGGTTCATACGTACCCTGTCTTGTATGCAGTGTTGAACTGTATTACATTTGTTTTATGTAAATTGCTAGTTGTCATTCAAACTCAAATTTCTCAAGCTAATTGGGTGTTGATGTGGCATTTGTTGCCTCTATCCTGGGGTACTTATTGATATTGTGGCAATTACTAAAAGATAAAACATATGTCAAACTCCTCTCCATGCTAGATCATGGAAATTGAAACCGAATTCTATCCTGAGACACTCAAAATTGTACCTTTCTGCGGCAAAATGACAGCATTTCTATCTTACTAATATTATTCAGCAGAAAATGTGTCTTATTTTCTGATAAGCTATTAAAGGAAGGCCTTGCAGCTAATAGCAGCTGTTTGCTCGAGGATGCTATTTATTCATGAAATGTCACCACCTTTATAGAAAGTTATGGATTTATAAAAACACTAGCCTTGTTATTTTTATGAAACATGTGTTTTTACGTGCAGAAGTTTCAAATAAGCCTGTACGTTGTCTGTATGATGGGGAATTGGGCTCAGTGTATGAGGCTTCACAAGGAGCTGTACTAGGTCATGTCCTCCTCAATCTGGACATGCCATGTATTGAAACATTGGTACTAAGCACTATAATTGCTAAGTTTGTCACAGGAAACCAACACAAGCATGAAATTTGTCTTTAATCCACTGGTCTGGTGTGGTTGAAATATATCTTCAGCTATGTTGTTGCCATTGATGGTTCTAGAGTAGAATGTAATTAAGAACACTTGAAGTAATTGTGAATACATCAAGAAACTTGGATTATTTGTTGATCAAAGCATTTGGTTTCATTAAATGTGTCATGTTTGACTCTCCTGTTTATTCTGTTGACACAGCTCTTGCCATGGCCCGGTCGTACGGGCCCATGGAAGTGACACAATGGAGGACAGATTACATAGCCCTCAAGTATGACTTAGTTATAGATATAGATAGAAAATGATATTATCTATTAGGAAGGTTATCTTTATTCATTGGAAAGATTTGATTGGATTGTTATGGTCTCAACCTCTATATAAGGGGAGCTGAATTCTGCTATTATCAAGCAAACAAGAAGAGTGAAGATTTAAATTAGTCTCTCCCTAAGGTTCTAGCGTCCCAGTCTATGGTCTCCTAACATTCCTCCCCTTCAGCCTTGCCGTCCCGGCCCTCCGTACAGTAGTTATCCGGATGAACTAGTGTTAATGAAAGCTCTACAAATTCGATGCGACTTTTCCCATTGACAGCTCTAGATGGAACTGGAATGATCCCTTTCCTGCTTGCACTCTTTTATATTCTGGAAAACAGGGACACTGTTTCCATTATAGCATTACTAGCATGGTGTTTAGTGCTGCAATCCTTTCGAAGCAATCGCTTAGTCGGAAAAATAGAAGAGGATGTTAAATATTTTATACAGCAGGTTTAAAGAAACAATGAAACACCAAGTTGCCAGGTTACCACTAGCATATTATTTTGTTGACAATATACAGTATGGCCTTTATATCTTACTCTTATGTGGCCGTCTTCTTTAAAGGTAGCAGTTGAACAAATTGATCAGAATTCAAATATATTTAATTTATATTAGGATTTTTAAGTCATGTTTGCCTTTTGTTTAACGCACACTGTGTATTTCCTTTTTCTTGCCCATTTCTTTCTGCTTTAGTAAAAATATTTACCTTATTGGTTATGCAATCTGAAATGGAAGGCAAGACTCTAGAAGCCTCTGACGAAATGTTATTTGTTATGTCTGTCATTTATTTCACTTTTTTTTATATATATATATATCTTGTTAGTTGTTGATGTACTTTTTAGTGGTAAGCATAAGCCTACCAGGGCATTATTCTCAGGTTAGGCTCTTTATGACCTGTTCATTTTTTGGGAATTCACCTTAGGTTTTACATGCAAGAGTGGGCATTTTTCTCATGGAAACAATCAGTATGTATAGTGTTCAATGCTAGGAGTATAATGGATCTGCATTTTTTTTACTATATGTTCTAACTTGTAGTTTTACTATTTTACGGCAATTTCGCTAGCTTTGTATTAGTTCCTCAATGGGATGTTTTTCTATGTATGATTCGTCAACTGTCACATGCATATATGCTCTGTCTACAATCTGATGTAGATACACAGCTGACACGGGCCACCTTTGCATATTTCATTTGTACTTTTATAGCATCGCAAACACACCTTTTTTTAATATATCTCTGAATGTTTGCAGTTCATGGAGTGGATAGAAAGAGGAAAACTACTCAATTTTGATGGACGTGACTATGCTTGTCATCTTGATTTGATTGCACATAACCATGGTATTGGAAATGCTCAGAAGTACATTGAACGGGTTCCGAAATCCTTTAGGAACGAGGTGCTCTACGAAACTCTGCTCGTGAACTGTGTGCGTGTGAGTGATATCCAAAAGGCAGAAGAAGTATTCAAGAAAATAAGAGACCTCTCTTTACCTTTAACTGTCTCTGCTTGCAACCAGATGATATTGGTGTACAAGAGGGTTGCTCGCAGTAAGGTAGTTGATATACTCACGCTGATGGAAAAGGAAAATATCAAGCCTTCTCACTTCACATACAAGCTCCTGATTGACATGAAAGGGCGGTCAAATGATTTGTCAGGCATTGAGCTGGTCTTAAATGAGATGAAGGTCAGTGGTATTGAGCCAGATTTTGCAGTCCGGACAATGGTTGCAAAATTCTACATATATGGGGGCCTCACAGAGAAAGCAGAAGCAATTATGAAGGAGATGGAAGTGGAGTATAACAAGGATAAACGGCATGCCATGAGATCTCTTCTTCACCTGTATTCTGCCCTCCGCAAGCCAGATGATGTGGATAGAATATGGAAGTTGTGCACAGAACCTAAGTTGGAAGACTTCTTGGCTGCAATTAAGGCCTGGGGTAAACTTGGGTGTATTGAACAAGCGGAGGAGACCTTTGAGGAGATGCTAAAGACAACACCAAAGCTATCTTCCAAGTACTACAATGCGATGCTGAATGTGTATGCAGAAAATAAGCTTGTGGCCAAGGGCAAAGAGTTTGCAGAAAGAATGTCTTTTTATGGGTGTCCAAATGGCCCTATAACCTGGGATGCACTTATCAAGCTCTATGTGAATTCAGGTGAGGTGGGGAAAGCCGACTCATTTCTGCTGAATGTGACAGAACAAAATCCTGACAGAAGGCCCCTTTACAGCTCGTACATCTTTTTACTGATGGCATATGCAAAAAGGGGTGATATCCGTAACTCAGAGAAGATATTTGATAGGCTGAAGAAGATCCAGTACCCAGGAAGGACACCACCTTATGCTGTGTTACTTGAAGCTTATGTCAATGCTGAAGTTCCACCCCATGGCTTCAGAGCGAGGATGAAAGCTGACAATGTACGTCCAATGAAGAAAGTAATAGAACAATTGAAGTTTCTTGGCAAGTTACTGTAAGGAGGCATTTGAGAATTGGTGGAGTAATTTTTTGTTTCTTTTTGAGATGGATCAGATCTAGCATTTCTTGAAGTTCTAAAGAAACGAGGAAACTAGGAGCTGGTAGACTGAAGAATCCCATAATCAATCATGTTTCTGTTGTCTCCGCAATTTGAATTTGTGCTCTTTGTATGCATGATACTCTGATGGCCGTCGATTTAGGCGATGTGCTATTCTGAATTGGACACGACCTGTTTTAACTCCATAATTAATTAAGAAGGGAAATGAAAGCAGATAAATTTCACGAAAGAACATTGTGCCGGCTCAGTTTCACTTGGCTTCTCATAACAAGAAGCCAACATGACATTCATCTACTGTTGAAGGTACCATTTGGAAGGAAACGCAGAACAGACTATCCTAAACATGGCCAGTTTCAATTAGGAGTGGTAGTTTCCCCCTTGATTATCCCCTTGGCTATGGGGACCGGACAGAGGTAAACTCACTCTTAGGCCTTGTTTAGTTGGGTCATAATTTTGATTCATTCATGTGAATGGGCTGGGATTATGATCCAGCCAAAAATGCCTAGGATGGGCCGAGGTTTTCATTTCAATTTTTGGCTCACATACATGGATCTTGATCCGGAATGAGCTTCTCAAAATAAGCTTAATGCTTTGACCTATAGGTACATATGTAGAATAGTGCTAGCTATAAGTTACGTCACATAACGGAGCTATTACTAACTATAGCGCCTGTAATTAATATAACTAAACATTAGCCTATAGCTTCACGTTTGAGGTACAAAAAAAGCTATAGCGTAGCTATAGTGTAGCTATAGCAAACTATTTAGAACACTCATTAGTATATTATTATCAGATCTAAATATACAAATCTGGATCCTCTATTTTATTATCAGGACCGGAATCATGCGCCGCCTGTCGTGGAAAAGTGCTCGATTCCTCGTCTCCGGTGAGCTTTGGGTCTCGATTTTTGTTGCGTTGACTTCGCCATGTTACGTTCTTCTCTATGCATGCGCTTGTATGCAGGGTTCACCAAATCGGTTGGACCGATTTTCGCATGAACAGTGATTTTCGATAATCGCAAAAATCGAGTCGAAAATCGGCCGAAAATCGTTAAAAATCGGATGAATTCAAAAACCAAATTTTTTCAAAAAAATTTTAAAAATCGTCGATTTTCGTGGAAAATCGACCGGTTTTCGTGGAAAATCGACCGGTTTGCGTGGAAAATCGACGATTTCGTGTGGAAAATCGACGACCTTGGTGAACTTTTTTGTGCGATCGATTTTTGTAGCGATTTTCGACGATTTTTGGCGAAAATCGACCGATTTCCACCGATTTTCGACCGGTTTTTGACACGTAAATTTTTTCGAATTTTCGAATTTTTTTGAATTATTTTTTGAATTGGATCGGTTTACCGACCGGTTTTTGATATCGGGCCGCGGCGATATGGCCGAAAATCGCGAAAATCGAGCGATTTTCGTCGATTTTTTGAACCCTAGGATGACCAGAGAAATCAAGATTTGGATAAGGTACACCCTCATCTTGATTTAGGTTTGCAAAAAGATCTCACGATCTGCGTTATTTGCTGTAGAGTGCTGATTTCCAGAGGTGTATGGCCGTAAAATAAAAATATTCTAGTCATCACGCATCCGTATAGCTGTTCTGGAACATTAAAAAAAAGGAGGGAGATACTGCCGGCTCTCAGAGTATTAACGCACATACAAAAGCTTCGATATCGAACCACCATGCTATTAGGACAATTCATTGTATTGTTTGCATTGTATGGACTAGAAACCCTTATGCTCTTCCTCACTAACAATGTACCAGTGGATACATAGAAAAAATAACAAGGAAACAACAATGTGTGTAAGCAAAACACGACATTATATATAAAGCTATAAAACCAATAAAGGCCAATATAAAGCATATGTATACACTATTTTCTAGTAAAAAATGTATTTATGTATAGAAAAAACATTTTTTCCATAAACATATTTACTGCATTTTTATGTTTTTCTTATTGCAGAAAAACAAACAAACAATGAGATACAGTCAATGCAGTAGACTTAGGCCCAGTTCGTTTCAGCTTCTGGATTATGGATTCTAGATTATGGGAGAAGCTGCTTCTGATTATGAGAGAATCGGGCTGAGCCGGCTACAACTTCTAGGTTACAGACCGAGCTGATGAGAATCACCAAGAATCAGTGAGAATCAGGTTTCAGCCAGATTCTGATTCAATGTAGAAATCAGCTTCTGATTCTTAGAGAAGCTATCCAAAATCCTCCCGTTCGGCAAATAATCCGTTTTTTTTTAAAACAGAAGCTGTCCAAAAGCTGAAACGAACGAAGCCTTATGCTCGAGAAGTAAAAAGACCTATAGGAAATTTATATGCAATTAAGACATCTGGAATCACTACACCACGTCCTAGATTTAGAGACAGACCTCTGTCGGTAAAACTTGACTTTCATAGTCAAATTGTCAGTCGGTAAAAGTCTGTGGCAGAGCTTCTATCGCTAATTCCACAAAACAGTGGCATTTTGTCTGTCGGTAATGATATAGACATATAGCTACACCAGGTCTGTCGGTAATTCCACAAAACAGTGACATTTTGTCTGTCGGTAATGATATAGACATATAGCTACACCATGTGTGTCGGTAATTTCATATCTATAGTCAGATCGTCTGTCGCTGATACTAGACCCGCCAATAGGAATTACGTAAGAAAACAAAAACTACTGATTTCCCAAAATGCATTAGCCTAGTAATTAGTACTATTAATAAGTACGAAAATCACAATCTACTAGAAACAGTACTAGAGAAGATAGGAATCGCTTGGATTTTGGTAATTATATAGAGATTGCATTAATAACAAGAAAATCCACAAGAATTTTATATTAGGTAATACGCGGCAAAAGGTTTTGAAAAAGAAGAAAGTGTATGATCCTGAGAAAAGTCAATGCAAAGCTAGAACTTCGATAATCAAATCGGTGAAGAAGATCTTACTATGAATCAACCAAAGTTACATGGAAGATTATTTCCTTATGGATATTCACTAGCTGGAGATCCTCGAGAAAAAATTTGTCAAGCATGACATTCTGACACCCTAAAGAGTGGCGGCAAAAAAACCCTAGATAAGGGTACCCCAAATCCCCACTTCCCCAAGGCCTGGCCTCCTCCAAACTCTCGACTCAGTGCATCGCCTCGATCGACTCCTCCAAACTCCCACTGCCGATCTCGCCCCGACCCTAACCCTAAAGCCCACTCCTTTCCCTGGCCACCACCACGCGCTCTTCTCGCCAGCCACGCCTCGCTGCTGGCTGCGAGGCCGCGAGCAAAGACGAAGTTCTCGAGCCCACCCGCGAGCCTCGGAGGCGTGGCTCGCCTGGAGCGGCCGCAAGAAGGGCTACGCGCGACGCGGCGATTAGCTGCGGCGCAGAAGATCGCCCAGAGCACCGCCGTGGTCGTGGCTGCCTCGTGATCCCGAAAGGCTTCCTCCTAGTCCCGGAACTAGCCGCCAAAGATTTCATCCTGGCGGCCCAAGTTTCGACTCCAGAGATCCAGCGCTTATCACGGCGCCTCGCCTCGCCTCGCATCAATCATCACCGGCCGCCCTACCTCACGGCCGCTCGCCCTACCCCGAGGTACACGCTTCTCCTGCTCCCTGCTGCAGAGCCTGAGCCACCTCTCGATCGCTTTGCTTCCTGGTGTCCGGCGATCGCTTTCTACCCCGGCCTCTGGTGATCTCTGTCGCCTCCCAAGTCTCGACTCCAGAGTCCAAATCCAGCGCTCATCCTCGCCCCCAAGTCTTGCCTCACCTGGGTAAGCTCACGAGCCCTTGATAGCCTTTATGGATGCTTTGTTGATATTTTGTGTCTTATAGAATAAAACATTTGATCAAGTATTATGTGTTATTTTGAGAGTGCAAGATTGGTGAACCTATTATATTTCTGATGCCATACGATTGTGTGGCTATTGTGTTCTTGAATGTATATATGATATGTATCATCTAGCTAAGGTCTCGTGAATGCCTAGCATGCTTTTGAAATAAACCGTTGCTTGATTAGAAACTCGTGGAATCGGATCGATAATCAAGTATTTGGATTAAGTCAAGTTATTCAACATTTGAGAGGCCTCTTCGCCCATTTAGAACAAATATTATTTTTTTCCCATGCCTAAATGTTCTATTTAGTTGGTCGATTTTTGTTAAGAAGCATGGGAAGTTTTTGGATTGCTTTCTCATGTTATGATGCAAATTCAGATAGCAATTGATCCAACTCCATGATGGTTTTTCTTTGTGGGTTCTTTGAGCTATTTAATTTGTGGGGAAGGTACAAGACTAATTAATTCCAGATATTGTATTTGCACAATATTATGCAACATGATGTGTGCTTGTGGGGTCAAACTAATTGAGAAAGTTCAAAGGTGGTGGTGTGTTTTGATTGTTGATGCATGAGATATTTGGTCCTGCTTTCATGGTTTATCAATTTTCATGCTTGGTTAAGTTTCCATCTATGTCAGAGATAGCTTCGATTTCAAGATGAAGCATCCATCTTGTATGGTTGTTTCAACAAACCTTTGACTAAAGTTGCGTTTTGACTAAATCAGGTAAGAATAGTTATATGTTAGTTATGGGTTTTTAGGCTGTGAGCCTGTAACCCTTCTTCATAGTTCATACCTAAGTTAAATTACTATTTAATCTATCAGTTTGTGTGAGGGCTCTGTTTTCTTGTCATTTTGTTATCCCTCTTCCGTGAGCAGTCACTAAGCTATCCTTTCTAATCTACAACTGCAGTTGTTTAATTAATCCCTCTCACTGCAACTTATGACTCTAGCAAAATGGAGTGAGAACATTGAATTCACAAAGAGGAGTGATGACAGCCTCTAACCGTAAAATACAGGGAGGGGAGGTTAAAAAGAAACTAAAGGTAGATATAGAAATGAACTTGGTAGATATGAACCAACATGAGATCCTCTCACCTAAATGACATGAATAAGTAGCTAAGTGCCACAAATAAAAGGATGTAATGTATCAATCTGCTTGTAAATAAAAGTTAAAAGATCGCCTATTTCTCATATATTCGTCAAGGATGAATTATAAGTCGCATTGTTGCATATATATTACATTTGGCAAATTATATCAATTATTAATTATTATTTTCCAACATTTCTATTTTTAAAGATATGCTTAATCACTCACCCTGGCTATTTTGGTTTGCTGACCTGTGAGTAAAAACTACAGAGTTGCTAAATGGATAAACAATGGATGGATGAGCCTAGGTAACGAGAAGACTTCAAACTATTTTGGTTCTACATTTTATACCTATTTAATCAGAACTGATACATATGGATAAATTACATGCAGGCACAGTAACATATATTTGGAAGGGCTGAACAAATTTTTACAGTATGCATTTAGTAATTCATCAGTAGGAAACAAAATACTATGCCCTTGTAGATGTTGTGTTAATTCATTATGGAGAGATAAAAGTGAAGTTCGTGAACACTTGATATGTGAGGGTTTTCTAGAAGGGTACAAGATATGGGTGTTTCATGGAGAAGATAACTCCTCACAAAATTGTGGTGCCAATGATGAGGCTACTGATGTAGAGGAGCCAAGCGAGGATGATGACATCTCCGATTTGCTTCGTGACATAGCATGTGGAATAGATGATAGAGGGATTTTGAGGATGAGGGTGATTCGCACTAAACAAACAGAGATTTGGATGCTCTTCGGAAGCTCTCTAATGATTATGGTCAAGAGCTATACCTGGTGTACAAAGTTCTCAAAGTTTACGCTTTTATAGTTAAACTTCCTACACCAAATTACTTGGGGATGGTCCATAAGAGTTTTGACCTACTTCTAGAACTACTAAATGAAGCTTTCATCAAGGGTCAAGACTACCTAAGAACTACAATGAAGCTAAGAAAACAGTCAAATGCTTAGGACTTGGATATGTCAGTATTCATGCATGTGTAAATGATTGCATCCTTTATTGGAAGGATAATGCCAGTGCTGATTGTTGTCCAAAGTGTAAAACTTCTCGATGGAAATCAGAAAAGAAGAGTTTAGATGGGAAACGCATACACAAGGTACCTAATAAGGTTCTTCGTTATTTTCCAATAAAGAGAAGGTTCCGTGAGGTTGTTTGTGTGCTCAAGAACACTGCTCTAACAAGATGGCATGACGAAGAGCGCACAAAAGATGGTTTGCTTAGGCATCCAGCAGATTCTCCTCTTTGGAAAGATTTTGACCACAAATATCCAGATTTTGCTTCCGAGTAGTCGCAATCTTAGATTTGCATTATCTCTGAATGGTTTCAATCCTTTCGGATCCATGAATATCTCTTATAGTATTTGGCCTTTTATTCTAATTCCATACAACTTCCTCCATGGATGTGTATGAAGCAACCAAATTTCATTGTTTCTTTGATAATCCCGGCCGATATGCTCTGGTAGTGATATGGATGTCTTTTGGGAGCCGCTTAGTTGATGACATGTTAGATATGTTTGTCCATGGTGTTAGAACGTGGGATGCTTCCAAGGGTGAGTACTTCCAATTACGTGGTCGCCATATTATGCACCATTTCATTATCCAGGTCTTGGATATGTGGTCGGATGTTCTACCTCCGTGAAGGAGCATGCCTTGAGTGTCATTCTTTTACATGTTCTCTTCGGTTGAAAAATGGTGGCAAGACTTGCTACATGGGGCAACCGTAGGTTCACGCAAAAGCACCCATTTAGGTATGACGCGATTCATTTGATGGTGTTACCGAGCTTCGCCAAAGACCTATTCCACTATCCGGGAAGAAATTCTAGAGCGATTGTAAGGCATGCAAGGAATTTATGGGAAGGATCCATCTAGAAAGAAGGTAACAAAAAGCGTAAGCGTGATGGGGAGCTAATCAAAAACTGAAAAGGAGGTCTATTTGGTTTAAACTTTCAGATCGAAGGACTTGCTTTTAAGGCCATAATCTTGATGTGATGCATATTGAGAAGAATGTATGTGATAACATAATTAATACATTATTAGGCACTGACATAAGAAATCAAAGGATAACTTAAATTCTCGCTTGGACCTTCAAGCCCTAGGAATAAGAAGTGATCTCCACCCTATTGAAGTAGATGATAGATTTTATTTGCCTCCGCACCATACTCAATGAGCCCCAAGAGAAGAAATTGTTTTGTAAAGTATTAAAGGGAGTTAAATTTCCTGATGGTTATGCATCCGATACGTCGCGAATGTCCTTGTCAATGAGAAAAAGATAATTGGGCTTAAGAGTCATGACAATCATGTTCTTCTCCAACACTTACTTCCACTTGTCGTTAGAAGGATATTACTAAAATGTTACTACAAAGATTAGTTCGTGTCAAGAATTTTAAGCAAATATATTCACCGTTATCCGTGTCGTGATATGCAAAACTAGAGGCCGACATAGCCTGAGACCTTATGCCTTCTTGAGACAATATTCTTACCATCATTTTTGATATTATGATACACTTGATGGTTCATCTACCACCAAGCAAGAATGGTCGCCCAAGACATTTTCAAATATGTATCCTGTAGAGAGGTAATTGTCTTACAATAGATTTCAATGTCACATGTCGCATTACAAATAAACTCGCTTTTATTTTATATTTATATGTGTATAGGTTCTTGATGAGATGTAAGGGGTATGTACGCATCTAGGAGCCATCCGTATGATCAATCGCAGAGTTATTTATTTGATGAGAGTCTTACATTTCTCGCTATTTACATGGGATGACTCGATTTACTCGACAAGTTAGAAATGATGAAGGCCTACCTATGGAAGTTGGTAGTAGTACTCCTTTCTTTGCAACCTTGGTCGAGGATTACCGGGAAATGCAAATGCGGGCTTTAGATCACAAAACTTGGTTGCAAGCCCATAGATACGTGTTGTTCAACTATGACAATATAGATCCTTATTTGAAGCTATTTTTGATTTATTTTAGCATCCCGGAAATTTTAGGTTTTTTTGCTAAAATAACAAATTGAACATTCTGCAAGACAAGCACATGAGCTATCTTTCCTCAATCTGACTTCAAACATGCAAGAAATCAATCGCGTACATTATGAAACCTTTCACGAGTGGTTTAGATTGCACGTAAGTATGCAAAATGACCATGCCATCTAGTATTTTTTTTCCAGACAAGTATAGCTTCAGAAATTTGTCATAACAACAGTGGCCGAGATGGGTGAGGATGAACCTAAGAGATCAAAATTTTAGCCAAAGAACCAACCATGGTTGCGGAAGAATATAATAACTTACACTATAAATGCGATTTAATTTTCATACACAATCTTACGATGAGGGAAGGCCTATTCAAAGTAGTGAGTGTCTTTAATTACGCAGACCACGTGTTTTGAAAGAGGCAATAATGATTGCTACACAAGAGGGAAACATGACTCATTATGGTATTATAAAAGAAATTATTGAGTTGAATTACAACAACAAAGGGAAGATAGTGCTCTTCAAGTGTGATTGGGTTGACAACCGTAGACAAGACAAGTGGGTAAAGAAAGATCAATTTGGGGTTACCACCGTGGAATTTCAAGCATTTATACAATACCGGTGATAAGTTATCAGATGAGCCTTTTATCTTGGCATCTCAAGCTTTTCAAGTTTACTATGTTCAAGATCCTATTGATACCGATTGGTTTGCTGTTGTGCAATCGAAACTACGTGACTATTATGATATGAGTGAAGCAGAAAATGAAGATTTAGAACATGACACTCAAATACCATGACTTTGCACTGATGAGCATACTAACGCACCATTGAATCTATCCGCTGGTGGTACCGATTATGTTAGGACGTATATAGATGGAATACTTGTTCACTGGCAAATAAACCTAAAAGGTAAGTGGTGGTACCGCTATATTAATTTCCTAGCTAATTTGTGCATTCTATCTTTATTTTCCTTGTTTTGTGTAATCGATTGTGTTGCATCTTTTTGTACATAAACTATATTAACTAACTATTTGAGTCAGATTGCAGACAAACAATGGAAAAAAGACAAGGAAGGAGTAAAGAAAGTCAAGTTTCAATGGAAGGACAAGAGGAAGGAAAAGGAGGCACACTTGGGAAGGAAAAGGAAGGCACACTTAATGACTATGAAATAGTTCGAACAATCGAATTGCAGAGAACAATGAGGTGCTCGAATCTTTTAAGCTCCCAGCCTTTGGTCACGATGTATCTGCGCAAGAACGACCTACTAAAATTGCTAAGGTTATGTGTGCACAAAAGCCATATTCTTTTCCTTTCTATAGGTTGATAACTTCTTGCTTAACTTGTAGATAAATCTGCACACAC
Source organism: Rhipidocladum racemiflorum (assembly GCA_036346355.1). Classification (NCBI taxonomy): domain Eukaryota; kingdom Viridiplantae; phylum Streptophyta; class Magnoliopsida; order Poales; family Poaceae; genus Rhipidocladum; species Rhipidocladum racemiflorum. The sequence goes on along the minus strand of CM070581.1, from coordinate 55,434,975 downwards.
TTGTTTCAGAGGAGTTAATTTGTTCTGGATGTTCTTGTAGATAAATCCTGCAACTTTCTGGTTTTTTTGTTATTGCTTATGCTTGTATGCCTAGTGATAGTTTTTGTGTTATTGCTTGTGCTTATGCTTCTGTGTTTTGCTGGCCATGTGATAGTTTGGTATTTTTTCATCCTGTTTTTGGTTATTGTGGTGCTATAGTAATAACTGAGGGGTAGGATAATTGGTTCTTTCTACATATTATTAGCATTTCAATGGAGGCTCTATTTTTATTTCACTCGGTATTTGAATGACTTGTAACTTTGATTCTAGTAGTACTGGCTTTGAATGATAAAATATGTGTTAATACTTCATCTGATTTATGGCGGAGTGTAAGGAGGTTTGGTTGTTTCTTCTTTGAGCATTTGATGGGAGGATATGTTTTTGGCTTCATATTAATTAGTGTTTATATACTAGTATTGCCTTTGAAAGCTAAAAATGTGGGCTTCAAGGTTTAGGCAGATGGAGAAGTATTAGGGACCTTGCACAAGGTAGAATATGAGGTAAATTGGATACCTTTAGTTCCAATGGGCAATTTTTTCATGACTATACTGACAAACTCCCATGATCTATTCACCTTTTCAGGAGCTAGCATAGCCAACTGTGGTGCTTATATTAGAAATTATAATTACTTAGTACATATCATACTCTTGGAATAATAAATCTATTACACCCTCACATATTCATCTAGTGGTTACATATGACATAAGGGCATTCGTTATACATCATTTTAGCAAGAAGAGGACAATAGTGGTTGTTGTAATGTTTCTTTTATATACCATGCATGCTTGATAAATTGATAAATTGCTAATTGGTCCAGAACATCTTAGGCCAAATATTCTATGACGCATCTCTAAATCTAGCCTCCTGATTTGTATGTTTAAATTGACATGTATATGAACTTTTCTAGGTAACTCGAATGCACAAATGGAATACCATGTGGAAATCATAACTTGCGGTCCAGGTTAAGAAATAACTTAGAGCAAAATGAAGACGGTCATGCTGATAACGATCTTGAATACCAACCAGAGGAACATGGCATTAATACTAATGAAGGTACTGAAACAACCCTAAAATATAAATTAGGCTTATGCATGCTTCTATTTTAATTTTATAGATGTCGATCAACTATTAAAAATATTTTGCAGAAATTGAAGAACTTGAACCTGATGAACAACCAAAGAAGAATGGAAGGGGCATCACTAGAAAGCTCAATATATATTCTAGAGAGGGTCAACCAAAAATTGTTTGAGTTGTAAAACAGATACATTGCACTAGACTCAATTAGATCCCAGTCTATCATGCACGCACAATTTGCATGCAGCAGTATACACCCATATCATGAGGAATTATATTTGCTGGAGATGACCAACTTGTGAATTGTCATGTGACTTTGCTTTATTTGAAAAGCAGGATTGTTTAGCTTTTTCTCCAACTTGGAGACTTGAAAAATGAAGTTGCTTATGACCATATGAATCTTTTGCAGGGGCAAGAATCTTTTTGTGAAGTCTACAAGCAAATGCAAATATGCAATATATGTTCTGCTCACGCCAATTCTTCTAGTTTGTTGGCAAAGATGTGTAATGTTTTGTAATCATGACAAGATATGCCATGTGTACTATTCTTTTGGACATCCGCAGACAATATGTTGGATCTGTTGGTAGCCAATTAACTAGAGCTAGCTAGATTGATTAGTGCACCTTCTGCTACTTAATGAAATCTTTTGTAATCATGACAATTTCTAATCTATATAATTACCGATGTTACCTTATGGAGTATATGTTTTCATCCTAGGTGGTGGCGCGCACACATGGGCGACAGGCGACCGGTTCCCTCGTGGCTCTCCACGACATCTCGAGGCGTGAGGAGGCCTTCGAGCTCTGCCAAGTTCTTATACGGCATCTCCATCAACATCGGGCCGCTAAACAACTTCGTGATCTCCATCAACATCGCCAACAATTTTCGAAGCTCTGTGCCAAATTTTGATGTATATATGTATAAGTATTGGACTGGTTTTGAAATGATCATTCTTTATGGACTTGAGAAATCTGCGATTTGTGAACACGTGTATTGATTCTGTGATTTCTTTTTAACTGTAAGTGTTGATGTAAAAAGATGGTACTGGACTTTTATCTTAATATAACTTGAATGGAATAAATTCTTTTGATATTCTTGAAAGTGATAATGTGGATGTTTAGTTGCGGTGTTATGATTGTTGATCTCGATTGGAGTATATGTTTTCAGCTGTTGAAACTATTAGCAAGAATTTTGCAGTGCCTAGTCATCTGTTGTAAGTGCTTAAAAAAATGGAAAATTAATTTTAGCGTCACCACATCTGTCGGTAAAAGCTTTGTCTGTCGGTAAAAGGTGTATGTCGGTAAAGATTTGTCTGTCGGTAAAAGTAGTAAATCAAAGGCAAACGGTCTGTCGTTAAAGATTTGTCTGTCGCTAAAAACCTTTACCGACAGGACTTAAACCGGCACCTCTTTTATGTCGGTAAAAGCTTTACCGACAGACATGCTGTCGCTATAGGTGGCTTTTAGCGACAGACAAGCTATCGGTATATTTAGGGCATGGTGTAGTGAATAGCACAGATAATGGATGTGAGAGGGATGGCTAGAGTTTTTCGAAAAGTAAATTTTTTTGTTTCATATTGTCACAATTGCATTAATAGTCATGATTGTGGGAAAAAATATATGCCCCCAAATCCCCAATCATACTAATCAACCCTTTGCAAAAAAATAATAATTTTACTATAGATTCTATTTTTTTGAATTTTTGGCCAGGAGCTCTGGCATTCACTTTAGAAGAAGAAGAACAGCCGGACTACAAACGCGCACACACCCACGCATGCACACACACCCACGCACATACACGCGCTGCACCCGACCTGTGCGCACCCAGGCGAGTCCAGGACTCGAACCCGGGCGGGCTACTTGCACACCAGCGACGCTAGCCAATCGAGCGATCGCTCGTCCGCTACTATAGATTCTATAACATCCCAATTTTTTCTTTTATTGAATTTAGTGTGATTTGTGAATTTTTGGGAATTTTCTGGAATTTATTTGGGTTTATCTGGAATTAATTTGAATTAAGTCTTTTATTGAATTATTTAAATATTTGAAAATTTTATTTAAAGTTTGGTTGGAAATATTTTATTTGAGCTCAAAATATTGTCTATAATTTTTTCTAATATTTTTGTTATTTTTCCTAGATTATTTGATTACTAGAATTATTTTAAACAAAGAAAAACGTTGGAAAATCCTAAACCCTTTTGGGTCGAGTGCACTTAGAATTGGGCCAGGCCCAGTCCAAACCCATGCCGAACCCAATCCGAACCCTAGCACTTATATGTGAATCGTTGGATCTCCATTTAAGGGCTAGGATTCTGCCACGTGTGCATGTGCTTTGATCCGTTGGATCTGGCTCGCCCGGATGGCACAGATCTTGCCACGTCAGTCGCCGTATTATGAATGAACTCGTCGCCGCGTCATCGCTGCGCTCTCGGAGTCCGCGTCCTACACGCTTGCTTAGGTGCTTTAAATGCTACTGTCATGGTCGTCGCCTCGAGTTACGTAGAGTACCCTAGCTACCGGACGTCGAGGAGCCCTAGGATAGCCGCAATAGCTCATCGAAGTTCGCGAGTGCCGCAACTTGATTTTGCTGTTTTTCGCCGCTGTCGAGCTGCTTAGGAATTACAGTCAAGGGTTAGATTTTCATAAAATAAACTTGGGATTGGAGGTATGTTGTCTCTGAAAAGTGGAAATTTGTTTAAGGATGAGGAATGGTTTACTTGTGAAATAACTGAGAAATTTATTATTTTTATTATTTGTTTTACTGTTTTCCAATCTATTTATTGTAATTGTTGTAAATGCTACTTTACAGCAAAACGACCACTTCAGCCATTCATTTGGAATAAGCTATGCATGTAGTTATTAGACTTGCATTCTGTGCACAACTTGTTGAGTGCTTTATGTACTCACCCCCTTGCAACAATTCAAACACCAGTTGAAAAGGAGTCTACACCTGCTCTTGAGGTGGAGCACCAGGAGGAGCTGAACAGTTAGGGTGCGAGCCCAGTCAGTTTCTTGTGGCATATTGACGGGTTACTACGAGTCTTATTTCTTTTCCGCTGCAGTTTTCTTGATATTTGAGTTTTTGCCTTACGAGGCATATTATTGTAAGTTGACCATAAGATTAACCAAACAGATTGTATTAATAGATGAAGTCTTTATTTATTATTCCGTTGTGTATGGTTGTGATATTTCATCTATGTTGAGACTATGTGCACTAGCATTATCCTGGACTAGTGTGGAATACACAGAGGGTCCAGATTTGCACATTCGGATCCCGACAGATTCGAATGGATATGTTAAAGGCAAAAAGAGAAAAAGAGACTATCAAAAAAACTTGACAAGTTTCAATCATCAAAGTCTTACATGCAAGCTGCGCACCTTAGGAGATCTAATGGGGATGGTAAATCAAGCAACCCATTGAAAAAGGACGAATATACAAAGATGGTACAGGTCAAGTAATGGAAAAAAGTTTACTTGCGTTGGATGACTATCAAATGCAATGTCCTGATCCAGATTAGATGAAACAAATAAACCATCAGCATGAGTGAGAGACATTCGTGTATTAAGCAATGTAAGGGAAAAAAGTCTTAAAAAGTATTGTTTGCATTTTATATTTTTCAAGGAAAAGATAAATCTAGAAAGTAAAGATGAAACTATATATTTACAATTGCATAAAAAACATTACATTTTTTGTTCGATATAAAATATTTTGATGCTTGCAGGAATTGATTGGCAATGAAAGGGGAATACACGTGACTACAAACTTTGTAATGTCTTCAACGGTGGTTGTAAGTTCAAACTTCATTGGTTTTGGTGATTGGTTTTAATTTAATATTTAATCATTATTTAATTATAAATCTAATCATTATGAGACTAACATGTTCATTGAACTTTATTCTTATTAGTCTCAAATTTGGATGAAAAATAAAAAATTCAAGGTATGCACTTGTATTTATTTTGTTATCCTTTTGCATACATGGGATTCAAGTTAAAGAATGAACTCTTCTATTTCTTAAACCTCAAAGATGTGCATTATATTTTCAATCCATATATTATATGAATGCACACATCTAGGGGGAGTTCATAATTTAACTTGAAGTTTCAATAGCATTGATCCATGTCTTCTTGCCATATATATAGGATCAAGACTTTGAAACAAAATCTTGAGTAGAGATTTACTTGCTTAGTTGTAGTATACTTATGGTATCTTAGGATAAACTCCAATCCAATCAAATTGAATATGTGCTTATTATTTTAAATCCAATTATATATATGCACATCTCTAAGTGGAGTTTATTCTATGTTTGATGGTCTAAGAGTATTGATCCATTTCCATCATTTCATATAATTTGGATCATTACTTGGTAACCATCAAAATGAGTATATGAAACTTGTGTAGTTAGTATATACGCATATCAATTTAAATGAAATCTAAATTGAGGTCAATTGTCTTTTAATCAATCCAAGAATGCTTCATTAAGTGTTGATGGTGTTTCTTGTTGATTAAGGACAAATTAAAAGTTCTTAAGTATAATGAAGCATTAGTTACATGTCGGGACCCGAATGTGTAAACCCAGACCCGAATGTGTATTCCACACTAGCCCAGGATCACGCTAGTGCACACAGTCTCAACATAGATGAAATATCACAATCATACACAGAAAAATAATAAATAAGTACTTCATCTATTAATATAACGTGTTTAATCAACCTTATGGTCAACTTACAAAAGTACGCCTCGCAGGTCAAAGACTCAAAAGAAGGTAAACTACAACAGAAAATAAAGACTCGTAGTGACCAATCAATATGCCACAGGCAACTGACTGGGCTAGCACCCTAATTCGTCGGCTCCTCCTAGTACTCCTCCAAAGCTGGCATTGATTCCTCCTCAGCTAATGTTCGTATTGTTGCAAGGGGTGAGTACATAAATACTTAGCAAGTTATCCACAGAATGCAAGTCTAATAACTACATGCATGGCTTATTTCAAATGAATGGCTAAGTGATTATTTTGCAGTAAACAACATTCACAAATAATTATAATAGATTGTAAAGTAGTAAAACAAATAATAACAATATTAATTTTCACAGTTATTTCACAAGTAAACCATTGCTCCTCCTTAAGTCAATTTCACATTTCCAACAACAACCTTCCCCAAACCCAACTTCATTTTATGAAAATTTAACCCTTGCCTGTAATTCCCGAGCATTGTCCAATACCGTGGACACGGCTATCTGAATAGTTTTGACACTCTGCAGAGGATATACACTTTACCCACAAGATACAATCACTCACCACACAGGCGAATGACCACAACAAAGCCTTTCAAAAACTTCTAGCTTAACATGTGAACCTCTCCAGTATTGCCTTTACTATCACTCCCCTCACATAGAGCCGATGTATAGGACCGACACATACTGTTGGATGGGTACCAAGTCGCAGCATAGGTACGCTCCCCCGTACAGCTACACCCATGTGTAACTATCACCCTGAAGTACCATATGCAAAATATTAGTAACTTACTCAACTAGGTCTGTCCCATTCTAGACGTGTGGTTGCATGTTTTGCCCAGTTCAAAAGCTTGCAAAGTTAAGTCCTTAACTAACCAAGGCAAGACTTCCTTCTCTCAACAATTTTGGTATGCAGTCCTCACACACTCATCAACACATTACCACACAAACCCACCTGGTACAAAGACTCTTGCCACTTGCCCTAGTCTAAATCATTTCCCACCCCAGTTGATTATTATACAATACATGCCAACAACAACTCAACATCCATGTAGATCCACACAGGCCTCTACATATCAACATCATCATGTGACAACATCCCACTATTCCAAAAATACATTGCAAATTCCATTAATCAATAATAAGTTTGCAATTCAAAATTATATTAATAACACGATGCATGTGTAAGCAAACTAGTCACGATCTAGCAACCCATGTTGGCGATTTACTAGCATCCAACTAAATAACAACAATCCTAGGGTGACAAATGATTATGGCATACAAATAATAATGACAAGGTGGCAAAGAACAAATAGGTTGATTAACTACTTCCCAAGTTAATTTAAATCACTTTTAATTAAACTAGCATGCATAATTTAAAACAACATAAATTTAAAATATGGGATCAACATGATCAAAACACAACTTGCCTTGGTAAAGGTCTTGATCTTGCTCTGGACCTGGTTCTTATGTTAGCACCTCACACTCGAACCCTTCCGGCACTTCGACATCTACGTGAAATGAGTACAGAAGCAATAAATACCTAAAAAAGAGAGCAGTAGAACTCAAAAAATTAAATAAAATTCACCATTAAATAGAGAACAATTTTACAAATTTTTCGGCTCTAGAATCACCTCAATCGGAGTTCGTATAAGAAAGAACGGGCAATTCGAAGTTTGAAAATAATTTAAAAAGAATAAACCAAATTAACTAATTATTTTTCCACTAGAAATTCGCTAATATTACATCATGCTTGCATCAGCACTGATGTGGACTAATCGGATCTTGCCACGTTGGCACGGTGCATAGACTCGATCCACAGATCGGCTCCGGTCCACGGTAGACTTGGTCCACAGAACCCCCTAGACATTAACAGGTGGACCCGGACCGAATGACGTCACGCTGACATCATCACGCATGCGGCTCGACTGTGAAGCCTCGATTCTCAAGCCACCACATGGCAACCGCTGATTGGCTAAACACGTGGCAGATCTAAACCGTTCATTTCAAGACGGTGTGGCATAACCCGGTGAGCGCCACATGGCTTGATCTAAACTTTCGGATAAATCCAGTTGATGCTATGAAGCGGCTACATGGCATAATCTGAAACATTGGTTCCAGTTTCAACGGCCTAGATCTTCCCAAGCAGCTATACGATTTAATCTGTACTGTACAAACTAGATCCTATGGCTATGAACAGATCCAAATCCATACTCCACGATCTAATCTGTACCACTAATCTTCAATATAACGGCTGAGATCTATTGCAGTTAAACACGGCAAGAGGACACGTGGAGACTCTTCAATGCATCTATGTGACCCAATCTACACCACACATTCTAAGATCTAACGGATAGGATTGACCTGATCTTATGGCAATGGAGCGCGAATACGTGGACTCACCGGACCCTTAGATGTAGATTGGATGGCTGTGGAATCTTGTGAAATCCTGGTGGTGCTCGACGGCGAGACTCGACCGACAACGAAGACGATGACATCCCAGATGGAGTTCCGGTGACTCCCAGGCAGGGTGAACTATCCCGACGAATTTGCCTCGTCAAGACACACTCCAATCTGGGTTCCTCAATGGCGAAGGATGAAGAACGGTGGAGGAAATTGGAAAAGACCACGGCAGCTTCTTCTGGAACTCCGGCGAGAAATCATGGAAAGATGGCGGCGGCTCTAGCGCTAAAACCTAGGGCAAACTATGTGTGATGAGGCAGCCTGTACAATGCGCGCGCCAAGGCTGAGGAGGAGCTTGCCGCCAAGGGGGCTTCCGTGGCTGGTGAGCAGTCCGACCTTCCGGTGGTTGTCGTAGCGGGCATCTTTTGACGCTGCTTTGTCCTTGCAGAGCTGCGGAGGGACCTTAGCGATATGTTGGAGTCGCGAAGGTTGGCGTCGGAGCAGCGGGATGCGGCGGTCGAGTCGCGGGACACGGCCCTTTCGGACCAGCGGGTAGCGGAGAGGGAGGCGGCCAACACGACAGTCGAGCTGACCACGCTCCGGGTGGCCAGCCAGGACGTCTGCGACCGGTTGCTTGGGCTTACTCCGGGCCCAAGCTCTATCTCCGCCCTGTTGGGGAGGGTTCCGGAGCACGTCGAAGCTTCGATGCGGGAGGCGGCGGTGCTCGGCGCTTCCTCGGCGCTGGTCAATGCCATCTCTTACTATGATGGCATCGACCTTGAGATGGTCGGGAGCGGGGTCATCGCGAACCGGAGCGACGAAGAAATCGACGCCTTCGCGGCCCAAGTCGACCTGTGCGCCCGGGAGATCGCCGAGCGGATTTCGCCGTGAAGTATCCTCCACCGAGGAGGAGACCAATAGTTTAGATTTTGTTTTTTGTTGTTTCTTTTGAGATGTAGATAAAACGAACGTGTCGAAAATAGACCCGGCCTGCTGGGTCGCCTTAAGTTTCCATGTGCTTCATCTCACGTTTCTTTTTTATGCGATGGACAATCTTACGACCATAGCCATAGGACCCGCAGGGGCGTCCCGAGAACGTAGATGTCGTACCGATCACATTTGAAGAAAACGTGAGATGAGACAAGGACTTAGCGCGCTCACTTTGCGGAGGAGTGCTTCCGACCAACCGGTCTGCTTTAGTTTGGATAACTTCCTTTCCTCGCGAAGTGCCCATTCGGTCGGTCGGTTTACTAGCCTAAGTCGGGAGGCTCCCGATCAGCCTTGGCCTCTTGCTCGAGCAGCTCCTTTTTCCGCGAATGTGCTACTTCGAAGCCGTAGCCACAGGGGCATAGGCCGCAGCATTCGGGTCGAGGATGTTACCGCGAGGAAGATGGTTTGGTCGGTCAGGAGGCCGACCTGGGTAGAAACGGATGGTTCGAACGGTCGGGCTGCTGACCTAAATCGGTATGTCCCGACCGGCCTTGGCCTCTTGCTCGGGTAACTTATTTCTTCCGCAAAGTGTTATTTCGAAACCGTAGCCACAGGGGCGTAGGCCGCAGCACTTGGGTCGAAGATGTTACCGCGAGGAAGATCGTTTGGTCGGTCGGGTTATCGATCCAGGTCACCGACCCATGGGGTCGTAAGCAGCCCCCGAGTGGTGCGCGGGGACTAGAGGTATAGTCGCTGTGTGCCACATGGATTGTTCGAACGGTCGGGCTGCTGACCTAAGTCGGTATGTCCCGACTGGCCTTGGCCTCTTGCTCAGGTAACTTATTTCTTCCGCAAAGTGTTACTTCGAAACCGTAGCCACAGGGGCGTAGGCCGCAGCACTTGGGTCGAAGATATTACCGCGAGGAAGATCATTTGGTCGGTCGGGTTATCGACCCAGGTCACCGACCCATGGGGTCGTAAGCGGCCCCCCGAGTGGTGCGCGGGGACTAGAGGTATAGTCGCCGTGTACCACTTTGAGCTCGGGTTAGGCGCGTGAAAACACGAAAAAAGAGAAGTTTTCGGGATAAGGCTGGCTTAACTCGCTTGGAGGGCCGCGCCGGGGTTGGAACTGGTGCCGGGTGCTTCGTTTCTCACTCCGCGCCATTATTCGCCGCGCGCTTCGCCTTCCGCGCCACGGGCTATATATGGAGGTGCGCCAGCATCTTCGTGAGCTTCACCAAAACCTTTGCTTAGCCAAGCTCCCTTCGCTCGCCATGGCGGATCGCTACACTCAGCTCCGTGGTCAAATGAGCGACGAGGAGGCCTGGCTTCAGGTGGTGGCGGAAGTCGAGGCCGAGGCCGTGGCCGGGGACGCGCGGCGGGTTGACGTCCTCATCGCGGGTGTTCCTCGCCTTTGGGAGGCGAGGACGCCGCTGATCCGGGCGCTGACGGAGCGGCGCCACGTGTCGTAGTTTTGTACTCTTGGAGCGCCGTACTTGAGGTCGATCGGGAGGACGGCCTCTGCCCCGAATACCAGGAAAAAAGGCATGAATCCGGTCGACCGTGTTGGGGTGGTCCGCAGGCTCCAGAAAACGGCGGGCAGCTCGGACGCCCACCGCCCCACGAATTTCTTCAGTCGACTGAACATCCGCGGCTTGAGCCCTTGGAGAATCATGCCATTGGCGCGCTCGGCCTGGCCGTTGGCGCAGGGATGTGCAACTACTGCCCAGTCGACCCGGATGTTGAAGTCATCGCAGAACTCGAGGAACTCCTTTCCCGTGAACTGCGTTCCGTTGTCGGTGATGATGGAGTTCGGGACTCCGAAGCGGTAGACAATGTCGCGGAAGAAGCTTGCCGCCTGCGCGGAGGTGATGGTCGCCAGTGGCTTGGCTTCAATCCACTTCGTGAATTTGTCCACCGCGACAAGCAGATGAGTAAAGCCTCCGGGCGCCTTTCTGAAAGGCCCGACCAGATCGAGCCCCCAGACCGCAAAGGGCCACGTGATGGGGATCGTCTGTAGGACTTGTGCCGGGAGGTGGGTTTGTCTGGCGAAGAATTGGCATCCTTCGCAAGTGCAGACGATTTGCGTTGCGTCCGCCACAGCGGTCGGCCAGTAGAAGCCTTGTCGGAAGGCTTTTCCTACCAGGGACCGTGGCGCAGCGTGATGTCCACAGACCCCGCTGTGGACGTCGAGCAGGAGGTGCTTCCCCTTGTCGGCTGGGATGCACTTCTGGAGGATCCCGGAAGGACTCCTTTTGTAGAGGACGTTGTCGACCAGGACAAAGGACCTGGCCCGCCGAGCGAGGCGCCGAGCCTCGGTGGTGTCGGCGGGGAGTGATCCGTCCGTCAACCGGTCGACGAAGGGTTGCCTCCAGTCGGACTCGATGTTCAGAACGCAAGGGTCCGACCCAGGCGTGTGCGCGTCCGACCGAAGGTCGGTCGGAGCATCCGCTTTTTGGGGGTCGGCCGTGCCCTCAGCGCTCGGATCCAACCAGATGGATGGTTTGTGGAGGTCAGAGACGAAGATTCCGGGACGGACCGGCCCTTTGCTGGAGGCGAGGTTGGCGAGGGAGTCGGCTTCTCCATTGTAGCGGCGGTAGCTATGGTGAAGCTCGAATCCTTTGAACCTTTCCTCGAGCTTGCGGACCTCCAAACAGTAGGCGGCCATGCGGGTGTCGCGAGGCTCCGCGGCCTTCATGATTTGATCGACGACCAGCTTGGAGTCACCGTGGACGTAGAGCCGCCGAGCACCGAGGTCGGTGGCGATCCGGAGGCCGTTGACGAGGGCCTCGTATTCGGCGACATTGTTGGTGGCGTCGAAAAGCAGTCGGATGGCGTAGAGGAGCTTGTTGCCGAGCGGGGAGACGATGACGACCCCCGCGCCGGCTCCATTCTTGGTGTAGGATCCGTCGAAGTACATTGTCCAATACTCGGGGTCCTTGACCACCGGTGGGACTTGCGCTTCGGTCCACTCGGCGACGAAGTCCGCCAAGACCTGCGACTTGATCGCCGTCCTGGGGACGTACGAGATGTCAAGGCCATTGAGCTCGAGAGCCCACTTGGCGATCCTTCCGGTGGCGTCGCGGTTGTGGACGATTTCTCCGAGTGGTGACGAGGTCACCATGGAGACGGGGTGCCGGTCGAAATAGTGGACCAGCTTCCTCTTGGTGATGAGCACTGAATACAACAGCTTTTGTACCTGAGGGTACCGAACTTTTGTTTCAGAGAGTACATCGCTGACGAAGTAGACCGGCCTCTGCACCTTGAAGATGCGGCCTTCTTCCACTCGCTCTACAACCAACGCCGCGCTGACGACCTGGGTTGTGGCGGCAATGTAGAGGAGCAGCGGCTCTTGCGATCCCAGGGCGACCAACACCGGAGGCGAAGTCAAGAATGCCTTCAGTCGTCTGAGGGCTTCCTGAGCTTCTTGGGTCCAGCAGAAGCGGTCGGTCTTCTTCATTAGCTTGTAGAGTGGCATCCCGCGCTCGCCGAGGCGGGACACAAAGCGGCTTAGAGCCGCGAGACACCCCATCAGCCTCTGGACCCCCTTTAGATCGTTGATTGGCCCCATCTTCATGATGGCAGAGATCTTGTCGCGGTTGGCTTCGATGCCGCGCTCGGAGACTATGAAGCCGAGCAATTTTCCCTTGGGGACCCCGAAGACGCATTTCTCGGGGTTGAGCTTTATACGAAACCGTCGGAGGTTTGCAAAAGTCTCCTCCAGGTCGATGACGAGGTCGTCGGCCTTCCTGGTCTTGACAACGATGTCGTTGACGTAGGCCTCGATGTTACGGCCAATTTGGTCTGAAAAGCATGTTTGCATACATCGCTGGTATTTGCGCCCGCATTTTTCAGACCAAAGGGCATCGTGACGTAACAGTACGAGCCGTACGGAGTGATGAAGGAGGTCGCGAGCTGGTCGGACTCCTTCATCGCAATCTGGTGGTAGCCTGAGTAGGCATCCAGAAAAGAAAGGGATTCACACCCGATGGTGGAATCCACAACTTGATCGATGCGGGGCAATGGGAACGGGTCTTTCGGACAGGCTTTGTTGAGGCTCGTATAGTCAACACACATTCTCCATTGCCCCGACTTTTTCTTTACAAGGACGGGATTGGCGAGCCACTCGGGGTGGCGTACCTCCCTTACAAAGCCAGCGGCCAAAAGTTTGGCGATTTCTTCCCCAATGGCCCAGCGCTTCTCTTCGTCGAAGCGGCGCAGGCGTTGGACGACCGGTCTGGAGCCCGGTCGGATATTGAGGGAGTGCTCGGCGGCTTCCTTGGGAACTCCCGGCATGTCCGAGGGTCTCCAAGCGAAGACGTCTCGGTTTGCTCGGAGGAAGTCGACGAGCGCGCTTTCCTATTTGGCAAGGAGGGCGGCCCCGATCCGTACGGTCTTGGCGGGATCTTCGAGATCGACCGCGACCTCCTTCGCGTCCTCCGCGGATTTGAAGGAACTCGGCCCTGACTTGCTGGAGTCGGGGGCGGATTCGGGGGCCCTCTCCTGGAGTCGGGCGAGCTCGGCGGAACCGACGACCGCCGAGGCGAGCTCACAACTGCTCCGTTCGCAGTTGTAAGCGAGCTGGAAAGACGCGGCCACGGTGATGACGCCCTGTGGCCCCGGCATCTTCAGCTTGAGGTAGGTGTAGTTGGGGACCGCCTTGAACTTCGCGTAGCACGGCCTCCCCAAGATGGTGTGGTAGGAGCCGGGAAAATCCACGACCTCAAAGGTGAGGCTCTCGGTGCGAAAATTATCCGGGCTCCCGAAGGTGACGGGCAGGTTGACCTGCCCGAGCGGATGGGCCTGTTGGCCTGGGACGACGCCGTGGAAAGGCGCCTTGCTTGGCCGAAGGGCAGAGCGAGGAACCTCCAGGGCGTCCAGGGTCTCAACATACATGATGTTGAGACCGCTGCCGCCGTCCATGAGCACCTTGGTCAGGCGCTTCGTCCCCACGATGGGGTCGACGACGAGCGGGTAGCGTCCCGGGTGTGGGACGTGGTCAGAGTGGTCGGTCCGATCGAAGGCGATCGGGCACTCCGACCACCTCAAGTAGCCGGGCATGGCGGGGGTCGCCGTGTGGACTTCGCGGTGGGCGAGCTTCAACCGACGTTTGTCGGCGTAGCACTCCGCCCCACTGAAGATCATGAGGCAACCGTCGAGTTGCGGAAACTCGTCGATCGTCTCATCACCCTTCGCCCCGGCGTCGGGCGCCGGGTCGCACTTCTTCCCCTTGCCCCGTGCCGTCGTGGGGTTCCTGGAGAGAAACCGCTTCAGGACTTCGCAGTCCCAGTACTTGTGCTTGACGAGATAGTCGTGGTTCGGGCACAGGCTATCCATCAACCTTTCGAAACGGTCGGGCGTCTGCCGAGCCTGCTGCTTGGCAGGGCGGTCGGCAGCAGCGACCATACGACCTTCGCGGCCTTGCTTCCCCTTCCGTTTCTTCTTGTCGGAGCGGTCAGAAGGGGCGCCGGCCTCGAAGCCGGATGCCTTGCGGGCCACCTTCCTCTCGAAGATGGCCCCTACGGCCTCCTCACCGAAGGCGTGGTTGGTGGCGATGTCGAGGAGCTCCTTGGTGGTCCGGGGCTTCGTGCAGCCTAGCTTGTGGATCAGAGCCTCGCAGGTGGTGCCGTAGATGAATGCCCCGACGACATCGGCGTCGCGGATGTCGGGGAGCTCGTTGCACTGCTGGGAGAAGCGTCGAATGTAGTCCCAGAGGGTCTCCCCCGGCTGCTGCTTGCAACTATTCAGGTCCTAGGAGTTGCCAGGGCGCTTGTATGTGCCCTGGAAGTTCCCGACGAAGAGGTTCATCAGGTCGGCCCAGCTGTCGATGGTGTCCGCGGGTAGGTACTCGAGCCAGGCTCGAGCAGAGTCCGCGAGGTAGATGGGGAGGTACTGGATGACGAAGGAGTCATCTGTCGCTCCCCGGCCCGGCAGGCGAGCCGGTAGTCTTCTAGCCATACACTGGGGTTTGTCGCCCCTGTGTACTTGGCTATGTTCGTCGGGGCCCGGAATCTGACCGGGAAACCGGCGTTGCGGATGGCGCGTGTGAACGCCCATGGCCCTGGTCCATCGGGGCCCGAGTCGCGGTGCTCGCGCCATCCGCTGTCGGCGACCTGCGACGGTGCTGCTGTGTCGGTGGCTCTCCTCCGTGCCTCGATGGTGGTGCGAAGGTCGTAGTTGTCCCCCAGGCGGTGGCGCACCGGGTTGCGTGACGCCTGGGGGAGCTCGTGGAGTGGGGCCGTCTTGGCTGGGCTCTGACGACCCTGCGAGGGGGAGTGGCCCAGGCGGCCCGAGGTCGCGCCTGAGTGTCGGGAGTCGGAACCCTGGGCGTGCTGGACGACAACACGTTCTACCAGCCCCCGGAGGTTCTGGTAGGTAGCCTTGGCTTCCGGGTCCGTCGGCTCAGGCAACCTGCGTAGCAGCATTGCTGCCGCGGTGATGTTTTGGTTGGCGTGGGGGAAGAACGGAAGATCGCCCGTCCCCTCAGCCAGCTGTTGATGCACTTGACGCGCGCGGGCGTGCGCGCCAGAGGCAAGCGGCGGCTCGGGCTGACGTTGCTCCAGGTCGGCCTGGAGTTTGTCGAGCTCGGCCTTTCGGGCCTCCAGCTCTTCGCGCTGCTGCTGGAGGTCGATGAGGCGATGCTGGTGGTGCGCGTCGTCTTCCCGCCGGGACCCTTCCCGCCGCACTTCGTCGCGCGGGAGGAGGGTCCCGAGAGTTGCGGGGGTGGAGGACGGCTCCGCCGCGCCCGCCATGTTGCACTCTCGAGAGTACACCCTACGCAGGGGGTGCTCCCTATCGGAGCTGGAACTGTGGCTGGAGGAGTCCCCCAGCAGGTCGTGGAGGGAAGTAGGCGCATAGCCGGTCATGGCCACGAGCCGAGGGCTCGTGGAAGGCAAGACTGTCGCTCGCCGTAGATCATACGCGGCGCCACGCGGGGCGACGCCGGTGCGCGATGGGCCCGCCCGTGAGGCCCATGCCGGGGCCTCGAGGCGGAGGTTGCCGAGAACGTCGGCGACCGCGTCCAGGCTGGTGGAGGGTGCCCGGTCTCGGAGGGCGGCGGGGATGAGGACGAGCTCTCCCGCCGCAGTGACGACGAAGTCGAGGGCGCCGAAGCGAATCCAGCCCCTTGACGCCGGCGAGTCGTCACGAGATAAGAAGGCCATCGGGGGGGAAGATGGGAATCCGAAGACGAAGATGATGACGCGCGAAGAGCCCCTACCTGGCGAGCCAACTGTCGGTGTTTCGTGCACCGGCAATAAGAATTTTTGGTTAGTGGGGTCGCGCGCTCCCTCTCCCCGAATGGTGACTCAAGAAGCCAGAGGTTTATACTGGTTCGGGCTGAACGTCCCTACTCCAGTTCGTGTCGTTGGGGTGTATGGTATTCGAGAGATGATCCGAAGGTTACAGGCGAGACAAGGGGCTCGATCGATCTCCCTTGTACTCGGTGAGCTCTTTTTTGCTTGATCGGTCTCTCCTGTACTCGGTGGGCTCTGCCTCTCCTTATATATCCGGAGGCGGCAGGTTACAAATGGGAGTTGGAGAGAAAAAAGGAAGGGGTACAGTACGCCTAGGAGTCTGGTTTTCTGTCTCGTCGTCCGACCTCTGCCCGCCCCACGCCGGGTTGGTAGTCCTGCGGTGAGCGGTCTTCGGCTGGGCTGTCAGGATGACATACTGCTCTGTGCACCTGTCAGCTTCGGTCGTTTTAATGGTGCTTGACTTTAGCTTGGCCTCGGGAGAGGGCGCCTCCCTCTGCGGCGTGTCAGACGACGGGACAGGGGCTTGACTTCTTCGGTGGTCCTTCTGACAGTCTCGGGAAGGAACCACCTATCCTGGTACGGACGCCTGGGGACGTCGCGTGCATAGGGCAGCTGCCTAACACCAGCGTGGGCCCAGCCGGCTCGAGCGCTGGTGAGGCTGGCTGACCGTACGTTCCGACCTAAGGGGTCGGAGTCTGCCGACCGTCTGAGGTCGGGTTCGAACAGTGCGTGGCCCACTCTTCATGGCCCGCGTACCTTTCGCCAGTGTTGGGCCTTCGTAGAGGTAGGTCAGCCCGCTCGTGGTCCCGGGCTGATGGGGGTACCCATGGTATGGGTACTCGTCAATAAGAAACTTTGATTTCAAAGAAAATGAGGAGGACAATTGCATTTATGCTAAATTTAATAATGGAAAATACATTTTCCTAGTCTTGTATGTAGACGATATCCTGCTGGTAAGCAGGGATAAAAATCTACTTCTAGAAACTAAGAGTTTCTTGTCCTCAAATTTTGATATGAAAGATCTCGGTGAAGCATCTTATGTCTTAGGAATTGAGATTTACCGAGATAGAACAAAACGGGTATTAGGCCTATCGCAAAAGGCATACTTAGAAAAGGTTCTTAAGAAATACAGTATGCATGCGTGTAAGGCTTCGCCTGCTCCAATAGTCAAGGGTGATAAGTTTGGGAATTTTCAATGTCCCAGGAACCAATATGAGATCGATCAAATGAAGTCGGTTCCATACACTTCAGCTGTCGGAAGTATAATGTATGCTCAAGTATGCACTCGCCCTGACTTAGCATTTGTAACCGGAATGCTTGGCAGATATCAGTCAAATCCAGAAATAGATCACTGGAAAGCAGTTAAGAAAGCCTTGTGGTATTTGCAAGGAACTAAAAGCCTCATGTTAACGTATAGAAAGTCGAGTACCCTCGATATTGTGGGTTACTCTGACGCAGATTTTGCGGGGTGTGTAGACACTAAGAAATCCACATTAGGTTATGTATTCACCCTCGCAGGAGGAGCTATTTCGTGGAAAAGCTCCAAACAAACAATCACTGCATCGTCGACAATGCATGCTGAGTTTGTAGCTTGTTATGAGGTAACCGGGCAGGCACTATGGCTTAAGAAATTTGTACCGGGATTAAGAGTGGTAGATAGCATTGAAAAACCACTCACGTTATACTGTGACAATGAACCAGCAGTATTTTACTCCTATAACAACAAGTCAAGTGGTGCTGCCAAACACATTGACATTAAGTTTTATGTTGTAAAGGAGAAAATCCAGGATCAAACTATAAAGATTGAGCATATAAGTACCAAGCGAATGCTTGCGGATCCGTTAACTAAGGGCTTACCACCATATGTGTTCAGAGAACACGTAGCCGGCATGGGATTATTGCAAAGCCTGTGATTCTGGAAATAAGGGGTCAAATAAGCAACCATCTCCCACAAAATTAAATTTCCGTTTTGAGACAGAAAGGTGTATCATAGTCATTGAGTTTAACAACACGTAACTGGTTGTTGCAACACTTTGGTCTTGATGCACTAATCTATTAAGAAGCGGAGTTAGTATTAAGTCAAACTATTTTAGTCTCGAGATCAAGGGGGAGAATGTTGGATTGATCTCTGCGCCCTGATCGGGGGCGCAACCAACCGATATGGTTGTGGCCCCTGTTGCACACGCGCTATAAATAGAGGGGATAGACCGGCCCAGATAACCCACGTTCTCTGGCGCACTCCACCCCAATAGTTTCCTAAGAGATCCGATCTACACGCGAGTGGTTGCAACGGGAAGACTACGCCGTCTCCCGCTCTGCAGAACGGACGACCACGCCGTCCTCTTCCACGAGGCTGCTGCCACTGTCGTCCTCTCCTTCCTCTCCGTGAAGGCAATGGCTTCATCAAGCTCATCGAACCCTGAAGGTAACCCTAAGTCCCCTCTAGGCGTTGTTCTAGGCATCAAGATCCCTAGATGAATCTAACATAGTAGACTTTTGCTCTAATGTTTGCTCGAATAAAAATGCGTATGAACTACTAATGCAACGACTGGATGATGTTGAGAAAGAAGTTTTCAAGATAATGAAAACTACAACTGACAAAGATGCGCTGGGACAACTTACTAACATCCATCCTAGTTATGAATTGCAGGATCCACCTCAATCACAAACCAAAGGTAGAAAAAGAGGCAATAGATTAATGCCAACAACAGAGAAGATGTCCCAAAGAACAACTATGTGTAGCGTGTGCAAAGAGAAAGGACATACAAGAGCATTGTGCCCTTTTCTGGACATAGTTAATGATCTTGATGAGGTAAGAACACGAGAAGAAATACTCCCTCCGTCTAGAAATGATCTACGTTTAAGATATAGACACAAAGACCAATGTAGTCTATTTACTCCACATCATGTGAGTTGTGCATCGTTTCGTGATCCCTGTATTCATGCAAGCCACCAATAGTGTCCAAGCATTACTTTCCTAGTTGCATGCTGGCGCATGATGATTCGTAGTTATATGCTGGCACAGTAAATGTGCATGATATACGAAGAGGCCACTTGTTAATACGAAGATCATTTCTGGATTTCTTTATTTTGCTAATACGAAGATCATTTCTGGACAGAGGGAGTAACATACTAATCTATTATGTTGGCATTGAACTAGAACTCATTTATTAATTACTTGTATATCATCAGTTTACTATTACCTCATGAATATTCTATTATATATTCTTTTGAAAACTTTCACTACTCAACAATAGAAAAGAAGGAAGACAATATAAAAAGGTAGTGTTTTGATTTTGGTTACAACTAATGATGTTTGACACCTGATAGGTAAGAAAAATGTAAAAAAAAAATTTGTTTCCATGCCAAGCATATTATCTATGTGCCCTATTTGTTAAACTGCACAATAAAAAATTGATAACAGCACATTCCTTGTTGATTATTAAAAGAAAAAAAAATATGATATATGATTCTTACAAATGTGTATTTTTTTGTTTGCAGTTTTGGTAAAGCATGGGAAATGATGATTTTCTCTAAAAAAAAGTGTACACAAGGGTGTTGAAGGAAACAAAGATGCAAAATCCAAAAAGCCAATATGTGGCTCGATATGTAAATTATGCACAGAAGAAGTTATCACATGTAATTTATGTCGACAAAAAAAAGTAATTACGTGTAATTTTACTAACATGGTACAAGGCAGATATCAGATAAAGTATTTGACTGTTATAAACCATCAATGCTCTTTTCATTGTCACTCACTTTTTATGGGCATCAATGAGTTTTTGGATGACTTCTGTTGTCTGCACATTTTCACGATGCATAATTAATCATGTACGATGTGAACTTTATGCGCCGATTCCTGATATTAGACTATTAAAATAAGCCATGAAAAAACAATGAGTGTTATTAGATATATATAAGAGAATCCAGTCATATAATATACAGACCTTAAAACAAAAAGAAAAAAGAAAATGGTTGTATAAAGCAAAATGAAAAAGGATATGATAACTTACTGGTGCTAACAGTGGAACTTTCCAACCATCCCATGACTCCATAAAGCTCATCACGAAAATGCCACAGTCATGTCTACTATGATTGAAATAAATAAATAAATAATATATACGTAAAATACATCATTGATAAAACTACCAAAAAAAGTTTAAAAGAATATTTTGGACATAAAAAACGAATAGTTTATAATAATACAACATATGAATTGATAAGAAATGTAATCAAGGAAGTTTAAATTATTACATGGTATTTTGCTGGGGGACTTTATGTACTTGAACATTGAATTTCTTTAGGTCAACTTTTGACTTATCCCCCATCATATGTTGATAAACCTTCTTGAAGTTCTTGCACTGTAATCGTGTATATGAATGACAATAATAATAATAATAATAATAATAATAATAATAATTATTATTATTATAATAATAATAATAATACATAATAATAATAATAATAATACATAACGGCTATGCACAAAAAAAGGCAATGAGAAAGCATATGTGGAATTTTGGACATAATCCATGTGATGCTGGTTATAAAAAAAATAAGAAAATATACACATACTGTAGGATCGAAGTATACGAATATAGCAATCAGAGGAGGGGTGAATGATTGTGCAGAAGCTAAAATCAAATCTTTAATCTATTAAAAGTTCACCCCAAACTAAAACCAAACAATTGCCTCATATTCGACAAAAACAGATTGACAGAGGTTCGGTAAAACACGAATTCCCGGAGATCCAACCGTCGGATCGATCTGAAATTTGGACACAAGAAACTAGATTCCAATACAAATCGAACCCAAAAAGAATCAGCTCGATCGGACTTACGGATCAAAAAGTTATGAACCTCGCAAGCTTGTTGTGGCAGAATATGACGAGAATTGATCTAATCAAAACTTGTAGAATAATCAAGAACGACAAAATATTAATCAACTAAACTTTGAGGAACTCTAAATCAATACCCTAGAAAGGTTTTTAATGGATCAAATCAAGATAAAACTCAAAGAACAAAAACCAATCTAGAATTAGAATAAGCATGCAAACAAGAACCAAAATAAGAAACACTGTAGCAACGTGGTTACTGTAGCACGCACGGATCTGAAAGAATTGATCTTTATTTCTTTTGTCTAAAGTACTCCCATCAAAAGAGTACAAACCCTAAAACAAAGCTCTATGCTTGATTGATGCCCTTCAATAGGAGACAACCTCTCCTATTTAAAGGAGCAAAACACAAGGAGTCCTGAATACAATTCCTACTCCTAATCCTAGAAGGAGTCCCACTCCTAATCGTAGAAGGAGTATGTATTCAACACAACTCCACTTGGCCCAACCTGGCCAAATACAGCTCTTGCACGCGTATGGCAACCCAGCCATACTCACGTGACTAACAACTCTTGCACGCGTATGGCCACCATGGCATACTCATGTGACTAACCATTCTTCATGTGCACCATTCTCTTAGCTCGAACGCCCCCACATGATATCCTTGACCACCAAGACCTCAGTTCCTCCCTGAACCTAGTCTCGAACCTCAGTTCTGGTCCCATCATCGACCACGTTCGTCTTCGAGCAATACCTGCACATGAACAAATAGAAAGCGATTCCGAGCACAAGTCCGCGACTTGACTCAACATTAGTCCATGCAAATACTCACACGAGCATTGCATAAAGTCCACTTCAAAACAAGCATCATGAAATTCTCACGAATTTCATAATCTCAAATTCAAACCAAAATTCAATTCCAAAATTGCTCAAAACCCTAATCGAGCAAAAGACCTTTCACGCTGGACCAAACAACAGTCTGGCGCAGCTCACGACGGACCAAAAACCCGGTCCGGCGTACATGCGAAACTCTCAGTTCAAATCAGAGAAAACATGTTTAAAAAACACGTTCACGACAGACCCAAAAAGATTTGGTCAATCGTAAATAGAAAACTTACTGTTTTTAGTCCAGTGCATATACAAAAACAAGCCTCAAAATCCCGTTCACGATTGACCAAAACTTTGGTCCAACGTGCATGTAAAAATAGCCGTCAAAAGCTCATTCACAGCAGACCAAAAGTTTGGTCCGGCGTAGCCTTGAGAAACGGTCCGGCGCAGATGGGAAACTTACTGTTTTTCCAGGTTTGGTCCGGTGCCAAAAGGGAAATTTGGTCCGGCACAGGTGTGAACCTCATACCTCAAAGTTCCGTTCACCACGGACCAAAAAACTTGTCCGGCGCAGATGCAAAAACAAGGACTAGTTTGGTCTGGCGCCAAAGAGAGTGCAACATCCAAAGACACTTTCACGGCGGACTAAAGTTTGGTCCGGCGCAATGGTCCGGCGTAAAAGTAAAATATTACTGATTCTTGGAACTTCAGTCCGGCGCAAAAGAGACATTGTTTCTTATCAATTTGTCAAACACATGCACAGACACATTTTTCAAAAGCAATTCTTTAGGCCAATTTTTCAGCACATGATTTCACACATACAAATAATCTATCGAGTAGTCTTCATTTGTAGACTATTAATTGGCAATGAGGCCATAACATCAAACCGTCTATCCCACATATTGATGACAATAAGCCACTAGTGTTCCATCTCGTAGTAAGGTAACATGACCTAATACGCCAAAAATAGAAAAAGGTTGTTTAGAAAAAAAAAATCAATGTAAAAAAGGTACATGGCAATAGCGCATTGTCGGGACTCGGATTTACGAATCCGAAACCCTCTATATATACTGCACTAGTTTAGAATCATACTAGTGCACACAGTGACAACAAAGATGAAATACCATTCCATTCAACGAATTAACTAAGAAAGTAGCAAATAGTAAAAACGGACCTTATGGTCAAAGTTTACATAAATGTGTCTTCAGGACTTAAGAAACAAATAAACTATTACAGTGTAAATAAAATAACTTGGGCCATATGACATGCCACAGGCAATCATCTGGGGAAACGCCTTCCTAGTTCTCATAGTCTTCATAGTACTCTTCGTAGAACTCAGTATTTCCTTATTCTTCCTTAGCAACTGATCAATAAAGGTGTAAAGCCGTGAGTACAAAAAGTACTCAGCAAGCCATAGGGAATGGTGCAAATAATGCATGGCTTGACAAATGATAGTCATATGGTTCTTTTGCAGAAAGCAATAACTTGAATGTAAATACAATAAATAGATTCAAAGCATAATTGACAAAAGATAATAAATAACTAGTAAACCAATGGTAGACAGCAACAAAAGATTGGTGAGGCATCACCCATCACCAACCAAAACTATCATCAACCATTGAACTCAATAGTATTAACTTTAGACATCAAAACAACAGTGAACTTCCCATTCACTTCCAATAATACCACCTTCGAACATATTATGAAAACTCTATACCCCGTGTGAAATTCTCAGGCACGTCCATGACTGCGAACACAGCTATTCTAATAGTTTGACACAATCTATAGAGGTCGTACAACTTTACCCACAAGATATGATCAGTTCTTATTGCCATACGTAATTAACACATTTCCTTTGGTATATCGGCAGAGATCATAACAAGACCTTTACAATGCACTGTCTAATTTCAGTACTGCCCGCTAAGGTTTCACCCCTCGAGGCCCTCTCTTGGGCCATATGAGTCTACCAGTCCATCCCGAAACCCACACAACCTCAATAGTACACAAATTTAGACATTGCAAATTATTCAGCCAGGTCTGTGCCGTACCAGACATGTGGTTGTATGGTTAGACCCAGTTCAATGGCACATAAGATTAAGTCCATAATTAGTCTCGGGCAAGATATCCACATTCCAAATGTTCTAATGGCACCCCCTTTATTGCACGATCACTTGTCCGAGTGAAAATAATTTTGTATAACCAAGAACAATAGCACACCCTGCCATGGCACAAAAATTTTTATAATAGTGGCTACCCGCCATAATTCCATATCTCTTTAAGTCAAGATTATTAATTCATCATGTGACATATCTCTTTAAGTCAAGATTATTAATTCATCATGTGACATAAACCCATCACACAACTAAGCTTGTCTAAGCATAATTTCGATAACCCAATGCCGATATTACAATTATGTCCAACTATTAAATGACCCGGTCTGGGTGACAATAGATACATGGAAATTCAATTATTCAAGGTGGCATAATGACAATCAGGTATTTAGCTATTCCTTGTAAATAATACTTGTAAACAAATAGCATGCAATTGTTTAAAATAAAGTACTTTTGCAAACATGGGTCCAACATGGTCAAGGACTACGGCTCGCCTTGTTAATCAACTGTTGTTGCTGAGTCTTGATCTTCAAATCATGCGCTCAATCCCTGGGAATCAATGTCTATCGAAAAAGAACGTAATAAACACAAATAAATACAAAATAGAGACTCAACCAAGCTCAAAAGTAAAAAAATGGATCTGAAGTATAGAGATTGATTTTAAAAATTTTCAAGAACTAAAATCACCTCAATCGGAGTTCGTATAAGGGAGAACGGATTTTTGAAAGTTTAAATCACATAAAGCAATAAAGAAATGATTTTCAAATTTTTAAAATTACTTTTATCAAGAAAAATGAAATTTTAGACACTGTAAAACATCAGTATTCTAAATATTATTTTATAATATATATATTATTTATTTATTATATTTGTTTCTCTGATCTTCTCTCTTCTCTTTTGTGATGTTGGCTCAACATGCTGTAACACGCACAGGAGAAGGTGAGGCAATAACAAGCATGGAAGCAAGGAATAGGAGCAAGGTAAGGCCAAACCAAGGGAAGCATCGGAAAGCCCGCGATGCGATGAACTCAATGATAACCATGGTGACAGCGGAGGGGAATGGATGGCGATGCCACAACGTGATGAACAACGACAAACATATTTCAGTAAAACATAAAATTCATCACCTATGATTCACCAAACTTGAAATCGTTTGAGGGGTTACCTTTGCGATGACCGGGAACACAATGTGACACGAACGGTATTGGAAGAGACATTCTAAAGCTCGGGGAAGCTTGCAAGAGCACGTCGGTGATGTTCGGTTCGTGCTATGAATGTCACGCCATTCCGAGCAAATGAATGCACAAGAGATTGGGACAAGTTGAGGAACTGGTGAAGCAATGTGAGGGGATCTCGGTGCTTTCCATAAATAGGCTCGAGGTTGCTCGTAGAGATAGAAACAGTTATTTTAAAGAAGAGTCCAAACCAAATAAAGCTCAAATTTCTCCCGAAATAGAGGGGATTAGGACAGGTGATGTGACATTATAGAATGTGGCTTTACAGTACGAGTTTATTCTATGTTTTTGGGCTTTTTCGGGTGTTTGGGCCTCTCCGGGGGAGTTTGGGCCTTGCGGGAACTAGTTTGGGCATTGGGGGAATTAAATGGGCCGTTGGTGGGGGGGTTTTGGCCCATGAGGGGGAAAAGTCCGGCCACCCCCTAGGGTTCCCAACCCCATGCGCCCCCTCCCTAGCCAGTGCGCCCCCCCTCTCCCTCTCTAGCCGCCGCCCCCTCCCCATCTCTCCCACCATGCGCACCTCCCTCTCCCTAGCCGGCCCTAGCGAGGATCCCTCCCCTCCCTTGGCTACCACACCTCTCTCTCCGTTGATCCCTCCGTTGGGGAGCCTTGCGAACAAGAAGATCCGGTGATTCCGACGTTTCCGGCAAGCGGAACAAAAATTGGATCGCGAGGAGGAGCCGTTCGTCGATCGGGTGGTTCACCAAGGAGAGGTATGCTTTGGGGAATTTGTGTGTAGAGATTTGGTGCTGGTTGGATGGGAAAGATCATGTTTAAATTTTATGTTTAGGTGTTGTGGTTCGATGGATCTAGGAAGATTGCATCCTGTCATGCATTCTGTCATCGGACAGATTAGGTCGTCGGTCTTCGGACGCGAATTAGATAATTTTAGAGTCGTTTTCTAGTCGGCCGGCTGTTACTAAAGTTGTAGGTAATTAAATTACCTTTAATTGGACACTAAAAATGTTAAATTCTGTTTAGTCGTTTAAAAGTTATGGCTGTTTTACCAAGCGTTGTCCAATCTGTGACGTGATTTGGACAAATTGTGTTCAACTGTAGATTATAGGGTTTTAGATGCCGAATCAGTTTTCGCGTATACTTAGAAAAAAGTGGAAAATTTCCTAAGGTTCGATAAAATGTACTCGTTTACCTGATTTGGAGTTTTAGAACTCAAGATACGCTTGTTCGAAGCCTGCTGTCCCGTTGGATAGATTCTCTATTTTTCGGGTTTTAGGAGTGGGTTGCGAAGTCGATGTAGCTGATAGTTCTTGTGTTGTTTTGTGGGCATGTTGTTGAGTGTATTATACCTATATGCAGGTGGTGTGACCCTGGGAGTACCTTCCACATCTTGCCACTCCGTCGCACGCAGTTGAAGGCAAGTGTATTTTGGTGAATATGGCTTGGTGGCCATATGAATTGATATAGTTGCGATTCAACTTTATGATGTGTTGCCTCACTATGAATTATTCTTGCGATTGATTAGATGGTTATGAAATGCTATGTTATGGATGTGAGGATGATTATGTATCTAATTATGGCTATGCAATTGTTGAATTGAGTGCATATGCAAGTTTATTCATGTTTATGGAATGTGTGCATTCATGGCATGAGGACAGGCCAGGTCGGTGAGAAAGTCATAACTAATTCGGTAAGGTCGGTGAGAAAGTTATGACTAATTCGGAGCGCCGCTGAGAAAGACCTACCTCTTAGTTCCATCCACAGTTGTGAATGGGAGCGAGTCAGTAAGAGTAGGCACCTTCCACGGGATGGAAGGGAAAGAGGGTACACACCGACGGGTGTGCACTCGGCAATACCGGTATGTGTTAAGCAAAGAGACATGTGCATTGCATAGCATGAACGAAGAGGTTTATGAGATGTTTATGAAGATGAGATTATGAGATGCTTATGATGATGTTTATGAGATCTAGTGATGATGTTATTGAAAACTGTTTTGTTTTATTTCATTGCAATACACTTTGCTGAGTGTTGAACTCACGCTTGTTGTTTGATGTTTTTTAGGTACCTTGAATTCAGCATGTGTGGTTGCATGACCTTCCAAACTTTCCCTTCATCTTTTTGCTTAGATTTTAGATATCCATTTTCAGTTCTCTCTCCAGATTGCTTGCCAATATATATGGATTGCTTATTTGCCAAATAAAAAATTTACACCATCGTAATCTTGAATGATGTATCAAATTTACTGAATGTACTATAATTTGCTTATATTAGAGATGAGCTTGTATCCCCTATTTGACACATCTTAGGTTTATGCGTTCATGGCTTAATGTTCGGTACATAAATAATTGGTATGTGTTCATAGAAGGGTTGTGATTCCACTATATATATGGGATATCCATTTCCTTTTTGCTTCTATTGCTTCTATTGCACCTATATTGTTCGATCTCAATATGAAAGATTTGGATATGCTTGCTTCTATTGGTTCAGTAGTTTTGCTTAATTAGTGCTTCTATTGGTTCAGTTCTAGTGATTATATTGGTTCAGTTTCTCAATACTGCAGTTTGGATATGCTTGCTTCTGTTGGTTCAGTAGGTTTGCTTAATTAGTGCTGTAACTGAAGAATGTATTTGAAGATTTCAATATGGTGGTTTACCTCATTTTCCTATTAGGAAAGTAAATAACAATGATTTATTAATATCATATCAGTTCTCAAGGTTATAATATGGGCTGTTTGGTTGAAATGTTTAGATAATTTTAAATTTGTGTCTACACAGAAGTAATCAAATGTTTGTGTCTGACTGAAACTTTGATCATATTGTTTGATCACTTGCTCTATAGCCTATGGTATGTTCTGGTGTAAGGAATATAATTTTTCATCAACATATAGTCATCTATTATTTGATAGATGGATATGCGAAGCCAACGAAGAAAGCTTATTGTTCAAGCAGTTGCACTTGTTACGGTCATGCATGCATTTTTTGTTAATAGACTTAGATTAGCTAGATTAACTAGACCTGCAGTCACCTATGGTCCTATGTGCAATAGAGACATTGAACGCCAAGCCAATCTAAATCTAATTTTTAACTCTAGCGATATCGAGTGTGTCAACATATTGCGCATGTAGTCACCTATGGTCTTATGTTGTCTGGCATGACCGAGGGAGTCAACAATGTCGCAGTTGCCATTAGAGAGATAGCCGTGCATGAGGTGCATCCTGACTTGTATGGGGCTGTCATGAACATGAATAGGTTTGCGGAGGATGTCTTGTTTGCTGCTTTCTCTTATTTGGTGGATAACAGGGCGCAAGGTGCTGTATTTGTGACTATGAAAGAGAACCATCGTACTATGTGGCTACGGTCATTTTGTGCGAAGAATAACCTCTAAACATTTACTGATGTTGCTATGAACTTTTATTTTGGTTGTTGCTATGAACTTTTATTTTGCTACGACTAGACAATTTGGATGGACTTGAAATGTAGTACATGACTAAACATGTGTTGTGGATGGCTATGAACTTTTATATCATTTTGGATGAACTTTTATATCATTTTGGATGGCCATGTGATAATGATCTGTTCAAATTTTCTGATGCTTGCTGTTATTTATCTATGCTTTATTTAGTTATCTCTGTTGGTTTTGGTACAGTGGACCGATCGATAAATTTTTGGGGGACTAGCCATCGAGCTAGAGGCCATTTCTTGATCTGGAGGCACCGTACGTGTTGGGCAGCGACACTGCGTAGTACTATTTTATGTTGATTGCTAGAGGCCATTTCTTGATTTTTGGGGGACTAGCAATTGCACATCAAATTGTGTTGAGCATCAACACTGCATAGTATTGTTTTATGTCTATTTTATCATAATCTCATATCTGAATATTCTTTGATCTAAATTTGATTTTCTATTTGCCATTTAAAAACACCTACTTGTCATTATGCAAGAGATAACCATTCATGAATCAAACAAACAGCATCTCTTCTCAACCTACACCAGCTCATACAATCAACCAAACAGCATCTCTTCTCAGCCTGCACCAGCTCATACAATCAACCAAACAGCATCTCTTCTCAGCCTGCATCAGCTCATACAATCAACCAAACAGCATCTCATTGCATCTACTCAGCCTGGATCCCACCAGCCTGGCTCCACTCATACAGCCTGGTTGAGTTAAGAAGGCAACCAAACAGCCCATAAGTGAAGCTCTAAGAGCATCTCCAAGAGAGAGCCCTAAAAATAAACCTTAAACTTTAATTTAGGACCCCAACTAATTTGATTTAGGGCTCCAACGAAATATTCACTCCAGCAATTAGGCCCTAAAACTCAACGAAGATAGGGCTCAATCACAGAGTTGCTAAATATAGCTACTCTCCTAGGGGCCCTAAAACAATTTGCTAAATTTTATCAGATTAGGTCCTCTGCTGGAGTTGATCTTTTCCTTAAAAGCCCTATATTTCAAGATAGGACCCTATTTAGGGTCTCTCTTGGAGATGCTCTAACGAAGATAAATTCTTACCCAAATGTTTCTCTTGTAAAACCACTTCC
This sequence comes from Rhipidocladum racemiflorum, assembly GCA_036346355.1. Lineage (NCBI taxonomy): Eukaryota > Viridiplantae > Streptophyta > Magnoliopsida > Poales > Poaceae > Rhipidocladum > Rhipidocladum racemiflorum. Next base: position 55,405,038 of record CM070581.1, on the reverse strand, counting down.
TGAATTGACAAAAAAAAAAGGAGAAACAACTAAAATTTTGATTAATGTGCAATCTATATTGCATAATGCAAACGTATGCTTTGAACTGAGGCCACTGTACTATGGATTGCATAATTCAATTCTAAAAAAGTTTTTATATCGAAACATTATACTATAGAAAAAAAAAACTTTGCACTATAATTTCCATGTTCTTTATAACCTTCAAGTATAAATAACAATGCAAAACAGTGTATGAGCTTACAAAAAAAGGCCTCTAAAAAATAAAATAGAGCAAAAAAGAACTTCCAACTATAAATACATCCCACACTAAAAACATTGTCTTTGAAACATCCCATAAAAAAGGCACTCTCTATGGACAAACTTTGTCCTCGTTGTAAAAAAAATCAATTATGAGTAGTACTTTTATGCTTTCCCTTTCAATACAAGTTGCACAAATCCTGAAGCAAGCGAACGAGTAAGTAATCCTCATCTGTCTTTCATTCATACTTTAATATTTGTGCAGCTTTAAAAGAGAAAAGCGTAGAAGCACATCTTGCATGGAAAACAAACTTTGCAATACAAAATGGGTTGTGCTACAAAAATACATTTGGCATTATAATTATATTTAGCTGATGATCTAACGGGTATATTAGCTAAACGAGTGTAAATATACTGAAAAAACAACACAAAAAAGGACTTAACTTCATCTTATTGGTTCTGCCTAACATCAGTGATGATCTAACAGGAACATTAGCCGCAGAACCCATAAGATTGCTGTCTAGTGTCTACATCCATCGATCAAAATAATACATGCTATATTACCCGCATGAGGGAAAAATAATATATATATATATATATATATATATATATATATATATATATACATATATATATATATATATATAATATATATATATATATAGGAAAATGGTTGCATACTCTTGGGAGTATGTACTCCCACTCTCAATATACTGCATAAATGATGTTATTATACTTCTTTATCCTTTTGAGTATACTCTAATACTAATTATAAGATACTCCAAAGTGAGTTTCACGAAAAATTTCATTAAAACCCACATTTTATATACTAGTTTGTTTATATACTCTTTTTGTACATGAAAAACGGTATATAGCAAGAAATAAATGGCTCCGGCGAATTTTTTTCAACAACGTCGCATTGTAGTATCTTAGAATTATTATTGGAGTATACTGAAAGTGATAAACGAGTATAACGCATTCGTTTAAGTGGTATACTGGGGGTGGGAGTACGTACTCCCAAGAGGAAAAGGTTTCCATTTCATATATCCTCCCGTCATCCCATTTACAACCTTTGTGTCTGTAAATATAAACTATGGCGATCTCTATGTTCACATCGAGACCTCAAGGACCAAATCCACATGAACGTACGAAAAAAAAAACACTTAACAATCCGCCCTCTATGCCGGTATAAATTTCGTAGAGCTGGTATGTAAACTTCTTCTCGTGCATATCTAATGCTGATTGATGCCACATGAACAACCCTGCTATCCATCTGAATTAAGCAACCAAATTTGCATCGAAATAAGCGTCAGGTATTTATTTCCATCCGAATTAAGTCGTGACGTTGGATTGCAGGATTATCCACGTGACATCAATCAGGATTAGATAGGCACGAAATTTTTTTTGCATATGAGCTCCATAAAATTTATTTCCCCCCTAGACTCATCTGGCCATAACAACCTCTCCTTTTCCAAACTACGCTCCCCATGGAACCCACGATTCTTCTCCCTTCCCTTTTCAATCTGCCTCCATTATCACATCCACCAATATGGATGAAATTATCACAAAAACAAAACACAAAATCGATCCCTAAAAATCAATGGCGTGACAAAACTAAAGTTTGAACAACTCATCAGAACATGGATGGCTAGTGATCGAATCGAGTTGTTCCCGACGGAATCAACCTCCATCGCTTAGGATTAGCTGAAAGCGTGTCGCATTAGCTTATGAAAAGATTGCAGAGGGCGACAATAAAATATGAAGAGGAGTTTTTCTGTACTAAATTTTGAAGCAAGTGAAGGTGAAGTAATCACTATCTACCTTTTATTTATAATTTAATATTTATACAAATTTTAGAAGAAAAAAAAGTATAGAAACATCTCTCAAATATGAAATATGTTGGAAGATTAGTATTTATCACTGAAGAATGGCTCGGTATCGCAGCACGGTGAGCGTCAGGCTAGGGTTCGACTTTTCGAACGAAATCGCAAAATTTCGCGAATTTCGTTCGTACCGCTCAGATGCGAAAAAGAAAAATGTTTTGAATTTCGCTCAAATTCAAATTTAAATTCAAAAAATTTATCCAAAATTTATCCATAATTAGTATTAATAGCCTTATGACCTTTGACATGAATATTATTTTTAAAAAAAACAAAGTTTGAAGACGTTTTTGAGCCATTCAATTTATTAAGTTGCAACATTTTGTTGAAGTATATTTAGTATAAATATTTGTTAAAATATATTTAGTACCAATAATTCCTTATAAAAACCAGCAGCATGAGGCAAGAAGGGCACTATCCATAAATCATAACCTGTATTCAGAAAGTACATCTGAGTTTTTCTTAAAATCCCATGTAAACTGCTAAGAAATCATTAGACTAAATCAAAATTCCCGGTTTAACTTATCAACAATCAATATAGAATTTTGCTCGAAGGTTTCGAGACTTTTTTATTAGATTTCAAATTTATTTGACTTTTGAATTGAGTGGTTTTAAACGAATTTCGAACGAAATTTTACGAATTTCGATAACCGGACGGCGAAATTTGAGTTCGAAAAAATGAAACCCTGCGTCATGCAGCCCAACTGCGAAGCCCAAGGCCCATACAGTAGAGATCCCAAAACAGAGAGGACGACAGACGGTGAGCTCGTCCTCACTCCCGGAGAGAGACAAGAAAATGGCCGCGGCGGCGCTCCGTCCAGCGATCCTCCGCCACATCCGCCTCTCCCCTTCCCCGGCTGTGCCACTCGCCGCGGCGGCTGCGGTGGCCCAGCCCCACGCCCTGGCGCGGTGGCTCGCGCGGCCCATGTCCTCCCACGACGCCCACCTCACCCGCGGCGAGGTCGTCGACCGCGTCGTCGACGTCCTGAAGAGTCACCCCAAGGTCGACCCCTCCAAGGTAACACCAACCCCAAACCTAACCCACCACCAAATCCGCATCGTGTTGCGCCGACGCGGTGACCTCCAAAACCCTAACCCGAATGGAGAGCACGTTTCTTGGTGGTGGTTGTGGTCGCAGGTGACCCCGGAGGCGCACTTCGAAAAGGATCTGGGGCTGGACAGCCTGGACACGGTGGAGGTGGTGATGGCGATCGAGGAGGAGTTCAAGCTCGAGATCCCCGACAGGGAGGCCGACAAGATCGACTCGCTCCCGCTCGCTATCGAGTACGTCGCCAACCACCCCATGGCCGCCTGAGCTGGGTGCATCCGAGGTGATGGTTTTCTTGGGTATTTTTTTTCGATCGTGGGGTTGAATAACTGAGTGGTGGTTCGGGAAAACTGGTCCCTGGTGCTCCGCACTGTGTCACGGTGGATCCTGATCTTGAAACGTTAACATTTTGTTCTTGTGACAGTACATTTTAGATTCTTGCTCTTGCATTTGTTATATGGTATGTGATGTTGACATTTTGTTCTTGTGACACTACATTTTAGATTCTTGCTCTTGCGTTTGTTATATGGTATGTGATGTTGTTGTTGAACTAGTTTCACTAATCACAAGCTTGCCCTTTGTTGCATTGTGCAAATTCGGTTCTCCAACGCATGTTCTTTTCTTTGACCAATTTTCTTCCATCGGTTTATGGGAGCCAACCCAAAATTTGTGGACAAATGATGGTTCGTTACTTTTGGAAATTGATGCAAGAGATGGCAGTTCTCATAGTTTCATGGCAGATGTAATGTTGCCTTTTTCTTACCCCTATTTGTATGTTGATGTTTCTGTTGTGTGGTTTTGTGTAACTAAATTGTAGGGATGCAAATGGGCCGGCCCTAGGGTCATCTTTGACCCACTTTAGTTCATTTGTTTGCACTAAAACTTAAAAGGTTGACTAAAAATTAAGTTTTTAGTGCAAACAAATAAACTAGAATGGATCAAAGAAGACCCTAGGGTCAACCCATTTGCATCCCTACTAAATTGTAGTTAGGTTAGTGAAGAGTATTGCAATTGTTGAATGGGAAGGAAAGCAAAGTTCATTATGGTCTTTCAGTTAATCACGTTGTCCTGAAATCCATGAATTCCATATATACAAGCTTCTGATGTAAGTAATTGCAACAGAGGCTTCTGTTTGTAATTTGCACTTAACCATTCAGTGCGTTTATCAGGTGTTTCCAAATTCAGTGCTGGGCTGGTTACCAGCTTAGCACTAGGTGGTTGGCGTTGCAGGTAACCAGGTTTTTACTAAATTGTACTCTACTTGAACTGTAGTTATTTAGCAGCAGCTGACCAAGAACCTGCTGCGTTCTAGTGAAACATAGAAAATTGTTGAGTTATGCATTTTTTTTTCATATTTTTCAAACAGTTAGTGAAATTTGGTAGGATCCCATGACTGATATGCTCCATTGCTTAATGTTTTGTCATATTCTGATAAGTAACGCAGTAGATGGTGAATAGCCATTGTGTTGTTTGGTTAGTAATCAAATATGCCGACTATTTTTGTCATTTTGAACTCCACAGTTAGTCAATTATTGTCTACTATCATGAGGAAAGTATGTTAGTGTTTAGTCATTTGTGCGACATTCACAACTAAATAAGCAAACCGGGTAGATTGGAGCAATGTTTGATACACTAGTACTTAACCAGTTTCCACTGGTTCACCAATATTTTTTGCTGCTTACTGAGAGTAATTTTTGCAGTACTGGCACAAACAGAAAAGGCAAAAGCCCCAACCCCTCCATCAATGCTCACAAAAATGCAATCTTAAACCTTTTTGTTTTGTTTTTCGTAAACATTAAAAATGTTACATTTGCATGCAACTTGCAGGACTAGTGAAGAAAGCACCCAGTTTAGTATGAACTATAAACTATTCATAATTGGGTTTGAATTGGTGCTGAATCCATAAACTGGATGCCATGCCACACCCAGTTTAGTATGAACTATAAATTATTTGTACTTGGGTTTGAATTGGTGCTGAATCTATAAACTGGATGCCATATCCAGTGACCTGTGGTAATTGAGAGGCCACCACTGACAGATCATGTATCTCGGCACTTGAGCATTGCTGATATACATATCTAGCTAAGGTTTTAGTAAACCTTTTGCTAGATGCACCATCTGTGTATCTAGTTGCTTTTTCACAAGTTTTTTTTCTTTTGTCATCTCCATCAGCTGACTGTAGTTTAGTTTCTTTTTTCTTTCTACTGTAATGAAGTGTGGCATTGGGAGCATGGGTTACATATATGATTCGATGCTTTTTATTTGGATATACGATTGCCCACTGTTCAAGGTGTGCTTTGGAAGGGTAATTTTTTTGGCTAGAAAACTAGTATGTTACTGTGGTCATATCCTAACTTTTAGGAGTTGATACAGCAATGGTGATGTTTAGATATTATTTGCCAATATGAAGCACCACATAGTTTTCTCCTCTGAAGGATTCTCGCCAACCGAATTTGTGCCCTCATGCAACTATTCTTATTTTTTATCATTGGATAAAAATCCAGGTATTATGTCAGTTTGTGTTATGGCAGTTGTTCACTTTGGTTCTGATGGCTTAAAGCCTTCAATATGTTTGTTAGCTGCTTTAGTGCGACAAATATATAATGCTGCCGGCTGGATTTTATGGATGTTCCAACTGTCGCAGCTCAATTCTTTCGTGTTATTTCCCACCTGATGAAGCTATTCTGCAATGTATGTGGCCTCAGTATTAAACATTTGGACAGAGGGATTGACCCAGACTTTTGAGGTATGCTCTGTAAATGTGAGGCTCAATCTGTGTCCAGTCATTTACAATCTGTCTTGTTGTTTAACATGAAATATTGATGTGCAAAAGTGCCAACTAATCGCATTTTTCATTAGCCTCATCTCAAACTGAACCAAGCTCAAAGACTTAACTGAGGGACCAACGCATCGTACTTGTGTTATTGCTGTTCATGTGACCCGCATGTAGCTGCAGCACTCACTGTTTCCAAACAAAACATTTAGTCAGCCTTTTTTTACTTTACATATTGCCACTGCCACGATGGAGACGATATCGAGAAGCTATATATTGAGGTGCAATGGCTGATGACTGAATGACTTTTGAGAGCTTGAACTGTGATGAATTTGATTATGAGAAATTACCTTGTTCCGGTTCTTGTGCAAAGTGCTGCCTGAAGAAATTCCAGTACAGTTTTGCACACTGATAACAAGCCCGCAGGTCTCAATGTTCTCATTACACACGATACTACGGGGGATGTGCATGGAACTACAATCTCTGCATTCAAGCACCGATGCACTTGTTCAGGTTTTCGTGAGCATCCTTAAGGGAGATATTACGTGGTCAAATCCTGAAATTCTAGTCAGTGAGACTGAACCCAACGATGGTCTAGAAAATCAGGCCCAACGATGGTCTAGAAAATCAGGCCTGTACAAGCCCTGAACAGTGCGGCCTGCATTTGATTTGAACCTTTATATTGAGTTGATTCCCAACCATAGCCTGAATTCCCTACCTGTATGTCAACCATCAGACAAACCTCTCCTTCGCATCACACGCGAGAACAGCCTCTCTATATAGGGATGAATCCCTCCGGCCTCTTCAATTGAGGCGCACATAGCACACCCCCTTAGACCTTCAAATATCTAAATAAGCCATTTTCCAAGCCATCTTTGGAGAGAGCCTGAGACTCGAACCGTGGCTGTTGGCTGTAAGAAACGGGTAATTCAGAGCCGCTTTCTTTTCACCACACTTGGAAAAGAAGCCCATCTTTGTTGCTTCGTCAGCCGCATTAATAACGGCAAGAACGTATGTTAAAAGGTCAAATGATTTGTTGCCTGTCGTTGCATTTTTCGGCAACTTGGGCTAGTGCGATTTGTAATCGGGCTATAAGAAAGGTATTGCCCTCCTATCAAATTAACCAGAAACAAGAACACCCTTACACGGGTGCATAAAGAAAGGGAATATAGTCGCATCACGACACACTCGTATTAAGAGCCTGATGGAGCTACCGTTTTTGCGAGTGCTTTATCCATTATTTGGAAGTAGTTACATGTATAAGCACCTGTTAAGCATCGCTGCCTCCTCAAGCAGCAATGCTAGATCAGCACATCTTATCTATATCGTGCATGGCAAAGCAAAGTGGTTTTTTTTTACTAAACACCCCTCCAAGCATATGCGTTGGAGCCGGCCTAACACAACGTACAACCAAACTGTCCATTTCGACGAGACAACATGAGAACATTTCAACACGAAGCTTTTCACTCGGTGATTTCCCATGTGCCTAACCTGCCACACCACCAAATCTCTTACCATAAGTGCTTGTTTGGAAGTTAGAGAGGAAAACGCATGGATGAAAATCACCAAAGGGGTTTCGAACATGGCTGGAACTAGGAAGGTTGTCGGATAAAAACCGGCGCCGTTAAAAATCGGAGAAATACAAGGGATTTGTTCTTCAGTTGGCAAATTTGAACTATTTAAACAATTTATCTGTGAAACCTTTTGGGAGGATCAGTTATTCTATTCATGCAATATCTTATTCGAACTATCTGTATTATACTTTTGGTAAAATTTGAACTTACGTGTTTGATTCATGGTGTTCAGAAAACCGTTGTACAAGACTATACAATTATGCATGTGAAATATGCACCCCCATTGCAATTTTTATGGTTTCACCACTGGTTTTAGAGAACACATGAGATCCCCATCAACCCCTTGGTGAAATATTCCCAGTTGAGAAATGTTCCTGCCGCTATTTGAATGACACAGGGACAAAAAAACTGGACTTAAAAAATTCAAAAATTTGGAAAAGAATAAGAGAAACCTCAAATAATTCAGAAAAATGCAAAAATAAAAAATCATAAATATGAATATAAATAATAAAATTGGAAAGTAAAAATCATGAAGAAAAAAGAGAGAGAGAGAAATGTGCTAAAATCTACACCAAACATATGATCTGATCCATGTGTCCACATATTCAAATAAGATTCATACATGGGTAAAATCAAAAGAATTTGCATCTATAGCTTTAATCATATATAAAATTCAGCCACATTAATCATGTATAGCATCATAGTTATCAAGTTGAGCAATTAATCATGACTAATCGATGATTAATCGACAAGTCGTCCTGGAAGCACGACTAGAGGACCTCGACTCGATTAGTTTCCTAGTCGAGCGACTTGGACAACTAGTCACGATTAATCGCATGACTTGGCTGTCAGGCTAGCCAAGCCACATGTTGGGTTAGACCTTGACTTGGGCTTGACCTGGCCCATTTAGAACTTAGAAGTGAGACTAGAGGAGCAGTCCAGCAAACCAGCACACGGGAGGCAAAATTTAGCGGCAACACACGGGAGGCAGCAAGGCGCAACCACCTCCGCCGCCATTGCCACTACCAGTCACCACCATTCGCTCATTCGTCGGGTTCTCCCCCGCCCCCAAGTTGCCATACACTGAGTTCTCCCCCTCCCCAAGTGATCAAGCACCAGCTCAAGGTCGCTAGCCCGAGGTGAGTTCTGTTGATTCCCCAAGTCTTCCATTCTCTGTTGATTCCCTCCCCAAGTCTTCCATGCCCCGCTGTCTGATTCCCTTTGTGGGTTTTGCTAATTCTATCTGCTCCTCTCCTTCCTTTGTGGCTTCTGCTGATTTCTGCTCCTCTCCCTCTTCTTCCATGCTCTATTGCTCTGTTATGTTGGGCTCCAAAAAGGTGAGAAATCAACTCATTACCGTGCTTATGTGTTTTGCTCTTTATTTCATGCAAAACGGTACATAAACATGTCTTAAACTATTGCTAGAAGCATAGAACTTGCTCAACTTAGTCTGCTGGAATATCTGTTGTCTAGTTGAGACTAGTTGTGGACTAGTCGCGACTAGTCGATCGACTAGTCATCCAAGTTGACCCCTACGTTGACTCGACTCGATGACTTAATAACTATGTATAGCGTCAATACATCCACACATCACATAGTTCTCAAATATTATGTTAGTCCAGCTATTGCACAAGTAATTTTACAGCTCCTTGCGAACAATGTTCAGAATATCATAACATATCATGTGATCAATGAATACACAAAACCTTCATTCGAAATATGAGATCTAAGGAACAAAACAAGATATGTTTGGGTCTTTAGTCCTAAGTTTTAGGGTCAATAAGTTACAGATTTCACAGACAACAAGATACTACTTCCCTGCAGCTAGAGACCTATATAACACAAGATAAAGTATTAGGCCAGTGACCATGGCAATTTTATTCAAACCGATCAAGTAAAATAAAGAATTCAATTCAAACCGTTCAAGTAAAATAAAGAATTCAACAAGGCTTTATTTTTCAGTACTGTGAAGAATTAGTTAATAACCACGATGGCTACATTGGATTTGGGTGAGAGGGAATTTATGGCAGATCAACACACTTCCAATGAAGAGGTATGCAATTCAAATAACAAATGAGAGGGTAATACTACCCTATGCAAACAAATAGGATGGCATTCATTATCTAACACTGATGGATAATAAGTTGCACCCTGAAGATATACATGCATCAAAATAATTAGGGAAAAGGAGTACTGAAAATGTCATAAGCAATTGCACATCAAGGAAAATAGAAATAAGAGAAGAATTTACTTAAGGAGCAATTTCTCTCTTCAGTCATAACAAACGGACACTATTTCCTCCGCAAGGAACAGCACAACACTTTCTCCGCAACCCCACTCCCTCGCTATCCCCAAAACAACCTAGGACAGAGCACCATATCTGTGAGAAAAAGGGGTCGACGAAACATAGGAATCAAAGGATGTCAATGCGATCTATGCAAAGTCAACAGTAACTACAGCGCATAGGTCAGTTCTAGCTTTTCTCTTGAGTATTACCAAGGTTTTATCGATATCAGGGAACATATGGGTTTACAACTAAGGATAAAATATTACTAACAATGGTCAATAGATGAAATTTAATAAACTAAGTACCTAAGAACAAAGATTTAAGTAGGGTTTCTCTATATTAGACGAAGTCATCTCTAGGGTTAGTTTCACGAGCAAGTAATTAATTGTCATGAACTATGACAAGTATTTTATCGGATCTATATTTGTATTCAGACCCTCTGTATATTCTAAGCTAGTTTCGTGATCAGTAACTAGCTCATACAGTACAATAATGGCGAATATCACATCCATACATGTGTATAAAAAAAGGAGTACTCTATATTACGTGGACAATCGTAAATAGGTCTTACGATCAAGTTTTACAAAATAGGCCGACATACCAAAATGAGTTGTTCAGAGTTAGTAGCGAAAGTAAAATAAACCAAAAGGGCCTCCATGATTTGCCATAGGTAACTGATTGGGGCTCAACCTGATCCTGGCCATGTCTTCACCTTCGTAGCCAGAGGGATAGAAGTATTCATACATTAGATCTTCACTTTTGTCATCTAAATCCACATATTAAACAATCATAAGTGCAAAAGTACTCAACAAGCCCTAATGGCAGATGCAAGTACATAGGTGCAGGGCTTGATATGAGAAGGTTTTAGGGGTTTTTTAGCAAGAAGCAAGTTTTAGTGTAAATACAATAATTCATTTTCCAAAACTATGACTTAGCCTTTTTAATCTGAAAGCAAGGTGTCGAATTTAATTTCAATTTATTATGAGACCAAACTCTCTTCATGTTTAGCTATCACATCCCCTTTGTAAGCACCATACCATGTTCACTTCATAAATACCATTCCATATCCATCTCTTCGCATTTGTCGATCATGTCAACCATTAACCAAATTTTATGAAAACTAACCATGTGTAGCCTTTCCTCACGTTGCCTGTAATCAATGGCATGACTATTCGAATATATTACAAATACACTCTGTAGAGGTTGTACAGCTTTACCCACAAGATATGATCAACTCATAATGTTGTCCGTGACACATTTTCGTAAACGTGCTACGAAGATGATAATAACAAGGCTTTTCTAATGCCTCACTCAAACACTTTTCCCGCTCTGGAGGGGTAACCTCTCAACACTGGGACAATGACCGTTAAGGTCACCCCCCGAACGCACCCGTTACAAGGCTACATTTTCAATAACAATAACCGTTAGGGTCACCCCCAGAACGCACCCGTTATAGGGCTATGTTTTCAATGAGGGTGAAAGTGCATCTAGGCCCCTCAAATTGTTTTGGTGATTAATGATGACACAATTAAAGAGATCTAATGTTTTATCCAAGAATACTGCAGATATCGAGATTATATCGAAGTTTGGAATGACATTGGACACCCCCTCGACTACTTAAAATCAAAAGGACGGCATCAAGACCAAAGTTGTAATCTTTTATTCATTTGTGTCTTAAGGATAGCCGTACTATTAAGAGGGTATGACGAGAAATCGATTTTAGGATGTGCATGTGCTCAACATCAAGTCTTGCATCTCACTTTAGCACTCGTACGCTTGGTTTTGAAAAGTTTCAATTTGAAACCGTTCGGGTAACCCGAGTATCCCGACATTTTGTCCGAGTCTCGATTCAATCCGAGTGTCCTGACATTTGGTCCGAGTCTCCCGGGTTGGACCCTCTCGCTGCTTTGTTTCCGGTCCTGAGTATCCGGCCATTTTGTCCGAGTCTTCCTGATAACCCGGAGTCTCTCGGGTTGTTTGTCCCGGACACTCCGGCCCTGCTCAAAACGCGAGTAACGGCTAGTTTCAAAAAAGAGTATTTAAAGCCTCCACTCCACTCCAACGCGGCTAGATCTCTATTGAGCTCATTCATAGCAAGATTCAAGCCATTCCCTAACCATCTCTAAGCATTCAATAGAGCCTCCCACTTCCTCCCACCAATTAATTTGGTTGTTGATCTTTTGGTGAGGAGAGGAAGAAGAAAAGTGCAAAGTGCATTCATTTCATCTTGTTGAGCACTAGTTCATCCTCCAAGCGATTCTTCGTGGTGCTATTTCTCTTGAGGTTGAAGGTCTCCTAGACGGTTAGAGTCACCGGAGCTACCAACTTGTGTGGTGAGCCCTTGGTAGTTTGTGAAGGCAAGTCTCGCCTCCGAAAGGAAAGAGACAAGAAGTGAAGCCGTGAGTGCATTTGTGCAACACCGGAGGAAAGCGGGTTGAAAGAGACCCTACTAAGTGCGACTTCGAGCCACCTCAACGGAGACGAGGGGTTCCTTCAAGAACCCGAACCGTGAAAATTGTGTCTCGTGATTCACTTTTACTTCTTAGTATTGCTTAAGTGGATTTGAATTTGTAAAGTTAGATCTAGCTCTTTGCTTGGCTTTAAATTCAAATTCCTGCTAGCAATTGTTCTAGGTTGTTCTTGCTATATACTTCTAGTAGTTTATTGTGCTTGCTAGAGTAGTTTTTATCTCGCCCCGAAAGCTAACTAACTCCGAGAGTCCGGATCAATCACCGACACTCCGGACAAGCGAGTATCCGGACCAAAACCCGGAGACTCGGGTTGACCACTTCGCCAAGTTTTTTCCGCAGAAATTTTAATCCGCCTATTCACCCCCCCTCTAGGCGACATCTCTGGTCCTTTCAATTGGTATCAGAGCCAAATCTCCTTTATTTTGGCTTAACCGCTTGGAGAATCAAAGATGTCGGACATAGAGAAGGTTACCGAAACCCATGGCCAAGAGAAAGCCTCGGGTTCCGGTATCGGGGTTGCTATTCCATTAGATTATTCCTCCTTTGAGTCTCAAACTCCATCCTATGTTTCCGCCTCGTCTGATCAGCGCCTCACTTCGATGGCACTCAGATGCATGGAAACATAAGATGAAGATGCATTTGAGATCACTTCATCCGTATTTGGAAGATTGTTGAAACAGGTTTCAAGCCCAAACCCCAACAATCTCACCTCAAGAAGACAAAGCTCAACACTTCAACGACGGCCACAATGCCTTGTTCAATGCTTTGAGCGACTCAGTTCAATCGGGTCGATGGCCTTGACAATGCCAAGGACATTTGGGAAAGATTGATGGTGTCTCATGAAGGTGTATCATGTCCGTGAGTCCAAGATCGAACTCATCATTGGGAGCTAAAGCGGTTTATTCACTTTGGAAGAAGGTGAATCGTATTACACAAATATGTTTGATCGCTTGATGGTGCTAGTGAATCAAGCAAAGGGACTTGAAGCACCGAGCTCACCAACAAGGCCGTGGTGAAGATCATCCTTCGAGTGATCATCCCCACCAACCGCAATTCCTTGTGCAACTCATCTCGCGATCGGCCAAACTTCGATACTCACCCTCATGATGTGATTGGCCTAGGCTGATGACGGATGAGATGATGGTGAAGGAAGCGAAGTGGTGGAGGAGCCTCAAGTCCCAGAAGAAGAAGGGCATCGCCTTGAAGGCCGTCACAAGGTGGTGCAAGAAGCCGAAGAGAGCTCAGCGATGAAGAAGAGTCAAGCGGCCCTTGACAAATGAAGACATGGCCTTGCTCGTAGAAGATTCAACAAGTTCTTGAAGAAGAAGGGCTACAAGCCGGGTAGTCACTCCAAGAACTATGGCAACAAGTCAAGAGGGCGCCACTCCTCAAGAAAGTAAGCATGAGTGTGGGAACCCTGGTCATTTCATTGCCGAGTGCCCACACAAAGAGAAGAAGGAGGAAAAGCCCTACAAGAAAGACAAGTTCAAGAAGAAGGACAAAGACAAGAACAAAAAGTACAAGGGCAAGGGTCATGCTTACATCGGCAAGGAGTGGAACTCCGACTCCGACTCCGAGTCCGAGTCCGATTCCAACTCCGACAACGAAGGAGGACTCGCCACCGTCGCCATTGCCACTCCACCGACAAAGTCAAAGAGTCTCTTTGACGACTTAAGCGACGGCGAAGGAGATGCTCCAATGTGCCTTATGGCAAAAGGGCACAAGGTATCATCTAAGAGCACTACTCATTCCATTGTTGATTATAGCTTAGATGATTATGATGATGCTAGTGATGAAGAAGAGGTAGCATTTAAGTCTATGAATGATTTTGATATTGAAAAATTAGACTTGCTACTTAAAGATATTGAAAAATTGGAGGAAGTAGTTGAACAAAAGGAGGCTATTCTTGAGGCTCAAGAGGATCTCCTTATTTTTGAAAAGGAGAAGAACATTGAGCTAGAGAAGAGCCTAGCTTTTGAAAGAAAGAGAAATGAGGATTTGGTCAAAAGTTCAAATTTGACCAAAAATGAAGCAATTAGTCTTGAGATCACCAATGCTTCACTCTTAGAGCAACTTGCAAAAGCAAAGGATGCTTGCAAGGCTCTTGAAGTGAAGCTTGTTGATCTCTCGAATAAAGCTTCACTCAATCAACAACTCCAATATTTCATTACCTTCAACGAGCAAATCTGCTGCGCTAGATGCTTTAATGTTGATGTTGCTACTTGTGCTACTAACCGTGAGACTTTGAAAGTCTTAGCTCATGAAAATGAGAAGCTTAAGGTGATGCTTGAAGATGGACTTCAAAAGTCCTACAAGGCAAGCAAAGGTTTAGAGGAGTATCTCAGTAAGCGCCAAGGTAATCCTAAGAGGCAAGGGCTTGGGTATGTTCACTAAAGGGCAAAAAGAGCAACATTGTTGTTGCTTTAAGCAAGCCCATTCACTTTGTAAAAGGCGAAGGAACATCCAAGCACAAAGCTCACTCCGAAGTTCTTTATGTGCTTAAAAGACTAACTCTCGTGTAGTTGCTTATCATGTTGGGCGAAGTCAAGAATGCTCCTTGTGTTCGTTCTATTTGGGTCCCTAAATCACTTGTCACTAATGTGCGTGGACCTAACCAAGTTTGGGTACCAAAGAGCAAAACTAAATGTCATTTTGTAGGCTTCATATCACCGGTGGAACAAGTTGGATTTTGGATAGCTGATGTACGCACTACATGACCTGAGAAAAGGCAATGTTTGCCTCAATTGGACGCAAATGGATCAAATAGTGAAAGCATTGTCTTTGGAGACAATGGAAAAGGAGAAGTAATTGGATTGGGTAAAATTCCTATCTCAAGCAATTTTCAATTAAATAATGTTTTGCTTGTTGAGTCATTGCTACAATCTATTGTCCGTTGCACAATTATGTGAAGCGGGCTATAATTGTTTGTTTAATGAAAAGGGTGTGGATGTCATTAAGAGGCTTGATTCGGTTCAATAGCCTTTAAAGGCTTGAAGGGTAAGCTCTATCTCGTAGACTTCAATACGGATAGACTTAATCTTGAACGTGCTTAATGGCTAAATCTAGCATGGGTTGGCTTTGGCATCGCCGGTTGGCTCATGTTGGTACGAGGAATCTTCATAAACTCATTAAAGGCAACCATATTCTCGGACTAACCAATGTTGTCTTTGAGAAAGATAGGATTTGTGGCGCTTATCAAGCCGGCAAGCAAAGTCGGTGCCTCCCATCCCGCCAAGAATGTGATGACGACCACAAGACCTTTGGAAATGCTTCTATATGGATCTTTTGGTCCTGGCCGCTACATAAGCATCGGGGAAGTAAGTATGGTTTAGTCATTGTTGATGATTTTCTCGATTCACTTGGGTGTTCTTTTTGCATGACAAAGGAGAAGTCCAAGTGACATTAAAGAAATTCATGAGAAGAGCCTCAAAACGAGTTTGAAGTAAAGATTAAGAGAATTCAAGCTTACAACGGCACGAGTTCAAGAATATTGGCGTGGAGGAGTTTCTTGATGAGGAAGGAATCAGCACGAATTCTCGGCCCCTATTCTCCTCAACAAAATGGGGTGGCCGAGGAGGAAGAATCGAACCCTCATCGAGATGGCGCGGACAATGCTCGCGAGTACAAGGTTTCCGATAGCTTTCATGGAAGCAATCAATCGCATGCCACAGCTCCAACCGCCTACCTCCACAAGATCTTGAAGAAGACTACAGACGAGTTGCTCACCGGGAAGAAACCAAATGTCTCCTACTTTCGAGTCTTTGGGAGCAAATGCTATATCCTCAATAAAAAGGCTAAGTCTTCTAAATTCGCTCCTAAAGTAGATGAAGGTTTCTTACTTGGTTATGGAACCAATGCTTACGTGTTATCGAAGCTTTTCAACAATACCACCGGTGTCGTTGGAAATCTCGCGTGGCGTGACTTTTGATGAAACTAACGGTTCTCAAGTAGAACAAGTTGATCGTGTTGTGATTGACAGGGAAGAACCTCCTTGTGAAGCTATAAAGAAAATGGCAATTGGAGAGGTAAGACCACAAAATTTGGAATCTCACCCGAACTCCCCAACCCGGAGTCTCCGGCCTGAAACCCGGAGTGTCCGGATTAGTCCGGAGTCTCCGGGTCAAATACCGGAGTCTCCGGATGGAGTCGATTTCGCGACATTCCCTCCTCGCCCAATCAAGCTCAAGATGGTTCAAATGCCACCCAAGATGATGAAGGCCCTATTCAAGCCTTGGACTCATCCGCATTACCTCATCCTAGAGTTCATCAAAGCATTCAAAGAGATCATCCGGTCGACAACATACTTGGAGACATCAACAAGGAGTATCCACTGATCTCGAAGTTGCAAATTTTGTGAATTTTACTCGCTTGTTTCCTCTCTTGAACCTCTTAAAGTAGATGAAGCGCTTGAAGACCCGCATTGGGTGATGGCTATGCAAGAGGAACTCGAACAACTTCAAGCGCAATCAAGTCCGGGAGCTTGTCAAAAGACCAAATCAAAACGTTATCCGCACTAAGTGGGTCTTCCGAAACAAGCAAGATGAAAACGGATCGTGACAAGGAACAAAGCCCGCTTGGTTGCTCAAGGTACACTCAAATAGAAGGTTTGGATTTCCTGAAACATATGCTCCAAAGAGGCTAGGCTTGGAATCTATTAGAATATTACTTGCCTTTGTTACTCACCATGATTTCAAGTCAGATCAAATGGACGTGAAGAGCGCCTTCTTAAATGGACCACTTTCCGAGATGGTCTACGTTGAGCAACCACCCGATTTGAAGATCCAAGACATCCGACCACGCCTACTACCTTCACAAGGCACTCTATGGACTTAAGCAAGCTCCAAGGGCTTGGTTCGGAATGTTCTAGACTTCCTTCTCGGACAAGGTTTTGTAGTCGAAAGGCCGACCTACTCTCTTTACTAAGCATATAGATAATGATTTATTTGTGTGCCAAATATATGTCGATGACATTATATTTGGATCTACTAATGAACATTTGTGTAAAGAGTTTAGCAAGATAATGACTAAAAGGTTTGAGATGTCCATGATGGGTGAGTTGAAGTTCTTCCCTGATTCCAAGTTAAACAACTCCAAGGAAGGAACTTTCATTTGTCAAACGTACATCAAGGACATGCTCAAGAAGTTCGGAATGGAGGACGCTAAGCCCATAAAGACGCTAATGCAAGCCAATCTGGTACCTAGACCTCGACAAAGAAGGTAAACCGTCATCCAAAAGGTATATCGTTCGATGATCGGTTCTCTCCTTTATCTTGTGCATCTAGGCCCGATATCATGCTTAGCGCTTGTATGTGTGCGTTTTCAAGCCGCTCCAAAGAGTGCCACATGGTGGCCGTTAAGAGAATCTTGAGATACTTAGTACACTCCTCATTTCGGACTTTGCATCCGAAAGGATCCTCCTTTGAGCTTATTGGCTATTCGATCACGGATTATGCCGGTTGCAAAGTGGATAGGAAGAGCACCTCAGAACTTGCCAATTCTTGGGTAGGTCCTAGTCTCGTGGTCTTCAAGAAACAAAATTCCGTGAGCTCTATCCATCGGCCGAATACATAGCACCGG
Organism: Rhipidocladum racemiflorum; assembly: GCA_036346355.1. Classification (NCBI taxonomy): domain Eukaryota; kingdom Viridiplantae; phylum Streptophyta; class Magnoliopsida; order Poales; family Poaceae; genus Rhipidocladum; species Rhipidocladum racemiflorum. Next base: position 55,387,191 of record CM070581.1, on the reverse strand, counting down.
GAGTTGTTGTGCTCAATTACTTTGGATGAGACAAACCTTGAGTGATTATGGCCTATCCTACAAAAAGCTGCCTCACTTTTGTGACAATGAGAGCGCCATAAAAATTGCCAACAATCCCATTCAACACTCCGAACAAAACACATTGATATTCGCCATCATTTCCTAAGAGACCACGCAACCAAAGCGCTAAATTGATATCCAACATGTGAGCACAAATGATCAATTAGTCGATATCTTTACCAAGCCCCTTGACGAAAAGGTTCTGTGAATTGAGAAGTGGACTAAATATCTTAGACTCTCGTGAACGTGGCTTGACATGTGCTCATATATTGTTTGGTGAATGAAAAATGAATTTCAAAACCTTAGTCTTCTTTTTCTTTGAATTTATTCAATGTTTTTGGCTCTTGATCCTCTGATCTTGTCATTGATATGTGACCATAGCTTGTTTGCTTTATTGTTATTTGGTCATATATCAAGTTGACATCTTAGAATCTTTCTCTCATTTCATCGCAAAATTCCTTGAGCTATCCTTCGTCAGTGTCTAATTCCTAATCGAGCAGGGCAACCCTGATCGTCCAGGATTTAATCCTGAGTCTCCAGGATAATTCGGAGTCTCCTCGGACTATTTGTCCGACTATCGGTTAAGCCGAGTCTCCTGGCCTGAAATCCCGAGTCTCCTGGGTTGGGGCGACGGCTCAAGTCCCCCCAATCCCGCGCGGTTTCTTTTTATTCCTTGCACCGGCGCCTCTCCCTCTCCCTCTCCCACTGCACCTCTCTCTCGCTCCTAGGGTTCTTGGACTCCTCCACCTCCTCCTCCATCCCTTGGATTGAAGATCGTGGTAAGGATGTTCTTGCCACTAGCTTTTCCTTCCGGATTTGGTAAAAATCTCGCGGTTCTTAGGGTCTCTCCGTGTGCTTCAACTCTCTTAGGGTGCCGATTGACTGTCTTTGCCCTCAAGATCGGAGATTCAAGTAACCCTAACTCACCCGCGTTCTTCTTCTATCAAATCTTCTTGAGGTGAGTTCCTTTTGTGCCTCTTTTCCCGCCGGAAATTCTTTGCTAGAGTTTGCCTACTGCTTCTTGAACTTCCTAGAGGCAATCTAGTTCCAATTCTGTTTGTGCGGATTGAATTCCTCAATTCTCACCCGCCCGTGTGCTCGTTTCCGCACATCCGAGTGTCCGGACTGAGTCCTGAGTCTCGGTCGATCCGGAGTGTCCGACTTTCGTCCGGAGTCTCGGATGCAATCCGAGTATCCTGACATTTTGTCCTGACTCTCCTGATTGGGTGCCTCGCCTTGGTCAGATTGGCCGTTTTTCGCGTCGCCTCTGGCTAATTCCTCTGCTCGCTTTATCCGTCAGATGGATCCTTCCCGGGGAACTTCCATGCGGCTGATCCTTCTCGAGTACCGGTGGCAAGTGATCCTCCTCGTGCCAGGCGGCTAGTGGCAATGCTCCTTTCGGGCATGGTTCTCCCACCGGGTTCTCCTCCTCGCCTCGGCACCTCCGCAGTAAAAGCGAGAATTGGAGTGGTCAAAGGCTCAAGCTTCGGACCTCGAGGCCAGCCCGGGCCGTGGCGGTCGGCCTCGTCCTGCCTCCCTCCACCTCAAGAAGCTCCCGATCCAGATGAGCATCCAATACACTCATGCCAGGCCAGTGATCGGAAAGAAGCCGATTCCGTGACTCCGGGCACTTCTATTGGTCCTCCGATCAAGGCCAAGCCTGTGTGGAACTATCCAATGTCCGTGAACCCAATGAGAGTAATTGACTCACCAGGACAGACCTGGTAAAGGGAAAGCCATTGTGGAGCACGAAAGAAAGATCCTTTGAGCTCCACCAGGATGAGTATGTGGATCGCCGCGGTTTTGGAACCTAAGCCAATTTCTATGAAACGGTCCTATACCCACTTGAGCACCCAGTGGTTCGCATGAAGACAATTGACTGGGAGCATGGTCGCAGCAGTAATCCAGCCTTCGATCGAGATCATTCAGATTTATAGCAGACGTGATCAAGAACATCATGGCATACAAGTATGACTGGAACAATGAGATCATTATGCGCTTTTATGCCACCTTGTACTTTGACAAGAATGATGAGGCCATTTGGTGGATGGACCGACAAGATTTGGTATGTGGCTAGCAAGAAGAGATTTGCCGAGAGTGCTCAACCTCGAGATACAATGCCGCCCAAAGCTTCATGAGAAGAAAGTGATGACTTTGAGCAAATTGAGGCTTTGTATGACACATCCAGGAGCTTCCAGCTTGGGACCATCAAGGGTCCGAAGGACATACCAGCCGTGCTCAACAGATGTTGAGAGTCACTCTTTCGCCAAAGGAAGGAGATGCTTCGCCATCGGCCTATGGTAGGAACCTTTTGCCACCTCGTTGAGAGCACCGACCCTTTGACATTGTCGATTTCTTGTGGGAAACAATGAGGCATGCAGCAGAGCAACATGGCCACTTGCACTTATGCACCTTTGTGATGACCTTGATCTCTTGATGAGTGGGTCAAGTTTGTCGAGATGAGCATCTTTCTTACAAGGTCCGCCGCCTACCCCTCCACTTCTCCACGCTCCTGGTCCTCGCTACTAGACTCGAGGTCGCAGCTGCTTGCTCTACCTCTGCTCGCTCCACTGTGCCTCCAAACTCTCTTCCGAGCGGTCAGAGGTCCCGAAAGCAGACTTCTTCACGATGCTCAAGCACGTCTTCCTTCTTGTCGCGACATCTCCACCGGCAGAAGGTGATGAGTCGGCAGATCAAGAAGAATGGTCAAGACATTCGCAGCATCCGCCGCCACAATGGCTAGCCATCCCAGCGACTCTTCCGGTCTTCTCCGAGGAGAGTAGCGACGCCACTTGGCCGATGCCTTGTTTGGGATTGCTTCCTCCTTCTGCCTTCCTCCAAATACCGGACGCCGACAAATGAGGGCTCGAGTATGAGGCCTCGGCGGCGACTGGGAGATGACGAGTGATTTCCGGTGTCTTCCTTTTTGGTGTCTTGATGCCAAAGGGGGAGTGATCTTTAGCGTTATCTTTGTCGTGGACTCTTTAGTCTTTCCGTCTGTCGCGTTCTTTCCGTCTGTCGCGTGTGGACTCGTGTGGACTTGCTTGACTTGCTTGTGTTGCTTCATTTATTTGTTTATTTAGTGTTGTGAACTCTGTCTATTCCATGTAATGTCTTTAATGCTTAATGCTTATCTTATGCATGGATTACTTTCAGTTACTTGTATTGTATTCTCGCAAGCTGTGTTTGAGGGGGAGCTCTCAGTTTTCTCTCGTTAAATATGTGCATTTGTTCCCACTCAATTCCTCTAATGCACACTTTTAGGGGGAGCTCCTCTTATTTATCTTATGCCTAAGTCTTGTTCTCGTTATTTTATTTTGCTAATTAATTGTGTTGTCATCAATTCACCAAAAAGGGGGAGATTGAAAGTGCATCTAGGCCCCTCAAATTGTTTTGGTGATTAATGATGACACAATTAAAGAGATCTAATGTTTTATCCAAGAATATCATAGATATCGAGATTATATCGAAGTTTGGAATGACATTGGACACCCCCTCGACTACTTAAAATCAAAAGGACGGCATCAAGACCAAAGTTGTAATCTTTTATTCATTTGTGTCTTAAGGATAGCCGTACTATTAAGAGGGTATGACGAGAAATCGATTTTAGGATGTGCATGTGCTCAACATCAAGTCTTGCATCTCACTTTAGCACTCCTACGCTTGGTTTTGAAAAAGTTTCAATTTGAAACTGCTTACGGAGTAACCGAGTATCCGGACATTTTGTCCGGAAAGTCTCCGATTCAATCGGAGTGTCCGGACATTTGGTCCGAGTCTCCGGGTTGGACCTCTCGGTTGCTTTGTTTACCGTCCGAGTATCCGGTCATTTTGTCCGGAGTTCTCGGATAACCCGGAGTCTCCGGGTTGTTTGTCCGACACTCTCGCTGTTCAAAAACGGAGTAACCCGGCTAGTTTTCAAAAAGAGTATTTAAAGCCTCCACTCCACTCCAACGGCTAGGATCTCTATTGAGCTCATTCATAGCAAAGATTCAAGCCATTCCTAACCATCTCTAAGCATTCAATAGAGCCCCACTTCCTCCCCACCAATTAATTTGGTTGTTGATCTTTTGGTGAGGAGAGGGAAGAAGAAAAGTGCAAAGTGCATTCATTTCATCTTGTTGAGCACTAGTTCATCCTCCAAGCGATTCTTCGTGGTGCTATTTCTCTTGAGGTTGAAGGTCTCCTAGACGGCTTAGGGAGTCACCGGGAGCTACCAACTTGTGTGGTGAGCCCCGTAGTTTGTGAAGGCAAGTCTCGCCTCCGAAAGGAAAGAGACAGAAGTGAAGCCATGAGTGTATTTGTGCAACACCTGAGGAAAGCGGGTTGAAAGAGACTTTACCGGCCAAGTGCGACGAGCCACCTCAACGGAGACGAGGGTTCCCTTCAAGAACCCTAACTTCGTGAAAATTCGTGTCTCGTGATTCACTTTTACTTCTTAGTATTGCTTAAGTGGATTTGAATTTGTAAAGTTAGATCTAGCTCTTTGCTTGGCTTTAAATTCAAATTCACGCTAGCAATTGTTCTAGGTTGTTCTTGCTATATACTTCTAGTAGTTTATTGTGCTTGCTAGAGTAGTTTTTATCTCGCCCCGAGCCAACTAACCCGGAGTCCGGACTCACCTGACACTCCGACAAGCCGAGTATCCGACCAAACCCGAGACTCGGGTTGACCAAATTCGCCAAGTTTTTTCCGCTGCGTAAATTTTAATCCGCCTATTCACCCCCCCTCTAGGCGACATCGTTGGTCCTTTCAGAGGGACCACCATTATTAGGGAGTCTACGACCCTTCTCGATAATAGAAATCCACCTAGCAATATATAAATAGGAGCCATGTTGAAACTCAGCAATTTACTTGGTCAGGTTGCACCCGGCCTTGACTTGTGGTTGTACGATTTATGCATGGCACATGATTCTGTCCTTAATTGACTCAGATGAGAAAATCCAACAAACCCAATTATCGTGCATTCTTGCACCCATCCCATACCATCCACTCACCACAGGCCTTCACCGTTTTTTTTTTTAAAAAAAAAACAATTTTCCTGATTCAAATGGTACCCACATTACCACTCCAATTATCAAATGATATCCCAAGTATTTGTTGGCAATATTTGTGACATATTTAGTTTTTACCATTATACATTTCTAGGCATAACCATTGTCCATTATGGATTAACCAAGGTGAAGTATTATGATAATTATTCTAGAGCGGCATGGTAAAGGTAATATCAGCAACCAAGGAAGGGAATAATAAGTATCATTGCATGGTATAACTAAGCATCAACATTTGGCATAGAATTTAATAAATAATAATAAGCATGCAGTCTGTATTTAAAAGAAAATTAATTGCATTTGAAAACAAGGTTCAACATGGTCAATCATAAGGACTTGCCTTGCTCAATGGTGGATAGTGTTCGTTCTAGATCGACATCCGAGGGGCATTCGAAAAGTCAATATCTATGAACGCTCAACATCCACATTCAACACAAATGCAAATAAAAATCAATGAAACTCCAAAAAAAAATTGTATTGGTGGAAAGATCTTGAATATAGATAAATTTATAAACAAAAACCATGTCATTTGGATTCAGAACAAAGCAGCAGACTCTCCAAAAATTTGATCTATGAGGAAATTCCTGAAAATCTAAAATTTTTGTAAGTGGGGTTGGCTAAGATTTTCTTTTCTTTTTGAACTATTTTTATTAAGGAAAATACTCAACGGCTGAAAAGTGAGGTCCAAATTTTTATTTTCTATTTCTTTTTTTCTTAAGAAAAATACTAGAGATTGAAACGTGGGGCCACGATCCAAAAGGACTTGGTCCACGAGGTTGGGGTCCACATGTCGACGGCTTCGGTCCATATACCAAGTTTACACAAGGGTTTTAAGGTTGTGGGGCCCGCATGTCATACACTCATACTCTAATATAGCTCTTAATTAGATTTTCTAATCATCGCGGGACCACACGTTATACTAACAATAACCACTAATTAACTAGTAGCTAATTAGTGATTTAGTTAACCTAATCCTACAAGTGAGACCTGCTTGTCAGTGACAGGGCCATTTTTTGCCTCGTTCAAAATAGGGGAAGGGGAGGAGGTGGCCATGGGCGGCTTGGGTCGAGCTCAGTACCAGCGAGGGAAGACTCGGTGACCTTCCACACCCCCCAAAATGGGTTTTGGTGGTCTCAACAAACAAGATGGCGATGACGACGTGGCAAGAGGCAGCCGGAAGTAGCTATACGATGGCGAGGATGGTAGTGGCACAACTACGCACGAAGGCAACTACAAAACTCTAGCTAGAACTTCAAATCGAGGTGAACTTGAGCATCTACGGGCTAAGCCGATGCTAGAGGTGCTCTTTGGCACTAAGGATGATGTGGCAAGCTGGGCTATCCACGACAGCTTGTGATGGTGTGGCAGTTAGCTAAGTTGTGGTGACTACGGGCAACAAGGGGGCTTCATTAAATAGCCTATTGGGTTTGCGACATAAAGAAATGTGAGGGAACGGAAGGGCACACTGAGAAACTATTCTAGGAGAGAGATTGGTTGCAGCAATGATGTTAGTGCGCACTCCAGATCAGCAACAAAGAAGAAGATGCACTCCGACAGCTCTAGTGCTTTGCAAGGGGGAAGAAAGAGTTTAGAGTATGAATAGGGAAAGAAACCCGATACCTACTACCTTATAAGACTTCATTCTACTGAATCAAAAAGAGCAACTTGAGGCAAACATAGGGAACATGATCGTCAAGGTCGGAGCTCACCATGACAAGGGAGGCAGGGTGGTGATGGTGGCAACAGGCTTCGATCGCGCTATGTGAGCGACGGTATTCCGGCCTTCCTATGGTAAAACAAGCAAGGGCGAGGTAAGAAAGGGCATGGGCTGCGGTTGGGCCAATCAGAGATAGAGTGATAAAGTAGGGAGAATACTTGGAAGGTGTAGGAGAACAATAGGGAAGAGGTGTTGGAGGTCATTAGGATGTCAGTGCGGGTGGTGCAGGCATGGCGCCAAGATGATGCCAAATAGTGCTGGTTGGTCCTGAGTGGCATCAGCGTCCTATTCTCTTCTCTGTTCTGGGTGGCAAAACAGAGCATCGATGAATTTTTCTCCTTTTCTCTCAGCGAAACTCTCATTGTTTATCATGTGTCTCGATGTGTTCCAAATAGAAGGTCTTAGTACCCTTTATAGGCGTCGAGAGAGGCTATTGCCAACTTGGGTGGAAGGTGCACAGCCCGATGCCAAGGGGCCAACAGGTGGGGCCACCGTCTCTTCCTTTTGTACATCGCTTCAGTCTTGTCTTTCCGCAGGAATTTGTCATTTTTCAGGATAAATCCTTCAAAAAATGCTTGATATTTTCTCTTTGTTTGTCTCCCTTCTGGAAGGTTCCTAGAAGTGTCTCTTTTTGCACTAATTTTTGACTTTTTTCTATAAGAAACACTCTGTACGCAATCTTCCATATTTTGTTAGGGTTAGCCGCCAAAAGCATGGTTAGTGCTAAAATTTGGGGAGAAATATAATTATATGATATTTGTGAATGCTTAAAAATGAGCATCAATAGAGGAAGAGTGGAGCTAACTGAGGAGACATGGTGCTGGAGTGGTAGGAGGTGCCGCTGGAGTGGTAAGAGGAGTCATCAGTGGGCGGCGATGGAGAGGCGAAGTCGTCATTGGGCGGCAATGGGGAGAGGTGGTGGGGTCAAGCGATGTGTTAGGGAGAAAAAAATCACAGATGGCGAAGGGATTGTTTTTTCTAGGAGTTTTTGCACTAATCGAACAAAAAAAATCTGTCTGTTGGACTCCTAAATGGCCCTTCTGGCTGGGGCTGGCAAAAAAAGCTAGTTAAGGTTCAAAAATAAAATTTTTTCGATTGTAGTAGTTAATAGGTTCAAAATTGAAATGAGTCTATTTCGAATGAAAAAGTTAATAAGGTTCAGCTCAATAATGGCGGGTTAGCTCAAATTTGAAATAACCACCTAAATGATAAATAAAATTAAATCTAGACATTACAACCAGATATGTAATGTTAATTAATCTCAGTTGTTTATCTGAGATCGGAAAAGTCCCAGCTCTCACCTGCAGGCCTACCTTCCTCCTAGAGGTGGGCACTGGGCCGAGCCATTTCTGGCTAGCATGAGGCACGCCCGGTCCAGCATGGCTCTATTGCGAACGAATCGTGCTGAGCCTGCTAATAGGACACAATGGGTGGCTCGGCATGACACGGCCCGCACAGCACTCCGACGGGCACGCGGTAGGGTAGCGGCCGGGGGCAAGGCACACGGCAGAGAGCGGCCGGGTAGGGTCGAGAGGCGGGGGAGGTGCCTGCCGTGTCACCGTTGCCAAATTGCTGTAGCCATCGCCGTGCCGCCATGGCCGTGGCTTGCGCTTCCTCCGTGGCCACCTGCCGCGCTCCCTCTCGCCTCCTCCGCCATGGTCGCACACCTCCTCCGCTGTGTTCACCTCGCCTCATCCGTAATGGCGCGCTGTGCCGCCATGGCCTACACGCTGCCGCGCTCCTTCTTGCCTCTTCCGCCATGGCCATGCACCTCCTCCGCCATGGCAGTGTGCTCCTCCGTTGTGGCTGCCTCGCCTCCTCCTTGGCCGCTTGTCGTGCTCCTTCTCACCTTGTCCGCAATGGCCGCATGCCTCCTCCGCTTTGGCCGCTTCGCCTCCTCCACGTGGCATGCTATGATCGCCATCGCGCCCGCGCTGTTGTTTGGAATGGCTGTGCGGTGAGGGGGCGAAGGCCAGTGAGGGAGGTAAGGGGGCGAGTGGGGCAGCTGTGCGATGGCGAGGAGGTGGGTCGTAGAGGAGCACTGGATGCCTGGCGAGGCGGCGGGGAAGGGGAGAGGCGGTGGGGGATGACGAGGGAGGCGAGAGGCGGCTGGCCGCGGGTGTGGCCTCGCCGAGGGAGCAAGGGAGGCGATGGGCTGAATGCGGCAGTGCAGATCTGGGAGCTGAGGGGATAAAAGAACGAGAAGAAAGAGCAAAAGGGGAAGGACCGAAGAAAGAAAAAAAAGGAAAAGATAAAAAAAGATAAAAAAAGAAAAGTGAAAAAAGAAAAAGAAAAAAAGAGAAAAAGAGAAAAAGAGGAAATAAAAAAAGAAAAAGAAGGGAATTGTGCACTTTGTACAAACAGCGGCGTCGCTTTGGAAATTGGTAGCTCTTATTAGTCATTTTTCAGTCCTCTTTCTTAGATAGTCATTGATCAACAGAAATAACTAGTTCAACTATTGACGTTCGAGGAGAAGCCATTGACTGTTCGAGATATAGAATGAGAGAAATCGAGAGAAATAATGATCGTGTGAGAGAGAGACCGAGAGATTGAGAGAGAGATCGGGCGAGAGAGAGATAGAGAGAGAGAGAGGATTGAGAGAAAGAGACTGATCAAACGAGAGAGACTGAGAGATTAAGAAAGACACTGATTGGGCGAGAGAGAGAGAGAGAAATTGAGAGAGACTAATCGGGTGAGAGAGAGAGAGAGAGCACGAGAGAGACATTGACAAAGAGAAAGAGCAATAGTCAAGAATACATAAAATTTAATTCTTTTTCCCTAATATTTGTGTCTATTACCTTAGCTCCGTGCATTTTTAGCTCTTTTCATCTCGTTGCAATAGTGCATATGAGCTGAACCTGAGTTGACACAGCATGAAGCATAAATAGATCGTGCCTAAATTTGTCGAAAACGAGTCGGATGATACAGTATGATACGATAGGTATGACAGAGCATCACGACCTAATATAAATTACTAGTAAGATTTACGCGCTCCACCGCGCCGTGCGAAATTTGATTCAAGTTTTTTTTCCCGAAAAAAGGTAGGAAGATCTAAGCGTTTTTTTGTTCGCTTGGTTTTTTTTGGGAAAAATACGCTAGGTAGGAACCGTCGACGAATCTGCATAACAACGGGCCTTCTTGCAAAAAAATGAATAATACATGTTCCAAAAAATATTAGATTTTGAGTTGCTAAAAAAATTATAGACGCCAAATTTAACACCTTATGTGTTCACCGGGAAATATTACATATTTTGAAAAATATTAGAGATTGGGTTGCACAAAAAAAATTAGATGTCGAGTTTAACACCCTATGCGTTCACCGGGTAATAAATACATATTTTGGAAAATATTAGAGATCGTTCCGGGAAATATTAGAGACCAGGTTGCAAAAAAAAATTATAAACGCCGAGTGTAACACCCTATGCGTTCACCGGGTTATAACACATGTTTTGGAAAATATATAAGAGATCGAGTTGCAAAAAAAAACTATAGATATCGAGTTTAACACACTAGGCGTTAACCGGGTAATACATGCTCCCAAAAATATTAGAGATGGCAACCTTCTTTTGTCGAGTTTAACACTCTACGCGTTCACCGAGTAACAATACATGTTTCGAAAAATATTAGAGATCAAGTTGGGGGAAAAAGTCTAGAGATCAGAGATCAAGCTGAAAAAAAGTCTAGAGATAGAGTTTGTACACAAATTTCTGCTGAAAAAAAAAATTTCTTTTGCGAAAAACGGAGAAAGAATCTAGACGTAAGAAACGATGACCTGTTTGTTACATTTTTGGACCTGTTCGTTATCCCAAAAAATTAAAAAAGGGCTCGTTCGATATTTGTATTTTTTGGGAGATTTTTTTGTAAAGTAACGAACCAGGGACCCGAAAGAAATTTAAAAACGCTTTTCTTGCCCTCACAAAAAATCGCAGAGGACCTATCTGTAAGTTACAAGGACCTATTCGTAATTTAAAGCGAAGTGAGGAGCTTTTCGCAAATTGCCATGGGGGGTGACGTGTTCCTTCACAAAGCGCGTCCTTTAACATACATTTCCACCTCCCCCATTCCATTTCGCCCCAGCCAAGAGGCAAATCCCCAACTTTTTCCTTCTGAATCGTAGCGTCTCGATCGGTTCAGGTGAGCTCCAATCTCCTCCCCTCTTCCACGACTGGATTTTGCCTTTCTGTGTCCCAATTGCTTGAGGGGTGGTGTCGCCGGATCTGTTCGTCGGCTCCTGGATCTCAGATGGATCTCTCCCCTTGCAGCGAACTTTGATTTCTTTCTTCCGAGAAGCGCGTGTGGTGCGGATTCGTAGATCTCTACGAGTTTCCGGCGTGATCTGCTCGACGTTTTGGTTAGGTTAGATTCGCGACGTTAGGGCTTGTATTCGCCGCGATTTGCTTTTGCTTAGGGTTCGTGATCCGTTTGGCCTTGGAGTTGGGGAAAGTGTGGAGATCTGAGCTAGGGATGGCGTGTGCCGAATTTGTGTTGCAGGTGAACGAAGGAGGAGTCGGAAGATGGGGCTGACGTTCGGTAAGCTGTTCAGCCGGCTCTTCGCCAAGAAGGAGATGCGGATCCTCATGGTCGGTCTCGACGCCGCCGGAAAGACCACCATCCTGTACAAGCTCAAGCTCGGCGAGATCGTCACCACCATCCCAACGATCGGTGAGATGTACTTACAGCTCGTTGCATTTGCGTGCCCTCTCGTACAATTGTTGTTATGTTATTTAGGCTCGGCTCGTTAATTCAGTTGGGGAGAGTTGTTGGTATGATATTCTAGGGGGAAAAAGCTCTGTTAGTTTTTCTCTTGAAATAGAATCTGTTATATTTCTTGAATGATGAGGATCTGATGGATCCACATTTGATGGAAACATGATTTGGTTCGCAACCCGATAAAGTCTGTTAAGTGTCTCTTGGCTCGAACAGGTTTACGAGTCCCTATAATTCTAGGCCCTTTCAACACATTTTCTCTACTATTATAAAGCAGCAGTTGGTGGCAGTGGTGAGTTCTACCCACGTCATTAATTGTCCTGCTTAATTGCTCTACCTAATTGCCCTGCTTAATTGCCCTACGCAAAAAACGAAGCGTTGCTTTAATTAGCCAGCTTTCGCAAGAAACGAAGCGTTAAAGATAGATGTTTGATCTTGTGAAATATTTTTTTTATTTTTTAATTTTTATTTTTCGTTATCAATTTTGTTTTTCGTAGCAACGCATGGGCATGTAACTAGTAACTACTAACATTTCTGATTTAACCAATAATTGTGCCTTATGTTGCCCCGGAACTTCACATTTTCACATAAGCCTATTTGACTTACCGTTCTTAAAAAGGGTACCAGTACACGATTGGTCACCCTAACTTTGAGCGACTATATGGTGTAACCCATCAGTTTTGGGAACAGTAATTTGACTGTAAGATCTCACGTTTCTTGCTAGTGAACATAGTTTGTTTATCCAGCCAAGGATTGTTGAAGCCATGCCAAAGCACATACTACAAAAGTATCTCCTATCTCTTGTTGGCTGATGATGTTGAACTTGGAAGCATAAAACAGAAGGTGTCAACCGATGGCTGCCAGCTTTTGAGTAGCACAATGCTTTATTGAACTTCTATGTAGGAAATAGCAATAGCATGTTTACTGCTTGAAAAATTGTAATGCACTTCAGATTTGTATTGTCATAGAGGCTTAAGAGCAGTTGATGAACACAATACCATTTTATTTTCTGTATGTACATGAAAATGACGGTTTTAAGACTGATGGAAGGTCCATGTAGACACTATCATGGTGTAGATGGTCAAATCAGCAACAGTTGGGTTCAATAATGTGATGGAAAAGAATTATGTAACACAGGGCCTTAAATTAACATTCCATGTGGCAGCCTCCACTATCAGATAACTGACAAAGGGGCTTAATTAGATATTTACATAGGTTCAATTCATCAAAGTTTGGATCAACAAATGCATGTTGAAGGTGCCTCTATTGTGATTTTTCTTATGCATGAATTATGACATAACCTTGATGTTTTATATTTATATTTACCGATTTCCTTTGAAATACAGGTTTCAATGTTGAAACTGTCGAGTACAAGAACATTAGCTTCACTGTTTGGGATGTCGGGGGTCAGGACAAGGTATGAGCTACTGCAATGTTTTGTATTTCGTATTATGCACTGTTGTATAATCGCTTGATGAACTAGGTCTAGAGCTAAACATTTGTTTTACCCCTAATCTCGCAACAGACTGTCCTCCCACGTTTTGGCTGATTTTATTTTCATGGTTGTGAAAACAGATCAGACCTCTCTGGAGGCATTACTTCCAGAACACGCAGGGTCTTATCTTTGTTGTGGACAGCAATGATAGGGACCGTGTTGTTGAAGCCAGAGATGAGCTCCACAGGATGCTGAATGAGGTAGATTATTTTCCTGGGTTACTCTATCATGCCATCCATGTGGCATGTGCTATAACAATTAATTGATAAACCATGCCATTGTATTGAAATCGGCATGATACACCAATTGATTAACTAAGCAATCCTTTTGTTTGACACCTTCAAGGTTGAACAAGTTATTGACCAATGAAGCAATTGATTTGACATCCATATGACACCTAACTTATTTTTCATTGCCTTCAACTCTTTGGCTTTTCTAGTTCCTTGTTCGGGAAATTTCTGTATGTAATATGTGAGCTGGCCCTTTCATTGTGAATAGTGTTCTTTGGTTAGTGCCTAGTAGTTTTTCGGGAAATTTTGCTTTAGGATGGGGAAGTGGTATTTTTACTGAAAATTCTCTTGGAAAAACAGCACTGACATTTTTTTCTGAAAAGTTGTCAATTTTGTGCAAATATGTTTAATGAAATTAACTTGAAATTGTGGACAGGATGAGTTACGTGACGCTGTGTTGCTTGTCTTTGCCAACAAGCAAGATCTCCCAAATGCTATGAATGCCGCTGAGATTACTGATAAGCTTGGACTACATTCCCTTCGCCAGCGACACTGGTAAATAAGGACTACATGTTCTTGCTTTTCTCTTTTTTGTTTGATGTAGATATAGATTGAAATCCATGTGTAAGCCACTCATGAGCTTTACTGTTAAACTATAAAGATGCTTCTATCTTGTGACTTAACTGATCAGCTGCTGTAGCATTATTGATGCAACTTGCAGACTTATTTTCCTGCAAACCCTTAATTTCAATCTGGTCTTTGTTCTGATAGGTACATACAGAGCACTTGTGCCACAACCGGTGAGGGTCTGTATGAGGGCCTGGATTGGCTGTCCAGCAACATTGCTAGCAAGGTATACACAACTGACAACCCGTTCTCTGTTCAGTTTTAGATATCTTCATGTTCTGCAATTTTATTGTGATGTTTCTGGGGATAATTATGGCGCACTTCCTATTTCTGTTGATTATTTTGCTTCCATGCTAGCCAAAAGTTGTCTGTTCAAAATTCGAGTGCACACTTGTTGCCCCTTCAACTCTATTAATCTATTGTCAGCACTTGTAGGCTTGAGGCTTGGAATTTCGACAGTGAGCTGACTAGGGTCTGTGGATGCATCATTGATTACTTAGGACGAAGCAACTGTTCCGTATCTTTGGCGAGCTCAATATTTTTGTAATGATGTCTCAGTTAAATGTTTCCTGTACTTTTGGATGTTCTTTGTACTTGTTCGTTTTGCAGAAGGATTTTCAATATCATATTTCTGTGGCAAGTTGTGATGAACTTGTCTGAGTACTGCTAGCTTAACGAGCCAAAAATTATTGATGTTGATTCAGTGTAACCAAAGTTTATCGAAATGAGCTCGGCACTGATTTTTGTCAAAAATCGCTAGAAACCGAATCAGTGCTAAGTCAAACACTTTGAACTTAGGGGTAAAATAAATTGAAAAAAAATTGTTTGTTTTGGCCGATTTTGAGTGATTTTTAACTGGTTTCTTTCAAAAATTGGCAAACTAAGTGACATTACTTTCCTCATCAATTTTGGAGTGATTTTATTCAATTTTTAGCGCACTAAAAGAAAATTAAAATTTTTTGCAAAAAATCAAAATAAATCCTAATTAATCTATAAAACACTTTAATTTTTTTTTGATAATTTTAAATTTATTTAGTGCTTTGGAAAAATAAAAAATAGCAATTAGTAAAAAGGAACAGAGACATTGTCAGGTTTTTTATAAAAATTTACAAGCTTGATCATGATCTAAAATTTTAATGGTATTATAAAGAGTGTCTAAGAGTCATGTAATAAAATTTTCAGAAATATTAGACTTCATTTAATGCTTTTAGAAAATCAAAAATAGAAGAGCATATACAAAGACAGTAGCATTGTCATAATTTTAAACAAATATACATGTATGACCATCATTTTAAAACTTTACATCGTTATTACCATTGCCTTAGGACCTCACACAAAAATATTTCGAAATATTAGACTTCATTTAGTGCTCTTAAAAAATCAAAACAAGAACAACATATACAAAGATAGTAGCATTGTCAGATTTTTTTTAAAAAATACACTAGTTTGAAAATTTTACAGCAACATTAGCATTGCCTCAAGCCCTCACACAAAAATTTTCAATTTTTTTTAAAAATTTTCTCTCTTTTTGAATTTAAATTTGATTGGACCGGTTTACTGAAGGGTTTCAAAAGCCAAACCGACTCGATACGCTCGATTATCATGAAAATCAAGCGACTTTTGTCGGTTTTTCAAACCCTGGGTGTAACTCCAATTTGTTGTATGGGCGACTGCCTTGGTCCAAGGTTACATTCCATAGTATATCTCTACTATTCTAAAGCAGCAGTTGGTGGCAGTGGTCCGTTCTTCCCACGTCATTAATTGCCGCTTAATTATCATGCTTAATTACCCTACTTAATTGCCCTGCTTAATTGCCCTACGCAAGAAACGAAGCGTTAAAGATAGATGTTTGATCTTGTGAAATAATTTTTTTTATTTTTAATCTTTATTTTTCGTTATCAATTTTATTTTTAGTAGCAACGCACGGGCATGTAACTAGTATATATATATATATATATGATAACAGAATGGGACACCATGGTGCCTGGGCACCATGATTTTAAATGCGTTAATTCAAGTCAAATTCGGATATATTTTTTCAAAACTTTCAGTTTTAGGGTATATACCCATATATAAGAATTCAAATGAAACACATACTTTTAAATAAATATACTCGAATTTGAAGATTTGAATGAATTCAGATTACATACTTTGCTGATTTATATGTATGATCAACACATACCTACAATCAAACTATCATCAAAAAAGGAAACTTTAATTTGAATTTCAGTTCAAACTTGTTTGAACTAGATAGTAAACTAGTTGAACTCAACATCCTAAAAATCTCAAAAAATTTCGCATAAAAATACATATGGAAAATACCCGTTTTTGATCATGGTGCCCAGGCACCTTGGTGTCCCAGGTAATTGTACTTTATATATATATATATATATATATATATATATATATATATATTAGCTTTAGACGTTTTAGGTCCCGTTTGATACGATTCAGATTTTAGTAGAAACGGAAATGGTTTCAGATTCTTGATAGAAACGTTTCAGGTAGAATCAGAATCGCTGTCTGGAAACCGTTTGGTACGGTTCCAAATTCTAATAGAAACTAGTAGAAACGGGGTTGAGAGTGATTCAGCCACGACGTGGAAAAAGAAGAAACGTTCTGAGAAGAATTGTTCCGAGTTTTAGCCCGTTTAGCTGGGATTCTCTCAGATTCTAGTAGAAACAGCTCAGTTCAAGTTGCCAGACGGGGCCTTAGTTTTAGCCCCCTCGTTCCAATTTTCTGGATACGCCTCTGCAAACTTGCATGCTGAGGTTGAGGCATTTGGCAAAGCTTGTCCTGGGTAATAGAATTTTCCACATGAAACAGTTTAATTCCAGCTAACAATTCATGTGTTTCAAACGGGACGACACGCCAAACTGACCAGATCATCACAGGAAAATAGATCGGGTAAGTGGTTAACCTGGCCAAGCATTCACAGGAAAGGAAAATAGTTTGGAAACATAGTCATCCTGTGAGGAGTCCCATCCAAAACTGATTGTTGAACTGTCAACAAAGAACAATGGTAGCATGGAGTGAAGATGAACGTGATAGGAACTCCAATTCAGGGGAATAGAAATTTGCGTCTGAGTCGTTCAACTATGCGAAAGATAATCTTCGTCTGTTCGATCGTAGAAACGCTAGTATCAATGCGGGTTCGTATTTTTCTGCTATTAAGGTTGTCAAGTAGTTCCAACCTGTTGCAGGTTTTAGGATCTTTTTCTGTCGGAGGTGAGAGTTCGACAGGTCCATGAATGATAAATGGGTTTAAAGGCCTCACATCCTCGATTATTACTCCTCTCTTCATGTATACTTACCAATTTTCACTTCAATTCATCAAACTTTGACCAATGGTAATCTCTAAAACATCTAATCATGTTACATAAAAACGGTGTTGCCATATCTATAACCAAAATTACTTTCCTAACATGAAACATTTAGAGCTATTTGCTTTTGAATTGCTTAGAAAAAATTGCTGTCATAACTAAATCACTCGAAGTCAAAACTGAATGTAAATCTCTACTATATAAAGTGAGAGTTTCTTCTCACGTCACATTAATTGCTCTGCTTAATTGCCATACTTAATTGCCCTGCTTAATTGCCCTATGCAAGAAACGAAGCGTTACTTTAATTAGCCAGCTTTTGCAAGAAACGAAACGTTAAAGATAGATGTTTGATCTTATGAAATAGTATTTTTTTTAATCTTTATTTTTCGTTATCAATTTTGTTTTTCGTAGCAACGCACGGGCATATAACTAGTGTGTTGTATAAAACTAAATAAATTACTACATTCGCAATCACCTAGTTTAAAAGCAAAAGACCTCATATCCTCTCAGTGGCCATAGTTTGACATAACGAGGATTGGGAGGCAACAAACATGCCCTTAACTGGATTCAACATGGCCGGTCATATCAGCCATGTAGTCACACATCTCACTTGATGATATCCTTAATCCACGTGCCAATAAGATTGTTAGTGTGCCGCTAACATAAGGCATAACCTATCAAAACTGTTGACTGCATCATAATCTAGTTCTTCAAAACTTTTGAGCCAACATACGGTTATGTGAAATGATAATACTATATTCAAAGTTCAATTCTTCGGATAGTTTTGTCTGTACTTCTAACAGCTTCTACTTGTTTTTTCGTTTCATTTCTTTTGTTAAAACAAAGAAAGAGTCTCTGAGGAGAGTTGGCATCTAAGGGTGAAAATGGACCGAATATGTTTCACTAGATCCAAACCGGATTCGGTTGGAGCCAGATTCGGGAAGGAATTTGACTATCTGTCTATATTCGGAACAGGATCTGTATACTTAACCCGAATTTGGGGTTCGATTTGGAGCAGTCAGATTAGGCAAATACGAGACATGATGAAGATATTCAGATTTTTTTCTATTCAGATATCTTGAAAGGCCCAGCCCATTCATTACATATTTTTTATGGCATCCGGATTTTTCTATTTAGATATTTGGCAAGGTTCAATCCATTCATTACATATTTCTATGGTAGCATATTTATCTTGATAATTAGTTAGTTCTATTGATCTTCAAGTAGCATATTCTTTCCATAATATTTATTGCGTTTGGTTGATATATAATCTAATATTATGGTTATATACTCGTGTGGCTTGTTTTAACATACTAGTAAGATGGCCGTGCGTTGCAACGAAATTTCAAAAGAGAATAATACATAATTATAATGCAGGATCCTAAACTATACAATAAATCAATTTTCTATAACACACATATCAAGCAAAACATATCTTTGTAAGCTAGTAAATAAATCAAATCATCTATATTGAGTTGTCCTGCAGATTTACAACTATAGGTTAGCAAGGCAATAGTGACTTACTTACTGGGCCTTAGGCCCCTCTTTCTGCCCAAGGCCCGGACTACCATCACCACCAACTCATCTCTACTATTCTAAAGCAAGACGGTGGCGGTCCGTTTCTTCCCACGCCATTAATTACCGCAATTGCCCCGCTTAATTGCTCTACTTAATTGCCTCGCTTAATTGCCCTACGCGAAACGGCGTTGCTTTAATTAGCCACTTAAGAAACGAAGCGTTAAAGATAGATGTTTGATTTTGTGAAATAATTTTTTTTTATTTTTTAATCTTTATTTTTCGTTATCAATTTTGTTTTTCGTAGCAACGCACGTGCATGTAACTAGTTTTTATAATAGTTAAGATATGACTCTATGTATGCATGTATTATTTATATATCTTTGCCTGTTTCTAACCTGAATTCTTCACATATCCACTCTATGTGCGTACCTCAAATAATATAGATTCGTATCTATATCCAGCTTCAAATCCAATATATTAAAATATAGAAAAAGTATTATCCGGTACCTAACCCGTTCAACCCTGTTGGCATCACACTGGCGGACTGGCCGTGTCTGCGTGCCATTCGATTTTTACTTCAGCTATCGCCGCTGCTACGGCCCGAATCTCAACGCGCATCACAACGCGCATCCACACGCCTCAAATCGTTCCAGTCTTGTTCTTCTTCTTCTTCCTCCTCCTCTTCTCCCCGTTCACCTCGCCTCGCCGTGCTGCATCGAACCACGAAGCGAAGCTTCTCCGCCGAGTTCTTCTGATCAGGTAGACTATCTAGCCAAATCCGATCTCCAGTTCTTATCGAACCAATCATCTCCCCCGATCCATCGTCTCCCTTCCAAATTTTGCCGAACTCTAGGACGATAATCACCTAGTTTTTCATTGGATTTTGCGAGAATTTTGCTCGATCTGTTCGTCGGCCAGTAGATCTCCCTTCCAGCTTCGTCGCAAATCAGAACGTTTTCTTGGCCACTGGTTCATTCGCAATCACCTAGTTGTGTTAGTTATCGCGGGAATTTTCCGTCGCGTTTCTTGGATCCGCAGGCCTCGCGTTCGAGCTTTGCTGTTAGGGTTTGGATCCATCATGCCCAACCTTTGAGCTGGATCCATCATGTCCAACCTTTGTGCGGTGCAGGTGAGGGGAAGATGGGTCTGACGTTCGGGAAGCTCTTCAGCCGGCTCTTCGCCAAGAAGGAGATGCGGATCCTCATGGTTGGCCTCGACGCCGCCGGGAAGACCACCATCCTTTACAAGCTCAAGCTCGGCGAGATCGTCACCACTATCCCCACCATTGGTAATATATAAATGATCCCCTACCACCCCAAGCTCTCGGAAGATGTTCTTCTTGTTGCATCTTGTTCAGTTTTATTTCTCCAATTGAGTGGTGGGTATTGCTGTTGGTATGGTATTTAAAGGAAAAAGAAGATAAGACCTTGTATGCATGCCAACCCACTAACTGAGAATCAGGGCTTGTAATGTGGTATTATGGTTTGAGGCCACAAAAGACCATACTCTAGTGTTCTTCAACTGCTTAGGTTAAGTTTTCGGCTGGAGTGTGGCGTGCCATTTCAGCCTTAGGCTAGTGATTCACATGTCATATGCACAAACATGTTGGAATTTTTTCCAAAGTTGTGGTGGTGAAATTAGCCACCAAAGAAAGTGTCATGCCACTCACTCCTATGGAACCACAACATTCTTTGACCTTTTGTGGCCCCAGACCATACAGCCCTTGGTGAACTGTTACTTGACACTGTTCACTATGTCGGTTCCCTCCCTGTCAGTTGTCACAATTTTGATTCCTGTCTAATGTGCCGAGTAAATGATCTAGAGTACTTAATGTTAGTGCATGCCTTTGTTTGGTGAACTTTGGTGAACTTTGGTGAATGGTGTTATGGTCAGCAGTGAGCACACTGTGAAAGCAGTGCTGTGATGAATGACACTTGAAGTTTAAGATTTGTATGGCCTTTACTATTCGGTTTGCATGTTGCCTTGATCTACCACACGATCTGTCATCCGTGCTCCCTAAATTTTTTGTTCTTGTGTTGGAGACTTGGAGAATATTGATTTTCTTCAAAATACAGGGTTCAATGTTGAGACTGTGGAGTACAAGAACATTAGCTTCACTGTTTGGGATGTCGGGGGTCAGGACAAGGTACAAAGATCATATGCTTCTGAAGCCATTATGTAGTGCACACTTACCCACTATTGTAGTCAATCCGTTATCTCTTTTCTGTTTCTGACTTCCTTCATGAGATTATTTTTTGTATTATCTCTAGCTCTTTTATTTCAAAACTTGCATCCTTCTTTAACATTTCTTTTTTATTTTATCTCCTCAATTTGGTGAAAACAGATCAGACCTCTCTGGAGGCATTACTTCCAGAACACACAGGGTCTTATCTTTGTCGTAGACAGCAATGACAGGGACCGTGTGGTTGAAGCTAGAGATGAGCTCCATAGGATGCTGAATGAGGTAAAATATTCTCCTGGATGACATCTATCATATCATCTGTGTCATGGCAATCCATTTATGAATCGAGCTTTAAATTTGATGCACACAAAATGCCAGAATTCCTTGATAAAATTTTAATAACTGGTTCCTCCTGCCAGGAGCATTTTTTAGTGGTTTGCGCTTTATTCATTCTTTTACGAGTTTAGGATCGATACTCCTGCATTGTGAATGATGTCTTTGTGAAGGAGAAACTCATAATTTTGAATAGACTGTTCACAAAATTCACTTGAAATTTGTGGCAGGATGAGTTACGTGATGCTGTGCTGCTTGTCTTTGCTAACAAGCAAGATCTTCCAAATGCTATGAATGCAGCTGAGATTACTGATAAACTTGGGTTACATTCCCTACGTCAACGACACTGGTAATGAGTTTCTAACTGGACTATTTAAATCAGTTCTTGCTTTTCTTTTCTCTCTTTATTGCATTCATAGCTCAAAAAAATCAACCAGAGACAACTAGACAGTCACAACCTTTAATCCCCCCCCCCAGGTAATGTACAAATTGTATCAACTAGCTAACAATGGCATTTCTATCATTTCACTTGGCTGTGCACAGTCTGCAGTCGCAAGGTCTAAGCTTCACCATTAATTTTAAGTTCTTGTTAATAACAATATGCTAGCAATATTTTAAACTGTACTATTCTAATGATACTTTACTTTGGTATAGTAGAAAATTATAGAAATGTTTGGTTGGCAGCAAGGTTTCAAATTTCGTTTTCGAGCTCTAATCTCGGGAGGGACCGAAATCCGAAATTTCGGCGAGATTCGGAAATTTCGGACGAGATTCAAAAACCAAAATTCAAATCCGTTTTTTTAAACGAGAAATCCGAAATTTTGTCCGAAATTTCTGAAATCTCGGTAAAATTCAACTGAACAAAAAATGGTTCAACCGACGCTAAAATTTTTTGAATATTTTTTCAATGGTCCTAACACATCACTAGTGTTCCCATAAAAATTTCAGACAATGATCAAGCCTGAGGAATTTTTAAAAAATCTAACAGTGCCACTGTCCTGATAAAAGGCTGACCAGCAAAATTTCAATCAAATGGAAAATGGTGCAAACCATGTTAAAATCTTTTGAAAATTCTTGCGGATGATCCTGACATATTCATAATATTCTCATAAAATTTTCAGATGATAACCAATCATTAGGAATTTTCAAAAATTCAAATAGTGCTACTAAAGACGGACTGTCAAATTTCACTTGGATAAAAAATAGTTCAAACCACTTTAAATTTTTTTTGTGAATGGTCCTAACACATCCATAATATTCCCATAAAATTTTCAAATGATCAAACTTGAGAAATTTTAAAAAATTCGAACAGTGCTACTCAAGACTAACCGACAAATTGAATCGACCAAAAAATAGTCAAAAACATATCAAAATTTTTTGTGGGTGATCTTGACCCTAAATTCAATTAAATCCAATGCACAAAAATTAAAATCCGGCAAAAAAAACACCAAATTTCGGTCAAAATCACCGAGATTTTGGTCGAAACCGCTGAGATCTTGCCGAAAAATCCGGAATCACTGTAGCAATTTGAATTTTTCAAAAAAAAAAATATCCGACTGAGATTAGAATCTCGGGAGGGTCCGAAATCCGAAATTTCGCCGGTTTTTGGAACCTTGGTTGGCAGCATACAAAAGAGAGAACTATTTTGAATTGGATGGAGTGCATAGCATGTGTTAACTGTTACACCATTGATACAGCTGGGTAGCTTTCCTTTTAGTCCTTAGAATCAGGTCTTCTGTGTGACAGGTACATCCAGAGCACTTGCGCCACATCTGGCGAGGGTTTATACGAGGGTCTGGACTGGCTTTCCAGCAACATTGCCAGCAAGGTCTGCATTCCCATTCTTCGTTCTGTTTTGATACATCTTATAGGTCTGGAAGAGTGAATCCACTTTCTTCTATGGAATATTTCTAAGAGTTACTGTATTGCAGGCTTGAGGCTTGGAATTCTTGAGGTCCTCGAAGCAACTAGGAGCTCTGGGTGCATGAGTGATCATTAGGGTCGTTGCTATTTCAGTCTCTTATGTGTATTCGACAAGTTTTGTATTTTTTGAGCGTGTTATCTCTACTATTATAAAGCAGCAGTTGGTGGCAGTGGTGAGTTCTACCCACGTCATTAATTGCCCTGCTTAATTGCTCTACGCAAAAAACGAAGCGTTGCTTTAATTAGCCAGCTTTCGCAAGAAACGAAGCGTTAAAGATAGATGTTTGATCTTGTGAAATATTTTTTTTTATTTTTTAATCTTTATTTTTCGTTATCAATTTTGTTTTTCGTAGCAACGCACGGGCATGTAACTAGTAACTAAATATTTAAATGTTCTCTGTACTTTTCAGTGTCATATCTGTTTGGCTGTTGTTAATGTCTTGAGCAAATTTGCTAAATTTTACCTCAGGAGCTAAACACAATTGGTTGCATGAAACTTGCCAGTCTATTGTATGGCCGTTTCTTTCCGCAAATGTTGAGACGATTGAAAGATAACTAGGCAATGCCGCGCGCTCCGCTGCGCCGTACAGAACGTTAATGATAGGTGATTGGTAAGGTGAGTGTTAAACATAGGGAGTATAGGGCAATGCGGAAACAGGTCGAGATTAATGTTAGGTTGCAGCGCGATGGGAATAATGAAAAGGGGTATATATATTCTGAGCAAAGAAAACATGAGTGAATATAATATTCTGGAATAGCATAGACATATTTGTATACAATGGATATATAGTGTGCCCTGTTCATGCTCAACAATAGCAACGCACATCATATGTGCATAAGTATTCTAACATGGTTATAGAGGAAGGAACAATAGGATTAGGTTGGGATACTAACACAACGTTGAAACATCTATATATAAGACAATATAGAGAAAATACGTATGTTCCTGAGGATGCTTCAAAGGATCAGCTGCTTTGGTTGATCTGATATATGGCTAGTAAGCAGGATGTTTTTTGAGCAAAGAGTAACACTGTGTCAAGTTTTTGTCCTGCATGTACCAAAGCAGTGTGAGTTAGAGCGAGTAGATGCTGGCAGTAGATAGGGTAACATAATCTAAAGTATGTGTCAAAGAAATTACCAGTTCGTATCACGTCATATATCGGAAAACGTTTGCTTAGATGTTGTCAGAATGAAATCTTTAGCGATATGATTGTATCGGAGGAGGTCGACCAGATTCTGAGCTAAGGACTCCTGCGGAGTAGATATTTTGTTTTTTTCCTGTGTAAGTAACCAATACTTTATGTGGTTGGTTATGGCGATTTTCCCAACCTGTGATCTTAAGTGGCAAGAAATCAGCATTCTTGGCACAGAGACGCTTTATTTCATAAAGCAAATTGTTGTGTTTTTGTCTAGCAACATGGGCAGGGTCATTGGAAGCTATAATGTTTTCACAGAATAGATATGTCCAAGATTGTTCGCTCTTGAGTCTTTTACGTGTGGTGTTGAGCGTTTCGTAATTGGCATCTTCAATCTGCACATTACTTTTGGTCTGAAGATGCAGGATGGATGTATGAGCTGCACTTTCCATTGCATTGTAGGCTGCATCTGTTAGTTCTCCACATAATGTTTCTTCTAGCTTATGACAGTGTGTAAATGTAAGTGGCATATCCATTTTTATCCAAGCTCTAATTTGGTTGGTACTGATGCAGGTGATAAATATTTTGTTAGAATCGTAGAGCAGTATAACAGACGTGTGTAATATGGCATATAGATTTGGTAAAAAAACCAAATTAAATTATGCCGTAGACAGGAAGAAAATGCGAAGGGATAACATGTACTCCCTCCGTTTCTTTTTATAAGGCGTATTTGGTTTCGTTAGGACAAGGCTTTGACCAACAATTACTCTATTAGCATATAATTTTTATGACACAAAATTGATATTAGCAGATTTGTATTCAAAAATACTTATATATAATTATGATTTTGTATTGCATAAATGATATATTAATGAAGTAATCGTTGGTCAAAGTCTTGTCCTAACGAAACCAAATACGCCTTATAAAAAGAAACGGAGGGAGTATACAACAGGCAATCGGAAGATTTTATATAGAAAAACCAAATTAAATTAAAACAAAAGCTGTATTTTAGCATGGAAGATTTTATATAGGTTGATCTGTAGTGTATATGTTGTGTAAATAAGGTAGATATATAGATAGTAATCTGAACAATATTAGAACTTACACCAGGCACAATAACATGACTCTGATTGGATAGGCTCATTGTTGGTATTGGTGGAAGGAAGCTGATTTGCTTTGTGTATACGGCGCTCAAATTCCAATTCCTGTTCGGAATGAATGTTTTCTTTATTGTTCCGCGCTTTTCCATAGTGAGGAAGGAGAGATTGAGCCGATCTCCGAATACTGTAAGAGCCTAGCGCAGTTGATGACAGATCCTATACGGTGAAAGGAGGGTGATGGATAAATATGTGAGGCAAGTATAGGCCGGCAGTGTATAACCAAGGATAAAAAGATAGCTCAAGCAAAGCAAGGATACCTGTGATGTTAGATCTGACGAAGAAATTCCCGGAGTGGACGATGGTGAAAGTGCATCCAGACGACGGTGACTGGGTGGGTTGCGGCGTGCGGGGATGCGTGCAGGAGGGGTAGCCATCGGCGGGGGAGGACGGCGTCGGAGGCAAGGGAGATGGCAGATCTAGCCGTCGACCGCAGCACAGCCGCTGATCCATCCTTTGGTAGCCGCTTGCTGCCGTGTTGTCACCGGATTTGGCCTGCCGTGGTCGTTGGACAGAGCAAAGCACGTAGGGAACTCCAGGTCTTCATGAGGCAGTTGGGGCTTGAGCGCATGCGCGGCAAGCCTGCGGGTTCCACAGGGCGGCTGAGGCCCAATCTCGAGCACCGGGGGACAGCAGGGCAGGCGGTTGGGGAGAGAAGGGAGTGAAGGGGAATGGAGGGGAGGAAGAGAGGAAATGGAGGCGAAGGCGTGAGGCAACGCGGGGTGGTGAGACGGCGGAGTCTGCGAGCGGAACCGGAGGGGCTAGGGCGCCGACCCTAGCGCGCGCGTGTACGACCAGATCGTCATTTCTTCGCGATCGGACGGCCCGAAGACCACAGGACATGAAACCGATTCCATAGTAGTGCGAGGGGCTAAACGAAAAATTGCCTCGCAACAGGCTGCTGGCTGTTCAGGCGCGAGCGTATCGCGATTCCACCAAACAGCAGGTTTTTTTTCAGAAAAAAGGCGACGTGGAGGCCTGGTTGCTCGCCAATTCTTCCACGCTTAATAGATAGTACTAGGAAGATTCGCGCGCTACGCCGCGCCGTGCGAAATTTGATAAAAAAATGATGAAAAGCGGGAAAAAACGGAAAAACGACGGGCGAAAAACGAATTTACATTTTTTTTTGGGGAAACGGCAAACGAAAACATTTTTTCCATGTTCCGGAGAAAACACGGCTCACGAAAATAATTTTTTCAGGCAAAACGAAGAAAGGAAACGGCTTTCCATATTTTTTGTGGGGAAATAGCCACCGAAAACATCTTCCCCATGCTCCGGAGGAAAAACGGATCACGAAAACATTTTTTCGGAGCAAAACGGAGAAAGGGAACAGTTTTCCATATTTTTTGTTTTGGAAAAACGGGCAAGGAAAACATTTTTCCCATGCTCTGGAGAAAAATCGGATGACGTTTTTTTTCCCGGGCAAAACGGATAAAGGAAACGGTCTCCCAATTTTTTTTGGGGCGAAATAGTCACGAAAACATTTTTTTCGGGAAAAACGGAGGAAAACCGATCACGAAAACATTTTTTTCGAGCAAAACGGAGAAAGGAAACGGTTTTACATTTTTTTGTGAAAACTCACATCAAAATATTTTTCGCATGCTCTGGAGAAAAAACGGACTCCGAAAACATTTTTTTGGGACAAAACGGAGAAAGGACCCGAACGTAAAGCACGAGGACCTATTTGCTATAATTTTGGACCTGTTCGCTATTTTGAAAAATTAGTAAAGGGTTCGCTCGCGATTCGTACTTTACGGGAGGTCCTAAATGCAAAAGGGCAAACCAGGGACCTAAACGCGAACCGAGAAAAATATCTTTCTCTCACAAAAAATCGCGCGAGGACCTGAACGTAATTTCGGAAAACCGGAGGACTTTTGCGCAAAACCGCCGGCCAACACGTGGGGAGGCCGGTTGGCCTCCAATCCTAGCCCTCATAAGGTGGGTTACCATATGCATGCATGCTTTAAGATCGAGAGCTTTGGATTGCCTGTTTGGCTGTTTAGTTCGTCAAATATATCTGAACCGAGATTGCCTTACCCTCTATCTGTTCTAGATGAAATGAGAATCAGTCGACCAATTTGGTGTTATGGTTCCATGCCAGAAGGTAGCTCATTTCTTCCACATATGGAATTGGTTGGTTCCCTGTCGGGACATGAATATGCAAATCCGGACCCTCTGTGTACTCTACACTAGTTTAGAATTATGCTAGTGTACATAGTTTTGTACATAGTTTTAGCATATATGAAATATTACAATTATACACAACAAAAATAACATAAAGTATTTCATCTATTACTATAACCTATTGAATGATTTTATGGTCAACCTTACAATAATACGTCTCGCATGGCTTAAACCAAGAAATAAATAAAACTGTAGCGAAAATAAATTATTCGTAGTAACCTTTCAATATGCCACAGGCAACTGACAATTTTCGCTCTCTAGTTGATCGACTCCTCTTGGTACCCATCCTCAAAACCTGATGTAAACTCTTCCCCAACTGATAATTTGGATTGTTGTAAGGGGTTGAGTACATAAAACACTCAGCAAGTTGTGCACAGAATGCAAATTTATTATACTACATGCATGGCTTATTTCAAAAGAATGACTGAATTGATTATTTTGCATTGAATCAACATTTACAAATGAATAACATAAATAGATTGAAAAATTAGTAAAACAAGTAATAACAATAATAAACTTCTCAATTATTCTACAAGCAAACCATCTCATAGCCTTAAATCGATTACCACATTTTCCACTGGCACAACCTCTATTCCCAAGTTCATTTTATCAAAATCTAACTTTTGACTGCAACTTCTAAGCATTGTCTAATACTGTGGACACAGCTATTCGAATAGGTTTGCCAATCTGCAGAGGTTATACACTTCACCCACAAGATACAATCAACTCACCATAAAGGCGAATGATCATAACAAAGCCTTTACAATGCTTCGTCTAAACCCAGTACTACCCGCTGAGGATTCAACACTGAAGAGACTGGTTATCACACTCAGAGCCCACATCTTACACCATGAGAGTCTACCTGTACACCCAAAACCCACACAACCACGACAGTAACAAAATCTAGACATCACAAATTTGTCAGCTAGGTCTGTCCCATACCAGATATGTGGTTGTATGTTTAGCCCCAGTAAAAAGCTTGCAAGGTTAAGTTCTTAAATGACTGAGGCAAGACTTACCCATAGACTCACAATATCCAAGTTACTAAAAGCACAAATGCGGCCGCTCAAATGCCACACCTAGCCCACCAATGAACAACTCTTGCCACTTGCTATAGTCTAAATCATTTTATCACCCCAGTTGATTACCATGCACCACGTGCCATCAACAACATTAATAACACATGACACACCTTTCATAAACATGTTTTTTATTCTATTAAGCAAGATTAATTTTACTATTCCAAAATGATATCAATGACACGTTGCATGACTAAGCAAACTAGCACGTTCTATCGATCCCATGTTGGAAATTATAGCTACCAATTAATAAAGAATCATCCTAGGGTGACAATAAATCATAGCATACAAGTGACAAGGTAGACATAAATTCAATTGGTCGAACAAATAATCCCAAATTTAATTGAAACAGTTGTAATTGAATTAGTATGCAATAGTTTAAAATAATGGAACTTTTAAACATGGGCTCAATATGATCAAAGCATATCTTGCCTTCAAATAACTCTTGATATTGCTCTGGACCTTGCTCTTAAGTTGGTTTTTCGCTCACAAATTTTTTGGGTACTTTAACATCTACATGAAACAATAAAGTAAAGCAATAAATACTAAAATAAAGAGCAACTCAACTCTAAAAATTAAAAGAAATTCACCATTAAATAAAATATAATTTTACAAAATTTTAGGCTCTATAATCACCCCAATCGGAGTTCGTATGGGCAAGATCGAGCTATACAAAGTTTGAAAATACAATAAAAAGAATAAACCAAATTATTGAAATTATTTTTGTAATGGAAATTCAAAATGTTGACATCATTGTGACGTCAACACCGAAATAGGATTTCTGCCAAAATATTTTCCTAAAGAAAAATCTATTTATGACGTCATGCTGATGTCATAAATAAATTTAATCAAATTAAAAGAAAATCATAAAACCTATTTAGTCATTGACATGTGGGCCCATGGTTTATAGACTGAGTCCATGGAATAGTGCAAGACCACGGTGCACCCAATCCACGACACAGGGCCACTGCAGATGGGACCAGCCAGATGACATCATCGCTTACGTTATGCTGATGTCACGACGACCCTGTGCGGTTGGCGACGCCTTGGCTTTCATGCGCTACGTGGTAGGCTATGATTGGTTGTGTGTGCAGTGTGTTCTAGGCCGTTCAATTTGAACCGGATGGTCAAGATCATTCTGATCGGTGGCACGGCCAAGGACACGTGGCAGAGTAACACGTGCTCCACACGGCTCAATCTTGACTACTCAATCTAAGATCTAACGGCTACAATTCGTTGCGATGAACGGCGGTGAATCCAATTGAGATCGCGATGCGTGGCCCGATCTGGGATGTTTACTATGGATCTAACGGCTGATATTACAGGAGGCTCAGCGAAGAAGACAACGACGGCGTACTCACCGGATAGGAAGAAGATGATGGTGGCAAAGCCTCTTCGGTGAACAAACAGCTTCGAATCTTCAGGGTTTTGACGCGGCGAGAAGCGACAAGAATGAATCTGGGATCCCATGTAGCAAGGACAGTGTGATAGCTGCGGAAACTGACAAAAACTGTGACGGTGCATAGCTCCACTCCGACGAGGAATTCCGATGGCAATAAAGCGTCTCAGCCTTAGATTCATAGGGCACTATGAGTGGCGTATAACGAGGAACACGGCACGAAAACTGGGTGCAATAAATACCCCTCGACGTCCGAGATTTATGCAACCAAACACGGAGAATCTGCAGTGGCGGCGGAATCCGGCCATGACACGGTGATGATGATGTGGCACAATCTGAGCCCTTCACGCACACAAGATCAAGCGGCCCACAGCACGCAACTATGCGACAATATTCCCAACTGCACGATCTTGATCCAACGACCCGATGCTAGGGTTTGCGGCGGCTAGGATTTTGGCTGGGTTGGGCCGGCCTGTGGGTTGGATTGGGCCAAATTGGGTTTTGGCCCACTAGGGTTTTGGCATTTTTCGGAATTTTTCTAATTAAAATAATTCTAGAAAATAAACTAAGCCAAAATAGAAGGCAAAAATATTAAAAAAATTCCAAAAAAATTCTGAAAAATATTTTAAGATATTTTCAACTTAAATAAAATAATTCTAACAAAACTTTATTTGTGTCAATTGCATTTGTATATTCATAATGGAAGAGGTGACCCATTCTGATGCGGGCATCTGTGCTCGCACGTAGTGAGCACGAAAGTCCTACCTCGTAGTCCCATACACACGGATGTGTGGGAGCGAGACAGTAAGAGTAGGCCCCTCCACGGGATGGAAGGGAATGAGAGGGTGCACACCAACGGGTGTGCACTTGGCAGTACCGGTATGAGCTAAGAAAGGTGCATTCATAAGCATGCATGTTGCATCATATGGAGGAAGAAGTGCAAATAAGGATTCAATGTGTATGCATTCCATGAAAGGTTAAAAGACTTATTTATGTATGCTTAATACCTGTTTATGTCTTGTTTTCTTGTCGATTACACTTTGCTGAGTGATGAACTCAAGCTTATGCTTTGATGCTTTTATTTTAGGTACCTCCAAGGCGGCATTTTGGGAGACGGGCGCACTCTTCACTCACAATGATTACATGTAGTTAGAATAGTGCAACATCTTTTTAGAAGTGGTGCTAGGTCTAAGGAACTTGATTTTTGAATAGTTTGCTTGTAAGAGTGGACTAAAATTTTGATGTGGAAAATTAGAAACATGGCTTAGGTTTACTCTCTAAAATTTTCTTGTAGGTAAATAACTTTAAAATCTGACATAGGTTGACTAATTAATTAAAAATTTGACACACTTTGGAGCACAATAGGAAGGTTATGGTAATGCATTGCATTGCACTTTAATGTTCTGTCTCCTTTTTGATGTTGAGAGATGAAGATGCTAGTATGTTGTGGTTGTTGTTGCTATTGCTGTTTAAGGCTCGAGCTGATGTTAGATTGTGTGATTGTTGTAGCAATGCCGAGGGGTAGAGGGCGTGGTTGCGGTGGCCGCAGTCGAGGTGGGAGTCACCCATCTCATGTGAACATTGAGTCAGTCGCCGAGGAGAGCGTCTCACTCAATGCCCATCATTCAGTCCATCATTATGCCCCAGTTGGGTAGGCTAGAGCAGGGGTAGATGCCGCGACTGCGGCTTTGCTGCTCGCGCTGCAAAGGGAGGTTCAGGAGATGCGCCAGTAGGTTCAGGCAGCTCCTGCTGCTGTGCCTCCACCTGTAGTAGTTCCCGCAGTTGCCCCAGAGGTGCCAGATGCTAGGATGAGTCTGCGGGAGTGGTTGACTCTCTGACTCGACGTCTTCGATGGTGCGGGTACGCCAGTCCAGTCAACAGACTGGTTGCGTTACATGGAGATGCAATTTGGAGTTCTGGAGATGACTTCCCTCCAGAAGGCGCGATTTGTGGCCTTCCAGTTGAAGGGCCAGGCGGACATCTGGTGGGAGGGTGTCCTTGCTACGAGGACCCCTCCCCACAGGGACCAGTCACTTGGGAGGACTTCACTGAGCACTTCTGGGCCAAATATTACCCAGAGTCCTTCTTGGAGAGGATGGAGTCTTCTTTGACTACCCTCTCCCAGGGGAAGAAGTCGGTGACTGAGTATGAGGCGGAGTTCAACAACATTGTCCGCTTCGTACCAGTTGTGGCATCTAATGATCGTGAAAAAGCTTGAAGGTTCCGTCGGGGCCTTAATCAGGAGTTCAGGGTTGTCATGGGGGCCATTGTTCCCTGTGACTTCGCCTCTATGGTGGACCAGGCTAAGGGCATGGAGCTTGAGTTGTAGCTTTCCCAAGATAAGCTCAACTCTGGTGGTTCGGGAGCTCCTGTGGCTACTAGTGGTGGCCAGAAGAGGAGTTTTGGTGGTGGAGGTGGGGCTTTTTCAGTGACCTACTTTCATGAAGTTCAAGGGGAGACAGAGTTCCTCCTCGGGAGCCAAGGCAAAGTAGCCTCGGCCGTTTCCATCATCCTCCCCATGGTTGGTCTCCCGCCCTGCCCTGGGGTAAGGAATGATGTGCTTCAAGCGCGGTGGTGGACATGCGTGCTCCTGCTCAACTAGAACACAAGAAGCTTGGGTTTTCACGAAAATGGAACAAGTGGTGAGCTGGGATTCTGGGAAGACGGCGACACGGTTTGGTGACTTAAGTACCGAGGAGAAAAATGCGAGAAAGGGGATGAGACAGAGGCAAACACGGCAATAACTTGGGATCTCTCTCACCCTCTCCGCTCGACAGATAAACAGAGAGGATAAGGGGACGAGATGCTCGGCGACAATGGGATGGGGCGGAGGCCAGGCATGTGGTTGACCGGTTTCGGTTAGCTTGTCGGGGCGGTGTACAATGCGGCTGTGTGGGGCAAGTAGTGAACTGCCTGAGCGATGATCCACGACGGCCATGTGGTGGGTAGGTTCTGCAGCGAGGGTCCATGGGTCAATGGCGCGGCGAAGCGGTCATCGGCAAACCAACTCAAAAAAATTATGAAACTTTTTGGAGAAGCACTTAGATTATTTAGAATTAAAAATATTATTTCTAAGATCTAGATAGTTATAAATTAATTTTAAAAATTTTAAAAACAATGACTAAAAATATAAAAACAATTTTCTTGAATAAAAAAATTAGAAAATGCAAGAAAATGTAGAAATGAATATGTTGGAATATAATATAACATTTCAGAAATTTAGGGTTATTACACGATGGTAGCTTGGATCTAGGTGCAGCAAAAGCAAATGACCTCGTGCGGCGGTGCACGAGGCCCGAAGGTCATCGGCAACGTCGGTCCGACGAGGAAAGATGGCGGCATCGCTTCGAGTTTTGGTGAAGATGGCGTTGTGATGGTCTTCAGGAGAAACCGAAGCAAGGGTGAGGTGGAGGACAATGAGGCAAACTCATGGTTGGTTCCATGAGGACAGAAACTCCCCAATAATGAAGAGCTCCAGATCGATGTCAGTAGCAGTGGCAACTCTATCAGTGAAGGAGATAGACGAGGCAGCGGTGGATCAGGGTTGATCGACATGGATCCTAGTGAGGAAGATGAGGCATAGCCGGTGGTAAGGATGGTAGGGATAGAAACTCACCCATAGCCGAGATCAATGGTGGTGAAAAAGCCTTAAGTGCGGCCCCTTTGGATGGATGTCAAATTGATCTCTTAGCACAGTGCTAATAGCATCGGCCCAATCGGTTTCTTTGGCCGATGCCACCTGTGCTTGAGGTGCCTACCAATTAGAGGCAAAATCTATATTCTACACTCGGGCTGGCGTGGTATCGGGGGATGTATCGGCAAACACGGTTGCTCATAGTCGATATTCTGCCATCTAAATATCGGTTTTAGGAATGGAGCAAACGGTTCTGAGTATGACACAACCCTATATGGGGCGGGATCCCTTGTAGGAATCGGCTCAATGTAATGTGGATGTACCGAAGTCTCAATCAGCTAATCAACCGATTTAGGATAGACGTAGAATGGAGTAGATGGAGGTAAACTAGGTTAGGAGTCTAATTTAGAACCATCTATGTATGCCTGATAATGAGTAATCCCATTTGCACCGGGATTCCATGGTAAGACCACATTTGGCCGTGCTGATGTCATAGTAGGAATAGTAGCCGATGGCTTTGGATCGACCGCTGGTTTTATGGCCTGAGTTTTTTGGGCAATGGAGTAAACTGGGTATGTCGGCAGAGATTGCACAGGGTCAAGCAGAGTCCCAGCCGACACTAGCTATTGAGCGACTTCTTTGACGTTGTTGGCTATTATCGGCTTAAGCTTAGTTACTAAAGTCAATGAATGATTGATTAATCATATTTGATAATTCCAACTGTGCGAGAATGTATCGACTTACCTGTCTATTTTCAGCAGCACCCCGAGGCCTCCTTGTCGCCGAAATTTACCATCGGCAATGCGGTTTTCTGCGTGATTCTGTGTTAGGTTTTCTAATAGTAATTGAGCATCATCTGCTCGAATGCAGCCTTTTGATCTCCAATCTCTTTTCACTGCTCGGACGTTAAATCGTCTAGTGTTGGGATGATTATTGTATCAGGATTGACGTCGGATGGAGATATCGATTTTCCCGTGGAAGACATCATTGACCCGTCAATATGTCCCACCATGTGTGCCAAAAGTGTGTTAACACCAAAAAATGTAACGAAGTGTTAATCAGCAATCAGCACACGCAAACATCAGGTTTAATTTTGGGTGCGGGCGTGCCAGCCGATTTGATCCTGCAATCGGCAAGAGGAAGATTTAATTCAACCAGTCTTTAAGTCGATGTAATTTCTAGTACCAACCTAATCTAATCAATCGTTCAAGCCGATTAGACAAAAAGTAACCGATAGATCCAATCAACATGATTGAGTTGATTAGATGAAGGATAAAGGTAGATTTTTCCCGAAAAAGGTGATGCGCAACAAGATCGAAGAAAATGCAAACCTGAATGGCGTAAGTTGACAAAATTAATCGGCAATGCGCAACTTTATTGATCAAGCGAATTACTGAAGGATTATAAATCTAAAATTCTACTCCTAGTCGACAAAAAGTAAAGTAAAAAAGTAGAACGAGTTGATTGATAGATTGTTTGTCTTCTGTCTTGCCCGACGATCCTTTTTATAGTGTTTAGGCCGATTGTATCGTTATCCAACTCTTGTAGAAATACGTACCAGCTACAATCTCCAAAGGGTAAACTCTTTCCTAAACCGATCGATAGTTTCGATCTCGCATCCATGTTTAACCTCATCTTTCTAAATTGGCTACAACTACCAAATCGATCATATATGCTAGATCAGTTAAAAGCGCCAAATCTTGGTGTCAACAACCTTCATACCTAACAACAAACAAACACTCGCTATTAGGTACTATACAATTCTTACGTAGGAAAGAAAAATGACGAAGAAGAAGATTCACTTATTGTTGCATAGCTCTTGTTTTAATACTAGGGATGTCCTCATCAAACAGGGTTGGGCTGGGAAGAAGACAGGGCAGGAAATGGGCTAGCCGAGACTCAACCCATGGGAAGATTGAGGGAAAGGAATTATTTTTCAAATGTTAGAAAAATGCTAGAAATTTAAATAAAACCAAAGAAATGTCAAACACACTCCCAAAAATCTAAGAAAAAAAAAAGGAAAATACCATGCAACACTAGAAACCCAAATAAAACTAGTTTTCATTTAATTGAAGTTAACATTGTTCATATTAAATCATTTTATCTTTGGAAATTTTTGATTAAGTTTTAATTAATTCGAGAAAATTCTAAATAGATTTTTATTTTAATTTTTTTTAGAAGATGTAAAAATTAGGGTGCTACACGAGACTTCCTCACTGGCAACCGTCAGCATGTAGAAGACGAGGAGGGGGGTGGAGAGCACCCGTAAGACGGCGGGATGCATCAAAATCGTTCGCATCATGGACGGTTGGCAGAGGAGGAGTAGAGCGGGAGAAGAAGGCATACGATGGATGGTGGGAGGTGCAAGGTGACTACTGTTATTTATCATCGCTTCGTGGTTGTCCATATCGCTTACTGATTAGCTATCCTTGTCAGCTATAGAGACGTGTTCCATGTGAATAAGGACTGTTGGAGACGCATTGCAGCCGACGCAAAAAATCAAAATTTTTGAATCCGATAATCTTTTTTTTTCTAAAGCAACTGATTTGAAAAGTGTTCAAACTCACATCAAATTCGAATTCCTATCTTCCTAGTCACCTTTGCCTGAGATGAAGCACAACGCCGTCGCCGCTATTGCCACCGAGCTCCACCAAGCTCATTCGGGAAATAGCAAAATCCTTCAAATACTGCACACGTTTCAAATTAGATGTTGTTTCGCAACGTTGCAGTCATGTTTTAATGCAAATAGAAGTATTTTGATTTGTCATATAAAAATATTATTATGGTATGTATCACAAAAAATACTTCTAAATCATTCTCCGAAGAATAACACACGGAGCTGAGAAAAGTAACAATCAAATATGTTTATGGAGCTCGAATCATTGTCTAAAACAGCAAATTTTGGAACAGAGTTAGTATCCATACAGGAAAGTAGCGGGACAGACTCTTAACCAAACAAGATCTAAACCCTGGAGCAAACATAATTTGAATTTGAACTAGGAAGCACACAGAGTTTAAATGCTTAATAGTTAATACGCAGAGAAAGGGCGAGAGAGATTTGATGACTCACTCTTATTTAGTACTATATACTAGTTACATGCCCGTACGTTGCTACGAAAAACAAAATTGATAACGAAAAATAAAGATTAAAAAATAAAAAAATTATTTCACAAGATCAAACATCTATCTTTAACGCTTCGTTTCTTGCGAAAGCTGGCTAATTAAAGCAACGCTTCGTTTTTTGCGTAGGGCAATTAATCAGGGCAATTAAGTAGGGTAATTAAGCAGGGCAATTAATGACATGGGTAGAACTCACCACTGCCACCAACTGTTGCTTTATAATAGTAGAGATACTAGTTACATGCCCGTACGTTGCTACGAAAAACAAAATTGATAACGAAAAGTAAAGATTAAAAAATAAAAAAAATTATTTCACAAGATCAAACATCTATCTTTAACGCTTCGTTTTTTGCGAAAGCTGGTAATTAAAGCAACGTTTCGTTTCTTGCGTAGGGCAATTAAGCAGGGCAATTAAGCGGCAATTAATGACATGAGAAAAACGGACCACTGCCACCAAGTACTGATTTAGAATAGTAGAGATAATTAATAATTTACCTTCAGTAAGATTAAGACAAATCATTAATGACAAAGATAAAATGGAATAAATGATTAATTTTTCCAACAAATCAGACAAAACCCATACGCTCGGTAATGCCCATCTTGCCCCCGTCCTCCGGTAACTGCCGATCCCCTTCGTAAAAGCAGCCAAGAAACCATCAGCCGGAGCCCGGAGGGCAAAATCTCCTCTCCCGATCCCGTTCATCCTCGATCATGCCTCCTCGAGAAGCGGAACCCCGGGCCTAGGAACAACCCAGAGGCTGCCCCCCACCCCGATCTGCATGCCCCGGAGCTCGCCGGAGTCGGAATGCCCTGGTGCCCGCCGCCGCTGGGAATCGGACCGCGGGTGCGCTCCTTCCTGCGCGACTACGACGCGCTCCAGTCCCTCGCCCTCGCCCTCATCTACCTCCAGGTGCGCGCGCATTCCTCGCACCCCGCTCGATCGGATCGGCATGCTCGGCTGCCGGCTCCCAAGATCGGTCTTCTTGTTCTTGTTCTTGTTCTTGTCCGTGATGGGATTCTTGGGAGCGGAGAAGAGGAGAGAGGAGATTTTGGCGTGCTAATTTTGCTACCTTAGTGGTAAATTGCGTGCGTTGCGGCGTTCTTCGGACCCCAGGTTTACCCAAATTTGTATAGCTCGTGATGCTTGTGGCGTCAAAATATGCTGGGAAATTGAAGTTATTAGTTGAATGTGATTTAGGTGGTTGGCTTGAACTTCGATTCTTTCTTATGCATAACTCAACCTTAGAAAGAGAAGTGAGAACCTTTAGTTGAATTCACTGCTTTAGTGACTTTTGTGTGCCTTGGCTAGGGGCTGTTTGTTTGCCCAGGACTTTTTGCCCTTTCCTATTCCATTTAGTCAGGTCAATTTGTTCCTTGAATGGGCTTCCCAAATTCAATTCTTATGCTTGATGGCAACTTTGGAAACAGGCAAGGGTTGAAAGGAGATGACTTAGCTTTCTATTTATCTTTACTATTACGAGCTTGGTGATGATTAGGTCCTTGGTTCTTCGGACCTTAAATTTGTCTGAATTCTGGTAGTTATTTTGATTTAATCCCTCATGGATGGGCTTCCGAGCTTGTTTTTTTTTTTAAAAAAAAAAAACTCTGACTGTGCTTGCAAAGTTGGAAACGGGAATGAGAAGAAGGGTGCTAACTTGATGCTGGATTCATTCTTAGAGTTAATAATATTCCTTGCTTCTCACCGGAAACAATCCCTATGCTTTTAGAAGAAAAGGTTATTTGCTTCTGGCCTTCTTAGACTGAGAATTAGCGCAGTGTTCATGTTCAAGCAGTTCTTGATGGTTGCATTGGTAAGAAATTAGTTTTGGCCTTGCACTACCTAGATGAGCCTTATGATTCGACTATTTTTTGATTCGTGATAGCAGTCTAGGAAATAGGAAGAAGAACAAAGATAACTTTGTGCTGGAATCAGAAGAGTGCTTTAATTTTACTACAGTAGTGTCAGCGAATAATTATGCCTTGGTTAAGGTATGCAATTTTTTTTTTTCTGAATTTGGGCAGTTTTTTTTTATCTTCTTGATGCTTTCAATGTTGGGGGAAAAAATTAGTTTTGATTGATGCAACTTAGGGAGTCCGATAAACATTATTGTGTTGAATCTTTGATCAAGTTTGGTAAAAGAACAAGGAAAACTGGTCTGCTTCAAATGCCATGATGCTTAAATCATGGTTTTACATTTAGCATGCTTAGCTTCAATGATAGTTAGGGTTTCTTGCTTTATGTTTGGTTCTTTTGATTTTTATGTTATTTAGTTGTTATAATGTCGAAATGAGTTCTTACTCAGCAGAAAATTGAATTTACTTGAAAGTAAAGTATTCACATGCATACTCAATTCTTCAATTTTGTAGATTGGTTGTGCACTGATTGGATCTCTTGGGGCATTATTCAACGGGGTTCTTGTTATCAACCTGGTGATAGGGCTCTTTGCTGTTGTTGCAATTGAGAGTAGTAGCCAGAGACTTGGCCGGACATATGCTGTCCTTCTCTTCTTTGCTATCGTACTTGATGTTGCGTGGTTTATACTCTTCTCACATGCTATATGGTATGTCTTCCGCTACCACTATCTTTCAGTTTAATAACTTGTTTTTCCTTTCTGTATTGTGATTGCACACATCTGTGCACATGGAAAAAATAATGGTACGATGTTCTGCATAATAAATAGATTACTGACTTTAGGTGATATTTCTTTTTGTTTGATGGCTTCGTAAATTTTTAGTTAAATGGAGTATGATGCGAAATAGCTATCAAGTCAAACCACTCTGCAAGTTTTAATGCAGTTTCTTGGTGCCCACCAATCTGAATGGTGTCGATCTGATTTCCATGTTAGTTTTTTCTGCCATTCAGCAGGGAAATAGTATTGCATTCTGTTGAGGTTTCAGGGAAACCATTGTTTCTTGAAATTTGTTTAGATTGATGATTCCCACTCAATGCCTAGTTGACAGGACACCGCTGCAGTGGGTTTGTACATTTTTCTTTCAGTTGGGCACACATAGTAACACATAGTATTTCTTCTATTACAGATAAATTTAATTTGGGTATTTGCTGTATTGTGAATACTGTATAATTTATAGTTTGTCAATGATTTTTCATCCAATAAGTACCTGTATGGGCTTGGCTTGTTGTATTACCCCATTTCTTATGTTTGTCAAACGGTAAACTTAGAAGAATAACTGCGTAAGTTATTTGGTATATCTGTGCTATTAGATGAATACATAAATATGTGCTAGTGCACTTTCTTGATTTCTTCTTTAGTAACAGGGAGATCATTCTAAAATTATAATTTAGTGTTTACTCCATAGTCCATATTCTTCTGACTGTTGTATCTATATACAGGAATATTACTCCTGATGAGAAGTATGGTCAACTTTTTGGTTTCTCACTAAGACTAGCATTGTGGATGCAAATTATTGGGTTTTCGGTGAGGTTTTTGTCATCATTCATATGGATCCAGATGTATAGGTTAGGGGTCTCATCCAGCACCCCAACATATCATGAAGTAAACTATGATGCCAGAAATAGTTTTTTGAGCCCTAGATCTAGTTCAGTTAGACGGAATTCCATGGCTGATGATATATTGGGAGGTTCAATATATGATCCTTCCTATTATTCTTCACTTTTTGAGGACATCCGAAACAATGCATGCAATCATCAGGTATTCCCTTCTAATATTTGTTACACTTTATTTGTATGAACAAGTACCAAAGAAATAATTGGGGAGTGTAACATATCTTTTTAGTTTTTCTGGTAAGGCTGATCTACTTTTTTAATTCATACTGCATTACATTTTCATATAAATGGCTCTTTTCTTTGCTAATGCATTCGCATCATATTTTTAAGATAATACATTACATGTTTGTGTACAATTTTGGACTGCTTTACATTTTCGCACTCCGCAGCTAACATAACATTCCAGTATTCCACACCTTCAAGTATTCTTGGTCTAAAAAATTTAGCATTTTAGCTGTTGATACTTAGTTTATAATATTCTCAGGTTCTCAAGAATGAACCATATATAGGTTATCAATTTTTTTAAAATACAATTGGTAACATTGAAATCATGGGAAAGTTTACCCTGGATTATTTCTCAGTCAGATTGTTTTCCCATGGGATAGAGGTGGATTCCATCTGGCCACTAAATTCTAGGGATAATTTTTCTAGTTCCCAAACAAGACACAAAACAATTGTTGTTCCTAGTTATGTGATGGTTATATTGATATCCTTTTGTTATGGGTATACTAGTTTGAAGATGGTAAATTTTGACTTATATATATGGCTGGTATACTAATTCCATGTGATGCAATGGACTGCAAGAACTACAATTAAGATAGTAAGATACACATTTGTTTCATTTACCTTACTTTTCTGCACCTTTTCATCCTGACAAAATGTTTGTATTCTTCTCTCTCTGACCTTTTGTTATCTAGCATTCATATTTATGTATTCTTGTTGCCTTCTAGATGTTGGTTGTCTTTTTTATCAGTAGAAACATAATGTTGAGGTTTTATTTCTGTCATACATCTTTTTAGGTTGAAGTTATGTAAAATTATGTCTCTCTCTTAGCTGTCAGGATATTGTATGCATTTTTCATGACTGTCTTGTGGCATTGTGAAACAAAGGGGAGAAAAGCATGTCTCGGATGCAACACTCAGTTGTTAACTCATTTATCAATGGTGCAAGTCTTTTGTCAACACTGATAGAAGCCTAGAGTGTGTTAATTCACAAAGAGCTTCTCTGTTTGCAGGGTGATAAACAAAGTGGTAGTAATGATAGTGGATCAACATCTGCAGGCCAATCTCCACGACTTAAATCTTTCGCTAGTAGATCTTTTCTGGCTAATGATGTAAGTTATTCCCAGTTAGTGGAATTATAATATAAAAAGTTCATTCTGAGACTTCATCTACTTGTCCCATCGTTGTGTCAAAAATCCTGGCCTTATGAGGTTGTTAGCAAGGAGTGGTAACCTTCACTGTTTCATTTAAGTTGAAGACTGACTCTATGAATGCATGAAAGTTCTACATATGTTGAACACAATTAGTCGTGACTGCTCATTAAGTCATTATGGTGGTACAGAACCATAATTATGGCCTATGATGCCATGGGTCCCTGATGCCTCTCTTGAGTTGGTTTCATTAATTTTTTGGATATCCGGTGCTAAATCATGTACTGTTGGAGAGCCACACGTATGAACTAATTTAAAAAACTGTTATATTACAAAATGCGGATTTGGGTATGTTATTCTTTTATGCTCACCAGTATTTATCATAGCCTTTCTATGTCGTATCAGTCTTTTTTGTAAGTCTGCTTTGTAACACAACTAATTCTCAGCAGTGCTCTCTAATCCAATCTGAGCATGTGCTCTCCGAGTTTGAATCCATCTCATATCATTCTATGTGCTACCCACTAGCTGAG
Organism: Rhipidocladum racemiflorum; assembly: GCA_036346355.1. Lineage (NCBI taxonomy): Eukaryota > Viridiplantae > Streptophyta > Magnoliopsida > Poales > Poaceae > Rhipidocladum > Rhipidocladum racemiflorum. Next base: position 55,344,891 of record CM070581.1, on the reverse strand, counting down.
AAGTTTGAAGAGGATGCATCTTTGGTTTACTGCCTACTATGACATGAAATAAAAGCATCAATTCACACTTTTGGCTGACTGCTTGCTATTATAAGGCTCATGTGCCATAATAATGGAGTTCTTGGTTAAATGTTTAAACTTTGTACATAATAGGTTGTAATGAGCAATAGGTTGTTAGGAACAATTTTGGGCTGATTGGCATCAAGTGCTATTGGTAGTACCTTCATGTATCATTATTTGGATGCATGTATGGAGAGCTATTGCAACTTGGGCATATATTTTGGGAAATGATTGTGATTTGTGACTGGTTTTTTAACAGGTGGAAGCTGGACTAAGAAGACCCCTGAACTCGTAATGGAATGCACAGAAGACTTGAGTTGACGATGGAACTCATTTTGCCAACCTAAGCACTCTTTGAGGCTCCTGCAGCCACCCTTGTTGAAATATTGATATTTGTACAGCGCAAAAGCCCATGTTTCGGACCAGAGGGTTTTCCAATGAAAGGAGATCAGCAAAATACCACAGCGATGATCGCCTGTGTTGGTGTGCATTCTTGAACTTCCACAGCTTTGGTGGGCATTTTGGAGCATCATTTGTGCTCAGTGCAGTTGAATTGGGTGATTTCGCAAAGGGCAGTAGACGTTGATGTCGCATGATAGTTTATGCCTCGTGAAAGGTTTTGCTGCTCAGTATGGTCCATTTTTCAGACCTGTGTATTGCCTTTTTCTCCTAACTATCAAGAAAATGGAGCTAGTTCTTCTGTAGTCACTTGGTTCTACTGCAGATAGCCATAGGCTGGTGGCATCGTCATCTTCTTCCCTAGCATTTTGCCCGTTCATATTGTTATTTTTGACAAGGTGAACATCTCTGGATCAGTGAAAAGAAATGTAGATTTCATTCTGTTGAGTAAATTGAAGGGTCAATACTGTATATATCGGCTCTTGAATTTATCCAACGTGGATCCCCATGTGATAGCATCGGTTGGAGTGGTTTTATTCTCTCCTAGGCAGTTGTGAAGTGACTGCAAGCGATGGGGTTACATCCTGACCTTCCGTTGTATGAAACGTGGCCAGCAATCAACAAATTCCTGTGTATTTCCTTTGTGACATCTGAACAACACCTACGTAGTTTTCTTGTGTTAGTTCCGAATTTGTGTTCTTCCTATTCTTGAGTTCCAAATGGGGCCTAAAAATGTCTTAAGTCATTTTTAAGAGTGCACAAGGAGTGCCATTTGCCAACATAATAAGATTTACATTTTATTCTTCTCTCCTACTTCAGAATTTCTTTTTGTAATAAAAATAATAATTCTAGGAAGGACGAAAGCTAAGTGGGCCTCCCAAGTCAGAACATCGTTCGCATGACAATTTTTAATGCGACAACGAAATAACAATAATAATACATCTATTATGTGTCGAGAATTGCCGGCAGCTCAGGCCCTCCATGTCACCTCCAGCAGTTTTGCAAAAAAGTTCCTCGATATTCTTTAAATTACGGATAGGTTCTAGTAAAATTACAAATAGGTCATTTGCGATTTTTTTTAGTGTAAGAAAAAACTTCCAAATTGCGTTTAGGCTCCTCGGTTCGTTCTTTACGGGAAGACGTTTCTGTTAAATACAAATCGCGAACGAGCCCTTTTCTAATTTTTCAGGATAGCGCTCAGGTTCAAAAATATAACAAATAGGTTCCCGCTCCTTACATCCAGGTCCTTTCTTCATTTTCCCTGGAAAAAATATTTTTGTGTACAGAAATACGTGTGCATCTCTCTCTAGACTTTTTTTTATCCCAAATCGATCTCTATAGTTTTTTTTGCAGTTCGGTCTATAGTATTTTTAGAAACATGTATTATTTACCGGTGAGCGTATAGAGTGTTAAACTCGGCAAAAAAGAGATCTTTTCTTCGTTTTTCCCAAAAAAACCATATCTATTATGTTTGGAAGATTTACGGAGCAGCCAACTAACCACGTCACCCTCTTCGCAAAAAGTTCCTCCGAAAAAATTAAATTGCGTTTAAGTCCTGACGGCGTTTATTTTTTAAAAAGCCATAATTCTGTATATTTGCGAAAGTGTTCTCCATCGTTTTTATGTTCTCACGTGAGGTCCTCAAAAAATTACGTTTAGGTTGGTTTTTGCAAAAAAAAAAAAAAAATGAACCCGTGATTACTCAAATTCGTAAACGGCTCATTGTCGGGATCCGAATTTGCAAATCCGGACCCTCTGTGTATTCAGCACTAGTCCAGGAACGCGCTAGTGCACATAGTCTCAACATTGGTGAATATCACAATCATACTCAACGAAATAATAAGGTATTTAAATTAGTTAACAAGCTGGTTGCTCGCGAAAACTCAATAAAAGAGAAATAACAACAGCGAAAAATAAGATAACTTCGTGGCGCCATCCAGTATACCACAGGCAACTGACTGGGCTCGCTCCCTAACTAGACGGTTCCTCTTGAAGCTCCTCCTCCAAAGCGGGTGTAGACTCTTCTTCAACTGGTGTTGTATTGTGGCAAGGGTGAGTACTTGGTACTCAGCAAGTCATGCACAGAAATGCAAACTAATATACTGCATGCATGGCTTAGTACAAAGGAATAGCTCAGGGTATAATTGCGGTAAAACAGCATTTGACAAGTAGCATAAGTAGATTCGAAAGCAGTAGAAACAAGTATAAGATCAATAACTTTTCCAGGAGTTAAATAAACATCTTTCCCATTCCTAATCCACATTTCCATCAACATCATTATTAAACCAAACCCAACCTTTCAAGTCCAAGTCATTTTCAAGAAAGTCTAACCCTTGACTGTAATTCCCGAGCGATGTCCAATGCCGCGGACACGGCTATTCGAATAGATTTTACACTCTGCAGAGGTTATGCACTTTACCCACAAGATACAGCCAAACACCACAAAGACGAGTGTCCGTAACAAAGTCTTTCGGAAACTTCTAACAGCACAAGTGGGCCTCCCCGGTTATCGCACACTAACCCTTCCCTTAGCGAAGGCGAAGTTTAGGCCAATCAACTGTTAGATGGGTACCTGGCCGCAGCCCCGGTACGCTCCCCCGTACAACTACACAAAAGGTATAGTTGACACCCCGAGGTCCCACAGGTACGTTATTAGCAACTTAATCAACTAGGTCCGTCCCATTACAGACATGTGGTTGCACGTTTGACTCAGTTCAAAGGCTTGCAAGGTTAAGTCCTTAGGGTGACCAGGGCAAGACTACCCGAAGAACCAAAACAACGTTCCCGGTGCCGCATCTGGCCCGCCCGATCATTCTTGCCACATGCCCCGATCGAAATCTATTTATCAAAGCCCCCAGTTGATTACCATGCACCACGTGCCGTCAACAATCACAACACATGATACTTCTTCAAAGTAGGTTCAATATCTCATTAAGTCAATATTAGCATTTGATTGTCCAAAACATTTCACGTGGCAAGGCTAAGCATACTACATCGGTCTAACTACCCATGTTGTCAAATTAATAATGTCCAACTAATAATCCACAACTAGGGTGACAAGGGGTCATGGCACATATTTAATTAACCAAGGTGTCATACAGCAATTTGGCATTTATCTATTTTCCCATAATTAAATAAAGCATTTTCTCATTAAACTAGCATGCAATAATTTAAACCAAATTAATTTGATACTGGGATCAACATGGTCAAAGCACAACTTGCCTTCAAAGAGTACTTGTTCTTGGTCTTGAGCTGGCTCCTGGGTCAACACTTCACCTTCGAAGCCTTCGGGCACTTCAACGTCTATTCGTAACGCGTGCAAATAGCAATCAATAAACAGTAGATAAAAAGTGTCCAAACATCCAAATGAAATCCATAAACAGAGAGAGCATAATTTTACGAATTTTTAGGAATTTGAATCGGCAAAATCGGAGTTAAAACGCAAAAGTTACAAGCGTTTAAAGTTTAAATAATCAATTAAATAATATTACAGAGAAAAACTTTGGTCCAAAAATTAAATAAAATTCACCATTAGGTAGATCTCAATTTTATGAAAATTTAGAAATTTGAATCACTCAAATCGGAGTTAGAATGCGAAAGTTATAAGTGTTTGAAGTTTCAAAATTCAATTAAATCAATAATACGAATTAATTCATTTATTTTTATACTGAAAAACCGAATAATGACGTCAGCATGGATTTTGATTTTCCACCGAATTATTTTTCTATTGAAAAATCGATTTATTGCGTCAGCCGGTCCATGGACGTGGTCCACGGTTCGATTTGGGTCCACCGTGGACCCGGTCCACGAATACATGTCTCACTGACATGTGGGCCCCATCGGATGACGTCAGCGGTGACGTCATCCGCTCGGCTGAGGGACGGTGCCGGTACCGACCTACCGTGGCGTCGGCCGTGACGCGTCATGGTGCGATTAAGCCGTGGCCGACGCGTGGGTCCCACGCCGTCGGCGGTGGCCGGGCGGCGACATGCCCGGCCGCGACGGTCAGACTACCGCCCACGTGGCTAGATCTCGGCCGTTGATTTGAAAATCAACGGCCCAAATCGAATCTGGTTTCGCGCAATAGGAAACAACTCGGTCCATCTGGACCGTTCGATCTTGATCGGACGGTCAAGATCCAATCTAGCGTTTACCACGTGGCTAACCCTAGCCGTTCGATCTAGATCTAACGGCTGACATCTATCCAAGCACGGTGCGGTTACGGCTACGTGGCACGATCAGGACCGTTGGATCTAGATCCAACGGTTGGAAATAGATCTAGAGGTTAACACGTGAGATCTTACCGGAGATGACGTGGACGAATCCTGGCCCTCGGATCTGGATCGGACGGTTGGTGGAGCTCGAGCGACGGCGATGGCGTGCGGCGGAGCTGGCTCTTCGGAGGCGAGGACGACGACCACGGCAACGGCGATTGGGCGCAATTCCGGCGAAGTGGATGGTACTCTCCGACGCGGCTTGACCTTGAGGTTTCGGATCTGGACTCAACGGCGGCGGAAACGACGCTTAACCGCGGTGGAACCCTAGCACAACTACGGCGAGTGATTGCGGTGCAACCATGGCGGCTTGAGCTCGGTGAGTTAGGGCTATGGGTGCGCAAGGAAACGGAGAACACGATGGCGGCGGCGGCGCATTAAATAGGCCCCTCGGCATCCGTGAAAATCGCGGAAACCGAGGTCCACACGGCTGCGGCGGCGGAATCCAAAATGGATTCGGATTGGGTGACGTGGCGCGACGTGAGCCGTTGGATCGAGATCCAACGGTCGCGTGCGACGGCTCGGGCGACGTGGCTCAATCTCGGCCGTTCGATCTTGATCGGATGGTCGAGAGGGTTAGGGCTGAGTCGGGTTCGAGTCGGACTCGGACTCGAGTCAGACTCGGGCTCGGGTCGGGTCCGGGTCGGAGGAACAGTACAAACCAACTCGATTTTTCCAGCGATTAAATATTCAAATTAATTCCCAAAAATTCATTTAATTCATTAAAAATAGCAAAACACTCAGAAAAATTCTAGAAAATATTTTGGAATATTTTGGACTCAAATAAAATATTTCCAACAAAATTTTATTTGAAAAATTAAATTCTTTAATTATTTGAAAAGGGAATAAATTCAAATAAATTCCAAATGAATCCAAATAAATCCCAGAAAATTTCAAAAATTCACAAAAGTGCCAAATCTCATTTAAATTCATGAAAAGCAAAAATTTGGGGTGTTACACTCATATTCATCCCATTGTTTAGATATCATTCCGGAATGAACTCGTGGTTACACAAATTCGTAGACGGCTTCTACCCATCCAATTTTTTAGAAAAAAACAGAGCAGATTTTACATGGTACGTGCGCTGCACATTCTACCTAGTAGTAGTCACGCATAAGCTCCCAGGACAAGCAAGAGGCTACAATCGAATCTAGGGGATACTAGGTCAATAAGCGCGGCGTGCGGCTGGGATACTAGGTCAATAAGCGCGGTGTGCACCGCATGCGTGAACAAAAAATGAATTTATGTTTTTTTCGGAGAAAGGACCTAGACGTAAGGAACAAGCACCTGTTTGTTATTTTTTTGGACCTAAGCGTTACCCCGAAAAATTAGAAAATGGCTCATTTGAGATTTGTATCTAATGAGAGTTCTTTTTCGTAAAGTAACGAGCGAGTGGCCTAAATGCTTTTTGGAAACACTCTTCTTACCCTCACAAAAAATCGCGAATGACCTTTTTTGTAATTTGCAAGGACCTATTCGTAATCTAAAGGAAACGGGTAGGGATGTGATCGGATCGGATACGGTCGAATATCGTCCTATTCATATTCGTATCCGTATTTTTTATCGAATACAGAATCGAATACGAATAGTGTCGAATACAGAATCGAATACGAATTATACAGGATAATATCGGTTACGAATACAGATCGAATACGGATCGGAATCAACATGGATACGAATAATATTAGTCGGATATTTTAAAATCCAATTTCAGTTTTTTTTTTCAAAATCGGTCCAAATTTAAATTCAAAATTCCAAAAGAAATATATTTGTATGTCTTTTTTTTGCCTTTTTATCCCTAGCTTGTCATACATATATGTGACTTTGTGAGTAACAATGTACCCCATTGCAATAATTGAACCAAATGATTTGCAGCTGGCATATGCTGTTGAATCCTAAGTAGCCCTCCTGAAACGCCACTTGCCAATTTCTGTACCACCTTTACCCAAATATCTCCAAATTAGCATCTAGCACACATGAACACATTATATCTTGTCATTCAATGCAGACCCCAGTCTCTGAAACCGTGAAACATGTTAAATTGTTAATGTGTTATTCTAAAACGTGTTATTCGGATAATATCCGTATGTCATATTCGGATATTATCCAAACAAAAACTTGGATATTCCGTATCCATCGGATAATCAGTGTTCCATATCCGTATCCGTATCCATGTAAATTATCTGTATCCATATCCTTATCCGAGAAATCAACTGGATATCTGTGAAACTATCCAAATCATCATCCAAATCAATTCGGTCGGCCGGTCAGTCGGAAAATATCCGTACCAGTTCCATCCCTAGAAACAGGGGGCTTTTTCGCAAAATTGGCGGGAGGGCGACGTGGCATGGCCGAGGAGCCGGAAAACCTCCGATCTTTAATATAGTAAGTATAAGTATTCGTCAGCATAATATGGGATCTGTTATTTAGATAGCTCTTTTTTTATTATTATAAGTATCATTTATCTACCGGTACATTAGAAATTGGAACGGAAATAAATATATCTCATACCATTTTCGAAGTAGCAACGTGCCTGAATGCCATGAGCGGATTTATGCGCATTTTTAAAATGGAAAAAACTGAACAATTCCATAAGTGCAACTTCACCGTCAGTGGACAATGGTATAAGAAGAAAAAATACCACATATAGGGGAGGTAAGGTTCAAAATCGATCGTACTTGAAAGATATGAACAAAACAAATGTGATTGAGTTTGGTCTCAAAATTTTATAGAGATGTAGAACCTCACCTCCCCTACGTATGATAATTTTTTAGAATTGTTCAAAACTTATACATGTAGTTTTTACGAAATTTACGTGGTAAAAAAGGTTTACACTGAATATGTCCCCATGTGTATTCACTAGGGGATATATTGAAGGCATGAGTGCTTAGCCTGGTTGGACACTTTCGTGCTAATCCTATATTTGTATATGGTGATCCTGTCATCTACAGTACCACTCCTTAATCTACTCCGCACCTTTGCCAGGTCACCCAAAAACACTAGCCATTCAATTGCCCTTAGCAGTGCCAATGGACCAAATCCCCAGTACAAGCCTAGTCCAAGCCTGAAATTTGGTTCCTTTGATCCAATCTAGTCCAAGCCCAAAATAAAGAAGTCTAGGTCCAATTTAAATCCACAAAAAAGGACTTGAACCTTGATCCATATCAAAGCATGCACCCAACCCAAGTAAGAAGAGAGAGACGACATGCTGATGATGTCTCTTTTTAGTGGTTATGGTTGTGGAGATGACTATAGTGAAAGTAGTGGTAGAGATAGGAGAGGGTTCATCGGCGATGGAGATGGGGTTAGGGCCACACCATGCTCCATCTCAATATGCTTCCTCCCCCGTCAGGACACGACTCTTGCTCCACCGTAGCCCAAGCTCGTCATCGCTTCACAGCTGTACTAGATTGCCCTTGCAACCACTGCGCCGTATGCTGCCTTCTCCTATCACCAGGGCCAATTTTGGCTAGAGGAGGAAAGAGGAGGCAAGCACGTATTGGATCTAGCATGATCTTGTCGGATCTAGCAATACGGTGGCAGGGAATGGAAGTGTGGAAGAGCGAAGGCAACAGGGAAAAGCCTGATGCCGCAAGGCTCCTGCTAGATCTAGCCGTGTTAGTGGCACTGTGGCAGTGAGGGGGAGCAGTGATGGTCAGGAGGCATGGAATGGTGGGGAAGAGATTGCCATCAATGAGGCTTTATGTCACAGTGGCTGGAGAGAGAGAGAGAGAGAGAGAGAGAGAGAGAGAGAGAGAGAGAGAGAGAGAGAGAGAGAGAGAGAGAGAGAGAGAGAGAGCAGAGCAGAGCAGAGGTGGCTAGGAAGAGATCGACGTCATGGTCATCGGTGAGGGAGAGTAGAGGTGGTGACGAAGTGGTCAGCACTGGCCTTGAAAATACGACGCGTCGAGTGCTAGCCATGAAAACGAAGTCGGGTGGTAGCCTACACTGAAGTCTAGCTCATTTAGTACAAAACGATAAGGTTTAGGCCTGGCCCAATCTAGCCTGCATCTAGTCCAAATAGTTACATCTCCAAAATAACTCCAATCCATATGTAATTTTGGATAGCCTAATCCAAAAGTTTATATAGGTCCAAGCTCATTAGCATCGTGAATTGCTCTTGAAGTTGGATGCAAAAATCCTTTCACCCCTTAGAGTCAACCTTAGATCCACATAAGAAAGGAGTATGGAAGTTTGCTCCACTACCAATCCTGACTCCTCATCCCTATTTTGGCATGTACAAGCAGAAGGCTACCTTGCCTCCACATCTTTTTTTTTCTTCTCTTTGCTACTTCCTCCGTTCAAGTTTATAAGGGATACTTTTTCTTGACATATATACCAAAGAGATATTGGAAAATAACTAGACCACATCTAATTATTATCTCTAAACATTATATTAAAGGCATGCATATATAGAATATTAAGTAAATCTGGATATTTATTAAGGGTATAAAGGAAATATTACACTAATTTGTATTAGAATATAAAATACATCCTATATTTATAAACAAAACCATCAAAAAATACACACAATAAATTTAGATGGAGGAGGGAGAACTTTATCTTCTCCGATTCATTTTTCCCTTATTATTTCCTACTGTCATCGATGCGGTTTGCACAACTAAGTGGGAAATTTCTCCGGAAAGAGAGACCAGGGAAGAAAGACATGCCTTGCAGAACAACTGTCGGACCCCAGAATAACACCTCCGAAATCCTCTATGTAGTCTGTACTAGTCCAGGAAAATGCTAGTACACACAGTAGAAATGAAACCATAGCATATCCATCGATCTTTATTAATAATAAATATTCAAAGTTACAAATGAAATGGCGCGCAGGTCAACAAATAAATAAACGACTAAATAAAAGCAGCGGAATTGAAGAATAATAAATAGAGCCCAATTTATTTGCCACAGGCAATCGACTGGGGGCACGGCCTAGTCCAACTGGTCCTCAGCATCGTGGTACTCCTCCTCTGAAGCAGTAAATTAAGCAAGGGTGAGTACTAGCGTACTCAGAGAATCACACCAGAAATGCAATATAAATGTATAGGCAACAAAGGATGGATATGGTTTATTTAAGCGTAAAGCAACAAGTTTAATACACATTCCAAATAATTTTAAATGGCATGATTTATAGTGAAACTTAAATCTATACATTTTTCTTTATACTCAGGAATCTCTCCTGGAATGGTCTAAGTTTTACCCATGATGGACTCCCTCCATCCCATCATCATTTTCGAAAACCAAGTTTTAATTTTACTAAAGTCTAATCTGAGAATGGCTTGCTCGGCATGCCCATAACCGCGGGCGCGGCTAATCGATCAGTTTGACACTCTGCAGAGCTTGTACAACTTTACCCATGAGACATAATGTTCCCTTTATGTCAGCACACTTCCTTTGGCGAGTGACAGAGAAAATCATGACAAGGCCCCTATAATAATTCATACATATAGTCATGCCCGCTAAGGTTTCACCGCTGAAACAATCCCTCTATTCAGAAGCCCCCTCTTGCGCCAGAGTGGCAGCATCACGCTTTCATCACACCGCTACCCCCATATGGCATGACTGTCCATGATATGACTTAATATGGCTAGTCAGGTCTGTCCCATTCCAGACTCGTGGTAGTACGGTTAGGCTTCTTTACATTCAGCGAAACTCATGCCGGTCCTTAATCAACTAGGTGAGACTTTCCACAAACCCAGAGCATTAACCTCACCACTTTCCAACCATTTCTCGCCCGGTCTAAGTCATTTTCATTTTAACCATACTATCTCCACATTAACACCAACATTAATCATCATAAGTTTCCATTTGAACATGACATCATTTTGGCATAAAGTTCCCCAAAACTTCCTAAGCTCAGTTTCTAACCATGTCTAAGCAATGTCTAGGTATTACCATAGTCGTAGTTTATAATTTTTCCTAAGGTTACAAGGGTATCGGAGTTTAAATGTCAAAGGTGGCACATCAATATCGGATATAACTATTGTTTAAAGCAAGGTTGGAAATTAACATTTATAACAAATAAGTATGCAATAATTTAAAATTCAACATACAAGTTCACAAACTGAGAGCAACATGATCAAGGTGGTGTGACTTGCCTGGTTCGACAAGTTGCAGCTCGAATTCGTCGCTCGGGAACTCCTCAGACTCTCCGTAATCTACGCGTAAAAAGCACCCAAATTCAAATAACATCCAAATAAATTCAAATTGAATTTCAAACTAGCACTAAACTAAAATTTAAGATTTTAAATGAATTTAGGAAGAAAAACGGAGCCAAACGGAGTTCAAACAGGCGAAAACGGGCTCCCAGAAGTTTAAAAACAATTAAAACGGGATTTTCTGGATTTTTGAAATTATTTTTATAAATAAAAATTCAAATTATTGCGCGCGATGACGTCAGCGGCTCTTTTTTGGATTTTGAATTTATTTTCAAAAGAAAACCGAAATATTGCGTCATGCTGACAAGTCATGGAGGTGCACGATGTCAGCCCGAAGCTACGCGCCTACCACTGGCCTCCACGATCGAACTCCGCACTCGTGCCGCCCATCGGCCGCACCGGCCTGAAGCCACACGCACGACTGCGCGCCACCGCGCCTGACGCATGATCGATCGCCGGTGGTGCTTAGTGCATGCACCCCGGTGATGGTGACTTGCCCGGTGGAGGGCTGACGGAGGAGCCCCTCCCCTCTCCCATGACTGGTGCTCGCACAGGAGGACAAGAGGCGGCGGGTAGGGAGGAACCCTAGCTACCCACTTTCAAGGAAGTTCTTTGGACTGTTTTGGGCCATCATGGGCCCATTGGGCTGTACAGGCCAGGGGAAGGAAAAAAGTTTATCATTTTTTTTTTCTTTTTGAAGATTAATTAATAGTCCTAAAAATTGGATGTTAATTCCTAGAAATTAGATTTCTAGGTTTATGGACTTCCGAAAATTTGAAAAATAATTATTTAGTACATATTGGAAGTTCCATACTCTCGGTTTATTTTTCTAGTTCTTTCCATGTTTAATATTGTAACATCCCAAAAATTGCTTTTATTAAATTTATTGAGTTATTTGAATTTTTGGAATTTTTTGGAATTTATTTGGATTTAATTTGAATTAAGTCCTCTATTGGATTATTTAAATATTTAAAAGTTTCAACTAAAGATTTATTGGAAATATTTTATTTAAGTTCAAAATGTCTCAAAATGTTTTCTAGAATTTTTCTGAGCTTTTTGCTATTTTTCATGATTTATTTGAATTTTTTGGGAGTATTTTAAATAATAAAAATGTAAAAGGAAATTCGGAAACTCTAACGGGCTGAGCCACATGGACCGGACCCGCTACCCACTAAGATCCGACCCGTTGAACCCGGTTCGCAAACCCTAACCCTAGCGGCGCGACCGTTGGTTCCGGATCCAACGGCCACGCTTCGTCCGCGTGCGCACGCGAGGCTGATCGTCGGATCGGCTGTGCGTGAAGGGGCACGATTGTGCCATGTAGCCTCGCCATGTTGAGCTCGGTCTCTGCTGCCGCGCAACGACCACCACGTGTAACATCCTCGTTTTCGGCTTTCTGGAAAAGTCTAATTTAAATTAATTAAATTCAAAAATTGGAGTTTCCTTGGTGTTTAATTTAACCTGGCATCCTTTTCCATCCAAAAGCGGAATTCAATTCCCCTCCATTCGGAAAATCAAATTTCCAGATTCCCGTCAGTACCCGAAATTTCGCCCGAGTCCGAAAATGCTCCAAAAATCATGGAATCTATTGCATTAGGTCCCAAATATTCTGAAAACATTTTGGGAATTTTCCCAAGATTTGTGGAGGCTCTCTGATATTTTATCTCGCGCGGCTTTCGTTTAATGCCCGCTATTCACCCCAGAATATTCAAATCTCCAAATTTCATCCAAATTCCGCGAAACCAATTTTATTGGGTTCCAAATATTCCAAAATGGTTCTAGGAATTTTTTCGGAAATTTTAGACCATTTTTGCTAATTTTTCTCCAGGGCATCACGTTCGCGTAAACCTTGGCCAATCAGGAAGTGCCACGTGGCAGCCCTATTCACCATCTTCAACCTCACGATGGCAAGTTCCAGGAGGAGCTTCTAGCTTCCATCAATGGCTCCCTTCCCTAATCAATCACCCATAATTCCTTCCATACACCTCCAAATCATGAACGGCCGGATCCGTTGGATTCGTAGTGACGCCCTCTTTCTATCCCCCATGATCTTCAGCCCGGGATCTCACCGGAATTTGAACAATCTTTCCAAAACCGAAATTGGCATAAATGGCAACAACTCGGCCGTTTCTAATCTGTTTCGCACGGTTCCACTTCTGAAGTCTCCGTATTAGAGTCCCCTTCCCGGTGGTAGCACCCATCCTCCGCCTCTCCAACTCAATCGTCTGTGAGATCAAGAAAACTGACAAAGAACGCCGTTTCTAGTGTTCTTCATGTTCATCCTCATATCTTTTCCGTCGGTGGTTCAATCTCCACTCTGGTTGTTTCGTTGTGTTCGTATGGATGTCTAGATTCTAATCCTTCAATCAATTTTAGGTTTCATCAAGATTTGGAGTCGAATTTTGAGTTGGAAACATTTCGGCCGAACCCGTGTTCTTCGTCAAATCCGCCGTCTCCGGTGAGTTTTTCCTCCATTCCTTGTAGTCCTAGGATCCTCTAGTTGTGCTCTAGCTATTGCCATCATCCAATTGGTGCTATTATGTTCAAATTTTTGAGAAATTTCAAAGTTTTTGGAATTTTGGGGCCTCTCTGTTTTGGGCCTTGCCCATGCGAGCTCGCCGGCCGTCCGCCGTGCCCGCCGGCTCCCCGCCGACTTCGCCGGTCTTCTGTATGCCACCGTCGCCGCCGCCGCCTCCTGCAGTCCCGTTCAGCGCCCGTCGTGCCGCCGGCCGGTCCCCACGCCGCCCGCCCGTTCGGGCCATCCCGCGCCGGCGAGCTTGCCACCGCACTCCGCCTCCGTCGCACCTCCCGCCTCCGTCGCACTCTCCCCGTGCCCTCGGCTGGCGCCGTAGCCCCGGCGCCATCGTCGTCTTGCCCGCCGCCGCCGCCTCGGGCGCCGCCTCGCCATGCCGCCGCCTCCCGCCGGGCCGCCGCCCCTTCCCCTCCATCTTCCCCCTCACGCCGGCCTGCGCCTTGCCCTCCATAGCCGGTTCCAATGGAGCTTGGCTCCTCTCTGTTTCCTTGGCCATGGATGAGCTTGAGGAAGAAGCTCATGAGTATGACAGTTAGGGCCCACCTTCCATAGAGACACTCTATTCCTAAAATTAGCCAAAAATAAAGATTCCGAGAATATTCCTCGATATCTCTTTTTCCTGATTTTTCCAAACTTCGGACGCTTATAACTTTTGCATCCGAATTTCGATTGACCCCGTTCAAGTTTCTAAATTCATATAAAATCACCCCCTACCTGCCAGTACTACTTTTGTAATTTTTGGATTTTATTTATTTTATTGTTATTTATTTGTTGTTCCGTTTTGCGCATAGCTGAGGATCCGTCCGAGTCCGCCGACCCCGCCGCTGGACTTCAAGAGTTCGCCAAAATCGCTGCGACTGAAGGCAAGTCCCTTGACGCATCTTGATCCTATGTTTGCAAATGATTTACAATGTTTTATAAACCTGCATTGCTATGTTTATCATCGTATGTCAAATATAGATGATTTGTTAATCCAAATTGCGATTACCTCCTTGATTATTGTTATCCATGCTTAATTGTAACCGTAGGATTCTTTGTTATGTCATGACTATCTTATAAAATGACATTCGTTGATTAGAACGCTAGATATGCTTAGTACCCGAATTGATGAAAATGACCCATGGGTGGGATTATACAAAAGTTGTGATTTAACTTGTGATTTGGGAGTTATTCCAAAGTATTTGGTACTGTTTTTCCAAAATAAAAAGAAAAAGGAAAAAGGATTTGGACTTGGGCGGATTGGAATGTCGGGTGGGTGCGGATTGAGCACTAGTTTGCATTGTGCAAGTACCGCCCCAAATCAATTAAGGACCGACGCTTATGACTGTCTATTCTAAGCATAACCGTACTACCACATGTCTAACATGGTACGACCTGGCTAAATAATTTGTAGAAACCTAACTTAGACTCGCCAGTTGGTAGAATGTGGGTGCCAGATAGAGGCAAGTTGTACTCCCCACACGGCGCAAGAGGGGGCTTCTGTACTGGGTAGATAGAACCCTAACAGCGGTGAAACCTCAGCGGGTGAGTCGGGTTAGGCGTATACATTGTAAAGGCCTTGTCATGATCTCTCTGCCGACCACCAAAGGAAGTATGTTAATTGCATGGCATTAAGAGTTGATCATGTTTTGTGGGTAAAGCTGTACACCTCTGCAGAGTTAAAACTATTCGAATAGCCGTGCCTACGGTCAAGGGCAAAGCAAAGAATGCTTTCATACTGGTAGACTTTGGTTTTGGTTTTTAAAATAAAACGTGGTTTTGGGATCCGAGAGTGGTTAGAACTCTCAGATATTGAATTGGCGGATTGAGCCAACCAGGTAGATGGAACCTGTTTTTATGTCATGACGGATAGAGTCATGTGTGGATAATCTTGATCTTTTAAAATTGTGGCGGATAGAGCCCTTATACTAGTGATGGTGGATAGAACCTTCACCGAAATATTACATAATTCAATTGTTAAAAAGAATTGCTAAAATATGCTTTCTGAAACTTATTAACAAGTATGGTTTGATGAAACTTGGCTTTATGCAAAAGAACCATATTAAGCCTTCCTTAGAAAGCCCCACATGTGCATAATTTCCCAAACTTGCTGAGTACTTTTGTACTCATGTGCTACATAAACTGTTGTCATCAGAAAACTATCAGGACATCGTTGAAGACGGTGAGTTCTACACCGAGGAGTTCGAGGAAGATCGCCTGGAGAACTAGTCGCGCGTCTTGTCGTCGCCTGTGGTGTTTCGTGGGTTTCACTTTTTGTCATTTGTTTTCTGCTGCCGTGTCTCCGGTCATGTGACCAAGTATTGTAATAAGTAGCCATGTGGCTAATACTTTATAATTATGTTACAATTTTGTTTTGTTCGGCAATTACGTATCACTGTTGACTGTGTGTACTAGCTACTGATCTGGGACTAGTACAGAAATACACAGGAGATTTCGTATAGCTGATCCGGGGTCTCACACCCCGCGATATCCGGCCGGGTCACGCACACCAAGGGGCAATAAATACCATGAGCTAGTTCGTCGCGCCGCCCTCTTTGGTTTGCCCTAGGATTCCTCGCGCGAGCCGCCGCCAGTCGCCAGTTGACGTTGATTGCTCGTCGGAGTTGTGCTAGCGCCGCTCGGTTTTTGCTTCGTTTTTATCACCGTCGAGGACGCTCCATCGTCGTGTGACCCAGATCCGAACTCCCCGCATTGAAGCGCACCGGATCTGCTGTTTCACTTCGCCTGAGAACGTGCAAAACATCGAGGCCTTCATCATCGTCTCCATGTCCAGTGAACCATAGTTGTTGTGGACATCGTCGAGCTCGCGAGCTTCCTCAGCCGTCCGATCTACATCCAGCGATTCAGGTGAGTCCACATAGCGCATCCCCGTACCGTAGATGTTTTTCCGTTCAACCGTAGGATTCAGTTAGATTTGAACCATTAGATCTGGATCCTAGGGTGTAGGTTGTGCCACGCGGAGCAAATATAGCGACTTAGATTGAACTAGTTTAGATCGTCAGATTTAGATCCAACGTACCAGTTTGAGCCACGTAGATTTACACTGGATCGTGCTAGATTAGATCTCAGCCATCCGATCGTAGATGAACTGTTTGGATTGATTCGCGTATGATTAATTCGGGTAGATCGTAGCCGTTAGATCTTAGATGGTTGGTCTGGATGTTGCCACAGCTGTTTTGTGTCGCTACGGTTAGACCGGTTCACAGCCGCAGGATCTAGATCGAACGGTATAGATTAGATCACATTGCTGTCGCTTAAGTCGATCGTAGCCGTCCGATCTAGATCGCTTGGACAGATCGTGCCACGCGCCAGGTCTATCCACGTCACCGTTAAACCGCGGCGGTTGGATTCGATCTAAGCCGTTGAATTTGTATTAAACAGCGTAGATTTGCCGCACGCACAGCCAACCAGAGCACGCCGCCTGGCGCACAAGAACCGAGGCATCGCCGACCGAGTGCGTGGTCACAGCTGATGTAGCAGTGGGCCCTGAAAAGAGGTGATAATTTGCCTAGAGGGGGGTGAATAGGCTAATTAAAAATTTAGACAATTTAAAGCAGCGGAAAAAGGAACGGATATTCCGATCTAGTATCGGAACTTCCAATATCTTCGGAACTTCCGAGATCAATTCGGAATATCCGATACACTCTGATCAAGTAGACTCAAGATTAGGACAAGCAATTTGAACTACTTGTTCTCGGCAAATGAAATAAGCAACAAAGTAAATTCACGTGACTAAAAAGACGAAAAGAGATAAGTTGGGACACAATAATTTGTTTCCCGGAGTTCGGATCCTTGAGGGGATCGTACGTCTCCGTTGAGGAGGCTCCAAGGAGCCGGGTCTCTTCCAAGCCTTTCCTCCCAAGCCTCGGTCGCACTTGAGGCTTGGTTCCACTATTTGGTTCCTTCCCTTTCGGAGGCGGAGCCGGCCTTCACAAACTTCTCACGACGTCCCACAATCATTGGGGACTCGTGAGCGACGCCTAGCCGTCTAGGAGTCCTTCAACCTCCAAGAGAAATAAATGCACTTGAATCTCGATCTTGGAGAGGTTCTCTACTTTCTCAAGATGAATAACAACTTAGCCCTAGACTTTCAATCACACTTGACAAACTCTCACTCACTAAATGATCCCTAAGATCAAGGAGGAGAGAAAGCTCAAAGAATGCTCTAGAGAATACTCAAGAAGCTCAAGTAAATAGCCCAAGCAAGTGTGTATCCAGCAAAAGGAGTGGGAGAGGAGTATTTATAGTTTTGGTTCAAAACTAGCCATTACCCTCGCACTCAGCCACTCTTCGGAATGTCCGAAGCATACTTCGGAACATCCGAAGAGTGCAAATTACCAGAACTTGGAAAGCTCCCAATGGTCGAAAAACTACAGACATCGGAATGTCCAATAGCAACTTCGGAATATCCGATGTCACCCAGAGAGGGAATGTCGGGACCCCGAATTTGCAAATCCGGACCCTCTGTGTATTCAGCACTAGTCCAGGAACGCGCTAGTGCACACAGTCTTAACATCGGTAAATATCACAATCATACCACTCGATACCAATAAAGTACTTTATTTAAATAGTCAAACTGGTTACTTGACCATATGGTCAAATTACAAATATATGCCTCGCAAGGCGAAACTTATTCAGAGAAAAATAATGATAGCAGCGGAAAATCAAAGAAGGTAACATCGTGGCGCCATCCAGTATACCACAGGCAACTGACTGGGCTCGCTTCCCTAAGTAGACGGATCTTCTTGGAGTTCCTCCTCCAAAGCTGGTGTAGTCTCCTCTTCAACTGGTGTTGTGTTGAGGCAAGGGTGAGTACTTGGTACTCAGCAAGTCATGCACAGAATGCAAGCTAATATACTACATGCATGGCTTGGTACAAAGGAATAGCTCAAGGTATATTTGCAGTAAACAGCATTTGAAAAGTAATGTAAGTAGATTCGAAAGCAGTAGAAATAAGTAAAGCATAAGTAACTATTCAAGAATGTTTGGTAAACATCTTTCCCATCCTAAACCACATTTCCATCAACTTCATTATTAATCCGGCCCAACCTTTCAAACCAAAGTTATTTTTAGGAAAATCTAACCCTTGACTGTAATTCCCGAGCGATGTCCAATACCGCGGACACGGCTATTCGAATAGATTCTAAACTCTGCAGAGGTTATGCACTTTACCCACAAGATACAGTCAAACACCACAAAGGCGAGTTCAGTAACAAAGTCTTTCTAAACCTCTAACAATACAAGTGGTCCTCCCGGTTATTGCACACTAACCCTTCCCTTAGCTAAGGCGAAGTCTAGGCCAATCAACCGTTAGATGGGTACCTGGCCTCACTTCCAGACGCCTCCGCACAACTTACACAAAGGGTGTAGTTGACCTCCCGAGGTCCCACAGTGCGTTATTAGCAACTTAGTCAACTAGGTCCGTCCCATTACAGACATGTGGTTGCACGTTAGACCCAGTTCAAAGGCTTGCAAGGTTAAGTCCTTAGGGTGACCAGGGCAAGACTACCCGAAGAACCAAATCAACACTCCCAATGCCACAACTGGCCCACCTGATTACTCTTGCCACATGCCCCGGTCGAAAACTATTTATCAAACCCCAGTTGATTACCATGCACCACGTGCCATCAACATCACATGATACCTTTCCAAAAACAGGTTCAATATATCATTAAGTCAATATTAACATTTGATTGACCAAAATCATGTCATGAGCACGTAGCAGGTCTAAGCAGTATACTACAACGGTCTAAAACCCATGTTGGCAATTTAATAATGTCCAACTAGTAATCCACAACTAGGGTGACAAGGGATCATGGCACATACTTAAATAATCAAGGTGTCATACAGCAAATTGGTATTTATCTAACCCCCATGTTTAAACAAAGTATTTTTCTAATTGAACTAGCATGCAATAGTTTAAATCAAAATAGATTTCGAAATAGGATCAACATGGTCAAAGCACAACTTGCCTTCAAAAAGTACTTGCTCTTGGTCTTGAGTTGGATCCTGAGTCAATACTTCTCCTTCGAATCCTTCCGGCACGTCAACGTCTACTCGTAAAGCGTGCAAATAGCAAATACACGAATAAACAATAGGCAAAAAGTGTCCAAACATCCAAATAAAATCCATAAACAGAGAGAGCATAATTTTATGAATTTTTAGAAACTGGAATCGTCAAATTTGGAGTTAAAATGCAAAAGTTATGATTATTTAAAGTTTAAATAATCAATTAAATAATTTTGCAGAGAAAAACTTTAGTCCAAAAATTAAATAAAATTCATATTTAGGTAGATCTCATTTTTATACAAATTTAGAAATTTGAATCACTCAAATCGGAGTTGAAACGCAAAAGTTATAAGCGTTTGAAGTTTGAAACAAAATCTGAAATCATTAATTCGAATTAATAAATCATTTTCTTTTTCGGAAATTAATTATTGCGTCAGCATGGACACGTGGCAGCCTCTGATTGGTTGGTGGCGTCAGGTAGGTCCATGGACTCGGTCCACGCTCGGCTCGGGTCTACCGTGGACCCGGTCCACGGCTCACGTGAGACTGACATGTGGGCCCCACCGTCAGTGTCACGCACGCAATTAACCCTTGCGGTCTACTCGCTGACATGCGGGCCCCACCGTGGCGCCGGTGACGCCATGGTGCAGTTCGGTTGTCCCGCTGACACGCGGGCCCCGCGTGTCAGAGACACGCGATCACGCACGCGTGGCGTGGCTTAAATACACGTGGCACAATCTCGTCCGTTGATTTGAAAATCAACGGCCCAGATTGATCTAGACTTCACGTTCAAGACTATACGGTTGATTCGGACCGTTCGATCTAGATCTAACGGTACCGCTAACGGATCTAGGGTTGAACAAGAAAGGAAATACGTGGCGAACCTCACGGCGGATCCGGATCGGACGGCGAGATTGCTTCGCTAAGTCCGGTGATGGCGCCGCGAGGCTTGAGCACCGAGACGTGAGCGACGACCTCCCCACACGGCGTGTCCGTAGCTCGGCGTGAAGATTGGCACTCCCAGGCGCGACGCGATATGGGGATCTCGGTCCTGGGCTCGGTGTCGTCGGAGAGCGGCGGCAGCGGCGGGGATCGACGAAAAACCGCGGCGGGGACTTCCCTTACTACGGCGAGCAATCGGCACGGCTTGGCGGCGGCTTGAGCTCTATTAGCTGGGGCAAACGGGGCGCATAGGAGAGGTCAACCTCGGGGGCCGGTCCGGGCTTTAAATACGGCCTCGACGTGCGCAAATCGGAACCCTAGCCGTGTCCCGCTTCGGTCACGGCGGAGCTCTCCGGCTCGAGTCGGGCGGAGACGACGATCGAGCCGCCCACGTGTCGCGATCAGCGGCCATGATCGCCGCGGGCGCGATCGTGTCGGGTCAGACGGCTTTCGAACGTGCAAGGCGGATCTCGGCCGTTGGATCCGATCCAACGGTCGGGATCGCTTAGGGTTAGGAAGCTGGTTTGGTCGAGTCAATCGGCTCTGCCGGACTCAAGTCCGACTTCGGGTTCGACTTCGGTCGGATGAACAAGATTTCGACCGAGTTGATTTTCCAGCGATTTAATATTTAAAATAATTCCCAATAATTCATTTAATTCATTAAAAATAGCAAAATACTCAGAAAAATTCCAGAAAAATTCTGGAAAATATTTTAGGGTATTTGGGACTCAAATAAAATATTTCCAACAAAATTTTATTTGCAAAATTAAATTCTTTAATTATTTCAAAATGGAATAAATTCAAATAAATTCCAGAAAATTCCAAAAATTCACCAAAGTGCCAAATCACACATGAATTTAAGAAAAGCAAAATTTTGGGGTGTTACAGGGAACCAAGCTAAACAACACTAAGTCCTCATCGGAATGTCCGAAAATAGACATCGGAACATCCGAGCAAAACAGAGAGTTCCCAAACAGGAAAACAACCACTTCGGAACTTCCGAAGAAGCACTTCGGACAGTCCGAACCAAACAGAGAGTTCCCAAACAAAGGAACAACAGGCATCGGAACATCCGATGTACCACATCGGAATGTTCAACCCTAGAAAAGCACAACGGACTAAACCACAACTACACTTCGGAACTTCTGAAACATCGGAATGTCCGATACGACATCGGAACATCCGACTTGAACTTTAACACAAACTTCATTCCGAAGCGAGAGAGGACACTACTAACTCTGAGAGACTCGACTAAATTCATCTTGAGTGAGGAGACCATCTTTAAGTCAATTTCAATGCATCCCTCTTAATAGTACGGCAATCCTATGACTTTAAAAAATCGAAAATTACAAGCTCAAATACCGTTTTTCTTACTCAACGTCACTAGGGGATACTTCACGTACATAGACGATCTCTTCTTGAAGCATTTACCTGTTCATAAACTAGTTGAACACATTAGTTTCTTTAATCGTTTGTCATTAATCACCCAAAACACATTTAGGGGGCCTAGATGCACTTTCAGGCCCGCATGCCAGCGGCTCGGCCCATGTGGTCCTCCGCCAATAGGCTGTTCGGCATTGTCTCTTCTCCACCTTCAGCGATTGGGAGTGGAAATGGCAGTGGTGGATCGGAGTATGCGGCCTAGGAGTGATCTTCTGTGTTTCCCTTTTTTGGTGTCTTGATGCCAAAGGGGAAGTGTTATCTTTTGTGGTCTTGTGTTCGTTGTCGTTGTTGTCGTAGTTTACTTTTACTTGTCTCGCTTGTGGAACTATGTGTTATCTTTTGTGGTTGGTTTATTTTGTGTTATCCTTGTTACACCGTGCTTAACTATTATGCTTGGTCTATGTCTTGATTACTCTTGCCATCTGTAATTCGAATGCAAAAATATAGGAGGAGCTCTTGCACTACACTCGCAAAATATGTGCATTTGATCTATCTCAAAATTTTCTAATGCACACATTTAGGGGGAGCTCTACTATATTTCAATATCTTATTGTATCTAAATTTGCCTGTAATTGTGTTGTCATCAATTCACCAAAAGGGGGGAGATTGAAAGTGCATCTAGGCCCCTTAAATTGTTTTGGTGATTAATGATGACACAATTAAAGAGATATAATGTTTTAACTAGAATTGATCCAGATGAGCACCCTACAGATGCTCATGCCAGACTGCATGATCAGAAACGAAGGGATTTTCGGCAGTCAGGGCATTTCATTGGTCCTTTGGCTAGGGCCAAGCTAGTTTGGAGGTATCCCGGGTCAGTAAACCCGATGCGCATCATTGACTATCGGACTGGCTCCGGTAAAGGAAAAGCAATAGTGGAAAACAGAAAGAAAGATCCATTGGATTTTCATCAAGATGAGTATGTGGATCGCCGTTTCTGGAACAGATTTCAGTCAGACTATTATGAAACGGCCCTCTACCCTCTTGAGCACCCAGTGGTCAGAATGAAAACAATTGACTAGGAGTACATGGCTGGAGCTCAGAATGCAGTGTTTGATCAAGTTATTCAGATTTGTGAGCTACAGCAGATCAAGAAGATCATGGCTTTCAAATATGATTGGAACAATGAGGTGATTATGCAGTTCTATGACACCCTCTACTTTGACAAAAATGAGGAAGCTATCTGATGGATGACAGACAGGGTTCGGTATGTGGCTAACAAGAAGAGGTTTGCTAGAGTGCTCAACCTTCGATTCGATGATGCGACTCCCAAGCTACATTCCAAGAAGGTAATGACTCCTGAGCAGATTGAGGCTCTCTATGACACCTCTCAGCGCTTCACGGTTGGGACCATCAAGGGTCTGAAGGAGGTGCCAGCTGTGCTGTACAGGATGCTTCGGGTCACTCTTTGGCTCAAGGAGGGAGATGCTTCTGCCATCAGTTCCTATGGTAGGAACGTTCTGTTTCACCTCATTGAGCGTTCCCACCCGTTTGATATCGTCGACTTCTTGTGGGAGACAATGAGGCAGAATGCACAGAGTAATATGAGCAGCTGCAGTTATGCACCTTTTGTGATGGCTCTGATTACTAATGTTAGTGGACTCAAGTTTATCAGAGATGTGGAGCATCTGTCATACAAGGTTCGACCTCCTTCTGCTCCTCCAGCTCCATCAGCCGCAGGGCCTACTGCTAGGCCTCCCAGAGGTCGTAGGCCCCTCCATCCAGGAGCTAGCTCATCCTCAGTTCCCGCTACCTCTTCTGATGTACCCTCCGTGCCTCTAGATACCTCCAGCAGCATGCTCCAAAAGATGTTGAAGCACATCTTCTGCCTTTGTCGCGATATCTCCACTCATCAAAAGGAGCTTCGCTGGGAGGTCAAGAAGAATGGCAAGGGAATTCGAGACATTCGTCGCCATCTTGGTGAAGCGATCTCTCCTAGTGACTCTTCAGGATCTTCAGAGGAGAGCGGTGGGGAGTCCTCCGCCAATAGGCTGTTCGGCATTGTCTCTTCTCCACCTTCAGCGACTGGGAGTGGAAATGGCAGTGGTGGATCGGAGTATGAGGCCTCCGACGACGACGATTGATCTTCTGTGTTTACCTTTTTTGGTGTCTTGATGCCAAAGGGGGAGTGTTATCTTTTGTGGTCTTGTGTTCGTTGTCGTTGTTGTCGTAGTTTACTTTTACTTGTCTCGCTTGTGGAACTATGTGTTATCTTTTGTGGTTGGTTTATTTTGTGTTATCCTTGTTACATCGTGCTTAACTATTATGCTTGGTCTATGTCTTGATTACTCTTGCCATCTGTAATTCGAATGCAAAAATATAGGGGGAGCTCTTGCACTATACTCGCAAAATATGTGCATTTGATCTATCTCAAAATTTTCTAATGCACACATTTAGGGGGAGCTCTACTATATTTCAATATCTTATTGTATCTAAATTTGCCTGTAATTGTGTTGTCATCAATTCACCAAAAGGGGGGAGATTGAAAGTGCATCTAGGCCCCTTAAATTGTTTTGGTGATTAATGATGACACAATTAAAGAGATCGAATGTTTTAACTAGAATTGATGCAGATATTGAGAACATATTGCTTTCGGAATGCGGTTGGACGCCCCTACAAACATTTAAATTCAAAAAGACGGCATCAAGACAGGAATTGTATTTTCCATTTTATTTGAGTCTTAAGGATAGCCGTACTATTAAGGGGATACGACGGGAAATCTCTGTTAAGATGATCAAGTGCTCAAAGGTCAAATCATGCATTTAAATTAGCACCTAAACACTTACTTTTCCCAAAAAAGTGTTTTTCAAACCGAGCTATGTAACTCGAAGTGTCCAGATAATTTGTCTGGAGTATCCGGACTCAATCCGAAGTATCCGGATAAATAATCCGGAGTATCCGGGTTACTCCTTCGGTTCAAAATCGCCTTTTAGCCAATCCGAAGTATCCGTGTTAATTGTCCGGAGAGTCCGGACTTTTTCGAAAAAAAGAGGGCAACGGCTAATTTTCCAAAAGACTATTTAAAGCCTCCTCCCTCTCCCAACGGCCATATACTGGTTGGAGCTCATTCATTGCAACATTCAAGCCTTCTCTCTCACATTTAAAGCATCCTTGAGAGCTCTAGCTTCCTCCTCCATTAATTTGGGTGTGGTTTCAAATCCTAGTGAGGAGAGGAAGTAGATACAAGTGCTAGGTGCATTCACTCCATCTTTTGAGCACTAGTTCATCCTCCAACGGATCTCTCGTGGTGGTGTTACTCTTGGAGGTTGAAGGTCTCCTAGACGGCTAGGAGTTACCGGGGGCTACCAAAGCTTATGGTGTGCCCCGGTCGTTTGTGAAGGCAAGTCTCGCCTCCGAAAGGAAAGAGACTAGAAGTGAAGCCGGCGAGTGCATTTGTGCAACACCGGGAGGAAAGAGGGTTGAAAAAGACCCCGGCTCAAGTGTGACCGAGCCACCTCAACGAAGACGTAGGATTCCATTCAAGAATCCGAGCTTTGGTAAAAACTGTGGTCTTCACTCTTTCTTTCTACTCTTGAATAATTTGTGTTGCCTTGATCTTGTGGAGCCCCGATCTACTTTTCTATATTGTTTAGCTCCAAATCTGTGCTTGCTTAAGGTACTTGACTGCATTTAGATTGTTCTCATTCAAGTAGCTTGTTGCAAATCTGGGTAGATTCATTTTCTAGTTGTGCTCGAGCTGGTTTATCCGGACTATCCGGATAAATACCCCGGATACTCCGAATATCCGGACAATTCATCTAGAATCTCCGGGTTGACCTGCTCGGGTAGATTTAGTTCCGCTGTAAATTTTGAAAACGCTTATTCACCCCCCTCTAGGCGACATCTTCGGTCCGTTTAGCATGGTAATCAACTGGGTGATAAAATGATTTAGACTGAGGCAAGTGGCAAGATTGTTTATGGTGGGCCTGGTGTGGCATTTGGGCGGTCGCATTTGTTTTTAATGATTTGGATATTGCAAACTTTCCTAGATGTCTTGCCTTGGTCAATTAAGGACTTAACCTTGCAAGAATTTGAACTGAGTCTAACATACAACCACAAGTCTGGAATGGGACAGACCTAGTTGATTAATTTGTGATGTCTAGATTTTGGTACTGTGGTGGTGGTGTGGGTTCCGGGTGTACCTTTTAGTTGCCCCCTGAGTGTGGTAACCAGTCCTTTTAGTGTTGTAACCAGTCCTTTTAGTGTTGAAACCTCAGCGGGCAGTATTGGGTCTAGAAGGAACATTGTAAAGGCTTTATAGGATCACTCGCCTTGGTGGTGTTTGATTGTATCTTGTGGGTAAAGTGTATAACCTCTGCAGAGTGTACAACTTATTCGAATAGCCGAGTCCACGGTATTGGACATTGCTCGAGGATTACATTCAAGGGTTAGAATTTCATAAAATTGAACTTGGGTTGGTTGATATTTGGTATGGAAATAATGAACCTGGTTAAGAATGATAAATGTTTTACGTGGAAATTTGTTGTACAAGTTACTATTATTATTGTTTTACTGCTTTCCAATTTACTACTATCATTTATGAATGTTGCTTCATTGCAAAAAACCACCATAGCCTGTCATTTGGAATAAGCCATGCATATAGCTATTAGCAGGGTTCCACTTTTCGACGAATTTCGCTTGAATTTTGCGAAATTCGACCTTACCGCTACTGTTCGAGAAGGAATTTCGTTCGATTTACCGATTAAATTCAAATTAAAATTCAAAAATTTTAAAAAATTTATAAAAAAATGTTAAATTTTTTTGAAATTTTTTGTGTAAGCTCCTGAGGAAGTTCTAATGATGCTGTAAAATTTCCAGATTTTTGTCAAACATGAGTATTTTTTAAAAATTCTGATAGTGATACTGTATTTATATATGC
This sequence comes from Rhipidocladum racemiflorum, assembly GCA_036346355.1. NCBI lineage: Eukaryota > Viridiplantae > Streptophyta > Magnoliopsida > Poales > Poaceae > Rhipidocladum > Rhipidocladum racemiflorum. The sequence goes on along the minus strand of CM070581.1, from coordinate 55,318,191 downwards.
TCTTCTGTTTTTTATTTTATAGGAGTATTAAATGAAGTACAATATTTATCAAAAATTTTTATGAGTTCCTTGGGAAATCATAATGTTTATTTAAAATTTTTAGATTTTTATCAAATATGTGTATTGTTTTAAAATTCTAACAGTGCTATTGTATTTGTATAAACTCTTCTATTTTTGATTTTTTAGGGGAACTAAATGAAGCATAATATTATGAAAATTTTACTAAATTATCCTTGTGTACTATTTATTATGACATTAAAATTTCAGAGTGTTATCTGTCATGTAATGTTTTATAAAAATCTAACTGTGTATCTATTCATATTTATTAATTGTTGTTTTTTATTTGAGAAAAGCAATAAATGAATTCAAAATTTTTTGAAATTTCTCTCAATTGTTTTATAGATGAAATGGGATTTTAAAAGATTTTTTTTATAATTTTTGTACAATTTTTTTAATATTTTTTGAAAAAAATCAAGTTTAAAGACATTTTTCAACTGTAACCGGTTTTCGAGAATTTCAATCGAATTTCGATAATTTTGAACGAATTTCGTTCAAATTTCACGAAATTCGCTCGGCAATTTGACCAGCTTTTGAATTTGTTTGACCAATTTTCAAGCGGTTTTTACCGATTTTCGAATTTTGATTTTCGTCCAGTTTTTCCAAAAATGAAAAGTGGAACCCTAGCTATTAGACTTGCATTATGTGCATGACTTATTGAGTGCTTTAAGTACTCACTCTTGCCACAACACAAAATATCAGCTGAGGAGGAATCAACGCCAGCATTGAAGGAGGAATTCCAAGAGGAGCCGACGAACTAGGGGGCGGGCCCAGTCAGTTGCCTGTGGCATATTGGTTGGTGCCACAAGTTTATTTAATTCTGCTGTAGTTTATTTATTAAGACTTTGCCTGCGAGGCGTACTTTTGTAAGTTGACCCTAAGGTTGACTCAACTGCTTTCATTATAATAAAGACTTTATTTATTATTCCGTTGTGTATGATTGTGATATTCACCAATGTTGAGGGTATGTGCACTAGCGTGATCCTGGACTAATGCATAAAACATAGAGGGTTCAGATTTGCATATTCGGGTCCTGACAAATATGTGCTAAGTTAATTTTTCTGTTATTTATGTAATTCTGAAAACTGCTTAACTATTAACAGAAAATTATGAAAATTGCTAGAAAATTATGATGACACATTGATTGTGTCATGCCTCTAGTTTTATTTTTCCTAGCATTGTTTCATGTTTCATGTTCTGGAATTTAATTTTTCTATTGTTAAAGTAATTCTAAAAATTGCTTAGTAATTAAAAAATTATGAGAAATGCTAGAAAATTTTTATATGGCATATTAAAAGCTCCATATATCTGGGTTCATTATCCTAGCTTGATTCCATGTTTATTTATGTTAAAATTTGTTTTTCTGTTACTTGGTAATTCTTAAAATTGCTGAATAATTAACAGAAAATCATGGAAATTGCTATGAAAATTCTGAAAAAATTTAGATAATTATCTACTGAATAGATATAGACCAAGCTTTCTAATTGAATAGTGAGCATGCAATATATTGATTTTACTAGTAGTAAAAGTCATTTTGCATAAACAGAAATAGGATATATCGGACATCGTATAGAGGGAATTTGTTGTGCTTGCCCTGAACAACAACAATTATCGTACCCGAGCAACGAATACTATGATTAATCTGATAGCTCAACTTTTAGAGCTGCTTCTTTACAGCCTGAAGTCGATACCCCTGTTCTTCCCTAAGCTGACATGCGTATGGCCTTGCACTTTCTGAGACTTCATTTTCATGTGGACTTGAAGGTCGTATATTTTTATAGAAGAGGATCAGCTAGTATTTTTGAATTTTCTGAAGGAAAATATATAACTAGCAAAGATCTGTCCTGTTGCCAAAAGCACAACACGAATGGACTCTCCCACATTCTCAAGAATTTAATGGCTATAGTAACATATCACTTTGCCATGCATAAGCTTGTTACAGTACTAACATTATGTAAATAGAAAGTTAGTAATGTTATACTGATCGACAAGATATTATGCATATTTCACCCCAATATGAGGATACTACTATAATTGTATCATCATGCTAAGTACCAGAAGTACTTCGAGCATATATGCATTTTGCTAGAAGCAGAAAAGCATGATGAACTTCTGGTGAAAAATCATCACGTACTTTATAATGGGAGTCAGATAATGCTCGAAGTATTTGCAAAATGCTCAGTAGGCTAGCAATAGTCGAGGCCGCGGAAAGAGCCAAAAAGGCATAAAGGGGATAAATGAAATAATAGCATAAAGGATAAGGGAAGAGGCAATCTATAGTGAAAAAGTAAAGGTAAAGGATAAGGGGGCTTCTAGAAGCAAGACTCAGCTAATAAGGCTGCAAGCCTTGAATAAACCTGCTTTACGAATAGATGCACTGGCCATTGGTTGTGTAACTATCACATCTCGAAGTATGTGGTAAACCTTTACATCAAATCCACTGGAAAAGTCAATAAGACCTAGGGAAATAATGTTATGTCATACTTCACCGTATGGCCTATTGTTGACATGAATGTTGAAAAGTATGATGATATAGCTCTAAAAATTATTAAGTTCAAGAAGTCCTAGAAGGACTTATACGACTCATATGGAGACTTAGAGCATCTCCAAGAGAGAGCCCTAAAAATGAGCCTTAAATTTTAATTTAGGACCCTAACTAATTAGATTTAGGGCTCCAACGAAATATTCACTCCAGCAGTTAGGCCCTAAAACCCAATGAAGATAGGGCTCAATCACAGAGTTGCTAAATATAGCTACTCTCCTAGAGGTCCTAAAACAATTTGCTAAATTTTAACAATTTAGGGCCCTTACTGAAGTTAATCTTTTCCCCAAAAGCCCTATAATTTAAATTAGGGCCATATTTAAGGCCCCTCTTGGAGATGCTCTTAGATTAGTCTCTTAAGGATTCCTTCACTTTGCTAGTCGATGTCACATATTCCTTATAAGTCTCCTCATTAGTTTAACCTTAATTCCTGAATGAACATTTGTTCTACGTTCTTGTTGATCGATTATCATTTAAAATTAAATAGATGCCTATTTCCCAGATATTTGATTAATTGCGCTATGATTATTCTATATTCTACAATTTGTTCCTGATGCAACAATTGCCTGATTATTAAGTCATACTTTTAATATAAAACAGAGTATAATTCAATGACGGAGGAGGAAATCTATCTAGAAGACATTTGTACCACACTAAATGAATTGAAAACATCATGACTATCGCCAAAAGCGATGCTCTTATAGTTGGCATTGGAAGAATGCCATATTATACCCTGAGTCCAGTCGTATTCTCTTAAGTTTTAAAAATTTCCATCTGCCATATTAGTTGGCATTGGTATGAATCATTTCCATATGGAGACAGAAAAAGAGAATGGTATATAATACCTACTAATGACTAAGATTAATGGGTATAATAAACATGTAGTTGAAAAACTCCCTCCGAGTTATACCATGCACATATAAAACCTGAAGTTTATGTTGCGATGAAAATCCATAAATATTTAAGTTTTGGTAGATTGACTGGGTTATCCTGAGTTGAATATTATGAGAAAAAAATATTAGTATTTCTACTGGCCATAGCATAAAGACTTTTCTAGGACTGAAGATTTCTTATGCCCTGTTTATAGTTAGATCTTCTTATCTAAAAGTTAGGAAAGAATCACTGAATTTCCTAGAGAAAATTCAAAGTGATATCTGTGGACCCATTCAGCCCCTGTCAGGCCCTTTCAGATATTTTATGGTACTGATAAGATGCTTCTACTAATTGATCCTATGTGTGTATCTTATCTACTAGGAACCATACTTTTGCTAAATTAATTATCCAAATTATTAAGATAAGAGCCTACTTTCTAGAAGAAAAAATCAAGTCTATTCGAATGGACAATGCCGGTGAGTTTACCTCAAAGGTATTTAATGATTATTGTATAGCTTTGAGAATTAATGTAGAGCATCTCGTACCTTATGTTCACACTCAAAATGACCTAGCAGAGTTATTAATTAAAAATAATAAAATTTTATTGTTTGGCCAATTTTGCAGAATAATAGGCTACCCACTAGCTGTTGGAGCCACGTAGTACTGTACACTGCGGTATTAATTCAACTTAGACCAACTGCATATCATGAAATTTTTCCTGTTGCAGATAGTGCGTGGAAAGAATTAAGTATTTCTCATCTGCAAATTTTTGGTTGTGTTGTATACATGCTAATCTCTCCACCAAAGTGTACCACCATGGGACCTCACTGGAAGTTGGGGATCTATGTAGGTTATGATTATGAATTTTTGTCAAGTATTTAATATCTAAGAGCCTATGATAGGGGATCTGTACACGGCTTGGTACACTAATTGTACTAAGGATTTTTTTTTGGCATTAGGGGGAGATAAGTATCACATTAAAGAATGCATAGTCCTTAGATCCACGCACTAAAGAGACTAAACTTAAAGTTCAGAGGGTAATAAATCTGCAACAAATAAGCTAATAATCTGCTAAATGCCTTCACTGATCATAAGGGAGTGGAAAGATCTCATATACTTGTAGTATATGCACCTGCAAGAGTGAAAATATCCTAGAAGGATATTGAACCCACTCTTGACCCTTATGATAATATGAGGGGGAGGCCTCCAGGTACATGGGACTCAATTATGTGGAGACGTCCGCAGAAGTAGAGAACCGAACAAATGATGACACTACTTGTGACAGTGGAAGAAGCTCAACCTGATGTTGAGAAAATCCCTGAAGTGAGCCATCCTAGAGATGGTAACATCCCTGAAGTGATCCATTCTGAAAATGATAACCCTAGCGTATATTTGTGCGCACAATCCAACGCTGGGAAGTTAGAACACCCATACTCTATCATTGCGAGAAATCATGAGGAGCTGGAAGAAATAAATGTAGAGATATCCCTGAAGTGATGCAGGAGAATTATATAAAAGAAAGATTATAATTGTCGACATATTTTGCCTCTAAAATTGCGAAAATCTGGATTTAGAACCAAAGTCCATAGCAGATTGCAAAAAGCGCTCAAATAGGGTCAAATGAAAAGAAGCAATTGAGGCAACGCTCACTTAATAAGAGGAAAGTTTTTGGTCTCGTTGACTAAGCTTCTCCTAACGTGTTCCCCGAAGGATCAAATGGATTTTTCATCCTGAAAAGAAAATGAAAATATCCAGGTGGTGATATATAAAGCGACGCTTGTACCATAAGGGTTCACGCAGAGACCCGACATTGATTACGATGAAATCTATTCTCCGGTAATGAGTGAAATAACGTTCCAAAATTTAATATTAATGGCAGAAAGCGTAAACTTATCAATGCAGTTAGTGGATGTAGTGACAATATATTTATGTGGGTCACTAGATATGGATATTTATATGAGAATCCCTAAAGAAGTTAAAATTACGAATCCTAATACTCGCAATGTGTATAGCGTCAAATTGTAGAGATCACTATACGGATTAAAACAGTCGGGAAGAATTTGGTACAACCGACTTAGTGAGTTCCTCCTGAAGAAGGAATATTGTCCCTGTGTGTTTATAAAAAATCTCAAAATAGATTATGTGTCATCTTAGTATATGTCGATGATCTGAATGTCATTGGAACCATAGAGAAATAAAGGAAGCAAGTGCTTACCTTACGATGGAGTTTTGAGATGAAAGTTTTGGGTAAAACCAAATATTGCTTAAGCCTACAACTAAAGCATTTTTCATAAGGAATTTTTATATGCCAGTCTATTTATACCAAGAAGGTATTGGAAAGATTTAATTTGGATAAATCTCATCCTTTTAAGACCCTATGGTTGTGAAATCCCTTGAAGCGGATAAATGACCCCTTTTCAGACCAAGGATGGAAAATGAGAAAATCTTTGGACCTAAATTCCTATACTTATGTATCTTGCAAATTACAAAAGGCTTGATATTGCATTCGCAGTAAATTTGCTAGCATGAAACATTATAGTCCCAACCAGAAGATATTGGGTTAATGTCAAGACTTTACTCATATACTTCTAAGGTACTCAAGATCCTGAATTGTTTCTCCAGAAGAATCAAGACTTAATCATGGCGAGAAATATAGATGTTGGCTATCATCTGATCCCTACAATGCCAAATATAAGACTGATTTTGTGTTTCTCTGATATGGTTCAGCTATTTTTTGGTGATCTTTTAAGCAGACCTTAATAGCTACAACTATCAACCATTCAGAGATAATAGCCTCATGAGAATGTGTTTGGCTAAACGTGTAATTAACTATATCCAGAAGTTATATGGTCTTAAAACCGTTGATACCATCACTATTATCTATAAGGATAATGCTGCTTGTGTTGCACAAATGCAAATGGGTTATGTAAAGATCAATATCACGAAGCATATTGCCCCTAAATTTTTCTATCCTCACAAAACTCCAGAAGAATAGTGAGGTAAAAATAATGCAAACTAAGTCATGTGAAAATCTAGTAGATTTATTCACAAAATCTTTACCAAAGTCTACTTCCAAATATGCGTTAATGGCATTGGAACAAGGCGACTTAGAGATATGCAGAGTTTATGGGAAGTAAAACCCTGAATCATGACCTTTTGCATGATTCTGAAGATTATAAGTTGTGCTCTTTTTCGCTTAGTGAGTTTTTTTTTCGCTTAGTGAGTTTTTTTCCTTCTGAAGTTTCTCATATGAAGGTTTTTAATGAAGCAACTAGGGCAACATGGAGTGCGAGTGCAATGTACTATTTTCTCTATCTATTTTTCTCACTGGGTTTTGGGAGGAGTTTTTAACGAGACATGTACATTACACGGTATTCGTCCAAGGGAGTTTTATGATACAGATAAAATCCCTGTTATAGTATGAAAGGACTCTATCCATTGGTGGACGAATCCGAATTGATCTTTAGAGGTTTTTCTCCTATATATTAGGCATTGTCTTGTAAAAAAAATTAATCTAATAAAGAGAGAGCTTTTATGTGTGCATCTACTTCTAATCATATGATTGCATTGTATTGACATGTTGTCGATGGGCACGGATAAACCACTACATTTTACAACACAATTTACCATTTTTTAACGGAACGAAACATACTTTGTATTTTTCTTTTTATACCGGAGTCGATGGGTCCACGTGCAGCCTCGGCTAGGCCCAACCCGGCCCACGACCCACCTGTACCATTTGCCTCGTCCGGCTCGGCTCAGTAGCTCACGGCTCCCACTTTTCGTCTCGCACGACACCACAGCACAATCCTCCCCTGTCTCTCTCTCTCTGCGCCTCTTTGCCAGCGTCGCCGATCCCGAGCCCGAAACCCTTTCTTCGCCAGCCCGCGCCTCCTTCCACCGGAGCACGCACGCGCGCGGGCCGCCTCGATGGGGCTCTTCTCTCGCTGGTAAGCCCTAGCTTCCTTCTTCGCTGTGAGCAATCAAATCCAAACCTTCCTTTCTGGGATTCAGTTCCGGATTTGCTTGCTGCTGTTGTGGGGTTAGTAATCTAATCTAATCTAATCTAAGAGGTGCTTAATCTATTCTATAATCCACCCAGTCATGGTTCGATCCGTAGGTGCGCGCAAGATCAGATCGATCACAGTGGGGGCCCTGTGCCAAGGTGCGGGTGCATCCATCCATGTCCAAGTGCACGTATTGTATTATGGTGTCTATTACCCTAAACTAGTGCTGCTAAGAGCATCTCCAAGAGAGAGCCCTAAAAAGGAGCCTTAAACTTCAATTTAGGACCCTAACTAATTAGATTTAGGGCTCTAACGAAATATTTACTCCGGCAATTAGGCCCTAAAACCCAACTACCATATAGGGCCTAATCACAGAATTGCTAAATATAGCTACTCTCCTAGGGGCCTATAACAATTTGCTAAATTTTAATAATTTAGGACCCTTGCTGGAGTTAATTTTTTTCACCAAAAGCCCTATAATTCAAGTTAGGGCCATATTTAGGGCCCCTCTTGGAGATGCTCTAATAGCAGTTTATTCTCTTTTTTTGGGGGGATTTGGCTGTACGGGTGATGGAGATGATAGTGCCAAGTGCATGTGCCAGTGAGGCCATGGTTTCAGCTTCCTTTCAATATGTGCCGTGTTTGGAAAGAAGGAAACCTGTAGCAGGGTAAAAATAGGTAGTTACTTGGTTGCGTCAGAATATGGTATCACAGCCTCCCGTTCCTGCACTGATCTAAGTGAGTAGTGATAAGTGTTTTGTAGTGGAGGTGCAATGCTTTTTGCTAGGCCCATCCGCGTGGGAATGACATGCTGCAGGGCATCTTGGAACCCCTTGCATGAAAAAGACGGAGGGCAACGGAATCAGTTAGCAATGCATGCTTTGTGCCAAATTTAGCAAAACACTAGCCAATAGATGAACTGGAGCTATGCAGAACACATACTTGTGTATGACAGTCTGCTGGAGCTATGCAGAACACATACTGGTGTATGACGGTTTGACTCCAGTGGAATAAGGGGGGAGTTACTTGGCTGAGTTTCATCATAGAAACCCATGGGGTTGGTGGCCACGAGTCCACCATTCACAAGAAACAAGTAGTTAAGGTCTGCTCACCTCTTAGTCACAAAAAAATAAAGTGTGTGGTCTGCACACTAGTTTTTCACTAGAAAATGCATACCTACGCCTCCCACACCCTCACCATGCACACACTTCCAATGGCAATGCACCGGCCTCCCACCCATGCCAGTTCCCTACTGCCCGCCAATCTGCACCTATACGTGGTCGTCCTCAGGTTTTCCCTGTTTGATAAACCGATTTTTGTCCAATAATTCATGTTTGCCATAATCTTATTTATGCTAGTTGTTACTAACTATTATTCCCAACAGGCCAAGCATTTTCAAGCATCCAATTACTACTAATATTTTTTTTGTACTTTTGATTGTCTACTTGAAAAATGATCTTCAGCCTTTGTGTTACTATCAATTGTCATGTTTTAAATTTGCTATTTTTCTCAACTTGTTGCTATGAAAATGGGAAGTTATTTTCTAATTTTAGTTCCGTGCTTCCACAAAATTTCAACAGCAACCAGCAGTGTTACTCGGACACCCGTGTCCAAAAATTTTTGCCGATTCGGACACCTCGAATCTGAGTCAGATTCCGAGTAGCATTTCCCGTGTCCAATTTTTTTTTCCGAATCGGGCACCCCGAATCTGAGTTGGATTCCAACTCCCGTATCCATGTCCAAGTAACACTGGCAAACACTTGTGTAAGTCCTTGTAAAGTTCTTTTGTTAAATAAGTTCGTCATATTATATTAACGTGAAGTTGTCTAAGCTCACAGTCGTGTATAGCCTAAGGAACTGTTGGAAGTTAGACTAAAAACTTTCAACAGCATCTATTACTCTCTCTGAGTCCAAAAACAATGTTGTTTCTGACTCACATGTTCTCCAATACACAAATCGATGGTGTTTTTTCTGTTATAAATTAGGAAAAGCATTTAAAATTACAATATTATGGCAGCATTTTTTGTGATGAATATACTTGTGCCATTTTCTCATGCACAATCTCAATACTTACAAACATATCAATGGTCGGAGTTTAAAAAGTTTACCAGTCACATTTATAAAAGCAACATTCAATTTCAACTGGAGAGAGTAGTTACTTAGTTACATGGTGTCCCCAACAACATTTTACTTTCGGTCTGCCTCTACTTGCTTATATAAGTTCCAAGATCTGTGCAATTCAGTCCTTGTAACTTTCCTTGACAGCAATGTCTTGCAGATTTCTTATCTCATTACTAGATGTTTTATTAACTTTCGGACTCAGTCTTGTGATTTTGAATTGGTACTTAATCTTTCCTCAGTATATAAAATTCTCAGTCTCTCGCGCCCCCCCCCCCCCCCTGCTCTCTCTCTCTCTCTCTCGGTCTGAATTATGCTATTGATTTTGCATATCTCTTGTGTCGTTCTCAGTGAGCTAGGAATCTGTGATGAACGGTCATGCTTTAGTAGTTTTTCAGATCTGCTGTTAATGCTTCTTGGTTAGTAACACAGAAGATTCCAAAAATGCTGCATTAGATAATCATATATTTAAGTTATTGCCCACTTGTATACTGAAGACACTGATGGATTTCTTTTTTCCTTTCCAGCTTTCTGTAAAGTGTGACCCGTAAAGACGTGTATACCATAGAGTAAGATATAAAGATTGCCATAAATCTTTATCTGGCAAAAGATCAGTAAGTGGTTTACAATGGCTGGAAATCAGCAAACGGCTTCAGTTCCATCGAATGATGCAGCAGTTGTCGACGCTGAACCCTTGCGGACATTGACTCCCATGTTCCCTGCACCGCTCGGGATGCACACATTCACCCCTCAAAACTCATCTTCGTTTGTCTGTGTTACTCCATTTGGACCATATGCTGGATGCACAGAACTGGGGATGCCTGCTGGTGTTCCACCGATGTTTGCAGCACCAGCTGCTCCTGCAGAACCCAATCAGAGGCAGCCACATGTGGTTCGTATGAATGGAGCCTCTCATGCTAATGGTACCGCAAACAACACAATGGTCACACCTGCTGTGAAAGCTTCTCCAGCAGCCGCAACACAGGAATCTGGTAAAAAGAGGGGAAGGCCCAGGCGTGTGCAAGATACTTCTGTCCCTTCAGCTCCTTCAGTTAATTTGGTTCCTTCAATTCCTCCAGCTCCTCCAGAAGTTCACAATGTTGCTTTCCAGACACCTTCAGCTACCACACTGGAATCTGGTAAGAGGAAGAGGGGACGACCCAGGTTTGTGCAAGATATTTCTGTCCTGCCAACTCGTTCAGCTCCTCAAGCAGATAGTACAACTGTTTTTCAGACACCTCCTGCATCCACTGTACATGAATCTGTTACGAGGAAAAGGGTACAACCCAGGCGTGTGCAGGTTAGTTCAGATACTTCAACTCCAATTCATTCAAAAGATAGTGAGCCTATTTTGGAGACACCTTCTGCAGCCACCTTACCGGATGGTGGTAAGAGGAAAAGGGGAAGGCCAAAGCGTGTGCCCGATGGTTTAGCAACTTCGTCAAGTCATTCAGGTATTTCGATAGATGTTGACACTGGTGGCACAACAGTAAAACGTGGACGGCCTAAGAAAATCGACTGCAACCTGCTGCACTTGCCATCTTTGTCTTCAGATGATCCCAGGGAATCAGTAGATAATGTACTTATGATGTTTGATGCACTGAGGCGGAGGCTCATGCAGCTGGATGAGGTGAAGCAAGTAGCAAAGCATCAGCATAACTTGAAGGCTGGTAGTATCATGATGAGTGCTGAACTTCGTGTCAACAAGAACAAGAGGATTGGAGAGGTTCTGGGTGTCGAGGTTGGTGACATGTTCTACTTCAGAATCGAGATGTGCCTGGTTGGGCTGAATAGTCAGAGCATGGCGGGAATTGATTACATGTCTGCTAAATTCGGTGATGAGGAGGACCCTGTGGCTATTAGTATTGTGTCAGCTGGTGTGTATGAGAACACGGAAGATGATCCAGATGTTCTGGTTTACACCGGACAGGGCATGTCTGGTAAGGATGACCAAAAGCTTGAGAGAGGTAATCTTGCACTGGAGAGGAGTTTACATAGAGGTAATCCAATTAGAGTCATTCGTAGTGTAAAAGATTTGACTTGTTCAACTGGTAAGATATACATATATGATGGTCTTTACAAGATCAGAGAAGCCTGGGTGGAGAAGGGGAAATCTGGTTTCAATGTGTTCAAACACAAGTTGCTCAGGGAACCTGGCCAACCAGATGGCATTGCAGTGTGGAAGAAGACTGAAAAATGGAGGGAAAATCCATCCTCTAGAGACCATGTTATATTGCGCGACATATCATATGGTGTGGAAAGTATGCCTGTTTGCCTTGTAAATGAGGTTGACGATGAGAAAGGCCCTAGCCACTTCACTTATACAACTAAACTGAACTACGGGAATTCTCTGAGCTCAATGAGAAAGATGCAAGGCTGCAGATGCACAAGTGTGTGCCTCCCTGGTGATAACAACTGCTCTTGTACACATCGAAATGCTGGTGACCTTCCTTACAGTGCTTCAGGCATACTTGTTAGCCGGATGCCTATGTTATATGAGTGTAATGATTCTTGCACTTGTTCACATAATTGCCGGAACCGAGTTGTACAGAAAGGTACCCAGATCCACTTTGAAGTGTTTAAGACGGGAGACAGAGGTTGGGGCCTTCGTAGTTGGGATCCAATTCGAGCAGGCACATTTATCTGTGAATATGCAGGTGAAATTGTTGTAAAAAATAGTGTGAATGGAGAAGATGATTACATTTTTGAGACACCTCCTGCTGAACAGAATTTAAGATGGAACTATGCACCAGAACTACTGGGTGAACCTAGTCTTCCTGACTCAAATGAGACACCTAAGCAACTGCCAATAATCATTAGTGCAAAACAAACTGGCAACATATCCCGCTTTATGAACCACAGCTGCTCACCTAATGTTTTTTGGCAACCAGTTTTGTATGATCATGGTGATGACGGATATCCACATATCGCATTCTTTGCAATTAAGCATATTCCTCCAATGACAGAGCTTACATATGATTACGGTCAGAGCCAAGGTAGTGCTCCACTGGGAATCAATTCTGGTTGTCGGAAGTCTAAAAATTGCTTATGTTGGTCTCGCAAGTGCAGAGGTTCCTTTGGCTAAATAACCAACCCAATAAGGAAAGCACTGAAGCATAATTTGCCATTACAAGGTCAGTGATTTCTGATTTCTTCCTAGAAATGTCATGCCTGGAAATGTGATTGCATATAATACATTGCCTTATCTTATGGATACATGGAGTTCATTTGCTAGTTGAAGTGTGATACTTTTGATTTGAAGGGTTGAACCTGTCCCTTTTGAGATGGTTGATATATTGAAATATTCCAACGAAATGTTGCTATTTTGGTGCCTTGGGTAAAATGAAAGTTGGACTGTTATGAATAGTACTTGTATTCAACATGAGGCCAATGAGCCAGTATATATACATGTACATGAGGGTATAGAAAGAAAGCCTATATAAGACAATATCTATACAAGGCTAATAATATCTATACAAGGCATTAGCAATCTCTTATATTAGGTAACTAGGATATTGTCTAACATTCCCCTCAAACTCATGGTGGATCTACAACACTGAGTTTGGAGAGAAAAGTTATGATGGGCTTTAGTTTGTGTCTTCGTGAAGAAATCTGCCAACCGAAACTCTGAAGGCACATACTGAAGATCTACAACCTGATCTTGTACCTGTGACTGCATATAAGAAGCATCAACACCAATATATTTGGTGAGCTCATGCTTCACTGGATCTCGAGCAATACTAATAGCATCTGTACTGTTAGATAAAAGAGGAGTCGGTGTAGACTGTAGAAACAGAAACACCAAAATCCTCAAGTAACCACCGTGGCCAAGTAACCTCTGCTATTAAAAGAGCCATAGCCCGCAACTTAGCCTCAGCACTCAAACGAGAAATTGCTGTCTGCTTCTTAGTCTTCCAAGTAATAAGAGAACTATCAAGAAAAACACAGTAAGCAGAAAGAGACCGACGATCAGAGTGATCACTAGCCCAGGTAGCATCAGAGTATGCCTGGAGCTGTAAAGAGCTGGAGCGTGGAAAGAAAAGACGGCGAGAGATAGTTCCACGAAGATATCGTAGAACACGAAGGAGATGACTATAGTGGAGTTGAGTGGGAGCAGAAACAAACTGACTCAAGATATGAATTAGATACGAAATGTCAGGACGAGTGATACCAAGGTAAACAAGATTCCCAACAAGATGGCAATAGCGAGTAGGATCCTCAAGAGGTTCATCATCAGTAGATCGAAGGTGAACATTGAGCTTCATGGGAGTCTCAGCTGTACGCTGATCAGTGAGAGAAGCACGACTAAAAAGATCCTGGATATACTTCTGTTGGGGGAGGAGGAAGCCCTTAGATGTAGAAGAAACCTCAATCCCAAGAAAATAGCGAAGATGACCTAGATCGGACATGAGAAACCACTTAATGAGACGAGCCTTTACAAAGGCAATATACTGATAATTATCTCTAGTAATGATCATATCATCAACATATAGAAGGAGAAGAGTCCGACCACGAGACAAAGTGTGAACAAAGAGCGCAGGATCATGAGCACTAGCAGAAAAACCAGCTGCAGTGATCACAAAAGAAAAACGCTCAAACCAAGCATGAGGAATTTGCTTAAGCCCATAAAAAAAGCATCGAAGCCGACACACCATACCCTTAGGAACAGAATACCCCGGTGGTGGCTGCATATAGACCTCATGCAGCTCACTATTAAGAAAGGCATTCTTGACATCAAGCTGAGAGATGGACCACTCACGGACAGAGGCCACAACTAGTAGAGTGCGAACAGTGGTCATATGAACCACATGTGCACAAGTATCATTATAATCACGATCATGCTTCTGCTAAAAACCACACTTCACAAGACGAGCCTTGTAGCGCTTAAGAGAACCATCAGAACGAGTCTTAATCTTATAGACCCACTTGCATGTAATGGGACAGACGTGGAGGAAGAGGTACAAGATCCCATGTGCCAGTGTGCTCAAGGGCAACAAGCTCTTCTGCCATCGCATGCTGCCATTCTTGATGAATAACAACATCACGGTAAGAAGTCGGCTCGGCAAGAACTGCACCAACAAAGCCAAGACGCTCAGGAGGCCGAATAGACTGGCGATCGCGAAGAGCATAGCGAGGAGACACGGAGGAAGATGGTTCAGTAGGAGAATCCTCAACTCGCGGGCAACGAGTGTAGTATAGAGGATAAGAGGGAACTATATTATGAGAAACCTCATGAGGAGGCACTGGTGGTGAAGAAGACACCAAAGGAGACCGGCGATGAAGAGATGCCAACCGTGGAAAGGGAAAAATGGCAACAGGAGTATTTTGAAAGGTCAGGAAAGAAAGTGGCTCGACAAGAGACGCTAGAGTGGATGAAGGACGAGGGTAGAAGGGACGAGACTCATCAAAAGTAACGTCCTGAGAGATCCGCATCCGTTGACCAACAGGATCCCTACAACGATATCCCTTATGCTCAGAACTATATCCTAGAAAAACGCACTCAACAGACTGCGTGTGTTCACGAGGTGTAAGAAGAACATAGCACGCACACACACACCCAAAGAGGCGAAGACTAGAATAATAAGGAGGAATGCCACACAGAGGCTCAACTGGAATCCCATCCTGAAGAGCAGAAAAAGGTTGAATGTTAATCAAGTAAGTGGCAGTGAATAGCACTTGTAGACAGCGACAATATCACCAGTGAGATGCACCTCCATGCTAGCAATCAAAATAGCGGAGGCACGAGCATCTTCATCAATCCATATCTTGTATGCAGTAAACTGAGTTTGAAAAGACTCCACAGCATCAGCATGGTCATCAAACTTCTTCTGTTGAGTAGCATCATCGGCCTCCTTGGGAATAACAGGCGTGGCAAGAGTAGTAGGACGAGGCGAACAAGATAGCTCGCCAGTAAGAAACTCCTAAAGACGTTGACCACGCATGTGAAGGCACATATAAAGAACCCAGTCTCGATAACCAAGAAAGTGAGGAACAGAAAGTCCCCAAAGAAGAGCTTGTAGACAACATTTTTTTTTGAACGCAGAAAACCGTAGCCGGATTGGCTAGAAGCCGGAGATGCTAGAAGCTGAGCCGGAGCCGGAGCCGGACCCAAAAAAACGTTAAGACCAGTTTTGATCGGATTTGAAATCCGATTGATCGGTCTCGGTCTTGGTCTTGGAGGCTGACCCAGTCTCGATCTCGGACGAGGGCGCCGGGGGCGGGTGACAGCAGTGTCGGGTGGTCGGTGGTTGGAGAGGGGATGGCGCGCAGAGGTTGCCGCAACCTGGCTGCGCGGATCGGGCGCCTGGTCGCTGAGAAGTGGATCGGCCGGTGGTGAGAGGAGCCGGGGATGTGGCATCCGGGCAAGCGCGAAGGCGCTCGGATGCTGGGGGCTGCACGACGTCGAGGTGCAGTCGTCTAGGTGCGCCGACGCGCACGGAAGCCGAGTGAACTCAACGCATGGCGAAGGCGAACCGGCGGGCGGCGGGCGGCGGCAGCCTGGTGACGACGTCGACCAGGGAGAGAAGCTCGACGTCTAGAGGCGAGGTTGGCCAAGAGAAGGTCGGGCAACAAATGTGACGAGAAGAGTCGCCAGAAAAAAAAGGCGAAGTGCAAACACCGGTGAACCCTAACCCTAGAACCTATTGCTCTGATACCATGTTATGAATAGCACTTGTATTCAACATGAGACCAATGGCCAGTATATATACATGTACACGAGGGTATAGAAGAAAAGCCTATATAAGGTAATATCTATACAAGGCTAACAGTATCTATATAAGGCATTAGCAATCTCTTATATTAGGTAACTAGGATATTGTCTAACAGTTACTAGGCGGTTCTTGTTTACACACTTTGGGAAGTCAAAAACTCGCAAGACTTGCGAGTTAATGGCTACTTCTTTATGTTCCCTATGAATGTTCACTTTGGAAATGTGATTTAGCACGTGTAACCTGTAGCATCTTATTCTTATGCTGACACAAGCGTCCAATTTTGCAAACTTGGTAATAAGAATTTGCAAAAATTTTAAACTGTATATTAGCTTTGTGTAAACATAAACTTGAAACACAGAGATATTTGTCTTTGTGAGTACTACTACCAATTTTGAAGCCTTGTACACCAATGTTGTAAATAAATGGTAAATGGCGAACGAACGGTCATCCCACATTTTAGTGTTTATGCGGTAAGCGGCGTTGTAAATGGTACGGTAAATGGTTTTACTATTTAAAATTCAGAAAAATATATACAAGTGTTTTTAGTAACAAAATAAGCATCTAATTCATCTTTTTTCATACATATAGAATTGAACTACCAGGCTATCAATAATTGTTCACAAAGGTGACATGAAGAAAGATAACATGATGTGAATGTAATTAAAGAATCATAATTGAATAAATAAACAACTCAAGTGGCGATGAAAAGCAAAGTTGGCATTCATCCAATGTATGTCATAACGTTCCATGTCATATGACTGTCTTACAATTTTATCCAAATAAACAGCCTAATAAAATGGGTCTGTTAAACGTTAACGGCCATTAAACCGAATAAACGGCCCAATAAAATGGGCTAACCTTCACATGTCCATAAACGTAATGGGCATGGGTCATTTACCCTTTTAACTGTCATTTCAAAGGCCTTAATGGCCTTTATTTAGAACACTGTCGTACACAAATAGTATGCAAAAAGCACAAGATGTGATGTAATGTTTTATACCATGGAAAATTTTTGGAACCTTTCTTAAAGTTTTGCCCATCTCACATCATGTTAATCACTCAGCTTATTTTCCTTATTTTTTTAATGAAATCTGCATAAGGTTCAACACAATAGTGCTGAATCTTTCTTTCACATCTACCTGTAGATCCCTGGTGGTTAATGCTAGATTGAGCACTGTCCAAATGTATTTTGAGTTTCCATTCTGATGAACTGAATTGTCTTTATCAACAGAAGCAGCTGATTGTTGTGGCGTTATGAAGCAGCAGGGCATATTTGGTGTTCCAGTCACCATGGAATAAGCATCCCTCTTCCCGTTCAAATGCAGAAGAGTATTGATGGCACAAAGCATTTGCAATGTACCAGATTTTATTGGAATAACTAGTTATTAGGCATCTTCTGCGAAGGGATAATGTATGTTACTATGTTCTCCGTAGTGTATTTTATCTACTGTCTTTAAGACCAACCATCCGAGTTTTACTGATTGTAGAACGCCATGTATGATTTGCAAGTGCATGTCATTGTTTAGTGCATCTGTTAACCTTTTATTTGTTTTCGTGATTTTTTAATGGCTACATAACGCATTGATTTTGTAACCATGTGTAGACATCAGTAGAGTTTGCAACAATCAATTGGCAATGGCTTAGATGCAACAAGTCATTGTTCTGTTTGTATCAGGTATCTTCATCGTGTGAATCATAATGTATCAACCCTTGAGCCATGCAGGATTAATTAGATTTCTCAGCATTTTTATGTTTTGGGTATGAACTACCAAGGTTCTTGAATCAATTTTGCAGTTCAAGATATCTCCCACAAACTCCATGGTGATGAAGTTCTCTTTCACCTGGCTCTGCATTGACATTGTACAATGCAATATTTTGATCTGACCAGTTGGGACTTCCTACACTTCCTTTAGCAAGAAATGAAATGGTCACTCTGTTACCTCAAAAGAGTTCGTTAAGAAAGTTCATGCATGATTCTTCGAAGATGTTATACATGATTTTGTAGGGTGCTAGTTAGCTGGTGAGCCTGGTGTTATTTTTCTGCAAGAATTCTCGAATCTAGGAAGATACACACGGTAACTACTACGCAGGGGGTTTGGTTTGAGCTGATTGAACTGGGTCGTGAGAAGAAAGGTCTTAACTCCTTGATCTTTGTTTATTTTGACTGGTGAAGAGACTGAAATTTGAACACCCAAAATTCGGCTGGCTGTCTACTTTTCGTCTACTTTTCAGGGACAAGCAGACCCGGGTTTGGGCCAACTAACTTGGACCAGGTCCATTTCCAGCCCATTTTTTCGTAACAACATTCCTTATATGTTCGCAACGCTTTCCATGGAAATTTCTTCGTTCTTTTACTTTTCTCAATTTATTTATGGTGTTCTACCAGCCAAGGCCCAGAGGACCAAGACTCCAATTTTGTTTTGAAAATAGGGGACTAAGCGATCTGTTTGTTTTTGTTTTTGTTTTTGATTCTGGATTCTGATCCTAAAAGCTGAATTAAAAATAAATAACCTGATTTTAGAATCCGATTCTTACAATACAGTTCATCCATATACACTAGAATCTACAATCCACTTCATATGTGCTTTTGGATTACAGCTTTTAGAGAATCAGCTTTTCTGTAACCAAAATCTAGAATCAGCTTTTAGAGAATTCAAAACAAAAACAAACAGGCCTTAAGACTATTTCATTGTGAGTCGGGCCTCATTTGGAACAAAGGAAAAATGATGGAATTTTGTAGGGAAATTTTTCTACGGGTCCCTTTGAAACAAAGGAACGAGCTCGTAAACTTCCTATGGAATGACCCAAATCCATCGAAATTTTGGAGGAAATCTAACATGAAGTCCAACCTCATGTAATTTTTTCCTTTCTCTCTCTCCAAAACATACTCTCTTTTTTCCGTGAAGCATCCAAAAGGCACAATTAAACCACTCCCACGCTTTAGAACTCCAACGGATTCAACTGGATATGCTACCCCAATTCCTGTGTTTTATTCTTCTTCTGTTCCTGCATTTTTGGATTCCTGCGTGGATAGGCCCTTGATGTTTCCATGATTGCCTCTGCAAATCCATCTCTTCTAAATGACCCTCTAGGTAAAGCACATTGTATTTGTTAGGAAACGGATTCGGATCCGATATGGACTCTTCCTTATCTCTAAGCAGAACCGCTATATATAGGAGGCAGGGGGTCACCCCATTGTAGAGAAGCATACAGAATAATAAAGCAGGCCTGGTTCCTCCTCATATTGTGTCTCTCTTTCTCCCTGTCTATTCTCCACTTGAGATCTATTAGGCAACCCCGGACTATTCGATAGCGAGGTTGTCTAACACGTTATCAGCACGAAGCTCTACCGGAGAAAAAAATTGAAAGGTGAGAAAAGACAAGAAGCGAAGGATCATCGACGACGACGAACGTCTACTACCGGCGATTGATCGCCCGATCCGATCTGCAATCAACTCGCCATCAAGCCGGCATCCACTCGGATTGCCGAAAAATCCTACGCGATTTCTGTCCTACGCGACAGTCTACGGAATTCGCTCGCAGATCGAATCGAAGGTATTGAATTTGCATGAATCTGAATAGTAGATTGAAAATCTTCTGCATGAATTTTTAGCAGATTGGGATCACTAGAAATCGAATTTTAAATAGCATCTAGTTCCTTTTCAATCTACACGGATTTGGAGAAATTTGCAAAGAATATGATGAATCGGCCTGTACTGAGATCCGACCTGTACGTCGAGCATGCGCACTGGTTCTAGCGACGTACTTACGTTTTTATTAGTATTGCTTGTTCCTCAATCTTCAATCCGATTGAGTTCATCTTGTGGTCCTGACACAACTCGAAGGATTGTCGCCGGCTAGAAGCCGTCTTGACCTGCCCGTGCATGAACCGCCGGTTCGGCCAGCAGCCGCACTGGATTGAAGCCGATCCGCCTCGATCCCCACGCACGAAGCGTGCAGCCCATGGCCATCAGCCGCCGGCAACCCCGCTGGCCTGAGCCCGTTGCAGTCGTTCTGCCGCCGCCCAATGCCTTGCCTGCATGAGCACGAAGCACGGCCGGCGCTTGGCATCGAGGCTGCCATGACAGTCTGACGGCCCGGCCGCAGCACCAGAACCACTGGGCAGCGCCCTACCGGGCCCACGTCCCGCCGATCTCGCAGGCCACTGAGCCGCCGCCGGCTGGGTGCTGTACCAGACTTGAATCCAAATACGCAGAGTCCGTTTTGGACTCGGATTGTTCCGCGCAAGCAGCGCCTGAGCTCACCGAACGGCCTCGGTTAGTGCATGCGATGCCGTCGCCGTGGCAGCCTCCTGCGGCGCCTGGCGCTTCTCGCCGCCAACCACCCAGCCAACACGAAGCCGCGCCGCCCGGCCTTTGCGCTTGAAGCGTTTCGCCGCGCCGGGCTCGCAGCCTTGCCGGGCCTACAGCTGCTGCGCTGGGCTTGTCGCCTCGCTGGGCTCGTAGCCTCCCCGGATCCGCAACAGCTGCTGCGATGTTGGCGACATACGAGCCGTCGGCCCCACACGCCCTAGTCCTCGTGCCGCGTCTTGCGCCAATCGCTGGACCGAAAGTCACTCACGTGAAAGATCTAGCCGCACTGGACATGAAGTCCAAAAACGTGTTGGATTCCAATATTGGATGGTTTTGAAGTCCGGTCTGGACATGAAGAAAGGGAGTTGGATTTCAATCCAACTCTGGATTCGTTTGGGCACCAGAGGGCATGGGTTATTACCCATTTGCCCTCCCCGATTTTCTTTGTAGCTCTTGTTTTTATAAATCTGATTAGAAAATCAGAAAAATTGATTAGTAAATCCCAGAAATTTTTGAAAATTGCCAGAAAATATGAAAAATAGCTAGAAAATTACAGAAAATTTTATGGCTCTGTTTGAATTTGTACTTAGCCTTATTTTCTGCATTTATGAATTTTTGTATGAATTTTTGCAATAATTGCCCCGTTTAGAATATCGGAAATTCCTGAGAATTTATTTTCCGAATTTATGAATTTATGAATTATGTCATGTTGATATTTGCTGAAATTCAATTTCTGTTGTCTGATAATTAAAATTGCTTGGAAATTAGCAGAATTATGGAAAGTGCTAGGAAAATTTGAATATTTCATATGGCATAAAATGAGAACATGAGTGGTTGGGATTTGATTTTGGTAATGAATAAACAGATATGAGACAATTGGTGTCTAGGAAAACACACATGAGGCTTGGTTCTTTAATTGGCACCCGGAAACGGGAAGTGCTCCCTCCCTCATGTGAGCCCTAGGGGCAGGTTGACCTGGCCAAGAGTCAAATTGACAGAGATATTCATTACCTGTTTTCGTTCCCAGCCAACAAGAATTATATAAGTTGTAATTAGACTTATGCCATGTTTAATTCATGTTGCAATTTATTTTCTGTTATCAAGTGATCTTTGGAAAATTGCTGTATAATTAACAGAAAATTGCCAAATACTAAGAAAAATTCGGAAATTTCTGAGAATTTATTTCCGCATTTATGAATTTATGAATTGTGCAATTATTGTTTATTCTGAATATATATGAATCTCGCACTTATGAATCTCGCATCTATGAATCTTGTACTTATGAATTTTGCATTTATCTTTGTATATATGAATCTTGATATTATTGCTTTCTTTTAGTTTGCTGGAAACTCATGAGAATTCAATTATGCATTTTATTGAATCTAGCAGCCATTTCCTATTAGATTGCACGTAGTAATCTAATGGAAGAACCTTATGAATGTGCAAAGGTGTGGCATTATCTAACGTGAGTTTTTAAAAAATTGACATGAATTGTCAGAATTATCTCACATAGACATCAGATTGCATAATGAATAGTAAGCTCTCGAAGAGCATACTTTTCTCATGAATAGAATTGCAATTTACTCTTTATTCCAGTATTCTTTATTTACAAGCAAATTTTTTTTTGAAATACTTAGCCACTGTATGATTAGAATTATTTTTCTTTTCATCTAGAAATCGTGTAGCGCCCAATGGAGGAAATATGCATTGTTGATAGTGGCACAACAAATACCATCTTAAGAGAGTCGAAATACTTCCAGACGATCACGAAGAACGCTGGAAGAATTACGACAATCGCAGGAAGCGATACGCATATAATAGGCTCAGGAAGAGCCACAATTATATTGCCAATGGGTACAACTTTGGTAATTGAAGAAGCCCTCTTGTACCCTGAATCAACTCGCACTCTCTTAAGTTTCAAAGATATCCGCGCCAATGGGTTTCACGTAGAAACCAATGAAGAAAATGGCAAAGAACACTTGTGCATTGTGAAGCACGCGGAATATGGAAAGATGGTACTAGAAAAATGTCCCTCATATGAATCAGGTTGTACTACCACGAAAATCAATGCACACGCAGTGTATACTTCTTTGAAGACTGTCTTTAGAAGCTCTGAATTATTTGCTTTATGGCATTGTAGATTAGGTCATCCTGGTCTTAGATTGATGAGAAATATAGTTAACAACTCACAAGGTCATGGCATTAATGTTAAGAATTTCCCGAATCACGAAGATTTTGTGTGCCAGGCATGTGCCACCGGGAAATTAATAACTAGACCCTCTGTTATGAAAGTGCAACATGAAATCCCTGCATTCCTGGAACGCATTCAGGGGGATATTTGCGGTCCGATTCAGCCCTTGTCAGGGCCATTTCGATACTTTATGGTGCTCATTGATGCTTCCTCGAAATGGTCGCATACATGTTTCTTTGTCAACAAGGAATCATGCATTCGCAAAACTGATCTCGCAGATCATTAGAATTAAGAATGCTTTTCCGATCATCGCGTGAAGTCCATTCGAATGGACAATGCCGTGAATTCACTTCCAAGGCATTTGATGATTATTGCACAAAGAACGGAATAATCTGTTGAGCACTCTGCACCGCACGCGTCCATACGCCAAAATGGGCTAGTGAAGCACTAATAAAGAGGATTAAATTCATTGCCGGACCGCTCTTGCAGAGTTGTAACTTGCCCAACACTTGTTGGGGACACGCAGATCTGCACAAGCACTCATCAATTATAGACCATCGGCCTTCAACATCCATTCACCTATGCAACTAGTGCAAGGGTTCATCCCAAAGATTTCCCATCTTAGAAATTTTGGTTGTATGGTATATGTACCTATACCACCCCACAGCGGACTGCAATGGACCCTCTCCGCAAGTCAGGATATACGTTGGTTATGAGAGTGCATCCATAATCGTGTATTTGGAACCCATGATCGAGACTTGCATACAAAACCGATTCGCCGATCGTATTTTTGACGAGGACCGTTTCCGTCATTAGGGGAGAGAATCAACCATTGGATGAAAAATGCCGGAAATAATATGGCATTCCATCGATCCCAGCGCATGACCCTCGCACTAATGAAGCAAATCAAGAAGTCCGGAAGATAATTGATTTGCAGAATTTAGCAAATGAATCGCCTGATCATTTTTGTGATCTGAAGAGCGTGGTTAAGTCGCATGTACCAGCAAGAAATGCACCAGAGGGTGGAAATACCAAAGAAAGCAGAAGGTATCCCTCATCCTGTTCAGAGGCCTCAAAGAAAAAGAACAGGAGATCTGGCTTCTCAAACCCAAAGTACCCGGAGACGTCTGGGGAAAACTGGGCGAGAGGACTTACCACAGCCAATCACAAAAGTGCCCCAAAGCAAGAAGGGGAGCCAGTTGAGACCTGGCACTGGAAAGAAGCCTGTGGAAAAGGCAATTCCAGATCTGAACCTTCCATTGGAAGAAGCCGCCGGAAATAATGTGTGCGCACACATTGGCGGAGAAAAACTAAAGGAACTTGCTCCTAGAATTGGAAATAGCAATGAAGAGCAAGTAGAAGTGCACGAAGCACCCCATGATGAAATGGCCATAAACTTTGTAATAACAGGAGAATCAATGAATAGAGCAACAGCCAATGTCGATGCATACTTTGCAAAGAAGATTGCCACGATCATTAATCATGATCCCGAGCCCGCATCTCTCGCAGAGTGCAAGAAAAGGCTCGATTGGGAAGATTGGAAGAAGGCAATCACCGCAGAGTTAGTCTCTCTGAACAAAAGAGAGGTGTTTGGGCCTGTGTGCCGCACGCCTCCCCATATAAACCCCGTAGGTCACAAATGGGTTTTTGTTCGCAAGAGAAACGAAAATAATGAAGTTGTAAGGTACAAGGCAAGGCTTGTCGCTCAAGGTTTCACTCAACGTCCTGGGGTTGATTATGAAGAAACCTATTCTCCGGTCATGGGTGGAATTACCTTTAGATACTTGATCTCAATGGCGATCAACTTGAAGTTGAAAATGAAGCTAATGGATGTTGTCACAAAGATATTTGTATGGAAACTTGGATTCGAGATTTATATGAAAGTACCTGGAAGGTATCCCTATCCCGAACCAAGACAGAGCAAACAGAAACCTATACAAGGTGAAATTGGAGAAATCACCGTATGGGCTAAAACAATCGAGGAAGAATGTGGTACAATCGTTTGAGTGACTTTCTCTGCAAGAAAGGCTACACGAACAAATGAAGATTGTCCATGTGTATTTATACAACGATCCACGAATGGATTTTGTATAATCTCCGTCTATGTAGATGACTTGAACATCATTGGGACGGATGAGGAAATTGAAGAAGCATGCACATACTTGAAATCTGAGTTTGAAATGAAAGATTTGGGTAAAACCAAGTTCTGTTTAGGCTTGCAGCTTGAACATGTCCAAGGCGGAATCTTGGTACACCAAGTATCCTACACGCAGAAAGTGTTGGAGAGATTTGGCTTTGAAAAGGCATACCCCGCAAAGACCCCAATGGTCGGAAGGTCACTCCAAGCAGACCTAGACCCGTACAGGCCTAAAGAAGAGGGGGAGGAAGTCCTGGGAGCGGAATTCCCATACTTGAGTGCAATTGGAGCGCTCATGTACCTTGCGAATAGCACTAGGCCGGACATTGCGTTCGCCGTGAATTTGCTAGCGCGGTACAGTGCAGAACCCACCAAAAGGCATTGGAAAGGGGTGAAGGACATCTTCCGTTACCTTCAAGGAAGCAAAGACCTCGGCTTGTTTTACAGAAGAAACAATGAATTGAATTTAGTTGGCTACGCCGACGCTGGGTACCTATCGGACCCGCATACTGGCAAGTCACAAACTGGGTATGTTTTTCCTTTGCGGTGGAACAGCAATTTCTTGGAAGTCGTCTAAGCAGACTCTTGTCTCGACGTCGACTAACCACTCGTAAATCATTGCATTGTATGAAGCCTCTCGGGAATGTGCATGGCTTGAAGAATGGTTCACCACATCCAAGTCATGTGGCACGAACATGGAACAAACCCCTACTATTATCTATGAAGATAATGCAGCTTGTGTTGCACAAGTGCAAATGGGATATGTGAAGAGTAACCTTACAAAGCATATCAACCCCAAGTTCTTTTATGCCCATGAAATGCATAAGATGAACGAGATAAAGATACTGCATACTAAGTCGTGTGAAAATCTCAGATTTATTCACTAAGTCACTCCCGGCATCTTCCTTTGAAAGATGTGTTAGAGGAATCGGGATGTTGAGGCTTAGAGAAGTGCAGATTTCAGGGGGAGAATTTTCACATACTCCTACATAAATCTCAAACATGAAGTTTGAGTACCCAACGTGAATCTTGAAGATTAACATTGAAGTTTGGGTGGATTGTACTCTTTTCCTTAAGTAAGTTTTTCGTTGAAGTTTTCTTACATAAGGTTTTTGATGAGGCAATCCGTGCAACACAGCAAGCGTATGCTATGTACTCTTTCTCCAATTATTTTTCCCACTGGGTTTTTATGGAGTTTTAATGAGGCATATGCATCTCGCAGTGAAGAGTCCAAGGGGGAGTGTTAGGAAACGGATTCGGATCCGATATGGACTCTTCCTTATCTCTAAGCAGAACCGCTATATATAGGAGGCAGGGGGTCACCCCATTGTACAGAAGCATACAGAATAATAAAGCAGGCCTGGTTCCTCCTCATATTGTGTCTCTCTTTCTCCCTGTCTATTCTCCACTTGAGATCTATTAGGCAACCCCGGACTATTCGATAGCGAGGTTGTCTAACAGTATTTTCATGCACAGAATCCCAAAAGGTTAGTGGAGTAATACACCAATGCACCTGGGAGAGCAGCGTTGGTGTTACAAGCTTGCAATATACCCTCTCCGTTTAGAAATACTAGTTACATGCCCGTGCATTGCTACGAAAAACAAAATTGATAATGAAAAATAAAGATTAAAAAATAAAAAAATTATTTCACAAGATCAAACATCTATCTTTAACGCTTCGTTTCTTGCGAAAGCTGGCTAATTAAAGCAACGCTTCGTTTTTTGCGTAGGGCAATTAAGTAGGCAATTAAGCAGGACAATTAATGACATGGGTAGAACTCACCACTGCCACCAACTGTTGCTTTATAATAGTAGAGATAAGACGTATTTTTATTTTACATCAAGATTAAGGTTGTAATGAAATTAAAAAAAGGATACAAGAGAAAATTATTTAGATATCTACACATAATTGTCTTAAAAGATGATAGATAATAATTTGTGTGAGTGGTAATGAATAAATGCATATGGTTGAAAGAATAAATAAGAGTATAGTAGAAAAAACTTCATTAAATGTAAATTTCTAAACAAAATCATTTAAATTATATGCCTTATATTTCTAAATGGAGGGAGTATATATCTTGTCATAGCAGCCTAATAAGCCTTGTGTAAAGCCATTTGCATTGGTGCTACGTTAGGGCATGTACAATAAGGCTATATCAGCTGGCTCTTAGCTTGTACATATCAGCTTTGGTCTATGTGAAAGAGTGAGAAAAGAGGAGAGAGAAGATAGCTGGCTCTTATTTAGTAGCCAGTTTTGCATGGAAGCATAGATAAATTATTTATGTACAAGAGAAGAGATAGTTATTGCACAACATCTAGAGACAATTTTTAGAGACAGTTATTGTACAAGCTAGCATTTAGCTTATTATTAGCCTACAGTAGGTTTTACTATTGTACTTGCTCTTAGGCGTCCTAGGCTGATCATATGGTGGCATGTAGGATGGTCCATTTGGCGAAAATGAATAAATACAAATAGCCCATTGTTGTCAAAGCTCCACGAAAATAGTTCTTCCGAAAGAAAGGTACTATATGTTACAACGTAGTTGTTTACTCGCATTAATTAACAGCACATTCACATGAACACACGATCAAAAGTAGAAGTGCAGTAAAAGCGCACACAAAGCATGGGGGCAATAATCTATCTCTTTATTAGATTAATTTTTCTGTACAAGGCAATGCCCAATATATATAATAGAAACACTTGAAGATAAGTTCGGATTCATCCACCAATAGATAGATTCCTTTCAAACATAGATTAAGATTCTATCTGTATCATAACACCTCCTTGGGCGAATATCGCGTAATGCATGTCTCGTTAAAAACTCCCTCCAAAAAACCTAATAGGAAAAAAGGGATGAAGAAAAGAGTACATTGCACTCGCATTTCGTGTTACACTAGTTGTTTCATTAAAAACCTTCATACGAGAAACTTCAGGAAAACTCACTAAAGGAAAAAAGAGCACAATTTATAATCTTTAGGATAAAATATGATCTTTAGGATTATGCAAAAATGTCATGGTTCAGGGATTTACTCCCTTTAAACTTTGCAAGTCTCTAAGTCATCTCATTCCAATGCTATTAATGCACCTTTGGAAGGTAGACTTTGGTAAAATTTTTGTGAACAAATATGCTAGATTTTGGGACCATTCTTCTAGAGTTCGTGAGCGTAGAAAAATTTAGGAGCAATATGCTTAGTGATATTGCTCTTTACATAACCCATTTGCATTTGTGCAACACAAGTAGCATATCTTCATAGATAATGGTGGTTGTATTGACGATATTAAGACCATGTGACTTCTGGATATGGTTCATTACACGTCTCAGCCAAGCACACTCACATGAGGCTTCATATAAAGCTATAATCTCTGAGTGGTTGGTAGAAATAGCTACCAAGGTCTGCTTAAAAGACCGCCAAGAAATGGTTGAACCATCGCAGAGAAACACGAAACCATTGTGAGATTTGGCACTGTGATGATAAGACAGATAACCAACATCCGTATATCTCACCATAGTTAAGTCTTGGTTCTTCCGGTAAAACAAACCAAGATCTTGGGTACCTTAGAGGTATCTGAGTAAAGTCTTGACACCGGCCCAATATCTTCTGGTTGGGGCTGCACTGTGTCTTGCTATCAAATGTATAGCGAATGCAATATCAAGCCTTGTGCAATTCGCAAGATACATAAGTGCACCAATAGCACTTAAGTATCGGACTTGAAGTCCTAAGACTTCCTCATTTTCTATCATTAGTCTAAATGGGTCTTTATCCGCTTCAAGGGATCTTACAACCAAGGGATTTTTAAATGATGAGATTTATCCATATTAAAAATTTTCAATACCTTCTTGGTATAGGCAGACTGGTGTACAAAAATTCTTTCTAAGAAATGCTCAAGCTGCAGGTCTAAGCAAAAATTTGTTTTACCCAAATCTTTCATCTCAAACTCTGTCGTGAGGTAAGTACTTGCTTCCTTTATCCCCTCTATAGTTCTGATGATATTCAGATTATCGACATATACTGAGATGATACATAATCCATTCTGGGATTTCTTTATGAACACACATGGACAATCATCATTATTTGAATATCCTTTCTTCAGGAGGAATTCACTAAGTCGGTTATACGACATTCTTCCCAACTGTTTTAATCCATATAACGATCTTTGCAGTTTGACGCTATACATGTTGCGATTTTTAGGATGCGGAACTTTGACTCCTTCAGAGACTCTCATATAAATATCTGTATCCAGTGACCCATATAAATATGCGGTCACTACATCCATCAACTGCATTGTTAAATTTAAGCTTGCTGCCATTGATATTAAGTATCGGTATGTTATTCCACTCATTACAGGAGAATATATTTCATCTTAATTGATTTCGGGTCTCTGCGTCAACCCTTGCGCTACAAGCCTCGCTTTATATCTCACAATCTGGTTGTTTTCATTTCTCTTTCGGATGAAAACCCATTCTGATCCTACAGAGAACACTTTATGAGGTGATCCTGCAGGGAACACTTTATGAGCTGTTCAATCGATAGGACAAAAAACTTTCCTCTTATTAAGCAAACACAATTTTACCTCAATTACTTATTTCCATTTGACCCAATCTGTGCGTTTCTGGCACTCTGTCATGGACTTTGGTTCTAGATGTAGTTCAAGAGTTTTAGCAATTTTAGAGGCAAAATAAATGTCGACAATTGTAGTCTTTATTTTATATAATTATCTTGAATCCACATAATTGATGAATATTTCTTCATTTATCTCTTCTAGCTCCCCGTGATTTCCCATAATGATGAAGTCTGGGTGTTCTGACTTTCCAGTGTTAGATTGTGCACACAAATTTACGCTGGGATTATCATCTTCAGGATGCTTCACTTAAGGGACATTACCATATTCCGGATGGCTCACTTCAGAGATTTTCTCAACATTAGATTGATCTTCTTCTACTGTCACGGGTAGTGATCTCATTTGATTGGTTCTCTATTTCTGGGATGTCTCCGCGAAATTGAGTCCCATGCATTTAGAGGCCTCCCCCTCTACTTATCATGAGGGGGATTCAATATCCTTCAGGGGTATTTTTACTTTTTTTTTTCAGATGCATTTACTGTGGGTATATGAGATTTTTTCACTCATTTATGATCAGTGAAGGCATCTGGCAGATTATTAGCTATTTGTTGCAGATTTATTATCCTTCGAACTTCAAGTTTGGTTTCTTTAGTGCGTGGATCTAAGGACTAAATGCCAGTGATATTCCAATCAATTTCTCGGCATTCTTTAATGTGTTACTTATCTCCCCTAATACCGAAAAATTATCCTCGTCAAAATACAATCAGTATACCGAGCCGTGCATAGATCCCCTGCCATAGGCTCAAGTATTTAATTATCGATAGAGATTCATAACCTACATAGACCCCCAACTTCCGGTGAGGACCCTAGTGGTACGCTGTGGTGGAGAGATTGACATGTATACATCACAACCAAATTTACGTAGATGGAAAATACTTGGTTCTTTTCTACACACTATCTGTAAAGGGAAAATTTCATGATATGTAGTTGGTCTAAGTTGAATTAATGCTGCAGCATGCAGCACTGTCTAGCCCTAACAACTGGTGGGTAGCCTACAATTTTGCAAAAGTGGCCTATTGTCGAAGGTTAGGAATCAACAATAAATTTATATTCGGGTACCTTCGAGGATGCAGGATCAACTAAGGAATCAATGGCACACAATATAGACAGGTTCAGGCATCTAGATCGAGTAATACCCGACTCCTGTGTGGATGTACTATGGTGTTGATGAGAACAGGTTACAGAACAAGGAGATTATGCTCTCGTTATAATGAAGATTGCTTCTCGGGATTGGCTAAGACCTGGCCTATCTGCTAATCTCTGAAGATTGCTTGTCTCCTATCCTACTTGGGCGGTGTATGCTTGAGTCTAGATTCCTCTCTCCGAGTCGTCTCCCTTTCTCTCCTTGGGCGTCTACACCCCTATTTATATGGTTGGGGTAGCCTTTTGCTGAGTCGTAGTAGGTTTGGAATACCCAATCGTATTTGATGAGGAGTCCTCCGTTCTGAGATCTGCGTGGTGTATCCAATCCTTCCTTACTTCCTAGCGTACTTGAGTTGGTTTCCTCGTAACGGGAACACGACCGAGTCCTTCCCAAACGTGGGGATACTCCTTCTATGCATATCTTATCCCGTATAATCCGGGCCTGAGATATTGTTAGTTTCCTGATATGTAGGTCTTCGTGTATGGTACGATATCTAAGTTTCCTACATGCACATATATCCCATATTTAGATATTCGATAGTAGCCCTCGAACTCTGCTCAGTGAAGGATCTTCTCCGAGTGCTCAGTCGATTACCGGCCAAGCTTTTAGTTTGGTCGAATAAAGCCTCGCAAGCTCATGGTCGATTGATTCGAGTAGAGTGAGATCGCCAAGTATCGAGTCGGGATGAGTCAGGTCGAACGCCCAACGATCAACCAACCTCGGGTCCTTGTGATAACCATAGGCAACTCGATTTCGATTCAGTGACTCTATTCTGAGCAGGGTTGAGACGAAATCTCCAATATCTAAATATCAAGAAAGGACAACATTTAATGGTGAGGCCTGCAAAAGCTGTAACGCCTGAGTGCAAAGCCTTCTTTTCAACTTCTCCCCCGATTCTTGTGTCGTGTGAGGGGGAATGAATTTGGCCATTGGCGAAGAAATTTTATAAATTCCCGTGCCTGGAACTGTAGCCATTACTTGCCCCTTCGAGAACTCCGCCACTTCCTTTGGATCAAACTTCCTCCAAACAAAGTTTCTTGCGTTCTCTTCCAATGGCGTCCAGTTCTCGTGCTGCCGCTAAGGACGTTTCGCCGCCGAAGGACGTGAAAGCAACCAAAGCGGTTTTTGAAGATGATAACTTCACGAGTTTCTGGCAACCCTCGATCATGACTGAGGATCGTCTTATCGAGCTGGAGGTGGATGGTTTCATACCTCCTCGGGCACTCGTTCATTGGAGGCCGTCCGCTGGTGAGCCATTCCCAACCCCCAAGAATAAGGATGAGACCATTGTTTTTGAGGCTTTCTTCTATTGCGGTATTAACTTTTCGCCTTCTCTTTTTTGCGCAAATTCCTAGATTTCTACTCTCTTCAACTTTTCAATCTGAGCTCAAACTCGATCATGATGCTCAGTGTATTCGTCCACCTCTGCGAGGCCTTTTTGGGTATCAAGCCCAGCCTCAATCTTTTCCTCCATTTTTATAGATTGAAAAGAATAAACAAAGATGTTGTAGGGGGAGCCAGATTCCACCTTCGTAGTGGGAAATCCGGGTCCTATATCCATCTCCCTATCACCTCTTCTTGGCAATCTCACTGGAAGAAAAAGTGGTTCTACATCACTTCTTCATATACCGTTATTTGTCCTCTGACCTACCGCCCCTGCTTAGCCACTCGACTGACCTCTGGACAAGGTGGCTTTAGTGCTCCCACGCCGGCCAGTAGTTTAAACACTACCAGCGCTTCACGGCCTCCACCGACGGAAAGGCCGCCGTCCTCGTCGGTTAGTGATTGAGCTTTTGCTTGTTCCTCTGGCCCGTACCAGGGGCGAAGGAAGATTCTGGGGATGCCCCTTTTCTCGTTTGAGTCCCCATGGATGAAGGGAAGGCGACGCGATGATTCCAGCGATAAATAGTTGTAGAGTACATGCCTCCATATGTAAAATATTTTAGTAATATTGATGAAATTGCACTTACCTGGATTTTACCTGTGACGTGTAATTTCTAAAGTTCACGTATGAAATCTTCTTAACTGGTCGATGTTCCGTGAGTTGCCAGTATCGTTCCATCCGACGTAGATAGGCGTACTGATCCTGGTCGAGTTACTTCGATCACCACAAAGGGACCTTCCCACTTAGGTGATAGTTTGTTGTGATTGTCTTGCTTTAGTACTTTCCGTAGTACTAAGTCTCCGGTGGTGAGCACTCTTTTGCGAATCCGTTGACTATGATATCTGCGCAAGGCTTGCTGGTACTTGGCTGCTCGGATGGAAGCTCGCTCACGATGTTCTTCGAGTAAGTTTACATCATCTGCTCATTTCTGCTCTTGATCCTCCTCAGAGTAGTTATCCACTCGAGGCTATCTGAATGTTAGTTCGCTTGGGAGCACTGCTTTGGCTCCATAGACTAGAAAAAACGGTGTTTCACCGGTGGCACAACTGGTCGATGTTCAAATGGCCCATATTCGAGTAAGCCTTGAGCCTATCGAACACACGAGTCTTGATTCCCTGCAGGACAATGCCATTGGCGTGTTCGACCTGACCGTTACTCTGAGGATGAGCTACGGAGGCAAAATAGAGTTTGATGCCCAATTCTTCACAAAAGACTATGAAAGCATTGCTCTTGAATTGGGTGCTGTTGTATGTGATTACTCAATTAGGAATGCCTAAGCGAGTAACGATGCTCCTCATGAACTTCTTGCCTGCTTTTGAGGTGATGTTCCTGACGGGTTTGGCCTCGATCCACTTGGTGAATATGTTGATTGCCACGAACAAGAACTTGTGACCTCCTTGGGCTCTTGGGAAAGGTCCCAAGATATCCAAGCCCCAGAAGAAGGGCCAAGATAGAGGAATAGTTTGCAGTGCTTGGGCTGGTCGGGTGGTCTGCTTGTCGAAAAATTCGTAGCCCTCGCACTTTTTCACCAGCTCACAAGCGTCCTGGAGGGTAGTTGGCCAGTATAACCCTTGCCGAAAAACTTTCCCGATGAGAGCGTGATAGGACGCGTGGTTGCTATCTAAGCCTCCATGGACATCGAGCAATATTTTATTGCCCTCTTCCTGAGTGATGCACTTCATCAAGTTTTCGTTACTCCCCTTTCGGTAGAACTTGCCATCTACCAATACGTACAACTTGGACTTACGCACAATTTTATTGGCTGAGGCATCATCATCAGGGATCTCTTGACCTTCGAGATAGGCTTGGAATGTGGTCATCCAAGTCGGCTCGCATTTAAGTAGCGCAGCTTCTGTGTTTATGGGTTCTACCTCACAGACTCGATCAGACTGCTGATCGAGTTGGGCAGCATCTGTCTCTGGTTTAGGGGAAACAAATGGTTTGAGGAGTTTCTCGATGAAGACTCCTATAGGGGCTGGTGAACAAGATGAAGTGAGCCTGGCAAGTTCATCGGCAACGGAGTTGTCGCTTCATCGGATGTATCTTACCTCGAGCCCTTCAAACTTGTGCTCTAGCTTGCGAACCTCATTCAGGTAAGCCGCCATGTTGTCATCCGAACATTGATATTCCATCTGTACTTGGTTTATGACTAGATGTGAGTCTCCTTTCATGAGCAATCGCCTTATGACAAGCGATGCAGCTATCCGGAGGCCGTTAACTATTCCTTCGTATTCTGCAACATTGTTTGAAGCTGGAAAGTCAAGCTGGATGACATATTTAAGTTCCTCAACTATCGGGGACTTGAGCATGACTCTGGACCCTGAGCCTTGAAGGTGAGTGACTCGTCGAAGAACATGGTCTAGTGATCATCGAACACCTTGTGTCTCCTTTCCTCGACGTGTGTCCATTCTGCAATGAATTCTGCTAGAACTCCGAACTTGGCATTGGTTCGAGGTGCGGAATCGACCTTTAACTCGTTGAGTTCAACTGTCCACTGTGCAATTCGACCTGTCGCTTCTCTCTTATGAACTACCTCCTTGATTGGGTAGGTCATCATGACCGTGATTTTGTGGGCTTGGAAGTAGTGCCGAAGCTTTCGAGAAGTCATTAGGACAACATACAACATTTTTTGTATTTGAGGTTACCTTAGTTTGGCATCATGAAAGACTTTGCTCACCTAGTACACCGATTTTTCGATTTTGGCCTTTTTCTCGAGACAATCCCGCTCGACCACCAGGACCATACTTACTACTTGAGGGGTAGCTGCAATGTACAAGAAAAGATCATCTTTTTCATTAGGGGAAATTAATATGGAGGGAGATGATAAATACCTTTTCAGATCTTGAAAGGCTTCTTATGCCTTCTTAGTCCACATGAAGACTTCCTGTTTCTTGAGTAGTTTGAAAAAGGGTAGTCCTCGCTCGCCCATCCGGGAGATGAATCAACTAAGGGCTGCAATATATCCTGTAAGCTTTTGTGCCTCCCTCATCGTCCGCGGGGGACGTATTTGGTCGATAGCCACGATGTTGTTTGGGTTAGCCCCAATGCCTTGACTTGACACTAGGAACCAAAGAAGCTTGCCGGACGGGACGTTGAACGTGCACTTTTCGGGGTTAAGCATTGTCCGATACTTCCTGAGGTTGTCGAATGTTTCCTCGTCATTGATTAGAGAGCTCTTGGTTCTTGATTTTACTACGATATCATCGACATACGCTTCTACATTGCGCCCGATTTGGAACTTCAAGCAATTTTGGATGCACCGTTGATATGTAGCACCAACGTTCTTTAAACCAAAAGGCATCTTAGTGTAACAAAATACACCCAATGGGGTAGTAAACGCAATTTTTCCTCATCTTCTGCTGCCATGCTAATTTGGTGATACCCCAAATAGGCATATAGGAAACTTAGCAATTCACAGCCCACAGTCGATTCCACTATTTGGTCAATGTGGGGAAGGGAAAAGGATATTTGAGAAATGCTGTGAAATCATGTGCTGAAAAATTGGCTTAGAATTGAATTTGCAAATGTGTTTGTTCATGTGTTTTGTCAATTTGACAAGAAACAGTAAGTTTCGCTTTGGCGCCGGACCAAACTTAAAGAAAACAGTAAGTTTCCCATCTACGACGGACAAACTTTGTTGGTCTGTCGAAAACATGCTTTGGCAACCTCACTTTCCCATGTACGACGGACCGATTTTGTTTGTCTGTCGTGGACGTGCTTTTGAGCTCTTGTGCCAAACTCAACTTTCCAAGAAACCAGTAAGTTTCGCATGTACGACGGACAAAGTTTTTGGAGTGCATCGTGAACGTGTTTTTGAGCTCATGAGTCGAACTCAATCTTTCAAGAAACCAGTAAGTTTTGCATGTACGACGGACTGATTTCTTTGGTCAGTCGTGAACGGTGTTTTTTGATTTCGCATGTACGACAGACCGATTTTGTTTGTCCGTCGTGAACGTGTTTTCGCCGGAATGATTTCTTCTTGAAACCGAGACTTTCATGTGTACACCGGACCGATTTTGTCTGTCCGTTGTGAATGGTTTTTTGAGTGATTTTTCATGTGTACGCCGGACCATATTTGTTTGTCTGTCGTGAATGCGTTTTTGCTGAATTAGGGTTTTGAGCAAATTGGAATTGTGTTTGATTCATTTTTGGGACTATGAAATTTGTGAGAATTTCACGATGATTCTTTTGAAGTGGACTTTATGCAATGCTCATGTGAGTAGTTGCATGGATTGACATTGAGTCAAGTCGTGGATTTGTGCTCGGATTCGTTTTGTGGTTTGTTCATGTGCAGGTATTGCTCGAGGGCGAACGTGGTCGATGATGGGACCGGAACTAGGTTCATGGAGGAACTGAGGTTCGGGACTAGGTTCAGGGAGGAACTGAGGTCTTGGTAGTCAAGGATGTCATGCGGGACGTTCGGGCTAAGAGAATGGTGTACATGAAGAATGGTTAGTCACGTGAGAATGGCAGGAGGTCATTCGCGTGCAAAGTGTTAGTCACGTGAGTATGGCAGGTGGCCATACGCGTGCAAAGTGTTAGTCACGTGAGTATGGTAGGGTTGCCATACGCGTGCAAGAGTTGTACTCGGCCAGGTTGGGCCAAGAAGAGTTGTGTTGAATACGTACTCCTTCTAGATTAGGAATTGTATTCAGAACTCCTTGTGTTTTGCTCCTTTAAATAGGAGGGGTGTCTCCTGTTGAAGGGCATCAATCAATCGTAGCTGAGCGCATTGAGAGCCTCAAGCTCAGTTTTAGGGTTTGTACTCTTTTGATGAGAGTACTTTAGACAAAACAAATAAAGATCAATTCTTCCAAGATTCTTGCGTGCTACAGTAACCACGTTGCTCTGATGTTTTCTGTTTTGGTTCTTGTTTGCATGCTTGCTCTAATTCTAGATTGGTTTTTGATTCTTGAGTTTCATCTTGATTTGATCCATCAAAAACCTTTCTAGGGTATTGATTTAGAGTTCCTCAAAGTCTAGTTGATTAATCTTTTGAAGATCTTGTTTAATCTTGAAGTTTTGATTAGATTAGTTTTCGTCAAGTTTTGGAACAGCAAGCTTGCGAAGCTCATAACTTTTGATCCGTAAGTCCGATCGAGCTGATTCATTTTGGGTTCGATTCGTATTGGAATCTAGTTTCTTGTGTCCAAATTTCAGATCAATCTAACGGTTGGATCTCCGGGAATTCTCATTTTACCGAACCTCTGTCATTATATTTTTGTCGAATACGAGGCAATTATTTGGTTCTATTTTGGGGTGAACTTTTAGTAGATCAAGAATTTGGTTTTAGCTTCCGCACAATCATTCACCCCCCCTCTGATTTCTATATTCGTATACTTCGATCCTACAAATGCTTTATTTAGATCGATGTAGTCGACGCACATCCTCCACTTACCGTTGGGATTTTTGACCAAGACGGGGTTTGCTAGCCATGTTGGGTGACGAACCTCTCGAATGAAGCCTGCCTTTAGGAGCTTGCTGACCTCTTCTTGCATAGCTTGTTTTCGATCTTCCACGAATCTACGTTGTTTCTGCACCACAGGTTTGGTGCTAGGTTTTACAGCCAATCGATGCTCGATCACCTCCCTAGGGACCCCGGGCATGTTGGATGGTTGCCACGCAAACACGTCGTGGTTTGCTTGGAGGAAGGTGACGAGCTTGAGTTCCTATTTGGGATCAAGGTCAGTGCCCACATTGACCGCCTTGGATGGCTCAGATGGATCCCAAGGGATAGGCTTGTGCTCAGCCCCGTGATATTCGAGCTCCTCGTCCTCAGGTTTGTCTTTGGCCTACTCGATCTCATGCTCGGCGAGGGCAGCCTTGAGCTTTTTCTGGACCTTTTTGTTGATCACTTGGCATTCGTCAAAGTCATGTTTGTCTGTATGGTGGACCGGGCAATATTTGTTTCCCCATGGCTTCGACCCTTGTTATCGCCGGTGTTGCGCGCTTTGCCACTTTTGACCGTGGTGATGGTGGAGTCACCTTTCCGCTTCTTGTCATGGTTCTTGTTCTTCTTCGCCCCCTGCTTGGACGACTCGGGTTTATCGTTGTTAGGCTTGGGGTTATCGAGGTAACCTCGGGCTTCAGCACGTATGGCGTATTTGTCTGCCAACTCGAAAAGCTCTTTTGTGGTTCTGA
The DNA here is from genome assembly GCA_036346355.1 of Rhipidocladum racemiflorum. NCBI lineage: Eukaryota > Viridiplantae > Streptophyta > Magnoliopsida > Poales > Poaceae > Rhipidocladum > Rhipidocladum racemiflorum. Next base: position 55,279,950 of record CM070581.1, on the reverse strand, counting down.
TCTTTCGAGTAGTGAGCTTTCCTTTTAGCTCTCTATCCTTCATGCCGTTCTCGAAAGCCATTATAACAACTTGATTTGAGATATCGAGTATCAAGTTGTGTTATTGTTGAAGGGCCGGATGAAGTCGCGTAACGATTCTACTGGCTCCTGTACCACCCGATGGAGGTCGCTGCAAGTTCCAGCGTGTTCGTATGTGCCTTGAAAATTAGCAACGGACTGGGCCCGTAACTCGGCCCACGATGATATAGATTGAGGTGGGAGGTTAAGTAACCAAGATCTAGCTGCACCATTCAAGGTGGTGAGTAGATAGTTGGCTATCACCTTCTTGTTTCCTTCGGCCACCCTCATGACCGTGGTGTAGATTTGTAACTAGGGGTGGATAACGAGCCAGTTGAACTTTTTTTCGAGCTTTCTTCGACACTGATTTATTCTTATTTATTATAGTCTCCTGTATCGTTTGAGACCCAACTTCGAACCGAGCTTAACGAGCCGAGCCTAACGAGCCGAGCCGAAATTGACTCTAGTTCCAAATCAACTAATTTTTATTTTAAAAGAAAAATGAATGTAATCAGAGCAATTTTGAAACGAGCCACCGAGCCAGCTCAACGAGCTTTTTTTCCAGCCCTATTTGTAACCATTCGACTGGATTGATTTTGCCCTAGTATTTTTCAACTAGGCCAGGCTTGAACTTGTCCGGCCATCTAATGACATGCAGTTTGGCGGTGAAGGCCTTGCATCCTTCGTCAATGTCTTCGAGGCTCTTTTGCCTTATGAATGGATTTGTCCCTTGCCGAGGAGGGAACCTGTACCGTCTCGGCGAGCGGCCCCTCAAGGAAGATGACTCGCCCCTTCGGGCCCAGTGTTCGAGAAACTGATCCTTTGGGTAGGAAGACTCCCTTTCTCGTCGCTTGTGCTCTTGTTCCTCTCTCCGATCGTGGATGATGAGGCATATATCCTGTTGATCGTGAGGGATGCGATCCCGAAGATCAGTATGGTGCCTTTGGTAAGAGTTGGGATGTTGTGTCCTGGAACTCTTATGACCAGAGCTAGCCACTGCTGACCCTACTGCCCGATGGATTGGGCGAGATGGTCCTGGCCACTGGCTAGTGTCCCCTTGTTGGTGGGAGCGCTCGAACCTCGAGTTGGCAACCTGGGCAGTTTGGGCCTATACTGCATCGAGCAGCGTCCTCATCTGGTCGATTACTAGCGTCATCGAGTTGTTTGGGTCTGATGGCGGGAGTGATCTTAGTAGCATGTGTGCGCACTGGACATTCGCCTTAGGGGTGCAGAAGATGTCACCATTGCGTTGTTGCCAAGATACTTCTTTTGGAGCATGACTGGGCTTGTTGCTGTGGTCACGTTGTCGAAGATTCTACTGCCCTTGGAAATCCGTTACCCTCGGGCGGGGGTGTTGTTGGATTATTATGGTCGAAATGCTTCGACAAGTTGGCCATAGTTCCTACTGCAGTCACGGTAGTTGGATCTCATTGATGATCTCCAGTATTGGCAATAACTGCATCTGGGGCTGCTTGCGCCGAGTTTAGCGCGGTAGTCGGGTCTTGAGGTGTACCCGAAGTGATCTGCTATCTTCGGCTGTCTGTGGTATTTTCTCCTGAAACTCTTTCTTGAGAGTTTTCGGTAGTAGTACCGTTGTTGGCTCCAGCCATGAACACATAGCGATCTGTGCTACTACCGTGACTACTGACGTTAGCACTGTCGCTGTCGGTATCGATGCACTTGAGGACACTGGGATCCTTCGGTCGAAGTCGATGAAGGATACTTCTTGACATAGATTCCATGGGCGGGACTCGATGTACCCGACATGCTCGAGTCCCCCATTAGGTTTCCAATAGAAAAGCATGGTCCCGAAGACGATCTCAGATCCAATCGCGGAGGCGTGGTCGATGAGAGCACCCGAGTTGATGTCGTTGTGGTGATCGGTGCTGTAGAGTTCGTTGTAGATGCTCATCGGAGACATGGTTGATCTGCAAATACAGTTGAAGGCCCCTACCTAGCACGCCAACTGTCGAAGGTTAGGAATTGACAATAAACTTATATTCGGGTACCTTTGAGGATGCATGGTCAACCAAGGAATCAATGGCACACAATATAGAAAGGTTCAGGCCTCTGGATCGAGTAATACCCTACTCCTGTGTGGATGTACTATGGTGTTGCTGAGAACGGGTTATAGAACAGGGATATTACGCTCTCGTTACAATGAAGATTGTGTAGGATCGAAGTATACGAATATAGCAATCAGAGGGGGGTGAATGATTGTGCGGAAGCTAAAACCAAATTCTTGATCTATTAAAAGTTCACCCCAAAACAGAACCAAATAATTGCCTCGTTTTCGACAAAAACAGAATGACAGAGGTTCGGTAAAACGCGAATTCCCGAAGATCCAACCGTCGGAACAATCTGAAATGTGGACACAAGAAACTAGATTCCAATACGAATCTAACTCAAAAAGAATCAGATCGATCGAACTTACGGATCAAAAGTTATAAGCTTCGCAAGATTGCTATTCCAGAACTTGACGAAAATCAATCTAATCGAAACTTGTAGATTGATCAAGAATAACAAAAGATTTATCAACAAGACTTTGAGGAACACTAGATCGATACCCTAGAGAGGTTTTTGATGGATCAAATTAAGATGAAACTCAAAGAACAAAAACCAATCTAGAACTAGAACAAGTATGCAAACAAGAACCAAAAGAGAATATTGTAGCACACAAGGAACTAGAAGAATTGATCTTTATTTCTTTTGTCTAAAGTACTCTCATCAAAAGAGTACAAACCCTAAAACTGAGCTTGAGGCTCTCAATGCGCTCAGCTCCAATTGATTCGATGATCTTCAACAGGAGACAACCCCTCCTATTTAAAGCACCAACCCACAAGGAGTTCTGAATACGATTCCTATTCCCTAGAAGGAATCTGTATCCAACACAACTCTACTTGGCCCAACCTGGCCGAATACAACTCTTGCACGCGTATGGCAACCCTACCATACTCACGTGACTAACACTTTGCACGCGTATGGCCACCTGCCATACTCACGTGACTAACACTTTGCACGCGAATGACCTCCTGCCATTCTCACGTGACTAACCATTCTTCATGTGCACCATTCTCTTAGCCCGAACGTCCCGCATGACATCCTTGACCACCAAGACCTCAGTTCCTCCTGAACCTAGTCCCGAACCTCAGTTCCTCCATGAACCTAGTTCCGGTCCCGTCATCGACCACATTCGTCTTCGAGCAATACCTGCACATGAACAAACCACAAAACAAATCCGAGCACAAGTCCACGACTTGACTCAATGTCAATCCATGCAAATACTCACACGAGCATTGCATAAAGTCCACTTCAAAAGAAGCATCATGAAATTCAAAGAAGTTTGTCCGCCGTACATGCAAAACTTACTGGTTTCTTGGAAGATTGAGTTCGACTCATGAGCTCAAAAACACGTTCACGACAGACCCAAAAACTTTGTCCGTCGTACAAGGGAAAATGAGGTTGCCAAAGCATGTTTACGACAGACCAACAAACTTTGTCCATCGTAGATGGGAAACTTACTGTTTTCTTTAAGTTTGGTCTGGCGCCAACGCGAAACTTACTGTTTCTTGTCAAATTGACAAAACACATGAACAAACACATTTGCAAATTCAATTCTAAGCCAATTTTTCAGCACATGATTTCACAGATTGCTTCTCAGGAGTGGCTAAGACCGGGCCTATCTGCTAATCTCTGAAGATTGCTTGTCGCCTATCCTACTTGGGCGGTGTATGCTTGAGTCTAGATTCCTCTCTTCGAGTTGTCTCCCTTTCTCTCCTTGGGTGTCTACCCCCTATTTATATGGTTGGGGTAGCCTTTTGCTGAGTCGTAGTAGGTTTGGAATACCCAATCGTACTCGATGAGGAGTCCTCCGTTTTCTAGATCTGCGTGGTGTATCCAATCCTTCCTTCCTTCCTAGCGTACTCGAGTTGGTTTCCTCGTAACGGGAACACGACCGAGTCCTTCCCAAACGTGGGGATACTCCTTCTATGCATATCTTATCCTATATAATCTGGGCCTGAGATATTGCTAGTTTCCTGATATGTAGGTCACCATGTATGGTACGATATATGAGTTTCCTGCATACACATATATCCCATATTTAGATATTCGACACTTATCAATACGTTTTATTCTTTTAATTAATGACTTGTAACATCCCAAAATTTAAATAAAGAATAAAATATAATATTGAAATGTGCATTTGATTTATTATTGAATTTTCTAAATTTATGTGCCTTTTGGTGAATTTCCTAGTGACGAATAATTGAGTTTTGGAATTAGTAAAAAGATAAGAAATAAAATGGTAAAAAGATAAAAATTAAAAGGTGAAAAAATCTCCGAAAATGTCAGAAAAATCATTGGAGACCTCTGGAACCCTGATGTGGCAGTCAAAAATCTATGTGAATCCATTTAATAAGTGAAATGATTATTTCCATTAATTGGATGTGTCATTGAATAGTGCAAGTAGTAATTTTATAAATATTTTACCTAGAATTCCTGTAGTTCAACATTTTACCATGAGATATTTATAACACTATTCACCTTTGGTAAAATTGGTAAAAATTAATAATAGCATTTAATATTTATTCCAAATCTAAAAATATGCAAATTGGAGTAAAAGATTTATAAAAACCTAAATACTCAATATTTAAATTGGAAATTTTTAGGGAAGCATTCTGAAGTTATTTCAAAACTTGTATAAAAATTTCAAAAGTTAATAAATTAGTTGATGCCCTCAAATAAATCTTTTTTCGTATTGGAATTTTTTAATATAGTTTGCACTGTCAGAATTTTAGAAATTAATATACCATGAAAGTTTTTCTAAAAGTTTTACAGCTTGTAGATAACTCACCCAGGTCACTCGGTAAAAATGTTCAAAAATTAATTAGTTGATTTGACATCCTGAGTTAAATGACCTTAGCCGATTGTCGGGAGAAGATAGAATGCATTGAATCTATTTGCCCCTCTCCCTCTCACTTACATGTGGAACCCACTCATTAATGCGCCAGACCAACTAGTTCATGACCCACACTCGCTACCATGTGGACCCGCCTTGTGCTTGAACCCACTTGTCTCTCACTCTTCCTATTTCACTCTCTCGTTCTCTCTCCACCAAGTTGACCCGTGGTCCACTTGACAGCGCCTTCTTCCTCCTCTCTCCACCCCTCATCTCGGCTCTCTCTCTCTCTCATAAAGGAATCAGTAGCCACCGCCAAAAAAAAAAATCTTTGAACCGCCTCTGGCCTTGTCATCATTCCCGCCGTGACTTCGCACGCCCCAGGTTCTCTGCATCTCCCCTACCACACTCCTGACACCCCGCTGCTTCATCCATACCAACCTTTGTTGAGCACCGCAAGAGCAGCCGCTGAGTTTCCATGAAAATCGAACTACTCTACACCGGCTTCTTCGACTATAAAAGCCTTTATTGAGCTCGTGAGAAGCCTCACACTCCATTCCCTCACCCACTTCTCAACCGAGCCCGCAAATTTTCCTTTATTCTCCAATTTCGGCCAAACCACCACCGCAAGCCAATTTCCCGTCCCATTCTCTCCACGTAATCCCTCCTTCAAATTCCTCGTAGTGGAATCACCCTCTCCACCTCATAAACCAAACCCCTTACTCAATTCCTCTCCTCTCCCACCGTAGCCCCATAGCACCGAGCACCTTCGGCCGCCGTTACCCTCGCACGGTGAGAACACATTTTATTCACCTTTTCTCATGATGAGTGATGGAATTAGGCTCTAAGACACTCACTGTTGCTGATCGAACTGGTAGCTAGGTCCAGGAACCACTCATTTGCCATTATGGCTTAACGCCGACAAGCCCTCCGCCTCATACCGTAGAGACCCATCCTCCGATCACTACTAACCCTACTGGACCATCCCATTAGATACACACTATTGTATTGTTGCTCACCGGCCTCCAGTCCTGGTTTGCTGTCGATGACCACCGAACCAAGCTCCCTTGCCATGGCGGACCCTTTTTTCAGCTTCTCTTGTTTAGCCGTGCACTGACAAGTGGGTCTCGTGAGATAGCGGTGCAAGCACCACACTCTCACTGCTGCTCGGGACCCATCTGTTAGCCTCTACGCACTACTACCAGTTGGGCCCCACATGGCAGAACCACTCTTCGCGCAGTGTTCAAAAAGGTGTAATTAAGCAATGCCTAGGTGGGACCTAGGCACTCAGCGGCGGCCCTCCGCCTCGCCTAGGCGCAAAATCGTGCTCTAGGCGGAGGAGCTGCATAGGCGGAGCTCAGCGGCCTGAGGCGGAGGTACAGGCGGGCAAAGGCCGAGTTGGGTGGAGGCTATGTGGAGGAGGCCGCTGCCTAGGCACTCGCTGTGAGGAGAAGCAGGGGAAAAGAGCGAGAGAGAGAGAGAGGGGGGGAGGCTAGGGTTACCCGATTAGAAGCATCCCGAGCTCATCCCCGCGCCGCTCGAGCTCCTCCCCGCCGCCGAAGCAGTCGCCCGAGCTCATCCCCATCATGCTCATGTTTTAGACTAGCTAATGATTTAGATTTTAGTTTGTGTTAAGTCTAACATCTGGTATCAAAGCATCTAGTCTAAATCTTGATTCAACATTAGCCCAGTTTAGTCCTTGATTTGGCTCGGTTAGCATTTAGAAGGAGGAGATAAGATGAAATCCTAACCTCAAATCCTCAGATCCAAGACCCTAATCCCCAAATTTCTACCCAAAATCCCCAAATCAATCAAGAAAGACTAATGGTCTAGAGGGGATTTTGGGGCTCACCTCATTCGAATCCCGCCATCACTGTCGCTCCAAGCGCCTCGCCTTTGCATGCCTTCGCCCAAGTATGCGCTGTGGCCTAAGGCCCACCTCGTTAGAGCCGTGCATGGCATCAGCTCACTATGCACGCGCACTCCAACATGTCGCCTAGACAGCCTTCTCCTACTCGATCGTCGTTGCTTCACTGGCGCGCCTTCTCCGCCCACTCAGTCGCTGCCGTCACTGGGTTTTCGGGCAGTGAGGTCGAAGTGAGTATTAGGGTTAGGGTTTTCAGCCGATTGCTTTTTTTGTTTGATCCCGGAGCAATCTCAGACGCCCGCTAGATCGGCGGCTGGCGTTCCGCCTCGCTTGGGGCCGAGCACACTGATGGGCCGAGATCGCGTCTAGGCTGCACTAACGAAGACCGCCTGCCTTTGCCCGAGATCCTGCCAGAGCTCCCGCCTGACTCCTCTGTTCTTTGCTGCTTCGAGACTATATTATGTGTGGGACTATGTTTTGTGGCTATGTTCCATCTTTCATGTGTGTCTTTCACTCTTTTATCACACTTAGTAATATGTCTTTCACTACAGCCTGTCTATTTTGCGATTTCTACCTAGGCGAGCTAGGCGCTAGGTAGTGGGCCTTCGCCCGCCTACCGCCTAGCGCTTTTTTGAACATTGTTCGCGCGTACTCGGTCGCTGACCATGGGGACCCACTGTCTGTGAGTGTGCCTCATTTTGAACGTGGACGGGCGCAAAAATCACAAAAAGACGTTTTCATTGCGTTGAAAGCGTATTTTCGAATTTTGTCTGATTTAATCAAACTAATCTAATTTAAATGATTATAACTTTTAAACTATATAAATCCAAATCAAATGAAACAAGTTTCTAATTTCTTATTAAATCAATTAGTTTTAGAATATGCAAAAATATTTGAAGATTGATTAGCAGTTTAAATCAGAAATTCAAATTTAAGTGTAGTTTTGAAATTAGCTACATGTAGATTTTTTGCAAATAAAGTCCAATTTGAATGAAACCAGTTTCATCAGAATCCTCGTGTCATATGCTTTCTAAATGTGCAAAGAAATTTAAATTTAGAGTTAGTTTATATCATTTTCAAATTAGGGTTGAACACAATGTGCTAAATATTTAAAATGTTATAACTTATCATATGATGTCTAAACGAAATGAAACAAGTTTCTTTGTACTCGTTAGATAGTAGATAACATAATTTTGACATAATACCTAGGGTGCACAATGCTACTTTTAATTGCCCACAACACTGTTACTTTATGTACTAGTTTATATTAGTACAAACAATTTTGGACACTTGATTTTGAATTTAATTATAATAAAGTTTACAATCTTATCTTATTAAATTTGTAGACTAAAATAAAATAATTCATAAAGTATAGGTGTTGCATGTTGTTCAACCTAAACCGTTAATAACAATGAAGACTGCAGAGCAAACCTAACTTTGTCATACATAAAATCACAAAACCCTAGCCCCCAACCATGTTTGTTTTATGTATTGATTATATTTGATTTTATATTTGACTTCTTTTTGCCACTATTAAAATTTGGTATTTGCTATGTTCTTATTCGACAATGTGTAGACACCGACGTCGCAAATACTACCATCGACGACTTCGATACAGAGTTCATTGAAGAAGAGCAAGGAAAGCACCCCTTGATCATATTGATCCCAATTTTCGTAACTAATTAAAATGATGATTAAGAATCTGCATACATACTTTATGTTTTATAGAAGTGCCTTTTTTATGGTTGCTGGTATAGTTATGAACCCTTATTGATGGATTTCCTTAATCAATCTTGACATGTGATCCTTGATAACCCTAGTGGATGAATCAAAGTTATAGACTAGGTATACTTGTTTTAAGTATTTGCATTTGCTTAGCACTACTTTAGAAAGATACTGGTGTCAGATACACCCACACCCGCATTTCTTAATGAACTTCCTAAAAGTTGATTATGACAGTAAAGGATATTGGTATTTTAGTAAAAATGAAAACAAAACTATGGTTTCGACATGGGTGATTATTGGCAATAGGCGGATGCACATTTAATATGTACGTAGATAGGGGGAGATTTATCGCCCAAGTCAAGTGAAGGACTGAACGTAGTATTGCATGATCCAAGTAACAACTGTACAACCATGAGGGCTAGTATGGGACGGCCTTAACCTATTAAGTTATTTAAAATTAGCTTTGCACATTGGAAGGCTGAAGTAGCACAAGCAGTAATTCCGGTTATGTTTGCTTGTAAGGGGCTGCCACATGTGACTTGTGGGTAAATGCATACCGGTGCAACAGTGTATGCGTGGGTATGGGGAGAAATGGTTGTTGTTTATTGAGCTAAAAAAGATTTATGATTTATGTGATTGTTTGTTTCTACCATAGCAAGGGTTTAACATTACCGGGCTGGTGCAAAGCAATGTTTGAATAATGTAACGGTTATGTATGATCTCTTTGGGCACACAAAAAGAAGTGTGTTAATTAAGCTTTGCAAAAAGAGATGATCATTACTTATGGGTAAAGCAGTACACCTCTATAGAGTGTAAAACTAATCGATTAGTCGTATCCACGGTCATAGATAACTTGGAGAACTGACACTAGTTAGCTATTTTCTATTTTCATAAAATGGGACAGACGATATGGAATAAATGTTTTTGCAAACTTTCTTTATGATCATTTAATTGTTGCCATTATGGCGTTGAACATTTCATTCCTCACGAAGGACTATGAGATTACTCACGAAGGGTTGTGAGTACTTTGTTACATTTCTGTTATTTACTACTTGTTATTTTTATTACTCGTCAAATTGCTTTTAATTTCATTTATGCTTTCAATTTACTATTCAGTATTTACAATTCAAATTTTAGCTGTGTGCAAAAATAACTGCAGCAACCTTTCACTTGATTCAGCTTGCATATATCTAGGCTTTGTAAAAGTTTTGCGAGTACTTTTGTACTCAACTTGCATTACTGTTGTCTTTGGGTGAAGAATCATATATCCCCGGAGACAATTACGCTAACGCAGATTACGGGTTTAATGGCGATGATTCTTTTTAAGATTTCACATTGTCTGTTGCCTGTGGATTAATGGGGTTAGCTAGCATACAACAAGATGAAAGTCTTTCAGCTGTTGCTTTACTTTTGTTATGTAAGATTATGTAATAGACTTCCGCTGTAATAAGATTACGCAACTTTTATGTGGCTGTGTTTTTAAATTGTGTCAGTGCGTGCTAGCTACTGATCATAAAACTAGCACAGTTTGCACTTTAGAACCTTTCTTTCATATTGCACTGTAGCATAAAAGGGAGTGTCCCACATGACTATGTAAGGCAATTTTGAGTGTGAACATGGGGTACAGGATGCTCTACATTAATGCCCATAGCCAAATAATAATTATTAAATGTTTTTGAGGTAAACTCCCCAGCATTGTCCATTTGAATAGATTTGATACTTTCTTCTGAAAAGGAGGCTCTTAACTTAATAATTTGGGCAATTAATTTTGCAAAAGTATGGTTCCTAGTAGATAAGAGACATAGGATCATCAGGTAGAAGCATCTATTAGTACCATGAAATATCTAAATGGGCCCGATAAGGGCTAAATAGATCCACAGACATCACCCTAAATTCTCTCTAGGAAATTTAGGGATTCCTCCCTAACCTTTAGGTAAAAAGGTCTAACTATAAGCTTTCCTTTCGCACAAGCAGGGCATACAAAATCTTCAGGTTTAGAAAAGTTTGTAGTTTCTATGCTATGGCCTGCAGAATTATTAATTACTCTTCTCATCATATTGAACCCAGGATGACCCAGTGTATCGTGCCAAATCTTAAATATTTCTGGATCTTTAAGGATGATTTTCATCACAACATAAATTTTAGTTTTTATATATGACGAACACCCATACCATGGGTACCTCCATCAGCCCGAGACCACGAGCGGGCTGACATCCTTCAAAAGCCCAGCTCTGGCAAGGGCTCGTGGGCCGCAAAGCTTTGGCCTGCCGCCGATCAGAGCCCGCTCCAGGCGGTCGGCCGACCCCGACCTTCCAAGTCAAGGCGCATGGTCGGCCGGCCCCACTAATATTCGAAGGGCCAACCGCTCTGTATACATGACGACCTCTGATATCCATACCGGGGTAGGCGGCTCCTTCCCGAGGGCGTCAGAGAGTTCGCCAAGAAGCCAAGTCCCGGTCCCATCACCGCTAACACGCCGCAGAGAAGCGCCCCTTCCCGAGACCAAGCCGAGGTCAAATACCATTAAATGCCGGGCTGACGTCCGCATGGAGTGGTGCGTCACCTCGTCTGCACGGTTGAAGACTTCCATACAGGGCTACCGACCGGCGTAGCGACTAGTCGGGGCGGTTGGGTGACAAGGCAGAAGGCCGGACTCAGGGCGTCTGATGCCCCCTCCTCTCTTTCTCCAACTCCCATTTGTAACCTGCTGCCTCTGGATATATAAGGAGATGCAGGACCCCGGGGAGGGGATCGAGAAAAGGGAAGCAAAAAAACCCATCGATACATTCATCCCCGTCGAGACCAGCTCTCCTTGTATTCCCACGGTGACTGTTCGACGCTAAGAGCAATACACCTTGGCCAAGCGAACTGGAGTAGGGACGTTCAGCCCGAACCAGTATAAACACCTGGCTTCCTGAGTCGACCATTCGGGGAGAGGGAGCGCGTGACCCCCTCCGACCATAAATTCGTATTGCAGGTGCTCGAAACACCGACAGTTGGCGCGCCAGGTAGGGGTGCATCGCGCGTCATCACCACATCCTCCTACGGATTCCCATCTTCCTCCCCGATGGCTTCTTTCGCTCGCGACGGTTCGCCGGCGTCGAGGGGCTGGATCCGCTTCGGAGCCCTCGACTTCATCGTCACCACGGCAGGGGAGCTAGTTCTCGTCCCCGCTGCCCTCCGAGATCGGGCGCCCTCCACGAGCTTGGACGTGGTCGCCGATGTTCTCGGCAACCTCCGCCTCGAGACCCCGGCATGGGCCTCCTCGGCGGCCTCATCGCGCGACGGCGTTGCCTCCGATAACGCCACGGGCGATTCACGACGAGCGATGATCTCGCCCTCCGCGAGCTCCCGGCTCGTGGCCATGACCGGCTACGCGCCTACCTCCCTCCACGACCTACTGGGGGACTCCTCCAGCCACAGCTCCAGCTCCGACAGGGAGCGCCAGCGAGATAAACTCCCGAGAGTGCAACATGACGGGTGCGGCGGAACCGTCCTCCACCCCCGCAACCCTCGGGACCCTCCTCCCGCGCGACGAAGCGCGGCGGGAGGAATCTCGACGGGAAGACGACGCGCGCCACCAGCGACGCCTCGTCGATCTCCGTCAGCAGCGCGAGGAGCTGGAGGCCCGAAAGGCCGAGCTCGACAAACTCCAGGCCGACCTGGAGCAACGTCAGCCCGAGCCGCCACTCGTCCCTGGCGCACGCGCCCGCTGCGTCAGTGCATCGGCCAGACTAGGCGAGGCGGGCGATCTTCCGTTCTTCCCCCACGCCAACCAGAACATCGCCGCAGCGGCCATGTTGCTTCGCGGATTGCCCGAGCTGACGGATCCGGAAGCCAAGGCCACCTACCAGAACCTCCGGGGGCTGGTCGAGCGTGCCGTCATACAGCACGCCCAGGGCTCTGGCTCCCGGCACTCGGGCGCGACCTCAGGCCGTCTCGGCCACTCCCCCTCACAGGGTCGTCAGAGCTTAGCTAAAACGGCCCCACTCCAGGAGCTCCCCCAGGCATCGCACACCCCGGTGCGCCACCGACTGGGGGACAACCGTGACCTTCGCGCCACCCTCGACGCGCGGAGGAGAGTCGCCGGCCTAACAGCGTCATCCCAGGTCGCGGATAGCGGGCGACGCAACCACTCCGACCCGGGCTTCGACGGCCCCGGGCCACGCGCGTTCACCCGCCTCATCCGCAACGCCAACTTCCCGGTCAGGTTCCGGGCTCCGACTAACATAGCCAAATACACAGGAGCGACAAACCCCAGCGTGTGGCTAGAAGACTACCGGCTCGCCTGCCGGGCCGGGGGAGCGACTGACGACCTCTTCGTCATCCAGTATCTCCCCATCTATCTTGCGGACTCCGCCCGAGCTTGGCTCGAGTACCTGCCTGCCGACACCATCGGCAGCTGGGCCGACCTGACGAATCTCTTCGTCGGGAACTTCCAGGGCACGTACAAACGCCCTGGCAACTCCTGGGACCTGAAGAGCTGCAAGCAGCAGCCGGGGGAGACCCTCCGGGACTACATCCGCCGCTTCTCCTAGCGACAACGAGCTCCCCGACATCCGTGGCGCCCGGCGTCGTCGGCGTTCATTTACGGCACCACGCGGCGAGGCCCTGGTCCACAAGTTGGGCTGTGCGCCCCGGACCACCAAGGAGCTCCTCGACATCGCCACCAACCATGCTTCCGGCGAGGAAGCCGTGAGAACCATCTTCGAAGGAGAATAGCCCGCAAGGCGTTGGTCCGAGGTGGCGCCTTCCGACCGCTCGGCAAGAAGAAACGAAGGGGAAGCAAGGCGCGAAGACCATATGGTCGCCATCCGACCGCCCTACCAAGCAAAGAAGCGCAGACGCCCGACCGGTTCGAAAGATTGATGGACGATCGCGTTCGAACCACGACTACCCGTCAAACACAAATATCGGATCGCGAAGTCCTGAAATGGTTCCTCTCGAACCCCACGACGACGTCATGAGGTAAAGGGAAGAAGCGCGACCCGGCACCCGACGGGGCGAAGGGCGATGAGCGCCTAACGAGTTCCCGCAACTCGGCGGTTGCCTCATGATCTTGGAGGGCGAGTGCTACGCCGACAAGCGGCGGTTGAAGCTTCGCCCACCGAGAGGTTCACACGGTGACCCCGCCGCGTTCGCTACCTAAGGTGGTCGGAGTTCCCGATCGCCTTCGATCGGACCGACCACCCCGACCACGTCCCGCACCCGGGACGCTACCCGCTCGTCGTCGACCCCATCGTGGGGACGAAGTGCCTGACCAAGGTGCTCATGGACGGCGGCAGCAGTCTCAACATCATGTATGTTGAGACCATGGATGCCCTGGGGGTCCCTCGCTCTGCCCTCCGGCCGAGCAAGGCGCCTTTCCACAGCGTCGTTCCAGGCCAACCGGCCCACCCTCTCGGGTAGGTCAGCTTACCCGTCACCTTTGGGAACCCGGACAATTTCCGCACCGAGAACCTCACTTTTGAGGTTCTGGACTTTCCTGGCTCCTACCACGCTATCTTGGGACGGCCATGTTACGCAAAGTTCATGGCGGTCCCCAACTACACCTACCTCAAGCTGAAGATGCCAGGGCCGCAGGGTGTCATCACCGTGGCCGCGTCTTTTCAGCTCGCTTATAACTCTGGCGAAGCGGTCTGGTGGCCTCGGCGGTCGTCGCCTCCGCCGAGCTCGCCCAGCTCCAAGAGAAGGCCCCCGAATCCGCCCCCGACTCTGGCAAGTCAGGGCCGAGCTCCTTCAAATCCGCGGAGGACACGAAGGAAGTCGCGGTCGATCCCGAAGACCCCACCAAGATCGTACGGATCGGGGCCGCCCTCACTGCCAAATAGGAAAGCGCGCTCGTCGACTTCCTCCGAGCAAACCGAGACGTCTTCGCTTGGAGACCCTCGGATATGCCGGGAGTTCCGAAGGAGGTTGCCGAGCATTCCCTGAACATCCGAGCAGGATCCAGACCGGTCGCCCAACGCCTGCGTCGTTTCGACGAAGAAAAACGCCGGGCCATTGGGGAAGAGATCGCCAAACTTTTGGCCGCCGGTTTTGTAAGGGAGGTGCGCCACCCCGAGTGGCTCGCCAATCCCGTCCTTGTAAAGACAAAGTCGGGGCAATGGAGAATGTGTGTTGATTACACAAGCCTCAACAAGGCCTATCCAAAAGACCCATTCCCATTACCTCGCATCGATCAGGTCGTGGACTCCACCGCCGGGTGTGAGTCCCTCTCTTTTCTAGATGCCTATTTGGGCTATCACCAGATTGCGATGAAGGAGTCCGACCAGCTCGCGACCTCCTTCATCACTCCGTATGGCTCGTACTGTTACGTCACGATGCCTTTTGGTCTGAAAAACGCAGGCGCTACATACCAGCGGTGTATGCAGGCATGTTTTTCAGACCAAATTGGCCGTAACATCGAGGCCTACGTCGACGACATCGTTGTCAAAACCAGGAAGGCCAATGCCCTCATCACCGACCTGGAGGAAACTTTTGCGAACCTCCGACGGTTTCGCATAAAGCTCAACCCCGAGAAGTGCGTCTTCGGGGTCCCCAAGGGCAAGCTGCTGGGCTTCATCGTCTCCGAGCGCGGCATCGAAGCTAACCGTGATAAGATCTCCGCCATCGCGAGGATGGGGCCAATCAACGATCTGAAGGGGGTCCAGAGGCTAATGGGGTGCCTCGCGGCACTAAGCCGCTTCGTATCCCGCCTCTGCGAGCGCGGGATGCCACTCTACAAGCTGATGAAGAAGTCCGATAAACCTGCTTTGGACCCACGAAGCTCGGGAAGCCCTCGATCGGTGAAAGCTTTCCTGACCTCGCCTCCGGTACTGGTCGCCCCGGAACCGCAGGAGCCTTTGCTCCTCTACATCGCCGCCATGACTCAGGTCGTCAGCGCGGCGCTCGTTGTGGAGCGAGCGGAGGAAGGTCGCGTCTTCAAGGTGCAGAGACCGGTCTACTTCGTCAGCGAGGTACTCTCCGAAACAAAGGTCCGATACCCCCAGATACAGAAGCTGCTATACTCGGTGCTCATTACCAAGAGGAAGCTCGTCCATTACTTCGATCGACACCCCATCTCCGTTGTGACCTCCTCGCCACTCGGAGAAATCGTCCACAACCGCGACGCCACCGGAAGAATCGCCAAGTGGGCTCTCGAGCTCAACGGCCTCGACGTATCATACGTCCCCAGGACGGCGATCAAGTCACAGGTCTTGGCGGACTTTGTCGCCGAGTGGACCGAGGCGCAAGTCCCTGCGGTGGTTGAGGACCCCGAGTACTGGACAATGTACTTCGACGGGTCCTACACCAAGAACGGGGCCGGCGCGGGGGTCGTCATCATCTCCCCACTCGGCAACAAACTCCAAGATCGCCATCCGCCTGGCTTCTTCGACGCCACCAACAATATCGCCGAGTACGAAGCCCTCGTCAATGGTCTTCGGATCGCCGCCGACCTTGGCACACGACGGCTCTACGTTCACGATGACTCCAAGTTGGTCGTCGACCAAGTGATGAAAGCCACCGAGCCCCGCGACGCTCGGATGGCCGCCTATTGCTTGGAGGTCCGCAGGCTCGAAGAAAAGTTTAAGGGGTTCGAGCTCCATCACAGTTACCGGCGCTATAATAGTGAAGCCGACTCCCTCGCCAACCTCGCCTCCGGAAAAGGGCCGGTTCCCCCCGGAGTCTTCGTCTCCGACCTCCATAAACTGTCAATCCGGTTGGATCCGAGTACTGAGGGCACCGCCGACCCCCCGAAGGCAGACGCTCACCCGCCCGGGTCGGATTCCGGTGTCCTGAACGTCGAGACCGACTGGAGACGACCCTTCATCGACCGTTTGACAGACGGGTCACTCCCCGCCGATACCATCGAGGCTCGACGCCTCGCTCGGCGGGCCAAGTCTTTTGTCCTGGTCGACGACACCCTCTACAAGAGGAGCCCATCCGGAATCCTTCAGAAGTGCATCCCGGCCGACCAAGGGAAACACCTTCTGCTCGACATCCACGACGGGGTCTGCGGGCACCATGCTGCGCCACGGTCCCTGGTAGGAAAGGCCTTCCGGCAATGTTTCTACTGGCCGACCGCCGTGGCGGACGCAACGCAAATCGTTCGCACCTGCGAAGGGTGCCAATTCTTCGCCAGGTAGACGCACCTGCCTGCGCAAGCCCTACAGACAATCCCTATCACGTGGCCCTTCACGGTTTGGGGGCTCGATCTGGTCGGGCCCTTCAGAAAGGCGCCCGGGGGCTTCACCCACTTGCTCGTCGCTGTGGACAAATTCACCAAGTGGATAGAAGCCAAGCCATTGGCAACTATCACCTCAGCGCAGGCAGCAGGCTTCCTCCGCGACATTGTCTACCGCTTCAGGGTGCCCAACTCCATCATCACCGACAATGGGACACAGTTCACGGGGAAGGAGTTCCTCGAGTTCTGCGACTGCTTCAACATCCGAGTCGACTGGGCGGCGGTCGCGCACCCCCGCGCCAACGGCCAGGCCGAGCGGGCCAACGGCATGATCCTCCAAGGACTCAAGCCGCGAATCTTCAGTCGACTGAAGAAATTCGCGGGACGGTGGGCCGCCGAGCTGCCTCCCGTTCTTTGGAGCCTACGAACCACGCCGACCCGATCGACCGGGTTCACGCCATTCTTCTTGGTATTCGGGGCAGAAGCCGTCCTCCCGACCGACCTCGAGTACGGCGCGCCAAGAGTGCAGAACTACAACGGCGCACGGGGGCTGGAGGCGCAGCAAGACGACCTCGACCAACTCGACGAAGCACGAGACGTCGCAGTCTTGCGGTCGGCCAAGTATCAACAAACTCTGCGCCGATACCACAGCCGACTGGTTCGCAGCCGGTTGTTCGAAGTCGGTGACTTGGTGCTACGACAAGTCCAATCCGCGAAGGGCAGACACAAGCTCTCTCCGCCTTGGGAGGGCCCTTTCACCATCGCAGAAGTCCTACGACCCGGCACCTTCCGTCTCAAGGACACTGAAGGAAATCTCGTGACTAATGCGTGGAACATAGAGAAGCTGAGAAGGTTCTATTCATAGTCGACCTCTCTCCTCTTTTGTACCACTCGAGAGATACTTGAGCAAAGGAAGCCACGGCAGTCGGACAACCGACCAAGTGCTCTCTCTCTCACTCTCTCGATTTCTCTCCCGCTTTTGATTGACCACAAGTACTGCGACCTCCGCCCCGAAAGCAGAGGTCCCGAAATAGTACTCTGCGGGTCACGAAGTCCGCAAATACGAGGACGACCGACCAACAGTTGGTCAGGCCGTTCCGTTCCGTCAACAAACACGCATTAAGCACCGCCTCGAACCTACGCCTGACCCCTTGCGGTCCCTAAAAGCTACGGTTACGGGCGAGCGCGAGGGCGAAATTCTCAAAAAAGAAGGAAAACAGGGAGCAAACGAAAGCACTTTATTTATTTATAGGAGGAACGTCAGCCCAACCGAAAAGGAACCACCCGCCAAAGTCCCTTCACTCGGTAAAGGCACGATACTCCTCTTGGTGTGCGCCCAGCCAGCCGAACGACGCGTGACGTCGCTCAGTCACCGCCCGGACCAGCGGCGCCCTCACCTCCCACAGCCGAGGAATGCCCGCGACGAGAACGCCAACTCGCCGCGCATCCCCAAGCACGGCTTCAGCCTCGACCTCCGCCACCACCCGCAGCCAGGCTTGCTCGTCGCCTCCCTCCTCTCGGAGCTGTGTATAGCGGTTCGCCATGGTGCGCAAGGAGAACTTGCTTAGTGGCGGACCTGACAGAGTAACAAGCGCACCAGCGCCCCTCCTTTTATGGCCCGCGGCACGGCAGACGAAGCGCCTCAAGTTACGCTCGGGAGCAGAAGCCGAAACGTCCAACGCCAGTTCCGAAATCGGCACGGTCCTCCAGGCGAGTTAATCCAGCCTTATCTCCAAAAAATCCTTCCCTCAATTTATCGCTACCGCCGCAGCTCAAGCGGTCTTGTGGCGATCGCACCTCCAGTCCCCACGCACCCCTCGGGGGCTGCTTACGACCCAGGGGTCGGTGACCTAGGTTGATAACCCGACCGACCGAGCTACCTTCCTCATAGTAACCTCCTCGACCCAAAATGCTGCAGCCCATGCCCCCGCGGCTACGGCTTCAAAGTAGCACTTTGCGAAAGAGGGGAGCTACTCGAGCAAGAGGCCAAGGCCGGTCGGAACCTTTCGATTTGGGTCAGCAGACCGACCGAGCGAGCGATCTACCTTAACCCAGGTCAACCCCGACTGACCAAACAATCTTCCTCGTGGTAATTTCCTCAAACCGAATGCTGCAGCCTACGCCTCCGTGGCTACGGCTCCCGAGTAGCATTTCGCGAGGAAAGGGAGTTGCCCGAGCAGAAGATAGCTTGATCGGTCAGGGCAGTCCGACCTGGGACGTCGTTAAAAGGCATACGAGTCGCTGACCTAGGCCTGTAATTCGACCGACCAAGCTATCTACCTCGCGGCTATTTCCTCGGCCCAAAATGCTGCGGCCTACGCCCCCGTGGCTACGGCTTCAAAGTGGCACTTTGTGGGGAAACAAGTCCTCCGAGCAAGAGACGCTAGGGTCGGTCGGAACGCTCCGACTTAAGTCAGCGTTCCAACCGACCAAACGGAAGCTTCGCGAAGGAGGCAGTCTGAACTAAGCGATACAATGCCTTTCTCAAAGCACCTCTCCTCCGCGAAGCAAGCGCTCTAGGTCGCTTGTCCTATCCCGTGTTCTCTTCGGCTGTAATTGGCACAACACCTACGCTCTCAGGGCACCCCCGCGGGCCCTGTAGCTACGGTCGTAAGATTGTCCAATCACAAAAGAAGCACGGGGCAGGCGGGCAAAAACTTAAAGCGACCCGGCAGGTCGGACTCGTTTAAGATAATCATGTTCACTACATGTACTGCAAAAGTAAAAACGAAGAAAACTAATCATCTCCTTCCCCACGGTGGAGGATGTCCCACGGCGAGATCCGGCTGGCGATCTCCTGGGCACAGGGGTCGACTCGGGCCATGAATGCTTCGACCTCTTCGTCGCTCCGATCGGTGGCAACGCCGCTCCCAACCGCCTCAAGGTCGACACCGTCATAATAAGACACGGTGTTAACCAGGGCCGAGGAAGCACCGAGCACCGCCGCCTCTCGCATCGACGCTTCGACGTGCTCCGGGACCCTCCTAAGTATAGCGGAGATGACACCGGGGCCCGGAGTAAGCCCAAATAGTCGGTCGCAGACGGCTTGGCTGGCCACCCGGAGGGTCGTTAGCTCGACTGTCGTATCGACCGCATCCCTCTCCGCCACCCGCTTGTCCACAAGGGCCGAGTCACGTGACTCGACCGCCGCATCCCGCTGCTCCACCGCCGCCCTTCGCGACTCCAGCATGTCGCTAAGGTCTTTTCGCAGCTCTACAAAAAACAAAACGGCATCAGAAGACGCCCGCTACAACAACTGCCGAGAGGATGGACCGCTCACCGGTCACGGAGGCCTCCTTGGCGCGAAGCTCCTCCTCGGCCTTGGCGCGCGCTTCTCGGTCGGACGCAAGCTCCCCCCGAGCGAGGTCTCGCTCGCCGCGCAGCCGGTCGGCCTCCCTTCGGGCCGACTCGAGTTCCTCTCGAAACAGGGCGGCCTCCGCCCGGGCGGACTCCTCTGCGCGGACCACAGAAGTCTTGGCCCTTTTGGCCTCCACCAGGGCCGACCTGATCCTCTCCCCCTCGCTGGTCAACGACTCCGTAAGTCGCTGAGCCTCTCGCAAGGCTTCAGTGACCTCCCCCAGCCGCGGCGGCCTTCCCTTGCTCGGCAACGAGTGCCCTTTGGGCGTCGCGCAGTTCCCCCTCCGCGATGCTCCCCTGGCCATGCAGACGCCGGAGGAACCTTGACTTGTCCACCGCCCGGGATACCAGACGCTGCAAGTGGATCGCCTGCCCGGTCAGTCCCCTGTTTTTTCATTCAAAAAAAAATCTACAAAAAGCGGACCCCCGTCAATCTTACCGATCCGGCCGGGCGGGACTCCTGAACGATGAGCCTCATCGCCCGGGAGGAAGCGTCAACGGCGTGGAGAAGGTCGGTGCGGATCTTCCCCATTTCCTTCTCCACTTCCTTCTCGCACCGCTCCACAGCGTTCCAGTCCCCACGTTCCGCCTCGTCGTCCAAAACAAACGCCGGCTCTCCGGTCGGGTCGCCGGGCAGTCGGCCACGGCAGACGGCGGCGCTGACC
Organism: Rhipidocladum racemiflorum; assembly: GCA_036346355.1. NCBI lineage: Eukaryota > Viridiplantae > Streptophyta > Magnoliopsida > Poales > Poaceae > Rhipidocladum > Rhipidocladum racemiflorum. The sequence goes on along the minus strand of CM070581.1, from coordinate 55,259,212 downwards.
GGCACCACTGCCCGCCGGGCGTCCACGGCGACGGCTGGTCTTCGGGTCTTCAGGCTCGAACCGCCTAAGCGGGCGGTTGCCCCCAGCGGAAGGCGGCAGGATTTCGCCAACTTCCACGATCGACGGCGCGGGGGGAAGCGGGCCTGGCAGGACTTCCCCCACCGGTGTCGCGGCCGGCAACGGTCCCAGCGCTCCCCCCGCCGGCGGTATCACCTCACCAGCGGGCTCCGCCGTGGGAAACGCACCTGCGGGACCCTCACTCCCGACGACCGCCGCATAGACCCCGCTGGCGGGGGCGGGAGTGTGCGACTCCTCGCCGCCGAGGTGGGGCTCAGCGCCCTTCCCACGCTAGAATGCCCCCTGCACACGACGACCAGTCGGAAAACCGTATAAAACAAACGCTGGCGAAGATCGGTTGGGGCACGCGCGAGGCGCTTACCGTGAAGATCGAACGAGTAGCGCCTGACGCGCCCTCTTCGCCGGGCCCCTGCGAGGGGGCGTGGGAGACCTCCATCTCCTCAGGACGAACCCTGCGCTTGTGGCATCATCCCCGGGATCGCGGTCGCCGACCTCGTGGACGGAACCCACGTCGGAGCCGCCCGAGTCGCCCCCGGCACTCGGGCCCCCCTCGCTCAACGCCGACTCTTCGTCGTCGTCGCTCAGAGTCTCGTCGGAGACCTCTTCGCCGCACGCGGCCCGATCCGCGCGCTCCTTCCTCTTCCGCACCTTCGCGGCCTCCTTGTCCGCCCTCTGCGCCCAGAGGGCGGCGTCGCGCTGGTCCGCGATAAGGCGCGCTGCCGCTCTCGCCTCCTTTTCCCCCGGGAGCAAGGCCCGGGAGATCATGCCACCGAGCCCCTGCGAAAACGCACTCGGGTAAGGGGGCGGGGGAGCGAGAGAAGAAAGAACCAGAAACCACCCAACGTACCAAATTCTGCGGGTTCTACGCCGAGAACGGCGTGGGCGCCTCGCCCACCGCCTCAGTGTCGCCCACGAGGGAGACCGCAGTCACGCGCGCAAGAACCTCCGACGCAGGGAGCTCCGCCTCAGACGACCTCGTGGGGTCGGACAGTTCGGTGTACTCGAACATGGGGCGCAACCGATCCCTAAAGGGTTGGACGCGCCTCTCCATGAACGTGCGGATGACCACCATGCCTGTCAGGCCTCGCCGCTTCAGATCCTCAAGCCGCTCGAGGACTGTCTCCACCTTCCTCTTGTCCTTCGAGTCGGGACCCCAAGTCCAGCAGGGACTCTGCACCGGCAGATTCCCACTGAAGGCTGGGGCGTTGTTGCCGAGGTTCTGAACATAGAACTACTCGCTGTGCCACCCCCGGTTCGACGACGGTAGCTTCACGTCAATATAGAATGGCTTGCGGCCGGGGCGCAGTTGGATGGCCAGGGCACCAAGGAGACCGGCGACGTCCGACGGCAGCCGCGCAAAGAAGAAGTGACGCCAGAGCCCCCAATGGGGTTCGATCCCTAGGAAGGCCTCGCACAGCGTGATGAAGGTCGCGATGTAGAGGACCCCGTTTGGGTTCAGCTGGTGCACCTCCCCCCCGTAGAAGTGCAGCAGCCCGCGGACGAACGGGTGGAGCGGGAGGCCAAATCCGCGCTCGTAGAAGGCAGCCAGCGTGACGATCTCCCCGTCACCCACCTCGGGGACCTCGGTCCCGGCCGGCGGCGTCCGCCAGCCGGACTCGTCTCGCGGAGGGAGGAACCCCTTCCTTTCCAAGCCAATGAAGCGGCCTGCCGCGGACGAGTGCGGAACCAGCGACATCTCCGATGCAGGCGAAGAGGCGGGGCGCGGCACAAGGAAGCAGGTAGCTTTTTTCCTTCCCCTCGTGTCTCTTTCCTTCCTTTTCTTTTTTGTAGAAAACACAAACGGAAGCCTTTCTCCCCGCACCGCACTCGCCTTCCTTTATAAGCGCTGGGTGGGAACAGACGCATCTTCGCGCCCAACCGACGCCTCCTCGCCGAACCGACGCAGTCGCCGACCGTCCGCCTGCCACCTCGGCCACTACTCCGGTAACGCGCCGCGGCTCATTTAATTCCCACTAAGCATTAATCGCCCGACAGATAGCGCCAGCGCCGCACACCGCGCAGCGCCACGCACTCCGCCGGGCACAATGGGCCAAGGCGACCCGAAGAAAGGTATGAAACGGCCCACTGGGCCGCCCGGCCTCGAGGACGGTGGATCGCCTTCGGGCTCACACCCGAGGCCCGGCACCGTGTTGGGGTTACGAAGGCCAAGTCCGGCCGACCGGAACGGAAGCCGCCCCAGCACGTAAAACAGAGCGAGGGGCGGGCCAGGGTGAGCCCCCAGTGGGCCTCCAGTTGGGTCGGCGGACGACCCAATCACCCTAACCCGCATCCGGGACCATACCTCACACTCTCCCGCGGAGCTCATCCATGAGTAGCGGCCGGCCGCGCTCCGGGTCGGCGGACGACCCGGTAGCCCGATACGGGAACGAGTAAGGAAAGGTTCTCATGGAATGCCCGCAGTGGGTCGGACGCCCGCGCCGGGAGTTACGTCCGCTTGGGAACGACCCCCCTCGGGGGGGATCGCCAAGATTCCACCCGGATTGCCCGTTTGTAGCTCGCACGAGCACGGCGTTCAAACCGACGTAGGTAAACGCGCGTTCGCTCACATGACTCTAAAGGTCCCATAACCATGGCCGATCAGAGTCCGGCCAAGATAAACCCCGACCGGCTCTCCGACCGCTCGGGGTCTCGGGGGCTACACCCAGGGTGCCAGCCACCGGGCCATTTGCGGCGCATGCACAACTTCATCGACCAAACATCACCGACCTCCAGGCGGCCACCTCCGGCCAAGGTAAACCCCGACCGCTCTCCGACCGCTCGGGGCTCGAAAGCCACGGGTGCGCTTCAGCCACACCGAACCCTTTTAGCGGCGCGGTGCCCAACATCGACCAAACGTCGCCGACCTCCAGGCCGGCGGCCACCTCCGGCAAGGTAAACCCTCGACCCCTCTCCGACCGCTCGGGGCTACACCCACCGGGTGCGCTCGCCTTGCCACCGGGCCCCTTTGGCGCAGTGCCCAGCCAGTTGCACCGACCAAACGTCGCCGACCTCCAGGCGGCGGCCACCTTCGGATCGGGCAAACCCCGACCAGGCTCTCCGACCGAGGCGGGGCTCTGGCTCTTGAAGAATACCCATACCATGGGTACCTCCATCAGCCCGAGACCGCGAGCGGGCTGACATCCTTCAAAAGCCCAGCTCTGGCAAGGGCTCGTGGGCCGCAAAGCTTTGGCCTGCCGCCGATCAGAGCCCGCTCCAGGCGGTCGGCCGACCCCGACCTTCCAAGTCAAGGCGCATGGTCGGCCGGCCCCACTAATACTCGAAGGGCCAACCGCTCTGTATACATGACGACCTCTGATATCCATACCGGGGTAGGCGGCTCCTTCCCTAGGGCGTCAGAGAGTTCGCCAAGAAGCCAAGTCCCGGTCCCATCACCGCTAACACGCCGCAGAGAAGCGCCCCTTCCCGAGACCAAGCCGAGGTCAAATACCATTAAATGCCGGGCTGACGTCCGCACGGAGTGGTGCGTCACCTCGTCTGCACGGTTGAAGACTTCCCGCCACAGGGCTACCGACCCGGCGTAGCGACTAGTCGGGGGCCGGTTGGGCGACAAGACAGAAGGCCAGACTCCGAGACGTACAGTACCCCCTCCTCTCTTTCTCCAACTCCCATTTGTAACCTGCTGCCTCTGGATATATAAGGAGATGCAGGACCCCGGGGGGGGATCGAGAAAAGGGAAGCAAAAAAACCCATCGATACATTCATCCCCGTCGAGACCAGCTCTCCTTGTATTCCCACGGTGACTGTTCGACGCTAAGAGCAATACACCTTGGCCAAGCGAATTGGAGTAGGGACGTTCAGCCCGAACCAGTATAAACACCTGGCTTCCTGAGTCGACCATTCGGGGAGAGGGAGCGCGCGACCCCCTCCGACCATAAATTCGTATTGCCGGTGCACGAAACACCGACAATATATGTATAGTATAACCCGGAGGAGAAGGAAGAAAGTTTTTCAACCTCATGTTTATTGCACCCATTTAATTTAGTCATGAGAAGGTATTCAGTACCATCCTCAATGTCAGTTTCCATGTGGAAACCGTTAAGACGAATGTCTTTAAAACTGGACAGAGTATGACTGGACTCAGGGTATAATAGGGTATTTTCAATTATTATACGAGTGCCCATAGGGAGAACTACAATGGCTCTTCCAGTTCCAACTATGAGTGCATCGCTTCCAGCGATATTCATAATATTTTTAGTTTCCTTAGTTAAAGTCTGAAAAAATTTAGTCTCCCAAAGAATAGAATTTTTGGTGCAACTATGTACAAGACATATTTCCTCCTCCGTCAATGAATTATATAAATGTTCTATATTAAAGAAATAAATTCAATCAATTCAATTGTTGCAACAGGATTATATTAAAAATATAGAACACGCATAGCATAGATGAGCAAATATTATGGGAAATGACACTTTATTGAGTTACAACCGATAATTGCTCAACAAGAGCGTAGACCAAATGTTCATACAGGAACATAAATACCAAAGTGATAAAATGAGGTTCTTAAGGAGACTCCATTAAGGAAAATGTGACATCAATTTAATAAACTAAAAAGAGGTAACAGGGAGACGACCGCATGTCTCCATATAAATCACGTTCCTCCTCCTGTAGAACATTGGTATTCTTCTGGAATCCCTCAAGTTTGTCACTAAGAAGGTCATCTTCATCCATGGGTGAGTTCCCGTATCTGAGAAGGCTATCTTTGAACTCGACCGTAGGATCAGAGGTAGTATCATCCCTTTTCTCATCTTCTTGCCCAACAATTGGTTGAGTGGTGAAGTGTGCCTCAACCGTACTCCCTTGATTCTTCTGGAATCTTCTAGTGATTTTCATGTAAAGTTACACCAAATGCTTTGGAGTGCGACAAGTGCGTGACCAATTGCCGACACATCCACTCCTAAAACATGGCTGAGGAGGGTTAGCAACCTTATTGGCCTGACTTTGCTTCTGGAAGATTCCTTGACCCTTTCCTTTACCTTTCTACTGGGGTTTGCCTTTTCCCTTATTGTTTCTATCATTCTTCCATTTTCCTCCTTTATTCATTTGGCCTTTTCTGTGGCCTTGGCTATTGCTAGCCTGTTGAACGTTAGTATGTACTTCAGGTAATGCTTGACTTCCATTAGAAAGAGCATGATGATTCTTTATTAGAAGTTCATTATGTTTTTTTTGCTTCTAGAAGAACATAAATAATCTTAGAGTAGTTCTAGTACTTTGTATGACGATACTGTTGCTGTAGTATCCTCATGTTGTGGTGGAAGGTGCACACTGTTTTGTCAATCATCTCAACATCAGTAACGTCTGGTTACAAAATATTAATTTTACGATAAGTTTGTGCATAGCAGAATGATATGCTGCCATAGTTTTGAAGTCCTAAAAGTGTAGGAGGGTTCATTCGTGTTGTGCTTCTAGCAACAGTACAGACCTTTGCTAGTTGTATCGTTCCTTTAGGGAATTCCACAATGCCAGTGGGTCCTCCTCCATCATGTATTCGGCCTTCAGGTCCGAATGGAGATGGTGCCTTAGGAAATGCAAAGTAGCCCACTTTGCAGGTTCGGAAATAACAGGGGCACCAGCTTCAGGCTGGGTTATAGCAGCTCCAAGCACACGAGCTGTCAAGTTGATCTTAGCATCCATTACCCATGTAAGGTAATTGCTATCATCTAGGGCAAGCTCAGCAAACTCCCTTTTTGCAATGTCTAACATATCCTATGTGCAAGCCATATTGAATTTTACTACAGGTAAAATATTATATTACATACATCTTCTTAAATCAATAAATTTTTGTCTATATCTATTCAGTAGATAATTATCTAAAGTTTTTCAGAAATTTCATAGCATTTTGCACAATTTTCTATTAATTATTTAGCAATTTTTCAGCATTACTTAATAACAAAAAGTTAAATTTCAACATAAATTAAAACATGAAATAATGTCAAGAAAATTAATCCAGAGACATGGTGCTCATAATATACTATCTAAATTTTTTTAGAATTTTCCTAGTATTTTTCATTATTTTCTGTTAATTATCAAGCAATTTTCATAATTAGTCAACTACAGAAAAATTAAATTGCAACACATAAAATATGAAATAATGCTAAAACAAAAATAAAAATAGAGGCATGGCATAATCAATGTGTCATCATAGTTTTTTGGAATTTTCTAGCAATTTTTATAGTTTTCTGTTAATTACCAAGCAATTTTTAGAATTACTTAAATAAAAAAAGTAAATTATGGTGCATATTAAACATGGAATAATGCTAGAAAAATAAATCCAAGATATGAAACTTCCAATATGTTCTCAAAAATAATTTTACCAAAATTTTGAAAGTCCATATATCTAGAAATCTAATTTCTAATGTTTACCATCAATTTTCAGAATTTATTAGCAAATTTCAAAAATTAGCCAAAACTCCAGGAGTTCAATTGCAAAATTCCCTTTTTATGATTTTTTTGGCTGAAAAATACCTAGGCTTTTCGGCCCAGTGTCTTGGGCGACTAGTGTTAAAACCCTAGCTGCCACCACTTGGTGATTTTCTGTGGGGGCGGCGCAACCAAGGAAGCAAGAGAGGTGGCGCGTCCGAGGTGTGGTGATGCGGCGCATGGGCACAGCGGTGTGGCTCCCCCGCCGTGGATCCCTTGGCGCTGGGGCATGGTGGTGGGGGCGGAGTCCCCGGCAATGGCTTGCCAGTGCGTCTAGTACGGTGGCGCAATGCTCGAGATGGTTGCCGTGTGCTTTAGCCTTCGGCTGAAGAATTTTTTTTGTGGTGAATAGTAAAATCATGAACATATTAAATTAACTAGTAATCTAATCAACAAAAGTTAACCTGCAGGATTGGTCATGAGCGATCAACGTACGTAGTTCGAACTTACGTAGGGTAATGGTAGGATGATCACGTGTCGAAGGATGCGCTCGGTGCAGGTAGACAATGCAGTGTAGATGATCACGATTAGCCATGGTACACGTAGATCAACGCCATGTAGACGATGCAGTGTAGATGATCATGATCGGCCGCGGTAGAGTGTTCGTGCTGATAATATGTTGTGAAACGTAGTCATTCACCCGTACCAATCAACAGCATGTCCACACGAACACACGATCAAAAATAGAAGCGCAAATAGAAGCACACAAAGTATCGGGCAATAATCTCTCTCTTTATTAGATTAATTTTTCACAATACTCAATATATAGTAGAAACCTTGGAGATAAGTTTGGATTTGCCCACCAATAAATAGAGTCATTCTAATCATGGACCAAGATTTTATCTGTATCATAACAATATAATTTTTTTTCTGGGTGCCAAAGCTCCACAAAAATAATCCACCTGTGTGCTGCAGCTTACAAATGACAGACACCGCACTCAAAATGAGGGCTGTTACATCCACAAAACATAGAATCTTGTAACCGTGGCTAATATAGGTAGGAACACAGACATTATATTCTCGAAGTGTTGATGGTTTTACCATATCCATCGACATAGTTTTCCTATACAATGGTCATATAACCATGACTAACATGTAGGGCTGCGTCTCCAAGCAGTACCGGGAAGGCACGTTAGTAATAGATGAGTTTAATTACTTACGAAATTTCGCGAGGGTTTCATTCGTACAGAGCCATAGTAGGGGTAGTATCAGCTAGAAGATGAACTGTTCACTTATATGCCCATCAGATTTTTTTTAATCTAGTCTCCTACTAATTTTTTTTTTTAAAAAAATAGTGCCCCCCTAAAAGCGCGGGATGCTCTGACGAGTGCGGCAGCGGCACGTGGATGCAGGGCGGCAATGCGGGCAGGCCCGTTTGGTGCAGGCAACGATGGTGGTAACGCGGGCAGCACGCTCGGGCGGGAAACGACGCATGGGCGAGTGCGGTGTGGGCGCCAGTGCGCGGAATCTTGCCTCCGCAGTCCCCCTGCGTTGAAGGTTGTTTCCGCGCTCCTCTAGCGCAGAACCTTGATGGGCTTGGCTATTTTTCGCACTCATGTCCTCTCGCGCTCCTCAGGCGCAGAAGACAACACGTGTCATTCCGTGCCTTCCACGGTGGGGGGTGAGACTATCTATACAAAAAAAATTTGGAAAGAGGGCTATATTTGAAAAAAAAAAAGGTCCGGGAGGAAATATCAGCGAACAGTTTCTAGACGACGTGGTCATTTATTTTTTTTGGTTGTAGCATTAACATTCATATCTCCTTTTCCATCTTGGAGATGTAATAAACAGCTTTCGGTGTTGTCCTGCATATGTGAGAAATTTCCAGGAAGCTTCATCGACAGGCTAGCAAAGCACAGACTTTTGCTTAAAGTAACGCTCGTTGAAGTCATCATTTCCAATATGAAGACGCAAAAGAACAAGGAGGAGATGTAAAGAATATATCAATCTTCCTCTGAATTTCTCCGAAATGATGGAAGCTTCTTCAATGGCTATCTCGACCTTCTGTACGTATCGTCTATATATGCACGCCGATGCCTGCGCCTCAGGGAGTTCCTTCGATCCACTGTACAAATTATAAGGTATATAGGTCGATTTCATTTGTGTTTAGTTTGTTGCAATCACACAATTAACCATGTGGGCGATGATGATGGAATATCGCAACATCCTAATTGCACTGGTGTCATCTCTGCTGATGTTGATCTTGGGGCCATTGATCATGGATGCCGTCTCGGCGAGTAAAAGGGTACGGAGATTCTTGAGCGCAGCCACCACATTCCTAGCGCGCGACGACAGCATCGTGGAGTCTGTAGCCCTCGACGACAACCCTCCACCGGCGCAGCCGGCCGGCGGGGGGCCGCTGACGTGCCGCGACGCGGCGACCGTCACGGCGAGGCTGGGCCTCGCCGGCCGGTGGAGGTGCGGGGGGACGGCGGGGTGCCGAGGGTGCGACATGGCGATCAGCGTCGTGGGCGAGCTGGAGGAGCACAAGACGGCGAGCGAGGGCGAGCTGGAGGAGGCCTTCTACGTGTTCGACCGCAACGAGGACGGGTTCATATGCGCGGCGGAGCTGTGGAACGTGATGAGGAGGCTAGGGTTCGAGGAAGGGGCGAGGTACCAGGACTGCATGGCGATGATCCGCGCCTTCGACGAGGATGGAGATGGGGTGATCAGCTTCTTAGAGTTTAAGAGGATGATGGAGAGTGCGCTCTAGTTAGAAATTAGCCACTTACTCATTCTCCCTTTATATAATAATTATATTATAAGATAATTCAATGCGAATCACAATACAAAATTGCAAGGGTCATATTTTTTTTCAACATATTTTGCAAATATCTTTATATACGCACGTAAAAAAGAGTGGTGAAAAAAAATATACAAACTACGTAAATAGTCTTATATACTCGTATGCTACACGTATATGCCATCCATTGCAGGAGATATTATACGTTTTGAGATATGGTATGTGGAGTAGCTATTACCCCCGAGAGGATAAAAGTGCCGTTCCAAACAATGTATATATGTCGGTGGTATGTTTAACTCCGGGGGCTTAAATTAAGGCATTAACCGCACTATTAATTAATTTGTTTACCCGGCCTGTTTTATGCAAATTCACTGGATAAATTAATATGAATCGTATTAAGCATTGCATCTTCAATCTAGATATATAGCTATGAATAAACTTAGATAAAGGTTAAATTAAACAATTGGAAAGGACTACTAATTGCCGCAATTAGATTGTATTTGCAGTTTATGAAGGTGAACTACTGTTGGGATACTAATTAATTTAGAAGGCATTTCAATTTCAATTTCTTCTTTTGGTTGAATGCATGGTGCATGATAGAGCTAAGCCTCGACCAGGTGACGGTCTTGGTATATTGCATTTGATCAACTACTGCTGCTTAATTCAGAGGTAATCAGATGCATCTAGCAACAACACGTCCTGATCTTTAGCCAAGCTAACGTACGGAAAATTGTTAGCAACTTTCACGGTGCACACATAGCAAAGTAAAGTAGTAAGCACGAACCAGCCACTTTGTGCAAGTAAATTGTATCCATAAACTATACAAACTTATATATATATATATATATATATATATATATATATATATATATATATATATATATATATATATATATATTACAATTATATAGGACATCATGGTGCCTGATCCAAAATAGGTATTTTTCCTATTTATTTGCATTCGAATATTATTAAAAATTTTAGAATGTTGAGTTTAACTGGTTTACTAAATAGTTCAAACAAGTTTGAATTGAAATTCGAACTAAAGTTTTTTTTATGATAATTTCATTGTAGGTATGTGCTGAGTATGTATATAAATTAGCAAAGCATATAATCTAAATTCGTTCAAATATTTGAATTTAAGTATATTTTTCAAATATATATGTTTCATTTGAATTGTTATAGATGGGTATATACTCTAAAACTAAAATTTTTAAAAAATATACCCAAATTTGATTTGAATTCGTGCATTTAAAATCACGGTGACTAGACACAGGAGTACGTACTCCCACATCCAGTATACCACTTAAACGAATGTGTTATATTCTTTTATCACTTTTAATATACTCCAATAATATATTCTAAGATACTACAATACGATATTGTTGAAAAAAAAATTATCCGAGCTCTTTATTTCTTGCTATATACCATTTTTCATGTATAAAAAGAGTATATAAATAAATTATGCTATAAAGGATGAACTTTGATGAAATTTTTCGTGAAACTCACTTTGAAGTATCTTATAATCAGTATTAGAGTATACTCAAAAGGATAAAAAAGTATAACAACATTATTTATGTAGTATATTGAGAGTGTAAGTACATACTCCCAGGTATGAAACTATTTCCCTCTCTCTCTGTATGTGTGTACTTGTGTCCCCATCCACCACCGACAGTTTTCCGTCCTACCTCCGTTATACCCGAGTAATTAAGCTTGTCGGCTGGCATGCCATGTGATTTGTCATCTGTCAATAGCTTTGGACAATCTGGCCGCCCAGTTTACACGGAATTGGTAATGCTCATTGCCTTGTTTTTTTTTTTCTTTCGAGGGATCTTAATTTCTAGCTTGGTTTCAAACTACAGTCACTACCAGGGATACAAATCTCGATGAAAATTGGTGAAATCCCGGTGAGATTTCGGATTTCGGATCCCCCGAGATTCAAAATCTCAGCCGGGTAAAAATTTTTAAAAAAATTCAAAATACTACAGTGTAAATTGAAGTCTCGTCGAGATCTCGCCAATTTCGACTGAAATCTTCGTGATTTCGGTCAAAATTTCAAAAAAAATTGCCGGATTTTTATTTATTTTTGGGCGGATATGATTGGATTTAGGTTGAAGGCCATCCACAAAAAATTTCAGATTTTTTTGACGTGTTTTGACCATTTTTTGGTCGGTTCAAAATGTACCGAAATCTCGATGATTTCGGCCGAAATTTGAATTTTATATTTCAACCGGGTTTTATTTGAATTTCCGAAATCTCGTCGAGATTTTGGATTTCGGGCATCTCCGAGATTTAGTTCAAAACGAGATTTATATCCTTGGTCACTACTATAAAACACCTAATAGGTGATGGTCTACTATGTCGGTTTTTTTTGGAATCGATACAGATAAAGTTTTTATATCTGTTCTAATACTTAAAATAATATATTATTTTTGCCGGTTTCAATTAAAAACCGACACAGATTCTAAATTGGAACCAATACAAATAGTCCAATTTTTTGTGTCGGTTTTAGCCAAAAACCGACACAAACAGTAGTCCTATTATTTGTGTGATTCTAGCCAAAAACCGATACAAATAATATTATCTCTGTCGGTTCTAGCTAAAAACTGATACAAATAATATTATCTGTATCGGTTCTAGCCAAAAACCAACACGAATAGTCCACGCCTCTGCGTCTCGCTAAAACGACCATAACTTTTGACTTGTAACTCCGATCGAGGCATTCTTTGGCTTGTTGGAAAGCTAATGAGAAGCTTCATCCGAAAACGCTTAAGTTCGAAAATCATCAGGTCTTTCAATGATTTTTTGTGCGAGTGCAAGCGGGAGGGCAGCGACATAATTCCAAAAAACATAGTTTAGAACCTCAAAACGGCCTTCGAAGTTTTGGAGTATATGAAAACACTAAAATATAGATCAAACTATGTTTAGATTATTAGAACATTAAAATCGGTGTTCGGGTGCTTTGCAGGGTTAAGATGAGAGGAACGCGTTACATATCACATGCGATAATACCAGCACTTAAGTATTGGATCATATAAGAACTTCGAAGTTAAACGTGCTTAGGTGAGAGTAATACTAGGATGGGTGATCTCTCGAGAAGTTAAATCTGTTGGATCCTGCTAGAACTTCAAAGTTAAGCATGTTTAGGTGAGAGTAGTACTAGGATGGGTTACGTGAGGTTGATGTCTGGCACAGAGTTGTCAGATCTGACACAATTACAAATAATAACAGATATATTTTTTGTCATATTATTTGTCGGTTCTAGCTAAAAACTAACACAAATAATAATATCTGTGTCGATTCTAGCAAAAAAAATCGACACAAATAATATTATCTGTGTTGGTTCTAGCCAAAAATCAACACAAATAGTCTTATTAATGTTGGTTTGAAAATTGACACTGATAATCCCTAATTATTAGTGCCACTATATCTGTGTCGGTTTGAAAACCGATATAAATGTGTGTTTCGAACCGATACAAATGTAGTTTTTTAAGGTAGCGTGCCAACACAACTAAAGTCCGGTAGTTTTATGTAGTTTAATTTGATAGCTAAAACTTAATTAGAGTATATATATATACAAGCAAGACATTGCTGGCTAGCTCTCCTAGGTAAACTCGTATCGAAAAGTGTTAGCCGGATCACCACACCTAGCGTGTTCGGATCCCCAGTCAGGCCCAACCCGAGCAGCGGGCCAAGGTCTCTTGGGTCATCTCCCCCAAAAAGCTAGCTCAATGAGGGGGTGCTCCCTCACCCTTATAAATCATGCTCAAGCCCTCCCCGCAACCAATGTGGGACTATTCCAACAATCTCCCCCTCACACATTGGGCCGAGATTATCTAGGAACCACCTGGGGCACCCCTGGGCCCCCTAGACTCCCCCTAGGCCACACCTGGGCTCTGTTACCACTTGTTAGCCGGATTGCCACACCTAGCGCGTCCAGATCCCAGGTTAGGCCCAACCCGAGCAGCGGGCCAAGGTCTCTTGGGCCATCTCCCCCCAAAAAGCTAGCTTAATGAGGGGGTGCTCCCTCACCCTTATAAACCATGCTCAAGCCCTCCCCACAACCAATGTGGGACTATTCCAACAATCTCCCCTTCATACATTGGGCCGAGATTATCTAGGAACCACCTGGGCTACCTAGGCCACACCTGAGGCACCCTGGGCCCCCTGGGCTCCCCTGGGCCACACCTGGGGCCACCTGGGCTCTGATACCACTTGTTAGCCGGACTACCACACCTAGTGCGTCCGGATTCCAGGTCATGCCCAACCCGAGCAGTGGGCCAAGGTCTCTAGGGCCATCTCCCCCCAAAAAGCTAGCTCAATGAGGGGGTGCTCCCTCACCCTTATAAACCATGCTCAAGCCCTCCCCACAACCAATGTGGGACTATTCCAAGAAACAAATTAGGCACTGGACGTACGATTGTGCCTGGAGAAATAATGGATGTTGTGGAATTTGAACTGTCCGAATATCTCTTGCAATATTTTAAATCCCACTGCCAGAGGCGAAGCCTGTACTGGGGCGTGTGCCCCTACCCAGCTGGCCTGAAAAGCTCATTACCCCCTGGCCCCTGCAGCCCTGATGCCACTCCAGTCTCCAAAATCCTCTCCACCACTCCAACGCTACTCCTCATTCCTCTCCACCACAACACCACTCCAAGTCTCCAACCCTAATCCGAATCCCAGCCGGCCGCACTAACGCCTCCGCTCACCCCCGCCGACCGCCTCGGCCTTGACCCATTGTCCACGCCCGATCGCCTGACGCCGCCGCCGCCTTCTTGCCGCCGCTATTCTCCATGATTACTAATATTTGAGCAAAAGATTTCTTACCATGAATAATCATTTACGTAATATGTTGAATGCATGCAGAATCGATTTCTTTGGAAATCGAGCGATCGTCGAGATCACACTTTTGCTGTCATCCATTTGGGCCCAAGCGATATCTCTAGAAAATACTCCTGCAAACTATGAAACCATTGCTCATACTTACAGTTTGCTTCTGTTGTTTTCTGGATCCAAGGTAATCCTACTTATTAAATTACATCTGTCACCTGCATATGTGTTGTTCTTTTCTTCATCATTCTTGGCATGATTATCTGCTGGTAAGAGAGAAATCAGATATTTAATGCAAAAGTTTAATCTCATCCTAAACAAGGCCTGCTATTAGGGGCTAGAAATGATCAGTTGTTGCCAAGTGCAACATTTATATGTGGAGAGGAGACCAGGTTTCTGAACAGGACCACAAGTTCTGTTAGGACCTAGACTGGTTGTGGGAAAGGGAATAGGTGGGTTTTGTACTTGGTTTCGGGATTTTGATTCTTCCAGAATCATGCAAACTATTTAGATCTCTCCATAAAGCTCTCCTAAATTTGATTATACGTCATAATCTTATCTTAATTAAATAAGCTGATAAAGATCATTTATGCACTACACACTTGAGATAAAAATGACACCTTTTTAAGTTAGATTATCTCTCTGCAAATTCGAAAGATTCATTGGTTCTTGTTGATCAGTGCTACGTGCTAAGTAGTCCTGAACAAATGTTTCTAGGAGCTGATTTAGACAACACAGTGCAGCAACCAATCATGATCTAAACTAAGAAGTGTTATACAAAGAAGGTCACAATTTTCTAAAGGACTCATTAAAGTTTGATGGAAATTATCTCATATTTTTGTTGAAACTTCTCTCAGGTTTACACACCTGAATGATTGTTGAAAGGTCAATGCATTTTCTATTACTTCAATGCATTTACACATTTATTTATGTTTGAATTTGGCTTTTACTAGTAATTGAAATGTTTAGCTTAGGCCCCCCTCTAATTTAGTCCTGGTTTCGCTGCATTATGGCCATTGTCCTATATTATACTCCTCCGTCCTTTTTAAGTGATATTTTTGACGTTTTTTTACTGTATATGAGATGTGAGTTTGAACTTTTTAAATTTTATCGTATCTTATACTAATAAAATTATAATATTATAAAAACATTTTTAACAAGCCAATTGAGATAGTTTTAAACATATTAACGGTCAAATTTTAGAAAAGCTTGATGGCGTGGATTCTAAAGCGTCAATTAAAAAGAACAAGGGAGTGTGATGTGTAGCATATGAATCATCACGTTAATTAACCTGTATTAATTATACATATATAGTAACCATTTGTTTCGATTCACATTACTTGTAGTTTAATTATCTTATCAATTCCAATTTCTTCTTTGGTTTGAAAGTATATGCACAAAGCAAGACATAGCACCTCCTAGGTCAACTCGTCTTGAATAGACCGGACAGAGAACGTACGGTTTTGCATCGACCATCCAGAAAGACGAGGAAAATAAATTGAAGTCAAGCAACCGTCTTTGGTGGAATACGTACGAGTCAAGGCTGCAACAGGCTATATTACAGGCAGCCTTCTGCTCGATCCCTTCAGTCGGAAATCCATGTACTTTGTACATTGATATCGTCACAGAAATATAATTTTACTCACTAATTTATATTATAATATATTTATAAAACCTAAGAAAATTATAATATTAAAAGCGTATTTTTTAAAATAAATCTATACATATGACTTTTGTATATTTAATGAAATATTTAAAAAGAGACCGACGGTAAAAATCTCAAAAGTTTGACCGCAGCGTTCTAAAACAACCTCGTGCCTTTCGTTCGCCGCACATAGATATCCAGGCAGAAGTCAGAACATAGGGCGGGCGGTAGGGACGTGCTGTGGCGCTGACTGGCAGAGCCAGGCTAGCCGCCGTGGGGGACAGGTTGACGGGCAACGGCGACGGGGAGCCGGGCCACTGGCCTTGGAGGAGCTAGGCCGCGGCGAGGGCTGGACGACTGGATCTGCGCCGCTGCTTAATTTGTCGGAAGCGGCCCGACGAGTAAGGACTAGTCTCGATAATGGGGAACCAGTAGGGAAGGTAATCAGTTGCGGGGGGGAACCACTGGAGCTCGTTCATACTCGTATCCCTCAAACAAAATCTCTCTCATGGATATACTGCAAAGGGTGATAGGTAAAAAATCTCATTTATACCCGTCGCTCGTGGGTACATGTTACTCGCGGGTATACCCATTTACCTGTCACCATCAATAATCATTCCAGCCAAAAGGCACTGAGAGCTAACAAGCAATAGTACCGATACAATCTCTTTGATGAAATTATAGGAATCAACTACATTATATGGATTGAAGAATGATTATCAATTATTCAAAATTTCAAACGCACATAGGGATAAGAATGAAAAGAACGCATACAGACAAATGACGCACGGATGCTCAAGTTTAACAATTAAAATAAAAATAGTTCATTAGTCATCACACATGCTCAAGTTCAATAATTAAAATAGAAACAATTTATCAATAATGACACACACTACAAATCGCTCATCACAGCATCACCAATAACAAATTACTAATATGAGGTACTACAAATTGGGGATCAAGGGGCCAATTAGATGTCTATTGTGGCCCACATGTTAGTAGAAGGTGGCAGGTAATCGGACGGAACAGGTACGGGTGGAGCTCCCCTATACTCATACCCGTTTACCCATTGGGTAAAGTTTGGCCCCCCATAAACATACCCACGGGCAACAAAAGAGGAACATACCCATCTCTATTAAGGTTTTTACTCGCGGGCACACGAGTAATCGGGTAAAATTGCCATCCCTAGGAACGAGGAATTGAGGAGCTGGCAAGCTATATGTCGGTGTTTCGTGCACCGGCAATACGAATTTTTGGTCAGTGGGGGTCGCGCGCTCCCTGTCCCCGAATGGTCGACTCAAGAAGCCAAGGGTTTATACTGGTTCGGGCTGAAAGTCCCTACTCCAGTTCGTGCTGTGGGTTTTTACTGCTTCTGGGAGCAAATTGATGTGGGGTATTACAAGCGGGGAAATGCTCTTTGATGTTCAGCCAATCCCTAACTTGATCGATTAGGAGAACCCCCCTCCACTCAGGGTCCTGCCTCTCCTTATATAGACGGAAAAGAGGCAGGTTACATGGGAGTTTGGAGAGGAAAAAATGGGTAGGGTCTCTTATGTCTCGAAGTCCATTCTTGGGTCTCGTCGCCCAACCGGTCCTCACGTCCTCCACGCCGGGCAGATAGACTAGTCGAGGGAGTCGGTTCTGGGACTGGTTGGGGGGAGTGACGTACTGCTTCGTTTGCCCAGGGGTGCCGACGCGGTGGTGCTTGACTTTGGTGTCCCCCGCCAGAGGGCGCGTCCTCTGGTTATGTGTCAGGCGGATGGGACTGGAGCTTGACTTCGTGCGGCCCCTCTGCTGCCTTCGGAAGGAACCATCTACCCCCACAGGGGTGTCTCGAACGTCGTGTCCGCGGGGTAGGCGGCCAACTCCCGGTGCGGGCCCCGATGCCGTGGCTGTTGGTGGAGACGATCTCCTCCGAGTCAAGGTCGTAGGTGCCCCGACCCAAGGAGGTCGGAGCGCGTTCGAGCCCCGATCGGGGGGCGGGACTCCTTTGCTGCCCAGCGCAGGCCTGCCAGTCGGAGTTGGGCTCGAAGCGGCCCAACTGCTTACTCGGGCTGCTTGGGGTACCTGTGGTATGAGTATCCGTCAGTAGCCCCCGAGCCCCCCAGCGAGTCGGAGAGCCGGTCGGGGGTTTCCCCTAGTCGAGGCCGACTTGGCGTCGGGTCGGTCGGTTAGGGCGGGATCCGGCGCAGCACTCCGGGGACCGCCTCGGTCGGAGAACCGGGGTGCGCGCGAGCGCACCCGGTGGGTGTAGCCCCCGAGCCCCCGAGCGGGTCGGAGAGCCGGTCGGGGGTTACCCTAATCGAGGTCAACTTGGCGTTGGGTCGGTCGGTCGGGGCGGGATCCGGTCGGCGTAGCGCGCCGGGGACCGCCTCGGTCGGAGAATCGGGGTGCGCGAGAGCGCACCCGGTGAGTGTAGCCCCCGAGCCCCCGAACGGGTCGGAGAGCCGATCGGGGGTTTACCCTAATTGAGGCCGACTTGGCGTCGGGTCGGTCGGTCGGGGCGGGATCCGGTCGGCGCAGCGTGCCGGGGACCGCCTCGGTCGGAGAACCGGGGTGCGCGTGAGCGCACCCGGTGGGTGTAACCCCCGAGCCCCCGAACGGGTCGGAGAGCCGGTCGGGGGGTTTACCCTAGTCGAGGCCGACTTGGCGTCGGGCCCCAGACTTTACGCCCCGTCCGCAGGTATGGGATTTGGAGGGGATGAGCGAACGCACATTTACCTACGCCGGTGTGAACGCCATGCCCGTGCGAGCTACTGGCGGGTAATCCGAGTGAGGCCTTGGTGATCTCCCTCGAGGGGGATCATCTCCAAGCGGACAAAACGCGGCGTGGGTGTCCGGCCCGCCGCGGGGCGTCCCATAAAAACCTTTCCTTACTTGATCCCGTATCGGACTTCAAGGTCGTTCGTCGACTTGAAGCGCGGCTGGCCGCCACTCATTGATGAGTTCCGCGGGAGAGTGCGAGGTATGGTCTCGGATGCGAGCCAAGGTGATTGGGTCGTCCGCCGACCCAACTGGAGGCCCACTATGGGCTCGCCCTGGTCTGCCCCTCGCTCTGATTCCGTGCCAGGGCGGCGCTAGGTCCATTTGACTGGACTAGACCTTCGTAACCCTCAGCATTGTGCCGAGCCTCGGGCGCGAGCCGGAAAGCGGTCCGCCACCTCGAGGCCGGGCGGCCCAATGGGCTGATCATACCTTTTGCGGGGCGCTTGGCCCATACCGCCTTGCGGAGACCGCGAGGTTGCGAAGCGCGCGGCGCGAGGCGGCTGTCCTGTCAGAGTTTTAATGCCTAGTGGGAATTAAAAACCGTAGCACGTTACCAGCGGTACTGGAGGTGGTGGCAGACGAGCAGTCGGGAATTGCGCCGGTTCGCGCGAGGGGGCGCCTGCTTTCATCTGGCGCCCGTTCGGTCGTTTATAAAAAGGGCGCGGGAGACGCGAGGAGGGGGCGCCTGCTTTCATTTTCTGCGACAAGAGAGAGAAAAGAAAGAGAAAGGCTCACAGTCGGTGAAGAGGAGCCCTCGCTTCCTTGCCTTCCCTCTCCCCTCCTCCTTGGTCCTCGCGATGTCGTGGCCGACGTGCTCGCCGACGTCCGGCCGCGTCCCTGGCTTGGAGAAGAAAGGGTTCCTCCCCCGTGGGACGTTTCGCGGTGGAGGGTGCCGGCGGGGGCCGTGGTCCCCGCACCGGGTGACGGAGAGGTCGTCGTGCTCGCCTCTTTCTACGAGCGCGGATTCGGGCTCCCTCTCCATCCGTTTGTTCGTGGACTGCTGCACTTCTATGGGGCGGAGGTGCATCACCTGAACCCGAACGGTGCCCTCCACATCGCGACCTTCATCACGCTGTGCGAGGGCTTCTTGGGGATCGAACCCCACTGGGGGCTCTGGAGGCACTTCTTCTTGGCGCGGCTGCCATCAGACGCGGCCGCTCCCCTTGGCGGTGCTGTCGTCCAACTGCGCGGCGGCCGCAAGGCGGACTACATTGATGTGAAGCTACCGTCGTCGAACCGGGGATGGCACAACGAATGGTTCTACGTCCAGAACCTGGGCGGTAGTGCCCCGGTCTTCACCGGCGAACTGCCCAAGGCGAGTCCCCAATGGGGTTGGGGACCCGACACGAAGGACAACAAGAAGGTGAAGATGGTCGTCGAGCGGATCAGGGACCTAAGGGCGCGGGGCCTGACCAGCGATGTCGTCGTTCGCGTGTTCATGGAGATGCGCGTTCAACCCCTCATGGATCGGGTGCACCCCATGTTCAGATACGTCGGGGTATACGATCCCATGAGGATGTCCGAGGCGGAGCTCCTAGCGTCGGAGTTCTCGGCTCGGGTATCTGCGGTCGTCGGTGCGAGCGACACCGAGGCGGCGGGCGGCGTCCCTGTGCCATTCTCGGCATGGAACCAGCCGAATCTGGTAGGTCGGATGGCACCCCCCCTTTTCTGGCCCTTCTTCCTTAGCCTTTCGGAGCTCATCCGAGTGTACCTTCGCAGGGGCTCGGTGGAATGGTCTCCCAGGCCTACTTGCCGGGGGAGAAAGAAGTGAGGGCTGCAGCGCGCGCTATCGTCGATCAGCGCGACGCCGCCCGCCGGAAGCAGAGGGAGGAGAGGAGAAAAGCCAGGGCGGCACAAAAGAGGAAGGAGCATGCGGCCAGGGCCGCACAGGGCGAGGAGGTCTCCGACACATCCTTGAGCGAGGGCAGCTTGGGGGTGACCTCGAGCGAAAGCAGCGAGGGTGTCGGAGGCGATTCGGGTGGCTCCGACGAGGGCGCCGCCCAAGGGCTCGGCGTCCTCGAGCCCCAGGAGGACTTTCCGGATACGGGGTTCCTCTTGAGGAGGCGGAGACCCGCCACGCCCCCACGTGGGGGTCCAGCGAAGAGGGCGCGTGGGCCGCCGCTCATCCGCTCGTCGCGGTTAGTATCCCGTTTGTTTTTTTGACCTGCCCTCCGCTTGAGCTTCCTCGTGCGGTCCCTGACTGGTTGTCGCGTGCAGGGTCTACTCGAGTGCGGAGGTGGTGCTGAGCCCGACCGCGGCCACGAGGGGTCTCACGTCTCCACCCCCGGCGGCGGGGAACATGACGATGGTCGTCCGGAGGAGGTGGCCCGCAGGGACAGTCCCGGCGGCGGAGCCGGGGGAAGCGGAGGTGGCGCCGTTGCGGGGGAGCCTAACGCGTGGGAGCTCCTCCGTGCTTCCGGTCGGGGGGGGGACGAGGAGATACTTCCGCCGCAACCGCCGGGGGAACCGCTAGCCTGCGCGAGCCGACCGTCGGAGGAAGCCCTGAGACGGGCTGTTGAGGATGCGCCAGCGGGGGCGGCCCAGAGACCGATTGAGATCGGGTCGGAATCCCCGGATCAGCCTCCGGAAGGGCAGACTGCTGGGACATCGCGGCCGGGGCCCGTCCCAATGTCCTTTCCCGTGCTCACCTGGCCGGGTAGCGACCCATCCGGAAAGCCGTTACTCGTCCTGGATGACATGGTGGAGAACCGCGAATGGGTGGCCCTGCAAGAGGGCGAGAAGAGCGTCGAGGCTGAGATCGGCCGTATCCGCGAGGGTCTTCTTCTTGCTCTCGAGTCCTCTAGCAGGGCGTTAAGCTCCATCACCGGGGGAACTCACCCGGTCGGGACGGTAAGACCGAGAGCCTTGTCCTGGTGGTTTTTAGAACGGGGCTGCGGTTGACCGATCGGGTGGTTTGTTTGCAGCGCCTGCAGGTTCGGGCGATGGAGAAGTCAGCCTTCCGGCGGCACCTGCACGGTCGGAGGGAGGCTGTCGAAGAGGAGCGTGACCGCCTCGGAGCGACGTTGCGCGATGCTCGGGGAGCGCTTGCCGCCGAGCGGGAGAGGGCCACCGCCGCCAATCAGAGGCTAGACGAAGTTGCCGGGTCTCTGCAGGAGGCTCGGCGGCTGGTACGGTCCCTGGGCGATGAGGTGTCCGAGGCTAGGTCTTCCCTGGAGGAGGCCAACAAAGCCAGGGACTCCGCCGTTAGTGCGGAGGAGTCCGCTCGGTTGGAGGCGGCCCACCTCCGGGACGAATGTGACTTGGCCCGGAGGGAGGCCGACCAATTGCGCGCGGAGCGAGACTCCGCTCGGGATGAGCTGTCTTCGGCGAAAAAGCTCGCCGAAGAGGCGGCGCTCGACCGGGAGGCGCGGGCCAAGGCTGAAGACAACCTCCGAGCCATGGGGGCCTCCGTGGCTGGTGAGATATCCGAGCCCTCGGTGGACTTCGCGACAGCCGCCTTCTGATACGGTCTTGGTCTTGCAGAGCTGCAAAGGAACCTCAGCGGCGTCTTGGAGTTGCGAAGGTTGGCGGTGGAGGAGCGCGACGCGGTGGTCTCGTCGCGAGACGTGGCCCTGTCGGCTCAGCAGGTAGCAGAGAGGGGGCTGGCTGAGCTGACAGTCGAGTTGACGACCCTTCGGGGGGTCGGCCAGACTGTCTGCGACCGGGTGCTAGGGCTTATCCCGGGCCCGAGCTCCCTCGAGACCGTCGGGAGCGGGATCGCTGGGAACCGGACCGACGAGGAGGTCGACAGGTTTGAGTCCCGAGTCGACCCATACGCCCGGGAGATCGTCGAGAGGATTTCGCCGCAGAGTGTCCTCCATCGAGAGCAGAGAGATAATTAGTTGTTTTTTTGTTTTTGTAAGGTGACGAATTTTATGTAATGAATAACGGATGAATACTTCGTGGAAAGGAAAATTTCCGACCGGCTAGTGGTCGTCTCGCTTGAGTAGTTCCTTCCTCCACGAAGCGCATACTTTGTAGCCGTAGCCGCCGGGGTGTAGGCTGTAGCGTTCGGGTTGAGTGGGTTGCCTCAAGTGGGAACCGAGCGGCCGGTCGGATTACCGATCCAGACGAGTGCGCGAGCAAAAGTGCTTGTGCCTGCGGGGTGTTTCCGGCTGACAGTGAGTGGTCTTAGTCGGGTGCTGCCTTTTTTCCACAGAGCGCTACTTCGCGACCTTAGCCACTGGGGCGTGGGTCATAGTGCTTGGGTCGAAAGGTATTACCGCGAGGTGGGATCACTCGGACGGTCAGTCAGAATCGCCGAGCCATATTGCGGAGGCACGAGTAGCCCTCGAGCGGTGCGTGGGGACTGGGCCTCAGTCGCTGTGCGCCGTTTTAACTCGGAGGCTGGGTAAAAAAGGGAGATCGGAAAGAAAAGTGAGGGATAAGCTCGACTTAACTTCTTGGGCGGTCTGGTTTTTTGGAAATGGTGCAGGCCGCTTCGAGTTCTGCTCCTCGCAGTTACTCGATCTTCTTCGTGCTGCGCGCCTCGGGGTATAAAAGGAGGTGCGTCGAAACTTTTTTGAGTCGTGCCAAAACTCCTTCGCCAAGCTTCTTCGCGCCACTATGGGGGATCGCTTCGCTGAACTTCTTAGGGAGTCCTCTGCAGACGCAGAGGAGGCCTGGCGGAGGATCGTGGCGGGCGTGGAGGCCGACGCCGTCGTCTGGGATGCCAGGCGGGTCGACGCCCTCATCGCGGCTGTCCCTCACCTTCAGCGGGCGAGGGCGCCGCTGATCGAGGCGCTGACTGACGAGTACCCAGGCCATGGGTACCCCCAGCGGCCCGAAAGGGCGCGTGGGCCGAACCAGGCCGGTCGGGGCCCAAAGCCACGGCTGCCGAGGAAAAGCCGTAGCCATGACCAAGTCGGCGAAATCCCTGAAGAAGCGGCGATTTATTGCGTATCGAGGGCATTAAAAGCTGGCCGTAATGATGACGCAGCGGCACAAGTCCCGACCTCTCGCATTAACTACGAGCGGCGCAGCAACTACGCCGACCAAAGCAGGCAAGGGGAGCCGCGGCCGCCCCATCACTCGCCACTTGCGGGCGACTAAGAGCACAGTCTTTTTTCTCTTTTTTAAGCAACAGTGTAACCTCCCTCCTCGCCTATATAAAGGGGGAGGGAGCGAGCATGTAAAACGACGGACAACCGAGGAATCAATACAATCGAACCCACACGAATCGAGTAGGGACGTTCACCCGAACCAAGATACATCTTGTGCTCACCCGAGTAAGCCGTCGAGGAGAGGGAGCGTGCACCCCCCTCTTACCTATACAAATTCATTGGCCGGTGCTCGAAACACCGGCGGTTGGCGCGCTGTAGGCTCGCTGTGCACGACGTTGCCGCCATTTTTCCCGCTTAGCTTCCTCGACGGTTCCCTTTCTTTCTCCGACATCGCCATGCCGATAGCGTCGATCCGTTTCGGCTCCCTCGACTTCGTCACCACCACGGCGGGACAGATAGTGATCGTCCCCGCCATACTCCGGCGCCAAGTGTCCACCGAGGACCCTGACGCCCTCACCAGCGCCTTCAGAGACCTCCGGCTCGAGGTCCCCGCACGGACCCCGACGCCGAAGCACGCCAGAGGCCCCATCACCCCAAGCGACGCGCGGAGGCATCGAGCAGTGGCGGTCGCACCCGCCGCGACCTCGCGCTTCGTGGCAATGGTCGGCCATGTCCCCGACGACCACCACTCGGACAACTCCTCCGACCACGGCTCTAGCGGAGGAAGAGATAAGAACAGACCACGCTACCGCGACCCCGACACCGCGGCAGGCGCTGCTACCCCGGCCACGCCAAAGACTCTCCGCCAACACACCGAGGAGGATCACCGTGCTCGCCGCGCCGACCTTCAGCGGCGACGCGACGAGCTGGAGGCTCAAAAGGCCGAGCTCGACAAGCTCCAGGCCGACCTGGAGCAGTGCTCGCCCGCTCCACTGCGCTGGCGGCGCTACAAGGCCACAAGACGCCAGTCCACCACCACCGGTAGCTAGGGGGACGGGACGATTCATCGCTTTTTCCCACGCTGGCCAAAACATCGCCGCGGAAGAATGCCGCTCGCGGCATTCCCGAGCCAGGCGATCCCGCGGCCAAGGCTACCCACCGTAACCTCCGGGGCCTGGTGGAGCGAGCGTCGCAAGAAGACGCTGTATGGCCACGGATCGCAGCGTTCGGACGCCTCTTCGATGGCCCGCGCCGCGACGCCATCCGAGGCCGTCGGAGCGAAACAAGGGCAGCGTCACCTTCCGGACGACCAGGCATCGCGCACCCGTGCACCAACGCTTGGGGGACGAACGCGACGCCGCGCCACCCTCCAAACGCGAAGAACGAGGAACGACCCGACCCGGCCAGACGTCGCCGACAATAGCGCTCCGCGGCGTGATCGCGGCCGAGCCCCGATGGCCGGGCCACGGGCATTCTGGCCGGGGATTCGCAGCGAAGTTCCTCGCCAGATTCCGGCGCCGGTCAACATAGCCAAAATCTGAGGGCTACAAACCCGGTGTATGGTCGAAGATTACCGGCTCGCATGTCGGGCGGGGGAGCGACGGACGACCTTTTGTCATCCAATACCTCCCCATCTACTTGGCGGACTCACCGGGCATGGCTCGAATATCTGCCCGCCAACATCATCCGGATCGGGCCGACCTCAAGCACCACTTCGTTGGCAACTTCCAGGCACCTACAAGCGACCAGGGAATTCACGACTGAAAGGCTGCAAGCGGCCAGGGAGAACCTCCGGACTACATCCGACGTTTTCCCAACAATGCAACGAGCTCCTCGACATCCGCGACGCCGATGTCGTGGGGGCATTCATCTACGGCACCACTTCCAAGACCCTGGTCCATAAACTGGGGTGTGCGAAGCCCAGGACCACCAAGGAACTCCTGGACATTGCCACCAACCACGCCTCGGGCGAGGAGGCCGTAGATGTCATCTTCGACAAAGGGAAGTCGGCGAGGGATCGCACCGAGCCCAGCCCTCCTCCGACCGCCCGACAAGCGAAAGCGCCACGGCAAACAGTCCGCGAGGACCGCCTGGGTTATGACTACCGACCGGCCGGGAAAGCCGCAAGGCCGGCAACCCCCGACCACTTCGAAGCCGATGGAGAGTACGTGTCGAACCACGGATACCCCGTCGAGCACAAGTATCGGGACTGCGAAGTCCTGAGCCGTTTTCTTTCCGGAACCCCACGACGCCACGGGCAAAGGAAAGAGGCAAGACTCAGCGCCGACCACCGAAATCGAGAGGCAGACGTCGGCTTCCCCGAGACCGACGGTTGCCTCATGATCTTCGGCGGACCGGCAAGCTACGCCGACCGGAGGCAGCTCAAGCTCGCCTGCCGAGAGGTGTTCGCGGCAAGCCCAGCCGTACCTAAATACCTTCGGTGGTCGGAGTCCCCGATCACCTTTGACCGGGCCGACCACCCCGACCACGTCCCGCAACCAGGGAGGTACCCGCTCGTCATTGACCCCATCGTGGGAACAAAGCGCCTGACTAAGGTGCTCATGGACGGCGGTAGCAGTCTCAACATCCTTTACGTTGAGACCCTCGACGCCATGGGGATCCCCCGCTCGAGCCTTCGACCACGCAGAGCACCCTTTCACGGCGTCGTTCCTGGCCAGCAGGCCCACCCGCTCGGGCAGGTCGACCTGCCCGTCACGTTCGGGAGCCCGGTTAACTTCCGCACCGAGACCCTCACCTTCGAGGTCGTGGATTTTCCCGGCTCCTACCACGCCATCCTAGGGAGACCATGCTACGCGAAGTTCATGGCGATCCCCAACTACACCTACCTGGTCGAAGATGCCCGGCCGCATGGGGTGATCATCAGAATCGCGTCTTTCCAGCTCGCCACGCCGAAAGAAAGCGATTCGCGAGTTGGCCTCGGCGCGGTCGCCGTGATCCATCGAGCTCGCCGGCCTCGAAGCCAGACCTCCGAGTCCGCTCCCGACTCTAGCAAGTCCGACCGGGCTCCTTCAAGTCCGCCGAGGACACAAAGACGATCGAGGTCGACCAGAGGACCCGACCAAAACCGCTCGGATCGGGACCACGCTTCTCGCCAAATAGGAAAGCGCTCGTCGACTTCCTCCGCGCCAACCGACGCCCGCATGGAAGCCCTCCGACATGCCAGGGATCCCGAGGAAGTCGCCGAGCACTCCTGAACATCCGGCCTGGGTCTAGGCCAGTCGCCCAGCGTCTGCGCCGCTTCGACGAAGGAAAGCGCGTGGCCATAGGAGAGGAAATAGCCAAGCTCTTGGCCGCAGGGTTCATCAAAGAAGTTCGCCACCCCGAGTGGTTAGCAAACCCGTGCTTGTAAAAAGAAGACTGGAAATGGAGAATGTGTGTCGACTACACAAGCCTAAACAAGGCATGTCCGAAAGATCCATTCCTCTCGCCCGCATCGACCAAATGGTAGACTCCACCGCAGGGTGCGAATCCCTGTCCTTTCTGGATGCCTACTCAGGGTACCACCAGATCGCGATGAAAGAAGACGACCAGCTCGCGACTTCCTTCATCACTCCGTACGGTTCGTTCTGCTACGTGACAATGCCGTTTGGCCTGAAAAACGCGGGGCTACATACCGTAGATGTATGCAGACCGCTTTCCGACCAGATCGGCCGCAATGTCGAGGCGTACGTCGACGACATCGTTGTCAAGACCAGGAAGACCAGCGACATCATCGCCGATCTGGAGGAGACTTTCGCGAACCTTCGACGGTTCCGCATCAAGCTCAACCCCGAGAAATGCGTTTTCTGGGTACCCAAGGGGAAGCTACTCGGCTTCATCATCTCCGGCGGCATCGGCCACCGAGACAAGATCTCCGCGATCTTAAGGATGGGGCCGATCAAGAACCTCAAAGGGGCCCAAAGGTCGACGGGATGCCTAGCGGCCCTGAGTCGCTTCACGCCCCGCCGCGAACGCGGCTTGCCTCTATACAAACTCCGAGGAAATCCGACCACTTCACCGGACGAAGGAGGCTCGGGGCGCCTTCGGCCAGCGCTTAAAGGTTTTCCCGACCACCCTCCAATCTTTGGTCGCCCGGCGCCGTAAGAGCCTCTGCTACTCTACATCGCCGCCACGACCCAGGTCGCCAAGACGGCACTTGTCGCGAGCGAGCGTAAGAAGGGCGGGTCCTTAAGATCCAGCCGCCGGTCTACTTCATTAGCGAAGTACTCTCCGAGTCCAAGGCACGGTACCGCAGATTCGTAAGATGCTCTACGCAGCCTCGATCACGAAAAGAAAGCCGGTACATTACTTCAACCAGACCACGTTCCGTGGTAACCTCCCTACCACTCGGCGAGGTCATCCATAACCGCGACGCCTCCGGAAGAATTGCCAAGTGGGCACTCGAGCTCAATGGGCATGACGTATCCTATGTCCCTCGGACTGCCATAAAATCTCAAGTTCTAGCCGACTTCGTCGCCGAGTGGACCGAAGCCCAGGCCCCACCTCCGCTCGAAAACCCTGAGTACTGGACGATGTACTTCGACGGGTCCTTCACCAAAAACGGAGCCGGGGCCGGGGTCGTCATTCTTTCACCACTCGGGAACAAGCTTCGGTACGTCATCCGGCTACTTTTCGACGCAACCAACAACGTCGCCGAGTATGAGGCCCTCGTTACCGGTCTCCGCATCGCCGCCGACCTCGGAGCTCTGCGGTTATGCGTGCATGGCGACTCAAAACTGGTCGTCGATCAAGTCATGAAGGCTGCAGAACCTCGCGACGATCGGATGGCAGCCTACTGTCGAGAGGTACGCAAACTGGAGCAGAAGTTCAAAGGATTTGAGCTCCATCATAGCTACAGACGGAACAACGGAGAGGCCGATCACCTGGCTAGTCTCGCCTCCGGCAGAGGGCCGGTCCCGCCGGGAATTTTCGTCCTCGACCTACACCAAGCATCCATCCGAACCGATCGCCCGGACGATCGGCCAAGCGACCCGACAAAGGCTGAGCTGGTCGAGCCGGGTTGCAACGTCCTGATGACCAGCACCGATTGGAGGAATCCCTTCATCGATCGGCTGACTGACGGTTCCCTCCCCGACGACCCGACCGAGGCCCGCCGCCTCGCTCGTCGGGCAAAATCCTTCAGACCTTGATCGGCAACGACCTCTACGAAGGAGCCCTCCTAATCCTCCGTAGTGTGTCCCAGCCGACCAAGGAAGAGAGCTACTCCGCGACATCCACGGCGGGGTTTGCGGACACCACGCTGGGTCACGGAGCCTGGTCGGGAAAGCCTTCCGACAGGGTTTCTACTGGCCGACCGCCGTGGCCGACTCCGAGCAAATCATCCGGACGTGCGAAGGGTGCCAATTCTTCGCTCGGCAAACTCACCTCCCGGCGCAAGCCCTCCAAACGATCCCTATCACCTGGCCCTTCGCCGTTTGGGGACTCGATCTGGTCGGGCCCTTCAAGAAAGCGCCCGGGGGCTTCACCCACCTGTTGGTTGCGATAGACAAGTTCACCAAGTGGATAGAAGCCAAGCCGATCACAACAATCACTTCAGCAGTAGCCGGACTTCATCCGCAATATCGTCTACCGGTTTGGAGTCCGAACTCCATCATCACCGAGCAACGGAACGCAGTTCACGGGAAAGGAGTTTCTCGAGCTCTGCGGCGCCTTCAAAGATCCGCGTGGATTGGGCGGCCGTCGCCCACCCACGGAGCAACGGCCAAGTCGAACGCGCGAACGGCATGATCCTCCAAGGGCTCAAGCCGCGGATCTTCGATCGACTGAAGAGGTACGCGGGACGTTGGGCGACCGAGGTACCTCCCGTACTTTGGAGCTTACGGACCACCCCGACCCGGTCGACCGGGTTCACGCCGTTTTTCCTGGCATTCGGAGCAGAAGCCATCTTACCGACCGACTTGGACTACGGCGCCCCAAAGGTTCAGGCCTTCAGCGAGACCCGGGGGCTCGAGTCCCAAAGAAGACGCTGCCGACCGGCTCGATGAAGCGCGAGATGTCGCCGTCGTTCGCTCGACCAAATACCCGGCCAGACAACTGCGACGCTACCACGACCGCAAGGTTAGAGGGCGGCGTTCAACACAGCGACTGGTTCTGCGCCAGTCCACCCAACATAGGCAAGCACAAGGTCTAGCCTCGTTGGGAGGGCCCCTTCAGTATAGTAGAGGTCCTTCGTCCTGGCAGTTAACGGCTCAATGATCCTGTCGTCAATATCTTGTCAAAGGCATGGAACATCGTAAAGCTAAGGCGATTCTACCCTTAGCCCTTCTTTTCTACCTCGTTCATTACCATGTTCACCTTTTTACCGGCCTACGCTGTAGCATTTTTTCCACTCGGGTCGACATCCCGTTCAACCGCTGTCATTCACCCGATCGTTCGGTCTACTTTTTTTCCGACCCGAGTACCACGGCCTACGCCCCAGCGGCTACGGTTGCGAAGTGGTATCTCGCTAAGGAAAAAAGACAGAACAGATGGTATACTGATTTGCCGGGGAACTAACGCCGCGCTAAAACCTGTTTTTCCTACTTTTTTGGAAAACGGAACATGTCGATCACTGGTCGGTTGGTCCCCTTGAGACCCAAGAACCATGACCCGGCATGTCTTCACAAGCAACAAACCGAAAAATAGCGAAAAATACATGTAAAACCCGAACACCTTTGTTTTCTTCCAATTCAACGGCATATACATTCTATAGAAACAAGAAAATCTAAAACCAAGAAAGCTTTTTCTCGTTTAAGGGTCTTCCACGACGACAGATGATCTCCGGACTTGTCGTCCCTCTCATAGCACAGCTTCGGCTTCCCGCTCAAT
The DNA here is from genome assembly GCA_036346355.1 of Rhipidocladum racemiflorum. Classification (NCBI taxonomy): domain Eukaryota; kingdom Viridiplantae; phylum Streptophyta; class Magnoliopsida; order Poales; family Poaceae; genus Rhipidocladum; species Rhipidocladum racemiflorum. Next base: position 55,228,941 of record CM070581.1, on the reverse strand, counting down.
TTTTGCCGCGACGCACAGCAAAAAATAGCCGGGTCGCCGAAACCCGCAGCAGGAGAGCCCCGATCTGCCCGGACGCAACTTCAAGAAGCGGCAGCCCTGCGCCCCCAGTGACCTCTATGGTCCCTGGGGAGCTTGAAGTCCGACACAGGGGACCGCCGTCGGAGAAAATGCAGCAAGCACGATCGGGCGATCGGCAAGACGGTCGTCAGCCAGCCTAGATGTCGCGGCCGACTCCAGGCTCCGGAAGGAGAAGGAGCGCGAGGAGGACGGCGCCCGCTCCCCAATTGCTCAGCGCCATGGGCGGCGGTTCCCTCACGGCGACGCGGCTTGTCGCGCTCGCTCGCTCCTCCTCCTCCGCCTCCCGCTCCAGCAGCCTCGATCAACCCCGTCGTCCGACGGGCCGCCCACTATAAGACGGCCAGCTCGTCGCCCCAACTCCTCCTCATCCTCTCGCCTCTCGTTGAAGGAGTCCCGATCGATCTCATCGATCGGTGGGTTCTCATCCTTGAACGGGAATGAGAGAGCGAGGCGACCATAAAAGCAAGTCGACACTCGTCTCAACGTTGTTGAATGAAGTCCCAGCGCCCACCCTCCGCCTATTTATAGGCGATCCGGCCAAACGAAGCGACGCCGGGATACCCGCCAAAGCATTCATGACGACCGCACCTTTTCGGCCGATGGCGTGAAGCCGGCGCCAAAGCAAGCGACGCGGAACCGGCACCGCCAATTCCCGCGTTGAACAAAAACCTCGCTTGATCATAAAGAAAGATAAGTGAATACCTTCTTCTTACACACTCGTTATTACTCCTTCAAGTGGCGCCGCGGCGGTAACAAACAAACCGCCCGCCCCACTCGGGGCTACAAGAGTCCCGCTGGTCGGGTTGACACAACCAATCGTCGGGTCCTCCCAAGACGGCCAAACTTTCGACCAAAAGTACTACGCCCCTACGCCCGCGGCTACGATTACAGTAGTGCTTGACGAAGAAAGGAAGTGCCCAAGCCGGTCGACTCCACGATCGGTCAGAACAGCCTCCCACGGTTGAGCGTTCTCTCGATTTCCCAACTCTCTAACTTTTGTGATACACACACCGACCTATGCCCGACCCTGTGGTCCCTAAGGCAAGAGACGGCGATGCTATCCACCACAAAGAAAATGGGCAAGAGGTGAGGACAAGGCGAGCCCCAGTGCCCCTAGTTGGGTCGGCGGACGACCCAATCGCCTTAACTCACGTCCGGGATCACACCTCACGCTCTCCGCAAACCCGTCGACGGGTGGCGGCAGTACACCTTGGATCAGCGAGCGATCCAAGGTCCGATACGGGATCGAGTAAGGAAAGATTCTTTATGGATCGCCCCAGTGGGAGTCGGACGCCAGGATTGTCCGCTAGGGGACCCCTCGCGAGGGGCCTCGAGTTCCACCGGATCACTCGCTTGTAGCCCCACGAGCGGCGCTCGAGCCAACGAAGGCAAGCGCGTTTCTCACCCTCCTGGTCCCCACCACGGACGGGCGTAAAAATGGGACTCAACACGGCGCCACGTGCTCGCCAGGGCGATCAGCCCACTGCGCGCCCGGCGGCTCGACCCGGGCGCCACGTGTTCCCCAGGGCGACCAGCCCGCTGCGCGCCCAACCCGGGCGCCACGTGCTCGCCAGGGCGGTCAGCCCATCATGCGCGCCCAAGGCACGACCGGCGCCATGTGTTCGCCAGTAGCGACCAGCGGCCGAGCGCCAGCCGCGACCATGGCGCCCGACGACCAGCCCATCAAGGCGCCCGGCGGCTCGACCGGCGCCACGTGTCCGCCAGGCGACCAGCTGGCCAAGCGCTTTAACACGGGCGCCACGTGCTCGTCGGCGATCAGCCCACTACGCGCCCGAAGGCACGACCGGCGCCACGTGTCCGCCAGGGCGACCACGGCTGCGCTACCGGCGGCTCGACCGAAGCGCCACGTGCTCGCCAGGCGATCAGCCCCATCATCGCGCTGGCGACGACACGACCCGGGCGCCATGTGTTCGCCAGGGCATTCAGCCAGCCGAGCGCCCAGCGGCACGACCATGGCGCCCCGACGACCAGCCATTGCGCGCCCGGCGGTGCGGTCCGGGGCGACCACCGCCCCGAGCGCCCGATGCCACGGCCCGCTTACCATCTGCTCCCCGGCGACCACCCTTGACACAGCAACGAAGGCGCCCGGGCACAGATATATACTGCGATCGGACCTCCCCGATACCGCAAAGCAACGACCAAGCAAGACGAAACCCCCCGACCTGCTCTCCGACCAGCTCGGGGGCTCGGGGGCTACACCCACCGGGTGCGCTCGCGCGCACCCGGTCGAAGACTCTTCCCGACCAAACCCGGTGAAAACCCCCCGACCTGCTCTCCGACCAGCTCGGGGGCTCGGGGGCTACACCCACCCGGTCGGAGACTCTGATCAGGCCAAGCGAACCACGGCATCACGGCACGGAAACAAGACCCCCCGGGCACCTCTCCGACCTGCACGGGGGCTCGGGGGCTACTGACGAGTACCCAGGCCATGGGTACCCCCAGCGGCCCGAAAGGGCGCGTGGGCCGAACCAGGCCGGTCGGGGCCCAAAGCCACGGCTGCCGAGGAAAAGCCGTAGCCATGACCAAGTCGGCGAAATCCCTGAAGAAGCGACAGCATTTATTGCGTATCGAGCGCATTAAATGCTGGCCGTAATGATGACGCAGCGGCACAAGTCCCCAACTCTCGCATTAACTACGAGCGGCGCAGCAACTACGCCGACCAGCAGGGCAAGGAGCCGGCCACGGCCCCATCATCACCGCCACTTGCGGGCGACTAAGAGCACAGTCTTTTTTCTCTTTTTTAAGCAACAGTGTAACCTCCCTCCTCGCCTATATAAAGGGGGAGGGAGCGAGCATGTAAAACGACGGACAACCGAGGAATCAATACAATCAAACCCACACGAACTGGAGTAGGGACGTTCAGCCCGAACCAGTATACATCTTGTGCTCACCCGAGTAAGCCGTCGAGGAGAGGGAGCGTGCACCCCCCTCTTACCTATACAAATTCATTGGCCGGTGCTCGAAACACCGACACTGACCGAGCGGCGCCACGAGTCGTTCGGCTGGATCGGTGCGCACCTGGAAGAGCGCTGCCGCGACTGACGGGGAGCCCCGATCCGGCCGGGCCGCTTCCGCCGATGGGACTAGTGTCCCTTTTATGTAAATAAATAAATAAATAAAAAGAAGTTGCCGCTCCGTTTCCTTCCTCGCTCGCTGGTTTTTTTTGTTGGCTTGTTTTTGTGAGATATGCTTTGACGACCATAGCTTTTAGGGACCGCAAGGGGTCAGGCGTAGGTCGGAGGCAAGTATTGGCGCGAGTTTACGTGGGAGGGAGGTACTCCCGACCGACTACCGGTCGCTTTGCTTGAGCAATTACTCGATCCGTAGGGCACTACTTCGGGACCTCGGTCGCCGGGGCGTAGGTCGTAGTGTTCGGGCTCGACAAAGTCACCAAGAGGAGGGACTGGATGCCCGATCGGGTAACCGACCGACGCGATTTCTCGAATTGGAGACTTCTCGAGTAGTACATGGACGAGAGAAAACTTCTAAGGAAAAAATCTTCTCAATTTCTCTATATTCCACGCGTTGGCGATGAGGTTACCCTCGGTGTCCTTAAGACGAAAGGTGCCGGGTCGGAGGACCTCTGCGATGGTGAAGGGGCCTTCCCAGGGCGGAGAGAGCTTGTGCCTATCCTTGCTGGACTAGACTTGACGCAAAACTAAATCGCTGACGTTGAACGACCGGCCGCGAACCAGGCGACTGTGGTACCGCCGTAGGGTCTGCTGGTATTTGGCCGACCGCAGGACGGCGATGTCACGTGACTCGTTGAGTTGGTCGATGGCGTCTTGCTGTGCCTCCAGCCTCCGTGCGTCGTCGTAGGCTTCTACTCTCGGAGCGCCGTACTCCAGGTCAGTCGGGAGGACGGCTTCCACTCCGAACACCAAGAAGAACGGCGTGAATCTGGTCGACCGGGTCGGCATGGTCCGCAAACTACAAAGAACAGAGGGCAGCTTGGCCGCCCACCATCCCGCGAATTTCTTCAGTCGACTGAAGATTCGCGGTTTGAGCCCTTGGAGAATCATGTCGTTGGCACACTCAGCCTGGCCGTTGGCGCGGGGGTGTGCCACCGCTGCCCAGTCGACGCGGATGCTGAAGTCGTCGCAGAATTCGAGGAACTCCTTCCCCATGAATTGCGTCCCGTTGTCAGTGATGATGGAGTTCGGGACTCCGAAGCGGTGGACGATGTCGCGGAAGAAGCTTGCCGCCTGCGCAGAGGTGATGGTCACGAGCGGCTTGGCCTCTATCCACTTTGTGAACTTGTCTACGGCGACGAGCAGATGAGTGAAGCCCCCGGGCGCCTTTCTGAAAGGTCCGACCAGATCGAGCCCCCAGACCGTGAAGGGCCACGTGATGGGGATCGTTTGTAGGACTTGTGCCGGGAGGTGCGTCTGCCTGGCGAAAAACTGGCAGCCTTCGCAGGTGCGGACAATTTGCGTAGCGTCAGCCACTGCGGTCGGCCAGTAGAAGCCCTGCCGAAAGGCTTTTCCTACCAAGGACCGTGGCGCGGCATGGTGCCCGCAGACCTCGCCGTGGACGTCGAGCAGCAAGTGTCTCCCTTGGTGGGCCGGGATGCACTTCTGGAGGATCCTGGAGGGGCTCTTCTTGTACAGGTCCTTCTCGACCAGGACGAAGGACTTGGCCCGCCGAGCGAGGCGCCGAGCCTCGGTGGGGTCGGCAGGGAGTGATCCATTTGTCAACCGGTCGATGAAGGGTTGCCTCCAATCGGACTCGGTGTTGAGCACATTACGGTCCGATCCAGGCGGTTGCGCGTTCAGCCGAACGTCGGTCGGAGCGTTCGCTTTTAGGGGGTCAGCTGCGCCCTCGATCGTCAAGTCCAACCGGATGGATGGCTTGTGGAGGTCGGAGACGAAGACTCCAGGAGGGAACGGGCCTTTCCTGGAGACGAGACTAGCGAGGGAGTCGGCTTCACCATTGTAGCGTCGGTAGCTATGGTGGAGCTCGAAACCTTTGAACCTTTCCTCGAGCTTGCGGACCTCCAAGCAATAGGCCGCCATACGGGCGTCGCGAGGCTCTGTGGCCTTCATCACTTCGTCGACGACCAGTTTGGAGTCGCCGTGGACATAGAGTAGCCGAGCACCGAGGTCGGCGGCGATCCGGAGGCCGTTGACGAGGGCCTCGTACTCGGCAACATTGTTGGTCGCGTTGAAGAGTAGTCAGATGGCATACAGAAGCTTGTTGCCGAGAGGGGAGACGATGACGACCCCTGCGCCAGTCCCGTTCTTGGTGTAGGACCCGTCGAAGTACATTGTCCAGTACTCGGGGTCCTCAATCGCTGGCGGAGCTTGGGCCTCGGTCCACTCGGCGACGAAGTCAGCCAAGACCCGCGACTTGATCATCGTCCTAGGGACGTACGATATGTCAAGGCCATTGAGCTCAAGAGCCCATTTGGCGATCCTTCCGATGGCATCGCGGTTGTGGACGATTTCTCCGAGGAGCGACGAGGTCATCACGGAGATGGGGTGCCGGTCGAAGTAGTGGACTAGCTTCCTCTTCGTTATGAGCACTGAATACAACAGCTTCTGTATCTGCGGGTACCGAACCTTTGTTTCGGAAAGTCCTTCGCTGACGAAGTAGACCAGCCTCTGCACCTTGAAGACGCGGCCTTCTTCCGCTCGCTCCACGACAAGCACCGTGCTGACGACTTGGGTCGTGGCGGCGACATAGAGGAGCAACGGCTCTTGTGTTGTCGGGGCGACCAGTATTGGAGGCGAAGTCAAGAATGCCTTCAGTCGACTGAGGGCTTCCTGAGCTTCTTGGGTCCAGCTGAAGTGGTCAGATTTCTTCAGTAGCTTGTAGAGTGGCATCCCGCGCTCACCGAGGCGGGACACGAAGCGGCTCAGAGCCGCGAGACACCCTGTTAGCCTCTGGACCCCCTTTAGGTTGTTGATTGGCCCCATCTTCATGATGGCAGAGATCTTCTCGTGGTTGGCTTCGATGCAGCGTTCGGAGACGATGAAACCGAGCAGCTTTCCCTTCGGGACCCCAAAAACGCACTTCTCGGGGTTGAGTTTTATGCGAAAATGCCGAAGGTTCGCGAAGGTCTCCTCCAGGTCGGTGATGAGGTCATCGGCCTTCCTGGTCTTGACAACGATGTCGTCGATGTATGCTTCGATGTTACGGCCTATTTGGCCGGAGAAACACGCTTGCATACACCGTTGGTATGTAGCGCATGCGTTCTTCATGCCAAACGGCATCGTGACGTAACAGTACGAGCCATACGGGGTTATGAAGGAAGTCGCGAGCTGGTCGGATTCCTTCATCGCGATTTGGTGGTAGCCCGAGTAGGCATCCAAAAAAGAAAGGGACTCACACCCGGCGGTGGAGTCTACAACCTGGTCGATACGAGGCAATGGGAATGGGTCTTTCGGACAGGCCTTTGTTGAGGCTCGTGTAGTCAACACACATTCTCCATTGCCCGGACTTCTTTTTTACAAGAACGGGATTGGCGAGCCACTCGCGGTGGTGCACCTCCCTTACAAAGCCAGCGGCCAAAAGCTTGGCAATTTCTTCTCCAATGGCCTTGCGCTTTTCTTCGTCGAAACGGCGCAGGCGTTGGACGACCGGTCTGGAGCCTGGTCGGATGTTTAAGGAGTGCTCGGCGGCTTCCTTCGGGATTCCTGGCATATCCGAGGGTCTCCAGGCGAAGACGTCCCGATTTGCTCGGAGGAAGTCGACGAGCGCGCTTTCCTATTTGGCAGGGAGGGCGACCCCGACCCGCACCGTCTTGGTGGGATCCTCGGGATCGACTGTGACCTCCTTCGCGTCCTTCGCGGTCTTGAAGGAGCTTGGCCCCGACTTACAGGAGTCGGGGGCGGACTCAGGGGCCCTTCCCTGGAAGTGAGCGAGCTCGGCGGACATGATGACTGCTAAGGCTAGCTCGCAACTGCTCTGCTCGCAGTTGTAATCGAGCTGAAAAGACGAGGCCACGGTGATAACTCCCTGCGGCCCCGGCCTCTTCAGCTTGAGGTAGGTGTAGTTGGTGATCGCCATGAACTTCGCGTAGCATGGCCTCCCCAAGATGGCGTGGTAGGAGCCGGGAAAATCCACGACCTCAAAAGTGAGGTTCTCGGTGCGGAAGTTGTCCGGGCTCCCGAAGGTGACGGGTAGGTCGACCTGTCCGAGTGGATGGGCCTGCTGGCCAGGGACGACGCCGTGGAAAGGCGCCTTGCTCGACCGAAGGGCGGAGCGAGGGATTCCCAGGGCGTCCAAGGTCTCAACATACATGTTGTTGAGGCCGCTGCCGCCGTCCATGAGCACCTTGGTCAGGCGCTTCGTCCCCACGATGGGGTCGACGACGAACGGGTAGCGTCCAGGATGCGGGACGTGGTCGGGTGGTCGGTCCGGTCGAAGGCGATCGGGCACTCCGACCACCGCAGGTAGCTAGGCACGGCGGGGGTCGCCGTGTGGACTTCCCGGTAGGTGAGCTTCAACCGACGCTTGTCGGCGTAGCATGCTGCCCCACCGAAGATCATGAGGGAACCATCGAGTTGCAGGAACTCGTCGGCCGTCTCGTCCCCCTTTGTCCTGGCGTCGGACGCCGGGTCGCGCTTCTTCCCCTTGCCCCGCGACGTCATGGCGTTTCCGGAGAGGAAGCATTTTAGGACTTCGCAGTCCCGGTATTTGTGTTTGACGGGATAGGCGTGGTTCGGGCACGGACTATCCATCAACTTCTCGAAGTGGTCGGGCGTCTGCCGAACCTGTTGCTTGGCAGCGGCGACCATGCGGCCTTTGCGGCCTTGCTTTCCCTTCCGTTTCCGTTTGTCGGAGCGGTCGGAGGAGGTGCCGACCTCAAGGCCGGACACTCGGTGGGCCACCTTCTTCTCGAAGATGGCCCCCACAGCCTCCTCGCCGGAGGCGTGGTTGGTGGCGATGTCGAGGAGCTCCTTCGTGGTCCTGGGCTTGGCGCAGCCTAGCTTGTGGACCAGAGCCTCGCAGGTGGTGCCATAGATGAACGCCCCAACGAGGTCGGCGTCGTGGATGTCGGGGAGCTCATTGCACTGCTGGGAGAAGCGGCGGATGTAGTCCCGGAGGGTCTCCCCTGGCTGCTGCTTGCAGCTCTTCAAGTCCCAGGAGTTGCCAGGGCGTTTGTACGTGCCCTGGAAGTTCCCGACGAAGAGGTTCGTCAGGTCGGCCCAACTCCCGATGGTGTCTGTGGGCAGGTACTCGAGCCAGGCTCAGGCAGAGTCCGCGAGGTAGATGGGGAGGTACTGGATGATGAAGAGATCATCTGTCGCTCCCTCCGCCCGGCAGGCGAGCCGGTAATCCTCTAGCCAAACACTAGGGTTCGTCGCCCCCGAGTATTTGGCTATATTGACCGGGGCCCGAAACCTGACCGAGAAATCGGTGTTGCGGATGGAGCGGGTGAACGCCCGCAGTCCGAGGCCGTCGAGACCCGGATCGCGGTGGTCGCGCCGTCCGCTGTCGGCAACCTGCGACCGTGCCGCCACGTCGGTAGCTGTCCTCCGTGCCTCGATGGTGGCGCAAAGGTCATGGTTGTCCCCCAGGCGATGGCGCGTCGCGGTGCGCGATGCCTGGGGAAGCTCGTGATGCGGGGCCGTCTTGGCCGGGCTCTGATGACCCCGCGAGGATGAGCGACCCGTGTGGCCTGAGGTCGCGCCCGAGTGTGGGGAACCAGAACCCTGGGCGTGCTGCACGACAGCACACTCCACCAGCCCCCGGAGGTTCTGGTACGTGACCTTGCCCTCCGGGTCCGTCGGCTCAGGGAGCCCGCGGAGCAGCATTGCTGCCGCGGCGACGTTTTGGTTGGTGTGGGGGAAAAATGAAAGATTGTCCATCCCCTCAGCTAACTGGTGATGCACCTGGCGTGCGCGCGCGCACTACAAACCAGCGGCGGCTCGGGCTGACATTGCTCTAGGTAGGTCTGGAGTTTGTCGAGCTCGGCCTTGCGGGCCTCCAGCTCCTCGCGCTGCCGTTGGAGGTCAGCGAGGCAAACCTGGAGGCGCGCGCCGTCTTCCCGCCGGGACTCGTCTCCCCATGCTTCGTCGCGCGGGAGGAGGGTCCCGGGAGTCGCGGGGGTGGCGGATGGCTCCACCGCGCCCGCCATGTTGCATTCGTGAGAGTACGCCCTGCGTGGGGGGTGCTCCCTGTCAGAGCTAGAGCTGTGGCTGGAGGAGTCCCCCAGTAAGTCGTGGAGGGAAGTCGACACGTAGCCGGTCATGGCCACGAGCCGGGAGCCCACGGAAGGCGGGGCCGTCGCCCGTCGTCGTTCGCACACGGCGCCGCCAGAGGTGACGCCGGTGCGAGGTAGACCCGCCCTTGTGGCCCGTGCGGGGGCCTCGAGGCGGAGGTCGCTGAGGATGTCGGTGACTGCGCCCAGGCTCCTGGAGAAGACCTGGTCGCGGACCGCGGCAGGGAGAAGCACAAGCTCTCCCGTCGTTGTAGCGATGAAGCCGATGGTGCCGAAATGGATCCAGCCCCTCGACACCGGTGCGTCGTCGCATGAGAAAGAAGCCATCGAGGGAAGCAGGTGGGAATCTGAAGACAAAGGTGATGATGACGCGCGAGCGCCCCTACCTGGCGCGCCAACTGTCGGTGTTTCGTGCACCGGCAATACAAATTTTTGGTCAATGGGGGTCGCGCGCTCCCTTTCCGCGAATGGTCGACTCAAGAAGCCAAGGGTTTATACTGGTTCGGGCTGAAAGTCACTACTCCAGTTCGTGCTGTGGGTTTGTACTGCTTCTGGGAGCAAATTGATGTGGGGTATTACAAGCGTGGAAATGCTCTTTGATGTTCAGCCAATCCCTAACTTGATCGATTAGGAGAAACCCCCCTCCACTTAGGGTCCTGCCTCTCCTTATATAGACGGAAAAGATGCAGGTTACATGGGAGTTTGGAGAGGAAAAAAGGGGTAGGGTCTCTTATGTCTCGAAGTCCGTTCTTGGGTCTCGTCGCCTGACCGGTACTCACGTCCTCCACGCCGGGCAGATAGACTAGTCGAGGGAGTCGGTTCTGGGACTGGTTGGGGGGGGTGACGTACTGCTTCGTTTGCCTAGGGGTGCCGACGCGGTGGTGCTTGACTTTGGTGTCCCCCACCAGAGGGCGCGTCCTCTGGTTATGTGTCAGGCGGATGGGACCAGAGCTTGACTTCGTGCGGCCCCTCTGCTGCCTTCGGAAGGAACCATCTACCCCCACAGGGGTGTCTCGAACGTCGTGCCCGCAGGGTAGGCGGCCAACTCCCGGTGCGGGCCCCGATGCCGTGGCCGTTGGTGGAGACGATCTCTTCCAGGTCAAGGTCGTAGGTGCCCCGACCCAAGGAGATCGGAGTGCGTCCGAGCCCCGATCGGGGGGCGGGACTCCTTTCTTTGCCAGTACAGCCTGCCGGCCTGAGCCGGGCTCGCCCAACTGCTTACTCGGGCAGCTTGGGGTACCTGTGTTATGAGTATCCATCACTATAACATCTCAAAATACCCTAAAAAGTATGTTCTAGGTCATAAATGTATTTGCTGCATTTTTTTTACTTTTTCTAGAATTTTCTACATTTAAGAAATTGCTTTTTCCATATTCTACCTAATGTTCTAGAATTCTTAAAATTATTTAAGATATTTTCAGAGCATAAAAATATTTTATTTGAGTTCTAAATGGCCTAAAGTACCTCTCTAAAAATTTACATAATTTTTGAAATTGGTTTGCTATTTCTAAAAATCTAAACTTGATTCTTTGCTATTAAATCCCTTTGGAAAAATATTTTGAAATTCGTTTTCCGAAAGCAACCAGCTGAAACCCATTTCCTTTGCAAAAAGATATATTCTGGCCAAGACACGTTCTCTCTCATGTTAGGAGTCTTCTTCCACCTGCCGCCGCGCCATTAGAGAGCAGTTGCTCGCTCTCTGGCCACGTTGTTGACCCGTGGACCCTAGGCCATCGCTGCAGGACCCGTCTGCCACTTCACCTTAGTAGAATGCCTACGTTGTCATCTGTTGTTCGCCCTGTGCAGCGTCACCATGTTCCAAGCAAGCCGCTGACAAGCCATAGCCACACAACGCCTTTCACTTGTTCTCTTCTAGGCATCGCCTATCGAAGGGGAACTTGTAGACCTGGGAGTTGGCACGACGGGCTTCGGGCCATCGCGAGCCGGCCCGGCCCTGCACGGAAAGGCGAACGGGCCAGGCCGGGAGATATTTTACAGAGCCCGGGTCGGGCCGAGAGACGTTTTATAGAGCTTGGCCCGGCCCGAAAGCATAGCGGGCCGAAGTCAGGCCCTGAACCAAATACAAGCGCTCGGAATCATTTGTGTGCTATCTTTTGTACTCGTGCTTCATTTTTTGGTTTCTTTTAATGTTTGGAATGGTAAGATATTTGATATAGTGATATTAAGTGACCATTTCTGTCATTTGCATGTATGCTCACATAAAATGGTTAGCTCCTGTCACAACCCACGAGCCTCTGGGCCGCCATGGGCCGCTCGGGCCGGGCCGGCCCGAACCCGGCCCATGTAGTCGGGCCGGGCCGCGCTGCCCAACGAGCCTCATTTCTAGGCCCGACCCAAACCTAGTCGGGCCGTGCCCGGGCTTGGGCCGTGCCGGGCCGGCCGGGCCTTGGGCCTCCTGGGAAAAGCCCAGCCCATGTCCCAGCTCAGGAGCTTACACGCCATGGCGTTGCTCTGTCCCGCCATGAGAACTCGTGTACTCACTAGAGCATCTTGCCTCTACTTAAGGCTAGCCTAGCATGTCATCTCCTTCAGCTCACCACCCCTAGCTTCCCTCCGAAGCACTAGGAAGTTTGGTCTTGGGGATCTGGGAACAACATCGTCTTCTTCGATGCCAACGAGCACACCTTTGCGCCATCACTGCCTTGGTGAGCTTCCTTGCTTAACACGTGCATCATCATCTTGTTTGAGCTTCACCCACCCTTTCTATGATTAACTAGGAAGATAAGCGCGCTTCGCTGCGCCATTGATAATATCGTTCGTTTGACAGAGATTAAACATAAAATAGTTTAAGAATCAACTGCGATAGAAATAATTAATAGAAAACGTATAACTAAGGCAACATTAATACATCTCAAAACTAATGTGGTTTATTTGAATACAATATTAATCAATATAGAAAAAATGGTTAGGGGTATGTTACAAAGGGCACTGACCAGTTAGAGGTAGTTTTTCATCTTAAATACATCATGAATCAAACAACATGTGTAAGCACATCATCGCCAGATAGAAATGTTTTTTTGTTAGCATATGAAGAACATAATAACTTTGTTTACCTGTAAAGAAGAGGCTATTGGGCATATCTGGGAGGATAGAGAACGGGATACGAATCGCGTAAGAAGACATCAGATTGTCAGTGAAATCTGATGACAAATTCATTTTGATTAGCATCGGTTGGTTTTGTTGATCCATAGATATTTGCCTCGAACAAAATGCATCCTGAAAGAAGAAACGTAATTCAGCAACAATGGCTTGCAAAGGCTGTACGATATGTAGGTGAAGCATAGTTTAATAATAACCAAGCTAGTGGGTACTTTTGTTGTGCTAACTCTATGTAATGATTATGGAGCCTAAAGCTTAAAAGGGGATGAAATATCGAATTAGTGAAAAAAAAATGAAATCAAACATTATAACCTCTCCGAAAAGGTGGTGGAAAAATCCAGGCAGCGAGCGATAAACGAAAGAAAGCATCAAAAATAATATTAGATGAGCAAAAGAACTATACATTATCAAGTAGAGAAGCTGAAGCGTACCAGGAAGATCGATACTTTCTCAAAAGGTGTACCTAACAAAAGTATAGAAAAGGATCATTAGTAGTATGAGATATCATATGTCATGTGACCAAAACATTAAAGGTGGCTAATACCTTATAGGACAACCATGGCAGGAAAATATAAAACCCTTGTAAAGAAATCTAGCATGCAACCCTTTATCTATTAAAAAAAACAACAACAGGTAGTATTCCACTCTACTCTAAACTCAAAAGGAACAAAATAAAACTGCAGTTGACCTCAATGTGCAAGAGGGCACTGGCATTTGTATTGTGATTGTGTTAGCAGCAATTTTATAGAGAAGCCTACCCTTATTTTTAGTAGAACTTTGGCCTACGTAAATAAATAAAGATCATGAATCAAGATTCACCAAGACTGAAACAATGATTCTATCAGCATCAAACGAAAACACAAATTTCCATACCCTAGATGGTCTAGCTTCTTCAATTATTGCGGTTACATGGAAAGGTTGAGTCATCCGGTAGTTCATCACAACAAATTCTCCATCAGATGGTATATATTCAATGATAGATACAATTGTTAAATTCTCCATCAGATAGAAACGAAAAGGCGTAGGTAGGTGGCCCGTTCACTGACTGACCTATTGCGTAGAGGATCCTCGCGGACCAACGGCATGTAAAGCAATGCGATAGCAAAAGATGGCAGGACACATGGTGGCAATGATTGGGCATGGGAGTGATCTCCTACGAAGTGTAATGGGCTGCAGTTTTAAGCCTCGTAGGTGCTATTCGGCGAATGTATATATATTGCTAGATATTTCCTTTTTTATTTCTATTTTCCTGGCATATGAACTAAAGAAGTTTCTACATAGAAAACAAAAAAATGAGGAAAACGAAAGCTAAGGGGCAGCCTTGCGAGCAGTTTAGCTAAAAATGAATGTAAATGGTAAACTGACTATTTTAGTGTGCAGGGAATGGGTACATATTTATTATCAATATTGCAATTGTTAGATAAGAACTGTAAGTACTATATGCATACAATGCCGCAACAAAACCTGAATGTATATAATCCTAGTTGTTCTTTGCGCATTCTATTGCACCAAATATGTTTGGTCCAATTGTAATATTTGTACTGCCCATTTCAATCTTGTAGAAATACAAAAACATAACATATCATTAGTTATGCAACATTCTAATCTCTTAGTTCTCTGTTTGTAATTTTTTACTTACCACTTATCAAATATCAGTAGATATGGCCATCGACAGCTCGTACTGCTCCTCTGCTATACCAAGCTGCATGAATACCTCTTTTTGGCAATTAATCAGTGTCTAGACACTCGACAAACGACATACATATTAGCCCCATGAAGCATATCAGTTTAACTAAGGCTGTGTCTCGAAATATAAATTTAAAATTTTATTGAGTTTAGGAATAATCAAGCATCCTAGTTGTCATCAAACCAGAAAACACAAGATCCAGTCGGATTAATTTGACATGCTTTGCTAATTCTATACATATCCTGAGGGATTTGGTAAATCTAGATAGTGAAGCTGAATAAAAGATGGGAATCAGTAAAACACAGGAGCTGACCTGTAAAAAGCATAGCCGAAAGATATAATAAGAGTAGAAAATACCTGATAATAACAATAGCAACATACTCATCATCTGATTTGCCCAATTCCAAAAATATGTACAATGGCTGACAACACTAACTGAAAACTGAAGAGCATTAATCCTTTAAAGAACATGATGTCCACAAAAAGTCAAGATACGATCAGCAAGCAGGCACCAATAATTTATGGTCTAACCTATATAAGCAGTTGTTTCTGTGCCAAATAAACAATTGAACGATATGTCTATTTCATTTGTTTCCCTGCAAAATGAGCAGCATGTCATGAACCTGTGATAAAACTATTTGTACATAATTACTCAAGAACAACCTTTTGGTATATATCAACAGTTGCTATGAGCCACATGAATAGCTTCCTTTGTTTCTCCAATAGTATATGTATGCACATGCACATCTTCAAAGGTCTGTTGGGGTAAGTTTGCATCGACTTCAGCTTTAGCAACTGATCATGGCAGACTAAATCTGGCGGCCAAACTCTCAGTCACATCCAGAAGACTGCATTCTTGATTTCAAGCTCTGCACAGATGAGTACAACACCATATTTATTGTTGTAGCTACTTATAAGCACTACCTTGGTTACTAAAGCATTAAAGATTTTTAATGCAAGAATAAATCATATGGATCGATAGTACTATCATCAACTGGATACTGAAACAACCTGTGAATCACGATAAATATTCAACCCATATATGTAAGAGCAGATGAGAACGCTGCCGGCTAAGGTTTTTTCATACTTTACTATAATTACTTAAACCCATGAAATCACAAACTAAAGGCCGATGGTACAAAAATTATCACCAACTTCGAAGCACAAAAGTATGAAATTTATTATGTGTGAAGCACTGAAGCATAAAGAGATCTCAGTGGATGCACGAAGCGGTGTACTTTGCTGATTGCTAAAACCAACCTTACTTCAGTAGGTTTGGTCCTAAAGTGGATTGATTTCTCTAGTCACTTTTAGACATTTTTTTCTTACACTATGGAACACTGCAGAAGTGCATGTTATTGGACTATTTTTTTCATGAACAAGGAAAAAATGGAAATGAATCCCACTGTTGCGAAATAGAATTAGTTTTTCATGTTGTATTGTTGATGTAGGTAATAAGACAGGGCAAAAAAGAACAAAAACAGAGGAGACTTGCGCTTGTATACCTTGTAGGTTTCCTCATAAACTGGCAAGTAGCGGAGCTCATGACCAGATAGTGGTGAATAACATTAACAAGGCCAGCCTCCTTTTCACTGCCAGGGTAGCCTTTGGACTGTTGATTGCGAACCCAAATTGAACATCAATCGCCTGGCAATATATGAAATCGTATGCCATAGACATTCTAGCAGGATGCACATCAGATATGAAATAGACATAAACGCCACATAACTAACATGTATGCTAGGTTATGCGCTACGCATATAAATAGCACGATAGACTGACAAGCCAACATCTCAACTACTTACTATTTTACATGAATCATGTGATTTTTAGTTATTGTCAGGAAAGATTCACTTAAAAAAAAAGACCACAGAGGGAGGGACAAATGCATTACTATAATGATTAACATGCAAAGCTGTATCAGCATATCTTCGTATCAACAGGGCATTTAATCCACATATCAATTGCGAATAAATTATTGCAATAGGGGATATCAACAATCCAAGAAATTCAGCAAGTAGAGAAGCTGTAACGCACCTGAGAACTATTATTAGCACCTTCAAGCTTGGAGATGGGCAGGAACTTGTTGGGGTTCTTGAGGTCCTCTCCATTCTCCCCCACCATCCATGCCAAACCCAAGAATCAATGAAGATCATGAGCAAATAAGCACTACAGTAATCACATGAAACAGAAACATAAATTGTGCGTTCTGTGGTTGTGCTGTTGTGGTAGAGTTTCCTGATCGTGGGGCACCTGTGCCATCCTTTCTTGTCTAAAAAAAGTAGAAGAGGCACATAATCACCATGGTGTTGGGGTCAAGGTGCAGGGACGGGAATACGCACTGGCGCATCCTGAGGCGCAAGAGGGCGCGGCGGCGTCTGCAGGGGACGCGGCGATGGGGCAGGGCAAACCAGTAAGGAGCGAACGAATCGGGTGATACCTACAGTTGGATGAGAGGGGAGGTTGGCCGGTGGAGGGGGCCCCGCCGCCCTTGCCTGTTCTACCGACGCTGCCTTCGCGGTGGCTGCCGAAGGCGCTGGACCGCACGTGTCTCCTCGCATGGCCGTCGCCCTTGTCCCCTCGCTAGGACATATAGCCCTCTCGTTCCGATGTGCTCCTCGTCCTCCTTCTTTACCCTGATCCAATTAGAAAACACCAAAAAATAAATCAACGCCAAATCCGTCAAGAAAACCCTAGCCAAAATTGCTGCACGGCGAGCAGCGGGGGAACCCTCGTCGACGTAGACGGGCTGGCCGACGGCATGCGTACCTGGGGGCCTCGGAGAGTGGTGGTGCTTAGGACCTGGTTGTGGCCGGATTTGACGGCCCTTTAACGGCCATTGAAGGGGCGGAGAGTGCGGCGGGCATCGGCACCAACCGAGAAGAACGGCGGCGTCAGGGTTGGCGAGGCGCACGGGCAGGCGACGCGGGCGGCGCGGTGTGGAAAGGAGGAGAGAGCAGCGGCGACGGGCGAACGGGAAGAGACGGAGGGGAACGATACCTCGAGTGCTCCGCGAGCCTCAATCCCACGACCGTTTATGGGGCGTCGATCGTACACGCGGCGAGCCAGATGGCACCGAACGAAGACATGGGCAGCACGCAAATACGAAAAACCACGAGGCTTCGCCCGCACAAAATGCCGACGTGGCTCTCCCCAGAGCTCGCCAATTCCTTCTGCTATAAGGAAAGTTAATATTAATATGAAGTAGTTGCAGCCGAGTGAGACCAAGCCGATATCATCTTTCCCATCTCAGGCACGCGTAACCGATCCGAGTAACACCCTATTTCTAGTGAGCTCCATCCTTGCTTGCTCGCATCATCTTGTGTTCCATACTCTACTGGTGAAAACCCCTTACTCAATTGCTTGGATTCGACAGTGAGCCATTGACACCGTGTCGGTCCCCTATTTTCAAGCTACTGCCGCTATTTTCATCGTCACAGCCTCTCAAATGAGCTCCACATCGATTCCTTGCTCTGGAGCCCTCCTTGGCATCCATGTAAACCATCTCCAAGCGTGTCCCTTTCCATCTCCCTTTCCCTCCGCGAAGGGATTCCCATTCCCTTCAGCGCTCCAACGGATTCCTTTCAGCCTTCCCTTCGTGAAGGGATTCTCTCTCCCATTCCCTCTAGTAAGGGATTCTCTCTCTTTTCCCTATACAATTCCATTTAAAAGGAATCTGTTGGAGATGAGGGCAAATAAAGGGAATGGAAATGAGGAAAGAGAATAGGGAAGGGAATGAAATGAAGGGAATAGCTAAAGCGCACCATCTTGCAGCCCGTCCTTCAATGCAACCCATTAACAGTGTAAAGTCTCTGACCACTTTAGTCATGGCCAGACCACCCGGTAAGCTCCTATTAGCCCCTGGATACTAGAGCACTAGTTGGAATGGGATGTTTAGCATCGAAATTGAGGTTTCACCATTGTCATCCATGGTGCCACCAACGAAAGCGTCATTGCTACTGCTCCGATGACCATTGGTTCCCGCGTCCATCCCCGTAGATTCGCCAAGGATCCCTGGTGCTCATGCGATGACCTATAACGGTTGGTTCACCATCTTGCATTGAGTTTGCTGCTTATCCGAGACTCCCCGTTGCTTAACATCGCCACGCCACCCCCTAGTCCACCATTTCAATCGCCGCCACTTCCCAGAAGTGCGCAAGGACACCGACTTCTCATTTTTTTTTTCCTTAGTCCAAGGCCGCTTCGCCAATGTGATGCCACCGACGAGCTCAAAAATTCACTCGGCCACTATGCTTAGCTCGCTCCCGTGATCTCTCTCTGACATGTGGGTCCAGTAATGATGTTCGTTAAGTTAGTTAAACATGTTTAAGTGTAACGAGTCACTTACATGTGGGCCCATTTCGGTTAAGTAAACCGTTTTATATTTGAAACCGGGTTTTAGTTATGTGTCATTGACATACGGAACCCACCTGTCAGCCCCGACGAAAAATAATAAAAGTCTGACAGGTAGGAAAATATGTTTTCAAACCTAAACAAAATACACTTTCTCAATTGGAAGACATAATACTTAGGAATACACCTTCAACATCATCCCCTCCTCCCTTTTTCTTTATCAAGATTTTCTCAACCAAGCCAAATTCAAATTCTTATAACTTTTGCATACAAACTCCAAATTGAGTAAAAATAGTTTCTAAATTATGTTATTTATTAATATGCAAAAATATTTGAATTTGTTCTATTTATACTCATTTGGTTCTTATTTGTGCTTTTCAATATGATGCGTATAAACATTGGCGTCCTTGAACTTCCTTCGTCGAACCATAAGTCGTTGAAGTGTTCAACAAGTAAGGCAAGAACCCCCTTTGATCATATTTGAACCCATATTTCACTATTATGTATGTTGTGTTTAAAACTATTATGCATACATGTAATTTTAGTAAAATTTGCTATGTTGGTATGGAAGGTAGATATATTCAATTGTTGCATTCACCCTACATTGACAAGTTGGTACCTTCACCATTGTCACCCTAGTAACACTATCCACTGCTCGTAAATATTGAAAGTGAAATGTAGAGTAACAATAATCGTTAGATGCTTAGCCATGCTTATACTGACATTAAACCAAATAGCTTGGATGATGGTCATAATGTTTAAAATGAGAAATACTTGTGATATGGTTCAGAGGAGGTACCTACGATATTTTGAGTACAAATAAAACTGGAAACCATTTTTTGAACTTGGGCGAGTGGATGTTGCGAAAGGTGCATGTGCATGCAGGGCATGTGGCAGCCTCGTTTGGGTCACTAAGGATCGATCTATTGTGCCCACAGACCCAAGTATATTTGTGCAACAACATTTGTATTTATTAGGGGTGGGCATTTGATTTTTTTTTGGTTTAAAAATATTTCGGTTTTTAAAAACAAGAAATCAAAATTTTTGGTTCAAATTCGAAAATTGAACCGAATTAACCGAATAAATTCAGTTCAGTTAATTCAATTTTTTGGTAAACCAAATATGACACTACGGAATGGTGTGACATTATAAAATGTGAAATTAGAGAATAAAACCTTGCGGTTTGACGTTAAATTTGTGTTTTGGGCCTTCCGGGAGACTTTGGGCCTTGGGGAACCCATCGTGGGCTTGAGGAAACCACATGGGCCGGTGGTGGGAGGCCTTTGGCCCATGTGAGGGAGGGTTTAGGGCAGCATGCAGCTGCCCCATGCGCCTCCACTCCCCCCCCAAGTGCGCCTCCACCTCCCCCCACTAAACCCTAGCCGCCACCCCCTTCCCCTCCCTCTCCACCCTCCCCTAGCCGCCCCCCATGGCGCCTCCCCTCCCTCCCATCTCCCACCTCTAGCCGGCCCTAGCTCTACCCCTCATAGCCCTCCATCTCACTGTCCGGGAGCACTCCATCCACGGGAAACCGGCGGTTCCGGCGAGCGGAGTGGAGATTGGATCGCGAGGAGGAGAAGATTCGACGTTCGTTGTTCGTCGGGCGAAGGTATGGCTACGGGTAATCTTTGGGGATGGGCTAGGTGCTGATCTAGAGAAGGTTTTGGTGCTTTTAGATCGAAAGGTGGTGCTGCGTTTGGATAGAATTGATGAAAACTAGAGATTGCATAGTGTTCTGCTTCGGGCAGATTGGGCACACGACCTAGGGTTTGAGTTTTTGCAATTTTAAAGTCGGAATTTGGTCAGCCTCCTGTTGAGAAAGTTGTAGATAATTTCAATAACTTTAATTGGACACCAAGAATGCTTAATTCTGATCAGTTATGGTCGGTTTACTAAACATGTTCAAAACTGTGACGTGATTGGGACAGATTGGGTTGATCTGTAGATTAGGCAATGTTAGATGCCGAATAAGCTTTTCCCAATACTTAGAAAAAGCTAGGAAATTTCCTAAGCTTCGCGATGATGTACTCATTTACTTAATTTGGAGTCTTAGAACTCAAGTTATGATTGTTGGAAGCCCGCTGTCCCGACGGACAGATTGGTCTGTTTTTCAGGTTTTCGGGGTTTCGGGTAGAATCGTTGTGTTCTGAGTTTTGTACTTGCTTGGGTGGTATGATATTGAGTGAAAAACATATATTTGCAGGCGGTGTGACCCCAGGAGTGGCATCATCATCTCGCCACACCGTTCCGAAGGGTAAAAGGCAAGTGTATTGGAATGGGTAGCGTGTTGTATGTTGCTAGTCTTGATTAGATGCAAATTTATTACATGATGTGCTATCTTGCCATGATTAGTGTTTGCCCATGATATGATGATAATGCCTTATTATGATGCTATGCAATAATTAGTTGAGTTATGTGCAAGTTATTTATGTTTATGGCATAATTGCATACATGGCATGAGAACTGGCTAGGTCGGTGAGAAAGTCATAACTAGTCCGGTAAGGTCGGTGAGAAAGTTATGACTAATCCAGAACACCATTGAGTAAGACCTAACTCGTGATTCCATCAACAGTTGTGAATGGAAGCGAGGAGTAGGCACCCTCCATCTACGGGATGGAAGGGGAAAGAGGGTGCACGCCGACGGATGTGCACTCGGCAATACCGGTATGTGCTTCAAGGAGACATGTGCATTGCATTATATGATGATGTTATATGAAGAGGTCAATGAGATGCATACAAGGTGAATATGAAATGTTTATGATGTTGAATATGAAAAGTAGTGAAGAAGATATTGAAATGTGTTTTCTTGTACCATTGCAATATACTTGCTGAGTGATGAACTCACGCTTGTGTTTTATGTTGTTTTAGGTCCGTGGAATGTGAATGTAGTAATTTACTCTAGAGTAAACTAAAATATTGACTTGAAAAAGTAGAAATATAGCATAGGTTTACTTGTTAAAAATTTGGCCTTAGGGCAATAACCTTAAAATCTGAAATAGTTTGGTTAACTAATTTAAAACTTGACACACTCTGATGTACAGTAGGAAGGGTATGGGTATCGATGATGTCCGCTTAAATATTGTATTTAAGCTTTGATGTTAAATGCTGCATTTTGATGATGTATGATGTTATATTTATGAAAGTATTGATTGAGATGCTATATGTTTGATGTAGTGATGTTGTGGTGCCGGAGGTTTCCGGTCACCTTCTATTGTTTGTAGTAATGTTATGTGGAGTATTGGTGTGGCCGGTGAGAGCCATCACCAAAAGACTATTAACCTCCCGTAGGGAGAGTGCTTATCCTTTCTGTCGTAGACCGGGTAGTTGGTTGGGGTTGATTAGAAAAGTTGATGGTGGATCCTTTTGGATTTCTTTTACCGTTCTGACGATTGGTGTGGTTGGTTTTCTTGGTTTTAGTTGATTGAAATCAAAAGAAAAGTGTGTGGGTATTGGATTATCGCGGATTGTTCCGTAGGCGGTTTGTGGTTTTGTCTTCCTTGGTTGAAGACGAAGAAGGAGAGTTGTGTGTTGCGCGTCTTTTGGTCGCAATCTTTGTTTTGACACACGGTTTTGTTGGTAATGGTGGACTGTCTTGGGGAGGAAACATATGTGGTTGTTGTTCTTCCTATGCTAAAAATATAGGTTTTGTTGTTGTTGTAAGAACATTGTGCTGGTCTAACTTATTAAATTTATTTTAATAGCTGGAGTATGTTGTGTAGTGACAATTTGTTATGATATATGGATATAGTAATTAAAAACAATGCAGTTGTTTTTATGATTTTGCTCATTTATTGATATTGATGACTTAGTAGTGGTGGTAATTGTGTAGATTACTTGTTAGAAACAATTGTTAAGATGGAGGTTATTGTAACATGTGTGATGGAGTGAACCATGGATAATTAACATGATGTAGAATTTTATCCTTAATGAATGTATGTCTTAGAATCATAGTTACGAACTTTGTCTTGTAGAGATAATATTTACATGTTGAAGTCGTTTGTTAACTGAATAAGTTTCGATTGTCGAGACGTTGACATATAGGTGGTATGAAATTTATAGGTTGATCATGCTGAAAGATTTGTGGACAACGCTTGATGATATCCCACAAGAAGTAGTTTTGCATTTTTAAATTGGTTTGGAATTGTATGGATCGAAATCCATGCACAGTTTGGCTGACAAGAGGACCTTGTTAAGTTTTATTATTTGTGGCAGAACGCCACCTATTTATTTATGCTTACTTATGTTCTTTTACTAGTTGTTATCAAATGTCAAATGCTTTTACGAATTCTATTTGCAATCAACTACTTATTATTGTGTAATAAATTTCACCTTGTGCAAATGAAGATATGGTAATATAGCCATCCCTTTTGACATAGCCTTGCATATTATATACATTTATGTAGAAGTCTTGTAGAGTGTGATTTTTGTACTCAACCATTGCTTGTTGAACATATTTAGAGTATGAAGTTGAAGACCCATTGTGCGGATACTTTTACACCTTAGGCTTTGGTGATTAAGATGATGCTTTCTAGGTTACCCCTAGTCAGTTGCTTGTAGATGGGCTGATGCATACTAGCGCTACTACAGAATGATACAACACTATCTCTTTATTTTAGTTGGTTCCCAACTTTTCAGGAAAGAACCGATAGTGATATATGATTCGGTGTGGGTGAGAAATATGGTGCAAAATATCACTATCAGTCTGACATCAGAATCGATAGTGATGTTGTAGGTATCTCTATCGGTTCTCAGGTCAGAATCGATAGTGAGTTTTATTATCAGTTCTGATATCAAAACCGATAGTGATGACATGGTCATCATGATTGGTTTTTGAGGTTAGAACCGATCGTGACAGTACACATACCAAACATCCTCATGCTTTACCTCTCGGCTTCTCCCGATCCATTCAAATACCAAAAGCTGAGGCGTCCACCTCGCTCTTGACCTCTTGACTTCCCCTCCGTTCTATAAAAAAGGAGTTTACTCCCCTCTACCCACATCGTTCCTCCATCTCCCCTCGCCCACGTCGCCCATCTGCCTCCCTTAGCACATCGTCATCGCCTCCTCCCACTAGCACGTCGTCGTCGCCTCCTCCCCCGAGCACGTCGTCGTTGTCTCCTCCCTAAGCAATGTTAGCTGCACTGACTTTTCAGCTGGTGGTTTGTGAGTATAATCATCTCCCTATGATTAATTTTTTTATTATTATGGCAAAGGGGCTAGATAATTTACTTGTCTTAGGGACCTTACATGTGGGGAGGCATTGTTCGATGAGGAGTTGGGTTGGTTAGCCTATTTGTGACAACTTTGATTAATCATTTACATCTTGTAATATTTGATTAGTTCAATTGGTATCACCTGTTAAATGCTATTAGATATCTGTTATGCTCATTGTGCTTTCTGTTCTACTTATGCTTGGTTGTTATTGTTTTGTTTAAGTAATTGTTGGCTACTTTTAGCATCCAAACTGTAACTGATTATGGGTAAACCATTAGTCTGTACATCTGAGAACGTCTTAAAATCAACTTGATCTTGATTGCTAGTTGTATGCCTCTATTAATGTTAGTTGTCATGCATATGCTTAATTACCTAATTATGAGTATATTTACTTTGATCTTGTCAAATATCATATATAGAATGGATCCTACAAACAAGATAGACGATATGAAAAAGCTGTTAGATGCTAAACAAAACTTTGAGGTGGGGATAGGATAGTTGACGGGAAAGTTTGAGTTAACAGAAAAAATTATGAGATGAAAGAAAAATTGAAATACATAGATGACAAACTGCAAGATATTAAATCTCTTAACCATGTACTCATCATTAAGGAGTGCAACGAGAATGTAGAGTTGGAAGAAGCCAAAGCTGAGTTTATAGAGGTTTCTAATATTTAATTCGATGTGGTAACTGATAACATACCAAAATAGCCTATTTTCATAACAAAATGATCGTTTTTTGTAAGGATTAAGAGATATGACTGAAAGTGAATTAGTTATTGGTGTCAAACAAATAGACACTATGCCAGAGCTGTGGAGCTACAAGGAGAATTGGAAAGCCTCTATTTTAGAAGCTGTGGCACATATGATGGCAGACATGAAAAAGCCCTAAGATCTCCTTGTCTTGATCTATGAAATAATGTTGTTTCTCAATGTATGCTTATTAATATTTTAACTAGTTTATTGTATCCTTGTAACATAACAGGAAATATTGCTCTTGTGCTAAGAAGTGCTGCAAGGAAAAAGCTGCCAAAGGATAGTGTCACTGATTTCTGTATTGAGTATGTTCAGTGGACGGACAATCTCTGTTGTACTCTAGATGCAATTGCTTGGGGCAAAGAGTCTTCTACTGGAACATTGGAGCTGCTTGAAAAGAGTTACGTTAGAGGATTGTGCTACTGATTTCTGCATTGAGTATGTATACTATCAACAATATAGTGAATGTGAATATAATATGAATTTGTTGATATGTGAGCATATTGTGAATGTGAATATACTGTGAATTTGTTCATTGTGCATATACTATGAATCTATGAATATACTATGAATTTGTCAATCTGGGAGTGTGAATATACTGTGAAGGTGATAATTGGGATTAATTTCTATCGGTTCCATGCTTAGAACTGAGATGTGTAATCCCTATCGGTTCTGAGCGTGGAGCCAATAGAGATAATTCACTAATCTCTATTGGTTTCATGCTAAAAACCGATAGAGGTCATAAGGACTTCTCTATCAGTTCTGATCGTAAAACCGATACAGATTCCTAATTATTTCTATCGGTTTTAGCTCAAAACTAATAGAGCTAATAGGTCTTATGGGTCGGTTTCGACCTTAGAATCGACACAGATAATGTTGTATCTCTATCGGGCAAAAATCGACCATGATAGCTGCTTGTCATCACTATCTAAGAACTTTGTATCTCCACCAAAATTGATCCAGATGACGAAAAAGAATAGACTTGGATGACCATGTCTATAGTAATGTAGCTAGATATCGGTGCCTCTTTATTTTGCTCCTGCTATGTTTTTTTATATGCAAACTATTTGGCTAGTCTACCTTGTTAGAAAACCAGTCATGCATGATTTAACTGGATGTTGAATATTATGTACTATGTCATTTCTCTCGTGTATAGATATGATATGTCAATGTTAGATTTGTGTGCTAGTTATTGATTGTGAGACTAGCACAATATACACATAGGGGTTGAAATGCAGGTATCGACACCAGCTGAAGGTATATTATATATACCAATTTAATATATTATATAATATACATACAAATATACAATTACAGTTGGTAATATAGTTAGTAATATGGATGTATAGTTGTAATGTAATACAATTAGATTTATAATAAAGTTAGAAATTCTAATATACTATAGATAGTAATATTAATATAATAGTCTATGGAGTATTTAATATAGTAATATAATACAAGATATTTTAAGTTTGTGAGCCGGGGCGGCAGGGCAACTGGTGATAGCCGACAGAGTGAAGGAGCGCTGGGACCATCGGAGAAGAGCGGTAGACCGAGTGGTGACCGAGGTCTTAGGGCCGAGGAGGCAAGGTAATGTAATGTATATAAATATATAATGTACAAAATATTATTAATTTCATTGTTTGCTCTTTAATTTCATTGCTATTTAGTACGTAACATATATTATCTAGTTAGTAATTCCGACGGGAAAGGTTATTCCGGTGGTGGGAGATTGAATTCGTCAAGATGGAGGCAAAATGGGGGGGGGGGGGGGTCGTTCCGCCCAATAGCGCGGAGCAGAGAAGGAATCAGTGGTGGCTAGCCAACCCTAGCTTCCATGCCTAGGCCCGATGCCGTTTCCTTCTCCTCTACCTCCGCCTTCCCTTCCTCCTCGTTCCTTCCTTCTGGCCTACTCCAAGTCACTGTATAGTTGGCCGTCTAGCTCGCCAAGTTGGCTGCCCAATCCGCCACGCCTAGCATAGTCCGTCCTGTTGTCTAGATATCGATTTTGACCGTCTGTTACCATCTAGGCTGGCCGCCTAGGCCATCGATCATAGCCAAATCATACAGACACCCTACGCCTAGCTCATCGACGCCCGCCTAGAGAAACTTTGAAATTTAAGCCCAACCTCTATTTTCATTATAGCTTCGCTACTAGTAGGAATAAAAGCGAACAACAGACATAGCGGCAAAGTAGACCAACGAGCCCATATATGTAGGACCGTGTATGGCAACTAGAGGGGGGGTGAATAGTTGCACCGAAGTTTAAAACCAAATTTTTGATCAACTAAAACTCACCCAAACCCGAAACTAAAAGAACACTTTCAGTTTCAAACAAAATAGAGAAAAATCGTTCAATAAAACAATTATTCCAGAAAAATTCAACCGTCAAAAAGTCTCAAGAACTTCACTGTAGAAACTAGACGAAATTATGAAACTATTCCAACAAGAATCAACTCAATCGGATCAACGGATCAAAAGTTATAAACGATTTAAATTGTTCAGATCGAAAACACCAGTTCGGACTGTCCGAACTGGCTGTTTAGTACTATACGCGTTCAGTTCGGACCGTCCGAACTGAGCAATACGGAAATTTTTGAATACTCTTTGTAAAATTCAATTTCCGAGAGATCTAACCGTTGGATTGAGCTGAAATTTGAACACAAGAGTCTAGGCTTCAATCCGCACCAAATGAAACAAGAATCAATTCGATCAAGCTTCTAGATTAAAAGATATTGATCTCGCAAAACACGTTTTGACTGAGAATACGAGAAACTTTGAACACGTCGAGGGAAAAACTTTTGACTGAAAACAAAACAAGGTTTTAGAAGAATTTTTGAAGGGATTAAAAGCAGAGTTTGAATTTCAAGAATTCACAGAAAACACGAATCAATCTATAATCCCAAAGATCAGACAAAGACGAAAATGCTTGAATTAAATAGTACCTCATGAATCCACGCAAGACATCCTTGAAATATTCAACTTTATTTCCTTTTGTCTAAAGTACTCAAGCACAAGAGTACTAACTTACAAAACACAGAACCAAAAACTTGTTCTGCAATTTGCTTGTACGCTGGTTGCTTGCTTGCTTTAAACAGGAGACACCCCTCCTTTTAAAGCACAAACAATGAATCCGATTAGACTATACAGTACGTAATCAAATAGGATTCGGTTGCTATATCTCACGTATCAACTCAGATTTGGTTACCCAGAACCAAATAAAATACCTAAACTTTGTCCACTCATTTTCATGTGTATGATTCGCATATCATACCAACGTGACTCAACAATTTTGCAAGCATCAGTTTTTGTCACGCATGACCAAAAACCGAATCAACTTGATCCTCCAGACCAAGTTAGCTTTTGCACACGTATGGCCCACCTGCCATACTCATTCTTCACGTACACTGTTCTCTAGCCCAAACGTCTCGCATGACATCTTGACCACCAAGACCTCGGTTCCTCCATAACCTAGTCTCGAACCTCAGCTCCTCCATGAACCTAGTTCCGGTCCCGTCATCGACCACGTTTGCCCTCGAGCAACACCTGCACATGAACAAACCCAAAACGATCCGAGCACAAGTCCGCGACTTGACTCAATTTAGTTCATGCAACCACTCACACGAGCGCATTGCATCAAATCAACCATAAACACAATTTCCAAATTGTAACCTTAGCAAAATACTCCCTGGACCAAAAAACAAATCTTTGCAAATACAATCTTTGCAAATTCAATTCTAAACCAATTTTTCAGCACATGATTTCACAATATATAGGTATCGTGGGTATATATTAGTGACCAAAGAAAAAGCTTTTCCTGATGCATCTCAATCCAAAAGAAAACCATAGTGGAAACTTTGGAGTTAACGATTCAAGTAGCAAAGTTGCCCCATAAGTAATGCTAGTGTCATAAATGTTGGAATTAATCTTGTAAACAAGAGATGAGTCCAAATCCTACAAGGAAAGTGTCATTTTCCTATTAGGATTGTTGAATCCTATTCCAATTTTTAGGGTTGTAGTTTAGGTAGCTGTCGGGGATTGGTTATTTGGCGAAAGACCATGGTACCCTCGGGTTATTCTAAAACCCGCCGACCATACAATGCCAACAAGAGATGCTCGGAACGCACAGCGCGCTTAACATCACCCGGGCATACGTGCTCGGCCCTTCCCGCACGACCATTTCTACCGACCACACACGAGCATGCTCGGGGATCCACATCGTATCCTGGGATATGCTCGGTGGACTTGGTCACGCAACGCGGATGGGAGGCTGCAACCAATCAGCCGGAGATCAGGGGAAATCCTACCCGATTTACGGATTAGCGCGCGGAATAAGCACCGCAGATCTCGGACATAACTGCATAGCGTAAATCCAGGAGGTAGTTACCTTCTTTGTACCTCTAAACTTGATATTTAATCCCCCCCCCCGGACGTCTGTAGGGGGAGGGCAGGGACACAACTAGAGAATACAATACACTGGAGTAGGGCTATTATCTTGGGAGTGAGAGGCCCGAACCAGGATAAACGACGTGCCACTCGTCCCCGACCTGGCATCGCTCGAACGAGCTCCTCGATCCGCACGACGGGGCTCTGTTGATCCCCCAACTCAACAAGTAAGCTCGGCGGGAGCCCGTTCTCCAATCGCCGACAGCTGGCGCCGTCCGTGGGGAGAGACAGTTTTTCCCGTGCGAATCAAGATCCTCGAGGATGCCAAACTCAGGGGATACTCGGAATCTTTGCGTTTTTGACGACGTTGAAGACGAAGACATGTACTACGCCGGCGACGGCGTGGCCAACGTGACCGATCCCATCGGTCACACTGAGTCTGGGAGCTCTTCCCCGGACGCGGGAATGCGAGGACAGGACCTCCATTCCCCAGACATTGCCCTCAAGGACTCCGATGATGACTATGATGGGCTCTACGACGGTCTGGACATACCTGACGATCTGGAGATCGATCGAGAGACTGCGTCCCAAGGGGATACCATGATGTCTCCGTCGCATTCATCTCGCTCTCGCCACGTCAACATGGCCGGGAGCCGTTCCGAGCTCGAGATACGGTCCTCGGACGCTGCTAAACGCGATCACTATGAAGCAGCCAGGCTCCACCTAGAGGAGTCTCTGGGCAAGACCCTCGCGAGCATACGCCGCCAAGCAAAGGGGAAGCGCGTGTCCGGGGAGAGAAACTCTCATGGGTATCGAACCCCCGATCGTGCCCAAGCACGTCGTCGGAGCTCGCCACCGCCCGTTCGCCAGAATCGGGAACGGCTGCAAGCTTTGGCAGCGGTCGTGCGCGACCTTCGTAGCTTCCCCGAACAAGTGGACTTGGAAGCCGTAGGCGAAGTCGTGGCTGAAGATCTAGAGAGGCTTGCCGCCGAGCTGAAGGTCTCAGACGCCCCTCGCGACCAGGATGCTCGGAGCACGTCCCGAGACCCTCGCAGACGCTCTCCAGCGCGCTCCCGCAGGGACGAATCTCGGAGTTATACTCGGAGGTCGCCCCAGGTCGCTAACCTACCATGGGAGAGACCCCGGAACGGCTCCCGGGTGACCTCGGAGCGTCGCGTCAACGATCGACCAGGCCGCGAGCGCTCCGAACGCTCCACGACCGAACGATCATTGGCACGACCTTCACGAGAGGTCTTCTCGCGTCTCGGCCCGCGAATAGGACGCTGGGTGGAGGATACGCATGGGGACCATCATGGTCGATGGTCTCGCCGCGAAACTCCAAGCTTCGGTTGCCCGGCTTTCACCAGCTCTCTCCGAAGCGTCGCATGGCCGAACAGATTCAAACCCGGCCACATTGAAAGGTTCAACGGGACCCAGAACCCGGACGAGTTCCTTTCGATATACACCACTACCATCCTGGCCGCCGGAGGAGATGAAGGGGTGATGGCGAATTATCTGCCAACGGTCTTAGACGGGGCCGCTCGTACGTGGCTCTTCAATCAAAGAGAAGGATCCATACGGTCCTGGGGGCAGCTTAGCACCGCGCTTCGAGCAAATTTCCAGAGCTGTTACGTTCGCCCAGGGAAAGAACGCGACCTCGAGCGCCTGATCCAAACGGACGGGGAAACTCTGCGACAGTTTGTCCAGAGATTCATCCAAGTCCGTAATTCAATCCCAAACATATCAGATGAGGCCGTCGTCCGAGCTTTCAAGTTCGGGGTACGAGACGTGCGCTTCACTCAGGATCTGGAGATCCATCCGGACCTGACGGCGAACGAGCTTTTCCGGATGGCCGATCGATACGCCAACGCGGATGAAGCTGTCCAGTGGAAGAAAATGCTGGATGAGGGGAAGCTGCCACCTCAGCCCGGCCTAGAGACCTCGGCTAGCAAAAAGGGCTCGAATTCCGTAGACAAAAAGATCAAGAAAAAGAAGAAAAAGCAACCCTCGCCAGCCATGGTCGCCGCGGTGGAACAACAACAGCCCCGAGCAACCCAACCGCAGCGCCGGGGGTTTAACGCTCGGGGAAGAGGACAACCTCACAGGCCTCGAGAACGAGGCGACCAGGCGGATCAACGTGCCGATCTCTACTGCCCGCTTCACCAAGCTCGCGGCCACGATCTTCGAAATTGCCGCACGTGGACCTACCGCCTGGAGCAGTTTTACAGCGACAGGGGTCCCATGCCGACGCTCCCAGAGCAGGGCGAGAATGGCAAGGGTAAACGGCCCATCGAAGAAAGTGAGGACGACATGAGATACCAAGAACCAGAGAATCACATAGCAGTTATCTTCGGGGGCTCCTCCGCCTACAAGTCCCGCCGGGATTTAAAAGACGCCGCAAGGGAAGTGCACCATGTTACCCAGGGTAAACCTCCGGTACAGCAGCTAAAATGGTCTGAGATGTCCCTCACGTTCTCCAAGGATGATTGTCCCCTTGGAATGACCAAACCGCAGAAACTTCCAATGGTCGTGAGCCCCACCATCAGCAACACTGTTGTTGCTCGGGTCCTCGTAGACTCCGGAAGCTCCTTGGACCTAATCTCAGCCAAGGTCTTGGACGAAATGCAGATTCCCCGCTCCAAGATCAAGAGCATAGCCGTTCCCTTTTTCGGGATAGTCCCGGGCACCTCGGTCAAGCCTCTGGGCCAGGTCGTTCTGCCCGTAACTTTCGGCGGCCCGAGTAACTTCAGGACGGAGCTAATCACCTTCGAGGTAGTAGATTTCGAGTCGGCCTACAACGCCATCCTTGGCAGACCGGCCCTGGCCAAGTTCATGGCCGCTTCACATCACGCGTATCAGTGCTTAAAGGTTCCAGGGCCGAACGGGGTGATAACCGTAAAAGGGAACCACAAATCCGCACTGAATTGCGACGAAAAGGCTTTGGACATGGTCGGCCAATTGCCTGTTCGCGGCCCCGAACAAGAACCGAAGCATTCCCGACCTAAACTTGCCCTCCAACCAGGAGGAGAGACCAAGGCAATTCCGCTCAACGAGGCGGAGCCAGCAAAGGTCGTTCGTTTGGGATCTTCCTTAGATCCCAAATAGGAACTCGAGCTCATCACCTTCCTCCGGGCAAGCTCGGATGTGTTCGCCTGGGAACCATCCGACATGCCCGGGGTCCCTAGGGAGGTGATTGAGCCGCGAGCTAGCTTCACCGACAAAAACCAGTGCGACAGAAACTTAGACGTTTTTCCCCGGAAAAACAGGCGATCATCCGGGAAGAACTCGACAAACTCCTAAAAGCTAGCTTCATTAGGGAGGTCGAGCACTCCGAATGGCTGGCCAATCCGGTCTTGGTCGGAAAGAAAGGAGGCAAGTGGCGCATGTGCGTCGATCACACGGGCCTAAACGCGGCATGCCCAAAAGATAACTATCCGTTGCCTCGCATAGATCAACTGGTCGACGCGACGGCGGGATCACAAACCATGAGCTTCCTAGATGCTTATTCAGGCTATCATCAGATTAGCCTGTCGCGCGAAGACGAAGAAAAGACTTCCTTCATCACCCCGTTCGGTACCTTCTGCTATACGACCATGTCTTTCGGTCTAAGGAATGCGGGAGCAACCTTTCAGCGCCTCATGCAGAAAACTTTCGCAGACCAAGTAGGTCGAAATTTGGAAGTCTATGTCGACGACATAGTTGTAAAGAGCAAGAGCACTTCGGGTCACGTTGCTGACTTAGAAGAAACCTTCTGTAACCTCAATAAACACCGAATAAAGCTGAATCCCGAAAAATGCGTGTTCGGCGTGAAAGCTGGCAAGGTGCTCGGTTACATGGTCGGACCGCAAGGCGTCGGGGCAAACCCGGAGAAGATCGAAGCCATCGAGAACATGAGGTCGCCTACATGTGTAAAGGAAGTGCAAGCTCTGACCGGGAGAATGGCTGCTTTAAGCCGATTCATTTCCCGGCTGGGAGAGCGAGGGCTACCCTTCTTTAAAGCCCTCCGCAAGCACGATGGCTTCACATGGACAGAGGAAGCTGAGCGCTCATTCAAAGAACTAAAGCGATACATTTCTGAACCGCCCATCCTCGTCACACCTGCAGCGGGGGAAGAGTTGCTGTTGTATCTGGCGGCAACCCGCGAGCGATAGCGCGGTGTTAGCAGTAGAGAGGGGTAGTACCCAACGACCTATCTATTATGTCAGTGAAGTACTTCATGGACCAAAAGAGCGCTACCCCGAGGTCCAGAAACTACTGTACTCATTGTTGATGACTTCCAGGAAGTTGCGCCACTACTTTCAAGCACACAAGATCGTGGTACCGACCAGTTTCCCGCTCAGGGAAATCCTGAAAAACCAGGATGCCAGTGGTCGCATAGCAAAGTGGGCCATGGAGCTTGCTGAATTCGAGATAATGTTTTCGGCCCGTACGGCGATCAAGTCACGAGTTACGGCTGACCGTGGCGTAATGGTCGGCTCGGCACCGCCGCCTCTGGCCGCCGGATCAAGGAAAGACCGTTGGACCTTGTATTTCGACGGATCCCGAGCATACGAACGCTCGGGGGCTGGCGTCGTTTTGGTCTCCCCTGATGGAGAGCAAATCCAGTACGCCATCCAACTACATTTCGCCGCGACCAACAACGCGGCGGAATACGAAGGCCTCTTGGCCGGACTCCGAGCGTGTAAAGCGTTAGGAGTCCAGCGGCTCACTGTGATGGGCGATTCACAGTTAGTCGTGAACCAGGTTAACAAGGAGTATCAGTGTTCCGATACCTCAATGGCGCTTTACCTGGTCGAAGTAAGGAAGATGGAGAGATACTTCAGGAATTTCGAAGTAATCTACATCCCCAGGAAGGATAATTCCCTGGCCGACCAAATGTCTAAGGTCGGTTCCTCTCAAACTACCGCTCCGGCGGGGGTGCTTGTCGAGCACCTATACAAGCCCTCCATTCTCTCTGAAGAGGAGGCATTAGAGGCCGTCGGTAGGGTCTCCTTCCTCGAGCAATGCGCAAGTTGGATGACGCCATTCGTCCAATACCTTGCGCGAGGGACATTGCCCAAGGAAGAAGCCGAGCGTTCCCGGCTAATTAGGCGTTCCTCTCAGTACAAACTGATCGAGGGCGACCTATACCGAAAAGGCGCATTAGGAATCCTTTCCGGTCGTCTCTCGGGAGGAAGGCGATACCTTCTTCGTGATATCCATGAAGGGATGTGCGGAGCTCACTCGTCTTTCAGGACGCTTGTGAGCAAGGCCTTCCGTCTAGGATACTATTGGCCCACGGCCTTGACGGACGCACGGTCAATTGTGATGACCTGCCGAGCATGCCAGTTTCATGCTCGCAAAGCCCGTCAACCAGCATATGCCCTGCAAACCATACCACTCACATGGCCGTTCTCGACCTGGGGGCTCGACGTCCTTGGACCTTTTCCCCGGGGGCAGAAAGGCTGCAAGTATTTGCTCGTGGCCATCGACACTTTCACTAAGTGGATAGAGGCCGAGCCTGTCTCAACCATCTCGGCCCACGCGGCCAAGAGGTTCCTCCGCAGCAACGTAATAACGCGGTTCGGGATTCCCAACCGTCTCATCACTGATAATGGGACCCAGTTCACCAGTGAACTGTTCCAAAGTTACTGCGAGGAGGTCGGGACCAAGGTCTGTTTCGCCTCTGTGGCACATCCACAGAGCAATGGGGCGGCCGAACGAGCAAATGGGCAATTGGTCCAGGGCATAAAAAAGAGGGTTTTCGAAAGCCTCGAACAACACAAGCAGTAGTGGGTGGACGAGCTCCCTGCCGTCCTTTGGTCTGTCCGCA
The DNA here is from genome assembly GCA_036346355.1 of Rhipidocladum racemiflorum. Taxonomy (NCBI): domain Eukaryota; kingdom Viridiplantae; phylum Streptophyta; class Magnoliopsida; order Poales; family Poaceae; genus Rhipidocladum; species Rhipidocladum racemiflorum. Next base: position 55,194,346 of record CM070581.1, on the reverse strand, counting down.
CCACGACCAGTCGAGCTACGGGCGAAACGCCTTTCCAACTCATCTATGGTGCGGAAGCCGTTTTGCCCGCAGAAATTGTGTTGGGTTCCTTGAGGGTGCAACTGGTCGATTCCATCGACCAAGAGGTCGAGCGCCTCGTCGATCTGGACCTCGTCGAAGCAACACGCGATCGGGCGTTGCTCCGGTCTGCGGTTTACCTACAGGCTCTTCGTAGGCACGCAGCCAAGACAGTCCGACCAAGGGTCCTACAAGTCGGCGACATGGTCTTACGAAGAGTTCAAGACCTGTCGAAGGCCAATAAGCTGACCCCAAGGTGGGAGGGACCCTACACGGTCGTGTCTACAGCACGCCCGGGGGCTGTTCGCCTCGCGATGCCGGACGGTCGGGAGCTCACCAGCACCTGGAACATTGATCAATTGCGTAAATTCTACGTTTAGACGCGCATTACAATCTCGCACCAATTCCGTTTCCTTCGTTAAATCACTCTTCGTTACTCTGTTTTTATCCTCGCTTTGTCAAAAGAGCAACACCTGTTACCGGCTGCCGACGTCGCAAGCGAGCTTAACCAACTAATATGTACACACCGCCCCCCCTTTTTGGCCACCGGCCAGGACGCTCGCTCATCCGATCACTTTTTCACAGTAGCTCTTCGCTGTATGTGTGGTCGGTCGCGAGCATCCACCAAAGCCCGGTTCGTCGCCTACTCGGGTTCGGCAACTCTACATATTTTTCGGTCTAAGCCCGACTTGCTTTACGCACATAGCAATCCTCACGTTCGATACGATCGATCTATTTTCATCACTCAATGTTACGCTCGAAGAGTCCCTCTGTTTTTTTTCCATGAACAAGTTCGTGCTCGCAATGTTAGGGGCACGACCCTCGTTCATGGCGGGGGCTCCAGGCGGCCGAGGATTTTGCCCTCGGTTAAGGACTCTTTTCGCTCGTAATTCCTTTTTGCTCCGCGCTCTTTGCTCGGACTACTTATTTGCTCGAGTTTTCCATCTTATTTGCTCGTGTTTGTACCCAAGTGAAGGGACCCGGTCTTCTCCTTTGCAGGAGCATTCTCGAGCGAGCACGCAGCGAAAGGAAAGGATAGGCAAGTCCTTAAACATTCATAAAATTTCTTCATTAATTCAAAAAAGATTGTTTTGACAGGTTTCGCATGAGCTGAAGGAGGAAAAAAGAAAAAGCTAAGTCCTACGCTCGGCCTGGAGGGCAGCGAGCTCGTCCTTAAGGGAGTCGACCTCCGCCTCTAGGTCCAGGACCTTCGCCGGCATGTGACCTTGATCGCCCTTTCCCGGAGGCTGCGCCTCCTTGAGCTGGGCTTCCTCGCTCCCGAGCTCGCTGAAGGTCTGCCGAAGCTTCACCGACTCCTCGTCAAGCTCGGCGCACTTCTGCTCTGAAGTGCTCTTCGCCGATCTCGCTCTGGAAGAGCTGGTCCGAGCCGGCGATGAGGCTCCTCGCCGATTCAGGTGCTTCAGTCGGCCTCGCGCACCTCGGAGACCCGACGCTCAAGATCGGCGATCTTGGCGTCTTGCTCATGATGGTACGACCGATACTCTTCCTGCTGAGACCGAGGTAGCGTCGATATCCTCCATAGCCTTCGCGGCAAACTTGAGCGAAGAGAAAAGAGAAGGGAAAAAGTGAGCGGACTCCCGGAAGATCGTTCCACAGGAAAAAGAAGAAACATGAAACTTACCGGAAGAGCCCGGTGACCACGGCTTGTCCTCTGGCGGCCGGCGGTCGCGCCCGGCGAAAGAAGGGATTGACCAAGTCATCCCGGACCGGCGCGTCGGGGTTTTGCTCCTCCTGAGCACCCGGTGCTCCCAGGAGAGCAACGGCGTCACCACCTTCGACCAACCCCGGGTCGCCCCGAGGCTGATCCTCTTCCACAGCAAGCGGCTCGTGGCCGCCTTCCCCCTGGTCGGCCACCGCGCTCGGGGGCTGTACGCCAACCACGAGCGCTGCCACTCCTTGCTCCGCGGCTGGAGGCAGTTGGTCGTTAACGACCACCTCCGCCTCTTGTCCCTCTGCAGCCGGAGGCGACCAATGCTCTGCGGCCGGAGGCATTGGATCGAGGGCGATCACCTCCGCCTCTTGTCCCTCCGTAGTCGGAGGCGACCGATGCTCCGCGGCCGGAGGCGTTTGATCAAGGACGATCACCTCCGCCCCTTGCACCTCCGTGGCCGGAGACGCCTGGTGCCCCAAGGCCGGAGGAGTTAGGTCGGGGACGACCTCCTCCTCTCCTTGGCTCACGGCCAAGGGCTGTTGGTCGGCAGCGACCAAGCTCCCTTCCTCGGGGCTCGGCGCCTGAGCCTCGCCCGCAGTCGTCTCTTCGTGAGGGACCAAGGCCATGGCACCTTGGTCCTCGGCCCCTTGCGGGCCCTGCTCCTCCGCAGTCGGAGTCGTCGCCCCCAGAGGAAGCTCGGACCCCTCCAAGGACGCAACCGGCTCCCCCTCGTCCTCGACTTCGGCCATCACCCGGTCGAAGACGTGGTCGAGCTCGGCATCAACTGCAGAGTTGAGAATCTCCCCAGCCATCCGATAGAAGTCCGGGGACGACATCCGAGCTATCACGCCCACGCCTAGAGGGGTGGGGTTAGCTCGGAAAAAGACCAAAAACAAGAACTGGAAAAGTCAACAAAGGGCTCAACCGAGACTTACCTTCCGCTCGGCGAGCAGCGGCCTCTTCCTCGGTCTCCTCGCTCTGGGCCGCGGGTGTCCTACCCGCGGCAGCCTCGTAGGCCTCGGTCATGGCCACAACGCGCTCCTCCGCGGCGTCACTGGCACGTGCCATCGCCGGGTCGACGTCGTCCATGTCGACCCCCTCCAGCGCCGAGGTCGTTTGAGAAGTTGACCTCCTGCTCCTTCTGACCAGAGCATAGGGGGTCTCCTCCTCCTCCTCCTCCTCGGGGTCGTCGACCACCCGAGCAAGCTGGTCCTGGAGGGCCTTGATCTGCCTCACCAGCCGCTCCTTGCTCGGGAGGGACCTTGCCTCCTCTTCGGCCTTTCTCGCCTGCTCGGCGAGCTGTTCCAGGCGACCCATCAGCTCCGGCTTCTTCCGTTTGAAATCATCAAACCAAATTCGAAGCTCGCTTACCTCCCTCCTGTCAGCATACTCAAGATGGCGCGTGGGGGGAGTCCCGGCCGAAGATCGGCGCCTTGACCGCTTGGCGCGAGGAGGGTCGGTAGATGCTCGGCCACCTCGACCCGCCGACCTCTTGCGAGAACCTCTGGCCGGGGTATCAGCCCGAGGCGGAGGCGCAACGTTCGCCACAGCGATCTCGAGAGAGGCCCTCTCCTATAAGCAAAAACAGAAGGAAATGAGCACAAGAAGCTTCGACTTCGATCAGGAGCGAACTGAAGTACTTACCACCTCGCTTCGATCAAAAATATTTTTTGGGACCTGACGATTGGGCGTCAGCTCCTTCTCCTTCGGGGCGCCGAACATCTCGGCGACCCTTTCGTCCGCCCAGTCCCTCCTCGGGGCTGCAACACGACCAAAGATTTAGAAGAAAAGGATAACAAATCTAACACCGAGAGAACAACAGCGCGCAAGGAAGCGACCAAGAACGTACCTGCGTTGTCCTCACGGGTGATGTCGTGCCACCCGGTCACCTCGAAGAAGGGGTGCTCGCGGCGCCGCAGGGGAGATACCCGGTTGAAGGTGAAGTCCCGGGCAACATCCCGACCAGTGAGCCCCATCTGGGTAAGCTCGCTGATCGTCCTTAGCACCCGCTCCTCCTCGGGCTGCACAGGTGGGGGCGCCGTCTCGAAAGGCGGAGGAAGCTCCCCAGTGTAGACCAACTGGGAACCCTCCGCCTTCTTCTGGTAGAACCAGAGGTCGGCCCAACCCGACACCGAGTCCTTCAGAGCAACAAAGGGGTACTTGTATGGTCGGTTGGGCCGGAGGCGAAGATAAATACAGCCGGCGGAACCACCCCGGCCGGTGCGGAAGGGAGAGTAGAAGTGGAAGAAGAGGCTGGCCGTGGGTACTACACCCACGTAAGCCTCGCAAAGGTGAGAGAAGATCGCAAGACAAAGGATGGAGTTGGGGTGGAGATGAGAAATCTCGCACCCGCAGAAGGCGAGCACGGAAACGAGGAAATCGCTCTCGGGCAGACGAAGCCCGTTGATGGCGTACAACTCGCAGGAGATGATCTCCGTCTCCCGCGGCGCCGGCGCCGCATCATCCCCGGGCGATCGACCCGAGCTTGGGTCGATGTAACCCTCGTCCGTGAGCACTTGGATCCTCCTACGAGTCATATGGCTGACTCCGAAGCGCGCCATGACCAGGTGTGGGAGGAGATCGAAGGACGTGCTTGGGCTCCAGAAGCTTTTGGAAGTTTTTGGCCAAGGACAAGCTGAAAGCTTCGTCCCCTCAAACGGGCGGAGTTAAAAAGGCAACGAAGAGGCAGGTTAAAAGCCGCACCTATCGCCAAGTGACATCTGTCCGGCGCAGCAGGAAACTGCCCAGTAAATACGCGGTTTTCGAAAAACTGCTTTACCGTTACAGGGAGGCTTCTTGAGGAAGGAATTGAAAAATAACCGAACAAAGCTCCAGCACGGAACGGGCGCGCGACAGAAGGTCGTGTCCCGACGTGAGGCGGTCGTAAGCACGACCTAAGAGATATTTAACCCCTCCTTCAGGTCTTCTTAGGCTCAAGGGGAAGCCCGATAGTTCCCCGCTTGAACCTCGGGGGCTAGCTGTCGGGGATTGGTTATTTGGCGAAAGACCATGGTACCCTCGGGTTATTCTAAAACCCGCCGACCATACAATGCCAACAAGAGATGCTCGGAACGCACAGCGCGCTTAACATCACCCGGGCATACGTGCTCGGCCCTTCCCGCACGACCATTTCTACCGACCACACACGAGCATGCTCGGGGATCCACATCGTATCCTGGGATATGCTCGGTGGACTTGGTCACGCAACGCGGATGGGAGGCTGCAACCAATCAGCCGGAGATCAGGGGAAATCCTACCCGATTTACGGATTAGCGCGCGGAATAAGCACCGCAGATCTCGGACATAACTGCATAGCGTAAATCCAGGAGGTAGTTACCTTCTTTGTACCTCTAAACTTGATATTTCATCCCTCCCCCCGGACGTCTGTAGGGGGAGGGCAGGGACACAACTAGAGAATACAATACACTGGAGTAGGGCTATTATCTCGGGAGTGAGAGGCCCGAACCAGGATAAACGACGTGCCACTCGTCCCCGACCTGGCATCGCTCGAACGAGCTCCTCGATCCGCACGACGGGGCTCTGTTGATCCCCCAACTCAACAAGTAAGCTCGGCGGGAGCCCGTTCTCCAATCGCCGACAGGTATAAATATAGGGGTAGTCATGAGTTTTGTAAGCAAGAAGCAAGCTAGTAAGCGAGAAATAAAGAACAGAAAGTTGTCCCAAAGATTTTTTTGGTGTTCTGTTCCAACAATTGGTATCAGAGTTTAAGGTTTCAGATTAGTCTGTTGCCCCTTGGGAGGAGGAGACTCCAGAGGGGCGGCACCTAAGGAAGCAGGGGGCCAACCGGGCAGACAATCCTAGTCTTCGTGCTATCAATGTTGCGTCATAAGCAGGAAGAGGCGACAAGAAGATGTGGTGGTGAAATGGTGGAGATGTGTCTCCATGATAAGCGCTATTGACGAGCGTCATCGATAACCGATGTGACAAGATGGCAATGGTGATCATCTGTGTATGCAGGGCAAGTCGAAGTTGAGTCCGCTTGTAAAATGTTGTTGACTCGGGGACGTTGAGAAGATGTGTTCGCCGTCCAAAGTCGAGTCCGTCAAGGAAGAGTCTGTGCATGATGCATGTGTGGTGGATGAGCGTTCTTGTAGGTGTGTCCAAGTTTTCTCTTGCAGGTAAGTTCTAATACGAGTCTACATTACTGTCAACGGTGAAAAGACAATTGAAGCTGCATTAAAAGGTCATGATTGTCGGCGAGGTGCGTCACCGATGGTATGGCTAGTAAGAGGAAGGCGGAACTCTTTGAAGAAGCGTTTATCGTCGTGCGTCGAATAAAAATTAGGCAAATCGTAGTTGCGACCGATTGCCTCAACAAGTTAGAAAATTAGATGTTACAAGATTAATGGGGTGAATGTTGTAATTAATTTTGTAAACAAGAGATGAGTCCGAATCCTACAAGAAAAGTGCCATTTTCCTATTATGATTGTTGAATCCTATTCCGTTTCTTAGGGCCATAGTTTAGGTATAAATATATGGGTAGTCATGAGTTTTGTAAGCAAAAAGCAAGCTAGTAAGCAAGAAATAAAGAACAAAAAGTTGTCCCAAAAATTTCTGGGTTTTCTGTTCCAATAATAAATAAGGTCCATCCCCATGGAGCTTCACAGATATCCTAGGTATTGAATTCGAGTGAACAGGAACGAACAGTACACTCCCATCACCACTAGGCCGTTGGCCCATCCGTAGTTGCTGTGGAATTTTCCCCAATTCTACATTTAACTAAGCATTTTGGGATATCAACTTTGCAACGGTATATATGCTCTTTTATTTGATCTGCCTGGCTACGTTATCTCAGAGACAGAAGAAGGCTATCGACAACAACCATGCGTCCCGATCCGGCTACGTACTCTGCGGCGTCGAAGGGCTCTTCTTCTGCGGCGTCGATGGTATGCTCTTTTAATTAAGGGAGAAACTTACATCCGGACGTTCGATTCGTGTGTTTTTTCGGACGCCGTGCAACATTTTTTTTGAACATATGAAACATTTTTTCTAACGTTATGAAATATTTTTTTATTGTTTATCGAAGAAAAATGTTTCACCATGTAGAAAAAAATGTTTCACACGTAGAAAGAAAATGTTGCGAAAAAAACTGACGTCCGATCACTAGCAATTTCCTTTAATTAATGTTGGGGGTATTTTCTGCCCTGGTCTAGGGAATTTCCTATCCTTTTTAACACTATCTAAATGGAAGAGTACTGGACATTTCATGCACAATTTTTGTGGAATATTTCCTACCATTATTACATCCAGCTCATTCTGGCCTTTAATTTGTCATTAAACATTTCCACCTCGAGAATTTGCATTGAATCACCGCCGGCCGGTAGAATTTAATATGGAGATATATACGTGTGCGATGGAAATATATAGTGTGGGTTAAGGCTTAGTTAGATCGGCCCTACTGCGTAGTATGAATTGGTATCCTAGCTTGATTTTTTGTTGAAGGAATTTTATACGCCCTCTGGTTTGGTAATACTTGTCGTTTTGGACATAGTGATGGTCAAACTTCCGAAACTTTAACTAACAATATATTTTTGAATATTTAAATTGGATACATAAAAATTATATGCGTAGACTTGTCTCGAGAAGTACTTTCATAATATTATAATTTTATTGGGTTTTATAAATATATTATAATAAAAATTAGCGGTCAAAGTTGTGTTTTGAAGACCGTGTCGATGTCCAAAACGACAGATATTACCAGACCGGAGGGAGTATTGCTTAACACTTCAGATGGAATAACGGATATATTTTTTGGGGAATAATTTCTATCCTCGTTTCGTCCAGCTCATTCGTGGTATTAATTTTGACATTGAACATTTCCACCTGGAGTTTCCTGCCTTGTTTAGCAGGTTCGCCTGTCAAATTTCTTTCGGAAAAATCTGCCGGTTCTCCTCGAGGTGAGGTTTCCTCGATGCTGTGGCGTCGCTGCTGACCATCCAGCAAGGTTGGGCCATCTCTTTAAATGATAATTAAATGAAACTTTTTACTCTCCATAGAAGTACATTAATGTAAATTTTAGTACAGGCTAAAAAGGTCCTTAATATCTAACTCTTTAAAGTGGAGGAGATTATTTTTTTCGTGAAAAAACCTCATGCTCTCGCATATTTGTGTCTAAGTTCAGAGGAAGCCCTTTCACAAACAAATCTTCGTGTTTTCGGAAAATTACAGCAGCCAGGCCCCTTTTGAAAAAAAAAAAGATCCTTTTGTCCCACAAATTCGCACCGAGTCAGCTCCACCGAGCCCTTTTGTAAAAAATAACCTCACGGTTCTGAATTATTGTGTCGATATTGTTTTTATCATTTGAGTGCTCTATAAAAAATTATCTGACACAGCGGAGCAGACGGGTCTACCTAGTTTATCCAACGCTGGTATCTTTTTGCAGCCCAACGTGTTGCACATGGAGCTCAGGTATTGGCGTAGCCACTACTATACAATCCCTCATCGCAGACGGTTCGCAAGCCACATGACAGACGGTTTTACGACCGTCTGTATCAGACTGTCAGCGATGACTCTCTAGTCATCACAGACGGTTTTCCGACCATCTGTGAACAATCTCATCACAGACGGTTTAAAATACAAAAACCGTCTGTAATGATTCATATATCACAGACGGTTTGTTTAAAAAAACCATCTATAATGTTGGATATATCACAGACAGTTCGTTACAAAAACCGTCTGTGATGTTGGATATATCACCGACGGTTTGTTGTTATAACCGTCTGTGATGATTCATATATTACAGACGGTTCGTTTGTGAACTGTCTATTAAGATGATACATCACAGACTGTTTTCTTTTGAACCGTCTGTGATGATCCATATGACAGACCGTTGATAATAATAATAAATGCATGATAAATGGTTTATCACTGCATCGCTCTATTTAGAACCGTCTGTGATGATCCATATGACAGACCGTTGATAATAATAACCGTCTGTGATAAATGGTTTACCACAGACTGTTCTATTTAGAACCGTCTGTGATGTTAATTTTAGATTTTGTACAATTTCAGTAAATTGGCTAGCCTCAGGAAATGTTAGCCATGCCCTCTGAAACAAACTGAAGTGTAGCATGACCAATATAAATATTATGACATACATTTCAGAAATAAACTCGATCAAGGCACGCAATACAACATACAACGCATCCATTTTAGAAATCAACTTTGATCCCACATTACAATGTACACCGCATCAATTTCAGAAATAAACACAAATGGAAGTCTTGCAAATTGAATTCAGAATTACAGTCTTGCAAATTTACAACTCATCAAGCTTGGTTTGCATGGAATTCGCCGGTTGGATTAATGACATCACGATTCAAAAAGGCACAGAGTTGTCCTCGAATACTTAGCAGGTCAGTCTGTTCCAATGCAAGTTCAGCACATTGCCACCTCTGCTAATGGGAAGAGTAAAGTCTTTGCGTGTACAAAAAATAAATAAGTGGAAACACATGGTTCAAGATTGACAAACCTCTAAGTCATTGGTCTTCTTTGTACCAACGAGGAGTTGCATGTTGTGGCAAACGTAGAACCCACACAGGTTAGTGCCTATTGGCTGCTGGTGGCACTGCCAAAATATAAATAGATTAATTAGTTCGAAGGTTCCATTATGGACTGCGTGAAGGATTAATTATTGCGTACTAGCGGATACCGGGAAGTTATGAATATGCCTCAGCCTCGCTGTGTCCGGCTTGCATGGCCCTCCGCGAGCTTTGTAGATATGGAATGATGTGTCGAGTAAATTTTTAATAGGCACCAAGTCGTGGGTGCCACCCTTTCTGGAATCAAGGTAAATTACCTTGTTCTGTCTTGCTATAATTACAAGTATAACCCAGTGAAACCTGCACAGGTATGTTGACATGGTCATTGAACCTAACTTCAAGCTGCGTTATATAGTACAAATTAACATGTATAGCATCTGGATGAAGCACTTACCCCGGATTGTAGGGTAAAATTAAGTATATTTTGTCCCAATGAGCCAGCATTACTTTTTCCACGTACTCATGGACGAATTGCACATCTTGGTCCATGATTTGCTTCGACACCATGTGTGGGTCGAAGAAACCCACCCGTTCATTCCTTGATTTTGCCTCCATCATCATGTATCTACATATATATACAAAATCAAGGATCATCTATATATATGCCATTTATCGGCACGAGACGAATCTATACCGTGATTGCGCACACTCACAATGTCCAGCATCTGATGAGTGAAGCGTCGAGGGTGTTGAGGTTGTACAGATCGAACAAGTCATTGAAGCCAACCATGAAGCAGCCACCTGAATTCTCGTGTAACAAATGCCGCTCCTTGAAGCGAACCGTGATACTCGTTTCCCGTTCTGGCAGCGGCTTGGTCGCCTGTAACAGGCACCAATCTTGCAATCTAACGCCTTAATTTCTCGGATCCGATGCAAATTCTTCAAACCTCCTATCGATGTTTCTCCACTGGGTGGAATCAGCAGGGTGCCTTATCATTCCATCATTTTTGCGCTCATCCGAGTGCCACCGAAGTAGTTTTGCCTCTTTTGAGTTCGAAAATAAACGTTTCAGACGGGGGATTATAGGTAGATACCACACCACCTTAGCGGGAGGTCCTTTCTTCGCCTCGATACACTCGTCGTCGTCATCTGATCTATCTTTACGCTTGTACCGGGATGCGTTGCATACCGGACATATATGCAAGTTTGCATACTCTTTGCGGTACAGGATACAATCGTTCGGACAGGCAGCTATTCTTTCTACTTCCAATCCTAAGGGACAAAGAACCTTCTTGGCTTTGTAGGTGGTCATCGGCAACTCGTTTCCCTCCGGAAGTATGTCTGCTAACAGGCCCAACAGCTCAGTGAAACTCTTGTCGGACCAACCGTTGCTTGCCTTTAATTTCAGCAGTTCCAGCACACATGACAACCTTGTATATTTGGACTTGCAGCCTGGGAACAAAGGTCTCTCTGAGTCATCCATCAAACCCCAGAATTTTACATACTCCTGCCCATCACGGTTCCCTTCTGCATCCCGTAGCATCTGATCCAGATTGTCATCGGGAGAAATATCCTTATCGAAGGTACAGTCGATATCATTCGGTGTATTATTGACTTCGTCGACAATGCATTCACTAATTGATGCCTGCACAATCTGCTCTTCACCGTGACTGGTCCAGCATGAATACCCCTTTTTGAAACCCCGTAGAATCAAGTGTGCTTCGATTTGGGATGGGTTTCGAAACATCCTCATATTCTCGCAGTCAATGCATGGACAAGACATAAATTCCACCCCCGTGTTCAACATATCTTCCTCTGCAGCTCTTATGAAAGCGGAGACGCCATTAATGTACTCGGCGCTCGCACAGTTGTCAGCGTACATCCATCTTCGATCCATCTACGCTACGTATATAACAATATGTGTTAGATAATGAATTAAGTACACTTAAATAATGACAAAGAACAAATGGATATATTCTCCTTACACAGCTTGCAAATTTGAACCAATTACTAGGGATGGAACTGGTATGGATATTTTCCGACCGACCGAATTGATTTGGATGATGATTTGAATAGTTTCACAGATATCCAGTTGATTTCTCGGATAAGGATATGGATACAGATAATTTACATGGATACGGATACGGATATGGAACATTGATTATCCGATGGATACGGAATATCCGAGTTTTTGTTCGGATAATATCCGAATATGACATACGGATATTATCCGAATAACACGTTTCAAAATAACACATTAACAATTTAACATATTTCACTGTTTCAGAGACTAGGGTCTGCATTGGATGACAAGATATAATGTGTTCATGTGTGCTAGATGCTAATTTGGAGATATTTGGGTAAAGGTGGTACATAAATTGGCAAGTGGCGTTTCAGGAGGGCTACTTAGGATTCAGCAGCATATGCCAGCTGCAAATCATTTGGTTCAATTATTGCAATGAGGTACATTGTTACTTACATGTATGACAAGCTAGGGATAAAAAGGCAAAAAAAGACATACAAATATATTTCTTTTGGAATTTTGAATTTAAATTTGGACCGATTTTGGAAAAAAAAACTGAAATTGGATTTTAAAATATCCGACTAATATTATTCGTATCCATGTTGATTCCGATCCGTATTCGATCTGTATTCGTAACCGATATTATCCTGTATAATTCGTATTCGATTCTATATTTGACACTATTCGTATTCGGTTCTGTATTCGATAAAAAATACGGATACAGATATGAATAGGACGATATTCGACCGTATCCGATCCGATCACATCCCTACCAATTACGAACCTTGGATAACTTAGAACGTAAGTATGTACAATCACACTGAACTCACAATGCCGAACCGTCACAGAGTCCAGCCACTATGCAAAGTAATTGGATTTGACAAGAATGCAATAGCAAACTAAATTCAGTTTTCTCCTACACTGTCACAACTTATCTCACAATTAATGCCGAATCCTCGCAGAGAATTAATGTAACCCCACAGCCATAACAATTTATTCTAACCCTAAACCACAAGTTATAAGATTACTGTGGGGAAACAGCTAGATATGGCCGGAGGAGCAGGGCGTCGGGGCGGCCTATCAAAAATTGCTCGGAAACCCTAAGATAACAGAGGAGGTCGATCGGGCCGGGGGGCCTCTTATTAAGCATCATCATAGACGGTTATTTACAATAACCGTCTATGATAGCGAAACATTTACAGACGGTTTACCTTTACAAACCGTCTGTCCTGACATAATTTACAGACGGTTTTAAAGTAAAAACCGTCAGTGCTGATAAGCTTTGTAGACGGTTTTGAAAATAAAACCGTTTGTGATGACTGCACAGATTCAAAGGGAGTCTCATCGTCTCCCGCGTGCGCGCCTTTCCAACCATCAGAAAGTCTTCGTCTTCATCGCAATTAACTTCGTCTTCATCTTCTCAGGTCTCAATTAACGTCGCCACTGCCTATATATTCTTCCTACCGGGCGCAGCACTACTACTCGATCATTCTCCACACACAGATCACTCTGCATCCGTGGCAGCTCTGCCTCCATCTCCCACCGGGTCCTCTGACTCATCGTCCGCCCCTCCATCACCCCCTCTGCCGCCATGCCAGTGCGATCCTCCCCCCCCCAATTCCCCGGGCAATGCCCAACATGCGGCCACCTCTATTATTCCCCTGAGGAGGAGGAGGCAGAGGAGAAGGACGAGCACGAGCACGAGGAGGAGGAGGACGAGGACGAGGAAGAGGACACCTACAGCCGCTGGGGCCGCGGGAGCAGGGCCACCACCTCCTCCTCCTCCTCCAATGGCGACGACGACTACGACTACGAGTGGCCGGTGGACGAGGACGACGACGAGGAGTGGTGGCGGTGATCACGCTCGCGCGATCACTGCCACCACTATAAAAAAATATATTTCTATTGTAATTAGTTAAGAATTATATATTTGTCTAGTTTATAAATATATATTTGTATTGTAATTACCTCTGTCATGCATGCATTTTGCCATATCGATTAGGACTTAATTAATTAAGGTTGTGGATGCATGGTGCTACGTATGGAGCAGCGCTTGCTAATTAGTGACCAACGTACGTATAGCGCGCTACGAATGCTAATTTACAACAGCAGTACGTATAAGTTGAACACGTCACAGACGGTTGTAAAAATTAACAGTTTGTGGTGATCTCCTTATCACAGACTGTTTAATACATCAACAGTCTGTGATAAGGGTCCCAGACATTACAGACGGTTTTCCGTCTGTGATATCGGTCCTCATCACAGACGGTTTGAAATTAAAACCGTCTGTGATGTCTGGGTCCTTATCAAAGACTGTTGGTGGATAGAACCGTTTGTGACAAGCAAATCATCACAGACTGTTCATAGTTACAACCGTCTGTGATGTTCCTTCGACTCATCACAGACCGTGAATTTATAAAACTGTCTGTGATGAGGTGTCTAATATAAGCCCTTCTGTAGTAGTGAGCCCCATGTCTAAAACCAGTTAAACAAGCAACCATATCCTCTGCCATGTTGTTCAAAAGGCGTCCACGGCTCCGAGAATCAACGCTTTGGATCAACGTTAACGAGGTTTTGAGACTGCAAAATTTCGCAAATTATCCTTATTTTCTCTTCACAAAGTTTGGCTGAAAGACACTTGTGAAATCATGTGCTGAAAAATTGGCTTAGAATTGAATTTGCAAAATGTGTTTGTGCTTGTGTCTGACAATTTGACAGCAAACAGTGAAGTCATCTTTTGTGCCGGACCAAACTATCAAACCAGTAAGTTTTGCATGTACGTCGGACAAATTTCTTTGGTTAGTCGTGAACGGCTTTTTGAGGATTGATTTCGCATGTACGACGGACTGATTTCTTTTAGTCTGTCGTGAACGTGTTTTCGCCGGAATGATTTCTTCTTGAAACCGATACTTTCACTTGTACACCGGACCGATTTTGTTGGTCCGTCGTGAATGGCTTCTTGAGTGACTTTTTCATGTGTACGCCGGACCATATTTCCTTGTCCGTCGTGAATGCGTTTTTGCTCGATTAGGGTTTTGAGCAAAATTGGAATTGTGTTTGATTCATTTTTGGGATTATGAAATTTGTGAGAATTTCATGATGCTTCTTTTGAAGTGGACTTTATGCAATGCTCATGTGAGTATTTGCATGGATTGATGTGAGTCAAGTCGTGGACTTGTGCTCGGAATTGTTTTGTGGTTTGTTCATGTGCAGGTATTGCTCGAAGACGAACGTGGTCGATGACGGGACCGGAACTAGGTTCATGGAGGAGCTGAGGTTCGGGGCTAGGTTCAGGGAGGAACTGAGGTCTTGGTGGTCAAGGATGTCATGCGGGACGTTCGGGCTAAGAGAATGGTGCACATGAAGAATGGTTAGTCACGTGAGAATGGCAGGAGGTCATTCGCGTGCAAAGTGTTAGTCACGTGAGTATGGCAGGTGGCCATACGCGTGCAAAGTGTTAGTCACGTGAGTATGGTAGGGTTGCCATATGCGTGCAAGAGTTGTACTCGGCCAGGTTGGGCCAAGTAGAGTTGTGTTGGATACAGATTCCTTCTAGGGAATAGGAATCGTATTCAGAACTCCTTGTGGGTTGGTCCTTTAAATAGGAGGGGTGTCTCCTGTTAAAGGACATCAATCGAACCAAGTAGCAGAACAGGCGCAAGGGAACTTGAGCTTGGTTTTAGGGTTTGTACTCTTTTGATGGGAGTACTTTAGACAAAAGAAATAAAAAATCAATTCTTCTAGTTCCTTGTGTGCTACAATATTCTCTTTTGGTTCTTGTTTGCATACTTATTCTAGTTCTAGATTGGTTTTTGTTTTTTGAGTTTCATCTTGATTTGATCCATCAAAAACCTCTCTAGGGTATTGATCTAGTGTTCCTCAAAGTTTTGTTGATAAATCTTTTGTTGTTCTTGATCAATCTACAAGTTTCGATTAGATTGATTTTCGTCAAGTTCTGGAACAGCAAGCTTGCGAGGCTCATAACTTTTGATCCATAAGTCTGATCGAGCTGATTCTTTTTGGGTTTGATTCGTATTGGAATCTAGTTTCTTGTGTCCAAATTTCAGATCGATCCGATGGTTGGATCTCCAGGAATTCGCGCTTTACCAAACCTCTATCTTTCTGTTTTTGTCGAAAACGAGGCAATTATTTGGTTCTGTTTTGGGTTGAACTTTTAATAGATCAAGAATTTGGTTTTAGCTTCTGCACAATCATTCACCCCCCCCTCTGATTGCTATATTCGTATACTTCGATCCTACAACACTCTAAAACTGAAATTTGCCTGAAAGACGATCCAAAATGCGGTTATTTTCCCCAACACACTTAACAGATTACAATAAAATATTTTCCTTTGTTTTGGAGAGAGAATATCTCACGTACGTCTCCCAAAATTGACCCTTTTGTTCTTATCCGGAAAATACATAATTAACTAAAAATACCGAGAAAAACCAAATATTCCAAATAAAGCATTGTGAATTCAAATAAATTATTTTTAGTACACGAGTAACATCTAATTAATCATATAATATTTTTTACAATCATTGTTAGGTACCAAAATTTATATTGAGTTATTATTAGGAGGTACCTCCATCTTTAAATTTTTGGTATCTCTTGACACTAATTTAATGTAAATTTTTAACATCTTTTAAAGACGATAATAAAAAGACTCTATGAGATAGCTTCTCACGGTTTCCGTAGGTTACGGTTATGACTCTACTACTAGAGTTTGAAGAAAAATTACCCCTTGCCACTAAATATAAAATCCCAAATCACATCTCTATCACCCTCATTTCGAACCCGTATCTCTCACACCTTAAAACTATACTAAAAAACCAAACTATCAAACACCAAACCTTTTCATCCCAGCCATTCAGCCGTGCAACCCTTCAATCATGTAGCCCAGATAAAAACTACTTTTCAGAAAAGCTCCAACCATACCAAACAAAAACTTATTCCTCATTGCTAACCCCGCCACACCTCTTCCCCTCCGACAGATCAAACAAAATAATAATATAAAAGAAACTCGCGTGCCTCTTCGGTGTGCGAATTAAGTGGTCAAATGGCAATCGTTAGCCCTGAAATGGTCCAATGTCAGCCTCATGAGTCATGAGGGTATTTTGGATTTTACTGACAATACAAAGGCATCTCCAATATAGGGATGGAACTGGTACGGATATTTTCCGACCGACCGACCGACCGAATTGATTTGGATAGTTTCATAGATATCCAGTTGATTTCTCGGATAAGGATATGGATACAGATAATTTACATGGATACGGATACGGATATGGAACACTGATTATCCGATGGATACGGAATATCCGAGTTTTTGTTCGGATAATATCCGAATATGACATACGGATATTATCCGAATAACACGTTCGTAATAACACATTAACAATTTAACATGTTTCACTGTTTGGTAGAGGGTCTGCATTGGATGACAAGATATAATGTGT
The DNA here is from genome assembly GCA_036346355.1 of Rhipidocladum racemiflorum. Lineage (NCBI taxonomy): Eukaryota > Viridiplantae > Streptophyta > Magnoliopsida > Poales > Poaceae > Rhipidocladum > Rhipidocladum racemiflorum. The sequence goes on along the minus strand of CM070581.1, from coordinate 55,177,633 downwards.
TCATGTGTGCTAGATGCTAATTTGGAGATATTTGGGTAAAGGTGGTACATAAATTGGCAAGTGGCGTTTCAGGAGGGCTACTTAGGATTCAACAGCATATGCCAGCTGCAAATCATTTGGTTCAATTATTGCAATGGGGTACATTGTTACTCACATAGTCACATGTATGACAAGCTAGGGATAAAAAGGCAAAAAAAAAAGACATACAAATATATTTCTTTTGGAATTTGTAATTTAAATTTGGACCGATTTTGGGAAAAAAACTGAAATTGGATTTTAAAATATCCGACTAATATTATTCGTATCCATGTTGATTCCGATCCGTATTCGATCTGTATTCGTAGCCGATATTATCCTGTATAATTCGTATCCGATTCTGTATTCGACACTATTCATATTCGATTCTGTATTCGATAAAAAATACGGATACGAATATGAATAGGACGATATTCGACCGTATCCGATCCGATCACATCCCTACTCCAATATAGTCAACCTCTCTTGACCTAATAGAGATTGACAGCAATGGCAAAAAGAAAATGCATCCCTAATAGAAAAAATGGAGTCATTTTTTACCGGGAGACTGATGAATACAATCACATAATTTTCCTCCTCCAGTTGCGTAGGTGTCCCAATATGGGGTGGGTACGAGTAGCTGTCCCCTTTGCAACCATGTTTTTACAGAGAGTTTTTACCTTTTGGGGAGATACCATCAAATTATTATTAAGATTTTGGTATTTTTTATCCTTTAAGCTTTTAATAATTCTTAGTATTTTTTGTACTATGATAAATAGTTTGCTATCTCTCAATAATGATAAAAAGTCTAATATTATTATGCAATTCTATGGAGAGAGCCCCATGGGCCCTGTTAATTCTTAAATTCACTACGAGGAATATTCATACACTACTACAGACAGGTTTATATTAGACGTCTCATCACAGACGATTTTGATAAACCGTCTATGATGAGGAATATCACATACGGTTTTATAGTGCAACTGTCAGTAACAACATCACAGACGGTTGACTCCTGTAGCCATCACAGACGATTTTATTTAGAAACCATCAGTGATATACAGTAATATCACAGACGGTTTTATTATAAAACCGTAAAACCGTCTGTGATTACTCCGGTAGCCATCACAAACGGTTCTATTTAGAAACCGTCTGTGATATACAGCAATATCACAGACGGTTTTAGTATAAAACCGTCTGTGATGACTACTGTACTAAAATCGTCACAAATAATATTCTGCACGGTTGGTAAAAATATCATAATTTTTTACTCGTAATTCTGATCGGAGCGTTCTTGTACTTTCTGGATTCAGCACGATGGGCTCTCCAATTTTTCTTTCGGGCAACAAGTTTGATTCGATTTGCAAATAGAAAATCCGAACACGTTTGGTAAAATGGCCATAACTTTTGACTCATAATTCCGATCTGGGCGTTTTTTGGCTCGTTGGAAAGCTAAGAGAAGTTCCATCCGAAAATGCAGAAGGTTAAAAATTAGGAGGTCGTTCAATGATTGTTTGTGCGAGTGCGAACGCAACGACAGAATTCCAAAAAAAAACACCATTAAGGGCCTCAAAATGGCCTCCGAAGTTTTGTACCCGTTTCAGAGTATGATAACACTAAAATATTAGCTTGAACCATGTTTTGGAGTATGAGAACATTAAAATCGGTGTTCGGGTGCTCTGCGGGGTTAAGGGGAGATGGACGCATTACATGTCACATACGATCATACCAGCACTAAAGCACTGGATCCTATAAGAACTCTGAAGTTCAGCGTGCTTGGGTGAGAGTAGTATTAGGATTGGTGACCTCTTGGGATGTCCCTTTAGAACTTCGAAGTTAAGTGTGCTTGGACGAGAGTAGTACTAGGTTGACGCGTGGCACGGAGTTGCAGACCTGACACAATTACAAATAATAACAAATATATTTTTAAGGAAAAATTCATCACAGACTGTTCCAGACTAGAACCGTCTGTGATGAGAGGTCATCACAGACGGTTCCTATTTAGAACCTTCTGTGATGAGAGGTCATCACAGAAGGTTCTAAATAGGAACCGTCTGTGATGACCTCTCATCACAGACGGTTCTAGTTTGGAACCGTCTGTGATGAATTTTTTTAGTGATGCTGTCTGTGATGATTATAAGTTATCACTGACAGTTTATCACAGACGGTTCTCAAAACTTTTTGTGAAGTGGTTTGTAAATCGTCTGTAATAAGCTGTTCATCTATTTTCTGCCTGTCCACATTGAATTAACTTAGTATCTTTGATGGTAACGTTACACCAATCCTCCATGCTTGATCGATGAACCTATGATGTCTCGATACGTGAAACCTAACAATAACCGGCGGTTCATTACACAATTCTGTATATTTTTTCTTTCTAATTATTACTTCTATCTGGGGCCTGTTGGGAGAATGCGTGCCGTATTTTAGAATCATGGCGTTGCCAATCAGCGCAAATGAGAAATTCAATGGCCTTGCCCATCTGTAGGCATTTGAAGCATCTAGAGAAGCCAACAGTACAGATAAGATCGATTTGCTATTTGCATAAACAGTATTTTAAATAGGTAGCTATAACTACACTATAGTTTTTTCAGACTCCAAACATGAAGCTGCTGTTTAATATTATGCTATATTAGTTACAAACGATATAGCTAGTAATAGCTTCGTTATATGCTATAGCTTGTCGCTACCGTTAGCTCGCTATCTTACATAGGTATCCACTAGTTAAAATATTAGATTCATTTTGAAATCCAACATTATTAGAATGTTCAAATATATCTTTGTAAGTTTGAACTATAAGAAAACCTAATAAACGACCCCATCTCATCCCTTTTCAATAATTCAGCATTCATATTTTTTAGTAATTAAATACCTATTGTTAAGAATATTATAATATAGTTATCAGTTATGGTCTTCAATATATATTAGCATATTTGTTGATTCTGGACTTAACTCATATTCTTATTATAAAACTATTAATACCTTTTAAAGTATACCATGATTTTATGATTTATTTAGAGCTGACTTGTATTATATACATATTTATCTTTAAATTTTTTTTAATATTAAAAACGTGACACTTCCATGACAGCTGGAGTTCTCCCTCCAGTCTTAAAAAAGATGACGTTTTGGACATAGTGATGATCAAACTTCCAAAACTTTGACTATCGATATATTTTTAAATAGTTAAGTTGGATACATGAAACTTATATGTGTAGACTTGTCTTGAGAAGTACTTTCATAATATTATAATTTTATTGAGTTTTATAAATATATTATAATAAAAATTAGCGGTTAAAAATTCTATTTTATAGACCATGTCGATATCCAAACGTCATGTTTTTTAAGACCGGAGGGAGTAGCTTTTTTATCTTAAAAACTTGCGCGTAACCATGTTTTGGATATTTGCGTCAAAGAATGGCCATGTCAAGGACCATATAATATGCCCTTTATTGCTCCTTGGTTACTCGAAATTTTGTTTTGAGAAGCTCACTCTTCCGTTAATCTCTACATGCAGCAGGTTAATTAAGGTGGTCCGGGTTGACACTTGTCAGAGTCGCAGCCACAGTTGATGGGCTTAGGATCAGTGCAGCTGCCTTTTGGGGTCGCCTGCGTACAGATACTCTCCATGCAGCAGGTCATGCTCTGGCAGATCTTCCCTATGGGGGAGTCCTTGCAGCAGGTGCACAAGTCGCAGTGCCTCAGCACGATTTGGTCGTCAGGGAGCACCGACTGCGCCATCACCGTCTTCCACGATCGCCGCTGCATCGGGAAGTACTCCCCGGCGGCGTAGGCTTCGCCCCGACCTGCTTAATCACCACGAGGTCGTCAGCAGCTGTATGTAGCAAGAGCATCCTGCACATTCATGCATGTGTGTGCAGCTTGTAAGCAATCGCTTGTGATACTTGTTGCAATATCACAAGCGGTTTTATAATCGTTTGTAGAAGCCACTTAAAAAGAGAAAATAATACTCGATCGCGGCAGTATTACAAGTGGGATTCAAACCCACGACCTCACCCCTCCTTGTGACCCACACCTCACCCATCTAACCAACCCACCCACGCGTGATCTCTAATAGAGTAGGACAAGCATTCCTTTTATCATTTCGAAAACTGGGCTTCTACAACCGGTTGGTAACACGAACCGCTTGTAGAAACCACCTTCTACAAGCGGTTCGTATTACCAACCGGTTATAGAAGTCCAGAACCGGTTAGGGACATAAACCGCTTGTAAAAAATAGGTTTTACAACTGGTTGTAGAAGCCCGCTCCTGGCTTGTGGCTTTTGAACCGCTTGTGATGCACTATCACAATGGGTTCTAAATTTATTGGTTGTAGAGATACCGCTTGTGATGCTCGCTTTTCTAGTAGTGGGTAGAAAGTAGAAACAGTATGGTTTTAAGCCTGATTTGGATCTGTTCGCTTGCGAAAAGAAGAGAAACTTTTGCGAAGAGCGCCTCGCGGAAATGGAGGAGAGAGATTTGGATCTGTTCATGATGATGTTATTTTCCCCTAGAATCATAACAACGCCTTTTTTTGTCAGCTTAATGGTGATAAGATGTGTACCTTGGGCTTGGAGCGTGCTGTGTAGCAGGGACAGGAGCATAACCGCGAGGAAGATCTCGGTAAGTTTGGCCATTGTCGTCTCTGAGTATGATCTTGGATGGAGTGATACTGGGCCATATTTATGCAGGGAAATGGTGCTCGTGGTGAGGGTGTGTGTAATTAATTGCAGCCAAAGAAATCGATTTAATGCATGATACTTGATATTAATTTGTGCATGAAGTTTATACTACCCATTCGTGCATTAAAATCTTTCTGATTGAACAGGGAGATTTGTGCGCGAAATTTATGGAAGGTTTTCGATCACCATTCCATATCCACCATTGACCATTAATTTCCATATCCACCGTTGACCATTAATTTCTGGATTTTGACGCAAAACTTTGGAATAGCATGCCCCGATGTTTTGCTGGCCCATTTGCTCAGCCACCACTCCCTATCTCTTCCTTTTCTCTTATCTCTCTCCGCCGGGTGGCCCTGAGGCCCACCTGTCGGACTCTTCTTCTTCTCTTCCTCGCTCTCTATGCTCTGTCTTTCCTCCGTGCGAACCTGGCCAAAAAATCTCACCACCGCCTCCAGATTTGTTGACTTCCCTGCTGGTTTTCGCGTGCCTCGAGCCCATACCTCACTCCATACTGTGTAATCGGGAACACTCGAGAAGCTCCGGCCGTGTTTGACCGGCCGTCACAGCTTTTTCATTTAGACACTCACCGCATCGCCTCGAAGGTCCATTTAGGGTGCGTTTGGTTGGAGGTACGAGGGTAAACGGAACGGGATGGTATAGGATGGATGAAATGATTCTGGATGAGATGGTTCAGGGAAGGTGTTCGGTTGTCTGAATGGGATGGTACAAGTTTTTGTTTGGTTGCCTGAATAGGATGATCCTGGATCGTTCAAGATGCTGTTTGGTTTGAAGGATGAGGTAGGTATGAAATAGTGTAGTATTATCTGTAGATAGAATACCTTTGAGTGATCAAAAAGCCAGATTAACCACGTGCTTATCAAAGAAAAACAATGGCAACCACATCTAAGTAGCTAGCAGCAACAACTATGCAATGTACATGATATGCATGAGGGCTATTTTTCAGTGTTCTGCGCATGATGTACCAAAAATTGCTGGGAGCAACATCGTTCTCAATCTCATGAGGCAAAACCAGTTTGGATTTTCACACAATATCAGTGGCAGCAATTAGTCAAGCATATTTCCATAAGAGTTCATTGCAAATATTTTAAATCATAATAGTTCAAGTCCAACATAATAATCACTACTGGTTCCACAATAAGCATATTTCCACAAGCATCATTCTTAGCACAAGATATAACATAGTATTTGGATAGAAAGTTTTCAAGCAACATCCGGCCATAGTGCATATCATTTGAAACCAACATTTATACAAATCACTAGAAGAGAGTTCCTCATTTCTTTCATGAGCTTGGCCACACCATCACTTCACATTGGAAACCTTGGAGAACAACAAGCACAGATTGCAAGACCTAAAAACTTACAATACAAAGTGACAAGCAGAGGATTAACACAAATTAGCATTAAAGAGTTGAGCAAGAAATATACTTTCAGATTTAAAATCCAAACAATGCAATGTAAAAAAGGGTTGGATTACCTTAGAGGTTTTCCCTCGTGATGTATCTAGCTATCCACACCAATTTGTTTGAAATACTAAGCTTGTTGAATGCTCGGGCAAGTGCAACATTCTCACACAAATAAGCATAGTAGTGGGCTAACTGTGCTTCATCAAATCCAGGGAGATCCATCATATTGTCCCAAAGATCATCTGGAACATCAGTATCTGAAGTAGAGGCCTTCTCAATAGCTTGAGCAAGTCTATCAATACCAGTGGTCATGAACGCTAGCAAATCATCATCAGTGGATGTCTTAGCCCTCTTCTTTGATGGTTTACTTGCTGATGAGTCACCTCCACCATACCCCGACGCCGTCACCTCTTCCGCACTCACATGTTCATTGACCGGAGCATCTTCTTCTAGTTCTATCACATTTGTAGCTAGAAGGTCATTTGCTCCCTTGGCATATTGTCCTGTAGCCATGCTATTCCCAAATATAGTGGCCATCTCGTGATAATGCTCAAATGGAGTGTTCAAGAAAGTAGCATCTTTAGGGTGGTCCTGTAATCATTAAAGATGTTGTCAGTCTCAAGCATCATCAAATTTTTTACAAACATGCATGTTTGTTGAAATTTGGAAAGCAAAATACCTTCACATGACCAGTGTAATGCTCATGCTCAAGTCTAATAGTGCAAGTACCCTCATCCCAAAGAGCACCACTTAAGTTCTTCAGTTTGTTTATCTTTGCCCAAATCTTTCTCCACTTCCTGAGATGATTACTAACCTGAATGCCACTCACATGAACCTTCATATGCTCATTCAAGTCCTTAGCACAACTGTTGAGATGAGCTTGCTTAAAGCCTGTAGATGTTCTTGTACCACTAGCTACTAGATTAGTCAAGTAGGTTAGCACAAATGTAGACATTGCATTTGTCCAAACAACCCCAGCACCCCCCATACTATCCCCATGCTGATCCAAATCCATTGCCTACAGTAATAGATAGAAAACAAAAATATTGGTTCAAATGGGAGTCATGAAAAATGAAATACAAGGTTCACACATTTCATCGGAATGGCGTAAATGATAATACAAGGTTCACACATTTCATTGGAATAACAAAAATGATAGTACAATGTTCACACATATCATAATAATAACGAAAATGAAAATACAAGGTTCACACAAAACGAAAATGATTTATGGCCTAGGTAGTTTTGACGGTTCTCCCACATTTGATTGGCAATACTTTGTCTTTTGTTAACCATAGCTCTATGGTCATTTGCTTGCTCTCTTGCTGTCCTACTGGGGTTAGGGGTCCAAGAATCCTCTGGTAGAATGAAATGGTCAGTTCCTTCAGAAATAACCCAATTATGGAGGATGCAACTAGCGATGACAACATCAACTTGAGTTGAGAATGGGAAGAATGGAGTGGCATCATCAAGGACCTTGAACCTCCTCTTGAGTGATCCAAAGGCACGCTCTACCCCTACTCGCAATGAGGAGTGCCTCAGATTGAACAATTCCTTTTCATCTTGAACTGGATTGTTCCCCCACTCATTCAAATGGTACCACACTCCACGGAAAGGTGGCATGAACCCAGATTTGGCCCCATATCCAGCATCAACTAGGTAGAATTTCCCTAAAATAGATGAACACATTAATGATATTGGTCTTTAACAATTTGGTATGAAGATGCACTACCACATTAATTCTATTTACCTTTAGGGACATGTAAGCCATTCTCACGCTCTATCGCATCTGCTAAGACTGTAGCGTCATGAGCTGTCCCCTCCCAACCAGCTAAGACATATGTGAATCGAAGATCAAAGTCTACAGCTGCCAGCATATTTTGAGTAGGAAATGATTTCCTACCACGAAAGGCTGCTTCCATAGACTTATTAACAGAAGCTCTTATATGTGTACCATCAATGGCTCCAATACAATCCTATTTGCTCAAATAAATTGACAAAAAAGTTCAGTAACCACAAAGTTTAGCCACAAATCTATAAGGCATACTTGTTAATATCATACCTTAAAGTATGGATCCCATCTTGGGTTTCCTGCAATTTTGGTTGGTGTCTCCAATGAAGGTGGCCTAAGAAGATCATTTCGTAGCTCGCCTATAGCATGGAGGACATGTCCAAAATAGCGGCTAACTGTTTCACCTGATCTACTAAAGTTGGTACCAACTATCCTATTCCTTAGGTTGTGTCCGATTGTGTTCAAGAACATAGCAACTTGCTCCTCAACACATACATGTATAGTATCGCGGAGCAAAGAGCGTTCTCTCAATATTTGGCATAACCTAAAGAAAGGAGCTCTCTCAAGTCTTATCGTCGTAATACAAGTTGTATCATTCTTCCAAATTTTATTATTCAGATAATCTATTCTATTCTTGTCACTTTGCTCTATTGGGCCATACGTAATACATTGTCTCCTATTACGTATTCTACATCGCACATACAACATCATCATGCAAGCAGCCATATATGCAGCAACGCCACTAATCAACATCTTCCTTCGTCTAAGCTTCCTCTTGTCCATCTACAGTTAAATTAATATGTACACATGATATTTAACAACATGCTTAAAAATTAATAATGACTAACAAATGGAATGAAATGTTGAGTAACAGGAAGCGAAATATGGCATAGACATGAACATAGATCCACTGGATATTTGTGATTCAAGTACTTCAATATTTATTATATTATGTGCTGAATCCTATTCTGTGCTGAGTCTGGTATCAAGTAACTAAGCTCAAGTTGAACATGTCAAGCTTTTACTAGAATATTACACTGAAAAATGTCTCAAGAGTTCTGTTCATAGAGTGTAGAAGCCCAAGAAATGTTCTAACATACAATATTATCAAGGTAGAACAAAAATGAACCTATTGAACTATATATTGCTCATGTGCTACAATTCAGTTGACTCCTCTATTTGCTACTTGCTTGTGGCACCTTTCATCTATTTTTCAGAAAGACGTCTGACCTATTGAACTATATATTGCTCATGTGCTACAATTCATCAGGTCACCAATTAATGATGTTTATGATGTGTAACTGTATGGTATCATAGCTTATTTGAATGTACATGCTAGTTCATATCTTGTATGTGAACACAGCTCTATTGTATGGCACCTTCACATCAGACTATGCAAGTGTCTGAATTTACCCAAGATACACTGCCAGTGGAACATTCCAAGCATCACACAAACTCATCCACACAAAATAATCCATGCTAGTATATTGTCCCTAAACAAAACAAATTCCATGACACAAACTCAACTTAGCGCACAGGAATTACCCCCGAGCTTGTTTGTACCAGTAGCTTATGTGAAACTTTGAATGTTGATTCAGATTGATGAATACTCAATTGTTCCATACACAGCCCAATCAATACTCAACCCAATCAGATTTGTACTACCAAATTATCGTCAGATTTCATTAGCATGGTAACAGCACTCATCCAACACAATCAGATTTCTCATGACCAACACAAACAGATTTCTACTGACCAACACAAACTAGCACTCATCCAACACAATCATCCAACACAAACTAGCAGAGGTGGATCCATTACCTCGAGCCGAACGGGGGAAGCAGAGCAGTAGAGGAAGTAGATCCAGAGGTGTGGTGCCGGCGTGCAGATCCGGAGGCGAAGAGCATGCGAGGTCACCGGCCCCTACGGCACGATTCTCATGTCAGATCTGGCTGAGAGAGAACAAGAGGGAAGGGAGAAGGTGAGGCAGCACCTTGGGAGAGATGAGACGTCTCGCCGGGGGCAGGGGGCGGCGGCGTGAGGTCGCTGGAGCGACGTCCCGAGATGAAGATCAGGAGGGAGCGGCGGAGTGAGGTCGCGGGAGCGGCGGAGTGAGGGTACGGAGTGAGGCCGCCCGTGAGGAAGACCGCGGGGAGTGGCCCCGAGAGGAAGAACGCGTCCGGGATGAGTTGGTTCGGCCAAATTGGGCGAACGGGATGGTACAGGATATCTGAGGAATATTCCCAGAATCTGTACCACTTCATCCTGGATGAGATGGTTCCATACGCCCAACCAAACGCATGTCCCAAAACTTATCCTGTACCGTCCCGTTCCGTTCACCCTCATACCTCCAACCAAACGCACCCTTAAGCGTGAGCTGAGCTCCTTGATTCTCTCCATCGTCACTCAAAAAGCCGCACCACCCAATTAAGCGATGTCTCTCCTTAACTGTGGTTTCGCCCACACAAAACTTGAGCCCAATTCCTTTGCAAATCTCCATACTCTGAATCACGAGTGAAACCCCTCAGCCAATTTCTAGCGTCACTTGTTGAGTAATTAGACAATTTCCAGATTAAATTCCGAATATAAATCATGAACAACATTATAGAAACTAGCATGTATTTCTCTATCATACTAGACAGCACGAACAATATGACCATATGGTTAAACATGATTAACCACGAGATTAGTACAGATTGAACGTACTGAGCAGAAGAAGATGCAGATGCCGCGGCTGGTGCAGTCGCGACGTTGACGTTGACGACGTTATTGCCGTTACGTCGCAGGAGCCGTTCACTGCGACGCCTAGCAGCAAGAAGAGGAAGGCGACCCGTGGTGAAGATCTTGAGCAGTCGCGCAAAGCGCTTCCCAAAAACCTTATTCGCCCTCTCCCTGCACAGATCTCGGCGAAGGGTTCCGGAGACTCGCTCTCCGATCGCAGTGCACGCCGGCGCTGAATGGAGAAGGCTACTTGGTAGAAGCAAATGAGAGGTGGCAAAACTCTAACCCCTCTCAAGCCTAAAGCCCACTCTTGGTGGTGGCCTTTATGTAGTTTATATTGAGAGCCATAGGTGTTCCTCCCCTTCCACTAGCAGTATGGGACTAAAGGGTTCCATCATCCTCATGCTCCCACATGGACCTTTGAGATTTTCTTTAGGAATTAGTTGATTTGGGCCAAGCCCATGTTATTCCAACATCACTACCCGTAGTTTCGCCCCCACAGTCCGTGTCTTCCTTAGCTCCGGCAATATGGTGACACCTCAGTCTAGCCATCAATCCACGCCTCAAGGTGAAAAATTGGTCTCCTTAATATAATTGTCAGTTATGATATTCAATATGTATTAGCATGTTTGTTGATTATGGACTTGTTGATTATGGACTTAACTCATGTTCTTATTATAAAACTATTAATACCTTTTAAAGTATCATAGTTTTATGATTTATTTAGATATGACTTATATTATATACATATTTATCTGTAATTTCTTTTAATATTAAAAATGTGACGCTTCCATGTAGGGGTGAAAACGGAATGGAAAGATTCCGACCGTTCCGAAGAAAAATGGAAACGGAAGCCCTTTTTCGGAAATGGAAACGGAAAATACCGGTACGGAAACGGAAACGGAAATTTTTTGTCGAAAACAGAAATGGGAGAACCAATTCCGGCGGAAACGGAAACAAAAACGGAAATTCCGTATTAGTGAAACCGGAAACTAAAAACGGAAACGGGCCGGAAAGAGAAATGGGCTTGGCCGAAAAATGAGAAAGGTGAGTTTATATTTATTTTCGAATTAAAATAATTTCATAAATACAAATGGTTTTATATAAAATATTAAATAGAGTTCAAAAATTCTCAAAAATACTATGGAACATTTTGATCCTAGAAAAATTATTTTCGACATAATTTTATTTTTATTTTTATAAGTAAATTAATTTTATAAATCTAAAAATAGCAAAATGGTATTTATAAACTCCAGAAAATCCAAGATAAATTTCAGAAAATCATAAATGAACATCGAAAAATAATATACTAATTTTTGGGTGTTAAATCTTTGTAGTTGGTGGAGCAAGAGGATATCCATGATAATTATATGGATGAGGACATGATGGTCTGATATGAGAGACAAACAACGTGCCTTCAGCTAACAAACTTGAGAAAAATTTTCTAGTGATACCAGTGAACATAACACTATTCTTGTGTCCACCTTAGATGTGGAATGGGCTACATTGTTCTTGTGGTTATGTATATTGTGATTCTCTACTATGTTCTTGTGGAATTTTTGCTTTCGTTTCCGTATCCGTTCCGTTCCGTATTCGTTTCCGTCACTATCCGTTTCCGTATCCGTTTCCAAGGTTTCTGATTTCGTTTCCGTTACAGGTAAAAAATATGAAAACGAAAACGGAACAATCATTTACCGAACGTTTCCGTACCATTTCATCCCTACTTCCATGACATCTGTAGTAGCTTTTTTGATCTGAAAAACTTGCGCGTAACCATGTTTTGGATATTTGCGTCATAGAATGGCCATGTCAAGGACCATATAATATGCTCTTTATTGCTCCTTGGTACTCGAAATTTTGTTTTGAGAAGCTCACTATTCCGTTAAATCTTTACATGTAGCAGGTTATTTAAGGTGGTCCGGGTTGACACTTGTCAGAGTCGCAGCCACAGGTGACGGGCTTAGGATCAGTGCAGCTGCCTTTTGGGTTCGCCGGCGTACAGATACTCTCCATGCAACAGGTCATGCTCTCGCAGATCTTCCCTATGGGAGAGTCCTTGCAGCAGTTGCACCTGTCGCAGTTCCTCAGCGCGATTTGGTCGTCAGGGAGCACCAACTGCGGCATCACCGTCTTCCACGATCGCCGCTGCATCGGGAAGTACTCCCCGGCGTTGTAGGCTTCACCCCGACCTGCTTAATCACCACGAGTTCATCAGCAGCTGTATGCAGTAGAAAGAGCATCCTGCAGATTCATGCATGTGTGTGCAGCGTATGCGCCGGTAGAAAGTAGAAACAGTATGGTTTTAAGCCTGATTTGGATCTGTTCATGATGATGTTATTTTCCCCTAGAATCGTAACAACGCCTTTTTTTGTCAGCTTAATGGTGATAAGATGTGTACCTTGGGCTTGGAGCGTGCTGTGTAGCAGGGACAGGAGCGTAACCGCGAGGAAGATCTTGGTAAGTTTGGCCATTGTCGTCTCTGAGAATGATCTTGGATGGAGTGATACTGGGCCATATTTATGCATGGAAATGGTGCCTGTGGTGTGGTGAGGGTGTGTAATTAATTGCAGCCAAAGAAATCGATTTACTGCATGACAATCTTTTTGGTGGAAGTTGATATTTGTGCATGAAGTTTACCCATTCGTGCATTAAAATCTTTCTGATTGAACAGGGAGATTTGTGCGCGAAATTAAGTTATGGAAGGTTTTCGATCACCATTCCATATCCACCATTAACCATTAACCATAAAAGAAACTACCAGAAGGACAATCTATGATACGCATGTGAGTAAAGTTTTAATTTACAGAATCCAAATATACACATGCATCATGACTGGATACGGTAGAATAATTTACCGTACAAATTGTAGTCATGAGTTCTACGGTCGAGGCAGCTACAAAATTCACTTAACATTGGTTCTTCACAAGATGTTTATACGTAAATGCGGCATTATTGTAACGCCCTAGTTTTCGTCTTCTGAAGAAAAACCTAATTTAAATACATTAAATTCAAAAATTGGAGTTTCTTTGGTGGTAATATTAACCTGGCACCCTTTCCCATCCAAAATCGGGATTAATTCCCCTCCGATCGAAAAATCGGATTTTTTTTTTCCAGCTCCCGTCGCTACCCGAAATTTCACCTAAGTCCGAAAATGCTCCAAAAATCCCAAAACCACTTCAATTGTGTTCCAAATATTCCAAAATGATTTTAGAAATCATTCCCCGGATTTTTGGACCTCCGTTCCTATTTTATCTCGCGCGGCTTTTGTTTAATGCCTGCAATCCGCGCCCGAATATTTAATTCCACAAAAATCATCCAAATTCCGCGAAACCAATTTTATTGGGTCCCAAATATTCTAAAATGGTTCTACGAATTTTTTCCGGAATTTTTGGACCATTTTTCCTAATTTTTCTCTAGGGCGGTTCATTTACGTAACTCCCGACCAATCCCGAAGTGCCACGTGGCGGGTACCGTAACATCCTCATTTTGGCTTTCTGGAGAAAAACCTAATTTAAATAAAGTAAATTCAAAAGTTGGAGTTTCTTTGGTGTTTATAATAACCTGGCATCCATTCCCATTCGAAATCGGGAATTAATTCCGTCCCGGGCGAAAAATCGGGTTTTCCAGTTCCCGCCGAGACCCGAAAATTCACCCGAGTCCAAAAATGCTCCAAAAATCTCCAAACCACTTCTAAAATGTTCCAAATATTCCGAAATGATTTTAAGAATCATTCCCCGGATTTTTGGACATCCGTTCCTATTTTATCTCGCGCGGCTTTTGTTTAATGCCTGCGATCCGCGCCCGAATATCCAATTCCACAAAAATTATCCAAATTCAACCAAACCACTTCCATTGAGTTCCAAATAATCCAAAATGGCTCTAGGAATTTTTCCGGAATTTTTAGGCCATTTTTCCTTATTTTTCTCTAGGGCGGAACTTTCGCGTATAAGCCGACCAACCGTGGGCCGCCACGTGGCAGTGCTACAGTACTCGTCATCTACCTTGAGCCAGGCACGTTGGTTCTTCCAGGCATCAATGGAGATGGAGGTTTCCATACCAACTCCTTCCTTTCAAATCCCTCTAACTCCCTCATTAAGGCACCAAATCGCGAACGGCCGGATCCGTTGGGATCACAACACAACGGATCCCTCTTTCTATCCATGGGGTTAATGCACCCGAGATCTCGCTGGATTTTGAACGGTTGCGAGGAAACCGAAACCGACCTTTGTGGTGATTGAGCGGCCGTTTCTAATCCGTTTCGCGTGATTCCGCCCCTCATCTCTCCGTATAAGAACCCTCTTTCCGGTGGTATAGCTCTCCGTTAGCCTCTCAAATCCAATTGGCCGCAAGATCAAGAAAACCGACGAACTTTGGTTGTTCTTCGCGTTCTTCGTGTTCTTGCTCATATCTTCCACTCCGGTGGATCTTTCTTCCTCCCGTTCGTTTCTTTGTGTTAGCATGGAAGTCTAGTTGCTAATTCATCAATCAATTTTAGGTTTCCTCGACTGTGGACGGCGAATTTCGGATTTTGCTCGTTTCGGCCGAACCCGTGTTCATCGTCGAATTCATCTCACTCGGTGAGTTTTGGTTCAATTCTTTCCGGTTATAGGTTCCTAAGGATGTTATCTAGAGGTTTTAGCTTTTTCTTTGGATCGATTCCATGCAAAAATGGTAGAAAAATCAAGGTTTAGAGTTTTAGTGTGGTGCTCTGTATGTTTGAGTGCTCTCTGTTGTTGGTTGGAGCCTTGCTCATGCGTGTGGGGCCTTGCCGCCTTGGCCAGCCATTGCCGTGGCATCAGCCGCCACGCCCGCTGCTTGCATGCCGTCGCCGGCGCCTTGGCGGCCGCTCCGTCTTGCGTCGTATGCCGCCCATGGCTCCCTCGCCGGCCGGCCATACCGCCGCGCCGCCATGCCGCCCCTCAGCCAGGTCCCTTCCCTCTCTCTCCCTCAAGCTCTTTCTCTCTCCTCCATTGCCATGGCCATGGCAAGCTTCTAGGAGAAGCAACCCCATGTCTATGACATGTGGGGCCCACTGCCATACCCTCAAGACCCAGTCAAAGCTAGTCAAAGCTCGGTCAAAGCCCCTGTTGACCAGTCAAACCCGAAGGGAATATTCCCGGAATATTCTCGGTTTTCGATTTATTCGAAATTCAAACTTCGGAAGCTCATAACTTTCATATCCGAACTCCGTTTGACCTCATTCAAATTTCTAAATTCATCATAAATCAAGACCTTCCTGCCAGTACTATTTTTATAATTTTTGGATTTTATTTATTTTCTGTTGTTTATTTATTGCCTCGTTTTGCGTGTAGTCGACGATCCCGCCGCGACCACCGATTTCGCCGTCGAGCCTTCTGAGTTCGACACCGCCGCCGCAACTGAAGGCAAGTCTCCTTGATGCACTTTGCTCCTATGTTTGCGAAATGATTTAAAATTGTTTATAAAGTTGCATGGCTATGTTTAATGAAATATGTCAAATATAAGTCCTAGTTATACCGAAATTGTTAATTCCTCCTTGACATTGATAATCATATCCATTGTAACCCTAGAACCTTGTTTATACCATGCCTATGTTTATATGGTATCCGTTGCTATGTAGTACGATAGAATTGCTTAGGACCCTTTCCGACAAAAACAACCCATGGGTGGGATTATTCAAAAAGAACGTTGTTAAATGTGATTTGAAGTTTATTATTATGATTTTGGTCCTGTTTTCTAAAATAAAAGTAAAGCAAAATGATTTTTGACTTGGGCGGCCTAGAATGTCGGGTGGAAGCGGATCAAGCCTTGATCCTTTTGTGCAAGTACCGCCCCAAGTCATATAAGGACCGACGCTTATGATTGCCATTTTAAGCATAACCGTACTACCACATGTCTATAATGGTACGACCTGGCTCACTAATTTGTAGAAGCCTAGTTTAGACTCACCACTCGGTTGTTGTGTGAGAGCCGGACGGAGGCATGGTTGTGGATGTTGTTTTGCTCACACGGCGCAAGAGGGGGCTTCTGTACTGGGTGGAGGGAACCCTAACAGCGGTGAAACCTCAGCGGGTGGGTCTAGCTTGGTAGATACATTGTAACGGCCTTGTCAAGATATCCCTGCCGGCACACCTAAGGAAGTGTGTTAATTGCATGGCAACAAGGGTCTAACTTGTCTTGTGGGTAAAGTTGTACACCTCTGCAGAGTAAAACTATTCGAATAGCCGTGCCTACGGTCAAAGGCAAAGAAAGAAATGCTTTCATATTGGTAGACTTTGATTTTGTTTTTAAAACCGAAAAGTGTTTTGTTTTGGGGTTCGGGAGTGGTTAGAACTCTCGAATGTTGTTTGGCGGAAAGAGCCAACCAGGTGGAAAGAACCTGTTTTACTTTTGACGGATGGAGTCACATGATTAACCTTGATCTTTGAACAGTTGGCGGTTAGAGCCCTTACATTAGTGATGGTGGTTAGAACCTCACTACCATAATAAATAATTCAATTATTAAAAAGAGTTGTAAAATATGCTTTGTGAAATTTATTACTTAAGTATGATTTAATCAAATGTGGCTTTATGCAAATAAACCCTATTAAGCTTCCTTTGGAAAACCCCTCATGATCATAATTTCCCGACTTGCTGAGTACTTTTGTACTCACGTGCTACACCAACATTATAATCATCAGAAATTTATCAAGATGCCGAAGAGGAGGAGGAGTTCTTCGAGGAGGATTGCCAGGAGGACTAGTTGCGTTTCTAGTCGTCGCCTGTGGCGTTGTGGCGTTCGCTCGTTGCTTTCTTTTGCTTCCGCTGTTTTGTGTGTCCGGTCGTTGGACCGAGTATTGTAATAAGTGGCCATGTGGCCCATACTTGGATATTTACATTACAAGTTTCGTTATGTTCGGCAATGATGTATCACTGTGACTGTGTGTACTAGCTACTGATCTGGGACTAGTACGGAAATACACAGGAGATTCTGGATAGCTGATCCGGGGTCTCACAGGTACTATTCAGCTTTCTTCTACCTTTGGACATGGCAAGTAACAGAGAAAGCTTCAACAAGTTCCCATGGCTAGGGTTGAATTCAAATGTCCATAACTCCCTCAAATCAACTCTAAATCGCGAAGCGCTGGTTCCGTTGGATCCGCAACGTCGATCTCTTGCCATTCCCCACCTTGATGAGCCGCCAATCTCGCCGGAATTCGCACGAACGGCCAAAAACCGAAACGGGCTTAAATGCTCATAACTCGATCGTTTCTTCATCAATGCGGGCGTTTCCACTTCCATTCTTTCCGTATACAAGTGCTCTTTCCGGTGGTATGATCCACTCTTTACCTCCCTCATTCGTTTGCCCGTGAGAGCTAGAAAATCAACGCCGGGTTGCCGTTTTTCGGGGTTCTTCACGTTCTTGGTGGTAGATCTCTCTCCGGCGAGCCATTCTTCGTGCCACTTGGTGCCTTGTGACCGTTATTGAGCCTAGAGTCTAACCCTTCAATCGGTTTTAGGGTTCATCAAGTTTTGGGGGCGAATTTCTAGTTTTTCTCGGTTTGGCCGAAAGTCCGTTCGTCGCCGAATTCGTCGCCTCCGGTGAGAATCAACTCAATTCATTCCTCCCTTGTGTCCCTAAGTTTGTAATCTAGAGATTCCATGCTTTGATTTGGGTCATTTCCATGCGAAAATGGTGGAAAATCCGGGTTTTTGGGTTATTTGTGCTCTCTGTTCTTGGATGGGCTCCTGCCCATGCGTGCGTCGTCTTGGTGGCCTGCGCCAGACCGTCCACCCGCCGGCAGTCACCGCCCGGCAACGCCCCGTCGCCCTGCCGCCCTTGCGGCGCCACGCGCCCGCCACGCCTCGCCGCACCGCTCGCCGCCGCCGTCGGCCCCCTCGCCGGCCATGGGCCCCTTCCCCAAGCTCCTTCCCTCAAGCTTCATGGCAACCATGGTCATGGCTAGGCCCAAAGCAAGAAGAAAGGCTCCCCCAATGACATGTGGGGTCCAATTGTCATAGAGTCAAAGTCAAAGTCAAATTTCAGCCCAGTCAACAAAGGAATATTCCGTGGAATATTCCCCCATTTTCCATTTTCCAGCAAATTCGAACTTCGGAAGCTCATAACTTCTCCGTCCGAACTCCGATTGACTCCGTTCGAGTTTCTAAATTCATCTAAAATCAAGACCTACCTGCCAGTACTATTTTTGTAATTTTTGGATTTTATTTATTTTCTTTTATTTATTTGTTGTCTCGTTTTGCGCATAGTCGACGATCCCGCCGAGTCTGCCGACCCCGCCGCCGGACTTCAAAGAGTTCAACATTCTCGCTGTGACCGAGGCAAGTCCCCTTGACGCATGTTGATCCTATGCTTTCTAAATGTTTTACCATGTTTTACAACTTGCATCGTTATTTATATTAAAGAATGATTTTAACGTTAGGTTGTTAGTTATACCTGTTGTCCATCCCTCCTTGATATTGTTATTCATGATCCTTTGTCGCCCTAGTATAGTAATCCACCAATATAAATGTTTTTGGGAAAACAATCTTTGACTAGGGGAATAACTGCTTGGGAGGCCTTTTCGGTGGAACCCCTAGTATGGAGTGTACATGGGAAATAGATGAATAGTAGTGATGATATGAGGGTTGGTGATAGGAAATGGATATATGAATGGTGATCATCGAATATTGTAACGTTGGATTGTGGTAGTAGCTCACAGTATAATGGATTTGGGGAATTTTTGGAGAATGTATGGTATTGTGGAGTATGCATGATGGATTAGATGGATCATTACAAGTAGATAACATGTTGACTTGGATTTCTTGGTTTGATAAAATAATATCAAAATGAGAATCAGAGTTAGTTGGATTATTAGCGTCTATTGGGGATTATTATTAACGGACTGATTGAGAAATAGATAGTTATGGAAATATAGATACGTGATAATCATTTATGGAGAATTGTGAATACTGTGGAATATGTGTGATTTATTTATTTAACTTAGTATCGTTGGGAAGGGAACTACTATTAACGATGAGTTGGTACAATCCTAAGTTTTATGAAGTAATATTTGGTGGTTTAGTAAAGGATGATAGTGTGTATTCTTGGTGGATTAAAGTTAAAGTAGATGATTTAGAGGTGATACTATGAAGGATTAAATACAGGACACTATGAAGTATTATCGGTGGATTGTATCCTAGATGACTAGGGATGATATTGTGAAGTATTTCCGGTGGTTTAAATGGGTGAGTTTATGAAATATTCTTAATGGATGGTAAGATCGATTGCTATATGAGTGATGGATAAATCAATAATACAAGTTAGAGTTCAAGGGAAAGATTACATATCCAAACATGATTGTGGGTTAATATAATTTTGGAGTTATGATAGTACCATGATGTACTTACCACTTGTTGGATACTGTATTGACTTGGATTATTCATATGATTGTGCCATTATGGCAATTTAAGGATTATTGGAGAATTACAAAATTGGTTATAAGGATTGTAACCAAACCCGGGTGTTTGTATTTTATAAAATAAACTATTGGTGGAATAGAATAGTTCGGTAGAAATGCTTAGAATCGCACTCGGTCAGTATTCACCTATGGGTGGGAAATTTCATTTATCTCTTAAAGCTTTGTGTTGAAAGTTATAGGCAAGGAGTATTGCCGTTGGTTTACAAAATAAAAATAAAATGAAAAATGGTTTGGACTTGGGCGGAATGGTTTGTTTGGCGGGTGCGGATTTAGCACTAGTTTTCATGGTGCAAGTGCCGCCCCAAGTCAATTAAGGACCGACGCTTATGACTGTCTCCATTCTAAGCATAACCGTACAACCACATGTCAAAGTGGGCACGACCTGGCTGAATAATTTGTAGAAACCTAACTTAGACTCACCAAACGGTGGAATGTGAGCGCCGGATAGAGGCATTGTTGTTGTTTTTCTCACACGGCGCAAGAGGGGCTTCATCTTTGGGTGGATATAACCCTAACAGCGGTGAAACCTCAGCGGGTGGGTCAGGTTAGGTGTATACATTGTAAAGGCCTTATCATGATATCCCTGCCGGCACACCTAAGAAAGTGTGTTAATCGCGTGGCATCAAGGGAATATCATGTCTTGTGGGTAAAGTTGTACACCTCTGCAGAGTTAAAACTATTCGAATAGCCGTGCCTACGGTCAAAGGCAAAGCTTGCTGAATGCTTTCATACTGGTAGACTTTGGTTTTTGGTTTCAAACTAAACAATGGTTTGTTTTGGGATCCGGGAGCGGTTAGAACTCTCGGGTGTGCTTCAGGCGGCTAAATCCAGGTAGGTGGAAGGAACCTGATTTTGTGAACAGTGGCAGACAGAGCCATGCGATTGGATTGAACCCTGATCTTGTTGAGATGTGGCGGATAGAGCCTGTATATTAGTGAGTGGTGGTTAGAACCTTCACTGCAATATTACCTAATTCAATTATTAAAAAGAATTGCTCAAATATGCTTTGTGAAACTTATTAACTGGTATGGTTTGATGAAACTTGGCTTTATGCAAAAGAACCATATTAAGCCATCTTTGGATAGCCTACATTGTGCATAATTTCCCAGACTTGCTGAGTACTTTATGTACTCACATGCTACATTCTAATCCTATCTCAGAAGTGGAGAAAGATGTCAAAGGAGCTTCGAAGGACTAGGGCGCGCTCCCCACTCGATTGCCTGTGGGCATTTGGATGGGTCTCCTTGGTGTTTTCTTCTTCCGCTGCAGTTTTTCAATTGTTCTGCCTGTTCAGGCCGTAATGGTAAACCTTGACCATAAGGTCTTTGCTTTTATTTGATGTTATTCTTATGTAGTTATATATATCCGTGATATGGTTGTTGATTTATCACTGTTTGACTGTGTGTACTAGCTACTGATCTGGGACTAGTACAGAAATACATAGAGGACTCCGGATAGCCGATCCGGGGGCTTACAATTATAAGAAGGAATACATCCATTTTGTATTGTAAAACATAGCTATTCACTCGTACCATTCAACAGTATGTCAACTCAAGCACACCAACAAGAACAAAAGACACACAAAAGTACTGAGGCAGAAGTCTCTCTTTATTAGATTGATTTAACTCTTGTACAAGGTGATGCCTAGTATATAGAAAAACAAACAGGAGATATATAGATTCAGATTCGCTCATTAACGGACAGAGTTCGTCCAACTTAGACTAGGATTTTATCTATTTTATAACATTCCCCCTTAGGCGAATGCCGCATGTCTCATTAAAAACTCCTCCCAAAAACCTAATGGGAAAAAATAGATGGAGAAAAGAGGACATTGCACTCACACTCCGTATTACACTAGTTGCCTCATTAAAAACCTTTATGTGAGAAACTTCAAGAAAACTCACTAAGTGAAAAGATTACAACTTATAATATCCAAAATGTAAAATATGATCTTCAGGATCATGCAAAAGGGGTTATGGTTCAAGGACTTGCTCCCTCTGAACTCTGTAATCTCTTAGACTTTGGCAAAGATTTTATGAATAAATCTGCTTGATTTTCACATGACTTAATTTGCATTATTTTTACCTCACCATTCTTCTTGAGTTTGTGAGGATAGAAAAAATTTAGAGGCAATATGCTTTGTGATATTGCTCTTTACAAAACCCATTTGCATTTGTGCAACACAAGCAACATTATCTTCATAGAGTATCGATGGTATTAAGGCCACATGACTTCTGGATATGGTTAATTACACATCTTAGCCAAACACACTCATGTGAGACTTTATATAAAGATATAATCTCTGAGTGGTTGGTAGAAGTAGGTACCAAGGTTTGCTTAAAAGACAATCAAGAAATAGTTGTACCACCATAGATAAACACAAAACCATTCTGCAATTTGGCATTGTAGGGATCAGACAGATAGCCAGCATCCGTATATCCCATCATGGTTAATTTTTTGTTTTTCTGGTAAAACAATCCAATGTCTTGGGTACCTTGGAGGTATCTAAATAAAGTCTTGACATTGGCCCAATGTCTTCTAGTTGGGGCTGCACTTGTCTTACTAGCAAATTTACTATGAATTCAATATTAAGCATTGTGCAATTCATAAGATACATAAATGCACCAATAGAACTTAAATATGAGACTTCAGGCCCTGATACTTTCTCATTTTTCATCCTTGTTCTAAATGGGTCTTTATCTGCTTCAAGGGATTTTACAACCATGAGGTTTTTAAAGGATGAGATTTATTCATTTTAAATCTTTCCAATACCTTCTTGGTATAGGCATACTAGTGTACAAAAATTCTTTCTAGGAAATATTCAAGTTGCATACCTAAGCAAAATTTGGTTCTATCTAAATCTTTCGTCTCAAACTCCGTCGTGAGGTAAGCATGTGCTTTCTTTGTCTCTTATATGGTTCCGATGATATTCAGATCATCAACATATACCGAGATGATACAGAATCCATTCTGAGATTTCTTTATGAACACAATGGGACAATCATCATTATTTGAATATCCCTTCTTTAGGAGAAGTTCACTAAGTCGGTTATACCACATTCTCCACGACTGTTTTAATCCATATAACGATCTCTATAGTTTGACGCTATACATGTTGACATTATTAGGATTAAGAACTTTGACTCCTTCAGGGACTCTCATGTAAATATCTATATCCAATGACCTATATAAATATGTGGTCACTACATACATGTAACATCCCAATTTTTGCTTTTATTGAATTTAGTGAGTTATTTGAATTTTTGGAATTTTCTAGAATTTATTTGGAATTATTTGGAGTAATTTGAATCAAGCCTTTTATTGAATTATTTAAATATTGGCAAAATTTATATAAAGTTTTGTTGGAGATATTTTAATTGAGTTCAAAATGTCTCAAATCATTTTCCAGAATTTTTTTGGAATTTTTCTGATAATTTTACTAATTATTTTGGCTTAATTGAATTACTAGAATTATGTTAATTGGAAAATGCTGGAAAATTCGCAAACAATATTGGGCTGAGCCCAATGGACCGACCCTACCAACCCAAGCCAGCCCGCGCCGTTGGCCCATTTGGCCCAGACCGTGAAATTTTTACTGTAGACTCATCTTGATGTCCTCTACACGGTGCTCACCCTAACCCAAGGTTTTCCCACGGGATTTGAGTAGAAAAATTAATCTTCCCCGATCAAACTGCATTGCAGACAGCTGAAAACTTTCTCGCGTGTTCTCCGTCAATCCAAAAGGTAAAACTCAGATCCGTTCACGTCACATTGTGCCTTAGGGTCCCAAATAGCACTCTGTAAAATTTGGTTAAATTTCATGCATTATTTTAATAGTTATGACCTTTTGATCTATTAGCTTTCGAAGCTGTTCATCGTTAGTTTGTGATCTATCCGGTGGGTCACCGCAAAATCCGCCTATGCCGTTGAGTTCGTCTCGTTGCGTTCTACGTGGTGCTCACTTCCCCTTTGCTGTTGCATCTACCAAAATTTTTAATATTCGTTAGCCGCCGTCTTTTGTCACCGTTGCGTGCTGTCTTTTGTCGCCAACCATCTTAGCCCACTGTGGCCGTGTCGTCTTGTCCAGTAGGTTCATATTCCTCCGTTTTGCCCATTTTTGGAGTTCAATTGGTCCCTACTTGCCGTCAAAGCCTTGTTCCGGTCTATAACCGTCGTCTTTCAATCTGGTCCCTTCTGTATCGGATCCTGTTTCGCCTAGCCATCCTTTGTAATCATTTGTCGCAGAGCCAACCCTACCCATCCTATCCCTATGCCAAGTGGATCCATCCATGAGTCATTTCACTCAAACCCTAACCTAACCCTTGGAATAATATGTCATCAATGTTGCGTCATGACATGTGAACCCTGCAGCTCGCGGATCAAACTTGAGCCATATCATGACCTCGCTGCCCTATCATTGTACCAACGGTCACCACCTTGTTATTTCATGAGTGTCCTGTTAACTCTTCACCTTCACTGTTAACGCTCCGCCGTTAACGTTCTGCTGTTAACGTTCTCCCGTTAACGCTTTGCTCTCATCGCTTCGCTATCATTGCATGCGTGCATACAAGTAAAAGCCTTAGTGCGATGTCATCGTCTTTTCTCTTGTGATGCAATCTAACCCCATCACATGTGAGTTTAGCCTCGTCTTCATATCGTGTACAAAGCTGAACCAAAACCCTAACTTAGACCAATTCGATGGACTGAGTTCATCGTGAGCCGTTTTGCCGGTATTGCTGTTTCCCTCGTTGTGTTAACCGTAGTAAATGTGACACTACAGAATGATGGAATGTGACAATATCGATTTCAGCATTATGGTACGACTTTTGTATTGTGTTTTTGGGTCGTTTCCGAGAGCTTGGGCCTTTCTGGGGGAGTTTGGGCCTTGGGGGAATTATCTCGGGCTTTGGGGGACCATTGTGGGCCAAAGGTGGGGGAACCTTGGCCCATGTGGAGGAAATTTTGGGCAGCAATCCTGTTGCCCTTGACCCTTGCGCCCCCACCCCCTCCCTCAACCCCAGCGCCCCCCTCCTTGCCCATTGCGCCTCCACCCTAGCTGCCCCCTTGCCCCTTGCGCCTCCTCCATAGCCGCCATCCTCCCCTCCCCTGGCAGCCCCACATCCTCTCCCTCCGTGGTATTCTTCATTTCCTCGCTTGGTGGATCGCCGGTTCGAAGATCTCCGGCGAATCGCTGCGGTTCAGAAGGAAGGAGCGGCCAAAAGGAAGGAAAGTTTCGTTGTCGTTCGGTGCTTCGAGAAGAGGTAACGACTCGTGGCTCTTTTGGGGAGGTCTAGGTGCTTCTAGGTGGGATAATCCAAGCCTAGAATTCATGTATACGTGTTGTTTCTAGATGGGATTAGGATAATTGCAAATCTGTCCAAAGTTGTGTTCTCGGGCAGATTGGGCATCTGAGCTTCGGGCTCAGTTTTAGCAATTTTAGAGGCGTTTTCTGATTGGCCGACTGTTATGAAAGTTGTAGGTAATTCAATTACCTTTAATTAGACACCAATAACACTAAATTCCATCCTGCCGTTTAAAAGTTATGGATGTTTTACCAAACGTTGTCAAATCTATGACGTGATTGGGATAGATCGTGTTCAATTGTAGATTAGACAACTTTAGAGGCCGAATCAGTCTTCGCAAATACTTACAAAAAGTTGGGAAATTTCCTAAGCTTCAAGAAAATGTACTTTTTTACTTGATTTGGAGTTTTAGAACTTAAGTTATGCTAGTTGGAAGCCCGCTGTCCTGATGGGACAGATTCTCTGTTTTCGGGTTTTTGGAGTGGGTTGCGAGGTCGTTGTAGATAATCGCTCTTGTACTGTTTTGTGGGCAAGTTTTGAGTGTGTTGTACCTATGTGCAAGTGGTGTGACCCCGGGAGTGCCCTCAACCTCTCGCCACTCCGTCGCTCACAGTTGAAGGCAAGTGTATTGGGATGGATTTGGAGTTTGGATGGTTATTAGACTTGCATAGGTGCAATATGGGTACATGTTGTGTTAACTTGCCATGCTTGTTACTTGCTTATGATATAATGAACATGATTACATATTGGCTATGAAAATTGTTGTATTAAGTATTTATGCAAGTTCATCCATGTTCATGTCATATGTGCATTCATAATGGAAGAGGTGACCCATTCTGATGCGGGCCTCTGTATTCACATGTTGTGAACACGAAAGAATTACCTCGTAGTCCCATCCACGGTTGCGAATGGGAGCGAGTCAGTAAGAGTAGGCACCCTCCATCTACGGGATGGAAGGGGAAAGAGGGTGCACACCGACGGGTGTGCACTCGGCAATACCGGTATGTGCTAACAAGGAGACATGTGCATTGCATTACATGTATGATGATGTTAATGAGATGTATGTATGATGAATCATGAGATGCTTATGATGTTGAATATGGGATGTAATGATGATGGTATTGACAATTGTTTTGCTTGTTCCATTGCAATACACTTTGTTGAGTGATGAATTCACACTTGTTGTTTTGTGATGTTTTTAGGTACCATGAAACCGGCATGTGGGAAAGGGACTTAGCGGCACATCTTCATGTAACTTCATTCACTTAGACAACAACAACTTACCATTCATAGTTGTGATAATAGGTTTATTGCGCTAAGACTTGGAGTATGCCTTAATGTGTGCTTGGTTCTATCGTTCACTTCGTTTTAGTTCGTGACATGGTTGAATTCATTATTTTGGACTTAAACTGTTGCTATACCTCCCGTTATTGCTGTTTTAGATGCTATTCATTATGTTATGCCTTGTGATATTATTGTTGTTGCTTCAAACCATGGAAAAACAAAGGAGATGCTGCTGAAATTTCGGTTAAAGCATTTGCGCCCTTCCTGTAATTTGTCTTTAATTGGGGTATTTAGTTGTTATTTCTACTATGTTTGGTAACATCCAGGGCATACTAGGTGCCGAGGTGTTACTGTAAAACATTTGTGCTCTGTCTTATTCCATATCGTCATCGCTACCTAGTAACCATATCATCACCGCCTTGTCATCGTCAAGTCTCTTCTTCGATGAATGACTGGATTCCAAATCAAACCACAGTGGATGTTGATCCCATTCGTCCATGTCTTATCCCTGAAAATACAATCTGCCTTTGGTTGGAAATTCATTCGTGGAATTGGTCGCTAGACCATTGGCCATGTGTCATATCCTTACGCCCATATCTAATCTATCAGTCTATCTCTCTTTTGATTGACTGTATACCTGTTTAGTCAACAAAAGTCAACTTTGAGCATCAGTGTGAGACCCCGGATCGGCTATCCGGAACGTCCTGTGTATTTCTGTACTAGTCCTAGATCAGTTGCTAGTACACACAGTCAGACAGTGAAGAATCATTACTGAATAGAACGAAATATTATAATAAACATAAAGTATCAGCCACATGGCTATTATTACATCACTCGGTCACATGACCAGAGTTCACGACAGCGAAAATAAAAGCAACAAGAGATAAAACCCATAAAACTCCACAGGCGACGACTAGGAACGCGCGCTTAGTTGTCTTGGCGATCTTCAAAGAACTCCTCATCATAGAACTCACCATCTTCGACTGCATCCTGGTAGTTTTCTGAGGACAACATTTGTGTAGCATGTGAGTACAAAATTACTCAGCAAGTCTGGGAAAGTATGCACATGTAGGGCTTTCCAAGGAAGGCTTATTGTGGTTTTTTTTGCATAAAGCTAAGTTTCATCAAACCATACTTAGTAATAATTTTCGCAAAGCACATTTTCACAATTATTTTAACAATTGAGTTATTTAATATTCTAGTGAAGGTTCTATCCACCATCACCAGTATAAAGGCTCTAACCGCCACTTTTAAAAAGATTAAGGCAATCCAACTCATGACTCTATCTGTCATGATCAAAATAGGTTCCATCTACCTGGTTGGCTCAATACGCCAATAAAACATCCGAGAGTTCTAACCACTCCCGAATCCCAAAACAAAACATTGTTTATTTTTAAAACCAAAACCAAAGTTTACCAATATGAAAGCATTCTTCACTTTGCCCTTGACCGTAGGCACGACTATTCGAATAGTTTTAACTCTGCAGAGGTGTACAACTTTACCCACAAGACATGATATTCTCTTAGTGCCAAGTACTATTAACACACTTCCTTTGGTGTGTCGGCAGAGATATCATGACAAGGCCTTTACAATGTATACGCCTAACCCGACCCACCCGCTGAGGTTTCACCGCTGTTAGGGTTCTATCTACCCAGTACAGAATCCCCCTCTTGTGCCGTGTGGGGAGTACAACTTGCCTCTATCTGGCACCCACATTCCACCAACTGGCGAGTCTAAGTTAGGTTTCTACAAATTATTCAGCCAGGTCGTACCCATTATAGACATGTGGTTGTACGGTAATGCTTAGAATGAGAACAGTCATAAGTGTCGGTCCTTAATTGACTTGGGGCTGTACTTGCACAATAAAAACTAGTGCTCTTTCTGCACCCGCCCGACATTCCATTCCGCCCAAGTCCAAATCAGGTTTCACTTTATTTTTATTTTGTAAAAACAGTAGCAAATTCTTTGCTATAATTCACAAATCATATTTTAAATCATAGTTTTGAGGTACTCCCACCCATGGGTCATTTTAATCGATTTGCAACTAAGCACCACTATCGTACTAATCATCATATGCCACATTATTATTTAGCATGACATAACAAAGTACCCTAGGGTTACAAGCAAACATGGTTATCAACAATCAAGGAGGTGATAGCAATTCGGTATAACTAAAAGTCTATATTTGACATACAGTTATAGAGATAGCGATGCATGTTATAAAACATTGTAAATCATTTGCAAACATGAGATCTAAATGCATCAAGGGACTTGCCTTCGGATGTAGCGAGGGTGTCAAAGTCTTGCAGGTCGGCGGCGGCGTCAACGGCTCCAACGAACTCTTCCGCTACGCGCAAAACGGTACAACCAAATAAATAAATAAAATAAAATAAAATCTAAAAATTATAAATTTATACTGGCAGAAATGCCTTGATTTTATATGAATTTAGAAATTTGAATGGAGAGATTCAGAGTTACGACGAAAGAGAACGGGCGTTTCGAACCTCCCGCCAGACTTGGGGAAGAAATGGCTGCGGACGGAGCTCTGGAAACCAAATTGAAAAATATGATTTTACTGGAGGTAGAGGACACTGAGAGGGAGCTCCAGTAAAAAATTTGAGGCCGAACGGACGTCGGGAGTGACCGGGAGAGCTCGCCGAAGTTTTGGAAAGAACGACTTCTACAGGGAGATCCGTAGGTTGGATTGGAGAAACTCCAATTGGGTTGTGTGGGGAATGATGAGAGTATTCCGGGGTTCAATTTGTAGGATAATCGGACTAGCGGATCATCGGGAAAAGCTCATCGAAGTTATGATCGGAGGCGCGCGTAGCGGCGCTCGGGGGGCGTGTGGCGCCGGCGATGGAAGGGGCGGCGCACGGCCGGGGAAGGGGTGGAGAAGGTGTGGCCAGGCATGGGGAACGCGACGCTCGCGCCGGTTCGGCCGGAGGATCGTCGGAACGGCGGCGGCCACGGCCATGTCGACGGCGAGGACACCCGAAAAAAATAAAATAAAATTCGGAGAACGTATTTGCAAAAAGGAGATGAGCACCGTGTAGGTCTCGACGAGACGAATCCAACGGTATGATCGGATTCGCGAGGAACTCACCGAATCAAGAGTAGTCGACAAAAAACCGAGCTTCAAACGGCGATTTCAACCGCGAAATTCGTCACCGTCTTGCAACGAAAAGTGAAATTGATTGAGGGCTTTTGCTCGTGGCGACGACGCGAACACAACGACGTGATCGGATTTGAGTTTGGCTCACCGGATTGGAAGATGACACAAGGATGTCAACGGAGGACGAACGTCGTCGGTTCTTTAGAGATTCCAGCGAAATGGGGAGGATTGGCTTCGGGAGAGTGTGAGCACAGGGTAGAGGACCCCAAGACGAAGAGTTGAGAAGTGGTGGTGCGTCGATTGGTGGAGAAACGTCTGAGTAATCTCCATTTTAAAGATTTTCGGTTTTGGGTTGATTGTGCCATTCCCGGTGGAATTTGGAACGAACGATCGTGGGGGATGAGTTCTCCTTGTCTCCCTCTTTCAAATGCAACCGGTCGTTCGCGATTTGGTGGAGAAATAAGTGAGTTATGGTAGTGGAAACCCTAATAGCCATGAACGGGAGCTACTGCCCCCTGTTTGGAAACGAAACGATCGGAGAAGATGATGCTACAGTAACGCGACGGAAACCGCCACGTGGCGCTTCCCGAATGGCTGAAAATTACGTAAAAGCAACACCCTAAAGAAAAAATAGCAAAAAGGGTCTAACAATTCCGGAAAATTTCGTAAAAACACTAGGTAATATTTGAAACTCAACAAAATTGGTTTCATCGAATTTGGATGAAATTTGGAATTTAGAAAATTCCGGGACGAATAAAAGGCTTTTGGTGAAATACCGCGAGCGATAAAATAAAAGAGAGTTTCCAAAAATCTTAGGAAAATTCCCAAAATGTTTTTGGAATATTTGGAACCTAATGCAATAGGTTTCGGGATTTTTGGAGTATTTTCGAACTCAGGTGGAATTCTCGAGTACGGACTGAAATCTGGAAATTCGATTTTTCGGACGAAGGAGGATTGAACTCCAATTTCGGAAGGATAAGGATGTCAGGTTAATTAGAACACCAAGGAAGATCCAAAATTTGAATTTAGTTTAATTTAAATTAGATTTTAGCAGAAGGCCAAAATTGGGGATGTTACAATCAGCTTAGTTCATTGTGAACTAACATATCTTTATGGACCCAGTCTATAGATCGAGAGCCCATATGTCGTTGTCTGTCCAATCAAGATAATAGCGTCAGAAGAAATATGCTTTGAAATATTATTCTTTCTTTCTCAGTTATCGATTTTTCCCTTTTCAGTGTATTTTTCGAAAGCCCATCCTCTTTTGTCTAATCTTTGATCCAATCCATTCAAGTTCCTAAATTCACCTAAGTCCTTGTGATCCAATATTATCCGTTCTCAAATCTGGAGTTTATTTGATTTGTCTTTTGAGCTTTCGTTGTATGTGTGTTTCTTTACCGTTAGACGTGTCGTTCGGAAGTCGTTCCAAGGAGCTGAAGATCAAGGAAGTGAAAATTGAAGATCGGGGATCGAGAATCAAAGATAAAGAGTAAAGAATAGTAAAAAAAATAGCAAGGACCAGGCAAGTTGTGCTTTGACCATATTGATCCCATGTTTTAAAATTACTTTGTTTGAAATTATTACATGCTAGTTTAAGTTAAACTAATTTCAATTAATTTGGGATTAGATATTCCACCTACTTGTTATTGCCACCTTGTCGCTATTATTGGTATGCCATAATTCATTTGTCACCCTAGGATTGTTGATTAATAGTTGGTAGCTAATAAATTGCCAACATGGGTTAAATAGAACGTATTGGTTTGCTTAGACTAGCAGCGAGTCAGTGACATCATTTTGGAAATAAAAAGGTCAATATTGATTAATGGAATATGCAATGTATTTTGAAATGGTGTGACGTGTTGCCGACATGATGATGTTGATATGTGGAGGCATTCGTGCTTATTCAAGGATGTTGAGTTGTTGTTGGCTTTGTGTTGCACAATAATCAACTGGGTGATAAAATGTTTTAGACTAGGGCAAGTGGCAAGGATTTGGTGGGCCAGATTGGCGGTGGGGACAACATGAAACATGATATATACATATATATATATGTATACATATGTATATATACATATATACATATATACATATATATATATAGGAAGCCTTTTCCGTACTCTTGGGAGTACGTACTCCCACCTTCAGTATACCACTTAAACGAACGTATTATACTCCTTTATCATTTTCAGTATACTACAATAATAATTCTAAGATACTTCAATACGGTATGAATGAAAAAAATTTATGGGAGTCATTTATTTTTTGTTATATACCATTTTCCATATGTAAAAAGAGTATATAAACAAATTATGTTATAAATGGTGGATTTTATTGAAATTTTTCGTGGAATTCATTTTGGAGTATCTTATAATCAGTATTAGGGTATACTCAAAAGGATAAAGAGGTATAATAACATAATTTAAGCGGTATATTGTCAGTGGGAGTACATACTCCCAGGGGTATGGAACCATTTTCCTATATATATATATATATATATATATATATATATATATATATATATATATGAAGCCTCTTTTCTACTCCCGGGAGTAATTACTCCCTATGTCGTATCTCACAACGTAGGGAGTATTTCGCGCAACGGAGAGTATGTACGTGTAGTATATAAGTATATAAGATCATCTAGGTGGTATTTACATTTTTTCAGCGGTGGTATGTACATTTTTGTGAGAACCCCCCCTTCCTATACCGTACTATACGCCGTCTACTGTAGCGTATAGCACCGTATAGCAACAGGAAGCCTCGACACCGAAAATCTGAATCTAAAAATTCGATCGACGGGATCGAACCCTTAGCTTCGGACCCGGTGCCTGTACGCATCTGATACTGGATCCCTGGATCAGTAGCCCAGTATCGCGTACCCACAACCCGAGTATCAATGCACGAAGAGATAAACTAAGGTAATTTACATAACTGGGTGTAAATCTTGAACAAGCGCATTACAGAAACCAAAAGAAGTAAAGCGACAGCGGAAACAAAAGAAAGACAACCAGCGCAGCTGGCCTGACCACCCCACAGGCTACTGACTGGAGGGAGGAACTACGAAGCCGCAACACTCGCAGAAAAGGGGCTCGCCATCATCCGGGACATCATCATTACCTTCCTCTGTGGAAAAAGGGTTAGCAGCAACGGTGAGTACACGTATGTACTCGCAAGACTTTAGTGTATGCAATTATAATTAACATGCAGGCTGATACGATTGAAATGGCTACTATACTAAGTCTATTGCGAAAAGCAGGATTTGAAACAGTTCATCGAAATGTAATACATACTTTGAAAGACAGCAGTTTGAATAAAACATATTTACAGTATATTTAACAACTGAGCTCCACAGCTACCACCATCCATGGTCGCAGCTGGGATACGAATCGACATCCATACATATTCATAAATCCTCCAAGTATCATATCCACATATCCACAAATCCATCAAGTACCGTACTCAACCACATACTTTATATCGACTCCGAGATAACTTTTCATTTTCAAAACCAAACCAAATTTCTATACTTGATATGATTAAAGAAGATTTGCTCGTAACCGTGAGCACGGCTAATCGATTAGAATTATTTGATACTCTGCAGAGTTTGCGCACTTTACCCAAACACAACTCAGACTTGTATCCCTGTCATCCAGGGTACACGCGATACACGAGGTATCCGATATACAAGAATGATCTATCCTTTCCCATCGTTGAGGTTATAGCCACACCCCAGCACCGGTGACGGTAAAACCCACTGCTATGGCGATAAGAGGCCAACCACCACTCAGGCGGCCACGGAATACCCATCGTGACGACGGCGAATTGTTTGCCGCGGCATTATCCCATAGCAAGGCGTACACCGTTGTATCAACAAACATGAACTGGAGCGATTCCCCGCTGCAAAAGTACAAGCGCACTCACGAAGGTGCATACAGCGGGTCGTGAGGACACACACACCGCGCTTGACTGCTCAACACGAGAGAAAAGGTCCACACTGCGGCCTACCAACAGGCATGGCTATCCCCTCACACTTCAAGTACTAGAATAGGCTGCCCCATCCCAGCATTGCGCGGTTGCACGATGTTCATTCAAAAACCGTCACAAGTTCGGTCCTTATATTTTTGCCTAATGACTCAAGCGGGGAACTCCACTTAACTCGCCAACCAATCGCCATCATGTTTAACTAGCACATATTATACCTCCCGCCAAGTCTAATTACCAACTAGACACTGCACATTTTTACCAAATTACCTTTACAAGTCACATTTCCAAAACATTTCCAAAACCAGTTACAACTATCATAAGTTTTGAGCATTTGGTAAATGACTGACTTTGCTCACTTCTATTGCAGTGTCTAAGCATATGCATTTACTAAGTCGTTTATACCCAAGTGACATTTTATTAATTGTCCAACCCTACTAAGGCTATCAATGAACTCTGGGAATTTAATTGAGGAAAAACCACCAAATCAGGGTATATCTACCATTCCCACAAACTAGCACTTTACTGGATATAAACAATACATATAGTTTGAGAAATCAAAGTAAACATCGTGAAATATAGGTTTCAAGATGGTCAAAGGAGGTGCTTGCCTTGTTGTTGCACTTCGGTGATGTCCGGGATGATGTTCGGGTCGTTCGAGGCGAAGCCCGACTCGCTAGCCTCTAATCGGTCAAAGCAACAAAAACGACAGAAGAAACACAATCTTAGCAAAAGAAAGATCTAAATGCACAATGAAATGCACGCCATGCGAAAGAAACAACAAAAATACCGCAACTTGCAAAACCCTCAACCGAACAGACCAGGGGAACCCGGACAGTCCGGGTATTTTATCCGGACAGTCCGGCTAACCCGGACATTCCGGACCGTGTGTCCGGATACTCCGGCCTAGGGCGGACACTCCGGGCTTTTAGTTAGGACACTCCGAACCTGGCGAGTTTTACCCAGATGACTCGACGGATCGAGGTGCCGCCAAGCTCCACGGCACCGCGGGACCCGATCTACGACATTCCTACACGCGGCAAAACCAAGGGAACTTCGAGCTAGTTAGACCTCGAGAAAACGACACCCTACCACAAAAACCACAAGCCCACTCTAATCGACCCATGGATCGGCATTACCACTACCCGATCTACCCCACTAGTACCCACATTCCTCAATCCAAGCCCCAAACCAATCCCTAGAACCACTACACCCAAAACCCTAGAGCTCAAGATCCAACTCCAAACTTCAAGTCTAAACCTAAGCTCTAACTCTCACCATTGATGACCCTAGAACCCAAGGATCCCACGAATCAACCCTCGAGAGAGAGACCTACCTCCAAGGAAGATGGAGGAGAAGCAACGTCGGGTGGAGGAAGGAGGATGCCGGCGTGAGGACGAGCTAGAGGACGCCGGGGAGGAGCCACGGAGGTCGCCGGCCGGTGGGGCTCGCCGGAGTGGAGCTAGGAGGTGGTGGAGACGCACGGGAGGGGTGGGAGAAGGACCAAGTGAGGTGGGGTGAATGGGGGACCACGAAATGGGACTTTTATACAAAACCCCGCAAATACCGGACACTCCGGCCTCTAACCCGGAGACTCCGGGTTGGGGTCTTCGGTGACACTAACCCGGACACTCCGGACATTTGGTCTGGACTCTCGGGGTTGGGGTGTTCTGTCAGCATAACCCGGATACTCCGGACTTTTATCCGGACATTCCGGGTTGGATCCGGACACTCCGGATGTGGATCCGGATACTCCGGATGTCCCAGAAATTTTTGAACTTAGGGCCGTGACACCTACCTTACTAGAACTCCGACAAACCGAAGACCTAGCGAGAGCATGCTCGATTTTGAAGATGGCTAAAAGCTAGGTCAACAGTAGAGTTAAACGGACCTAACGATGACCTGAGTCTAAATTCTAAAGCACACGTGCCATGCGATGCTCCGAACACATGGCTTTTGGGTCAATTAAACACTTTTTCAACTCAATCTTGCAACTAATTAAGTCGGGCGGTTAAACGTGACCACGATCAAAGTTCACGAGTTCCGATTAAATAGATCCCTAACTCCTTTTGAAGATTTTTAAGTTCCCTGGTAAACTAGGTAATTTGTATTTCAAAAGGACAGAGGAGTGAGTATTTGGATCAAAGGCTAAGACATTATGGCAAGAGCTCGAAAACTCAATTCAATCACCGAAATCACTTGTCGGCGATTAAATGGGAAATTGATTTTGGGCGAAGTTAATTAAGTTGAAGGGTTATTTTTGATCCCATTTAAGTATATACAGCTCAAATTGCAGAAGTACACAAGGACAGTGTATTATTGAACAGTGTTTGAGTACAATTGTACAGCGACTCAAGTATAGAAATACTCGGGATATTACAATTTTTTAGACATACTACTTTTTATGTGTAGATGAAGGTATTTACAAAATATGCTAAAAACTATGTACTCCTTTGCAATTTTTTCATGTGGATCTCATTGGAATATCTTATAATTAGTATATGAGTGTATCCAAACTGATAAAGGAGTATTTCAAGTACGTTTGGGTGGTATTTCAGATATGGGAGTAATTACTCCCGGGAGTATGGAGTATTTTTCCTATATATATATATATATATATATATATGAGTGATGGTGAGGAGGTTTTCTATGCGAGTATTGATGAAAGTATTGCCCTGGTCACTTTGAGGACTTAACCTTGCGAGAATTTGAATTGAGTCTAACATACAACCACATTCTGGAATGGGACAGACCTAGCTGATTAATTTGTAATGTCTAGATTTCGGTACTGTCATGGTGGTGTGGGTTCCGGGTGTATGGGTAGACTCACATGGTACAAGAGCAGGGGGCCTGATGGTGGTAACCAGTCCCCTCAGTGTTGAAACCTTAGCGGGCAGTACTAGGTTTAGACGGATCATTGTAAAGGCTTTGTTATGATCGCTCATTCACATACTCTTGTATGGTGATTCACGGCTGACGTGATGAGTTTATTGTATCTTGTGGGTAAAGTGTATAACCACTACATAGTGTCAAAACTATTTGAATAGTCGTGTCCACGGTATTGGACAATGCTCGAGGATTACAGTCAAGGGTTAGATTTTCATAAAATGAACTTGGGATTGGAGGCAGGTTTGCCTGTGGAAAGTGATAACTAGTCAAGGATGTCGGATGGTTTACTTGTGAAATAACTGTGAAATTGATTACTATTGTTATTTGTTTTACCGCTTTACAATCTATTATCTTATTTGTGAATGATGCTTTATTACAAAAGAACCACTTAGCCATTCACTTGGAATAAGCCATGCATGTAGTTATTAGACTTGCATTCTGTGCATGATTTGCTGAATGCTTTATGTACTCACCCCTTGCAACAAACAATCACGAGTTGAGAAGAAGTCTACATCTTCAAAGGAGGAGTTTCACGAGGAGGCGATTATCTAGGACTTGAACCTTGTCAGTTGACTATGGCATATTGATGGGATTCACTGACGTTCTTTGTTCTGCTGCTGCTTATTTGGAGTTGAAGCCATCAAGGCCTCACAAATGTAAGGTTGACCTTAAGGTCGTTCAATAGCTTATGTATGATTGTGATATTTCATCTATGTTGAGACTGTGTGCACTAGCGTGGTCCTGGACTAGTGCTGAATACACAGAGGGTCCAGATTTGCATATTCGAGTCCCGACAGAGGTGGTATCAGAGCCATACTAACTATAGGACTTGACCCTAGATAGATTGGCCGTCTTTAGGAGCTTCAAAATTATTTTCTAAAGAGAAAATTTAACTTGAAAGAATAATAAATTCTTGACTTATCTTATTCTTCTATTCTTTCCCCTTTGCTGAAATATCTATCCTTCCCACTGGTTTAAATGGAAATCTTACTTGGGTCATTCCGAATAGTTAACGATGTTTCACACTTAAGGAGAAAATATTGGGTGTCCTGCTGCTGAAATTGAAGAGCGTGAAGGAATCGTCGAGCTCAAAGAAAGGAGTGGAGCGATGAAGTGTTCCAGAAGTTAGAGAACCAGTGCTTTAGTAGTCAGTTGAGACTCAAGTGTGAGAGTCGCGTCTGTAAAGATAGGAGTGTTACCCTTTTATATGCTAGTAGACAGCCTTCAACGTCGAGCTTCATCGGAATCTTGCGAACACTCTCAGCCGTCCGATCCAGATCCAACGGTCCAGGTAAGACCACTGTAACACCCCAAAATTTTACTTTTCCTAAACTCATGTGTGATTTGGCACTTTGGTGAATTTTTGGAATTTTCTGGAATTTATTTGGATTTATTTGGAATTTATTTGAATTTATTCCATTTTGAAATAATTGAAGAATTTAATTTTGCAAATAAATTTTTGTTGGAAATATTTTATTTGAGTCCAAAATGATCCAAAGTATTTTCCAGAATTTTTCTGGAATTTTTCTGAGTCATTTGCTATTTTTAATGAATTAAATGAATTACTAGGAATTATTTTAAATATTAAATCGCTGGAAAATCAAACTCGAGTCAAGTACTGTTCATCCGACCGAGCCCGAGTCAGACTCGTGTTCGAGTCCGACCCGAGCCACGTGACTCGACCGAACCCACTCCTAACCCTAATCAATCCCAACCGTTGGATCAAGATCCAACGGCTGAGATCCGCCGACCCCGACCCGAGCCGTATCCGGCCCGGATCCGATCGCGCCCGTGCGACGGGGCCGTTGATCGCGCCACGTGGACGGCTGCGATTGCGTCGTCTCCGCCGAGTACGAGCCGGATTCCGCCGGTGAGAGCGCCGTGGCAAACTAGGGTTCCGCCCTGAGCACGCCTCCCGGGGCTATTTAATGCCCGGATCGCACCCCGAGGATCGCCATCCCACGCCGGTCCCGAAACCCTAGCTCACGCCGCTAGGATCCCCACCGTCTCGCTGCTATTGCTCGCCGGAGTTGGTAAAGCACTCCGCCGCGGTTTCGCTGCTTCGCCACCGTCGCCATCCTCCGCCGACGCGTTGACCCCAGATCCGAATCCCTTGCGTCAAGGCGCACTGCGTTTACCATCCACTTCGCCGAGGCCTGCAGCGCCGTCGGGCGTGTCATCGTCATCGGCTCGGCCGCGCCAAAGCCGCCGACGCCATTCTTGCCGTCGCGAGCTATCTCGGCCGTCCGATCAAGACCGCACGATCCAGATCTTGCCACGCCATCGCACGGTGAGGTTTCATATTTATCTCTAGATCCAATCTCAACCATTGGATCTAAATCCAACGGTCCAGATTAACCGCGTTCACCCCAAACGCGTAACACCAGATCCAATGGCCGTTGATTTTCAAATCAACGGCCTAGATCTAGCCACGTGGCCAGAAGGCCAACCGCGGCCGGCCGGCGCCGGCCAAGCATGAGAACGTGTCTCGACACGCTGGGCCCGCATGTCGCCGCCTAAATCGCACCATGACGCCACGATGACGCCATGGCGGGCCCGCTTGTCGCCAGCCGTCCCGGCAGTGTCTTGGCGCCAAGAATGACGCTACCCGAGTGGACCCACATGTCGGGCCTCACGTGGAGCCGTGGATCGAGTCCACCGTGGACCCGAGCCGGCGTGGACCAAGTCCATGGACCGGCCGACGCCACCAGCCAATCAGGAGCCGACACGTGTCCATGCCGACGCAATAATTAATTTCCGAAAAAGAAAATGATTTATTAATTCGAAATATTGATTCAAAATTTAGATTCAAACTTCAAACGCTTATAACTTTTGCGTTTCAACTCCGATTTGAGTGATTCAAATTTCTAAATTTGTAGAAAAATGAGCTCTACCTAAATATGAATTTTATTTAATTTTTGGAGTAAAGTTTTTCTCTGCAAAATTATTTAATTGATTATTTAAACTTTAAATAATCATAACTTTTGCGTTTTAACTCCGAATTTGACGATTCCAGTTTCTAAAAATCCAGAAAATTATGTTCTCTCTGTTTATGTATTTTATTTGGAGTTTTGGGATCTTTTTGCCTAGTGTTTATTTGTGTATTTGCTATTTGCACGCTTTACGAGTAGACGTTGAAGTGCCGGAAGGATTCGAAGGAGAAGTGTTGACTCAGGATCCAACTCAAGACCAAGAGCAAGTACTTTTTGAAGGCAAGTTGTGCTTTGACCATGTTGATCCCATTTTGAAACCTATTTTGATTTAAACTATTGCATGCTAGTTCAATTAGAAAGATATTTTGTTTAAACGTGGGGGTTAGATAAATACCAATTTGCTATATGACACCTTGATTACTTAAGTATGAGCCATGACCCTTTGTCACCCTAGTTGTGGGTTACTAGTTGGACATTATTAAATTGCCAACATGGGTTTTAGACCGTTGTAGTACACTGCTTAGACCTGCTACGTGCTCATGACATGATTTTGGACAATCAAATGTTAATATTGACTTAATGATATATTGAACCTGTTTTGGAAAAGTATCATGTGATGTTGATGGCACGTGGTGCATGGTAATCAACTGGGGTTTGATAAACGATTTCGGCCGGGGCATGTGGCAAGAGTAATCGTGGGCCAAGATGGCATTGGGAGTGATGATTTGGTTTTTCGTAGTCTTGCCCTGGTCACTCTAAGGACTTAACCTTGCAAGCCTTTGAACTGGTCATACTTGCAACCACATGGCTGGAATGGGACGGCCCTAGTTGACTAAGTCGCTAAGGACTCACTTGTGGAGCCTCAGGTGTCGCTACACCGTTTGTGTGATTGTGCGGGGAGCGTATCGTGGTCGTGGCCAGTACCCATCTAACGGTGTGTTGGTCCCATACTTCGCCTTGGCTAAGGGAAGGGATGGTGTAGAGCACGTCTGGGAGAGGACCACATGTGTTGTTTGAGGCTTCCAAAGGCTTTGTTACTGAACTCGCCTTTGTGGTGTTTGACTGTATCTTGTGGGTAAAGTGCATAACCTCTGCAGAGTGTAGAATCTATTTGAATAGCCGAGTCCACGATCGACAATGCTCTGAATTACAAATAAGGGGTAGACTTTCAAAATAACTTGGTTTTGAAAAGATGGGTTGGTTTAACAAGGAAGATGATGGAAATATGGTTTAGGATGGGAAAAATGTTTGTTAAACTTCTTGAAAAGTTATTTATGCTTTACTTATTTCTACCGCTTTCGAATCTACTTTTATTACTTGTCAAAAGTCAAGCATTTCTTTGCAAATATACCCTGAGCTATTCCTTTGTACCAAGCCATGCATATAGTATATTAGCTTGCATTCTCAGGCATGACTTGTCGAGTACCAAGTACTCACCCTTGCCTCAACACAATACCGCTTGAAGAGGAGACTACGCCCGATTTCGGAGGAGGAGTTCCAAGAGGACCCGTCTACTTAGGGATGCGAGCCCGATCGCTGCCTGTGGTATCTTTGGATGGCGCCACGAAGTTTATTTGATTTTCATTTCTTTGTTATTTCTCTTTTAATAAGTTTCGCCTTGCAAGGCATATATTTGTAACTTGGCCATAAGGTCGAGTAACCCTTTGATTATTTAAATAAAGTACTTTGATAGTATCGTTTGGTATGATTGTGATATATACCGATGTTAAGACTGTGTGCACTAGCTGCGTTCTGGACTAGTGCTGAATACACAGAGGGTCCGGATTTGCAAATTCGGGGTCCCGACAGAGGTGGTATCAGAGCCATACTTGACTGTAGGCTCAACCCTAAGCTAGAATGGTCGTAGTGAGGATAAAACCTATTTTCTAAAGCTAAAAATTTGTGAAGACAAGAAATGACATCTCGACTTATCCCCTTCTCTCTTTTCTTGTCTCTTGCTGAAATTTTCCCTTACCTTGTCACAATTTAAAAATTCCGAGTTCTTACGTAAAGCACTCTTGTGACAGATGGAGGAAGAGTTCAACTACGTTGATCTGGGAGTTGGTCACGCCGCGGAACTTTGGCATATGCTACAGACTCTTGGAGATTTTGAGAAGCCCCAATACCAAGTGGAAGTGATCAGACAAGCGGGATTGATCAAGGCTTGTGACGTGAGGATTGAGGTACCTGCTAGGAAAAAGGGCCCAGGCAATCGGCCGATACACTGCACTGCCAGGAGATCTACAATGCAGATGGGTATCCAAGAAGTATCACGACGAGCAATGCGGCACATTACCCGTATCTACGCCCGAGAGTTGGAGAGTACGGTGTTCCGTTACCATCCGCGCAGCGATAACCTTCTCGACCCGAAGGCAATTCAGGATGAGGATGCCACGGTTACACAGTTGGCACGATTTGTCGTCGCCCAGGAGGATGTACTAGATAATACAAGCAAGGAGCTACAGAAGGCCCGCAAGGAGATCACGACAGAGAAGAACAGATGGCGGGAAGCTCAAGAGTATGTGGCACATCTTCTGCGAAGGATTGACGAGCTGGAGATGACTTTGTACGGACCAGACCCGGAGCCAAGATTTGAGCTACACGAGCCAGATCCAGAGGAGTCGGATCTCGATGAGGACACCGCTTCTTCGACTACCATAGAGGACACGATTCTTTGGACATGGCAATCGTTTCGGCGCCTATGCCACAAAGACCCGCACTGTGCCGTGGAGGTTTTCGATGAGTGAGCATAGGTTCTATAGTGAGACTCCTTCGCCGAGTCGAGTCATAGAATAAAGAGTCACCTTTAGGCGTTAGACTCGAGTTAGTTCGATTTGGATTTGCTTTGTTTCTTTGAGTGTGCATTATGTGTTGCAAGGCCCTTAGGCATTGTAAGCAGCCATACCAAGTTATTAATAATAAAGTTGGACCTTAAGGCTACACCTTTCGCCCCGCATAAGTTCCATATTACTTGTCTATTCTTGTTTCCCTCTCATCTCTAAACCTAGAGCAAATCGACAGATGGTGAACACCCGTGGAAACTTTGGAAGCAATGGGAGTGGATCTCGCCCAGCAGAAAACCCCAATGATGGAGCACCAGCACCACCAGTTGATATGCAGAATTTTGGAGCCTTTCTTGCTGCCCAGACTCGGTTGATGCATGCTATGATGCAACAAATGCAGCACGTCACTGCTCAGGCCAACGCTAATCAAGTTAATCAGGGACCACGCCAGAATACCAGACTGTCAGAGTTCATGAGGACTCACCCACCCACTTTCTCTGGGAATGCCAATCCATTGGAGGCCGATGATTGGTTAAGATCAATCGAGAGGAAGCTACACATAGCTCAATGCATAGGGAATGAGAAGGTACTTTACGCTTCTCATCACCGAAGGAACAAATTACGAATGGTGGGAGAACTTCTGTGCCACGCAGGAGAACCCTCAAGATATCACTTGGGAAGAGTTCACAGCTGCATTCCGACAGTATCACGTGCCTGAAGGAATCATGGACCTTAAGAAGGAGGAGTTCAGAGCACTGAAGCAAGGTAATCAGCCAGTGGCCGACTACCTGAACAAGTTCACCCAGCTAGCACGCTACGCACCTGAGGATGTAGCGACAGATAAATCCAGACAGTCTCGTTTTATGAAGGGACTCAACTCAGGATTGCAAGTAGGGTTGATCACCCACACCTTTCCAGATTTCCAAGAATTGGTGAATAAGGCGCTTATTCTTGAGGACAAGCGCAAGGAACTGGATGAGAACAGGAAGCGCAGGATGCAACAGCAAGGATCACGTCAGGGAACGCATCAGGCGCTTGAGAGTTGCACCAAATCAATTCTTCAGATTCCAACCACAGAATGCAACAAGGACACCATCCCCAGCACCAAGACCTGCCAATCGTAACTATCGCACCCCACTTCGCTAGAAACGCTACCCCAGGCAACAAGAAGGAACAAGTGAGACGTTACATAACCTGCAACGAGCCAGGACACTTTGCCAACAGCTTGTCCA
This sequence comes from Rhipidocladum racemiflorum, assembly GCA_036346355.1. Classification (NCBI taxonomy): domain Eukaryota; kingdom Viridiplantae; phylum Streptophyta; class Magnoliopsida; order Poales; family Poaceae; genus Rhipidocladum; species Rhipidocladum racemiflorum. Next base: position 55,134,039 of record CM070581.1, on the reverse strand, counting down.
AAGAAGACAGCGAGGAGCGACCCGATTCGCTTCAATCTAGGAACCACCCAGCTAGGACGCCCAAAGACCAGAGCCACACCCTGCATCGTGGTGAGAGGCCGAGTCAACCATGTCACCGCAGATGCACCTTTGCAAAATGCTACGGACGTCGTCTTGGGTAAGTTACTTGTTAACTTAGTACCTGCAATGCTTTGTTTGACTCGAGCTTCGCATTCGTTTGTTTCGCAAGGCTTTGCTGCTAGAAATGACTTGAGAATTGCAAGACTTAAGTGCATGCTTTTAGTTCAAACCCCTGGTTCCGAACTCCGAGCGGAAGTAGGATGTTCCGGTGAGAATACTAATAGATGGAATAGAGTTCCTAGCAAACCTTATAATTTTGGAGACCTGCACCTTAGATGTTATATTGGGAATGGATTGGTTATCCAAGCACAAGGCCGTATTGGATTGTGGACGAAGGACTATCTCGATCGAGCAGTGTGGGAAGAAAGTGGAATTTCAAGCCCACTGCGATTAGAGATGGACGATTGATGGTTAACAGTACCAAGGCAATCGGCATAGAGGATGTCCCAAGAGTGAATGAGTACCCGATGTTTTTCCCGAAGATCTACCTGGTATGCCGCCAGGGACATAGAGTTTGTGATAGAGCTTGTACTGCACAAAGACCGATAGCAAAGAGACCCTATCGGATGTCTACCGAGGAGTTGGTAGAGATGAAGAAACAGCTAGAAGAGTTAATGGAGAAAGGATTTATCGACCGAGTTCGTCACCGTGGGGAGCACCAGTTTTGTTTGTCAAGAAGAAGGACGGAGTTTCAGGATGTGCATTGACTACCGTGCACTCAATGAAGTCACCGTGAAGAATAAGTATCCGCTACCCAGGATTGATGATTTGTTTGATCGATTAAGAGGAGCCGAGTTTTCTCCAAGATTGATCTCGAGATCGGGATACCATCGATTGAAGATCCGATCGGAAGATATTCAAGATCGCATTCTCGTCAAGATATGGACATTACGAGTTCACGATTATGTCCTTTGGTGACGAATGCGCCACCTATTTCATGAATATGATGAATAAGGTGTTCATGGAATATTTGGACAAGTTTGTCGTCGTGTTTATAGACGATATCCTAATCTACTCCAAGGCAGAGAGGATGAACATGCCGAACACTTAAGGCGAGTTTTGGAAAAGCCGAGGAACGACAACTTTTCGCCAAGTTCAGCAAGTGTGATTTTTGGAAGGACAAGGTGGAGTTTCTTGGACATGTAATGACCGCAGAAGGAGTCGCCGTGGATCCAAGCAAAGTAGAAGCTGTGTTACATTGGGAGCGTAGAAGGCGTGACCCATTCGGAGTTTCCTTGGAATGGCAGGATACTACCGCCGTTTCATTGAAGGCTTTTCGACAATTGCGAAACCTCTTACGCAATTGCTGAAGAAGGAAAAGAAGTTTGCATGGACGCCTTGAATGTGAGAAAGGATTTCAGGAGTGAAGAAGCAATTGACATCAGCACGGTGTTAGTTCTACCGGATGTTACTCAAAGCTTCGATATTTATTGTGACGCATCGCGCCAAGGACTTGGATGTGTCTTGTCATGCAGAATGGAAAGGTCGCCGCTTATGCATCAAGGCGATTGAGGCCGCATGAGGAAAATTATCCGACACATGACCTAGAGTTAGGCTGTTGCCGTAGTGCATGCTTTGAAGATATGGCGTCACTATCGATTGGAAACAGATGTGAAGTGTATACGGATCATAAGAGCCTTAAGTACATATTCACCCAATCGGATCTGAATATGAGGCGGAGGAGATGGTTAGAGTTGATCAAGGACTATAATGTTGGAATCCATTACCATCCGGGAAGGCCAACGTAGTAGCCGATGCTCTGAGTCGGAAAAGCCATACCGTGAGTGCGTTGCTAGCCACAAGTCGTGATGAGTTGTGTGAGGATTTCAGAAAATGAAGATTGAGGTTGTACCTAAGCGGATTCTTGGCCGCATTGGAAGTAAAGCCTACTTTAGAGGACCAGATCCGAGAAGGACAGAAGGATGATGACAGATCCGTAGGATTAAGTCCAAAAGGAGGAAGGCAAGGCAGAGGACTTCAAATTGGATGAAGCAGGCACGTTATGGATGAAGGATCGCATTTGTGTGCCTAACAAAAAGGAGTTAAAGCAATCGATTCGAAGAAGCCCATGACTCCAAGTACTCAATTCATCCTGGAAGCGCCAAGATGTATCGAGGATCTCAAGGAGAGATTACGGTGGCCGAGTATGAAACGAAGTTGCCGAGCATGTTGCATTGTGCGGCGTATGCCGAGAGAGTCAAGGCAATGCATCGAGACCAGCGAGGATTGCTACGACCATTGAAGATACCTGAGTGGAAGTGGGAGGAAATCGGAATGGATTTCATTACCGGTTTCTTAGAAGACTCAAGGAGGTTATGACTCCATATGGGTTATAGTGGATCGCTTGACTAAAGTAGCCCATTTTATCCCCGTGAAGACCACTTACTCGGAGATAAATTAAGCGGAATTATACATGATCGAGATTGTTTGTTTGCACGGAGTGCCAAAGAGGATTGTATCAGACGAGAGGTACCCAATTTACCTCAAGGTTCGGAATAAGTTGCATGAAGCCATGGGAACCCGTTTAAACTTCAAGATGACTTATCATCCACAGACGTATGTGCAGACCGAAAGAGTCAACCAGATTCTGGAGGATATGTTAAGAGCTTGTGCATTGGCTTATGATACCTCTTGGGATAAGAGTTTGCCGTATGCCGAGTTCAGTTACAACAATAGTTATCAGGCTAGTTTACAGATGTCACCTTTTGAGGCCTTTGTATGGTCGACCACTGTCGGACGCCATTGAATTGGAATGAGACCGTGGCGCCCGTGTCTTTGGGCCTGATATTATTCAAGAGGTCAAGAAGCAGATCGCTATGATTAGGGAAAGGTTGAAGATAGCCCAATCACGACAAAAGAGTTATGCTGACAACCGTCGCCGGGATTTGAGTTTTGAACCAGAAGACTTTGTATACCTCCGAGTTACGCCTCTCAGGGGAGTTAAGAGGTTCCATGCCAAAGGAAAACTTGCACCCGTTATGTTGGACCATTTAAGATTTTGAGCCTAGAGGCGAAGTTGCTTATCACCGGAGTTGCCACGATCGTTGGCAGGAGTACATGATGTATTCCATGTGTCCCAGTTAAAGAAGTGCCTCCGAGTTCCTGAGGAACAGACACTGTTAGAATCAATTGAGTTGCAAGAGGACTTGACTTATAAGGAGCATCCCGTGAGGATTCTGGACACAATGGATCGAGAAACTAGAAACAAGTCAACTCGTTTTACGTAGAGTTCAAAGGAGCAACCATGCGAGAGCGAAGCGACTTGGGAGCGCGAAGAGGATTTGAAGAAAGAATTTCCAAACCTGTTCTGTAGTAAGCCCTGAATCTCGGGGACGAGATTCTATTAAGGGGGGGAGGTTTGTAACACCCCAAAATTTTACTTTTCCTAAACTCATGTGTGATTTGGCACTTTGGTGAATTTTTGGAATTTTCTGGAATTTATTTGGATTTATTTGGAATTTATTTGAATTTATTCCATTTTGAAATAATTGAAGAATTTAATTTTGCAAATAAATTTTTGTTGGAAATATTTTATTTGAGTCCAAAATGATCCAAAGTATTTTCCAGAATTTTTCTGGAATTTTTCTGAGTCATTTGCTATTTTTAATGAATTAAATGAATTACTAGGAATTATTTTAAATATTAAATCGCTGGAAAATCAAACTCGGGTCAAGTACTGTTCATCCGACCGAGCCCGAGTCAGACTCGTGTTCGAGTCCGACCCGAGCCACGTGACTCGACCGAACCCACTCCTAACCCTAATCAATCCCAACCGCTGAGATCCGCCGACCCCGACCCGAGCCGTATCCGGCCCGGATCCGATCGCGCCCGTGCGATCGGGGCCGTTGATCGCGCCACGTGGACGGCTGCGATTGCGTCGTCTCCGCCGAGTCCGAGCCGGACTCCGCCGGTGAGCGCCGCCGTGGCAAACTAGGGTTCCGCCGAGCACGCCTCCGGGGCTATTTAATGCCCGGATCGCACCCGAGGATCGCCATCCCACGCCGGTCCCGAAACCCTAGCTCACGCCGCTAGGATCCCCACCGCTCTCGCTATTGCTCGCCGGAGTTGGTAAAGCACTCCGCCGCTTTCGCGCCGTTTCCGCCACCGTCGCCATCCTCCGCCGACGTTGACCCCGGATCCCTTGCGTCAAGGCGCACCTGCGTGCCTACCATCCACTTCGCCGGAGGGCCTGCAGCGGCCGTCGGGCGTGTCATCGCCATCGACCCGGCCGCCAGAAGCGCCGCGACGCCATTGCCGTCGCTCGAGCTATCTCACCGTCCGATCAAGACCGCACGATCCAGATCTTGCCACGCTATCGCGACGGTGAGGTTTCGTTACGATCTCTAGATCCAATCTCAACCATTGGATCTAAATCCAACGGTCCAGATTAACCGCGTTCACCCCAAACGCGTAACACCAGATCCAATCTGGGCCGTTGATTTTCAAATCAACGGCCTAGATCTAGCCACGTGGCCAGAAGGCCAACCGCCATGATCGGCCGCGGTCGGCGCCGCCGCATGAGAACGTGTCTCGACACGCCGGGCCGCATGTCGGCCGCCCGGCCTAAACCGCACCATAACGTCCACGATGACGTCATGGCGGGCCCGCTTGTCGCCAAATGTCCCGGCAGGCCGACGCCAAGAATGACGCTACCCGAGTGGACCCACATGTCGGGCCTCACGTGGAGCCGTGGACCGAGTCCACCGTGGACCCGAGCCGAGCGTGGACCAAGTCCATGGACCGGCTGACGTCAGCCAGCCAATCAGGAGCTGACACGTGTCCATGCTGACGCAATAATTAATTTCCGAAAAAGAAAATGATTTATTAATTCGAAATATTGATTCAAAATTTAGATTCAAACTTCAAACGCTTATAACTTTTGCGTTTCAACTCCGATTTGAGTGATTCAAATTTCTAAATTTGTAGAAAAATGAGCTCTACCTAAATATGAATTTTATTTAATTTTTGGACTAAAGTTTTTCTCTGCAAAATTATTTAATTGATTATTTAAACTTTAAATAATCATAACTTTTGCGTTTTAACTCCGAATTTGATTTATTCCAGTTTCTAAAAATCCAGAAAATTATGTTCTCTCTGTTTATGGATTTTATTTGGAGTTTTGGGATCTTTTGCCTAGTGTTTATTTGTGTATTTGCTATTTGCACGCTTTACGAGTAGACGTTGAAGTCTGGGAAGGATTCGAAGGAGAAGTGTTGACTCAGGATCCAACTCAAGACCAAGAGCAAGTACTTTTTGAAGGCAAGTTGTGCTTTGACCATGTTGATCCCATTTTGAAACCTATTTTGATTTAAACTATTGCATGCTAGTTCAATTAGAAAGATATTTTGTTTAAACGTGGGGGTTAGATAAATACCAATTTGCTATATGACACCTTGATTACTTAAGTATGAGCCATGACCCTTTGTCACCCTAGTTGTGGGTTACTAGTTGGACATTATTAAATTGCCAACATGGGTTTTAGACCGTTGTAGTACACTGCTTAGACACTTTCGTGCTCATGACATGATTTTGGACAATCAAATGTTAATATTGACTTAATGATATATTGAACCTGTTTTGGAAAAGTATCATGTGATGTTGATGGCACGTGGTGCATGGTAATCAACTGGGGTTTGATAAACAGTTTTCGACCGGGGCATGTGGCAAGAGTAATCAGGTGGGCCAGTATGGCATTGGGAGTGATGATTTGGTTTTTCGGGTAGTCTTGCCCTGGTCACTCTAAGGACTTAACCTTGCAAGCCTTTGAACTGGGTCATACTTGCAACCACATGGCTGGAATGGGACGACCCTAGTTGACTAAGTCGCTAAGGACTCACTTGTGGAGCCTCAGGGTGTCAGTTACACCGTTTGTGTGATTGTACGGGGGAGCGTATCGTGGCTGTGGCCAGGTACCCATCTAACGGTGTGTTGGTCCCATACTTCGCCTTGGCTAAGGGAAGGGATGGTGTAGAGCACGTACCGGAGAGGACCACCTGTGTTGTTTGAGGCTTCCGAAAGGCTTTGTTACGGGAACTCGCCTTTGTGGTGTTTGACTGTATCTTGTGGGTAAAGTGCATAACCTCTGCAGAGTGTAGAATCTATTTGAATAGCCGAGTCCACGGTACTGGACAATGCTCGGGAATTACAGTCAAGGGGTAGACTTTCTGAAAATAACTTGGTTTTGAAAAGATGGGTTGGTTTAACAAGGAAGATGATGGAAATATGGTTTAGGATGGGAAAAATGTTTGTTAAACTTCTTGAAAAGTTATTTATGCTTTACTTATTTCTACTGCTTTCGAATCTACTTTTATTACTTGTCAAAAGCTGTTTACTGCAAATATACCCTGAGCTATTCCTTTGTACCAAGCCATGCATATAGTATATTAGCTTGCATTCTGTGCATGACTTGCTGAGTACCAAGTACTCACCCTTGCCTCAACACAATACCAGTTGAAGAGGAGACTACGCCAGCTCGGAGGAGGAGTTCCAAGAGGACCCGTCTACTTAGGGATGCGAGCCCGGTCGGTTACTGTGGTATCTTTGGATGGCGCCACTAAGTTTATTTGATTTTCATTCTTGTTATTTCTCTTTTAATAAGTTTCGCCTTGCAAGGCATATATTTGTAACTTGGCCATAAGGTCGAGTAACCCTTTGATTATTTAAATAAAGTACTTTGATAGTATCGTTTGGTATGATTGTGATATATACCGATGTTAAGACTGTGTGCACTAGCGCGTTCCTGGACTAGTGCTGAATACACAGAGGGTCCGGATTTGCAAATTCGGGGTCCCGACAACCACGTAGAGGTGTCTCTGTGCCGTAGATAAGGTCTAATCTGCACCGTTAGATTTTTAGATGGACGGCTTAGATTAGATTGCGTTGGGTGATTCAGATCTATTCGTATCCTTTGGATCTGATTTGGAGGGTGTAGATTGAGCCACGTAGTTTTGTAGTTACGCGAGTTAGATCCAATCTTGGGCATCGTTCCGGATTGAGCGGTCCAGATTGTTTGTGCATACTGTCGCTTGGGTAGATCATAGCCATTCGATCGGGAATCATCCATCACGACGATGCCAGATGTCAGCAACCTGGATGTGCTACGTAGCTGATGCGTTCCATGAGATTAGTTTTGATTGTGGCCGTCAGATTTTGACTAGACGGTTTAGATCTTGCCGCGCTGTGAACCAGTCGGGTAGCGCCGCGTGATTACACAATGATCGAGCGGTTGTTGATCTCGGCCGTTCATTTGATTGGGCGGTCCAGATCGAGCCACATGGTATTCACGGGAACCGAGGCGACGTTGACCAGCCGCGCCGTGTGGTGACGTCGACGATGATGTCATGATGAAAATTTTTGTACAGCTCTCTAGAAGCTGCAATTTTTACCATAAGTTTACCTTCCTTCCATCGTTATCTGGAAAAAAATTTACAAAAATTAATATTTGTGTTTACTATTTATCCCTATTTATTTACTCCAATTCTAAAAATCTGGATAATGAATCAAAAGAATTTTGATAAAATTAATGTTGGGAATTTAATTGTGTTTATTCGGCTGTCAGAATAGGATAGAGTTCTTTGACCCCTTTTCTCTCCCTTCCTTTCACTTCCACGTGGGTCCCACATATGTTGTGGCCAGCCGACCAGCCCTCTTTTAGCTCCTTCCCTGCTAGGTGGCCCTGATGTTTTGCTGGCCCATTTGCTCAGCCACCCCTCCCTATCTCTTCCTTTTCTCTTATCTCTCTCCGTCGGGTGGCCCTGAGGCCCACCTGTCGGACTCTTCTTCTTCTCTTCCTCGCTCCCTATGCTGTCTTTCCTCCGTGCGAAGCTGGCCGAAAAATCTCACCACCGCCTCCAGATTTGTTGACTTCCCTGCCAGTTCTCGCGTGCCTCGAGACCCTAGCCACCCTGCTGCCAGTCCTTACGGTGCCCATACCTCAGTCTAGCCGTGTTTGAGGTGAGCTCCTTGATTCTCCCCATCCTCACTCAAAAAGCCGCACCACCCAATTAAGCCATGTTTCTCCTTTCTCTTCCATTGCCGGTTACTCCTTCGTCGCCACAAAACTTGAGCCCGATTCCTCTGCAAATCTCCATAATCAAATTCCTTGCAGCTAAAGTACCACGACTGAATCACAAGTGAAACCCCTCACCCAATTTCTAGCGTCACTACCCGTGGTTTCTCCCCCACAGTCCGTGTCTTCCTCAGCTCCGGCAATACGGTGACACCTCAGTCTAGCCATCAATCCACGCCTCAAGGTGAAAAATTGGTCTCCTTAGCACCTATGGATGCTTAACTAAGCCTTATGGATGCTTAACTAAGCCTTAATTGAACCCGGGTTAGTCTAGTTTGTCGTCGCGGTCGTTTACTGCCGAACCCGCCATCGGCTGCCAGCTGCCGCTGCGAGAACTTTTTTGAATACGGCAAACCGTAGCAAAGCCTCTCTCCCTAAGCGCGCATGGGTACTCTGGTACCTATAAAGGCCTTGCTCGCTGTATTCCGGTAAGACTTCGCCGGCGGTGAGCCCAGGAGCCTGGCGCTCTGCCCCGGGTCGCTGATCAGTAGGGCACGATTGTCAGCCCCTTGATCACCTGAGTTCCACTGGTCGGTGGATCCCGTGAGTCAGCCGTCCCTCGTGAGTGTGCATGCAGGTCACTGGTCAGTGGGCCTCACACATCAGTGGCTCTGACCTGACTTCAAAGAAAGCGCGACTGCAGAATACGCTATCGAGTAAAGAAAACGTATTTTGACATTTTAAGTTGATTCAGGCAAACCGAGCCACTTCAAACTGTTATAACTTTGAAACCATAGGTCCAAATTCGATGTAACAATCTTCTAAATTCTTGTTCAATCCTGTAGATTCATATTATACAAAAATATTTGAAATTTGTTTAGTAGTTTAAATCAAAATTTGAATTTGAATTTTAGGTTTGGAAATAGTGGCATATAGAATTTGTGCAAATCATGTCCAAATTAAACGAAACCAGTTTCATTAGAATCCTTGTATCAAATGCTTTCTAAATATGCAAGGAAATCTAAATTTGGAGTTAGTTTACATCATTTTCCTATTAGGGTTGGAAACAGTGTAATAAAGATTCAGATAATCATAACTTGATCAAATGAAGTATAAATACAGTGAAACAAGTTTCTTTATGCTAATTTAATGGTAGAGAATACAATTCTGAAATAATACTTAGGGTGTACAATGCTACTTTTATTTGCTCCCAACCTGTTACTTTATGTTCTAATTTATATTAGTACCAGCAATTTTGCCCTCTTGAATTTGAATTTAATTATATTTAGATTTACAATCATAGCTTCTTGAATTTGTAAAAGTAAATAGAACAATACATAAAGAATAGTTGTGCATGCTGTATAACCTTAAACTACTAACATCAGATAGAACTATACGATATTACTATCACATGAAATGATGAAACCATGACTATTGCTTTGCTTACATATGTGTTGACTTTATTTGGTTCTTCATTCGACTTCTTTTGCCGCTAATAAAACTTGGTAATTGCTATGTTCTTATTCCACGACATGTAGACACCGACGTTACTGACACGGCCGTTGACGACTCCGATCTCTGAGTAAATTCCCGAAGAGCAAGGCAAGCACCCCTTTGACCATTTTTAACCCAATTTTCATAACTACTTAAAATGTGATTAAGAATCTTCCTGCATGCTTTATATTCTTAGTAAATTCTTATTTTTGTGATATCTGGTAGCTATAACCTACACTGGTGGAATTCCTTAATTCTTTTGAGATGTGATCCATGATAACCATAGAAAATGGTTAAGCTAGATTAGGGATAATCACTTATTAAATTGCATATGCTTAGCCACGCTTTAGTCAAATAACTGGTATTGGATCCACACACACACCCATTTTTCGTAATGTAAATTCTAATGGTTAATTATAACAGTAAAGGATATCGATATTTTAAAAATAAAAATAAAACTACAGTTTTGACTTGGGTGATTATTGGCAATAGCCGGTTGTGCGAGCTTTAACTTGCATGTAGATAGGGAGAGTTTTATCACCTAAGTCACATTAAGGACCGAACGTAGTGTTGCATGATTTAGGTATAACCATCAATCCATAAGTGCTGGTATGGGACAGCCTTAACCTATTAAATTATTTAAAACTAGCTTTGCATATTGGAAAGTAGAAGTAGCACAAGCAGTAAATCCCGTCGTGTTTGCTTGTAAGGGGTTGCCACATGTGTCTTATGGGTAAATGCATATTCGGTGCAACAGTGTATGCCTCGCTATGGGGAGAAACAGTTGTTGTTTTATTTGAGCCGAGGGCTCCTGATTATTACTGTTTCATGATATTATTTGTTTCTACCATAGCAAGGGTTTAACGTCATCGGGCTGGTGCAAAGCTAGGTTTGAATAATTGAACGGTTTCATTATGAGCTCCTTGCAGGCACACCAAAGGAAGTGTGTCAAATAAACTTTGCAAAAAGGGAGAACATATCTTGTGGGTAAAGCTGTACAACTTTGCATAGTCAAAACTAATCGATTAGCCGTATCCACAGTCATGGATAACTTGGAGAACTAACACTAGTTAGCTGTTTTCTATTTTCATAAAAGTTGGACAGATGGTTTGGAAATAAAAATTCTCTTATTGAATTTTTTTTCTTTTGATCTTTATTCTATTTTCTCGCAAGGGACCATGAGTTTACTCATGAAGAGCTGTGAGTAATTTACCTCTTTCTGTTAATTACTACTTGCTATTTTAATTACCCATCAAATTGTCTTTGTTTCATTTATGCTTTCAATTTACCATTCAGTATTACATTTCAAATTTTAGCTTTATGCAAAAATTAACTTAACAGCCTTTCGTTGATTCAACTTACATATATTTAGGCTTTGCAAAAGTCTTGCGAGTACTTTCGTACTCAACTTGCAACAATATTGTTTTTAGGTGAAGATTTAGAATTCGCAGAAGACGCTTACAATAACGCAGAATACAAGTTTAATGACGATGGTTATGCCTAATGTTTTCATCTTGTCTGTTGCCCGTGGATTTTGGGCTTAGATGGCAAACAACAAGATGATGAATTTTCTTTTACTACCTACTTTTGGTTATGTAATATTATGTTTAAACTTCCGCTGTAATAAAATATTACAACTTTTGTATGGCTGTGTTTTCAAATTGTGCTAAGTGCGTGCTACCGACTGATCACGAGAATGACACAGGACGCACTTCAGAACCTTTCATTTATGTTGCACTGTAGCATAAAAGGGAAGGTCTCACAGCTTGCAAACCAACACTAGTATAGATTTAGCCTTAAGTACCGGTTCGTGTCACGAACCAGTACTAATGTGACGGCATCAGTACCGGTTCGTGGATCTAATCGGTACTGAAAGCCCACTACGGCTCTGTAGCCAATGAACCGGTACTGATGTCACTATCAGTACGGGTTCAAATCCAATCGGTAGTGATGTACCAATAGTAAAGCTAGTTCTAGTAGTGCAATGAAACAAAGCTGACCATTTATTGCAATTGTTACATGTTTTTTCCATGCGCACGATCGACCTAGCTTCTTATCCACAGGTCGCCCAAGATCAGCCGAACATATCATGTATTATAAGAGTAAGTACAATAAGGCCACATCAGCTGGCTCTTAGCTTGTACATGTCAGCATTAATCTATGTGGAAGAGTGAGAAACGATGAGAGAGAAGATAGCTGGCTCTTATTTAGTAGCCAGCTTTGCACGGATGCATAGGTAAATCATTTATGTACAAGAGAGAAGAGATAGTTATTGCACAATATCTAGAGACAACTTTTAGAGACAGTTATTGTATAAGCTGGCTTTTAGCTTACTATTAGGGCAACCGCAATGGTAAAACCATGTTGCTCTCTATAGTAAGGTCCATGTCATCTATAGACTTTACTATAGTGAACCTGTGCAATGGTGTGTCTATACAGATGTCTATAGCTATTTTTAATTATCGCATGTACATATGAATGACAATGATCTATACTGCACATCATCATTGTAGCTAAGTATATGTCCATAGAAACACAACCGTGTGAAACAGTACTTCACCACTTTCAAAGATAAACTTAGTACCACTTTCAAAGATAAACTTCATACCAAATTCGTCGACATGTTTGGAAATATATAATTGTAGCATCGCAACATTTAAAAAGGCAAGAAGTGTAGGTAAAATAGAATTAGAAATAAGAAAACTAGTACTTAGAAGCCCATAATAGTGAATAAAGCAGTAAACATGATCTCCAGATACTACTCTCTAAGACTAGACTAGTTCCATTTAAACCACACAGCAACTAGAAGATGTTTTTCTTGCGGAAGAACCACCAAATGCCCATAGCCACCAAAAGTCCATCGCCATATGACAACAGCAACCTGTTTCATAACCTGCTAGAAGGAATAATCGGCCCCTGATGCTTTTTCAGCCAAACAAAATGGGAAGAACAAGATGCCATGTTGCAAATTTCAGGAAAAGTGTAATAATCCTTGTTACTACTCTCATTCGAAATCAGTTGTTCTAAGAAACAAAACAAAGTTCTAGAAAGAAAACCAACCTCATTTAAGTATTACACCAGCAGTCTAGTAGCACATCTGAAAGAATAAAAACAAAAGGATGTAAGTCAAAATATTCAATATAACTTTTTGCATTAACAAGATGAGAAGTATAGAGAAAAGCTTACATGAGAAGATAAAGAAAAAAATGATTAGTTGTTTTTCCTCCTGGCATTATGTTGCCAAATGTGCTCAATTAAATCATTTTTCAGTTGGGTATGGACTGAGTGAGCACGGATAGCAGAATTTCTACGACGAATGTCATCAAAGCATGGGTTACTGTTAGTGGCTTTTTGCACTTCTGGTGGAAGTACAATTGATGTGCCTGGGATAGCATTCAGATCAATAGGCTCCTCAGCCATTTCTTCCTCATCTTCCAATATCATGTTATGGAGAATAACACAAGCTTTCATAATTTTACTCACTGGAACGTACGGATGCAACCATCAGATAAAATAACATGGAAGTTTTAAAATGTTCAAAAGAAAATGATTTGCATAACAGTAGAATCGGATGAGGATTGCTAGATGCGGAGGTTAGTATCATAACAAAATTTCACAATTTTGCAGTTATTTGCAAAGTATCATAACAGTAGTGAAAGCTGACTTCCTAGTTATTTGCAGTTTTTTATTTTTCTTTTTTTCTTTCAGTTTTAAGCAAAGCACAATCCATTTGTACAAGCATAAAGTACCTCAATTAGTGCTGCCAACCATCTTCTCACGCAGAATCTTCAAGCCTAGCATGTGCTCAGCTTTCATCTCCTGATCCATGACACTAGTGTACATGCTCATCAAAGCCTTGTATGATTCCAGCAAGGCTGCCTCCTTTCTAAGCCTTGCTGCCTCAACCTTTGCATCAGAAACACGTTGTTGGGTCACTAAGAAATCTTCATGTCGTTTGCTAGCTGCAGCTTGAATATCCATGTACTTTTTCATATCTCCATCCAATCCAATGTCCTCAGCCTTGATCTTGCTTTTGCCACAACGTTGTTTCTTAGCTTCTTTTGTTCCAATCGGACGTTCCTTTTCACTAATATCTTTAGGCTTTTCTGTTCTGTCCCCAACTCCTCCCTCATCATCCAACTTCCTTTTGTTCGAATTCTCATGTTCCTCCAGAATTGCTAGCCACTTGGGTTCGTCCTTCATAATCTTCCAGCAATGCATAACAATGAATGGACCTTCTTTTTCGTAGTCATCCAAATAAAATTGCAGTGCCTTTTCTCTCAACTGGTCGTCTGATTGACCACTAACATAAATTGAGTTAGCCTTCTTCCACGAGGCACAGAAAAACCCAACCCATCTCTTAATCTTTTGAAATCTATCTCTAAGATGCTTCACCTTCCTTTTCCTATTAGGAAGTGTAGTCTTGTTGTAGTCTGCATGCACATCTCCCCAATAGTGGTCATTTTTCTTGCCATTCCCATTAATTGGGTCATTTGAATTAAATAACCATGCGCTCACCTGCAACATAGATTACAAGTTTGGAGATTGCTCAAATCTTTGTGAATGAAAAAAAACACAGAAATTTAAGTGCCAATTTACTTACCAATCGCACATCTTCATCTGGTGTCCATGAAAGGCGCTTCTCTATCCTAACATCATCTCCATCATCAATGCTAATGGTAGTTTTAACTTTTGAACTCGATGCACTGTGTTGATTGATTGAATCAGATTGTGTTGCTAGGAATGAATTCACGCCATTATGGAGAAAGTTTAGAAACCCGCCAGGTGGAATGCAATTTATATGAATTTGCAACATAGCTGTCAGATAAATGATGTAAAAATTACACAGAGATTGATGTAGCTTGATTTATTCTATGAGCATAAGCAAATCAATTTCTTACCACTCTGGTGAATTTGTGGACATATTCATATTGCTATGGCCATCTGGTGTGGGTATGGCGCTCATCCAAGCTCTATATGGGGGAACAATTGAGTTGTTTTGCGGCGGTGGGGCAGTCCACCAACCTGCGTGAGAGACAATCCATCATCAGCACTGCGACTCAAGCTGGAAGCAAGCAACAACAGCAGCCACCCCAATCATTTTTAAATTAACAAAGTCAAAAGCAAAATGACGGATCATGTATCTCGGCACTTGAGCATTGCTGATATACATATCTAGCTAAGGTTTTAGTAAACCTTTTGCTAGATGCAACATCTGTGTATCTAGTTGCTTTTTCACAAGTTTTTTTTTCTTTTGTCATCTCCATCCGCTGCCTCAACCTTTGCATCAGAAATCCAAGATATGTTGGCATAATTTAAAAGTACACAGAAAACTCGAACTAGTTGGTAGCTACATAGCATGTCGGAAGTCCCACTAGTTTGTAGCTACAAAGTAAAGCAATCATGCAGTAGTGAACAGTATAGTATAAATTGTATATGTCTACTTCTTGAACACAGTTTGCATGCTCAAAAGCTTGATTTTGACGACAGATATGTGAGGATCTTCCTGAAGAGATGGATGTTGATGTTCCTGGTTTGTCTAACGACCAATAAATGTATTCATGCCAAGATTACTGCAGGTTTGTGTTACATCTATAGTTACAAACTATTTACCTCTTGTGCTGATTGGTACCCAGTTTCCAAATACAGGGAATACTATCTCCTGTTGAAATAGATGGCATTACTCTCCATCACTGGAAAATGTATCCACTTTCACTCAATTCGCTTGGAAACCTTTCAAAATTCCAACCAATCATGCAGATGACAGATGCTAGAGCTAGCAAAGTGCCCATTCATGTCGATTCACAAAATAAGTTTATTTGTCTCTCACGGCTAATCCTCTCGATGTGTCTCTCACTAATTCTATGCAAACAGAAGATAACAGCAGGGATTTAGGAGGTGGGGAATTCTTCTGCCCTCAAAATCGAAGTGCCACAACACTAATCAATAGAGGGGCAGATGATCTGTCTCCAGCCACCAAGCTCGATGGACACGAAAGGTAAGCCTAAAGCTGTGCTGCTCTAGCTATGGATTGAAGAGCGTTTTACCTGGAGGCGGAACCATGGTTTCACCAGATCCTGGGAAGGCGATGTTGGGCTTCAATGCAGTGCCCCACCAAGGAACACTAGTTGCCGGAGCTTGAGGCGTTGGAGGAGCAACCTCCCGCTTGGAACGGTGGCTCATCGCTTGCAGAGATTTAGGGATTGGGGATGCTAGGTTTTTGGGAGGTCAAGAGGCAAGACATGGATTTAACTGGTGCACCACGGGAAGGAGGGCGAGAGTGATTTGGCGCGCGGGTGCCGCGGAGGGAGGGATTTGAGGCGTGGTTGCTGCAGAAGGAAGGATTTGGAGCGCGGGCTCTGCGGAGAAAGGAGGGATTTGGCGCGCGCGGGGAAGAAGCAGGCGTGGGGAAAAAATTGGGGATGGAACCGGAAGGGTTGGAGGTGGAGCACCAGATCGATATGCACGAGAAAACGCGTTGCGGAGCGATGGGAGAGTCGTTTGTGCGTCGTTAAATCACCGATAGATGCCTCGTTTTTCTCTATCGGCTCTCGTCAGGTTTGTAGATGGTTGTCTTCTCTCTCCTTAATTAATCTCTTCCACATAGGACAGATAATGACATGGACTCTCTTATAGAGAGCTGATCTGGCACCATTGCGGCTGCCCTTAGTCTGCAGTGGGCTTTACTATTGTACTTGCTCTAATGCTTTGTGTTATATGATTTATTGGAGCCACGAGTGCAGTGTAGTTGATCACATACCTCACCTTAGGTGCAATCGCTCAAGTGAGTAGCATACTGTGCTTCGTGGATGCATCCCAACCCTACTGGCTAGCAACTGTAGACAACTTTTAGTTTGAATTGCTTTTTTTTTTTATGATGAGTGCTTGCTTTGAGTGGGAAGAAGAGCTTCGTCCTTGCACCATGGACAAGTCCCTTGTAGCAGTGGAACAAAGAAAATGCTAGATTGGTAGTATTTAATATTATGAATAATCTGATATATGTTACTCCTCAATCTGAAAATTCGATGGTATGTGTAAAAAATGCCACTCAATGGCATGATTTTCAACATGCCATCGAATTTTCAATTCCTAGAGTGACAAATATCCAAATGCCCCTTATATATATGGTCGTTTTTTTTTTGTTCTGTATGCTACATTTTTTAGACCGACCAGCAAACTTCCAGTTCTTTGTATCAAAAGAACCCGACGGAACATTTACGCGCCGCTGCCTCCGTTCTTTTTCTACTTGTCTTTTTATAAATTGGCATGGCCTCCAATGCGTATGTCTGACCATTGCTTTTCTAATTATGTACTGAAAAATATTTAAAATATAACAATGTCAAAGTATTTTTTATGACAAATCTAAATATTTTTATATACATTAGTGGTAAAGTTTTAAAATGTTGACCACATGCATTCCAGAAGTCAGCTTGTACAATAACTGTCTCTAAAGTTGTCTCTTGATATTGTGCAATAACTATCTATTCTCTCTTGTATATAAATGATTTACCTATGCATCCGTGCAAAGCTAGCTACTAAATACTCCACATAGACAAAAGTTAACATGTACAAACTAAGAACCAGCTGACGTGGTCTTATTGTACTTGCTCTGATATCAGCTGCAGTCTACTACCCAGAGGACATATGTAGTGCAACCAAGCTGCACCGGTTTTCCATGTCCAATCCTAGTCATGGTTGATCCCCATCACCATCGGTTTGCCAGAAACCGATTACAGCCCGTGTGAACTTGGAAATTCTTGGGAAGGCAATGCCTTGGTAGGAATCGTTTGATAGATCGTAATTACAACTTACAAACTAGTACATAAACCGGTCGGTAAACATACAAAACCGTCCATATACCATTGTAATCAGAATAGGTCAGCTCTACATTGGATCTAAAATAGAGAAATTTTACGGTATATTAGACCAATAGTATATAATAGGTAATAAAAATCAGATCTAACCGTTGATTTGTTAAGAGTATTTATAATACTCTACTACAGAGAAAATATAAATAAATTCTAGTTAACCTAATCTATTGGATTGAAAAGGATGAACGGTTTATATTTAATTTAGTGTATTGTAAAAGAGCTCCTCAAATAATAGTCAAGGATTTAACTTCACACCTGATCTGGACAGTTTGGCTAATTAAGAAGAGAAATTTTACGGTGGGTAACATAGGTAGTAAATAGTGGTAGTAGAAATCAAATCTAACCATCCATTCCCCAAGGGTATTTTAGGCTTTTCCTATCCATTCATCAAAGATATTTTACACTTTTCCTAATTCGTTCATAGTTTTGGATTCACCGAATACCTGATGATCTTTGGAGGCTTTTTATCCATTCATCCGCCATTCTTTAGGATCACATCACGTATTTTATCATAGAGGACAAATAATATGATAGAATTTTTTACCCTTTTACCTCTTTCTGAATTTTATTACCAACACTACATGTGGTAGTATAACTAGATCTAAATTGATTTTAACCATTAAATTTAAAGAAATAGACGGTTTATATTGATTTTAATCTACCGTAAAAGAGCTCAATTAAGAAATGGCTAGCTCCCATCCAAAACGTCTACAGGTGGTAGTATAACTAGATCTAAATCGATCTAGGCCGCCGTTTGTCCGGGCTGTGTTCGACGGAGCCCTCTACGGTACTTACAAATGGTAATTATTTTAGACATAGATACATTTAAATTTTTAAAATCTTAATTATTAATATCTTTTTAAATATTTAAATTAGATATATGAAAATCATATGTGTAGATTTGTCTCGAAAGATACTTTCATAATATTATAATTTCATTGAGTTTTTTAATATATTATAATTGAAAAATTAGTGGTGAGAGCTGTGTTTAGGAGATTATATATGTCTATTCAAAATGATAACTATTTATGACAGGAGGGAAGCGACAAGCAAAGCCGCAATAGCAGCAAATTAATCGGTGACGACGGCGGTCGATTGGTACAAGGTGGACACGGCAGTAGATCGAGCTTAGCTATGAGCAGGTCTGTTGCGAAAATGGAACGATATCTATGCTGATTCGATTTTAAGACCAAAGAGCACACTCGATCGCCAGTTCTTTGAATATTGAAAGGAACACGAAACTTGTATGCGCTGGTGTGCTCTGTGCCCTTTGTTTCCAACTAAATCATTAATTAACCTGAACACAAATGCACCCATATTTTTTTTTTGTAGGGGTAAGCTTGGAAAGGGAGAGCCGGGCTGGCCGGCTGCGTTCAACAGAGCTAAACCCCATGGTACTCAAATGTCTCAACCAACATGTTGATCCATAAGATATGGTTGAAAGAAGCTTGCGAAGCATTGGAGAAAAGAAAACTCTGCCTATGTTATGCTTTAATTCTTAGCTCGTATTTTGACTCCACGGATCCATCAAAAGCTGTCCTTTGGGCGATCAATTGGTAGAGGTGGACATGGCCGGCCTAAGCGATGGGAAGCACGGGTACGTTCTGCTAGAAATAAGGCCCAAGTGACCCATTTATCTCTAATACCAAAGCTACAAAGAATAGTACCATATTGCTAGCTGAGAGAGGAGAATACCAATTTAAAAGGCAGAGCTCCCACCATGCCTTGTAATAAGGCAGATGGAGGGTGAGGAGCACGGCTAAAGCCGCGTGACTTGTGACTTTAGCCGTGCTCCTGGCACGTTTAAACCCTTTTTAAATTTCGGTTTCTGAGAATTGAAACAGCCATGATAATGGCGTCAGTTTCTAATAGAAACAGTCATTTGGATTAAATTATGTTTACTAGCGTTTAAATGACCGTTACTGGTGCGAGGCTATAAAATCTGGAGACGTCCAGACTAAAGGAAGTTTTTGCTCTGGTCCTCGCGTTCATCCATAGTGATCTGTGTTGCGTCTTCGTGCTGCGCTCGATCTTCACCGACCTTCCTCTCGGCGTGCACCGCGAGGTAGGGAGAGCGGGATCTCCGAACCATTACCGTCGCGAGAACCTGTACGGGGGCGGCAATAAGGTTTCTGGGCAGCGCAACTGCGCGACCGCTCGAGTTTCCTCTACGTCGACTACTTCCTCTCTGACCCGATCGCTCTTTCTTATTTGCTTCCATTTCGTCATCAAGCCCATCGTAAGAATTCTTCCCTCTGTTCATCACTTTTCAGAAATATGTGGTATCTTCTGTCTAGCTTGTTGTGTTTGATTATTTTGGAATTATGTTTCATATTCAAATCCGAAATCAAAATAATACCTAGATATTCAACATTCCAGAAACCTTAATGGTATTATTTGTGTGATTGTGATTCAGCAATGGCTGGTGCAAGTGATGCCATGAAACCTGAGAGGTTCAATGGTCAGAACTTCCGTAGGTGGCAGACTAGAGCCAAGTTTTGGCTCATGTCTCTGGGTATGTGGTGGGTGATTTTCCCTGAATACCCGCTTACGGATGAGGAGAATGCGCAATTTGAGAATGCGAATAACACCGCATTGGGTTGCATTCTGACCATCTTGGCAGATCAGTTATATGATGTGTATATGAGTTACACATCTGCCACTGAGTTGTGGTTGGCTCTTGAACAAAAATATGCAGAAGCTGAGGCTGGTCGCTGGTTGTATACGTGCGAGCAACTATTCGATTTTACCATGGATGAGTCTAAATCGATTGTCGCTCAAGCGCATGACTTTCAGCTACTAGTGGGTGAGATTGCACATTTGGGATGTGCTTTACCTGCAAAATTTGTGGCTGCGAGCATTGTGGCTAAACTTCCCCCATCTTGGAGGAATTTTGCCACTGGTCTAAAACACAAGAGGGAAGAGATTTCTGTTGAAGATCTCATTGCTGCCCTCGACGTGGAAGAGAAAGCCAGAGCCAAAGATGCACCAAAAACTTCTTCTCAGGAACCAAACAACGCAAATGTGATTGAGAAGAAGGGTGACAACAACAACAAAGGCTTGAAACCAAACAAGAATACTAGCTTGAAGAAGAAGTTTGAGAAGAAAAATATGAAGAACATTACCTGTTATGTGTGCGGAAAAGATGGTCACATGGCTAAAGACTGTCGTTTCCGCAAGAACAGGCCAAATGAGCAAGGCAAGAAAATTGCCAACGTGACCATAAGTGATGAAACTACTTCACGAGGGTATGGTAATTCTCCTATTGTTTTTTCAGCATGTCAATCCACTGATTGGTGGGTTGATACTGGTGCAAATGTTCACGTATGTTCTGATATATCTCTATTTTCTTCTTACCAGGCAGCAGGGGCTTCCTCCGTCCTAATGGGGAACGGGTCTGTAACACCCCGGCATCTAGTATGCCCGAATGCTACCAAACATAGACTAAACATCACCTCAATACCATAAATAAGGATAAATTACAGCAAAGGCACAAATGCTAAAAACCGAAATTTCGGCAGTATCTCCTTTGTTTTAACATGAATTGAAGCAATAGCAATAACAAGGCAAGATATATCATAACATAAGACGTCTAAAGCAGCAATATAAATGGATAAAGCATCATCATAAACCAATTAAACCAAAACCAATCACTCCATAATCTATAGCTAAGCAAATAAGGATCACAAGCACACTAAAATTATTCCATACACCAAGTTCATAGCACTTATTATGATTCATGACTCAAATTGGTAAATGTGACTGGAACTACGTGAAGATGTGTAGCTATTGCCCCTTCCCACATGCCGGTGTCATGGTACCTAAAACAACATAAAACACAAGCGTGAGTTCATCACTCAGCAAGTATATTGCAATGGGTCAAACAGAACAATTCAATATTATCATCACTACATAACAAACTTAACATCAGGATTAAGTCATACTTCATATGCAACATCATATTCATATATCAACCTCATTGAAGTCATTTCATCATCATCATCATGGATGCAATGCAATGCAATGCACATGTCTCCTCGACGCAAATACCGGTATTGCCGAGTGCACACCCGTCGGCGTGCACCCACATCCCCCTTTCATCCCGTAGATGGAGGGTGCCTACTCCTCGCTTCCACTCACCGCGTGGTGGAATCACGAGGTAGGTCTTACATCCATGGTGCTCCGGATTAGTCATAACTTTCTCACTGACCTTACCGGAATAGTTATGACGTTCTCACCGACCGGGCCAAGTTTCATGTCATGTATGCAACATATGCCATAATCATTAACCATAAACCATTGTAGAGCATATTAACATACCCTTTTTATCATATCATGGCAAACACTAAGCATGGCAAGATAGCATAACATGCAAACAATTGCATCTAGTCAAGACAAGCAAATAAACCACATGCTACCCATCCCAATACACTTGCCTTAACCTCGGGCGACGGATTGGCGGGATGAGGAGGGCACTCCCGGGGTCACACCACCTGCACATAGATGCCACACAATCACAACGTGCCCACAAAACAGTACGCCATCGCCCATCTACCCCGATTTCGCAAACTACTCCCGAAAACAAAAAACAGAGAATCTGTCCCTCTCAGGACAACAGATTTCAAACTATCGTAACTTTAGATCTAAGACTCCGAATCGATTAAGCGAGTACATCCTCACGTAGCTTAGGAAATTTCCTAACTTTTTCTAAGTATATGGAAAAGCTGATTCGGACTCTAAAGTTGTCTAATCTACAAAACTCTACGTTTTGTCCCAGCTACGTCACAGATTTGAACACGTTCGGTAAATCGAGAATAACTCTCAAACGGCTGGGAGGAATTAGATGTTCTTTATGTCCACTGAAAGGTATTGAAGTTACCTACAACTTCTTCAACAGGCGGACAACCAAATTTCGACACTAAGGTCGTGAAAACTCAAACCCTAGGTCGACTGCACAAACTGCCTGAAGCAGAGAACGTGGCAAACTCTAGTTTCCATCTATTCTACCCAATCACAGCACCATCAATTGATCTAAAAACATGATATTAACCCTTAGAACAGATCCTAGACCAACCCCAAGGATCCCCGTGGCCATACCTTTGCCCGACGAACGAAAACCCAACGGATCTCCTCCCGGTTCGCGCGATCTCCTTCCTCGCTCCAAATCCACCGGATCTCCTCGTCGCGGAGCGCTCCAATGGACGGATCTTCGGGGTGGTGAGGTGGAGAGGCTTTCCCTAAAGCAGCAAGGGGTGGTGGAGAGGGGAGGTGGAGGTGGAGGCGCTATGGGGGAAGGAGAGTAGGGGGCGGCTAGGAGGTGGAGGGGGGAAACCCTAAAGCATGGGGGGGCGCACAAGGCAGCCCACCCTGGTCCCTCCCCTCCTCATGGGCCCAAACTCCCTCCCACCAAGGCCCACAACTCATCCCCTTGGGCCCAAACTCCCCCGGAGAGGCCCAAACTCCCGAAATCGGCCCGGAAGCGCGAATAAACCTCATACCGTATGGTTTCAACCTCCAATTCCACATTCCATAATGTTTTTGCCCTCAACATTCACATTTTATAAGGTTACGACACTCCGTGGTGTCACAGGGTCACATGCTTTTGTGCGTGGTGTTGGCACGGTAGAACTGAAGTTCACTTCAGGGAAGACTGTCCGTTTGAGAAACGTGCAGCATGTGCCAACAATAAATAAGAATCTTGTCAGCGGTTCCCTATTATGTCGAGATGGCTATAAGCTAGTATTTGAGTCTAATAAAGTTGTAATGTCCAAGTTTGGAAACTTTATTGGAAAAGGTTATGAAAGCGGAGGCCTGTTCCGCTTAAGTGTACTGGAGTCTTGTTTAAATTTAAATATTGCTACTCAAGTTAATAATTGTGAATCCAATGTTTGGCATTTTCGTTTATGTCATATTGGTTATGAAACCATTGCTCGAATGTCCAGATTTGAAATAATTCCAAAATATGATATTGTCAAAGAATCAAAGTGCCAATCTTGCGTGCAAGCAAAACAACCTCGAAAACCATTTAAGGGGTTAGAGGAAGAAAAGAATTTGGCACCATTAGATCTCATCCATTCTGACCTGTGTGAGATGAATGGATTGTTGACAAAAGGAGGCAAAAGATATTTTCTAACTTTTATAGACGATGCAACACGTTATTGTTATGTGTATTTGCTGAAAACAAAGGATGAAGTTTTAAACTACTTCAAAATTTATAAGGTCGAGGTTGAGAACCAACTAGAAAAGAAAATTAAAAGGTTAAGGTCTGACCGTGGAGGAGAGTATATCTCTCAGGAATTCTCTCAATATTGTGCTGAGCATGGTATAATCCATGAAGTGACACCACCATACTCGCCTCAATCTAATAGGGTGGCTAAGAGGAAAAACCGGACACTAACAAACTTGGTGAATGCCATGTTAGAGAGTGCCGGTATGCCTAAGTCATGGTGGGGGGAAGCTATCTTAACAGCAACCTTTGTCCTCAACAGAGTAATTACTAAAAGAAGTGACATTACTCCGTATGAGGGATGGAAGGGGAGAAAACCAAATATCAATTTTCTGCGAACGTGGGGCTGTTTGGCTAAGGTCAATATACCATTGCAGAAAAAGAGAAAGCTTGGACCTAAAACAGTCGATTGCATTTTTCTGGGATATGCACATAACAGTACGGCCTATAGATTTGTAGTAGTAAAATCAGATTCCCCTGAGATTATTGCTAACACAATAATGGAATCAAGATATGCTTCTTTCTTTGAGAATATTTATCCAATGAGAGCATCAGTCTTTAATGAAAATTCTAAAACTTCTGATCTTCCATCTACTTCTGAGTTACCAAATATTGTTGAACCAGCTTGTGATATCCCTGAGGAGGATAACAATATTGTCACAAATGAGGCTCCTCGCAGGAGCAAAAGACAAAGGGTTGAGAAAACATTTGGTGATGACTTTATTGTATATCTTGTGGATGATGTGCCAAAAACTCTTTCAGATGCTTATGCATCACCTGATGCAGAGTATTGGAAAGAGGCTGTCCGTAGCGAGATGGATTCCATCATGGGTAATGGAACATGGGAGATCACTGAACTTCCTACTGGATGTAAACCAGTTGGATGTAAGTGGATCTTTAAAAAGAAAATGAGGCATGATAGTACTGTTGATAAGTATAAGGCAAGGCTTGTAGCCAATGGTTATACCCAGAAAGGAGAGGATTATTTTGATACTTATTCTCCTGTTGCCAGATTAACTACCATTAGAGTGCTCATTGCATTAGCAGCTTCCTATGGTCTACACATCCATCAAATTTTGCTATGAATGAGGCGGATAAATGTGTTTATTATCGCTATGGTGGGGGTCAAGGAGTAATCTTGTGTTTGTATGTCGATGACATACTTATATTTGGGACCAACACTGCTATCATTGACGAGGTCAAGTCTTTCTTATCTAGTTATTTTGATATGAAAGACATGGGTTAGGTAGATGTAATTCTAAATATTAAATTGATCAGAACCGAGAATGGGATTACTCTGACTCAGTCCCATTATGCTGAAAAATTATTGAGTCGCTTTGGCTTTGAGAACTGCAAAGTAGCCCCAACTCCCTATGATGCAAGTGTAAAACTTCGCAAAAATAACGGATTAGGGAAAGATCAATTAAAATATTCACAAATTATAGGGTCCCTTATGTATTTATCTGGTGCAACGAGACCTGACATCTCATTTGCTGTGAGCAAATTAAGCCGGTTTACTTCGAATCCGGGAGATGATCATTGGGAGGCTCTTGAGAGAGTGTTGCGCTATCTGAGAGGTACTACCTCTTATGGAATTCACTATACCGGATACCCTCCGGTAAAAGAAGGATATAGTGATTCAAATTGGATCTCTGATGCAGATGAGATCAAAGCTACAAGTGGCTATGTGTTTACACTAGCGGGTGCTGCAGTTTCATGGAGGTCATGTAAACAGACTATATTGACGCGGTCAACCATGAAAGCTGAGCTTGTAGCACTAGACACAGCCGCTTTTGAGGCTGAATGGCTAAGAGAGCTTCTGTTGGACTTGCCATTGGTTGAGAAACCAATCCCGGTGATCCTAATGTACTGCGATAACCAAACAGTGTTGATCAAGGTTATGAGTGCTAAGGATAATATGAAGTCCTCCAAACATGTGAAACGTAGGCTTAAATCTGTCAGAAAATTGAAATGCTCTGGAGTTATAGCTGTCAATTATATACGCACTGAGTAAAATCTGGCAGACCCTTTTACAAAAGGGTTAACAAGAAATGCGATTTCTATTGCGTCGAAGGACATGGGAATGAGGCCCATATGAGTTACTTCACAATTGTAACCCATCTTTTTGATCGGAGATCCCGTGAATTAGGTAATGGGAAAAACAAGTTGTAGTTGTAACAACAGAGTACACTAAATCTACACATGTTACAAGTACTCTAATCTGTATGGAAGGCTGATTTAAAATCTTAATGTATTCTAGTGTCCTAATGAGAGGAAAAGGTATTGTCCTACAGGATACCTAAAATGAATACACCTACTTGAGCCTAACTGTGAGGTCGTAGTTCACGAGAAAGGGGCATTCTCTAGAAAGCTCACAAGAAGATTAGGGAGCATGACCATTTAACGCTCCGTTGAGGTGAAGTTCTTTGGCAGCCTAGTATCAGTTAAGATTTCGGGTGAAATCTAACCACACAAAGCTGTGAATTCAAGGCTGAGTCCATTCATTAGCTGTGGGAGGATAGATCTCGTTATTCTAGGTGAAAGTTCAACCCGTATGGGACTTGCACCGAAACACTGATATAACAAAACGAAGATTCAGCACAGTGATCAAACTTTTGATTCTTTGTCTGCTTCGGCATTGGTGGGGGATTGCTAGAAATAAGGCCCAAGTGGCCCATTTATCTCTAATGCCAAAGCTACAAAGAATAGTACCATATTGCTAGTTGAGATAGGAGAATACCAATTTAAAAGGCAGAGCTCCCACCATGCCTTGTAATAAGGCAGATGGAGGGTGAGGAGCACGGCTAAAATCACACGCACGCGCGCGCGCGGATTTCGCGAATTACCGCATATTTCCGCGTATTTTTCCCGCGTGACTTGTGACGTCGCGGGTTGCCATGCGGTGGATTAAATCCTGGCACGTTTAAACCCTTTTTAAATTTCGGTTTCTGAGAATTGAAACAGCCATGATAATGGTGTCAGTTTCTAATAGAAACAGTCATTTGGATTAAATTATGTTTACTAGCGTTTAAATGACCGTTACTGGTGCGAGGCTATAAAATGCAGACGCGTCGGACTAAAGGAAGTTTTTGCTCTGGTACTCGCGTTCATCCATAGTGATCTGTGTTGCGTCTTCGTGCTGCGCTCGATCTTCACCGACCTTCCTCTCGGCGTGCACCGCGAGGCAGGGAGAGCGGGATCTCCGAACCATTGCCGCCGCGAGAATCTGCATGGGGGCGGCAATAAGGTTTCTGGGCAGCGCAACTGCGCGACCGCTCGAGTTTCCTCTACGTCGACTACTTCCTCTACGGCCAGTCGCTACTGCGCTGCTTCCATTTCGTCATCAAGCCCATCGTAAGAATTCTTCCCTCTGTTCATCACTTTTCAGAAATATGTGGTATCTTCTGTCTAGCTTGTTGTGTTTTATTATTTTGGAATTATGTTTCATATTCAAATCTGAAATCAAAATAATACTTAGATATTCAACCCGTTCCTCTCACATGATATATGCAGTTACACGCTTGCAAATAGGGCTAGCAAAAAAGGTCATTAGGCTTGAACCAAAAAAATTTTATTACAGTAGTTAATAGGTTTAAAATTAAAATGAGCTTATTAGCTCGCATTTCAAATAACTACTTAAATGATAAATAAAATTAGTTTATGTTGAACTATATCAATCTTGAGAAAAGCTCAATAATAATTCACTAATCAAGCTCGATGGCCAGCAAGAGCAAAGCGCAAACCAACTACGTACAGCCTGCGAGATTAAAAATGCCAATGTCTTCCAGACTAAAGCCGCCGAAAAGACATCAGAGCATATCATGTATATATGATCAGTGCTTTGGTCTATGTTACAAAGAGTGCCGTGCCGCCCGTCGTGCCTGGTTCCCGGGCCCGGCACGACCCGAGCTACAGTTGCGTGCCGGGCCGGTCAGACACGGAACCGTGCCGTGCCGTGCTTTGCACCGGGCCATCCCATCGTGGTTCGGGCCAGCCCAAAAGAGCCCGGCCCAAATGCCCACCTCTACCCCCGATGCATTCCAATCTTGTACTTCAACAGTCTATATAGATAAATGAGAGTTTGATTTTGCGATAAGTGCTTGCTTTGAGTGTGAGCTCGAGGGGCTTCATCGTTGTACCATGGACAGGCCTCTTATAAGAATTTAATGGAGAAGTTCTACATCTTTTTTTACTGAAGTGCACGTTCCCCAGTCCCTTGTATCGCTCCATGAGCAGGGGCGGATCCAGGCCCCGAGCAGAGTAGGCTGTAACCCGGGGCCTGGTACCGAAAGCCTACTAAAATTTTACGAAAAATTATTGAAAAATCATTGAAAACAGATATTTAATCTAAGATCTGTTGGTCCAGCCCAGGGCTTGGGCCTGGGCTAGCTCCGCCCCTGTCCATGAGGCTCATCTCCCTTTTAGATTAAATGTGTATTAGAAACGCATCCACATGTGCGCGCGTGTAGGTGTGCGTGTGCATCCCATCATGTAGTAAAAAAAAAAAGAACTGAGACAACGATGTGCTACGTTAACTACTTTAGGGCTGACAAAGAAGCTCGTTAGGTTCAAATCAAAATTGCTTTGATTATAGTAGTTAACAGGTTTAAAATAGAAATGAGTACATTTTGAAAACAAAAAAAGCTTAATGAGGCACATCTCAATAGTGGTTCGTTGGCTTGAAATTGAAATAACCACTAAAATAGTAAATAAGTCAAGTGAGAAATCAGGTTGGTCACATATGAAGATGTGATATTTCTATGCTTTTGCAGTGGCTCAGCAAGCTGACACGTGTGATCCGTCAGGACAGTTATTCTAAAGCCCGAGGTCGTGCCCTTGAATTTTTGGGCATAGATCTTGCCGGGATACTCAGGATCCACACACTTCACAACGTACGTATTCTGATTGGACCAGTACATCCAGTATGTGCGGTTTATGTTCACCGCATATCTTGCAATTGCATACTAGACGGCACTCTTTGTAGGCAAGCGTTACCCTACAAGCAGAGTGTTCTGATCAAAGGCCCAACCAGTGCTGGCTTCATCTAGCAACATGAGTGAACCCATCGCCAAATCATCGAGGCGCAAAGACACATACTCCACATCAGTGAAAACAATGCCACCGGTGGGAGCTATGCCTTCATCTCCACTGCTATCGTTGTCGACATCGTTGTCATCATCAGATATTGTGTCGTCCGCCAGGGCTTCTAGGTGCTCGTGGCAGTCAATATGAGCGAACCACCACCGCCCAACATCTTCATTCGACTGAAATTTATCCGCGGCAATGTCCTTGCAGATGCCCCGAGAGGATGTGTCGACGGTGATACCACCGCCCCCAGAAGGACTTGAGGTTTCTCCTCTGTTCAGGAAGCGCACATACACCATTGGCCGACGGTGTATCATTGCCTGAGGATTTGTCATAATTTGCATGTATATCCCCCCCCCCACATTGCACTTCCTGTGACCTTGCACATCTCCCACGAATAGTCGGTAGAACCTCCAACAACTCTGGCATGTACGGCCTCGAATACAAGCTTCTTTCGGGCTGCCTCCCTATCAAATGAGCTCCTCACGCACCTACGGAGCTCAGCCAAACCCATCTCCGTTAGGCTTGGAGCCCAGATCACCTTCTATTCGTAGTTCGAAAGGTCCAGTTCGAACAACGTAGTTACCATAAAACACAAATAAATCTTGAATATCTATCATGTAGTACTTACCATAACAAATGACACACACGTATTAAATACTAATGTACAGTTCGTCACATCCCTAATCACACTAAGTACACACCATTAATTATTTATGCATTCGGTCCTCATTTCATGAAACTACTCATTATACCAATATAGCCATTTCACATACTACTACTTTCACTAACATCACACCAATTATACCCTATTTATGCAAAATCGTTGCTACGGGGGCTATTTTCAGAAGAAAAAAAAGGAGGCATGGGGCTAGTATAGTAAAATTTTGTACAAATGCTGGCATTGTCAGATAATGGAAGTTTTAATGTATTTGGCTCATTTTATTCTGGTTTTTTTTTCCATTTTTAGTTCATGTTCATCTGTATTGGCCGAAATGCCCCAGTCCACATTACACATTCTATCCTCATTTCATGAACAACTTATTACACCAATATAGTCATTCCACATACTACTACTTTCACTAACATCACACTAATCATACCCCATTTTACATATTACTCATTACACTAGTACTGTCATATCATGTAATACTATTTATACAATTACCATTGTTTCATGTATTACTTATTGTACTAATATTGTGGTTTTATGTACTGCTAGTTATGTTAATATTCTATTAATTATACTAATATTACGATAATATTATACTAATCTCCCTGAAGCTATGCTGCAGATCACTAAAGCTCAATCAACGTACAACATAACCTTTCTGAAGAATACCTGCAAAATATGAATAACGAATCAAATACTAAAAAAAAAACTTAACTCTAAATAACTTCCACCAAATTATGGACACTGAATAAATTCCTCTGAAATTCCGATTTCAAATTTTCGTTTGCACTTATTTTTTCCATCTCTCCTCTTCTGGCTCCCACTTTTCTCAACTCGCTCAAAATCGGCCGAACTCCCTCGCTCTACCCTGGGTTTGTTTCTCTCGCAGACTATCTCATACAAACCATCGTAGCACTCGTAATTTATAGCGAGAGATTCAGCCCATGTGCGGGACAAAACAATGTCCATCAATGCTTTCGACGCGCGAACACGAAGATGGGACATGATGTAAAGGAAATTTGCGTCATCCTTTAGCCCGGGGCCGATCTTCAGGAGGCAACAAGTGCCAATGCGAGGGGGCCGATTTTGGCAATGGGATGCGCGAGCTGGCATTTTGCTGGGCAGTGGGGCTTGAGCGCGATGGCAGGAGAAAGCAGCGCCTAGGGGCCATTGCCTTCGGGTAGTGCAGCGCCCTAAGGCTATTTCGCCCGTCTGGTGGGGCCCAGCAGTGAGTGCGACGAGTGTGGAGGGCAGGAGTGTAGCGCTTGGGGGCTGCTGTCTTCGGGCAGTGCAGCGCCCCAAGAGCACTCCTTTGGGGGGCGCGGGGCCAACGCGCTGCAACGACGTGGGGCTATTTTTGCCAATTCATTGCTAGGGAGTCTATTTGTGAAAAAAAAATGTCACAGGGTTACAACATTAAGAAATTTCCATTTCGCCACTCCCTCCCGCTGCATGGGGCTAGTTCTACTAGTACACGAGTATGAGAGCTAAAATTGCAAAATATGAAGTGTAAGCTACATACGTCAAGATTTCAATACATCAAACTCTCAACAGGAGGTGCAGCGCACCTTGGGCTGCTTTCAATTATAAAAATAATTTCTGTGACATATTTTCACTGTTTTAATTTAAAAATAAAAAACATTCAGAGCGCCCCGGGGCGCTGCACTCGGTGACCGCACCTTGAAGGTGCTGTTCTTGCGTGCAATGCCTCCCAATCGCAGTTTTTTTTTTTAAAACAGCATGTGCATCATTTCATTAAAGAAAGGGAAACAACATACATCTGATAAAAAAATGTGGTGGCCCAAACAGAGAACAAAAATTCAGAAAACATCAATAAACTACAACCAACTATTATCTAGCCACGGCTACTGTAGCCAAACCTGCAAGCACAGCACTCCAACCATGCTCCACAACCTTCCTTCTTGGCAAATTCTATCTTGAACCTCCTGAAGTTGCTAAATTCCCTGCTAAAAACACCAGCATTTCTGTCCTTCCAAATCAACCAGATCACCAAAACTACTAAGGTAACAAACCCTCTTTTTAAGTCTCTTGGAATACGGACACTGCTGCCACAATTTTCTCATGTATGCATCAATCAGGGTTACGATTCCGTGCATTTGTGTACAGATGCAATTTATATGGATGCACATGTGCACAAAGAGAAATACTTTCTTAGTTAAAACTCTTGACATTTTCCTCATTTTAAAAGAGTCTTACCATCTTCACTGCAGGCTTGAATCATTGCACTACATGTCGGGACCAAGGATTTTTATTTCGACGAAATTTCGCCGAAATTTTGGCCATTTCGGTCCAGAGCGAAATTCCGAAAATTTCGGATTTTACTATTTTTTATTTGAATTTGACTGAAATTTGGCCGAAATTTCGAAATTTCGGTCACTTCGGTGGGAGCCGATATTTATGCCAATCCGAAATAAAAAAACCCTGGTCG
Organism: Rhipidocladum racemiflorum; assembly: GCA_036346355.1. NCBI lineage: Eukaryota > Viridiplantae > Streptophyta > Magnoliopsida > Poales > Poaceae > Rhipidocladum > Rhipidocladum racemiflorum. Next base: position 55,102,113 of record CM070581.1, on the reverse strand, counting down.
GGACATCCAGAAAGCAGTCAGCTTCTTTCATCAACTCGTAGACAGGTTCAGCTTTTCATTTGAATTTCGATGAATTTCACGAATTTCGTCCATTTCGCTCCCCCTCAAAAAAAAATTCATCTAGTTTTTCGCTCAAATTCAAATTTCAAAAAATAAAAAATTTGACAAAATTTATCCATTTTAGTAGCAATTTCTAGTGTAAAACGGAAATGTTAACCCTGGCAGTTACTACAATGCCTAGCTGATGGTTTGGCTGGTAACGCTGAGTCCGATTCCATCGTGGTGGGGTTGACACGAGCTCGCTAGTTGTCACGTTCGTTGGGTGTTTTTTGAATACAATTTCAGCTAAAGGCCAGGTGGTTGGTACCGAAATTTCACCTGCATGCGCACGTTAGAATGCCTTCACCTACATGCATCCCTTCGCCGGAATCTCAAATTTCGAGTACGGGGGCCCCACCCTATTCCCGAAATTTCATATTTCGTTTACCCGAAATACCAGGTTTTAAATACACCAAAAACGAATTTTTAAATTTCTGTAAAGGTTAAACAAAATTTGAAATTTCATTTATGAATGGCTTTTCAGTAAATACGTAAACGTATTATATCGATTTGTAAATACGGATAAAATATTGTATTGTATTAAAAAATTTCCCGTTCGTTGTTCAGTAAAAACAACTTAGCAGCATACCGTACTGCTACGCACATACTACCCACCATATTACCGGAAGGATTCCGGCCTCCTCAGCCACCCACGTCACCCCCACCCACTCTCTCTCCCTTTCTTGCAAAAAACACCCCCGGTTCTTTGGAATTACGGATGGGTCCTTTATATTTACGAATAGGTCCTTTGTAATTTCCTGTGAGTATAAAATATTTTTTTTCGGTTCGCGTTTAGGTCCTCGGTTCGTCGTTTTACACAAAAAGCCTCCCGTTAAATACAAATTGCGAGCGAGTCCTTTCTTACTTATTCAAAATAGCGAATACTACCCACCATATTACCGGAAGGATTCCGGCCTCCTCAGCCACCCACGTCACCCCCACCCACTCTCTCTCCCTTTCTTGCAAAAAACACCCCCGGTTCTTTGGAATTACGGATGGGTCCTTTATATTTACGAATAGGTCCTTTGTAATTTCCTGTGAGTATAAAATATTTTTTTTCGGTTCGCGTTTAGGTCCTCGGTTCGTCGTTTTACACAAAGAGCCTCCCGTTAAATACAAATTGCGAGCGAGTCCTTTCTTACTTATTCAAAATAGCGAACAGGTCCAAAATTATAACAAATAGGTCCCTGCATTTTTCGTTCAAGTCCTTACTCCGTTTTTCCCGAAAAAAATATTTTCGTGGTCCGTTTGCTCTCCGGATCATGGGAAAAATGTTTCCGTGGTCTGTTTTTTCTCCGAAAAAAAAACAAAAAATATTTTCCGTTCACGCGCACGGCGTTTTTCCCGGAAAAAATATTTTCGTGGTCCGTTTGCTCTCCGGAGCATGGAAAAAATGTTTCCGTGGTCTGTTTTTTTCCGAAAAAAAAACAAAAAAATATTTTCCGTCCACGCGCGCGGCGTTTTTCCCGGGAAAAATATTTTCGTGGTCCGTTTGCTCTCCGGAGCATAGGAAAAATGTTTCCGTGATCTGTTTTTTCTCTGAAAAAAAAATATATTTTCCGTTCGCGCGCGCGGCGTTTTTCCCGGAAAAATTATTTTCGTGGTCCGTTTGCTCTCCGGAGCATAGGAGAAATGTTTCCGTGATCTGTTTTTTCTTCGAAAAAAAACAAAAAATATTTTCCGTTCACGCGTGCGGCGTGCGCCGCGCTTGCATTTCTAGTAAATCATATTCTATGCTCCAAGCCGATTCCCATATGCAAGATCAGAATTCACGTGTGGATTGCGCGTTCACTGTGTGCTAAGATCGTTTTAAAATTCCTCGCAGAAAGGGGGAAAAAACTCGTAGAAATGAAGCAAATGCAACAAAAGATGAAAATAAAAAAAGGAAATAAAATTGTCAGAAGTGGGATTTAAGCCCACGCCCTCGTTAGAGGAACAAAACTTGAATCCGGCGCCGGAGCCATCCTGAATTTATTTTTATTTAATATGTATTTTAAATTATTTTTTCAAATCTAATCGATGAAAACAAAAAATTGCAAAAATAGGTACCCGTCGCCTCAATATGGGGCGATCGCCCCATATTGGGGCGATCGCCCCATATTGGGGCGATAGGTACCTGGATGCAAAATATGTTGGTAAATCTACTCATTCATGTGTCCATTTTCACAAGTGCATTTTTTACATCCCGGTACCTATCGTCCCAATATGGGGCGATCGCCCCATATTGGGGCAACAGATGCCTATTTTTGCAATTTTTTATTTTCATCGATTAGATTTGAAAAAAAGATTTAAAATAAATATTAAATAACAAAAAATTCAGCCATCCTGACGTCTCTGTTCGAATTTGCAAAGTTATATAAATGTTAGTACTAGCATTCCAGTAGACGATTTCCACATGTTTAGATTTCCACAGGCAGCAGGCAGCATGGGCTAGCCCCCCCATTTTTTTTACTAATTATTAATAAGTGTAAGAACTAATAGATAAGTAGTTATTTTTACAATATTTATTTTCTCTTTTTAATGTTTTGGAAAAAATTAAATTAATTTTTTAAATTCGGCGGTGGAAAAGTGACGAAAAACCGAAAAATCAACCGGCTTGGCCGATTTTGTTTGATCTTTTACCTAGATCAGCACACGTAAGGACAGTTTTTGATTTTCGACCTGTTTTGTTCGATATTCGATCGGTCTATATAAAAAATTGTACACTCAAAAAAATTGTAAAAAGTATGAATAAATCCCAATTAATCTATAAAACACGTGGGAGAAATTTCAGCAAATTCCGAATTCATTTAGTGCTTTTGGAAAAAAAAAATTAATGAAAAAGAAAACAAAACAAGGTGCGACTGGAGTTTTTTTTTCTATTTCTTATTTGAAATCGACAGGGTGTCGATTTTTCGTCTCAGTTCATTAATGTAAATCCAATTTAGTTCGATCCGAACAAACAAAACAAGGTGCGACTGGAGGTTTTTTTTCTTCTATTTCTTATTTGTAATCGACTGCGAAGGAAAAATTCCTGCACTTGTTCCAAAGGGCTACACAGTGCCAATTTCTATAGGAACGAGAAGCCTGCACTTTTTATACAGAATCCTTCAATCCAAACGGGAACTAGTATTCCTAACGATCGATGGCCCTTCAGACTTGAAGAGTTGTAGTGCAAACCATGATCTTCATGTGACCTGTTTCGGTAAGTGAGACCTTTTTCCATGCCATATCAGTACAAAGGTCCCAAATTGAGCCAGACAAGGTGTGGTGGTATAGAACACCACTGTGCTAAGATTTGCTTTAATCAACACTTAGAGATGCAGGGAACATCAAAATGTTGCCCAAATTCAGGCCAAAAAAATTTCCATTCATATCTGAATTTATTACTTTTGCTGTCTATTTCTGCCATCTTCTAAAAGAAAAGACTCCATTTTTTTGCAACAACTTGAAAAGGAAGAATTTCTTGCTCATTACAAATGTCATAGACATCAGAAAAAAAAAAACATTTCAAAGAGGAGCATGGCCACTCCAACAATCAAGCCAGGACTCAGTTTTCCTCCCATTCTACCCTTTAGGGCCCGCTTGGGAGCCTTCAAATTTTTTCCCACCTGTAAACAATTTACACCCGTATTTTTCTGGGCACAAAGAAACGCAGGTGTAATTATTTCCGGTTGTAAACATATAATATTCTGTTTGGGTGTGAAACTAAATTGCAGAAGATATGAGCAAGCACTTCTAGTAGATGACTACCTTTTCAGTACAAGATATGAGCAGAAACTAAGGTGCCAGTTTCATACCACAATCAAACTATGATGATGAATCCATTTCATAAACGGATCAAGTTCATTAACACAACATAACATAGATCATGATCATGATCAATAATATTGACTTGTCCCTTCTTGAATCATCAACTTCTATTATGAGAAAAACAGTCCGACAAAGCCGATTTGGTACATGCTAGAATGGCAACACATGTGAAGTCTGATATGGAAGGATCTGGTTGGAGTCACAAAGTGTCATAGAAAATAGAAAGAACTACTGTAGTTTTTCTACAACACTTCCTTGCAAATTAATAATGCTCTAGATGAAAAGAAGCTGCCGGCCACTGAGCTTCAAAATGCAGCAACTAATGCCACTTTCCAGTGTCCACTATAGTAAAAAAAATAGAAATAAAAAAGGTACGCTTTGACAGAACAAGACTAAAATATGTCCTGAATGTCATATTTTCTTTTGCCACAAAGCAGGTAGGGCAGTCGGCTGTATGGAACTATGGTAGACAAAAAGAACACTGGCCAATATGACCTTCAGCTCCTCAGTTGATAAAACATTATCCAATTGACAGTAGCTAGTTGACAGTAGCTTGATTATTTCATCCCTGTCAAAGATCACAACAAAACATATCTAGCACTTAACTAGCCTCTGTCCTGGTAATAGGCCAGGGCCATTCACTTCATTGTATTACACATATACTGATTACCAATCAAACAGATCAGATTCAATTTACTTTTCAGCGGAAAAAGCAAACAGTAATTGGTTAGATTTATAGAACTTCTATCTTGGAGGAATTATTGATGGAGGAAAAGTAGATAGAAAAAAAATCAGCTGGAGTAGAAGACTCCAACGCTAGCTCAAATCAAGAAGAAGACTCCAATGGATCCGTCATGGATTGCAGAGATAAATGTTTTTACGCATCAAAAGAGAGGAAAAGAGGTTGGGAAAGCTTGGTTACCTGACCTGAGCTCCAAGAATGCAAGTCAACGAGCGGCGACGGTGCCTGCGGATGGCAAGATTGGAGAGAGGTGAGGCAAGATGGCTGCAGATGTATAGATCAAATAAATGGCTGAAACGGAGTACCTTTCAAGAACCGGCGAATCCGTGAGATCAGGCTGCCACGGGGCACGATTCGGCGGGGGAGATCAGAGGCAGCGGCACAATTCGGCGGGGGAGCTCAGAGGCGGGGCACGATTTGGCGGGGGAGATCAGAGGCAGCGGCACGATTCGGCGGGGGAGCTCAGAGGCGGGGCACGATTCGGCGGGGGAGCTTGCCGTCGCCTAGCCATTGTCGCCGATGAGAGCTGCAGACATAGTCGCCATCTTGATCGCCATCGTCACTAGGGTTTGCGGAGAGTTGAAGACACTGACTTGCGAGCGAGTGTTGCTCGATAATCATCAGGAAAAAACGTGGCCTCCTCAACGACATTTTCTTTTCGACTGGATTGGCCCAAACCGACGGTAAATTTAATGGATTACCGGCCCACCCAAGCGGCATCTTAGAGCTAGACATAGGAAAAATAATAGGCTGGTAATTTACCCTGGTTTTGGGCCTAAAACCAGCATTCCAAGTAGGCCCTTAGGTAAATGTTTTTAACCTTGAAAATGTCAGCCCAACAAGGAGAATCATCCTATTTGTGAGTTAGTTGATAAAGGCTTCTATTATTCCTCAAATACTTTCTTCTAACAATTTACTGCCAAAAACCAGCTCCTGATTCAAGTTTCCACTACCCTTTACAAAGCAAACTCACATTTACATGCCTGTGATGTACAAGGTTCATATTTGACGAGAGAACGGAATAGACTCCAGATTGTCAGGCACTAACAGATGGAGCGCTGTCTGCTCACCACTCACCAGCTTCAGTCTTCAATGTTGTAGTGCAAACCATGATCCTTATGCGACCATCTGTTTTGATAAATGACACCATTTTCCATGCCATGTCAATATATGACAGGTTCTAAATTGAACCTAACAAGGTGAAGTGGTATAAAACACCATTGCACTTAGATTTGCTTTAACCACCACAAGCACAGGTCACAGGTCAACAGGGAACTTCTTGCAATCTAATGAAGCAGCCTCTTGAATTTTAATGAAGCAGCCTCTTCAATCTTGATGCCCTTGTTGGTTGGACATTTGAAAATAGGCAGAAACTTGCAGATATCTGAGGGCCGTTCCTGGGCCAGGGCATTAGGGGTGACGGCCTAGGGCCCGCCAAAGGCCCAGTAGGCGGCGGACTGCTCTCTCATTTTCTCGCCTCGATTCCCCCATTCTCCAGGCAATGAATCGCTCACTCGTTCGCTCGTCTCCTCGGTTCTCCCCGCCGCGGCGCCGCCAAATCCCCAAATCCCAATCCCTCCCCAGCTCTCTCAGCCGCTGCCTGCCATCACTGCTTCGGTTCCCTAGGCGGCTCGCAACGGCAAGGCGGCTCGCAACGGCAAGGGCGCAAGGTTCACCACCAATTTATGGAGCTCAAGTCGTCGATTCGTCACCCATCCCGGCGACCCGGACGAGCGCCTTCACCAGTCACCACCTGGCATTCGCGGCTTCGCCCACAGCGCAGGGCCTCCGCGGTTCTGCCGGTAGTCCGCACGAACCGCACTCCGCAACGAGCCCCCGGCGCCCCCCTTGGCCCCTGCTGAGCCTTGCGCAGCTACTCCGACCATCCAACATCAAGCCGCTCGGCCCGCTCCCCATCGCCGACATTGCCGCAGAGCTCGGACTCCGCCTAGATCACTTCGATTCGACCTCTACGGCAAGTACAAAGCCAAGCCGCCAAGGTGAAGTTGCCATTTTTCTGTGGATGTGGATAAGTGGATTTGTGGAATTGTGGATTCATTTAGAGGTAGTCTTGAGTGGGACCGTGGGAGGAGATATGGCTAATGGCTTCTTGCAATCTTGCTGCGGCGATTTTACCAGTGTTCTTCACTTCTTCCCTTAGTCTGTGGGTGCCCCTGGATTGGTGCGATTGGGACTGGGGCAGGGAGAGATTCTTATAAATGGAAGTATGATATTGATTGATTAGTCTACTCGGGCATCTGTTGAATTATTGTATACTAGTTACGTGCCCGTGCATTGCTACGAAAAACAAAATTGATAACGAAAAATAAAGATTAAAAAATAAAAAAATTATTTCACAAGATCAAACATCTATCATTAACGCTTCGTTTCTTGCGAAAGCTGGCTAATTAAAGCAACGCTTTGTTTTTTGCGTAGGGCAATTAAGCAGGGCAATTAAGCAGAGCAATTAATGACGTGGGTAGAACTCACCACTGCCACCAACTGTTGCTTTATAATAGTAGAGATTTGTATTGTTATCTGTTGAATGGTTGTATTGTTATATGATTAGTCTACTCATTGGTTCTGATGTTGTGATGAACTGAATCTTAATCTTTCATCACAATATGTTGTATGATTGTATTGTTAGCCAAACAGCTAGGAGACATTTAATTGAATATAGCATCTGTTGTCTGAACCTGACCAGAATGCTTTGATTTTACGATTCTAATCTATATCTAGTTGTATGATTCTAATCTGTTGTCTGAACCTGACCAGAATGCTTTGATTTTGTATGATTGTATTGTTAGCCAAACGGCTAGGAGACATTTAATTAAATCTAGCATCTGTTATCTCAACACTATTTATGATGGTTTTACTGATTTCATAATTTGAACCCAGAACATTATTACTGCTAGATGCCTAGATAGTTTTCCTGACTAGTTACTTTCAGTTTGTCATTAGAAACAGATCCTTTGTTTTGGCATAGCAAAGATGAATTAAGACATGGCAAGTTACTGACAATAGCTCAATGGTGTAATAGTTTATGAAAAATATTTGAACCTGTCATGCTAGTGTTTGATTCAAAATAGTACACATGCAGAGTAATATTTCTTCCATAGACTATAGTTCCTGTTATCTTTGTTTTGTTCTATGTTTTTTAGATATAGGGCCCCTATTTTTGACTTTGCCCTAGGCCCCCAAAATGTTTGGAACGGCCCTGGGCCTAGGGGATGTGCCAAAGCAGCCTGCCTGTCTGCAAGAAACACTGCCACACAGCCATGTCACAGCTGCTGGTACTTCAGGCCACGGCATGATGACATCACCAGATGCCGAGACGAACTCCCCGATGATGGCAGGGTCGAACGGTGGACATGGCAAGCCGCTGATGAACTCACCGGTCGCCGGCTCGTCAAGCTGTACTCCCTCCTCGTCGATGCATTCATCCGCCACCAGCGTGGCATCACCTAGGCAAGAGCCGTGTACTGTGGTGGTGGTCTGGACGAGCTCCCCGGCGGCGTCCCCCTCCGTCTTAGGTTCAGCAGGTGGTGCGCATGGTGGTAGTGCGCCCGGCTCACCTCCAAACAGATCGAGTTCATTGAAGTCCAACGGCAACAGTGTGCTCATCTCACCATCAACGGACATCAGGTCGTTGTCATTGAACTCGAAGGGCTGAAGTGCGATCGGGGCGCCGTCATGATGGAGCATCTCCTCGACCATCTCAAGCACCTCTTCATCTGTCATTTGCCACTGGGCGCTGCAGGGTTGAGGAGGCTCTACTTCTGCAAGACGACCATCACCTTGCAGAAGAAGCTTCTCAACCCTGCATCGCCCAGTGGCAAATGACAGACAAAGAGGTGCTCGAGCATGACGGCGCAGCAATCCCACTTCAGCACTTCGAGGACGACCAAATGTCCATTGACGATGATATGAGCACACTGGTGCTGTTCGACTTAAATGAGCTCGAACTATTTGGATGTGAGCGAGGGGGAGGGCGACCATCAGCCTGGAGAAGAGGCTCCTACACCCTGTAGCGACCGGCAGCAAACAATGGATGAGGAGGAAGACGACGACGTTGTGCTGTTTTTAGATAGCCTCAAGAGCACCCTACTACCAGAGTATCACCATGGGCCAGGAGGCGAGTTGGACGACCATCACCCTGTGAAAGAGGTTGCTCCACCCTGCAGCGACCGGCAGCAAATGATGTCCATTGAGGGCGATGACGATATGTTGCTATTTGCAGAGAGCCTCCAGAGCGCCCTGACGCTAGATTACCACCATAGGCTGGGAGGTGAGCTGGACAACCTTCACCCTTCTTTTGCAGGGTGATGATCGTCCAACTCTCCACATAGCCCATGGTGGTACTCTGGCGTCAGGGTGCTCTCAAAACTCTCCGCAAAGAGCACCACGTCGTCGTCTTCCTCCTCATCCATCGTTTGCTAACAGTTGCTACAGGGTTGCTGTAGGGTGGAGGAGCCTCTTCTGCACGGTGATGGTCGTCCGACAGTTCACCTCTCGGCCCGTCGTGGTAATCCAACGACGTCAGGTCGCATTCGAGGCTCTCGACAAACGCCAGCGCATGGTCGTCTTCCTCGTCAGTCATTTGGCGCCGAGTGCTGCAGGGTGGAGGAGCCTCAGGGTGCTCCTCCTTTGTCTTCCTCTTCTGCAGCCGTCGGACTGGGCAGCCGTCATGATCGATGATGAAACAATTCGTGAGCGAGGCGACCGGTACACCTTGCAGAGAACAAGGTCGGCGTCTCCGATGCTGTACTCGACCATGAGCCACCCTGGCTTGACGACACCAGACGTCGTCTTTACCTTGAACGAGAACTTCTGGAAGCAGCCGACGGCGGCGCTTCCCTCGACGGTCTTCTTGCCACCCTCCGAGTGCCACCACCCCTTGCCGCCGTCCGCGCCGGCGCCGCCGACCGTGCGTGCCTTCCTCTTGCCAGCCTTGATGGCCAAGAAGTACCAGACCGGCGTCCCCAAGGCCGATGCGGCCGCGGCCGGAGGCCGTTGACCAAGCTGATCGGGCGTCGGAGTAGACGTCGAGGTTGTGGATGAAGCAAAGCGGCGGCGAGGTGGCCACGAGCTTGCGGCGTAGGAAGAGGTCGATGAGCTCGTCATCTCGGGGGCGGAAGGAGAGGCTACCAGGAGCAGCCATCTCCATGGGGATGTTGCGCGCGCGGTTGGGAGGAAGTGAGGGCAAGATCTCGCGTGGATCCTGCCCTGCCTTTTACGCACGGTTAGATCCATGGATCAAGTCAATTTCGGATATATTTTTTCAAAACTTTCAGTTTTAGGGTATATACCCATCTATAAGAATTCAAATGAAACACGTACCTTTAAAAAAATATACTCGACTTTGAAGATTTGAATGGATTTAGATTACATACTTTGCTGATTTATATGTATGATCAACACATACCTACAATCAAACTATCATCAAAAAAGGAAACATTAATTTGAATTTCAGTTCAAACTTGTTTGAACTAATTAGTAAACTAGTTGAACTCAACATCCTAAAAATTTCAAAAAATTTTGCATACAAATACATTTGGAAAATACCCGTTTTGGATCATGGTGCCCAGGCACCTTGGTGTCCCAGGTAATTGTAATAGCCCCCGCTCGCGAGCACGGGGGCGTTGTGCTTCCCAACTCCCAAACCATCAGATCGCTAATCCAACGGCCCAATCAATAGCCCCCGCTCGCGAGCAGCGTGCTGCCCAGTCCCACTAACGCCGTCTCCCCAGTCACGAACGGCGCCTCAATACCAATCTGCTACTACCTCCTGCGTCCTTTCATCTGCTCGCTCTGCCCTAATTTCTCTGTCCAGTCACGATCGGCAAGCTCTACCCTAATTGGTCCTTCCGTGCTTGTCACGCGACGCCATGCGGAGGCTGTGATGGATCGCTAGTACTGAGGATCGTATTGATGCCCCTCGCAGCCCGTAGGTAAGTCTGATGCAATACCTTTGTGCTGCAAAAATCCTAATAATGTTTTTGCTGCAAAAGTACCAAATAGATGTTCGTGGCTTGTATTGTTAATTGCATGCAGATTGTGGACTGATCTCCCTTTGAACCTAACTAGTTAGCACTTCACCTAATTATGTGCCATCCAACCTAATTCTTGGTAACCTCTCGTTGCATAATCTTGTAGAGAAGCAATTTCTGTTGGTGAAGACAGCATTGTTGCACCATCGCCAATTGCTAATGTGCACAACAATGCACAGCAACTTGTAGCTGAAATGGACCCACATGAACATTTAGTATTTGCTCCTTTTGTTGGAAAAGAATTTTTCTCAGAAGATGATGCAAAGAAGTTCTATAATGCATATGCTTTTCGAAGGGGATTTAGTATCCGTAAAGGAAGTCATTACACTTCAACATCAGGAGTTGTGACATCAAAATTGTGGCTTTGCTCCAAAGTAGGATTTTCAAAAGATACTATGGAATCCCAAAAGGCAATGGAGAACACTATTGGTCAAAGAACCCCTGAGAAGGAGATTGCAACCACTCAAACCGGTTGTAAGGCACGTTTTAGAATCTTGTTGAAGGATGGGGTCTAGAAAGTAAGTGTTTTTTACGATGATCATAACCATCCCATGGTGACCTCTCCATCAAAGAAAAGAAACCTACGCTCCCATAGGTGCATGAATGATGATGATAAGGAAGTCATAAAAGACATGCGTGCTCAAAATATTGAAACTATGAAAATACATGAGTATCTGGGTGATAAGAATGGAGGGAAGAAAAATCTAAGGTTCAAAAGGAAGGATGTGAGTAATGAACATGTATGAACTTGCATAAATATTTAATACGACAATCTCATAGCCAATATGTAATCATGTTTATCATATCATAAGCAAATAACAAGCATGGCAAGTTAACCCATCATGTACCCATATTGCGCCTATGCAAGTCTAATAACCATCCAATACCCAAACCCATCCCAATACACTTGCATAACCATAATTAAACACTTGATCACCATCAATGCTCACATCCATAGCTTCACATTCACATATATCTAATCCACTCATGAATAAAAGAGGTAGTAACCCGACAGAAGGATTTCTACCAAACGGAAGAACGAAACAATGCGCATTCATTCAATCCCACACATCACACTACACTTGCCTTCAACTGTGCGACGGAGTGGCGAGAGGTTGAGGGCACTCCGGGGTCACACCACCTGCACATAGGTACAATGCACTCATAACATGCCCACAAAGCAATAAAAGAACCATCATCTACATCGACTTTGCAATCCACTCCCAAAACCCGAAAAACAGCTCTCTGTCCAACCGGGACAGCAGCGCTCCAATGACCATAACTTGAGTTAGAAAACTCCAAATCAAGTAAACGAGTAAATTTTCTCGAAGATTAGGAAATTTCCCAACTTTTTCTAAGTATTCGCGAAGACTTAATCAGCCTCTAAAATTGTTTAATCTACAGTTGAATACGATCTGTCCCAATCTCGTCATAGATTTGACAGCGCTCGGTAAAACAGCCATAACTTTTAAACGGCTGGACGGAATTTAACGTTCTTGGTGTCCAATTAAAGGTAATTTAATTACCTAGAACTTTCTCAACATCCGGACGACCAGAAAACGCTTCTAAAATTGCCAAAAACGCGTCCTAACATCGACTGTCAAACATGGCCGAGAGCTACTTGCGAGACAGATCTAGAATCCAATTCAATCCCTCTAATCACAACACCTAAACAAGGGTTCTAGGCATGGATTCTCCCATCTAACCCATGGCACAACCCTACAAAATAATCTACAAACACTTACCTCCCATGAAGAACCACTCGAACGACGAAATCCCTCTCCTTCCGCCCTCGATCTCCCTCCAAACGCCGAATCCGCCGGTTCCTCTCGGTTGCGGAGCTTCCCAACAGAGAAATCAACGGAGGGGGAGGGGGTGGCAGCAAGGAGGGGGTGGTTCCTAGCTAGGGCCGGCTAGGAGGTGGAGGGGAGGCGCAAGGGAGGAAGGGGGCAAAGGGGATGGCAGCTAGGAGGGGGAGGAAGGGGGGGAAGGGGGGGTGGCGCCCAAGGGGTGGGGGAGGATAGGGTTTGCTGCCCAAGCACCCCCCTCTTGGGCCCAAACCATCCCACCGGAAGCCCAAACTCAAACCCCCAAGGCCCACAATTCCCCCGAAGAAGCCCGAACACCCTGAAGGGCCCAAAACATGAAATAACTCATACCGTAATGCCACATTCTATAATGTCACATTTTTTTTATAATGTCACAGATGTCGTGACCTTCGACACGACCTACCAAACCAATAGGTACAATCCAAGAAGTTTCTTTTAGATCAATTGAATTAGGTGAATTTCTATTTGGTATTGTTATTTAGTTCAATAGGAGTACTAATTAAATTATTATTATTTATTAATTTTAGGTACAGCATGCCTCTTGCACCGTTCATTGGCGTCAATCATCACAGAATGTCTATAATGTTCGGGATTGAAATCGTAAGGTCAGAGGAGAAAGCTGGGTTTGTTTGGCTATTCAAAACTTGGGTAAGAGCCATGTATGGGAAGAAACCAATGGCTATCATAACTGACCAAGATCCTGCAATGAGAATTGCTATCAAAGAGGTGTTTTCAAATACAGTTCATCGATGTTGTCAATGGCATGTGATGAGAAAGGCAATGGATCATTTGGGAGCCCTTTATAACCTGAAACCAGGTTTTGAATTGGATTTAAAGAGGGTTATAAATCGCAGTATGACGGTGGCTGAATTTGAGAAGGGTTGGACAGATATGGTTCATAATCACGGTTTAGTGAATAACCAGCATCTAAAGGCTATGTATGAAAAGCGGATTGAGTGGGTTCCCGCATACTTTAGAAGTGTGTTTTTTGCTAATATGTCAACAACACAAAGAAGTGAAAGTGCTAATTCTGCCTTGAAATTATGGACCAATAATCATTCAACGATGTATGAACTTGTCTTACATATTGAAAAGATGGTGGACGGAATCTGGCAAAAGGAGAGTGATGAGGACATTGCTTGCATGAATGTTGTACCAAATTTGTCAACATTGCATCGTATTGAGAAAGATGCATCTCGGGTTTACACTAGCAAAGTGTTGAAAGAGTTCAAGATGCATTTAAAAAATAGTCAACTAGGCAAAATTAGAGAGATTGCGAGTGATGCCATATATGAGGTAGCCAATGATTACCATCCAATGATGGAAAAGCTTATCCCGAAACCTACATGGTAGAGATCAATAAATTCGATGAACTAGTTTCTTGTAGTTGCAAAGAATATGACTTCGAGGGTTTGCTTTGTTCACATGCCATAAAGGTCATGCATCATGTAAATCTGGTTCATCTACCTAATAGATATATCATGAAACGGTGGTGTAAAAATGCTAATGAGAAGGCCAAAAAATCATAAATAGAGAGGAGCATGGTGTTTGGGGATACTCAAGAGCAAGAAGCACTTAGATTTGCTACACTAAAGCCTAGAATGATGAAATTGCTGACGATGGCATCAAAGTCGATCGCGTGAATCTTTCAACCTGGTCCAAGGAATGTTGAATGTGGCGGAACAACAAATGGAAGGGATGGCTTCTGAGGAAGAGACTGAAACATGTGAAATCCCCACATCTACAAGTCTACCCTCTCAAGTGATACTAGATCCACCAACATCGCAATGTAAGGGGAAGAGGAAGCAACCACAAAGATTTAAACCACCTTCAGAACCCCCCTCGAATGGCAAGAAACCACAGACATGTGGCATATGTGGCAGCAAGAAAGGAGGACATAATGCTAGAACTTGCCCGGTATTAATACATTTCACATTACAAAGTAATGTTTCATTTTTATTAAAATTGTTACTTAGTATGTCATTTAATTTACAGGAAAGGCATGTCAAAGGAAAGGGTAAAAAAGAAGATAGTGTGTCCGAAGAAGAAGTTGAGTTTTCAAGTGAAGAATGACCTCCACTCAGTGTGAAATGCAAGACCTCCACTTTCATATCAGCAATATGTAAATTTGACAACAGCAGCAGTAACTTCTGCAGTTGAATTAAAAACGGTTGTTGCTACTAAAAATGTTGTAGTTTGTCATGTTTTGTACTGTGATATGTGTACTTTGTCATGTTTTGTACTGCTTAAGTGCATGGCTTGTTACTACTTTAGATGACTAGTGCATGATTTGTTACTGAAGACATGTTTGCTTAAGTGCATGGTTTGGTATTGCTATTGAACTTTTATGGTTGCTTCCACTGATCATGTATCGGGGTGCAATTTTTTATGTACAAATACAAAGAACACACACACACACACACCAAAATATGATTGGTGGTTGTGCGGCTGCTAGTTCCAATGTGCAGACAGTACTGATTGCAATCTAGTCACCATACAATTAAGAAATTAGAGCTGGAAATTATTTGCAGGACTGATCCAACAAAGCCATACAAACCCATTCAGCAAAATATTCAACAGAAGGAAGCACATAGCTCCTTGACTGATGGTCATTCTGGAATAAACCATTATTTGCACTACTATATGGATCTCATTGATTAGCATCTTGACTGATGGTCATTCTGGAGCAGAACATTCAACTAAACATACAGATTTCATTCAGCAAAACATTCAACAGAAAGAATCACATAGCTCCTTGCTTGATGGTCATTCTAGAACAAAAATTCATATAGATTAAACCACATACACGTACATTCAAAAAAACAACACAAATTGACAAATTGAAGCTCTGCTTGGCTTCACATCGCAGGTTTTCTTGAGGTGTGGCACCCAGGCTCCCAGGAGGTCGGTGAAGAGACTCCACAGCGCCGCCGCCGCTCAACTTCGGGAGGGCTCGCTTCGGCTCATACATATGGGACGAGCTACGCCACACACCTAGGGTTTTTTCTATTGGGAGGAGGAGAGCTTGCCGATCGTGACTGGACAGAGAGATTAGGGCAGAGCGAGCAGATGAAAGGACGCAGGAGGTAGCAGCAAATTGGTATTGAGGCGCCGTTCGTGGTAGAGAGGCAGCGTTAGTGGGGGCAAGGCGACCGCTTTCGCGGCGGGGAGCTCTTGATCGGGCCGTTGGATTAGCGATCGGATGGTTTGGGAGTTGGGAAGCACAGCGCCCCCGTGCTATCATCAAAAGCACACTGCTCCCTTTAGGGATGGCAACGGGTGCGGATTTTACCAAACCCAACCCGAACCCGAATAGTTTTTCGGGTAGAATCATATACCCGAATCCGAACCCGACGGGTACCCGAAACCCGACGGGTACCCGTCGGGTATCAAACATAGTATACAAGCTCGTTACAGAAATAAAAAGTTTGGTTACTGATTGCAACCAAACTTATTGATTACTGATTCACCGGCGTTTTCACCAAATTCACATCAATGGAAATACGGAAGACGCAGCAGACGAAACTTGGAAAAATGGCTCAAATATACATCATACAAATCAAAATAGCACAAATATACAACAAAAAACTAAAATTTCAAAATTGCCCACCGTTCCCGCCGTGCCACGTGGCGGCCGCCACACCCCATGGCGGCAGACCTGGCTGCCGCCACCCCCCACGGCGGCAGCCAGGTGGCTCCGTCTCGCGCCGCCACGTGTCCCCATATTTTTTTTAAATTTTTATTTGATTACTTAGCGTCGAATTTTTTAGTTTTATTAGTTATTCGACCGACATTGAAATGCAAATAACTTTCGCTACACAACTCCAAATTTGATAAGAAAACTTTATAAGTTTTCGCCAAATCATATGGATTAAGAATATGCTTTCGAATTGTATTTTTAAATATTATTTGTGTACACTGTACCGATAATTTTGTAATACCTTTTTAATTTCGTATTCTTGTTTGAGTCTATTTTACCTTTGTGGAATGGTACTATCTTTGTTGTATTTTAATGCTAATACAACACCCGGCTGAATAGATTATCTATAATACCGTCTCATATGAGCGATTCATCAGCTAATTGACGGATGACACACTACATCTTACAATAGTATAGATGGTAGTTATTTATAGTATATTATTATATTATGTAAAAAATAACTCATACAATAGATTATCTATAATACCGTCTCATTCTCTTTTTTCCTTCTTTGGTTTATTTCGTATCACTTAAAATTTAGTGGAATGTTAGGACATTACCGGCTGTCATTCGCGTCCATATTCGAGCGGTTGGCTCTGTTAGTCGGTGGGGAAAACGGTTTTATATACAACATGTAAATAAAAAACTGTAGAAATATACAACAAGAAATAAAAATATCAAAAATACCAACGGTTCCTTACGACCTTTTTTGTCTCATTATTTCACTTGAATTTTTTTAGTTTTCTCTGGTTATTCGACCGATCCGATTGAAATGCAAATACCGATAATTGTGTAATTATTTTTTTGTACACTGTCACCGATAA
This sequence comes from Rhipidocladum racemiflorum, assembly GCA_036346355.1. Lineage (NCBI taxonomy): Eukaryota > Viridiplantae > Streptophyta > Magnoliopsida > Poales > Poaceae > Rhipidocladum > Rhipidocladum racemiflorum. The sequence continues at coordinate 55,085,077 of CM070581.1, read as the reverse complement.
TTGTGTAATAATTTTTTGAGACTTCGTGTAGTTTTGGTCAAAGATGGGCGGATAGATTACGTGCGACTACGAATGGTAAACAAGAATGGCATATCTGGGACTAAACCTGACATGCCTTAGGGAAAGGGAACAACAAGAAGGGCCCTTGTCGTACATTCTAATGAGAGCAACGAGGATATTTTCCCTTACGCAATCCTTCGGCTCCTGCGCCGCCTGGCCCTAGCTGCCTCTCACGCTTTCTCTACTTTCGGCCTCCTCTCCGCGGCATGGCGCTGCTGCTCGACCTCCTCTCGTGCAAGCATCTGTTCCAGGCGATGCTTGCGCTTCTCCTCGATCCTGCTCACACCATCTTTGCTCCACCATAGCCCTCCGATGCGAGTACTCCCAATTCCGCATCCTTTCCATCTCGAGAGTTTGTTCCGCGTCGTAGAATCGGATGAACTCGCCTGATGGAAGGCTGCAATTGGTCACATCACATGGTGTTAGACACATGCAGAGTTGGATGCAACACTAAATGCGAGTATGAACATACAGGGCTTGTCCGTAGCCGCATCCCTAGCGTTGGCTCGGACTCGTGGTTGCGGCAACTCCGATTACCTCATGCCGTATGTGTATGAGTTGTCTACGGACTGCCGGAAGCGGCAAGGATCCCCGCATAGGCACATGGGGACCTCCGTGCCGCCGGGGATGGTTTGGACAACACTGTGCCTTGGGGCGAGGAAACTCCATTGGTCTTTGCTCGTTTGGTTTGCGGGGGATGGTTCTCTTTGTTGTATTGGAGCAGTCGTTCGGTTGATGCAATGCTGGGAAGCCAGGAAGGAGGTTAAATAGCCTGAATTGATAAAGCGACAAACTTGAAGCAAGAACGAATCCGCGAGCATCGGATTCGCTGCGGCTACACTTTGTGCTTGGAAGCGACAAATGCATGCAGCTTTGTAGTCGCTAGGAGGTGCCGATCCAAGCTTTGGCGGCTATGCTTTGACATGACGACTAAGGCATTCTACGCCACGCATGCATTTGATGACATGATATGTCCTGCCAGGCTTTGCGGCCAGTTGCTTTGACAGAGGCGTCTCGAGGCCAATGCAACGAAAGTTTGGATGATGACAACTTAATGGATAATTATAATAGTCGCGAAAAAATATGACAACTTAAGCATATTCGGCGGTAGTGAAATATCACGTGTGAGTCCATTTTTTCAAGAATGAAGCTCATTTGGTCTTGTGTATACTGACTACGATATTATGGAAAAATATTGTAATTACAGCTTCCTTTGTATGTACTTTCGTATAGTTCAAAAGGGCTAAATATAATAGTCGCGGAATAATATGACGACTTAAGCATATTCAGCCCGTTGTGAAATATCACGTGTGAGTCTATTTTTTAGGAATGATGCAGCTGATTTGCTCTTCTGTATACTGACTACGATATCATGGAAAAATATTGTAATTACACCTGCCGTTGTATGTACTTTCGTATAGTTCAAAAGGGCTAAATATAACGGTCGCGGAAAATTGCATCTACTACGTCTTTACGAGTATTAAAATGGAATGAAGTTGTTAAATTAACTCTTCGTATGTTGTGTTGGTGTATCCGGTGTTGTGCCGTTTCGTATGGCTTGTAACGACAAAAGATATTAAAGGCAGAAAATACAACGTTGAAATATATAAGTTACGACATAACATCACAACACGGGAAAAACAACGTCAACGTACATGACGGGTACATGACTACTACATATTATTTGAACAACTCACGCAATTCTGGATTAGAACTTTCCAGAATCATCACTATCTACATCAATACCCTCCTCTTCTAAAAGCGCGACAATTTTCGCGTTTGCCCTCGTCATCGATCTCGTAGTCACATGGAAGACAACGATGCAGGTCTACACCTTCGGTGTACTCCTCTTTAACCAACGAGCTTAGTGTCCTCTTGTCTTTGGTGTGGGGTTTGACTGCAGCAATTCGTTAGATTGTATGGCGACATGTTCGAGGCTACTAGCAATAGCTTCGATGTCGATAATAAGGTCGTTGAATTCGTTGGCACTTGAATTGCTGCCGGATCAAGTTGTCTTTAGCAATTTTATTCAGTCACCGCGATGCCATCTATTTCTTTGATTGTCCAGGCTCACCTTTCTTGAGCCGCTCAGGATCCTTGTCCATCTACACATTGGAAGCAATTATAATTCAGCCTAGAAGAGTAGGATTGAAGCATAAGCGAAATGTACTTGAACAAAAACATAAAAGAAGCAGATGGCACGAAAGCCCCAAGAACCCATCAATATCCATCGTACTTCAACGACCCAACAACACAACAATGTCACTCACCGTCGAAAATAAATTTCATAAATAATACCTTTGAAACACTCGCGTTGTGGGTTGAACTCGATCAGAACTTATTGAACTCACTCGCGATTGCCGATAGAAATGCATGCGGCGTTGTAATTTATAGGAGGCGCAAGGGACAAACAAGGCAGTGGCGGGACATCGCTAGCGGAGCGAGGGTCCAAGATGAGCAAGCGGCACGTGGGAGCGTTTGCGGTCTTGCGGTGGGGGCCTGGCTGTAACCGGTGCATCCGCATGCTGCGTCACGTGGAAGCGTTTGCAGCGCAATGGGAGGGTATGGCGAGCGCCAATAAAGTCGCGAACAAATATGACAACTTAAGCATATTCGGCCGGTAGTAAAATATGACAACTTAAGCATATTCGGAAGAATGCGGTGATTTGCTCTTCACTATACGGACCACCGTATTATGGAAAAAATGTAATTACTTCTTCCGTTGTATGTACTTTCGTATAGTTGAAAAGGGCTAAATATAATAGTCGCGGAAAAATATGACAACTTAAGCATATTCGTACTGTGAAATATCACGTGTGAGTCCATTTTTCGGAAGAATGCAGTTGCTTTGCTCTTACGTATCTGACTACGATATTATGGAAAAATATTGTAATTACACCTTCCGTTGTATGTATTTTCGTATAGTTGAAAAGGGCTAATTATAAAGTCGCGACGGATATGCCAACTTAAGCATATTCGTACGTAGTAAAATATCACGTGTGAGTCCATTTTGCCGGAAGAATGCAGCTGATTTGCTCTTCTGTATACTGAGTACGATATTATGGAAAAATATTGTAATTACACCTTCCGTTGTATGTATTTTCGTACATATAGTTGAAAAGGGCTAGTTATAAGGGTCGCGAACAAATATGACAAATTAAGCATATTCGGCCGGCCGTAAAATATGACGTGTGAGTCTATTTTTTTCGGAAGAATGCAGCTGATTTGCTCTTCACTATACGGACCACCGTATTATGGAAAAAAAATGTAATTACTTCTTCCGTTGTATGTACTTTCGTATAGTTGAAAAGGGCTAAATATAATAGTCGCGGAAAAATATGACAACTTAAGCATATTCGGCCGGCCGTGAAATATCACGTGTGAGTCCATTTTTTCAGAAGAATGCAGTTGCTTTGCTCTTTTGTATACTGACTACGATATTATGGAAAAATATTGTAATTACAGCTTCCGTTGAATGTATTTTCGTATAGTTGAAAAGGGCTAATTATAACGGTCGCGATAAAATATGACAACTTAAGCATATTCGGCCGGCCGTAAAATATCACGTGTGAGTCCATTTTTTCGGAAGAATGCAGCTGATTTGCTCTTCTGTATACTGACTACGATATTATGGGAAAATATTGTAATTACACCTTCCATTGTATGTATTTTCGTATAGTTGAAAATGGCTAATTATAAGGGTCGCTAACAAATATGACAACTTAAGCATATTCGGCCGGCCGTAAAATATCACGTGTGAGTCTATTTTTTCAGAAGAATGAAGCTGATTTGCTCTTCTGTGTACTGACTACGCTATTATGGAATAATAATATCATTGCACCTTCCGTTGTATGTACTTTCGTATAGTTGAAAAGGGCTAAATATAATTGTCGCGAACAAATATCACAACTTAAGCATATTCGGCCGTAGTGAAATATCACGTGTGAGTCCATTTTTTCTAAGAATGCGGTTGCTTTGCTCTTCTCAGATAATCGACTACGATATTATGGAAAAATATTGTAATTACAGCTTCCGTTGAATGTATTTTCGTATAGTTGAAAAGGGCTAATTATAACGGTCGCGATAAAATATGACAACTTAAGCATATTCGGCCGTAGTAAAATATCACGTGTGAGTCCATTTTTCTAAGAATGCAGCTGATTTGCTCTTACGTATCACGACTACGATATTATGGGAAAATATTGTAATTACACCTTCCGTTGTATGTATTTTCGTATAGTTGAAAATGGCTAATTATAAGGGTCGCTAACAAATATGACAACTTAAGCATATTCGGCCGGCCGTAAAATATCACGTGTGAGTCTATTTTTTCAGAAGAATGCAGCTGATTTGCTCTTCTGTGTACTGACTACGCTATTATGGAATAATAATATCATTGCACCTTCCGTTGTATGTACTTTCGTATAGTTGAAAAGGGCTAAATATAATTGTCGCGAACAAATATCACAACTTAAGCATATTCGGCCGGCCGTGAAATATCACGTGTGAGTCCATTTTTTCGGAAGAATGCAGTTGCTTTGCTCTTCTGTATACTGACTACGATATTATGGAAAAATATTGTAATTACAGCTTCCGTTGAATGTATTTTCGTATAGTTGAAAAGGGCTAATTATAACGGTCGCGATAAAATATGACAACTTAAGCATATTCGGCCGGCCGTAAAATATCACGTGTGAGTCCATTTTTTCGGAAGAATGCAGCTGATTTGCTCTTCTGTAAACTGACTACGATATTATGGGAAAATATTGTAATTACACCTTCCGTTGTATGTATTTTCGTATAGTTGAAAATGGCTAATTATAAGGGTCGCTAACAAATATGACAACTTAAGCATATTCGGCCGGCCGTAAAATATCACGTGTGAGTCTATTTTTTCAGAAGAATGCAGCTGATTTGCTCTTACGTAATCGACCTACGCTATTATGGAATAATAATATCATTGCACCTTCCGTTGTATGTACTTTCGTATAGTTGAAAAGGGCTAAATATAATTGTCGCGAACAAATATCACAACTTAAGCATATTCGTGCCGTGAAATATCACGTGTGACTCCTTTTTTCGGAAGAATGCAGCTGATTTGCTATTCAAGATAATCGACTACGATATCATGGGAAAATATTGTAATTACATCTTCCGTTGTATGTCTTTTGTATAGTTGAAAAGGGCTATTTATAAGGTTCGCTATAAAATATGACAACTTAAGCATATTCGGCCGGCCATAAAATATCACGTGTGAGTCCATTTTTTCAAAGAATGCAGCTAATTTGCTCTTACGTATAATCGACTACGATATTATAGAAAAATATTGTAATTACACCTTGCGTTGTATGTATTTTCGTATAGTTGAAAATGGCTAATTATAACGGTCGCGATAAAATATGACAACTTAAGCATATTCGGCCGTAGTAAAATATCACGTGTGAGTCCATTTTTTCTAAGAATGCAGCTGATTTGCTCTTACGTATCTGACTACGATATTATGGAAAAATATTGTAATTCCCTTTCCGCTTTATGTATTTTCGTATAGTTGAAAAGGGCTAATTATAAGGGTCGCGAACAAATATGACAACTTAAGCATATTCGGCCTAGTAAAATATCACGTGTGAGTCCATTTTTTCGGAAGAATGCAGCTGATTTGCTCTTCACTATACGGACTACCGTATTATGGAAAAAAAATGTAATTACATTTTCCGTTGTATGTATTTCCGGCAAGTTGAAAAGGGCTAATTATAATAGTCGCGTACAAATATGACAACTTGAGCTTAATCGGTTTTCTGCGAATTCGAGCTACTTAGAGGCCGAATTGGAGTTTACATTTGCTTACGAAGTTGTAGAGGGTGAAATTATCTAGCATCTCCAACTAGAATCAATCCATTTGGACATTCCATTAGAAAGATATGCCGTTTTTAGTTTATTTGTCCGAAATGGACGAAATTGGTGAATTGGATATTGAGCTACGAATTTGAATTAATTGGAGGCCGAATTTGGAAAAAAGTTTGCTTGAGAACTTGTAGGGAATTTCGAGTGGATTTCAAAAATGTATTTGTTTGTTTATTTTGGATGAATTTGAAGTAAGTTATGCCGGTTTGAAGTAGTGCCCAGATTTAAAAAAAGCAATAGAAGCTCAAAATCCCCAATTTCGGTTTTTGTCTTCAATACTGCAAATGGGCTCAAAATACCAGCATCGCATTATTTATTGCAAGAAATAGGAATATTAGTCAGCACGTAGCAAATATTGTTTTCACAAGATGCATGCAAATTACGCCAGTGCAAAAGGCCTCAGTATAACTAAGTGGCAAAGACAACTTAGTGCCATAATACATTTTATTCCGAACACAATCTTCCACATATTAAAACATTACATTGAAAGTAAAATAATGCAAACGAACGGGTCGATCAATAACGGGTTCAACGGCCTTCTGGGTTAGTGTTCCCCCTTCCTCTTCCCCTGCGCGTCCCCCTACCATGACGTTCCTGGTTATCGTAGTCGGACGGTGTGAAAGTTATGGGCCGCTGGGGGATACGTAGTCCAGCCGCCTGCGCTGGACCTAACTGCTTCGTGTTCCAAGTCGAATCGCGATCGCTAGACCGCGTCACGACGTGCATTGTGGATGCCCCATCCACCATCGATCGTCTCGCTCGGGTACCACGATGCGCGAGTACGTCGTAGGTCATTGCTCTGCCGCCCGATCCACCGGCCTCCTCAGGGTAACTGGGACGCGAATCCAACCCTAGGGATTGCAAACACGTCGTCGCGAGCAAATCTGTGAATGTAGTCCCCGAGCCCATAAGGTCATCGTACGCCCTCGACACGTCCTCCCATGTTTGCCGATCTTTGGGCGGGGTACTAAAGACTCTGCGGCAATGATGGGGACGGTGACATGTTGATGTGTACTCCTCCTTGAACGTTCGCCCCAGCACCTATTTCAACGTAGCCGCCTCCATGGCCCCGGCCGCTCTCATGGCTCGGGACCCTGGACGAAGTCGATGCTCTGGGTTGGTCTTGCCGCCGAGGAGGCACAGGCGTTGCACGTCTATCCATGGACATGCTCCTCATCAGGGGGCTCGGTGCGGGCGGCGCCTCGTACGGTACATCCTCGTAATCACGTTGCGTAGACGGTCTATGGCCACCAACATCTCTGACCGCATTTCTTATGCGGTGGCCCGTGCGGCGGAGAAGGTTCCGTAAAGGATTGCTTGATGGACGTTGCTGCGCCTGTGACTGCGTGAGGATCTCGTCCGCCTGGTCATGCATGTACTCCGCCTCACGCCTCTGCAAATTAACACGTATCGAATGTTTAATTGGGTATATCCCCCGTTTTTAATATGTGATAGGTGCGATCCGTACCAGTGTGTGCATGCGCTCTGCGTACTCCTCAGCATAGCCATGTTGCACTGGCATCGCCACACCCCTGTCTAGGAGCACCGCCCGTGTGCGAGGTCTGTACCAGTCAAGGTACCCAAGTGTGTCCGTCTCGTGGGCTGCGCCTGATGGGTTCCAGACGTCCTCAGTGGCCATCGAGTTCCACCTCTCAATATGCCGGCTATTCCGTGCGACCCGGCTTGTAGTTGTGCCCCGATGTACTCCTCCTGCGGATCAATCCAACACGTTATTAATGGTTTCCACAGTAAGCGTGAAAGTAATGTGACATGTAGCGACATACCCATGGGAGCTTTCGGAGTCTGTCGGAGGCGGGGGAGGGAAAGACTGCCGGTACCCAAATTGGCGCTGAACGCGCTCCGGAGAGTATGGCTCAACGGCACTCATGCACAGGAGGAAGCATTTCGTCATCCAATAATGAGGCTCCCCCGTGCACAGATTGGAGATATGGCCTCCCGACGCAACCTCCTCCGCGGCCTGGGTGGAAAAGGGATCCCACGTAACCTGCCGATGTCGTGAAGTCTAGGTCCCCCACGAGACGAGGGTAGGAGCCGCGGTCTGATTCCTGGGCCCATCGGAGTCTGGCATGCATCCATTTGTAACCCAAGGTTGGCCTTGCGAGTGGATGCACATTAGCTTCATCGGCAGACCTTTGGGTAGTACCGCTTTGACACTCTTGGTCGCGCTATGGGTAGGTACGACCAGGACCACAATCAGAGAAGCAAGGGCAACCTCCCATTATTGAAGTTGGTCAGGATCGGCGGCAGCCGCACACATCTCGCGATATGTGTCTCATTTAGAACCGCCGAGCCCACCGTAGAAGTCCGGTGCTGCATCTTCTCGCACCTGCTCGGCTAATTCCCGAGCGACCCAAACGAGGTGGGGTGCAACGGAATCACCATTTCCGTTAGTAAATAAAATTCCTGCAAGGAGGAAATATAGGTACACCTCGAAATGCCTATTTATCTGACCAGGGTCAGCGTCTTCTGGACATGGTCCACCTCCGGAGACTGTCGAGCCATGTGAAAGAGACTCACGATCACGCCTCCGTGTACGTTGTGCCAAACCTGCATGGAAGAAAATCACATGTTAGGAAATCACGTTAGCTCCCAGATAAGTGTGGTCCGTGTGCTTTCACATTTATTACCTTTCCTCTACGTAGTTCTTCCATGCCTCTTTGGAGGGCTTGCGCACGACGAGGGGTTTACCGGAAAGTGGAAGGCCAAATAACATGGCGACATCTTTGAGGGTCACCGTCATCTCGCCGAAGGGGAGGTGGAAAGTATGCGTCTCCGGACGCCATCTGTCGACCAACGCGGTGATAAGGGCCCCGTCCAGTCTAGGCATCGGGGTCCACTGGCCCCTTCCTTCGTAGGCTCCACGCAACATAAATGCGAAAGCTAACAGGCCCGTCCGTCCCAGGCCGTATATGAACTGAGGGTCCAATCTCTTAATGTTACGGGAGCCACGCATGCGGAGAGTGGTAAGCTGCAAGGACAAAGTAAGTAAACGTACAGAGCATAACGAAAGGTGCGTACGCTTGCGATACGTTACGACAGTGAGCTAATGACGTTACCGTCTGGCCGGAGGCCCACTTGCGGGCCCTGTGGCCGTCATCATACTGCGATCGCAATAGCTCTGGCAACTCCATCACAATCCTGCATAATCTCGAGAGAATAAAACAATAAAACACAAAGTAAAACATCAGGAGAAATTACAAAACCACTGTACATACCCAAACACATTTTGGTTCATAGATTACATAACTGGCATTTCACGAAGAGAATGCGAAATGAAGGTAGTAAGAAGATGTTGCATGCCTAATGCGTAAAGTTAAAATATTACATTGGACAAAGATCACCCTCTGTTTGGGCAGCCCCTACGGTCATGCCTCGTCACTGCCAGACACGACAACGCCGAAGGCCATCGTCTCGAGAGGCATCCATGTCACCTTCAAACGCGGGCACGCTTCTACGGCGTGACGCGCCTAAGTGTGGGGTACGGGAGCCACGTAGGGGGTTCTGAGGTCTTGTAGTTCGTGCCGATGTTGAACGGTTCGAAATGCCCCGTCCATGTTGCTCTAACGGCATCCATACGGTAGTACGGTGTGACATATTGTGTGCCGTCGTTGTCCCCCATGTCACGGCACGCTGCTAGCACGCGAGCAGGATGTGCTCTAAGCGAGGCTTGTTGCATGAGCAGGTCGCCTCATACAGCCGAAATGGCATCTCTGGTTTGTGTCCCCGCGGAGTATCCCGAACGGTGCTTGCGCTTGCACTCGGCGAGAAAAATGTTCTCGCGCAGGTCCATCATGCGCGTCGCGGTGGAATTGAGCTTTACGCCTACGGCCAGTAACAAAGCCTCGACACGGGAAGCGAAGGTTGAGCCGCTTGTACGCCGCCCTTTGGCGATCAACAAAGTATTTCGCGGTCCTAAAAAATGTGAGCTCAATGATTGAGCAAATGGGTAGGCAACGAGCCCCCCGCAGCACATTGTTGTACGACTCGGCAAAATTCGTCGTCATGATGGAGTATCTGCAGAATAGAAGCATACCGCTTAGGTGGAAAAGAGTCTTTGTCAAATGATGTGCTACCGCATTAGAGAGGGCATTATCTTACCGAGCACCATTTGTATCTTGCGCCCAGGCCCATCTCTCGGCGGGTTTACGAGCTATCCATTGAGCGAATGTCATCTTGCGCCGTACGGAGACCTCCGAGCCACCAATTACCTGTGTGCCCTCCATGGTCTCTTCCGCCACCAGTTCCTTTGAGCGCTCGTTCAGCTGGTTAAATATCGTATCGAACTTGGCAGCTTGGTTTTGCATGCATAGGGTTTTGAATAGCTTAACCATGTTCTTGTTCCTGCACATGGTGTACAGGTTCGCCCAAGGTGACGCATGCACCATCTACGCCGAACGTCTCTCCACCGGGCAATGGCAATCTTCATCCTCCGCCATTCTATCGAGGGCGTTCAGCAGCCTCGCATTACGGTCCGATACGACGCACACACCGGGCCTATCCCGCACAACACGGGTCTTCACCAGGGCGAGGAACGAGAACCGGTATCGTTGCTTTCGCCCTCAACCACGCGAAGCCAGCCGTAGTAGCCGGGTTGTTTGCATCGGCAAATAGGGCGGTGAGTAGGTGCCATTGTCTTGGCCGGACGAAATGTCCCATCCACGCATATAACAGACGGCAGCTTGCTGAATGCCTCGATGCACGGACCGAACGCGCCCGTAACACCCCGAGGAGGTAGTAGTGTTACGGCGATGCGTTCCATCGGGAAGCCGCACGGGTTCGACAAGAATAGCATATTCGAGCCGGGTTTGTTGCAGCTATCCGCCTTAGTAGTCGTGGAGCCCAATTGAATGACTCCATAAAACTACCAAACAAAGATTTTCAAAGCCATCCGCTTTGCTCGCTAAGCTTGTAAGTAGTTTATGGACATCCCTGTCTGCTCGCATCTCAAGCAATTATGGTTGCGGGCCTGAGGCTAATGTCGGCCTTCAAAGACGTCTAACAGGATTTGCGCGATGAATCTTGATTTCACCACACCGCTTGTGTTCGAACAAGCGCCTCAGGCATGTGTGCGGTGTGTACCGAGTTATAACGAAATCATTGATGTTTAGGGCGGTTCGCACGAACATAGTATTCGCCTTCTTTGCCCTTTCTTACATTTAAGCTCAAAGCAGTGTCTGGTCCGAGCGATGCACACGGTGGTCACGCCGTCAAGACCAGCGTAATTAGTGCGTATGCATCGCCGTCCTTTGTGGCAAACTCCTGGCCGAGTTCTATATCGCTATGGTCTTGCCCACGCCTAGAAATATCATCCAAGCGGGCTAGAACACAGCTTTGCCGGGTCCAAATGAGTGCAAAAATGCGATTGCCGGCCCCGGTCCTCATCTTCGCCAGGACCATCACCATAAGTAGGGTGAGGGTCATCCGCTAGAGCATCCGCATCAACCTCGTGGATGGGCGATCCGTCTCGCCAGTCCTCGCCAAGCCCCTTGAGCGGGGACTTGCTGCGAGCTCATCGCACTTCCTCTTCGGGCTCGGGTTGTTCGTCCGCATTGACCCCCATGTCCTCCTCCTGGGCTCGGCTCGTCCCTGCCTCCCGGTAGTGCGAGGACCAGCTTCACGTGAACAGCTAGTGCGAACCCTTCTCAGGCGGGGCCTTCTCCATGTAGAACTGCTAGGCACTCGTTCTCACGGAGCTCGAATAGATCAGACACGTAAAGCAAGCTATTTGGCACTACATGGGGCCTAACCCCATCTACCACGAGCTTGTACAACGTACGGTCAACACTAAGAGCGCGTGCAGCCGCTCTTGCTACTGTACGTAACTCTATCGGTGGATTTACAGTTGTCTCTATGTGTGCACAATTATGCATGCTGACAAATGGGCCCTGCAATTTTGCGGGCTCCCCCCCATGCCATATATGAAGCGGGATCGCCATCGAGGACTGTAGAATTACATAATTGTAGTCATCAATAAATGCACACACGCACCGCTAACATCTTTAAACATATTGGCATTACTCAAATTTTAATTACGAAAGAATTAATGTTATGGTTACGTACAGTTGAAATGTATGCCAACATATAATTATATATATGTTATATAATATACTATCACAAGACATATGCAGTTTACGAAATCCTAAAACCACATTCCACACTCGTAATATCATGTCAAATACTACTACACAGAAAGGCATTGTATACTTTACATTTCAGGTTTGTACAAACTAAGTAAAACAAATATACATTACCTAACAAATTAATTTCTTGTTTTTCGATCTTTTGTGCGCATGTATTTCTAGGTGATACGATTAATTCGCAATTTTATGGAATGCAGGGATTTATCTACCAGGTTCACTCGGAGAAACGCATGCATACATACATTTCATCACAACAACATAAGTTTGGTACAAGTGTGCTAGCAGCATGAAATAAGGGGAGATGCTTGCCTTGCTTTGAGTTTTCTGGAACGGCGTTGAGGTCAACGTGTGCGGTCTTTGCAGTGTCGGTACCTACACGAAGCAAGAACAATACAAAGTCCAATAAGTAATAAGGGAAAATAGCTTACAATGGTGCGGAACTTCGGCCCACCAATATTTAAGTCCGATTAAGTGGCTACTTTGGTTCGAGTTGTAAAGTTCAGAAAGGAGGTCAACTCCTTTCGGTCCAAGTAGATGTTACGTCCAAAAAAGCGATCCTTCACTGCAGCGAATCATCGCCGTCTTGAAATAAATACGATTGCAACGCTCGATTGGAAGCTCGGCGAGAGGGTCCCGACCTCTGCAGACTCCTTTCGGTCAAAAAAATTAAGTCGATTAAGTAGCTACTTTGGTTCGAAGTTTTACATTCGTAAAGGAGGTCAACTCCTTTCGGTCCAAGTAATGTTTACGTCCAAAAATAAGTACAACAATACGGTCGAATAAGTAATAAGGCAAAATGAATTAACACGATCTACAACTTCGCAACCAGATTTAAGTCGATTAAGCGAGAACTTTGGTTCGAGTTATTATGTTCGAAAGGAGGACAACTCCTTTCGGTCCAAGTTGTCATTACGTCCAAAAAAATAGTCATTCGCCATCGATTTGTGTAGCATTACGATACACCATAAATTTATTTTATCGCTTTTTTCCATATTTTAATTAAGAATGAATTAATCATATGCTTACATACGGTCAAAACATATGACAACATCTAATTATATTGTATGACAACATCTCAGAAATTTTCAAAGTTTGATTCCAATTACATTCCATTATTGATTTTTACCATATTTACCATACATACACAGAGTGTCATGTCATCTACGATATTTCAAGTACTCGCTATGGTTGTTATTTCATGTATGTAATATGTCACGAGATTATCATTTCGCAACTACTCCGTCATTTTTCTGTACTAATAGCCAATATTTCTTCGGTCATTCCAATAATCTACTCAGTACATCGGAGGGTCCAAACCCCCGACACAGTGCAACGTAACCCATCAAGATCGCTAGAGGGTCCTTACCTATAGAGAGACTCACAGTCCCGAAAGATGGTTCTTATTTTATGCAAGAATGTTTAATTGAACTCTTCATTCCATTTTAATATTCTTACCGACGTAGATATTTCTAGGTGGTACGATTAGTTGGCAATTGTTATGTAATGCAGGGAGATATCCACCTGGTGCGCAATATACGGTGTTTACTAAAGGTAAGGCACGCATACACACATTTCATCATAACAACATAAGCTGGCTAAAAGAAGGGGAAGTGCTTGCCTTGCTCTTGGTTTTCTGGAACGGCGTCGAGGTACACGTATGCGGTCTCTGCAGCGTCGGTACCTAAACGAGACAAAAACAACAATACGAAGTCAAATAAGTAATAAGGCAAAAATAGCTTACCCCGGTCCAGAACTTTCGGCCACCAATATTTAATGCAGGTTTATCAGCCACTTTGGTTCGAGTTGTTAAGTTCAGAAAGGAGGTCAACTCCTTTCGGGTCCAAGTAGGGATTACGTCCAAAAATAAAAACAGTTCTTTGCTGGAGCGAATAATCGTGCGAAATAAAGATGGTCCGATGGTCATCGGAGGCTCCTGCCCCCCCCCCCCCCGAGACAATTCAACATTACCTCGGCAGAGGGTCCTGACCTCTGCATACACTCATGGTCCCAAAATGATGTTGTTATTTTATGTAATACAAGCTAGTCGAACTTTTTATTCAATTAGAATCTTCTTACTTACGTACACATTTAGAGTCATCACACGGTAAATTCACGTTTTACGCACATAATAGCATATATATTATCGCTACACGTAAAGCCATCACATACTTTACATTTCATTTCGTTCTAACAAAGTAAAAATTATACATAGCCAACAAATGAATGGTCATTTCATTTATCTATCTTCTTTTGCAAAGATATGAAATAACACCTCTCCAATGTACCTTCTTAACAAAAGCAGTGGTGTGAACGCCTCAGAACATTAATCGAACACCGTGTCAGATCACGGCTGCCCACCAGTACAAATGGTCTGCAACAAAAATATACACACATAAATACTTCTCACCGTAATATAACCTTATCACCCATACCAAAAACAAATGGAGTACCAAAACCTTTCAATACAGCTCTACAAGCAAAAACCCGCAAAGCCTAATACCGAAGAAAGCGAGCACCGCGAAGGGAGGGAGGGAGAGCACTACAAAGCCACAAGCAATAGCGTGAAGAGCCTACACATTACAGTGAGAGAGCGATGGACGCCCGCCTTATATAGAAGGGGACGCTATTATCGTGGACGTTTACAACAATCGCGATTATCTTATCCATAACGTTATCATTTATTTCATAACAATGGTATTTAGCATTACTATTAGTCGTAATTTAAAATTTCAATGACATTGGATTCAGACACGAATGACTTGACGCGACTCGTCACCAACCTTGCCGTTTCATCCACATGCGCGCCAAAGCACTCCAAAGTGCATGCATTATTGAAGGAGGCCGCTGGCGTGGGCGCCCAAGGCGAGGGGGTCCTGGGGAGGAGCCGGCGAGAGGCGCGACACTGCCGCCAGAGGTGGCGGCAGCCAGGCCATGCACGGCGGGTCCGGCCGACGGCGGGCGGCGACACCACCGCCGCCGTAGGGGGTGGCGGCAGCCAGGGCAGGGACCACGCGGCGTGGCGGCCGCCGTGCGGTGTGGCGGCCGCCACGTCAGATTTGAAATTTTTTTAAAAAAATGTATAGTTTTGAAATTTATATTTAACTGTTGTATATTTCAGCTTTTTTTCCGACGAAACTTACTGATTACCTGTGCAAGCAAGTGGCAGTACTAATGTACTATCTCACAAGTCACAAAACAAAATAAAGACAGATCAGCAGATGAGTGTTTCTATGCAGCCACGGGCATTTCACAAGCATGATAATAATAGTATACTCTGCCAAACACAGTAGCCCAATCTGCCAATCAACATTCATGCTATCAACATTCATCCAATCACACTATCACAGTACCCCAATCTACCAATCAACATTCATGCTGGTCATCAAGACATCAATTTAGGCCAACTCTATATATCAACATTCATGCTGGTCATTCATGCTGGTCCTTTTTACTTAAATTTTTATAGCAGGCAGCAGCTCATCAAGACATCAATTGCTTAGAAGTTAGAAAGTAAGAGCACAAGGAGCAAATGTAAGAACACAAGGAGCAAGAACAAGGAAATACCTGTATCAGAAGGGAGTGCAGAGGCCGGAGGGGCGCGGCAGTGCGGAGGCCGGAGGAGGGGCGAGGGCGGCGGCCGGAGCGCTGGGCGGGTTCAAGGGGAGGCGCTGGTGGGCAGTGGTGACGTGGCGTCGGAGAGGCGAGGCGCAGCGCTGGTAGCGTCGGGAGGTAGATGCAGCCAAGCGCGATGCGGGCGGCAGAGGAGGGGCGGCGCGCCAGGAGGGGCGGGCGGCGGCAGACGCTCGACCAGCGGGGATTGGGAATTAGGGATTGGATGGAGTTCGAGTGAGGTTGGCCGTGGGCTGGGCGACTTCGTGGGTGCGTGCCAGCCAGGGCCCAGGGTGGGGTTGAAGCCTTGAAGGACTTGAACGGATACCCGCGGGTACCCATGGGTTATTTTTAAAACCCGAATCCGATCCGATTTACTTCGGGTACCCGACCCGCAAAACCCACGGGTAGAAATATATACCCGAACCCGAACCCAACGGGTGCCGAACCCGCGGGTATAATTGCCACCCCTAGCTCCCTTTGCGACATTTTTTGATAGGCTTGGTACATACCTAGTCTCATTAATGGTTTACTGCTCCCTTTGCCCTTGGGCATAGTGCTTGGATGCGTGTGTTGTCTTTGGACTCAGTGAGTGGTGGGAGAGGATTTACTTAGTGGAAAAAGTGCCAGACAGAGCACCTTGTCCCATTTTTTCTATTCATTTTGGACGTACGTGTGGTAGCTATTCCGTAAGAAAAAACATGAGTAGTGGGATAAGTTCGATACAGGTTAATCTTTGATGGATTATTGAGCAGGATTGTTTGTACCGATCTCGGAGCAACGAAAATCACACGCGTATAGATTACTTTGGATAGCTTCCTCAAAACATCACCATGTTGAAATTTCGCTTTTGTTTTGCGCAACTAGATCGAATAGTCGCAGAGCTTGTTTTAGAGAAGGACGAACTAATACCTCTTTTCTAATTAACTGATTGCATCATCAAGATTTCAAGTTTGTAGTCTTGTGTGCAAGATCCTTGTAAAAATTTCTAAAACTCCTCTTCCAAACTTAGTAAATAAAAAATAGAAAAAACAGGGAAAAAAATATTACACATCGGATTTGACCATTTGAACCCAGGCCCTTGTCGGAGAACCAGACCATGAGTTTGAACTTTGATGCCATTTTGGCCAAACCGAATATGCAGAGAAAACCAGCTACAGGATTCAGCCAGAGGGCAAACGCGAATCAGACGAGCCATAGCATCTATAATAAGACATCAGCATCACAATCTGTAGGTGAAATGCCAGACCAAGCCGTCCGTAGTCTGCTTGTCACTGTCAAGTTCGTTTGATGGGTCGCCCCTTCCAGCAAGTTTTCTTCTCGCACCTATAGCAAACTCAACGATACTTAATAGGGAGGATGTATTTCCAAAGCGACATGAAGTCATGCATCTTTAAGCCTTCAAAGCCATCTGCTTAACAAGATAATTCTTTCAATCCTCTGTTCAATGACACCAGCGCAGCATATTCCTTTGCACTGCGGGCCACCTCCCGTCGTGCTAACTTGTACTTGTTTTACTCTGATCAAATTGCCAGCTTAGTTTGCCCAAACAGATAACAAAAATTCAGGAAACATCAACAAACTGCAACCAAATATTATCTAGCCACGGCTACTGTAGCCAAACCTGCAAGCACAGCACTCCAACCATGCTCCACAACCTTCCTTCTTGGTACAGATGCAATCTATTTGGATGCACATGTGCACAAAGAGAAATACTTTCTTAGTTAAAACTCTTGAAGTTTTCCTCATCTTAAAAGAGTCTTACCATCTTCACTGCAGGCTTGAATCATTGCACTACATGTCAGGACATCCAGAAAGCAGTCAGCTTCTTTCATCAACTCGCAGACAGGTTTAGCTTTTCGTTCGAATTTCGAGTAGATAAATGAGACCATTTTCCACGCCATGTCAATATAAGACAGGTTCTAAATTGAACCTGACAAGGTGAAGTGGTATAAAACACCACTGCACTTAGATTTGCTTTAACCACCACAAGCACAGGTCACATGTCAACAGGGAACTTTGAAGTATTGCACAAATTCAGGCCAAAAAATTTCCATTCATATATGAGTTTATTACATTTAGACTCTACATCAACTACTTGCTGCTAGACTCAGGGCTTAACCACACACACAAGAGTGCATTGACCCATGTTTCTTGTAGGAAACAGCAGACTTAACTTAGGAAGACACCAATGCTTAAGAATCTAAGTCAGCCAAGATTAATTTTACAGAACAGCCAGCACAGTCTCCAGATATAAGGCAGACCACACTCTTCAACTGTATTCCTTTCACTGCTACAAACGGGGTAGTAAACGGGCATTTTTTTTTTTTTTTTGCAGCGAGTGCGTTTTACGCTCTATCTCGCGCAATTTTTTTGGCAGCGAGTGCGTTTTACGCTCCATCTCGCGCCAGTATTGCAGTAATGAGTCATTTGCTCAATGATCTGCTTTACTTTACTCTATTTACTTAAACCCTTTCGTTTAGGACCAGTTCAAGGAATAACAGACACGTCTTAAGTGCGTTCGCTGCCTAGTTTTAGACTCTGCTAACACTCTAGTAAAATTACTAATGGCTGACAGAGATTCTGATAGCACTAGAAATCTTCCTAAGCAAGTGCAAACAGAACCTACAGACACCAAAAGGCAAACGACTCATGCATGGCAGAAAAACGCAGGAGCTAGCAGCAAAGACATACTAACCGACTGGTACTACTGAAGCGGCAGCCCCTTCAATCTTGATGAAGCAGCCTCTTCAATCTTGAGCATCTCAAGCACCTCTTCATCTGTTGCGGCGCCGTCACGCTCGAACATCTCGAGCATCTCTGGGTCGTCGTGGTAGTCCAACGACGTCAGGTCGCGGTCAAGGCTCTCCACAAACGCCAGCGCATGGTCGACTTCCTCGTCTGTCATTTGGCGCCGGGCGCTGCAGGGTGGAGGAGTCTCGGGGTGCTCCTCCTCTGCCTTCCTCTTCCTGCAGCCGCTGATGAACTCGCCGGTCGCCGGCTCATCAAGCTGTAGTCCCTCCTCGTCGAAGCATGCATCCGCCACCTGCGTGGCATCACCTGGGCAAGAGCCGTGTACTGTGGTGGTGGTCTGGACGAGCTCCCCGGCGGACATCAGGTCGTTGTTGTTGAACTCGAAGGGCTGAAGTGGGATGTCACGGTGGAGCATCTCCTCGACCATCTCAAGCACTTCTTCGTCTGTTCCGGCGCCGTCACGCTCGAACATCTCGAGCATCTCTGCAGAATAGAGGAGTCATTTCCCGTCGAACGTTGCAGAGTAGAGGAGGCTCTACTTCTGCAGGGTGATGGTCGTCCGTCCGCTCACCTCCCGGGCCGTCGTGGCCGCTCATCTCAAGGACCTCTTCGGTTGTCATTTGCGACTGGGCGCAGGGTTGAGGAGGATCTCCAAACAGATCGAGCTCCAAGGGCAGCAGCGTGCTCATGTCTCCAATCAGGTCGTTGTCGTTGAAGTCGAAGGGCATCAGCGTGCTCATGTCTCCAATCAGGTAGCTGTCGTTGAAGTCGAAGGGCTGAAGTGGCATCAGAGCGCCGTCACCTCCAAATAGGTCCAACTGATTGAAGTCCAAGAGCTCGTTGAACTCGAAGGGCTGAAGTGGCATCAGAGCGCCGTCACGCTCGAACATCTCGAGCATCTCTGCAGAGTAGAGGAGTCATTTGCAGTCGAACACTGCAGAGTAGAGGAGCCTTTTCTGCAGGGTGATGGTCGCCCGTCAGCTCACCTCCCGGGCCGTCGTGGTAGTCCGATGACGTCAGGTCGCGGTCAAGGCTCTCCACAAACGCCAGCGCATGGTATTCTTCCTCGTCTGTCATTTGGCGACGGGCGCTGTAGGGTGGAGGAGTCTCGGGGTGCTCCTCCTCTGCCTTCCTCTTCCTGCAGCCGGACGACTCGGACAGGGCACCCGTCGTGATCGATGATGAAACAACTCGCGAGCGAGCCGCCGCTCGAGGCGACCGGTACACCTTGCAGAGAACAAGGTCGGCGTCTCCGATGCTGTACTCGACCATGAGCCACCCCGGCTTGACGACACCAGACGCCGTCTTTACCTTGAACGAGAACTTCTGGAAGCAGCCGGCGGCAGCGCTTCCCTCGACGGTCTTCTTGCCACCCTCCGAGTGCCCCCACCCCTTGCCGCCGACCGTGCATGCTTTCCTCTTGCCAGCGCAGTGGCGCACGGGGCTGAAGAAGTACCAGACCCGGGCGTCCCCAAGGCCGGTGCCAGGCGCGGCCAGGAGGCCGGCGACCAACTGTTCAGGGGCGTCGGAGTAAACGTCGAGGTTATGGATGAAGCAGGCGGCGGCGAGGGGGGCTGGCCGGCGAGCTTGCGGCGTAGGAAGAGGTCGATGAGCTCGTCATCTCGGGGGCGGAAGGAGAGGCTACCAGGAGCAGCCATCTCCATGGGGATGTTGCGCGCGCGGTTGGGAGGAAGTGAGGGCAAGATCTCGCGTGGATCCTGCCCTGCCTTTTACGCACGGTTAGATCCATGGAGGCGGTTGGGTGGAGGAGAGTTGGAATGGATGCGGATTCGGATTGAAGAAGAGCTAGCGAGGATAAGATGCGGATTCAAACCTCCGCTTTCCCTATGCGGAATCGGATTGAAGAAGAGCTAGCTCGATGACATTGATGCCGCAGGTTGAGCTCGTGGAATGGAAGAAGAAGATTAGAGGGAGAGAGGGAGACGGCTGCCGCCGGGGGGACGGAGCTGGAAGGAGACAGGGGGGGTCAAACGGGAGGGAGGAGGCGAGGTGCATTTGAGGTCGGCGGCTAGGGCAAGAAGACGACGAGGAAGGAGGGTCGCGCTGCTGCTGCTCTCTTGCGGCCGTTGATTTTGGATCCGGGAAATGGACGGTGTGATTTTACGCTTTCTGCTTGTGGGATTGGCTGGCACGTGACGAGCACCAATTCGGCCGATTCCTCCTGGAAATTGGTTTATTTATTATCCAGCTCGTCGTTTTCTAATGGCTAGCTAAAATCCTTCACCAATCTCTGCTGGCTAGCTGGGCTACCTACGACTGGGGGATGGTATTATTTATAAATTTCAGATCTCAAGGATTTTTTACAGTGCCCATTCTACATGGAAATCATGATACGGATGGCATGGAGCATATGGATAACAAGGAACAAGAAGGTTTTTCAAGAAATTGAACCCATAACTCAAGAATGCGAAAGAATATTTAGGCATGAATATTCAATGGTTATCCATAGGGCAAAAAAAATCATATATACCCTCCATAGAAGAATGGCTGAGTAATCTTACCTGATTTTGGAGTTGATGTAAATACTGTAACATTTTATACGTATTTATAATACACACACACAGTAGGATCGTTTCCTACTATTTTCATTCAAAAAATATGTCGTTGATCACATACATCATCGAACAAGCAGCATACTTTACTTCCTCGATGCACCCAAGGATTCAATTTTCGTTTTCGGACTCCATCTCGGGCCTGGCCGAAATTCGAAATTTCGACGAGATTCGGAAATTTCGGACAAAATCCGGACGAAATTCAAAAACCAAAATTTAAATCCGGTTTTTAAACCGAAATCAAATTTCGGTAAAATGACGAAATTTCATTCAAAACCGAAATCTCGCGAAATTTTTAGGGTTTTCAAACTTTCAAATTTTTAGGGTTTTTTCAACTTCGCTGAAATTATGATCTACCGATCGCTCCACATGGGAAATGACGTGAAGAACCTAATCCGGCCAAAATCCGGTCAAATCCGGCCAATTACGGCCAAATCCGGCCGATTTTTATACAAATTTCTGTCTGCTTAACCGAATTTCATTCCAAATCACCAAATTTCTACGAGATTTTAATGTCTTCAGAGCACTTCAAAAAAATTCTAGGGTTTTTTCATTTCGCCGGGATTATGAAACTCGGAGGGGTCCGAAATCCGAAATCTCGCCGAAATTTCGCCGAATTTCGGCGAGATTTTGAACCCTGGATGCACCCCAATCCTATCCTCCCAAAACCCAAAGACCATTTAGAGTTGGTCGCTGAATTGCAGGCTTTAGTGATAGGTGCCCCTTGTGAGTGTGAGCTTGAGGTCTTTTACCATTGTACCATGGGCAAGCCTCTTAAAACAATGGAGTGGGGACAAGCTAGATTGGTGTACAAGATCGTTGCTGTTCCCTGTGCTACATTAACGGTTGGATCTCTACCTTTAGTGCTCATTGCTGATGCACTGTAGTAATTGAGCATATGTTGCCCTCAGCTAGAGTGCCGCCAAAAATTCCTAACAGCAGCACTGTGTCTCTATAGAGTATGTGTCTTGGCCATGTATGCGACCCAGGATCTAAATTTCGTTTTCGGTTCAAATCTCGTCACTCTGAAATATGAAATTTTGGCGAAATCTCGTTATTTCGAATAAAATTCAAATCCGGTATTTTTGAACCGATATTTCTGAGATTTTGGTCAAAAAATGAAATTTCGTCCGAAATTACCGAAATCTCGGTAAATTTTAACCGAACGAAAAACGGTTCAAGCGATGTCAAAAAAATTTGAATTTTTTTGGATAGTCCTGACATATAACTAATGTTCCCATAAAAACTCCAGATGATGATCAAGCCTGAGGAATTTTTTAAAAATCTAACAGTGCTATTGTCTTGATAAAAGGCAAACCGGCAAATTTCTACAAAATGGAAAATGGTGCAAACCACATTAGAAACTTTTGAAAATATTTTTTGGATGGTCCTAACATATCCATAATATTACCATAAAATTTTCAGATGATGATCAATCTTGAGGAATTTTCAAAAATTCGAACAGTGCTACCAAAGCCTGACTAACAAATTTCAACTGAATGAAAAATAGTTCAAACCATGTTAGAAAGTTTTTTAAAAAAAAAAATTGGATGGTCCTGATGCATCAATAATATTCTCATAAAATTTTCAGATAATGATCAAGCTTGAGAAATTTTTAAAAATTCTGACAACCGAGATACTTAATTAATGACCATGATAATTAATGTGTATAGGCTAACTGGATGATCTGAAAGTGCATCTAGGCACTTATGTTGTTTTGGTGATTAATGATAAACGATTAATGACAAACGCATGTAATGTCAATCAATGTAATTGTATATATGCTTAACTTAGTGCTTAACAAATGACAAACCTCTAATATGTTTATATTGTTACGAGACTAACATGTTTATTGCCTAGTTGAATATTAGTCTCATCTATTTTAGAGGAAAATCAATTGGGATGGTTAAGCAAAAATGAGGTATGCAATCTCGGTATTCCTTCCATATTTGTCATTGCATTCCTCTTTAGCAAATGCATATTGAACTCTAAGTAACTTGTTGATTTCATATGTGCACATTGATTCATGTCATAATTGCTTGTGCATATATATATTCATTTGAGTTCATTATGTGTTTTGTTTTTAATATGCTTGTGTTAATTAGAGTTAAACTTCATTGCTTCATATTGACTTGGTGCATACATGTCTTAGTTGTGTATCTTCTAATGCACCTCTCTTAGTGAAGTTTAATCTAAAATTGGATCACATTATTTACTCGCATTCCAAATATTGTTTGCACATGTGTAATTCGTGTATATTATATCATGTGCTTCATTTAAGCAAAGTCTGTGGTCCTTGCCATGATTTAATTGATTCTTCATATTGGCAATTATCTCTCTAGTGCAGTTAGATCAATCATATATTCATCATGATGCACTTAGCAGAGAATATTTCTATTGTCAAGTGTTTCCATTCATATTGTGCTTCTTGATATGAAACACTTGTTATTATCAATTTATTCAATATATCTTTTAAGCTTGTGGGACTAATATGTTTGCTGAGTGCTTTGATAAGAGTTAGGTCCCAAAGCTGTGTGTATGATGACCAAGATGGTTTGAAGGATGACAATCGAGTCAAAGTCAAATAAGACGGCGGTGTCACCAAGAGCTGAGGACTAAGTCAAGAACGACTTGGCGTGAGGATCGTCTTGGTGATGATCGAGGTCAAGGTCGGAGAGGACGAGAGTCTCATGAGGTGAATCGCGTCGAGGTTGACAAGATGAAGGGCGTCATCAATCTTTGTGGAAACGTCATCATGCACCGTGCATCCAAAAAGTCGGCATGCAAGCTGAGTGTAAGACTTAGATTTTGTGTTAAATTTGAGTCTAAGGATTGCCGTACTATTAAGAGGGATGCAATCGTTGAAATCACTTAGACAAGTCTCAAGTGCTCAAAAGTGGTCTATTCTTGTCTAAGGTTAAGAAAACCTAGTCACACTTTGTTCACCTAAGTGTAGGTGGGTTGGTGTGAGGGTTAGAAGTGTTGGTGGTGCCGGAAAGTGAGAATTTGAGGTCTCCTTGTGGATTCTTTGTGCAACCTGTTTTTATCCTTTGGGATTTGGGTAGTGAGACCTTGTTAGTTGGATAGCCCTGCTCATAGCTTTCCTAAAAGTCCGAATTAAATCGGAGTCCGGATCAAAAGTTATGCCCTGCTGGCCCCGGCCGGTCGCTCGGGAGATCCGGAGACTCCAGGTTAAATGTCCGGAGACTCCGGATGATCCAGAGTATCCGGACAATCCGGAGTATCCGGATGATCCGGAGTGTCCGGGTTAAATGTCCGAGTCTCGGGTTGACGGCCACCCAAACGGCTAGTTTTTGGGGTTCCTCTATTTAAAGCCCCCTTCTTGCCCACTTCAAAGGAGCCGTTGGGGGATGTTTTGCTGGGCATTAGAGGTGTTCTTTGTGAGTGTTTGAGCCCCCAATACTCCTCCCTACTCCTTAGATCTTAGTGATCCCCTTTTGTG
Source organism: Rhipidocladum racemiflorum (assembly GCA_036346355.1). Taxonomy (NCBI): domain Eukaryota; kingdom Viridiplantae; phylum Streptophyta; class Magnoliopsida; order Poales; family Poaceae; genus Rhipidocladum; species Rhipidocladum racemiflorum. The sequence goes on along the minus strand of CM070581.1, from coordinate 55,060,556 downwards.
AAGGGTTGGGTAGTGGAGAGAGGTGTTTGGATTGAGGATTGATTTGAGGAGTGGAGATAGATCCTTGGTGCTTTGAAGTGTTCTTCTTAGTGATCTTGAGCTCCCAAAAGCTCCTCTAACCCTAGATCTTAGTGATCCCTTTTGAGTGAAGGTTTGGGTGTGAGAGTGGGTAGTGATCGGATTGAGTGTGATTAGTGTGTTGAGCACTTGAGGTGGACTCTAAGTGAGTTCTTCGGGAGCATTTGTTGCTCTTGGAGGTTGAGGTCTCCTAGACGGCTAGGAGTTGCCGGTGAGCTTCCAAGCGTTGTGTGGAAGGCCACCGAAAGTTTGTGAAGGTCCGATTCCGCCTCCGCAAGGAAAGGAATCAAAGAAGTGAAGACCGGCGAGTGCATTGTGCAACACCGGGAGGAAGAGGGTTGAAAGAGACCCCGGCTCAAGTGTGACCGAGCCGCCTCAACGGAGACGTAGGATCCCCTCAAGGATCCGAACTTCGGGATAAAATCTTCGTGTCTCCTTCCTTACTTCGGTTTACTCTTTTGCTCATCCGCTTAATTTGCTTTCGATTCTTGTGATTAGATCAATTAGATTGTGTCTACTGCATCTATTCTTGCTTGTATCCTTACTTCATTGCAGTAGAGTAATTTGTATCACTAGAATCAAAGAAGTGCTTCAATTTTTTGTCCTTCTCTGTTCTGGCCGAACCAGGCAATCCGGAGTCTCCAGTATTTTAGTCCGGAGTATCCGGATATACCGGAGTATCCGGATAAAATATCTGGAGTGTCCGGGTTACCTGTCTCGGGCTGAATTGTTTAAATTGCAAAACTTAATTATCCCAATTGCTTCCGCTTTATCTCTGATAGATTAATTTAAATTGGGTATAATTTTGTAATCGCCTATTCACCCCCCCCTCTAGGCCGACATCCCGGCCCTTTCATGATCTATTGACTATCCCACATGGAAAACGACGTGAAGAATCCAATCCAATCAAATCCAGTCAACTTTTGGTCAAAAAACCAAGGTTTCGACCAAATATACCGAAATTTTGTCGGGACTAGGTTACTGTAGCATTTTGATTTTTTTGATTTTTTAAAATTTTACCTAGATTATGAAACTCGGGGGTCTAAAATCCAAGATTTCACTGAGATTTCGCTGGATTTTGGTGAGATTTTGATCCCTAATGCGACGTGCAATAAATCGGCAAAGTCGATGACACACAAACCAAGTACCTAATATCGATCAATTTATGAAAAAAAAAAAGTCTAGTTATAAATGGACTAGATCTACTACCTACAACTACTCCATATGCAAGGAAAAAGTAGATGTAAAAAGTAGTAAAGGCTGGCGTGTGCAAGTTTTTTCATCAACCGGTATAGGTATAAATTGTCGAAACTAAGACTCCAAAAAATAGCCGACTTAACATGGATTTTGTCTTGACTTGCCCGAATTTTTTTGCTTTTTTAGCTCGCTTGCGAATGTTTTTTTGAAATATAGAACCCTCCAAAATTATTTGCAAATTTGGCCCTCACGAGTCACCTCCCGCACTTAGGCAGCTCATCAAGTCACCTGTTGTGCCAAGATTCCTACCGAGCTTTCCTTCCTCATAAGGAACCAAATCCACTAACTAATCACTAATTTAATTGTAACATCCCAATTTTCACTCTTTAAAATTTCCTTTGTGTAGTGTAGGTTCCCTACAAATGCTCACCAATTTTCCTTGGAGAATTGAAGCTTAATTGGGAATTTCCAAAGTTAAAAAGATTTAATTTGAATAATATAAACCTAAATTAAATGAATTTTTATGTATTTACTTGGGTTTTTCCAAGTTTATTTGCTATTTATTTGAGCGCATTTAGATTTATTGAATTTTCTGAATTTTGAAAATCATTTTAAATTTCAAATTCCTTCATGGGCCTCTTTTCTTTTCCATGCCCACACCCTTTCTTTTCCGCATGGCCCAGCAAGCCGGCCTGCCTCGCCAACCTAGCCAGCCCACACTACCACCCGACTCGCCCCGCGCCCCAGCCCAGCCGAACCCTAACCATCCGCAGAACGCTCGCGCTGCCGTCGTGATTCTCGGCATCCGACCCTCATCACCATCCCCTAGGCCGCCATCCACTTTAAAGCCGAAGAGACCCTCGTGTGCACCCCATCACGCACTCAACGATATCATCCCCACACCAGTAATCATCATCTTCTCCGTCTCTGACATGTAGGGCGCGCCCGCACTGCAGCATGCCCGCACCGCGCTATGCTAATGCCAATGCATGCCCGCAGGAGCACTAGCCACGCCACCACTGCAACGCTGCCTGAGCCCTGCCGGCGATATGCCTCCGAGCGTGCCCACACCCTGCCGCGTTAGGCGCACCGCGACACGCCTTGGTATACTTGCTCGCTGCCAATCATCGTGCAATTGCCTCACCGCCTGTGCCAGTAGCTAGGCTTGTTGCTATGCCACCACTCCTACCTAGTCCTATCGATCGCTGCCTCGATCTGGCTCGCATGCAAACTTCCCCGGCCCGCTGGAAATTCCTACGCTACCACCTCCGGTGTCCTCGTCTCCACTTGGTTGAGGAACAACGCTCATGGGTCGCGCGTCGAAGCTCGCCCTCCATGGCTATATATTATTTTAAGCCATGCCAAGCCTTATCTAGCACCGTGAACCTCCCCATCTACTTACCTCGCCTAAGCCGAAGCCCAATTGCCACTGTGTGCCGCCATTGACGCCAAGGAGAGGCCCCCGAGTCAACTAAAGCAATTAGACTTCCCTATTAATTGAGTCTGTTGCAAATCCTGCCTGGTTGGAGCAACCTTGAGACCCCCTAAACTCGTTCCTCTGCTTGGTTGTAGCTCACGGTCCAAACACCCGCTCCCCATCGATCGTTGTCAAACACCGCCGACAAGCCCCACGCCGCCTTGCCGTATTCTGTGCCACTAATAATAGTAGGCCCCACTTGTCAATGTCCTCTCCACTCAAAGCCTTGAGCCAATGACAATCGGCCCCACCTGTCAATTTTCCTAATAAAACATGATTCTATGTTTTGTAGCTATGGCATGTGGGCCCAATGGGATAAAAAGTTTTAATTCATAAACCCAAGACATTATTTAGAAATGAGTCACTGAAATACCTCTAGAATTAAAACTAAAATAAATAAAAAATGAGAAATACGCTTTCACAGATAGAAAATGTATTCTGCTGTATTATGTGATTTTTCAGTACATTCGAAATTCAAATGCTCATAATTTTTGCAAATAAACTCCAAATTTGGTGAAACTAGTTTCTAAATTCTTATAAAATCATTAAATTTCTTTTTAATAAAAAATATTTTAATTAAATTTAATTCCTATTTATGGTAATTCTTAGCACATTCAAAATTCAAATACTCATAACTCTTGCAAATGAACTCCAAATTGAGCGAAACAAGTTTATAAATATTTCTAAAATCATGAAATTTCTGTTTCTACAATAATGCTTGGATTTTTTTACTTTCTTTGAATTCATTTTATTTGTATTACTATGTGTCGATACCGATGCTCCAGATACTTTCACCTTCAACCCTGACACCTCTCGAGAACTCAACGAGAAAGGCAATCACCCCTTTGATCATGTTGATCCTCATATTTCATTTAGATTATATTATTTTCATCAAATTTATGTATGCATACGTGTATTTTCATTAAATGAGCTATAATGTGGGTATCGTAGCTATTTTCCTCATTTCATGGAATTTCCTTAATAAATGTTGCCATGTCAACCTTAATAACCCTAAGGTAGGTTTAAATGTTTTAGAAATGTCAATCAGGTATAATTGAATATAAACACATATGCTTAGCTATGATTTAGAAATGGGACAACGAATGGTCGGATATACTATTCGTTTAAGAATAGAAATTTTTGGATATGATGGGAATTGCGGTTTCTAGTATTTTGATATAAAAATCAAAATAAAAACTATAGTCTGATGCGGGTGAGTTATTTATATATACTATAATATGCATGGACTTGCAAGTAGATAGGGAGAGTTCTCGTCTGGGTCGAATTAAGGACCGAACGTAATGTTGTGATAATTTAATATAATCAATGCAACCACAAGTGCAGTTATAGGGTAGCCTTCCTTTAGATCGAGATTGACCATTTACTTTTCAAGGGAGGGATATGCCTCTTGTCAGCATCATATCCTGGCAATGTTGCATCTGTGAAATCTGGGGCCACCTCTTCTTCCTTTGGTGCCTTTCCTAGAGGTTCTAGTGGTCGGTGGATACTAGTCGATGTTCTTCGTGGTTCTTCTGCTGGGCTATTTAGTGCACTTTGTTGGAAGCCTGATGGAAGATATCCTTGATAAATTTTCAGAGCAGCATCTATTGTTGGTTTTGATCTCACGTATTTACGAAAATAAAACAACTTCAAAAGATCAGTGTGGGTGATCATTTGCCAAAGCCAGCAGCAAAGACCGATCTGTCCTTAATTTTAGACTAATATTAATATTAACTATCTTATAAGGGAAGAGATTGGAGGCCTCTGGCGCTGCCCACGTCATCAATTTCTGCGTAGAAATCCCGTCCCTTTTCCGTATTTGCATACGGGGCCCCGTTTTTCCAGCCCATCGATTTTCTCGATTGCTGCCCATCCCGTCGCCCACGCGTCCCAAACCTTCGTCCGCGTCGCCGCTTGTTCTGCGGCTGCTCCTTCGATGGCCGATGAAGTCTCCTCCGATGGCTGATAAAGGGCCATGGGATCCGGTCTCGAGGAGCGCCGGATCCCCCTGGCCTTCGCCGCCCGCCTCGCGCTCTCCGCCCCTCCTCCTCGCATCCTCCGCCCTCCTTACGTCCTTCGCCCCGGTCTTCGTCGCCCTCCTCGCGCTCTCCACCCCTCCTCCTGGCATCCTCCACCCTCCTCGCGGCCTTCGCCCCGGTCTTCGGCGCTCGCCTCACGCTCTCCGCCTCCTCGCGGTGTCCGCCGCTCATCCCCGCATGCTCCTCGCTGTCAAGCCCCTAATTCAAATTTGCCTCATGTGTGACTAGCATGAGCATCAAACAAGCTTAGTCACATGAGAGATCAAGTGCCAAGTAGGAATTTCTGCACTTAGCCAAATTTTGGAGCCGGAAAATTCAGGTTGCAAATAGGGTTCATCCAAGTTTGGAGCCTCCTACGTTAAGACCTGTGGAGAACTGGAAGGTGCATGCTAGTTTAGCTCAGCATAGGGACTTTTCTCCAAAACGCGGACGAATTTTGAACCCGGTCAAACATCCGGCACCAATTTAATTCATGCCCCGGAAACTGAATCTGGGAACTCATTTTGGGGACTTAGTCATCTTTCCTTGTGTCCTAGTCTCCCTGTGGATTGGGTTGGGGGTAGAACTGTCTTTTCGCGTTGGAGATATTTTTTTCCCCACATCTTCTCCCCTTTCTCTCTCTCTCTCTCCACCCCACCCGGCTCCACTCCCTGGCGACGCCCGGCCCTCTTCTCTGCTGGGCGACGGCCTCCCTCCCCCACCCGATCTCCCCACTCCCTCATCCTCTCTCACGGCCACTCCTTCCTCCCTCTCTCTGCTGGCGCCGACGCCATCTCTCGCGCCCAGCCGGGCGACGCGCGCTTTTCCTCGCTCTCGCCGCTCGGCCGGCCGGCCACAGACGGCAGACCGCCTCCACCGGCCACTGCCCCTCGCGCTGCCTCGCTGCCGGCTCCTCATACGCTCAGGTTCTCGGCCGATCGCTTCTCCTAGCTGACGCCCCACCGCTCGGCTCCGCCTCCCCACCGCCGGCGACCCCTCTCTCTCTCTAAGATAAAGAATGGCTTCCTCCTCTCCCTCCTCTTTCCCCCCTCCCTCTACCTCTCCATGGCTAGGGTTGTGTTGGGTTTGGGGATCTAGGGTTTGGATGAAGGCTAGGTGTTTGATGAAATGCTAGAAAGGATGTAGGCTAGGTGTTTGTTGAAATGCCATGGAGGAAAATTGTTGCTTGGGCATCCTTGTGAAGCTTGGAATGTGCATGATTTATTATTATGGATGTATTGCCTCATTGAGCTCCTTCTAGAGATTTTGGGCCATGTAGGTGATCGATGGTTGCGTGGCGATGGGATGATTTAGGAATGGTGGAATTGTGATGCGTTGGAGGTTTCCCCAAGTTTTGTCGTTTGTGTGTTTGGTCATGCATGAAAGGGTAGAACGGGTGTATGAATCGTAGTGGCTATTCTAGAGTTAGAGGCATGGTAGTGAATGGTGGGGTGCTACGCAATCGGGGGTTTCCTTTTTTTTTCCATACTTGTTGTTGGTGTATCCCTAGGCGTGCGTGAAGAGTCAGTTTGAGGGCGTGATTCGTAAAGGTCGTTTAGAGTGGTGGGCATGGTTGATGAAAAAATCGCTGCTATACCTTAGCGTGGTTGGATAGATGGGTTGAGTTGTAATGTATGTGGTTACTGATGAATGAGTTGCTACTAGGCTTCGGTGAATGACCAGTAAATGCTTGAGTTGATCATGATGACAATGGCGCTATCATGATTCAATACATGGTAGATGGTTTTCGGTTAATGATTCGGAATACTTGTGAATTAGCACACTACTAGTTGTGGCCAATGGATTCCTTACATAGAAAATGTTGAGATTTGATACTATAACCCAAGGGTGAGCTACTGTCCTTTGGGTTGTGTGCGAAGATTTTGTTAACCGGTCATCCAAGCTAGGTGGTGTTGTGTTCCCAATTTTAATGCTTAGAAATATGTGCGGCTAACCGAGTACATGATGCAACCCTTGCATTTTCAAATTCGGAGGCCAAGTTCTTATTCCTTTCGTTCAACCCTCACTACTTATGCTCTATTCTAGTTCATTTTCCACGGTTGAGCCTGTAATGGTTAGCTGGGATGGTTGGAGCACTTGCTTGCTGGTAGTAAGTATAGGCAAGGTTGGAAGGAATGGTGTGGTTGTGCGGGTGGCTTTGTTTGGTGTGGCTTTGCTCTCTTCTTAGCGTCGCCCTGGGTTTAGCTTGGGTTGGGTTGGTTCTGGAGGTCGGCTGTGCTGTTGTTTGGAGCACTAAGCTTCGGATGCAATCCGCGAGGATTGTGCTAGGTTGGTGTCCTGGTTTTATTTCATATGGCCGAAGCCTCTTGTCTATAATAAATGAGTTCATTGGGACGCTTATGATCCGAGACTTGTGAGGTTCATGGGGGATGAGTCTGAGTTACGTTGGGGTCCTTGTTCTCGGATGCATGATGTGCCTTAAGAGTTTCTCCGGAGGTTGTTGACCCTGGAATTGATACCAAACGGGAAGCTTAGTGGATGATGAGCAATTAGGTCGCAAACTATGAATATTTAGATCGAAGTAGTGTTGAGCCATTCATAATGTGGTTTGGCTGTTATTGTGGAGTTTCGAAATTGTGTGTCGTTTTGGCTTGATGATTGCTTGCATTATTGTCTTCATTCTCGTTCTATGTTCATATGCATAGCATGCATCTCATTTTGCATACATTGTGCTCGTGTAGGGAACGAAACCGCGGAGGGTGACGTGGCTGTGGTCGAGGGTGACCTTGGTGAGCAGGTTGTCGTTGAGACTCCGGCAGAAGCATCAGGCAAGCACCTAAGCATCTTGAACCCCGTATGAATATATTTTTGAGAATAAATTGCTAAATTGTGAGTTACGTTTTGCATTAGGAGTTGACTGTGGGATAGGACTAGACCCTATTTGTTGCACTTACACTTGTTGATAATTGTTCAATATTTTCCTTGGAGCTAATATGGGTAATATAATGAGTCCACGCTTAGCATGCTTAGATGTCGGGTTTGGGCCAAGTGACGGAGGGTTCTGTCACTTGTGGTTGTTGTCATTATACACTTACTACATTATGTTGGACTTGGAATTGGGAAAGGTTTTGGAAAGAAATGAATTGTGGACCGGGTGGGGAATTGGTTCATTTGGGTATGGAGACTCAAATGTGTAGCCCCGTCTGTGTCAGTTAAGGACCGATCCGTAAGTGGAATAAGATTGAGCACACCCCGGTTGGTCGCATGCCCGATTATGGTACGGTAAGCCACTCTTTCTCTCATACGGAATCGATGGACCGTAACTTCCTGTGGTTGGACGTGGTTGAGGGCGAGGCTTAGGCCGACTCTCGAGCGCCAAGCCGGGCTTGGGGCTGCTCGAGGGGGTGCTAGGTTTTCGGACCACAGGAGGACGCTTCAGCGATTGGGTATGATTGGAAGGGGGTTGACACTAGGCCCTGGTGGTAAGTGTCGTGCGATCAATGCTTCCCTGCAGGGTTAATTAAGCGATTCGAATTGCCGCGCTCTCGGATATGAGCAAGCTTGATCCGAACTTCTTCTGCGTAGTAAATAACTTGAACTTGTGGTTCGCCGTTAGGCTTGAGCTGAATTTCGATATGAAATGACTTGCTTTACATTCTGTTAATTACAATTTCATGCTAGAAGTAGGTGCTGTGACAACTGCTAAATATATTGAGAAAATTTGACTAGATGACTATAATTGAAACAAAGTTAAGCATTTACGCACTTTTAACTTAAGCCTGTTTACCTTGCTACTGCCAAATGCATCTCCTTTGGAGTCGGTCATATATGGACCCCGGGTAAGTCTTGCGAGTACCTTTTGTACTCATGCTTCTGCTTTGTGGTTTTCAGGTGAGGATCAGGTGGGCGGATGCGAGTTCTGCCTCATCGCTTCTCGGTGGCCAAGCGGGGCACCGAGTAGAGGCTTAGCGCGATATCGCTGCGCCCGGAAGTGTTCAAAGGTAACACTTCCGGAGTAGTTTTATTTTGCTAATGTGTTGCGATTTTATTCATTTTGTTGTATAGATAGCCTTCTAAATTGTGTCTCGTCGTTGTTTAAGTCCTCGTCGTGTTCAGTGGGTTGTTTCTATACTTGTGATCGTGTGGCTGTTGTGGTTGTTGCATTACTTTTGGATATATATATATATATATGAACTGCTGTTTTCCTTGTCTGCCGAGTGGATGTCCGTATTTGCAGTAAGGTCATGCCGAAATTTTCCAGATTTTGGAGTCTTGGTTGATTTTCGGGTTTTGGCTAGTCGTAGGGCTTTGTGGGTTGTTTTCCGTTTGGTTGGTGGTTGTCGGGTTCGTCTTTGTGCCGTGTGTTTCCGCTTGCGTGTGGTTTGGAAGGTTTCAGGTTCGTTGCCCCCTTTATGCAAATTGAATTGATACCGTATTGGTTTCCGGTATGCGGTGATCCTGGGCGTGTTTCGGGTCGCATACCGGGGGAATACCGGGGTTGTTGTCGAGTCGTTGGACGTTCGTAGGGTTGTTTCCATTGGGCTTGGGTATTAGCATCAGGATCACCTCCGGTGATTGGTTGCTAGGATCCAAATCCGATGGGAGCAACTGTTCATCCAATAACTCGAGGACGATCTGGGCGGCTCCTGACACTCGCGGCCTCTCGAGAAGCGCCGCTCCCCGGCTGCCTCCTCGCGGCGTCCGCTGCTCATCCTCGCATGCTCCTCGCGGCCTCCGGCCCTCCGAGGATGGCAAACCCGTCAAGTATGGTGCCCTCCTCGTCGGCCGCTTCCTCGACGTGGTCTTCTCCGCCTATCTGCCCATTTGCCTGTCCGAGTCTCCCCTTTGATGGCGTTTAGAGCGCAGTGGGATCGACCTACGCGGAGACCTCGAGAAGTGTCGCTCCCTGCCTGCTTCCTCGCGGCCTCCGTTGCTCATCCCCGCTGCTCCTACCGACCTCCACCCCTCCGAGGATGGCAAGCCCGTCGAGTACGATGCCCTCCTCGTCGGCTGCTTCTTCGACATCCTCCAAGACCTGCATGCCCCCCTCCTCGTCGGCTGCTTCTTCGCACCGTCGCCAAATCAAGCTCAAGAGGGGTTACTTCGCCCACGACTCCACGAGGCATCTGCGCCCACTGACCCTGCGATCGAAAAAACTATGCTGAATTGGGGGCTTAAGGTACATGTACAATGTTTTAGTAGCCTCAGCCTACATTTTTCCAATATCTTCTACTTGGTCAGCATGATCTGCAAATTTCTACAGTTTAGAGATTGATTTCAATTTCTGGAATGCTGAATTGGGGGCTTATGGTACAGGTACAACGTTTTAGTAGACTCAGCCTACATTTTTCCTATATCTTCTACTTGGTCAGCATGATCTGCAAATTTCTACAGTTTAGAGATTGATTTCAATTTCTGAAATGTGCTTTTTTTCCTCCAGGGACTTATCCAGTAATACATTGAACGGATCAATTCTACATTCTCTTGATAAGCTGACCAAACTTACATCATTGTAAGTATTCTTTTTTACCTTGATAAGCCCATGAGATTATTTCTATGTTGTATGCAACAAACAGGCAGAGCATGAATGAGCAGAAACTGATTGCGAAGGATGTCTTCTCGTTCTGGCTTAACCGTGATCCTGATGCATCCACTGGAGGTGAGTTCGTCTTCGGTGGATTAGACCCAAGACACTACAAGGGGAGTCATACATATGTTCCTGTTACTTGCAAGTCGCAAAGGCTACTGGCAGTTTGACCTTGGGGATCTTCTTATTGATGGCCACTCAACTGGCTCCTGTGCTGGTGGCTGTGCTGCTATTGTTGACTATGGGACATCATTGCTCGCCGGCCCAACGGTATGTGTTCTTGGATCCCTAAGTGGTAGGACGAGCATTTGGACATGTTCTGGAGTTACGGTACAGCTAAAATATTTTCATTTTATATTACTTACAGACCATAGTGGCTCAAGTAAATCATGCAATTGGGGCTGAGGGAATTATCGGTACAGAATGCAAAGAAGTAGTGAGAGAGTATGGAGAGATGATCTTTGAGTTGCTCATAGCACAGGTTTGTTCACATGTTGGTTCCCCCTCTGTTATCTGAACAACGGGATAAATATTTTTGTGATGCATGTGTTTTCGAAATTGCTTTTGAATTCTCTTAACTAACTATAGAACATTTTTTGTTATTGAGCAGACAAGCCCGCAGAAAGTGTGCACTCATATTGGTCTCTATGTGTTTGATGGTGCTCGTTCTGTCAGGTCAGCTCAACATATGCCTAAAGTTTTAATTCTAATTTTACTACCTGTGTATTTTTCTTTTCTCATGACAAACTTGTTTCACAAATAGCTATGCAGTAACCAAATTGAATCTGTTGTTGAGAAATAAAAGCGGGATTCTAATGTTTTCTGTACTGCCTGTGAGATGGCTGTTGTCTGGATACAAAATCAACTCCGAGAGAACCAAACGAAAGAGCTTATTTTAATCATCTGATGGTATTGCTCCTGTCAGGAAACTGAAATCGAGCTCAGATTATTTGATGATATGCAGCTATCTTTTGTGCAAGTTTTTTATTTGATTTCAAATGTTTCTTAGTGCTCATTACGCTGGGGATAACCTTTCACCCAGGTTCACGAATGGAGAATATTGGAAAAAGGTTCATGGACCAGTCTTGATGTACCTTTACTCCAATTGGAACGGAAGTGACCCAAGTCTACTCTGGGAGGATGCAAAAGTTGAGGTGATTTCAGATTGAATAAGTTCTTAAGGATATGACAAGTCTTTTTTCATGCAACCTAAGGACAATCATAATCTATCGAGTTGGTGAACTCTCTGTTCTCGATTAAGGTTGAGTGATTACTTCGCTTGTCTAAAGTGTTGCAAACACCCTCTAAAAAAACAAAGTGTTGTGGGCACGTCCTCAAAAAAGTATTATGAACACTTCCTTTCAAAATTTTAAAAAAATGTCTTATAAGCACTAAAGTAACTTGATACTTACTTCTCTCTTTTACCTTGTGAAATCAGATGATGATTGAGAGAGAGAGCTGCCATATTGTTTTTCACTTTCAGAGGATTTTCAGAGGACTGAGCAGAGAGGTTGTGTCTCTGGTAGATTACTGGTTCGAGACAAGTATTAGGCACATCCCCGTTTTTCCACAGCTATAGTAGCTGAGAACTTTTGATTTACCCAAGATGTAATTCAGTATTATATACATCTCTTAGTAATTAATTCATCATGTCATCTAGGTATTTAGATAAGGAGGATCTCTATGAAACAATAGCCTATGTAGGTTTAACCCTACCAGGAGAAGCTGGATCTTGGCAAAGAGAGTGCAAGGTAATGCATGCTATATACACTCTTCTTTTTGAGAGATATGCACTGTATATTATTATACTATGAATGTTTATTCTCGCAAACTGCAATTCTGGTGTAGAGCAGATACAAATGTTGGTGTAGAGCATATACAGATGGGAGCTTCTACATAAGGAAAATTGTAACCAACAACTACAACCTTTATCCGTGGGTTCCAAGTTTTATAGGGGACTACAAATTAGATGGTATACTAACCATATCTTCAGGTGAGCATGTTAGTGGCATGTATACTCTTGCAAGTTGCAACTTTTTTATGTGATGTCATGAGATATTCGGAATTGCTGTTTAGGAGATCAGATATAAATGATAATATTATGCAAGATATGGTGATAGCTGAACCTATTTCTGTGCTATTGTTTTGAAATGTCTTTCTGCTTTCAATATAAAAATAAAGCATGATGCTTTCCTTTAAGGGGTTTTCCATCTTTGTCTTTGAAGCAATTCTATATTTAGAGATTATTAGGAGGCAAAATTTTACTTTCACGATTCAGACTTTTAGAATGATAAATTTTTAGTGCATTTCCTTTTGTGCGCTATTGCAGAGTCACCTCAGCCATATCTTTTTTCCAGTTTTGTATTGCTAGATGCCTTATCTTAGTTTCTTTCTATTTTAGGATGTGACTATTCGTAAAATCAAAGATCAGAATCTGGGAAAAATTGGTGTTCTGTGTGCATTGTGCAACCAGTATTGAAGTTGTTCCACATTTGTCTGGGCCCTCCACAGTGACTCTTATGTCTTTCACTCTCTTTGTCTCATTCTCCATCAATTTAGGGTTTGATTTCTTGATCCCTACATGATGTGCTCTAGCCCTTACGTCAATCTGAAGTGCCTCTTAAACCAACAAAATTCGGCAAATTGCGGGTGTATCACTCAGAATCAATCCACGTAAATCCCAAATTGTGTGGTGTTGGTCCAGTCCTCCATCGATTTATCAGCCGGAGGCATTACTACTCTTCACTACTATTGTGTTACTGGGTTTTCTGGTTGACTCGTGGACATAATTTTGAGCTAGAGTATCTCTGGAGTCTGTACATATCTCTCTCAGGAGACCTCTGTTTATTATGACTGTTCTTGTTCATTCAACCTATTAGCGTCCGAGAATAGGAATAACTTCTTCATTTGCATATGCTGACAATCTTCTAGCTACTACTCCAATATGCCCACACCTATTGCTTTCTTTGTTCCAGTCAGCATGTTGTGATGTGATCAGCGAAGCGCATAATTGGGTTGCTTCCTTAACTTCGATTTTTCTAGGATGAAGTAAGACTTGGTGAGTTATTGGTTTTTGAGAGATTTGGCTTGTGCGGGGCATGTTTGATATCCTATAAAAATATGATGAATCTAATTTATTAGTCGTATTTAGGATAGTGTGCTGAAATTTGCGTGCAACTGAGTAGGTACCCATGTCTGCATGTTGTACAACAATGCCATCATAAGTAATTTGAGGCTATAGATATCATTTCATCAATTGTGCTATGTCTTTGGAGACTTAATTCTTGTTTTAGGAGTCGTATTACGGCACAGCGGTAAGAGCATTAGTTTCTAATTTTATTAGAGACACAATTTTACCCTTTTTGCTTGAGTTCATTTTATAATTTTGAAGCTGCAGATTTTAACTAAATATGCTCATGATAAAGTCTCTTTCTCATATTGCTTCATAAATTTCTTCAAGGTATTGCAGTCGTATTGTCATAAAGATAAACTTTTATGGTGGACTGTACGGACGCGGCGTAGCGCGTCTTACCTATCTAGTATTTACTATGCACCATGCATACAGAAAAGTTTACAGTAGGTGTAGTCATTACTTGTAAAAACTATACATGGCCGTAGACGATTTTCCTTAACATATTTCCCATACATGGCATACGCCACCCATCGTTCACAATTTGGGAGGTATCACAAGGTATAGCAGTCTATATCTAATGTTTGGCAGAGCTCCAGCTCCACTAAATTTGTAGAGTTGATTTGTGGGTATATTAAGAGCATCTCTAGATTTGTGGGTATATTAAGAGCATCTCCAGATTTGTGGAGCTGGGTATTCCTAACTTCACCAGATTTGTGGGTATATTAAGAGCATCTCCAGCAAGGGCTTTTAAAATAGGGCCTCTATTTTGGATTTAGGAACTCCCCCTATTTTTTGGGGTCCTATTTTCAGAGCACAAGTTCAGCAACAGCCCCTAAATCTCAGCCCCTATTTTACTTTTTCTTCTATTTTGACATATCCGCTACGTATAATCTTCATTTGACACCACTAAAATTCAATCAAAAATATTTGTAATACATAAAACATAAGCATATTAACATTTACCGTTTAAAAACATGATATTTTAAATTTAAATTTAAAATTTTCAAAACATGATAAATAGATAAATAGAAACTCCGAACAATGAATCAAACTACGAAGCGCTGTGAATTGCCCACAAATGCTCAATAAGATCATCTTGAAGCCTCTCATGTATTTTCCTGTCTTCAATCTCCTGGCGTATTTAGAGCATCTCCAGCAGAGCCTCTAAACCAGCCCCTAAACCTTAAAATAGGGAGTGTAGTAAAAAAAAAACAGATCCAGCAAAACCCCAACTCAAGCCCCTAAAATTAGGAGGCCCCTAAATTTGCCTCCTCAGCCCCAATTCCTAGGGAGCCTCAACTCAAGCCCCTAAAATTAGGAGGCCCCTAAATTTGACTCCTCAATCCCAATTCTCGGGGACACGAGTACAAGCCCTATTATTGAAGATAGGAAAATACATGAGAGGCTTCGAGATGATCTTATTGAGTATTTGTGGGCAATTCACAGCGCTTCGTAGTTTGATTCATTGTTCGGAGTTTCTATTTATCTATTTATCATGTTTTGAAAATTTTAAATTTAAATTTGAAATATCATGTTTTTAAATTGTAAAAGTTAATATGCTTATGTTTTATGTATTACAAATATTATTGATTGAATTTTAGTGGTGTCAAATGAAGATTATACATAGCGGATATGTCAAAATAGGAGAAAAGTATAATAGGGGCTGGTGCTGGACTTGTGCTCTGAAAACAGGGCCCTAAAAAAATAGAGGGAGTCCCTAAATTCAAAATAGGGGCCCTGTTTTAGGGGGCCCTTCCTGGAGATGCTCTTAGAGCATCTCCAGCAGAGCCCCTAAACCAGTCCCTAAACCTTAAAATAGGGAGTGCAGTAAAAAAAACAGATCCAGCAGGGCCCCAACTCAAGCCCCTAAAATTAAAAGGCCCCTAAATTTGCCTCCTCGGCCCCAATTCCCAGGGAGCCCCAACTCAAGCCCCTAAAATTATGAGGCCCCTAAATTTGCCTCCCTAGCCGCAATTCCCATGGACACGAGTACATCCCTTATTATTGAAGACAGAGAAATACATGAGAGGCTTCGAGATGATCTTATTGAGCATTTGTGGGCAATTCACAGCGCTTCGTAGTTTGATTCATTGTTCGGAGTTTCTATTTATCATGTTTTGAAAATTTTAAATTTAAATTTGAAATATCATATTTTTAAATTGTAAATGTTAATATGCTTATGTTTTATTTATTACAAATATTTTTGATTGAATTTTAGTGGTGTCAAATGAAGACTATACATAGCGGATATGTCAAAATAGGAGAAAAAGTAAAATAGGGGCTGAGATTTAGGGGCTGTTGCTGAACTTGTGCTCTGAAAACAGGGCCCCAAAAAATAGGGGGAGTCCCTAAATCCAAAATAGGGACCCTGTTTTAGGGGCCTCCTAATTTTAGGGGCTTGAGTTGGGGCCTCCTAATTTTGGGGCAGATGAGGCAAATTTAGGGGCCTCCTAATTTTAGGGGTTTGAGTTGGGGCCTTGCTGGATCTGTTTTTTTAATACACTCCCTATTTTACGGTTTAGGGGCTCTGCTGGAGATGCTCTAAGAGTATTTAGGTGGTTTATCTTGTTTACATTTTAGAATAAAATTCAGGTCCGTCGATGGCCATGCGCGAAGTGGGCAATGGCACAGGCCCCCAGATCGGCACAGGCCCCCAAATCTGAAGTTTGCTAGTGGCCCAGTGTGCTACGCAGCTACGGCCTACGGGCGCGGGAGACGGCCTTGCCAGCCTCGTCCATCATCTTGCGCCCAGAGCATCGCCTTGCAGTGGTATCAGACCTCGCGCGCTTCCTTGTGGGCCTATTCCGGGATGGGCCACTGAGCATCACCCCGATCATGGCTCAAGTGGCCCTCGAGCTTCATGAGGAGCAGCTGGTCCTTCCACATGCGCTTCTTGAGGTCAGTGATCTCGATGGATTCCATGCCGGACTGACTACGTGCGTGTTACGTGCGGGAAAGGGAAAGAAATCTCCGTGTGCTGTGTGGACTGGAGTCGCCGAGTCGGAGTCCTTTTCGACTTTTCCTTTACATTACGTCGATGGACTTCACAGGGGCAAGCCCACCGCCCGCCAGCATAAAAGGATTAGGGAGGAGGGCTCCTCTCGGTAGTACAGGAGAAGAAAAAAAACAGAATCGTCGCTTCGGACTTCAGTGAAACACGGCATGTTCGGAGAAAAAGGTTGTTCGGCTTCTCCAACTGAACGGATCCACGTACGGGAGAGCGTTGCATCCGGCGGTCAAGCGAGCGAATAAAGGTTAAAGCTACAGTGATTAGCAATCCTTCAGTTCTAATTACTTTTCTTTGTTTGAATTAGTTCTAATTACTTTTCTTTGGTTTATAAAATAGGAAGGCGTTTATTTCCTAATTCCTCATCATGTCTACGAGAAATAGGAAGTATGATTCTGGTGCTGAAAAACGTAAGAAGAGACAAAGACTAGAAGCAACAACTCAATATCAAAAAGGGGCTCTTGATAGATTTGTTGTCAGAGAAACTCCAGATGTTAATATTGACAACGATCATGGTGATGATCCAGTAGAGGTTGTAGCTCCCGCTACAGAAATTGATCAAGGTGCTAATGAAGTAGAAGTCGAGTCTCTCGCTGCAGAAATTGATGAAGGTGTTGAGACTTCTGCAACGGAAATTGATGAAACTCCAGATGCTAATATTGCCAATAGAGGTGATGATGCTAATATTGCCGATGACATTAATACTTCTTTTCAGCCTGATATGTTTGATCCAAGAACTTGGGATGCACTTGATCCTAAAATGATTGATATTTTGCTGCAAAAGGGTCCTAAAAGAGACTTGTCTATTGAGCATGGTCCTAAAGACAAATTATCTAGAATGTTTTCTTCACAATTTTACACTAGAGTTCTCTCAAATGGAGAAAAGTGTATCAGAGAATGGCTTGTATATAGCAAAGAGCTTGATAAAGTATTTTGTTTTTGCTGCAAATTATTAAAAAAGGGGCTTGTGAGAGGTCAGTTAGCAAATAACGGTTTCAGTGACTGGGGTCATCCTGGCACTAGACTTAAAGAGCATGAAATTAGTAGAGAACATGTCACAAATATGGCGGCATTGTATGATTTATGCCTCAAAGTTGCGTAAGAATCAAACAATTGATAAAGTTGCTCAGCGAGAGCTTGAAAAAGAAAGGGAGCATTGGAGAAAAGTTTTGCTCAGGATTCTTTTGATTGTAAAATTTCTTGCAGAACATAATATAACATTTCGTGGTAGTAACAGCAGGTTGTATCAAGACAAAATGCATATTTCTTAGGACTGGTTCAAATGTTGGCTGAATTTGACCCAGTTATCAAAGAGCATGTTGCCCGCATCACCAATAATAACATTCGTGATCATTATCTTGGTCCTTCTATTCAGAATGAGTTAATAAATTTGCTAGCTGCTGCAATCAAGGCTGCAATCATTGCAAAGGTAAAAGAAACAAAGTACTTCTCAGTTATACTTGACTGTACTCCTGATGCAAGCCACCAAGAACAAATGTCTTTGATAATAAGGTATGTTGATGCAACTTCATATTCTATTTGCATTGAAGAATCCTTCTTAGGTTTTTTGGATGTTAATGATACCACTGGGCAAGGATTGTTCGATGTTCTACAAGACGAACTAAAGAGTCTTGACCTTGATGTGGACAACGTGAGAGGACATGGATATGATAATGGGTCCAATATGAAGGGAAAACATCAAGGGGTACAAAAAAAGCTTTTGGATATAAATCCAAGAGCTTTTTATTCAGCTTTTGGTTGTCATAGTCTGAATTTGACACTATGTGATATGGCAAAGTCTTGTCGTAAAGCAACAGAATTTTTTAGAGTTATCCAGCGCATATATACAACATTTGCTAATTCTACAAAAAGGTGGCAAATTCTTAAGGATAACATAACGGGATTGACTCTGAAGTCATTGTCATCTACTCGTTGGGAGAGTCGTGTTGATAGTGTTAAGGCTATAAGGTTTCTCCCAGAAATAAGAGAGGCTTTACTACAAGTGGCCGAAAGTGATAATGATCCATTGGCAAGTAGTGAAGCTAAATCATTGGCGGAAAATGAACTTGGTTGCTTCGATTTTTTAGTGTCAATAATTATCTGGTAGGAAATATTATCTTCTGTTAATTTGATCAGCAAGCAGCTACAATCAAATGATATGCTTATTGATATTGCAATTGAGTCTGTACAGGGGCTGATTTCCTTTTTCAAAAAGTATAGACAAACTGGGTTTTCAAAAAAATTGGAAGTTGCAAAAGAAATTGCAGTGGGGATGGATATTCATCCAGAGTTCCGAACAAAGCGTAAAATCAAAAGAAAAAGACAATTTGACGAGTGCGCAGATGATGCATCTATTGAGTCACAATCTGCAGAGGAGTCATTTAGGATCAATTATTTTATACCTATTGTTGATCAAGCTATAGCTTCACTTACCAAGAGATTTGAACAATATCAGGGGTACGAAAAAACTTTTGGTTTCTTGTTTACTTCAGATAGGCTGCGATCCTTGGATGATAAGAGTTTGATGGGTGCTTGTGTTAATCTTGAGGATGCACTTAAGAGTGGAGAACACAAAGATATTGATGTGCAGGAATTGTTTGGGGAGTTAATTTTCATCAAAGATTTACTCAAGGAATCTATGGGTCCTCTTGATATTCTGAAGTTTTTGAAAAAACATCCCTTTTATCCTAATGCTATTATTGCATATCGAATTTTGTTAACCATTCCAGTTACTATTGCATCTGCGGAAAGGAGCTTTTCTAAACTCAAGTTGTTGAAGTCCTACTTGCGTTATACTATGACACAAGAAAGACTCAATGGGTTGGCAATGATAGCACTTGAAAATGATGTTTTCGAGAAGATTAATTATGAATATATAATTGAAGATTTTATTTCAAGAAATACTAGGCAGATGATGCTTTTTAGTAGAACATGAGGTCAGTACTAATATTGATATTTGATATGTTCCTAAATTCTGTAAGAAAAAGCACATATTGAAGTTATATAATTGTCTGAAAGTATGCATTATTTATAGTACACATGAATTTTTCAAATTTTAGAGCTTTAATTTGCATTTCGCTTCAGGGCCCCAAATTTCTAGAGACGGCCCTGATAAAATTATAAACTTAAGTCACTTTATTTCAGTCTACAAGTTTCAGTTCTGAGGTGGAGCTAGGATCTGGAGCTCTCCCAAACAGAAATGTGGACATCCAATCCCATCTTATACATAACTTCATACTAGTATATGTAGTTCTTTTGCTGCAGGGTTGGGAACTCCTATACGCCGCGGATTAAGTATATATCATCAGTATGGTGGTAACCTAGTGGAGATTACTTAACTGCTATATCATTAGTGCGGTGGTCACCTAGTGGAGATTACTTCTTAACTGCTAAATTGTATGCAATATTTTATTTTATTTTGCTTTTCTCACTACTAATTCTTTTCAAAGATTTGTAAACTTCATTTTTTTTATTAGTGATGGAACTTTTCACTTACGGGAAACAAACACTTAAAACATCAGAACCCTGCCCTTCATCTAATGAATATGTGTCTGTAAATAATATTTTCATTATTAAATAACTAATGTTTGAACATTCAACATTACTTGTTTGCCTTGTAATACTATATTATTGCAATATTTTACATTGGAGCACAAATAAGTAGCTTATTACTTTAGAAGTTATCACGTTGTTTAAGTTAGAGTAACACGAGAAAAAATATAGGTATAATCGTCTTTTCACGTACAAATTAACGACTAATATATCTAGCCACGCTGTTGTGCACACCAGTTTAACTAAACAGCGTGCTAATTAATCTACAAGTTGCTTGTGAATTGTGCAAAAACGAAGCAATCAGATCATTACATACAGCTATATTATTTACTCTTCATTGATCTTAGCATGTTTTGATTTGCACGGGGGTTCAGAACTGCACTTGCCAACCACGACCATGGACGGGCGAACCGCTCAGATCCAGGACAAAATTGGTGAAAATTTTTTAAGCACTAAACTACATAGAAGATTTTTAAAAGGACAAAATCTAGGATGTTACATGTATTGACAAATATATTGTTCATGAGAAAAAGAAACCCTTGTGTTTTTTAACTAATCAAAAATTTTCAAAAAGCGAAACTGTCGACGATTGGAGAACGGGCTCCCGCCGAGCTTACTTGTTGAACGAGGGATCAACCAAAGCCCCTTTCTGCCAAAGGTTGTAGCATCGAAGACGCGGAAGATGGTCCGTTAGAACAGACAGGAACACAAGGATTTTATCCTGGTTCAGGCCTCTCATGATCGAGATAATAGCCCTACATCCAGTCGCCTGGTGGCGTTTTTCTCTATTGAAATGATGGATACAAATACATGGATCTCACCTCGATCCCCTTCACGTGTTTTCTGGGATTAAATACTGAGCCTCACGCTGTACACAAGGTAACCACCCCTAGATTTACGCCACGCTTTCCATAATCAGAGTGCCCACGATCCGGGCCCTTGATCTGCGCAATTAATTTGAATTTGTGGTGGATTGATTGCCATCTTCCTTTCTAGTGGCATGACCGGTCCCCGACCATCCACCCGTAATCTGGCGTGGCCTTCACGAGCATGGTTGCTCGTGATCGTCCCAGATAGTCATAGGCGAATGGGTAGACACACATGCTCGGGAGTTATGTTGCTCGGATGGTTTCCCGAGCATCTTCTGCCGTGTCATGCGGTCGGTAGCTTCAGGATCTTCTCGGGGTACAACGGTCTTTTATCGATAGTCAATCCCGGCTGCCTTGAGAATGCTTGGGGCTCGCGCTCGGGTATCGCATCCGAGCTCATGGTTGGGAGTTGCTCGGCCGTCGGGGCAGAATGGTCCTTATAGAAAATAGTCCAATCCCCGACAGCTAGTCCCCGAGGCTCAAGTGAGATGGGTTATCTCCTTGAGACTGAGAAGTCCAAGGAGGGATTGAATTCTTGATGGTGAAGCACCTACCTCAGCAGCTGGGCATGAAATGACCAGGAAAAAGATTTGACAGATGAGGCAGCCCACGCTATCACATCCCGAGCGAATCATGCTCGGGAAAAGGTCGGCACAAGCCGCACCGAGAGGGAAAATAAAACGCGATCGAACCTCGTCCCGAGTATGGATCAGATGCCCAGGGAAAAGGTAACTAGCAGACTGTGAAAAAACACATGCTGCCGCATCCCATGCATGGATCAGATGCACAAGGGAAAGGTAACTAGCAGACTGTGAAAAAACACATGATGCCGCATCCCAAGCATGGGTCAGATGCACAGGGAAAGGTAACTAGCGGTCGTGAAAAACACATGCCGCCGCATCCCATGCATGGATCGATGCACATGGGAAAGGTAACTAGCGATCGTGAAAAACACATGCTGCCGCATCCCATGCATGTATCAGATGCACAGGGGAAAGGTAACTAGCAGACTGTGAAAAAACACATGTTGCCGCATCCCAAGCATGGGTCTAATGCTCGAGGAACTGACAGACGAGCCAGGCTCGAGCTGTCGCATCCTGGACATGGACCAGACGTCCAGGGAAATGTAACTAGCAGACTGTGAAAAAACACATGCTGCCGCATCCCATGCATGGATCAGATGCACAGGGGAACTAGGCATGGATCAGACGCCTAGGCTACTAGCGGATTGCGGCGGACTCACATTGCCACATCCCGAGCATGGGTCTAATGCTCGAGGAATCGGCAGACGAGCCAGGCTCGAGCCGCCAGATTCCGACATGGACCAGGCGCCCAGGGAAATAAATCAGAGGACCTGTGCTCAAACGCAGAGCATGCTCGGCGCAGAACACAAACCGTCTCCGAGCGTAACGCGTGCTCGGAGGAACAGACTTCGCGCCGAGCGCAGATGCGTGCCGCGCGAACAGAATCAGCCCCCGAGCGAAACGCTGCTCGGAGGAGAGACTCGCGCCAGAGCGGCGCGTGCTCGGCGCGAACAGAATGGGCCCCGAGCCGAAACGCTGCGTGCTCGGAGGGAGAGACTTCGCGCGGCGAAATGCGTGCTCGGCGCGAACACGACTAGTCCCCGAGCCGAAACGCGTGCTCGGAGGAGAGACTTCGCGCCCGGCGAAGTGCGTGCTCGGCGCGAACACGACTAGTCCCCGAGCCAAACGCGTGCTCTGAGGGGAGAGACTTCGCGCCCGAGCCGGCGCGTGCTCGGCGCGAACAGAATCCCCGAGCCGAACGCTGCCTCGAGGGGAGAGACTCGCGCCGAGCCGGCACGTGCCCGGCGCGAACAGAACAGCCTCCGAAACGCAGCGTGCTCGGAGGGAGAGACTCGCGCCGAGCCGGCACGTTTCGGCGCGAACACGACTAGTCCCCGAGCCGAACGCTGCTCGAAGGGAGAGACTCGCGCCCGAGCCGGCGCGTGCTCGGTGCGGAACACGACTAGTCCCCGAGCGAAACGCTGCTCTCGAGGGAGAGACTTCGCGCCCGAGCCGGCACGTGCCCGGCCGCGAACAGAACAGTCCCCGAGCCGAACGCTGCGTTTCTGAGGGGAGAGACTCGCGCCCGAGCCGGCGTGCTCGGCGCGGAACAGAACAGCTTCCCCGAAAGCGAACGCTGCTCGAAGGAGAGACTCGCGCCGGCGAAGTCGTGCTCGGTCGCGGAACACGACTAGTCCCCGAGCCGAAACGCTGCGTGCTCGGAGGAGAGACTCGCGCCCGAGCCGGGCACGCGTGCCCGGCGCGAACAGAACAGTCCCCCGAGCGAAACGCTGCTCTGAGGGAAAGACTTCGCGCCGAGCCGGCACGTGCTCGGCGCGAACACGACTAGTCCCCGAGCCGAACGCTGCTCGAAGGGAGAGACTCGCGCCGAGCCGGCGCGTGCTCGGTGCGGAACACGACTAGTCCCCGAGCCGAACGCTGCTCGGAGGAGAGACTCGCGCCGAGCCGGCACGTGCCCGCGAACAGAATCCGAGCGAAACGCTGCGTGCTCGGAGGGAGAGACTCGCGCCGAGCCGGCGCGTGCTCGGCGAACACGACTAGTCCCCGAGCCAAACGCTGCGTGCTCGGAGGGAGAGACTCGCGCCGAGCCGGCACGTGCCTCGGCGCGAACAGACAGTGGGCCCCGAGCCAAACGCTGCGTGCTCTGAGGGAGAGACTCGCGCCCGAGCCGGCACGTGCTCGGCGCGAACACGACTAGTCCCCGAGCCAAACGCTGCTCGGATGGAGAGACTCGCGCCCGAGCGACGTATGCTCGGCGCGAACACGACTAGTCCCCGAGCCGAACGCTGCGTGCTCGGAGAAGAGACTCGCGCCCGAGCGGCGCGTCTGCGCGAACAGGAACAGTCCCCGAGCGAAGCGCATGCTCGGAGGGAGAGACTCGCGCCCGAGCCGGCGCGTGTTTCGGCGGAACACGACTAGTCCCCGAGCCGAAACGCGTGCTCGAAGGAGAGACTCGCGCCGAGCCGGCGCGCGTGCTCGGTGCGGAACACGACTAGTCCCCGAGCGAAACGCTGCGTTTCGGAGGGAGAGACTCGCGCCCCGAGCCGGCGCACGTGCCCTGCCGCGAACAGAACAGCCCCGAGCGAAATGCGTGCTCGGAGGGAGAGACTCGCGCCCGAGCGGCGTGCGTGCCCGGCGCGAACACGACTAGTCCCCGAGCCAAACGCTGCGTTTCGGAGGGAGAGACTCGCGCCCGAGCCGGCACGTGCCGGCCGCGAACAGAATTGCCCCGAGCGAACGCTGCGTTTCGGAGGGAGAGACTCGCGCCGGCGGCACGTGCTCGCGCGAACACGACTAGTCCCCGAGCCGAACGCTGCGTTTCGGATGGAGAGACTTCGCGCCCGAGCGACGCGTGCGTGCTCGGCGCGAACACGACTAGTCCCCGGAACGCGTGCTCGGAGGGAGAGACTCGCGCCCGAAGTGCGTGCCGGCCGGAACAGAACGATCCCAGCCGAAACGCATGCTCGGAGGAGAGACTCGCGCCCGGCGAAGTGCGTGCTCGGTCGCGAACACGACTAGTCCCCGAAACGCGTGCTCGGAGGAGAGACTCGCGCCCGAGCGGCACGTGCGTGCCGCGGAACAGAAACGATCCGAGCCGAAACGCGTGCTCGGAGGGAGAGACTCGCGCCCGAGCGAAGTACGTGCTCGGCGCGGAACACGACTAGTCCCCGAGCGAAACGCGTGCTCGAAGGGAGAGACTCGCGCCCGAGCGAAGTGCGTGCTCGGTGCGGAACACGACTAGTCCCCGAGCGAAACGCGTGCTCGGAGGGAGAGACTCGCGCCCGAGCCGGCACGTGCTCGGGCGCGAACAGAACAGCTTCGAGCCGAAACGCGTGCTCGAAGGGAGAGACTCGCGCCGAGCGGCGCGTGTTTCGCGGTCGGAACACGACTAGTCCCCGAGCCGAAACGCTGCGTTTCGGAGGGAGAGACTCGCGCCCGAGCCGGCACGTGCCCGGCGCGAACAGAACGATCCTCGAAGCGAACGCTGCTCGGAGGAGAGACTCGCGCCGAGCCGGCACGTGCTCGGCGCGGAACACGACTAGTCCCCGAGCCGAACGCTGCTCGAAGGAGAGACTTCGCGCCCGAGCCGGCGCGTGCTCGGTGCGAACACGACTAGTCCCCGAGCCAAACGCAGCGTGCTCGGAGGGAGAGACTTCGCGCCCGAGCGGCACGTGCCCGGCGCGGAACAGAATCAGCCCCGAGCCAAACGCAGCGTTTCGGAGGGGAGAGACTCGCGCCCGAGCCGGCACGTGCTCGGCGCGGAACACGACTAGTCCCCGAGCCAAACGCTGCGTTTCGGATGGAGAGACTTCGCGCCCGAGCGACGTGCGTGCTCGGGCGCGAACACGACTAGTCCCCGAGCCAAACGCTGCTCGGAGGGAGAGACTCGCGCCCGAGCCGGCGTGCGTGGCGCGAACAGAATCCCCGAGCCGAAACGCATGCTCGGAGGGAGAGACTTCGCGCCCGGCGTCTGCCGCTCGCCGCGAACACCGGCCGCCTCTCGAGCGAAACACGTGCTCTGAGGAATAAGAGCGATTTTCGAGATATAACAAGATCAATTCCGAGTGCAATGCCCGCCCAATGTGAAGAAACACACGTCCGAACTAAAAATTTACTCGGTCTTCGAGCGAAAAGCCTGCTTGGGCAAGAGGATGAAATTTGCGCCGAGCGAAGAACTTGCTCGCCGAAAGCGAACGACTTCGCCTAAGCACCGCTTGCTTGAGGTAACGAACTTTTCTTTTACGCATCTTACCTTATCATAAGTTGTGCAAGATCGGTCATCGATTTGGAAGATGACGTCTTCGATTCCTTTGGCAAAGAATACGCCGATCCCCACGACGGCGCCAAATGCCGACGATTGGAGAACGGGCTCGCCGAGCTTACTTGTTGAACGAGGATCAACCAAAGCCCCTTTCTCGCCAAAGGTTGTAGCATCGAAGACGCGAAGATGGTCCGTTAGGAATGCAGACAGAACACAAGGATTTTATCCTGGTTCAGCCTCTCATGATCGAGATAATAGCCCTACATCCGATCGCTGGTGGCGTTTTCTCTATTGAAATGATGGATACAAATACATGGATCTCACCGGGATCCCCTTCACGTGTGTTTTCTGGGATTAAATACAGAGCCTCACGCTGCACACAAGGTAACCACCCCTAGATTTACGCCACGCTTCCATAATCAGTAGTGCCCACGATCCGGCCCTTGATCTCAGCAATTAATTTGAATTTGTGGTGGATTGATTGCCATCTTCCTTTCTAGTGGCATGACCGGTCCCCGACCATCCACCCGGTAACGGCGTGGCCTTCACGAGCATGGTTGCTCGTGATCGTCCTAAGATAGTCATAGGCGAATGGGTAGACACACATGCTCGGGAGTTATGTTGCTCGGATGGTTTCCGAGCATCTTCTGTGCTGACTTTGTGCGATTGTAGCTTCAGGATCTTCTGGGGGTACAACGGTCTTTTATCAGATAGTCAATCCCCGACAGCTTGAGAATGCTTGGGGCTCGCGCTCGGGTATCGCATCCGAGCTCATGGTTGGGAGTTGCTCGGCCGTCGGGGCAGAATGGTCCTTATAGAAAATAGTCCAATCCCCGACAGAAACAAACCAATTTTTTCACCCCAATCCATCACCAAAACCCATAAACCCTCCCCAACTCACCGCTCCCTGCTAGGGCTTCTCTCCCACCTCTCCGCCAGTCAACCATGGCAGTGGACACCTCGGAGCCCTTCTTCCCCACCCGTATTAATCTTTAATTAGCAAATAAATTTGTAAAAAAAATTAAAAGGCTAAACTACACAAAAGATTTTTAAATTTGACCAAATCTAGGTGCATGAGAAAAAGAAACCCGCTTGTTTTTTAACTAATCGAAATTCTCAAAAAAGCGAAACAAAACAATCCCCCCCCCCCCCCCACCCCCCGGCGCCGGCGTCGGCCCATCACCAAAACCCATAAACCCTCCCCAACTCCCCGCTCCCCCCGCTAGGGTTTCTCTCCCGCCCACCCCGACGCCGCCAGCCATGGCCGCTGACACCTCGAAGCCCTTCTTCCCCGCGGCACCGCACCCCACCCTCATCCCCTCCCGCAGCAACCCCGCCCGCTTCTCGCCGGAGGCCGCCTACTGGCGCTCCTTCCGCCCCTCCGAGCTCGCCTCCGGCTCCAAATTCGCCGTCACCCATCTCGCATTCTCCCCCTCCCACTCCACCCCCACCCTCGCCGCCGCCTGCTCCTACTCCATCCGCCTCTTCTCCGGCGACCCCCTCGAGCCCCTCCCCCCTATCTCCCTCTCCGAAGACATCGTCTTCTGCCCCTCCTTCCGCTCCGACGGTGCCCTCCTCGCCGCCGGCAACAAGAAGGGTGTTGTCCGCGTCTTCCGCTCCGACAAGCCGACGTCGGGGCCGCTCCGCACCCTCAACGCCCACTCCGCCGAGACCCGCGTGGTACGGTACCCGGTTGCCGGCGGCGACAAGATCCACCTCCTCACCGCTGGCGACGACGCGCTTCTTGCCTACTGGGACGTGCCCTCCGAAACGCCCGTCTTCACCGTCCCCGCCGCCCACCGAGACTACATTCGCGCTGGCGCGGCCTCCCCCACCGACCATAACGTTTTCGCCACCGGCTCCTACGACCACAGCGTCAAATTGTGGGATGCCCGTACGGGAAAACCCTCGTCTTTATCCTTGTCTCACGGCTACTCCGTGGAGAGCGTGCTGTTTCTGCCGTCGGGTGGGCTGCTTGCCACAGCGGGAGGGAACGTGGTGAAGATTTGGGATGTCATTGGCGGTGGACGCCTCGTGCACTCGGTGGAGAGCCATGTCAAGACGGTCATGGCGCTCACTCTTGCGAAGTTTGGCAACACCGGTGAAATTCGGCTGCTTAGTGCAGGGATTGATGGGTATGTGAAGAGCTTCAATTATGGGGAGCTTAAGATCACACACTCGATGCGGTATCCGAAGGATCTGCTGTCTGTGGCATGCTCACCCTGTGGGACGGTGCTTGTTGCTGGGTCCTCAAAGGGGGATATTTACATGGGCAGGAGGAAGAGGAGGGCAATAGAGGAGAAAGAGGAAGGGGGGAAGGTTGTCGGTGGTGAGTTTGATTGGGCATCGCCCAAGCCGGAGAAGCCAGTGTTGACGCCAAAGTATTATAGGTACTTCCTCCGTGGTCAGAATGAGAAGGCCCATGAGGGTGACTTTGTGATTGAGAAGCCTAAGAAGGTGAAATTTGCAGAGCATGATAAGTTGCTGAGGAAGTTCAGACACAAGGATGCTCTAGTTTCAGCGTTAGCCAAGAACAATCCAAGGAGCGTTGTGGCAGTGATGGAGGAGCTAGTTGCAAGAAGAAAGCTGGTGAGATGCATTGGGAATTTGGACTTGGAGGAGCTCGGGTTTCTCCTTGAGTTCCTGCACAGGAATGCAACTTTGCCAAGGTATGCAAGGTTCTTGATGGGGGTGGCCAACAAGGTGATGGAGATGCGTGCAGAGGATGTCCGGTCAGATGAGAAGCTGAGGAGGTACATTAGGAATCTTAAAAGAATGGTTGCAGAGGAGATCCAGATACAGCACACATTGCAGGGGATTCAAGGGATGATATCACCCATGCTTGCACTTGCCAGTAGATGAACAGGTGCTTTTCTTTGAAAGGGTGTTTTTGTTAGCTGTTACATTACAATGGGGGTTGTCATACGCCATGATGTATGCTAGTTCACAAACCATGCTTGGTTGTGAAATTTTGTCTGTTTGTTGATTGAGATACTCTCTTGTGCTCCTAAAGCTTTGGTCAGATCATTTCAAATTGTGCTCATTTCGATGGTATGCATTATTGCTATTCAAGTTTTGCAATGGATTGCTCCTTGTGCTTCTTGTCACAATTTTGGCTACCTTTGGATAATTATACATAATCTGACATTGCCAATACTTCGCATTGCATTGGACATTTTTGGTCAATTGTTAATTGTTATGTATGTGGTTGGTTGGTTATACAGTTCTAAAGTTTAGACTTGCGATGAGCGCCTGAGAGCTTAAATCGTCACGATATCTGCCCAAAATTGCTAGTTTTGGTGTTTCAGAGACTGGAGCTCTTAGCTGCTCTCACCAATTCTTCTGTTTGGCATTTTACAATTCCAGTTTGCTGGTTATGGTAGTGTCACTTACAATTCATAGTTCACAGTTATATCAGTGCAGATTCCTGTTGCGACTATACAATTTGTACCTGGTGTGTGACGTCAGGGTGGATGGTTCGTTTTTACTTCGTACTGATGTCTCTGTGTTGTGTTATTGTGAACGTTGTCAATTGGAAGTTTGAAACATAGTAGTAACAAGGTTTCAAATTTCGTTTTTTGTACATATGTAGGAGGTGGTGAAATCCGAAATTTCGGCGAGATCTCGGAATTTCAAACAAAATCCGAATAAAATTCAAAAACCAAATTTCAAATCCAATTTTTTTCAACTGGGAAATCGGTGATTTCGGCTGAAATCACCGAGATTTTGATCAACTTTTGAACTTTTGAAAAACGGTCAAAATTTTTTGAATTATTTTTGGATAGTCTTGACCACAAATTCAATCAAGTCCGGCCCACAACATTTGAAATCTGGTCAAAATGTTCGATATTTTGGCTGAAATCACCAACATCTCGTTGTTGAGATCTCGCCGAGATTTTGAAAGTACTGTAGCATTTTGAATTTTTTAGATTTTTTTATTCGGCCGAGATTTAGGATTTCGGTCCCGATCGGAGAACGAAATTTTGGTCAAGATGATTGAAATCTCGGTGAGATTTTGTACCATGAGTAGTGCTGGCGCTACGACTACGATGCTTGAAGCTGTTCTGGGATGAGGAAAATCCACGCTGATTTGGCGCATTTTGTTGATTTATTGCTTATCGTTAAGTATGTTTGCAGACACTATCTGTACATGCACAAACTCTAATAGATCATGTCATACTTTGCATTTCACCTTCCATGGCCACTGAAAATGTTGTGGGTGAAGAGAGATTTGCGATATGGAAATGTGCCGAGTGAAACGTTCAGACTCTAGAGGAAGAAGAACAGCGAGGGAAGAAAGAACATGACAGGAACGAAAAGCATCTCAGATTTCATTTCATCGTCGCCCTCAACCTGTACGGTTACAAGGGTTTTTATACCCCGTCCAGCCAAAAAAACTCGGTAGAGTTATATTACCCCTCCCTCTTACATTACCCAATTACCAGGTTACAGTTGTCGGTAATTACTATTTGCGGTCCAGAAGTTGCCGTCCACTTCTTCGCTATCCCGCTAGCCGTCGGATGCTCCTAAACTCTTCTCATCACTGATCTAGGCAGTTACATCACCCTCCCCTGCAAACACAGGATGGATTTGGCTCTCCGATGGTAGGTCCAATCGATACGCTGCATGTCCGAGCTTTTCTAATATTGTATAAAAGGCCTGAAAAACTTGTATGCCAGCTTGGGATAAGGTCGGTTCACTAGTTGTAACACCCCAAAATTTTGCTTTTCTTAAATTCATGTGTGATTTGGCACTTTGGTGAATTTTTGGAATTTTCTGGAATTTATTTGGATTTATTTGGAATTTATTTGAATTTATTCCATTTTGAAATAATTAAAGAATTAAACTTTGCAAATAAACTTTTATTGGAAATATTTTATTTGAGTCCAAAATGCCCTAAAATATTTTCCAGAATTTTTCTGGAATTTTTCTGAGTCTTTTGCTATTTTTAATGAATTAAATGAATTACTGGGAATTATTTTAATTATTAAATCGCTGGAAAATAGAAACCGGGTCGGTTACTGTTCATCCGACCGAGTCGAACCCGAGTCGGACTCGAGTCCGACCCGAGCCAGTCGACTCGACCAAACCCACTCCTAATCCCAGTCGATCCCGACCGTTGGATCGGGATCCAACGGTCCGGATTGGACCGCACCGGCTCGAGCCCGAGTCCGGTCGGACCCGTTCGCACGTGAGCAATCGTAACCGCTCATCGCGACACGTGGACGGCCCCCAGCCTTCGTCTCCGTTCCGAATCCAAGCCGGAGGGCTCCGCCGTGACCGAGCGGGACACGGTTAGGGTTCCGATTTGCGCGCACGTCGAGGCAGTATTTAAGGCGTGGACCCGCCCCCGAGAATCGTCATTTGACGCCGCACCTTTTGCCCCAAGCCACACCGCCCGAGCCGCCGTCTTCGCTGAGGAATTGCTCGCCGTAGTAGGGTTAGGGCTTCGCTTCGGGTTCGTGAGCACGCCGCCGCCGTCAAGCCGTCTCCGCCGTGTTGGAGCCCGGATCTGGAACCGCACGAGCAAGGCGCGTCGGACCGCACCATCCACCTCGCCGGAGAACGCGAGGAACGCCGTTGCCGTGGTCATCTTCCTCGGTCCCGATCAGCCGGCGCCGCCACCTCGCCATCGACGCTCGGGAGCTCCCTCGGCCGTTCGATCTCCATCCGTCGGTTGAGGTGAGGCCACGTCGCCGTTACTGTTCCTAGTGCCGGATCTAATCCCGGCCGTTAGATCTAGAATGGACGGGTAGGATTAGATCGCGTAGTGCTGTGTAGATCTGATAGCGGCCGTTGGATCGAAATCCAACGATCCACGTGCGTCCACGTCACCGCAACGAAACCCACGTTGCGATGGATTGGATCCAATCTCGACCGTTCGATCCGAATCGAACGACTCGGATCGTGCCACGTAGCCAGGCCGCCGCACCGCGTGTGAGCACGTGTCCCTGACACGCGGGCCCCGCATGTCAGGGGGCCCACGCGTCAGCCGCGTTTGCGTGAGACCCCGTACTGACAGGTGGGTCCCACCTGTTAGTCTCACCCGAGCCGTGGACCGGGTCCACCGTGGACCGAACCGCGCCGTGGGCTGAGCCCATGAGCCAGCTGACGTCAGCCAGCCAATCAGGTGCCGACGCGTGTCCAGGCTGACGCAATAATTAATTTCCGAAAAAGAAAATGATTTATTAATTCGAAATACTGATTCAAATTTAGATTCAAACTTCAAACGCTTATAACTTTTGCGTTTTAACTCCGATTTGAACCATTCAAATTTCTAAAAATTCATAAAATTCAGCTCTACTCAAATATGAATTTTATTTAATTTCTGGACTAAAGTTTTTCTCTGTAAAATTATTTAATTGATTATTTAAACTTTAAATAATCATAACTTTTGCATTTTAACTCCAAGTTTGATGATTCCAGTTTCT
The DNA here is from genome assembly GCA_036346355.1 of Rhipidocladum racemiflorum. NCBI lineage: Eukaryota > Viridiplantae > Streptophyta > Magnoliopsida > Poales > Poaceae > Rhipidocladum > Rhipidocladum racemiflorum. The sequence continues at coordinate 55,028,440 of CM070581.1, read as the reverse complement.
AAAAATTCATAAAATTATGTTCTCTCTGTTTATGGATTTTATTTGGATGTTTGGATACTTTTTGCCTATTGTTTATTAGTGAATTTGTTATTTGCACGCTTTACGAGTAGACGTTGAAGTGCCGGAAGGATTCGAAGGAGAAGTATTGACTTAGGATCCAACTCAAGACCGAGAACAAGTACTTTTTGAAGGCAAGTTGTGCTTTGACCATGTTGATCCTATTTTGAACTCTATTTTGATTTAACTTATTGCATGCTAGTTCAATTAGAAAATACTTTATTTAAATATGGGGAATTAGATAAATACCAATTTGCTGTATGACACCTTGATTACTTAAATATGTGCCATGACCCTTGTCACCCTAGTTGTGGATTACTAGTTGGACATTACTAAAATTGCCAACATGGGTTTAGATCGTTGTAGTTTGCTGCTTAGACCTGCTACGTGCTCATGACATGATTTTGGATAATAAAATGTTAATATTGACTTAATGATATATTGAACCTGTTTTGGAAAGGTATCATGTGATGTTGATGGCACGTGGTGCATGGTAATCAACTGGGGTTTTGATAAATAGTTTTTCGACCGGGGCATGTGGCAAGAATGATCAGTGGGCCGGTTGGCACGAGGGATGTTGATTTGGTTCTTCGGGTAGTCTTGCCCTGGTCACCCTAAGGACTTCACCTTGCAAGCCTTTGAACTGGGTCTAACGTGCAACCACATGTCTGTAATGGGACGGACCTAGTTGACTAAGTTGCTAATAACGTACTTGTGGGACCTCAGGAGGTCAACTGCACCCTTTGTGTAAGTTGTACGGGGGAGCGTACCGGGGCTGAGGCCAGGTACCCATCTAACGGTTGATTGGCCTAAACTTCGCCTTAGCTAAGGGAAGGGTTAGTGCGCAATAACCGGGGAGGACCACTTGTATTGTTAGAAGTTTCCGAAAGACTTTGTTACGGGAACTCGCCTTTGTGGTGTTTGACTGTATCTTGTGGGTAAAGTGCATAACCTCTGCAGAGTGTAGAATCTATTCGAATAGCCGTGTCCGCGGTATTGGACATCGCTCGGGAATTACAGTCAAGGGTTAGACTTTCTCAAAAATAACTTGGGATTGAAAGGTTGGGTTGGATTAATAATGATGATTGGAAATGTGGATTAGGATGGGAAAGATGCTTACTAAACTCCTGGAAAAGTTATCTATGCTTTACTTGTTTCTACTGCTTTCGAATCTACTTATGCTACTTGTCAAATGCTGTTTACTGCAAATATACCTTGAGCTATTCCTTTGTACCAAGCCATGCATATAGTATATTAGCCTGCATTCTGTGCATGACTTGCTGAGTACCAAGTACTCACCCTTGCCACAACACAACACCAGTTGAAGAGGAGACTACACCAGCTTTGGAGGAGGAGCTCCAAGAGGATCCGTCTACTTAGGGAGCGAGCCCAGTCAGTTGCCTGTGGTATACTGGATGGCGCCACGATGTTATCTTGTTTTTCCGCTGCTACTATTTCTCTTTTAATAAGTTTCGCCCTGCGAGGCGTATATTTGTAACTTGACCATAAGGTCGAGTAACCAGTTTGACTATTTATCTAAAGTACTTTAATAATATCGAGTGGTATGATTGTGATATTTACCGATGTTAAGACTGTGTGCACTAGCGCGTTCCTGGACTAGTGCTGAATACACAGAGGGTCCGGATTTGCAAATTCGGGGTCCCGACACTAGTGAAGTCTGAGCGTAAGGCTGTAGCTTGAGCAATACCTTCTCTCCCAACTGAAATTGTCGGTCTTGTCTGTTATTGTCAGCTTGAAGTTTCATCCGATTATGGGCTCTTGCTAAATGTTGCTTAAGCATTTCATTATGCATCTCTTAGTTCTGCAGTAAATCATTTGCTTCTTCAGATTCACTGTTGGGCATTCGGGGTGTAACCCCATAACTCGGTTCACTACCATATAATGCCTTGAATGGAGAGCATCCCAGAGATGAATGGTAGTTTGTGTTATACCAAAATTCAGCCAAAGCCAACCAGGATTTCCATTTTCCCGGTGAGGTATGTACTGCACATCTTAAATACATCTCTAGACATTGGTTAACTCGTTCGCTTTGCCCATCAGTTTGGGGATGGTAGGTGTCACTAAATTGTAGACTAGTGTCCAAGGTTTTGAACAATTCTCGCCAAAATATGCTAGTGAAAACTTTATCACAATTCGACATAATAGTTTTTGGCACGCCGTGTAGTCTCACAATCTGCTCCAAGAATACTTTAGCGACCTTCTGAGCAGTAAAAGGGTGCCTGAGAGCAATGAAATGACCATACTTCGAGAACCAGTCCATGACCACCATAATCACATTGTAACCCTTCGATAGTGGCAATCCTTCAATGAAATCCATGGTTAAGTCCTACCATGCGGCTGTAGGGATGGGCAAAGGTTGCAGTAACCCAGCTGGTTTAGATATTTCTCCCTTAGTGAAAGTGCATCTAGGCCCCTAAATGTGTTTTGGATTATTAATGACAAACGATTAAAAGACTAATGTGTTCAATGAGTTGATGAACAGGTGAAAGTCCCAAAATAAGATCATCTACGAACGTTGGTGACCATACTAAATGAGAAGAAAGAAAAATGGCATCATTTCAATATTGTTTTACATTTATTGATTGAATCAATAGGTATGCCGTACTATTAAGAGGGATGCAACATAGTTGATCAAGCATATGTCTCTATGCTCAGATGAATACTAGCTAGAAAAGTTGAGAGACACGAGTCACAACACATTAATCGTAATTAGTTTTGGTTTTTCAAAGTCAGGATCGGATGTTCCGATCATGATATCAGACATTCCGATCATTGCTAGTTCGGATCTGTAACACCCCGGCAATTAATATGCCTGAATGCTACCAAACATAAGCTAAACAACATCTAAATACCATGAATTAAGGTAAATTACAGCAAAGGAGTAAATGCTAAAACCCGAGATTTCGGCAGCATCTCCTTTGTTTTAACATGATTTGAAGGAGCAACAACAGCATAGCAATACATGGCAATATGAGAGACAACTAAAACAGCAATACTTAAAGACTTAACAACAATATAAGTCTAGTTTCAAGCATTTAATGTCTCCAAGAGTCAAACGAACAATAAGACTCTCATATAGCAAAGCTAAACCTTAAAGCAATAATCATCACACGCAGTTTATTAACAAAAACTAATTGAATGACTTGTGGAATCAAATGAGTGAAGCTACGTGCGGAAGTGTGACTATTTCCCTTCCCCGCATGCCGGTCTCATGGTATCTAAAACAACAAGAAAACACAAGCGTGAGTTCAAAACTCAGCAAGCATATTGCAATGGTACAAACAAAAGCAATTACATGGCTACAACAACTCACATCATGTATATCATCTCATTCATGTTCACAAATCATTATCATCATCATTATGTATGCAATGCGATGCGATGCGATGCTCATATCTTCTTGGAAACTCATACCGGTATGGTTGAGTACACACCCGTCGGTGTGCACCCTCTCCCCCCTTCCATCCCGAAGATGGAGGGTGCCTACTCCTCGCTTCCCCACACCGCGGTGGATGGAATCACGATGTAGGACTTACTCATTGGCTCTCCGGAATAGTCATAACTTTCTCACCGACCTTCCCCGGACTAGTTATAACTTTCTCACCGCCCGGGCCATGTATCATGCCATGTATGCAAATATGCCAACATCATGAATAACTTGTACGTTAACACATGACATCATCATAGATAACTTGTACATTAACACATGTCATCATCACGTAATAAACATATTCATCATATCAATGGCAAACATTAAAGCATGGTATGTGAACATATCATATATTCAAATTTCAATCTCAATCAATCAAACAAACTACAACCCGCTACCCATTCCAATACACTTGCCTCAACCACGGGCGACGGATTGGCGAGATGTAGTGGGCACTCCCGGGGTCACACCACCTTCACATAGGTACCACACACTCACAATCATGTCCACAAAACAGTACGCCAACCCTCATCTACCCCGACATTGCCAACTACTCGCAAAACCCAAAAACAGAGGTTCTGTCCCGTCGGGACAGCAGCCTTCCAAAAGGCATAACTCGGGTTCTAAGACTCCGAATCAATTAAACGAGTACATCTTCGCGTAGCTTAGGAAATTTCCTAACTTTTTCTAAGTATATGGAAAAGCTGATTCGGATTTTAAAGTTGTTTAATCTACAAAATACCGAGATCTGTTCCAATCACGTCACAGATTTTAACACACTCGGTAAAACAGCCATAACTTTCAAACGGCTGATCGGAATTTAACGTACTTTATACCCACTGAAAGGTATTGAAATTACCTACAACTTATTCAACAGGAGGACGTCCAAATTCGGATTCTAAATTGGCGAAAAACCGAACCCTAGGTCGACTTCTCATGCTGCCCGAAACAGAGAACGTGGCAAACTCAAGATTCCATCTAATCTACTCAATTTCAGCACCACCAATTAATCTAAAAACATCATAATCACCCTTAGAACAGATCCTAGACCAACCCCAAGGATTCCCATGGCCATACCTTCGCCCGACGACCGAAAACCCAACGGATCTCCTCCCGGTTCGCGCGATCTCCTTCCTCGCTCCAAATCCACCGGATCTCCTCGTCGCGGAGCGCTCCAATGGACGGATCTTCGAAGTGTTAAGGTGGAGAACTCCCCTAGGGGCAGCAAGGGAGGTGGAGAGGGGAGGAGAGGGGTGGTGGCTCCATGGGGGAAGATGGAGAGGAAGGGGAAGGGTGGAGGCGCATGGGGGGCTAGGGGTGGCGGCTAGGGTTGGGGGAGGGAGTTTGGAGCGCACCAAGTGGTGGGGGCCAGATTTGGCTGCCCAAAAGTTCCCCCCTTGGGCCCAAACCCTTCCACCAGAGGCCCAACTCAACCCCCAAGGCCCAAGTCCCTCGGAGAGGCCCAAACACTCGAAAACGGCCCAAAAACACGCTATAAATGGCATAACGTAAAGTGAAAGTGCATCTAGGCCCCTCATTTTATTTTGGTGATTAATGATGACACAATTAAAGAGATCTAATATCTCAATTGAGTATAATGCAGATCTCGAGATTACATCAAGCTTGGAATGACTTTGGACGACTTTACGAGTATCATATCTCAATAAAACGGCATCAAGACGAAGAAGTGTAATTTTCATTTTTAATTGAGTCTTAAGGATAGTCGTACTATTAAGAGGGTACTATGGAAAATCGCTTTTAGGATGTGTATGTGCTCAAGGTCAAAACTTGCATTTAAACTAGCACTCAAAATCTTGCATTTTCCAAAAACCAGAATTCCAACCGAGCCAGTCAACTCGAAGTATCCGGACATACAGTCCGGAGTATCCGGATTCAGTCCGAAGTCTCCGGACATGTTATCCGGAGTCTCCGGGATAACCCTCTCGGCCAATTTGTGAATTCCGGAGAGTCCGGAGTATCCGGACATGTGGTCCGGAGAGTCCGGACAACCCGGAGTCTCCGGTCTGTTCGAAAAAGGGAAAAATGGCTAGTTTTCAAAAACGTATTTAAAGCCACCTCTTCTTCCCCAACGGCTAGGACTGCTCTTGAGCTCATTCATTGCAGCATTCAAGCCCTCTCTAACACTTCCAAAGCATTCAATAGAGCCCTCACTTCCTCCCACCATTTATTTTGGTTGTTGATCCATTTTGGTGAGGAGAGGAAGAAGCAAAGTGCTAGGTGCATTCATTTCGAGTTGTTGAGCACTAGTTCATCCTCCAAGTGACTTTCGTGGTGCTATTACTCTTGGAGGTTGAAGGTCTCCGAGACGGCTAGGAGTCACCGGGAGCTACCAACGTGTGTGGTGAGCCCCGGTCGTTTGTGAAGGCGTGTCTCGCCTCCGAAAGGGAAGAGACAAGAAGTGAAGCCGGCGAGTGCATTTGTGCAACACCGGGAGGAAAGCGGGTTGAAAGAGACCCCGGCTCAAGTGTGACCGAGCCACCTCAACGGAGACGTAGGATTCCCTTCAAGAATCCGAACTTCGGTGAAAAATCGCTTCTCTCGCTCTTTCTTTACTTGCTTGTGTTGCTTGTGTGGATTTGTCTCCGTAAAGTCTAGATCTAGCATTTTGTCTAACTTTAATTCAAATCCATACTAGCACTTGTTCTAGGTTGCTATTGTTGTTTACTTTTAGTAGTAACTCGTGCAAGTTTGGGCAACTTGTGTTGCGCTCCCGAGCCACCCAACTCGGAGACTCCGGTATCCAATACCGGATACTCCGGACAAGCCGGAGTATCCAGACCAAAACCCGGAGACTCCGGGTTGACCTGCTCGGCCAGTTTTATTTCCGCTGCGTTTTTTTAAATTCGCCTATTCACCCCACCTCTAGGCGACATCGTTGGTACTTTCATAAAGTTTTAACCTCCATTTACATATTTTATAAGGTTACGACACTTCGCGGTGTCACATTCTCCCCTCCTTCAACAGGATTCGACCTCGAATCCAAGACATGCCACTACGCCAAACCAATCAACACACGGAGATCTAATCTTCGCGGTTCAAACCTGAAGAAAAGAGCTTTGGGAAAAGCTCGCCCCCACGAGACTTCAACTCCCCGGTCGCTTCTCTGAAAAAACCACTGGAATTTACACTGATCGAGACTCGATGACAGGACGCCTAGGTTCGAAGACCAACGGCTCTAATGATAACTCGCAATCAAAACTTGCGAGAACTTTACTCAACATTGAAACACAAAGAACTCAAACAAGGCCTCGGCATGACCCAAGCGATAGGATAAAATCCCAAACAGACCACGAAATAATACGATCTCACACATTCCATGCATTCCTTGGCACTAAAGTGCCCGATTCCTTTAACCAAAGCCACTCTCCAGAAGGACATGGTACCAACTTCTAGATCCATCTTCCGCTCCCACGCACAAAAGTGAATCACGTCCCAACGTCTCAACTGTGGTTCGTCGTATTCGAGACGACGCAAACCAGGTGAGACATAACACTCTAAGATTACTACCACCGAAAGGAGAAGCCTACTTTACATTCAGGATCCTTAAGACTCGCTCAACAGATACGACCGAACTTCCTCTGCGGTTGACACAACTCGCTTCTTGCCCAAAGACAAAAGATACAATATACTTCAAAAGGACAAGCGATCACTAGCAACCACCAAGTGGTCCACTAACAATTTGGTCAGCCCTACCGAGGAACATCTCAACGACACAATTCTCCAAGAAGGTTTGCATTGAGTCATACACAACCTTCCACTCAATGGACCACGATAAAGAGTACAATCATTGAGTGAGCTTAACCATAATCATGAACCCAATTGGTCCACCTAAAACAACTCAAACCCCAAAGCGCTAAAACCACCTTGGAAAGGATCCGGCAACATCCAAAGAGCACACATTTCATTTTTATTTTCTAAGCCAAATCGCAAAGAAAACTCAAACTTCTAACACCACAGCCAAAATACTACAAATTATTCATTCTTTCCTTTCATACTAGGAAGCAAGGGAAATCTCGTTTCATGACATGAATGCACATTCTTCAAGAGCACTCCGGATTAGTCATATCTACATATATGACTTTCTCGCCGACCTGGCTCAACGACTCTTTTATCATTTAACATCAACGATGTCCAGTTTACTTTTCACCATTTCTTTATCATGTAACAACACTACCGAAAATGAATGTATGTCTTAGAATCATAGTTATGAATTTTATCGTGTAGAGATAATACTTATTTGTTGAAGTCATTTTATTGATTGAACGAGTTTTAATCGTCAAGATGTTGATGTATGGATGGTATAAAATTGATACGTTGATCATGCTTAAGAATCTGTTGAAGTGCTATGTTTCAAATTTAGAATAAGATGTATTATGTGTTGGTGATCCATGGGGATCATGTCAATGTAGTCTTGGTTGGGTGCCTTTTTGATAAGCATCATAAACCCTAATTAAAAGTGTTGGGACTGGTAACTAGAGGAAGAATTTGTTGTGAAGCTTTTAGTTGAATTGTGTTGGGGCTCCTCAGGGAGTAGATAGTGATTATTGAAGTCTTTTATGGAAAGCGTAGTGGAGTACTAGAGATGGTTCTTTTTATGCTGAGCTTGTGTTTAAAAGCTTTTGGACTGGTTTGGTTGTTTGCCACTTTGGTTGAAGGGTTTTCGGTCAAGGTGTTCCATATGTTGTGTTTCAGAGTTTCCCTAAAACTCGTAGAAATTGGTGCAAATATTTGGTTTTGGCTAATTTGTTTAGTTGGTATCAGAGCGGGCTGTAGGTCCTTGGAATGTGTATTTTTAGTGTCATACTTTAGGTTACAACTAAAATGTGATGTGGAATAACTTAGAAACATGGCTTAGGTTTTTACTAAAATTTTGTCATAGGATAGCAACATTAAAACTTGCAAAAATGGTATAACTAATCTAAAATTTAACACACAAAGGAGATGCTGCCGAAATCTCGGGTTTTAGCATTTACTCCCTTGCTGTAATTTATCATAATTCATGGTATTTAGATGTTGTTTAGCTTATGTTTGGTAGCATTCAGGCATACTAGATGCCGGGGTGTTACAGGATCGCTTCGATCAATTGGATCGGATAGTCCGATCTGGCTTAGTCCTTCTTTGGATGGATCGGATATTCCGATTAGGGTAAAAGTTGAAATAGTGCTTCTCTGGACAAATCGAAAGCTCTGATTTATATAAAAGGATAGTCCGATTAGGCTTAGAACAAAAAGGGTACTCTCTGGACACATCGAATGTTCTGATGCCTTAATCGGATGTTCCGATGGAAGGTTCTAAATTAGGTACTCTCTGGACAGATCGGATGTTCCGATCATTGGATCGGATATTCCGATCGAGACTTAGAAACTTTTTAAGAAGCTTCTCTAAAGGTGTTTCTTTGGACACATCGAATGTTCTGATGTGTGTTATTTTGACCGTTGGGGTGTGTTGTTTTCTGGAACTTTAGCCATATCGGATATTCCGATGTTGAGTTTAGAAGTTTCGATATGTGGCTGAGTGGAGGCATAACAGCTAGTTTTTGCCTCCCCCTATAAATACCCCTCTACCTCCTCTTTTGAGAGGTTGGCTTTTTGGCTGGGCACCTTGAGCATTCAATACACATTCTTGTTGCCATTTCACCTCCTCCTCTTGATCTTAGTGATCTTTTAGTGAGTGAGTTGTGAAAAAGAGATTAAGTGCTAAGAGCAATAAATTGAGTCATTCATCTTGAGCACAAGAGTCAAATCCAAGAGCGTGAACTACTTTGCATTTGTTACTCTTGGAATTTGAGGATTCCTAGATGGCTAGGAGTCATTCACGAGCAACCAACGTGTGGTTCGCTGTGAGAAGTTTGTGAAGGTCGATTTCGCCTCCGAAAGGGAAGAAATCAAAAGTGAATCCAAATCTTATATGTGACCGAGATTGGCGAGGAATAGGGTTGGAAAAGACCCGGCTCAAGTGCGACCAAGCTTCCTCAACGGAGACGTAGGATCCTCTCAAGGATCCGAACTTCGGGAACAAATTCACCGCGTTTTCTCCTTTTGGTTATATCTTTTCATTATGCAATTTACTTTATCTAAGTTGCTAGCCTTGCTTAAATTGTTGATATCTACTTGTGCTAGCGTTGAGTAGGAACCAAATTGCATTTTTATTCAATTCATTTAGATTCTCCCTACGCTCTGAACTGATCTCCGATTTAGAATCGGAAGTTTCGATAATCATTTCGAACATTCCGATCTGTTTTTCGCTGCTATTATTTCAGTTTATATTTTAAACACCTATTCAACCCCCCCCTCTAGGTTGTTAGCTCAACTTTCACTTAACTTGTTGACACACTTCACACTTCTTAACAAAGTCCTCTAGTCTTTGTTTCATCCTGTTCTAGTAAAACACTTTCTTAAGTCTTTGATGTGTCGCATGAATACCTGAATGACCCCCAATGGCATTGTGTGGAAGGCAGCAATCAACTTGGTTTGAAGGGTCGAATTCTCACCAATCCAAATTTTGCCTTGATTCCGGATCAACCCTTGTTGCAATTCAAACCCCCTTTCATTAGAACTATGAATTGCTAGCTGTGACAAATGTTTTTGTGCCTCCTTATCAGTAGCATAAGAGTTCACCACGTCTTGAACCCAAACCGGTTGTGCCTCTGACACCGCTTGCAAGGTCATGAGCTGCCCAGCTCTAGATAATGCATCTGCCACCAAGTTTTCCTTTCTTTTCTTGTAAACAATTCGGAATTGTAAACCCATCAAACATGTCATTGATTTTCGCTGCATTTTCGATTGTAATTGTTGCTCCTCTAAATAACACAAACTGTGGTGATCAATCCTTATTATGAATTCATTATGCTGCAAGTAGACATGGCTTGTTTCAATTTTATAAATGCTTCTTCAGCTTGCTTATCCCAATTGAATGCCTTCTTTTTCAGCAGGTTTGTCAGCGGTTTGGCTATTATCCCATAATCTTTCACAAACTTTCGATAGTATCCCGTTAGCCCCAAAAATCCCCGTGGTTCGATCACATTCATTAGTCTTGACCAATCCATCATCACTTGAGTTTTTCGAGGATCCGTGGCCACTCCTTGGTCTAAAATAAGGTGGCCCAAATATTCTAGCAGTCTTGAACACACGTGCACTTGGACCTTTTGACAAAGAATTGGTTGGCTCTTAAAGTCTGCAACATGACCGTCAAATGCTCTACATGAGTAGCAAGGTCCGGGCTGTAGATGAGTATATCATCTATGAAAAATAGTGCAAACTTGCTAAGGAAAGGTGCCAAAACTGAATTCATCACACATTGGAAGGGTCACCGGGGCATTAGTGAGGCCGAATGGCATCCCTTTGAATTGGTAGTGCTCCTGATGGGTCTTAAAGGTAGTTTTGATCTCATCCTCTTCTTTCATACAAATCTGATGGCACCCCACCCTTAGGTCCAGCTTAGAGAAGTATTTAGTACTGGCCAGCTCGTCAAGCAACTCATCAATCACAGGCATTGAAAATTTGTTCTTTATCATAAGGTCATTCAAACGTCGATAGTCTACACAAAATCTCCATGTTCCATCCTTCTTTTGTATCGACGAGGCAAAAGGGCTTATGCTTGGCACAATTATTATGCAGGTGAGTATTTCTTCTACTTGCTGTTAAATTTTATTCTTGTGCAATGGAGAATAGCGATATGTCCTTGAATTGACTAGGATAGCTCATGGACTCTGAGGGATAGCATGGTCATATTCTTTCCGAGGAGGTAACCCTTTTGGTTCAGCAAACACATCATCCTATTGAGTTATCACTTCTGCGATTGCTGTTGGTATTGGATCTGTAGTACATGGCTTTTATTGTTCTAATATTGCTATTGCCCAGATGTTGTTGCCCCTCCTCCACTTATCCAATTTGTCTATGGTTAAAGCCTTTATTTCCTACCTTTCCACCCCTTGTAACTGGATCCTCTTGCCCTTGTGATCGAATTCCACAACCTTGTACTTCCAATTGCAAATCATGTGGCTATGAGTCTTTAACCAGTCCATCCCTAGTATTTGTATCATAAGCCCCAATTCTAATACTCTCAAATCCGTTTGAAACGTATGACCCTGTGACCACCACTCCATTTTTGGCACTCAGGTGTCACACTACAGCTTGTCTCCGTTTGCCGCTCTCACTTCAACTAGGTTTGTCGGTTGCGGTATACAACCAATTCTGTGCAGAAAGCCGGCATTCACAAAATTGTGGGAGCTTCCAGAGTCTATAAGAAAAAGCATAACTTGGTTTCTCACCAATGCTAAAAATGCGAACAATCTCTATCTCTTCGGTGTCTGATAGAGCATTGAGGGATAGGTTGAATGCCTCCTCTTGCTCCATCTCAGCTGACTCTAGTAGGTCTAGTACGGATTCCAACAATACCTCTCCCTGATCCTCCATAGTTATGGCATGAATCTGTGCATGGATCTTCTTCTTGGATTGCAAATGGTGGTTTGGTTCGTACTTCTCACCACATTGATAGCACAACCCATTAACCCAGCGGTATTCTCGTATTTGCTTTGCCTTCCACAATTTCCCTTGGCCAATTTTAAGATTACCCTGATTTTTTGGGGTCTTATTTAGGCGTCCTCCTTCCTTGCCACTACCAAACTTCGATTTTCAGCCTTTACTTCGATCAAGCACATCTTGTTGCACCCGGGCTAACAAGGCTACTCGATCCACAGTTTCAGGAACCTGTCCTTGAATAGTACTTCACAGCTCAGGTTTCAACCCTTTTACAAAGTAATATACGAACAACTCTTCACCATAATGGGGATTATGCATTAGGATCTCATACATTAGCTCATCAAATTGATTTGTATATTCTACCGAAGAGCCGGTTTGCTTGATTTCCACCAATTCGCCCAATAGCCTTTTGTGATCGAATGCTCCAAACTTCATCTCTACTGCATGAATGAATTGCTCCCAACTTCCCAACTCATTTTGGCCCTTATACATTTGCAACCAGTGTGCAACATTGCCTTCCATGTGCATAGTGGATGCAGTCACCCATAGCGTCTCCGGTATGTTGAACAACTTGAAATAGTTAGTACATTTGTCGTACATAGTCGGGGACTCTCCCCATCAAATATGGGAAAGGATAATTCTCTTGGCAGGTGTGTACTCAACCCATGTGCTTCGTGTTGAACACTAGTCAAACATTTGCTGTGCAAACCTCCTGAGGATGGAGCTTGCTCATAATCCGTTCTTCCCCATGGTCTCGGTGGTGCTAGTGTAAATAGGCCTTCTTCGTTGCCGATGCAAGCCCTTCTCCACCCTGATTATTCTCCATCACTCAATTGGTGGTGAGTCGCGCCACCGCTTGAGCCGTTGCTTCTAGCTGTTTGGTGAGTAATTGCTGCTTCACGAAGCTCTGCTCCATGGCCTTGGCTGTTATTTCAATTCTTGCCATCAACTGCTGCTATGCAGTATCGATCAACTCCACTCGAGCAAACAAGAAATCGAGACTCTCCTTGATCAGGACCAATTTCTCTTCCGATCGCTCAACCTATTCTCCCATCGCCTCTAGGACAAAGTGGATCTGCACTGATGGTTTTGAGGGCGTCGTGATGTTCAGTGCAAGCCAAGCCAACCAGATTCTAGGGATTTCATAGGGATCATCAGAACTGACCAAGATCTATCCTAAGTTCCCCAACCATCCTCCGAGATTTCACAGCTCAACCTTGCTCTGATACCATACGTCGCATCCTCTAGCAGTCGATCCTACTCGGTGCGTGAGATATCGGTAGAGATAAAGGGTTCAGACTCTGGAGGAAGAAGAACAGAAAGGGAAGAAGAACATGACATGAACGATAAGCATCTCGGATTTCATTTCATCCTCAATCCGTTCGGTTACAAGGGTTTCTATACCCCATGCAGCCAACAAACTCGGTGAAGTTCTCCCTCTTACATTACGTAATTACCATATTACAAGCTTCACTGTTGTCAGCAATTACTATTTGCGGTCCAGAAGTTGCCGTCCCCCTCTTCACTTCCCGCTAGCCGTCGGATGTTCCTCACTACTTGGATTGAACCGTACCAGCGTGTTCCAGATGGGGCATCCTAGTATCCTACTACCTAAGCCCTGGGTGCCTACCTAGGCTGGTCTTGTCAAAGCTCCGAAAGCATCTTCGTTCACCTTGCGGAAGCTTACCGTTGACCTCACAAACTACATCCATGTTACCCTGCAGCCGCCGCCACCACCCCACCTTCCCACCGCCCACCGCCACGACATTCCGCTCCTCCCCCAATCACCACCGCCTCCTCAAGCCAAGAACGCATCGCGCCCCAATCCTAGCAGCATCCAAAATCCCACCACGGCCACTTCCACTGCCATTGCCAAGGCGGGAATGGCAGTGGCGGTGCGGCAGCGGCAGCGACGCCGTCCAAGAACCGCCTCTTGTCGAGGCCGGTGCCGGCGGTGACGGGGAGAAGAAGAGTTTCTGGGCGGCGGTGAGCCTCATCATCGGCACGGCGGTCGGGCCGGGGATGCTGGGGGTGCCGTCCGCCACCATCCGCTCCGGCCCGGTCCCCTCCACCGTCGCCATCCTTCTCTCCTGGGCCTACGTCGTGTCCTCCATCGTCCTCGTCGCCGAGCTCAGCTTCGCCGCCATGGAGGGCGGCGGCGTGGACGAGGTCAGCTTCACGGGACTTGCATCGAGCACCTTGGGGGCGACCCTCGGGGCGGTCGTCGCCGTCGTCTACGCCGCGCTGAGTTTCTCCCTACTCGTCGCGTGCGTCGCCGGCATCGGCTCGCTGGTATCCCAGCTCTTCCCGGCGATTAACCCAATCGTGGCCAACGCGCTGTTCCCGTCCTTCGCCGGAGTGCTCATTGCGTTCTTCCCGTTTAAGGCCGTTGATGGCACCAACCGTGCCCTCTGCAGTCTGATGCTCGTCTCGATCACCGCGCTTGTGGTGACCGGCGTGGCCGTGGGCCGGAGCAGCATGCTGAAATCTCTCGGCTACGCGTGCTGGAGCCCTGGAGCCATCCTGCCGGCCATCCCGCTGACCGTGCTTACGCTCGGGTTCCACGTGATCACTCCATTCATCTGCAAGATTGTGGGGGACTCGGTGTATGACGCACGGAGGGCAATACTGATCGGCGGCGCTGTGCCATTAGCCATGGTGTTCTCGTGGAATGCGGTAATTCTCGGGTTGGCAAGTGCTGGTGGCAGTGCCAGGTTTGATGACCCTATTAAGCTGCTGCTCTCAGTGAATCCAGCGGCGTTGCCTGCGGTCCGAGGCTTCGCGTTTGCTGCATTGGCGACGAGCTTGATAGGATACGCAGTGAGCTTTCCGAAGCAATTGGCAGACACTGTGGAGTTGATTGTTCAGAAGTTTTCTCTGAAGGGAGGAAGTTTGCGGTGCTCTGATGCTAGTGGTGATCACGGCAGAAATAGGGCGATTCTGACATGGACGGTGCTGATCATTCCTATATTCATTGCCTCATTCTTCTCAGCAGCCTTTGCCAAGGCACTAGATTTCGCCGGGGTTTATGCAAACTGTTTCCTGTTTGGGATCCTGCCTCCTGTCATGACATGGATTCATCGGTCACAGAGGAGGAAGAGGTAATGCTCGTCTGTTAGTCCATGTCTCTTCTGGAAGATCCTTAGTTGGCAACATAGGTAAAAATATAAGATTCAAAATTTTGAATCAATCATTAAGGAGCAGAGAGACATGCTGAATAATGACAAATGGAAGAGTAGAGTAGTTATAAATACATATTCTGGATTCACTAACTTCTGCTCAGCGTCTTGGCTAATATCCATCAGGAGTGGTGCATGGTAATTAACTAAGTAACTAAATTATGTTTTTCTTTGTTTCATGGCTGGCTGAGTAACACTGAATCAGGTCAATAATGATCAGATATTCAACCGATCAATTAATCATTTTAACTGAATTAAATGTTGTAGTGCTTATCAGTAAGAAAATGTTTATTGGTCTAGTATCCTTTTATGCTCCAAGTTGTGAGAATTTCCACTTAGTGCTAACTATTTTGCACAGAAAAATCCTGACCGCGTGCATTTTACATTGATTAGAAAAATTCTGCAAATTTTCATGTTATCTTTGTGTATAAAGTTCGAAAATGACTGGTTCACAAACATATGTTTACGGAGATAATAAAGGTATAAGGTTGAGAAAGAGGGAGGGAGGGAGGGAGAGAGAGAACTGGAGAGAATTATATATCGAGAGTGATTATCCCCTACTTAGAAAACCGTGAGAAGACACCGAATTATGTGTCGTCTTCAAGGATCAGGGCATTTGTCTGTGCCCACACCCTCCAGTTTGACCAGCTAACTCAGAACTTCAATATTGCTGCACCCGTTTTATCTGAAACCATGCTGTTCCTTGCTTTTCTGATCTGCTACAAACAATTACTACCCAAATTAGCTTGACAACAGGACATTTCGCTTTTTTGCACAATACAATCGCTTGCTTTTCCAGCCCTTTCCTGTTCCTCATTTCTGGATAACCTGTCATTCTTCTAGAATGATGCTATCCACAGGTGTAGTTTGTTTAGCCAATAACCTAGCTTTATCATTTTCAGTTAAGCAGTCATCCATCCTTGCTCGTTCTGTAGGCAAAATACAAATCTTTTGCCGCTTGCTTTCAGATCAAACGGTTGCCTCTTTTGACATTACGTGTGTTGGTAGAATGATGTAATGTATGTGATAGGAGGTAATTTTCTAAATATGTAAATACCTTATTTTGTAAAGGATGATGTAATTTATTATATTAAAATATTTTAAAAGTAGGTTAACACCAATACTTTGAGTTTCTAGATTGTAAACTTGCTATGATATTCAACATATCATCATTATTTAAGTGTCTATTAATCCTAATTTTGGTTATGCTGCTTCATCTTTTAGGTTACCTGAATCAAGCAGTGAAGACATTTTGCCTGGCGGAAATGCTGCTCTCTTGATACTTTTCAGTATTGCTGTGGTCCTAGCATTCTGGCACTAGAAGGTAAGCACATCAGAGGCACATTTTGTCTTTTTAATCAGACTATCCATGTGCCAAACCACAAACATTAAGGTGAATAGAATTTTCCAATTTTTGTAGTTCATGCTTCATTTCCTCTCCCCCATTATTGCTTATGAATGGTGAAAATACTTGCTTCAACTTTCAAATTAGCCTTGTAGAGCTGCCGCTTGAGAAGTTTACCTTTTTTAATCAAAAGTTGCACATAGTAATCAATTGACTGGTACATCCTTGTCATCCAGTTGAAGTTTAGCAGTGGCACTTACCATGATTCTGAATATAAACTGCTTTATGGATTACTATTCTGGGTTAATCTGATGTATGAACTTGTCGATTTCCCAAGTGTAACCTCAGGCCGCAGTGAACCAATATTTGACCGGTTCCTTGGTGACTCTTTGCTGCCAAGGCTATTCCATGCAATGCATAGAGGAATATTTGATTGGACCAATTCTGAGGAGCCCTGGTGGCTGGAGTTGTATCTCAACGCTGCAGTTCTTTTGATGAGTTGATTCATTTATGACTCGAAGGTTACTGTGTTATTAAGGTGTCAATACCATGTCTTAAAGTAACAACGATCAAAAAAACTGCCTGCTGATATCAACCCAAGACAGTAAGTGAAACCTGACAGCTAAATTCCGATAGAATGCAGCTGTCAGTGTCCATAATTTTTTAGAAAATAGATCTTGAACTTATATCTATAGATTTGGATTCTTTTGACCCTTGTTAATATTAGCTTTCTAGATTATCATGTATACTTCACAGCCTGACAATTTATTTTACCACTGTAATTTCGAAATTAGTCACATGATTCAGATCTTTGGTGACGAATTAAACTCCACACACATATTGCAATGCATCTGATAGAGTACCATTTTTTAAAGTACAGGTGGGAGGAAAGTACGGGGCATCTCAGTGCTACTTTCTGGTAGCTTTCTTATATTTTCCTTCGGGAATAAGGTACTGATCTTCAAAATTGGACTGGTAGACAACAGAACACCGTGCTTAGGCCCTGTTTGGGGGGGCTGCGCTTCAGCTGTGCTTCAGCTTTGGGCCTAAAGCTCCCCCAAACAGCACAGCTGCAAAGCAGCTGCGCAGCTAAGCCACAGCTGAAGCACCCCCAAAAGCCACAGCTGGTAGGGAGGTGCTTTTCAGCTGTGGCTTCACTCGATCGCCTCCCTGCTCGCTCCATCTCCCTCCTCTTCCTGTCGTATCCCCGTCCAGTCGCCTCCTTGACTCCCTCTGGCTCCAGCGCCACCTACCCGACTCTCTCCTCACTTGGGCCCACACGGTTGCCCCCAAAAGCTACAGCTGCAGCAGCCTGTTTGCCAAACGATATATCAAAAAAAGCCACAGCCGCCCGACTAATTTGCTTTACATTAACAAACCAAAAGCAGCTTTTCAGCCCAGCCACAGCTCCCCCAAACAGGCCCTTAATTTCTAGGCAGGATTTTTTTTGTTGGTTATTTGGGGCTATTGTACCAACCATTGGATGGTTTCATTTGTACAATCGTACAAAAGATCCTGTTGTGTTACAGAATGGGTTGGATTTTTAGGTGCATTGTGTTCGCGAGTACTTAGTTCTTTTATACCATCAGTTGTACTGTTGTAGCTTTAGTGGGCCTATTTATATAACTAGGCAGAATGTGCGGCGCATGCCGCACCGTGTAAAATTTACTCTATTTAAAAAAAAAACTGTATGAGGAACTAAACATATTTTTTTCGGAGCGATCTTAACACTTTATACGTTTACCGATGAATAATACATTTTCTGAAAAATATTATATATCGAGTTGCAAAAAACCTATAGAGATACAGCTTTATCCATATATTTCTTATTCCGAAAAATATCAGAAATCGAGTTACAAAAAAAATAGAGAGATAGAGTTGCACACATATTTCTTTTAACGAATTTGGTTAACACTTTATTATTACCCGTCAACCTTCTTTTGACGAGTTTAACACTCTATGCATTAATCGAGTAATAATACATGTTCCGAAAAATATTAGAGATGCCAACCTTCTTTTGTCGAGTTTAACAATCTATGCGTTCACCGAGTAATAATATATATTTCGAAAAATATTAGAGATCGAGTTGGGAAAAAGTCTAGAGATTAAAGATTGAGTTGGGGAAAAAAAATCTAAAGATAGAGTTGTACACATATATCTGTTGATGAAAATGTTTTTTCTGAGAAAAACGATATGCGTTCACCGAGTAATAATACATATTTCGAAAAATATTAGAGATCGAGTTGGGAAAAAAAATCTAAAGATAGGATTGTATACGTATTTCTGTTAACGAAAATATTTTTTTTGGGAAAAACGGAGAACGGACCTGGACGTAAGGGCCAGGGACCTGTTTGTTATATTTTTGGACCTAATTGCTATTATGAAAAATTAGGAAAGGGCTCGTTCGAGATTCGTATTTAGCGGGGGCTTTGCCGTAAAGTAACGAACCAGGGATCTAAACGCAATCTGGAAAAGATTTTTTTATACTCACAAAAAATCGCAAAGGACCTCTCTGTAATTCACAGGGACCTATCCGTAATTAGAGAAAAATGAGGGATATTTTTGCAAAATGGCATGGGGGTGAGGTGGATACCTTGAGAGGGCTCCAAATCTTTCCCCTTTAATAGATAGTATATTCCAAATTCTCTTTGTATATGGAGGCGAAGCTTCAACAGATCTCATCACTGATAAACTCTGCATTTTGGTTCCTGAGAATTTAGTGAGCAATCTTCAAATCATGTTTTAATTAATTAATTGACTATGCTTCCATGCTTAAGTTTATTTCGACACTTAGAGTGTGTACAAACATGAACTAAATGTGTTGGTAGCATTCTGATCTGATTGTGCCCTAACCCAAAATCTCATGTCCTCTTGTCTTCAATATCTTGTCCTAGGTGACTGCTCTGCATATCTCGGTTCCTAACCCTACTGGAACACAAGATGTTCTGTACGTAGGTAAGACCAAGGTGCCAGGTTTCGGAGAAGTCTGGGTGCTCCATATTACACAGAGTCAGATATGCCTTTTTGGCTTTTGAGATTCAGATATCCCAAAGATGCATACAATCTTACGAGGCTGAAATCTGAAGATTCTGCACTGTTTTTTACATGTTAAAGAAGTAGTGGTAGGATGGAGTGCCCTTGTCATCGTCGCCTTTGACGTCTGGTACTCTCTACTCTGGGCTAGCTGGTAAACATGGACAGGAAAGTTACAATTGAACATTTTATTTGTGTTGGAAAGAGGATTTGTGTTCCCCATTTGTATGAAGACCATATGATGATTAGATCCATCACTTGGCAAATAAAACTGGTTGGAAAGGTTCTACCGGTGATGAAGAGTATGCGAAAAGATTTTCTGAAGAGATAGTACAGTTCTTACACACACACACACACACAGAGAGAGAGAGAGAGAGAGAGAGAGAGAGAGAGTTTGTCATCGTCAGCGATGGTTCATTTCCAATCTCAGTTAGAACTTTCCCGTGTGGGTGTCGAGCAATGAGCAGGTCAGCGAAGTCCGCTCCTTGCAACCATCTCAATCCTGCGACAGGAAATTCCTGATCACGTTATCCATGTGGAACGCATGCAGAAATTTCAAAAGGAAACGATTCTATTCGACGTTTCAAGAATTGCTTTATTTCCACAGAATAAATCTATTTTACGTCCGTGAACTTTTAAAAATCTATTTAACACCATCAACTATAACGTTCAGATATTTAAACCTCCAAACTTACAAAATTAGATCAATTTACATCGTGAATCAGTTTTGGATGATGATTTTGATTATGCAGGTCACACTCAATGTGGTTTTCACTATATTGATAGCCACATCATCAAGTTTGGTAATGAGGATCCAATTCAAGAGTGCTAACATTCACATCATGGATCTTTTTCTCACCCAACTCCCGCTACACATGTCTTCTTTCTTCTTCTCATCACACCCCTTCTCTCATTGGATCCGCATTGGCAAAAGTCGATAGCATGGATGCCAACATGGCAAAAAAAACACCATGAATTGGATCCTTGTCAACAAAACTGCTCTCCAAAATTGTCTTAAAATGTAAATTGACCTAGTTATGTAAATTTAGTGTGTTGAATACCTAGTTTTATAGTTGAATGTGTTAAATGGATTTTGTAGAAAGTTCATCGGTGAAATATACGTATGATCCTGCTTCTACTGATAGACTTCTACTGATAGATACTTTCACTTAAGATTTTGTCGCTAGTCGGTTTTGCTCGACCTTTGTCACTTATCATGGCCGAGATCTGACCAGGGTTAACAATATCGAAATAGCGAAAATCGCACAAAAATCAAAATTCGAAAATCAGAAATACCGAGCCGAAATCAAAATCGATAAAAATCGTAGAGTTTCAAATGCAAAAAAATTTTAAAAAAAATAAAAAATCGATTATTTTCATGGAAAATCGACTGTCTAGTTGAACTTTTTTCGCTAGTCGGTTTTTAATTGGACCGATTTATAGAACGATTTTAAAAGCCGGATTGTGTCGATATAGACGAAAATTGCGAAAATTGAATGGTTTATGTTGATTTTTTGAATCCTAGATCTGACTCGACATCCACGATATGGGTTTAGTCTCCTAACTCTAGAGTACACAAATCATCTCTCTCTTGTCTAGTTTACATGGTATCAGAGCGATCATCCTGATCCTCTTCCGCTGCTTCTCCCCTTTCTCTCACCAATGGACGCTGGTGGCAACAACAGTTCTTCTCCCGGCGATGGGGACGTTCCCCCTGTGCTGGCGAGTGGTTCGGCGCCTGCACAACCCAGCGTCATCACAACTCCGGCCACTGCTCCTGCTCCAATCGCGACGGCGCTGAGCGTCGCCAGCGTCCGGACGCATGTGCCTCTCACCCTCGACCTCAAGAACCCGAACTACACCAAATGGCGCACGTTCTTCGTCGCGTTTCTTGGGAAGTTTGGCCTTCTTCGTCACATCCTCGACGTCGTCCCAACTGCCGGCACTCCAGCTCCTCCCATCGTCGACGCAGCCACTTGGGCACAAGACGACTTCGCCATCCTCACCGCCCTCTACTGCTCTATCGCCAGCGACGTCCTCGACATCATCATGGAGCCCGACCAATCTGCTCGTGCCCTTTGGGATGCCGCCGAATCTCTCTTCCGCGACAACCGCGAGACTCGTGTCATCTACCTCGAGACCGAGTTTCGTAGTCTACTTCAGGGCGACATGTCCATCACGGACTATTGTCGTCGTCTCAAGACTCTCGCCGACAGCCTCCGTGATCTCGGCGAACCCGTCTCCGACCGCACGCTCGTCCTCAACATGATTCGCGGTCTCAGCCCTCGCTTTGCCACCCAGGCTGCTATTCTTCCTATGCAGGTCCCGTTTCCTACCTTCGCTCGCGCCCGGTCTTCTCTTCTGCTGGCAGAGATGAGCCTCCCCACCGACCTCTCTGGCACGGGCTCGGCGCTTGTCGTCCAGCAGCACGGCACCGTCGGTACAGGTGCTTCCTCCGGTGTCGGCACCGCTGTCGGCAATACCCGCGGGCGCACCAAGAACAGAGGCAAGGGCGGCAACACCAAAGGGAACGGCGATCGATCTGGCGGCGCGCACGGCGGCGGTGGCGGTAGCCGTCCTGCTTCCACCGCCCAAGGCACTGGCTTGCCCCCTCCTCCCACAGGGCCCTGGATGGTTCTTCCGCCGTGGGCCGCCGCGCCCTGGCCTGCTACTGCTGGTGGACTGCCTACGGGAGGACCAGCGCAACCCTGGGCTGCTTCATGGCGCCCCTATGGTGGACCTGGCCTTCTCGGCCCACGCCCCAATTATGCCCACGTTGCTGCTGATTCGCTGGGCCCTCCCTCTTCACAGGCCTGGGACCAAAGCTCTCTGATTTCAGCTCTTAACAATTTATCCATGCAGGGCTCGCACACAGGCGGTTGGGTCATGGATTCCGGTGCTTCCTCTCACATGGCCTCCTCTGATGGTATCCTCCATTCCTCTCATACCTTGCCCTCTCCCACTATCGTCACTGTCGGTAATGGGTCCTCTATTCCGGTCTCCCGTTATGGTCATGCCTCTCTCACGGGGTCTTCTTCTTCCTTTGCTCTCAACAATGTCCTTATTGTTCCTTCCTTAATCAAGAATCTAATTTCTGTTCGTCGTTTTGCTCGTGATAATAATTGCTCTCTTGATTTTGATTCTGATGGTTTTTCCGTTAAGGATCGGCGCTCGGGGACCGTGATTCTTCGGTGCAATAGCCCAGGGGACCTCTACACCATTCCAAGCTCCATTGTTCCAACTGCCCATCGCCCTGCGCTCCTGGCGTCTACTCCCTCCATCGACCTTTGGCATCGCCGTCTCGGACACCCTGGCCGCTAGGGGTGGGCAGAAAAAACCGAAAACCGAAAAACCGAACCGAACCGAACCGAAATAGTCGAAATTATTGGTTTTTTCGGTTTTTGAAGTTCGGTTCGGTTGTTTTTCAAGTAGAGATCGGTTTTTCGGGTTCGGTTCGGTTTTTGGAGGCTAGAAACCGGAGAACCCGTTCAACCCGAATTTAGAAGAGGGGAAGGGGAAGGAGCAGTGGGCCGGACGGCCGGTGGCCCGGTGCGACAGGGTCCACATGGAGGGAGCAAGGCAGCCCAGGCATCCAGGCTCCAGCCAAGCAGCCAAGCCAACTGGCACACAACGCCCATGCAGCCGCCCCTAACCCTAACCCTAGGACTAGGAGCCGCCCCAGACTCCACTCAGTGTCTCCCTCTCCCGATTCCCAGGCGGCGGCGCCCCGTGCTCCCTGCGCCGCCCCCCCGTCGATGCCGTGCCTTGCCTCTCTCCTGCGCGCCGGAGCCCCGTCCCCTCGCGCCGCCCTCCGTCGCGCCGCCACGCCGCCGGAGTTCCCCATCGGCGTGCCGTGCTCCCCGTCCCCCGCCGCCTCGAGCTCCCCCTCCGCCTCGTGCACCGTGCTCCCCGTCCCAGCGCCGCCTCGTGCTCTCCGGTGGCCGTGCTCTCCCCATCCCAGCGCCGCCGGAGCTCCCCGTCCCGCGCCGCCGAGCTCCCCGTCCCGCGCCGCCGGTGCTCCCCGTCCCAGCCGCCTCGTGCACCGTGCTCCCCGTCCCCGCGCCGCCTCGTGCTCTCCCGGTTGTCGTGCCCTCACCCCTACCCGGGAGTGTTAGTATTATTGATAAAATTTAAGTTAAATGATTTGGACATGTAATGTTATATGAATTTTAGACATGCAAATATCGAGTACTAGGTTGAATCAGTTTACTGTGATCTCTATTTTGCTCTAGCCTCTGTACTTGGCAGTGAACTTTCTTTGAAAGAATTCTTTGTTTGTATGTGTATATACTGGTCTAGGCGAAGATGGTGAACCCATATTAGTGGCAGTATGTCTATATTCTTATTTACATGCTATATTCTTTTCGGTTTATTTGCATACTTGTAGATTTCAGGATGGTAATCTTCTATATTTTGGACATGTAATGTTCTATGTATGAGTCTAATTCATGTGTAATGTTCTATATTTTGGACATGTAATGTGGCCCCTTTGAAGTTCGGTTAAAAACCGAAAACCGAAAAAACCGAACCGATTTTTTTTTGTTAATATGGTTCGGTTTGTAAAATTTATAGACATATTTCGGTTTCAAGTTTTCGAAAACCGATATTTCAAAAAACCGATTAAACCGAACCGAATTAACCGAATAAACCGAATGCCCACCCCTATGCCTAAACTCCCTCGAGGGCCAAAAACCGTACCTTGGAAAACAAGAACCGTACATTGTTTTATCACGTGTGAAACGTCGTTCTGTACTTGTCAAAAGCGAAAAACATGCGGCAAGTCAGAAAACTTCATGGACTGATTTTGTCAAAAGCGAAAGGAATCTGAGAAGAGGAGGAATCGCGACCTGCAAGCTGCAGACTCCATTTGCCTGTGGCCTTCTGCGTTAGCAGGGAAGAAATAGTGGTGGTGGTAGGATAAAGTGGTCAAGAAAGTTTAAGTTCCTTTACTTGGCTTGTTGCTTGGTGCTCTTACCTGGTGCTTATTAAGGTCATGTTTGATACGGTTTCAGTTTCTTCTCGATGAAAACCAGAAGGTGTTTCAAATGGTAGGCTTCTCCACAGTCGAAGGCCGAAAACCAACAGCTTATTTATACTAAGAAAAACCGAAATACACACCCAGCTAGGGGTAGCTTCATACAGTTTTAGTGGGTTAGGGTTTCGACTTTACCCCTAAAGTTGGCTAGAAATTGCCCACCTTGTACTGATATAAGAGCCTAACCTCGCTCCCTCTCTCCCCATCCTCCCACCCTGGACCGACTGAGCAGCGTGCTAGGGTTTGCATCGTCGCACCACCTTAGTTTCGCTGCGCCACCCCCCACCTCGGTTCCACCTTCAGCCGCTTCTGCTGACCCCTCTACCTCTAGTCGACTCCTCGGACAGCATCCCTCCCAGCACCTCCTTATTAGCCTGCAGATCTAGCCACCTGCCCCCTTCGCTAACTGAGCTCGCCATCATCCCCGCAAGGCATTCCTCTCCGCTTGCCGACCTCGGTGTCCGTCGGCAGAGCTCGCCCTGCGTCGATCTCCTCCCACCGGCTGCGTTGTCCGCCAGCCGACCTCGCACCAACATCGGCACACCGTTGATTCCCCTCTTTGCTCACTGACCTCGACGCCGCTCCTACCCTCCGGCTAGATCCTGCTGCCACCACCACCACCAAGGTAAAGAAAAGAACGATTTTAGATTTTTCTCATATTCATCATCGTGAGCCTCCTCCTTCTTGACTGAGAATCAATGTCAGCTTTCTGTTTGTTGCAACAAAAATTTGCTAGTTGTTACCAATGCAATATGGGTTTTCCATGAATCTGGATTCTCCAAAACACATTCCAAATTCCCAAACAAGCAAATTGCCTTCAATAGAGCATTCACTAAACACCAAGCAATCCGGCCACTCAGATGCATGCTTGAATGTTTTCAATGAAGTTCGTATGCACTCATATTTTCTTTAAACTTTGCAGGTAAACAAACAAATGCTCTCTCTACACCAGATGCTTGAAAGCAAATCTTTTGCATGACACAAAAACACTCAATGGCATATTGCATGCAGTTACGTATAGTTCCTTTTGTTAGACATGTACTATACAGAACTGCATAATACAAAGGCCATTGAGTGTTTTTTGTGTCATGCAAAAGATTTGCTTTCAAGCATGCCGGTGTAGAGAGAGCATTTGTTTGTTTACCTGCAAAGTTTAAAGAAAATATGAGTGCATACGAACTTCGTGAAAACATTCAAGCATGCATCCGAAAGTGGCCTGATTGCTTGGTGTTTAGTGAATGCTCTATTGAAGGCAATTTGCTTGTTTGGGAATTTGGAATGTGTTTTGGAGAATCCAGATTCATGGAAAACCCATATTGCATTGGTAACAACTAGCAAATTTTTGTTGCAACAAAATGTAAAGTCGACATTGATTCTCGATCAAGAAGGAGGAGGCTCACGATGATGAATATGAGAAAATTCTAAAATCGTTCTTTTCTTTACCTTGGTGGTGGTGGTGGCAGCAGGATCTAGCCGGAGGGTAGGAGCGGCGTCGAGGTCAGTGAGCAAAGAGGGGAATCAACGGTGTGCCGATGTTGAGGCGAGGCCTACCGCGGACAACGCAGCCGGGAGGAGATCGACGCAGGCGAGCTCGCCGACGGACACCGAGGTCGGCAAGCCGGAGAGGAATGCCTTGCGGGATGATGGCGAGCCTGGCCAGCGAAGGGGCAGGTGGCTAGATCTGCAGGCTAATAAGGAGGTGCTGGGAGGGATGCTGTCCGAGGAGTCGACTAGAGGTAGAGGGGTCAGCAGAAGCGGCTGAAGGTGGAACCGAGGTGGGGGGTGGCGCGGCGAAACTAAGGTGGTGCGACGATGCAAACCCTAGCACGCTGCTCAATCGGTCCAGGGTGGGAGGATGGGGAGAGAGGGAGCGAGGTTAGGCTCTTATATCAGTACAAGGTGGACAATTTCTAGCCAACTTTAGGGGTAAAGTCGAAACCCTAACCCACTAAAACTGTATGAAGCTACCCCTAGCTGGGTGTGTATTTCGGTTTTTCTTAGTATAAATAAGCTGTTGGTTTTCGGCCTTCGACTGTGGAGAAGCCTACCATTTGAAACACCTTCTGGTTTTCATTGAGAAGAAACTGAAACCGTATCAAACATGACCTTAATAAACACCAGGTAAGAGCACCAAGCAACAAGCCAAGTAAAGGAACTTAAACTTTCTTGACCACTTTATCCTACCACCACCACTGAAAAGCCTAACAACCTATTGGTTTACTTGCAGTTGGTCATAACAGTCTGCATGCTCAGATGAGGTGTGTTCAAACAGTGAGCATGCAGACTGTTATGACCAACTGCAAGTAAACCAATAGGTTGTTAGGCTTTTCAGTGAACAAAATTATTGTATTGGCAGTAAACCAGTGGAGGCATACCAGTGGAGGCATCAAACTTGGACCAGAGCGTACCGAGCAGGAGGGGTGGAGGTGGGACAGAGGGCGGCGACGGCAGGGGGCGGAGCCACTGAGGTACGGGCGGCCGGAGTAGTGGAGGGCGGTGAGAGCGGCCGCAGGAGGGAAGAAGGGAGTGAAGGGCGGCGAGATGAGCGGAGGACGTGGGCAGGAGGGCGGCGGAAGGAGCAACGGGCAGAGGGAGCAGAGGTAGGGGCGGCGACGAGAGGGGCAGACCAGCGGAGCTCGGGACGGTGACGAGAGGGGTGGAGCCGCGGAGGTAGGGGCGGCGAGCCGGCGTGGGACCAGGGGCGTCCGGTCGTGTGAGGGGACGGGGGAGGACCGACTGAGGGCGGCGGCGGCGTCTCGACTTCTCTGGCCGTGCAAGAGGAGACGGGAGAGCGCATGCTACAGAGGGGGACGGGGAGACGGGACGGATGGGAGTTGTGAAGAAGTACATGGACAAGAGGTAGCTCTTGCTTCCTTAAACTCAAAATATTTCATTGTTTTTGGCAGCCTTAGTGATTTAGTCATTATTTGTTCAGCGGTTCCTTTTCTTGTGTATAAGTTTACTTTTTCTCCATAGGCTATGACTTCTTGAACACAAATAAGAATGGTCTGGAAATAAAAATTTGATACTCAAATAAAAATTTACACTAATTTTGCCCCTTTTGTTCTAGACATCAATCTTGGTAGAATGGTAGCTATAGACAAGTGTTTGAAGAAAATAGTGTCAATGGAGAGTATGTAGAAAGGACTCTACAGCACATTTCTACTACCATGATAACTGTTTCAGACTTCGAAATAAAAATTTACACTAATTTTGCCCCATTAGTTATAGACTTCAAAATGCGAATGAATATTTCAGAATGTATGAAGGTTGATTTTTCATATATACTCTAATTTTGTCACAGTTTGTATTTTCATTCTCCCCTGGTTTTAGAGCTATGGAGATATGCAATTAGAAGGTTAAAATAATAAAATATGCTGATTCAAACGTATAGGCATTACCAAAATTTCATGAAGATAGAAAAATAAGATAATACAAACAGTCAATAACTCAAAAGCCTCATTGCTTATTAAAAGAATGAAGTGTTCAATAATTCCCAAATTACCATTCTTATTTACAAACAGTCAATAACTCAAAAGCCTCACGCGACCGCCCCCTCGTCTTCGGCCGCTCCTGGAAGCGCTCGCCACGGCACCAGCACTAGGCCGGCTCGCAGGTCCCAGTCGGCCGCATTCTGCACCGAGCGCTCTAGCCCTAGCTAGCTAAGCTACCTTACCAAGAACGCCTTGCAGGGGAAGAGGCCCACGGAGGTTGTCTGGGCTCGCCACAGATTCCACCCCTCCCCCATCCACGCTCGCCGCCGCCGCCGCCGCAGGAATGAAGATGTGAGTGTTTCTTGCCAACTTGTGCACTCTTTATCAGCGTGCCCTGTTTATGCTTGTCCATCCGTGGCTTAGAGCTTTTGAAGAGAATAACATCTTGTGTGCTGCATTTGTTGCTGATTACTCTCTCGTATAGTCCTGCGCTATGCTGTTCTTGTAGCAGCTTCACATCCTCTCTGTTGTGCAATTTCATGGGGAAAGAAAGAGCGAGGCACACTGTCTTCTTCCGTAAGGGGGCACCTCGGGCACTGTTCATCATGTCCATCGAATTGGGGCATATAGGTGATAGGAACTTATAGGGGCACCTGGAGCCATGTAGGCTGCAGCCACACTGTTCTTCTAAAAGAAATGGATATCTAATTTCACTAGTGTTCTTCCCCTTTCGTTTTTCTTCCACGAGGTTTGTTCAGCATATTTGCTATATAAGATATTATAGCATAAACTGTGGATGAGTTCCCCGTTCTCTCGGGAGTTGGAACTGTTGGATGCATGATTCTAAGTTGCTAGTTGATCTTTTAGTCAACCAGGTTTAATAGAATGTCCTTGGATGATTTTTCAGGATTGATAGCTTAATTTGTTAAAAAAAATAATAAAAAATTGGTCATAATATACTATG
Source organism: Rhipidocladum racemiflorum (assembly GCA_036346355.1). Classification (NCBI taxonomy): domain Eukaryota; kingdom Viridiplantae; phylum Streptophyta; class Magnoliopsida; order Poales; family Poaceae; genus Rhipidocladum; species Rhipidocladum racemiflorum. The sequence goes on along the minus strand of CM070581.1, from coordinate 54,999,441 downwards.
CTAGTTTTCTTCTTGTTTTGTGGTAGTATTGAATCTCAATTCAAAAGCTGGATCCCTAGAATTGTTGGGATATCCTCTAGTGAACTCCAAATGTGTTACTCAATATGAAATAAATAACCATCAGCATGGAGCACTGAGTTGCAGATCTTAATTGTTATGTAGTACTTATCAGCCATTGTGTAGTTTAAAGCGCAAAATAACCTATATTTGATATTGTTCTGTAGAGAGAAAGTAAATGCAGGGTTTCTTACAAACTTTGAAGTTCTTGACTTCTTACGATCTAGAGGTGCAAAAACTGATCCCATAGGATGTTTGGGGGCTGTTGCTGCTACAGAGTGTAAGGTGATCAGTTATTTCTCTAATGCTTTTTTCCCCAATATTTTATACTCCGGTGGTCTGTTCGTCTATGTTCTTTTTTACAACTATACCGATCTCATGGTCATCGTTGTGATGCCCAGGTATATGAGTACCTGCTGAAAACTCCTGCTTGCAACCAGACAAGGGAATCCATTGGTGAATTTGAAAAAAAATGTCAGAGTTTCAAGCTTACAAATGCTGACAAGCTAAATGTAATCAACTGGAGACCATCCACGGCTGCTGATGCTTATGCGGTACTGTCATGTTTTATGTTGCTGATATTGGACATGAGTTTTAATTGTGCTATTTTACTTAGTTGCTGCAAACGAAGATATGCAGTTAGAACTCATTGATAGTTTGGTACAACATGAAAGTGGCTTACTATGCTACCTGCTACGATATTAGTTTGTTTAGTGGTTTCGAGAAAAAAAAAGATAATAGTTTGCTTAAAGGTTAGCATAATTGAGGAGAAAAACTGGGCATTGTCCAATTCAGGAGTCAATACTTGATTCTAAATAAAAAGCAAATGAACCTGAATGTTTACAATAGTACACTCTTCAAGAAATTTTGCTTTCTAAATTCTTAAATCTTCTGTATGACAAATGTACTTGATCCAGATCGTTTAGAACTTTAAAGTTATTCACTAGTTGGATATCTACATTATGTTGATTATGCATGCATGAATCTGCATGACACTATGATCCCTTGCAATAATTGACAAATAAAATTATTTTGGATAAGCTCCCCTTGGGGTTCTTCTTCAATCCTATAAATTTGTATGCATGCAAAATCTTTTGTGCTAGTGTGTTGAGTACCAGGTACTGATTCATTCCATAATCACTCCTTGACCACTCTGGGAAGGTTTATCTGATCGTTACGGAACTGGTCTGTCTGTACAGAGAATTTAAGTCTCTGTTAGAGTAATTAATTTGCAAACAAGTACAGCAATTTGCTAGTTTTTTTGGCCTTCATATCCTCTCCTTACTCTACATCTTTGTTAAGATCTCCGTACTATATTTGGTTTCTCTCCTCATTGCAGATGATAGAGGAGTGTGGTAGACGATTTTCCAAGGACGAGCAAGGACAAGCACAAAACGAAGATGAACGAGTCCAGGAATTTTTGGAGCTAGTAAAGGAGGTTTTACCTCCACCCCCTCCAAAGTCAGCCGATGATTGAGTGAATGTGGATGTGAAGAACATCTGAAAGAGAGTCTCGACATGAAATACAAATGATCAATGTTTCCTGGAACTTTTGTATGCATATTAGAGCAACAGCTCCTAGAGAATTGGTGAAACACTATCTTGTTTGGGATATCCATGTCAAAATGATAATGTAATGTAACCTATGGAGCTTCCATGACAGTTTAAATTCATTCCTTGCTTCTTGATCAACGGAAGAAGAAGGAGATCAACGGAAGAAGAACGCATCGAAAGAAGGGCGAAAGCGACGGCAATGCGGGAGCCACCTTTGCTTCACGAACAAAACGAGCCGATTATATTAACGGTGGATAAAAAATCTATTGAATTCCCTTTGGAAATCTCTGATGCCCATGCCCTGCCAAGGGAGCCTTGTCGAGCAACAGCAGCAAACCGGCGTTGTTACCGCACTGACCGATGGGGTACCTGCCATAGGTGGAGAAAAACGGTAAACAGGAAACAGCAGGCAACGAAAGTAACGAGGTAACGAGTTCCTTCGCCACCAGATGATTGATGCGACCCACTGCTGTGGAATTAAAAGCAAGCTAATTAGGTTTTATTCTCAAGAAACTTGAAGAAATGTGTTGTTACTTGTCCAAGCATCCATGTTTAATAGTAGATTATGGTAAAGAGGAGAGAATATCCGGAAGGAAGTACCCTCAAAATAGGATAATAAGGACTCTAATTTCAGCCGCTAACAATTCTTGCGTTTTTATTTTGGTAAACATTTGGCCGTTCTACATGCAATCCAATGCTAAAGTTGCTAGTTACGGTTATCCTAGTTTAGGACTAGCTCTCATTTGGTACATTCTGGTAAAAAAAACATCAGTCACAGAGAAACAGAGCACTGCTATAGCGATTGCAATCGAACAAAACTTATTAAATTAAAGAAAGGATAGTGCATGATGCCATTGGTCAACGATATCCAAAAAATGAAACAAGTCTTACTAGAGATCATGTGCATATAAGTCAATAGGAACATATTTAAATCACAGAGCCAGTTGAACATGTGAAGATGGGTTAATCGGTAATCAACACATGCAAACACCGGGTTTATTTCTAGGTGCGGGCGTGTCAGTCGATTTGATCCTGCAATCGGCAAGATGAAGATTTAATTCAATTGGCACTTAAGCTTTTTCTAGTAATAATCCAATCTAATCAGCTATTCAAGCCGATTAAATTAAAAGTAACAGATAAATCTAAACATGAGTTGATTAGATGAAGATAAATCTAAACATTTCCTGTCACAACTGTGGCAAGTTGGATCATTTTGTTAAGGAATGCCCACAGAAAGATCAATCAATCCCTGAGGCCATGATCATTCTAGAAATTAGGGGTGGGCAAAAAAAACCGAAAACCGAAAAACCGAACCGAACCGAACCAAAATAGTCGAAATTATTGGTTTTTTCGGTTTTTGAAGTTCGGTTCGGTTGTTTTTCAAGTAGAGATCGGTTTTTCGGGTTCGGTTCGGTTTTTGGAGGCTAGAAACCGGAGAACCCGTTCAACCCGAATTTAGAAGAGGGGAAGGAGCAAGGTCGGACGGCCGGTGGTCTTGGCGACAGGGTCCACATGGAGGGAGCAAGGCAGCCCAGGCATCCAGGCTCCAGCCAAGCAGCCAAGCCAACTGGCACACAACGCCCATGCAGCCGCCCCTAACCCTAACCCTAGGACTAGGAGCCGCCCCAGACTCCACTCAGTGTCTCCCTCTCCCGATTCCCAGGCGGCGGCGCCCCGTGCTCCCTGCGCCGCCCGTGCCTGCCCAAGTCGATGCCGTGCCTTGCCCCTGCCTCGCGCCGCCCGGAGCCTCTGCCCAGCCGCCTCGTCGCAAGGCCGCCCACGCCGCCCGGAGTTCCCCTGCCCAGCCGTGCCGTGCTCCCCTTCCTCAGCGCCGCCGAGCTCTGCCCTCGCGCCGCCTCGTGCACCCGTGCTCCTCGTCCTCGCGCCGCCTCGTGCTCTCCGGTGGCCGTGCTCTCCCCGATCCCGCGCCACCCGGAGCCTCTGCCCTTGCGCCGCCCGAGCTCCCCTCGCGCCGCCCGGAGCTCTCGTCCCAGCGCCGCCTTGCTCCCCGTCCCCTCCGCCTCGTGCTCTCCCGGTGGCCGTGCCCTCCCCCGTCCCCGTGAGTGTTAGTCTTATTGATACCTTTGAAGTTCGATGATTTGGACATGTAATGTTCTATGAATTTTAGACATGCAAATATCGAGTACTAGGTTGAATCAGTTTACTGTGATCTCTATTTTGCTCTAGCCTCTGTACTTGGCAGTGAACTTTGCTGAAAGAATTCTTTGTTTGTATGTGTATATACTGGTCTAGGCGAAGATGGTGAACCCATATTAGTGGCAGTATGTCTATATTCTTATTTACATGCTATATTCTTTTCGGTTTATTTGCATACTTGTAGATTTCAGGATGGTAATCTTCTATATTTTGGACATGTAATGTTCTATGTATGAGTCTAATTCATGTGTAATGTTCTATATTTTGGACATGTAATGTGGCCCCTTTGAAGTTCGGTTAAAAACCGAAAACCGAAAAAACCGAACCGATTTTTTTTTGTTAATATGGTTCGGTTTGTAAAATTTATAGACATATTTCGGTTTCAAGTTTTCGAAAACCGATATTTCAAAAAACCGATTAAACCGAACCGAATTAACCGAATAAACCGAATGCCCACCCCTACTGGCCGCGACGCTCTCACTCGACTACAGCACGCTTCCATTATCTCCTTTAATAATTCTAGCGCAGGTCTTTGTCATGCTTGTAGCTTGGGCAAACATGTTAAACTCCCTTTCTCACGTTCTACCACAAAGACTACTGCTCCTTTCCAGTTATTACATTGTGATTTATGGACGTCTCCCCTTTTGAGTTTATCTGGTCTTCACTATTATCTTATAATTGTTGATGACTATACGCATTATACTTGGACTTTTCCTCTACGACAAAAATCTGATGTTCTTCCAACCTTACAGTATTTTGTCCCTTATATTCACACTCAGTTTCAGCTGCCTCTCCTTTGCTTTCAAACTGACAATGGTCGTGAATTTCTTAATTCCGCTGTTCTTGCCTTTTTACGCAACCATGGCATTCTTCTTCGCACTAGCTGTCCCTACACCTCTCAGCAGAACGGTAAGGCTGAACGTTGCATTCGTACTACTAACGACGTTGTTCGTTGTCTTCTTCTCCAGGCCCATATGCCCAGTTCCTATTGGGCCGAGGCGCTTTCCACCGCCACCTATCTCCTTAATCGGCGCCCCTCCCAACCCATCAACTTCCAAACCCCTTTCGCGATGCTCTATAGAACTCCTCCTTCCTTAGACCATCTCCGTGTTTTTGGTTGTTTGTGTTATCCCAATTTATCCTCGACAGCTCCCCACAAACTTTCGCCCCGGTCCTCCGCCTGCGTTTTTCTAGGCTACCCTAGCTCTCAAAAAGGATATCGTTGCCTCGATCTCTCCACACATCGAGTCATCACCTCTCGACATGTTTTCTTCGATGAGTCTGCCTTTCCCTTCTCCAATGTTGCAGGTGCACCGGATTCCTATGACTTCGACTTCCTGTTGGACGAGACCCCGCTGGATGCCGGCGCTCTACGTCAACCTCTGCGCCATGTGCCCGCATGCACGCCTCCACGCAATGGCCTGCATGCTCCGCCTGGCGCTGGCCACTTCTTCGACACACCCTCGGCTCGGCCTGCTGAGGCCGCCTCGTCGCCTCTGCGTCGAGCTACTGCGGGCCCTCCTGGCGACTTGGACCGGCCCGCTGCCTCGTGCCAAGACCTCTCGCCGGCTCCCAGTCCAACCCCGGCCTTGGGCCAGTTCTCTTCGCCGACCGGACCGAGCGCATTGCGCTCATCGCCCCCGACCAGTGCGTCGCCCACGACCACGACCAGTGTCTCACCAGTGGATTACGTCGCCCCTACATCAGCACCTCCCGTTGTAATCCCACGTCCAGCTCCGGGCCCTCACCACATGGTGACTCGCGCCAAGGCTGGCGTGGTCAAGCCCATTCTTCGCCTTAACATGCTGGCTGACCACGCTGGCACGGCCACTCTGCCCAAGTCTTACCGCTCTGCCTTGCAGGAACCTCACTGGCGGCAAGCGATGCGCGATGAGTACGAGGCCCTCGTCCATAACAAAACTTGGACTCTTGTGCCTCGTCCTCCTCATGCCAATATCGTCTCCGGCAAATGGGTGTTCAAACACAAATACCATGCTGACGGTTCTCTCGCCCGCTACAAGGCTCGGTGGGTCGTCCGTGGCTACTCCCAACAACCCGGCATCGACTACGATGAGACCTTCAGCCCGGTTGTGAAGCCGGCCACCATTCGCGTCGTCCTCAGCCTCGCCATCTCCAAGTCATGGCCGATTCATCAACTCGACGTAAAGAATGCTTTCTTGCATGGCACCCTCGATGAGATGGTTTACTGTCAACAACCGTCCGGCTTCGTCGACTCCGCTCATCCGGACTACGTTTGTCGTCTTCACAAGTCCCTCTATGGCCTCAAGCAGGCTCCCCGAGCTTGGTACCAGCGGTTTGCCGCCCACGCTCGCTCCCTCGGATTTGCTCCATCAACCTCTGACACTTCATTGTTCGTCTACCGCCACGATGCTGACACTGCGTATCTTCTACTTTACGTCGACGACATCATCCTGACTGCTTCGACACCCACTCTTCTTCATCGACTCATGACCCGACTTCATGATGAATTTGCCATGACTGATCTGGGTGATCTTCATTTCTTCCTCGGGATCTCCGTCAAGCGCACTGCTACCGGTCTTCACTTGTCTCAGCGCCAGTATGCTGTTGATCTGCTCCAACGTGCCGGCATGGTCGAATGTCACCCCGTGGCTACTCCGGTTGACACGAAGTCCAAGCTTTCTGCCTCTGATGGTGAGCTCCTTCGTGACCCGACTGAGTATCGCAGTCTCGCCGGCGCTCTCCAGTACCTCACTCTAACAAGGCCAGATCTTGCCTATGCGGTACAACAAGTCTGCCTTCATATGCACGCTCCACGGGACTCACACATGGCCTTGATCAGACGCATTCTGCGTTATATCAAGGGTTCCTTGGATCAGGGTCTTTCTCTTCAGGCATCCTCTCCACGACGCTCACTGCATATACGGATGCTGATTGGGCTGGCTGTCCAGATACTCGATGTTCCACCTCTGGTTACTGCATATTTCTCGGCGACAATTTGGTCTCTTGGTCTTCCAAGTGCCAGCTTACTGTCTCCCGTTCGAGCGCCGAGGCTGAGTACCGTGCTGTGGCGCACTCTGTTGCTGAGTGTTGCTGGCTTCGTCAACTAATGGATGAACTTCACGTCCCTCTTCTGGCCGCCACTATCGTTTTCTGTGACAACGTTAGTGCGGTCTACCTCTCCGCCAATCCTGTGCAGCACAAGCGGACGAAGCATATTGAGATCGATATTCACTTTGTTCGTGAGAAGGTTTCCCTCGGTCAGGTCCGTGTTCTTCATGTGCCATCATCACATCAGTTCGCCGACATTATGACCAAAGGGCTACCGATTCAGCTTTTTTAGGATTTTCGCTCCAGTCTCTGCGTCCGGCCATCCGACGCTGACACTGCGGGGGGTGTTAAATATAGCATGTATATATTTGGATAGGTTTTGTATGGCAACCAATCCTGTCCAATCCCTTGTAATCTGTACGTGCCTGATTGCACTTCATGCAATATATATACACTTCGGCCAGCACCGATTGTGCTTGAGCCAGTACACAAATCATCTCTCTCTTGTCTAGTTTACAAGTATTCAGCACGCAGTGCTAAACAGCTAAATTGCAGTTGGCTCGAGAGCGTGGTCACTCGTGAGTCCGCCCGTGTTCAACCCAAGACGTGCGCTCATCTTTCCATCCGGACTTATGGAATTACATGCATACATGGGTACGTTCAGTGGTTAAAAGGCATTTTCACGTTTCGTGAGGCTCTAGCCTCCTCTCTAGATTAGACATATGTTAGGAACGCATCCATGTGTAGTGTGAGTTTAGGTGTAGATGTGTGCGTGCATGTGTGTCCTATCATGTAGTAAAAAAAGTACTCATAGGAGTGCTATAAAGTGGCAGTAATCTTGTGCAATGGCGGCGTTTACACTCTACTGCACTATTGCCACGTGCCCACAAGCAAATAGCTTTGGCCAATCGCGTAGGCCGGTTGATCGGACCTATCTACTGGGGGCACGTGTTGGGACAGTGTGCTCGGTCAGACAAATCTGCCCTTCCTATTTGACATGTATTGACCGGTGGCGGGAAGCTAGTGGTAGGAGTACATTTCCACACTTTTCTCGCCTCTTTATATATATTTTTCAAAGCAAGCCTCTAGTGCAAACGCTATTGAAATAATATCCTCTTCCTTACCGTGGAAGCACCAGTGTCACCTATCGTATCTGCATACCGTAGCAAGTCTTGCCGAGCTAGGTCTATGCTATTGTCCTATCGACAGCAGCCTTACTGATTCCCCGTGTCATGGCCCCTGTGATGTCGCGCCTATGGTGCTCAGTACTTGGCTAGCCACTGCTCCACGCGCCTGTCATAGTACATAAGCTCGAGTTGGTGACATCCGCACTTCTATAATGAGAAAGGAAGTTATTTTTATAATTACTTCTCGTTGACTATATTTGTAAAAATAAATGATTCGAAAAAAATGGGTGGGAGTGTGATAGACAAGCAGGATTTACTATGACCGATGATGACATCTGTGCTCCGTGGCGCGCCATGAGTCTCCTAGACATCTCATAGCACAAACGTGAAAGTGCGTCTAGGCACTTATGTTGTTTTGGTGATTAATGACAAACGATTAATGACAAATGCATGTAATATCAATCAATGTAATTGTATAAATATTAACTTAGTGCTTAACAAATGACAAACCTCTAATATATTTATATTGTTATGAGACTAACATGTTTATTGCCTAGTTGAATATTAGTCTCATCTATTTTAGAGGAAAATCAATTGGGATGGTTAAGCAAAAATGAGGTATGCAATCTCGGTATTCCTTCCATATTTGTCATTGCATTCCTCTTTAGCAAATGTATATTGAACTCTAAGTAACTTGTTGATTTCATATGTGCACATTGATTCATGTCATAATTGCTTGTGCATATATATATTCTTTTGAGTTCATTATGTGTTTTGTTTTTAATATGCTTGTGTTAACTACAGTTAAACTTCATTGCTTCATATTGACTTGGTGCATATATGTCTTAGTTGTATATCTTCTAATGCACCTCTCCTAGTGAAGTTTAATCTAGAATTGGATCACATTATTTACTCTCATTCCAAATATTGTTTGCACATGTGCAATTCGTGTATATTCTATCATGTGCTTCATTTAAGCAAAGTTTGTGGTCCTTGCCATGATTTAAGTGATTCTTCATATTGGCAATTATCTCTCTAGTGCAGTTAGATCAATCATATATTCATCATGATGCACTTAGCAGAGAATATTTCTATTGTCAAGTGTTTCCATTCATATTGTGCTTCTTGATATGAAACACTTGTTATTATCAATTTATTCAATATATCTTTTGAGCTTGTGGGACTAATATGTTTGCTGAGTGCTTTGAAAAGAGTTAGGTCCCAAAGCTGTGTGTATGATGACCAAGATGGTTTGAAGGATGACAAGCGAGTCAAACTCAAATAAGACGGCGGTGTCACCAAGAGTTGAGGACTAAGTCAAGAACGACTTGGTGTGAGGATCGTCTTGGTGATGATCAAGGTTAAGGTCGGAGAGGACGAGAGTCTCATGAGGTGAATCGCGTCGAGGTTGACAAGACGAAGGGCGTCATCAATCTTTGTGGAAGCGTCATCATGCACCGTGCATCCAAAAAGTCGGCATGTAAGCTTAGTGTAAGACTTAGATTTTGTGTTTAAATTTGAGTCTAAGGATTGCCGTACTATTAAGAGGGATGCAATCGTTGAAATCACTTAGACAAGTCTCAAGTGCTCAAAGTGGTCTATCCTTGTCTAAGGTTAAGAAACCCAAGTCACACTTTGTTCACCTAGGTGTAGGTGGGTTGGTGTGAGGGTTAGAAGTGTTGTTAGTATCGGAAAATGAGATTTTGAGGTCACCTTGTGGATTCTTTGTGCAATCAAATTTTATCCTTTGGGATTTGGGTAGTGAGACCTTGTTAGTTGGATAGCTATCGTTCATAGCTTTCCGAAAAGTCCGAATTTGCCGAAATCGGAGTCCGGGATCAAAAGTTATGCCCGTTTTCGTCGGGTTGCAGTGTGCTGCCTGGGAGATCCGGAGTATCCGGGTTTTAACCCGGAGTATCCGGATGATTCCGGAGTATCCGGATGATCCAGAGTCTCCGGCGTTTTTTCTGGAGTCTCCGGGTTGCCCAGTTCGGTCCCAAACGGCTAGTTTTTTGGGTTCCTCTATTTAAGGCCCCTTTCTTGCCCTCTTAAATGTAGCCGTTGGGGGGATGTTTTGCTGGGTTTAGAGGTGTTCTAAGTGAGTTCTTGAGCCCCCAATACTCCTCCCTACTCCTTAGATCTTAGTGATCCCCTTTTGAGTGAAGGGTTGGGTAGAGGAGAGAGGTGTTTGGATTGAGGATCGATTTGAGTTGTTGAGCACTTGAGGTGGACTCTAAGTGAGTTCTTCGGGAGTATTTGTTGCTCTTGAAGGTTGAGGTCTCCTAGACGGCTAGGATTTGCCGGTGAGCTTCCAAGCTTTGTGTGGAAGGCCACCGGAAGTTTGTGAAGGCCGATTCCGCCTCCTCAAGGAAAGGAATCAAAGAAGTGAAGACCGGCGAGTGCATTGTGCAACACCGGGAGGAAGAGGGTTGAAAGAGACCCCGGCTCAAGTGTGACCGAGCCGCCTCAACGGAGACGTAGGATCCCCTCAAGGATCCGAACTTCGGGATAAAATCTTCGTGTCTCCATCTTCATTTCGGTTTCATCTCTTTCATTACTTGCTTGAATTCATTCCTATATGTGTGATTGAGTTGACTGTATAGGGTTGATTTATTTAGGAGCCCCGATCTATCTTATTTTTGTGCTTGGCTCCCGTTCTCCACTTGATATAGGTTCTTGGTAGTATTTACTTACTTCTTGTTCAAGTGGATTGCTTCTAGATTGCTCAGATCTTGAATTCTTGACCGAGACACTCAACCCGGAGTATCCGGTATTTTATCCGAACTATCCGGAGTATCCGGTACATTGATCCGGAGTATCCGGATAACCCGGAGTATCCGGACTAAATATCCGGAGTCTCCGAGTTAATTGTCTCGGGCTAAATTGTTTAAGTTGCAAAACTTAATTATACCCTTCGCTTCCGCATCATCTCTGTTTGTTTAATTTTAATTGGGTATAATTTTGTAATCGCCTATTCACCCCCCCCCTCTAGGCCAACATCCCGGTCCTTTCAAAACGGCAACGTGATGCGGTGGGAGCAGGCTTTCAAATTTCGTTTTGCACATATCTTAGAGGAGATGGCCGAAATTCGAAATCTTGGCAAGATCTCAGAATTTCAAATAAAATCCAGGCAAAATCTAAAAATCAAATTTCAAATTCGGTTTTTTTCAACCGGGAAATCCGAGATTTCGGACGAAATTTCTGAGATTTTGGTCCACTTGAATTGACCGAAAAATGATCAAAAATACGTCAAAATTTTTTAAATTTTTTTGTAGATGGTCTTGACCCTAAATCCAATCAAATCCGACCCACAAGAATAAAAATCCGATCAAAATCATCGATATTTTAGCCGAAATCACCGAGATTTAGATAGGTACTGTAGCATTTTGAATATTTTAAATTTTTTATCCAGCTGAGATTTAGGATCTCAGAGGAGTCCAAAATTCAATATCTCAGCCAAGATTTCTGAAATCTCGTCGGGATTTGGATCCTTAGGTGAGAGTATTACACTCTTCTTATCTGGGAAGCCCGTATGCGCTCTTCATGACAGGAATTACCTCGTCGCATTATCTCATATAATCCTGCAATCCCATCGGACTATTGATCCTACGTAGAACTTGGGGATTATAAAATAGTGGTTCAGATCTCATGATACATAAAATAAATAATCTTCCAGGTAAGATCCTACCTGCTTCTATGATCCCGATCCTACTGGCACAAAAACGACCATGCGTTGGGATCTTAATCTTGACAACCTTGATTTACAACCCGTTAGAATGCAATAAAAACTAGCGCCGTGGAACCGGGATTCCTAGGCTGTAGATTCTGCCATAGGATTAGAATTAGAATTGTAGCAGAATTCCACTTGTCGCATAGCTAAAGTTGGATCGATGTGGGTAATTCATAAGCTCGGACACCATGAATCTGGTGAATTCATCCCCTTTTTGGTTCCTAAGTAGCAATAAAAGTTCATTTCAACTCCGCTCCTCTTCCACGCGTCTCCGGCGAGATTCCGGCCACGGCTCGTGTGAGAGTTATTAGAACATAGATTTGGTGCTTCGCTCTCCGATTCTGCCCTCTCATCTCACCTTCTTCTCGTACTCTAGTAACCAGACCCTATGATCACGAGAGTGACTAGGGAACGGTATACCGTTGCAACGGTTTAGCCATGAAACTTATGAAACTTATCAGTTTCAGTGCTGGTTTCATGAGTTTCAGTGTTTAGTTTCATCAGTTTTATGTTTTATCAGTTTTTAGTGCTAAGTTTCATGAGTTTCAGTGCAAAAAATCATAAGTTTCATGAGTTTCAGAGGTATACCGTTGCAACGGTATACCGTTTTTTAGTTTTTCTGATGATCACTTGCGACCTGTACACCACAGCAATGATTTCTATTCCTCGCCTCTAGAGCTTCTTCTCATACTCTGGCGTGAAATGACCCCAAAAATTTCAAAAGTTTTTAGTTGTTTTCATTTGGTTTTTGTTTGATTTTTTATTTGAATTTGTTTTGCTTTTGGACCTCCTTTTGCTTGTGGGCTTTCCCAGCCCATTCCCCCTGGCCCGTCTTCAAGCCCAGCCTGCCAACCCCGCACTCCTCCATCGCCTTCGATGGCGCTGGGCCCACGCCACTCACCTCCTCCGGCCGCCCCTGAGCTCCCCATACCCGCATCGGTTATACAAAGCCCCCCCCCCCCTCCTTTGCCCTCGGCCTGCCCCCCCTCGTCGAAGTCAGCGTCCGGCCTCCCCGCTCACTTTGCTCCCCGGCGTCTCGCCACCGTGTTGCCGCCGCCGCTGTCTCCCCGAACCCTAACCCTACCCCGTGCCGTTCGCCGCCCTGAGTCCCCACCCGTCAGCCCCTCTCCGCTCCGTCCCCACTCACCACCGGCGTCCCGCCCTCGGGCCCGCTTGTCAGGCGCGTGTCGCGCCAAGCGTGGTCGGTCCAGGGCGCCAAGCCACACGCTCGCGCTGCCGTGGGCCTAACGGGCGAATTCCGTTCTTGTGCGGTCCATTTCACTTTTTCTTTTCCTTTCCTTTTCCTTTTTCTTTTCCTTTCCTTTTCCTTTTTCTTTTACGGATTTAAATAATCCAAAAATTCTCGAAAATCCCTCAAAATCTTAAAATACATATTCTTGATCCGTTCGAGCCACTGAGTCCAAATACGAAGCAAAGTCTCTAAAATGACCAAAATGCTCTTTGACTCTCCTCCGGCCCTCGTTTCGTTTTCCATTTCCGTTTTTCTTTTATCGTTTATTTATCAATTTTCTTTTCTTGCGCTAGATCCGATCGTCGAGCCATACCCGGAGCAAGAGCAGTACCAGGAGCAGGAGCAGGACCAGTTCGGCGCCAAGCAGGACTTCAGATTCTATGATCTAGACGACCCCTCCACCCAGCAAGGCAAGCTGCACCCCCTTGAACATGCTAAACCTAGTTCGTCAATAATATAGTAGTAATTACCTTTTAGTGCATTATTTTACTCGTATTTTAAATACCGCAAAGTTAATTTAGAATGACATGATGATTAATTAACACCAATCAATTATTTAGCCCACCTTTGTTATTGAGCCTTATTAACCTTGCATAGTCTTAGATTATACTTTATGAATTTCCATAGTTATTAATTGTTGTTCCACCCTTAGTTTTTAAAATCTGCAAGCCTCGACTCGTTGTCTTTTAAAATGTTGCTACGGTAAGGGGAACAGTGTTGGGCTACCCACGAGGTGGATGCCAGTTCCACCCCCGGCCGATGACAGAAGCCATGGTTGGTTTGGTGGTTCGTACAGTTGGTACTAGGCTTGTGGTTGTAATGGCTTGGTCTTGGCAATTTAAGGACAACCCCTTTGAGCAAAGTAAATAACTTAGTTCCCGTTTATCCACAAGTTGGGGCCGGTCAGTTCAATTGAACCATCTCCCAACCTAGCTCAGTACATTATTCATCCCCTTGGAATACCTACAGGTGGTAGCTACCATTCTCGGAGGTAGAATGGATCGCGTAGCACCCGGGGCGGAACGAAAATGGGTAGCATCAAGCAGGATGCTGTCATTTGCCGGTTTTCACAACGGTAGGTACCCACACATTAGCATATCATGTTTCCCGCCTTGGCCAGTGAGTCCTGTGAACTGTGGGTCCTCGAACTTACGAGGTAGGGGCTATCTTAGGGAAGTTCAATAAAAGGCTATGTCATCTCAGCCCAGTCGCATGCATTTAAGTTGCATGTAATCGCGTGGCATTAACGGCCGTAGATATCTTGTGGGTAAAGCTGAGAAGCTCCGTAGAGTGATTTGTTAATGGTATTCAGATACGCCGTGCTTCCGGTTAATGAAGTTAAGTTTGAATTGGGGTGACTCCCGAAACCTCGCTCAAGTAGTCCTTGGAATTTTGGAGAATCTGGCGTAATTGTTAACTTTGTGAACCCACCCCCCACTATTATATTTTATGGTTTGTGTTTCAAATGTAACTAAGTTGCAAATAAAACTGCATCCACGTACTTATACCCCTATGCCAATCCTTGAGATTACCTGCATTTAGCATTCAATATTCTGGTGCGACTTGTTGAGCACTATTGTATACTCATTCTTGCTTTTTCAAACCCAGCAGAGTTTCAAGAAGCCGGAGCCTACCAAGAGTTCATATATGGTGATTTAGTTTTGTTTTAAGTTTTAGTTTGTGCTCAGGCCTTGCCTGTGATGTTTCTTTTATATTGTAAACCCTGTTCGGTGTTTCCGCGCCTGTTGTAAAAACTCGACCGTTAGGCCTTATATTCTATTAAAAAAGTTGGTTTCACTCTTTTGACCGGCAATGTGCACTTTGTTCCGGACAGGTAATCTTCCTGAGTAGCTGTTGTGGTATTTGGACGTGCCCTGAAAAGGCGGTCCGTCACATGGTGCAACCAAATGTATAAATAAATTGAAAGGCATGGTTTGAATAGAAATCTTGATGCATCTTTAATTAACGGATCAATGAATTAGTCCTTCGATGTGATGGTGCCCTAACCCAAAATCTCCCCCATCATTTTATCTACTAGTGGCGGAACTAGAAATTTTATGTTAGGGTGCACACTTCATATATACATACAATTCTATAGTATTTTACAATTATTTCGCAACATGATAAATTCAATACATATATTTGAAATTTGCTAAAAGCACAATATAAATAGTTTTAAAGTCTTAAAAATTTTAAAACATCAAAATCAGAACCAATTCAATCAATAAATTTAATTCATTAAAGATATGATCTCATACCACTTATCAAAGTTTTAAAAATGCCGAAGCATACTATGTCCTCTCCGTTAGGTGACTATAGCATGTCTTGGTTTCCAAGTACCGCCCATGCCTTGTACTACTAGCTAGGTGACTATATCATATCTTGGTTTCCAACAGGGTTCACAAAACCGACGAAAACCGTTCGAAAATCGCGGTTTTCGACCGTATCGAGCCGGTTCGAAATCTTAAACCGATCGGTAAACCGATTCAATTAAAAAAATAATTCAAAAAAATCAAAAAATTTGAAAAAAAATTATGCGATGTAAACCGATCGAAAACCGGTGAAAACCGAGCGATTTTTCGAAAAAAACCGACGAAAATCGCTCCAAAAACCGATCGCCCAAAACGTTCAACTCATCGATCGGCTTTTCGAGAAAACCGACCGGTTTTTCGAGAAAACCGATGGGTTTTCGAGAAAACCGAATGGTTTTCGTTTTTTTAAAATTTGTTTTGAATGTTTTTTGTTCAAATGCTCGGTTTTGAAACTCTTCGGTTTCTAACGATTTTCGAGCGATTTTTGGCTCGATATTTTCGAATTTCCAATTTCGGTTTTCCATCGGTTTTTTCGGTTTCGGTTTTGTTAACCCTGGTTTCCAAGTTCCAACCCTACTATATCCTCTCAGTTCATGTTTAATAGCTAGGTGTCTGTACAGCATATCTTGCTTATCTTGTTCCAGCTCCATTAGGCCACCGATAGTTATCGTTTTGAATATATGTATCACTAAATTTTCAAAATTTTAACTATTTATATTTTTTTAAATATTTAAAATCGGATACATTAAAATTATCTACAGATTTATCTTGAAAAATACTTTCATAATATTATAGTTTTATTGAGTTTTATAAATAAATTATAATAGAAATTAGTGATCAAAATTATATTTTCGAGACCGTGTGGATGTCTAAAATAATAACAATTTGTAACCGAATGGAGTATTTGTTAATTTTGACTTCGACTCATCAAAACTTTGACCAACGATAGCCTCTAAAAATCTAATCACGTTGCGTAAGAGTGGTTTGGTTAGATTTGTAACCGAAAGTACTTTACTAACATATAGTCCAATTCAGAGATGCCTAAATAGGGGTGGGCAGAAAAAACCGAAAACCGAAAAACCGAACCGAACCGAACCGAAATAGTCGAAATTATTGGTTTTTTCGGTTTTTGAAGTTCGGTTCGGTTGTTTTTCAAGTAGAGATCGGTTTTTCGGGTTCGGTTCGGTTTTTGGAGGCTAGAAACCGGAGAACCCGTTCAACCCGAATTTAGAAGAGGGGAAGGGGAAGGAGCAAGGTGGACGGCCGGTGGTCTTGGCAAGCGACAGGTCCACATGGAGGGAGCAAGGCAGCCCAGGCATCCAGGCTCCAGCCAAGCAGCCAAGCCAACTCGCACACAACGCCCATGTAGCCGCCCCTAACACTAACCCTAGGACTAGGAGCCGCCTGCACTCCACTCGGTGTCTCCTCTCTCCGATTCCCGGCGGCGGCACCCGTGCTCCTGCGCCGCCCGTGCCCCGTCGATTGCCTTGCCCCGTCCCTCGCCGCCGGAGCCCCGTCCCAGCGCCGCCCTCCGTCCCGCGCCGCCACGCCGCCGGAGTTCCCCTCGTCTGTCGTGCCGTGCTCCCCGTCCCCGCGCCGCCGGAGCTCCCGTCCTCTGCCGCCTCGTGCACCCGTGCTCCCCGTCCCAGCGCCGCCTCGTGCTCTCCGGTGGCCGTGCTCTCCCCGTCCCAGCGCCGCCGAGCTCCCCTCCCAGCGCCGCCGGTGCTCCCGTCCCCGCCGCCTCGTGCACCCGTGCTCCCCGTCCCGCCTCGTGCTCTCCCGGTGGCCGTGCCCTCCCCCGTCCCCGTGAGTGTTAGTCTTATTGATACCTTTGAAGTTCGATGATTTGGACATGTAATGTTCTATGAATTTTAGACATGCAAATATCGAGTACTAGGTTGAATCAGTTTACTGTGATCTCTATTTTGCTCTAGCCTCTGTACTTGGCAGTGAACTTTGCTGAAAGAATTCTTTGTTTGTATGTGTATATACTGGTCTAGGCGAAGATGGTGAACCCATATTAGTGGCAGTATGTCTATATTCTTATTTACATGCTATATTCTTTTCGGTTTATTTGCATACTTGTAGATTTCAGGATGGTAATCTTCTATATTTTGGACATGTAATGTTCTATGTATGAGTCTAATTCATGTGTAATGTTCTATATTTTGGACATGTAATGTGGCCCCTTTGAAGTTCGGTTAAAATCAAAACCGAAAAAACCGAACCGATTTTTTTTTTGTTAATATGGTTCGGTTTGTAAAATTTATAGACATATTTCGGTTTCAAGTTTTCGAAAACCGATATTTCAAAAAACCGATTAAACCGAACCGAATTAACCGAATAAACCGAATGCCCACCCCTATGCCTAAACTCCCTCGAGGGCCAAAAACCGTACCTTGGAAAACAAGAACCGTACATTGTTTTATCACGTGTGAAACGTCGTTCTGTACTTGTCAAAAGCGAAAAACATGCGGCAAGTCAGAAAACTTCATGGACTGATTTTGTCAAAAGCGAAAGGAATCTGAGAAGAGGAGGAATCGCGACCTGCAAGCTGCAGACTCCATTTGCCTGTGGCCTTCTGCGTTAGCAGGGAAGAAATAGTGGTGGTGGTAGGATAAAGTGGTCAAGAAAGTTTAAGTTCCTTTACTTGGCTTGTTGCTTGGTGCTCTTACCTGGTGCTTATTAAGGTCATGTTTGATACGGTTTCAGTTTCTTCTCGATGAAAACCAGAAGGTGTTTCAAATGGTAGGCTTCTCCACAGTCGAAGGCCGAAAACCAACAGCTTATTTATACTAAGAAAAAACGAAATACACACCCAGCTAGGGGTAGCTTCATACAGTTTTAGTCGGTTAGGGTTTCGACTTTACCCCTAAAGTTGGCTAGAAATTGCCCACCTTGTACTGATATAAGAGCCTAACCTCGCTCCCTCTCTCCCCATCCTCCCACCTAGACCTGGGCATATGGGCCGTGCTTTGGTGGGCCGGCCCAAAGCACGGCGGCCCGGCACGGTCCAAAGCACGGCCCGGCACGGTGCGGGCCGTGCCAGCCTGCTCGTTCTGTACGTGCCGGGCCGGGTCCAAACCTTCGCACGCTGGCGGCCGCGCACGGGCATTTGGGTCGGGTCCGTGCGGCCCGGCCCGAAGGCACGCCAGTCCGGCCAAGACGCACGCCAGTTCTCGGCCCGGCCGCACTGCCGTAGGCGCCGTTGTCCTGTGGCCGTGCCTGCGGCGCCTGCTGGCCGCGTGAATCCGTGACGCGGAGTGCCCGAGGATGGAGGAGCTGGCGCGCGGTGGCCGCCGGCGACGCCGGAGGGGAGGACGGAGGCGCACCGATCGGGAGACGGAGCAAGTGGAGGAGCCAGAGGCTCGCCGCCGCCCGTGGAGGAGCCGAGGGTTCGCGTCGCCGCTCGCGCCCACGGAGGAGCCGAGGTGCCGAGGGCACGCGGTGGAGAGGGGAGCCACCGGGAGATCGAGCGCGCGCGGAGGCCGAGGCGGGGAGAATCGGAGGCGGAGAAGACGAGGCCGGCCGGCTGTGTTGCTGCCTTGCTGGTTTGGCGTTTGGCTTTGCCGCTTTGCCTTTTGCTTTTGCTTTTGCGATTTGGGAATTGGGGCTTGGCCGCTTGGGTCTTGTGGCCTCTTGGGAGTTGGAAGAGGGACAAGGGACAGGGCCCGAACCCGATGGGCAGTGGCGCAGTGCGCATCGCACTGCCCAGTGTGCCACTGGCCACTGCCACAGCGGCGACAGGAGGGGGGTGGCAGGAGCAGGATGGACAGGGGCATAGCCGCATAGGCGCATCGCAGGGCAGGGCCACATGAGGGAGAGAGTGGGAAAAGGACAGGGAGAGAGGGGCCAGCGTGGACTGGAAGTTGGAAGTGGAACTGAGACAATGACTAGGAGATTATGTCGTTCCAAGTTTCAATTTTCAACCTGTGCATGTAAAGTGACATAAAGCAATATGATTTTATATAAAATGACTAGACGTGATATAAAGTGACATGATTTGACAAAAAAATGACTCGGCACGACGTAAAGAAAAACGATTCCCATGCCGCGTCTACATTTCAAAATTTGAGTGTGCAGCTTCTTAATCACTATAAATTCTGCACACACACTCTCATTTCAACATCCAACTCGCTTTCTATTTTTCTCAAAACATCCCGCTCGCGCTATCAAAATATCCCGCTCGTTCTCTATTTTTGCTCTTCGTTCACGAAACAAAATGTTTCGCAAGAGCAAGAGTAGGAGAACACGTCCTCGCTCTCCAAGTCCCTCTCGTAGGGATGACGAGGTCGATCCGCGCCAACTCTCCCCCAGCATGGGAGACTACGGCATGGATGACTGTCATCTGGACGGTACGCACGGCATCGAGGATGCCTCGTACATTCCGGGTGCGCCGAGCTCTGACGGCGCCGCATCGGTGTATCCGGGACGGGCGTCGGTATCGGCACCGAGCTCGGATGCCGCGACATCGACGCAACCGCAACTGGGACGGGCGTCCATATCCGGCACTCGACGGGCGTGGTGCTGGCAACACATGGACAGAACCGTCGAAACTGTAGACGGAAGTGAGGTGGTATATGCTATTTGCAAATACTGTCAAACTAAATTATCTGCCGCGTGCATCTCTGAACAGGTCATCTCAAGAGACACGCGAGGCATGCTTGAAGAAGATATCGGCGGGACAGAGGCGGGCGAGGGCATCGAGACGCAGCTCAACTTCAACACCGACGGTTCGGTAAGTGCGTGGTTATACAAATGCCGATGTAGCTAGAGACGAAATTGCACGGTACATGAGTTCTGAGAGGATCTTCCACTTAGAATGGGCGAGAGCTCTAGTTTTGAAAGAATGGTGCAACGTGGTTTTTGTCCACAATACCAACATGTTAGTAGAAGAACAACTACACGTGATATTTATAAAATGTTTAAAAAAAACTAGAAATATTAAAACAGACTTTCTTGGTAACTAGTTATTCATTTGCCTTAACATTGGATATATGGACTTCTCAACATCAAAGAATGGCTTATATTAGTGTTGTTGCCCATTACTTAGACGAGAACTACTTACTAAACAAAAGAGTCATAGGGTTTAAGCCAATCTCCGAGTCACACACCGGAGAGGCTATCGCTAACCATATACTCGAGGTTATTAACGACTTTAAAATAGAAGGTAGAATTATTTCCATCACTCTTGATAATGCATCGGCTAACACGACGGCTATAAATTATCTCTCACCGCATCTAGAAACTTATATTGGAGGTTTTGTACTCCACCAGAGATGCGCATGCCATATTATTAATCTCATTGTGCAGACGGGTTTGACTGTAATGGAACCTAGTTTGGAAAACATACGCGCTGCTATCTATTTCATTATTGCTTCGCCCGTAAGGTTTGCACAATTCTCAGATTATTGCAGGGCCAATAGTAAGGATCCAAGAAAATTTAACCTTGATATGAAGGTTAGGTGGGACTCAACGTATATTATGTTGGACAATTGCAAGGGCTATGAGCATATTATCACTGTCTTCGTCAATTGCAATAAAGGTGAGTCGTTAGTTACTGAATCGGATTGGCACATTGCCGGTTATTTTCGTGATTTTTTAGGAACTTTTTACAATGCATCCAAAAATTTATCCGGTGTGTACTACCCAACTTCTTGCTTAGTTATCGAGTGGCTTTGGACTATTGCTAATTCTTTTAAAGAAAATAGAGATAATTATATTTTACAACCCATTATAGAACCAATGGAGAAAAAATATTTAAAATATTTTCAAGCTATTCCGCATCTTTACTGCTTTGCTACTATTTTGGATCCTCGGAGAAAATTATCTGACTTGCAGGGCGCCTTCCATGGAATAGGTGAGGCATTCGATCTTGATTTCTCTGAGGCCTATACTCATGTTTATAATGAGTTTTTCAGTGTTTTCGACAAGTATTACAACAAGTTTGGCACTAGAAGTGAAGCACGAAGATCTACTCCAACAACGCAACAAGCACGAGGTAGCTCGACCGCTTCAAATATTTGGAAGAAGCTAAAAGGCAAGGCATCCGACTCTTCCCAATTGCCGAGCAGGTCGACGTGGAATCCACGAGTAGAACTCAACCACTACCTCGACACGGCTTTCGTGGAGACCGACCTTGACGTGGACGAGCATAATCAACTCAGCTTGCTCTTGTGGTGGAAGAATAATGAACGTATTTACCCCGTGCTATCCCATTTTGCACGGGATGTACTTACGATTCCGGTGTCCACTGTCTCGTCGGAATCCACTTTCAGTTTGGTGGGAAGGGTACTTGAGCCGAGGAGGTCGTCTCTTCGGCCTGAGTTGGTTGAGGCAATTACATGCTTAAAGGATTGTGGCGTGCGTAAGAGAGGACACAACATGAGCACGAAGATCCGGAGATTACGAGGCGGTTCTTGACTTCAACAATCTCAACCTCGAGTAGTTTATGTATTAATGTATGTTTACGTAGTTCTTGTACTCTTTTCCTTCAGGGTACCCCATGCCAGAGTGTAAGGTTTTTAACGAGGCAAGAACTTTGTACATATTCACGATTGAATAAAATTTAATATTTTCCCCAACATTTATGTTCATAGCCTCGACTCGTGCGTCTCTGTGTTCTTTTCTCTCATTGCAATAGTGTAAACGAGCCGGCTGGCCGCGACACGGCCGACGAGCGCAAATGGGCCGGGCTTGGGCTCGTCAAAAGCTAGTTGGGCGGACGCGGCCCGACGATGGGCACGACGGGCCGGCGTGGCACGGCACGATTCCGGCCCGAAGCACGATGGGCCCGGGCCGGGCCGGCACGGCACGGCACGACGCCCACCTCTACTCCCACCCTGGACCGACTGAGCAGCGTGCTAGGGTTTGCATCGTCGCACCACCTTAGTTTCGCCGCGCCACCCCCCACCTCGGTTCCACCTTCAGCCGCTTCTGCTGACCCCTCTACCTCTAGTCGACTCCTCGGACAGCATCCCTCCCAGCACCTCCTTATTAGCCTGCAGATCTAGCCACCTGCCCCCTTCGCTAACTGAGCTCGCCATCGTCGTCATCCCCGCAAGGCATTCCTCTCCGCTTGCCGACCTCGGTGTCCGTCGGCAGAGCTCGCCCTGCGTCGATCTCCTCCCACCGGCTGCGTTGTCCGCCAGCCGACCTCGCACCAACATCGGCACACCGTTGATTCCCCTCTTTGCTCACTGACCTCGACGCCGCTCCTACCCTCCGGCTAGATCCTGCTGCCACTAGGGGTGAAAACGGGTCGGGTACTACCCGACGAATTGCAGACCGATTCGGTCGGGTAAGCAAAAACCCGTTTTTTTTTGTATCCGTCGGGTTCGGGTTCGGATTCGGATATTACCCGTTCGCGTCTGGTCGGATTCGGGTCGAATATGGGACGGGTGATACCCGACATTTTCGGATCGGGTTCGGATACCCTATCGGGTATCCGTTTTTCTACCCGAGTCTAATACTCTGCCTGGCTTGGAGGCTGAAGCCCTGGACCCACCCAGCGGTAACAAGGAATCGCTCCCGCCTTCCGTCCCGTAGCCCTCGACTCTCAGTCCCTCCCCAATCCCCACAAGGCCACAACCCTAGCCGCCAGCCATCTCGTCCCGTCGCCGCGTCCGTTGGCCTCCGTCCCGTCCCCGTCGCCCGTGTCCGCCCGGCCTCGTCGCCGTCGCCGTCCGCCCAGCCTCCACATCGCCGCCCGCTGCCGTCTCCTACCTCGTCCCCATCGCCTGCTCGCCCGTCGGCCCGTCGGCCGTCCGCGGCTCTCGGCCTCGCGTCGCCGTCCGCGGCTCCTCGGCCTCGCCTCGCGTCCCGTCGCCCGTGTCCGCCCGGCCTCCGTCCCGTCGGCCCGTCCGCAGCCTCCATCTAGTTCGGCTTCTTCGACATCTGGACGCGCTCCGCTTCGCCGTCTTCTCCCAGACTGACACTGACAGTGCGTGCCTCTCTCTCTCTCTCTCTCTCTCTCTCTCGTGTAATGTTGCTGTGGGCTGGTGGATCTGGTTTGGTTGCTATTCAGGAGGCCATTGATACTTGGTGAGACTCCAAAGCCCTCCGTAATATTTATTTGATCATTAGGAGTTTAGCACCTGCCAGTTATCGATATCAGTACTATGTTCGCAAGTTGTTCAGAACAAATTGCTGAATGTGTTGTTGATATTTTTCATGATATAGTTTGCAAATGCCAAGGTCCTTGCACAAACTGTCGACACTAGCAAGAGCAGATTGATGCAAAATTTATTTGATGTTAATCTAAAATACAGAAATACGGTATTGGATTGTGCATGAGGTGACCAAAAAAAAATTACCTGAGGACACCCTCAACACATTCATCAATAAATGTGAAGGATCTAGTCTGCAGACCATCTCCCCACATCTCAAAGGGATCAGTGGAGGTTAGAGCCTTTCTGCAGAAAGCAGCAGGAGCCTTCTCCCTTCCACCTATATAGTCGATTAATTATAAAATCTCAATAGTTAGCAACACACTAAGAGCAGCACCAAAATATTACTACTTGCCATATATTTCACTTACCTTTCCATGTTCCAAAGGAACCATAGATATTGTGAAAGCGACCAACTCTGCACTCAATGCCAAAGTCCTTTGTGTAGTGCTTGCAGAGTTCCTCAGTAGCAAGTTTTTCCAAGCCATAGGCATCTTGAGGCTAAAGATTAGGCATCACTGATATGACCATATACTTCTTTGGACATTACTTATACTTCTAGCTTAATTGGCTACTTTGTGTGCATCTGGGCAATACACCCAGATGATTTGAATTATTTGTATTTGGCGTATTTATGTTAGGATTATATCTCCAATTATGTATTAGTTAGGACTTTATGTTTGAGTTATTTGTATTCCATATATTTGTGTTAGGATTATGTCTCCAATTATGTGTTAGTTAGGTTATTTTCATCGTATGATTTAATTTATGTATTTTATATGCTACCCGATTTAGTATCCGATATCCGTTCACTATCCGTCCGTATGATAACCGATTACCGTTTTCTACCCGACCATTAATATCCGTATCCGTTCCGACTATCCGACCGTATTTTAGTCTTACCGTATCCGATCCGATATCCGACAAAATAAATTAGGGTAGGATATGGGATGACCCATATCCGATCCGTATCCGATCCGTTTTCACCCCTAGCTGCCACCACCACCACCAAGGTAAAGAAAAGAACGATTTTAGATTTTTCTCATATTCATCATCGTGAGCCTCCTCCTTCTTGACTGAGAATCAATGTCAGCTTTCTGTTTGTTGCAACAAAAATTTGCTAGTTGTTACCAATGCAATATGGGTTTTCCATGAATCTGGGTTCTCCAAAACACATTCCAAATTCCCAAACAAGCAAATTGCCTTCAATAGAGCATTCACTAAACACCAAGCAATCCGGCCACTCAGATGCATGCTTGAATGTTTTCAATGAAGTTCGTATGCACTCATATTTTCTTTAAACTTTGCAGGTAAACAAACAAATGCTCTCTCTACACCCAGCATGCTTGAAAGCAAATCTTTTGCATGACACAAAAAACACTCAATGGCACTGTATTGTACAGATTCTGTATAGTTCCCTTTTGTTAGACATGTATAGATTTTCAAAATTGTATAGATTATGTATAGTTCCCATTTTTAGAGATGTATAGATTTTCAAAATTGTATAGATTCCGTATAGTTCCCATTTTTAGAGATGTATATATTTTCAAAATTGTAAATTGCTGTCAGTTAGTGGGTAACTTAAATAAGTTCAATCCTCAACAAGGTCATTTGTTAAGCAATCTTGGTTTAGGCACCTGTTCGCGCAAAAAACGTGGAGGAGGGTTTTCGGCCTCGAACACACAAGACAAACGCCGGGTTTGCAGAGCGTGCCAGTCAATTTGACCTGAAATTGACAAGGTAATTTGTAATTTTGATCAAAGCCGATAAACAAAGATCTATCGGCTTTTCGCTAGTCGGTAGGAACCGATTAGGAGATAGCTAGACCAATTGGTTAGAATTGATCCGGATAAAAAGGTAAAATCGGCTTCGAGAAGGCGATGCGCAACAAAACGAAGCAAATCAAACCTGGGTGAAATCGGCTAAAATCAACAATCGGCGATGCGCAGCTATGTTGATTCCGTCGACTTGCAGAGAAATCTATGAGACTAAGGTAATGTAAAAGAAAAGGCTTGTAAAAGTAGAGTGTGTTGTTGGAATTGATTCTCTGCTTGGTGCCCACCCCCTTTTATAACACGCCTGGCCGATCCGAGTTACACATGGATACGGTGCATTTACCCGTATCGGCCTCTTATCCGATTTCCTTTCCTTTTTAGAAACGGATTCCTTTTCCGAGTCGTTTACCGATTCCTTTCTGTACGAATACTTCTATTTTTAGACCGATTTCAATACATGCCGAATTTTGGTGCAAACATATGCCCCCCATTTTTGAAAGGTAACTTGTTATCTTTCAAAAATCCCGTCTTTTCCGTGATCGGCTTGTCGTTTAGGATTCACCTCGGTAACTTCCCCATTAATGGCGCCACAATGCTCTCGGTGCGTTTTCAATGCAGCAACTGTTCCCGCCTTTTCACCTTTTTCACCGAGGTATAAATATGAGGCCCCCCTGCAGTCATTTTCACCCTGGCGTGCTCTCGTTAATCCTGAAATCGGCTTTCCTCCGCTTCAACCCCTTCTTCTCATAGCATCGGCTGAAATGGACGCATCTCAGGTACTTGTTCCAATCCCAGATAGCGATCATCAGTACTTCCTAGGTCCTATAGGAACCATAGAACCCGATACTATCATTGGAGATGAGATCCCTAGACTCCCTTTATCGGCTCCTGGTTACAACATCAACGAGTGGTCCAAAAGTTTTAGGGCTTGGCCGACAGCTCTCAAGGGCTGGAGGTCCTGGTATATTAGAGTATCGGCCCAAAAGAAAGCTGAGTGGGAGGGTATGGGCATTGCTGAGTGTATCCCCATGTCCTTAGCTGCTCCAGAGCCCAACGAATCTTTAGTAGCCGCTGCCTGCTATTTTTGGTCGGACTCTTTTAACGCCTTCTTTTTCCCAACCGGTCCCATTGGCCCAACCCTTCTAGACATGGCTGAATTATGCTGTCTTAGGCCTGATGGAGATCAAATATCGGCTTTTAGTGGGAAACCTCAGTACAAATTGACCAGAAAAAAGGGAGAAGGTTGGTCCAGATACATCCAAAATAACAACAAAGTAACCGGCCCTGTATCGGACGAAGAACATGTAGCTTTCATCAACTTATGGTTAGACCGATTCCTATTCTGTGGCGCTTCCCTAGGACCAACCCAGGTCTACCAATTCATGTCGGAGCAACTAGTTATGGGCCATCGGCTAGCTTTAGGGAAGTCGTTGTTGGGCGCCGTATACCATATGATGCATATCATCCGGAGTCGGCTTTTCACTGGCAATGGTTCTTATGTCGTAGGTAATGTTGGCGGCCCTCTTTGGTTTATTCAGATTTGGCTTTACTGCGTTTTTGGCCGCCTCATTATCCCGGACCCTTCGGAAGAGTCGGCTTTCCCAACGGAAGACTTTCCTGAGGGTGCCGTCCCTGTATTCCAACCTAGCCGATCCCCAGGCGAAAAATTCATCATGTGTTCGTCCGATGAACAAAAAATCTCTCCTGCCGGCTTCCATAAATACTTGTCCTTTTTCCTGAATCTTAACCAAGCTTCTTTTAACCGTAGAGATTTCTTTTCGTATAGCCAATTAGCCGATCTCCCGTGGCCTTCTTTTCTTCGTTTAAATTCTGATAGCTCTCTAATGCCCCAGTCCACTCTTGATCTGCTTCCCCTGCTGATTTCTCCTTGCATTCTTCACGTCGGCTTAAGCACTCGGAACAGAACATTTCAGCCGACCTATGAGTTCTACCATCCTTCAGTTTATGCACGCCAGCTGGGTTTCGGACAAACCATTCCTTGCTTTCCTTTGCTTAGGATGATTAAGCCACGAAACAAAGTTACTAACACTACTGCGGCGGAACTTATTATCGAGCTAGCCGATGAACTCCATGTGGTAGACTTGCCATTCCTCGTGTTAAACACACGTCGATCGGGCCAATTTACCACATGGTGGGCTTCCATAGCTGAGGCACTCTTGCGGAGGCGTACCATTCCCGAAGTCCTGTCCTCTTTTCTTCCTGGCTTTCGAGAGCCGACGGAGACCGTCGCTGGGTCTAGCTCGAGTTCGAGCGATGCTAACTCGTCTTTAGAGGTATTTTCATTTTGATGTTTTATTGGAATAAGATTTTCATCGGCTTAACCATTTCTTTTACCCTTTTCAGACTAGCAAGAGATCAACCCCAGCGCAAGCCGCATCGGCCGACGATCGCTCAAAACGGCAAAGGTCATCGACCCCTCTTGCCGGTTTATCGTCTGGCACGCGTTGAAGTCAATAGCCCATCATTTGTCACGATCTTGCCGTCCAGCGCACCAAAAGTACGTCTAGTTCCATTTTCCACCAAATGGATTTTCATGCTTGCTGTCAGCTAAACCCATGTTTGTCTTTTAGAGAAGAAGAGCCGTAGAGTTGTCATTAAGCGATCCCCAAAGCCTGCAGGCCGTGCTGCAGCATCATCCCCAACCGGATCGGCTACTGCGGTTAGCTTCGACCCTTATTCTTGATTTATCTTTATCTCTTTGTTCTTACCGTGAAAATATTTCAGGAAACTCCCTCCGTCCAATTGCTAGAAGCTGATGCAGAGAACTCAGACAGACGTGCTTGTCTTGCCAGCTTTGGCCCCTGCTCCACCATCCGCTTCGTCACCCCCAAAACCTGCTTCTGGCCCAGCTCCGTCGATGGACTTAGCCGATCTCTTAGGCTTTTCCTTGGACGAACTTGACGACCCGGAGATTGTAGCCACCGATGATTATCCGGCCGACATCCAACGCATAATTGCTGCTTCTGCGCCAGCGTCGGCCATTGTAACATTGGCCAGGGCATGCAAGAAGCGACTCAATCGCCTCTGGGCCAGTAATGCAGCCGAGGCGCTCTTACAGCCAACACCACTTCTTGAGGAATGCTATGGCGGCCATGCAAGCCGATCTTCCCCTGCGGCCATGAATGCTCTGCTAGAAGTGTGTCATCTAGATGCTCGTCGATTTGGGCGTGGAATCGCCAAAGCGAGAGTTGAGCAGAGGAGGGCCCGACAAAGCCGATCAAGAGATCTTGGACAAACTCATAGCAGACGCCAAATCTCGAAAGAGTGCATTTGACAAAGGTGCTCTTTGTGCTTTGAAATCGGCCAAGACTAAGGCCCAAGAGCTGAGTCATCCAAGAAAAACTTGAAGAACAGTGGCCCTAGTTACAAAAGAACTTGCAGATTGCCAACTTCGGCATTCTTGATGCGACATCTTCACTAAGCGGTTCAGAGGCAAAGAATCGGCGAAGTTTTTGCCAAAGTCAAGAATCAATCAGCTAAGATGATCCCAATTTCGGGTGATGCAAAAGCCGATGAACAACTAATTGATAGTGTTCAAGCTACTATTGGTAGAGCGGCTGCAGCACTATCGGCTTTGGGAGCCCATTTGCCTGGTTCCGGACTTCACTGATTTGATTTATTGATATCAGTTTGTGTGGCCAGTCTTTTTGTAATATTGCTTTAAACCTTAGGATGACGTTCTTCGAACACTTGGCTTGATCGGCTATGTAACCGATTTTGTAAGCTGTTTAATCTGGATGGGTGTCTAAACTGACTCGGTCGACTGTATGACCGATTTTATATGCATGTGCTTTTGTTATTGATCCTGATGTCTTCCTCCCTGTAGTTAGGACCCGACCCATATGCTTGGGTGATATTTCTTCAGATATTTTCCATTGATCGCTTTAGGTAGGACGAACCCTTCTAAGGATTCCAGTATATATGAATTCCCGTCAATCGGCCGATTGATCTTATAAGGCCCTTCCCATGTCGAAGACCATTTTCCGAATCGATTATCTTTAGACCCAATCGGCAACACGGTTTTCCATACTAGATCGTCTTGATTGAACGATTTTGAAATCACCTTTCTATTGTACGACCTGGCAACCCTCTCTTTACCCTTTTTAAGCCGATCTAATGTGATCAGCCTTAGTTCAGCCAAATCATCTAGATTGTCAAGCATCGCTTGTTTGTATTCATCGGCTGATACCTTGTCTTGGTCGTGTAACCTTATTGAGCCGATGTTGATTTCAACGGGTAAAACGGCTTCTTGTCCGTATACCAACTGAAAAGGTGACAATTTAGTTGATCCGTGATGAGATAGCCGATAAGCCCATAAAGCTTCTGATAACGTTGAATGCCATTTCCTTGGCTCTTGATCAATTTTTCTTTTTATCAGCTTTATCAATGTCTTGTTTGACGACTCGGCCTGTCCGTTGGCCTGAGCGTAGTAAGGGGAAGAGTTGAGTAATTTTATCCCAAGACTTCCCGCAAAACCTTTGAAATCGTTGGACATGAACACAGTACCCTGATCAGTAGTGATTGTTTGTGGAATCCCAAACCGATGGACGATGTGTTCATTTACAAAGTCGATCAGCTCTTTACTAGTAACCTTCTTGAGTGGTACAGCCTCAACCCATTTTGAGAAATAATCCGTGGCTGCAAGGATGAATTTATGTCCTTTGCTGGATGACGGAAATATTTGGCCGATTACGTCTATACCCCATCCTCTAAATGGCCATGGCTTGACGATCGGATGCAAAGCCGATGTCTTGCCGATCGTATGTTACCAAACTTTTGGCACGTTTGGCATCCTTTATAATATTTGAAGCAGTCTTCTAACATCGTCGGCCAAAAATATCCTGTTCGCTTCAGTATCCATTTCATTTTATGGGCTGATTGATGTGATCCACAAATGCCTTCATGGACTTCACCCATCGCCACTTTGGCTTCTTCGGTTCCCAGACATCTTAACAACAAACCCACCATAGTCCGAAAGTATAATACATCTTCTAGTAGAACATATTTGAGTGCTTTGCGCCTGACCTTCTGCTCGGTCGGCTTGGCTGGATCTGACAAGTAATCCCTTATCTCTGTTCTCGATCATTTGGGTGAACACATAAAATCGGCCAAGCGTTTAGCTCGATTGGTCCTCGCTGCTTTCAATCTTGTACCCTGATGCACATTGTGCCAATCGGTTTGCTTTATTATTAGCTTCTCTGGGGATATGTTTTATAGAAAATGTAGTGAACATCTCGATGATCTGGAGGCATTGATGCAAGTACTGAGTTAGCGCATCATCATTGCATCGGTATTCTCCTCTGACTTGCTGTACGATTAACATCGAATCTCCAAAAGCTTCGACGTCTTTCACTCCGATGCTATCTAACAATTGTAGACCCCTTAGTAACGCTTCGTATTCTGCTTGATTATTTGAACATCGGCTATTTAGCCGATACATGAAGTCATACTCCTTTTTCCTAGGTGAAACTAATACCATACCAATGCCTTCGCCTTCTTGGCAAACAGACCCATCAAAATACAGTTGCCAAGGAGTAACACTAGTTGTTCCTACTAATGTTTCACTTCCCGTGATAAAATCGGCCACAGCTTGTCCTTTCACAGATTTAGCCGACTCGTAGGATAACTCGAACTCTGTTAAGGCGTATGCCCATTTACCAAGCCGACCCCGCAGGATTGGCGCTGATAATATGTACTTAACTACATCGGTTTTGCATATTATAACGCATTTGGAAGCCAGCATATAATGTCTTAACTTGGTGCAAGCAAAATACAATGATAAGCATAATTTTTCTACTAGGGGATACCTGGTTTCTGCATCTAGAAGACGTCGGCTTAGGTAAAATATTGCTCGTTCCTTCCTATCGGCTTCTTGTGTTAAAACTGCTCCAATCGAATCACCTTCAGCCGATATATATAGTCTAAAAGGTATACCGTGTTTTGGTGCAGTCAATACTGGTGGACTCATGAGATAACCTTTTATGTCGTCGAAGGCTTTTTGCTGATCGGCTTCCCATTTGAATTCCTGGTCATCTTTAATTTTCAGCAGCGGTGTGAAGGCCCGAATACGTCCTGACAAGTTTGAGATAAAACGTCGCAAGTAGTTGATTTTCCCAATCAACACCTGCAACTCCTTTTTACTTGTCGGCGGTTTAGTATCGGCTATGGCTTTTACTTTGGTTTGGTTTACTTCAATTCCTCCTTCATGCACCGTAAACCCAAGAAATTGTCCAGCCGATACTCCGAAAGCACATTTGAGAGGGTTCATTTTTAACCCATGTAACCTTGTGCTTTCGAACATCTTTTCCAAATCGGCTAAATGTTGCCAGTCTTCTTTGGATTTTACCACCACGTCGTCAATGTATATTTCCACGGTATTGCCGATCAAATCATGGAAAATATGATTCATGGCCCGTTGATAAGTAGCACCGGCATTTTTTAAACCGAAGGTCATAACTTTCCACTCATATAGCCCCAAAGCCCCCGGACATCTGAAAGCCGTCTTGGGTATATCGGCTTCGGCCATGAATATCTGATTGTATCCGGCGTTCCCGTCCAAAAAGCTTATGATTTTATTCCCAGATGCAGCATCGATAAGCATATCGGCTATAGGCATCGGGTACTCGTCTTTTGGTGTAGCTTTGTTTAAATTTCTAAAATCGACACATACCCTAAGTTTGCCATTTTTCTTCTTCACAGGGACGATGTTTGAGACCCATTCAGCGTATCGGCAAGGCCGGATAAACTTCGCTTCTAGTAATCGTCCTACTTCTTCCTTTATAGCGTCATACAATGTAGGATTAAATCGCCTAGGGTATTGTTTGAATGGTCGATACCCAGGTTTTATTGGTAGGCGATGCTCAACTAGCTGTCGGCTTAAGCCTGGCATTTCGTAGTACTCCCATGCGAAGCAATCTCTATATTTCTTGAGCATTTCGACCAACTTTGATTTATAACTGGGTTCTAGTTTGGCGCTTACAAACGTTGGTCTTTTATTATCACCTTCCCCAATGTTGACTTCTTCGAGCAAATCGGCAGAAGTAAATCCTAACCCTTTTCTTTCCTCTTCAAAATCTTCAACAGCTTCTTCGTATTCTTCTTGCCGATAGCTCCTGGCCTTTTCCTGCAGCTTTACTAGTGTCTTGTGCTCCATCTTCTTACTACTTCGTCTGTCCAATCAAACGTGTTGGGTTTAACGCTGATCGGCTTGAATCCTGACTTCTCAACGCAGATAAAATCGCAATTGTCCAAGGCTTTTCCTGATATACATTCGGCTTCTTCGTGTGGCCAATTGGTGTCAGGGCTAGCCATGGCGATATGAGCCGATGTGTCGGCCGGTACGACTTCTACTGTATCATCGTTCCACTGCACCAATTTTTGGTGCATAGTTGATGGTATACAGCAATTGGCATGGATCCAATCCCGTCCAAGGAGCACGCTGTAATTGCCTTTGGCTTCAATAACAAAAAATGCAGTCGGCAAAGTCTTATTACCGGTATCGGCTCGACACCATTACGCCTTTAGCCTCGGTTGGGTCTCGGTGAAGTCATTTAGCACCATATTGGTTTTGATCAAGTCTTCATCGGCTTTACCCAATTTTCTGAAAGTACTTAATGGCATGAGATTGACTGTCGCCCCGCCATCGACCAACATACGAGATATCGGTCGGCCATTAATATACCCTTTCAGATATAATGGTTTCAGATGCCGATGCATGTCTTGTGGCTTTTCGAACACAGCGTCTGGTGCCCCAAGGCATAATTGGGCGAATACTTCTTCAGCCGATTCTTCGGTTTTGAACTCGGCAGGTAGAGCGAATACCATGTTTATATCCATCGGTGGCGTATCATCCCGTATCATCGGAGATCCGGATTCAATCGATTGGTCTGAATCACTATCGACCTGTTCCTTCTTTCTCCATTCCTTTTTCAAAATTGGTACTGGTCTTAACTTGTTGAACATCCGATCCCTCTCGCTTTCTTTTTCGGCCTCCCTTTCTTCTTGTGTTTTTAATCGCTGAAGCCTTCTGCGTTGTGATTTGCTAAGACCCGGAGGGCACCACCTAGGTTTAGGTTCTATCGGCTTTCGTATTTTTCCAGCTAAATTGCTCATCTCGCTGTCGGATTCCATTCTACCTGTGTTAGCCGATAGTTCCTGATTTCGGGAGGACTCGCCTTGCTCTGATGTTGACAACCTCTCATGGATCGGCCTACTGCTTCTCATATCTGGATGATCGTATATAGGTCTAGCCAACCTATCTTTTACAGACCGGTTTGGCCGATATACAGATGAGTGTTGCATAGGACACGACATAACTGTTGGCAAGGTCATCCCTTTCTCCCAGCAAAACTGCCAAAAGGGACATTGTCGATGTTTCTCTTCCTCAGTAGCTGGTCGACATGACATATCTGGCCGCCAACGCTCGTCCCTCTTTCGCCCTAGTTGATGCAAGTTCTGGTGGCGTTGAGGGTTACACCTCCGACTTACCCTTTCATACTTCCCCAGCAGTTGTGAGAAGGTCGGCTTTGGTTTGAAATCGGCTTTTCTTGGGGCCCTCTCAGCCCGATACCATTTACCGACCTCCAAGTCCCCTCTTGGTTTTACCGTTCTCGAGTTCTGTCCATTCCTATCGGCTTCTATTTGTATAGAACCGATAGTGATCTGCACTGTCTCGTCTCGTGATACAACTCCCTTAGTCGGCTTATCTTCTTCCGCAGGCCTTTTTTCTTTTCGCGAACACTGAACCATGTTGACTTGAAAAGGGCTCATATCTATCTGCATAGCCGATTCTTCCGCAAATTTTAGCCTGCCATCGGTGATGGCCGATTGAATCTGTTGTCGAAAAATATTGCAATCGTTAGTGTTATGGGAGAATGAATGACGCCATTTGCAATACCTTCGCTTTTTAATCTCCTCGGCCGATGGTATGATGTGCCCCTCTGGTAACCTTATGAGTTTTTCTTGTAGTAATAAATCAAATATCTTGTCACACTTTGACACATCATACGAGTACTTGACTTCCGCCTTATTCTTTGTCGGCTTAAGTAGAGAGCATACGAGTGGCTTTTTAGAACCTTTGGCCCACTCGGCTATGTTCACCTGCTTCGCCGTCTTGAGGTATCGCTTGAATCGTACTCTATCATGTTTATTTTGGCCTTTTCGCTGCTGTTCGGTTTAAATCTATCTTTAAACCCTTTGATTTCTGCATACCGGCTCTCATGTGCCGATACGCGATGGAGTAGGTGGCCTAAGTCGGGGAACTCTTGGCCCGATAATTTCTCTTTTAATGGAGGGATTAACCCTTGGAACGCTAGGTCGGCCAATTGATCGTCGGGTAATGTTACACTGTAGCATCTATTCCGCACGCCCCGTAATCTCTTGATATAATCAGAGACCGATTCGCCGTACTTCTGTCGGACTGAACTAAGATCGGAAATCCTAAGCTCCATAGTCCCCGAAAAGAAGTATTCATGAAATCGGCCTTCTAAATCGTTCCATATATGAACTGAATTTGGTGGTAGATTTGTGAACCAAGTGAATGCAGTGCCAGACAATGATAAAGGGAACAATCTAATTTTTAATCCATCGGACTGTGCAGCCTCCCCACATTGAGCCATGAACCGTCCGATATGCTCGATTGTGGTAACAGAATCATCACCTGAGAATTTAGCAAAGTCTGGTACCCTAAAGTTGTGGGGGTATGGCATTCGGTCTATGTACTCGGGATACGGCTTCTCGTAGCCGATCACCCTTCCTCTGGGCTGTAAGCCAAACTGTTCTCTCAAAACATTGGCG
This sequence comes from Rhipidocladum racemiflorum, assembly GCA_036346355.1. Classification (NCBI taxonomy): domain Eukaryota; kingdom Viridiplantae; phylum Streptophyta; class Magnoliopsida; order Poales; family Poaceae; genus Rhipidocladum; species Rhipidocladum racemiflorum. The sequence continues at coordinate 54,964,463 of CM070581.1, read as the reverse complement.
ATTTGTTCTGCCCAATTAACATTGTCGGCTTGTGGTGCAGCCGGACATTGCCAATTCTCATTCGTGCCCTGCCCCCCGAGTGCAAACTCGGGTCTTCGTCCAAATCGCACCTCAGGAGGTCTTGGCATTGTGTCATAGTCATGATTAAAACCTAATGCATCGGGTATGGGTGCGTACGGCACTACTCTATATGGCGCTTGTTTCATGGTTGTGGCTCCCCGTGACAGCGGAACCTGACCTGTTTCGATCGGCTGATAAGCCGATATCCCGATGCTATTGGAGGGTCCATCTGATTGATTTGATGCGCTTATTTTGGCCCCATCCGTGTGCCCATGGTAGTGTGTGAATCCATCTCTCTGTATGCTTGGTTTCAAAACAGTAGGTTGAGTCGGCATCATAATAGGTGCATGAGCCGACACGCGTTCTTTGTGTTGGTGTTAGGCGTTATGGAATATCTGGAGTGCCTTGAGGATGGTTTGTGGTGGATCTAGCAGGTTTCCAGACGCAGCTAATTCCTGAGCAATTGTTTTCACACTATTTTCTATCATCGGCTTTAATGTGGACACTAGAGCCGATGACTGGTTAATCAATGCGTGATGGACAGATTGCTCGATCATACTTGATAAATCGGCTTGAGCGGGTGCGTATCGACTTCTGGATTCGGATGACGAATCTCCGATAGGATTGATGCTTGGGAGTGCAATCTTTTGAGTAACGCCACGGCGTGTTTTCCGAAGCACCGTAGCATCATTTCCTCGAGCCGCCTTCGGTCTTCGATTTCTTTCCGTTGCTCAGGGTTAAATCGGCCATCCGAGGCGCGATTATGGCATCGATGTTGATATCGGCGGTGATCAGCGGGCTTGTCGGTTGGCGACATTCTTTTATTGGTCCCACCGGCGTGCCCAAAATATGTTCGCGCAAAAACGTGGAGGAGGGTTTTCGGCCTCGAACACACAAGACAAACGCCGGTTTGCAGAGCGTGCCGATCAATTTGACCTGAAATTGACAAGGTAATTTGTAATTTTGATCAAAGCCGATAAACAAGGATCTATCGGCTTTTTGCTAATCGGTAGGAACCGATTAGGAGAAAGCAAGACCAATTGGTTAGAATTGATCCAGGATAAAAGGTAAAATCGGCCGAGAAGGCGATCGCAACAAAACGAAGCAAATCAAACACAGGTGAAATCGGCTAAAATCAACAATCGGCGATGCAAATATGTTGATTCCGTCGACTTGCAGAGAAATCTATGAGACTAAGGTAATGTAAAAGAAAAGGCTTGTAAAAGTAGAGTGTGTTGTTGGAATTGATTCTCTGCTTGGTGCCCACCCCCTTTTATAACACGCCTGGCCGATCCGAGTTACACATGGATACGGTGCATTTACCCGTATCGGCCTCTTATCCGATTTCCTTTCCTTTTTAGAAACGGATTCCTTTTCCGAATCGTTTACCGATTCCTTTCTGTACGAATACTTCTATTTTTAGACCGATTTCAATACATGCCGAATTTTGGTGCAAACAGCACCCTATGTGAATTTAAGTCAAAATTAAGGTTTTTCCTATTTCCAAACTAAACTTGTTAAAAAATCAAGGAATTTTTTATTTCAGATATTTAAATGGCATCACACAAGCCATCTTTTGTCTCAGGGTATTTCAGATCTTTCCCAACTAAGAACAGTTAGTTATCCTACCTAAAAGCCAAGTTGCCAAACTACCAAACCTCTTCAGCCCAGCCATTCAGCCGTACAGCCATTCAGTCATGCAGTCAGCCGAAAATTGCTTCTCAAAAAAGTTACAGTCTTGCCAAACAGGGCCTAATTAAGTCAAAGCTTTTTTTAGCTCCTCACATAAATTTTTTTTCTAAATATAGCCTCCATCATAATTTTTCTTTGCAAAAATGGCCCCCTCCACAGCCACGGAAGGCGCGGCACATGATTCGTGTCACCTGTCACGCCTAGGGGTGGGCAGAAAAAACCGAAAACCGAAAAACCGAACCGAACCGAACCGAAATAGTCGAAATTATTGGTTTTTTCGGTTTTTGAAGTTCGGTTCGGTTGTTTTTCAAGTAGAGATCGGTTTCGGGTTCGGTTCGGTTTTGGAGGCTAAGCCGGAGAACCCGTTCAACCCGAATTTAGAAGAGGAAGGAAGGAGCGATGGGCGGACGGCCCGGTGGCCCGGCGACAGGTCCACATGGAGGAGCAAGGCGGCCAGGCATCCAGGCTCGACCAAGCGGCCAAGCCAACTTCGCACACAACGCCCATGCACGGTAGCCCCTAACCCTAACCCTAGGACTAGGAGCCGCCCCAGACTCCACTCAGTGTCTCCCTCTCCCGATTCCCAGGCGGCGGCGCCCGTGCTCCTCGCCGCCCGTGCCCCGTCGATGCCGTGCCTTGCCCCCATCCTCGCGCCGCCGAGCCCCCGTCCCAGCGCCGCCTCCCCGTCCAGCGCCGCCCACGCCGCCCGGAGTTCCCCTGTCCAGCGTCGTGCCGTGCTCCCCCGTCCCCGCGCCGCCCGGAGCTCCCCCGTCCCCGCGCCGCCTCGTGCACCCGTGCTCCCGTCCCAGCGCCGCCTCGTGCTCTCCGGTGGCGTGCTCTCCCCGTCCCAGCGCCACGGAGCTCCCCCGTCCCCGCGCCGCCCGGTGCTCCCCCGTCCCCGCGCCGCCTCGTGCACCCCGTGCTCCCCCGTCCCCGCGCCGCCTCGTGCTCTCCCGGTGGCCGTGCCCTCCCCCGTCCCCGTGAGTGTTAGTCTTATTGATACCTTTGAAGTTCGATGATTTGGACATGTAATGTTCTATGAATTTTAGACATGCAAATATCGAGTACTAGGTTGAATCAGTTTACTGTGATCTCTATTTTGCTCTAGCCTCTGTACTTGGCAGTGAACTTTCTTTGAAAAGAATTCTTTGTTTGTATGTGTATATCTTGGTCTAGGCGAAGATGGTGAACCCATATTAGTGGCGATATGTCTATATTCTTATTTACATGCTATATTCTTTTCGGTTTATTTGCATACTTGTAGATTTCAGGATGGTAATCTTCTATATTTTGGACATGTAATGTTCTATGTATGAGTCTAATTCATGTGTAATGTTCTATATTTTGGACATGTAATGTGGCCCCTTTGAAGTTCGGTTAAAAACCGAAAACCGAAAAAACCGAACCGATTTTTTTTTGTTAATATGGTTCGGTTTGTAAAATTTATAGACATATTTCGGTTTCAAGTTTTCGAAAACCGATATTTCAAAAAACCGATTAAACCGAACCGAATTAACCGAATAAACCGAATGCCCACCCCTACTGGCCGCGACGCTCTCACTCGACTACAGCACGCTTCCATTATCTCATTTAATAATTCTAAGCGCGAGTCTTTGTCATGCTTGTAGCTTGGGCAAACATGTTAAACTCCCTTTCTCACGTTCTACCACAAAGACTACTGCTCCTTTCCAGTTATTACATTGTGATTTATGGACGTCTCCCCTTTTGAGTTTATCTGGTCTTCACTATTATCTTATAATTGTTGATGACTATACGCATTATACTTGGACTTTTCCTCTACGACAAAAATCTGATGTTCTTCCAACCTTACAGTATTTTGTCCCTTATATTCACACTCAGTTTCAGCTGCCTCTCCTTTGCTTTCAAACTGACAATGGTCGTGAATTTCTTAATTCCGCTGTTCTTGCCTTTTTACGCAACCATGGCATTCTTCTTCGCACTAGCTGTCCCTACACCTCTCAGCAGAACGGTAAGGCTGAACGTTGCATTCGTACTACTAACGACGTTGTTCGTTGTCTTCTTCTCCAGGCCCATATGCCCAGTTCCTATTGGGCCGAGGCGCTTTCCACCGCCACCTATCTCCTTAATCGGCGCCCCTCCCAACCCATCAACTTCCAAACCCCTTTCGCGATGCTCTATAGAACTCCTCCTTCCTTAGACCATCTCCGTGTTTTTGGTTGTTTGTGTTATCCCAATTTATCCTCGACAGCTCCCCACAAACTTTCGCCCCGGTCCTCCGCCTGCGTTTTTCTAGGCTACCCTAGCTCTCAAAAAGGATATCGTTGCCTCGATCTCTCCACACATCGAGTCATCACCTCTCGACATGTTTTCTTCGATGAGTCTGCCTTTCCCTTCTCCAATGTTGCAGGTGCACCGGATTCCTATGACTTCGACTTCCTGTTGGACGAGACCCCGCTGGATGCCGGCGCTCTACGTCAACCTCTGCGCCATGTGCCCGCATGCACGCCTCCACGCAATGGCCTGCATGCTCCGCCTGGCGCTGGCCACTTCTTCGACACACCCTCGGCTCGGCCTGCTGAGGCCGCCTCGTCGCCTCTGCGTCGAGCTACTGCGGGCCCTCCTGGCGACTTGGACCGGCCCGCTGCCTCGTGCCAAGACCTCTCGCCGGCTCCCAGTCCAACCCCGGCCTTGGGCCAGTTCTCTTCGCCGACCGGACCGAGCGCATTGCGCTCATCGCCCCCGACCAGTGCGTCGCCCACGACCACGACCAGTGTCTCACCAGTGGATTACGTCGCCCCTACATCAGCACCTCCCGTTGTAATCCCACGTCCAGCTCCGGGCCCTCACCACATGGTGACTCGCGCCAAGGTTGGCGTGGTCAAGCCCATTCTTCGCCTTAACATGTTGGCTGACCACGCTGGCACGGCCACTCTGCCCAAGTCTTACCGCTCTGCCTTGCAGGAACCTCACTGGCGGCAAGCGATGCGCGATGAGTACGAGGCCCTCGTCCATAACAAAACTTGGACTCTTGTGCCTCGTCCTCCTCATGCCAATATCGTCTCCGGCAAATGGGTGTTCAAACACAAATACCATCTTTGGACGGTTCTCTCGCCCGCTACAAGGCTCGGTGGGTCGTCCGTGGCTACTCCCAACAACCCGGCATCGACTACGATGAGACCTTCAGCCCGGTTGTGAAGCCGGCCACCATTCGCGTCGTCCTCAGCCTCGCCATCTCCAAGTCATGGCCGATTCATCAACTCGACGTAAAGAATGCTTTCTTGCATGGCACCCTCGATGAGATGGTTTACTGTCAACAACCGTCCGGCTTCGTCGACTCCGCTCATCCGGACTACGTTTGTCGTCTTCACAAGTCCCTCTATGGCCTCAAGCAGGCTCCCCGAGCTTGGTACCAGCGGTTTGCCGCCCACGCTCGCTCCCTCGGATTTGCTCCATCAACCTCTGACACTTCATTGTTCGTCTACCGCCACGATGCTGACACTGCGTATCTTCTACTTTACGTCGACGACGACATCATCCTGACTGCTTCGACACCCACTCTTCTTCATCGACTCATGACCCGACTTCATGATGAATTTGCCATGACTGATCTGGGTGATCTTCATTTCTTCCTCGGGATCTCCGTCAAGCGCACTGCTACCGGTCTTCACTTGTCTCAGCGCCAGTATGCTGTTGATCTGCTCCAGCGTGCCGGCATGGTCGAATGTCACCCCGTGGCTACTCCGGTTGACACGAAGTCCAAGCTTTCTGCCTCTGATGGTGAGCTCCTTCGTGACCCGACTGAGTATCGCGATCTCGCCGGCGCTCTCGATTACCTCACTCTAACAAGGCGGATCTTGCCTATGCGGTACAACAAATGCTGCCTTCATATGCACGCTCCACAGGACTCACACATGGCCTTGATCAGGCGCGTGCGTTATATCAAGGTTCCTTGAATCGAGGTCTTTCTCTTGAGCATCCTCTCCGACGGCGCTCACTTGCATATCACGGATCTTGATTGGTGTTTGTCGGATACTCGATGTTCCACCTCTGGTTACTGCATATTTCTCGGCGACAATTTGGTCTCTTGGTCTTCCAAGTGCCCGACCTTCTTGTCTCCCGTTCGGCCGAGGTGAGTAATCGTCTTTGTGGCGCACTCTGTTCTTTGAGTGTTCTTTGGCCGTCAACTAATGGATGAACTTCACGTCCCTCTTACGCCGCCACTATCGTTTTACGTGACAGCGTTAGTGCGGTCTACCTCTCCGCCAATCACATGCGGCACAAGCGGGCGAAGCATATTGAGATCGATATTCACTTTGTTCGTGAGAAGGTTTCCCTCGGTCAGGTCCGTGTTCTTCATGTGCCATCATCACATCAGTTCGCCGACATTATGACCAAAGGGCTACCGATTCAGCTTTTTCAGGATTTTCGCTCCAGTCTCTGCGTCCGGCCATCCGACGCTGACACTGCGGGGGGGTGTTAAATATAGCATGTATATATTTGGATAGGTTTTGTATGGCAACCAATCCTGTCCAATCCCTTGTAATCTGTACGTGCCTGATTGCACTTCATGCAATATATATACACTTCGGCCAGCACCGATTGTGCTTGAGCCAGTACACAAATCATCTCTCTCTTGTCTAGTTTACAAGTATTCAGCACGCAGTGCTAAACAGCTAAATTGCAGTTGGCTCGAGAGCGTGGTCACTCGTGAGTCCGCCCGTGTTCAACCCAAGACGTGCGCTCATCTTTCCATCCGGACTTATGGAATTACATGCATGCATACATGGGTACGTTCAGTGGTTAAAAGGCATTTTCACGTTTCGTGAGGCTCTAGCCTCCTCTCTAGATTAGACATATGTTAGGAACGCATCCATGTGTAGTGTGAGTTTAGGTGTAGATGTGTGCGTGCGTGTGTGTCCTATCATGTAGTAAAAAAAGTACTCATAGGAGTGCTATAAAGTGGCAGTAATCTTGTGCAGTGGCGGCGTTCACACTCTACTGCACTATTGCCACGTGCCCACAAGCAAATAGCTTTGGCCAATCGCGTAGGCCGGTTGATCGGACCTATCTACTGGGGGCACGTGTTGGGACAGTGTGCTCGGTCAGACAAATCTGCCCTTCCTATTCGACATGTATTGACCGGTGGCGGGAAGCTAGTGGTAGGAGTACATTTCCACACTTTTCTCGCCTCTTTATATATATTTTTCAAAGCAAGCCTCTAGTGCAAACGCTATTGAAATAATATCCTCTTCCTTACCGTGGAAGCACCAGTGTCACCTATCGTATCTGCATACCGTAGCAAGTCTTGCCGAGCTAGGTCTATGCTATTGTCCTATCGACAGCAGCCTTACTGATTCCCCGTGTCATGGCCCCTGTGATGTCGCGCCTATGGTGCTCAGTACTTGGCTAGCCACTGCTCCACGCGCCTGTCATAGTACATAAGCTCGAGTTGGTGACATCCGCACTTCTATAATGAGAAAGGAAGTTATTTTTATAATTACTTCTCGTTGACTATATTTGTAAAAATAAATGATTCGAAAAAAATGGGTGGGAGTGTGATAGACAAGCAGGATTTACTATGACCGATGATGACATCTGTGCTCCGTGGCGCGCCATGAGTCTCCTAGACATCTCATAGCACAAGCGTGAAAGTGCGTCTAGGCACTTATGTTGTTTTGGTGATTAATGACAAACGATTAATGACAAATGCATGTAATATCAATCAATGTAATTGTATAAATATTAACTTAGTGCTTAACAAATGACAAACCTCTAATATATTTATATTGTTATGAGACTAACATGTTTATTGCCTAGTTGAATATTAGTCTCATCTATTTTAGAGGAAAATCAATTGGGATGGTTAAGCAAAAATGAGGTATGCAATCTCGGTATTCCTTCCATATTTGTCATTGCATTCCTCTTTAGCAAATGCATATTGAACTCTAAGTAACTTGTTGATTTCATATGTGCACATTGATTCATGTCATAATTGCTTGTGCATATATATATTCTTTTGAGTTCATTATGTGTTTTGTTTTTAATATGCTTGTGTTAACTACTGATTAAACTTCATTGCTTCATATTGACTTGGTGCATATATGTCTTAGTTGTATATCTTCTAATGCACCTCTCCTAGTGAAGTTTAATCTAGAATTGGATCACATTATTTACTCTCATTCCAAATATTGTTTGCACATGTGCAATTCGTGTATATTCTATCATGTGCTTCATTTAAGCAAAGTTTGTGGTCCTTGCCATGATTTAAGTGATTCTTCATATTGGCAATTATCTCTCTAGTGCAGTTAGATCAATCATATATTCATCATGATGCACTTAGCAGAGAATATTTCTATTGTCAAGTGTTTCCATTCATATTGTGCTTCTTGATATGAAACACTTGTTATTATCAATTTATTCAATATATCTTTTGAGCTTGTGGGACTAATATGTTTGCTGAGTGCTTTGAAAAGAGTTAGGTCCCAAAGCTGTGTGTATGGTGACCAAGATGGTTTGAAGGATGACAAGCGAGTCAAACTCAAATAAGACGGCGGTGTCACTAAGAGTTGAGGACTAAGTCAAGAACGACTTGGTGTGAGGATCGTCTTGGTGATGATCAAGGTTAAGGTCGGAGAGGACGAGAGTCTCATGAGGTGAATCGCGTCGAGGTTGACAAGACGAAGGGCGTCATCAATCTTTGTGGAAGCGTCATCATGCACCGTGCATCCAAGAAGTCGGCATGTAAGCTTAGTGTAAGACTTAGATTTTGTGTTTAAATTTGAGTCTAAAGATTGCCGTACTATTAAGAGGGATGCAATCATTGAAATCACTTAGACAAGTCTCAAGTGCTCAAAGTGGTCTATCCTTGTCTAAGGTTAAGAAACCCAAGTCACACTTTGTTCACCTAGGTGTAGGTGGGTTGGTGTGAGGGTTAGAAGTGTTGTTAGTATCGGAAAGTGAGAATTTGAGGTCACCTTGTGGATTCTTTGTGCAATCAAATTTTATCCTTTGGGATTTGGGTAGTGAGACCTTGTTAGTTGGATAGCCATCGTTCATAGCTTTCCGAAAAGTCCGAATTTGCCGAAATCGGAGTCCGGGATCAAAAGTTATGCCCGTTTTCGTCGGGTTGCCGTGTGCTGCCTGGGAGATCCGGAGTATCCGGGTTTTAACCCGGAGTATCCGGATGATTCCGGAGTATCCGGATGATCCAGAGTCTCCGGGTTGCCCAGTTCGGTCCCAAACGGCTAGTTTTTTGGTTTCCTCTATTTAAGGCCCCTTTCTTGCCCTCTTCAAAGTAGCCGTTGGGGATGTTTCTTTGGGTTTAGAGGTGTTCTAAGTGAGTTCTTGAGCCCCCAATACTCCTCCCTACTCCTTAGATCTTAGTGATCCCCTTTTGAGTGAAGGGTTGGGTAGAGGAGAGAGGTGTTTGGATTGAGGATCGATTTGAGTTGTTGAGCACTTGAGGTGGACTCTAAGTGAGTTCTTCGGGAGTATTTGTTGCTCTTGGAGGTTGAGGTCTCCTAGACGGCTAGGATTTGCCGGTGAGCTTCCAAGCTTTGTGTGGAAGGCCACCGGAAGTTTGTGAAGGCCGATTCCGCCTCCTCAAGGAAAGGAATCAAAGAAGTGAAGACCGGCGAGTGCATTGTGCAACACCGGGAGGAAGAGGGTTGAAAGAGACCCCGGCTCAAGTGTGGCCAAGGCCGCCTCAGCGGAGGCGTAGGATCCCCTCAAGGATCCGAACTTAGGATAAAATCTTAGTGTCTCCATCTTCATTTCGGTTTCATCTCTTTCATTACTTGCTTGAATTCATTCCTATATGTGTGATTGAGTTGATTGTATAGGGTTGATTTATTTAGGAGCCCGATCTATCTTATTTTTGTGCTTGGCTCCGTTCTCCACTTGATATAGGTTCTTGGTAGTATTTACTTACTTCTTGTTCAAGTGGATTGCTTCTAGATTGCTCGAGATCTTGAATTCTTGACCGAGACACTCAACCCGAGTATCCGGTATTTTATCCGAACTATCAGGAGTATCCGGTACATTGATCCGGAGTATCCAGGATAACCGGATATCCGGACTAAATATCCGAGTCTCAGAGTTAATTGTCTCGGGCTAAATTGTTTAAGTTGCAAAACTTAATTATACCCTTCGCTTCGCATCATCTCTGTTTGTTTAATTTTAATTGGGTATAATTTTGTAATCGCCTATTCACCCCCTCTAGGCCAACATCCGGTCCTTTCAAAGCGACAGCGTGATGCGGTGGGAGCAGGCTTTCAAATTTCGTTTTGCACATATCTTAGAGGAGATGGCCGAAATTCGAAATCTTGGCAAGATCTCAGAATTTCAAATAAAATCCAGGCAAAATCTAAAAATCAAATTTCAAATTCGGTTTTTTTCAACCGGGAAATCCGAGATTTCGGACGAAATTTCTGAGATTTTGGTCCACTTGAATTGACCGAAAAATGATCAAAAATACGTCAAAATTTTTTAAATTTTTTTGTAGATGGTCTTGACCCTAAATCCAATCAAATCCGACCCACAAGAATAAAAATCCGATCAAAATCATCGATATTTTAGCCGAAATCACTGAGATTTAGATAGGTACTGTAGCATTTTGAATATTTTAAATTTTTTATCCAGCTGAGATTTAGGATCTCAGAGGAGTCCAAAATTCAATATCTCAGCCAAGATTTCTGAAATCTCGTCGGGATTTGGATCCTTAGGTGAGAGTATTACACTCTTCTTATCTGGGAAGCCCGTATGCGCTCTTCATGACAGGAATTACCTCGTCGCATTAGCTCATATAATCCTGCAATCCCATCGGACTATTGATCCTACGTAGAACTTGGGGATTATAAAATAGTGGTTCAGATCTCATGATACATAAAATAAATAATCTTCCAGGTAAGATCCTACCTGCTTCTATGATCCCGATCCTACTGGCACAAAAACGACCATGCGTTGGGATCTTAATCTTGACAACCTTGATTTACAACCCGTTAGAATGCAATAAAAACTAGCGCCGTGGAACCGGGATTCCTAGGCTGTAGATTCTGCCATAGGATTAGAATTAGAATTGTAGCAGAATTCCACTTGTCGCATAGCTAAAGTTGGATCGATGTGGGTAATTCATAAGCTCGGACACCATGAATCTGGTGAATTCATCCCCTTTTTGGTTCCTAAGTAGCAATAAAAGTTCATTTCAACTCCGCTCCTCTTCCACGCGTCTCCGGCGAGATTCCGGCCACGGCTCGTGTGAGAATTATTAGAACATAGATTTGGTGCTTCGCTCTCCGATTCTGCCCGCTCATCTCACCTTCTTCTCGTACTCTAGTAACCAGACCCTATGATCACGAGAGTGACTAGGGAACGGTATACCGTTGCAACGGTATAGCCATGAAACTTATGAAACTTATTAGTTTCAGTGCTGGTTTCATGAGTTTCAGTGTTTAGTTTCATCAGTTTTATGTTTTATCAGTTTTTAGTGCTAAGTTTCATGAGTTTCAGTGCAAAAAATCATAAGTTTCATGAGTTTCAGAGGTATACCGTTGCAACGGTATACCGTTTTTTAGTTTTTCTGATGATCACTTGCGACCTGTACACCACAGCAATGATTTCTATTCCTCGCCTCTAGAGCTTCTTCTCATACTCTGGCGTGAAATGACCCCAAAAATTTCAAAAGTTTTTAGTTGTTTTCATTTGGTTTTTGTTTGATTTTTTATTTGAATTTGTTTTGCTTTTGGACCTCCTTTTGCTTGTGGGCTTTCCCAGCCCATTCCCCCTGGCCCGTCTTCAAGCCCAGCCTGCCAACCCCGCACTCCTCCTTCGCCTTCGATGGCGCGTCCACGCCACTCACCTCCTCCGGCCGCCCCTGAGCTCCCCCCCCATACCCGCATCGGTTATATAAAGCCCCCTCCCCCTTCCTTTTCCCTCGGCCTGCCCCCACTCGTCGAAGTCAGCTTCCTCCCTCCCCGCTCTCTTTTCTCCCCGGCGACTCGCCACCGTGTTGCCGCTCGCCGCCGCTGTCTCCCCGAACCCTAACCCTACCCCGCGTTGTTCGCCGCCCCGGGTCCCCACCCGTCAGCCCCTCTCCGCTCCGTCCCCACTCACCACCGGCGTCCCGCCCTCGGGCCCGCTTGTCAGGCGCGTGTCGCGCCGCGGGCGTGGGTCGGTCCAGCTGCGCCAAGCCACACGCTCGCGCCTGCCGTGGGCCTAACGGGCCGAATTCCGTTTACTGTGCGGTCCATTTCACTTTTTCTTTTCCTTTCCTTTTCCTTTTTCTTTTCCTTTCCTTTTCCTTTTTCTTTTACGGATTTAAATAATCCAAAAATTCTCGAAAATCCCTCAAAATCTTAAAATACATATTCTTGATCCGTTCGAGCCACTGAGTCCAAATACGAAGCAAAGTCTCTAAAATGACCAAAATGCTCTTTGACTCTCCTCCGGCCCTCGTTTCGTTTTCCATTTCCGTTTTTCTTTTATCGTTTATTTATCAATTTTCTTTTCTTGCGCTAGATCCGATCGTCGAGCCATACCCGGAGCAAGAGCAGTACCAGGAGCAGGAGCAGGACCAGTTCGGCGCCAAGCAGGACTTCAGATTCTATGATCTAGACGACCCCTCTACCCAGCAAGGCAAAATTTGCACCCCTTGAACATGCTAAACCTAGTTCGTCAATAATATAGTAGTAATTACCTTTTAGTGCATTATTTTACTCGTATTTTAAATACCGCAAAGTTAATTTAGAATGACATGATGATTAATTAACACCAATCAATTATTTAGCCCACCTTTGTTATTGAGCCTTATTAACCTTGCATAGTCTTAGATTATACTTTATGAATTTCCATAGTTATTAATTGTTGTTCCACCCTTAGTTTTTAAAATCTGCAAGCCTCGACTCGTTGTCTTTTAAAATGTTGCTACGGTAAGGGGAACAGTGCTGGGCTACCCACGAGGTGGATGCCAGTTCCACCCCCGGCCGATGACAGAAGCCATGGTTGGTTTGGTGGTTCGTACAATTGGTACCAGGCATGTGGTTGTAGTGGCTTGGTCTTTGGCAATTAAGAATAACCCCCTTGAGCAAAGTAAATAACTTAGTTCCAGCTCATCCACAAGTTGGGGCTGGTTAGTTCAGTTGAACCGTCTCCCAACATAGTTCAGTACATTGTTCATCCCCTGGGAATACCTACAGGTGGTAGCTACCATTCTTGGAGGTAGAATGGATTGCGTAGCACCTGGGGTGGAACGAAAATGGGTAGCATCAAGCGAGGATCTTTGTCATTTGCCGGTTTCTAGCGGTAGGTACCCACACATTAGCATATCACGTTTCCCGCCTTGGCCAGTGAGTCCTGTGAACTGTGGGTCCTCGAACTTACGAGGTAGGGGCTATCTTAGGGAAGTTCAATAAAAGGCTATGTCATCTCAGCCCAGTCGCATGCATTTAAGTTGCATGTAACCGCGTGGCATTAACGGCCGTAGATATCTTGTGGGTAAAGCTGAGAAGCTCCGTAGAGTGATTTGTTAATGGTATTCGAATCTGTAGTGCTTAGGTTAATGAAGTTAAGTTTGAATTGGGGTGACTCCCGAAACCTCGCTCAAGTAGTCCTTGGAATTTTGGAGAATCTGGCGTAATTGTTAACTTTGTGAACCCACCCCCCACTATTATATTTTATGGTTTGTGTTTCAAATGTAACTAAGTTGCAAATAAAACTGCATCCACGTACTTATACCCCTATGCCAATCCTTGAGATTACCTGCATTTAGCATTCAATATTCTGGTGCGACTTGTTGAGCACTATTGTATACTCATTCTTGCTTTTTCAAACCCAGCAGAGTTTCAAGAAGCCGGAGCCTACCAAGAGTTCATATATGGTGATTTAGTTTTGTTTTAAGTTTTAGTTTGTGCTCAGGCCTTGCCTGTGATGTTTCTTTTATATTGTAAACCCTATTCGGTGTTTCCGCGCCTGTTGTAAAAACTCGACCGTTAGGCCTTATATTCTATTAAAAAAGTTGGTTTCACTCTTTTGACCGGCAATGTGCACTTTGTTCCGGACAGGTAATCTTCCTGAGTAGCTGTTGTGGTATTTGGACGTGCCCTGAAAAGGCGGTCCGTCACATGGTGCAACCAAATGTATAAATAAATTGAAAGGCATGGTTTGAATAGAAATCTTGATGCATCTTTAATTAACGGATCAATGAATTAGTCCTTCGATGTGATGGTGCCCTAACCCAAAATCTCCCCCATCATTTTATCTACTAGTGGCGGAACTAGAAATTTTATGTTAGGGTGCACACTTCATATATACATACAATTCTATAGTATTTTACAATTATTTCGCAACATGATAAATTCAATACATATATTTGAAATTTGCTAAAAGCACAATATAAATAGTTTTAAAGTCTTAAAAATTTTAAAACATCAAAATCAGAACCAATTCAATCAATAAATTTAATTCATTAAAGATATGATCTCATACCACTTATCAAAGTTTTAAAAATGCCGAAGCATACTATGTCCTCTCCGTTAGGTGACTATAGCATGTCTTGGTTTCCAAGTACCGCCCATGCCTTGTACTACTAGCTAGGTGACTATATCATATCTTGGTTTCCAACAGGGTTCACAAAACCGACGAAAACCGTTCGAAAATCGCGGTTTTCGACCGTATCGAGCCGGTTCGAAATCTTAAACCGATCGGTAAACCGATTCAATTAAAAAAATAATTCAAAAAAATCAAAAAATTTGAAAAAAATTATGCGATGTAAACCGATCGAAAACCGGTGAAAACCGAGCGATTTTTCGAAAAAAACCGACGAAAATCGCTCCAAAAACCGATCGCCCAAAACGTTCAACTCATCGATCGGCTTTTCGAGAAAACCGACCGGTTTTTCGAGAAAACCGATGGGTTTTCGAGAAAACCGAATGGTTTTCGTTTTTTTAAAATTTGTTTTGAATGTTTTTTGTTCAAATGCTCGGTTTTGAAACTCTTCGGTTTCTAACGATTTTCGAGCGATTTTTGGCTCGATATTTTCGAATTTCCAATTTCAGTTTTCCATCGGTTTTTTCGGTTTCGGTTTTGTTAACCCTGGTTTCCAAGTTCCAACCCTACTATATCCTCTCAGTTCATGTTTAATAGCTAGGTGTCTGTACAGCATATCTTGCTTATCTTGTTCCAGCTCCATTAGGCCACCGATAGTTATCGTTTTGAATATATGTATCACTAAATTTTCAAAATTTTAACTATTTATATTTTTTTAAATATTTAAAATCGGATACATTAAAATTATCTACAGATTTATCTTGAAAAATACTTTCATAATATTATAGTTTTATTGAGTTTTATAAATAAATTATAATAGAAATTAGTGATCAAAATTATATTTTCGAGACCGTGTGGATGTCTAAAATAATAACAATTTGTAACCGAATGGAGTATTTGTTAATTTTGACTTCGACTCATCAAAACTTTGACCAACGATAGCCTCTAAAAATCTAATCACGTTGCGTAAGAGTGGTTTGGTTAGATTTGTAACCGAAAGTACTTTACTAACATATAGTCCAATTCAGAGATGCCTAAATAGGGGTGGGCAGAAAAAACCGAAAACCGAAAAACCGAACCGAACCGAAATAGTCGAAATTATTGGTTTTTTCGGTTTTTGAAGTTCGGTTCGGTTGTTTTTCAAGTAGAGATCGGTTTTTCGGGTTCGGTTCGGTTTTTGGAGGCTAGAAACCGGAGAACCCGTTCAACCCGAATTTAGAAGAGGGGAAGGGGAAGGAGCAGTGGGCCGGACGGCCGGTGGCCCGGTGCGACAGGGTCCACATGGAGGGAGCAAGGCAGCCCAGGCATCCAGGCTCCAGCCAAGCAGCCAAGCCAACTCGCACACAACGCCCATGCAGCCGCCCCTAACCCTAACCCTAGGACTAGGAGCCGCCCCAGACTCCACTCAGTGTCTCCCTCTCCCGATTCCCAGGCGGCGGCGCCCCGTGCTCCCTGCGCCGCCCCGTGCCCCCCCGTCCAGTGCCGTGCCTTGCCCCCCCGTCCCTGCGCCGCCCGGAGCCCCCCCGTCCCCGCGCCGCCTCCCCGTCCGCGCCGCCCACGCCGCCGGAGTTCCCCTGTCGTCGTGCCGTGCTCCCCCGTCCCCGCGCCGCCGAGCTCCCGTCCCACGCCGCCTCGTGCACCCGTGCTCCCCGTCCCAGCGCCGCCTCGTGCTCTCCCGGTGGCGTGCTCTCCCCGCCCCGCGCCGCCGAGCTCCCCGAATCCCGCGCCGCCCGGTGCTCCCCCGTCCCCGCGCCGCCTCGTGCACCCCGTGCTCCCCCGTCCCCGCGCCGCCTCGTGCTCTCCCGGTGGCCGTGCCCTCCCCCGTCCCCGTGAGTGTTAGTCTTATTGATACCTTTGAAGTTCGATGATTTGGACATGTAATGTTCTATGAATTTTAGACATGCAAATATCGAGTACTAGGTTGAATCAGTTTACTGTGATCTCTATTTTGCTCTAGCCTCTGTACTTGGCAGTGAACTTTGCTGAAAGAATTCTTTGTTTGTATGTGTATATACTGGTCTAGGCGAAGATGGTGAACCCATATTAGTGGCAGTATGTCTATATTCTTATTTACATGCTATATTCTTTTCGGTTTATTTGCATACTTGTAGATTTCAGGATGGTAATCTTCTATATTTTGGACATGTAATGTTCTATGTATGAGTCTAATTCATGTGTAATGTTCTATATTTTGGACATGTAATGTGGCCCCTTTGAAGTTCGGTTAAAAACCGAAAACCGAAAAAACCGAACCGATTTTTTTTTTGTTAATATGGTTCGGTTTGTAAAATTTATAGACATATTTCGGTTTCAAGTTTTCGAAAACCGATATTTCAAAAAACCGATTAAACCGAACCGAATTAACCGAATAAACCGAATGCCCACCCCTATGCCTAAACTCCCTCGAGGGCCAAAAACCGTACCTTGGAAAACAAGAACCGTACATTGTTTTATCACGTGTGAAACGTCGTTCTGTACTTGTCAAAAGCGAAAAACATGCGGCAAGTCAGAAAACTTCATGGACTGATTTTGTCAAAAGCGAAAGGAATCTGAGAAGAGGAGGAATCGCGACCTGCAAGCTGCAGACTCCATTTGCCTGTGGCCTTCTGCGTTAGCAGGGAAGAAATAGTGGTGGTGGTAGGATAAAGTGGTCAAGAAAGTTTAAGTTCCTTTACTTGGCTTGTTGCTTGGTGCTCTTACCTGGTGCTTATTAAGGTCATGTTTGATACGGTTTCGATTTCTTCTCGATGAAAACCAGAAGGTGTTTCAAATGGTAGGCTTCTCCACGATCGAAGGCCGAAAACCAACAGCTTATTTATACTAAGAAAAAGCGAAATACACACCCAGCTAGGGGTAGCTTCATACTGATTTTAGTCGGTTAGGGTTTCGACTTTACCCCTAAAGTTGGCTAGAAATTGCCCACCTTGTACTGATATAAGAGCCTAACCTCGCTCCTCTCTCCCCATCCTCCCACCTAGACACAGGCATATGGGCGTGCTTTGGTGGGCGGCTAAGCTGCGGCGGCGACGCGGTCCAAAGCACGGCCCGACGCGAGTGCGGCCGTCTTGCCAGCCCGTTCTGTAACGCGTCTTGCTGGGTCCAAACAACCGGCACGCTGGCGGCACGGCCGGCGAGCATTTGGGTCGGTCGTCTTGGCCGGCCGAAGAAGGCACGCCAGTCCGGCCGCAAGACGCACGCCAGTCTCCTCGGCCGGCCGCACCGCCGTAGTCGCGCCGTTGTCTGTGGCGTGCCGTCTTTGTCTTTGGCCGTGAATCCGTGGAGCGGAGTGCCGAGGATGGAGGCTGGCGCGGGGTGGCCCGGCCGGCGGACGTCGGAGGGGAGGACGGGCGCCGGGCGGGAGAGAGCCGTGGAGGAGGCGAGGCTCGCCGCCGCCGTGGAGGAGCCGAGGGTTCGCGTCGCCCTTCAGCGCCACGGAGGAGGCCGAGTGCCGAGGCACGCGGTGGAGAGAGGAGCCAGGAGATCGGCCTTGAGGCAGGCGGGAGAATCGGCGGCGGAGAAGACGAGGCCGGCCGGCTGTGTTGCTGCCTTGCTGGTTTGGCGTTTGGCTTTGCCGCTTTGCCTTTTGCTTTTGCTTTTGCGATTTGGGAATTGGGGCTTGGCCGCTTGGGTCTTGTGGCCTCTTGGGAGTTGGAAGAGGGACAAGGGACAGGGGCGAACCCGCAGGCGATGAAGCGATGGCGCGATCGCATCGCCTTTGCCAGTGTGCCAGCCCCTTTACACACAGGCGGCAGGAGGGTGGCAGGAGCAGGATGGACAGGGGCATAGCCGCATAGGCGCATCGCGAGCGAGGGCCACATGAGGGAAAGTGGGAAAAGGGCGAGGAGAGAGGGCCGGCGTGGACTGGAAGTTGGAAGTGGAGGCGAGACAATGACTAGGAGATTATGTCGTTCCAAGTTTCAATTTTCAACTTTGTGCATGTAAAGTGACATAAAGCAATATGATTTTATATAAAATGACTAGGCGTGATATAAAGTGACATGATTTGACAAAAAAATGACTCGACACGACGTAAAGAAAAGCGATTCCCATCTGGCGTCTACATTTCAAAATTTGAGTGTGCGACTTCTTAATCACTATAAATTCTGCACACACACTCTCATTTCAACATCCAACTCGCTTTCTATTTTTCTCAAAACATCCATTCGCGCTATCAAAATATCCGCTCGTTCTCTATTTTTGCTCTTCGTTCACGAAACAAAATGTTTCGCAAGAGCAAGAGTAGGAAGAACACGTCCTCGCTCTCAAGTCCCTCTCGTAGGGATGGCGAGGTCGATCCGCGCCAACTCTCCCCGACATGGGAGACTACGGCATGGATGATCGTCATCACGGGCGATGCGCCACGGCATCGAGGATGCCTCGTACATTCGGGTGCGCCGAGCTCACGGCGGCGCCGCATCGATAATATCCGGAGGCGGGCGTCGGTATCGACCGAGCTCGGATGCCGCGACATCGACTTAACCGCAAGCTGGGACGGGCGTCCATATCCGGCACTCGGCGGGCGTGGTGCTTTGGCAACACATGGACGAACCGTCGAAGCGTAGGCGGAAGTGAGGTGGTATATGCTATTTGCAAATCTTGTCAAACTAAATTATCTGCACGTGCATCTGTGGAGCAGGTCATCTCAAGAGACACGGAGGCATGCTTGAAGAAGATATCGGCGGGACGGAGGCGGGCGAGGGCGTCGACGCAGCTCAACTTCAACACCGGCGGTTCGGTAAGTGCGTGGTTATACGATGCCGATGTAGCTAGAGACGAAATTGCACGGTACATAGTTACTGAAGGATCTTCCACTTAGAATGGGCGAGAGCTCTAGTTTTGAAAGAATGGTGCAACGTGGTTTTGTCCACAATACCAACATGTTAGTAGAAGAACAACTACACGTGATATTTATAAAATGTTTAAAAAAACTAGAAATATTAAAACAGACTTTCTTGGTAACTAGTTATTCTTTTGCCTTAACATCGGATATATGGACTTCTCAACATCAAAGAATGGCTTATATTAGTGTTGTTGCCCATTACTTAGACGAGAACTACTTACTAAACAAAAGAGTCATAGGGTTTAAGCCAATCTCCGAGTCACACAGGAGAGGCTATCGCTAACCATATACTCGAGGTTATTAACGACTTTAAAATAGAAGGTAGAATTATTTCCATCACTCTTGATAATGCATCGGCTAACACGACGGCTATAAATTATCTCTCACCGCATCTAGAAACTTATATTGGAGGTTTTGTACTCCACCAGAGATGCGCATGCCATATTATTAATCTCATTGTGCGAGACGGGTTTGATCAGTAATGGAACCTAGTTTGGAAAACATACGCTGCTATCTATTTCATTATTGCTTCGCGTAAGGTTTGCACAATTCTCAGTTATTGCAGGGCCAATAGTAAGGATCCAAGAAAATTTAACCTTGATATGAAGGTTAGGTGGGACTCAACGTATATTATGTTGGACAATTGCAAGGGCTATGAGCATATTATCACTGTCTTCGTCAATTGCAATAAAGGTGAGTCGTTAGTTACTGAATCGGATTGGCACATTGCCGGTTATTTTCGTGATTTTTTAGGAACTTTTTACAATGCATCCAAAAATTTATCCGGTGTGTACTACCCAACTTCTTGCTTAGTTATCGAGTGGCTTTGGACTATTGCTAATTCTTTTAAAGAAAATAGAGATAATTATATTTTACAACCCATTATAGAACCAATGGAGAAAAAATATTTAAAATATTTTCAAGCTATTCCGCATCTTTACTGCTTTGCTACTATTTTGGATCCTCGGAGAAAATTATCTGACTTGCAGGGCGCCTTCCATGGAATAGGTGAGGCATTCGATCTTGATTTCTCTGAGGCCTATACTCATGTTTATAATGAGTTTTTCAGTGTTTTTGACAAGTATTACAACAAGTTTGGCACTAGAAGTGAAGCACGAAGATCTACTCCAACAACGCAACAAGCACGAGGTAGCTCGACCGCTTCAAATATTTGGAAGAAGCTAAAAGGCAAGGCATCCGACTCTTCCCAATTGCCGAGCAGGTCGACGTGGAATCCACGAGTAGAACTCAACCACTACCTCGACACGGCTTTCGTGGAGACCGACCTTGACGTGGACGAGCATAATCAACTCAGCTTGCTCTTGTGGTGGAAGAATAATGAACGTATTTACCCCGTGCTATCCCATTTTGCACGGGATGTACTTACGATTCCGGTGTCCACTGTCTCGTCGGAATCCACTTTCAGTTTGGTGGGAAGGGTACTTGAGCCGAGGAGGTCGTCTCTTCGGCCTGAGTTGGTTGAGGCAATTACATGCTTAAAGGACTGTGAGCGTGCAGAAGAGAGGACACAACATGAGCCTGAAGATCCGGAGATTACGGAGGCGGTTGCTGACTTCAACAATCTCAACCTCGAGTAGTTTATGTATTAATGTATGTTTACGTAGTTACTGTACTCTTTTCCTTACCGGGGGTACCCCACACCGGGGTGTAACGTTTTTAACGAGGCAGTAACTTTGTACATATTCACGATTGAATAAAATTTAATATTTTCCCCCAACATTTATGTTCATAGCCTCAGCTCCGTGCGTCTCTGTGTTCTTTTCTCTCATTGCAATAGTGTAAACGAGCCGGGCCTGGGCCGGCACGAAGCGCAAATGGGCCGGGCTTGGGCCGGGCTTGGGCTCGTCAAAAGCTAGTTGGGCCGGCACGGCCCGGCACGATGGGCACGACGGGCCGGCGTGGCACGGCACGATTCCGGCCCGAAGCACGATGGGCCCGGGCCGGCGACGCGACGACGCCCACCTCTACTCCCACCCTGGACCGACTGAGCAGCGTGCTAGGGTTTGCATCGTCGCACCACCTTAGTTTCGCCGCGCCACCCCCCACCTCGGTTCCACCTTCAGCCGCTTCTGCTGACCCCTCTACCTCTAGTCGACTCCTCGGACAGCATCCCTCCCAGCACCTCCTTATTAGCCTGCAGATCTAGCCACCTGCCCCCTTCGCTAACTGAGCTCGCCATCGTCGTCATCCCCGCAAGGCATTCCTCTCCGCTTGCCGACCTCGGTGTCCGTCGGCAGAGCTCGCCCTGCGTCGATCTCCTCCCACCGGCTGCGTTGTCCGCCAGCCGACCTCGCACCAACATCGGCACACCGTTGATTCCCCTCTTTGCTCACTGACCTCGACGCCGCTCCTACCCTTCGGCTAGATCCTGCTGCCACTAGGCTCCAATACGGCCTTGTGCTTGGATAACCAATCCATTCCCAATATGACGTCTAAGGTCTGGGTCTCCAAAATTATAAGGTTTGCTAGGAATTCTATTCCATCTATTAGTATTCTCACCCCGGAACATCCTTCTTTCGTTCGGAGTTCGGAACCAGGGGTTTGAACTAAAAGCATGCATCTAAGTCTTGCAATCCTCAAATCATTTCTAGTAGCAAAGCCTTGCGAAACAAACGAATGCGAAGCTCCAGAGTCAAACAAAGCATTGCAGTCTTGAGTTAACAAGTAACTTACCCGATCTGACGTCAGTAGCATTCTGCGGTGCATCTGCGGTGACATGGTTGACTCGGCCTCTCACCACGATGCAGGGTGTGGCTCCTGGTCTTTGGCGTCCTAGGCGGGGTGGTTCCTAGATTGAAGCGGCCCGGGGGTCGCTCTGCTTTGTCTTCTTTGGACAAGCTGTTGGCAAAGTGTCCTGGCTCGTTGCGATTGTAGCGGCGTCTCACTTGTTCCTTCTTGTTGCTGGAGTAAGCGTTTCTAGCGGGGTGGGGTTTGGTAGTTACGATTGATGTGTCTTGGTCTTTGAGGATGGTGTCCTTGTTGCATTACGTGGTTGGAATCAAGAATTGATTTGGTGCAACTCTCAAGCGCATTGCGTTCCCTGGCGTGATCCTTCTTTGTTGCATCCTGCGCTTCTGTTCTCATCCGGTTCCTTGCGCTTGTCCTCAAGAATAAGCGCCTTATTCACCAACTCTTGGAAATCTGGAAAGGTGTGGGTGATCAATCCTACTTGCAATCCTGAGTTAAGTCCCTTCATAAAGCGAGGTATGCGGATTTATCCGTCGCTACATCCTCAGTGCGTGGCGTGCTAGCCGTGTGTGAACTTGTTCGTAGTCG
Source organism: Rhipidocladum racemiflorum (assembly GCA_036346355.1). NCBI lineage: Eukaryota > Viridiplantae > Streptophyta > Magnoliopsida > Poales > Poaceae > Rhipidocladum > Rhipidocladum racemiflorum. The sequence continues at coordinate 54,942,052 of CM070581.1, read as the reverse complement.
ACCAGGTGATTACCTTGCTTGATGCTCTGAACTCCTCCTTCTTAAGGTCCATGATTCCTTCAGGCACGTGATCTTTGTCGGAATGCGGTGTGAACTCTTCCCAAGTGATATCCTGAGGGTTCTCTGCGTGGCACGAAATTCTCCCACCATTCGTGGTTTGTTCCTTCCAAGCGATGAGAAGCGTAGAGAACCTTCTCATTTCCTATGCACCGAGCTATGTGTAGCTTCCTCTCGATTGATCTTAACCAATCATCGGCCTCCAATGGATTGGCATTCCCGAGAGAAGGTGGGTGGGTGAGTCCTCATGAACTCGGATAGTCTTGTATTCTCGGCGTGGTCCACGATTAACTTGATTAGCGTGGCCTGGCGGTGGACGTGTTGCATTTGTTGCATCATAGCATGCATCAATCGAGTCTGAGCAGCAAGAAATGCTCCAAAATTCTGCATATCAATCAAGCGGTCTTTGGTGCTCCATCATTGGGGTTTTCTGTGGCGAGATCCACTCCCATTGCTTCCAAAGTTTCCTTGGTGTTCACCATCTGTCGATTTGCTCTAGGTTTAGAGATGAGAGGGAAACAAGAATAGACAAGTAATATGGAACTTATGCGGGCGAAAGGTGTAACCTTAGGGTCCAACTTTATTATTAATAACTTGGTATGGCTGCTTACAATGCCTAAGGGCCTTGCAACACATCTTTGCACACTCAAGAAACAAAGCAAATCCAAATCGAACTAACTCTGGAGTCTAACGCCTAAAGAGTGACTCTTTATTCTATGACGCGACTCGGCGAAGGAGTCTCACTATAGAACCTATGCTCACTCATCGAGAAAACCTCCACGGCACAGATGCAGGTCTTTGTGGCATAGGCGCGAACGATCGCCATGTCCAAAGAATCGTGTCCTCTATGGTAGTCGAAGAAGCGGTGTCCTCATCGAGATCGACTCCTCACGGATCGGCTCGTGTGGCTCAATCTGAAGCTCTGGAGTGCAGTCAGTACAAGGTCATCTCCAACTCGTCAATCCTTCGTAGCGGTGTGCCACATACTCTTGAGCTTCCCGCCATCTGTTCTTCTCTGTCGTGATCTCCTTGCGGGCCTTCGTAGCTCCTTGCTTGTATTATCTAGTACATCCTCCTGGCGGCGACAAATCGTGCCAAGCGTATGTAACCGTGGCATCCTCATCCTGAATCTCCTTCGGGTCAAGAAGGTTATCGCTGGTGATAACGGAACACCGTGCTCTCAACTCTCTGGCGTGAATACGGGTAATGTGCCGCATTGCGGCGTCGTGATACTTCTTGGATACCCATCTGCATTGTAGATCTCCTGGCGGTCAGGTGTATCGGGCGATTGCCTGGGCCCTTTTTCCTAGCAGGTACCTCAATCTTCACGTCACAAGCCTTGATCAATCCTGCTTGTCTGATCACTTCCACTTGGTATTGCGGCTTCTCAAAATCTCCGAGAATTTGTAGCATATGCCAAAGTTCTGCAGCGTGACCAACTCCCAGATCAACGTAGTTGAACTCTTCCTCCATCTGTCACAAGAGTGCTTTACGTAAGAACTCGGAATTTTTAAATTGTGACAAGGTAAGGGAAAATTTCAGCAAGAGACAAGAAAAGAGAGAAGGGGATAAGTCGAGATGTCATTTCTTATCTTGACAACTTTTAGCTTTTAGGAAATAGGTTTTATCCTCACTACGACCATTCTAGCCTCACTACGACCATTCTAGCTTAGGGTTGAGCCTACAGTCAAGTATGGCTCTGATACCACCTCTGTCGGGACCCCGAATTTGCAAATCCGGACCCTCTGTGTATTCAGCACTAGTCCAGGAACGCGCTAGTGCACACAGTCTTAACATTGGTAAATATCACAATCATACCACTCGATACCCATAAAGTACTTTATTTAAATAACCAAACTGGTTACTCGACCTTATGGTCAAGTTACAAATGTATGCCTCGTAAGGTGAAACTTATTCAGAGAAAAATAATAATAGCAGCGGAAAAACAACGAAGGTAACATCGTGGCGCCATCCAGTATACCACAGGCAACTGACTGGGCTCGCATCCCTAAGTAGACGAGTCCTCTTGGAATTCCTCCTCCAAAGCTGGCGTAATCTCCTCTTCAACTGATATTGTGTTGAGGCAAGGGTGAGTACTTGGTACTCAGCAAGTCATGCACAGAATGCAAGCTAATATACTATATGCATGGCTTGGTACAAAGGAATAGCTCAAGGTATATTTGCGATGCTTGACATTTGAAAAGTAATATAAGTAGATTCGAAAGCAGTAGAAATAATTAAAGCATAAATAACTTTTCAAGAAGTTTAATAAACATTTTTCCCCATCCTAAACCACATTTCCATCATCTTCATTACCAAACCAAACCAACCTTTCAAATCCAAGTTATTTTCGTAAAGTCTAACCCTTGATTTGTAATTCCCGAGCAATGTCCAATACCGCGGACACGGCTATTCGAATAGATTCTAAACTCTGCGAGAGGTTATGCACTTTACCCACAAGATACAGTCAAACACCACAAAGGCGAAGTTCCTCAGTAACAAAGCCTTTCGGAAGCCTCAAACAACACAGGTGGTCCTCTCCTGGTTAGTGCTCTACACCATCCCTTCCCTTAGCCAAGGCGAAGTATGGGACCAACACACCGTTAGATGGGTATCGGCCCACGACCACGATCGCTCCCCGTCACAATCACACAAGCGGTGTAATTGACACCCTGAGGCTCCACAAGTGAGTCCTTAGCGACTTAATCAACTAGGGCCGTCCCATTCCACCATGTGGTTGCAAGTATGACCAGTTCAAAGGCTTGCAAGGTTAAGTCCTTAGAGTGACCAGGGCAAGACTACCGAAGAACCAAATCAACATCCCCAATGCCACAATGGCCCACGATTACTCTTGCCACATGCCCGATCAGCGTTTATCAAACCCCGATTGATTACCAAGCACCACGTGCCATCAACATCACATGATACTTTTCCAAAACAGGTTCAATATATCATTAAGTCAATATTAACATTTGATTGTCCAAAATCATGTCATGAGCACGTAGCGAGTCTAAGCGATTGTACTACAGCGGTCTAAACCCATGTTGGCAATTTAATAATGTCCAACTAGTAAACCACAACTAGGGTGACAAGGGATCATGGCACATACTTAAATAATCAAGGTGTCATACGACAAATTGGTACTTATCTAACCCCATGTTTAAACAAAGTATCTTTCTATTTGAACTAGCATGCAATAGTTTAAATCAAAATAGATTTCGAAATAGGATCAACATGGTCAAAGCACAACTTGCCTTCAAAGAGTACTTGTTCTTGGTCTTGAGTTGGATCCTGAGTCAACACTTCTCCTTCGAATCCTTCCGGCACTTCAACGTCTACTCGTAAAGCGTGTAAATAGCAAATACACAAATAAACACTAGGCAAAAACATCCCAAAACTCCAAATAAAATCCATAAACAGAGAGAACATAATTTTCTGGATTTTTAGAAACTGGAATCGTCAAATTCGGAGTTAAGACGCAAAAGTTATGATTATTTAAAGTGTAAATAATCATTTAAATAATTTTACAGAGAAAAACTTTAGTCCAAAAATTAAATAAAATTCATATTTAGGTAGATCTCAATTTTATACAAATTTAGAAATTTGAATCACTCAAATCGGAGTTGAAGCATAAAAGTTATAAGCGTTTAAAGTTTGAAACAAAATCAAATCATTATTTCAAATTAATAAATCATTTTCTTTTTCGGAAATTAATTATTGCGTCGGCATGGACACGTGTCGGCTCCTGATTGGCTGGTGGCGTCGGCCGGCTCATGGGCTCGGCTCACGGCGCAGTTCGGTCCACGGTGGACCCGGTCCACGGCTTCCACGTGAGATCGACATGTGGGACCCACTGTCGGTCGCGGGGTCTCACGCAAACGCGGTGGCGTGTGGGCCCTCGACATCGCGGGGCCCGCGTGTCGGACACGCGCCACACGCCAGCGTCTGGCGCCGACCGTCGGTCCATCTCCCCGGACACGTGGCGCGATCGCGGCCGTTGGTTTGAAAATCAGCGGCGCGGATTGGATCGAGGTTTAACACGTTAAAACTACTCGATGATCGTGGGCCGTTCGATCTAGATCGGACGGTCGAGATCTAATCCTATAATAGCACCGCTACGGCGCGTGGCGATTATGAACCGTTGGATCTTGATCCAACGGTCCGTATCTGTCGGGTTTGGAACACGTGAACTCACCTCAACCGTCCGTCTGGATCTCGGCGGTCCACTGAGCTCGCGAAGTCCGGCGATGGCGCGGCGAGGCTTGGGCACCGGAGACGGGGCGATGACCTCCCACGCGGCGTGTCCGTGCAGCTCCGGCGTGAAGATTGGCACTCCCAGGCGCGGCATGACGTGGGGATGTTGGTCCTGGGCTTGGTGTCGTCGGAGAGCGGCGGCAGCGGCGGGGATCAACGGAAAACCGCAGTGGTGCTTCACGCAACTACGGCGAGCGATTCCGGCGAACTCACGGCGGCTAGAGCTCGGCGGGTTAGGGCAAGAAGTCTTGCGAAGTCACGGCGGTCCTCGGGGTGCGATCCGGGCATTAAATAGCCCCGGGAGGCGTGCTCAGGGCGGAACCCTAGTCGGTTACGGCGGCGCGCTCGGCGGCGGAGTCCGGCTCGGGCTCGGCGGAGACGACGACGCTCAGCCGTCCACGTGGCGCGATCAACGGCCACGATCGCCGCGGCGCGATCGGATCCGGGCCGGATCTGGCTCGAGCCGGGCGGATCTCACCGTTGGATCTTGATCCAACGGTTGGGATTGATTAGGTTTAGGAGTGGGTTGGTCGAGTCACGTGGCTCGGTCGGACTCGAACTTCGAGTCGACTCGGGCTCGGTCGGATGAACAAGATTTGACCCGAGTTGATTTTCCAGCGATTTAATATTTAAAATAATTCCCGATAATTCATTTAATTCATTAAAAATAGCAAATGACTTCGAAAAATTCGGAAAAATTCTGGAAAATACTTTGGATCATTTTGGACTCAAATAAAATATTTCCAACAAAATTTTATTTGCAAAATTAAATTCTTTAATTATTTCAAAATGGAATAAATTCAAATAAATTCCAAATAAATCCAAATAAATTCGAGAAAATTCCAAAATTCACCAAAGTGCCAAATCACACATGAATTCAAGAAAAGCAAAATTTTGGGGTGTTACAAACCTCCCCTTAATAGAATCTCGTCCCGAGATTCAGGGCTCACTAAAGGAATAGGTTTGGAAATTCTTTCTTCAAATCCTCTTGTGACTCCCAAGTCGCTTCGCTTTCTTCATGGTTGCTCCATGAACTCTCTGAGAAGCGGGTTGACTTGTTTCTAGTTTCTCGATCCATTGTGTCCAGAATCCTCACGGGATGCTCCTTATAAGTCAAGTCCTCTTGCAACTCAATTAACTCTAGCGGTGTCTGCTCCTCAGAACTCGGAGGCACTTCTTCAATGGGACACATGGAATACATCATGCACTCTCGCCAACGATTGTGGCAACTCCGGTGATAAGCAACTTCGCCTCTGCGACTCAAAATCTTAAATGGTCCAACATAGCAGGGTGCGAGTTTCCCTTTGGCATGGAACCTCTTAACTCCCCGAGAGGCGTAACTCGAGGTATACAAAGTCTTACGGTTCAAAACTCAAATCTCGGCGACGATTGTCGGCATAACTCTTCTGTCGAGATTGGGCTATCTTCAACCTTTCCCTAATCGTAGCGATCTGCTCTTGACCTCTTGAAGAATATCAGGCCCAAAGACACGGCGCTCGCGGCCTCGTTCCAATTCAATGGCGTCCGACAGTCGACCATACAGGCCTCAAAAGGTGACATCGTAAACTAGCCTGATAACTATTGTTGTAATCGAACTCGGCATACGGCAAACTCTTATCCCAAGAGGTAGCATAAGCTAATGCACAAGCTCTCAACATATCCTCCGAATCTGGTTGACTCTTTCGGTCTGTCCATCCGTCTGCGGATGATAAGGTATCTTGAAGTTCAAGCGGGTTCCCATGGTTTCATGCAACTTATTCCGGAACCTTGAGGTAAATTGGGTACCTCTGTCTGATACAATCCTCTTTGGCACTCGTGCAAGCAGACAATCTGATCATGTATAATTACGCTAATTTATCTCCCGAGTAAGTGGTCTTCACGGGATAAAATGGGCTACTTTAGTCAAGCGATCCACTATAACCCATATGGAGTCATAACCTCCTTGAGTCTTCGACAAGCCGGTAATGAAATCCATTCCGATTTCCTCCCACTTCCACTCGAGGTATTTTCAGCGGTTGTAGCAATCCTGTGGTCTCGATGCATTGCCTTGACTCTCTGGCATCGTCGCACAATGCAACATGCTCGGCAACTTCACGTTTCATACTCGGCCACGAGAATCTTTCCTTCAAATCCTGATACATCTTGGCGCTTCGGGATGAATTGAGTACTTGGAGTCATGGGCTTCTTCGAATCGATTGCTTTAACTCCTTCTTGTTAGGCACACAAATCCGATCCTTCATCCATAACGTGCCTTGCTCATCCAACTTGAAGTCCTCTGCCTTGCCTTCCTCCTTGATGGACTTAATCCTGCGGATCTTGTCATCATCATACGTCCTTCTCGGATCGATCCTCTAGGGTAGGCTTTACTTCTAATGCGGCCAAGAATCCGCTAGGTACAACCTCAATCTTCATCTTTTGAAAATCCTCACATAACTCATCCTGGCTTGTGGCTAGCAACGTACTCACGGTATGGCTTTTCCGACTCAGAGCATCGGCTACTACGTTGGCCTTCCCGGGATGGTAATGGATTCCAACATTATAGTCCTTGATCAACTCCAACCATCTCCTCTGCCTCATATTCAGATCCGACTGGGTGAATATGTACTTAAGGCTCTTATGATCCGTATATACTTCACATCTGTTTCCAATCAGATAGTGACGCCATATCTTCAAGGCATGCACTACGGCAGCTAATTCTAAGTCATGTGTCGGATAATTTTCCTCATGCGGCCTCAACTGCCTTGATGCATAAGCGACGACCTTTCCATTCCGCATCAGCACACATCCAAGTCCTTGGCGCGATGCGTCACAATAAATATCAAAGCTTTGAGCAACATCCGGTAGAACTAACACCGGTGCTGATGTCAATCGCTTCTTCAGTTCCTGAAATCCTTTCTCACATTCTGGCGTTCATGCAAACTTCTTTTCCTTCTTCAGCAGTTGCGTAAGAGGTTTCGCAATTGTCGAGAAGCCTTCGATGAAACGGCGGTAGTATCCTGCCATTCCAAGGAAACTCGAATGCGGGTCACCGTCTTTGGCTGTTCCCAATGTAACACAGCTTCTACTTTGCTTGGATCTACGGCGACTCTGCTTTGCGGTCATTACATATCCAAGAAACTCCACCTTGTCCTTCCAAAAATCACATTTCTTTGAACTTGGCGAAAAGTTGCCGTTCCTCAGCTTTTCCAAAACTCGCCTTAAGTGTTCGGCATGTTCATTCTCTGTCTTGGAGTAGATTAGGATATCGTCTATGAACACGACGACAAACTTGTCCAAATATTCCATGAACACCTTATTCATCATATTCATGAAATAAATTTGGCGCGTTAAATCGGCCCAAAGGACATAGCGTAAACTCGTAATGTCCATATCTTGACGAGAATGCGATCTTGAATATCTTACGATCGGATCTTCAAGCGATGGTATCCCGATCTCGAGATCAATCTTGGAGAAAACTCGGCTCCTCTCAACCGATCAAACAAATCATCAATCCTGGGTAGCGGATACTTATTCTTCACGGTGACTTCATTGAGTGCACGGTAGTCAATGCACATCCTGAAACTCCCGCCCTTCTTCTTGACAAACAAAGCTGGTGCTCCCCACGGCGACGAACTCGGTCGACAAATCCTTTCTCCATTAACTCTTCTATTTGTTTCTTCATTTCTACCAACTCCTCGGTAGACATCCGATAGGGTCTCTTTGCTATCGGTCTTTGTGCAGTACAAGCTCTATCACAAACTCTATGTCCCTGTCTGGCGGCATACCGGGTAGATCTTCGGGAAAAACATCTGGGTACTCATTCACTACCGACATCCTCTATGCCGATTGCCTTGGTACTGTTAACCATCAAGCTGTCCATCTCTAATCGCTAGTGGCTTGAAATTCCACTTTCTTCCCACACGGGCTCTCAAGCGAGATAGTCCTTCGTCCACAATCCAATACGGCCTTGTGCTTGGATAACCAATCCATTCCCAATATGACGTCTAAGGTGCAGGTCTCCAAAATTATAAGGTTTGCTAGGAATTCTATTCCATCTATTAGTATTCTCACCGGAACATCCTTCTTTCGATTCGGAGTTCGAACCAGGGGTTTGAACTAAAAGCATGCATCTAAGTCTTGCAATCCTCAAATCATTTCTAGTAGCAAAGCCTTGCGAAACAAGCGAATCTGAAGCTCGAGTCAAACAAAAGCTGTTGCAGTGTATCGAAGTTAACAAGTAACTTACCCGATTTACGTCAGTAGCATTCTCGCAGTGCATCTCTGCGGTGACATGGTTGACTCGGCCTCTCACCACGATGCAGGGTGTGGCTCCTGATCTTTGGCGTCCTAGCTGGGTGGTTCCTAGATTGAAGCGGCCGGGGTCGCTCTGCTGTCTTCTTTGGACAAGCTGTTGGCAAAGTGTCTGGCTCGTTGCGATTGTAGCGGCGTCTCACCGTTCCTTCTTGTTGCACTGGAGTAAGCGTTTCTAGCGAAGTGGGGTTTGGTAGTTACGATTGATGTGTCTTGGTCTTTGGGGATGGTGTCCTTGTTGCGTGCATTACGTGGTTGGAATCGACAGAATTGATTTGGTGCAACTCTCAAGCGCTATGCGTTCCTGGCGTGATCCTTCTTTGTTGCATCCTGCGCTTCTGTTCTCATCCAGTTCCTTGCGCTTGTCCTCAAGAATAAGCGCCTTATTCACCAACTCTTGGAAATCTGGAAAGGTGTGGGTGATCAATCCTACTTGCAATCCTGAGTTAAGTCCCTTCATAAAAGCGAGGTATGCGGATTTATCCGTCGCTACATCCTCAGTGCGTAGCGTGCTAGGCTGTGTGAACTTGTTCGGGTAGTCGACCCTTTGTCGATTACCTTGCTTGATTGCTCTGAACTCCTCCTTTTAAGGTCCATGATTCCTTCGAGCACGTGATCTTGTCGGAATGCGGTGTGAACTCTTCCCAAGTGATATCCTGAGGGTTCTCTGCGTGGCACGAAATTCTCCCACCATTCGTAATTTGTTCCTTCCAACTGATGAGAAGCGTAGAGAACCTTCTCATTTCCTATGCACTGAGCTATGTGTAGCTTCCTCTCGATTGATCTTAACCAATCATCGGCCTCCAATGGATTGGCATTCCCAGAGAAGGTGGGTGGGTGAGTCCTCATGAACTCGGATAGTCTTGTATTACGGCGTGGTCACTGATTAACTTGATTAGCGATGGCTTTGGCGGTGACGTGTTGCATTTGTTGCATCATAGCATGCATCAAGCGAGTCTGAGCGACAAGAAATGCTCCAAAATTCTGCATATCAATGGCGGTCTTTGGTGCTCCATCATTGGGGTTTTCTGCTGGGCGAGATCCACTCCCATTGCTTCCAAAGTTTCCGCGGGTGTTCACCATCTGTCGATTTGCTCTAGGTTTAGAGATGAGAGGGAAACAAGAATAGACAAGTAATATGGAACTTATGCGGGGCGAAAGGTGTAACCTTAGGGTCCAACTTTATTATTAATAACTTGGTATGGCTGCTTACAATGCCTAAGGGCCTTGCAACACATACTGCACACTCAGCAAACAAAGCAAATCCAAATCGAACTAACTCTGGAGTCTAACGCCTAAAGAGTGACTCTTTATTCTATGACGCGACTCGGCGAAGGAGTCTCACTATAGAACCTATGCTCACTCATCGAGAAAACCTCCACGGCACAGATGCGGGTCTTTGTGGCATAAGCGTAGCTTGATCGCCATGTCCAAAGAATCGTGTCCTCTATGGTAGTCGAAGAAGCGGTGTCCTCATCGAGATCGACTCCTCTGGATCTTGGCTCGTGTAGCTCGAAACCGGCTCTGCGTGCAGTCCGTACAAGGTCATCTCCAACTCGTCAATCCTTCGTAGCAGGTGTGCCACATACTCTTGAGCTTCCCGCCATCTGTTCTTCTCTGTCGTGATCTCCTTGCGGGCCTTCTGTAGCTCCTTGCTTGTATTATCTAGTACATCCTCCTGGGCGACGACAAATCGTGCCAAGCGTGTAACCGTGGCATCCTCATCCTGAATCTCCTTGGTCAAGAAGGTTATCATTGCCGCGGTGATAACGGAACACCGTGCTCTCCAACTCTCTGGCGTGAATACGGGTAATGTGCGCGTGCGGCGTCGTGATACTTCTTGGATACCCATCGCATTGTAGATCTCCTGGCGGTCTGATGTATCGGGCGATTGCCTGGGCCCTTTTTCCTAGCAGGTACCTCAATCTTCACGTCACAAGCCTTGATCAATCCTGCTTGTCTGATCACTTCCACTTGGTATTGCGGCTTCTCAAAATCTCCGAGAATTTGTAGCATATGCCAAAGTTCTGCAGCGTGACCAACTCCCAGATCAACGTAGTTGAACTCTTCCTCCATCTGTCACAAGAGTGCTTTACGTAAGAACTCGGAATTTTTAAATTGTGACAAGGTAAGGGAAAATTTCAGCAAGAGACAAGAAAAGAGAGAAGGGGATAAGTCGAGATGTCATTTCTTATCTTGACAACTTTTAGCTTTTAGGAAATAGGTTTTATCCTCACTACGACCATTCTAGCTTAGGGTTGAGCCTACAGTCAAGTATGGCTCTGATACCACCTCTGTCGGGACCCCGAATTTGCAAATCCGGACCCTCTGTGTATTCAGCACTAGTCCAGGAACGCGCTAGTGCACACAGTCTTAACATTGGTAAATATCACAATCATACCACTCGATACCCATAAAGTACTTTATTTAAATAACCAAACTGGTTACTCGACCTTATGGTCAAGTTACAAATGTATGCCTCGTAAGGCGAAACTTATTCAGAGAAAAATAATAATAGCAGCGGAAAAACAACGAAGGTAACATCGTGGCGCCATCCAGTATACCACAGGCAACTGACTGGGCTCGCATCCCTAAGTAGACGAGTCCTCTTGGAATTCCTCCTCCAAAGCTGGCGTAATCTCCTCTTCAACTGATATTGTGTTGAGGCAAGGGTGAGTACTTGGTACTCAGCAAGTCATGCACAGAATGCAAGCTAATATACTATATGCATGGCTTGGTACAAAGGAATAGCTCAAGGTATATTTGCGATGTGACATTTGAAAAGTAATATAAGTAGATTCGAAAGCAGTAGAAATAAGTAAAGCATAAATAACTTTTCAAGAAGTTTAATAAACATTTTTCCCCATCCTAAACCACATTTCCATCATCTTCATTACCAAACCAAACCAACCTTTCAAATCCAAGTTATTTTCAGAAAGTCTAACCCTTGACTGTAATTCCCGAGCAATGTCCAATACCGCGGACACGGCTATTCGAATAGATTCTAAACTCTGCAGAGGTTATGCACTTTACCCACAAGATACAGTCAAACACCACAAAGGCGAGTTCCCGTAACAAAGCCTTTCGGAAGCCTCAAACAACACAGGTGGTCCTCTCCGGTTCGTGCTCTACACCATCCCTTCCCTTAGCCAAGGCGAAGTATGGGACCAACACCGTTAGATGGGTATCGGCCCACGACCACGATCGCTCCCCGTACAATCACACAAGCGGTGTAATTGACACCCTGAGGCTCCACAAGTGAGTCCTTAGCGACTTAATCAACTAGGGCCGTCCCATTCCGACCATGTGGTTGCAAGTATGACCCAGTTCAAAGGCTTGCAAGGTTAAGTCCTTAGAGTGACCAGGGCAAGACTACCCAAGAACCAAATCAACATCCCCAATGCCACAACTGCCCACTGATTACTCTTGCCACATGCCCCGATCAGCTGTTTATCAAACCCAGTTGATTACCAAGCACCACGTGCCATCAACATCACATGATACTTTTCCAAAACAGGTTCAATATATCATTAAGTCAATATTAACATTTGATTGTCCAAAATCATGTCATGAGCACGTAGCGAGTCTAAGCGATGTACTACAGCGGTCTAAACCCATGTTGGCAATTTAATAATGTCCAACTAGTAAACCACAACTAGGGTGACAAGGGATCATGGCACATACTTAAATAATCAAGGTGTCATACGACAAATTGGTACTTATCTAACCCCCATGTTTAAACAAAGTATCTTTCTATTTGAACTAGCATGCAATAGTTTAAATCAAAATAGATTTCAAATAGGATCAACATGGTCAAAGCACAACTTGCCTTCAAAGAGTACTTGTTCTTGGTCTTGAGTTGGATCCTGAGTCAACACTTCTCCTTCGAATCCTTCCGGCACTTCAACGTCTACTCGTAAAGCGTGTAAATAGCAAATACACAAATAAACACTAGGCAAAAACATCCCAAAACTCCAAATAAAATCCATAAACAGAGAGAACATAATTTTCTGGATTTTTAGAAACTGGAATAAATCAAATTCGGAGTTAAGACGCAAAAGTTATGATTATTTAAAGTGTAAATAATCATTTAAATAATTTTACAGAGAAAAACTTTAGTCCAAAAATTAAATAAAATTCATATTTAGGTAGATCTCAATTTTATACAAATTTAGAAATTTGAATCACTCAAATCGGAGTTGAAACGCAAAAGTTATAAGCGTTTAAAGTTTGAAACAAAATCTGAAATCATTATTTCAAATTAATAAATCATTTTCTTTTTCGGAAATTAATTATTGCGTCAGCATGGACACGTGTCGACTCTGATTGGCTGGTGGCGTCGGCCGGCTCATGGGCTCGGCTCACGGCGTGATTCGGTCCACGGTGGACCGGTCCACGGCTTCCGCGTGAGGCCCGACATGTGGGACCCGCTGTCGGTCGCGGGTCTCACGCAAACGCGGTGGCGTGTGGGCCCTCGACATGCGGGGCCAGCGTGTCGAGGACACGCTCACACGCAGCGTCTGGCGGCCGCGTCGGTCCATCTCCCCGACACGTGGCGCGATCGCGTGGTTGGTTTGAAAATCAGCGGCGCGGATTGGATCCAGGTTTAACACGTTAAAACTACTCGATGATCGTGGGCCGTTCGATCTAGATCGGACGGTCCAGATCTAATCCTATAATAGCACTGCTACGGCACGTGGCGATTATGAACCGTTGGATCTTGATCCAGCGGTCGAATCTGTCGGGTTTGGAACACGTGAACTCACCTCAACCGTCCGATCTGGATCGGCGGTCCACTGAGCTCGCGGTCCGACGATGGCGCCGGGCGAGGCTTGGGCACCGGAGGCGGGGCGATGACCTCCCACGCGGCGTGTCCGTGCGGCTCGGCGTGAAGATTGGCACTCCCGGTAGCGGCGTGGCGTGGGGATGTTGGTCCTGAGCTTGGTGTCGTCGGAGAGCGGCGGCGTGGCGAGATCAACGGAAAACGCGATGGTGCTTCACGCAACTTCTGGCGAGCGATTCGGCGAACCCTCTGGCGGCTAGAGCTCGGCGGGTTAGGGCAAGAAGTGCGCGGGTCACGGCGGTCCTCGGGTGCGATCCGGCATTAAATAGCCGGGGCGTGCTCGGCGGAACCCTAGTCGATTCTGGCGCGTTATTGGCGTGAGTCCGGCTCGGGCTCAGCGGAGACGACGGCCTTCGGCCCGCCCACGTGGCGCGATCAGCGGCCACGATCGCCTTGCGATCGGATCCGGGCGGATCTGGCTCGAGCCGTGCAGGCGGATCTCGGTAGTTGGATCTTGATCCAACGGTTGGGATTGATTAGGTTTAAGTGGGTTCGGTCGAGTCACGTGGCTCGGTCGGACTCGAACTCGAAGTCGACTCGGGCTCGATCGGATGAAACGATGCTTGACCGAGTTGATTTTCCAGCGATTTAATATTTAAAATAATTCCCAGTAATTCATTTAATTCATTAAAAATAGCAAATGACTCAGAAAAATTCCAGAAAAATTCTGGAAAATACTTTGGATCATTTTGGACTCAAATAAAATATTTCCAACAAAATTTTATTTGCAAAATTAAATTCTTTAATTATTTCAAAATGGAATAAATTCAAATAAATTCCAAATAAATCCAAATAAATTCCAGAAAATTCCAAAAATTCACCAAAGTGCCAAATCACACATGAATTCAAGAAAAGCAAAATTTTGGGGTGTTACACCCTCCCAGCACCTCCTTATTAGCCTGCAGATCTAGCCACTTTGCCCCGCTAAGCCAGGCTCGCCATCGTCGTCATCCCATAAGGCATTCCTCTCAGCTTGCGAGCCTCGGTGTCGTCGGCAGAGCTCGCTCGCCTGCGTCGATCTCCTCGCCCGTGCGTTGTCTCGGTAGACCTCGCACCAACATCGGCACACCGTTGATTCCCCTCTTTGCTCACTGACCTCGACGCCGCTCCTACCCTCCGGCTAGATCCTGCTGCCACTAGGGGTGAAAACGGGTCGGGTACTACCCGACGGGTACCCGACCCGGTTCAGATCGGGTAAGCAAAAACCCGTTTTTTTTTGTATCCGTCGGGTTCGGGTTCGGATTCGGATATTACCCGTTCGCGTCTGGTCGGATTCGGGTCGAATATGGGACGGGTGATACCCGACATTTTCGGATCGGGTTCGGATACCCTATCGCGTTTTTCTACCCGAGTCTAATACTCTGCCTGGCTTGGAGGCTGAAGCCCTGGACCCACCCAGCGGTAACAAGGAATCGCTCCCGCCTTCCGTCCCGTAGCCCTCGACTCCCAGTCCCTCCCCAATCCCCACAAGGCCACAACCCTAGCCGCCAGCCATCCCCGTCCCCGTCGCCGCGTCCGTCGGCCTCCGTCCCCGTCCCCGTCGCCGTGTCCGCCGGCCTCCGTCGCCGTCGCCGTCCGCCAGCCTCCACATCGCCCACCGCCGTCTCCTACCTCGTCCCCATCGCCTATCGCCCCGTCGGCCCGTCGGCCCGTCCGCGGCTCCCTCGGCCTCGCGTCGCCGTCCGCGGCTCCCTCGGCCTCGCCTCGCGTCCCCGTCGCCGTGTCCGCCGGCCTCCGTCCCCGTCGGCCCGTCCGCAGCCTCCATCTAGTTCGGCTTCTTCGACATCTGGACGCGCTCCGCTTCGCCGTCTTCTCCCAGACTGACACTGACAGTGCGTGCCTCTCTCTCTCTCTCTCTCTCTCTCTCTCTCTCGTGTAATGTTGCTGTGGGCTGGTGGATCTGGTTTGGTTGCTATTCAGGAGGCCATTGATACTTGGTGAGACTCCAAAGCCCTCCGTAATATTTATTTGATCATTAGGAGTTTAGCACCTGCCAGTTATCGATATCAGTACTATGTTCGCAAGTTGTTCAGAACAAATTGCTGAATGTGTTGTTGATATTTTTCATGATATAGTTTGCAAATGCCAAGGTCCTTGCACAAACTGTCGACACTAGCAAGAGCAGATTGATGCAAAATTTATTTGATGTTAATCTAAAATACAGAAATACGGTATTGGATTGTGCATGAGGTGACCAAAAAAAAATTACCTGAGGACACCCTCAACACATTCATCAATAAATGTGAAGGATCTAGTCTGCAGACCATCTCCCCACATCTCAAAGAGATCAGTGGAGGTTAGAGCCTTTCTGCAGAAAGCAGCAGGAGCCTTCTCCCTTCCACCTATATAGTCGATTAATTATAAAATCTCAATAGTTAGCAACACACTAAGAGCAGCACCAAAATATTACTACTTGCCATATATTTCACTTACCTTTCCATGTTCCAAAGGGACCATAGATATTGTGAAAGCGACCAACTCTGCACTCAATGCCAAAGTCCTTTGTGTAGTGCTTGCAGAGTTCCTCAGTAGCAAGTTTTTCCAAGCCATAGGCATCTTGAGGCTAAAGATTAGGCATCACTGATATGACCATATACTTCTTTGGACATTACTTATACTTCTAGCTTAATTGGCTACTTTGTGTGCATCTGTTCAATACACCCAGATGATTTGAATTATTTGTATTTGGCGTATTTATGTTAGGATTATATCTCCAATTATGTATTAGTTAGGACTTTATGTTTGAGTTATTTGTATTCCATATATTTGTGTTAGGATTATGTCTTCAATTATGTGTTAGTTAGGTTATTTTCATCGTATGATTTAATTTATGTATTTTATATGCTACCCGATTTAGTATCCGATATCCGTTCACTATCCGTCCGTATGATAACCGATTACCGTTTTCTACCCGACCATTAATATCCGTATCCGTTCCGACTATCCGACCGTATTTTAGTCTTACCGTATCCGATCCGATATCCGACAAAATAAATTAGGGTAGGATATGGGATGACCCATATCCGATCCATATCCGATCCGTTTGTATGTGTATATACTGGTCTAGGCGAAGATGGTGAACCCATATTAGTGGCAGTATGTCTATATTCTTATTTACATGCTATATTCTTTTCGGTTTATTTGCATACTTGTAGATTTCAGGATGGTAATCTTCTATATTTTGGACATGTAATGTTCTATGTATGAGTCTAATTCATGTGTAATGTTCTATATTTTGGACATGTAATGTGGCCCCTTTGAAGTTCGGTTAAAAACCGAAAACCGAAAAAACCGAACCGATTATTGTTTTTGGCAGCCTTGGAGAGCGTTGGCGGCGACAGGAGGGAGACGGGACGGATGGGAGTTGTGAAGAAGTACATGGACAAGAGGTAGCTCTTGCTTCCTTAAACTCAAAATATTTCATTGTTTTTGGCAGCCTTAGTGATTTAGTCATTATTTGTTCAGCGGTTCCTTTTCTTGTGTATAAGTTTACTTTTTCTCCATAGGCTATGACTTCTTGAACACAAATAAGAATGGTCTGGAAATAAACATTTGATACTCAAATAAAAATTTACACTAATTTTGCCCCTTTTGTTCTAGACATCAATCTTGGTAGAATGGTAGCTATAGACAAGTGTTTGAAGAAAATAGTGTCAATGGAGAGTATGTAGAAAGGACTCTACAGCACATTTCTACTACCATGATAACTGTTTCAGACTTCGAAATAAAAATTTACACTAATTTTGCCCCATTAGTTATAGACTTCAAAATGCGAATGAATATTTCAGAATGTATGAAGGTTGATTTTTCATATATACTCTAATTTTGTCACAGTTTGTATTTTCATTCTCCCCTGGTTTTAGAGCTATGGAGATATGCAATTAGAAGGTTAAAATAATAAAATATGCTGATTCAAGCGTATAGGCATTACCAAAATTTCATGAAGATAGAAAAATAAGATAATACAAACAGTCAATAACTCAAAAGCCTCATTGCTTATTAAAAGAATGAAGTGTTCAATAATTCCCAAATTACCATTCTTATTTACAAACAGTCAATAACTCAAAAGCCTCACGCGACCGCCCCTCGTCTTCGGCCGCTCCTGGAAGCGCTCGCCACGGCACCAGCACTAGGCCGGCTCGCAGGTCCCAGTCGGCCGCATTCTGCACCGAGCGCTCTAGCCCTAGCTAGCTAAGCTACCTTACCAAGAACGCCTTGCAGGAAGAGGCCCACGGAGGTTGTCTGGGCTCGCCACAGATTCCACCCCTCCCCCATCCACGCTCGCCGCCGCCGCCGCAGGAATGAAGATGTGAGTGTTTCTTGCCAACTTGTGCACTCTTTATCAGCGTGCCCTGTTTATGCTTGTCCATCCGTGGCTTAGAGCTTTTGAAGAGAATAACATCTTGTGTGCTGCATTTGTTGCTGATTACTCTCTCGTATAGTCCTGCGCTATGCTGTTCTTGTAGCAGCTTCACATCCTCTCTGTTGTGCAATTTCATGGGGAAAGAAAGAGCGAGGCACACTGTCTTCTTCCGTAAGGGGGCACCTCGGGCACTGTTCATCATGTCCATCGAATTGGGGCATATAGGTGATAGGAACTTATAGGGGCACCTGGAGCCATGTAGGCTGCAGCCACACTGTTCTTCTAAAAGAAATGGATATCTAATTTCACTAGTGTTCTTCCCCTTTTGTTTTTCTTCCACGAGGTTTGTTCAGCATATTTGCTATATAAGATATTATAGCATAAACTGTGGATGAGTTCCCCGTTCTCTCGGGAGTTGGAACTGTTGGATGCATGATTCTAAGTTGCTAGTTGATCTTTTAGTCAACCAGGTTTAATAGAATGTCCTTGGATGATTTTTCAGGATTGATAGCTTAATTTGTTAAAAAAAATAATAAAAAATTGGTCATAATATACTATGCTAGTTTTCTTCTTGTTTTGTGGTAGTATTGAATCTCAATTCAAAAGCTGGATCCCTAGAATTGTTGGGATATCCTCTAGTGAACTCCAAATGTGTTACTCAATATGAAATAAATAACCATCAGCATGGAGCACTGAGTTGCAGATCTTAATTGTTATGTAGTACTTATCAGCCATTGTGTAGTTTAAAGCGCAAAATAACCTATATTTGATATTGTTCTGTAGAGAGAAAGTAAATGCAGGGTTTCTTACAAACTTTGAAGTTCTTGACTTCTTACGATCTAGAGGTGCAAAAACTGATCCCATAGGATGTTTGGGGGCTGTTGCTGCTACAGAGTGTAAGGTGATCAGTTATTTCTCTAATGCTTTTTTTCCCCAATATTTTATACTCCGGTGGTCTGTTCGTCTATGTTCTTTTTTACAACTATACCGATCTCATGGTCATCGTTGTGATGCCCAGGTATATGAGTACCTGCTGAAAACTCCTGCTTGCAACCAGACAAGGGAATCCATTGGTGAATTTGAAAAAAAATGTCAGAGTTTCAAGCTTACAAATGCTGACAAGCTAAATGTAATCAACTGGAGACCATCCACGGCTGCTGATGCTTATGCGGTACTGTCATGTTTTATGTTGCTGATATTGGACATGAGTTTTAATTGTGCTATTTTACTTAGTTGCTGCAAACGAAGATATGCAGTTAGAACTCATTGATAGTTTGGTACAACATGAAAGTGGCTTACTATGCTACCTGCTACGATATTAGTTTGTTTAGTGGTTTCGAGAAAAAAAAAGATAATAGTTTGCTTAAAGGTTAGCATAATTGAGGAGAAAAACTGGGCATTGTCCAATTCAGGAGTCAATACTTGATTCTAAATAAAAAGCAAATGAACCTGAATGTTTACAATAGTACACTCTTCAAGAAATTTTGCTTTCTAAATTCTTAAATCTTCTGTATGACAAATGTACTTGATCCAGATCGTTTAGAACTTTAAAGTTATTCACTAGTTGGATATCTACATTATGTTGATTATGCATGCATGAATCTGCATGACACTATGATCCCTTGCAATAATTGACAAATAAAATTATTTTGGATAAGCTCCCCTTGGGGTTCTTCTTCAATCCTATAAATTTGTATGCATGCAAAATCTTTTGTGCTAGTGTGTTGAGTACCAGGTACTGATTCATTCCATAATCACTCCTTGACCACTCTGGGAAGGTTTATCTGATCGTTACGGAACTGGTCTGTCTGTACAGAGAATTTAAGTCTCTGTTAGAGTAATTTATTTGCAAACAAGTACAGCAATTTGCTAGTTTTTTTGGCCTTCATATCCTCTCCTTACTCTACATCTTTGTTAAGATCTCCGTACTATATTTGGTTTCTCTCCTCATTGCAGATGATAGAGGAGTGTGGTAGACGATTTTCCAAGGACGAGCAAGGACAAGCACAAAACGAAGATGAACGAGTCCAGGAATTTTTGGAGCTAGTAAAGGAGGTTTTACGTCCACCCCCTCCAAAGTCAGCCGATGATTGAGTGAATGTGGATGTGAAGAACATCTGAAAGAGAGTCTCGACATGAAATACAAATGATCAATGTTTCCTGGAACTTTTGTATGCATATTAGAGCAACAGCTCCTAGAGAATTGGTGAAACACTATCTTGTTTGGGATATCCATGTCAAAATGATAATGTAATGTAACCTATGGAGCTTCCATGACAGTTTAAATTCATTCCTTGCTTCTTGATCAACGGAAGAAGAAGGAGATCAACGGAAGAAGAACGCATCGAAAGAAGGGTGAAAGCGACGGCAATGCGGGAGCCACCTTTGCTTCACGAACAAAACGAGCCGATTATATTAACGGTGGATAAAAAATCTATTGAATTCCCTTTGGAAATCTCTGATGCCCATGCCCTGCCATGGGAGCCTTGTCGAGCAACAGCAGCAAACCGGCGTTGTTACCGCACTGACCGATGGGGTACCTGCCATAGGTGGAGAAAAACGGTAAACAGGAAACAGCAGGCAACGAAAGTAACGAGGTAACGAGTTCCTTCGCCACCAGATGATTGATGCGACCCACTGCTGTGGAATTAAAAGCAAGCTAATTAGGTTTTATTCTCGAGAAACTTGAAGAAATGTGTTGTTACTTGTCCAAGCATCCATGTTTAATAGTAGATTATGGTAAAGAGGAGAGAATATCCGGAAGGAAGTACCCTCAAAATAGGATAATAAGGACTCTAATTTCAGCCGCTAACAATTCTTGCGTTTTTATTTTGGTAAACATTTGGCCGTTCTACATGCAATCCAATGCTAAAGTTGCTAGTTACGGTTATCCTAGTTTAGGACTAGCTCTCATTTGGTACATTCTGGTAAAAAAAACATCAGTCACAGAGAAACAGAGCACTGCTATAGCGATTGCAATCGAACAAAACTTATTAAATTAAAGAAAGGATAGTGCATGATGCCATTGGTCAACGATATCCAAAAAATGAAACAAGTCTTACTAGAGATCATGTGCATATAAGTCAGTAGGAACATATTTAAATCACAGAGCCAGTTGAACATGTGAAGATGGGTTAATCGGTAATCAACACATGCAAACACCGGGTTTATTTCTAGGTGCGGGCGTGTCAGTCGATTTGATCCTGCAATCGGCAAGATGAAGATTTAATTCAATTGGCACTTAAGCTTTTTCTAGTAATAATCCAATCTAATCAGCTATTCAAGCCGATTAAATTAAAAGTAACAGATAAATCTAAACATGAGTTGATTAGATGAAGATAAATCTAAACATTCCTGTCACAACTGTGGCAAGTTGGATCATTTTGTTAAGGAATGCCCACAGAAAGATCAATCAATCCCTGAGGCCATGATCATTCTAGAAATTAGGGGTGGGCAGAAAAAACCGAAAACCAAAAAACCGAACCGAAATAGTCAAAATTATTGGTTTTTTCGGTTTTTGGAGTTCGGTTCGGTTTTTTTTTCAAGTATAGATCGGTTTTTCGGGTTCGGTTCGGTTTATGGAGCCTAAAAACCGAAGAACCCGTTCAACCTGAATTTAGAAGAGGAAGGAAGGAAGCGATGGCGGACGGCCGGTGGCCGTGCGGCAGAGTCCACATGGAGGAGCAAGGCGGCCCAGGCATCCAGGCTCGACCAAGCGGCCAAGCCAAGCGGCACACAACGCCCATCTGTGCCGCCCACAACCTAACCCTAGGACTAGGAGCCGCCCAGACTCCACTCGGTGTCTCTCTCCCGATTCCCAGGCGGCGCCCGTGCTCCTGCCGCCCGTGCCCCCGTCGATGCCGTGCCTTGCCCCGATCCTGCGCCGCCGAGCCCCGTCCCACGCCCTCACCGTCCGCGCCCACGCCGCCGGAGTTCCCCTGTCCAACCGTGCCGTGCTCCCCCGTCCGCCGCCGGAAGCTCTCCCGTCCCAGCGCCTCGTGCACCCGTGCTCCCCGTCCCAGCGCCGCCTCGTGCTCTCCGGTGGCCGTGCTCTCCCCGTCCTCGCGCCGCCGGAGCTCCCGATCCCTCGCCGCCGGAGCTCCCGATCCGCGCCGCCCGGAGCTCCCCCGTCCCCGCGCCGCCTCGTGCACCCCGTGCTCCCCCGTCCCCGCGTCGCCTCGTGCTCTCCCGGTGGCCGTGCTCTCCCCCGTCCCCGTGAGTGTTAGTCTTATTGATACCTTTGAAGTTCGATGATTTGGACATGTAATGTTCTATGAATTTTAGACATGCAAATATCGAGTACTAGGTTGAATCAGTTTACTGTGATCTCTATTTTGCTCTAGCCTCTGTACTTGGCAGTGAACTTTGCTGAAAGAATTCTTTGTTTGTATGTGTATATACTGGTCTAGGCGAAGATGGTGAACCCATATTAGTGGCAGTATGTCTATATTCTTATTTACATGCTATATTCTTTTCGGTTTATTTGCATACTTGTAGATTTCAGGATGGTAATCTTCTATATTTTGGACATGTAATGTTCTATGTATGAGTCTAATTCATGTGTAATGTTCTATATTTTGGACATGTAATGTGGCCCCTTTGAAGTTCGGTTAAAAACCGAACCGATTTTTTTTTGTTAATATGGTTCGGTTTGTAAAATTTATAGACATATTTCGGTTTCAAGTTTTCGAAAACCGATATTTCAAAAAACCGATTAAACCGAACCGAATTAACCGAATAAACCGAATGCCCACCCCTACAAGCACCATTGCACCAAGCACGGATTGGGGCTCACCTCTCGTACAAATTTGAACGCACGACGGACCACCCATTTGCCTGGCTGCAGAAGAACCCGCCCCGTGTGTCTACTGTCGACTGTCTGGTCCCATGGGCCATGGCTAAGAGCATCTCCAGCAGAGCCCCTAAACCAGCCCATAAACCTTAAAATAGGGAGTGTAGTAAAAAAAACATATCCAACAGGACCCCAACTCAAGCCCCTAAAATTAGAGGGCCCCTAAATTTGCCTCCTCAGCCCCAATTCCCAGGGGCCCCAACTCAAGCCCCTAAAATTAGGAGGCCTCCAAATTTGCCTCCTCAGCGCCAATTCCTAGGGACATGAGTACATCCCCTATTATTGAAGACAGAGAAATACATGAGGCTTCGAGATGATCTTATTGAGCATTTGTGGGCAATTCACAGCGCTTCGTAGTTTGATTCATTGTTCGGAGTTTCTATTTATCTATTTATCATGTTTTGAAAATTTTAAATTTAAATTTAAAATATCATGTATTTAAATTGTAAATGTTAATACGCTTATGTTTTATGTATTACAAATATTTTTAATTGAATTTTAGTGGTGTCAAATGAAGATTATACATAGCGGATATGACAAAATATGAGAAAAAGTAAAATAGAGACTGAGATTTAGGAGCTGTTGCTGAACTTGTGCTCTGAAAAATAAAGATATGAGGAGTCCCTAAATCCAAAATAAAGATCCTGTTTTGGAGGCTCTCGGAGGAGATCCTCCAATGCGGGCATATTTTTTGTGGGAGGGAGGATGAAGTCGGCAGTGACATCATGGTGTTGGGCAAAGTGCCATCTCCATCGACCACGAAAGCGTCGACAGCTTTTGCGCGACGCTGTCCCGGCTAGGTTCAACGAACCGCGCGACCCCATCCGCATCACATCGCGCACGGGCACTTAATAGCCGCTCACCCACGAAGCCGTCGCTTTTCGTGCCTCTAAAATTCGTTTCCCACGGATTTAGCTCCCTTTTGCTCGAGTTTTTACCGATCTGTAATGCGCGACAGCAGGCGCGGAACAGCGATGATCTAGTTAAGCGATTCATTAGGAAGAAGGATTGAATTAGTGATTAACTAAATCTATAAATAATGCCATCCTCATCAGTCATTGGTAGGTAGC
Source organism: Rhipidocladum racemiflorum (assembly GCA_036346355.1). NCBI lineage: Eukaryota > Viridiplantae > Streptophyta > Magnoliopsida > Poales > Poaceae > Rhipidocladum > Rhipidocladum racemiflorum. Next base: position 54,918,323 of record CM070581.1, on the reverse strand, counting down.
TCAGCTTGTGCAGCTAGCCAGCAGAAACTGCTGAAGGATCTTGGCTAGCCATTAAAAAACGACGAGCTGGATAAATAAATCAATTTCAAGGGTGACTCGGCCGACTTCATGCTCGTCATCGTCATGTGCCAGCCAATCTCGCACGCCGAAAGAGTAAATTCACGCCGTCCATTTCCCGGATCCAACGGCACCGCTCGGTCCAACATCAACGGCCGCAAGAAAGCGGCAGCGCGACCCCTCTTCTTCGTCTTCTTCCCCTAGCCGCCGACCTCCCTTTTGACCCCTGTCCCCTTCCATTCCCCACACCTTCCCACGAAACTTCTCCCTCTCCGCGCGCCTATTTAGCCGTGCCCCTCCTTCCCAAGAGCCCAAGAACCACTCCATCCACTGCACGCGCCCTCATCGATCGCAGCAACCAAGAAGGCAAGAACCGAGCCGCGAGGACCGAAGAGGAAGCGATGGCGCAGCGGCGGGACGCGGAGGCGGAGTTGAACCTGCCGCCGGGGTTCCGGTTCCACCCGACGGACGAGGAGCTCGTCGCGCACTACCTCTGTCCGCGCGCCGCGGGCCGCGCGCCGCCGGTGCCCATCATCGCCGAGCTCGACCTCTACCGCTTCGACCCGTGGGAGTTGCCCGGGAGGGCGCTCTTCGGCGTGCGGGAGTGGTACTTCTTCACGCCGCGCGACCGCAAGTACCCCAACGGGTCCAGGCCCAACCGGGCGGCGGGGACCGGGTACTGGAAGGCCACCGGCGCTGACAAGCCCGTCGCGCACGCGGGGAGGACGGTTGGGATCAAGAAGGCGCTTGTGTTCTACCACGGCAAGCCGCCGCGCGGGGTTAAGACCGACTGGATCATGCACGAGTACCGCCTCGCTGACGCCGGAGGCCGCGGCGCCGCCAAGAAGGCCGGCACGCTCAGGGTAAGCACGGGGCAACACAACCTCTTCTTGCCAAATTCTCTCTCTTTCTTTCTTTCTTTCTTTCTTTCTTTATTTTTTGAAGAAATCTTCGTCCTGCGAGATCGAAATGCTTACGGTGTTGATGTTTAATTAATCGCAGCTGGATGATTGGGTTCTGTGCCGGCTCTACAATAAGAAGAACGAGTGGGAGAAGATGCAGCAGGAGAAGGAGATGATGCAGCAGGAGAAGGAGAAGGACGCGTCGCACTCGCAGTCGTGGGGGGAGACGCGGACGCCGGAGTCGGAGATCGACAACGACCCTTTCCCGGAGCTCGAGTCGCTGCCGGCGTTCCAGGACATGGGCCTGCAGCAGGTGGTGCCCAAGGAGGAGGCGCAGGAGCTGGAGGTGGACAACGACTGGCTCATGGGGATCAACCTCGACGACCTGCCGGGGGACGACTTCTACGCCTCCATGCTCGTGTCGCCGGCCGCGGCGAAGACGGAGCAGGACGGCAGCCCATTCTTCTGAGCTCTGAGCCCTCGGGAGGAAGAAGGTCGTAGCAGAGTGTCTGTGCAGTGTAACTGTATATAAGTTCAGACTTGTTCAGTATTCAGATAAGAAGAAATTATAGTTGGTTGTAGTGGTCTAGTAGTATGGATCAGGATTGGATACCAATGTGCTCACCATTATCAGAGCTGTGACTAGAAGTGACGGCATTCTTTTGTTTCTGGTTTTTCATCTTCTTGGATTTGTTTGTTCAGATGGTTAATTCAGGGCCAATACAGCCCTTCTTAATAATGGGCAAACTGGTTGATTTCTTTGATTATTGTTGACATCAAAATTTGACGCATCGTCGATTTAGTAAGAACCTATTTGGTATAGTCAGTTTGTCAAGGAATATATCATATTTGAGGGTCATAAGACGATATATGTTTATTCAATTGTAACCAATGTTATCTTAAAAGGAAAAATATCGTGAAGAAAACTGAAGCTGATACGAACAATTTGAGAAGAGACCGAGAAGGACACGATTTGGTGTGATGATATAAAGAGGAAGCAATGGGCGACAAAAAAGGAAACAAACAACCAAACAACCAATCTACTTTTTGTTTTTACTTTTTGTCGACTAAGAGTAGTTTTTAGCTTTGTAATCTCTCTTTTGTAATTCGCTGAATCAATAAAGTTGCCGATAGAAATCGGTATAAGTTCATTAAGGGTCGAAAGGCAAAATGAATTATCGGCTCAAGACTATAAAAATTTAACAACTGATAATTTGGATGATTCAGCTGAATTGAGGTTGCGAATGTTGGAGTGGGTTCAAAAAAAATAAGGCTGGGGTCGCGAAGGTTTATAATAAAACGGTTGTACCTAAGTCATTTGATGAAGCTGACTTGGTTTGAAAAATTGTTCTACCCGTTGGCTCAAAGGATGGCCGATATGGAAAATGGTTTCCGATGTGGGAAGGGTCATGTAGAGTTAATTGGCTAGTCCAGGGTAATTCTTACATTTTGGAGAATTTGGATGGCATAGTATTTACTAAGGCGATTAACAGAAAATATTTGAAGAAGTATTACCCAAGTGTGTGGGTTGGATCATAGTCGGCTAAAGTTTTCAAGAAATTGACTCGTAAATCACAAGGGTTTGTTTGCCGATTAAAACAAAAATCGAATTAACTCGTTGCAGTTAATTCTTGTTGTATGACCGATGAAATGCATCATCCTTAGAATCAATAACATTAATGCAAAGTAACAAGCAATTAAAAGCAGATAAAAATCGGTTAAACAACTGATTTAAATTACACAAGACATTGTTTTCAGCAAGATATAGTTTTTATCTCAAAGGACGACATATGATTCGAGCATTTAGAGTTTGAGGTCGGCGCCCAGACCCAGAAGCGCGGCAAGAGTTTTGGCAATGATCTATTCCGGCTCATGGACAATGTCTTCGTCTTTGCGTTGAGTGCCTAGAACTTCAATGACTTCGGCCAATTGGGCCTTGGCCACGTTCATTGCTTCAGTAGGGGGGGGGGTTCTAGGTATTGGCTGATGAGGAAAATTTCTTCAAGCGTTCATCAAAATTGGCCATCTAGGCGATGACCTTGGCCATCTCTTCCTCCAGAGACTTCTTGGTCGATTCAAGTTCGGCCAAACTTTGCTTTGTGCCCTTCACCTCCGGGATGACCTTGTCATATTGAGCTTTCTTTGCCTTGGCATCAACCACGAGCTAGTCAAAGAGTTTTTTGTCCTCGCGCCGAGCCGACCGAAGCTCGATTCTGTCCTTTGTTTCATTGACAACCTGTTTCTTGTCATCCAAAAAACAGACTTCAAGAAAAGACGCACAAGTTTCTTGGGGAAGGTCGGCCTTCACTTGGTCCATCAAGTCCTGATCGGCTGGGAGTTATCCACGAGGGCAGCAGATGGACCATGGAGCAGGTTGAAGAGCTTTTGCAGGGAATCCTTAGTGCCTGAGCACTTGGGTCGATGCTCCTTCAACCTCCTTAATGATTTTGTCAGTGTCAGTGTCCATGTGATCATCTTCCTCCTCAATATTTGAGAAGTCAAAGCTGAGCAAACTGCCAAGTTTAGTAGTCAGCTTGATATATGTGGGAGCTGTCGGTGCCATCACAGTCAGTGTAGGTGGCGTCAGTTGAGAAGTTGGAGGAGAAAGATCACTTGTGTCTTCTGGCATACTGATATCAGTGAGAGGAATAAATGGATGAGGTGAAGGCAAACATTGCAAAAAAATTGCAAGATTGTTAACCGATTTATTCTACAAAGAAGGTTTTGAAGGTAAAAGAGATAATATGCTACCTTGTCCGCAGCGGAAGTGTGTAGCGAGCTCTCGGCTAACTCCTCTTAGGCTAATTGACTTGGCCTGGCGCTTCTTTTGAGAGTCTTCATGTATGAGTGGCCTTGTTTTGGTTTTGAAAGTAGAATCGACTTTGAGTAATTATAGTGTGAAAGGAAAGAAGTTGTAAATATCAGCCGATGTAACGTAAACTTACTTTGTTGTTTTATGTCCAAATCAGAGAGAGAAGGGGATTGGATGCCCAAATAATTGGAGTTGTAGAAGGATAGTGCCACCTTGGCCGATGAGCGTGGCTTCTTGCTTGACTGGCTGGTTTCAGAAGGATCATCAACGAGTCTATTGTCTGATGCCTTGGTCTGAAAAGAAAAAGGAGAAGACGATTAATTCTAATTCAATAGAGTAATGCGAAGGTTAGTATATGTCTGCGTCGGCTAAATACCTCACCCGTAATGTCAACTAGGCTCGTGTTAGTGTAACCATGAGAACTAGCGTTGTTGTTGGAACTCGAAGTACTAGTATTAGAGTTTATCGTCTCTGAGGAGTTGGGCAGCCCAGGACAAAAATTGGCTATGAGAACGAATAATGTCACCTCTTCAGGGAACATTACTGTTGATATTTCAGTCCCCAGGTGACGAAGTCTAATGAGCATCAGCTTTGGAGCAAAAAGTAAGGCAAACTCTGAAGTTGGAGGTCATCAGCTATGCCCAAAATTATGGCAGCTGTGGATACCTTGCGGATCTGTTCCCTGTGGCTGAGCCGATTAAGCAGAGTAAGGCTTGGGATTACTTGCCCAAAGCCGAGCTAGCAAGCATATACTTGCGGATGATAAAACTCATAGGAGGGGTGGAAAGTCCGATTCTTGCTGTGAAGGCCGACTGACAGTATACTTTGAGCAATAAAAAGTTTGAATAGCTTAACTGTCTCATCTGTCATGTCAGTGTTGTCTGATGCCAAGTGAATGAACGGTGTATGAGGGAAACCGTCGGTCTCTCTGTAGCAGAAGAAATCACTAAGTGGAAAATCTATCTTGCTTAGTTGGAAGAAAAAGGCAATGAACCTCTTTACTCCGACAGGGTTTAACTTCGTATACTCTTCACTGTCACACAAGTGGTATTTTTCTCCAAATGATCAGCTGCTCATGAATTGAAGATCTTGATCTTTTGGCACTTCTTTAGTTGAAAAGACAATGATTATTGTGGTGTTAATGTTGAACTATCGGTTAAAGGTGCAATATAGCTAGCTCTGAAGAAACCATAAAGGACCACCCACATTGCCGACTGAATATTGTCTTTGCCCTGTGAACAATCGGCTTTTGATAATGTGCATCATCTGGTAAAATGTCCCAATGAACAATTTTCTCAACACCAGCTGTCGACCTTTCACTAACTGCTCTGCTAAAACTTGATATACTTGTGTTGGCGGCTGGCGGTCGGTTGCACCAGCTCGGAAAAAAGGATTGACCCACGGGGGGTCGTCCTGGTCCCGAGCTGGCACATCAAGATCTTGCCCATCCTGGGCACCCGGTGCTCCCAGGAGGGCAACGACGTCTTCTCCCTCGACCAACCTCAGGTTGCCCTGAGGTTGATCTTCCTCGACGACAAGCGGCTCATGGCCGCCTTCCTCCTGCTCGGCCGCTGCGCTCGGGAGCTGGACGCCAACTACGAGCGCACCCGCCCCTTGCTCCGCGGCCGGAGGCGACTGGTCGACGACGACCGCCTCGTCTCCTTGCTCCGCGGCCGGAGGCGATCGGTCGACGACGACCACCTCCTATCCTTGGTCCGCGGCCGGAGGTGACTGGTCGACGACGACCACCTCCTCTCCTTGGTCCACGGACAGGGGCAGCTGGTCAATGACGACCACTTCTTCCCCTTGGCCCGCGGCTGGAGGCAGCTGCACGGCAGCGCCCAACACCTCCTCTCGTTGAGTCGCGGCCGGGGGTGGTTGGTCGAAAGCAATCGACCCCTGGCCCTCGGAGCCCGTTGTCTGGGCCTCGCCCGCGCTCACCCCTTCACAAGGGACCAAGGCCATGGCTCCTTGGTCCTCGGCCCCTTGCGGGTCTGGCTCCTCCGCGGCCGGAGTCGGCTCCACATCCGCCGGGAGAAGCTCGGGTTCCTCCGGAGCGCCAAGACCGACTCCTCCTCGGCCTCGGCCATCACTTGGTCAAAGACGCGGTCGAGCTCGGCGTCAACTGCAGAGTCGAGAATCTCCTCAGCCATCTGACGGAAGTCCAAGGATAACATCCGAGCTATCACGCCCACACCAAGCGGAGTGGGGTTAGCCCGGAGAAACCGCAACAAAAAAAAAGGACACAAAGAAATTTAGCAGAGGAACCACATGAGACTTACCTTCCGCCCGGCGAGCAGCGTCCTCTCCCTCGGCTTCCTCGCTTTGGGCCACAGGCGTCCTGCCCGCGGTGGCCTCGTAGGCCTCAGCAACGGCCACGACGCGCTCTTCGGCAGCGTCACTAGCTCGTGCCATCGCCGGGTCGACATCATCCATGTCGACCCCTTCCAGCACCGAGGCCGATCGGGAAGACGACCTCGTGCTCCTTCTAACCAGAGCATAGGCGGCTTCCTCTTCCTCCTCCTCAGGATCCTCGACCACCTGGCGGTAGTCCTGAGAGCTTTGATTTTCCTCTCCAACCGCTCCTTGCTCGGGGGACACTCGCCTCCTCGACCTTCTTCGCTTTGCTCGGCAAGTCTGTTCCAATCGGCCCATCGGACTCCGGCTTCTTCCGCGAAGTCGGCTAACCAGGTTGAAGCTCTCTTACCTCCCTCCCGGTCGGCGTACTCGAGATGCTTTGCGTGGAGGAGCCCCTGGCAACCGGCGCTTGAGCGCAGCACGAGGAGGCGAGGCGGATGCTTGGCGGCTCAGGCCGCGTTCTCTTCGCGGGCACCCTGGTGAAGTGCCTTGCGGCAGCGACTCGCTTCGACCTGGCAGCGAGCTCGAGGGCGACCTTCTCCTGCGAACAGAAACAGGGAGACATAAGCTCGGTAAAACGCGCCCTCAGACAGGAAGCAAGTAGAAGTACTTACCGCTTCGCTGCGGTCGAAAACATTCTTAGGGATTTGGCGGTTGGATTTCAGCTCCTTCTCCTTCGGGGCGCCGAACATCTCGGCGACCCTTTCGTCAACCCAGTCCGTCCTCGGGGCTACAACACGATCAAGAGTTTGAAGAAAGAATAGCGCCAATCACCGGGAAGCAACAATGCTCGAAAGAGCACTCGGGGAACGTACCTGCGTTGTCCTCGTGGGTGAAGTCCTGCCACCCGGTCACCTCGAAGAAAGGATGCTCGCGGCGCCGCAGGGGGGACACCCGGTTGAAGGAAAAGTCCCGGGCAACGTCCCGACCAGTGAGCCCCATTTGGGCGAGCTCGCTGATCGTCCTGAGCACCCGCTCCTCCTCAGGCTGCACGGGCAGGCGCGCCGTCTCAGTAGGCGGGGTGGCCTCCCCAGTATAGACCAACTGGGACCCCTCCGCCTTCTTCTGGTAGAACCAAAGGTTGACCCAACCCGACACCGAGTCCTTCAAAGCAACAAGAGGGTACTCGTATGGTCGGTTGGGCCGAAGGCGAAGGTAAACACAACCGGTGGGACCATCCCGGCCGGTGCGGAAGGGAGAATAGAAGTGGAAGAAAAGGCTGGCGGTGGGCATCACGCCCACAAACGCCTCGCAGAGGTGGGAGAAGATCGCGAGGGCAAGGATGGAGTTAGGGTGGAGATGAGAGATCTCACACCCACAAAAGGCGAGCACGGAGGCAAGGAACTCGCTCTCGGGCAAGCGAAGCCCGTTGACGGCGTACAGCTCGCAGGAGACGATCTCTCCCTCCCGCGGTGCCGGTGCCGCATCGCCTCCAAGCGCTCGACCCGAGCTTGGGTCGACATACCCCTCGTCCGTGAGCACCTGGAGCCTCCTTCGGGTCATCTGGCTAACCCCAAAACGTGACATGGCCAAAGGAAGAAGGAGGGCGAAGAAGATTCTTGGGCTCTGAGGCTCTTGGAGGATTCTGGCCGAGGACGAGCAAGTGCGCAATAGTTCCGTCCTTTCCCAGCGAGCGGAGTTAAAAAGGCTGCGAAGGGGCACGTTAAAAGCCGCCACCTATCGCATAGCGACACCTGTCCAAAGACGGGCGGAAAATCGCCAAAGAAAAGCGCATTTTCCAAGAAACTGCTTTACCGTTACAGAGAGGCTTCTCGGAGAAGGAATCGAAAAAACAACCAAACGTCACGCCACCACATAATGAACACGCGGTGGGCAAAAAGGTCGCCTCCCGACATAAAATGGTCGCAAGCCACGACCAAAGGAAATTCAATCCCTCGTTCAGGTCTTCTTAGGCTCAAGGGGAAGCCCGAGCACAGATGGTTCCCCGCTTGAACCTCGGGGGCTAGCTGTCGGGGATTGACTATCTGGCAAAAGACCACGGTACCCCCAGGTGATTCTGAAGTCCGCCGATCATACAGTGCCAACAGAGGATGCTCGGGAGTTCGAAACGAGCAGCACACCTCCCGAGCATACATGTCTGTCCCTTCACTCACGACCATTCCTAGCGAAGTAGCGATCACGAGCAAGCATGCTCGTAAAAACCATGTCATACCCGGGTACATGGTCGGTGGACACGGTCATGCTACGAGGAAGGAAGGCAGCAACCAACCAGCCGAAGATCAAGGGAAATCGTACCCGAAATTCAAATAACGCGCAGATCAAGCGCAGCAGATCACGGATATGGTTGCATAGCGTAAATCCAGGGGGTAGTTACCTTCTATGTATCTCTAGGCATAGTATTTAAACCCCCCTGATATCTGTAACAAAGGACAGACCCCCCGATAGAACACAATACACTGGAGTAAGGTTATTATCTCGGCAGTGAGAGGCCCGAACCAGGATAAACACCGTGTCCCTCTTCTCCCGACCTCGCGTCGCTCGGACGATTTCCTCGGTTCATACGACGGGGCTCTGTTGATCCCCCATTCAACAAGTAAGCTCGACGGGAGCCCGTTCTCCAATCGTCGACAAGTTTGTACTCTGGTTTAGCACTAAAGGCCGATAGCTACACTTCATTAGGCCTAAGATAGCATAGCATGGCCACATCCAACAAAGTTGGGCCGATGAGACCTGGTCTTAACGTAAATGTATTGAAAGTACACGACCAGAAATAGCATGATGTGGCAATCATCAACTCATTGGTTTAAGGGTCAGCTAGGGAGAGCGAAAGGCATTCAGCTTTCTGATTTGTTCCCATAGTGGCGTTTTCTCAGCAACAACTCTGATGGACCAATTTCTCCATCCTTTCAGTGCTGTCAGCCAGGACCGGAAACTCTTGTTCCATCCTTCTATGTTGTACTCGGGAGCCAACATGGGAAGCCTAGGGATTTCTTCATCTATAACAACCATCGGCTCTAAATTACCTACCGGACCTAGGTAGTATTGATGCTCCCAATCGGGTTTAGGAACAAGTACCTGAGTGAGATCCATTGATGTAGAGCTGACGAAGATGGAAGCTGATAGATGTTAGAATAAAAGTGCTTGAAGCCGATTGCAAGAGAGAAGAAAGCTTGAAGGCATGAAATGACAGGTGAATAGGGTCTATATTTGTAGTGAGGTAATGGAAGGTGAAAAGGCGCAAAGATTTTTTGGCGGGATGTGAACGGTTTATGGAAAGGATGAAGGTGTGAGAAATTTATGATGACATAAAAGCAACGGTTGCTCACAAATATATTTGTTAAGACGATGATCTACGCGTCAGTAAAAAAGATTTTTTTGAATATTGACACCAAAATTTGGTGTGTAGCCGATTTAGTAAAGAATCGGTTTGGTATAGTCAGTTTGTTAAGAAATATATCATATTTGAGGGTCATAAGCTGATACATATTTATCCGATTGTAACCGATGTTGATCTTAAAGGGAAAATATCATGAAGAAAGCTGACGTTGATACAGATAGTTTGAGGAGAGACCGAGGAGGACACGATCGGGTCTGATGATATAAAGAGGAGGTAATGGGCGACAAAAAAGGAAACAATCAACCAAACAATCAATCTACTTTTCGATTTTACTTTTCGTCGATTAGAAGTAGTTTTTAGCCTTGTAATCTCTCTTTTGTAATTCGCTGAATCAATAAAGTTGTGCATCGCCGATTATTGATTTCGCTGACTTACGCCAACTTAGGTTCGCTTTTTCTCTAATTTTACTGCGCATCACCTTCTTCGAGAAAAACAACCCTTACCCCGATCTAATCAACATAATCGGGTTGATTATATCTATCGATTATTTTCGTATAAATCGGCTTGAACAAGCCGAGCGGACTAAATTTCTATCGAGATATTAGATCGGTTTTATAGCCGATTAAATTGCATATTTTCTTCTTGCCGATTGCAGGATCAACTCGGTTAGCATGCTCGCACCTAAGAATTAAACCCGGTATTTGCGTGTGTTGACTGCAATCAACCATTCATCATGTTTTTGACGTCAACAGTTATATTTTAATTCTCCATTGAATTTCTTCTACTTTTTTGTGGATTTGTCAGTATTGTCAAGGATGCTAATTGTTTGGCTGTGCTGATAGGAGGAGTTTAATATATGTTAAAGTTTTAAAGCATCCATTACTGACCCTAGGACAACCTATGTTAAAGTTTTAAAGCATCCATTACTGATCCTAGGACAACCTAGTGAGGAAGGGCCGAAGGGGAAGGTCCAGATAAGGCCATTTACAGTGGGAGTTTCATTTTCATTAAATGATGTGACACATTATCATGTTTGGTGACATGGCAAGATAATTATGAAGAGAGAGATAGAAAGAGTTTCATAGGAGGTGAGTGAGTTTCATCAGGATGAAACCTGAGATCTGTGATTCTACCAAGCAGTGATGTAATGACTCTTGGAAACCGTGTAATAAAACTCTCCATTGTGAATGGCCTAAGTACCATGAAATAGTGGGCCACGAAAAACTTGGTTGATTCTACGAGTCAAAGAGATCCTATAATCCCCGTTTGGATTAAAGGATTCTGTAGAAAAAGTGCAGCTTCTCGTTTCTTTAGGAATTGGCGTTGCATAGCCCTTTGGAACACAACATTCGATCCTGGGAGAGGTGTAGAAATTTTTCCTGGCAATCGATTTCAAACGAGAACAAATAGAAAAAAAAATTAAAATTCCAATCACACCTTATTTTTTTTCTTTGCTTAGGATGAGCTAAACTGGGATCCTAGCATAGCACCAACAAGCCGTCGTTTTTCGTGCCTCCGAAAATTTGTTACCCACAAATTTAGCTTTTTTTTTAATTTAGAAAACTAAAACTCTTCTGTGTTTAAAACACGCGACAGTCAGCACGAATCACCTGGCCGCGGTGGATAGCTTGACAAGAAGCTGTCGAGCAAGGGAAACTCAACAGAAGATCTCCATGGAGTCTTGGTAGGTGCGATTCATCATTAATCAAGAGATGAGATAAGGAATTTGTTAGTTAGCGATTTAATTAAGTGATTAATTAAGAAGTAAAATTCGTGCTCGTCACGTGCCATCCAATCCCACAAGCAGAAAGCGTAAAATCACACCGTCCATTTCCCGGATCCAACAGCACGGCTCGGTCCAAAATCAACGGCCGCAAGAGAGCAGCAGCGCGACCCTCCCTCCTCGTCGTCTTCTTCCCCTAGCCGCCGACCCCAAATGCACCTCGCCTCCTCCCTCCCGTTTGACCCCTGTCTCCTTCCAGCTCCGTCCCACCGCCTTCCCACGAAATTTCTCCCTCTCCGCGCGCCTATTTATCCGTGCCCACGCCATCTCCCCAAGAGCCCAAGAACCACTCCATCCACTGCACGCACCCTCATCGATCGCAGCAACCAAGAAGGCAAGAACCGAGCCGCGAGGACGAAACAGGAAGCGATGGCGCAGCGGCGGGACGCGGAGGCGGAGTTGAACCTGCCGCCGGGGTTCCGGTTCCACCCGACGGACGAGGAGCTCGTCGCGCACTACCTCTGTCCGCGCGCCGCCGGTGCCCATCATCGCCGAGCTCGACCTCTACCGCTTCGACCCGTGGGAGTTGCCCGGGAGGGCGCTCTTCGGCGTGCGGGAGTGGTACTTCTTCACGCCGCGCGACCGCAAGTACCCCAACGGGTCCAGGCCCAACCGGGCGGCGGGGACCGGGTACTGGAAGGCCACCGGCGCTGACAAGCCCGTCGCGCACGCGGGGAGGACGGTTGGGATCAAGAAGGCGCTTGTGTTCTACCACGGCAAGCCGCCGCGCGGGGTTAAGACCGACTGGATCATGCACGAGTACCGCCTCGCCGAAGCCGGAGGCCGCGGCGCCGCCAAGAAGGCCGGCACGCTCAGGGTAAGCACGGGGCAACACAACCTCTTCTTGCCAAATTCTCTTTCTTTCTTTCTTGATTTCTTTCTTTATTTTTTGAAGAAATCTTCGTCCTGCGAGATCGAAATGCTTACGGTGTTAATGTTTAATTAATCGCAGCTGGATGATTGGGTTCTGTGCCGGCTCTACAATAAGAAGAACGAGTGGGAGAAGATGCAGCAGGAGAAGGAGATGATGCAGCAGGAGAAGGAGAAGGACGCGTCGCACTCGCAGTCGTGGGGGGAGACGCGGACGCCGGAGTCGGAGATCGACAACGACCCTTTCCCGGAGCTCGAGTCGCTGCCGGCGTTCCAGGACATGGGCCTGCAGCAGGTGGTGCCCAAGGAGGAGGCGCAGGAGCTGGAGGTGGACAACGACTGGCTCATGGGGATCAACCTCGACGACCTGCCGGGGGACGACGACTTCTACGCCTCCTTGGTCGTATCGCCGGCCGCGGCGAAGACGGAGCAGGACGGCAGCCCATTCTTCTGAGCTCTGAGCCCTCGGGAGGAAGAAGGTCGTAGCAGAGTGTCTGTGCAGTGTAACTGTATATAAGTTCAGACTTGTTCAGTATTCAGATAAGAAGAAATTCTAGTTGGTTGTAGTGGTCTAGTAGTATGGATCAGGATTGGAGGGTGATTAAGGATTGGATTCCAATATGCTCTCCATTATCAGAGCTGTGACTAGAAGTGACAGCATTCTTTTGTTTCTAATCTTTCATCTTCTCAGATTTGTTTGTTCAGATGGTTAATTCAGGGCCAATACAGCCCTTCTTAATAATGGGCAAACTGTGAGCCTTTGGTTATATTTTAATCCTCCATTGAATTTCTTATCCTTTCTTTGTTGATTATTCAGAGATTGCCATGGATGCTAATTGTTTGGTTGTGCCGGTGGGGGGAGTTCCTTGGAGCATCCCAGGAACCTTTGACACCATCTAGCAGTTGCTTGAGTCAACAAGTTGAAGATGGGATTTGGGCACCTTTGACTTTTGACCATCTTCTCCAAAATCAGATATTATGTTGGTCTTTAAGAAAGAACAGTAAAGTTCTACAGTACTCTAAAGCTTTTTTATGCTGACCTTGAAAATATCTCATAGATCATGTTGACCCAATTGCCCCTCCAGTCGAGCTGGAACCAAAGCTCTTGTCATGGATGGAGCTTCCGCCGCAAGTTGCCCCCCGATCTAATGGTCGTCGCTTCCCCCAGCTACCGCTGCGCGCCTGCGCCACTGTTAATTAATTGTTGCCGCCACTGCTCACATAGTTAGCGGTGGAAATGATCATTACGGACGGATAATAGTTCTATCATATTTAATTTTATATTGTTTTTGCATGCGGATATAGATACAGATAATTCAGATATGAATACGGATAATATTGAATACGAATCGAATCAGATACGGTTACAAATATTTATCGGGACATGATAATCTTTTGGATTGTAAATAAAAAATCAACAAAAACACATAATTAGTTGATTTGATCAAAATATTTATTGAAAATTGAATAAATATAAATATTTCCATTTACTTACAATAGTTAGATACCATGTTGCAAATAAAATTATATAAGACTTAGTTCATCACGCACATACAATTAGTTTACCATCTATGTAGATTAAAATATAAAATAAAGATGATCCTTGCTCAGAAATACAAATGAAGCAAACAGAGAACACAACAAAATTTTGGTAATACTTAAATACCATATATAGAAAAAATCTATAACACTTACATGTAATGACTCAAGATTTGTATTATTTTATAAATTATATTTAAAATAATAAATTATGTACTTATGAATTTTTATGCATTTTTAGCTACTTATTTAAAATATTTTTCTATTAAGGACGATAGTTTTGAATTTTTTTGAAACTAATTTTTTTAAATGATAGACTATGTTATTTTTAATTTTTTGAGCTCGTTTGGCTATTTTAATAATTAAAATTTGATTTATAGATTAATTAAATTATAAAATAATTTTAAAATTTAGAAACCTTTTTGAGCCAAAAAGTAGCTTGACCCAGCCCACATGCATATCCGGATTATCCGAATTCGTATCCATATTCGACGAATAGTGAGCTACTGAATCCGTATCCCACAAAAAAAATCCGTATTCATATCCGATCCGATACTATCCGACAAATATCCAATCCGATAGAATCCGTATCCGAAAATTATCCAAATCGGTTGGAAACTACCTGATCTGTTTTCATCCCTACATATAGCTCTAATTGCTGCTACCATAGCCCAATGTGTGTATATGTCTACCTTATATTATAGCAGGAAGATTTTCATCATAGGGAGCAGCTCCAGTTTAGCTTTTTATTTTCTCAAAAGAGCCTAAAAAAGATAAAAAAATCATGGATAGATCTTTTTACTAGTTTTTTCTAAAAAGGATATGTGGTTCCACATATTTGCTAATGGGTTCCCCACAGGTTTTTTCCAAAAAGTAATCCGCGATTCCGCAAATTCACTGTCGACTCCTAGTAGCCCATTTAAAAAAACCGACATTCGCATATTCACCAACGGGTCCTCAACAGCTTTTTTTTGCAAAAAGAAATCTATGATTCCGCAAATTAGCCGACAACTCCTAGCAGCCCATTTAAAAAAATTCAAGAAAACCGACATTACGCAAGAAGGAACCCACGGTTCCACAAATTCGATGACGACTACTAACAGCCCATTTAAAAAAAAAATCAAGAAAATCGAAAATTACGTTGAGATCCTCCTGCAAATTCGTCGATGACTCTTAACTAACAAATTGATGAAAAACCCTCGAGAAAAATCAAAATTATGTTGAGGTCCTCCTGCAAATTCATCGACAACTTCTGGCTAGAATATTTATAAAAAAACCCTCTGAAAAAACCGAAATTACTTTTATTTCATCATACCTTTTTTTCTGAAGTAACCATCGAACCAAAGTTCACACAACACAAAGAGGACCCGTGGTTCCGCAAATTCACCGACGACTCCTAGCTAACATATTTTTGAAAAAAACCACGAGAAAAATTAAAATTACATTTAGATTCTCAAACCTTTTTTTTCTTCAGAAAATCATCGGATCAAAATTCGCATGGCGCAGCGAAGCGCACGATCTTGACTAGTCTATCGGAAACGAAAAGAAATATTGAGAGAGAAGGAAAGAGTACTACTCCTCTGTCCACAAACTATATTATTTTTTTCACTTTTACGGTTTCTAATGCATACTTTCAGTGGGGAACTAGAAATTTTCATTGGGGGTGCATATTTCACATGTATAACTCTGTAATCTTTTACAATTATTTTGTAATATTATAAATCCAACACATACATTTAAAATTTGCTAAAAACATAACATAAATATTACTAAGACCTTAAAAATCTCAAACAATCAAAATCGGAACCAATTCAATAAATAAATTTGGCATATTAAATTGGTGGTTCTATACAACTTTTCAAAATTTTGCATATTAAAGAGGTATTTCTATCATATTTCTATGTTTTTTTCCTATTCTTACGTTTTTATAATCCTACGAGTCAAAGAGAACCTATAATCCCCGTTTGGATTGAGGGATTCTGTAGAAAAAGTGCAGCTTCTCATTCCTATATGAATTGGCGCTGCATAGCCCTTTGGAACACAACATTCGATCCTAGGAGAGGTGCACGAATTTTTCCCTGGCAATCGATTTCAAATGAGAACAAATAGAAGAAAATAATTCCAATTACGCCTCATTTTTTTTCTTCCCTTAGGATGAGCAAAATTGATATCCCAGCACCTACAAAGCCATCGATTTTCGTGCCTCTAAAACTTGTTTCCCACAAAATTTGCTTTCTTTTATTTGAATTTACAAAACTAAAATTCTTTTGAGTTTGGAATGCGCGACAGTGCGCACAGATCACCTACTGCGATGGAGAGCTCAATAGGATGCTGTCAAGCAAGAGAAGCTCAACACAAAAGTTCAATGGAATCTTGGTAGGTGCGATGCATCATTAATCAAGAGATGAAATAAGAAATTTGTTAGTTAATGATTTAATTAAGTGATTAATTAAGAAATATGATTAAATAAGTGATGTGGATTTGATACCTACGAGGAAGAGGAGCTTGGCATCAGGGGCGGATCTACTGTTGGGGCTCGCAATACTGTACTGGGCTAGTGGGCTTTATTAGTTATTATATGGGCCATCAAAACTAGTCATGGGTTTTCACCTGGTACACCGGAAGAGATGAACAGTTGTGCACTAGCATCACGCTCGCAGGCAGATGCACAGGCGCGGCCACTCACGGCACGAGTGGTGGAGGTAGACGCATGGCGGCATCGGCATGGGCGCGGCCAGGCGGCAGCTGGCCTGGGCGCCTAGGCAGCCGACCCACGATCACTCGCCGTGGCATCGCCGGAGACGCGGAGATCAGAGTCAAAGTCAGAGTCGAGGGCGGGGCGCCGGGGGCTAGGGCAGGTGGGCAGCCAAGAAGGCGAGCACGCGGCGGCGCAGGTGACGGCGTCGAATTGATCGCTAATCGCCAGACGCCAGAGGAGCCTCGGATTGATCGATGGTATAATTTTTCTATTTGCCCCGATGCCCCTCTTTTTGATAACATAAGTGATAAACTGGTAATCTATTAACAATTTACTGGTTGATTTTCTCTCTCTCTGATTTAATTTGTTGGATTACATTTACAACAAACTAAGTTGAAAAAAAGAATTAGCAAGGTAATATGCTTGTTATATTTTGATTATTCATTTTATTTTCTTTCTATTTTATGTATGAATTTGAAATTTAGTTGGCAATAGATCGGTAGATGTACTATTAGTATGTTTGTCTATTTTCATTCTAGATTCACCCCTGCCGGGCATGAATGACAGACCATCTATCGAACTCTCAACGCAGGAGATGAATCGTGGGCGTCAATTTTATAAATAATACCATCCCCCAGTCGTAGGTAGCCCAGCTAGCCAGCAGAGATTGGTGAAGGATTTTAGCTAGCCATTAGAAAACGACGAGCTGGATAATAAATAAACCAATTTCCAGGAGGAATCGGCCGAATTGGTGCTCGTCACGTGCCAGCCAATCCCACAAGCGGAAAGCGTAAAATCACACCGTCCATTTCCCGGATCCAAAATCAACGGCCGCAAGAGAGCAGCAGCAGCGCGACCCTCCTTCCTCGTCGTCTTCTTGCCCTAGCCGCCGACCTCAAATGCACCTCGCCTCCTCCCTCCCGTTTGACCCCCCCTGTCTCCTTCCAGCTCCGTCCCCCCGGCGGCAGCCGTCTCCCTCTCTCCCTCTAATCTTCTTCTTCCATTCCACGAGCTCAACCTGCGGCATCAATGTCATCGAGCTAGCTCTTCTTCAATCCGATTCCGCATAGGGAAAGCGGAGGTTTGAATCCGCATCTTATCCTCGCTAGCTCTTCTTCAATCCGAATCCGCATCCATTCCAACTCTCCTCCACCCAACCGCCTCCATGGATCCAACCGTGCGTAAAAGGCCGGGCAGGATCCACGCGAGATCTTGCCCTAACTTTTTCCCAACCGCGCGCACAACATCCCCATGGAGATGGCTGCTCCTGGTGGCCTCTCCTTCCGCCCCCGAGATGACGAGCTCATCGACCTCTTCCTACGCCGCAAGCTCGCCGGCCAGCCCCCCCTCGCCGCCGCCCGCTGCATCCACAACCTCGACGTCTACTCCGACGCCCCTGAACAGTTGGTCGACGGCCTCAAGGCCGCGCCTGGCACCGGCCTTGGGGACGCCCGGGTCTGGTACTTGTTCAGCCCCGTGCGCCACTGCGCTGGCAAGAGGAAGGCACGCACGATCGCCGGCGACAAGGGGTGGTGGCACTCGGAGGGTGGCAAGAAGACCGTCGAGGGAAGCGCCGCCGCCGGCTGCTTCCAGAAGTTCTCGTTCAAGGTAAAGACGGCGTCTGGTGTCGTCAAGCCGGGCTGGCTCATGGTCGAGTACAGCATCGGAGACGCCGACCTTGTTCTCTGCAAGGTGTACCGGTCGCCTCGAGCGGCGGCTCGCTCGCGAGTTGTTTCATCATCGATCGCGACGGCTGCCCTGTCCGAGTCGGCCGGCTGCAGGAAGAGGAAGGCAGAGGAGGAGCACCCTGAGACTCCTCCACCCTGCAGCGCCCGGCGCCAAATGACAGACGAGGAAGACGACCATGCGCTGGCGTTTGTGGAGAGCCTTGACCGCGACCTGACGTCGTCGGACTACCACGACGGCCCGGGAGGTGAGCGGACGGACGACCATCACCCTGCAGAAAAGGCTCCTCTACTCTGCAGCGTTCGACGGGAAATGACTCCTCTACTCTGCAGAGATGCTCGAGATGTTCGAGCGTGACGGCGCTCTGATGCCACTTCAGCCCTTCGAGTTCAACGAGCTCTTGGACTTCAATCAGTTGGACCTATTTGGAGGTGACGGCGCTCTGATGCCACTTCAGCCCTTCGACTTCAACGACAGCTACCTGATTGGAGACATGAGCACGCTGATGCCCTTCGACTTCAACGACAACGACCTGATTGGAGACATGAGCACGCTGCTGCCCTTGGAGCTCGATCTGTTTGGAGATCCTCCTCAACCCTGCGCCCAGTCGCAAATGACAACCGAAGAGGTCCTTGAGATGAGCGGCCACGACGGCCCGGGAGGTGAGCGGACGGACGACCATCACCCTGCAGAAGTAGAGCCTCCTCTACTCTGCAACGTTCGACGGGAAATGACTCCTCTATTCTGCAGAGATGCTCGAGATGTTCGAGCGTGACGGCGCCGGAACAGACGAAGAAGTGCTTGAGATGGTCGAGGAGATGCTCCACCGTGACATCCCACTTCAGCCCTTCGAGTTCAACAACAACGACCTGATGTCCGCCGGGGAGCTCGTCCAGACCACCACCACAGTACACGGCTCTTGCCCAGGTGATGCCACGCAGGTGGCGGATGCATGCTTCGACGAGGAGGGACTACAGCTTGATGAGCCGGCGACCGGCGAGTTCATCAGCGGCTGCAGGAAGAGGAAGGCAGAGGAGGAGCACCCCGAGACTCCTCCACCCTGCAGCGCCCGGCGCCAAATGACAGACGAGGAAGTCGACCATGCGCTGGCGTTTGACCGCGACCTGACGTCGTCGGACTACCACGACGGCCCGGGAGGTGAGCGGACGGACGACCATCACCCTGCAGAAGTAGAGCCTCCTCTACTCTGCAACGTTCGACGGGAAATGACTCCTCTACTCTGCAGAGATGCTCGAGATGTTCGAGCGTGACGGCGCCGGAACAGACGAAGAAGTGCTTGAGATGGTCGAGGAGATGCTCCACCGTGACATCCCACTTCAGCCCTTCGAGTTCAACAACAACGACCTGATGTCCGCCGGGGAGCTCGTCCAGACCACCACCACAGTACACGGCTCTTGCCCAGGTGATGCCACGCAGGTGGCGGATGCATGCTTCGACGAGGAGGGACTACAGCTTGATGAGCCGGCGACCGGCGAGTTCATCAGCGGCTGCAGGAAGAGGAAGGCAGAGGAGGAGCACCCCGAGACTCCTCCACCCTGCAGCACCCGGCGCCAAATGACAGACGAGGAAGTCGACCATGCGCTGGCGTTTGTGGAGAGCCTTGACCGCGACCTGACGTCGTTGGACTACCACGACGACCCAGAGATGCTCGAGATGTTCGAGCGTGACGGCGCCGCAACAGATGAAGAGGTGCTTGAGATGCTCAAGATTGAAGAGGCTGCTTCATCAAGATTGAAGGGGCTGCCGCTTCAGTAGTACCAGTCGGTTAGTATGTCTTTGCTGCTAGCTCCTGCGTTTTTCTGCCATGCATGAGTCGTTTGCCTTTTGGTGTCTGTAGGTTCTGTTTGCACTTGCTTAGGAAGATTTCTAGTGCTATCAGAATCTCTGTCAGCCATTAGTAATTTTACTAGAGTGTTAGCAGAGTCTAAAACTAGGCAGCGAACGCACTTAAGACGTGTCTGTTATTCCTTGAACTGGTCCTAAACGAAAGGGTTTAAGTAAATAGAGTAAAGTAAAGCAGATCATTGAGCAAATGACTCATTACTGCAATACTGGCGCGAGATGGAGCGTAAAACGCACTCGCTGCCAAAAAAATTGCGCGAGATAGAGCGTAAAACGCACTCGCTGCAAAAAAAAAAAAAAAATGCCCGTTTACTACCCCGTTTGTAGCAGTGAAAGGAATACAAAAATTGTGTGGGCTGCCTTATATCTGGAGACTGCTGGCTGTTCTGTAAAATTAATCTTGGCTGACTTAGATTCTTAAGCATTGGTGTCTTCCTAAGTTAAGTCTGCTGTTTCCTACAAGAAACATGGGTCAATGCACTCTTGTGTGTGTGGTTAAGCCCTGAGTCTAGCAGCAAGTAGTTGATGTAGAGTCTAAATGTAATAAACTCATATATGAATGGAAATTTTTTGGCCTGAATTTGTGCAATACTTCAAAGTTCCCTGTTGACATGTGACCTGTGCTTGTGGTGGTTAAAGCAAATCTAAGTGCAGTGGTGTTTTATACCACTTCACCTTGTCAGGTTCAATTTAGAACCTGTCTTATATTGACATGGCGTGGAAAATGGTCTCATTTATCAAAACAGATGGATGGTCGCATAAGTATCATGGTTTGCACTACAACATTGAAGACTGAAGCTAGTGAGTGCTGAGCAGACAGCGCTCCATCTGTGACAATCTGGAGTCTATTCCGTTCTCTCTTCAAATATGAACATTGTACATCAGACAGGCATGTAAATGTGAGTTTAAAGGGTAGTGGAAACTTGAATCAGGAGCTTCCTATCGGAATTGGCACTGTATCTGCTGAAAAGTAAATTGAATCGGATCGGTTTGATTGGTAATCAGTATATGTGTAATACAATGAAGTGAATGGCCCTGGCCTATTACCAGGACAGAGGCTATTGGATAATGTTTTATCAACTGAGGAGCTGAAGGTCATATTGGCCAGTGTTGATATCATTCTTTTTGTCTACCATAGTTCCATAGTTCCATACAGCCGACTGCCCTACTTGCTTTGTGGCAAAAGAAAATGACATGCAGGACATATTTGAGTCTTGTTCTGTCAAAGTGTACATTTTTTATTTCTATTTTTTTTATTATAGTGGACACTGGAAAGTGGTATTAGTTGCTGCATTTTGAAGGTCAGTGACCGGCAGCTTCTTTTCATCTAGAGCATTATTAATTTGCAAGGAAGTGTTGTAGAAAAACTACAGTAGTTCTTTCTATTTTCTATGACACTTTGTGACTCCAACCAGATCCTTCCATATCAGACTTCACATGTGCTTGCCATTCTAGCATGTACCAAATCTGCTTTGTCGGACTGTTTTTTCATAATAGAAGTTGATGATTCAAGAAGGAACAAGTCAATATTATTGATCATGATCTATGTTATGTTGTGTTAATGAACATGATCTGTTTATGAAATGGATTCATCATCATAGTTTGATTGTGGTATGAAACTGGCACCTTAGTTTCTGCTCATATCTTGTACTGAAAAGGTAGTCATCTACTAGAAGTGCTTGTTCATATCTTCTGCAATTTAGTTTCATACCCAAACATAATATTATATGTTTACAACCGGAAATAATTACACCTGTGTTTCTTTGTGCCCAGAAAAATACGGGTGTAAATTGTTTACAGGTGGAAAAAAATTTGAGGCTCCCAAGCGGGCCCTAAAGGGTAGAATGGGAGGAAAACTGATTCCTGGCTTGATTGTTGGAGTGGCCATGCTCCTCTTTGAAATGTTTTTTTTTTTTTTTTTCTGATGTCTATGACATTTGTAATGAGCAAGAAATTCTTCCTTTTCAAGTTGTTGCAAAAAAATGGAGTCTTTTCTTTTAGAAGATGGCAGAAATAGACAGCAAAAGTAATAAATTCAGATATGAATGGAAATTTTTTGGCCTGAATTTGGGCAACATTTTGATGTTCCCTGCATCTCTAAGTGTTGATATGTGACCTGCGCTTGTGGTGGTTAAAGCAAATCTTAGTACAGTGGTGTTCTATACCACTACACCTTGTCAGGCTCAATTTGGGACCTGTCTTGTACTGATATGGCATGGAAGAAGGTCTCACTTACCGAAACAGAAGGTCACATGAAGATCATGGTTTGCACTACAACTCTTCAAGTCTGAAGGGCCACCGCTCGCTGCTAAGCTTGTAGGGTCTTCTTACCTACTGTCTGAATCTATATATAGTTGTACTGAAAAGGCTCGACAGAGAAGATTACCTTGCCGGTAATAACTGTCATCGATGGTTGTTTTCTTTAATCTTGGAAACTTGTGGAAAAGTATCCACTTGTTATTCTCAAAGGAACTGACGCTCGTTAGAAAATAGCCACTATTTGTTGGATCAGGGTAAGCTAAGGATCCAACCACATGAGATGTCTATGGCTGGGAAATGCTGAGATCGATATCCGGTTGGAACTATGAAATCTTCTGTGTGCTATGTGCTTTGGCAGAGTAATATTTGTTGTGCTACTCTTCAATTTCTTCCACATCGTGTCTTCCACTCTATATATTGTTCTGCATCTATAGATACTTCCAGGCTTCAATTTTGCCTCATCACACGGCTTGTCAACCCCACCACGATGGAATCGGACTCAGCGTTACCAGCCAAATCATCAGCTAGGCATTGTAGTAACTGCCAGGGTTAACATTTTCGTTTTACACTAGAAATTGCTACTAAAATGGATAAATTTTGTCAAATTTTTTATTTTTTGAATTTGAATTTGAGCGAAAAATTGAATGAAATTTTTTTGAGGGGGAGCGAAATGGACGAAATTCGCGAAATTCATTGAAATTCAAATGAAAAGCTGAACCTGTCTACGAGTTGATGAAAGAAGCTGACTGCTTTCGGATGTCCTGACATGTAGTGCAATGATTCAAGCCTGCAGTGAAGATGGTAAGACTCTTTTAAGATGGGGAAAATTTCAAGAGTTTTAACTAAGAAAGTATTTCTCTTTGTGCACATGTGCATCCAAATAGATTGCATCTGTACCAAGAAGGAAGGTTGTGGAGCATGGTTGGAGTGCTGTGCTTGCAGGTTTGGCTACAGTAGCCGTGACTAGATAATAGTTGGTTGTAGTTTATTGATGTTTTCTGAATTTTTGTTCTCTGTTTGGGCCACCACATTTTTTATCAGATGTACGTTGTTTCCCTTTCTTTAATGAAATGATGCGCATGCTGTTTAAAAAAAAAAAAAATCTTTGGTGGAATATCCAATTTATTTTTCTGTCACGCGCTGTGAATTTTTTTTTAAAAAAAACTTTTTTTCCCTGGGCCGAACCCATTCCCCGGCCCACCACGCCTCCTGCCCGGCCCGGCCCCCTCCCCTCTTCTTCCTCTGCTCGCCCTCTCTCCTCCCCGCGCTCATTCACGCGCCGCCGCCTCCCTCCTCCCTCTTCCTCGTGCCTGCCCTGCCCTTCCCATGTGCCCCCCTACCTTATCCTCCTCGACCACTGTCCTTATCCCCCGCAACCGTCCTTATCCCCCGCAACCGCCGCCGCCAAAATCACCGTGCCACCGACCGCCACCCCCTTTCCCCCCTATTTATACCCCCGACGCCTCTCTCTCTCTCTCTCTCTCTCCACCGCTCTCCTCTTCCCCTTCCGGCCGCCCCACCGCCTTCTTCTCCCTCTCTGGCACGCCGCCTCTAGCTCCCCTCCGGCCCCGCTGTCGGCTTCGTTGCGCGCCGCCTTCCTCCCACGCCGCCTTGTTAGTCTGACGGGGTTTTTCCCGTTTAAAATTAATTCCGCGAAAAATGATTATGACGTTAGCAATGCGTCATAATTCGGTTTTTCTTTTGAAAAATAAATCCGAAAATCCGGCGCTGACGTCATCATTGAGCAATAAATCGGAATTTTCTTTATAAAAATAATTCAAAAAATCAGGAAAAAATCCCTTTTTTCTCCTTTTTGATTGTTTTTAAACTTCCAGGAGCCCATTTTCGCCTGTTTGAACTCCGATTGGCTCTGTCTTTCTTCTTAAATTCATCTAAAAACTTAAATTTTAGTTTGGTGCTAGTTTGATATTTTATTTGAATTTGGTTACTTTTCGCATGTAGATTTCAGAAGGGTACCCGTGCGACGATTTCGAGCAGCAACTCGTCAAACCAGGCAAGTCACACCACCTTGATTATGTTGCTCCCAGTTTGTAAACTTGTATGTTGAATTTAAATTATTGCATGCCTATTTGTTATAAATGTTATTTCCTGTCCTAGTTTTTCAAATACTATTTATACCCAATATTGGTGTGCCACCTTTGAAATTAAACTTCGATGCCATTGTAACCTTAAGAAAAATATGAATTATTATATGTTAATATTTGGAGATTGCTTAGTCATGCTTAGAACTGAACTTAGGAAGTTTTTGGAGATTTTATGCCGAAATAATGTTCTGTTAAAAAAGAAAGTCATGATGTTAGTATTGTTGGTACGATTAAAATAAAATTATGATTTAGACCGGGCGAGAAATGTTTGGGTGGTGGTGTGGATATGGATCTGGGATTGTGGAAAGTCTCGCCTAGTCAATTAAGGACCGGTCTGAGTTTCGTTAAATGTAAAACCTAACCATACTACTACAAGACTAGAATGAGATAGACCTGACTAGCCATATTAAAAACATACCATAGACAGTCATGCCATTTGGTGGTAATGGTGTGATAAAAATGTGAGCTGCCACTCTAACGCAAAAGGGGGCTTCTAACTAGAGGGATTCTTTCAGCGGTGAAACCTGGCATGACTATATGGATGGGTTTTTATAGAGGCTTTGTCATAGTTTTCTCTGTCGCTCACCAAAGGTAGTGTGCTGACACAAGGACAATATCATGTCTTTCAGGTAAAGCTGTACAACCTCTGCAGAGTATAAAACTAACCAATTAGCTGCGCTCGCGGTCATGGGCACGCCGAGCAAGCCATTCATAGACTAGAATTTGCTAAGTTTAAAATTGGAGTTTATAAAAAAATGGTTTTTGGGATGGAGAGAGTCTAGCAGGGGGAAAACTTGCAGAATTCCAGGAGCGATTCCAGAGTTGAAACTATTTAGATTTAAGTTTCCTTAACATTATACAATTTGAAATTACTTAGAATATTTAGAAAATTATTGTTTTATACTTAAATAATTGTTTTCTGCTGAGAAACTTTTTGCCCATTAGAAACTGGAGGAAGAATTGCACTTCGTTCTCAAATTTGTACCCATGTTGTTTTGTAGGGAGTTTTGTCTCAAGAGATCGGGAGCTTGGGAAGGGCAGGACAGGACAGGACTAAGCTGGCAATTTGATCAGAGTAAAACAAGTACTCCCTCCAGTTTGATAATAGATGTCGTTTTGTACATAGTGATGGTCAAACTTCTAAAACTTTGACTATTGATATATTTTTAAATATTTAAATTGGATATATGAAAATTATATGTATAGATTTGTCTCGAGAAGTACTTTCATAATAATATAATTTTATTGGGTTTTATAAATATATTATAATAAAAATTAGAGGTCAAAGTTGTGTTTTGAAGACCGTGTCGATGTCCAAAACGACATCTATTATCAAACTGGAGGGAGTACAAGTTAGCACGACAGGGAGGTGGCCCGCAGTGCAAAGGAATATGGTGCCCCGGTGTCATTAAACAGAGGTTTGAAAGAATTATTTTGTTAGAGCAAGTATAATAAGGTGACATAAGCGGGTTATAAGAGCTGCCACATCATATTTTTGCTTTGTTGGAAGAAAGAGAAGAGAGGAGAGAGAAGAAGTGGGCTATTGTTCAATAGCCAGCTTTAAGCTGGCTATAACACAGATTCCAAAGAAGATGAGAGGATGGATGGGTGGACCATTTATTAATGTATAGATTGTTTCTACAGCTAACTTATTATATGGGTGAGCTTTTAGACGACTGTGTATGATATAGCAACCACATATAGCCAGCAGTGAGCTATATTATTAGCCTTGCTCTTAAGCAGATGGCTTTGAAGGCTTAAAGATGCATGACTTCATGTCGCTTTGGAAATACGTCCTCCCTATTAAGTATCGTTGAGTTTGCTATAGGTGCGAGAAGAAAACTTGCTGGAAGGGGCGACCCATCAAACGAATTTGACATCAGCATAACAAGCAGACTACAGACGGCTTGGTCTGGCATTTCACCTACAGATTGTTATGCTGATGTCTTCTTGCGCAGTCCGTTTCAGCTTCTGGATTATGGATTTTAGATTATGGGAGAAGCTGTTTTTGATTATGGGAGAATCGGGCCGAATTGGCTATAACTTCTAGGTTTCGGACCGAGCCGACGAGAATCAGTGAGAATCAGGTTTCAGCCAGATTCTGATTCTATACAGAAATCAGCTTCTGATTCTCAGAGAAACTGTCAAGAATCCTTCCGTTCGGTAAATAATCCGCTTTTTCTAAAGCAGAAGCTGTCCAGAAGCTGAAACGAGGCAGCTATGGCTTGTCTGATTTGCGTTTGCCCTCTGGCTGAATCCTGTTGCTGGTTTTCGCTGCATATTCGGTTTGGCCAAAATGGTCAGGACGGCCTGAGTTCTCCATGGCATCGAAGTTGAGACTCTGGTTCTCCAACAAGGGGCCTGGGTTCAAATGGTCAAATCCGATGTGTAATATATTTTTTTTTCTTGTTTTTCTGTTTTTTATTTACTAAGTTTGGAAGAGGAGTTTTAGAAATTTTTACAAGGATCTCGCACACGAGACTACAAACTTGAATCTTGATGATGCAATCAGTTAATTAGAAAAGAGGTATTCGTTCATCCTTCTCTAAAACAAGCTCTGCGATTATTCAATCTAGTTGCGCAAAACAAAAGCGAAATTTCAACATGGTGATGTTTTGAGGAAGCTATCCGTAAGTAATCTATACACGTGTGATTTTCGCTGCTCCGAGATCTGTACAAACAATCCTGCTCAGTAATCCATGAAAGATTAACCTGTATCGATCGACTTTGACATATCACTGTCACTGAGATGCTTAAATACTACTCCCTCCGTCCAGAAATGATCTACGTTTAAACTATAGACACAAAGACCAACGTAGTCCATTTACTCCACATCGTGTGAGTTGTGCATCGTTTCATAATCCCCGCATGCATGCAAGCCACCAATAGTGGCCAAGCATTACTTTCCTAGTTGCATGCTGACGCATGATGATTCGTAGTTGCATGTTGGCACATTAAATGTGCATGATATACGAAGAGACCATTTGTTAATACGAAAATCATTTCTGGATTTCTTTATTTTGCTAATACAAAGATCATTTCTGGACGGAGGGAGTACTTGAATACTACTTGCTCCGGTCACAAATAGTTGTTGCTTTAGACATAAGTACAGTCAAACTTTCAAAAAAATTATCGTCAACATCATTTCAAGTGTTTAACTTGAATACATAAAAATCATATACGTACATTTGTCTCGAAAAGTACTTTCATAATGTTATAATTTAGGGAATCACAATGAAGCATATGTCTGATACTATCAGACGTGGTTCATCCACACGTGTTGCTCAGATGACTCATGACCCACCTACTATTCATATTTTGTGCCAATGAGGGAGAAGAAGAAAAAAATTAAATGATCTTATCCCACTGCTCATGTTTTTTCTTACGGAATTGCTACCACATGTACGTCCGAAATGAATTGAAGAATTCGGACATCGTGCTCTAGCTGTTTGGCACTTTTTCCACTAAGTAAATCATCTACCACCACTCACTCGAGCCCAAAGACCACACATGCATCGTCATCGTTCCTATCGTCCGAGCGCTATGCCCAAGGGCAAAGGGAGCAACTAGTCTTGTGCCTCATTCTGTGGCTTCCTCTAAAGATGGTGCAACACAAGGTCTTTCTTGCAGTAAAACCATTAATGAGGCTGGGAATGTACCAAGCCTATCGAAAAAGGTCGCAAATGGACGAAAGACAAAACACTCTCCCAAATGCAAAACTTTATGATATGGGCATATTGCTTTTTCTTCAAAGATGACTCTAAATAGGAACCTTCCCGACGAGTTAGAAGCACATGCGCATCGGCTGCTTAAGGATGTTGGCTAGAGCATTATGACACGGAAAAGGAATGACATGTATTTGTTGCAATTTGTATTTTAACTGTTGCATCAACGTATATGTTTTGTTGCATTAGATATGTTGAATTGTTGCACCGAAAAAATCGTTGCATCTCTTTTCATTTTTGTTTTCAAATGAGTTTTAGATTTTGTTGTAGTTATCACTGATTGTTGTGTACAAGATCTTATATGTTGAATTATAGAAGATGTATTTTGTTACAGCTATATTGTTTTTGCTTGTACCTAAAAGTTTTTGTTGCAAACACTTCTTCCAATGTGTTGTTATGAAATTGTAAAATATTGCAACAATTATCTTTGAATGTTGCCACTACTTTTTTCAAATGTTGCAACATTGTAACACCATGAATTTATATGATTCAGATACCTAGTAGTTTAAACCGTACATTATCTCTATCTTTGTAGTTTTTATCCAATTTTTAGTGATAAATTTAATAGTTTTCCTAATTTTTTTAGGATATTAGACTTCTTTTTTTGTATTTTGTTATGCATATTAACTACAATTGTTTCACGTACTACGTAAAAACATTGCAATGCGTTAGATGAAAATATAAAAACCGGACATCCGATTTCTTGTTGCTCCCTATAATTTATTATATTTTATAAATATATTATAATAACAATTAATAATTAAAATTGTATTTTAAAAACTATATTAATATTTAAAACGACGACTATTCGTGGCCGAAGGCACTGCCACTAGTGGTCGATGCCACTTGTTCGTGTGCGTGGGACCTCGATTTAGGCTGGTGGACTGACCAGCTTTTACGAATTAATTACCATCTACCGACCAACAAGCACCAAACTCCGATTCATAAATACCCTACTAGTAGTAGGAGTACAATCGAATCAACAACGAAGAAGCGTTGGTCATTTTCCAAAACTCCGTAATCGAAGGTAGGAGAGCTAGAAAATTATTAGTTCCGGGGGATTGGAGGACCGGCAGCCCATCCACATGTCAATCCGGCGATTTTACGGAAAAAAAAACCTTCTGATCATTCAAATCACAGATGGGTTCTTGCAAATTTACGAAAAAATCCTTTGTGATTTTTTTGTGAGAGCAAGAAAATCTTTTCCGGATGATTGGAGGACCGGCAGCCCATCCACCTGTCAATCCGGCGATTTTGCGAAAAAAAACCCCTCCGTTCCTTTAAATCACGGATGGGTCCCTGCAAATTTACGAAAAGGTCCTTCGTGATTTTTTGTGAGAGCAAGAAAATCTTTTCCAGATCGCGTTTGGGTCTCTCTCTCGTTACTTTATGGAAAAAAACCTCCCGTTAAATACGAATCACGAACGAACCTTTTGTAATTTTTCGGCTCTGTAATCAAAGGTAGGAGAGCTAGAAATGATTTTGAGAGTAGGAAGACGCACGAAAACGAAGAGCTAGCTAGAAATTTTTTTTATTTTTTTTTTATGGGTGAACGATTTTGCTACTGCTACGGATTTTGATGGCCGTGATATATTTATTATGAAAATAATTAAAAATATTTTGTATCGGCAAAAGGGATGTTTAGGCTTTGCCGAGCTTTGGGCCGGGCTTTTCCTGTGTCGGGTCAGACCGGGCTCAGGCCTGAACATTCCATCCCCGACAAAAGCTAGGCCCAACGTGACGTTTGAACACATGTCTAGCTGCTGAGTTTGATCGGGAGAAGACCCAATAATTGGCTTTTGAAAGAGACATGTGTAGTACAAAACACCCCTGGTTTTATAAAAAAAGCTACCACCCGTTTAATTTTACAAGACTTTTATATATTTCGAGATACAAAATTTGTGAATTTAGATCGATAATTAGTTCGACAATATAAAGATTATGTGACATAAACATGACATCGTTAGATTCGTATTTGAAAGCATTTTCACATGGTTATAATTTTGTAGCTGGTTATAATTTTGTAGCTGGAAACGAAATATTGTACCAGAAATTGACAGGCAAAGTTCAACTTTATAGTCAGCACCAAATCAAATCACAGCTTATAAAAGCCAATGGAGGGAGCACTCACAGTTGCAAATTTATTGGCAACTTGGTTAAATATTGGATTAAAATTGTGGATGAGGTTTAAGGGGCCCGGCATACGCTGTATTTTGATGGAAGTGCTATTCCTTATAGTGACCAAATTTATTGGTCTCATGAGGATTAGTTTTAGGTCGCATTTGTATTCACATCCATGTCTTTCTTAATTTTATTGTAACCTTAATGTTATACAAAATCAAAATACGTCTTATATTTATCAACAAAGAAAGTACTCTAGTTTTTAGAATTTACTCATTATTGCCTTCATTCATAAATATAAATATAAATATAAGAACAAGGAATAATATTACGGTGAAATTAAAAAAGGTATAAGAGAAAATAACATACATACCCTATTTAATTGTTTTGAAAGATGAGATAATATTTTGTGTGGATTGTAATGAATAAATGCATATGTTTGAAAGAGAATAAATAGGGTACAAGTAGGGAAAGCTTCGTCAAATCTATATTTCTAAGTAAGACTATTCAAACTGTAAATCTTATATTTCTAAACGGACGGGTAACACTTTACACATACAGCAAGCTGGTTTTTGCATCCTTGCCTATACCACAAATGCCTCGTCTATCGTCTCAAAGAATCACTTTCAAACAGCCGGTACAGATTACAGAAATAACGTTTAGGGTTTAGGGCACAGAAGTATGGTTGATACTTGAATTAGGATTTAGGACCGCAATTAGTAGCCCCGAAAAAAAAACCTTATTTTTGCAGACAAGTTGTAGGAAAATTCTTCCACGAGGGTTGTCCCAAGTGAGGATAATCTCATCGTGTTAATGCACGACGGTTGGACGGCCAGGTGTACAGCCCGGTGTTGACCGTCTACGACGACGATGTGGACGGCAGGGACGCCGGGTCGGCGGACGCCGGCGTCGTGCCCTCCGACCGCTCGGCATCGGGAAACGGGCCGTCTGCGCAACCGCGCGCGTTGTAGTCCGCGAGCGCGGCCTTTAGCTCGGCGAGCACCTCGCCCATCGCCGGCCGCTCGTGCTTGTACAGCCGCACGCACCGGCACGCGAGCGCGAACACGGCGCACACGGTTGGCCTGTCCCACGCGGGGCCGAGGCGCCTGTCCACCATGGACGCCGCGGCGGCCGCCTCGCCGCCGGCCTCCCCGACGGTCCAGTGCGCAGCGTGCACGATGGACTCCGCACCGCCCGACGGCGTAGGCACGACGGCGCGCATCCCCGTGGCGAGCTCCAGCAGCACGACGCCGAAGCTGTACACGTCGGCGGCCTCCGACACGTGCCCCACCGAGAAGCTCTCCGGGTCCACGTACCCGCGCGTGCCGCGCACCTCCGTCGACACGTGCGTCCCGCCCTCCGGCATGATCCGCGACACCCCGAAGTCCGACAGCTTCGCCGTGCCGGACTCAGACAGAAGCACGTTCGTCGGCTTCACATCGCGGTGCACCACGGCGCCCTCGCGGAAGCCGTGCAGGTACGCGAGCCCCTCGGCGACGTCCACCGCAACCTGCAGACGCCGCCGCCACGTCAATTCCCCCTGGAACAGCGCGCGCCAAAGGTTGCCGCCTGCCATGTACTCGTACACCAGCGCGTGGTGGTCGCCGCGGCCGCCGACGTAGTAGCCCACGAGCGTGGTCAGGTTGCGGTGGCGCAGCTTGGCGAGCACGGCCACCTCGCCGTAGAACTCGGCCACCTTCTTGGACCTGTATATCTTCTTGATGGCCACGCGCTGCCCCGACGGGAGCCGTCCGAGGTACACCTTCCCAGCTCCGCCGGTGCCGAGCAGCAGCTTCTCATCGTAGCCGTTCGTCGCCTGCTTCAGCTCCACCTTGGTGAAGATGTACAGGCCCTCCCGCGGCAGCGGTGGCAGTGACGCGATGGACTCATCGTCGCTGCCGCTCTCGCCATAACCTGCCGTCTGCCTTCGCCGGCGACGGATTCTTGTAATGGCCATGGCGGCGAAGGCGATAGCAAGGACGGCCACGACACCGGCAGCCGCCGAACCAGCGACGATGGGGACGGTTTTCTTCTTCGAGGGCGATCTAGGCCTAGGAGGCGACTCGGTGGCCAAGGCAGGTGGCGGCGGCGGCGAGGGGATGAGGTTGCCGGTGCCGAGGCTGTTCACGTTCTCGAGAACCTGTAGCATACAGAGCGCGTAGGCGCGGAACCGCTTGAGCGGCGGGCGGGCGCGCGACCAGACGGCGACGGTGGTGGCCATCCCGCACGGCACGAACTCTTTGGTGTTCGCACTGGCCAGCATCTCGAAGGTGGCGGCGATCACCGCGCCGCGGCAGTCGGCGCAGCCGGGGGTATCGGGCCCGACGCTCGGGGTGCGGGCCTCCCCCGGAGCAGCGCAGAGGCGCGTGGCGTTGGGGAGCGTGCGCGGGGCCAGCGCGCGCACGGCGTCGATGGTAGCGAGCTGGCACGGGCGCGACCCCGCGGCGAGCTTGCCCGGGTCGCCGGTGAGGTCGCAGGAGCCGTTGTTGGCGAGCAGGGACGGCGCCACGAGGCCCCCCGAGAGGAGCCTCGCGGCAAAGGCTACGGAGCACGCGGCGGCGGGCGCTGGCGGGAGGAAGGCTGCGCCGGTGAGGTTGGCGTAGTCGGCGGTGGCGAAGATGTAGGCCGCGAACACGTACCAGCAGCACCCGGTCGCGGCCTGCCCGGCCGTCGCGTTCGCGTGGCACTCGGTCGGGATCATCTTCGTCGCCGTGGCGAGGTCGTACGGGCACACCTCAGCCGCCGGGCCGCTCGCTGGACCCGTGGCCGCGGCGGATGGCGGCGCGAGCGCGAGGAGGAGGGGCACGAGGAGGCGGAGCATTTCGCGCCCGTTTTCTTGGCTCGGGTGCGGGAATTGGAGTGAGGCGAGTCAAGTGGAGATAAATGCGCACGGTTGGGACTCTTGGAGGATGCTATGCTGTCAAGTGGTTAGACGGTTTGACCACGCTTGGAGTGTCACTGTTTTGGTGCGAACTTCGACAGTAAAGTTTTTGAAGATGATGTATGAATTTAAACCATAGTCCCTCAACTTCGGAATATATATTATTTTAACCTTCAAATTTTGTTATTAGATAAATATCATTGTACAATTTTGAGATAATTTTTAATTGTTTTCCCCTTTGCATATCTCTACCATTTATTATTTTTAATGTTTTTATTATGAGGATTAGAGTAATATGCACCATTCAAGAGCAATAAGTCACCTAATGAAAGAGGGTGATTTGATCATTTCTACATATCACTTGGTTGAAATGCAAAATTATAAAATATTATCTATTCAGAAATAAATGGAGTATTTGTTTTCTAATTTATGGTTACGACTATTTTGAGAGTAACCTCAAACTAACAAATTAAAGAACATCCTCCTAGTGCCTTCCCTCTTCCCTACTCACTTCCCTCGCCTCCCTTCATTCCCCCTAACTTAAAAATTTAAAATTAGAAAATTATAAATAGGAAATGTCAACTCGAAAAAAATTTAACTCCAAAATTTCAACTCGAAAAAAATTAAATCGAAATGTTTCAATTCGGAAAAAATAAAATTTGGAAGTTTCAACTAGAAAATTTTAAATCAATAAATTTTAAATTAGAAAGTTCAACTCAAAAAATTTTAAATAAAAAATTCTCAGATTAGAAAGTTTTCAAAAATTTTGAAATTGAGAAGTTTTAACACGAAATTTTTTAAACTGAAATTTTTTCAAATTAGAATGTTTCAATTCAAAAAGTTTAAACTCGAAATACTTTAAATCGAAAAGTTTCAACTCTGAAAACTTTTAATTCAAAAACTTTTGGTTTGAAATGTTTCAATTGAAAACCTTTCGGTGCGAAAAGTTTCGTTTGAAAAGCTTCCATAGAAAATTTAACTCAAAAAATTTCAAATCAAAAGTTTCAACTCAAAGAAATTTTAATTCAAAATTTTCAATTTAGAAAGTTTCAACTCGAAAAAAATTCAAATCGAAATGTTTCAACTCTGAAAAGTTTCATTTCAAATATTTCGGTTCGAAAATTTCCGATTCAATAAACTTTCAATTCAAAATGTTTCGATTAAAAAACTTTTGAAAGTAGTTAAAAAACACTTGATTATAAAATCTTGGGGGGGGGGGGTGTCAAATACAATAACTATTTTGCGTTTGAGGGGAATACAATAACTGTTTTGCGTTTGAGGGGAATTTGGAATACAATAATTGTTTTGCATTTATAAAAACTTTGTAGAAATTTGGAATACGATAACTATTTTGAGTTTGAGGGGAAAAGAATGGAAGAGATAAGGGAGTAGTCATGAAAAGAGGGCATCCTCATCAAAGATTTGGTAAGACGTTCTCAGATTAGCAATTCTCAAATACAAACCTTGAAGTAGTCAAGCCTTGACCCCAAAACAAAAAACATGCAAATCCTGATGTGATCACGATCATATTGGATTAATCAACGCAAACAGGCTGAAAGAAGTACATTCTAACATCAAATAATGGATCCTCGTTGAGGTTTGTGATGCATGGGATCTTTTTTTTTCCAATGTCCTACGTTGTTAATGTCAAACAAAGCGTTCCAGTGTAATATGGACATAGAATACTTTACGTCAGTTGGATTTCACCATAGTCCCAAAGGGGTGGTTGACAAAGAGGAATCCAACAAAATTCTAACTTTGAAGTGTGAAATTAACGACCTCTTTGGATTGTAGGATTTTTGGAGGAAAAAATATAGGAATACAAACCCAATAGGAAATTTTACTATTCACGCCTTTGGATTGTAGGAATGGGTATAGGAAAAACATAGGATTGGCTTCTATTCCTTTGGTTACGTAGGAATTTCGTAGAAAAAAATAATCCACTCGCACCTCTTTATAAAATATTCCTTTGTTTTCCTTCCAACCCATCCAAAAAACAGTTCATGCAATTTTTCTGTATTTTTCAATCCTCTATTTCGCATGCGCATTCCTATTCTACCCGTATGTATTTTTTTATCTATGTGTTTTTTCATGGAAATTTTTTTAATACAATACAATATTTGATCCATTTTTACAAATCGATACAATACGTTTGTGTATTTACTAAAATCCCAACTATGACCGAAATTTGAAATTTCGTTTAACCTTACCAGAAATTTGAAAATTCGTTTTCTGTGTATTTGAAATCTGAAATTTCGGGTATATATTAAAACGAAATATGAAATTTCGAGTATGGGGGCATACTTGAAATCTGAAATTTCGGATATGAGGTGGGCGCACGTACGCGAAAAATGGTGCTTCACTGCTTCGGCTAAAGCCCCCTTACCCCCAAGCAGCCGAGAAAAGCCAAACTTCACAGCTTCACTACTTCACGCATGCAGCCAAGAAAAGCCAAACTTCACACATGCATGCAGCCGAGAATGCCAAACTGCACGCATGCATGCATAAGCTTTTGCCAAAGAACCAGCTTTCGGGTATGGGCACCCCATCCCATACCTGAAATTTTAGATTTCAAATACACAAAAAATGAATTTTCAAATTTCGAGTAAGGTTAAACGAAATTTCAAATTTTGGTTATAGTTGGGATTATAGTAAATACGCAAATGTATTGTACCGATTTGTAAAAACGCATCAAATATTGTATTGTATTCAAAAATTTCCGTTTTTTCATTCGTGCCTCCAAAGAGGTCTCCTAAGTGGTTGATAGAGGTGGGTGCTTGGGCCGGGCTTATTCGGGCCAGCCCAAAGCACGGCGAGCACAGCACAACCCAGAGTCCGACTCGGCACGTAGTGGGTCGTGCCGTGTCAGTCCGATACTATAGTTTGGGCAGTGCCGGGCTCGAGAGATGAGCATGATGGACGGCATAGCCCGATGCGTAATCGGCACTTGGCACGCCAGCGGTACGTGGCACGGGCGGCAGGGCATGGTGGCTCCCAGTAGGGAATGACGGCTCATGGCAAGGAGGTGCCCAGGCCATGGAGCCTTGCCGTCGCCGCGCGACCGCCGTGCTGCAGCCTCGCCTCCCGTGCAACCTCGTCATGCCTCACCACGCCTCGTCTCCAACACCGGCGCCCATCATGGTCGCGGCGTCTCCAACCGTGCGCCGACCAGGGCCTTGGGCACTGTGGCCGCCGGTGAAAGTGCATCTAGGCACTTATGTTGTTTTAGTGATTAATGATAAACGATTAATGACAAACGCATGTAATGTCAATCAATGTAATTGTACAAATGCTTAACTTAGTGCTTAACAAATGACAAACCTCTAATATGTTTATATTGTTATGAGACTAACATGTTTATTGCCTAGTTGAATATTAGTCTCATCTATTTTAGAGAAAAATCAATTGGGATGGTTAAGCAAAAATGAGGTATGCAATCTCGGTATTCCTTCCATATTTGTCATTGCATTCCTCTTAAGCAAATGCATATTGAACTCTAAGTAACTTGTTGATTTCATATGTGCACATTGATTCATGTCATAATTGCTTGTGCATATATATATTCATTTGAGTTCATTATGTGCTTTGTTTTTAATATGCTTGTGTTAACTAGAGTTAAACTTCATTGCTTCATATTGACTTGGTGCATACATGTCTTAGTTGTGTATCTTCTAATGCACCTCTCTTAGTGAAATTTAATCTAGAATTGGATCACATTGTTTACTCTTGTCGACGATTGGAGAACGGGCTCCCGTCGAGCTTACTTGTTGAATGGGGGATCAACAGAGCCCCGTCGTACGGACCGAGTAGGTCGTTCGAGCGATGCCAGGTCGGGAGAAAAGGGGACACGGTGGTTTATCCTGGTTCGGGCCTCTCACCGCCGAGATAATAGCCCTACTCCAGTGTATTGTGTTCTATCTCGGGATCCCTCCCTTGTTACAGGTCTTCAGGGGGGTTTAAATACTACGACTAGAGATACAAAGAAGGTAACTACCTCCAGGGATCGCGCTACGTATTCATAACCGCGATCCGCCGTCCTTGATTCGCGCTTTATTTGAATTTCGGGTAAGATTTCCCTTGATCTTTGGCTGATTGGTTGCCTCCTTCCTTCCTCATAGTGCTCGCTGGGCCCACCGACCAAATACTTGGGTAGGTCATGGTCCTTACGAGCATGCTTGCTCGTGCGGGTGGTGCTTGATGTGACCGTGAGTAAAGGTGCGGACCGTATGCTCGTGGGAGGAGGAGGGATGCTCGTTTCATGCCCCCGAGCATCTTCTTTCAGTATTGTTTGGTCGATGGGTTTGGCCTTTCACAGGGGTATCGTGGTCTTTTTGCCAGATAGCCAATCCCCGACAGCTAGCCCCCGAGGTTCAAGCGGGGAACCATCGGGCTTCCCCTTGAGCCTAAGAAGACTCAAAAAAAAGGGGGATTGGATTTCTTTTGGTCGTGGTTTACGACCATTTTACGTCAGGAGACGACCTTTTTATTCGCCGTGCGCTTGCTTCGCGCGGGCGCGTCGTTCGGTTGTCCTAAGGTTCCTTCTCTGAGAAGCCTCTGCATGTGATGCGGCGGTTCTCGAGAAAGTGCGCCGTTCTGCAGGCGAGTGTCGCCACACGAGTGGGTGGCGATTTTAATCTGTCTCTTCGCTGCCTTTTTAACCCTGTCCACCGGGAGAGGTCGGAGTTACACTGTGTTTCTTTGCTCGTCTTCGGCAAAAAATCTTCTAGGAGCCCTAGCGCCCAAGACCCTTTTTCGTTCTCCTTCCTCCTTTGGCCATGGCGCGTTTCAAGATTAGCCAGATGACCCGTAGGAGGCTCCAGGTGCTCACGGACGAGGGCTACGTCGACCCTAGCTCGGGTAGAGTGCCTGGAGCCGATGCGGTACCGGCGCCGCGAGAGACGGAGATCGTTTCCTGCGAGCTGTATGTCGTCAACGGGCTCCGCCTGCCCGAGAGCGACTTCCTCGCCTCCGTGCTTGCCTTTTGCGGGTGCGAAATCTCTCATCTCCACCCCAACTCCATTCTCGCCCTTGCGGTCTTCTCCCATCTTTGCGAGGCATTCGTGGGTGTAATGCCTACCGCCAGCCTTTTCTTCCACTTCTACCCCCCTTCCGCACCGGCCGGGATGGTCCCGCCGGCTGCGTCTATCTTCGTCTTCGGCCCAACCGACCATACGAGTACCCTCTCGTTGCTTTGAAGGACTCGGTGTCGGGTTGGGCCGACCTGCAGTTCTACGGAAGAAGGCGGAGGGTCCCGATTGGTCTATCTTGGGAGGGCGCTTACCGCCCTCAGAGGCAGCGCGCCCGCCGTGCGGCTGAGGAAGAGCGGGCGCTCGGGGCGATCGGCCGAGCTTGCCCAGATGGGGCTCACTGGTCGGGACATCGCCCGGGATTTTACCTTCAACCGGGTGTCCCCCCTGAGGCGCCGCGAGCACCCCTTCTTCGAGGTGACCGGGTGGCATGACCTCACCCGTGAGGACAACTCAGGTATGTTTTTGAACCTCTTCCCCGACCACTGTTGTTTCCTGGTGATTGGCGTTACTTTTTCTTTTAACCCTTGGTTGTGGCGCAGCTCCGAGGATGGACTGGGTTGATGAGAGGGTCGCCGAGATGTTCGGCGCCCCGAAGGAGGAGCTGACGCCCAATCGTCAGATCCCCAAGAACATTTTTGACCGCGGCGACGCGGTAAGTACGTCTTTTTGCTTCCGCCCAAGGGCATGTTTTCCGAGCTTATTTCTCCCTGTTTCCGTTTGCAGGAGAAGGTCGCCCTCGATCTTGCCGTGTCGAGCGCCGCGTTGCTCCCGCGGGCTGATACCCCGACCAGGGGTTCTCGTAAGAGGTCGGCGGGTCAAACCCGCCAAACGTCTGCCTCGCCTCCTCGCGCCAAACGGTCGAAGCGCCGAGCTTCGACCAGGACTCCTCCCACTCGACATCTCGAGTACGCCGACCGCCGAGAGGTAAGCGAGCTTCGAATCTGGTTTGATGACTTCAAGCGGAAGAAGCCGGAGCTGATGGGACGACTGGAACAGCTTGCCGAGCAGGCGAGGATGGCCGAGGAGGAGGCTAGGTCCCCCCCGAGCAAGGAACAACTGGAGAGGAAGATCAAGGCTCTCCAGGACCAGCTCGCTCAGGTGGTCGAGGACCCTGAGGAGGAGGAAGAGGAGGAAGATACCTATGCTCTGGTCAGGAGGAGCAGGAGGTCAACTTCCCGATCAACCTCCGCGTTGGAAGGGGTCGACATGGACGATGTCGACCCGGCGATGGCGCGAGCCAGCGAGGCCGCGGAAGATCGCGTCGTGGCCGTCGCTGAGGCCTACGAGGCCGCCGCGGGTAGGACGCCCGCGGCGCGAAGTGAGGAGACCGAGGAGGATGACGCTGCTCGCCGGGCGGAAGGTAAGTCTCGCTTGGTCCCCTCGTTTGATTTCTTCATTCTTGTCTTGCATTTTTTCTTCTCCGGGCTAACCCCACTCCGTTTGGCGTGGGCGTGATAGCTCGGAGGTTGCTCTTGGACTTTCGTCAAATGGCTGAGGAGATTATCGACTCTGCAGTTGACGCCGAGCTCGACCGCGTCTTCGACCTAGTAATGGCCGAGACGGAGGAGGAGTCGGTCTTGCATTTGCGCCCTCGGTAGTCCGAGCTTCCCTCGGCGGGGCCCGAGCTTCCTTCAGCGGACGTGGAACCTACTCCAGCCGCGGAGGAGCAAGAGCCGCAGGGGGCTGAGGACCAAGAAGCCTTGGCCTTGGTCCCTTGCGAAGGGGTAAGCGCAAGCGAGCCCCAAGCGACGGACTCCGAGGGTCAAGGGTTGGTGGCATTCGGTCCACATCCCTTGGCCGTGAGTCAAGAAGAGGAGCCGGTCACCGCCGGCCAGCTGCCTCTGGTCGTGTCTCCGTCTGTGGAGCAGCAGTCGCCTCCGGCCGCAGAGCGAGGAGAAGAGGCGATCGTCGACGACCAGTTGCCTCCAGCCGCGGAGCGAGGAGAAGAGGCGATCGTTGACGACCAGTTGCCTCCAGCAGCGGGCCAGCAGTCGCCTCCGGCTGCGGAAGTGCAAGAGGCGGAAGTGGTCGTCCTCGACCACTCGCCTCTGGTCGCGGAGCAAGGGGCGGGTGCACCCGTAGTTGGCGTCCAG
Source organism: Rhipidocladum racemiflorum (assembly GCA_036346355.1). Taxonomy (NCBI): domain Eukaryota; kingdom Viridiplantae; phylum Streptophyta; class Magnoliopsida; order Poales; family Poaceae; genus Rhipidocladum; species Rhipidocladum racemiflorum. The sequence continues at coordinate 54,878,243 of CM070581.1, read as the reverse complement.
CCCCCGGGCGTGGCGGCCGAACAGGAGGAAGGCGGCCATGAGCCGCCCGTTGTTGAGGAAGACCAACCCCAGGGCGACCTGAGGTTGGTCGAAGGAGAAAACACCGTTGCCCTCCTTGGAGCACCGAGTGCCCAGGAGGGGCAAGATCTTGACGCGCCAGCTCGGGATCAGGATGGCCCTGCGTGGGTTAAACCCTTTTTCCGAACTAGCGCTACCGACCGCCAGCGGCTTCAGGACAAACTGGTCAGCCGGGCTCTTCTGGTAAGTCCTTTGCTTCTACCTTTTTCCATGAGGCGAGCAATCTTCTGGAGGCTCTTTTTGACTTTCTTTCCTTTTTTGCTCGAAGTTCGCTGCGAAGGCTATGGAGGACATTGACGCCTCCGCAGTTCCAGCAGAAGAGTTCTGGGCGTACCATCGCGAGCAAGACGCCAAGATCGCTGATCTCGAGCGTCGTGTCTCCGAGGTGCGCGAGGCCGACCTGAAGGAGCTGGAGTCGGCGAAGGGCCTCATCGTCGGGCTTCGGGACCAGCTCTTTGAGAGCGAAACGGCGAAGAGCACTTCGGAACAGAAGTGTGCCGAGCTCGAGGAGGAGCTGGTGAAGCTGCGGCAGGAGGTCCCCGACCTGCGCCGCGACCTTCAGCGAGCTCGGGAGCGCGAAGAGACCCAGCTCAAGGAGGCGCAACGCCCAGCCGGGACAGCGGTGAAGATCGCGCTTTCAGTGAAGGTTTTGGACCTGGAGGCAGAGGTCGACTCCCTTAAGGAGGAACTTGCCGCCCTCCAGGCCGAGCGTAGAACTTAGCTCTTCTTTTTTCTTTTTGGCTCGTGTAAAATCCTGTAAGAAAGAAACAACCTTTTTGGTTAAATGAGCAAAATCACATGTTTTAGGACCTTGCCTGTTTTTCTCGAGTCCGCTTTCAATGTATGCTCGCACGGTCCTGGTTCTGCAGAAGAAAGACCAAGTCCCTGTATAAGAGCATATAATACGGATACGAGCAAAGAATCCTCGAAGAAAGGACGGAACGATCCTATCATACGGAGCCCCCGCCGTGGTCAAAGGTCGTGCCCCTACGATTGCGAGCACGAGTTTGTTCACGGGAGATTTGAGGGATACTTTCGATCGTAACGCTTTTTGAAGGATTTAGACAGGTCGATTGCGTTGAGAGAAGTATGAGCGCGAGCATTGTTACGTGCGCAGAGTAGACGAGCTTTGAACCAACAATACGTGGAGTCGCCATGCCCGTTACTGAACCGGGCTTAGATGGATGCTCGCGATCGACCACGCATACAATGAAGAGCTACTGTGGAAAGTGATCGAGTGGGCGAGCATCCGGCCGGGGGCCAAAGGGAATGGTGCGCACATATTCGTCGGATAAGCTCGTCTGCAGTGCTGGAGACGACGATGCTCGTTCGACAAAGCGAGAATGAAAAATGAGCAGGAAAAGAAATGTTTTATAGGAAAAACGCAAGGGGCGCGAGATAGGGGTACGCGTCTAAACGTAAAATTTACGTAGTTGATCAATGTTCCAGGTGCTGGCGAGCTCCCGACCATCCTCCATCGCGAGGCGAACAGCCCCCGAGCGTGCTGTGGACACGACCGTGTAGGGTCCCTCCCATCTTGGGGTCAGATTATTGGCTTTCGACAGGTCTTGAAGTCTTCGTAAGACCATGTCACCAATTTGCAGGGACCTTGGTCGGACTGACTTGGCCGCGTGCCTACGAAGAGCTTGTCGGTAAATCGCAGACCGGAGCAGCGCCCGTTCACGTGTTAGCCGGCGAGGTCTAGGTCGAGGAGGCGTTCAACCTCCTGATCGGCGGAATCGATCACCGCACCCTTGGGGAACCCAACACGATTTGGCAGCGTAATGGCCTCTGCACCGTAGATGAGTTGGAAAGGCGTTTACTTTGTGGCTCGACTTCGTCGTGGTGCGGACAGACCAAAGAACGGCGGGAAGCTCATCCACCCACTCTGCTGTCTTTGGTTGAGGCTCTTGAAGACCCTCTTTTATGCCCTGGACTAGCTGCCCATTTGCTCGTTAACGCTCCGTTGCTCTGTGGATGCGCCCGCAGGCGAAGCAGACCTTGGTCCCGACCTCCTCGCAGTAACTTTGGAATAGTTCACTGGTGAACTGGGTCCCATTGTCTGTGATGAGACGGCTGGGTATCCCGAACTGAGTTATCACATTGCTACGGAGGAACCTCTTGGCCGCCTGGGCCGAGATGATTGAGACGGGCTCGGCCTCTATCCACTTAGTGAAAGTGTCGATGGCCACGAGCAAATACTTGCAGCCTTTCTGCCCCCGGTGGAAAGGTCCAAGGACGTCGAGCCCCCAGGTCGAGAACGGCCACGAAAGTGATATGGTTTGCAGGGCGTATGCTGGCTGATGGGCTTTGCGAGCATGGAACTGGCATGCTCGGCAGGTCGTTACGATTGACCGTGCATCCGTCAAGGCCGTAGGCCAGTAGTAACCCAATCGGAAGGCTTTGCTTACAAGCGTTCTGAAAGACGAGTGAGCTCCGCACATTCCTTCATGGATATCACGAAGAAGGTATTGGCCTTCCTCCTGAGAGACGCATCTGGAAAGGATTCCTAATGCGCCTTTTCGGTATAGGTCACCTTCGATCAGTTTGTACTGAGAAGATCGCCTTGTTAGCCGGGAACGCTCGGCTTCTTCCTCGGGCAATGTCCCGTGCGCGAGGTATTGGATGAATGGCGTCATCCAATTTGCACTTTGCTCGAGGAAGGAGACCCTACCGTCGGTCTCTGGAGCCTCCTCTTCAGAGGGAATGGAGGGCTTATATAGGTGCTCGACAAGCACCCCCGCCGGAGCGGTAGTTTGAGAGGAACCGACCTTAGACATTTGGTCGGCCAGGGAATTATCCTTCCTGGGAATGTAGATTACTTCGAAATTCTTGAAGTATTTCTCCATCTTCCTTACTTCGGCCAGGTACAGCGCCATTGAGGTATCGGAACACTGATACTCCTTGTTGACCTGGTTCACGACCAACTGTGAATCGCCCATCACAGTGAGCCGTTGGACTCCTAGCGATTTGCAAGCCCGAAGTCCGGCCAAGAGGCCTTCGTATTCCGCCGCGTTGTTGGTCGCGGCGAAATGTAGTTGGATGGCGTACTGGAGTTGCTCTCTGTGAAATCATGTGCTGAAAAATTGGCTTTGAACTAAAAAATTAACTTAGATTTGAATTTGCAAAATGTGTTTGTTCATGTGTTGTGACAATTGACAAGAAACAGTAAGTTTTGCCTTGGCGCCGGACCAATCCTAAAGAAAACAGTAAGTTTCCCATCTACGACGGACAAACTTTCTTGGTCCTTTGTAAACATGCTTTTTGACAACCTTTTTTCTCCTATGTACAACGGACAAAGTTTTTGTGTCCGTCGTGAACATGATTTTGAGCGCATGAGCCAAACCTGATTTTCCAAGAATTCAGTAAGTTTCGCATGTACGACGGACAAAGTTTTTGGAGTGCATCGTGAATGGCTTTTGAGGATTGATTTTCGCATGTACAACGGACAAAGTTTTTGGGTCCGTTGTGAGCGTGTTTTCACGAGGAATGTTTTCTTCTTGGGCCGAGAGTTTCACATGTCTGCGGACAGAGATTTCTTGTCCGTCGTGAATGGACTTTTCTAGGGTTTTAATTTTGGTCCGTTGTGAGCGTGTTTTGCTCGATTTGGATGTTTTGCAAGAATTGAAATGGTTTGACTTTGAGATTATGAAATTTGTGATGATTTCATGATGTGTGTTTTGAAGTGGACTTTATGCAATGCTCATGTGAGTAGTTGCATGGATTGACATTGAGTCAAGTCGTAGACTTGTGCTCGGAATCGTTTTGTGATTTGTTCATGTGCAGGTATTGCTCGAAGACGAATGTGGTCGATGACGAGACCGGAACTAGGTTCATGGAGGAACTGAGGTTCGGGACTAGGTTCAGGAGGAACTGAGGTCTTGGTGGTCAAGGATGTCATGCGGGACGTTCGGGCTAAGAGAATGGTGCACATGAAGAATGGTTAGTCACGTAAGAATGGCAGGAGGTCATTCGCGTGCAAAGTGTTAGTCACGTGAGTATGGCAGGTGGCCATACGCGTGCAAAGTGTTAGTCACGTGAGTATGGTAGGGTTGCCATACGCGTGCAAGAGTTGTACTCGGTCAAGGAGAGTTGTGTTGGATACGGATTCCTTCTAGGGAATAGGAATCGTATTCAGAACTCCTTGTGGGTTGGTGCTTTAAATAGGTGGGGTCTCTGTTGAAACGCACCAAGCGGCTGAGCGCATCAAGCCTTGAGCTTGGTTTTAGGGTTTGTACTCTTTTGATGAGAATATTTTAGACAAGAAATAAAGATCAATTCTTCCAAGATTTTTGCGTGCTACAGTAACCACGTCGCTACAGTGTTTTCTGTTTTGGTTCTTGTTTGCATGCTTGTTCTAGTTCCAGATTGGTTTTTGTTCTTTAAGTTTCATCTTGATTTGATCCATCAAAAACCGTTCTAGGGTATTGATTTAGAGTTTCTCAAAGTCTAGTTGATAAATCTTTTATCGTTCTTGTTTAATCTTGAAGTTTTGATTAGATTAATTCTCGTCAAGTTCTGGATCAGCAAGCTTGCGAAGCTTATAACTTTTGATCCGTAAGTCCGATCGAGCTGATTCTTTTTGGGTTCGATTCGTATTGGAATCTAGTTTCTCGTGTCCAAATTTCAGATCAATCTAACGGTTGAATCTCCGGGAATTCTCATTTTACCAAACCTCTGTCATTCTGTTTTTGTCGAAAACGAGGCATTTATTTGGTTCTGTTTTGGGGTGAACTTTTAGTAGATCAAGAATTTGGTTTTAGCTTCCGCACAATCATTCACCCCCCCTCTGATTGCTATATTCGTATACTTCGATCCTACAAGTGGTATCAGAGCAAGGTTTCTCTAATCTATCTTAACCGGTGATTAGATCAATGGATCGTTATTCGACAAAACCATGTGTGTTCGATGGTGTTGATTTTCAGTTTTGGAAGGCCAAGATGGAGGCGTTCATCCAAGCACAGGGCTTCACAATTTGGGAGAAGGTCTACAAGCCATATGAAGTCCCTGCAAACGACAACGTCAACGACACCAATCGCACACATGTTGAAGCAAATAGCAAGGCGCGCAACTTGATCATCCAAGGCTTGGGACGCAGCGACTTTGATCGTGTGGTTCATCTTCGATCCGCATATGAGGTATGGAAATCTCTTTGTGATTACCATGAGGGTTCTAACACTGTCAAAGAGGTTCACCAAGATATTTACAAAAAAGAATACATGCGTTTTGAGATGAAACCTAGTGAATCTGTAGATGACTTCTTTGCACGTTTCAATAAAATTCTTAGCAATCTACGTGCTGTTGGAGTTAGCTACACCGATGCTGAAAATGCTCGACAATTGCTTAGTGCTTTGGACATGTCAGTGTGGGAGATGAAAGTAACATCTATACAAGAATCTACTACCATGAGCACACTCACATTAGATGTTCTTTACTCTAAGTTGAAAACTCATGAGTTGGATGTTCTTGCCAGGAAGGGTAACATTAAATCAATTGCTTTGATCTCTAACCCTAACATGTCAAATGCAAATTCTTCTTCTAGCTTTGCCTTGTCTTCCATGTCTTCTTTAACAGATGAGCAACTTGAAGAGTTTCCTGAAGAAGATCTGGCACTACTCTCTTCTCGCTTTAACAAAGCCTTGCAGAATGTGAGAATGAGAAAGAGAGGTGGTCCTCCAAGATGCTATGAGTGTGGTGACCTCAACCATATTCGCACAAATTGTCCTAAGCTTGCAGGAAAAACATCAAAGGAGGAGAAGGACAACGACAGAAGGAATGAGAAGAAAAGGTTCTCTTCAAATGATAGGAAGAAGAAGAGCTCATCAGCCGCAAGGTGGTTCACGAGTTCTTTACGCTCTTGAACAAGTCAATTTGAGCGATGTGGACTCGGAGAGCAGCGAAAGATGATGCAACTCCTAGCAAGCATGATTTGATAGGATTATGTCTCATGGCAAGCAGCAAGGATAGCTTCACCGAGGACGACCACGACAGCGACTTTAATGAGGTAGATCCCTCTTATGATGAATTAGCTATTGCTGTTGCTCGTCTTGGAAAATTGCTTGACAAACGTGATAAGAAAATTAAGAAACATGATTTCATTATTGAATCATTGAATGCTGAAATTGCTAGACTTAAGACTTTGATTCCTAGTGATGATACTTGCAAATCATGTGACTTAATTTACAATGAGCTCACCTTGCTTAGGAAAGAACATGCTCTTTTGTTGCATCTAAATGAGAAAAATGAGAAACATGTTGTACATGCTAGCTGTTCCACTAATGATTTGCATAGTTCAACTTCTTGTTCTAAATGCTCAACTCTTGAATTAAAATTGAAAGATGCAAATGCTAGGGTTTCTCAATTAACTGATAATTTGCTTTCACATGAAATTCTCTCATGCTCAACTTGTCGCAAGCAAAAGGAAAAGTAGATGTTCCCTGCAATAATTGTTTAACTCTTGCTAAGAAAGTTGATTACTTGCAAAATTCTTTGGAACGTTTCACTAATGGCAAGAAGAAGTTGAACATGATTTTGGATCAATCTAAGGTTAGCACAAACAAGAGAGGTTTAGGTTTTGATCCTTATGCCACATATGAAACTAAACCTCGCACTGTTGTTCAGGCTCCTTGCAAAATTGAGTTATCTAATGAGCCTAAGAAAATTGCTTTTCAATCTGCTGGTTTTTTATCTTCTACTATGATGAATGCAAAATGTGCTTTTACTGTTAAAGCTAAACATCATGTCAAGTACACTTGCACTCATTGTGGTAGAGATGGACACTTAGTAGATTATTGCTTTAGACTAGCCAAACAACAAAAGAAGGAAAGAACTGAGGCTAGGTCAGATTTCAGCAAAGCACATTTTACTCCTTATGCACCTAGAGTGATGAAAACACCTTCTGTTCCTAGAAACATGGGAAAAGGCAAATCTGATTTTGTGCATAAAAATTATCGTGTTGTGCCTACTGTTGTGCGTCGTGTGTCTCGATCTGGATTCCCAAAAATCTCATTCCTAACCCGATCTGAGACCTCGACATGTTTTGTTGCTATGTAGGCTTCTCGCGAGGAAGGAGAACATATGGCTAGTGGATTCGGATGCTCACGCCACATGTCCGGTGATAAGAATTGGTTCTCCTCCCTCACTCGTGCATCTCGTCTTTGAAAGTGTTACTTTTGGAGATGCTTCTTCCTCTTCTGTTGTGGCAAAAGGTACAATAAAGGTAAGTGACAAGTTTATGTTCAAAGATGTGGCTCTTGTTGAAAACTTGAAATATAACTTGCTTTCTGTCTCACAAATGCTTGATGAAGATCTTGAGATAAGCTTTAAGAAAAATGAATGCAAAGTGCTAGATGCTTCAGGTGATCTTGTGTTCAAGATTTCTCGTTTTGGAAGAGTTTTTAAAGCTGATTTTGATGCATCACCTTCTTCTAAACATAGGTGTCTAATTGCCAATGTTTCTAAAGATTTATTCTTTTGGCATCGTAGACTTGGTCATGTTGGTTTTGATCATCTTACTCGTGTAAGTGGTTTAGATCTTATACGTGGCTTGCCTAAGCTTAAGGGTGATAGCAATCTAGTATGTTCTTCTTGTAGACATGGTAAGATGATTGCAGGTTCACATCCACCCCTTACCATGGTGATGACAAACGCTCCAGGACAGCTTCTACATCTTGATACAGTTGGACCATCTCGAGTTCAATCCTTTGGAGGCAAACGGTATGTGCTTGTGATTGTTGATGATTTTTCTAGATACTCTTGGGTGTATTTTATGGCATCTAAGGATGAGGCTTTTAGTCATTTTAGAAGTCTTGTTCTTAGGCTTTCTGTTGACCATCCAGGAGCTCTCAAAGCTATTAGAAGTGATAATGGAACTGAATTCAAAAATGCTTCCTTTGATCTCTTTTGTGCTAAAAAAGGAATTGATCATCAATTTTCATCTCCTAGAGTGCCTCAACAAAATGGTGTAGTCGAAAGAAAAAACAGAACGTTAGTTGAAATGGCTAGAACTATGCTAGATGAGCATCTCTCTCCTAGAAATTTTTGGGCTGAAGCTATTTCAACTGCTTGTTATGTTTCAAACCGTGTGTTTTTTAGATCAAAATTGGGTAAGACTCCATATGAGCTTCGGTTTGGACATAGACCTTCTGTTTCTCACTTTCGAGTTTTTGGATGCAAATGTTTTGTCTTGAAATCTGGAAATCTTGATAAATTTGAAGCTAGATCAACTGATGGCATTTTTCTTGGATATCCTGCTCATACTCGTGGCTATCGTGTGCTTGTTTTGGAGACTAACAAAATTGTGGAAACTTGTGAAGTTACTTTTGATGAGGCTAGTCCAGGCACTAGTCCAAGTGATGCAGTACAAAGCATACATTCAGGGAGAAAATCTTTGAAGATGATGATGATGTTGAAGATGAGGTCTTGACTCTTCCTAATGCACAACAAGATGTAGCACCTTTGGCACCTACTACTACATCACCTACAGCTAACCATCCTCAAGCTACAACATCATCTGTACATGCTGGAAATGAAGAAGGAGAAGGAGAAGTCTCAAAAGCCAATGCTCCCTTGCACATTCAAAAAATGCATCCATCTGAACAAATGATTGGAGACCTAAATGAGAGAGTCACTCGATCCAGGTTTATTCATTCTGACACTCATGCTCATTCCGCTTTAGTTGCTTCTTTTGAACCCAAAGATATATCTCATGCATTATCTGACGAATCTTGGATCAATGCCATGCATGAAGAAATAGAGAATTTTGAACGAAATAAAGTTTGGAAACTTGTCTCACCTCCTCCAGATTTTAATGTTATTGGAACTAGATGGGTTTTCAAAAATAAACAAAGTGAGGACGGTGTTGTTGTTAGAAACAAGGCTAGATTGGTTGCTCAAGGTTACACTCAAATTGAAGGCTTAGATTTTGATGAAACCTTTGCTCCTGTTGCTAGAATTGAAGCCATTAGAATCCTTTTAGCTTTTGCTGCATCCAAAGGTTTCAAATTATATCAAATGGATGTGAAAACTGCTTTTCTTAATGGCTACATAAATGAGGAGGTTTATGTCAAGCAACCACCTGGTTTTGAAAATCCAAAGTTTCCAAATCATGTGTTCAAACTATCAAAAGCTTTGTATGGTTTGAAACAAGCCCCTAGAGCATGGTATGATAGGCTAAAAACCTTTTTACTTGAAAAAGGCTTTTTAATGGGAAAGGTTGACAAAACTCTCTTTTTACTCAAGCAAGGCAATGATCAACTATTCGTTCAGATTTATGTTGATGATATTATTTTTGGTGGTTCCTCTCATGTTTTAGTGTCTGAGTTTTCAGAAACAATGAGGAAGGAGTTTGAGATGAGTATGATGGGTGAGTTGACATACTTTTTGGGATTTCAAATCAAGCAAACAAAGGATGGTACCTTTGTACATCAAAGCAAATACACAAAAGACTTGTTGCATAGATTTGGGATGGAAAACAAAGAAACCAATCATGACACCTATGGAAAGCAATTGCACACTTGATCCGGATGAAGATGGTGAGTCGGTTGATCAAAAGGAATATAGAAGCATGATAGGTTCACTTTTGTACCTCACTGCATCAAGGCCGGATATACAATTTGCTGTATGCTTGTGTGCTCGTTTTCAAGCTTCCCCACGTGCTTCACATCGACAATTTGTCAGCGAATTTTCGTATCTTCATGGAACTCAAGATTTTGGCATTTGGCTTTCTGCTTCCTCATGCATTAGTTTAAGAGCCTTTTCTGATGCTGATTTTGGAGGATGTAGAATTGATAGAAAAAGTACATCTGGTACATGTCATTTCTTGGGCAATTCTCTTATTGCATGGTCATCTAGAAAACAATCTTACATTTGCACAATCAATCTGAATCTGAATATGTGGTCAGCTGCTAGTTGTTGTTCTCAAATTCTTTGGATAGTAGCTACACTTAAAGATTATGGGGTTAATTTGGATAGTGTTCCTCTTTTGTGTGATAACACTAGTGCAATTTGCATTGCTAAGAACCCCGTGCAACACTCTAGAACAAAACACATTGACATCAGATTTCACTTTCTTAGAGATCATGTTGAAAAAGGCAACATTGTGCTTCATCATGTGGATATTGAACATCAATTGGCAGACATTTTCACAAAACCTTTGTCTTCTTCTCGTTTTGCTTTTATTCGGGGAGAACTTGGAATTGTTCATCCAATGGGATTGTTTTGAGGGGGAGTTTCTTTGCCAAGTTCTTTCACTTAATGAGCTCACTTTATCATATTTCTTTATATGTTATGTAATTGTGCTAATATATGATAATCTAAATTGTTCCACTTGAACTAAAAATGATATTGCGGAATTCCTTGGTTTGATTGCCTATAGCTAAATACTCTGTGATATCTTACTCTTCTAGGCTTGATATTGAATCTTCTTGACAAATTTGGGCTATGAAGCAAGTGTGTTTTAGCTTTACTCTTTCATAAGACCTTTTAATCACTTTTGCATGTTTATAATCAAAGAAAAATGAAAAGAAAAGGGAATCAATAAAAAAAGGGTTGTTAAAAGCAAAAGCCTCAAGTTATGAGCTTCAAGATGCTTTTCCTAAATGATAAGATGTATGCTTCAAGCATGCCATTCCCTCAAAAGACAAGATGTATGCTTCAAGCATGCCATTCCAAAGAAATAAAAGAAGTATGCTTCAAGCATGCCACATGCAGTTTACTGTTTAAAGATTAAATTGGTCCACTAGATTGGAGTTGAAACTACTTGCTCGCCTTAAGTTGTTAGTTGCTTCAATTTTTAAAGCCTTGCTTTTTCTGCTAAGATCTTGCTTAGTACTTGGCTATAGTTGACTAAATTGAGGTTGAGATGCATGTCATTTCCTAACTTGCTAAAATCACATCAAGATAATGTATTTTGCATGTTATGTGATATATAAGGTTATATGATCGAATGAGCTCATCTTTTCCTATCTTGGCACTTCCCTGTTTCTCATTGAGAAATCATTGCTGCAAGAAAAATTTTGAACAAATTCTCTCTTTTTCACTCTTGATGAATCCATTGTCAAAGGGGGAGAAATTTGGAAATTGTTGAAAAGATTAATGAAAAAGGGGGAGAAGAAAAAGGGGGAGTTGTTTTTGGAAATTTGAGAATTTTGGGAGAAGTTTGGAGAATTTTGAAATTTTTGGGCGCATTGCACATTCACACACATTTTCATTCTCAGGGGGAGATTTTGTTTTGCATTTTGGTCAAAGGGGGATTTCTGTGTTTTCTTACTTTGGTCTTTGATCCTTTGGATTTCAAAATCTTTTGTAAAGTGAATGCCAAATGTTCAATTCTAAGTGGTGTTGCCAATGTTTTCATCAAGGGGGAGATTGTGAAATCATGTGCTGAAAAATTGGCTTTGAACTGAAAAATTAACTTAGATTTGAATTTGCAAAATGTGTTTGTTCATGTGTTGTGACAATTGACAAGAAACAGTAAGTTTTGCCTTGGCGCCGGACCAATCCTAAAGAAAACAGTAAGTTTCCCATCTACGACGGACAAACTTTCTTGGTCCTTTGTAAACATGCTTTTTGACAACCTTTTTTCTCCTATGTACAACGGACAAAGTTTTTGTGTCCGTCGTGAACATGATTTTGAGCGCATGAGCCAAACCTGATTTTCCAAGAATTCAGTAAGTTTCGCATGTACGACGGACAAAGTTTTTGGGTCTGTCGTGAATGGCTTTTTGAGGATTGATTTCGCATGTACAACGGACAAAGTTTTTGGGTCCGTTGTGAACGTGTTTTCACAGGAATGTTTTCTTCTTGGAACTGAGAGTTTCACATGTACGCCGGACAGAGATTTCTTGTCCGTTGTGAATGGACTTTTCTAGGGTTTTAATTTTGGTCCGTTGTGAACGTGTTTTGCTCAGTTTGGATGTTTTGCAAGAATTGAAATGGTTTGACTTTGAGATTATGAAATTTGTGATGATTTCATGATGTGTGTTTTGAAGTGGACTTTATGCAATGCTCATGTGAGTAGTTGCATGGATTGACATTGAGTCAAGTCGTAGACTTGTGCTCGGAATCGTTTTGTGATTTGTTCATGTGCAGGTATTGCTCGAAGACGAATGTGGTCGATGACGAGACCGGAACTAGGTTCATGGAGGAACTGAGGTTCGGGACTAGGTTCAGGAGGAACTGAGGTCTTGGTGGTCAAGGATGTCATGCGGGACGTTCGGGCTAAGAGAATGGTGCACATGAAGAATGGTTAGTCACGTAAGAATGGCAGGAGGTCATTCGCGTGCAAAGTGTTAGTCACGTGAGTATGGCAGGTGGCCATACGCGTGCAAAGTGTTAGTCACGTGAGTATGGTAGGGTTGCCATACGCGTGCAAGAGTTGTACTCGGTCAAGGAGAGTTGTGTTGGATACGGATTCCTTCTAGGGAATAGGAATCGTATTCAGAACTCCTTGTGGGTTGGTGCTTTAAATAGGTGGGGGGTCTCCTGTTGAAACGCACCAAGCAGAGCTGAGCGCATCAAGCCTTGAGCTTGGTTTTAGGGTTTGTACTCTTTTGATGAGAGTATTTTAGACAAGAAATAAAGATCAATTCTTCCAAGATTTTTGCGTGCTACAGTAACCACGTCGCTACAGTGTTTTCTGTTTTGGTTCTTGTTTGCATGCTTGTTCTAGTTCCAGATTGGTTTTTGTTCTTTAAGTTTCATCTTGATTTGATCCATCAAAAACCGTTCTAGGGTATTGATTTAGAGTTTCTCAAAGTCTAGTTGATAAATCTTTTATCGTTCTTGTTTAATCTTGAAGTTTTGATTAGATTAATTCTCGTCAAGTTCTGGATCAGCAAGCTTGCGAAGCTTATAACTTTTGATCCGTAAGTCCGATCGAGCTGATTCTTTTTGGGTTCGATTCGTATTGGAATCTAGTTTCTCGTGTCCAAATTTCAGATCAATCTAACGGTTGGATCTCCGGGAATTCTCATTTTACCAAACCTCTGTCATTCTGTTTTTGTCGAAAACGAGGCATTTATTTGGTTCTGTTTTGGGGTGAACTTTTAGTAGATCAAGAATTTGGTTTTAGCTTCCGCACAATCATTCACCCCCCCTCTGATTGCTATATTCGTATACTTCGATCCTACACTCTCCATCCGGGGAGATCAAGACGACGCCAGCCCCCGAGCGCTCATATGCTCGGGATCCATCGAAATACAAGGTCCAGGAGTTTTCCCTTGAACCGTTGGCTTCGCTGGCTGGTGGTGCTGGAGCCGACCATTCTGCCACGAAGTCAGCGAGGACTTGTGATTTGATCGCCGTGCGGGCCGAAAATGTTATCTCGAATTCGGCGAGCTCCATTGCCCACTTGGCTATGCGACCACTGGCGTCCTGGTTTTTCAGGATTTCCCTGAGCGGGAAGCTGGTCGGTACCACGATCTTGTGTGCTTGAAAGTAGTGGCGCAACTTCCTGGAAGCCATCAGCAATGAGTACAGTAGCTTCTGGACCTCGGGGTAACGCTCCTTTGGTCCATGAAGTACTTCGCTGACATAATAGATAGGTCGTTGGGAACCACCTCTTTCTACTGCTAATACCGCACTTACCGCCTGCGGGGTTGCCGCCAGGTATAGTAGCAATTCTTCCCCTGCTGCAGGTGTGACGAGGACGGGCGGTTTAGAAATGTACCGTTTTAGTTCTTTGAATGAGTGGTCAGCTTCCTCTGTCCACGTGAAGCCATCGTGCTTGCGGAGGGCTTTAAAGAAGGGTAGCCCTCGCTCTCCCAGCCGGGAAATGAACCGGCTTAAAGCGGCCATTCTCCCGGTCAGAGCTTGCACTTCCTTCACGCACGTGGGCGACCTCATGTTCTCAATGGCTTCGATTTTTTCCGGGTTTGCCCCGACGCCTTGTGGTCCGACCATGTAGCCGAGCACCTTGCCAGCTTTCACACCGAACACGCATTTTTCTGGATTTAGCTTTATTCGATGCTTATTGAGGTTACAGAAGGTTTCTTCTAAGTCAGCAACGTGATCCGAAGTGCTCTTGCTTTTCACAACTATGTCGTCGACATAGACCTCCAAATTTCGACCCACTTGATCTGCGAAGGTTTTCTGCATGAGGCGCTGAAAGGTCGCTCCTGCATTTTTCAGACCGAAAGACATGGTCGTATAGCAGAAGGTACCGAACGGGGTGATGAAGGAGGTTTTTTCTTCGTCTTCGCGCGATAGGCTGATTTGATGATAGCCTGAATAAGCGTCTAGGAAGCTCATGGTTTGCGACCCCGCCGTTGCGTCGACTAATTGATCTATACGAGGCAACGGGTAGTTGTCTTTCGAACATGCCGCGTTTAGACCCGTGTGATCGACGCACATGCGCCACTTGCCTCCTTTCTTTCTGACCAGGACTGGATTGGTAATCCACTCGGAGTATTCGACCTCCCTGATGAAGCCAGCTTTTAGGAGTTTGTCGAGTTCCTCCCGGATGATTGCCTGTTTTTCCGGGGAAAAGCGTCTAAGTTTCTGTCGACCGTTTTTTGTCGTCGAATCGCTAGCTTTGTGCTCAATCACCTCCCTCGGGACCCCGGGCATGTCGGATGGTTCCCAGGCGAACGCATCCGAGCTTACCCGGAGGAAGGTGATGAGCTCGAGTTCCTATTTGGGATCTAAGGAAGATCCCAAATGCACAACTTTGGCCGGTTCCGACTCGTTGAGCGGAACGGCTTTGGTCTCTCCTCCAGGTTGGAGGGCAAGTTTAGGTCGGGAATGTTTTGGCTCTTGGTCAGGGCCGCGAGTGGGTAACTGACCCTTTCGTCGCAATTGAGTGCAGACTTGTGGTTCCCTTTTATGGTTATGACTCCGTTTGGTCCGGGAATCTTCAGGCACTGATACGCGTGGTGCGAGGCGGCCATGAACTTGGCCAAGGCCGGCCTGCCGAGGATGGCGTTGTAGGCCGATTCGAAGTCTACCACCTCGAAGGTGATTAACACCGTTCTGAAGTTACTTGGGCCGCCGAAAGTCACGGGCAGGACGACCTGCCCCAGAGGTTTGATCGAGGTGCCCGGGACTATCCCGAAGAAGGGCACGGCTACATTTTTTATTTTGGAACGAGGAATCTGCATCTCGTCCAAAACCTTAGCTGATATAAGGTCCAAAGAGCTCCCGGAGTCTATGAGGACCCGACCAACGATGGTATTGCTGATGGTGGGGTTCACGACCATCGGAAGCCTCTGCGGTTTGGTCATTCCAAAGGGACAATCATCCTTGGAGAAGGTGAGGGACAGCTCAGACCATTTGAGTTGCTGCACTGGCAGCTTACCTTGGGTGACTTGGTGCACTTCCCTCACAGCGTCCTTTAAGTCCCGGCGAGATTTATAGGCAGAGGAGCCCCCGAAGATAACCGCGATGTGGTTCTGTGGTTCTTGATATTCCATGCCATCTTCGTTTTCTTCGACGGGCTGCTTGCCCTTGCCGTTTTCACCCTGCTCTGGAAGCGACGGCATGGGACCCCTACCACTGTAAAACTGCTCCAGGCGGTAGGTCCACGTTCGGCAATTCCGTAGGTCATGCCCGTGCGCCTGGTGAAGCGGACAGTAGAGGTCGCCCCGTTGGTCTGCCTGGCCACCTCGGTCGCGAGGCCTGTGTGGTTGTCCTCTTCCCCGAGCGTTAAACCCCCGGTGCTGGGTTGCTCGGGGCTGTTGTTGTTCCACCGCGGCGACCATGCCTGGTGGGGGCTGCTTTTTCTTCTTCTTCTTGATCTTCTTATCCACGGAGTTCGAGCCCTTTTTACTGGCGGAAGTTTCTAGCCCGGGCTGAGGCGGCAGCTTTCCTTCGTCCAGCATTTTCTTCCACTGGACGGCCTCATCCGCGTTGGCATACCGATCTGCCATTCGGAAGAGCTCGTTTGCCGTCAGATCCGGGTGGATCTCCAGGTCCTGCGTGAAGCGCACGTCCCGTACCCCGAACTTGAAAGCTCGGACGACGGCCTCGTCCGATATGTTCGGGATCGAGTTTCGGACCTGGATGAACCTCTGGACGAACTGTCGCAGGGTTTCCCCGTCCGTCTGTATCAAGCGTTCCAAGTCGCGCTCCTTTCCCGGGCGGATGTAACAGCTCTGGAAATTTGCTCGGAGCGTAGTGCTGAGCTGCCCCCAGGATCGTATGGAACCCTCCTTTTGGTTGAAGAGCCATGTGCGAGCGGTTCCGTCCAGAACCGTCGGCAGATAATCGCCATTACCCCCTCATCGCCTCCGGCGGCGAGGATGGCGGTAGTATATATTGAGAGAAATTCGTCCGGGTTCTGGGTCCCGTTGAATCTTTCAATGTGGCCGGGCTTGAACCTGTTCGGCCATGCGACATTCCGGAGGGAGCTCGTGAAGGCCTGGCAACCGAAGCTCGGGGTTTCGCGGTGAAACCCTCGGTCATAGCGGCCTCCGCGCGGGTCTTCCACCCAACGCCCCGTACGCGGGCCGAGTCGAGAGAAGACTTCATGCGACGGTCGTGCCGACGACCGCTTGGTCCTGGAGCGTTCAGAACGCTCGTAATCCGGGCGATTGTAGAGGTGTCAATCCGAGGTTGCTCTGGAACTGTTCCGGGGCTTTTCCCGGATCGAGTTAGCGATGCAGGCGATCTCGAGCATGGCTCGAGATTCATCTCTGTCTGCGGCGCATGGGGAGCGTCTGCGATGGTCCCGGGAAACACTCCGGGCATCCCGGTCACGGGGAGGATCCGAGACTTTCAGCTCGGCGGCAAGCCTCTCCAGATCTTCGGCCACGACCTTGCCCACGGCCTCCAGGTCCACTTGCTCGGGGAAACTGCGTAGGTCGCGCACGACCGCCGCCAAGGCCTGTAACCGTTCCCGTTTCTGGTGAATAGGCGGCGGTGAGCTTTGACGGCGCTCCGGGGCGCGATCGGGGGTTCGGTACTCGCGAGAGTTCCTTTCCGCGGAAGCGCGCCTCCCTTTTGCCTGGCAGCGAATGCTCGCGAGGGTCTTTCCCAAAGATGCCTCCAGGTGGAGTCTGGCCGCCTCGTAGTGGTCGCGCTTAGCAGCGTCCGAGGATCCTTCCCCGGGCTCGGCACGGCTCCCGGCCATGTTGACTTGACGAGAGTGAGATGAAAGCGATGGGGACATCATTGTATCCCCTTGAGATGCAGTCTCTCGGTCGAACTCTAGGTCGTCCGGTATGTCCAGGCCATCGTAGAGCCCATCGTAGTCATCCTCGTGGTCTCCGAGGGTAATGTCTGGGGAACAGAGGATCTGCCCTCGCATCCCAGGGTCCGGGGAAGAGCTTCCGGACTCGGTGTGACCGATGGGATTGGTCACACCAGCCACGCCGTCGCCGGCGTAGTACATGTCGTCATCTTCGACGTCGTTGAAGGCACAAAGACTCCGAGTATCTCCTGAGTTCGGCATCCTCGAGGATCTTGATCCGCACGGGAATCAAGCTGTCTATCCCCACGGACGGCGCCAGCTGTCGACGATTGGAGAACGGGCTCCCGTCGAGCTTACTTGTTGAATGGGGGATCAACAGAGCCCCGTCGTACGGACCGAGTAGGTCGTTCGAGCGATGCCAGGTCGGGAGAAAAGGGGACACGGTGGTTTATCCTGGTTCGGGCCTCTCACCGCCGAGATAATAGCCCTACTCCAGTGTATTGTGTTCTATCTCGGGATCCCTCCCTTGTTACAGGTCTTCAGGGGGGTTTAAATACTACGACTAGAGATACAAAGAAGGTAACTACCTCCAGGGATCGCGCTACGTATTCATAACCGCGATTCGCCGTCCTTGATTCGCGCTTTATTTGAATTTCGGGTAAGATTTCCCTTGATATTTGGCTGATTGGTTGCCTCCTTCCTTCCTCATAGTGCTCGCTGGGCCCACCGACCAAATACCTGGGTAGGTCATGGTCCTTACGAGCATGCTTGCTCGTGCGAGTGGTGCTTGATTTGACCGTGAGTAAAGGTGCGGACCGTATGCTCGTGGGAGGAGGAGGGATGCTCGTTTCACGCCCCCGAGCATCTTCTTTCAGTATTGTTTGGTCGATGGGCTTGGCCTTTCACGGGGGTATCGTGGTCTTTTTGCCAGATAGACAATCCCCGACAACTCTCATTCCAAATATTGTTTGCACATGTGTAATTCATGTATATTCTATCATGTGCTTCATTTATGCAAAGTATGTGGTCCTTGCCATGATTTATTTGTTTCTTCATATTGGCAATTATCTCTCTAGTGCAGTTAGATCAATCATATATTCATCTTAATGCACTTAGCAGAGAATATTTCTATTGTTAAGTGTTTCCATTCATATTGTGCTTCTTGATATGAAACACTTGTTATTATCAATTTATTCAATATATCTTTTAAGCTTGTGTGACTAAAATGTTTGCTGAGTGCTTTGATAAGAATTAGGTCCCAAAGTTGTGTGTATGATGACCAAGTGGTTTGAAGGATGACAAGCGAGTCAAAGTCAAATAAGACGGTGGTGTCACCAAGAGCTGAGGACTAAGTCAAGAACGACTTGGCGTGAGGATCGTCTTGGTGATGATCGAGGTCAAGGTCGGAGAGGACGAGAGTCTCATAAGGTGAATCGCGTCGAGGTTGACAAGACGAAGGGCGTCATCAATCTTTGTGGAAGTGTCATCATGCACCGTGCATCCAAGAATTCGGCATGTAAGCTTAGTGTAAGACTTAGATTTTGTGTTAAATTTGAGTCTAAGGATTGCCGTACTATTAAGAGGGATGCAATCGTTGAAATCACTTAGATAAGTCTCAAGTGCTCAAAAGTGGTCTATCCTTGTCTAAGATTGAGAAACCCAAGTCACACTTTGTTCACCTAGGTGTAGGTGGGTTGGTGTGAGGGTTAGAAGTGTTGTTAGTATTGGAAAGTGAGAATTTGATGTCTCCTTGTGGATTCTTTGTGCAATCTGATTTTATCCTTTGGGATTTGGATAGTGAGACCTTTTTAGTTGTGTAGCCCTCGTTCTTAGCTTTCCGAAAAGTCCGAATTCGTCGAAATCGGAGTCCGGGATCAAAAGTTATGCCCGTTTTCGTCCGGCTGCTGCGTGCTGCCTGGGAGATCCAGAGTATCCGGATGATCCGGAGTATCTGGATGATCCAGAGTGTCCGGGTTAATTATTCGGAGTATCCGGGTTGCCCAGTTCGGTCCCAAACGGCTAGTTTTTGGGGTTCCTCTATTTAAAGCCCCCTTCTTGCCCATTTCAAAGTAGCCGTTGGGGGGATGTTTTGCTGGGTATTAAAGGTGTTCTTTGTGAGTGTTTGAGCCCCCAATACTCCTCCCTACTCCTTAGATCTTAGTGATCCCCTTTTATGAAAGGTTGGGTAGAGGAGAGAGGTGTTTGGATTGAGGATTGATTTGAAGAGTGGATGGTTGGGAGATAGTTTTCTTGGTGATTTGAGATGTATTCTTAGTGATCTTGAGCTCCCAAAAGCCCCTCTAACCCTAGATCTTAGTGATCCCTTTTTGAGTGAAGGGTTGGGTGTGAGAGTGAGTAGTGCTCGGGTTGAGTGCGATTACTGTGGTTGAGCACTTGAGGTGGACTCTAAGTGAGTTCTTCGGGAGCATTTATTGCTCTTGGAGGTTGAGGTCTCCTAGACGGCTAGGAGTTGCCGGTGAGCTTCCAAGCTTTGTGTGGAAGGCCACCGAAGGTTTGTGAAGGTCCGATTCCGCCTCCGCAAGGAAAGGAATCAAAGAAGTGAAGACTGGCGAGTGCATTGTGCAACACCGGGAGGAAGAGGGTTGAAAGAGACCCCGGCTCAAGTGTGACCGAGCCGCCTCAACGGAGACGTAGGATCCCCTCAAGGATCCGAACTTCGGGATAAAATCTTCGTGTCTCCTTCCTTACTTCGGTTTCCTCTTTTGCTCACCCGCTTAATTTACTTTCGATTCTTGTGATTAGATCAATTAGATTGTGTCTACTGCATCTATTCTTGCTTGTATCCTTACTTTGTTGCAGTAGAGTAATTTGTATCTCTTGAATCGAAAAAGTAATTAATTTTGTTGCACTCTCTCTGTTCTGACCGAAACAGGCAACCCGGAGTATCCGGTATATTGATCCAGAGTATCCGGACATACCGGAGTATCCGGACTAAATATCCGGAGTCTCCGAGTTGACTGTCTCGGGCTGAATTGTTTAAGTTGCAAAACTTAATTATCCCAATTGCTTTCGCATTATCTCTGATAGATTAATTTAAATTGGGTATAATTTTGTAATCGCCTATTTACCCCCCTTTAGGCCGACATCCCGGTCCTTTCAGCCGGGCCAACTTGCGTTCCACGCAGCTGCATCGCATGCCCGTTGTGGCCGCCACACCGCCTTGCCCACCACCTTGAGCTGCCCGCCGTGGCCACCTCCTCGCTGCCACCTTGTGCTGCCCGTCGTGGCCGCCTCGTGCACCACCCACCCACTGAGGAGGGAGGGGAGGCTCAGCGGTGTCGAGCGAGGAGGGGGAGGGAAAAGGGAGGGGCCGATGGGGAGGGAGGAGGGACCGAGGGAGGGGAGGCCGAAGTGGGCAGCAGTGGACGGAGGAGGGAGGAGAGACTAGGGAGGCCAACGGTGCGGAGAGAGGAGGAGGAAGGTCGGTCTTCGGCTGTGCGCCTATGCGCCGGTGCGGGGGGGATTGAGGGGACAACTCGGAGGGGAGAGAGAGCGCAAGAGGGGCGGAAGTGGGGGGAGCTGGCCAGGGTGCGGGAGGGAGGAGGCGATGGGAGGGCCAATCGCCAAAGCTCGGAGGGAAGAAGGTGGGGGGAGACTGGAGAGAGATCGAGCAGTGGCCGCACAGGAACCGGGGCAGCGGCGTGGGAATTGAAGGGGTGTGCAACGTGCTGAACAGGGGAGTGGAAAAGGAGGGAGAGGGAGAGGGAGAGGGAAAAGGAGAGGGAAAAGAGGGAAACGAGAGGGAGATTGAGAGGGGAAAGTTTATTTCCCTTTCGCAAACGAACAGACAGCGACGAAATATGATGAAAGACGTAAAGTGATACGATATGATTGAAATGGAGGGGGAGAGAGGGAGGGATGATTCATTCAACAAGCATCAAATTTTCATCCCTCATCTTTTCCATCCCGCGCAGTCGCGTATGATGCATTTCAATGAGAGAGAGGGGGGGATTCGATGCGATGCATGAAAAGAAATAAAGCTAATTTCAATTTTCATTCTACATTTCTGCGCATGATTCCATCCCGCGCTTGATTTCAATTTTCATTCTACATTCCCGCACATGATTCCAACGTAAAGCGATGCGACACAATGTAAAGAGAGGGATTCCTACGCAACCGTGCCTGATTGCTTGCTAATCGCTATAAATTAGCTCGATGCTCATTTGTTTAGCATATTCTGCAGCATCTCTCTCGCTCTTTATTTTCTCTCAGAACATCCCGCTTGCTTTCTCATTTGTTCTTCGTGTTTAGTTCGAATTTTTTCCCTTCTTACTCTTCCTCCATGAAACAAAATGTTTGGCAAGAGCAAGAGTAGGAGAGCACACCCTCGCTCTCTAAGTCCCCCTCATCAGGATCAAGAGATCGATCTTCGTTAACTCCCCCTCAGTATAGGAGACTATGGCATGAATGACCATCATCTGGATGGTACGCATAACATCGAGGATGCCTCGTACATTTTAGATGCACCGAGCTTCGATGCCGCTACATTGGTGTATTCAGGATGGGCATCAGTATCGGCACCGAGCTCAGATGCTGCTACATCGATACAACCAGGACGGGCGTCCATATCCGCACTCGACAGGCGTGGTGTTGGCAACATATGGACAAAACCATCGAAATTGTAGATGGACGTGTGGTAGTGTATACTATTTGCAAATACTGTCAAGCTAAATTGTCTGCACGTGCATTTGGTGGAACAGGTCATCTGAAGAGACACGCAGAGACATGTTTGAAGAAGATATTAACAGGACAGAGTCTGGCGAGGGAGTATAGACACAACACAACTTCAACACCGATGGTTCGGTAAGCACGTGGGTATACAACGCCGATGTAGCTAAAAACGAAATTGCATGTTACATAGTTACGGAGGATCTTCCACTTAGAATGGGTGAGAGCTCTAATTTTGAAAGAATTGTGCAACGTGGTTTTGCCCATAATATCAACATGTTAGTAGAAAAACAACTACATGTAACATTTATAAAATGTTTACAAATAAATTAGAAATGTTAAAACATACTTTCATAACAATTAGTTTTTCTTTTACCTTAACATCAGATATATGGACTTCCTCACATCAAAGAGCGGCCTGTATTAGTGTTGTTGTGTATTACTTAGACAATGACTACGTACTAAACAAAAGAGTCATAGGGTTTAGGCCAATCTCCGAGTCACACACCGGGGAAGCTACCGCTAATCGTATAATTGAGGTCATTACTGACTTTAAAATAGAAATTAGAATTATTTTCATCACTTTTGATAATGTATCAGCTAATACGACGGCTATGAATTATCTCTCACTGCATTTGAAAACTTATGTTGGAGGTTTTGTACTCCATCAGAGATGCGTATGCCACATTATTAATCTAATTGTGTAGGCATGTTTGATTGTAATAAAATCTAGTTTGGATAATATACGCAAAGCTATCGAGTTTGTTATAGTTTTGTCTAAAAGGTTTGAACAGTTTTCAAAGTACTGCATGGCAAACAATAAGGAAATAAGAAGATTCAATCTTAATATGAATGTTAGATGAAACTCGACGTATACTATGCTGGAGCGTGCAAGGACTACAAGCATATTATCGCTGTCTTTATCAACTGTAATAATAGTGATCTATTAGTTACTGAAGTGGATTGGCAAATTGCAAGTTGTTTTCATAATTTTTTAGAAATTTTTTCAATGCAACTAAAGATTTATTCGGTGTGTACTATCTAACTTCTTCCTTAGTCATCGAGTGGCTTTGGACTACTGCTAATGCTTTTAAAGAAAATAGATATAATTATATTTTACATCCCAATATAGAACTAATGAAGCAAAAAAATTAAAATATTTTAAAGCTATTCCACATCTCTACTATTTTGCTACTATTTTGGATCCTCTGAGAAAATTATCTGACTTGCAGGGCACCTTCCACGGAATAGGTAAGACATTCGATATTGATTTCTCCGATGCCTATACTCATATTTATAATAAGTTTTTCAGGGTTTTCGACAAATATTATGACAAGTTTAGCACCAGAAGTGAAACAAGAAGATTTACGTCAACAACGCAACAAGCATGAGGCAGTTCGATCGCTTCAAACATATGGAAGAAGCTGAAAGGCAAGGCGTCTGGCTCGTCTTCCCAATCGCCGAGCAAGTCGATATGGAATCCACGAGTAGACGTCAACCACTACCTCGACACCCCTTTCGTGGAGACCGACCTTGACATGAACGAGGAAAATTAACTCAACTTGCTCTTGTAGTGGAAGAATAACCAACGTATTTACCACGTGCTATTCCATTTTGCACGGGATGTACTTATGGTTTTGGTGTCCACTATCTCATCGGAAGCCACTTCAGTTTGGTGGGGAGGGTACTTGAGCCGAAGAGGTCGTCTCTTAGACTTGAGATGGTTGAGGCAATTACATACCTCAAAGACTGGGGGCGTGCAGATGACAGGACACAATATCATCCCAAGGATCTGGAGATTACGGACGCGGTAGCTAACTTTGACAATCTCGACTTTGGGTACTCTATGTAGTAATACACACACACATGTAGTTATTATATTCTTTTCCTTATCGAGGATTCGAGGGTACCCTACATTGGGGTGTATGGTTTTTAACGAGACAGTAACTCTGTGCATATTCAAGATTGAATGAAATTTACTTCTTTTTCGTCCAATATTTGTGTTCATTACCTCAGTTCCGTGCATCTCTGGGTCCTTTTATCTCATCGCAATAGTGCAAATGTACCAGGCCTGAGCCGGCACAGTACAAAGCGTAAATAAACCGTGTCTGAGCTCGCTAAAGACGAGCCAAGCCGGCACGTCACGGCACGGCAGGCATGCCATCATGACCTGGTATGATTTAGGTTCAAAGCACGCCCACCTCTAAGTGGTTGATGGCCTGAACTGTCAACGGCTCTCTGCCAGTGCGAGCAACTTTTGAACTCATATATTCGGTCTAAGTCTCAGGTAATCATTATCTCTTAATGAAGTCTCAAGATCGCATCGGTCGTTGTCCTTGCATATTTTTAGATCTAACTCTGCTTAGGCAGGTTTCTTTTTGTCGTGAACCAAGGAGTTGAGAGCTGTGGCATAAGATTATGAATAGATCTTATACTACCTTATGTGTAGACTAAGAACCAGCTAAAATGATCTTATTATACATACCCTCCGTATGAATTACTAGGGTACTTAAAAAGGTCTTCACTACATTTTATTTGGAATTTTCTTCCCTCTCTTCTCCCCGTGGCTCTCTCTCTCCCTGCTTAAGCTTTTCGCGTCATGTATGATGATCTTTTTTTTTTCCCAACTAAATGCATGTTCTGCATCGCATGACTTCGTGCAAAGAACCTACTTTTGTGTGCTCGTTATTATTCTTTTTTATATATATATTTGAAATATTTATCAAAGCCTTTACGTAAAAACAACAAAATTACCCATCGAATGTGCATCTACTGCTAACCTTTTTGCTTTCAACTGATATCAAGATGTGGGCACATGTTGTGCATCAGTGCAACTTCGATGAAGACAATGATTTTTTTTTTTTTTTTTTTTTTTGTGTGTGTGTGGCCATGGAAGGGCGAATGGCTGTAGTTTCCAGATTTTGAGGCCACAATCCAATTGATTTCTTCTAAGGGTTTTGATAAGTTTCATCCGGATGTTTTCTTTAGTAACCATCATCTAAATTCTTGGCCATTGGATTTGCTTTCGGATCGATGCACACGCCCTCCTGAATTCGAGGTGGGTTGATTCTACGGATGTGTGTTTTGATCGTATGGTCCAAAGTTTGGATATTTTTTGGGACAAAAACATCCGGATAATGCCTATACACTCTTGCCTATACACTCCCTTCTTCTAATACTATATCAGAAAGATTAAAGCGGTTGCTAGGAGTACTACTTTTGTTTCTATAAATTTTAACATACGTTTGGTATAAAGTTGTATTTTCCCCGAGATTCAGGCATCTGCTTCGGTGTAGTAAAGCCCTGTTTGGAATACAGATTTTTTTTTTCCGGATTCCTACGGGAATTGAACTTATTCCTACGAAATTCTCGTGTTCCATAAAGGGCCTAAAAGGGATTCATTTATGGGACATGTTATGTAGATTATATTTCATACCGTGCCGTGCAATTATTTCAGGACACCGATCTTTGTAATCTTAGGGTTTGTTTATTTTTATCTGTGGAATTCAGTTTGTTAAAAGAATTTATACCAATTCGAGTAAAAAGTAAAACCCTATTGCGCTACGGTAAATGTCATTGGATTTACAAGGAATTTTGGAGATTAACTTGGTAGAATTTAATTCAGGCTGTTAATTTATAGTAACTTCTAGGAAATTAAGCACTGCAGTCGACTGCTGTATATGGAGTAAAGAGAAAATGGTTCTTGGAAAGGGGAACGCATCGTATTTAATCAAGTTTTGTTTTTCATGTAATCATGGTGTATAAAATTTCAAGTTCAAATCCATTGTATGTAAAGTATAACAAAAAAGAGATTTTTTTTGATAAATTTGAACCCTTAACATTTATTAGATTTTTCTTCTCTTTTTTATTACTCCTAACATAGCATTAATTTAAACTTGAAATTTTATACATAGGTGAGTAAGTTTAGCTGTGCATCTACAATTTTTTTGGACATTTTGTAACGATATTTAATTACATTGTACCGTAATTACACGAAAAAGTTTGATTGCATATTTGCATACAACACATTATTCCCCTTGGTAATCATGCATAACTTCGCTTTATACTCCATTGATGTTTGTGGTGCACGGTGCCATCGACATAGACAATTCTGCCCATCGCAGTGTGTGCCTTAGTGGCCGTAATGATGCTGTGACTTAACAATCTTTAACGTTCTTAATATACGTCCTTTCAGAACATAATAATAGAAGTGGAAAACCTATCGTTTTCTGGAATTAAGTGAAAAAACTACCTGGAAAGAGCTCTACCAGCCTAATTGAAACCAAGTAATAAGAGACCTCTCTTCTTCTTTGCAGCAATGATCTCACTAGTTAATTGGTTTTTGGTTTTCAGGTACTCCCTCTATCCGAGGATATATATCGTTTTAGATATTGGTATGGTTTTTAATATGCAACTTTGATTACTGGTTTTTACACTAATATGCTCATATAAATATACAATTATTATATTTGCGAAAATATTTTTCATCACAAATTTCTAGTGATGCCATATTCGCATAACCAATTTAAATAATTTTTATGCATTAGAAATCAAAGTTAAATAAGTTTGATTCTAAAACGTCATATATTTTATTTTAACGGATAGAGTAAAAGTAACAAACTATACCTAGGACCGTACCCCGAGAATTCGACTCTGCAACCCAGTTTGGAATGTGCGATTTTCATAGGGATTGTAAAAGAATTATTATTATGTTTTTTCTACACCAGTTTGTAAAATTCAGATATGCCAAGCATGGCAGGTGGTTGACAAATCTTGAGGTGAGAAGCGACTAGCTTACGGTGTATGTGATTGCGTGAGGTGTTGACAGAGAGATTTGGTGCTGACTTTTGCACACCAAACGAGCTGACCTACAAGATTAAAAATGTTTTTAGGTGACTCAAAATATTAAATTGTGACAAATTCGGTCCAAACTGGATTTCAGGAGTTCACATGAAACCATACTATTTCCACAGTTGTTGTGGACAGCCCCTTGTGAAGCCAATCCATAGTTAGGCCTCGGGCTGGGCCAGCTGGTTCATCGGACCATGGTTAGAGAGTAGTTAGTCCACTGGGCCTAGGCCATGGTTTTTTGATCTCAGGCCTCAGGTAGGCCTGACTCCAATTTATCTAATTACTACTCCTTTCGTCTAAGTTTATAAAGTGTATTTCTTCTTATCACATAGATCAAGGAGATATTAAAAATAACTAAATTACCTTTAATTATTGTCACCAAGCACTATATTGAATACATGCACGTAGATAATATAAAGTAAATATGAATATTTATTAGAGGTATAGAGGGAACACTACACAAATTTTATATCGAACTACAAAATACGCTCTATATTTATAGACAAGATCATTAAAAAACAATAAGCCTTACAAATTTGGACCGACAAGGGAGGGAGCAATATAGATAAGCTACGGTGGTTTCTGGTTTCCTGTTAATTCAGAAGACTATATGGTAGTACATGTCTTTTTACAAACGCATTTTCCACCATTAATCATCCCGTAAACGAGTGTTGGAAAGTGATAGCACTGTGCACTTTTTTAGCCAGAAAGGTGAGAGGGTGTACCATAGTAGACTAATAAATACACAAACACCTTTTGGACCAAGGTTTGGGCGGATCAAGCTGAACGGGCCCGTGGCCGGCGATGGCGAAAAGGACCTCGAGGGTTTCGCGAGGGCCGATTTCACGATGCTTTATCAGCTGACGAGCACCAAGAGAACGGGCGCTGGGGACCTGAACGCAAAATCGCAAAAACATTGGGCTCTCCACGTGTAGGACGCCGACGTGGCACTGTCAAGGGCTCACGGTTTACACGCCTTGTAAGATAGTAATAAGGGCAGTACTAGCAGCCGGACGTCTGATTTTTTTTAAAATTTCGGACGCCCGCGCAACATTTTTTTTACTGTTTGCAACATTTTTTTTCAACGTTCGCAACATTTTTTTCACTTTTGAAACATTTACTGTTTGTCGAATGAAAATGTTGCATGCGTAGGAGAAAAATGTTGCATGTGTAGAAAAAAAATGTTGCATGCGTAGAAAAAAATGTTGCGGTAGAAATCAGACGTCCGAACTGTAGCATTACCGTAGTAATAAATATAAATATTACGGAGTGGACTCGGCAGGGGGCATGGCATCGTGGATCTGTGGCGGCCGGTCAAAGTTGGCATGACTTAACCCATTCAACTGCTAAACAAGCACCTAATTCGTTAGTGACGGATAGTCAAATTACTTTTCACCATCTATCACTGGCCTATAACATCCTGGAGACAAACTGTCAAGTCCATTTGACCTGTTACTTTTTTTCCCCCAGGAGCAATTAGCATCCCCTAACTAAACCGTTCGCTTTATACTCTTGGGCTTTATACTCTTATCCGAGCTTATAGGACCCAATGTCCTAGTTAACATTGATGAATGAAGCTAAAGAATGAACTCCTCTATTCCTTACATCTTAAAATATGTATTATGTTTTCAAATCTATATATACATGGATGCACACATCTAAGGAGAGTTCGTGTTTTAACTTGAAGTTTCAATAGTATTGATCCATGCTTCCATCTATATATAAAGGATCAAGATTTTGAAACAAAACCTTGAGTATAGATTTACTTACCTAGTTGTAGTATACTTATGGTAATATAGGATAAACTCCAATGCAATCGAAATTGAATATGTGCATATTGTGTCAATCCAATTGTGTTTATGCACAACTCTAAGTGGAGTTTATTCAATGTTGATGGTACTAAAATGCATTGATCCCTTTTCATATATCTCTACTATTCTAAAGCAACACTTGGTGGCAGTGGTCCGTTCTTCCCACGTCATTAATTGCCCTGCTTAATTGCCCTACGCAAGAAACGAAGCGTTGCTTTAATTAGCCAGCTTTCGCAAGAAACGAAGCGTTAAAGATAGATGTTTGATCTTGTGAAATAATTTTTTTTATTTTTTTATTTTATTTTTCGTTATCAATTTTGTTTTTCGTAGCAACGCACGGGCATGTAACTAGTTCCACATATATTTTGGATCATTACTTTTCATCAAATTGAGTATATGAAACTAGTGTAGTTAATATATACTCATATCAATTTAAATGAAGTTTAAATTGAGTTTGGTTGTTCTTCAATCAATCAAAGAACATTTTATCATGTGTTGATGGTGTTTCCTTGTTGATTAAGGACAAACGACAAGTTCTTGAGTATAATAAGGCATTAGTTGCATCAATGTACTCAAGACATTTAATCATTTCAAATTGATTTGGGTTGTACTCAATCAATCTCAGGGCATCCATTATGTGTTAATGGAGTGCAATGATGATTGAGACAACCATGTGTGTTGGACTAATGTTTTCATTGAGTTCTGAAATAGATTAAGTTCAACGGTGATAAAGAATCGAGAAGAAGAATAAGTCATCATGCGTTGATGAGCTTTAAGGGGAGATCCCAAGAGTGAAAAGAAGAACTAGAGAAGGTTCATCATATGTTGATGCACAAGAAGAAGAAAACGCTACTTGAAGAAAAGTTGATTGCAAATCATAAAAGCTTCAAGAGGTTTAGCGCACAGCAAAGGTATAACTAGCTGGAGTTAAGGATGTTTCCTAGTCTTTTACCGGTCTCAGAGTTTGGATGGGAGATCGGATTGCTACTATAGATGCCATACTATTAAGAGGGGTTGAGTCTTATAGCTTGAGCTTCATCATGTGTTGATGAACTCAATCTGGTTCACTCTAGCTCACTCTCTTTCGAGTTGGTGATTTTTCATGAGCTAAGTATTTGCATGTGTTGCAAATAAGGGAGCTCATGTTTGCTTCTTATATTGCTTCTTAATTGAAGTGGTGTTTGCATGAAGCTTTGAATTTGCATGTGTTGTAAAAAGAGGACAGCTCATGCAATTTGGTTCAAGTGCAATTTGCATGGAGCTTTGGATTTGCATGTGTTGCAAAGAGGAGAAAGCTTATACATTTGGTTTAGTTGGTTTATGCATGGAGCTAAGTATTTGATTGTGTTGCAAATAAAGAGAGAACTCATGCATTTGATTTTATGGTTGTTGTTTGTATGAAGATTTGCATGTGTTGTAAATAAAGAGCTCATGTGTTAATTAGAGACTTAGCTTGTAACTTGATCATGTGTTGATCATCACAAGGCTAAGAAAGCTTGTAACTTGATCATATGTTGATCATCACAAGGCTAAGAAAGGTTTTGTGTTTGCAAAATGTGTGTTTGCAAAATGTGTTTTTGCAAATCCTTTTATGACCTAATTTCAATTACTTCCTTTGCCAAACTCTATACTCTTTCACTTAGCACTCGATGTTTATATGTGGTATTTTTAATACCCAAAAGACCTCCTTTTGGATTGGTTTACCATTTTGGTGTTTAATGCCAAAAGGGGGAGAAATATTATGAATTTAATTTCCTCATTTGGAACTTTGGGGAGAAAATTCGTGAGTGAATATTTCCCTTATTTGAAATATTGATTTAAAGAAGAGAAATTTGTGAAATGATTTGGGAGTTTAACAAATGGTATGATAGCTTGGATTTATTGGTTAAGGGATCCCTATGTGCATACAGTACTAGTCCTATGATTAGTGACTAGTACGCATATGCACAACATTGCTATCACATCTATACAAGTCCATAGTACATTAATAGGAACTTAGTTCTTGCAACTGGGCCTATTAGCTGAATTACAAGTTTTGCAGTAGAAGGTACAATGATTGGCACTATGCCTTTTACCCAAATTACCACAGGCAACTGACAAGGAATAAACCCTAGAAAAGCTTGTCAGTAAAGTCCTTGTAATCTGCATTAAAGTCGAGAACGTCGGTTTCTTCATTCTCTAAATCTTAATAGTAGCAAGGTTAAGTACACATATGTACTCACAAGACATGTAGTGTATCACAATTGTAGAATAAATGCAAGCTATGTCATAAAGAAGGCTACTAAGTTTATTTGCATAAAGAGAAATTAACTTGTAAATACTCAATAGTAGATTGCAAGCGTAAATTGTAAGAGCAATATAATGGGCATATAAAAAACAAATATGAATAACATATATATAACAACTTACAGTCCGCCATCAATGTGAGCAAAATTTTGTCCATTGCCATTCCCTGGCATCACCATTTCTTGCCAACTCATGGCGTAAAATCAAAGGCAAAGACTTTCCAACAAATATTCCCAAATGGACCCATTTTGTGAAAATACCAAAAACTCTAACTAGTGTTGGCGCACCAAGTCTCCCATGACTGTTGGCACACCAAAGGAAGTGTGCTAATAACGTTGCAAAAAGGAGTCTGCACAGGTGTACAACTTTACCTAAAAGAAATGATCAACTCTTTTTGCAATGTTATTAGCACACTTCCTTTGGTGTGCCGCAGAGAGATTATACGTAACTATTACATGACCTTGCACTAACTTTGCACCAGCCCGATTATATCAAACCCTTGCTATGGTGATAAAAATAAAACACATTTTAACCATGATATTCCATTCACATAATAACCAAGGTAGTCCATCCATGTCATAACCATTTCTCCCCATAGCAAGGCATACACCGTTGCATTGGTATATGTTTCACCCACATCACCTGTAGACACCCCTACGAGCAAACCTAATTAGATTGCTTGTGCTACTCCAGCCCTCCAATGTGCAAACCTAAACTTAAATATTTATGCATACACAGTGAGGTTATCATCTCAATAGAGCATAGGAATTGGTTTCACTAAATTGAATTTTATTTGGACTAGTTATAAGCATTTAAAATTAGAATGTATTGAAACCAACCTATTTAAATATTTGATATAAACTAAGTCCAAATGTAAATATTTTTATATATTTGAAAAGCTAGTGGTCTCAGGAACATGTCAAAATTGGCTTCATTAAATTTGGAGACATTTGAAAAATTCTAAATTAAGTATATGCTAGGCCTAAAGTTTAAATTAGAATTTTGTTTACGTACAGCAATCAAATTTAAAATATTTCTACATATTCAAAATCTATATGATTTAACACAAATTTTAAAACTACTTTGACTTGATTTGGGATTATAATGTGAAACTTATAGACATTTGAATCTACTCGGGTATGGAAATTCAACTAAAATGGAAAATACGCTTTCAATCTTTGAAGGCGCCTTTCTAATTTTTCATTTGTTTTGCTCCTAATGCCAGACACTGACAACACAGACCCCTATGGTAGTGACCCTACCACTAAACACTGGTTTAATTTGAACCTTAAGAAGATTGGGCCCACGTCTCATAGTCACATTAATCAAACTAGACTTCTAAGAAGCCGACAGGTGGGAACAAGAGGTCAACGAGTTGGCACGCACCAGAGACTAACGATGGGGCCTGCATGTCAGGGATAGAAACGCAGGGGCGGCACAAGGGTGGTCGCTAGTGGCGTAGCAAGGCCGAAGAGGTGACGATGAAGTGAGCCAGAGGGCAATGAGGGGATCTCAGGGGACGACTCAGGTGCACTAGAGACTTATCGAAGAGAGCTCACGGTGGAGCCGAATGGCGGTAGTAATGGCAGAATAGAGTGGGAAGGCCACACAGGTGCTTAAGCTTGATAGACATGGGGAAAAGCATTTATGGGCCAAAAGAGCTTCATTTTCGTAACTTGGTGCTGAGGAGGAGCTCCGAGGTGACTTGGCATCGGTGGCCAAAGATGGGCAAGAAGGAGCATCACATGATGGTGGTATGGTCGATGTGAGCTAAGAATTAAGATGGAAAAGACCTTAGGGAGTAACCATGGTTCTTCGGACCAGTTTAATTGGATTTCTACTTACCCGATCGGCCAATTGAAATTGGCCCCCTTCTTGGCAGTTTGCCGGAAATGGGGGCAATGGCAGTGCAGTGGGTAGTGGATTGGGCACAAGAGTGAGGCTAGGGATCAAATTTTGTAAGCCTAACATCATGTACTTGCTCAAGAGCGCGAGGTCTCAATGCGACCGAACACGGCTTGCAGCTAGTGACCTAGGTTGCAGTGTGCGTGGCTTTGCAGAGTGTGGCTGAGGCACAAAACAATAGGGAGAGTCTGGCAGAGTACGCTTGGTAGTCATGGGTGAAGTTCGAGAGAGGGTGTGAGACCCCGGATCAGCTATCCAGAATCTCCTGTGTATTTCCGTACTAGTCCCAGATCAGTAGCTAGTACACACAGTCACAGTGATACATCATTGCCGAACATAACGAAACTTGTAATGTAAATATTCAAGTATGGGCCACATGGCCACTTATTACAATACTCGGTCCAACGACCGGACACACACAACAGCGGAAGCAAAAAGAAAGCAACGAGCGAACGCCACAACGCCACAGGCGACGACTAGGAACGTAACTAGTCCTCCTGGCAATCCTCCTCGAAGAACTCCTCCTCTTCCTCGGCATCTTGATAATTCTCTGATGATTACAATGTTGGTGTAGCACGTGAGTACAAAAGTACTCAGCAAGTCGGGAAAGTATGATCATGCGGGGCTTTCCAAAGGAAGCTTAATAGGGTTTATTTGCATAAAGCCACATTTGATTAAATCATACTTAAGTAATAAATTTCATAAAGCATATTTCACAACTCTTTTTAATAATTGAATTATTTATTATTGTAGTGAGGTTCTATCCACCATCACTAACATAAAGGCTCTATCCGCCAACAGTTTAAAGGATCAAAGTTAATCATGTGACTCCATCCGTCAAATGCAAAACAGGTTCTATCCACCTGGGTTGGCTCTTTCCGCCAAACAACATTCGAGAGTTCTAACCACTCCCGAACCCCAAAACAAAACACTTTTCGGTTTTAAAAACAAAACCAAAGTCTACCAATATGAAAGCATTCTTTGCTTTGCCTTTGACCGTAGGCACGGCTATTCGAATAGTTTTATACTCTGCAGAGGTGTACAACTTTACCCACAAGACAAGATATACCCTTGTTGCCATGCAATTAACACACTTCCTTAGGTGTGCCGGCAGGGATATCTTGACAAGGCCGTTACAATGTATCTACCTAGCTAGACCCACCCGCTGAGGTTTCACCGCTGTTAGGGTTCCTCCACCCAAGATGTGAAGCCCCTCTTGCGCCGTGTGAGAAAAACCACATTGCCTCCGTCCCAAGCATTCACATTCAACCAAGTGGTGAGTCTAAGCTAGGCTTCTACAAATTAGTTAGCCAGGTCGTACCATTATAGACATGTGGTAGTACGGTATTGCTTAAAACGGCAATCATAAGCGTCGGTCCTTAATTGACTTGGGGCGGTACTTGCACAAAAGGATCAATGCATGATCCGCTCCCACCCGACATTCCATGCCGCCCAAGTCGAAATCATTTTTCCCTTTTCTTTTTATTTTAGAAAACAGGACCAAAACCATAATAATAACTTTCAAATCACATTGGATAACATTCTTTTTGAATAATCCCACCCCTGGGTTGTTTTATCGGAAAAGGTCCTAAGCAATTCTACCGTACTACACAGCAACGGATACCATATAAGCATAGACATGGTATAAACAAAGTTCTAGGGTTACAATGGGTATGATTAACAATGTCAAGGTGGAATTAACAAATTCGGATTAACTATCACTTATATTTGACATATTTCATTAAACATAGCCATGCAACTTTATAAACAATTTAAAACATTTTGTAAACATAGGAGCAAAGTGCATCAAGGAGACTTGCCTTGATTCTTGCGGCGGTGTCGAACTTCGGAAGGCTCGGCAATGAAATCGTGATGTGGCGGGATCGTCGACTACGCATAAGCGAGGCAACAAATAAATAACGGAAAATAAATAAAATCCAAAAATTATAAAATTAGTACTGGCAGGAAGGTCTTGATTTTAGATGGATTTAAAAATTTGAATGAGGTCAAACGGAGTTCGGATGAGAAAGTTATGAGCTTCCGAAGTTTGAATTTCGAATAAATCGAAAACCGGGAATATTCCGGGAATATTCCCCTCGGGTTTGACTGGGTCCACTGGTGTGACTGGGCCTTTGACTAGCCTTGACTGGGTTTGACTAAGTCTTTGCTCTATGGCAAGTGGGCCCCATGTGTCAATGTGATGGAGCTTCTTCAAGCTTGCCATGGTGAAGAAAACAGAGGAGACAGAGAGATGGCAAGGGGTTCCGGCGAGGGAGAGCCGGCCGGCGGCCGGCGACGCGGAGGCGGCGGCGGGAGTTTCGCACGGCGGGCGGCGACGGCGCGGCGGGAGCGGCCGGCGCATGACGAAGCGGCGAAGCCAGACGCTGTCGGCATGCATCAAGACGGCAGACGGCGGCGGCAAGATCCGGCCGGCGGGCGATGCGGCAGCCACGGCGGCAGGCGCGGCGGCCAAAGCGGGAGCGGCCGGCGGCGGCGCGGGCCCCCACGCGCGCATGGGCATGAGCCCAAAGCTCCACCACCATTAACAGAGAGCACAAGAAGCTACTACCTTCAACAAAAAATCGATTTTTCTCTCGTTCTTGCACGGATTTGGATCAAACAAAAACTAGGATCATCTAGATAACATCCTTAGGAACCTATAACCGAAAAGAATTGAACCAAAACTCACCGAGCAAGATGAATTTGATGAAAAACCCGAGATCGGCCGAAGTGAAGAAATTGAGAAATTCGTCGCCCACGGTCGAGGGAACCTAAAATCAATGGGTGAGTTAGAATCTAGACTCCCTCACGGACTCAACGAAACAAGCGGAATAGAAATTGAACCACCGAAGAGGAAGATATGATCCAAAACCCGAAGAACGCGAAGAACACCGAGCTCACGTCGGTTTTCTTGATCTAGCGACCAAATGAGTTTGAGAGGCTAAAGGAGGGATACACCACCGGGAAGGGGAGTCTTATACGAAGATTTGAGGACCGGAACCACGCAAAACGGATTAGAAACGGCCGAGTTATTGCCATAAACGCCAATTTTAGTTTCTTGGGAACTGCGCGCAATCCGGCGACGTGGGAGCGGAAAGGACACCGGGGATGGAAAGGTAACGTCGCCACGGTTCCAACGGATCCGGCCTTGATGATTTTGGACCATTATTTGGGAAGTTATGTGAGTTTGAATGGAAAGCATGCAAGGAAACCCCATCTCCATTGTTGCCAGGGAAGAGCTATCGTGCCTGGCTCAAGGTTGATGATGAACACTGTTCACTGCCACGTGGCGGCCTATGGTTGGCTAGCTTATACGCGAAAGTTCCGCCCTAGAGAAAAATTAGGAAAAATGGCCTAAAAATTCCGGAAAAATTCCTAGAGCCATTTTAAATTATTTGGAACCCAATGGAAGTGGTTTGGTTGAATTTGGATGATTTTTATGGAATTGGAAATTCAGGCGCGGATCGCAGGCATTAAACAAAAGCCGCGCGAGATAAAATAGGAACAAACGTCCAAAAATCCGGGGAACGATTCCTAAAATCATTTCGGAATATCTGGAACGTTTTAGAAGTGGTTGGGAGATTTTTGGAGCGTTCTTGGACTCGGGTGAATTTTCGGGTACCGGCGGGAACTAGAAAAGTCGATTTTCCGCCCGGAAGGAAATTAATTCCCAATTTCGAAGGGGATGGGATGCCAGGTTATTATAAACACCAATGAAACTCCAGCTTTTGAATTTACTTTATTTAAATTAGGTTTTTCCAGAAAACCAAAACGAGGATGTTACAGAGGGTAGGGGCGCAGTAGTGCTTGGTCTCAGGGCTGGGCGGTGCCAAGTACTAAGGGGCGACCGGCGTGCGTGTGCAGCGGTAGGCAAGGCTGCCGTGACAGGGCTTGGTGGCATGGCGGCAGAGCTCGGCTCGACATGGCATGAAGCTCTGGTAGGGGTGCATGGGCGCATGTGCGGGCTGATCTGGGGCGAGGCCAAAGCGCTCACGGTGCGTTGCCGAGCTACGCAGTGCACGGCGAGAGCGCGCCCTAGGGCAATTTTGGCTGACAAGTGGGCCTGGGTCCATTTGGAAAAGAAGCTGAGAGAGAAGGCTACCACATGGGGCTAGGCCACCAGAAGCACAAGGAAAATGACAGGTGGAGCCCAATTGTAGTGAGTCAAAGAGAGGAGAAATAAAATCTGAATTTGGGCAGAATTGGACTTGGATTTAATTGAGCTACGAAATGAAGTCAAGAATTTTTGGGAATATTTTTGAAGAATTATAAGAGAATATCTAAACTATCATAAAAATTTCAAGTGAAGATTATGCTTGTGTAATTCTAAAAATTCTTACATTGCTCTATATTCAATTAAATTATTACTACTTTTGATTTTCTAAATGGAACAAATGATTTCAAATTCTTCTAAAAATTTGTGGAGATGATTTGAAGGTGTTTTGGGATTTAATTAGATTTTCTCTATATTGTATATACATTCTAGTTTGGAATTTGTTTTAAGAGTTGGCACCTTTAGCAAAATAAAAGATTTTCTTTTATAGCAAAATTCAGAGAAATTCTCAAAATAGAGGAAACTTCAATTTAAATCCAAAATTCATATTTAGAATTTTTAATTTCATTTATTTTTATTTTGAGGGTGTTACAAATCTACCCCCTTAAACAAAATCTCGTCCCTGAGATTTGTCCTGGTCTAGGGAGAGCAATAGGAATTCTTTTCGAAGATGGTCGAAAATATCAGTATTTTAGCAGGCAGAAGGTCAATTTTGATCGGCAGATATTTGGATATGAAGGAGTGAGATGCTCTAGAGACAAACAAAACCATGGGTAGGTACTGAGTGCACAGGGAATGTACTCAGTATTATGCTAGATGCGTCATGTGCTTATTTGGAGATCACAACATGGAGGTGTCCAAGACCATGACCTTGTGCTAGGGCAAGGGCCGATCTAGGATCTTACAGCCTCATAGGTCCTTGAGGAAGACCTTGGGGTCGCTGCTGGACTCCTTGAGGTTGAGGATGGGGTAGTGCTGATTTCTGTTGGGACAAACAATGGCATAGTGTCCGTGTTTACCATATCTATAGTAGGTGATACTGGCAACCTAGTTTTGAGCACCAGCTTATTGTCTGGCTAGCTAGGGTGACCTAACTTGTTTACGGCTGAGGGTGAGGAGCTTGCCCTTGATATTGTTGTGGTTGAGGGGCAGCTGAATGGTGGGCGGCTTTGATGGGCTAGCAATTGCTGATTTTTGTGCTAGCCACTTGCACTTGTGACTCTCTGCAAGGCTTGCTGGGATGTGAGCTCTATGAAAAGCCTCTTTGAAAATAGCCCAATTGATGACTTGGCCCTCTGGGATCATCACCTGGTGATTTTTCCACCAAGCTGTTGCAGCTCCTTGCAGCTAATAAGATGCATATAACACCTTTTTCCTAATCATCACATTGAGCAATGGCCAATTTACGCTCAACGGAGTGGAGCCAATCATCGACATCAAGGGGATATGATGATACAGAGAAAAATAGATGGCCTAGTTCGCATAAACTCCCCCAACTTGAATTGGTGGAGAGCATCACCATTTTCACCCCTGGCGACGGTTGCGCAAAGGTTGGCGATGTTCTGAACAAGTTGCTGGAGGAGAATGTTTGTCTGGTGACCTTACTCAATCATGGCAAGCACTTGTGCCATGGTTTGAGGTGCTAGAAACTGATCTTCAGGGACAACTGGATGAGGGTCCTGAGTAGGTAGTGGATCATCACGCTGCTGAGGAGAAGGATCCCTTGCAACAGGATGAGCAGGGTTAGGTTGGGGTGGAGCAGGAATGTTGCCTCTTGGAAGCTGTGAGTCAGAGGTGCCTTCGCTTCTTATGAACTCACTGATGGACCTTGTTACAGGCATCTTGCAACGTAACATTCAATCAAAAGGTCTTGAATAAGGTAAGGTTATCTTGATTGTAGTTCAGTTGGGGTTACAAGGCAATATTTCATTCACTAAAATTTTTACAATACTAAATCTTTCATAATTTAGAGAAGATTACAAGGCAATTTTTTGTTTACTAAAATTTTTATATTGTTAGGATTTCTATAAATCAGAGGGGAATAAGTGGTTAGAAGGCAAATTTTTGCTCCTTGAAATCTTTTATTATTAAAGTTTCTTCAATATAGAGGGGATGAGATAGTTATAGGAAATGACTTATTTCAAGATTATCTTCCGTTCATTAAAGTTCAATTCATGTTATTTTAGACAGCATTCCGTTCTTTAAAATTTTATTTTTATATTATTAAGGATTGTCTCATCTTGAAATTTTTAACCTAAGGGTCAAATATTCATGAGAGTAATATGAGAAGCAATACATAAAATTTTCAAAAAAAGTTCGACAGTACAAAAAGAAACACATACTTAGGCTAATTTGTACGGTTTCTAGAGTTCCTTCTTAGCCTAGTCCTGCGTAATCTTACACAAAAGGTTTGTTATGTTACTAAGGTTATCAAGAGCTAAGGTGATATTGCCTCTCTAAGTAGGCCACTCAACGAAGAGTTCCTTCTAGTTCTTGCACCATTTGCTGATGATGGCTATCCAAGGGTTCCATAAAGTTGGCGAGATTGTGATGCTTCGCCATCTCCATCTCTTAGATTTTTTGGCGTAGATATTGTAGTCTTCCTTGGTTCAGCAGAAAGGATAGTAGTGGTATGCTACGGACACTCCGAAAGCTGGTGGCAAAGACGTACTATATGTCTCAGCAGCCAACAAAGGCTACCAAAATTATCTTTAAAAAGATTTGTTGGAAGTATTTTTATGAGAACATGGATAAGGAGAGAAATTCCTATAGAAAGAATGAGAATATATAAAGGTAAGGAAAAAAGGTCCTATAGAAGGGAAAAGAATAGACTTAGCTACATATTCCGTATATGTATCTTTAGAAAATAAAGTTTTGAATTTTTCTAGTTTCTATACTAACAGCCATTCTATCAAGGGTTTAACCAATAGTCATTATGGCTCTGATAACAACGTTATCAGAGCCCTCCCTTTTTATCGTAGAATACCTAGGGATCCCTATGTGCATACAGTACTAGTCCTTTGATCAGTGGCTCGTACGCATATGTACAACACTGTTATCACATCCATACAAGTCCACAGTACATTAATAGGAACTTAGTTCTTACAATTGGGCCTATTGGCCTAATTAAAAGTTTTGTAACAGAAGATACATGACTTGGCAGTATGCCTTTTATCCAAATTACCACAGGCAACTAATAAGGAATAAACCCTAAAAAAGCTCATTAGTAAAGTCCCCGTAATCCGCGTCAGTCACGAACTTCGATTTCTTCATTATCTGAATCTTAATAATAGCAAGGTTGAGTACACGTATGTACTCGCAAGACTTGTAGTGTATCATAATGATAGTACCACCTTGCTTGTGGAGGGGAGAGAATACCACCTTAAAAGGGAGAGCAACTCTCCCCCCATCAGGCTAGTCTTTTGGGGGCCACATGGGACTCTTATAACCTGGCTATGGCAGCCAAGGTGTGTATTTCTCTCGTGGTCCAAGGCCCGCACCCCTGGGCCAGTTGGGCAGTCCGCTCACCGGGCGAGGCACGTGCGCCATACGGCTGGGCCGCGAAGGGCACGATGCGCACCCGGGAGGGATGCATCAGTTAATTATATAATAAATGTAGTCTATGTCAAGAAGAAGGCTACTAAGTTTATTTGCATAAAGCAAAATTGAATTATAAATACTTGCAAGTGTAAATTGTAAGAGCAATTTGATGGGTATATAAATGACAAGTATGAATAACATAAATATAACAACTCACAGTCCTTCATGAATGTGAGCAAAATTTTGTCCATTGCCATTCCTTAGCATTATCATTTCTTACCAACTGATGGCGTAAAATCAAAGACAAAGGCTTTCCAACAAATATTCCCAAATGGACCCATTTTGTAAAAATACCAAAAACTCTAACTAGCGTTGGCGCACCAAGTCTCCCATGACCGCGGGCACGTCTTTTCAAAAAATTTTACACTCTGCAGAGGTGTACAGCTTTACCCACAAGAAATGATCAACTCTTTTTGTAACGTTATTAGCATACTTCCTTTGGTGTGCCGCAGAGAGATCATACATAACCGTTACATTACCTAACTCTAACTTTGCACCAGCCCGGTTATATCAAACACTTGCTATGGCGGCAGAAATAAAACACATTTAACCATGATATTCCATTCACATAATAACCAAGGTAGTCCATCCCTGCCATAACCATTTCTCTCCATAGCAAGGCATACATCGTTGCATTGGTATGTGTTTCACCCACATCACCTGTGGACACATCTACGAGCAAACCTAACTGGATTGCTCATGCTACTCCAGCTTTCCAATGCACAAAGCCAGTTCTAAGTAACTTAATAAGTTAAGGTCGTCCCATACCAACCCTCATGGTTGTACTGATTTTCTCAGTTTGAACAACACTACATTCAGTCCTTAATCCGACACGGGTGAGAACACTCCCCCATATACTACATGCAAGGCCAACCCTCTCACACATCCGGCTATTGCCGTATCTCGCCTGTATCAAACTATAGTTTCATTTTTCATTTTTAGACCAAAGTAGAAGTAACCATATTTCCTATCATGTCCAAAAT
This sequence comes from Rhipidocladum racemiflorum, assembly GCA_036346355.1. Classification (NCBI taxonomy): domain Eukaryota; kingdom Viridiplantae; phylum Streptophyta; class Magnoliopsida; order Poales; family Poaceae; genus Rhipidocladum; species Rhipidocladum racemiflorum. The sequence goes on along the minus strand of CM070581.1, from coordinate 54,836,858 downwards.
CATATATTATCACGGATGGTATAACCAATTATTCATGATCCCATTTCTAAAGCATACTAAGTAAATGCATGTAATAATCATGTGTACCCATTTTGATATTATTGTATGTCTATCCATAATCTAGGGTTTTCAAGGTTCACATGTTAACATTTATTAAGAAAATTCCATAAATTTAGGCATATGTTTACCATTACCTATAATATAGCCAAGTTTACTAAACATAGTGCATGCATAATAGTTTTGATAAAACAATATAAACAACGTAAAATAATGGGATCAATATGATCAAAGGGGGGGTGCTTACCTTGCTTATTAAATTTAGTGGCGAAGCTGGGGTCATCTGTGACAGTATTTGGAATGTCAGAGTCTACACGTTCTGCGTAGAGAAATAAAGCATATAGACAATCCAACAAGGGCAAAAACAAATTAAATATAAATAGGGCAAAAAGAAGTCAAATAACATTAAATTGAAATCAACTATAATAACATGTGTGTGTTTTTAGGTTATGGCGAGGGTTAAGGTTCTAGGTCTCATTACCGTATGTGGGTCATGGTTGTTTGGTCCTTCAAGTCTTTAAACTCTGAATTAGTTTATTTCCTTTAATGATGATCAAGTATAGGTAGGGTTCAGGTTCTTAACTACTATTACAATACATGACTCCTACCTTTTTAATGATTTTGAGTTCTTGTTTGTACAAATTCAAGAAGCTAAAATTATATGAATATATATCTATATATACGAATTCAAGAAGCTAAAATTATTTGGATTTATAAACTTAAGACATAGTCATCATATAGTATGTTATGTGCCAGTAGTGCTTTTAACACTAAATGAGCTATTAGATAAAGTTAAATGGAAAACTAATATACACAAGACCTAGGCTTACGCTACTATTACAGAGCAATGATTTCATCCATTTTCAAGATTTAGAAACTAGTTATTACATTTGGGTCCTATAGAAATTGGTTCCTTTACAATTGAATCATATTTGCAAAAGATATAACTATTAACAGTTTTAAGCACTAGGAACCTTTTTGAATTAAGTTTTTAATCTAAACAGAGGGCAAACTTTACTTGTTTTTACAAAATCTTGTAGTTTGTTAGTAAAGGCTATGGGTGTTTTAACTTAAAATGAGCTACCAGATATTGACATATAGCTAACTAATGCACATAGGTCAAAGTTCAATCTACTCTTATAGAACATACAATCATGGTTTTTCAAAGGTTTAATGACGAGAACACATACCATGGGTACCCCCATCAGCCCGGAACCACGAACGGGCTGACCTCTTTAGAAGCCCAGCTCTGGCGAAGGGCCCGTGGGCCATGAAGAGTGGACCCGGCCCTGATTCGAACCAGCTCCGGACGGTCAGCAAGTCCCGACCTCTTAGGTCGGAGCACGCGGTCAGACGGCTCAACCTGCGGTCGAGGGGTCAAGCCCTGCGTTGACGTTTGGCCAACTGCCCTGCGTGCGCGGCGCCCCATGACGTCCGTACCAGGGTAGGCGGTCCCTTCCCGAGGATGTCAGAGGACTCGCCAAGAAGTCAAAGCCCCGGTCCCTTCATCCTGACACATCACGGAGGAGAGCGCCCCCTCCCGAGGCCACGCTGAGGTCAAATGCAATTAATTGCCGGAGCTGACGGTCGTACGAAGCAGTGTGTCACCCCGTCAGCCCGGCCGAGGACCCCCTGCCGCAGGACTACTAACCCGGTGTGGGGGTAGACGGAGCCCGGTCAGACGACAAGACAGAAGACCAGACTCCCAGGCGTATAGTACCCATTCTTTTTTCTCTCCAAACTCCCATGTAACCTGCCCCCTCCGAGTCTATAAGGAGAAGCAGGGCACCCGGGGGCGAGAGAGATCGATCGATTGAAACCCTGCCTCATCTGTAACCCTCTAGCGATCGTTCGCTTCAAGAAACAATACACTCCAACAGCACGAACTGGAGTAGGGACATTCAGCCCGAACCAGTATAAACCCCTGGCTTCCTGAGTCAACCATTCGAGGAGAGGGAGCGCGCGACCCCCACTAACCAAAAATTCGTATTGCCGGTGCACGAAACACCGATATTTAAATTCTGGTTTCATGCATTTTGGAGATCATTTGCACTGACTATGGTTATTTAAATTTTAAACTTTGCTAAGATTCACCCTATGATATAATCATGATCAAATAGGGGCTAAACCTAAATATTTTTGCATACACGGTGAGTTTATCATCTCAATAGAGCATAGGAAGTGGTGTCACTAAATTGAATTTTATTTGCACTAGTTATAAGCATTTCAAATTTGAATATATTGAAATCAACCTATTTAAGTATTCGACACAAACTAAGTCCAAATCTAAATATTTTTAGATATTTGAAAAGTTAATAGTCTCAGTTAAATGTTAAAATTGTTTTCATTAAATTTGGAGACCATTTGCAAAAATTCTACATTAAGCATACGCAAGGACTAAAGTTTAAATTTGAATTTGGTTTTTGTACATTAATCAAATTTAAAATGTTTCTGCATATTTAGAATCTACATGATTTAACACAAATTTAGAACTAGTTTGACTTGATTTGGAGTTATAATGTGAAAGTTATAAACATTTAAATTGCTCGGGTCTGAAAATTCAACTAAAATGGAAAATATGCTTTCAATCTTTGAAGACGCCTTTCTAATTTTCCTTTATTTTGCTCCTAATGCCAAACACTGACAATGTGAACCCCTATGGTAGTGACCCTACCACTAAACGCCAGTTTAATTTGAACCTTAGGATGATCAGGCCCACATGTCATAGTCGCATTAATAAAACTAGATTCCAACTAGACTTCTAAGCAGTCGATAGGTGGGACCGAGAGGTCAGCGAGTTGTGTTGTGCACTAGAGACTGACGATGGGGCCACATGTTAGGGATAAAAAAGCAGGGGCGGCGCAGGGATGGTCGCCGGCGGTGGAGTAAGGCAAGAGAGGGCTAGGTGGCGGTGAAGTGAGCAAGAGGGCAATGAGGGGATCTCAGGGGACGACTCAGGTGCACTGGAGATTCATCAAAAAGAGCTCACAGTGGAGCTGAGCAGCGGCGGTAATGGCAGAACGGAGGGGGAAGGCCACGCAGGTGCTTAAGCTCGATAGAGATGGGGAAAAGCATTTATGGGCCAGAGGAGCTTCATTTTCATACCTTGGTGCCGAGGAGGAGCCCTGAGGTGACTTGGCACCGGTGGCCAGAGATGGGCAAGAAGGAGCGTCGCGTGATGGTACTATGGTCGATATGAGCTAAGAATTAAGATGGCAAAGACCTTAGGGAGTAACCATGGTTCTTCGGACCAATTTAATTGGATTTCTACTTACCCGATCAGCCAATTGAAATTGGCCCCCTTCTGGGAAGTTCGCTGGAAATGGGGGTAGTGGCGATGTGGTGGGCAGTGGATTGGGCACCAGAGCGAGGCTAGGGATCGACTTTTGTAAGCGCAACATCACGGACTTGCTCAAGAGCATAAGGTCTCAGTGCGACCGAACTCGGCTTGCAACTAGTGACCTAAGCTGCATGTGCATGGCTTTGCAGAGCTATGGCTGAGGCTAAGAATAATAGGGAGAGGTCGGTGGAGCAGGCTTAGTAGTCATGGGTGAAGCTCAAGCAAGGGTAGGGGCGCGATAGTGTTTGGTCTAGGGGCTAGGTGGCGCCAAGTACCGAGGGGCGGCCGACGTGCGTGTGCAACGGCAGGGCAAGGGGAGAGGCAAGGCTACCATGACAGGGCTTGGTGGCATGGCGGCAGAGCTCGGGTGCAACGTGGTGTGAAGCTCTAGTAGGGGTGAACGGGCGCATGCGCGGGTTGGCGTGGGGTGAGGCCAGAGCGCGCATGACACGTTTTCGAGCTGGGCAGTGCACGGCTAGAGCGCGCCCTAGCGCGACTTTGGCTGACAAGCGGACCGGGTCCATTTGGCAGAGAGAGCTAAGAGGGAAGGTTGCCACGTGGGTCTAGGTCGCTAGAGGCGGAAGGCAAATGACAGGTGGGGCCCAATTGTAGCGATTCAAAGAGAGGAGAAATAAAATCTGAATTTGGGCAGGATTGGACTTGGATTTAATTGAGCTAAGAAATGAAGTCAAGAATTTTTGGGAATTTTTGTGAAGAATTATAAGAGAATATTTAAACTACCTTAAAAATTTGAAGTGAAATTATGCCTCTATAATTCTACAAAATTCTTACATTGCTCCGTGTTCAATTAAATTGTTACTACTTTTGATTTTCTAAATGCAACAAATAATTTCAAATTCTTCTAAAAATTTGTGGAGATGATTTGAATGTGTTTTGGGATTTAATTGTATTTTCTCTGGATTGTATATACATTCTAGTTTTGAATTTGTTTTAAGAGTTGGCACCTTTGGCTAAATAAAAGATTTTCTGTCGACGATTGGAGAACGGGCTCCCGCCGAGCTTACTTGTTGAATGGGGGATCAACAGAGCCCCGTCGTACGGGCCGAGGGAGTCGTCCGAGCAAAAGACGCCAGGTCGGGAGAAGAGGGACGCGGTGGTTTATCCTGGTTCGGGCCTCCCACTACCGAGATAATAGCCCTACTCCAGTGTATTGTGTTCTATCTGGGGTCCCCCCTGTTACAGATCTTCAGGGGGGTTTAAATACTACAACTAGAGATACAAAGAAGGTAACTACCTCCTGGGATTACGCCATGTATTCATATTTGCGATCCGTCGTCCTTGATCCGCGCGCTTTTTGAATTTCGGGTAAGATTTCCCTTGATCTTTGGCTGATTGGTTGCCTCCTTCCTTCCTCGTAGCACTTGCTGGGCCCACCGACCAAACACCTGAGTAGGTCGTGGTCTCTACGAGCATATTTGCTCGCTGGGGAGGGTTTGGTATGGCCGCGAGTAAAGATGTGGGCGTGTATGCTCGGAGGAAGAGGAGGGATGCTCGTTTCATTCTCCCGAGCATCTTCTTTCAGCATTGCCTGGTCGGTGGGCTCAGCTTTTCACGGGGGTACCGTGGTCTCTTGCCAGATAGCCAATCCCCGACAGCTAGCCCCCGAGGTTCAAGCGGGGAACCATCGGGCTTCCCCTTGAGCCTAAGAAGACTTGAAGGGGGGATTGAATTTCTTTTAGTCGTGTCTTACGACCATTTTACGTCAGGAGGCGACCTTTTTTCCCTCAGCGTGTTTGCTCCGCGTGGGCGCGTCGTTTGGTTGTTCTGCGGTTCCTTCTCCGAGAAGCCTCCCTGCAACAGTACGGCAGTTTCTTGGAAAGTACGCTTTCACCGGGCATGTGTCGCTATGTGATAGGCAGCGATTTTTAACTTGTCTCTTCGCTGCCTTTTTAATTCCGTCCACCGGGAGAGGTCGGAGTTACACTGTGTTTCTTTGCTCGCCTTTGGCCAAAAAACCTTCTAAGAGACCTAGCGCCCAAGAACCTTTTTCGTTCTCCTTCCTCCTTTGGCCATGGCGCGTTTCAAGGTTAGCCAGATGACCCGTAGGAGGCTCCAGGTGCTCACGGATGAGGGGTACATTGACCCAAGCTCGGGTCGAGTGCCTGGGAACGACGCGGCGCCATCAGCGGAGGCGGAGATCGCCTCTCGCGAGCCAGACACCGCCCACGGCTCACTTTGCCCGAGAGTGATTTCCTCGCCTCCGTGCTCGCCTTTTGTGGGTGCGAAATCTCTCATCTCCACCCCAACTCCATTCTTGCCCTCGCGGTCTTCTCCCACCTCTGCGAGGCGTTCGTGGGTGTGATGCCCACCGCCAGCCTTTTCTTCCATTTTTACTCTCCCTTCCGCACCGGCCGGGAAGGTCCCGCCGGCTGCGTTTATCTTCGTCTTCGGCCCAACCGACCGTACGAGTACCCCCTCGTTTCCTTGAAGGACTCGGTGTCGGGTTGGGCCGACCTTTGGTTCTACCAGGAAAGGGCATAGGGGTCCCAGTTGATCTATACTGGGGAGCCTGCCCCGGCCACCGAGACGGCGCGCCCGCTCGTGCAGCCTGAGGAGGAGCAGACGCTCAGGACAATCAGCGAGCTCGCCCAAATGGGGCTCACTGGTCGGGACATTGCCCGGGATTTTTCCTTCAACCGGGTGTCCCCCCTGCGGCGCCGCGAGCATCCTTTCTTTGAGGTGACCGGGTGGAACGACATCACCCGCGAGGACAACACAGGTACGTTTTGGTCGCTTCTTCGGGTATTGCTGTTTTTCGGTGCTTGGTCTTATTCTTTCTCCAAAATTCCCGGTCGTGTTGTAGCTCCTAGGACGGGCTCCCGGACTCGGTGTGACTGATAGGATTGGTCACATTGGCCACGCCATCGCCGGCGTAGTATATGTCGTCGTCTTCGATGTTGTCGAAAACACAAAGATTCCGAGTATCCCCCGAGTTCGACATCCTCGAGGATTCTGACCCGTACGGAAATCAAGCTGTCGTCCCCACGGACGGCGCCAGCTGTCGACGATTGGAGAACGGGCTCCCGCCGAGCTTACTTGTTGAATGGGGGATCAACAGAGCCCCGTCGTACGGGCCGAGGGAGTCGTCCGAGCAAAAGACGCCAGGTCGGGAGAAGAGAGACGCGGTGGTTTATCCTGGTTCGGGCCTCCCACTGCCGAGATAATAGCCCTACTCCAGTGTATTGTGTTCTATCTGGGGGTCCCCCCTGTTACAGATCTTCAGGGGGGTTTAAATACTACAACTAGAGATACAAAGAAGGTAACTACCTCCTGGGATTACGCAATGTATTCATATTTGCGATCCGTCGTCCTTGATCCGCGCGCTTTTTGAATTTCGGGTAAGATTTCCCTTGATCTTTGGCTGATTGGTTGCCTCCTTCCTTCCTCGTAGCACTTGCTGGGCCCACCGACCAAACACCTGAGTAGGTCGTGGTCTCTACGAGCATATTTGCTCGCGGGGGAGGGTTTGGTATGGCCGCGAGTAAAGATGTGGACGTGTATGCTCGGAGGAAGAGGAGGGATACTCGTTTCATTCTCCCGAGCATCTTCTTTCAGCATTGCCTGGTCGGTGGGCTCAGCTTTTCACGGGGGTACCGTGGTCTCTTGCCAGATAGCCAATCCCCGGCATTTTCTTTTATAGCAAAATTCTTAAAATAGAGGAAAATTCAATTTAAAGCCAAAATTCAGATTTAGAATTTTTAATTTCCTTTCTTTTTATTTTGAGGGCGTTACAGACTCATGCCTCCAAGGACGATTAGGTAGGAGCAGCCATCTCACCACTGCTAAGAACCCTAGTCGTCCACCACAACTTCATTAGTCCGCTGCTAGTTTGTCTCCGCTCTTCTCCGGCATTCTCGTAGGGTTTCTTATTTTTCCTTCCTATTCTCCTGTGAGTTCTAAACCAGAAGACTGATTCACCTAGGCGACAATGGTGAGGCCTATACAGGAGATTGACCCTAGGGCGAGTTGGGTGAAAATAAAATCCTCTTATTTTCTTCCAACGAACAACATTGCTACCAAAGTACAGATCCTACATATCAAATGGTGATCATTGGTAATCTTTTTCCCGTTACCGTGATCGTCGACAACCATGATGCTATTGTAAGACAAAGTTTACACAGGTACCTTGACTTGATGCCAAAAGCTTGCCTTGGCAAATAATAATAATATATAATATACTACCTATAATATGAGCCGAAGTTTTCCCGGGAGCTCAGCTACGCCACATCACCGCTTTGTGCGGAGAGGTCCTCGCATTTTCCTTGATTGCGGTGGGATGCCTTTGCTCTATGCGGTCGTTCGCCGTCCTGGTCTTCGTTCCTCGGACGTCGCCCATCGCCAGTACGGCCACGTCCGGTTTGAGCCAAGGAAGCCGCGTCGTCTCTCCACTGTTTTTGCAAAAGAGCTCATCAGCTTTCTCCGAATTACGGATAGGTCCCTGTAAAATTGCAAAAAAAACTTTAAAAAAATTTTAAATTTTTTTTGGCCCAAAACTGTGTGAGTAAAATTTTTTTTTCCCAAAATAAACCGGGTGTTCTTTCAAATAGCGCTTAGGTCCCTCCTTCGTTATTTTACGAAAAAAAATCCCGTTAAATACAAATCTCGAACGAGCCATTTTCTAGTTTTTCGGAATAGCGCTTAGGTAAAAACAAAAGAACATGTCCTCGTTCATTGCGTTCGAGTCCTTTGTCCGTTTTTCCCGAAAAAAATAATTTCATCAAAAGAGATATGTGTGCAGATCTATCTCTAGAGGGTTTTTTTAGCGGCTCGATCTCTAATATTTTTAAAAATATGTATTATTACCCAGTGAACGCATAAGGTGTTAAACTCGGCGTCTATAATTTTTTTTCCAACTCGATCTCTAATATTTTTCAAAATATGTATTATTACCCGGTGAATGCATAGGGTGTTAAACTCGGCATCTATAATTTTTTTGGCAACTTGAAATATAAATTTTTCAGAAAAATCTCTAATATTTCTCAAAACATGTGAGCCATTTTCTAATTTTTCGGAATAACGCTTAGGTAAAAAAAAACAGGTCCTCATTCATTGCGTTTGAGTCCTTTGTCCGTTTTTCTCGAAAAAAATAATTTCATCAAAAGATATTTGTGTGCAGATCTATCTCTAGAGGATTTTTTTAGCGGCTCAATCTCTAATATTTTTCAAAACATGTATTATTACCCAGTGAACGTATAGGGTGTTAAACTCGGCGTCTATAATTTTTTTTCCAACTCGATTTCTAATATTTTCCAAAATATGTATTATTACCCGGTGAATGCATAGGGTGTTAAACTCGGCATCTATAATTTTTTGGCAACTTGAAATATAAATTTTTTCGAAAATATCTCTAATATTTCTCAAAACATGTATTATTACCCAGTGAACGCATAGGGTGTTAAACTCGGCATCTATAATTTTTTTGGCAACTCGAAATCTAATATTTTTCGAAACATGTGTTATTCATTTTTTTCCCAAAAAGGCCCATTGTTACGCACATTCGTCAATGGTTCCTACCTAGCGTATTTTATTTAAAAAAAGTCCAAGAGAACAAAAAAAACTTAGATCTTCCTACCTTTTTCTAGAAAAAAATGGATCAAATTTCGCATGGCGCGACAACGCACGCAACCGTGCCTAGTAAGACACTTATGCCGGGAAGTTTTGGACCTCATTTGGGCCTCCACGTCACCTCCCTACATTTAAAAAAGAAGTCCCACTATTTTCTTTAAATTACGGATAAATCCCTACAAAATTACAAAAAGATCTTTCGCGATTTTTTGTGAGAGTAAGAAAAACACTTTCGAATTGTGTTTAGGTCCCTCGTTCGTTACTTTACAAAAAAAACTCCCGTAAATACAAATCGCAAACGAGACATTTTCTAATTTTTTAGGGTAGCGTTCAGGTCCAAAAAATTTAAAAAACAGGTCCCTGTCCCTTACGTCCAGATCCTTTCTCCGTTTTTTCTGAAAAAAATATTTTCGTCAATAGAAATATGTGTGCAGCTCTATCTCTAGACTTTTTTCAGCTTAATCTCTAATCTCTAGACTTTTTTTCCTAACTCGATCTCTAATATTTATCGAAACATGTATTATTCCTCGGTGAACGCATAGAGTGTTAAACTCAACAAAAGAATGTTAGCATCTCTAATATTTTTTCGAAGCATGTATTATTATCCAGTTAACACGTAGTGTTAAACTCGACAAAAGAAAGTTGATCGGGTAATAATAGAGTGTTAACCAAATTCGTCAAAAGAAATACATGTCTAGGTCTTTTCTCCGTTTTCTCAGGAAAAATATTTTCGTCAACAGAAATATGTGTACAGCTCTATCTCTAAACTTTTTTCGCCAACTCAATTTCTAATATTTTCCGAAACATGTATTATTACTCGGTGAACGCATAAAGTGTTAAACCCGACAAAAGAAGGTTGGCATCTCTAATATTTTTCAGAACATGTATTATTACCCGGTTAACACATAGAGTGTTAAACTCGACAAAAGAAAGTTGACCGGGTAATAATAAAGTGTTAACCAAATTTGTCAAAAGAAATATGTGTACAACTCTATCTCTTTATTTTTTTTTGTAACTCGATTTCCGATATTTTCCAAAATAAGAAATGTATGTGTATAGCTGTATCTCTATTGTTTTTTTGCAACTTGATTTATAATATTTTTTTGAAACATGTATTATTCACCGGTGAACGTATAGAGTGTTAAGATCGCTCCAAAAAAATATATTAAGATCCTTCTGCAACCTTTTTTTTAGAAAAAAAGCAGAGTAAATTTTACATGGTGCGACGTGCGCCGCACATTCTACCTAGTAAGAACAAACTCTGGAGTGGACCCAATGGTTTAGAATTTAAATCCTTGAACTAATAGACAAGATAACACTTGTTATCTTTCGCTGATAGCTATAATTGTTACATAACTTACCTAATTTTCTAAATATATGTAAATCATACATATTTATTTACTTGAATACTCCCTCCGGTCACAAACAATATCATTTTAGATATAGGTGCAGACAAATATCTTTTTAAATATTTACATTAGATACATGAAAATCATATATGTAGGTTTATCTTGAAAAGTACTTTCATAGTATTATAAATTTATTGAGTTTATAAATATATTATAATGCAAATTAGTGATCAAAGTTGTGTTTTAAAGATCGTGTCGATATTCAAAACAGTAATGATTTTTGATCGGATGAAGTATATATTTGGTATATAAATAAAAGATTAGGTTGTTCTTGCGGCCAGTGTTGAGCAGGGTTTTTGTCACATGAGAGGGCAGTAGCCCCTGCAGGCCAAGGTTTTAAATTTTGTTTTAGGGTTTCATCTCGGCACCCTCCGAAATCTAAAATTTTGGCGAAATCTCGTTATTTCGGACGAAATCTGAACGAAATACAAAAAGAAAATTTTGAACCCGGTAATTTTTGAACCGAAATTTTCGAGATTTCGGTTCAAAATACTGAAATTTTGGTCAAAAATGCCGAGATCTCGGCAAAATTTTAGGTATTGTTGCCCTTTGAATTCTTAGGATTTTTAATTTTGCTGGAATTATGATATACCGACTGTCCCACACAGAAAACGACGTGAAGAATCTAATCTGGCCAAAATCTGATCAAGTTTTGTTCAAATCTCGATTAAATTTATTGAGATTTCGGTCAAATATACCGAGATCTTGTCAAGATTTTAGGTTATTGTAGCACTTTGAACTTTTATAAGACTTTCTTAATTTCTTTGGAATTAGGAAATTCGAAGAAGCCTCATATCCGAAAGATTTCGAATTCATTCCCTGCTGCAGGCTGCAGTGCTGCACCCTCCCAAGAAGCAAAACCTTTCTACCACCTCACATCCACATACCATCCCCTCTCTCTTTCATTTTCCTCTTCTGGGTTCCCCAATCCCCACTCTCCTCTCTCTATCATCACACACCTCTCTCCCTCTCTCTCTCTCTCTCTCCCTCTTGGCCGCCACCATGTCAGGGCTCTACAGCCAGGGTTTCTCCCCTGCAAGAACCCTCTCGCCCCAGATTAGGAGTAACCCTGACCCTGATAGGTACAGCATCGCCAAGGATTTCCGAGCGATTCTTGGATTGTTTCTTGCTAATTCTTGATCCAATGATTGTTATCCTTTTTTTTCTTCCTTGCTTGCCCTTTTCGATTGGTTCGTATTGTGATGATGGAATCTTGGCTTCTTTGCAGTCAGTACTTGGCTGAGCTTCTTGCTGAGCATCAAAAGCTGGGGCCGTTCATGCAGGTGCTGCCCATATGCAGCCGGCTGCTGAACCAAGGTGAGATCTTTTTTATCTCTTGCTTACTGTTCCTTGCAGATTGATGAGAAAATTTTTGCATGTGAGGGGGGGGGGGGGGCGTTCTTTTTTCAATCAGGAGAGGGGAATCGCGTGATTCCAATGCTTGTTGGGCGGCGGCTGATTTTCCGCGGCTTATGTGTTCGAGCGATGGTCTGTGTAGTGTTAGATAGAGTTGGCTGGTTACCATCTTGATTTGTGTGGCGATCGATGTTTCTTGGACAATCGAGATGAGATGACCGGTGAATGGTATATAGCAATCTTATTACGTCTTGCTGCCCCGATTTGGGGATTGCCATTCGCGTTGCCACTAAAGAATGTAGATGTTTCGATATGTTGCGACTTGCGTGAATGAAATGCTCAGTTGAGAATTTATCTTGGCATCAGTAAGTGAAAGCAGTGATAGTTGCAGTGTCAGCGAAGGTTTATATCTGGAATGGTAGCATTTGCATTGCATCACTGTCAGACAACGGCATGTACATTGCAGATATGGTGCGACTATATCAGGAGGTTGTGCACTGTACCATGTATTGTCGATCGTCTTGCTTGATATTGATGATGCATTGATTCATTTACGAAGATCCTTTTAAAGGATAAATACTGTGGGAACTATACTACTGGAGATGTTTCTGTATACTTCTTTCTGTGTGTTGCATGCTGAAAAATGCTGCCCTTGCTTTAGTGAACAATGTCAAAATCTTGTTTGAGCAGGTTCTATTTTGATTTTGCAGCATTAGTGGCATATCAACATTTTTGGCGAGAGACATTTGTCTAAACCGCATGCATTAAAGTCATCATATTGTTTGCAACATTAGAGCTTTAGGAAACTGTTCCCTTTTTAAGGCTGAAATTCTTGGATTCAGAGTTTCAGACTTACATAAGTTGCAAGAATGGCTTATATGATGGTTGTGAGACAACCATACAACCAGAGAAAAACTGCACTTACACGCACCCACATACGGTAGGCTGGCGTGAAAAGTTCATGAAACCAATGTATTGTCTTCTGGAATGGTTACAAATACTGCATTTAATTGCTAGCATATAATAATGTCCTAGAAAATGGTAATAATGCATTTAGTAACTAGTTCATAATAATATTATATATGGCTTGGTATACGGTTTTACTATTTAAAACTCAGATTCACATATTTATATAGCAGCAAAGCAAACATATTACATCTTTCTTTCAATTGTAATAGGCTGGAGCATTAAGCAAGTGTCCACAAACATCAAATACATCCTTTTATCATGTATGGGGATTGGGGAATCTGCCTCCTTTCTTTTTTAAAGCACAGCCCACGCGTCAACCCAAGTAAACAGGCTGAATAACTATTGATTGCCTGGTTAACTATGTATTGAACACTTTTAACCATTTTAACCTTTCAATCTGACCATTTCTCAACAATCAAAACCGAAAAGGCTACCTTTTCCTTTCATACAGCCTTTTTACAAGGCATGGCCGGCCTTTTTTGGGAATGCTGATTAAAAAATTGTGCAGAAGGAACTATCACTTTACTGTAAGATGGAAGGATTTAGAAAAGGAGACCAGGCATTGTTTACAGAAATTGAACCACTGGATCTCCCCAATTGTGTTACTCTTTTGTTGTACCAACGATCACGGTACTAAATTTGTGCAGCGCTAATCCTGAAAAAGGCTTTCTCCTTTTTGTTTTGGGTCTTAAAAAAATAAAATTTGTTGGCTTCTTGAATTGAAGAATCCTTTACCAATGTTTATATGTATTTATGACAAAACCTATTACCCATCACACTATGAAAATTTACAGTACAAGACTCAACTGTAATTATATATTTGTCCCCACAAGTATGAATGTATGATGCTCTGGATCCACTTCTGATTCTGAAAGGCACATATATTTGCAGCATGCAATATCTATCTGCACATACTTCTTGATTTTTACTTTTGTCTTCGTGTAAATGTTTCTCATAAGGCACTTATGACTTGTTTATGATTTATGACTAACGTTTAATGCTGACATTTCACAGCAAAAAAATATAAAGTCCCCATTCTGAGAAATAACTTTGTCTATTCCTCCTCTTCCAACATTTCTGTTATTTAGAAATCATGCTAGTATCAAGCATGGTCCACGACCATGGATTCAGTGATTTTGACAGGCGTCGGTATAGAAGTCCCAGTCCTATGTCTTCACCAATTGTGCGACCTAACCTACATGGCAATGGCTTTGGTCCATGGAATGGGCTACACCAAGAGGTAAGCATAACAAATTAATCACTGAAGCAAACTTCCTATTTTACAGATTTTAATCACTTCAAGAGCCTTCTTTTGCTATTCAATGTTTCATTATTTTCAGCTTACAATTCTGGAACGTTTTGCTTTAAGGGTAGATATAAAATCATGAATAGCCTTTGTCAAAAAATATTGTTATCATGATAACTTCATTGTTATCATATTCTGTTGCTGACATACTTTAGGGTGTGCCTTTGTCAAAAAATATTAATGAACTTTTTTATTTAACAGAGATTAGGCTTACCTCCTCCTGGAACAAGTATGGACTGGCAAGGAGCACCACGAAGTCCTGGCTCTTATATCGTCAAGAAGATCATACGCTTGGAGGTTCCAGTTGATGCTTACCCTAATGTATGGTTTCCACAATTTGTGCAATTTATCCTTCAGCACATAATAATGTTTGCAGCTTTTAATCTGTTCTATTTTCACTTTGCCCCAGTTCAATTTTGTGGGACGCATTCTAGGACCAAGGGGTAATTCTCTAAAGCGGGTTGAAGCATCAACTGGCTGTCGTGTTTTCATTAGAGGGAAGGGTTCCATCAAACATACAGACAAGGTGACAAAAAGTTTGTAACATTCAAATACATCGCACTATTATATTTATGTAATCTATGTTATATTAAATTTACCAAAGTTTTAAAGCTTGTTAGGCCAAGAAACTTCTTTGCTGTGTTTAATTTAATTCCCTTTACTGAACTCTTGGAACTATTATCCTCTGTCTTTCTTGCTTTACTAGAAATCCTGAATTATCAATCTCTGATTTTGATCTAGTATTTCCAAATTCTGATCTTCAAATGCGTGCCTAACTTGATAAAAAAATGTAATACATAAAATGAAAAGCAAAAAACACATAAAATTTCCAAGGGGTAATTCTCTAAAGCGGGTTGAAGCATCAACTGGCTGTCGTGTTTTCATTAGAGGGAAGGGTTCCCTCTAATAATGCGTGCCTAACTTGATAAAAAAATGTAATACATAAAATGTAATACATAAAATTTCCAAGGGGTAATTCTCTAAAGCGGGTTGAAGCATCAACTGGCTGTCATGTTTTCATTAGAGGGAAGGGTTCCATCAAACATACATAAAATGAAAAGCAAAAAACACCTACTGTTGTGATGACCAACATGTAGGTACTTTTCAAGGCAGATTTTATAGTGCCTGCTCATCAGTTTGCTTTAGTATTTCACCAAATATCGTCATCTGCTTGTGACAGTGACAAACAAGTAGTTTGCTCAAGGTCGACATCCTACCATGAAGAGGACCCTGACAAACACAACACCCAATGACTAATCCTTTGTAGTTAATGGGGCATAGTGCACTACAACTTACCTTGCGAAACGACCTGAAAATTTAAACTAAGCTAATAAAATTATCAAGCAACTCATTAAGCAGATAATCAGTAATTTCCTTAATAATCAATGTTATGCATAAGCCAAACATATTTATCACAATATCTCATGGTAACTTGGTAAGAAGCGCAAGGGTAAAATGGTAAGAAACCCACAGTCTAGTGCATCCCCCTTTTCTTTACCATAACATAGAGCCAACTGAGAGCCAGCTAGATTCATTCCCTAGTTCCTCACTCCAAAACGAAGGCACCAGGAAGGAGGAGCACATCCAGGAGGAGGAGACCAGGCCGAGAGCAAGGAGGAGCCCAAGCCGAGCTAAACAAGGAGAAGATCCAGGAGGAGAAGGTCCAGAGTAGGAAGATCGAACCCTAGCTCCCTCCAACTCCTCAGCCTCACCACCAGAGCCTCACCCTCCCCATCCCCAATCCCATTCTACAATCCGGGTAAGCCCCATTGTTAGTTTATTCTAGCAGTACGATAGGTGCATAGCCAAGACCTAGAGCATTTCCTCAAATCCTCAAAGACCAAGAAATAGTGCACACAAACTCATCAAGCATCAAGGTTATTAAAACGTAAAACGAGAACGAAACGACCCACCCCCTTTTTAACTTTTAAACGTTTAAACGAACGTTGAAACGTAGTTTTAGGCACTGTTGTAAAACGAATATGAGAGCAAAGATATATCACATATGTACCTTGATTTTGTAGTCTTTTTCCATATAATTTGAGGCCATATGCCATGCATCTTTCTCCCATGTATGATATATCCATTTCCTTGCACATTGCAACATATGAATTACTATAACAAGAAATTATAATTCAATTTAATAAGTAAATAAGGTTTGTAACTTTGTATCACATACCCTTTTGATGATCCCCCTCTTCTCTCCTTCCAATCCACAAACTACAAGACAATTGCACATAGATGAAATGAATTAATTGAAAACTAAAATTAAAGACAAGATACATTACGACATGAGTTCACCTCCAGACAATAACATAAGTTCATACAATAACATAGACGATGGTTAACAAATTAACTAAATAAGTCCACACAAAAGCATAAATCCACATAATAGCATAGGTCCAACTCTCATCTCTCAATATCCATCATTCAAATCATCGAAACTATTAGTAGCATTCACATCTTGATCATCGCCATCTTCGTGGTTGCTTGAGTTGTCATCGTCATCCACATCAAGATCATTAAGTATGAGCTCATCTTCTTCCTCTCCATTGCTTGAGTCCGAATGCGATGCCTCCTCTATGACTTCCTCTTCTCTTCTCACACGACGTGTATAGCAATGCTCAAAATGAGCACTCCTAGGAAGATTGCGGCCTCGAAGGTTGCTTGATGCACCAATAGCTTCGTCAACTTGGTCCCATGTCAAGTCACCTTCACCCCTTATACACCCACTTTGAGTTGGATTGGCCGATGGATTGACCCATTCATTATCCCAATCAAAGTCTTCTATAACCAAAGGGTCAAAGTTTTTACCCTCCTCACGTATTCTTTGGAACCTACTAGCCATCTTTCTATTGTATGAGACATAGACCAAGTCATTTAATTTTTTGTGCTTCAACCGGTTTCTTTTCTTTGTATGAATCTACAAGTGGAATACAAGTGAAATAAAAGCAGTTAATTAGAACCAAAATAAAGGACTTGCAATTTACATAATTAGATGGTTAAATTCACTTACAAATTCAAATGCACTCCAATAGCGCTCACAACCGGATGATGAAGCGCAAAGACTAACTATTCTTCTTGCAAACTTGTGCACCAATCAACTAAAAGAACAAATAAGGTGAACTTTACATGGCGAAAAGTAAAAAATTACTTGCTGAAATTTAGATTACTTACTTGGATTTCTTGTGTGTGCGTGTTTTATTGCCATTTGGTTTGCAAATACATCTCTTTGATTCTCATATAGAACAGCTTGGCTATCAATCTTATCTCGAAGAGCCTCATCTTGTACCATTTTTACAAGCACGTCATTGAAGCAAGCTCTCTTAGCTCTCCAACACGTCCTTCATCATCACCCTTCTTGATGTTATAGAACTTTCCAGGGTTCAAGTGGAGAGCCGCTCCATATAGTGGGGTGCCCATTTGCCTCGTCCAACGTCCATCAATAATCTTCATGAGGCGATTAAGCAAAGGTTGTTTGTTTTGAGTGCAGAACGATGAGGTGATCTTTTCCTTTGCTAAGTTCATGGCCGATGCAACCTCCGGCATAGCCGGCTTTTCATCACCATCAACCAACCTCAACACAACAAGGAGTGGAAGCGAAGCTCTTATACAATCCTCAATCAATTCCGAATCGTCAGAAATAACAATGTCATACCTTTGCTCTTCCTGCCTCAGTCTTAGACAACTTGCTCCTAGTGAAGACATCACCTGTCACTAGGAGCTTCAATGCTTCTTTGTGCTTGTGCAAACTACGCATAGCGTAAGGAATGCGTTGGCAAACTTAGTCATTGCCGGGCCTCACAAGATCCATCCCACCTGTTTTCTCCCTCATTTCACTAAGAATCCTCCCATGCCTATAAATAAAGGTAGTGATTTGTCGAGCACGTGAAATTGGTTTCTTGAAATCCTTTAGCTTCTCTATGTCTTCCAACATAAGATCCAGGCAGTGTGCAGCGCAAGGGGTCCAGAACAAGGTAGGAATCCTCTCCATTAGCAGCCTGCCAGCTGCCTTGTAGTTAGCACCATTGTCTGTGACAACCTGAACAACTTTGTCTTTGCCAATCATGTCAATCATTCTCTTGCAAGTTAGCAAGCATCATGGCATCATGTGATTCACTAGATGCATCGACTGACTCCAAGAAAGTCCCTTCAGGACTATTAACCAGGAAGTTGATCAACTGACGACCCCTCCTATCAGTCCATCCATCTGACATAAGAGAGCAACCATATTGCTTCCATGCTTCTTCATGCTGCTTCTTCTCGCCATCTGTCTCCTTAACTACCTTCTGAAGCAATGGCTCTCGTAGCTCATGGAAACTAGGAGGCTTAAAACCATAACCATACTTTGCAATGGCCTCTACTGCTATCTCAAATTGTCTTGAATTTGCAACATTAAATGGTACACCACACTCATAGAAAAACTTGGCTATCTCTATACAGACAGCTTCTCTTTCTTCCTTAGTCCTCATGTCAGCTTCTATGGTAGTTTGATGCGGCCCCTTTGCATGTCTTTGCTCTACAACCTCTCTGGGCGTTCGTCGAAGCATAGCAGTAATAGGTTTTCTTGGTGGTGCTGGCACCTTGAACTGAAATGCTGCCGACTTCATTTTTTTGGAGGCTGTTCCAGAACTTGGATGGACACTCACAATGCTATTAGAGGCTTCCGACTCCTTGCTAGATGCCTCTATTGCCACATAATCATCTTGTTCATCATCTAGAAACAATGGTCTACCCCTCTTGCCCTTCTCTAAAGCCTCTTGCATCTCTTTCATGATGGATGAGGTTGTTTTGGGACACTTCGTCACATCTCCATACCCACCCGCGAGATGTTGTTTCACCCTCTTGATTCCTCCTTTTATCTCCCTCTGACAAAGATTGCATTGGATCAACTCTCGCTTGTTAGACTCTGCATAATATGCATACTTCCATCCCGGATCATCGGACTTCGGCTTTCGACTAGGATCATCCAATGGATTATAATTTGTGGGAGGGGGAGGTGTACTGCCACTTGCACTTGCCATTCTACAATCAATTCAATATGCTACAATCAACATTCAATATACCATCAACAATTTATTTGAACTTCAGTGGTGGATGAGGGGCTGATGGCTAAGGATGATCCATAGAGTCTTCAGCCAACAGACAAGAGACAAGAGGCAAAGGCAGAGTAAGAGTGTAAGACAGAGGACTGGAGGAGTCTTGTTCATCAGCCCAACCAAGAGACAAGTTGGCGACTGAGCGACTCCCTCTGTCCCTCTATCTCGCATTTCACCTCTGTCCCTCATCTCACCCAAACCAAAGACAGAGAGACATCAACAAGAGACAGAGAGGGGATCAGACACAGGCACTGGCGCCGGCTGGATGACGCAGATCGAAGCGACAGCGGCTTAGGTTAGCTTTCTCCCGATTCCCCGATTCCCCTCCAAATATGTACGGGACCCCACTAATGTCACCACCTAAAACGTTATAGAACGGGTAGAACGTCCGAATCGGACGTTCCGGACGTTTTCTCGTCGTTTGAACGACGCTCAAGGACGTTCTACGCCCGGTCGGCAGAACGACCGGACATTCTTCGGCTCCCGGGCGTTTTCTCGTGTAAACAACGTTTAAACGTCGTTTACACGACGTTTTAATAACCATGTCAAGCATATGAATAATCAATCATGCCACAGTGCGATAAATCACACATTAAGGGAGAGGCAGTAGAGGTATTGAAGGAAGTAGAAAGAGAGGTAGAGAGGAGATTTTGGGGAGAAGAAGAGGGGAGAGGAGGGCCGGATCTGGAGGTCGAAAGCCCAGGGGCGAGTGGGCGCGAACTGGGGGAGGTCGGACTGGCGAGCAAGGTGGCGACCCGAGGGAGCCGAGGAAAGGGAGGGGGCCGATGGAGTGGCCTACGCCGGAGGAGGCGGGGGTGGTGTGCCAGGGGCCTGGACCGGCGCGGGGCAGGCTAGCGTTGTCGCACGCACACGCGAGGGGACCGGAGGTGAGAGAGGAGCAGCCGGACTAGAGAGACCGGCGAGCTCCAGGGGAGCCGGCGAGCTCGAGCTAGTAGAAGAGTAGGGAGAGAGGAGAAGAGATTAGGGGAGAGGAGAGAGGGGAGTAAAGGGGAGCGAGTAGAGGTGGCTGCTGGAGAGGCAGGCGGTGGCCGGCCCAGTCAGGGGGAGCGGAGGGGATCGGCCAGGGGAGAGACGAGCTGAGAGAGAGAGAGAGAGCCAGAGGCGTCGGCTAGAAGAAGAAAAGGAGAGGGGGGAGAAAAGAAGAAAAGAGAAGGGGAGAAAAGAAAAGGGGGAAGAAAGAAAAGAAGAGAAAAAAAGAGGGGATTAGAAATTGTCTCCCGTTGCGAACCGCGTATATTAATCGTCTCGTAGTCGTAGGAAAATTTTGATAATAACTCAAATAGCTACGATAAGTAAGTAATGAATCAATAAAATTGCAAATTTTGCATTATTTCAAACCGCTAAATTGAGTATGTCACCAAAATAAAAGTTGTGCCAGTAGAAGAGTAGGGAGAGAGGAGAAGAGATTAGAGGAGAGGAGAGGGGGGTAGATGGGAGGGAGTAGAGGTGGCCGGTGGAGGAAGTAGGTGGTGGCCATTTGGCGCGGCAAGGGAAGCGCGGGATCGGCCGAGGGAGGCAGGCGAGAGAGAGAGAGAGAGAGGGGAATTAAGCTAGTATGTCTCGTCTGCCACCGCCTAGGAATCAATCTTGTGGCAATTCAAGTCTGCCCTTTTCTTTATTTCTCAACTTTATTTATACTGTTCTATTACACGCCGCTCTGGGTAGGCTTAACCGAATCCTAACATGCTATGGCCTGTCCCAATACGTATCATAACCGGAATCTCAATTAGATTGCAAAGCTTCCGTCCGTCCGGACTCCCTTGCTGTATGCTGGTTTACCTGCTGCGGCTCCGCTTGCTCTGCGTCCCTGGCCGGCGAAGTCCCACGTCTACGTACGTATACGCGATCATATACCGGCGTGGTCGTATCATTACTCCCTCCCTTGAAAACCAGCTTGTCCTCAAGCTGACAATCAGGAAACGAACGCCGCAAAGTGATAGCGTCCATCCATGTGGCTTCGTCGGCTGTCTTGCCCGCCCAATGCACAAGGAACTGTCGAGTGCCATTGACGAACCGCTGAGCCATGAGTTGATGAGGTTCCGGTTGCGACGGAGCTGCTGTGACTAGGATGTCGGCCGGAAGGATGCTCGGCTAGGTCGGCGGCTCCCCTTTGAAGGCCTTCAGGAGGGAGACGTGGAAGACGTTATGCAGGCGTGCTGATTGCGGAAGTTTAAGTCTGTAGGCCACCGCCCCAATCCTTTGCTCTACTTGGAAGGGACCGAAGAACCGGGGCCCCAATTTGACTGGAGCGTTTGACCGCAATGATTTTTGGCGGTGTCGCTGGAGCTTGAGCCAAACCCACTCGCCGATTGAGAATTCCACGTCTCGATGCTTACTATCATAACGTTGCTTCATACGGTTCTGAGCGTGTAGCAGATGTTCTCGTGCTTGCGCTAACAGCAGATCCCGCTCCACTAGGGTGCAGTCCACTAGGTTGATGACAGTCGAGCCTTGTTGGTAGGGCGTGAGAGCTGGAGGAGGACGCCCGTAGACTAATTCAAAAGGGGTCATTCGGAGAGTAGAATGAAAGGAAGTGTTGTAACAGAATTCCGCCCAAGGTACCCACTGAGCCCAACTTGCAGGGTTGGATCCTGTAAGGCAGCGGAGATACATCTCGATAGTGCGATTCACGACCTCCGTCTGTCCATCCGTCTGAGGGTGGTAGGCCGTTGAAAGCAGTAAGGTTGTGCCGCTTCGCTTTAATAAATCCTGCCAGAAGGCACTGAGAAAAATAGGGTCGCGATCCGAGACGATCGACTCTGGTATTCCATGCAAACGCACCACCTGGTCGAAGAAGAGTCTGGCGATTGTCGGTGCCGTGGCTGGCCGTGACATTGGGATAAAATGGGCATATTTGGACAAAAGCTCCACGACAACCAAGAGAGCTGATTTACCATGTGATTTTGGCAAGTCAGTGATAAAATCCATCGAGATGTCTGCCCAAATTTGTTGTGGTACTGGAAGGGGTTGGAGTAGTCCGGCGGGTGAAGTCGTGCTGGACTTATTCTGCTGACAGATGGTGCAGCGACTCACATAGGTTTCAACCGTTGCGCGTTGACGCTCCCAATAGTATGTGTTCTGCAAACGTAACAAAGTCTTTTGGACTCCTTCATGTGTGAGATCATGTACGGATGCAATAATAAGATCCACCAAGGGGGGTGTATGTGGCACGAATAGGCGTCTGTTACGGTAGACTAACCCGTCCGAAACGAGCCATGTCTCGTGCTGCTTGCTGGATGGTGCCTTGTCGTGAGGAGATGCAGTGCCCGTTGTGTTGCTGGAGGGAAGCGTAGGAGGCGCATTCTGTTTGCTGGCGTGCGTTTTGGCAAGGTGCTGGACGACAGGGTCGCACCGGAGAAGCTCATGCCACTCTGTTCGGGTCACCTCCTGGAGCTGTGAGATGGGCGCACAAAAAGTTCCGCTGCCTTGTTCCTGTGGAATGCGTGAGAGCGTCGGCTGCCGCATTATGGCGTCCCGGTTTGTATTCGACCGTAAAGTCAAAACCCATCAGCTTGCTGAGCTAGTGTTGTTGGGGAGGGGTGATGAGTGCTTGGTCGAGGAGAAATTTGAGGTTGCCGTGGTCTGTGCGTACCACGAAGGAATGTCCCCATAGATACGGGCGCCAATGGCGTACTGCTTTGGACAACCCAATGAGCTCCCGCTCGTAAGCGGCCAATTTTTGGTCTCTCGGCCAACTTGCGACTGAAATAAGCAATGGGGTGGCCACCTTGCTGCAATACGGCCCCAATGCCCATCCCCGAGGCGTCACACTCCACAATAAATGGGGCCGTGAAGTGCGGCATTTGGAGTACCGGGGCCGACATGAGTACTTCTTTCAGTTGTACGAATGTAGCTTCTGCTAAGTCGGACCATACAAAGCAGTTGCGACGAAGCAGCGTCGTGAGGGGTTCTGTAATACTGGCGTAGTCCCGAATGAATCGGCGGTAATAGCCTGTGAGTCCAAGAAATCCCCGTAATGCTGATACTGATGATGGTCGAGGCCATTGTGATACCGCTTGGAGCTTCGCTGGGTCTGCTGATATTCCATTTGGGGAAATGATGTGGCCTAGGTACTGCACACGACCTTGGGCGAAGGTGCATTTGAACTGCTTCAAGTAAAGGTGGTGGTGTCGCAGGCGGCCCAGTACCAGACGAAGATGCTCGAGGTGCTCCTCTTCCGTGTGACTGTAAATCAAAATATCATAAAAAAACAAGGACAAATTTGCGAAGGAAGTCCTGCAAGACCTCATTCATGAGTGCTTGAAAGGTCGACGGTGCGTTGGTGAGGCCAAAAGGCATTACATGGAACTCGTAATGTCCATGGTGTGTCCGGAAGGCGGTTTTCTCAATATCATCGGTCCACATACGCACTTGATGATATCCCGATCGGAGGTCCAGTTTGGTGAAGAAGTGTGCGCCCCCCAACTCATCAAAGAGTTCTTCCACCACCGGGATCGGGAATTTGTCTTTGATCGTCCGAGTGTTGAGCTCGCGGTAGTCGACACAGAATCGCCAAGTTCCATGGCTCTTTTTGACCAAGAGAACGGGTGACGAGAAGGGTGAGCGACTGGGACGAATAATCCCTTGCTGTAGCATGGCCTCACATTGTCGTTCAATTTCATCTTTCTGATGGTAGGGATACCTATAGGGTCTGACGACCACGGGATCCGTTCCTCCTCTCAGCGTAATGCGGTGATCGCAATCTTTGGCGGAGGCAACGCTGAGCTCTGAAGGCGTCTGGAATTCGTCCGAAGACTAAGCCTTCTTTGCTTGGTTTGTAACACTTAGCTGCATGGTCATACCTTTGGTTGTTCGCTGCATACCTTGAAGATGCACCACTGCCCCGTCCCGGTCAAACTCCAAGGAGAGAGCTGCGAAATTCCAATGGATGTCTCCCAATGTGCTGAGCCACTGCACTCCCAAAATGATATCAAAAGTAACAATGGGAAGTACGAGGAATTGAGCTGTGAAGCATTGCCCTTGTATTATGAAATCGGCCTCCACCGTCCCCAAACATGGCAAGTAGGCCCCACCAGCTACCCGCACTTGTTGCCGTGCTCCTGCGATCGGCTTCCACCCTTTGTGTTGTGCTGCATACGTGCTAACGACGTTGTGGGTGCTGCCGCTGTCTATGAGCCCCAACCATCCTTGATCCGCGACAAACACCTTGAGCTGCATGGTACTACCGTGCTTCGGCCCTATGACTGCCAGCATAGATAGGGAGGCTTCACTGCCCGCCTCCGTGAATGGTTTGTCCTGCTCACCCTCGGAATCTACAACCTCCAAATGGAACAAGCGTTTGCAACGATGACCACGAGTGTATGTCTCGTCGCAGTTGTAGCAGAGACCTTTTGCCCGGCGTTCCGCTAGCTGGTCGTGATCGATCGGGCGAGCCGAGATGTGGCGCTCTGCATGCTCGTCGTTGGTGCCGCTGGTGTGCCCGAGCTCTGGCCGCTTACTGTTATGTTTTTGGAGACGCCATGCATTGTTGTTGTGACTCCAGTAGCTCGTCCTCCATTCAATGAGCCTCCGAATGGTCTCCCGAGTGTTGTTGGCTGCTGCGTATGGTTCCCACACGGAACGCTTGTCGCCTGGCCGCGTGGGACTACGCCACGACTTCCGCTGACGTTCGTCACGCCTTGAAGTGCCTCGACGATCCATGCTGACATGCGGGCCTCCGCCTCCCTTGCAAATCCTACGGCCTCCGTCAGGTCCCTTGGTCGCTCGCGGCGGACATCCGCACACAGCGCCAAGGAAAGTCCTGCCATGAAGGTTTCCACCTGGTCTGATCTTTTCATTCCCGACGTGCGGGCCAACAGCCGCTGGAACTCCCGCGCATATTCATCTACCCCACTATTCCCTTGTTTAAGGTTAACAAGATCGCCGAGTGGGCCGACGCTTGAGTGGCGGGTGAATCGTTGGATGAATGCTTCGGAAAAATCTTCCCATGCGATCCACAGCTCCTCTCGTTGCCAGTTATCTAGGACCTCCTGTGCTTCTCCTGCGAGATGGAGGCTAGCAATCTCTACGTATTCTTCCGCGGGAATACGATGAACGCGAAAGAAACGCTCGCATCGGCGCAACCAACCGAGCGGGTCGCCTTGCCCGTCGTACTCGGGAAGGTCCAAACGTGGTGGTCGAGGAGTCCACCGGTGGTTGTCCTCTTCCTCTCTGCGATTGTACCCTCGCCGTCCCCGGTGCGTCTGCTCCTCACGCTCGCGGCATGTGCGTGCGTGGATAGCGGCTACCCCCTTCTGGGATCTATACTGCAGGTGACTCCCAGCCAAGGTGTTGCTCGCTTCCGCTTTTGAGTCATGCGCCGGAGCTTCTCCTTTCTTTTCCACCTTTGCTGTTAGTATCTTCATCACATCAGCTAGCATCGACTTGATCTCCTTCATGTCTGTTTCCAGGACCGTAACATGGTCCTCCAATGGATTTGCCATGGTTCCAGAACCGCGTGGCTCTGATACCAAATTGATACGATCGGATGATGGATGAACTCGCTCGTATGCACGAGTTCCTGGACGCCGCCCAGCACGCGAGCTCCGTGATGGAGAACTCGCCAATTCGGCCAGCGTCCTAGATAGATCGGCGGTTATCGACGCCACCGCCTAGGAATCAATCTTGTGGCAATTCAAGTCTGCCCTTTTCTTTATTTCTCAACTTTATTTATACTGTTCTATTACACGCCGCTCTGGGTAGGCTTAACCGAATCCTAACATGCTACGGCCTGTCCCAATACATATCGTAACTGGAATCTCAATTAGATTGCAAAGCTTCTGTCCGTCCGGACTCACTTGCTGTATGCTGGTTTACCTGCTGCGGCTCCGCTTGCTCTGCGTCCCTGGCCGGCGAAGTCCCACGTCTACGTACGTATACGCGATCATATACCGGCGTGGTCGTATCACAAGGGGTGAGGGACACCCGTAGAATCAAGTGTACAAGGATGGCGGCTACTAGGTGGGTTAGAATGTTGGGTAGATCGTACACCCGCTTGGTTGGATCTTAGGTGATTAGTACTGTTGTATTACATTTTTGTTGTACTTGGATCTATGTATAATTAATGAACTAAATCTGTAGCCCTACGTGGCATGGAATGTAATAAAGTTCCATTTTAGTCTCTAATTATTGTTCTGTTGTAACACTCTGAACATGGTATACTAACTGATAAAATGTCGGGTACACTCGATGTTTTAATTAGCTAATATACCGAGATTCGTGTGATTATCTCAGAGTAATGGCGGTGGTTACTGTCGTTACTCTAGGCTAATTATGCGGGTCGCACACCTTGGTGGTGGATTTTTTTTCCATATATATTTGTTTTGTTCTTTTCCTTCTGGTAGGTCAACTAGGAAGGAAATATTACTACAGGATTTGATAAAGGAGAGTTTAAAATATTTCTATTGTTTTGTTTAGCGTGCTGAATTAGGCTTGATGCTGTGGTATTTTGATCCTATTGTTTAATTGTAGGCAGTTGACTTATCCATCATCACAAGCATTTTAGGTGCTTCCATAATTTTTTGAAACATGGTGGACTCCCTGGCCACTGTACCCACCTATTATCTATTGCTCAGAAAAGCTAATAGAAGCCTTTGTTTGTGAAAAATAGTAGAGCTGTTAACATACTATCTGACCTTTGCACATTTTTGGTGCCCATTCCTGCTAGATACTCCTGTAGTGTGAATATTTATTACTCAATATATCTACTAGATCCCTCTATGTTATGGCCCAAGGGTTGGATAGGGTATTTACTAGGCGCATGAGGCCAGAGCAGGGAGGAGCAGCGCAGGAACACATGCAGGAATAAGGAAAGAGTGCGCCGGATTTAGGCTGTTAGCATTTTCTATATTTAGATTGATTGTTCCTATCCTTATCATAAGAGATATGATTAGATAAGTATCCATGTTTGTTAGGATCCGATCTGTACCTTCCAAATAGGAATGATAAATCGGTTATATAAAGGAAATAGACTGAAGGGAAAAGGCATGCTTAGTTTTGCCACAAACTCTAATCCAGGCGGTGGCTCCGAAAACAGCCAATCCTAAGGCGTCTGGCGCCACGACGAGTTCCTCGTCGAGTAGCTCTACGACCGACCTCTGGCCAGGAACTCGTCTTCTGAGCGAACTCGTCTGAGTGCATTCGTAACAATTTGGTATCAGAGCCGTGTGTTCCTGGTGCCATGGCGACTTCATTGGAGGATCGCGTTACGGATTTGGAAAGCAGATGCGAGAGATGAAGGAAACCTTGGGAGAGATAATGAAGATTTTGAAAGGGAAGGGAACTGCTGCTGCTGAAACCCTCGTCCATGGGGGAGCGTTGGAGACATACTGGCGGCATTCTTTGCCGTCGGCACCACGCCGACCATCTTCCACGCAGGAACAGGCGAACGGATCCATGGCGGGAGCGGGAGGGCGAAGGCGGCATTGCTGCGATCGGCACCCACCAGCCATCTTCCACGGCGGAACGGGCGGTCGGATCCATGGCGAGAGCGGGAGGAGCCCAAACGTGGAAGGAGACGGCGCTGGAAGAGGGGAAGAAGATGGCGACCATCGGTGGACGCCCAGACCCCCACGGTTCGATCTGCCGGACTATGATGGCGGTCAGGCCGGCTTGGATGGCTAAGGCGTCTGACGTTTCTTAGGGTTCACCGCATTCGGAAGAGAATGCGTTGAGATCGCGAGCCTGCATCTATCGGGCGAGGCTCAAGAAGTATTAGACAATTGGCGAGAGGAGGAGCCATGGATTGATTAGGCGATTTTGGAAGCTTTCACACGCTTCACTCGACGGATGAGTGTTGGACCATTGGGCGTCTGGTAAATCTCAAGCAAAGGGCACAAGGCGTGGATGAATACGCGCGTGAGTTCCAAAGACTCTCGCCGTACCACGAGATTACGAAGGATGGATCAGTGGAGACCTTCATGGCGGGTTATCGGGGCATTAAGCGGGGAAGTTCACCGTGATCGTCCTCGAGATCTAGCAGAGGCAAGCTGGGTTGGCAAGGCAAGCCGAGGCGAGGAAGTCGGCATGGATTGCGAGAGGCCATCGAAGGATGGTCGGGTGCTAAGCGCGGTCGAGCCGTGGTCCAGGATTTGGCTTGTACACGCAAATCCTATACACCGGCAAGCTCGTTGCCACCCATACCAACAGGAGGAAGCTGCACGTGGGGCAATCGTTTGGAGCACCAGGGACAAGAACGGCCGGAGAAAATTCTCTCGAGCGGATGGAGTGCGATCCTAACGCCCGACAAAGACGATCCATTTGTTAGTACACGAGCGAGTGGCTTGGCGCCACGAGAGTGCGCCTAACGGATCAATTGGCGAACGACGGCGAAAGGCCTATGTTACAAGCGTGATGAGGTGTACACTCGGGGGCATCGTTGCAAGCGATTGTTCCATTTGGAGGTGGGCGATGAGGAAGAAGAGGAGGTCAAGAGAGTGATCCACTATTACAGAAAGCAGAGGTATCATTGTCCATGATTGCTGCGCTTGGACCGAAGCATGGAAACACAATGCAAATCTTGTTATACTTGGGAGGAAGGCAGCTGAGCCTCATCGGCAGTGGAAGTACTCACAACTTTATGAGTACATACACTTGCCCGACAGGGAGGATGGAAAGCAGTCCAAAGTACACACCAACAGTCCGGGTTGCGGGAGGGTCCCATTTACCTTGTCTTGGCTCGGTCCCAGGTGTGACTTTTACCATCCAGGACCATGAGTTTGAAGCTCCTTTCATTGTGCTTCCCATTGAGGGGTTTGACCTCATTTTGGGAGTACAATGGTTGAGAACTCTAGGAGATATTCAATGGAACTTTGAAGAACTCTCTATGAGTTTGATCCACTTTGGCGCAAGGGTTAGGCTGCGAGGGTTCTGATGCATACGCAAATCCCGTCTGATGAATGCTCAGTTGGAAGAAACAAAGGCTATCCAAGGGCTGTTAGTAGAGTATCAAGATGTTTTTATGGAACCAACAGGATTACCACCAACTAGATGGTGTGATCATCGAATCACACTACCGGAAGGCACTGATCCCGTGGTAGTCCGGCCTTACAGATATCCTTATCGCCAGAAGGATGAAATTGAAGCTCAATGTGAAGCCATGCTTAAACAAGGCATCATTCGGCCAAGTCGCTCCCCATTTTCTTCTCCTGTCTTGTTGGTTAAGAAGGCGGATGGGACTTGGCGTTTTTGTGTGGATTACCGTGCACTCAACATGCGCACAATCAAGGACAAATTTCCTATTCCAGTGGTGGAAGAGCTGCTTGATGAGCTTCGCGGGGCTCGTTTCTTCACTAAATTGGATCTCCGTTCGGGATATCATCAAGTTCGTATGAGGGAGCAGGACATTGCCAAGATGGCTTTTCGCACTCATCATGGTCATTATGAATTCCTGGTTGGCTTATCCAATGCACCATCCACGTTCCAAGCTCTCATGAATGAGGTCCTCCAGGAGTTCTTACGGAAGTTCGTCCTTGTATTTTTTGATGACATCTTGATATACAGCCCCACGATTGAGGTTCACAAGGAGCATCTGCATGCTGTTTTCAGGCAACTGCGCATACATCGGTTATATCTCAAAGAGTCCAAGTTTGCGTTTGCTCAAGAACAAGTGGGATAATTGGGTCATCTCATATCCCACAATGGGGTCGCAGCAGATCCGGAGAAATTGCAAGCCGTCACTGTTTGGCCTTGCCCCACTACAGTTTCAGCATTAAGGGGTTTCTTAGGTTTGACCGGGTACTACCGAAGGTTCATCCAAGATTATGCTATCATCGCCGAACCTCTTACGGCCTTGTTGCGGAAGAACAGTTTCACTTGGACACCTGCGGCACAAGAGGCTTTCATTCACCTCAAGAATGTGTTGGTGTCTGCACCTGTTCTCCAGATGCCAGATTTTACGGCCCCATTTGTTGTTGAATGCGACGCCTGCAGCACGAGGATCGGTCGCGGTTCTTCAACAGAGTGGCCATCCCATCGCTTATTTCGTCGCCTCGCCGCCGACCGTCACATAAAGTTGGTCGCATACGAGAGGGAACTCATCGAACATCCAAGGCGATCCGGCATTGGCGACCATACTTATGGGGTCACCCTTTCGTCGTCACTGACCGATCATGGCGATCTCAAATTCCTATTGGAGCAGGCCCTCATTACACCTCCTCAACAACACGGTTAAGCAAGTTAATGGGCTTTGACTTCCGGTGGAGTATAAGCGGAAAACATAACCGGTAGTCGGCCTGACGTCTCGTGTCCATTCTGATCAACTCCACTGCGCCACCGTCTCCACACCAGTTGACGTGACTCGGGCCCAGTGGTTGGATGTCTTGCGCGCTGATCCGGCAGTCCAGGCCCGCATCCAACAGCAGAAGCCAGAAGCAGCACAAGACGCACAAGGGGATACCACCGTGTGGGAGGTCCGGGAAGGGCTGTTATACCGCAACAACAGGTTATTCGTGCCAGCTAAGTCGGTATTGGTGGAGCCGATCATTGCATCCATCCATGACCTGGCCTTACGAAGAGTCGAAGACTCTACATCGCCTCAAAGCAAGGTATTGGTGGGAACATCAAAGGACTTCAGTGGAGAATTATGTGTCGCGCTGCACAATCTGTCAACAACACAAGTCTAGTACCATGGCTCCAGCAGGACTGCTTCAACCCCTGCCGATTCCACACCAAGTATGGGCTGATGTCTCGATGGATTTCATCACTGATCTTCCCAAGTCACAAGGCAAGACCGCTCTGTTAGTGGTGGTGGATCGTCTGTCTAAATATGCTCATTTTGTGCCTTTCAAGCGTCCGGCCACTGCACCCACCGTGGCTCGTCTCTTCTTTGATTATGTGGTCCGTCTTCATGGGATCCCTGAATCCATTGTGTCAGACCGAGATCCAGTGTTCCTTAGTGCTTTTTGGCAAGGATTGTTTAAACGCAGTGGCACAGCTCTATTGATGTCCACCGCATATCATCCCCAGTCAGACGGACAGACAGAAGTGGTGAACCGGACCATCGAGATGTATCTCCGTTGTCTGATCTCTTCAAATCAGTTAACATGGGCACAATGGGTTCCATGGGCGGAGTATTGCTATAATACTTCTTTCCATTCAGCACACCGTTTGACACCTTTTGAGTTGGTTTACGGTCGGTTACCCCCACCCTTGATGCCGTACCAGCAAGGAGCAACTAGCATCGACTCGGTGGACTGTGCACTAGTTGACAGGGACGCCCTCCTTCAGCAGGCCAAGGATCAGCTGGTACAAGCCCAAAACCGCATGAAGCAGCGGTATGATGGTCATCACAGGGACGTGGTATTTGAAGTGGACTCATGGGTGTGGCTTAAGTTGCAAAAGCACCGCCAGATTTCAGCCAAAGGACCTCTTGTTTCATCCAAATTCTCACCCAGGTTCTATGGACCATTCCGGGTCATCAGTCGGGTGGGAGCAGTGGCCTACCGTTTGCAGCTGCCAGAATCGTCCAGAATTCACAATGTTTTCCATGTTTCATTGCTTAAACCTTTCAAGGGCACTCCACCGACAGATATTATGCCTTTACCATCTGAGGTGACTCCAACAGCTGAGCCGGGGCAACCGGAACCTTACTCCATCCTGCGCCAACGCTTTATGGAAGGCAAACGATAGTTCTTAGTTCATTGGACCGGGGAGTCTGCTGAAGAGGCCACTTGGATGGATGCAATCGCGCTACGCCGATCCTACCCGGACTTCAAGCTTGAGGACAAGCTTCATCTTCAGGGGGGGAGTAATGTTATGGCCCAAGGGTTGGATAGGGTATTTACTAGGCGCATGAGGCCAGAGCAGGGAGGAGCAGCGCAGGAACACATGCAGGAATAAGGAAAGAGGGCGCCGGATTTAGGCTGTTAGCAATTTCTATATTTAGATTGATTGTTCCTATCCTTATCATAAGAGATATGATTAGATAAGTATCCATGTTTGTTAGGATCCGATCTGTACCTTCCAAATAGGAATGATAAATCGGTTATATAAAGGAAATAGACTGAAGGGAAAAGGCATGCTTAGTTTTGCCACAAACTCTAATCCAGGCGGTGGCTCCGAAAACAGCCAATCCTAAGGCGTACGCTGCCACGACGAGTTCCTCGTCGAGTAGCTTACGACCCGGCCTACGGCCGGGAACCCGTGCTTACGAACGAACTCGTGCCGAGTCTGTTCGTAACACTCTATCAAAGAAATTGCATCCATTGTCCGTGATTTACACACTATCCTGTGACTAAGACACTTAGTACCTTGTAATAATAGTAACATGAGTAATGTATTTGCTACTTTTTCTGGAAGAATGTGCTGCTCTAATCTTTTTTGTTTTTGAAGCTCATGATATGTGAAAAATGAATTCTCACATCTATCCATAATTCCATGTATCATTTATTTGTCTTAGCTAGTCTTGTAGTAGTCTCTGATCACCAAGGCATATGGTTATGTATCTTCACTTTTGAAAACCATTCTTGCCGCTTGTTAATGTTGCTACACTTTGTTTTGATTTCTTTAGGAGGATAAGCTTAAAGGAAAACCTGGCTATGAGCATCTGAATGATCCACTGCATGTCTTGATCGAGGCTGAGTTACCAGCCAATATCATTGATACAAGATTGAGACAGGCACAAGAAATCATGGAAGAACTCCTAAAGCCAGTGGTAAGTGTACTTTAAATTCTACCCACATGGATACTCTCTGTAATTGCCTAATGCTGCAGCAATATTCCATTACTCCATGTATTTATTTATTCTGAAATTTGGATAATACCACTTCATATTTATAATTTGGGAAAATTCCACCATGGAAGTAACTTTAGGAAAGATATCACTCCAAAACTTCCTTTAGGTGGTAAAATGCCATTGCAGGCTATGGCATATTGGCATAAACTTTCCATAGTTATGTTTTTTTATCAGTTTGCCCATGACTGCTGATGAAAAGCAATCGCATTTTACATCTTTCATGTGTGTTGTTGTATACTATAGCTATTTACACCTCTGGATGTGTTGCCGTAAAATTCAGGGGCACTTGAACCCCAAGTACAAGTTATGGTTACTTCACTCCCCTCATGCTCACCTTGATCTTCCCTCCCCTCTCTTCATCTCAGCCCAGTGACACCACCTCTTATCTGGGCTTCACGTCTTCCGTGTCGCAACTGGCTACTGTAAGCATGGACTGCAGATCTGGGTTGCAGGCACAGTCCTTGACTGTGGACCAGAAGTGATCTTTTCCTATCATGGACTATACTGATCACTGGTTTTATATGTGGAAAGCTTGAAAGGAGCACCTCCTGTAATGCAAAAGAACTTGTACCCAGTAATTAATTGCAATAAAGATGAACCTCAAATTGTGACCATGGCCTAATTATACAAACTCTAGTTGACAATCTGTGCGAAAATCTTGAACTTCAAAGTGCTGTAGTGAACCAAATTTAGTAAAATATGCAAGTTTTTTCAGAATATACAATATTCATAGCAGTAATGAAGTGGATGACGGTGGTCTGTTATGCATTATGAGGGATAAGAGGCACTGGTGGCTGTCGAGGAGAATAATAGGGTGACAAGGTCAAGGCCATAGTCAACAGATTCACCCCAACCCCCCACACACCGCATACCGGACTCATCGAGTCAGGTTCAATTTGCAGTACTTGGTACACCATCACAGTAGAATTTGGAAGGAGAAGTGGTGTACCGTGTAGGATGTAACTGTAATGAAGGCTATATAATATTAGGGCAAAGGAGGAGGCTTCAGGAGTACTAGACAGGCTTTTTTTTTAACTACAGTCCTAGACAGGCTTGGGCTCAACCAAAGGCATGTTTGGTTGTTTTGTCCAAATCAATTGCCCGTGGGGGAAAGCTAGCCCATGGACAAACTCGCCATGTGAAAAGAGATCTTTGATTTTCCTTGCCCAGAAAGCATAGAACTGGTACTATCTCAATCATAAATAGAAACACATTTTCAAACATGGGTGCAGTTTTAGTGCCCAGGGGAACTGGTGTCCCCATTAGTGACTCCATGATGATGTAATGTTTCCAAAATACCAAAATAAACGTGGATGTAAACCTCTTCCCTGAAAATTTTCAAACACACCAGGTCAATGAATCAAGTATGCAGGGGGGTTACGCTCTTCCTTCTAGTACAAGTTGCACAAATCTTGAAGCAAGCGAAGGGGTAAGTAATCACCATCTACCCTTCATTCATGCTTTAATAGTTGTGCAACTTTTAAAAGGAAGAGCATAGAAGCACCTCTCAAAAGTAGAACATGAAAGAGTGTTGTAGTAAACCAAAAATACTTCAAAGTACACATATAGTATGAAGAATGAAAAGACGTCGGACCTGATTTTTCCATCCCTCGAATCTTAATTTTATTAAATGCTACAATTTATTGTCGAAAATGATTGTTTTGATTGCTTGACCATATTTATGTGGAACGTGGTACATCTGGGTCACGTTACACAGTACTCCAATTCTCCCAAACTATATAATGACGGCATACCACATACCTTGAATTGTACCTTGGTCGATGAATCCGATATGCGGGGGGTTATGGTGAATCTGGTAAGTACGGTGCATATGTGGAGGCAACGAGGAGCTGAAAGGGCTAGGGCTTCAGCTTTTGGTGCCAGACCGATCCGCATTATCCCTCCAGTTAGAAAATTACGGCTTATTTAATGCCATATAAATACTTCGTTTCTAGCATTACATAAGCTAAGTTTGGCAAGTTTTTCAGGCTGCTCTTGAATAATAATTTATTGTTCTTTCACGCAATGTTTGTGTAGAAGTAGTTTGTATTTTTCCATCTTACTAAGAATTACTTCCAGTTATGAATGACCTCCATAAAAGACTGTTCATAACTCATTCTCGAATTTTCCCCGTGTAGGATGAATCGCAAGATTTCTATAAAAGGCAGCAGCTGCGGGAATTGGCAATGCTGAATTCAACTCTGAGAGAGGATAGCCCTCATCCTGGGAGCGTCTCTCCATTCAGCAACGGTGGCATGAAACGTGCGAAACCAAGCCAGTAGAGAAGCTATCTGCCCACCCCCAGTGGTGTAGCCTCAAAGGGCCTTATGCCCTTAAGCAAGCCTTCGAGCTCGAGTTGTTTATTTGTGGCAATTGTGTAAGAAACAGTATGCTTTTTGTTGGATAAGGAGAAATCAGTGCCTGTTAGAACTGTTCAATCTTTTGGTGGATCCAGCTGTGTTGTTGTAAGGTCAGGAACATTCATTTTGTTCATTACCAACTGTTAACCGTAGTAGCTTATGATGCTAAGGGTAGGTGGTTTTCCTTTTTTCAGGAGATACTTGAGAAGTTTGGGAATGTGAGCTTTTAATTTAGATGTTTAATTAGCTTGTATTATATCTAGTGAACATCATGGAGCTACGAAATGCAGATGGTGGTGTACAACTTTGAATGCAGACAGCTTTGAATCAACAATGTGTATCCAGAGCGTTCTGTATTAATGCGAAGTGCCGTATTTCCGTTTCCGGTTTGGTGGACGATTGGAAAGTCTGGTATTTACTAAAAAAAAACGTGTCTTCTTCAATGAATAGTCTGCTAGAGTGCATTCTACAATTTGAATTCTTCGATGGATAGCATGTTCACTGGCGCACAGAAAACCATATTACAGATGGTTTTACGAACCGTCAGTAATAATGGGTCAATGATGAAAAGAGACCATCAGAGACGATTTTTGACCCGTCTGTAAAAATAGACATCTCAAACGGTTCTTATTTAGAACCGTCTGTAATATTAATGTTATCACTGACGATCTACATTAGAACTATTCGTGATAACAGTAATGTCGGGGATTGGATAATTCCCATAGTACTCTGGAAGCCAGTTTCTTAACCGACCATCTTTACCCTTGGACGATGTCCCCAAGGACGACCAACGAGCGTCTGACGACCAATCGGCCCGCCCGATCGGCTACGAGCTCGCTACCCGGTTCCGAGCATCCGTGCCCGTCGCGCGAGCTCGAGTGCTCGGTTACGAGCACGCCAGGCAAATACGGGCAACCGTGCTCAGGAAGTTGCGTGGAATCTCGGGTTATGCTCGGTGGATTCGGTCAAACCACTAAGAAGGAAAGTGACAACTAATTCGCCGAAGATCCAGGGAAGGTGCGCCGGAAATATGGAAGCGTAGCATAATTATAGGGGGTAGTTACCATGTATACGACTTAGTACCCTGTATTTAATCCCCCTAGCCCCTATGGGGAGGGGGGGATTCATCATTTCAATACGGAAAGACGCCACCAGGCGACTAGATGTAGGGCTATTATCTCGATCATGAGAGGCCTGAACCAGGATAAAATCCTTGTGTTTCTGTCTGTTCTAAGGGACCATCTCCCGCGTCTTCGATGCTACACCTTTGACAGAAAGGGGCTTCAGTTGATCCCACATTCAACAAGTAAGCTCGACGGGAGCCCGTTCTCCAATCGTCGACAGCTGGCGCCGTCCGTGGGGATCGACGTATTCTTTGCCAAAGGAATCCCGAAGGCGTCATCTTCCACATCTGATGACCGATACTGCACAACTTATGATAAGGTAAGATGCGTAAAAAAGAAAAGTTCGTTACCTCAAGCAAACAGTGTTTAGGCGAGTCGTTTCTGTTTTGCGCCGAGCAAGTTCTTCGCTCGGGCGCAAATTTCATCATCTTGCCCGAGCAGGCTTTTCGCTCGAATCTGCGCTGAGTAAATTTTTAGCTCGGACGTGTGTTTCTTCACACCGGACGGGCATTGCACTCGGGAATTGATCTTGTTATATTTCGAAAAACGCTCTTATTCCTCCGAGCACGCGTTTCGCTTGGAGAAGGCCGGTGTTCCGCGCCGAGCATGCACTTCGCTCGGGCGCGAGTCTCTCCCTCCGAGCACGCGTTTCGCTCGGAGATTGTTCGTGTTCCGCGCCGAGCACGTACTTCGCTCGGGCGCGAGTCTCTCCCTCCGAGCACGCGTTTCGCTCGGGGACTGTTCGTGTTCCGCGCCGGGCATGCACTTCGCTCGGGCGCGAGTCTCTCCCTCCGAGCACGCGTTTCGCTCGGAGATTGTTCGTGTTCCGCGCCGAGCACGCACTTCGCTCGGGCGCGAGTCTCTCCCTCCGAGCACGTGTTTCGCTCGGAGATTGTTCGTGTTCCGCGCCGGGCACGCACTTCGCTCGGGCGCGAGTCTCTCCCTCCGAGCACGTCCTTCGCTCGGAGATTGTTCGTGTTCCGCGCCGGGCACGCACTTCGCTCGGGCGCGAGTCTCTCCCTCCGAGCACGTCCTTCGCTCGGGGACTGTTCTTGTTCCGCGCCGGGCACGCACTTCGCTCGGACGCGAGTCTCTCCCTCCGAGCACGCGTTTCGCTCGGAGATTGTTCGTGTTCCGCGCCGAGCACGTACTTCGCTCGGGCGCGAGTCTCTCCCTCCGAGCACGCGTTTCGCTCGGAGATTGTTCGTGTTCCGCGCCGGGCACGCACTTCGCTCGGGCCAGAGTCTCTCCCTCCGAGCACGTACTTCGCTCGGGGACTGTTCTTGTTCCGCGCTGGGCACGCACTTCGCTCGGACGCGAGTCTCTCCCTCCGAGCACGCGTTTCGCTCGGGGATTGTTCGTGATTGTTCCGCGCCGGGCATGCACTTCGCTCGGGCGCGAGTCTCTCGCTCCGAGCACGCGTTTCGCTCGGAGATTGTTCGTGTTCCGCGCAAAGCACGTACTTCGCTCGGGCGCGAGTCTCTCCCTCCGAGCACGCGTTTTACTCGGAGATTGTTCGTGTTCCGCGCCGGGCACGCACTTCGCTCGGACGCGAGTCTCTCCCTCCAAGCACGCGTTTCGCTCGGGGATTGTTCGTGACTGTTCCGCGCCGGGCACGCACTTCGCTCGGGCGCGAGTCTCTCCCTCCGAGCACGCACAATGTGTATCCAAAGCGTTCTGTATTAATGCGAAGTGCCGTATTCCGTTTCCAGTTTGGTGGACGATTGGAAAGTCTGGTATTTACTAAAAAAAACGTGTCTTCTTCAATGAATAGTCTGCTAGAGTGCATTCTACAATTTGAATTCTTCGGTGGATAACATGTTCACTATTACAGAAAACCATATTATAGATGATTTTACGAACCGTCGGTAATAATGGGTCAACGATGAAAAGAGACTATTAGAGACGATTTTTGACCCGTCTGTAAAAATAGACATCTCAAACGGTTCTTATTTAGAACCGTCTGTAATATTAATGTTATCACTGACGATCTACATTAGAACTATCTGTGATAACAGTAATATCACAGACTGTTTTAAATAGGAACCGTCTGTGATGTGCTTTTGTACAGATGAAACTTTTTTTGTTTATTGTCTAGCCTTAGGAAATACTAGCCATGCCCTCTCAAACAAACATATTACAGATCATCACATGCATATATAGATTACATCCATTTCAGCAATTAACTCAATTATATCACAGCACGTGCGGCACATCCATTTTAGAAATGAAGTCAGATATGTTAACCAATGGAACTCAATTTTGTTAACCAATTAATTAAATGCACAACTACAATTCACAAATCCACAGCACAAGTTTCATAAATGAACTCAAGCGGCAATTCAGAAAAAACACAACTCCAGCAGTTAGGCAGAGTGGAACTCGCCTTTTTTTATTTATGACTTCATTGAGCAGAAAGAAACAGATTTTCTTGAATTTTGCTCAAATCGGTCTCTTTCAACTGGTGACACTGCAAATGTAGAATATGTTAGTTCTAAAGTCATTATTACGGAGTTTGACATAGAATTATTGTGTATAGCGGATACCAAAAATTTAAAATTATGTTGCAGTTTCGCCCTATCCTTGTACACTTTGAACGTCCTACGTGATTACAAAAGGTTAGCTTCAGCTATTTCAGGAGCAATGTACACCTAGAACAACTTACATGACTACATTATCTATAGAGGAAACGTGATTACCTGCTGAGTAATTTCGCGATAGGATTCAAGTTGTGGTTGCCGCTATGTAAGAAATCAAGGTAACTAACCCGGTTCGTGGCTGAATGAATTACAATTAGAATCCAATGAAACCTACACAGGTATGTCACAATGGTCAATGAACAAAACAAAGTTGTGTGCATAGCATAAATCAAAGTATAGCAAGTAGTATAGCAATTATCATGGGTTATGGGGTAAAAGTACTAAATTTTTATCTTTTTGAGCCAGCAATACTTGTTTCGCGTATTCTTCGACCATATTTATATCTTCATCCATTATTTGCTTTGAGACTATGTATGGGTCGAGGAAACCCACCGATTGTTTGTTCCTTGTCGCTTCAAGTATCATGTTTCTATATATACAAAGGCAAATTATATATATATGTATATATATATATATATGTATATATATATATTGGTGAACATTTATCGCTATTAGATGAATGTAGACTGTGATAGCACACACTTACAATGTCCATCATCTCAAGAGCACAGCGTCGAGATTGTAGAGATAGAACAGGTCCTGGAAGTCGACCACGAAGAAGCCCCCCGATGACTCGTTGAACAGATGCTTACACTTGAAGCTGACCATGACACTCGTTATACGTTCTTGCACTGGCTTGGTAGCTTGTTCCATGTACCAAGAATGCAATTTAACACAAGCCATACAAAAGTGCATTTAGGTGATCTCCCGTTACTAAAGGCTCTCCTAGCTTGTATAACTGGGCCAACGAGGCAATCAGATATTCGAGGGTCTTCGTGATATGCTTCGATTTGCCCTTGCCTTTCTTTCTATTATTGAGAGTTTTCACGGGAGATGAATGAGCAAGAAAACGGTTAAAGTCCTGCTGATCAGGTGCAGTAGGGGGCATGATAGCCGATTTGATGGCCTGCTGATCAGGTGCAACAGGTGACTCAGATAGTTGGGGTAGTTGCGTGCCATGATGGGCGGCTAGGGAGATGTCGCTGCTGGGCTATTTGATGAATGTGCCAATGGCGTCCCCCTGTGTCACGATCTCGTCGTTTAGCGGCTTTTGTAGCTCGACTATCTTGAAACTATCATGTACCCCATTCACATTGACCTTCGTGAAACCCGACGCTACCAGGGTACCCTACACCATCGCCGCTTTAGTAGATGAATACGCAATCTCCCAAGCAGCCGTAAGAGGAAGGGAACCATTGGCAATTCTCATTTGGAGATTACACCGTGTAGCCTCCTGTACAACGGTACACAATTAGCTAATATGTCCAACAGCTATATCTATAGAGCATTCAAGAGATATTTATTAGTACCTTAATGTTACAAATAGGAAAATTCCCGCTGTGTTCATCTATGTGAGTGGCAGATGCACAGCTGCTCTTATCAGTAGTGGGGCTAAATTGTGCACATACTTCTGGGGCTTATGCAGGTAGTCTTTCTTGATTACTAAACCTTTCCTCGAGGCTTCTTATCCTATCATTGAATTATTCTGTCAATTTGGTCTCCAAATTGTTTAGAAGCTGTGACTCGCGCTTAGCTTTGGTTCTCTCCTTACTTTGGTATTTGTCGGAGTCATCTGGAAATCCAGTTTTCCAGGGAACGAAAACCATTTTGCCTTGCGTGCGACCAGGGTGTTCCTTGTTTTTCAAGGCCATAGATAGTGCATCTTTCTCCCTATCTGGCAAAAAAGAGCCATTGGATGATCTATATTCAACGCTACCTGTAAGATTCCAATAAGTTATTTCACTTATGAAGTTATGGACTAATTATGTACAAACTTGGTAGTTCGATATATATCTGTCGGGGATTGGATAATTTCCATAATCACCATAATACCCTGGCAGTCAGTTCCGTCCAAACCATGCGTACCCCCGGAGGATGTTCCCGGGGATGACCCCATGGGCATCAGGTTTGATTGCTCGGTTCGCCCGGCCGGTACGAGCTCGTTGCTCGGCTTCAGTATCCAAGCGCGGGGCCCGAGCGTACTTGCTCGGCCACGATCAAACTTGCTCGGTCTTAGCTCGCCTGCAAGATGTATGGTCGGATGGTCGTGATTGACAGTTACGCTAGGATAGCGATGATTGCGCCACGATATGGGGCCGTTACGCCCACGATAAGAATGTGGTGTAGATTGAGGCTTTCAGTTACAACAATATTAGCTGCAGTCAAACACCCGTTGTTTGGACGGTAATTAAGAGAATATCCCTGTAACCTATTAATACCTTTGGTACATGTACAAGAGGGAGGGACTGCTCTTGAGAAAAGAAGATATGCAGAATACGAAATACAAACACACTACACTGGAGTAGGGCTATTATCTCCCAGTGAGAGACCCGAACTAGGATAAATCACTATGTTATTTTCCAAGTGTGCATTATCCCGAGAAGCCGCGCACCCTCCGGAAGCAACCCTTCACGTAAGAAGGGGCATAGGTTGATCCCCCAATCAACAAAGTAAGCTCAGCGGGGGCCCATTCCCCAATAGTCGACAATATCTTTCCAGGCATTAGCAGACTTCCTCGTTCGTGGGATTTTTAAAGGAGATGGTTGCGAAAGGCGTGGCACCTGACCTCGCTCTTAGCCAGTCTCTAGTGCGCTGATCTACGATCGATGCAAATGGCGCAGAGGCCTCCTCGTCCTCCCTCTCCCATTGCGTCCTCTTCCCCGCGTAGCCAGCGATGCCAAATCTGTGGCGGTGAGTGTTCCTTGCCTGCAGGGCCTTGTGTGCTTCACTTTGACGCACGGATTCGTCTGTTGTCTTCATCTCAACAAAACACCGCCATACGTCCTCATCAATGAACCCATACTTAGAGTAGTGAGCCTTGTCCTTGTTGATATATTCCTTGACAATCGTGTTCTTGAAGGTCTTTCATGCCTTTTCTGCCACTAGCAGTGCAACCGTCGCACTGGGAGAGCGAATTCTTCTGGGATGATGAACGATGAAAGAATTTCTATCAGTAGGGTGTTGCGGCTCTCGTCAATCAGCAACTTCCAGGATGATGTTGTGATGGGGATCCATTCCCGTGCGACTATCTGCACATTGTCCGGAATGCATTTGCTGCCTTTCTTGGCTCTGTAGAGGACTCATCCTTCGGATCGATCGCCGTGATAGTATATCGGTCTGTTGGCCTTTTGTTTGCTCCTCTTGGACCGCGGATCAATTTTGCTTTCATTGGCTCATCACATCCTTGAGATGATGAATCAGGGGACACCATCTTCTTTGTAAGTTAAAATAGTTTGAGGTGAACTAAAAGAGAAGAACAAATAAAGTCTATTTAGTTTGAGGCAATGTGGTATCCATTTAGAATAAAAATAGTTGGAGTCTTTTTTTACACAACAAACAACTATTTAATATAAGCCAACAAGAGATATATTCGGATTTTCCCACACCAAGATAGGGTCTAACCATATCTCAACATTCACTACTCAGAGTCTCAACAAAAAGGAAAAGTAATCATCATTTAACCTCTGTTTTTGTTAATTTCATCGAATAGTTTTTTCATCTTGCGGTATGGGTGATTCCTCGAAGGAACCTACGGTGACGCATGTACACGGTTTTGCGGGAGTGATTCAGCCACACACACTTGGTATCATCTAAGCAGTGAGTACAGGCTTTGGATCCTTTTGTACTCTGGCCCGACAGGTTAGTAAAGGCAGGGTAATTATTTATGGTGCAAAACAATAGGCAGTGCAAAGTGAAGTTCTCTTGTTTGTACTTATCCCATACCTGTACCCCGGGAACCCATAGTGTTTTTAGATCTTCCACCAATGGAGTTAGGTACACATCAATATTGTTCCTAGGTTGTTTCGATCCTTAGATAAGTACAGACAACAAAATGTACTTTCGCTTCATAGATAATCAAGGAGGAAGGTTGTAGATACAGATATTCACGGGCTAAGTACTATGCCGGCTGCTCATGTTACCGAATTGATTCATTTCATCTGTACTCAATCCAAACTTTATATTCCTTGGATCCGCACCAAATTCTTGAAACCTCCTATTGATATTTCTCCGCTGGATGGAATCAGCAAGGTGTATTAGCATTCTATCGTTCTTACGATCCTCGGAGTGCCAATGCAGGAGTTTTGCCTCCTTTGGGTTTGCAAACAAACGCTTCAAACGGAGAATTACAGGCAGATACCATGCCACCTTAGTAGGAGGTCCTTTCTTCACCTTGATGCCCTCACTGTCACCATATGAATGACTCCTACACTTATATCGAGATGCGTTGCACACTGGACATACATGCAAGTTTGCGTACTCTTTG
Source organism: Rhipidocladum racemiflorum (assembly GCA_036346355.1). NCBI lineage: Eukaryota > Viridiplantae > Streptophyta > Magnoliopsida > Poales > Poaceae > Rhipidocladum > Rhipidocladum racemiflorum. The sequence continues at coordinate 54,793,536 of CM070581.1, read as the reverse complement.
CGGTACAGGATACAGTCGTTCGGACATGTATGTATTCTTTCTACTTTCATTCCCAAGGGACAAAGAACCTTCTTGGCTTTGTAGGTGGTTGTCGGTGACTCATTTCCCTTTGGAAGTATGTCCGCCAATAGGCGTAACAGTGCTGTAAAACTCTTGTCGAACCAACCGTTGTTTGCCTTCAATTTTAGTAGTTCAAGCACGGATGACAACCTTGTGTATTTGAACTTGCAACCTGCGAACAAAGGTTCTCCGAGTCCTCCATCAAGCCCCGGAACTTTCCATATTCCCTATCATCACAATTTCCTCCTGCGTCGTGCAGCATCTGATCCAAATTGTCATCCTGCAACCTATCATCATTGGAAGTACAACCGATATAATCATCTGGCATATCATTGACTTCGTCAATGATATTAAAACTACCATCTACTTCCTGTATATTCGACTCATCGTCGTGACTAGTTCAACATGTATACTCCCTTTTGAAACCCCTCAGAATCAAGTGTGCTTCGATCTGCGCTGAGTTTCGAAACATCTTTATATTTTTACAATCAATGCACGGACAAGACAAATTGCACCCCTTATTAAACATATCCTCCTCTGCAGCTCTTTTAAAGCAGATACACCATTAAGGTACTCGACACTCGTACAGTTCTCAACGTACATCCAGCTTCGATCTATCTACGCTACACATGTAACATTTAGTGTTAAATATTAAGTACATCAGGTGTGCGCATGCACACATTCTTAAATTAATTATGCAATGCTAGCTACTTTTTTAATACAATGCAATTATATAACCAATTACTACCTTACATCACAAAGAAAAAATTAACACAATCTTCAAATTCTCTCTTCACCAAACTAGCTAGCTAAATCTTAAATATAATAATGCCATTAGAACCCAATACTAACCTTAGAGAACCAAAAACAACTTAAATTGATATATAAGCTAGATCTGAACCATCTTTAAATTACTAACCAAGCTACATCTTGAATATAATGCAAATAGAACCCATTACTGACCTTAGATCACCCAACAACACATGGATCTACAAGCTAGATCTAAAAAATTATCGAATTCTTTCTTTATCAAGCTAGATATTAAATATAATGCAATTAGAACACATTACTAACCATAAATCATCAACAACACATGGATCTACAAGCTAGATCTAAAAAATTATCAAATTCTTTCCTTATCAAGCTAGATATTGAATATAATGCAATTAGAATACGTTACTAACTATAAATCTCCAACAACACATGAATCTACAAGCTAGATCTAAACAATCTTTAAATTTTCTCATAACCAAGCTAGATATTGAATATAATGCAATTAGAATCCATTACTAACCTTAGGTCACCAAAATCAAATAAATTTACTATCACCCTTAAAAATCAATGGTCTTCTTTCACACAATCGTCTCACAGCCGTAGCTAGTCTCAAGATAGATCCCGAAATCTTAGAAAACACGAAGTGGCTCAGGGCTCTATATTATATACTGCTATGAGATATCACAGACGATTCTATTCATAAATCGTCGGTGTTATATATAGAATCCCAGACGGTTCTAGTATAAAACCATCTATGATGACTTTTTTAGCTACCATAGACGGTTTTCAATTATAACCGTCTGTGATGTAAAACCAATATCACAGACGGCTTTAGCATAAAACCATCTGTGACTCATGTAGCTATCATAGACGGTTTTAAATTATAACTGTCTGTGATGTTTGAAACCGTCTATGATAGCTACATGAGTCACATATGGTTTTATACTAAAATCGTCTATGATATTGGTGTACATCACAGACGGTTGTAATGTAAAACCATCTGTGATATCATCTGTGATATCATCACTGATGATTGCACTATAGAACCGTTAGTGATGTTCCTCGTTATGTAACCCATTTTAACACCTAAACTACAAATCTACATGACAAAGATGGAAGTAAGAGGCATGTGCAGTGCTCCTTGTGAAGATTATTGGAGCATCTCCAAATGCAAGCTAACATGAGGTGAATTTTATCGTCACTGATGATTGCACTATAGAACAAAGATGGAAGTAAAAATAGCACCATGCAACGCCGTGGAGCCGCTACAGGCCCGGAGGCACTGCAAGCCTTTTTTATTTCAGTTGTTTTTTAAAAATAAAAAATGGCTTGAGCTGAATTGTTTTTAAAATTTTTGTTGCTTTTTTTATTTTGATTGTTTTTTCTAAAAAAAAAGAAAGAAAAGTAGCTTGCAGCTCCATGTCCTTCATGGAGCTGCAAGTCGAATTTTTTTTAAAATTTCTATTGCTTTTTTTTATTTTGGTTGCTTTTTTAAAAAAAAAACAAGTGGCTTACAGTTCCTCCATTGAGTTGCAAGCAGATTTTGTTTTTATTCTGTTGCTTTTTTATTTCGGTTGTTTTTTTTTAAAAAAAAACTGGCTTACAGCTCCTCCAATTTTTTTTTAATTTCTGTTGGTTTTTTATTTTTTGATTTTCTAAAAAAGGAGGAGAAAATAGAGTGAAACTAAAAGCGAATATAGCTGATTGGACATATCATAGCATATCAAGATCTAGTGAAAGCATCTAGGCCCCCTAATTGGTTATTTAAATAGATTATGGGTTTTGGTGTTTGATGATCAACTCATACCATTGCTAAAGTGGAAATTATTCTGAAAGAAGGATAAAGGCTAAGGTTTATTTGTTCCTAGTTTTGACTTGGGAGTTGATTCAAGTCTTGTAGCTAGGTTTATTTTATTTTTTAGCCGTACTATAAAGAGAGATTATGCATAAATTCGAAATCTTGGTTCTTAGACTTATTTAGCAAGACTACTTGGAGCAAAGATCGTTTCTTTTCCCTCAAAAGTTGATGAAATTCAGTCTCCCTATCAGTTCAGCAAATTTCCATTCACGCTGGACCAAGTTCTTTTTTAGTCCGGTGCTAATGTCTTTTCATCTGAACTCAAACCGAGCACTCACCGTTCATGACGGACCAACTTTCTTAGTCTGGCGTAGTAAGCAATTTTCCTTCAAACCTAACCGAGTGAGTGTAGTTCACGACGGACCAGCTTTTTCGGTCTGGCTTAAACGTGAAACTTACTGGTTCTTGCTGTTGAAACCAATCACTTCTTGAATAAAAACCAATAAGTTTGCCTTCTATGACGGACCAAGTTTGTCAGTCCATCGTAAACGTGCCTTTCATTGTTTCACGACGGACCAGTTTTTGCTCAAACCATATGTACGACGGGCCAACTCTTTTTGGTCCGGCGCAAATGCAATTTTCACTGAATTCGGTCCGGTGTACATTGAGTCTATTGTAAACTATTTCAAACCTTGTCAGATGTAATCATTATGACTTGTCTCTTCATTCTGATATTGCCAAACGGCTACTTTTTGCCAATAACGGCTATTTACTTCCTGTAGCCTATATAAGCCGTTCAAAGGTTTACCAGAACTAAAATTTTTCATCTCTTTGATATCTTAGGATCCCAAAAGCCTAAAGCCTTCAAAGAGACCAAGCTTAAACTCTGTTCATTTAAAAATCCAACACATTTCATTGCTCCAAGTACAGTCTAGTTTATGAGTGTCTAGTGAACCAAGAGACATGACTTGTGGATGGTTTATTACTCTTGGAACTAGCTGTTCCTAGACGGCTGGGAGGTGATCATAATGCGACCTGTCCAACTGAGCTTGTGGAAGGCCACTACCTTTGTGAGAGGTTGGGACTCACCTCACCGGAGTGGTGAAAGAGTCACAATAGTGACAAAACCAGAACTGTAGCTGTCAGTTGCTAGTGGAGCAATACTTCTGAGGAAGTGCTCTCACGGGGACGTAGGAGATTTATCTCTGAACCTCGGTGAAAAATTCTCTTGTCCATGTTGTTTATTTGTTTATGCATTTATTTTTGCATCTTGATACTTGTTCTCTGCAAATTGGTGCTCAATTAGTTTTATTTGTTCTTATCTGTCAATTAATTGCTTAGTTCAGTGATTAAGTTTTATAAAGTTGCCTATTCAACCCCCCCCCTCTAGGACAATCCGATCCTTTCATCTAGCTTGCAACCTTGCGCACATTATGCAAACGAGAAACTTTCACATGAGATAAGCATGCAATGGTAGTGCAACAGGAGTTTTACATATCAATGCAAAACGGGAAAAGCACACAACACAGTGAAGTAACTCTTTCCTCTTAGTGAAAATTGCACAGTAAATTTTGGTTTGCCACCGAGCATCCGATGTAACTTGCACCAATCCGATGCAACCGAGGAAACCACTACTTACAAACAAACAAAGAATCCACTATTTAAAAACAATCCGGCATGGTTGACGATTTGAGTTCTCTCCAGTAGAAAGATTGAGTTCTATCGTTTTGGGGGTCGATGTGTGAACGAATTCAATCCTTTTGGTTTCGCTCTATTTTCCCCTTATTTTTTTTAGAAAATCAAAAAACAAAAAAGGCAACAGAAATTTTAAAAAAAATTGGAGGAGCTGCGAGCCACTTGTTTTTTTTAAAAAAAAAGTCATGGAAATAAAAAAAATCAGCTTGCAGCTCCATGGCCACTTGTTTTTTTTTAAAAAAAAAAAGTAACCAAAAAAAAAAACAAATTCGGCTTGCAGCTCCATAGAGTAGCTGCAAGCCACTTTTCTTTTTTTTTTAAAAAAAAAATAACCAAAATAAAAAAGCAACAAAAATTTAAAAAAAATTCGGCTTGCAAGTATTTTTTATTTTTATTTTAAAAGCAACCCAAATAAAAGAAAAAGAAAAAAATGCTTGCAGCGCAGTGGAGGCGTTGCAAGAGTACCTTCCACCCGTTACAAGCGCCTTATAGTTGCTCTATGGTGCTGCATGAGACTATTTTTACTATTTCTCATATACTAAGATTATTTTTGTTAAATATTTGATAAACAAGGTTAATACAGTAAACAATTCCTGCCAGACGCCAAAAATAAGAATTTTAACATGAATGATAAAAGTGAACAAAGCAAGCATGGGTGCCTAGTGCCATCCTCGAAATGTGCAGAAGCAGCATCACGTATAGGACACTGGACACCCGACGTATTTTGGTTGAATCACAATTCGAACCTATACGGTGGCGGAGCGGCTCGAAATTTTAGGGGTGCTCGTCTGTGAGTTTTTTTTTAAATAATATTTTTTTAAAAAAAAGATTTTTGACATTAATAATTGCATTTTAAAATTTGCAAGAATAATACATTGTAGCCAAGCAAAAATAGTATTTTCGCCAGTTGGGTTGGCGAAAATACTGTTTTCACCAAACCATTCGGCGAAAATACGTTAATCCGTGTTATTCAAACTGATTCAAACAATAAATACCCGGATCAGCCTATTTTCACCAAACCGTTTGGCGAAAATAGGCTGATCCGGGTATTTATTATTTGAATCAGTTTGAATCGTTTCCTAAACATGGATTAACGTAATTTCGCCAAATTATTCTTGCAAATTTTAAAATACACGTATTAATATCGAAAATCTTTTTTTAAAAAATATTATTTAAAAAAAATAGCTCGTCTGCTTACATCCCGTCGCACTCGCACCGTTATCTTCTTCATCTTTGGCCAGTCGTCCTTTTGCTTCTTCTCATCAAAGGAAAGATACGTCCTAGCTAGCCCCTCTTAACCCTCGGTAGATCCATCCCTGGACCTATTAATATGTATGAATTTAAATTTATAGTATAGATCTGAGTTAGAAATAATAAACCTTCTAAATAAGATCTCGATGCGTCTTCATTGTATGGTACGTGGCAATCTGGCATCTGGTACGAACTACCACCACGCAACGCCGCAAGCTGACGGCCGAGCTGCCGGTCGCCGACCCGTCCAAGCTGGCCTCGACATCTTGTGCCATGCACCGCCCGCCCTGCACGGCCCACAGGCACCCGGGAAATATCTAAACACGGTGTATATTGCCGTACGTCCGTGGTATATATCCATAGAAAATCTATCTACCTGTACCTGTTGTGCGCAATTTAATTCGCGATATATATATATATATCTCGATTGGTAGCTAGATTGGTACGTAGGACAAGTGGTATGAGAGACAAAGATGCAAGATAGGCGCTGTTGCTGGAAACGAAGTTAATTAAACCTGCCTGATGCAATTTCTGGGACCAAGGAAAATCGTGCCTGGAATCTGAAATGCAGCTGAAACACAAGAAAGAAGCCGTGTGATGAGGCAAAATTGAAGCCTGGAAGTATCTATAGATGCAGGAACAATATATAGAGTGGAAGACACGATGGGGAAGAAATTAAAGAGCAGCACAACAAATATTACTCTGCCAAAGCACATAGCACACAGAAGATTTCATAGTTCCAACCGGATATTGATCTCAGCATTTCCCAGCCATAGACATCTTATGTGGTTGGATCCTTACCTTACCCTGATCCAACAAATAGTGGCTATTTTCTAACGAGCGTCAGTTCCTTTGAAAATAACAAGTGGATACTTTTCCACAAGTTTCCAAGATTAAAGGAAACAACCATCGATGACAGTTATTACCGGCAAGGTAATTGTGACGGACCGCCTTTTTAGGGGCAGTGTAAAACTCACAACAGTTACCCAGGAAGACTAACTGTTGGAAGACAAGAGTACAATTACCTGGCCAAAAGCCAATTCAACACTTTTTATTCAATATAGTTGGTCTAACGACCGGATTTTACAAGAGAAGCATCCAAGCTTCTAGACTTACACTAACAAAAGAGAGAAACCACAGGCAGGGCCTGAGCGAAGACAAGACCTAAAACCAAACTAAATCGCCATCTACGATCTCCTGGAAGGCGCCAACATCTTCGAACTCTGAAAGGGGCGGGGTTTTGCAAGGGTGAGTACGGGAGTACTCAACAAGTCGTACGGAACCACTGAATACTATATGTAGGGGTAATCAAGGGATGGCAATAGGGTTTAGTATCTGGATGCAGTTTTATTTCACAATTCATTTTACATTTGAAGCACAAACTAATAATAAGTAATTTGAATTTCACAAGTTCAACAACACTTAACCACAATTATCCAAATTCCAAACAGTAACTTGAGCTTAGTTACGGGTATCAGCCCCGATTCCAACTTAACTTCATTTACCGGAAGTACGGCGTAATCGATTACAATTAAGATTAACTCTGCAGAGCGGCTCAGCTTTACCCACAAGATATCTATAACCTTTATGCCAATCGCGAGTTTCATGCAACTTAAATGCATGTGGCCCAGTTTAGATTATCACAGCATTTCGTTTAATCACTCCTGTCCTTTAGTTGTTTACCGATAGTACCGCTACCTTGGACTCAGGGTCCCCATTAGCGTCTACCGTTGTGAGAACCAAGAATGTCACTCTGGACCATTCCCGTTCCACCCCTCCGGTCCATTTCCTCACGGAAAGCCGGTCCCCATTCTCTCCAGAGAATGGTAGCCACCAAGACAGTCAATTATTATCTCAGAATGATTAACTTAATGAGCCGTGTCCGATACGGGTCACCGACCATCCGACTGTGGTTGAGCGGGAACTAAGTTATTTACTTTGCTCAAGGGGATTATTAACCTTACACTTTTGCCAAAGACCAAGCCTTCATCCACAAACCCATTCCAGATTTCAAGATCGGCCACTGCATCAACCAAGGCATTAATCACTATCGAGGATCGGAATCTCATCCACTCGAGGATTTATCCGATCATCGCCCCCTAATCAGAGCACTTTTATAAACAATCCGAATCGGAGATTCGGCAAAGATTTTCTTTAAATCCAGGTTTTGAACTAACCTAGCAAGATAATCTAACCTATTCATGGCAATAAGCAATTAACTAGGGTTCCAAAGGATTAATAGAGTTTCAATTATTTCAAGGAGGTTCCATGAGCAATTCGGTATTACCTAATTATCATGTTATTCTAAAATACTGGATTTCATTAATTCAAATACAGTAAAATAATGCGATATAAAATAATTACTACTATAGCATGGCATGATAGGATCAACATGATCAAAGGGTGTACGGCTTGCCTTGCGGTACCGGATCGGACGAGTCGTCGAGGAAGTAGTCGTATCAAGCGCCCCGCCTGGTCCAACGTCTGCTCGAATCGCTCCGACTCAGGGATCGCTCGGCTCCATCAAGCGTCTCAACGGTTGAATCTAACGCGAAAAGACAACCAACATAAATAAACGACAAAACAATAACCGAAAATCGAAAACGGAAACCGAAACGGAAAACCGGAACCGAGTCAAGAGAACTGAGGCGCTAAAACCGATTTGGGAATTTACGGGGTTTGGATCTGGGAACGGACAGCATTTACGGACTCGGGGATCAAACGGTTCGGGAAAAGTATTTGGTGTAGCTCTGGGATTTTTCTTGATTTTCCGTGCTATTTTTGGAATTAATACGGATTTTCGTAATTAATTAATTAATTAAAAATCCTAAAAAGGAAAACACTGTTTTAAAACAAGTGGTTTTCGGCGGGCCATCGCCCACGCAGGCGCAAGACGCACGGAGGTGGCCGGGCGGCGGCCAAAGACGGCCGGGGCCACACGCAGGGCGGAGGAAGAGAGAGGTCGACGGGCGGGGCCACCGTCGGTCGAAGGCGAGGCGGGCTAGGCACAGGGAGAACAGGGAGGCGACGGCGACACCATGGCTGGCGCTGAACGGCGCGGCCGAGCCGAGCGAGGGCGAGGAGAGGAGGCTCACCGGGAGAGCGAGGGGAGCGGGCGAGTTGGAAATGGAGCTCGAGGAGGGTTTTTATAGGGCGGAGCGGGAGGCGTGGCGAGGCGGCGGTCGCGGCGCGCGGGCAAGCAAGGCTGAAGCGTCGGCGGGTCCGAGGCGGCGAGCAAAGCGGCAGGCGGCGTAGCACATGCGGACGCTGACATGGCCTTGGCGCGGCGAGCGGTCGGAAAGCGAGGCGACGCCGGAGGCGGCGGCGGTGCTGGGCTGGGCCGGCGAGGGAGCAGGCCAACGGGCCGAGCGGGAGCAGGCCGATGGGCCGAAGGGAAGCAGGCCGGCGGCCCAAGAAGAAGAGGATTCGGCCCAACACAAGGTTTGAAATTCAAACTCGGTTTCAAATTTCCAAATACAAACGCAAATTCAAACAAACTCAAACAAATTCATTTTGAATTTTTGAGGGTTGTTTCAACCTACCCCACTTAAAATGGAATCTCGTCCCCGAGATTCATTTCGCCTGGGAAAATAGGTTGGGAAAATTCTGCTGCAATTCCGATTCCTTCTCCCAAGTAGTTTCCTCGAGTGTATGATTCTTCCATAGCACTCGGCAGATCCTGACATTCTTGAACTTGAGTTCCCTTTCCATAGTCTCCACAATCCTGACTGGTTCCTCACGATATGTCAAATCCTCTTTCAAGTCTATTCCTTTCAACTGTACTTGCTCTGACGGCTGACGGAGGCATTTCCTTAACTGGGACACATGAAAGACATTGTGTACCCTTGACAACTCTGGACTTAACTGTAACTTGTAGGCTACTTCTCCAATTCTGTCAGTCACGGGGTATGGTCCAACATACCTCGGAGCTAACTTCCCTTTTATCTGAAAACGGCGAACAGGCTTGAAGGGTGTCACTTTCAGATAAACGAAGTCTCCAACATGATAGCTTATATCTTTTCTCCTTGTATCCGCATAACTCTTCTGCCGGACTTGAGCTGTTCTTAGATTCTTCCTTATGATCCTCACATGAGCTTCTGCGTCATGCACTAGCTGAGGTCCAAAAAGCTGTTTCTTTCCGGTCTCAGTCCAATTCAATGGGGTTCTGCACTTTCTTCCGTACAAGGCTTCAAAGGGTGACATATCCAGACTGGCTTGGTAGCTGTTATTGTACGAGAACTCCGCAAATGGCAAACACTTGGCCCATGAGGCTCCATATGCTAGAGCGCAGGCTCTCAACATATCCTCTAGTATCTGGTTGACTCTTTCTGTCTGACCATCTGTCTGAGGGTGATAGGCCGTACTAAAATTCAGGTCTGTACCCATAGCTTTATGCAGACTCTTCCAGAACTTTGAAGTAAACTGGGCTCCACGATCTGACACGATCTTCTTAGGGATTCCATGTAATCTGACAATCTGGGTCAGGTACAATTCTGCCAACTTGTCTCTTCCAACAGTCTGCTGTATAGGGATGAAATGGGCTACTTTGGTCAGTCTATCAATGATTACCCAGATAGCATCATGTCCTTGCTGAGTCTTGGGAAAACCAGTGACAAAGTCCATTCCAATCTCTTCCCACTTCCATTCTGGCACTGGAAGGGGTTGCAGCAATCCCGCCGTCTTCTGGTGGTCTATCTTGACTTTCCGACACACGTCACAACACACCACGTGTTCGGCTACTTCCTTCTTCATTCCATTCCACCAGTACTCCTTCTTCAAGTCTTGGTACATCTTCAGTCTTGCCAGATGTATTGAGAATTGTGACGAGTGAGCCTCTGTCAAAATCAATCCTCTTATATCCTTATCCTTCGGAATGCATATACGATCGCGGAATCGTAGTATGCCTTGCTTGTCTTCCGAGAACTCTGAGGGACTAACTTCCTTCATCAACTTCCTGTATTCCAGTATCTCCTCATCTGTCTGCTGAGCTGCTTTGATCTGCTTCAGAAGTTCTGACTGTACTTCTAGGAAACATACGGATCCTTCTGATACTATCTGCAGGTTCAACTCCTGTACTTCTGACTTCAGCTGGGGAGAGATAGTCTCAACTAGAGCTAAGTGATGGCATGCTTTTCGGCTCAAAGCGTCTGCTACCACATTAGCTTTTCCTGGATGATAAAGGATCTCTAGGTCATAATCCTTAATCAACTCCAACCATCTTCTTTGTCTCATGTTCAGATTGGGCTGGGTGAACACGTACTTCAGGCTCTTGTGGTCTGAAAACACTTCACAACGGTTCCCCAACAGGTAATGTCTCCAAATCTTCAATGCGTGCACTACTGAGGCTAGCTCCAGGTCATGGGTTGGGTAATTCTCCTCGTGCGGTCTGAGTTGTCGTGATGCATACGCAACCACTTTTCCTTCTTGCATTAACACACATCCCAATCCTCTCTTCGAAGCATCACAGTAGATCTGGAAATCTTTATCCGGATCGGGGAGAGTGAGAACTGGGTCTGAGGTTAACTTGGTCTTCAACTCTTGGAAACTTTTATCACACTTCACCCAAACGTAGGGGCTGTCCTTTTGAGAAGCCGAGTCATCGGTTTAGCTATCTTGGAGAATCCTTCGATGAATCTTCAGAGTATCCTGCCAAACCGAAAACTTCGACTTAGCACCGACACAGCCGTTTCCATTCCAACAACTGTCACGATCTTCTCGGGATCCATCTTCACGCCATCCTTGGTGATGATGTGTCCTAGGAAAGCGATTTCATCCAACCGTAAATCACACTTAGAGAATTTTGCATAAAGTGATGTTCTCTAAGCCTTCCTGCACTAAGTGTAGATGCTCCTTGTGATCTTCTTCTGTCTGGGAGTAAATGAGTATATCATCTATGAATACCACGATGAACTTGTCCAAGAACTCCATGCATACTTGGTTCATCAGGTTCATAAAGTAGGCCGGGGCATTTGTGAGACCAAACGGCACCACGGTGAACTCATATAATCCGTACCGAGTAGCAAATGCTGTCTTTTCTCTGTCTTGTTCTCTGACCTTCAACTGATGATATCCTGTCCTCAGGTCTATCTTCGAAAAGATCTTGGCTCCTTTCAACTGATCGAACAGGTCATCTATCCGGGGTAACGGGTACTTGTTCTTGATTGTTGCATCATTCAGAGCTCTGTAATCTATGCAGAGTCTCTTACTTCCATCTTTCTTTCTGGCGAATACTACTTGCGCGGACCAAGGTGAGATACTTGGCCGTACAAATCCTTTGTCCAGCAATTCATCCAATTGCTTCTTCAGTTCCTTTAACTCCAAAGGCGACATTGGACGTGATCGCTTATAGATAGGAGCTGTTCCAGGAACTAACTCTATTGCCAGTTCTATGTCTCTGTTCGGAGGTTTCCCTGGTAACTCTTCTGGAAATACCTCGGGGTACTCCCGAACTACGGGTATGCTGTCTAATCCACGGGCAACTGCATTGATGATGCTCTGACCTCTCGTGATCAACCTTGGATCATTCTGAACCGTCACTTTCTGACCATAACCATTCCTGAGTGTCACTGTCTTCTGAGAACAATCTAACTGAGCATGGTGTCTAGATAACCAGTTCATTCCCAATATGACATCTAGACCATCCATCTCTAACAACAACAGGTTGGCTCTGAACTCAACTCCTTGGATTTCTATCCTCAGATTACTGCAGTTGAATCTTGCCATCAACCGACTTCCAGGGGTGTGGAAAACATAGGGAGAGGGCAAGGGAGAATAGGGCAACCCACTTTTGCACGCAAAAGCCAAAGAAATGAACGAATGGGTCGCACCTGGATCAAAGAGGGTTAAGGCCAACTTGGTTTGGACGGGAAACTTACCAACGATAACATCCGTTGCTTCGGCTGCTTCTGCTGCTGACACATGGTTGATTCTGCCTTGAGGGTTCCTGGGTGGGTTGGTTCCGCGGTTGTTGGAATATCCCTCGGTCTTGACTGGTGCCCTCAAATAACCTTGATGGGGCGGCTAGGGCTGACGGGGCGCTGGCTGTCTGCTGGAAGTCGACGCTGAGCTTTTGCCACATCACTCGGCAAGTCCTTCTTTGGGCAGCCGCTGAAGTGTCCGGCTGTCATAATGGAAGCAAGTCGAACCTTTCTTGGGACACACATTAGAGTAATGGTTCCCGTTGCGGTGTAAAGCATCGAACATTCCCGGCCGAGCATTGGGCGGAGCAGTCGGGATCCTCCCACTGCTTGTCTCTTGTTTGGAACATTGGGGTTGAAGGTATAGGTCCTTCCCTTGAACTGACTTGCTGCTGACATCCTCTGTTGCTGTGCCTTTCTCTTTCTAGTATCCTCCAGGTCATTCCTTGTCTCTTCTGACACAATCAGCCTATCTACCATGGCTGAGAAATCCTTGAACTCCACTGATGAGATATGGAACTTGAGGTTCTTCTGCAGTCCTTCATAGAATCTTTCTATCTTCTTTTCCTCTGTGTCTACTTCTCTGGGTGCATAGCGAGAAAGGTTGTTGAAGTGGTGCAGGTATTCCATCACAGTCCTTCCTCCTTGATGGAGAGACAGAAATTCCCTCCGTTTGGAGGCCATCAAGCTCTTTGGAATGTGAGTCTTCCTAAAGCTTCTTCAACATCCGCCACGAAACTTCTTGTCCTGCCTTGAGTCCGAAAGTTGACTCCACCATGTCGCCGCTTGTCCTTGCACCGGTGAGAGGCATAGAGCACTTTCTCCTTCTCGATTGCACGCACGGTATCCAGCCTTCATTTGGATAACCGTGAGCCAATCATCTCGATAACGGCTCGATTGACATGGAGAAAATAGGGGCCGGGTCTTTTGGAAGTCGGACAGTGTGACCCACCTAATAACCCATCATGTCCAAAGTTGTTTCCTTGGGGATTCATCTGGGTCTTGCGGCAAAGCGTGCCATCATCATCTCAATCATCTGATTACGCCTGCATTACATTGGTATCTGTTCCTTTCGATATCTGCCAGTACTTGAGCTATGTTAACTGGATTGCTGGCTGGGTCTGCCTCATTCCCGTAACCTTGGTATTGTGATCCTTCACCTTGATCCATACTGACTATCTTTTAGGTCTTGTCACAGGTTTTGGGCAAAGCAAGATAAGTAAGATTTAGACACTGGCGAGAGAGAGATAGAATAGGTGAGAGGCGAGACGAAATGGGAAAGAATTAGTGGAATTAGGCCGAAGGTATAAAGATAATAGAGCAAACAACATCTGAGAGATAGGAAACTTAATTTTACTGATACATAGATTGTTTACAATACCGTCATACTAAGGTAAGAAACAACCTATTTTACATTACAAAAGACTACTCCAAAAGGGTAAAGCCAACTTCTAGGACTAACGCCCTATTCTAAGACTGGAATCTTCAATCGTCGTCGGAGATGTAGATGATGCGCTCCTCTGGATCTTCTTCCACATCTTCTGCCATGGGCCAGTCGAGTCTGGCAATCGACGGACCATCCACGGACATCTCTTCTCCGGGCTCGTACTGGGGCTGCAGCTGGTCTATCTCTTCACGAAGCTCGTCGATCTCCATCCAGGCATTGCTCAACTGTCGCTGAAGATCATCTCGCTCGAGGAGAAGGGTAGTGTACAGGAAATCCTTGTTGACAAGGAGCTCCGCAGCTTCATCGACACGCGGATCTGCCTCGTCCTCTGGAACAGAGACGATCACTGTGCCGGGGGCATCCCCCTTCATGGGGATCAACTGAAATCGACTGTGGTCGAACTCAGCGGCGAAGAGACGACGCAGGTGCTTCACTGCCCGACGGGCAGAGTCCTGGATAGCGTCTGACTCGTGGACGCGGTGCCCTTGGAAATGACGCGGAATATCTGGATTATTTGGCAGGGGATCCAGATTGAACCAGGCTCTCCACTCAACGCGGACGACACCCTGGAAAAGCTCCTCCGTGTGGAACACGGGGATCTCAATCTGATCAGCTCCAACATGCTGTAGCATTCTCCACAGCAGTCCAGCCCATCCTTCGGGAACCTCGGGAAGTGGGTAGACGTGGTGCACCATCTGCCAAAACGAGAATCTTTTTAAGTCAGATGAGCGGAAAGGTTTTAAGTGAGTTTCAAAGGAGAGAAAAGAATTTTTAAGGAAAAGGTGGGAACAGAGAGAGGAGAGAAACAGGATTATAAGGATAATACTTACAGTTTTCGAAACTCATTTTGTAGTTTGAAATAATCTTTCGAAAAAGACTCCTTAAGCCAACTTAGGTCTCAGTCTACGGTCAAGCCTAGGCTCTGATACCACTTGTGACGGACCGCCTTTTTAGGGGCAGTGCGAAACTCACAACAGTTACCCAGGAAGACTAACTGTTGGAAGACAAGAGTACAATTACCTGGCCAAAAGCCAATTCAACACTTTTTATTCAATATAGTTGGTCTAACGACCGGATTTTACAAGAGAAGCATCCAAGCTTCTAGACTTACACTAACAAAAGAGAGAAACCACAGGCAGGGCCTGAGCGAAGACAAGACCTAAAACCAAACTAAATCGCCATCTACGATCTCCTGGAAGGCGCCAACATCTTCGAACTCTGAAAGGGGCGGGGTTTTGCAAGGGTGAGTACGGGAGTACTCAACAAGTCGTACGGAACCACTGAATACTATATGTAGGGGTAATCAAGGGATGGCAATAGGGTTTAGTATCTGGATGCAGTTTTATTTCACAATTCATTTTACATTTGAAGCACAAACTAATAATAAGTAATTTGAATTTCACAAGTTCAACAACACTTAACCACAATTATCCAAATTCCAAACAGTAACTTGAGCTTAGTTACTGTATCACTTCCGATTCAACTTAACTTCATTTACCGGAAGTACGGCGTAATCGATTACAATTAAGATTAACTCTGCAGAGCGGCTCAGCTTTACCCACAAGATATCTATAACCTTTATGCCAATCGCGAGTTTCATGCAACTTAAATGCATGTGGCCCAGTTTAGATTATCACAGCATTTCGTTTAATCACTCCTGTCCTTTAGTTGTTTACCGATAGTACCGCTACCTTGGACTCAGGGTCCCCATTAGCGTCACTGCTGTGAGAACCAAGAATGTCACTCTGGACCATTCCGTTCCACCCTCCTGGTCCATTTCCTGCCGGAAAGCCGGTCCCCATTCTCTCCAGAGAATGGTAGCCACCAAGACAGTCAATTATTATCTCAGAATGATTAACTTAATGAGCCGTGTCGGATACGGGTCACCGACCATCCGACTGTGGTTGGCGGGAACTAAGTTATTTACTTTGCTCAAGGGATTATTAACCTTACACTTTTGCCAAAGACCAAGCCTTCATCCACAAACCCATTCCGGTACTCGCGATCTGCCACTGCATCAACCAAGGCATTAATCACCAGTCGGGGATCGGAATCTCATCCACTCAGGGATTTATCCGATACTGTCCCCCTAACTGTAGCACTTTTATAAACAATCCGAATCGGAGATTCGGCAGCATTTTCTTTAAATCCAGGTTTTGAACTAACCTAGCAGTATAATCTAACCTATTCATGGCAATAAGCAATTAACTAGGGTTCCAAAGGATTAATAGAGTTTCAATTATTTCAAGGAGGTTCCATGAGCAATTCGGTATTACCTAATTATCATGTTATTCTAAAATACTGGATTTCATTAATTCAAATACAGTAAAATAATGCGATATAAAATAATTACTACTATAGCATGGCATGATAGGATCAACATGATCAAAGGGTGTACGGCTTGCCTTGCGCGGCAGCTGGATCGGACGAGTCGTCGAGGAAGTAGTCGTACTGCGCTCCCGTCTGGTCCAACGTCTGCTCAGAAGCTGCTCAGGCTCGAGGGAGGCTCGGCTCCACTGGCGTCTCAGCGGTCGAATCTAACGCGAAAAGACAACCAACATAAATAAGCGACAAAACAATAAATCGAAAATCGAAACGGAAACCGAAGCGGAAAACCTGAACCGAAGTCGGAAGAGAACGGAGGGCGGCGGGATTTGGGGAATTTCTGGTTTGGATCTGGGAGCGGACAGCATTTACGGACTCGAGGATCGAAGCAGTTCGGGAAAAGTATTTGGTGGAGCTCAATTTTTCGGATTTTTCTCGATTTTAGGGCTATTTTTGGAATTAAAAGCGGATTTTGAATTAATTAATTAATTAAAAATCCGAAGGAAAACACTTGTTTTAAAACAAGTGTTGGGCTGGTTTCGGCGGGCCCATCGCCACGGCCCAGCGGCGCGCCTTGACGGAGGTTGGCTGGCGGCCCGGCTTCGACGGCCGGGGCGACGCAGGGCGGAGGAAGAGAGAGGAGGCGACGGGGCGGGGCCACCCGTCGATCGGCGGCGAAGCGGCGAGGCGGGCTAGGGCACGAGGGAGAACAGGGAGGCGACGGCGACGGCACCCATGGCAAGGCGCTGCGGCCGGAGCGAATCCAAGCGAGGGCGAGGAGAGGAGGGCTCACCGGGAGAGCGAGGAAGCGAAGCGAGTTAAATGGAGCTCGAGGAGGGTTTTATAGAGGCGGAGCGGGAGGCAGCGTGGCCGGCGAGGCGGCCATGGCGGCCAGGCAAGGCGTCAGGCGGTCAGGCGATCGGTCCGAGCAGCGGCGTGAAGCGTGTGGCACAGACCTTGACAGCCTGTAGCCAGCGGCCGGAAGCGGAGGCGACGCCGAGGCGGAGCGCTGGCCGGGCTTGCGAGGAAGCAGCCCAGCGAAGTGAAGCGGTCGATGGGCCGAAGGGAAGCAGGCCGGCGGCCCAAGAAGAAGAGGATTCGGCCCAACACAAGGTTTGAAATTCAAACTCGGTTTCAAATTTCCAAATACAAACGCAAATTCAAACAAACTCAAACAAATTCATTTTGAATTTTTGAGGGTTGTTTCAGTAATCTTCTCCGTCGAGCCGTACAACTATATATAGATTCAGACAGTAGGTAAGAAGACCCTACAAGCTTAGCAGCGAGCGGTGGGTAGGGCTAGAGCCTAGAGGCGGCCAGCGACGATGACGATTCTTACGAATGGCGGCGGGTGAGGAAGAGGCGCTAAGGGCACCCGTGGCCACGGCCAGCCGGCGGCAAACGCGCGCACAGGCGAGCACCGAGCAGTCACGCAACAAATGACATGCAACAAATAATCTGTTTTTAAGTTTTAACGATAAATCTAAATATTTGTGATTTTCGATCGTATCGAATCGGTTCGATAAACTATACGGTCGATACGATAAATCAGTCAAATTAAAAAAAAAATAGGAAATTTTATGCGATATAAACCGCTCGATTATCGATGAAAATTGCTCAAAAATTGGCTGTAAATTTTTTTTCACTAGAACGGTAGATTATCGGTGAAAATCAACTGATTTTCGGTGAAAACATGTCGATTTTTGAATTTTTTTAAAAAAATTTGATTTTTAAACCCTTCGATTTTTAGTGATTTTCGACTAAAATCACTTTGGGCTAGGAGTGATTTCCAAGGTCAAATCAATAATATGAACCTTGGTAACTACGGGGAGTGCTTTTATGCATAATTTTTAAAAGTTACATAAATATTAGAATACGGATAAAAGATAAATAACGATTAATTAATACAACTTGTATTTGATGTGATGTGTAGAAGCACCACTTGGTAACTATACATATAATATATTAGTAAAGTATTTTTAATCAGAAATCTAATAATACCATTTTATATAATATGATTAGATATTTTAAAAACCAACTTTTTAAAAATTACCGTTGTTCAAAACTTGATGGCAAATTGACGAGTAAATGTGAACCGAGCGACCATAATTTATCCATTTCATCCACAAGCACCTAGCCTACAAGAGCAGCAGCGCAGCCGAAGCTACCACCAGAAACAGCCCCCCACATAATCCTCTTCCTCACACGACATATTTTTATCACTAGCACGGTTTCCACTGCACAGCCAACAAGCAAACAGTACCATCCTTGGTCCTTTTCCTTGCCATTTCCACAGCATTTTCTCTTTGAATTGAGGATGTCATACACACATTACAAATGGGTCTGATATTACAGATCAGTCTTGAGCTTCTCTAAATCTCCAATTCTAGCAGCGGCAGCATATGTACAGCACAACATCAATTCATTTAATTAACATCAAATCACAGAAATCATAAAGCTTTTGTTATCAGGATCGACCATAATTACACGACGCCACTGGTATTATTAGCGTTTTTTTTTTGTTGACTGAGGAGGAGTTGGAGCGATTACTAGGTGGGTGGGGTGGATGGTTGGGAGGGCGCCTCAGGCGCGGCCGGTCTCCTCGACGGCGGCGGTGTGGATGGCGGGGACGCGGCCGCCGCAGCCGGACCGCTTCTTGCGCTTCTCGCCCAGTAGCGCCCACACCGGCTGCGGCACGAACGGCTCCCGGGAGGGGGCCTCAACGCCCTCCTTTATCGCGGGCGGTAGCGGCATCGGCGACGGCGCTTCCTCCTTAGGTGGCGGCTTCGGCGGGGGTAGAGCGAGCAGGGGCGGGGCGGGGAGGCGCGCTTGCGTAGGCGGAGAAGGTGACGCCGGGTAGCGACGGGAGGGGAAGTTGGTGGCCGCTTTGGGGCCGCGGAGGCGGACACAGGCGGTGTCGTAGGCGGCGGCGGCCTCCTCGGCGGTGTCGAAGGTGCCGAGCCACAGGCGGCGGCGGAGGTGCGGATCGCGGATCTCCGACACCCACTTCCCCCACGGCCGCTTCCGCACACCCTTATACTTCGGCACCTCCTGCTCGCCGCCGACCCATAGCATACACCGCCGCTTCACGCCTTCCACCCTCTCATCCTCGTCCTCGTCCTCGTCAGACGACGAGTCGGTAGCTTCCTCATCGCGCACAATGATCCGCACCACGCGGCACCGAGAAACCTCCTCCGCCTCCATCGCCACCTCCGCCGCCGCCGCCGCCTCCAGGCAAGGCATCATACCCACCTTATTCCCACACCCAACCCAAACGCCCCCCTTCAGCCCATAGACGTCGTCAGCGCACCAGCGTCAGCCCGCGATCGCCGCCATGGACGCTCGCCCCGCCGCCTCGGCTAGGGTTAGGGTTTCGGCCTCTCGAATCACTCGGTGGGCAAAGCGAAATTGGAAAGCAAGCGGGAAGGAGGAGAGGAGGGGAAATTTTGGGGAGGAGACGAAATGGGTGAAGGGGATATAGTATAAGCTGAACAGTGGCGGGGGCATTTCGGTGATTTCGTCGTGCGAGTTCCTTGCAAGGAATCTCCTCCTCTGGGGCTTGTGCGTCCACGTGGCACGTCAATCGCGATGTGGCGTGGGCATATTCGCTTGCGAGCCTGGGCGAGCGCGAAATGACGGGATTGCCCCCCTGTAGATGGCATCTGGAATATTCCAACGGGTTTAAAATTCAAACCAGGTTAGACAGGGCCCGAATGTTTTTTATTTTGATTCTGGGTTGCAGCCCTAAAAACTGGATAAAAAATAAATAGTTTGATTTTAGGAATTGATTCTTATAATTCAGTCCATCTCTATATATTAGAATCCACGATTCAGTATATACGTACTTCTGTGGATCCTGAGGAATACAAATATAAAAACGCCACTGAATATCAAAGTAAATTACCCATCAATGCTATTACTCAACTCATGTCTCCCCATCCTCCCGAATCTCCTCTCACCTCGTCTTGTTCCCTCAGCACTGACCCCTCCGCCTCCTCCTCCCTTAGCGCCGACAGCTCCCTCAGTGATCTTCCCTAAGCACTGACAACTCCCTCAACGGGTATTACAGACATGACACTTCAAAAAGCTACCAACCAACAATTCAAAAAGCTTTTGGAAAATCAGTTTCCTACGGTCACAATTCAGAATCAGCTTTCGAAGAATCCACAACAAAAACAAATAGACCGTAAACAGTTCATTTCTAGAAGTTGTTTGGCTCATTGGTCGAGACTGACGGATCGTGCCGACCTGAGGGCGGCGAACAACCGCTCAAGACCCTCCAAACCATGGGGCCCCACCCCCTGTACATGTTTAGTAGTAGTACCTAAGATAAGGTCAGTTTTGCTTCATGTAAGTAAAGATAAGGATACTGAACCCAGGGATAGGAGTGATGCAAAAAAAATTATTTGAAGTGCTTGGTACCATTGAGTTTATACTTAGCATGGTTATTTGGTATGATATTTTTTTTACTGAAAACAATGTGAGCAAGAAGTTGCAATCACCATCCATGTGCATTGACGCTACCTTAAAGAACATAGAAGATACAGTCAGTTTCTTTGAAAACTATAGAAATGAAAGGTTTGCTTCTAGTTTGATCATTGCCAAAGAGATTGCATCAGAATTGGGTGTGGAGCCATCATTTCCAATAAAGCGTCGTGCTTTTAGGGAGAAACAATATGATGAAAATGATTGTGAGGAAGCAAATCTCGAAGCTGAGAAAGCTTTTGAAGTTAATTACTTTTTGGTTATGGTTGATATTGCAACTAGTTCATTAAAAAGTAGATTTGAAGAACTCCAATCATTCAAAAGTATATTTGGGTTTTTGATGAGCTCGACGACCTTGAAGTCTTTGGATACTATTGGACTAAGAGACTGTTGCACCAAATTTACAAACACTTTCTCTTTTGATGGCTCATCTGATGTTGATTTAAATGATCTAATTTCAGAGCTTAGTATTATGAAGTCATGGAGATTTTTGAGTATGGTCAGAGAAGTGGATTGTTATCCTAATATTTCTATTGCTTATCGGATCTTATTTACTGTGCCTGTCACTGTGGCATCAGCTGAAAGAGCTTTTCAAAGTTGAAGTTGTTGAAGAATTATTTGAGGTGTTTGGCTATTTTATGCATCGAGAAGATATTATTGGATGAGATTGATATTGACACTATGTTCAATGACTTCGCATCTAGACATGTTAGAAAAAACTTTTAAGGTAATACTGTAATATGTACTTCTTGCTTTACTTGTTACTTGATATGAATATTTTTTTTTTGATGCACCTTGAGTGTTTATTGGTAACACTTATATATTATTATTAGTATTATTATTATTATTATTATTATTGTTGTTATTATTATTGTTTAAAAGGGTCTTCATTTTAAATCTCGTTTTGGTCCTGAAATCTCAGGACCGCTGCTGAGCCAGATGACAGGTGGTTTGGTTGGTGCTCATTCTAGGAACGTTTTGAGAGGCAACTGGTTGTATGTCTCCGGAATCTTTAGTTCTCTGTCTAATGTTTCAACGTAGTGGAGTTTACTTTCGAATGGATGCTACCGGTAACATCTCACAAATCAAATGAACACCACCTCCATGTACGATGGTTGAACTGCTAGGATCATTAAAGCTTAGGATCTTTTAGTTTTTTGACTGTGGTTTTGACTTGCGCACTACGAAAAAACACAAATCCATTCATTAAAAGGGCTATATCTTGTATATTCCTATGTAGATACTATTTAGGTGCAACTGTTATAAATGTCTCGCGAGGTTAGACTGGTGAGTAAACAGTCCAAACCAGGCGGCTGTTTCTAGAAGGTGTTTGGGAAATGAGTTCAACTTCAATCACGAGACGGCTAGATGCCAGGTGGTTTGGTTTATGCTCATCCGCCGTTTTGAGTAGGGGTGGCCATTTTTAGACCGAAACCGAATTACCGAACCGAGCCGAACCGAATTAACCGATTATTTCGTTTTTTTCGGTTTACGGTATTCGGTTCGGTTTTTATTTTGATATAATTCGGTTTTCGGTGTTCGGTTCGGTTTTTAGTTTTCAAAAACCGAAATAACCGAATAGCCTATGTACAATTCCATTTTTGTAATATTCTTCCTAAATGTACCAAACAATTATTATAATCTAACATCTTTATGCATACGTTACGTGTGGTATGTTCATATGTTCTACTATACTTATACTGTAACGAAATATGATATTGTGTGGGTTTATGTCTACTCTATATTGCGATGTGAGAAGGAAAAAAATCTAATCTACCTAGTGTTTATTCATATTTCGGTTAATCGAAAAACTGAATTAACCGAACCGAAATATTTCGGTTAATTCGGTTCGGTTTTTCATTTTTGTTTGAGAAATTCGGTTGCCACTTTTCAAAAACCGAATTATTTTAAAACCGAAAAAACAGAACCGATTAGACCGAAAAAACCGAATGCTCACCCCTAGTTTTGAGGGGCAACTGTGTGTATGTTTCTGGAATCTTTAGTTTTATTTTTTTATGGTTTTGACTTTGCGCATAAAATGTGAACTCACTTTTATAACAAATGAAACGATTCCGTTATCATCTTTACTGCAATTAAATGGATATTGCCTCCATGTACGACAGTAGAACTGCTTGGACCATTAATTGTGTGTTTGGTTAGTGGGATGGAGTGGAATGGAACCATCCCATCCCACCAAGTCTAGTGTTTGGTTGGAGAGCTTAGGATGATTTGGTTCCAGAAAAAAGAATATTCTCTCTAGATTCGGGACAACCAGGTTCTATAAATTTTCTGGAACGCAGCCATCCCACTTGGAATGTGAGAGTGACAGTGGGCCCTGCCTGAGAATCTGGGATGGAACCATTCCATCCTGAAATCTGGGATGAAACCATTCCATTCCACCTCACTCTCCAACCAAACACACACTAAAGCACAAGATCTTTAGTGTTTTGGCCCTGGTTTTGACTTGCTCACTACGCAAAGAACTCAACTCCATTAATTAAAAAGTTGTCGATATCTTGTCTATTCCTTGGTAGATATTATTTTGTAGTTGCAACTGTTATTATTGTATCACGATCAAATAGAGTTAGATTGGTAAGTAAGCAGTTCAAACCAGGCAACCGTTTTAGGAAGGTGCTTGGTTGGACTAGATTGAGTCTAGTTACTGGACAGCGTGATGGCAGGTGGTTTGGCGATGCTTATCCCTAGGATCATTTTGAGGGGAAACCCATCGTATATTTCTGGAACCTTTAGTTTTCTGTTTATAGTTTCGACTTTGTGAATTAAGCGTGAACTCATTTTTATGATAATTGAAATGGTAATCATATCTACTTTGGTAGGTATTCATGCAGTTACTTTTAATGTAAATGCTACCGTTCACATCTCACAACTGAACCGACATACCTCCATGCACGACGGTTAAACTACTTGGGTCATTAAAGCTCACGAACTTTTAGTTTTTCACAGGTGTTTTGACTTGCGTGCCATGCAAGAACTCAACTCCATTAATTAAAAAATTGTTGATAGGCAGATCATAGATGCTATTTTGGTAGGGGTTACTATTACTAATGTCTCGCGATGATATGGATGGAATCTCCCCCTTATTGCGGTTGAATTGTGCATGCCATAAAAGCTTTGAAGTACTCCCTCCGGTTTGGAAATACTTTGTCCATGTACGACAGCTGAACTGCTTAGACCATTAAAGCACAAGATCTTTAGTTTTCCCCCCATGGTTTTGACTTGCTCACTACGCAAAGAAATCAACTCCATTAATTAAAAAGTTGTCAATATCTTGTCTATTCCTTGGTAGATATTATTTTGTAGTTGCAACTGTTATTATTGTCTCACGATTGTCGGGACCCCGAATTTGCAAATCCGGACCCTCTGTGTATTCAGCACTAGTCCAGGAACGCGCTAGTGCACACAGTCTTAACATTGGTAGATATCACAATCATACCATCGATATTATCAAAGTACTTTATTTAAATAACCAAAGTGGTTACTCGACCTTATGGCCAAGTTACAAATATATGCCTTGCAAGGCGAAACTTATTCAGAGAAAAATAATAGCAGCGGAAAATCAAATAGCTTAGTGGCGCCATCCAAGTATACCACAGGCAACCGGTAGGCTCGCATCCCTAAGTAGACGGATCCTCTTGGAGTTCCTCCTCCAAATCTTGGCGTAATCTCCTCTTCAAGCGATATTGTGTTGAGGCAAGGGTGAGTACTCGGTACTCGACAAGTCATGCACTGAATGCAAGCTAAGATACTATATGCATGGCTTGGTACAAAGGAATAGCTCAAGGTATATTTGCGATGCTTGACATTTGACAAATAATATAAGTAGATTCGAAAGCAGTAGAAATAAGTAAAGCGTAAATAACTTTTCAAGAAGTTTAATAAACATTTTTTTTCCCGTCTTTAATCCACATATCTACCAACACCATTATTTAACCCAAACCAACCTTTCAAATCCAAGTTATTTCCAGAAAGTCTAACCCTTGACTGTAATCCCCGAGCATTGTCCAGTACCGTGGACTCGGCTATTTAAATAGATTCTACACTCTGCAGAGGTTATGCACTTTACCCACAAGATACAGTCAAACACCACAAAGGCGAGTTCAGTAACAAAGCCTTTGGAAGCCTCAAACAACACAGTGGTCCTCTCAGGTTCGTGCTCTATACCATCCCTTCCCTTAGCCAAGGCGAAGTATGGGACCAACACACCGTTAGATGGGTATCGGCCCACGACCACGATACGCTCCCCGCACAATCACACAAGCGGTGTAATTGACACCCTGAGGCTCCACAAGTGAGTCCTTAGCGACTTAGTCAACTAGGGCCGTCCCATTCGACCATGTGGTTGCAAGTATGACCCAGTTCAAAGGCTTGCAAGGTTAAGTCCTTAGAGTGACCAGGGCAAGACTACCGAAGAACCAAATCAACATTCCCAACGCCACAAGCGGCCCACGATAACTCTTGCCACATGCCCCTGGCCGAAATCGTTTATCAAACCCGCTTGATTACCAAGCACCACGTGCTATCAACATCACATGATACCTTTCCAAAACAGGTTCAATATATCATTAAGTCAATATTAACATTTGATTGTCCAAATTCATGTCATGAGCACGTAGCAGGTCTAAGCAATACACTACAACGGTCCAAAACCCATGTTGGCAATTTAATAATGTCCAACTAGTAAACCACAACTAAGGTGACAAAGGGTCATGGCACATACTTAAATAATCAAGGTGTCATACAGCAAATTGGTATTTATCTAACCCCCATGTTTAAACAAAGTATCTTTCTATTTGATCTAGCATGCAATAGTTTAAATCAAAATAGATTTCGAAATAGGATCAACATGGTCAAAGCACAACTTGCCTTCAAAGAGTACTTGTTCTTGGTCTTGAGTTGGATCCTGAGTCAACACTTCTCCTTCGAATCCTTCCGGCACTTCAACGTCTACTCGTAAAGCGTGCAAATAGCAATACACAAATAAACAATAGGCAAAAACATCCCAAAACTCCAAATAAAATCCATAAACAGAGAGAACATAATTTTCTGGATTTTTAGGAACTGGAATCGTTCAAATCGGAGTTAAAATGCAAAAGTTATGATTTATTAAAGTTTAAATAATCAATTAAATAATATTACAGAGAAAAAATTTAGTCCAAAAATTAAATAAAATTTATATTTAGGTAGATCTCAATTTTATACAAATTTAGAAATTTGAATCACTCAAATCGGAGTTGAAGCATAAAAGTTATAAGCGTTTGAAGTTTGAATCTAAATTTGAATCAATATTTCGAATTAATAAATCATTTTCTTTTTTGAAAATCCTTTTACTGCGTCGGCGTGACACGCGTCGGCTCTGATTGGCTCGGTGGCGTCGGTAGGCTCATGGGCTCGGCCACGGCGCTGATTCGGTCCACGGTGGACCCGGTCCACGGCCGGGTGAGGCGGCGGATGGGACCCACTGTCGGTCACGGGGCCTCACGCAACGCGGTGGCGTGTGGGCCCATCGACATGCGGGACCGCGTGTCGAGGACACGCTCACACAGCGTGGAGTGCGGCTAGGCACCGCGTGGCGCAATCTCGGCCGTTGATTTGAAAATCAACGGCCCGGATTGGATCTAGGCTTCACGCAGCGTTTAGGTTAACGCGGCGGATCGAGCCGTTGGATCTTGATCCAACGGTCCGTCGATCCGTTTCCAGGGTTTGGGATAGAACGTGGGCTCACCTCAACCGTTCGATCTGGATCGGACGGTTCACCGAAGCTCGCGAGTCCGGCGATGGCGCGGCGAGGCTTGGGCACCGAGAGGCGTGAGCGGCGACCTCCCACGCGGCGTATCCGCGGCGACTCCGGCGTGAAAATTGGCACTCCCAGCGCGGCGTGGCGTGGGGATACCGTCCTGGGCTTGGTGTCGTCGGAGAGCGGCGGCGGCGGCGGGATCGATTTAAAAACGCGGCGGTGCTTCACGCAACTACGGCGAGCAATCACGGCGTACTGGCGGCGGCTCGGCGGCTAAGACCTAGGGCAAAACACGAGCGGGGTGGCGGCGGTCCTCGGGGAACGTCTCGGGCTTTAAATAGCCCCGGAAGGCGTGCTCGGGCGAGCCCTAGTCGAATTTCTGGCGCGCTCCGATCCCGATTCGGCGAGAACGATGACGCCTTACCGTTGGATCTCGATCCAGCGGCTCAGCGTCTTGAAGCAGGCTCGGTCGAGCGGCAACTGTGGCCGGGTTAGTCGGACTCGAACTCGAGTCTGACTCGGGCTCGGTCGGATGAACAGTAACCGACTCGGTTTGATTTTCCAGCGATTTAATATTTAAATTAATTCCCAGAAATTCAATTAATTCATTAAAAATAGCAAATGACTCAGAAAAATTCCAGAAAAATTCTGGAAAATATTTTGGATTATTTTGGACTCAAATAAAATATTTCCAACAAAATTTTATTTGCAAAATTAAATTCTTTAATTATTTCAAAATGGAATAAATTCAAATAAATTCCAAATAAATCCAAATAAATTCCAGAAAATTCCAAAAATTCACCAAAGTGCCAAATCACACATGAATTTAAGAAAAGCAAAATTTTGGGGTGTTACAACGATCAAATAGAGTTAGATTGGTAAGTAAGCAGTTCAAACCAGGCAACCGTTTTTGGAAGGTGCTTGGTTGGACTGGATCGAGTCTAGTTACTGGACAGCGTGATGGCAGCTGGTTTGGCGATGCTTATCCCTAGGATCGTTTTGAGGGGAAACCCATCGTATATTTCTGGAACCTTTAGTTTTCTGTTTATAGTTTCGACTTTGTGCATTAAGCGTGAACTCATTTTTATGACAATTGAAATGGTAATCATATCTACTTTGGTAGGTATTCGTGTAGTTACTTTTTATGTAAATGCTACCGTTCACATCTCACAACTAAACCGACGGTACCTCCATGCACGACGGTTAAACTACTTGGGTCATTAACGCTCAGAAACTTTTAGTTTTTCACAGGTGGTTTTGACTTGCACGCCATGCAAGAACTCAACTCCATTAATTAAAAAATTGTTGATAGGCAGATCATAGATGCTATTTTGGTAGGGGTTACTATTACTAATGTCTCGCGATGATATGGATGGAATCTCCCCCTTATTGCGGTTGAATTGTGCATGCCATAAAAGCTTTGAAGTACTCCCTCCGGTTTGGAAATACTTTGTCCATGTACGACAGCTGAACTGCTTAGACCATTAAAGCACAAGATCTTTAGTTTTCCCCCCATGGTTTTGACTTGCTCACTACGCAAAGAAATCAACTCCATTAATTAAAAAGTTGTCGATATCTTGTCTATTCCTTGGTAGATATTATTTTGTAGTTGCAACTGTTATTATTGTCTCACGATCAAATAGAGTTAGATTGGTAAGTAAGCAGTTCAAACCAGGCAACCGTTTTTGGAAGGTGCTTGGTTGGACTGGATCGAGTCTAGTTACTGGACAGCGTGATGGCAGCTGGTTTGGCGATGCTTATCCCTAGGATCGTTTTGAGGGGAAACCCATCGTATATTTCTGGAACCTTTAGTTTTCTGTTTATAGTTTCGACTTTGTGCATTAAGCGTGAACTCATTTTTATGACAATTGAAATGGTAATCATATCTACTTTGGTAGGTATTCGTGTAGTTACTTTTTATGTAAATGCTACCGTTCACATCTCACAACTAAACCGACGGTACCTCCATGCACGACGGTTAAACTACTTGGGTCATTAACGCTCAGAAACTTTTAGTTTTTCACAGGTGGTTTTGACTTGCACGCCATGCAAGAACTCAACTCCATTAATTAAAAAATTGTTGATATCTTATCTATTCCTCGGCAGATCATAGATGCTATTTTGGTAGGGGGCTACTATTACTAATGTCTCGCGATGAAATGGATGGAATCTCCCCCTTATTGCGGTTGAATTGTGCATGCCATAAAAGCTTTGAAGTACTCCCTCCAGTTTGAAAATACTTTGTCCATGTACGACAGCTGAACTGCTTGGACCATTAAAGCACAAGATCTTTAGTTTTTTGCCCCTGGTTTTGACTTGCTCACTACGCAAAGAACTCAACTCCATTAATTAAAAAGTTGTCGATATCTTGTCTATTCCTTGGTAGATATTATTTTGTAGTTGCAACTGTTATTATTGTCTCACGATCGAATAGAGTTAGATTGGTAAGTAAGCAGTTCAAACCAAGCAACAGTTTTTGGAAGGTGCTTGGTTGGACTGGATTGAGTCTAGTTACTGGACAGCGTGATGGCAGGTGGTTTGGCGATGCTTATCCCTAGGATCGTTTTGAGGGGAAACCCATCGTATATTTCTGGAACCTTTAGTTTTCTGTTTATAGTTTCAACTTTGTGCATTAAGCGTGAACTCATTTTTATGATAATTGAAATGGTAATCATATCTACTTTGGTAGGTATTCGTGCAGTTACTTTTCATGTAAATGCTACCGTTCACATCTCACAACTAAACCGACAGTACCTCCATGCACGACGGTTAAACTACTTGGGTCATTGAAGCTCAGAAACTTTTAGTTTTTCACAGGTGGTTTTGACTTGCGCGCCATGCAAGAACTCAACTCCATTAATTAAAAAATTGTTGATATCTTATCTATTCCTCGGCAGATCATAGATGCTATTTTGGTAGGGGCTACTATTACTAATGTCTCGCGATGAAATGGATGGAATCTCCCCCTTATTGCGGTTGAATTGTGCATGCCATAAAAGCTTTGAAGTATCACTTTACATGTCTGATGTATTCATATTCGTATTCAACGGCCAAGAAACATTTGGGTATTGAAAAATAAGTATCCAAACTAAGAGCAACTGCTCTACTAGTTAGTTAGGGTTGAATCTAAGTATCGAAGTAGTCAAGTTCAAGCCCAAAAAAAAAAACCTTGGGATTGGCAACCCAACAACAACCAACTCCAACTAAGAAAAAGACGATGGATGCCACCTGTTACTTCTCGATGTTCGTCTGCCTCTTTGGCTTACATCGCTTTACCTATCGATATCGTTGTTGACCATTGGCCTTTCTTGATGCAACTATGTGTAGATCTCGCATGGTTTGCCAACCCTCCCTGCCTCTCCCTTGCTGTGCTGTTGCAACCATGGAGCCATTATAGTCACGTCCTTGTTGCCAAGCGAGATTGTGTAGGGACGAAGCCAACCGGTTTGAGGAACAAGAGGATCAATGAGGAGAGGAACATGAGATATAGGGGTGGTGAGTGGGGGAGGGAGAGAGGAGAGTTATGTTTCCAACCGACCAAAATGATCAACAGTACTAAAGGAGTCTGCATACACTTCTCCACGATTCGGATCCTCTGCCTTTGCTACTCAAAATGCACGGTGCATTTTGACTTGCATTTTGAGTAGCAAAGGCTAAAAAAATTGTAAAAAAAAAAATCAAATTGCTACAGTATTTTGAAAAAAAATCTAGTTTAAAAATATAAATTTCAATCAAAATATCCAAAATTTCAATGAAATTTACCAACATCTCGAATACTGTAGCAATTTGATTTTCCCCCCAATTTTTTTAGCCTTTGCTACTCAAAATGCACCATGCATTTTGAGTAGCAAAGGCAGAGGATCCCAATTCACTTCTCCATTGAAGCCTACTTAGACCCTGTTTGTTTCAGCTGGAGATTGTAGAAAACAGCTTTTAAAATTTGGATTGAAAAAGCTGGAGGTTGAAAAGCTGATGCCTGTTTGGCAACCCAGATTATAGTGTGTTTGGATTGCTATTTCTGTTTGGCAAAAGTCTGTGGTACCCTCGATTATAGGTTGAAAAGTCTGTGTGAACAGTGAGGGGGCAATGGTGGGTAATTTTCACTGAAGTTGGATGGGTATTGTGATCTTTTGCAAAAAAAAAAAGTTGAGAAAAGCTCTTCCAGAGTGGATTGTGGGATTGCTACAATCTGGCATCCAGATTATTACAATCCAGATTGAAAGCTTCCTGTTTGTTGACCTTCCAGCTTTTAAAAACAGCTTTCTATAATCCCCAGCTGAAACAAACAGAGCCTTAGCCATTGTGATGTGTCATTGCTATATTCAACCACTTCTGGTTCCAAGTCAATGCAACAACGGGTGTGAGTTATTTGCCAGCTTAAGCTACATTGAACTAAAAAGCAAATGCTCAAACATCCGTGCTACACATGTAATGTAACCCACCAACGGCGCAAGGCCGGCTTGCTAATTAACAGGTCTTTCGAGGTTATATTTGTGTAATGGGATTAATAGAACACAAAAATTTCTTGTTTTGAGCATCCACCTAACTATTAGCAATGTATCCTGAAAGCAGATATTTCTTGTTTGGAGCGTCCACATAACTCTTAGCAATATATCTTGAACGCAGATACGAGTTTACAATCCTTTATGGAGAAAATTTCATACCGACTGGAACAAATCCCAAATACATACCGAAATGAGCTAAACGTATCAAAAGTCTAAAAATTTCATACCGACTAGAACAGATCCCAAATACATACCGAAATGAGCTAAACGTATCAAAAGTCTATTTTAAATGTTTGACACTCAATTTCTTTTCATGCCTAACCTGTATCTACGTGTTAGTAGAGCGGGGGATATACGATGGAGCATAGCAATTTAAGCCATCTCTTTTTTTTTTCCAGAAGACTTTAAGCTGGCTCTATTAGAGTTGGTGTTTCTTTCTTTTAAAAAGTTTGTACTTAAACAATAAAGGAGACATTGTACTATTAAAAATGAGTACAAAATATCCAACCTACAATAAATAAATGGGTAGTACTAGCAGCCGGACGTCTGATTTTTTTTAAATTTTCGGACGCCCGCGCAATATTTTTTTTAGCGTCTGCAATATTTTTTTCAACGTTTGAAACATTTTTTCGCTTTTGAAACATTTACTGTTTGTCGAAGAAAAATGTTGCGTGCGTAGAAAAAAAAATATTGCATGCGTAGAAAAATGTTACGGAAAAAACAGACGTCCGAACTATAGCATTACCGTAAATAAATAGAATGATGGAGGAAGTGAAAGGTGCAAGAGGAAGATGGAGCGGGTGAATAGTGGTCACCTAGAGTGGGAGCTGTGTGGGGGTTTTTAACCTTTTTTCCTTTTAGAAATTATAGATCCAATTAGAATTAACGACTTGGCAATCCAATTCTTCGTAAGCAAATGACTCTACGTAAATATTAGTGGCGAGAAATCCTATAATATTGTATTATATTTTCCTTTTTTACTTCTACGGAGAAAACTAGTATGACTAGTGTTCTAATTTAATAAAAAAAACAATAGAAGAGCATATGCATTCAGAGTAGTGTTTTAATATATTCCCTCCCAATACATGTTACACAAATTTTAAAACAAATAAAATAATAAGTAATCAGTATTCATCATTCATTCATACTTTAATATTTATACAACTTTAAAATAAAGATGCATATAATCACCTCCCCTGTATTTATCATCTGATTTCATGATTCAGCGCTATGCACGAACAAATGAAATCTCACTATAGGGTAGGTTGCTAGGCTACAACCTACAACATTTGCTAAAAAGAAGCGCATTTTTTACTTACTTAAAGAAAAAAAACGAAAAACATCATTCGCACGTATGCTTTCCCCCTTTTGTTCTCCCTAGATTGAGGAAATAAATTTTATAGAGCTAGTATGCAAACTCTTTCTTGTGCATATCTGATGATGATTGATACCACGTGAATAATCCTGCAATCCAACGCCACGATATTAAGACCCTGTTTGGTACGGTTCCAAATTCTAGTAGAAACGGAAACAATTTCAGATTCTTGATAGAAACGTTTCAGGTAGAATCAGAATCACTGTCTGGAAACCGTTTGGCTAGCTGTTTGGATTATGTGAATCGGGGTGGAACAGGGTTGAGGGCGATTCAACCCCTGTGTAGAAAAAGAAGAAATATTCTGAGGAGAATCGTTCGGAGCTTTAGCCCGTTTGGTTGGGTTTCTCTCAGATTCTAGTAGAAACAGACATGTTTCAAGTTGCCAAACGGTGCCTAAGTCAGAATTAAACAACTAAATTTGTATCGAAATAAGCGTGAGGTATTTATTTTCACCTAAATTAAATGGTAATATTAGATTACGCAATTATCCATACCAGCTCCACTTAATTTATTTGCCCAGATCGAACTGCAAGCAGCCCAAAACCCCCGACAACCAAGAAACCCTAAACTCCAGACCCCTCCCCCTCGTCACACACCCGCGCCACCGCCGGCTGCCGGCTTCTCCACTTCCCCTCGCCGTCCGGCGACCCCTCCTCCTCTTCCTCCTAGCCGACCTCGTGCGGGGGCGTAGCCTCTAGGAAGTGCAGAGGTTGGAGGGTAGCTTCCGTCATTCGGAGGCTGCCACTGATCGCTCGCTTCCTCCGAGCAAAGGCGGAGGCGGTGGTTGCGGCGCGGCAAGCCCCCCACCCCCACCTTGAGCAGTCGAAGAAAAGGTGAGTGCAGATGTGTTGTGTTGTGTACTCGTATTGTTCCATCATTGTAATTCTTGCAACCTGTTCTAGTTCTCGACAGGATGAACAAAAGGTCGGTATTTTTTAGTTAAATATTCCAGCGGAATTAGGAACAAACAATTCGCTTGCAAGATTCT
This sequence comes from Rhipidocladum racemiflorum, assembly GCA_036346355.1. Lineage (NCBI taxonomy): Eukaryota > Viridiplantae > Streptophyta > Magnoliopsida > Poales > Poaceae > Rhipidocladum > Rhipidocladum racemiflorum. The sequence goes on along the minus strand of CM070581.1, from coordinate 54,760,161 downwards.
GAGAAAACCGGTTGTCGTTGGCTTACCTGCCGCTACGAATTGCCCAGTTTGTGTCTAATTCCAGTTTGACACTACTTGGGAAAACAAAGAAAAGTGATGGCTAAGCTCCAGACGAATTTAGGAGGGTTCAGAGATGCCTGCCAAACTGAAGATTCAAGCAGGGAAGGGCTGTGTAGAAGGGGCTGTTTGGGAATTGTTTTTGAAGCATGGTGCTTTTGCGAAGAAGTTGCAGCATTATTTAGCTGCTCCTACTCTTTTAGCAAGAATTCTCCTGTGGAAATGGCATCACGCTGAATAATTGCAGACATGGATTTTGTGAACTTTTGGCACACAGGTTCTTGATTGCTGTGTTTGAAGAAAAAACCTGCCGAGCTTGGATTCATAGCGAAAGGAGAAAATCTGAAAATGGAAAAGCTACAGTAGGTCATTGTTCATGTCTAAGCGTACAACTAAACCTGAATTGTGAAGCTTCCTATGGCTTAAGGGGCATGAATCACTTGTATTTGGAATGCATCTATGCTCCTGTTACATGCAGTCTCAAATAATTTTTTAAACATGACTAGAACAAGACACGGTAAGCTGTAGTGCACATGGCTCTTTTAATCTTGGTCTATGCGGCCCTCTTTGCATAGACCAGAACATTTCTCATATGTGTCAAGTGTCAACGCACAATATAGATGTCGCATCGTAATGTATTGGCTATCTGGCTTTGTTTTCGTTCCTTATTTGTGATGCTCCTGTGCATGCAGATGGCTAGGTGGGATGAAATTTTGACTCTTCCAGTTCAGAACCCAACCACATTAGAGTTTTCAGCAGCAGATATCATGTGGTCCATGGTGGAAGGCTGGAAGGACTCAATAGACAGGCTTGCACTCATTCCATATTCCAGGGTGAGTGACTTTGTCAGAGGAGAATCGAACAACAAAGAATGTCCGACAAGATTTCATGTTGAAGCACGGAGAAGGCGTCCTCCTACAATGAACTGCAAACCAAAAGTTGATGGGATACTCGAGTATATTCTGTAAGTGCATGGAAGCATGACTAATGTTTATACTAGGACATGACCCTGGGCTGTTTATTCATCTTTGTCAACTAAAATGTATTTATTGTTGCAATTGAGCTATCCATTCGCTAAGGATAATCGGGTTATTGCTGTTTTATTATACCACCATCACATATCATTTAATTGGCTTGTTATGTAGCTTTTTTTTAACCTTAGCTGTTCCTTGTTTGAGATGCTAGAATTTAACAAAACTTTTGAACATGACGGCATCATTGTATGCAGGTATTGGTGTTCTTTTGGTCCAGATGATTACAGGAAGGGTGGTGCTGTCCGGCCTAGCAGGTCCTTTTCAGAAAAGAGGAAAACACCTGCTGGTCGCCCTAATACAAAGAGGGGCTGTGTTTGCCATTTTATTGTGAAGCGTTTGATTGCTGAACCATCTGTGGCTCTTGTGATATATAACCACAATAAGCATGTAGATAAGAAAGGCACACCCTGCCATGGTCCCATGGACAAGATGGCTATAGGGACAAAGGCAATGTTTGCACCTTACATATCGGATGAACTACGTCTCCAAGTTGTATCTTTGCTCTATGTTGGTATTCCTGTGGAGACCATAATGCAGAGACATACTGAAATGGTCGAAAAGCAAGGAGGACCATCAAACCGAGATGATCTTCTTACTCACAGATATGTTAGGAGGTTGGAAAGGAAAATACGGCGTTCTGTTTACGAACTTGATGACGACGACGCAGTTAGTATTAACATATGGGTTGAAAATCACCAGGACTACATATTTATCTATGAAGACTTTTCAGATACGGACACCTTTGTCTTGGGCATTCAGACAGATTGGCAGCTACAGCAGATGATTCAGTATGGCAACCGCAGTTTACTGGCTTCCGATTCAAAGTTTGGAACAAACAAGTTAAAGGTTTGTGTATGCCATTTTTGTTGTAATAGTAGTTTAAAGTTTGCTTGATTTCATAGTAGCATTTTTATTCGCCATTTTGCAGTATCCTGTACATAGCATCCTTGCTTTCAACCAGCAGAAAAATGCAATTCCTGTTGCTTGGATCATAACTCCCAATTTTACACATGGTGACATATATAGATGGATGGGTGCTCTTTATGATCGAGTTCGTGCAAAAGATCCAACATGGCAATTGGGTGGCTTTATTATTGATGATCCCTTAACAGATGTTCGCACAATAAGGTAACTGATGCTTCTCTATTAGTCTGGTCTTTCCTGGGGTTGCATTGCCTGATTATATAGCATGCTGAACAGGGAAGTGTTCCAGTGCCCAGTGTTGATTAGCTTATGGCGTATTCGGCACGCTTGGCATAAAAATTTAATGAACAAGTGTTCAGATATTGAGAAGCGTGCAATGATGGCTAAACGACTTGGGGATGTAATATCCAGCATCTGCAGAGGAAATGGTGATATGGAGTTATTTGAAGCGTTTCTGGAAGATTTTGTTGATTGCTCTGGTTTTCTAGACTACTTCAAAGCTCTATGGTTTCCAAGACTTGGTTGGTTCATGTCCCTTTTCTGTATCTTGTTTTACTTGCCATCTCTGGATCTACTTGTTTGATGAGATTTCATGCCCCTTTTCTGTATCTTGTTTTACTTGCCATCTCTGGATCTACTTGTTTGATGAGATTTCATGTCCCTTTTCTGTATCTTGTTTTACTTGCCATCTCTGGATCTACTTGTTTGATGAGATTTCATGTCCCTTTTCTGTATCTTGTTTTACTAGCCATCTCTGGATCTACTTGTTTGATGAGATTTCTTATTCACTGCTACTGCTGATTGCTCAATGTCTTCCAGGGGCATGGACAATTGTCTTAAAGGCCACTCCGTTGGCTACTGCTGAGGTAGCTTCAGCAATTGAGAGTTACCATCACCTGCTAAAACTACGGCTGTTGAATGAGGCAGCTGAAAGCGTCTACCAGCGTGCAGATTGGCTGGTTCATAAGTTGGGTACAACGGTCCATTCTTACTACTGGTTGGATGAATTTTCTGGAAAGGACAATTTTTCTCGTTACTGGAGGAGTGAGTGGAATAGTGGCCCAAACCCTTGGCGCCAGGGATTGCAAATTCCAGATTCGGATGTTGTTGTTGAAGGCAATTGTGCTAGAGTGGTCTGCCAGAAAAATAAGAACTCCCATGCCGTACTGAACCCAGGTTCGGAGCTTGCATTATGTGATTGTAGCTGGTCAAGGAAGGGAAACCTTTGCAAACATGCAATAAAATCGACTAAGTTCTGCCGGGACAGGGGATTGGCACCTCCATCGTTGGCGTTATTTCGCTATTACCAGTCACTGGCAAGTGTTGTTCATTGCCCACCCAGTGACACTGTGATTAGCGACCAAGCAGTTGCTATGGCAGTTTCTGCTAGAGCACAGTTAGATGCGTTGTTTGGTGCCATTAATGGTAGCTCTCCAAATACATCAAGTTTCAAGCATCCCCAATCAACCAGTGAGCCCAGAGAATCCGATGTTCAGGAAGCCAACATTGAAGATGGTGTATGTGCATGTCAATCTCAGGCTGCCTCTGGTGACAGTGAAGAAGTCTCCACAGATCAGGACAGTCCTGCTCGCAAGAAAAGAAAGTCCGGAGAAGCATCTGACGAAGAAGCAGCTGCTACAGCAATGCAAGTCACACAACCCTCTGAAACTGAAAGCAGCCAAGCAACTGATCTGCAGGAACATCATCCTCGTCAGCAAAGTCCTGCTCACAAGAAAAGAGAGTCCGGAGAAACTTCTGATGATGAAAAAACTACAGCGATACAAATCACGCAACCTTCTGAAACTGAGCAGTTAAGCAACTGATGGACTGAATGATTCTTCTGTTGAGGTTAGATTAGCTGATGGGGTAGGCGGGACATGACGCCATCATTGGCGTAGGCTTTTATTTTTTTGGTCTGAAATCCCCCAGATTATTGGGAGTTTTGTATATTTTGAGCTACCAAAAATTCATCACATTAGGGTGATTCGTCTGTTGGATTGGTGAGCTGATTCATCTGTTAGTCAAGCAAGCATGAAGGCAATAACCAGTGCTATCCTTATAATAAATCAAGAAATCATATAATTTCTGCACAAAGCACGTAAAACACAGCAAAAACAATAAAATTATAGGCTAGCTGTAGAAGGAAAACTGAAATACTAATGCCCACATGAATACAAGATGCAGAGCCCCAATGTCAATTGTGAGTTAAGTGATGCTTTTCAAAGGAAAGTCACATAGCCATGTCACAATAGATGCTGATAGGGCATGGCTTTATGCTCCATAGGTGACGTACACCATCAGTCCATCATTCACTTCGCAGCCTCGTCAACCTCAGAATACCGTAGGTACTCCCAACTTTGAGCTCAACATTCGCAGCACAGTAGGAACTCAGATTAATTTCTCAGAGAGCGGTTTCCACTTTTATCGGGACCCAAATGTGCGGATCTGGACCCTCGATGTATTCCACACTAGTCCAAGATCACGCTAGTGCACACCGTCTCAACACAGATAAATATCACAATCATACACAACGGAATAATAAATAGTCTTTATTTAAAATATAATCGGTTGAGTTAACCTTATGATCAACTTACAAAGATACACCTCGCAGGGCTAAGTCTCAAATAAATAAACTGCAGCGAAAAAGTAAAGAAAACTCGTGGGGTCCAATCAATGTGCCACAGGCAACTGACTCGGTTCGCTCCTTATTTTGTAGGCTCCTCCTGGTACTTCTCCAGAGCTGGCGTTGATTCTTCCTCAGCTGATGTTTGTGTCGTTGCAAGGGGTGAGTACTTAAAGCAGTCAGCAAGTTATGCACAGAATGCAAACTATTACTACATGCATTGCTTATTCCAATAACAGGCTGACTGTTTATTTTGCGGTAAAGCAACATTCACAAATATTCATAATAGATTGAAAAGCGGTAAAACGATAATAATAATAATAATAATAATAATAAACTTTCACAATAAATTATCAAATAAAGCATTTTTCAACATTAATCAACTTCATTCTTTTTCATGTCACAATGTGCACCATCCCAAGTTCAATTTTATGAAAGTCTAACCCTTGACTGTAATCCCCGAGCAATGTCTAATATTGCGAACTCGGCTATTTGAATAGTTTTAACACTTTGCAGAGATTATACACTTTATCCACAAGATATAATCAATCACTACGAGGTGACGATTATAACAAAGCCTTTACAATGCTCCTCTTAGACCCAATACTGCCCGTTAAGGTTTCAACACTGAAGGGTTAAACCGCCACAACAGGGGCCCCTCTTGCACCATGTGAGTTTTCACCCTGTACACCCGGAACTCACACCACCACGACAATACCGAAATCTAGACTTCACAGATTAATCAGCTAGGTCTATCCCATTCTAGACTTGTGGTTGTATGATAGACTCAATTCAAATTCTTACAATGTTAAGTCCTTAATTTGACCAAGGCAAGACTTCCAGAAAAAATCCACAATATCCAAATCATTAAAATCCAAATACGGCCACCCATGTGCCACACCTGGCCCCATCATAAATATTCTTGCCACTTGCCTCAATCTAAATCATTTTATCACCCAGTTGATTACCATGCACCACATGCCATCAACATCATCGACAACACATGTCACATCTTTTATAAACACGTTTCATATCTCATTAAGTCATATTAATTAACCCATGTTGGCAAAGTATATATATCCAACTATTATTTCACAACCTAAGGTGACAAATGATTCATGACATACAATTATTATAGACAAGGTGACATATCATACAGATCTAATCTGATCGGCAGGGGTTTAAAGAGTGATGTGGATCTAACCGTTGGTTTAAGGAGTGATGTGAATCTACGTGGATCTAGCCGTTGGATTAAGAACGCCATCCAATCTAGATCGAACGGCTACGAATAGATCTAACCGGAACTACGCGATTCAATCTAAACCACACGTTCTTAATCCAACGGCTAAGATTTAACCGAGACTGAATCTACACAAGTAAATCTGAGCCGCACATCTAAAGATCTAACGGTCTAAATTGGTTTGATCTAAGGCTCTAGATTGCATCTACGTGGCATCATCTGGATCATTGATCCTAGATCCAACGGTCTAGATCTAATCTAATGAAATCCACGAGACAGCTACGTGGACACACTTGGGATGGTTGGATCTTGATTGGACAGCTGAGGTTGATCGCGAAGTCTCGATGTGGCGCGACGGTGAGCTCCGGCCGGACTTGAAGACGATGACCTTCCAGACGGCGCTTCGGTGACTCCAGGCCAAGTGAACAATCCCGACAAATTCGCCTCGTCAAGACGCACTCCAACCTGGGTTCCTCAACGGCGAAGGGCGAGGAACGGCGGCGAAAACTGGAGAAGACCGCGGCGGCTTCTTCTAGCACTTCGACGAGCAATCGGCAACAGCTGGCGGCGGCTCGGACGTGGAAAACTAAGGCAAAACGCGAAGGTCTAAACGGCAAACACGGTGCGTGAACCCATGCATTAAATACCGGCATGGACGCCGAGTTAGGCATGAATTTCGTGGGCCGTTAGTGACGGCGGTGGACTCCGACGGCAACACGGAGAGGTGACGTGGCGCAATCCGAACCGCACACACAGACGTGATCGGACTGTTCGCTTCGCGATGCGACACAGCAGGATCTCGATCGCACGATTCAAATCGAACAGTGCGGAGGTTTAGGGTTAGGGTTTGCGGCGTGGCTGGGCTACGCGGGTTTGGGCTGGGCCTAGCCCAAGCCCAAGTGGCCCAGCCCGCTAGGGTTTTTTTTTCGATTTTCCTGTTTTTCTGATTTAAATTAATTCTAATAATTCAAATAAATCGATAAAAATAGCAGAATTATCAGAAAAAATCTGAAAAATATTTTAAGACATTTTGAAGTCCAATAAAATATTTCCAACAAAACTTTATATGAAATTTTCAATTATTTAAATAATCCAATAATAGACTTAATTCAAATTAAATCCAAATAAATTCCAAAAATTCTCCAAAATTTCAAGAAAAGCAAAAGTTTGGGATGTTACAACTTTCTAGGTCTTAACGGTAAACAATCTTGGGAAGAGAATTCGAGTAAAAAGTACAAAAATAAGCCTGATTCGGCTATAACTGCAGCAAAATCTGACATCAACAGCTAAAATCTACTTAAGTTTTACTTTGATTGATATACACACAGCTCTTAGCGTTTTACAAGGTGCCTAGTTGCTACCAGAAATGCCCAGTTACACATCGTGTGCTACAACATTCTGCTTTTCTTGTATGCCGGTTCATTTCTATTCTGGTCTGATGAAATTATATACAGTTCCATGTTACATGGGCTTGTTACTTGTCGCTGTATCACAAGAACTACTCAGATACATGGATATTGGGGCAGCACTATTGAAACTGATTCATTCGTCTGATCTGTCGATTGGATCTGATGTTAATCCTCTCGTCTTGCAGCATGTTCATGCTGGGCGCTAGCAATCTGGTGTAACGATCAAAATACAAAAGCTGCTTCATGAGAAGAGCAAACTCCCGAGGAAATTTCAGCCCATACGACTCGCTAACTCTCACCTGGGAGATGCAACCACAAAAAATGTCAGTTCTATTTTTCTTCTTTTCACAAAACAATATATACTAGTTGGCAACATTTATCGTGAGACAACTGTTTGGATCAAATCCTCAAATGTACTAATCAAATTTCAAACAGCACATGCTACCACTTTGAGCACGACAATCACAATGGTGCAGAAGCAGGACACATAAAAAATAAAAAAATCTTGCAAGAAATTGGACGTCTCAGCTTATCATCTGCCTTCATCATGACAGTCTAAGGGAGTGTCCAGGCCTTTACAGTATGGACAGTAAAGAAGAGGGCCCTGATCCATTGTGAAATCCACTGTACAATCCAGAAGATTTCAATACATCTGATCATATCAACTCAAGAGAAGGTAAGCCAGAAAGCTTCTCCAGAGAAATGGCATTGCACAGCTTATTATCCTACATTCCTATGTAATTTTTTGTTTACAGTTCTACCATTATTGTGCTCTTAGACAAAATCACAAAAGCAAGGTAGCTCACCAGATCAAGAAATAGTGCATTCATCTGCCGCTCATCAACAACAACATTAGCAGATACAGCTGTAGCGTCAGGACCTCTTGCTGTTGCGACTATGATTTCAGTATCCATCTCCTGCTTCACACATGAGAATGCATTAGTAAAATAACCTAGTAGGCTAGTAGCCATGGGATGTCCAATACAATACAAATTTAAAATGTGAGTACATCCATAAATACAAAACTACCCACATAAATTACTGCACAAAAGCTACCTAGATCTGCATATTAATTGAGATGTAACAACTTTGAGGCCAGGTTTCTGCTCTGGCATAAATTTTTGCAGTTTAAGCAAAATGTTTCTTCATAAGAGTACCACCATTCACAGTCAATTTGTCACTCGGAACAAGGATGATCAAGCCCTCATAATATCAAATATCCTAATGCTTTTGGGAAACATTACCTGTATTGACGAGAATATCTTTTGCAAGTCCTTTGCAAATTCATCAACATTTATATCTTTCCCTGTAGCACCCATTTCAGAAAGTGCAGATGCCATAGCATCGTAATCCTCAGCTGCGAAAGACACCAAAAAGACCTCCATAGCAGCCCAAACTCTTGGGGTTATTCGACCAACAATTCCTGCAAATTATAAACAAATATTAATATATTTGTTGACCACTATATGATGAGTATTGACTAACGAATACAGTAGCAATCAGAAGGCCAGTAGGATACCAACGAATAACCTAGAATTTTGGAAATTTTTGCGTATAGTGAGTAAAGAATCAACCCTCAACTGTTTGATGTGATGCATGTTCCGTTATAACAGACCAGTAACCAGGCAATATAAAAACAGTTGCAGAAAGGAGCTGTAAAAGAATACCAAAATCAATAAATCCAATGCGGCCATCACGAAGCAACCATAGGTTTCCTGCATGCACATCTGCATGGAAGGATTCACATGAAATCAAGCTTCCAAACCTGCACATTTTTTGCATTTGTCAACATTCTTAAGCTGAGGCTTGACTAAGGCCATGAACAGAAATGATACAAATTGATGATGTATGATATCACATGATAAAGTGAGGTGTCTGGTGGAACTTACCAGACATTAAGGGCAGTAACTAAAGTCAACTCAGGATCAGGAACAAGAGACTTTATAGAATCAAGATCAGTGAGTGGAACTCCATACAATCTTTCCATAGTTAAGACACGCCTTGTGCTACAGTGTTGATACACAAATGGAGCTTTGGCCTGCCTGTCAAGTCCCATTGCTTCTACATATCTCTGAAAAGCTTCAATATTTGCAGCCTCTTTTCTAAAATCAACTTCTTCAAGCATTGATTCCTTTATATCCTTGACAATACCTACCTATATAAATAACATTTGGTGCATAGAACATTCGTTAGCTACCTATTTTGCAGTTTGCATCATCTGACTCATTCAATGACATCACAAAATTTGGAACTCAAAAAAATACAGATGAATATGAAAGACAATTCCACAACACTAAATGCAGTCTCCACTTCAATATATAGGAACTAGACAAGATTATTTTATTTCTGGTTATAGTGTATGAGCCAATTCCATACTGGACACGATCTCAAGATATATCATGCTCCTCCATGTTACATCCTTATTCTCCGTTCTATTTATTGGCTCTACTCTAGATCCTTTAATTTTCCGCGTATTTGTTTTAATGCACCTAAATGCACAATTTATGGTTTGAACTGAACTACAGCCTACATAACTGTCGGAAAATAAATATAAACTGATAGTGTTAAAAGTACAAGTATCTTGACTCAGTCGTCAAAATACGACATGCGCATATAAGCAAGTTCATGGTACACATTACAAGCTGCAATCAGGAACCGATTTTAATTATGCTACAGAAACACCCTCAAATAAGGGCATCATACTTCGGATTTTGTGAAATTTTGCCTATAGTGCTCTAAGATCCACTTCGACCAACTATTGCTCTGTACAATAAATGAGGCTCACTCCAGACAGAGTATAATTTGCTATTAAATAAAAGAGGAAAAATTAAGAAAGAACCCATGTTTGAATGACATGTAAATAAGGATTATGAGATTACATACCAGTGATGTCCTCTGCAGTTCAGGGTTTAGAAACTCCAAAACACGTGCAACAACGTAGATAAAATTCAGATCAGCAACCAAAGTATCTTCAATACCAGGCTTTAGGACTTTAATCACCACATCCTTTTGAGAGCTCTTCAACCTAGCCCCATGAACCTGGATTATAATGAAGTTATCTCAATGCTTCAATGCCAGATTGCACAATGTAATTCAGATGGTCTCAAAAGACACCTGTGCTATTGAAGCAGAAGCTATTGGCACTGGATCAATGTACTCATAAACACTATCCAATGGCTGCTGCAACTCCACACGCAATATTGACTCAATCTCATTATATGGGACAGATGGTGCTCGGTCAAAGCAGTTCTGGAATTCCTCAACATATTCTGCAGGAAACAAAGTAGGCGCAGATGCTATGAACTGCACCATCACGCAGTCAGTTGACTATCCAAGCTCAAGTAATCAAAAATTGCACATGCTTATAAAACCAGAAAAATATTTTGACCCCCTCCCCTCACCCGCCCCAAAAGACCATCCAAAAAATGATCACATATTAGTCTAGCTTGTCATGCACTAGCCTCTGAAATTCCAACCCATGTCTAGTGAGCAACTGAGAACTAAGGGTATCCCGGGGATTCTACATCCCCCGGGTAATCTCACCAATCCAAGCCTTCAGGTAAATCCATCACCTTCTAGATCATCGACACCTGTTGGGGTTGGGAACCGTAGATTGGAATCTCTTTCCGAGTCGCTAGGTGCGCGGGGGCAGTTGCGAGATTTTGCTCGCCATGGCCCAGATGCAGACGAGGTGGATGAAGATAACCTAGAGAATTGTTTTGGCCAACTTTGGGATATTCCGGGTGCGCGTCCCCTTCGTGCTAGGGTTCAGGCGGCGCATTCGGTGCTCGTTTGGATTCGTGGCGATGTGATCAAATCAGGTAAGTTTTCGATTTCTGATTGTTTCCCCGTTTCACAGAGAGACCTTTTCCATCCGATTGATCGAACTTTGAATTTCGCCAGTAACTTTTGTGGAGGAGGTAAAGGAAATCCTAACTTTGATTCGTTTTTGAAGATGGGTGATCGCAACTGGAATCAATGGGGAAGGGGTGGGGGAGGAGGTTTTGGTCGAGGTTGGCGTCCTCCTCCACCGCTCGTAGGACGGCATTTTGAGAGAGGCGATTTCAACACCAGTGGCCGTATCCGAGCACTCAGCCTCCGAATCGTCAGCAACAGAATGTTCCATCAAAGCAACAAGTGCAGATCTCTTCTGGAGGTGATGCGATTCAGGAGTCTGCTGGTCAATCTTTTAATGAGGGAGGTAACAAAACTTCTGAACCTGCTGGGTTGAATGCTGAGTATGCGAATTCTATATGCTACAATTGTGGTGAACCGGGTCACTTAGTGGGGAGTTGCAAAAACCCGAAACTCTGTTTCATCTGTGAGGAACCTGGTCATCATGTTGATGCGTGTCCTGTAAGGTCTAAACCTCAACAACCGGCTAAAGTGCTAGGTAGTGCTGCAAATGGACTAGGGTTTTTCTATCTAGAAGTGCCTGAGGGAAGTAGAATGGCTGATTTCAGATTTAAAAATTGTGGTGTGTGGACAGTTGATCAAGGTGAAATTACTTTGGTGGAATTAGAAAAGAACTTATCTGATATATTTGACTCTAAGTGGCCTTGGCAGATCAGAGAACTTGAGAAATTCAGATTTTTGGTAAGATTCCCTCCTCAAAAAAAAGTTTCTGACCTGGCTTTGTTACCTAGTTTTAATCTGAACAAGCCGGGGGTTACCGTGTACATAGAGGCTTGGAAGGGTGATATAGATGTTTTTGATGAGCTTCAAGAGGTTTGGATCCAAGTGAGAGGGATACCTCCTAAATGGTGCAATTGGAAGGTGTTTGAACAAGTAGCCTCTTGTTTTGGGTTTCTTCTCAATGTTGATTGGACTGGCCTTTTTAAAAGCTTTTACGAAGTGGTTAGAATCCAAATTGCTTGTAGAGATCCAACTAAAATTCCTTTTCAGAGATTGATGGGAGCTGAAAAAATGTTGTTCGATCAAGATTTCAAGAGAGAAGATTGAAAATAGTAAGGTCACAGATGGAAATGATAAAAATGATGATAATGATGATGATCAGATGACTTAGATGATGAGCAGGAGAAAAGGAGGATAAGGAGAATAGTATGGATACCGATATTCTTTGGGAGAGAGCAGAGTCGCTTTGGTTAATAGAAATTTTAGTTACAAGGAACTAAATCGAGTGGATGCTAAAGGGAAGAAAGTGATGGGCCGGTATGGTAAGCGATATTAAATGCAATGTTGAGTCGAATCGACCTAGAGGAGCAAGGGAGGAAAGATTGGATCCAAATGTTTCAGAAAATGCTAGTAAGTTGTATGGTGATAATGTGATGGATGGTGAAGCTTGTTTCAAATCGCTTAGAGAGTTGGAAATGGTTGGGTCGATGATGAGTTGAATGATCTAAAAGAACATCTAATGCCTCAAGATTATATGGGGAATGTAGACTCGGAGGATGAAATGACTCATAAGGTTCAAGAAGTTGATTACTTTAATCGATCGATGCAGAGGAAGCGGAAAAAACAAGGAGTTTCTGGATTTAGATCTGAATGATGGGAATGTGGAGAAGGAGATCAGTGGATCTAAAGAAACTAAGAGGAGACTTAAAAGACAGAAGCAGTGGGGTCCAATTTTGAGCAAAAGGAGGAGTAAGAGGTTAGATGATCAAAATAAAACTATTCTACAAAAAGCCCAAGATCTGCTACGGCAAAAGAATTTAGAGAGCTACACTAAACCGAAAGGTAATATTCCTAAAAATACTTTTGATTCCTTTTCTTTGCATGATTTAAATGTGTTGTCTGAGAAAGTGAATATTAAGATGGGTTGTTCTCATTTGGAAAGTGTTAATAATATAAATATATGCAAGGAAATGGATGCCATAAGGGTTGCCGAGTTTGAAAAAAATATCTCTGTGGGAGATAGTTCATGTAAAAATGGTAATATGTCTGGCAGTAATAATCATATTGGTACTACCCTTGATGGGAATGAAAATAATAAACCTTCTACACCTCTGAAGGAGGTTTTAGATGAATGTCATGAGAATAATGGTTGGACTACGGTAGATAAAAAGAATCGGGGCAAGCACCCTAGGAAAATATGTGGAAAATGAGAGGTCTTTTTTGGAATATTAGAGGCCTTGGACAGATCGGGAAAACTCAATGTATAACGGAGATTATGAGAAATCACAGATTAGACTTTATTGGTTTGCAAGAAACCAAAAGAGAAAACTTTAGTACTTCTTTTCTTAACTCAATTTGTACTTCTAAAAAATTTGATTGGCATTGGCTTCCTTCCAAAGCCTTTGCTGGAGGTATCTTGGTTGGATGTAATTTGGATATTATGGAAATTATGAATGTGGAGATTAAGGAATTCTATATTCAATGTTTTATTAAAAATAAAGAAAATGACTTCATTTGGAGGCTTGTCACGGTTTATGGCTCTCCTTATGAGGAGGGTAAGGATTCGTTTATTTCTGATCTTCATGAGATTCTCATTGCTGACGATCGTACCCCAATCTTGTTGGGAGGTGACTTTAATCTGACTAGATTTTATTCGGATAAAAATAATGGTAAAGTAAATCATAAATGGTGTGATAAGTTCAATGATTGGATAGATATGTGGGGTCTTATGGAACTTTGCTTATCTGGGAGACAGTATACTTGGACTAACAATCGAGAATTCCCTATTATGGCAGTGATTGATAGAGTTTTTTGTAGTACCTCTTTTGAGGAAAACTTTCCTTTAGCCAGGGTGACTTCGCTCCCTAGAGTAGGTAGTGACCATACTCCTATTCTTTGGGACTCAGGAAGTGAAGTGGCGCATAATAAGAAGAGCTATAAGTTTGAAAAATGGTGGCTTTTGCAGGAAGAATTTAGAAATGTCATTTTTAAAGCTTGGAACATCCATGTCGAAAATATAAAAGCTATAGATAAATGGCAAATTAAGATTAGAAATATTAGAAAGGTTACAAAAGGTTGGAGTGTTAATGTTGATTCCTTTAATAGGAAAACAAAGAAATTGCTCCTGGAGGAGATTGATAAATTAGACATCCTGTCTGAATCTAGAGCTCTTAACCGTGATGAAAAAAATAAATTAGTAGCTAGTAAAAAAGAGATTGAGAGGATTTGGGCCATTGAGGAAATCAAAACTAGACAGAGAGCTAGAGATAGAAATATTAAAGAAGGGGATAGGAATACGAAATATTTTCATGCGGTTGCTAATCAGAGAAGGAGGAAAAATTATATTGCCATGTTAGAGGGCTCAAGGGCCTGTGCATGATACTAAAAGTATGTTGGGCATAGCTTGTAATTATTATAAATCCTTGTTTGGTTTCGAGGCTAAGCCTAATATCAATCTAGATGATAATTTCTTTGATCTAAATGATATGATTTCTGAGAAAGAGAATGGGATTTTAGAAGCTCCTTTTTCTAAAGAGGAGGTTAAAAAAGCGGTGTTTGATTCTTATTCTGACGGTGCACCAGGCCCGGATGGGATTCCTTTCTTTTTCTATCAGAAGTTTTGGGATATTATCAAAGAGGACCTCATGGATCTGTTTAGAGATTTCGAGCATGGGAATTTGGATTTGTTTAGATTGAACTTTGCTATGGTCTCTTTGATCCCTAAAGAAAACAATGCCTGCAATATTAAACAATTTAGACCGATTAGTCTGTTGAATTGTAGTTACAAGATCATCACAAAGGTTCTTACTAATAGAATTAGTCCTATTTGCGATAGAATTATTTTACATAACTGCATCAAGGTTCATTAAAAATCGCTTTATTTTGGAAAGTGTGGTTACAGCTCATGAAATCATTCATAAAGTGCATCGAGAAAATGGTAGAGGCTTAGTGCTTAAACTTGATTATGAGAAAGCTTATGATAAAGTGAATTGGAGTTTTTTGTTAGATATTTTGAGTAAAAGAGGTTTTGGGAACAAGTGGCTTTCTTGGATTCTTTCGGTTCCGTCAAAGTGCATCGGGATTAGGATTAATAATGATGAAAGTGATTTTTTCAGATCGTAAAGGTTTGAGGCAAGGTGACCCATTGTCTCCTCTTCTTTTAATCTAGTTGCGTATGTTTTTGCCAGAATTTTGATCAAAGCTACTACTGTGGGCTTGATTAGAGGTTTGTGTGAAGATTTCTGCCCTGGGGGGGTTATTAGTCTTCATTATGCAGATGACACCCTTCTCTTTGTTAAAAATGATGAGTGTTCTATTCTTCATCTCAAATGGTTTCTTACTTGTTTTGAGCAAATGTCGTATGAGAATTAATTTCCATAAAAGCGAGTTGATCTCGATTGGTCGTGACAAAGACGCAGGCAACTAGTTATGCAAAAATTTTATGTTGTAAAATTGGGTCTTTTCCCATTAAGTATCTTGGCATCCCCCTCCATTGGGATAAGATTAGTAGAGAAGACTTTCAACCTTTAATTGATAAGATTTTGAAGAGAATTGCGGGCTGGAGGGGTAAACTCCTTTCTTACAAAGGGTAGGGTAGTATTGATCAAAACTTGTTTAGCCAAGATTCCCATTTATCTTTTATCTTTTTTAAGTTCCCTAAATGGGCTTTAGATATCTTAAATTCTCATATGGCTAATCGTTTGTGGAATGATTTTGAAGGTCACAATAAACTTCACCTAGCCAATTGGAATTTGATTTGCATGGAGAAGAATTATGGCGGTTTGGGTCTTCCTAATATTAGAGATTTAAATCTTTGTTTGTTGGCTTCTTGGATTAGAAGATTTTGCAATAGTAATGATAATCAATGGAAAAAGCTTATAAGATTCAAGTATAAAACTGAGAACCCGAATATCTTTCTCTGTGATTCTAATCATGCTTCGGTGTTTTGGAAAAGTGTCTTATGGACCATGAAGGCCACTAAATTTGGGTATAAATGGAAGGTGGGCAATGGCAATAAAACTAGGTTCTGGGAGGACATATGGTTCGTAATTCTTGTCTTGCGACACGCTCGGGATCTTTATGTCTTTGTCTAACGAAAAAGGTGTTACCATCTCTGAAATTTGGGACGGTAATAATTTGAAATGTACTTTTAGAAGGAACTTTTGTGACAAATTACTGATTAGATGGTTTGAGTTGATAGAAGTGGTTAATAGCATTCGTCTCACAGATGATGAAGATGCTTTAGTGTGGCAATACAATAGTAATGGGAAGTACTCTGCTAAGTCTCTTTATGTTATTATCAATTTTAGGGGTGTTTGTCCTGTGTTCATTCCCGCAATTTGGAGTCTTATTGTTCCTCCTAAAGTTCATTTGTTCCTTTGGCTCATCTCTCACAACAAGATTATGACTAGAGACAATTTGTTAAGAAGAGGGTTGAATAAAGGAATTTTGTGTAGCTCTTGTTACAAATTGAATCATGAATCATCTTTTTTTAGTGTGTTGTGGCTAGAAACACTTGGAGTATAAATCGGTGATTTTTTTGATGTGAATATTGGTTATAACTATGAATCTGTTGCTCGTTTCTGGCTGAGTAATAAGAAAAATGCGGTGTTGAATACCATTTGTGCTGCTTCGCTATGGAGTTTATGGACTAATAGAAATAACATGATTTTTCAACAACAGGATTGGTCAAGTATGAAAACAATTTGGTGGAAAATTCTCAGTTATCTAAGGAGTTGGAATCCTTTGCTAAAAGAGGAGATGCTAGCAACAATGAAGAATTTCTGCATTTGGTTAGATGCCAAAATCCGGCACCGCCGCTTCGAACTCACGATCGTGGACCAGATTGATTAAGTCTCAGAAGAAGAAGTAAAACTTGGGTGATGTTTCCGGTTTATACTGAAAAACTGCAATAAAGAGGTGTTGTCTTTTGGGTGCCACATCGCTGTTGCTGGGTCTTCGTGTTCGTGATCTTGAAGAGAAAGCGCGAAGTAGAAGCAGAAAACTGGAGCTGTTCTGGGTGTGGGTTGTGTTCTGACAATTGCGAAGTTTTGGCTGTATGGATACTTGTTGGTTTCAATGATGGAACTGGGTCATCATTGTTTTGATGTCCTCTTGATCAAAAATATAAGGATGTCAAGGTGGGAGGCTACACAGCTAGAGGTGATTTTTGGTGGTTACGCTGGCTATTCTACAAGAAGAGATGAAAGTGCGGGTGATGGTAGCTGGCTGCTGGGAGCATGTTCCTGGATCTTTCTGTTTTTCTAAGTTTCCCTGTTTGGTTATCTAATCTAGCGTTTTGGGAGTAATGCTCTGATCCGGAAGGTTTTTTTTCCTCACTTGGTTTTGTTCCCTGTCTTTTGGTTGTTTTGAGGAGGTTTTGTAAGGTCTGTCATATTTTCAAACTTGATGGTGTAATCTCTCAGTTTCATGTATGGAACTGGGGCATCAATAATTGATGTCCTTTTAATAAAAAAAAAATATTTTAGTGGCCTCCTTAATTTCTTCATTAGAAGGCTGGCATGCAAATTTGCATCCTCAGTTGTACAATCTAGTAGGAGCCTTTCTCATGTTTGCCATGTATACATAGTTACTCCAACCAAGAATGTCAAACCACATAGATAATTAAGAAATGTAAAAATCATGCTATTAACTAGAGAACACACAACACAGGTTGCAGTTGATGATGGTATAAAGTATGAATATGTCCTTACCTGACCTAGCTTGATATAAGTTGCACCCATGCGCTCAAAAAGTCTTCTAAGGTAAAGAGGCGAAAACAAACCAAACCGCATCTGAGCTGGAATTCCTGCTGATGCGTTAGCTGTCTGCATTAGATAAACAAGAAAATATTATTTTTATGATGAAATTGAAACCATTAATAAAAACTATCTCAGTTAACCCTGGCAACTGCGCAAAAGTCAACAGCAAGCTAATCTCACCCCCCTTCTCCAAAGTGAAACCCCACACCTGACTCAATGCTACTATTCTCCCTTACAAGTTACAACCTAACCCAACTCAACCCATCAGTACTTCAGCAGTTTGACACTAATCCTACTACGACCCACCATGACTCTTTGAGCCCTCAACAGCAAGCTTGCGTGTGTGATCTTGTTGACTCAGCGTACTCATTATTTTACTAGAGATTTTTGTCTGCTAACTTGGGTTGTCCAGTTGAGACAACACAGTAGACCCACTCAACGTTCACTTTGCACATATGAGATATTTGGGTTCAGAACTCAAAAACAAACTCATCCAAATCAAAGCTATTAATTGCAAAGCCCAGTCCAATCCAAACCCTTCTCCACCCCAGCACATTCAAACCTACCTAGTACTGCCATTTGTTTTCAGTTCAATTTAACCCAGATGGTTGGCCATTATGAAGCCTACGTAAACGTTAAATGTTCTGTCGGCTATAGCAGACCAGCGAAGTGCCCAAAGAAGCAGAAACTGTTTACTTGACAAGCCACATATATATGCTCAAAGATCAATAAAAACACTCTTACCAGAACACGAATAATCATGAATTCTATAATTATTAAATGAATTTTATGATTACGTAAACAGCAAGTGATTCACAAAAGGTTGCCCGTTAATCTGGGACTATCATCACTGGTTAGTAACTGCAACCCATAATAAGCCACTTACAAAGAGGAAAGAAAAAAATACAGAAAACCAGGACCCCTGCTACGAGAACATCTGTATTTTCATTTACATCTGTAGGTATACAAACATTACAGATGAAGGATAAAACGAGAAAGAACCTTTGAGAAGTCATTCAGCCACTCCCCACCAACCCCAAGGACAGCTTGGATCCCTTGTGCCATCCTAAAAGCACCACGAGGCCCCGTGCTAATCGACGTCTGGAGAAGATCCTCGACCAATTTAGGCAATTCATCAGCTCTACCTGCACTTGGACAAAAATTCAAGACCCAAAGGTGAATTTACCAAGAATGACAAACGTGGAGTCCACACGTTCAACCCCAGATCAATCCACAACTGAATTGCCCTTGGAACCACCCATCCACCTTCACACAGCACAACAAACTCGCAACCATCGCCAAATCCACACTAGCCATTTCCATTTCACATCGCTCAACAAATCAATCATCGATTACCTTGGAGGCGGGTGGAGAAGTCCTGGGCCTGGGAGGAGTAGCGCGCAAAAACCCTAACCCCGACCCGGACCCGCCGTCTCCTCTCCCGCCCGGCCCCGATCCCGCCCGCCCGCAGCGAGCCTCCCCCGCCGGCCGGCACCTGCAACAACCTCCGGTTAGTCCACCGACTCCGCCACTTACGCAATCGAACCGAAAAGAAAAGGCTCTCTCCAGGCCCAGCCGAACCCAGAGAACTGGAGACGGCACGGTCATCTACTAGCGTAAGAGGGTGAGATGTGGAGAGGGGGCAGAGGCGGGATGGGGCGGACGACCTGGGGGAGGCGGCCGTGGTGGTGGTGGTGGAGGAGGAGAGGGGAGCGTGCCGCAGCGCCCCTCGCGGCCGCCGCCATCGTGGGTAGTGGCTGGTTCGCCGGCGACGGGGACGAAGAGGTAGTATGGTTAGACTTGGAGGGGCGTTGCGACTTGAGAATGCGCGCGTGTGAAGTGTGAAGGATGGGGGGTTTGTTGGGTTCGGGTTTGGAGTGTACGGGCGGAGGGTGCGACACGTGTACCTGACAGGGGCCTTATGTTCGGTTTATGCCCGCGTGGGTTTTTTCTCTAGATTTTTTTTTCATTTTCATTTGTAAGAAGTGCTTATGTTTTCTTGTTTTCTATTCTTTCAAAAGCCATGAGCTTTTGCAACATTATTTACACTCATTTTTTTTAGAAAATCCCTCTTATTTTTGCCTTATCAAAAAGTTGCCATAACTGCGGTAGGTCTCTTAATGCGGGGTTTTAGAGATAATGGAGGGTTTTAAAGATAAAAAATATGATATGCTTTGAAAGAACTATTTTTTAAAATCTTTTCACTGTCGCTCATTATGGATATGGCTTTCTCCATGGTTCTCTTCGGTCATACCATTCACCAACTCTATGTTTCTCGTGGTGGATATGGCTTGACGGTGAATGATGATAAATTGTTGACGCTGATGACCATATGTATGTCGTTGGTACGTGGACATGATGACTAGAGCCATCAGGGTTGCATAAATGATCACTTTTTTTAGCTTCATTTGCCTTTTTTTTTGTAAATATTGTCTCCTTCCGAACGGAATTGCAAATATAGCTTAGTCCTGACCGTAAAATGTACATCCCGCGCTCTCCTACTGCGGGAGGAGGCCTCCCACGCTCGCTTGCCGTAGCAGGTCTCCTTCCACGGCAGGGAAAAGCGGCAGAAAACCTTGCCGTGGCAGGGAAAACAGCAAGAAACCCTGCCGCAACAAGCGAGCGCGGGAGGAGGCCTGCCGCTCGAGGTGAGCACGGGAGATCCCCTCCTGCGGTAGGAGAGCACGAGGGACATGTTTTGTGATCGGGATGAGACTATATTTGTAACTCTGCTCGCAAGGGTGCCATATTTGCAAAAAATGAGACAAATGAGACTAAAAAATCGATCACTTTAGACTTACACAAGTAGATAGTTGAATATCGAGGCTACATTAGATAGTGTATTCCCTGTATATGCGCAAATAGAAAAGGCATTTGGTTTCGTGCTACTTCAAAACATACTAATATGCAAAATTCTACTTAAGAAAAGAAATGGGGGAAACACGTCTCCAAAAGTCCAAATAGCGTTTGCTTGGACTTTTGCCACTTAAAGCTATTTTGGGATGGTTTTACGCTTTCCTCCCTTGTGTTTGTTCTTCCCTGCTAGCTAGCCAATTGTCACTACTCTAACCAACACCCAACACCAATGATGACAAGCCTCCACAAGTGCGCCGGACTCACTTGAACTCGAAGACTAAGGCAATGTTATCATATATGAGGTCAAATGACCACACCACTTTTTTTTACGCGTAAATTCCATAATACTGTAACTTAAACTATATATTTCCGTTTATATTTTACAAAATTTCATATTTGAAGAGAACTTGTATAATAAAAACTATAGTTTTTAGAATTTACTATTTCTTATAACAGTTATGATAGTGTGAATCCACATGATAGACTCACGCATGAGTAAAACGGGAACTAGGGATGCTAATTGATGATTGATGATTTGCCCTTACTTATATGTGCCATTGATTATTTGCTCTATGATGTCTCACTAATATACGGGCTCTGGAGCCACATGTCAGTGAGACATATGGGGCAAATGATCAATTGCACCATAAAAAAGAGGGCAAATGATCAAATCTCACGCTTAAGAACAGTTCATTATTTGGCTCTCCCTCTCTTTTTTTTTCTAAAAAAAAAATGACTTCCCTATTTTTTTTTTTTTTTTTTTTTTTTGCAAAACTAGCTCCCTTCCCACCATAGAAGGGTCATAAGGTGACATTTGGCACCTTCTACACAAGGGGAGTGTGGAAACCAAATTCTTCCGCACACGTATGCCGAGGAAGCAGATCCACACGACTGGACCGACGCGTCCCCCAGCCCCATGCGCACTCACGTGAGCGGGTGTTCTCCCGCGCGTTCCCGCTCACCACGCACGCCCTGAGGCCCATGTGCACCTGCAACTCTCCGCGCGCCACGCGAACCCTAGGCCAGCCCTGCCTGTGCGACCTTGTGCGTTGCTTGCACTCGCACGCATGGGTCCTGCGCTACCCACGCCGTTGCCGCACTTGCTCACATTCATGGCGCGTGAGGCGGCCTCCCGTGGTCCTCTGGCGTGGAAGGTGCCAGATGTCACCCATGGTCCTTCTGCAGTGGAGAAGGGGGCTAGTTTTGCAAAAAATTTCAGAAAAAAACTATTTTTGAAAAAAAAAAGGGAGAGGGTGGCCAAAACAGTGAACAGTCGATAAAGGCTATCATATGGGCCCTTACTATTTGAACCATTATAAGAAATGGTCAATTCTAAAACCTATAACTTTGTAACATAAGTTTTCCTAAAATCTGTAGTTTTATGAAATATAAGCTAAGATCTGTAGTTTTCTGATAGTTTATAAAAAAATTATAATTTTTGTGAAATTTACTATTTTTTTAAAGAGGGAACTGATTATATACGCTCACTTTAGTTGGCAATCTAGTATATACCCTCCCTTCAATTGGCAAACTAGGATATACTCCCCTTCCCTGTATTGCCAACCGAAGGGAGGGCATATAATCAATTCCCTCTCTTTTTTTTAAAGACCCTTGTAGTTATTAAAATGTGAGTGTAAATCAATCGACAATTTTTAAAACGACCAACTAAAATATGGAACAATGACAATTGAATCCACATAGGGTAAAGTTGCTAGATTTGTCACTGGATGGAGAGCATAACGCCATTAGCGTGGCACGAGAAGATGGCGATGATGGCACAACGGAGGAAGATGGCAACGGCGATGACCCTACGGAGGGTATTGGGCAAGGGTGAAGGGCCGAACAAAGGGAGGAACGAAGGAGCTATGGTGGCGGCGGCAGAATGGCGAGGCGCGGGGTAATTAGCACGAGGAAGATGGAGATGATGTAGAAATTTAAACCGTGCAATTAAAATTTAAACCGTGCAGGCCAAAGTAATCCTCATCATCCGGGCTTTGTCCTCCTTCCTCTTATGATCAAATGGGATGCTTTGTTCCATCTTCAAACACCACATAACCACTTGGTTTTATTTGAAGGACTCTTGAGAACGCACAGCAAGTCAGCATTGGGACAAGGTGACGGGATGCATGACGAGAGCGTGGATGCGTAAGGGGAAATGCAAGGCTTGCTTCTGTACCACAGGAGGTGGCAGATGGCGTGCTTCCTTCCTGCAACTCGGCAACAACAGTCAGTTAGTGTGTGTTCGGTTAGTGTGATGATGTTAAATAGAATCATCATGTATTATTTGATTCTACTATTTTTTTGGATGAAGGAAATGGTTTAGCATCTATAGAAAATATTCCTCAAATTTGAATCCCACCATCCAAGATGGAATGGTTCCATATAAACAACCAAACATGGATGACTTTTTTTTTCTTGAACTATTTTATATATACACCACTTAGTACAAACAATCAAACATACATGAGAGGTGTTTCTATGTTTTTCTTTTTTAAAGTTGTACAAATATTAAAGTATGAATAAAGGTATATAGATGGTGATTACTTACCCCTTTGCTTGCTTCAAGATTTATGCAACCTGTATTGAGAGAAAAAAGCATAAAAATACCGCTCCACACGCAATTAGTTGATATTGCAATCGGGTCACTTGCTACATTAGTACAAGCAAATCGCATCTCCTGTACACAAGCTCGCAAAACTGCATGGATATAACATGACAACGACAACAAGTGGTGCATGCTCTTTATTCGTACATGGATTTGCCGTGGGCAGTGCAGTGAAGAAGGTTTTGCCGTGGCACATAAATATCAACTGTATAATGTTTGCAAAGCTAAACTGGCCTTTAGCAGATCTACATAAAGACAGGCTTACGCCAAGATTGGTTAATTTGTCCCTGAATATGCTCCAAGCCAAAAGAACAAGCACATAAAGTAAGTACTGACAGTCTCATCAAAGGATTAGCATTGACATGCAGGTAGTTCACACACAGGCGCAGACATTGAACTGCATAGTTCGTACTGGCATCGACCACTAGGTGCCCACTAGGTGCCTTAGTCTACTGGTGCATACAACACCATTCCCCCATCACGACATAAGTAAATTTTCATACAAGTGTCTGGGCTGGAGAGGCTAATCAGCTTCTCACACAACTCGTCGCTGACAGCAAGTTTGGGATGAAAGCGTACTGTAATTGTTTTGAGCACTGCTGCCCATTGAAATAGCCGTTTCAAAAAAGCGAATTCATGCTCTGTTCCTCCAAAGTCATAGATATCCACATCCTGGAGGAGATTCAAGAAGATATCCTCTGTTTCCCAGTCTTGTGGCCGATTACAAATGCAACGCGATGAACAAGCTGTCCGCGCTTGAAACTGGGTGTATATGTAGGAACGGCCAGACGGTATGACCTGTTAAGGAGCGTGACAGCTATTTCACAAGGATGATACAACAAGCTCGGTTTAAACATTAATGCTAACCAAATGCAGCAATAAGATTGCACCATGCATGCAAAGAGAAAGGCAGGGAAATAGATAATTTTTTTAATAAAATCTAACACATTCATCATTCGCAAAAATAACAGATATTCACTTGTCTTAAGAAAAAAATATTCACTTCTTAGGTATACAACGGAGCCTCTTTTATTGATGGTTCTCTCAGGAGCACCATCAACAAGACTCTACCCCTACACCAACCATATCATATCACATACATGTCTTCTTACTTTTTGGCAGAGAGACAGAGAGACAGAGAGACTCCGCTTACTGATAAACATCTCCATGTACATTAAAATCGTTACCGAAATTCCCACAGAAAGTTAGTCTACAAAACCTGGTACTTACTAAGAGTTTAAATAAACTACTACCTTCGTTCTTGCTTACTTGTTGTTTTGGAATTTGGATATCAATACGGTCTCCGTAAATACTTTTTATAATTACATGTTTGAAAACTTCTTTAAAAATATAGTGAGACAGAAGTACTTTTAATGACAAAGCTGATAATTTTCATGTGAAAGATCTAAATACTTCTGGTATATTTATGGTCAAAATTTTGAAACGTTGACTGCATGCATTCTAAGTAAACGCTTCATCATAATTTTGGAGCAAAGCATGGCCATTAAGAGATATAGATACCATATAGCTCTTACACATGAACTACGGAGAAAAATATCATTATCAAACGAACACCTGAAGTACATACCTTAGGGTCACCAAATAGTGTAAGATTCAGCTTTCTTATACCGGTAGACATCCTGAGCAAATGGAATATACAAGGTCCCAAAGCATGCTTTCTTGTTTTCAACTCCAAGGACAATATCTCAATGACAGGGAGCATGGTTATAGCTTTCATCAAGTACTTGCAACCAAGCATGACCTGCAAATTCATACCAAGTCAAATGTGAAAAACAGAACAAACTTGTTTAAATAAGAGATTTGCTCACAAGGAATGACTGTTATGAAAGATAACTAGTTTACTTAAAACTTCTAGTATAGTGATCTCTGTGGTCAAAACCGGTAACTGCATTGATAGATTATATAGTAAAACATGGGGTGCAACTCTAAATTTTGACTGGTTCTTGAAAATAAACTCTGAATTTTAACTATGACACGGGAAAGTACAAACTATAATTGTTCTTGACCTGTCTCATCTTGAGAGTTCATCAAATAATGCAACTAAACCAGTGCATCTTTTGTTAGTAGCACAATTCTCACTATCATTGAGATAGGATGACAATAGGAGTTGGGGCAATTTTCTGGTTTATTTCTCACACAATGCCATACCAACCTGAGGGGTTGGGGTTACATATTTATAGCTGCCAGGGCAGCCAAGCATATGCTAAGATGCTAGTCTAAGATGCCGTCCTAAAGTAGTCTAAGATGCTAGTCCTAAAGTAGTCTAAGATGCTAGTCCTAAAGCTAGTCTAAAAGCTGTCCACAAAGACCACAAGGACAAAGCACAAAGCTGCCCACAAGGACAAAGACTTGACCATCAATCTCCCCCTAAGTCTTGTCCGTCTTGTGGGAAAGTTGGACCATCCCGGTCCTGGAGCGTAGCTCAACAAACTTGATCCTCCCTAGGGGCTTGGTGAGCAGGTCCGCAAGCTGGTCCTTGGTGTTGATGTAGCTTGCCTTGATGCTTCCTTCCTCCAAACAGCTTCGGATGAAATGATATCTCACCCGGATGTGCTTGCTCCGCTCATGAAAACGGGTTCTTTGCGTGGCTAGAGCGGACTTCTTTGTCCACCCCGAGCTCCACCGTCTTTGGCGTTTACGCCGAGAGATCACCAAGCGGTTGGGCGAGCCGTAGAGCCTGAGTTGCGAAGGTGGAGGCCGCTATGTACTCGGCCTCACACCGACAGGCCACCACTTTTGTTTGACCGACCGGTAAGCGAGACACTTGCCTAGGAAGAAGAGCATCCCGCTCGTGCTCTTCTTTGCCGTGTCGACGTCGCCGGCGTGGTCGCCGCCGCATTCGACGGCGTGCCTCCCAGGGCACCTCGGGTAGTGGAGACCGTGATCGAGAGTCCCCGCAACGTAGCGGATGATTCTCTTCACGGCTCTGGTGCTCCGTTGTTGGTCATTTGCATGAACCGGCTAACGTAGCCGACGGAGAATGCCAAGTCCGGCCGTGTGTGGGTAAGGTAGCGAAGGCTCCCCACAAGACGCCGGTACTGTGTAGCGTCCACTTCCTCTGTTGTCTTTGTCGCGGCTCGGCCACCTCTCTCCTCCATCGGAGTGGAGCCGGGTTGCAATTAGTGAGCCCGCCTAGCTCAACGACGCGCTTGGCGTGGCGATCTGTTGAAGTGACATCCGAGTCGCCCCGATGCACCTCGATCCCCGTAGAAGGAGAGAAGCCCTGTGTCGCTCATTTGGAAGGTGGCCTTCATTTCTTCTTTGAATACCGCCACCTCGCATCCTTGGTGCCGGTGATCACCAAGTCGTCGACGTAGACACCCACCCAGCAGGCATCTCCTCCATTGCCCCGCCGGTAGATGGGCCGCCTCGTGCGAGCTTTGCTTGAGGCCCATCCCTTGAGCGTGGAATCTAACTTGGCATTCCATGCCCTTGGTGCTGCCGCCAAGCCATAGAGAGCCTTGTGCAAACGCGACACCTTGCCCTCCTTGCCGGATCGCAAAACCGTGGTGGTCTGCGTAGACCTCTTCCTTCAAATCGCCGTTTAGAAATGCCAACTTGACGTCCATGTGGTGAACACGCCACCTTCCCGAGCGGCCGGTCACGAGGAGGAGTCGCATATTCCAACCATGCTACGGGGCGAAGGCATCGTCGGTCGATCCTCTCCGCCGCACGAAACCACGTGCCACCAAGTGAGCCTTGTGTTTGACAATGGCGCGGCTTCATCCTCTTCGACTTGAACACCCACTTAAGGGTGATCGCGCGGTGACCACGGAAGATCGGCAAGCTCCCAGTGCGGTTCTCCTCAACCGCATCCATCTCCGATCGCATAGCACGCCATGCCGCTGCGTGTCTCGCGACCTCTCGCGAAAGAACGAGGCTCGCCGTCGTCACGTAAGATGCAATCGCGCCTCAGATCGCGAGGCACCGATCCTGGCACCGGTGGTCGCCGAAGATCCTCCATCGTGACGATACCGCAACGGCTCGCCGTCGTGGTACGCGCCGATGCGCCTCGTCGTGGGAGAGTGGAGTAACGAACTCCACCGGCCGTGCTCGACACGGTGGTGTCGGAGAAGGGCGTGCTGGAGTGGCTAACCGTTAGTGCCGGAGTGGCGGCGCGCCGAGTCTGTGGGGTTCGGGGATCGGGTAGGCGCGTTCGACGAAGAGGAGCCGCCTACTCCCCGGCTCCTCGGTGGATGTACTCAATGGTGAAGTCGTAAATGCGTCGAGTCGAGCCATTGTCAATCGCCTTGTCCCACGCCCATCCTCGCCCGCCGTTGAACACAACGTCGCGCTACACGCGCACACGCCGTGTCTTTGGGTCGAATGCGGTAGGCCTTCGAGCCCTCCGTGGCAGATAAACACTCCGAGTGCTCTGTCATCGAGCTTGCCAACAGTCCAAGCTCCTTGGCGAACGCGAGGCGTAAAACCCGTAGGTGAGAGACCGCCGGCTATGCGTCCGTGCCAGGCCTCGTGACGGCGTCCTGCCGTTGAGAGCCTTGGTGAAGCGGCGGTTGAGGATGTAGATCGCCGCTACCACGCCTCTCCCGGAGAATAGCCGCATCCCTCTGCGCTGAGGAGGGCCCGAGCCATCCCCACAACCGCCTGATTACGCCGCTCGACGACGCCATTCTCGCCGCGGTCAGACGGCGCGGAATAGTGGCGCCGAATGCCCTCATCCGCGCAATACGATGCGAACTCACCGCCGTGGAATTCGCCGCCGTTGTCGGCGCAAGAAGACACGCAGCTTTGCGGCCGCACTCGCTTCGCCGCAGCTGCGTCGCTGATGGCTTCCGCAGCCTCTCCTTGCCGCCGAGGACCGTTACCCACATGTAGCGGGTGAGGTCGCCGACGAGCAAAGAAGAAGTAGCGTCGATCTCCGGTGTGGCTGGTGTCACCGCCACACAGTCCCGTGCACGAGCTCGAGCCGCCTTGGCTCGGAAGTTCGGCTGGGGAAAGAGCCGCCTGCTGCCCGTCGTTACGCAGATGTCGCAGAATCGCTTCCACGTGGTCGAGACACGGCAGGCCTCGTACCATCTCCTTGGCACCGAAGTCGCTTCGAGCCTCGGCCGAAGGTGTCCGGCGCTCGTGTTATCGCCACGCCTCGTCGTCCGACGAGCGGCGAGGCAGAGGGGTTGTGCCACCGCACGCTGAGGATGTAGAGTCGATTGGTGCCTCTCTGGTTACCTTGGCAAGAAGGCGACGATGGCCATCCCAAATCCTCATGACTCCGTTCTTTACTAGCACACCGAACCATTCTCATCCACCGTCCCAAGTCGATGATAGAGTTCCTCAACGGGGATGTAGTAGACTCCGGTGAGCGTACTGTGCTCACCAGACTTGGCGGTGAGGATGACGGAGCCGACGCCTGGATCTCCACGCCGAGGCGCCCCCAAACTTGACGAGCCTCGGACGTTGGAGTCAAGCTCGGTGAAGAACTCCCGTCGACCGGTCATGTGATTGGTAGCGCCCGGTGTCGAGATACCACCCGTCAATCTTGTCATCTTTGAGCTGCCGCCAAGAAAGGCGTGTGCTCGGCTCATCAAGGTGGAGGAGATTCGGCTGCGGCCGATGCGTGGAGATAGCTTCGATGCTTGCGTTTGCTAGGAAGCAGAGCCGACTCTTCTTCCTCCACTTGTGCGACGTGGACTGGCCACGCCGTGGTCGGGCGACACTCCTTGGCCCAATGGCCAAGCTTGCCTGATTGTGGCAAGAGTCGCCTCGTCGCTCTGATGCCGGCGGCGCCGCTGGCGCCTCGCTGGTGTCACCCTTGGCACGCCCTCGCGCTGACTGGCGTCCGTCAGCGCTTTGCGCGGCTTGGCGCGCTTGTGGCGCTGTCGCGGCAGAAGGACTCCCTTCTTCCGTCACCACTGGCAAGCCTCCCACTGCTCCCCGAGTGAGATGTAACTTCCCGCCAATAGTGATAGGCCCCGAGAGAGGGCCGTGGTTCGTCATTGTCGACGACCTTGAGACGACCTATTGCCTCTTCGATCGACATCGTGGAGAGGTCCAATAGTGACTCGATTGAAGCGAGCGATCCGCTTGTACTTCGGGGATGCAACGGAAGAGCTTCTCGACGGCTCTCTCCTCATCGTAGGTGTCGCCACCGAATCGCACCATCTTACGTAGTAGAGTGTTAAGGCGGAGAGCAAAATCATCAACATCCTCACTGCACGAAGGCCAGGTTCTCCCACTCCTTGCGAAGTGCTCGCGGTGTGGTCTTGCGGCGCGATCGGCTGCCGTCGTGCGCGGCGATGGCATCCCAAGCCTCCTTGGCGGTCGCTTCTTGAAAGCGTGAATCGCATCTCTGACGGATCGCGGCGATGAGGGCATCCGGCGCCGTCGATCCTCGTCGTAGTCGACGCCGCCAGACCGGGGCCTCCCACATGTGCCGCACTGGAGCCTTATCCTCATCACCGCGGCCCACTCGACATAGTTGGTCTTGGTGAGGTAGGCCACCACTCTGGGCCGATGTCCACGATAATGGCCTGGGGCCGCGGTGACCATGGTATCGGTCGGGAGGAGAGCGCGCCGCTGTAAGAACCCACGATCTCCGTCGGCCAGTCGCCGCCTCTGCCGGGGCGCGATGCCGCCATGGCGTCTCGCCGGTGCTCTGCCGCGGCGTATCGCGCTTCGTCACAGGCTCCGCGCTCATGAGGGTGGGCAATCGCCATTCGCCGCTTCGCTTCTTTGCCTCCCTCTCGCTTGAGCTGCCGTCGGCGCCGTAGTCGGCGGCAGCTGGAGCTACTGCTTGAGCTCGAAGCCTCGAGCTCTGGCGCCGCCTGCATCATGGCGTTTGCTTCCGCCTCTGCTCTTGCTTGCCGATTCGCGCCGCCCGACTTTGCCGCCCTTGCCGTCAGCTGCGATCTCTCTTTGCCGCTCATGATCTCTGTAGCGGCAACCGACCTCTGCCAGGCTGCCTTTCGGCGGCCGAGGCCGAGGCGTCCTTCGACATGGTGCGCTAGTGAAATTTCTTTGCTAGGGGAAGAAGCCGCTCGACGAGCCGCCGCCGATCGCTCGTAAGATGAAGGGTGAGCAGCTTGCTGTTGTGCTGGCCGCTTGCTGAGAGCGAGGAGGAGCGTGGGAAGGAGATGAGCAAGAGATGTTTAGGCTGCAAGAAAGAACCTGGCTCTGATACCACTTGTTAGTAGCACAATTCTTACTATCATTGAGATAGGATGACAATAGGAGTTGGGGCAATTTTCTGGTTTATTTCTCACACAATGCCATACCAACCTGAGGGGTTGGGGTTACATATTTATAGCTGCCAGAGCAGCCAAACATATGCTAAGATGCTAGTCTAAGATGCCGTCCTAAAGTAGTCTAAGATGCTAGTCCTAAAGTAGTCTAAGATGCTAGTCCTAAAGCTAGTCTAAAAGCTGTCCACAAAGACCACAAGGACAAAGCACAAAGCTGCCCACAAGGACAAAGACTTGACCATCATCTTTTAGGAATCATGCTAACAATTAAAGTGCAGTTAAGAGTAATACTATCTTTTACAAAGGTATCTGAATACGTTAAAAAAATTTACAAAGATGACGAATGGACATGCCCAGTGATGACACTTTAGATGACGAGCATAAAAAAGCCTACAGAAAGAAAGACTTCAGAAAAGCAGCACATGTATGAATTTTTCGTGGGCAATAAGGTACGATCAAATATCACCATTATATAGATCCTAGTCCGTCATGTACAAATCCATATACAGAGTGGACACTCGTTTCCATGCTAAAGTAAAAGTGTAAAACTATTCGTCTCAATAAGAACTCAATAGACATTACGTCTGGAGTTCTATCATAATAATTTCTTAACTTTTTCTGTTATATATTTTTTTGCAAGGGATATCTTTTTTCTTTTTGCGAGGCCTGTTATATGTAATAAATTGTACTACTTTGAACTCCAAAAGTTCTTTTTTGTTAAACTATAGTGCTTTCTTATTTGGATGGCGTAATTCCACAGCAGAGAGAAAGTGCACTCACCATCGGATAGTCGAGTTCGAGCTCGAGTGTGGAGATAGCCTCAAAGCGCCGCAAAAGCATCACATAATCCCATTGGTATTCATTACCATATTGTCCATATACCATAATGGGAAAGGTGCTCAGTCTCTGGAGGCGTTCCGTCTGAAAGTGGACCGAGTTCGGATGATATGCATCAACCCACCTGAGCTCCTCCAGCAATGGACAAGAAATGTCGGCGACCAGTTCCCTCCAAATGAAGCAATACTGCACATCTAGATCTGTAAGTATCGGCGCTACAACCGTGAGCTGCCGCAATGCACCATGGAGATAATGCAGTTTGACGTGGAGGAGAGACTCCGAGTGGATGGCTAAATTTGATAGCCCCTGAGCGTTGTGGACATAGAGATATTGAAGCAACGGGCAACGCGCCGACGAGACGGCGTCGCCAAGATTGCTCCGGCCGTCAAACCGCACGTCATGCAGGCACAGATTGGCTAGCTGCGCGAACACGCCGGATGGTGGCAACGTGAGGCCGAGACAGCCTAGGGAGAGAAAGATCTGGGTAGCCTTCTCGAAGCAGGGCAGCTCAAAGGCCTCCTTCTCCTCTTCATCATCCCACGGCGTGCTGTTGTATAAGTAGAGCTCGCCGGTGAGGCGGGGCGCGACGAGCAGGAGGACGGCCGCCATCGCGTCCGGGCCGGCATCGTGGGTGGAGACATGCAGGCGCCGGAAGACCGGGGCGGCGTAGGAGGCAAGGGCGGATCGGAGGCGGACGGGGTCGGTGGTGGTGGGGAAAATTAGCTCCGGGAGGTGGGCCCAAAGGTGGCGCCAGCGGCGGGAGAGGAAGCTGGTCCGCGCGGCGGCGGCGGCTGAGCGGAGCCGGAGAAGGATGATACGGAGGACGTCGTCGGGGAGAGAGCTCAGGCGGTCCTCGCCGCCGCCGCCGCCGCCGCCGCCGCCGTCCATGGCGGAGCGTTTTGGAAATGGGTTAGGTTCTTCAGGTGGTTTTTCGTTTGAGACCGTCCCTCTGTACAGTAAACATTCGCTACTTACTTAAGCAGTGAACCCAAAGCGAATCACGCGTGAAAGGAAACATGATCGTTAAGCAAATTGCAATGTATAGCAAAACTGTTTTCGTTTATGCCTGATGTTTGAAGGCTGCTCTAAGAGGTGCTTAGCACATGTAAAGATATGTTTATATATCTTTATACATGTAACTTTCATGTAATACAATTATGTCAACACCTATAAATAGGTTCTTGATCGATAGGAGATGACTCATTGTTGGTTGATGATATGGTTGTACTCTCTTTTTTTAAGCACGCATATAGGAGTACTTTGCATTGAAAATATGCCGTTGGCAATAAGGATCAGTTCCCCGTTTCTCGCCCTAGTCTATAGGTCCTACTTCCTATGTCCTTTTCTGCTGGTTCTTGATTTGGGAACTCACAAGCTCCTGACATGCGAAGGAAACGACGATGAGATGCGGCAGCGTAGTGCCATTCTTCTTGTAGCCATGACAACGTAAGGTGACCAACCTAACAAGCAAAACCACATCCACCCAAGGTAACAAGGGAGAAGGTGTAGATTGACAAAAGGTGGCAATGACAACCTACCGAAGGCCATCATGGTGATAGGAGAAGGTGTAGATTGACAAATAAAGGTAACAAGGGAGAAGGTGTAGATTGACAAATAAAGTTGGGTGGTGGCTACTGTGGTGGGGTGGCAACGCACAAGACTGGAGGAGGCGATGGCAATGCGGTTGACTACTTGGTGCAAAGAGGGTAGCTGACTGGCAGTGTTGCTTCTTCCATCAATGGTGTCAATTGGTGATACGTGAGTAACTCAAAGGAGATGATAATGTTATTTGACAATAGAGTGGAGTGCTAATTCCGTGTCTATAAAGATTTAGGGCGCTTACTTTACAGTGATCGTAGACAGTGAATAAGAATGTTTTTGTCCCGCTTTTACACGGAATTTTTCCATCTCAACACCAAATGGATGAGGAGATGGGAATGTGCTTCATTGCCATCAATAAAATTATAATATTATGAAAATATTTTTTGAGACAAATCTACATATATGATTTTTATATATTTAATTAAATATTTAAAAAAAATATTGATAGTAAAAATTTCAAAAGTTGAGCTGCATATGTGTCTAAAACAACAATTATTTATAACCTAGAGGAGTATTACTTACTAACGGACTTTATCTCAACACAAAAAAAAGGCTTACGTAAGCTTGTAAAGAGTTTATGCTGCAGGTAAGTACTGTGCATGTGAATGGTGAGTAACATTTTAAAAGAGTTTATGCTGCACGTAAGTACTACAAATGTGAATGGTGAGTAACATTCATCCTCCAATGCGTAATGCCTAGGTGAATCATTTTTTTTTTTTTTGAAATTAAGAGGAGAAACTTTATCATTTATTTCAGAAGAAAAGAGTGGAACTGACTGCCAACCCCAACAGCGGAGATACCAACAACGGAAAGCGGATCTCAGACTTGAAGACTCTCCTCAACAGCAATTACACCAACAGGACCAACACCTCTTGGAGGCCCTCACCTGCGGAAATAAATTCTATGGTGTCGTGCTGCATAAAGAAACATGTGCAGCACCACTCGGATGGATGCCACGTGTTATGCCAGTGAATCTCCATCGTCTACATGCAATTAATGCGTCAGTTAATTAATCCCCTTAATTAATGCAATTAATCCCCTTAATTAATGCAACGGTAGAGATTCACTGGCATAACACATGGCGTCCATCCGAGTGGTGCTGTACAGGTCCTGTTATGCAGCACGACACCATAGAATTTATTTCCCTCACCTGCCGCCACTGTGCCCCACAAGGCACACGCAAATGAGCTCAACAGACGTTACCACCGAGCGGTTCATAGCAACCTCCGTTCCTGCTTTTCCGCTGTCAGGTAAGCTAAGCAAGACTGCATAATAATATAAATCAATTAGAGCAACCTACGAATCTGCAGAACATCTAATGGCGACTTGGAATGTATGGTATACTTTTTTCTTACGAGTTTCATAGGTTCAGGCTAATTTCTTTTTTTGGTCCCTTTCTTTGTTTTCTCAATATCAGAGTTATTTATTTTTTTTGTCCCTTCCTTTGTTATTTCATAGATCAGAGTCTTGGATCAAAGGGATAAGCCGGATGTCAGTGGGGAAAAGGCAGATTTTCCATTTTGGTGGCTTTCTTGCATAGCTTTTCGAATCCTTTTCGTATAGCTCAGTTATTTCTTCAGGAAGAGCCAGATTCCTATGTTGCCGCAGTCATAGGGGCATGACAGCAATTCCCTGAGGCAAAGCGATTGATCAATCTGCATTGCAAAGACGGGCATTACTCGATCGATTTCTACGAGGGCATGTCAAGATTTTCTTACGCCTTCTTGTTTTATGTGCATCTTGTACGTACAAAGACGTATAAACTATAGCTAATCCGTATGTTGCGGTGCGTAATATGAATGAGGTGCTATGGTATTAATACATGCCTTTCTTTTACATGTATCAGATCGTAAATAATGTCCGTTTGAAAAGGAGGAACCCCCCCCCCCCCCCAGCAACCCAAAATTCTATAGGAAATGTTATGTTTCCTGCTAATTTACTGCATTTCAAACAGGATCTAAACGGATAAAATCTTTTCCAGCTGTAGCATTATTTAGGTACTTAATGGCAGCAATGTTTACAAGACCTCAAAAGGACAAAAGGTATGGTAACAAGTCAGCAACCTGCCCATCATAGCAAGCCTTATTCATGTGCAGCAACAAGTGAAACTAATATACCACGAATGTTAGAGCATAACAATTGTATAACATTATTATAAAACTAAAATGGTCTTTAGCAGATGCCATAAGACTGGTCCCTTCACACTTCAAGCCAAAAAGTGACAATCCAGTTTAACATTCATATCTAGCTAGAACTCACACTGACCACCCAATATCACAGATACTGTCAGGCATAAACCTTAGATGGCACCATTTAATATTTCCCATTCACCACCCAGTGGCCTCATACCTGTGCATCTATCACATTATCAGCCTCATCTATCTTGAAAGTTAATTTTCATGCAAGTCTCCGGGTGAGAGAGGCTTAGTAGCTTCTCACACACCTCACTTGAAGGTACTGAAGGATCGAAAGTTAAAGCGATTGTTTTGAGCACCGCCGCCCATCTGAATATCCACTTCGCAAGAGTGAATCCTTGTTCTGCTCCTCGCACTCCAAAGATATCCACCTCCGTTAGAGAATTCAGCAAGATACCTTCGGTTTCCAGCCTTGTGGCTTATCGATTATCACATATGCAACCTTATGAGCAAGAAGTTTGTGCCTGAAATGAGGAGTGTATATATGAGGGTGATTCATATTGTTGAGTCGCAATTGGCAACAGAAACAAAAGAGTTAAGTGGAAATGATCAGACCAGCTGAAGAATATTAAGGGTTACCAGTTGCAGCGATAACGATTGAACCAAGCATGTAGAAAAAGAACAACAACATAAATATATTTTATATAAAACAACACAGATCCATCAATTTCAAAATAATACATACTTGAGAATCTATGTTACTCATGGATCTCTCGGGAGCACCATTAGCATGACTCTACATACCTACAAGATATCATATCAGATACCCGATCATAGGATTAGAACTTAATTATGTTGCCCTCAATGTATGGATTTACCTCAGTATCTCCACGTAGATTCAGCCTTAGGTTTCTAATCCTGGTCAACATCCTGAGCAAATGAAACATACAAGGTCCAATGGCATGTCCTCTTGTTAATTAACAAATCCAGCGATAAGATCTTAATGTTAGGGAGCATGGTTATGGCTTCAATCAAGTACTGGCGGGTAGCCATGACCTGCAAATTCATAGAAAGTCACACACAAGAGTCATGTGTAACAATTTGAAAGTGATTTACTGACAAGGAATGATTGTTTCAAAAGTTTATATATATACATATAGGAAAAATATACATGCACACACACAGAGAGAGAGAGAGAGGCCAAAATTAGATCTATTAGAGTGGTCATCTTAAGGCTAATAATTCACGTGTCACCATCTCACAGGTTCAAATAACAGGAAATCATAGTGGAAACTCCACACAATAATCAACTCAACCACGGGCAATGGCTTCTAATGCAGATTTCTACAGCCAATAATCAAAAAACATAACTGCATCCATAAGTTATATAATAATAGCATACTTTGGGCCTCAACTTTCAATTTTAACTAGGTTTTAGGGAAGTGAAAATGATCATTATTCTGGACCTTTCCCCTCTTGAGAGTTCGTGTCTTGATATCCACTTGACTTACATCTATATCCTCCAAGCAAGCTAAAATGCAGCCAGAGTAATACCAGCATTTATGAAGGTATCCAGTTACACTGAAATTTTACAGAACAACGAAGATCGGACACATTGAGTCATGAGGCTTTAGATGAACAACTGCTCGAGGACTACCATTTTTTATATTCTTGTCAGTTCCCAAATGGCATATTACATATTTGATCAGAGAATTGTTTCAAAGATAATATAAAATTGTTTGTCTCAACAAAGACTCGTATAAATGATGCCTTGAGATCTACGATAACATTTTAGTTCTCTTTGTTATGTAACATAGCCAGAGACAACACGAATTTATACAAATAGCTACTGTATATTTTGAAGGAAGGTTTTGGAAACAGCGGCCAAGGCAAGTGAGAGTTGTGTGGTTAATTACCCCCTAGCTTTTTAGAAACATCCTTGTAAAACTTGAAATTTACATATAACACCCCACTTACATTTTTGTTATCATTTTGGGTAAAAAGGTTAACCCAGGGGTGCTACCTTTGGGCCCATAAAGTAGTATATACTACTACAACTCACTTAAGCAATATGTGATTAATCCCACCATAACTCTATATGACCCACCACCCTAACTGATTAGGGTATTACAGTAAGACTTGCCACAGCTTTTACCAAACTCACATATGCACCGTGAGCAAAGAAAAATAGGCATGCCATGAGTATACAGCCAGACATAACCTTGCTAAAGAATTAGCTGCTTAAAATTAGACTTGGCAAAGTTATGTTTAAAATTGAGTGGCCCTTACCAGGTACTTCCATGAAAATCCCATGATTCTATATTCGACCTATTTATCATATTTATGTAAAATTCATGAAAATACAACAGGCAAGTCTTTGAACTTTCAGGAAATTGGTTTTCAAACTTGTCAGATCCTAGACTAATCTGATTTCGATGTGGACCAATCAATAGAGATTTGAGGAAATTGGAAGCAAGAAAACTAGGGTTCCTAGCTACTTTACTCTAGGATAAAGAACACTAGAATATGCTTGGTCTTTCTTACTTCTCATTCACGAAACTATAGCCAAAGCTTACAGCTGAATTACGTCAAAGATAAAAGTAAAGATGAACTGAAGTTAAACTGACTTACACCTCAAACAGTAATTGCTGAAAACGACGTTGCCCGTGCGATTTCAGCTAAGCCATCCCGCTTCCATCTCTACCGTTCATTAGCTTCTTAAGTGAAGTCGCTCAAATGTTATGAAGACTGCTGACTTCCTCCGTTGCACCCCCCAGCTACAAAACTCCGAACATTTTCATTTCGCTGCTATTTGGACCGACAAAACTGAACAAAAAAACATATGTTCTATTTGCAGTCAGACAGAACGATCAGGCGATTCAGGCCCTTAGCTGACTATCTGAACTTATGTTGGCTCTGAAGAATCCACAGTCAATGTCAGAATCAATAAAAAACGTATTAAAAGGGAAATTGCAGGAATCAGTAGGTGTGTTGATGAGTGGAGTTCCTGGCAAGAGAATCTCTGAAAGTGGATCTCGCTGTAACTCTCGTAGTGGAATAAGAAAACTCATTGCAGAAGATCAGCGAATTACTTGAAGATGGAAATAAAACTGGATTATCTGTTCTGCGTTTATTTGTGGGGTACGCTAGGTTCATACAAGTCAAACAAGAGAATTACAACATCTTATTTCTTACTCTCTTTTTTTTTTGCACAATTCATGTGATCGTGTCCCTTCAATTTTATATTATCTTACTAAAATTTGTACGTTCCTCATGCTCAAAGCTTATTGTGTTATATTCTCAATGCTCGTAATTATTCACAATTTAAGAGTGTATCACTAATTTTGTCGTACACATTGCTACTTACACATGTTTATGGGGCAAGTATTCATTACCAAGGTACTTTCTTATGCGCAGCCACTACACCCCCTCCGGGGGCCATTTTGTGCAGCTTTGTCATAAATAGTGTTGCCCTTATGTGCAGCAAGAGGTCCTATATTTCTATACATTTGGTCCCTGCTAACAGCAGTCAAAGCTATTTTTCTCCTTGGGCCATTTGAAATTTTGAATTAGTCCACTCTTCGCAGTATCATTACATTTTCCACAATACAATGTTATATAATGGCAAATTCAATAACACCCATGTTCAAATGCCAAAATATACATATGCAGAGAACTTCAGAATTCAAATCAGCTTCATTCGCTTGTGAAATTCACTACAACAGAACCTGATTCGATCTACCGAAAGCAAAGAAATTGCCCAAACCATTATACCTCTCGTCATTTCAGATACTACAATAAGGAAATTATATAGCAACAACACCAGCTGCTTGCCAAAGGCAATACTTAATTTAATAGTTGAGATAAAATGCTGTTGCCCTCAATCAGAGAACTAACTTCTTGACTCAAACAGGGGTGTCCAATATATTTGGATATAACATCATCAATGGTGATTTGAAATGGGCAAGTGAGTGGTCTGGGTAAAATGATCGAACATCAGATGAAAAGGTCTTTACTTTTTAGGTCCTATATGATGTGGCCCATGCGTTTCCATAATTTTTTGAGATCATATTCGATGTCAGATCAACATAACACAGACTTTAACTTGAGCCTCATAAATTGCAGTAGCATAAGACACCACTGCTGCACATAGATTGCTTCAACCACCACACACACATATTACTTGCACAACAACATTTAAGACATGCAGGAGACATCAAGATATTAGCCAAATTCACAAAAATAAATTTCATTCACTTGCGAAATTTATTACATCAAGGAATCCAAAATCCAGGACTCCAAATACTACTTTTAGGACTATCAGACTCGCTACTCCAAGTACTACATTTAGGACTCTAAGACTCGGTAGCCTCAACGTTTTTCATCCATGTGTTTCCTACGAAACTGCGGACTTGACTCAAGAAAGTACCAATGCCAGTGAACCAAAGTCAATCAAAAACAATTTTACACGAGTAGCTGCAGAGTCTCCAAACGCAAAGGCAGCCTACACAATTATGTGCCCAAAAGTCTATTCATTTCTATTACCTTTTACTGCTACAAACTCGGTAGCAAACGGGCTAATGATTTATTTATTTATTGCAATGAGTGCCTTTGTACGCATTTTTTCTCATGCTTTCGCAATAGGTGCGTTTTTACGCTCCTTTTTTATGCGTTTTGCAATGAGTGCGTTTTTCTGCATTTTTTCTCCTCATGCTTTAACTTTCGCAATAGGTGCGTTTCTACGCTCCTTTTTTATGCGTTTACTCAAAAGACCCTTTATTTACTTAAACCTCGTTTAGGACCAGCAAAAGAAATAGTGAACTTCGTCTCAGGCACACGCTACCTAGGCTGGAGACTCCGCTATCACCCGAGTAAAATTGTAAGGGCCTGACAGAGGTTCACATAGCACTAGTATCGTCCTAAGTAAGCGCAGAAACGAAGGAAACAGGGATTAGAAAGGCATACTGAGTACTCAAGCAGGAGTAGGAGTCTGCTTCGGACATTTGCATGTGAGCTCCGGCAGTCCCCTCCGAGCACGCAGAGGGCAACTGGATGGGTAGAGCTTCGCTGGTGCAGTCACCACACGGGAGGAGCGCCCATCAGTAGCTGCCGGCCTAGACTTGGCCATCGGTTTCTTGCCACGGCAGGCAGCCCTCTTGAATCCACGGCGACGTGTTGCAGCTCCATGATCAGAACGGGCATCAGCACGGACGGCGGCGGCAAGATCAGCACGGGCGACCGCAAGATCAGCGCGGGCGGCGGCGCGGGCGTGCGAGGCGCAGGACACCGCCGGGCGACCAACCCACGCGAAGTCGGAGAGCAGCTCCGAGAGGTCGTCGTTGAGGCGGAGCTGACGGGCGGCGGCGGCGACCTCCATCTTGAGGCCGTCGTGGTCGAGGCGGCGCAGGAAGTCCGCGTCCCAGGCGGCGAGGGCCTCCGCGGTCTGGGAGCTCGTCGCCGTCAGGGCGTGCTTGACCCAGAACTGGACGACCCTCTCGAGGGGGCGCGAGGGCACCCCCGTCTCCAGCGGCAGGGCCTGGGCGGTCGGGCGCTTGTCCCAGGTCGGCGCGACGAGCACCTTCCCCTCGGAGCTCCGGAGGAGGAGCACCTTCGCCATCGGAGCGAACTCGAAGGCGATCTCGATCGTGGGGAGTACGAGTTGATCTGGAGGCCGGTGGCGAGTGGGATGTTGGTGGAGAGAGACGAAATGGAGGCGAATTGGCTGCGGCGTCTGCCATTTTATCGACCGGAACTGCAATCCGAGATGGATTCGTAGTCGGATTCCGCCCGGAGGCGGATTGGCCGCCAAGAACAGCGAGTCGCGACTGCACGGGACGGGACGGAAGGTG
Source organism: Rhipidocladum racemiflorum (assembly GCA_036346355.1). Taxonomy (NCBI): domain Eukaryota; kingdom Viridiplantae; phylum Streptophyta; class Magnoliopsida; order Poales; family Poaceae; genus Rhipidocladum; species Rhipidocladum racemiflorum. Next base: position 54,719,154 of record CM070581.1, on the reverse strand, counting down.
TGAGACGGAAGGCGTCCGTGTTTCTTGATGGCACGGATCTCAAGACAATCCGACGGCAACATTCTGTCATGGATGTGGGCCCTTGGAAGCTGGGCTACTGGACCGGACTGCAAGTGGGCTCACTCTTGGCAGACTTGGCAACATTCCTATGTAATTTTCTTCTTTTTTTTGAAGTAAAGTAATTTTCTTCTTTTCACAAAACAATATATACTAGTTGGCAACATTTATCGTGCGACAACTGTTTGGATCAAATCCTCAAATGTACTAATCAAATTTCAAACAGCACATGCTACCACTTTGAAGCACGACAGTCACAATGGTGCATAAGCAGGATAGACTGGGGTACGTACCGAACAGAAAGAAATGAAATGAAACTTGTCTCCATTCTGTATCCTGCTTCTATTCTGTATCTTCTTCCTCTCTGTTGTCTTCCCTTTGTTCTTTCTTCGTTCTTCTCTGATACTTCTGAAGTCTGGTGATCTCACGCCATGGTAACCATCCAAGGCCAGGGGACATGACAATAGTGGTAGCAGAGCTCGTTCAATCTGCGGAGGGAGGTGAAGTCGAATCAGGTTGGGGAGTACGTCGTTGATCTGGAACTCCCTGTAAAATCCCTAGATTCGGAGGTTCCGGCGCCGCCGTCATCCTTCGGCTTCATCCTCGGCTTCGATCAGCGCCCGGACGTTACAGCCGCTTGCGCTGATTCGCGACCGCATCGGCCTCGCCTTCGGTCGCCGTCGATTCCAGACGACCTCAGCACCGACCAACCGGCCAGGCTTCCTTCGGCCACCATCTGCGACGCCGCGCCGTTACTCCACGCGTCGCCCCAGTTTTACCTTCCGCCGCCGCAGACGGGTCAAGCAGGCGCCAGGGATTCGTCGGATTCCTAGCGAGGAGATGACGTGGGAGATCCTTGGTGGCCGTACGCATGTCCGGTGGCTGGATTTGAGCAAGGGTGGTGTCCATGGGGAGTTCGCCCGCCAACTGTTTGGTGGAATGACAAGTCCCAGGGAGGTGCTCACGTGCGGCGTTATTCACGTCACCGTGAGCCATGTGCTCTATCCGGTGACCGAAGAAGTGTTACGCCAGGTCTTCGATGCTTATGGGGCAGAGAAGGTGGTGGTGTTCAAGACGGCCGAACATGTCAAGGTACTTGTTAGATTTTGATCTGGCCATGACGCGGAGCAAGCTCGAAATGCCACCCATGGGCGTTGCAGTTACGATGGCTGCTGCTGGCTGGAAGTCCAACACATGCAGTTGACTCCTGGTGGCTCTTCAACTCGTACCAGTACCAGGGAGGAAGGCCACATTCAGCAGATCAGCAACAAGCGTAACAAGGAGCAGGAGGAGAAACTGGCCACGATTAGGGAGAGACTCGACCTCCTGATCGCTCGAGTTGAATCGATTGACGCCAACCAGCAGCAATTGCTGGCCAGGGTAGCGATGACTGCAAAGGTGGTGGAACAGCGATCGATGGATCAACAATTGCTCGCCAAACAGCTGGAAGCAACGACGCAAGCTGTGGCGCGTCCGACAATGGGAGACACTATGGCTGAGAAGAAGATGGGCGAACCAACTAAATCAGTTGTATCTCAGCCAGTTGAAGAGGGTCTCGAGAAGGATTGTTGTGAAAATCGAGTTGCATCAGATGGAACAAAAGTCGCGGAAGAGAGGTAGCCGTTGAGCATCAAATTGCTGAGAAGCAAGTAACAGGTGCTAAATGTCAGTCAACGAAGGAACATACCGGGGATAGTAAGGAAGAGGGCTGATCATGGGGAAGCCAAGGGCTGAAGATAAAGAAAGTGATGTAGCATTTGATGTCCTTAGTAAGGAAGAAAACATTGGGGGGAAGAATTTCAGGGGGAAGGGCCTTTAACTTAGCACTGCATCCTGGATTTAAATGTTCAATTCCCAGATCCAATTCTCTGGCCCATGCAACAAGTTCTCGGTCATTGCTGTCATCATTTATCGTGCGACAACTGTTTGGATCAAATCCTCAAATGTACTAATCAAATTTCAAACAGCACATGCTACCACTTTGAAAAATAAAAAATCTTGCAAGAAATTGGACATCTAAGCTTATCATCTGCCTTCATCATGAGAGTCTAAGGGAGTGTCCAGGCCAAGAGAAGGTAAGCCAGAAAGATTCTCCAGAGAAATGGCATTGCAAAGCTTATTATCCTACATTCCTATGTAATTTTTTGTTTAGGGGGTGTTTGGATGACGGGTATTTTCTTGGAAGGTTTTGGGATTTGAACTAAATCCCAAAACATTCCAATGAAATACCTCTAATCTCTAATCCAAACAGGGCCTTACAGTTCTACCATTATTGTGCTCTTAGACAAAATCACAAAAGCAAGGTAGCTCACCAGATCAAGAAATAGTGCATCCATCTGCCTCTCATCAACAACAACATTAGCAGATACAGCTGTAGCGTCAGGACCTCTTGCTGTTGCGACTATGATTTCAGTTCCATCTCCTGCTTCACACATGAGAACGCATTAGTAAAATAACCTAGTAGGCTAATAGCCATGGGATGTCCAATACAATACAAAAGTATAATGTGAGTACATCCAGAAATACAAAACTACCCACATAAATTACTGCACAAAAGCTACCTAGATCTGCATATTAATTGAGATGTAGCAACTTTGAGGCCAGGTCTGCTCTGGCATAAATTTTTGCAGTTTAAGCAAAATGTTTCTTCAGAAGAGTACCACCATTCACAGTCAATTTGTCACTTGGAACAAGGATGATCAAGCCCTCATAATATCAAATATACTAATGCTTTTGGGAAACATTACCTGTAATGACGCGATTATCTTTTGCAAGTCCTTTGCAAATTCATCAACATTTATATCTTTCCCTGTAGCACCCATTTCAGAAAGTGCAGATGCCATAGCATCGTAATCCTCAGCTGCGAAAGACACCAAAAAGACCTCCATAGCAGCCCAAATTCTTGGGGATATTTGACCAACAATTCCTGCAAATTATAAACAAATAATAATATACTTTGTTGACCACTATATGTTGAGTATTGACTAACGAATACAGTAGCAATCCGAAGGCCAGTAGGATACCAACGAATAACCTAGAATTTTGGAAATTTTAGCGTATAGCGAGTAAGGAATCCACCCTCTGTTTGATGTGATGCATGTTCCCTTATAACAGACCAGTAACCAGGCAATATAAAAACAGTTGCAGAAAGGAGCTGTTAAAGCATTACCAAAATCAATAAATCCAATGCGGCCATCACGAAGCAACCATAGGTTTCCTAAATGCACATCTGCATGGAAGGATTCACATGAAATCAAGCTTCCAAACCTGCACATATTTTGCATTTGTCAACATTCTTAAGCTGGGGCTTGACTAAGGCCGTGAACAGAAATGATCCAAATTGATGATGTATGATATCACATGATAAAGTGAGGTGTCTGGTGGAACTTACCAGACATTAAGGGCAGTAACTAAAGTCAACTCAGGATCAGGAACAAGAGACTTTATAGAATCAAGATCAGTGAGTGGAACTCCATACAATCTTTCCATAGTTAAGACACACTTTGTGCTACAGTGTTGATACACAAATGGAGCTTTGGCCTGCCTGTCAAGTCCCATTGCTTCTACATCTCTGAAAAGCTTCAATATTTGCAGCCTCTTTTCTAAAATCAACTTCTTCAAGCATTGATTCCTTTATATACAGGACAATACCTACCTATATAAAAAACATTTAGCGCATAGAACATTCGTTAGCTACCTATTTTGCAGTTTGCATCATCTGACTAATACTCATTCAACGACATCACAAAATTTGGAACTCAAAAAAACACAGATGAATATGAAAGACAATTCCACAACACTAAATGCAGTCTCCACTTCAACATATAGCAACTAGACAAGATTACTTTATTTCTGGCTATAGTGTATGAGTGTTATGCGCCAGACGCTGGACCAGGTGTACGTGAGGCGACGCCGCCAAGCACGATCAGCGGCGGCGGCAACCAACCGAGTACCGATCACAGAGGACTTCCGGCCGGAGGGAGTCCAAGTCAGTACAGGGCCATGCAGTTAGAGATAGATACGTAGTAGTTAATGTTGTTAGTACGTACCGTACTCAGACTAGGTGGCCTGTGATCGATTTGGATCAAGGCTGTTCCGTATGGGTGGAATTGGTTATAAATAAGGAGGAATAAAGAAGAAGTACGTTGGTATTGTCAAAAATTAATCCAGGCGGTGGCTCCGAAAACAACCAAGACTATCCAGGCGCTCGCCACCGCGACGAATTCCTCGTCGAGCAGCGTGAGACCCGGCCGCCGGCCGGGAACCCGTGCGTATGAGCGAACTCATGTGGAGTCTGCTCGTACCAATTTGGTATCAGAGCCTAACGGTCTCTGCACCATGTCAAATCCATTGGAGGACCGCGTCGCGCGTCGCGCGCCGCGAGACAGAGGTGAAGGAGATGAAGGCAATGATGACAGACCTGATGAAGATCTTGAAGGGAAAGGGCCAGTCACGGAACAGAAGCGGACAGAAGAAGGTGCGCCTCACGAATCATCAGAGGCAAGCCTCGCTGCCACCAGCGACGAAGCGGAAGGACAGACGCGAAGAGGAGCGTAGGCGAGTAGAGCGCGACCCAGGGGTGACAGCAGCAAGCTAGCTTCCGGCCGACGTCGAGGCCAGGGTCGTGAGGAGGTGGGGCAGAAGTGGAATCGTGTCCCTCGCATTTCGACCTCCCCGACTACGACGGCCAGGGCGACCCGTTGGGGTGGCTACGGAGATGCGAGCGATTTTTCCGAGTCCACCACATCCCGGAAGACGAGTATGTGGAGATCGCCGGTCTCCATCTTACGGGAGAAGCTCAGGAGGTCCTCGACAACTGGCAACAGGACGAGTCGTGGATCGCGTGGGAGGATTTCTCGGAGTCATTCATCCCGCGTTTTACTCGGCATTCGAGTGTAGGACCACATGGTGACCTCATCAACTTCAAACAAGGCAGCAGTAACGTGGATGAGTATGCCAGGGAATTCCAACGACTGCTAACACGTACTCGGCGGATGAAGCGGATTGACCAAATTGAGGACTCTCAGTTGTGCTAGGAGCAGATGTCCGAATCGAGAGGACAAGGGACCTGGCGGAGTCTGTTGGGTTTGCAAGGGAGGCGGAGGCAAGAAAGGCGGCATGGATCGCAGAGGCTGTGCAGGGAATGGCAGCTGGAAACTGAGGGCGCAGTATCTTCAACCGTAGTGTGACCAGCCCATTAGGCCCCTTGAACTCAGCCGGAGTATCGCCGTTGTATGCATCAGCGCCGGGAACCAGCGTTCCGGGTCGCGCACAACAGGGTCCTCCTGGGATGAGCAGCGCCCCAACACATGGAGGCGGTGGATTGATCAGTCCCAGCCGGGCCACACCAGCTCCAAGCATGCAGAGCAGCGCCGCGTCAGCTCCAACACGGCTGCGTCTTTCGGCTGACCAGCTGGCCGAACGGCGGGCGAAGGGCCTTTGCTACAATTGTGACGAGGTGTACACCCGCGGGCACCGGTGTAAGCGGTTGTTCCATCCAGAGGTGGAAGAAGAGGAGGATGAAGGACAAGGGGGAGAACTATCCTTGGAGCCCGAGGCTTCCCTGCCCAAGATTGCTGCACTAGGGCCAAAACAATGGGACACCATACAGGTGGAAGTGCTCATAAATTCTTGCCGTTGGCTGGGGCTCATTGACAGTGGAGGTACACATAATTTTATGAGCACCTACACGGCAAAGCAAGGGGGATGGGAGACAACCGACAAGGCGAGAATACCACAAGGAAACTGCAGCAAGTCAAGGTTGCCGGGGGAGCACATTTGCCTTGTCTGGGCAAAATCAAGGTGGTAACTTTTATCATTCAAGGGCAAGCGTTCACAACTCCCTTCATCATACTACCCATCGACAACTTTGACATCATCTTAGGAGTGGAGTGGTTGAGGACATTGGGATATATTCACTGGGACTTCAAAGACCTATCCATGGAGTTTGCACCCCCGGCGGCGCGCGTCCACCCCCAGGGCTTACGGCGATCGACCCGGTTAACAGCGATGCAGGCAGAACTTCAAGGTCCCATGGAAATTTAGAGTTTACTGCAAGCCTATGAAGACGTCTTCGCCGAGCCTCAAGGGCTGTCGCCACCAAGGCAGTGTGATCATCGTATCACGCTAACTGGGGGTACGGACCCGATCGTGGTACGGCCCTACCGTTACCCTTACCATCAGAAGGATGAGATAGAGCGTCAGTGCGAGGCCATACGGCAACAGGGAATCTTTAGACCCAGCCGTTCGCCGTTCTCCTCACCGGTTTTGCCGGTGAAAAAGGCGGATGGAACATGGCGATTCTGCATCGACTACCGCGAGCTCAACGCCAGGACCGTCAAAGACAAATTCCCTATCCCGGTCGTAGAGGAACTACTCGACGAGTTAGGGGGAGCTGGTTTCTTCACCAAACTCCACCTCCGATCGGGCTACCATCAAGTCAGAATGTGGGAAGGCGACATCGACAAAACGGCGTTTCGGACACATCACGGCCACTACGAGTTTCTCGTAATGCCGTTTGGATTGACTAACGCACCGTCCACATTCCAGGCTCTGATGAACGAGGTGCTAAAGGACTTTTTACGCAAGTTCGTGCTCGTTTTCTTTGACGACATTTTGATCAATAGCAAAACAGAGGAAGAACACCGCAAACATCTACAACTAGTGCTTGACTGTCTGCGACTTCATCGTCTCTACCTCAAGAAATCCAAGTGTGCCTTCGGTCAAGAACGGTGTTATAGATTTTCAAGGGTTGGACAATGTGTTCTATAGGAAAAGAGCAGCAGCCACTGCTAGCCTAGGCTCATCCGTGGAGGATCAGCGCCAACAGAAAGATGAGGACGGAGGGGATTAATAGTTAGCAGTTCTTTTGTTTACTTTGCCCAGTAGTTAGTTGAATCAGAAAGGATTAGGAATCCTATCTGTATCGGAGTAGGTACCTTATCCAGTAGTTGGTTGAATAAGACAAGGATCACGAATCCTGCCCTCTTGGATGTATCAGAAAATTATTCCTATTTATAGGGGAGAAAGGCAACGAAAAGGCATGCAGTTTTATGTCACAAACATATCTCTCCACGGTGTCTTCCAATTAACAAGACCGGTAGCTCCGTACTGCTTCTATTCCGTCGGTTGTCACTACGGCATCGACGTCCACCCAATCACGTGCCGGTTTTAGGCCGGGCACTCATCTTTATAACCGAGTTCATAACAATTTGGTATCAAAGCCACCGGGCGATTCTGTAAACATGGCGCAACCTTCCATGGAGGAACGGGTAGGTTAGTTAGAGATCTTGCTGGAAGAGATGAAAGCGTCTATCGGTGAACCATTGGCCATCTCCAAGGCGCAAGCGCATCGGTCCAACCAAGGGGAGCCGTGTCAACACGACCATCTTTGGGAACAATCGGCGCCATTGCCTGCGTGGCCGGATGGAAGGGAGCAGCAACACGGGCCGCTCGAGCACACGCAAGAAGGGCCCGGTTATGGCTCGCATGCACCGGCAGGCGCCGCCAGGCCACGCGCGGTCGAACGGGGCCGGCGCGAGCGGCGTCCATGGGAAGCGGGGAGCCATCACGGAGCTCCAGAGGAATGTCGACACCAAGACCACGCAGACGACCAGATCAATCACCGCCATCGTTGTTACGACACCGCTGCTGCGGACTGCCTCGTATGATGGCACAGAAGACCCCCTGCTATGGTTACAACAGTGCGAGCGTTTCTTTCGCCTTCATCACATTCCAGCACGCGAACATGTGGATTTCGTGGGGTTACATCTCCGCGGCGAAGCCCAGGTGGTGCTGGACAACTGGCTTCTCGAGGAGGATTGGATCTCATGGGAAGACTTCTTCGATACCTTCCGGCAGCGGTTCTCTCGCCATTCGAGAGCGGGACCCTTGGGGGATCTCGTTAATCTCAAACATGGAGCCAGCCGGGTGGATGAGTATGCTCGGGAAGTCGGAAGTTCCAGCGATTGCTCGTTCGCGCCCCGAGGATGACATGGGCAGACCAGGTAAAGACCTTCACCGCAAGCCTGGCCAAAGCTCTGGCAGCAGATGTTAGGCGAGAACGACCCTGAGACCTTCCGGAAGCTATCAGTCTCGCCCGCAAGGCCGAGGAACAGAAAAACCTGTGGGTGGCGGAAGCTCTCCACATCTATGCTAACCAGGGACGGGGGCGCATGAGCTTCAACTGGGGATCGGCAGGACCGACCTCGAACCTGGTTCCGTCGCCAGGGAAACGACCCTCTGGAACACCCTCGGCGGCGGCAAGCAACCGCACCACGCCAGCTTCCTTGGCCAGTGCATCCTCCGGCGCGACTTCCACGATGACATCTTCCACAAGGTTGCGACTTACGGCCGATCAGCTTGCCGAGCGTCGTGCGAAAGGATTGTGTTACCACTGCGATGAGTTTTACTCCAGATCTCATCGGTGTAAGCGACTCTTCTCCATCGAAATAGGCAATGATGACCCTGAGGATGTCTTGGATCCAAGCGGCATAGCAGACACGGCTGAGGAGGAGATCAGCACGCTCCCTCCTTCTCTATCATTGCTGGCCTTGCTGGGACCCAAGCCGGGAGGCACCATGCAGGTAGTACTACTCATGAAGGGGCACCAACTCCTCTGTCACATTGACAACGGCAGCACCCATAACTTCATCAGTAGTCACGCCACCCGCTGCATCGGCCTCAATCATCGCCAGGCATCTTCTCAGCAAGTCAAGGTGGCAAATGGCAATCAACTGCCGTGCTTGGGGGACATACTAGCGGAGGATTTCAACATCGAACACTACACGTTCAAGGCGCCATTCCTGATCATTCCATTGGATGGGTTCGACGTGGTCCTAGGAGTACAATGGCTACAAACGTTGGGCGACATTCGGTGGAATTTCCTCACCCTCACAATGTCGTTTGACCACAAGGGCGCCCGGGCACTACTGGAAGGATCACAGCGCAGGAAGCTGCAACATCTACTAACAATCCAAGAGCACCAAGGTCCAGCCCTCACCGCACTACTGACGACCTTCGACGATGTGTTTTCTGAACCTCATGGCCTACCACCCGCAAGGGAATGTGATGATCGCATCTGCTTAAAGGAAGGCACAAATCCGGTGGTGGTCCGACCATACCGATTCCCCTGTCGTCAAAAGGACGAAATCGAGCGTCAATGTTTAGACATGCTGGCACAGGGCATCATTCGACGCAGCTGATCCCCTTTTTCCTCACCGGTGTTGCTGGTCAAAAAAGGGGATGGTTCTTGGAGGTTCTGCGTCGACTACCGCGCGCTCAACAACCATACCATCAACGACAAGTTCCCGATCCCGGTAATAGAAGAATTACTCGACGAGCTTCATGGCGCCACATTCTTCATCAAGCTAGACCTTCGCTCGGGGTATCATCAGGTACGCATGCGCGAGGACATCGACAAGACGGCATTCCGCACACATCATGGGCACTATGAGTTCCTAGTGATGCCGTTTGGTCTCTCCAACGCTCCCTCGACGTTCAAAGCTCTGATGAATGAAGTCCTACACAGGTTTCTATGGAAATTCGTCTAGTCTTCTTTGACGACATCCTCATTTACAGTCGATCGGCCGCGGACCACAATACGCATCTCCGCATCGTCTTGGAATGCCTCCGCCACCAGAAGATCTTCCTCAAAAAGTCGAAATGCGCGTTTGGACAACGACAAGTGCGCTACCACGTGCACGTTATTTTGGATACCGGAGTCGCAACGGACCCAGACAAACTACAGGCAGTTTCGGCTTGGCCTCAACCATCAACACCAACGGGCCTTCGGGGGTTCCTGGGATTGACCAGCTACTACCGTTGGTTCATTCGCAAATACGCGGACATCGTCGCACCCTTGACAGCATTGCATCGTCACAGCAGCTTCAGGTGGACACAGGAGGCGGATGAGGCTTTTAGTCGCCTCAAAACCGCTCTAACTTCGGCACCAGTGATGCAACTGCCAGACTTCGCGACTCCGTTTGTCGTCGAGTGCGACGCATCCGGCCGCGGAATTGGAGCCATATTGCAACAAGACGGTCATCCAATTGCCTTCTTCAGCCGACAGCTATTGTACCGCCACAAGAAACTCGCAGCTTACGAGCGTGAACTCATCGGACTCTCCAAAGCCGTGCGACATTTGGCGACCCTATTTATGGGGGCGCACATTCATTGTCCGCACAGATCATGCCAGCCAGAAGTTCTTACTGGAGCAGGCCCTCATCACTCCACCGCAACAGCATTGGTTGAGCAAACTCATGGGCTTTGACTTTCAAGTCAAGTACAAACCAGGCCGTTCCAATCAAGCGGCTGATGCCCTGTCACGTGCCGAGGAGGATGCCCCATTGTGCGCCGCACTGTCAACGCCGATACTGGCCACCAGGGACCAATGACTGGAATGACTCCGGGCAGACACGGAAATCATACGGAGAGGCGCCATACTACAGCAACAACAGGCGGCAACATCTCCAGAGGTAACCGGACAGCCATAGGACACTGCACGGGGCGCACCACCACCTTCCTCGGCCGACACAGCGACGCCAGCTTCGCCGGGATCAGAGGAGAGTAGGGTCACTTGGTGCGTTCGCGATGGCCTTTTGTTCCGCAACGATCATTTGGTGGTTCCCGAAAGTTCCAACCTCATCCAAGAAATAGTGGCGGCAATCCAAGATTTGACTCACGAAGATATACAAAAGACCCTCCACAACACCACCGCTCCCTCCTGAGGTTTCACCAGGACATGCGCCACCGACACTAGAGCCTCATTGCATATTGGCACAAAGGTTCATCAAAGGGAGGCGTCAATTCTTGGTACAGTGGGCAGGCGAGCCAGCAGAGGAGGCAACACGGGTTTTCGCAGCAGTGTTGCGCAACGCATACCCAGACTGTCAGCTTGAGGACAAGCTGGCACTTAAGGGAGGGAGTAATGTTATAGATATTCAAGGGTTGGACAATGTGTTCTATAGGAAAAGAGCAGCAGCAACTGCTAGCCCAGGCTCATCCGTGGAGGATCAGCGCCAACAGAAAGAAGATGAGGACGAAGGGGATTAATAGTTAGCAGTTCTTTTATTTACTTTGCCCAGTAGTTAGTTGAATAAGAAAGGATTAGGAATCCTATCCGTATCGGAGTAGATACCTTATCCAGTAGTTGGTTGAATAAGACAAGGATCACGAATCCTGTCCGCAAGGATGTAACAGAAGATTATTCCTATTTATAGGGGAGAAAGACAATGAAAAGGCATGCAGTTTTGTGCCACAAACATATCTCTCGGCGGTGTCTTACGATTAATAAGACCGGTAGCTCCGTACAGCTTCTATTCCGTCGGTTGTCACTACGGCATCGACGTCCACCCAATCAAGTGCCGGTTTTAGGCCGGGCACTCGTCTTTATAACCGAGTTCATAACAAACGGGTGGGGTACTTGGGACACATTATTTCTTCCCAAGGTGTTGCCGCAGATCCAGACAAACTACAAGCCGTTACAGCATGGCCACGACCTACGTCGGTGACGGCCTTGCGGGGATTCTTGGGCTTGACTGGGTATTACAGGCGCTTCATCAGGAACTATGCAGTAATAGCCGAGCCCCTGACCACACTTCTCCGCCACAATGGGTTTTCATGGACAAAGGAAGCAGAAGAGGCATTTTGTCACCTCAAGCAAGCCCTTGTCTCGGCACCGGTCTTGCAAATGCCAGACTTCACCGCACCATTTGTGGTAGAGTGCGATGCATCGGGAACAGGGATTGGAGCAGTCTTACAACAGCATGGCCACCCCATCGCCTATTTCAGTCGAAAGTTGCCAGGTCGGCATACTAAGTTGGCGGCCTACGAGCGCGAGCTTATTGGTCTATCCAAGGCCGTAAGGCATTGGCGGCCGTACCTATGGGGACATCACTTCACCGTCCGCACCGATCATGGGAGTCTCAAATTTCTCTTGGATCAGGCCCTCATCACACCGCCGCAACAACATTGGCTTAGTAAGTTAATGGGGTTTGATTTTCAAGTGGAATACAAATCGGGACGCCAAAATGCGGACGGCCTCTCACGTCAACACCAAGAACACCTGTGCACTGCCATCTCCAGACTCGACGAGGTGACACGGTCACAATGGTTGGGCATACTACGGGCTAACCCGGATAACAGGCGGCTGGCAACGCAATGGGGCGTTCGTCCATTGGAGACAGCCACAGCAGCACCAGCCTCCGCGCCGACCGAGACATCGCCAGACCCACCTTCAACGCCCACAACGCCCTCAACGCCAACTTCATCAGCAACGCTTACAACAACCACCATGCCAACAGCACCGGAATCGGCAGCCAAGAAAGCGGCAGTTCGATGGAGTGTTCGTGACGGGTTGGTATATAGAGATGACCGACTCGTTATACCAGTGGCGTCACCCTTAGTGGAGTTGATCATCGCCTCAATACATGATCTAACCCACGAAGGAATTCAGAAAACACTACACCGTATCAAGGCTGATTACTTCTGGGACAACCAGCGGCAGACAGTGGAGAATTATGTGAGCCGATGTACGGTGTGCCAACAGAGCAAGAGCAACACTATGTCCCCGGCGGGCCTTCTGCAGCCACAACCAATCCCTCGCCAAGTGTGGGCTGATATCTCCATGGATTTCATTACCGACTTACCGCGATCACAAGGTAAGACGGCACTGCTCGTAGTGGTGGATCGCCTGTCAAAATACGCACACTCCATTCCATTCTCTCGGCCGGCAACCGCAGCAACTGTGGCCAAACTCTTCTTCGATCAAGTGGTGCGACTCCATGGGTTGCCCGAGTCCATTATATCTGACCGGGACCCAATTTTCCTTAGTGCATTTTGGCAGGATCTTATGAAGCGAAGTGGCACCACGCTTCTTTTCTCCACAGCATATCATCCCCAGACGGACGGCCAAACAGAAGTGGTAAACCGAACCATCGAGATGTATCTTCGGTGTCTTACCGTGACCAATACAGCCAATTGGGCACAATGGGTACCGTGGGCGGAGTTCTACTATAACACTTTGTTCCATTCATCCTTACGAATGACACCATTCGAGTTAGTTTACGGTCGACCACCACCATCCTTGACGCCGTATCAACAGTGCTCTTCCGTCATCAACTTGGTGTATTGTGCATTGGTGGATCGAGATGCCCTACTCCTACAAGCTAAGGATAATTTGTTGCGAGCCCAAAACCGCATGAAACAATTGTACGACCGTAAACATCGCGAAGTGGAGTTCCAGGTTGGCTCTTGGGTGTGGCTTAAACTCCAGAAATATCGCCAGAATTCTATGCGAACAGGCGCACAATCCAAACTGGCGCCCCGCTTTTATGGGCCTTATCAGGTGGAGGCACGGATAGGGGCGGTAGCCTACCGACTGCGTTTACCTGAATCCGCGAGACTACACAACGTCTTTTCACGAGTGGGGCCACCGAGTCATGCAGTGGATCTTCCCCTGGATGTCAGACCAACAAGCGAGCAGGCCAAGCCGAAGCTACATCGACTGTTAGCCCAGCGCTTTCTTCATGGCAAGCGTCAGTTCTTAGTCCACTGTACGGGGGAGTCAGCCGAGGAAGCGACGTGGATGGAAGCCATGGTTCTTCGTCGCTCATTCCCATATTGCAAGCTTGAGGACAAGCTTGTTCTTGAGGAGGGGAGTGATGTTATGCGCCAGACGCTGGACCAGGTGTATGTGAGGCGACGACGCCAAGCAGGATCAGCAGCAGCGGCAACCAACCGAGTACCGATCACGGAGGAGTTCCGGCCGGAGGGAGTCCAGGCCGGTACAGGGCCATGCAGTTAGAGATAGATACGTAGTAGTTAAGGTTGTTAGTACGTACCATACTCGGACTAGGTGGCATGTGATCGATTTGGATCAAGGCTGTTCCGTATGGGTGGAATTGGTGCTATCACAAATTAATCCAGGCGGTGGCTCCGAAAACAGCCAAGACTATCCAGGCGCTCACCGCCGCGACGAATTCCTCGTCGAGCAGCATGCGACCGGCCGTGGCCGGAACATCTTGTCTGGCGAACTCATCCGGAGTCTGCTCGTACCAATGAGCCAATTCCATACTGGACACAATCTCAAGATATATCATGCTCCTCCATGTAACATCCTTATTCTCCGTTCTATATATTGGCTCTACTCTCTTTAATTTTCCGCATATTTGTTTTAATGCACCTAAATGCACAATTTATGGTTTGAACTGAACTGCAGCCTACATAACTGTCGGAAAATAAATCTAAACTGATAGTGTTAAAAGTACAAGTATCTTGACTCAGTCGTCAAAATAGGACATGCGCATATAAGCAAGTTCATGGTACACATTACAAGCTGCAATCAGGAACCGGTCTTAATTATGCTACAGAAACACCCTCAAATAAGGGAATCATACTTCAGATTTTGTGATATTTGGTCTCTAGTGCTCTAAGATCCACTTCGACCAACTATTGCTCTGTACAATAAATGAGGTTCACTCCAGAAAGAGTATAATTTGCTATTAAATAAAAGAGGAAAAATTAAGAAAGAACCCATGTTTGAATGACAATTTGATGTACCGTGAAAGAGTGAAGGGTTTCTTGCATATGTAAATAAGGATTATGAGATTACTTACCAGTGATGTCCTCTGCAGTTCAGGGTTTAGAAACTCCAAAACACGTACAAACTACGTAGATAAAATTCAGATCAGCAACCAAAGTATCTTCAATACCAGGCTTTAGGACTTTAATCACCACATCCTTTTGAGAGCTCTTCAACCTAGCCCCATGAACCTGGATTATAATGAAGTTATCTCAATGATTCAATGCCAGATTGCACAATGTAACTCAGATGGTCTCAAAAGACACCTGTGCTATTGAAGCAGAAGCTATTGGCACTGGATCAATGTACTCATAAACACTATCCAATGGCTGCTGCAACTCCTGCACGCAATATTGACTCAATCTCATTATATGGGACAGCTGGTGCTCGGTCAAAGCAGTTCTGGAATTCCTCAACATATTCTGCAGGAAACAAAGTAGGCGCAGATGCTATGAACTGCACCATCACGCAGTCAGTTGACTATCCAAGCTCAAGTAATCAAAAATTGTACATTCTTATAAAACCAGAAAAATATTTTGATCCCCTCCCCTCATCCGCCCCAAAAGACCATCCAAAAAATGATCACATATTACACTAGCTTGTCATGCGCTAGCCTCTGAAATTCCAACCCATGTCTAGTGAGCAACTGAGAACTAGATGGATTGCTGGAAGATATTTTAGTGGCCTCCTTAATTTCTTCATTAGAAGGCTGGCATGCAAATTTGCATCCTCAGCTGTACAATCTAGTAGGAGCCTTTCTCATGTTTGCCATGTGTACATAGTTACTCCAACCAAGAATGTCAAACCACATAGATAATTAAGAAATGTAAAAATCATGCTATTAACCAGAGAACACACAACACAGGTTGCAGTTGATGATGGTATAAAGTATGAACATGTCTTACCTGACCTAGCTTGATATAAGTTGCACCCATGCGCTCAAAAAGTCCTCTAAGGTAAAGAGGCAAAAACAAACCAAACCGCATCTGAGCTGGAATTCCTGCTGATGCGTTAGCTGTCTGCATGAGATTAACAAGAAAATATTATTTTTATGATGAAATTGAAACCATTAATAAAAACTCTCAGTTAAACCTGGCAACTGCGCAAAAGTCCACAGCAAGCTAATCTCACCCCCTTATACAAAGTGAAACCCCGCACCCGACTCAACGCTACTATTCTCCCTTACAAGTTACAACCTAACCCAACTCAACCCATCAGTACTTCAGCAGTTTGACGCTAATCCTACTACGACCCACCATGACTCTTTGAGCCCTCAACATATGCATGCAAGCTTGCGTGTGTGATCTTGTTGACTCGGCGTTCTCATTATTTTACTATAGATTTTTGTCTACTAACTTGGGTTGTCCAGTTGAGACAACACAGTAGACCCACTCAACCTTCACTTTGCACATATGAGATACTTGGGTTCAGAACTAAAAAACAAACTCATCCAAATCAAAGCTATTAATTGCAAAGCCCAGTCCAATCCAAACCCTTCTCCACCCCAGCAGTCCAGCACATTCAAACCTACCTAGTACTGCCATTTGTTTTCAGTTCAATTTAACCCAGATGGTTGGCCATTTTTATTATGAAGCCTACGTAAACTTTAAATGTGCTGTCGGCTATAGCAGGCCAGCGAAGGGCTCAAAGAAGCAGAAACTGTTTACTTGACAAGCCACATATATATGCTCAAAGATCAATAAAAAAACTCTTACCAGAACAAGAATAATCTTGAATTCTATAAGTATTAAATGAATTTTATGATTAGGTAAACAGCAAGTGATTCACAAAAGGTTGCCCGTTAATCTGGGACTATCATCACTGGTTAGTAACTGCAACCCACAATAAGCCACTTACAAAGAGGAAAGAACAAAAATACAGAAAAGCAGGACCCCTGCTACGAGAAAATCTGTATTTTCATTTACACCAAGATATACAAACATAACAGATGAAGGATAAAACGAGAAAGAACCTTTGAGAAGTCATTCAGCCACTCCCCACCAACCCCAAGGACAGCTTGGATCCCTTGGGCCATCCTAAAAGCACCTCGAGGCCCCGTGCTAATCAACGTCTGGAGAAGATCCTCGACCAATTTAGGCAGTTCATCAGCTCTACCTGCACTTGGACAAAAATTCAAGACCCAAAGGTGAATTTACCAAGAGTGACAAACGTGGAGTCCACACGTTCAACCCCAGATCAATCCACAACTGAATTGCCCTTGGAACCACCCATCCACCTTCACACAGCAAAATAAACTCGCAACCATCGCCAAATCCACACTAGCCATTTCCATTTCACATCGCTCAACAAATCAATCATCGATTACCTAGGAGGCGGGTGGAGAAGTCCTGGGCCTGGGAGGAGTAGCGCGCGAAAACCCTAACCCCGACCCGGACCCGCCGTCTCCTCTCCCGTCCGGCCCCGATCCCGCCCGCCCGCAGCGAGCCTCCCCCGCCGGCCGGCACCTGCAACAACCTCCGGTTAGTCCACCGACTCCGTCACTTACGCAATCGAACCGAAAAGAAAAGACACTCTCCAGCCCCAGCCGAACCCAGAGAACTGGAGACGGCACGGTCGTCTACTAGCGTGAGAGGGTGAGATGTGGAGAGGGGGGAGAGGCGGGATGGGGCGGACGACCTGGCGGAGGCGGCCGTGGTGGTGGTGGTGGAGGAGGAAAGGTGAGCCTGCCGCGGCGCCCCTCGCGACCGCCGCCAACGTGGGTAGTTGCTGGCTCGCCGCGACGGGGACGAAGAGGTAGGTAGTGGCTGGCTCGCCGGCGACGGGGACGACGGGGACTTGTGAGGGGCGTTGCGACTTCAGTGTGAAGTGTGAAGGGTTTTGTTCGGTTCGGGTTTGGAGTCTTAACCAGTGTACGGGCGGAGGGTGTGACACGTGTACCTGACAGTGGGCCTATGTTCCGTTTCTCCACCAGCCGCGCCGGCCGCGCGTGATATTTCTTCACAGGTTCAGGCCGTGTGGCCGTGTGGTTTTTGTCTCTCGTTTTTCTTTTTCATTTTCATTTGTAAGAAGTGCTTATGGTTTCTTGTAAATATAGTCTCTTTCTGAACGGAATTGCAAATATAGCCTGATCCCGACCGTGGAACGTACAGCCCGCGCTCTCCTACCGCTGGAGGAGGCATCATGCGCTGACATGCCACAGCAGGTTTCCTTCTGCAGTAGAGAAAAGCGCCTAAAAACCTTGCAATGGCAGGGGAAAGCAGCAAGAAACCCTGCCGCAACAAGCTAGCGCGGGTGGAGACCTGCCGCTGCAGGCGAGCACGGGAGGTCTCCTCCCGCAGTAGAGGGGCGCGGGAGGCACATTTTGTGATTAGGGTGAGACTATACTTGCAATTCTGCTTACAAGGGTGCCATATTTACAACAACAAAAAAATGAGACAAACGAGGCTAAAAAATTAATCACTTTAGATTTACACAAGTAGATAGCTGAATATCGTGGCTACATTTGATAGTGTATTTTGCTATATATGCGCAAATAGGGAAGGCATTTGATTTCGTGCTACTTCAAAACACAAAATTCTACTTAAGAAAAGAAATGGGGGAAGCACGACTCCAAAAGTCCAAATGCCGTTTGCGTCGACTTTTGCCACTAAAAGCTCTTTTGGGATGGTTTTAGGCTTTTCTCCGTTGTTTTGTTCTTCTTCCCTGCTAGGTAGCCAATTGTCACTACTATAACCAACAACCAACACCAATGATGACGAGCCTCCACAAGTGCGCCAGACTTACAGCCTTAAAGGTAGGCACTTGAACTCGGGGACTAAGGCAATGTTGGCATAGTGATGGTGGCACGTGAAAACTAAGAGGTCAACTGACCGCACCACTTTTTTTTAAGCGTAAATTTCATATAATACAACTTTGTTTTACAAACTATACATTTCAGTTTATATTTTACAAAATTTCATATTTGAAGAGAACTTGTATAATAAAACTACAGTTTTGGAATTTACTATTTCTTATAACAGGTCTGATGATGTGGACCCACATGATGACAGACTCACGCATGAGTAAAACGGGAACTAGGGATGCTCGAGAACTGTTCACTATTTTGGCTCCCTCCTTTTTTTTCTTTCAAAAATGACTCCCCATAAATTATTTTTGCAAAACTATTTCCCTTCCCTCCATAGAAGAACCATAGGGTGACATTTGGCACCTTTTGAATCAGGGGAGTGTGGAACCAAATTCTTCCGCACACGTATGCCGAGGAAGCAGATCCAAATGATTGGACCAACGCGTCCCCTAGCCCCATGTGCACTCTCGTGAGCGGGTGTTCTCCCACGTGTTCCCGCCCGCCAAGCACGCCACAGGGCCCATGCGCACCTGCGACTCTCTGCACGCAACGCACACCCTGGGCCCGGCCCGCCAACGCGTAATATCTAGGTGAATCCAAATCGAGATCATCAAAGGAAGTTAAGTTTTCAATCATTTACTCAAGCTCATTGTCGAATCATACTCAACCCAAAAATGGGTACTTATTAACCAAAATTTGGAGCATCCAAGTCATGATAAACATGGAGAGTTGGCTAAAATTTGGAGCATCTAAATCTTGGTAAATTTGGAGACTTATCTAAAATTTGAAGCAGATATCTAAATATAGAAGCAGGTAACTAAATATAGCTAGAAGGATCTCCTTACAGTGTGTCCAAGTTGACGATGTGACCAAGTTCAGAAGGAATTTGGCCTTTGAAATTGTTTGAAGATAGGTTTCTGTAATTTTATATATTTTTAAACAAGAATAACACATTAGGTCCTGCCCAAATAGAATAATTCTGTAATGTGAACTAAGCAATAACTATAAGCAAACTGCTACAAGAGCAAGTACTCACAAGTAAGTCAAACTCTTCGACTTCTGGAAGCCAGCAGTGATAGAGCCATTCAGTCTATTGCCATAAACATTGCTAAGGATGAAAGAAACATGATTAAGCATGGGGAGTGCAAAATTTCTCTGTTAAACACTAAGATGGATACATTCTCACTTACTTACAATTTGTTCAGAGCAGTGCAAGAGCTGATGTTTGCAGGAATAGGACCCTCAAGATTGTTGTTTGCAAGATTTCTAGGCAAAAATACAACTTGTCAAGAATTGCACAGATCAAAACAAACATTATTATATAGAGATGAATCGTCCTTACAATTCAAATAGCTCTTCAAGTTTGCCAAGCTCAGCTGGAATTGTGCCCACTAAGTCATTGTCATTCAGTTGCCTCGCAGGAATTGGTTCTGAACCTCATATAGTGTTCCACATCGACGGAGGTACTACATCCGTTTCACAATGTTTGTAGTTTTAGCATTCTAAATTTTTATCAAAACGGTTGTAGTTCTCACATTCCAATGCAATTTTAGAGGCAACATGACATTTGTACCCTTCATCAATGCAGTCATCTGTTTAGCTAATTTGTTCAGCTACCCTTCAATAATCACAAAAGGGATGAATTAAATGAGGGTAGATAAGTCATTTTCCACGTCTCCTAGTTTTGTGTGAATTTAGCTAGAACTACAACCATTGTGAAATAGAGGTAGTACAACTTGTCAACAAAACATAACAGTCACTTACAGGTAGCTAAGTTTAGTCATGTTCACAAGTTCTGGTGGCACGTGTCCAGCAAGTTTGTTGCCATGTAAGTATCTAAAAAAAGGTGCCAGAAAGTGTTAAGACAAGAAAATACTAATAGTTTGCCAATGTAAGATAGATTGCCAAGCATAGGAGGAATGAGCCCTTCCAATTCATGATTTTGATGCTCCAAATTTTGGAACTTTATCTTACACCGGCAAACTTACCATGACTAAACAAAATTTGGAGATCTACATCCAAAGTTTGTCATTGTAAGATAGATTGCCAAGTCATAGTAAATTTGGAGCATCCCACTCATGGCAAATTTGAAAATCAACGTGTGCAATTGCATAATAACAGAGGGGGACCATGGTCTCTAGCAAATATATACATATCATCAGTATTCCTGCTTTAGATTAATAGCTATTTAGATAAGTAAACCAAGTTATCGAATTCTAAAACATCAGAGAGCATATAATTTCACCATAGCATACATAAATTCATCACTATGAAGCTAAACCCAGAACTCCTAACTACCAAGCAAATGTAGTGGGAAGAATCAACAGGTGCTCTCAGTTCAGAATCTCGTTAGATTCGTATTACAGCCAATATATTTTTGAAGTCCATTTGACAAGTGATAGGACGGAAATATAGTATCTATCTACATTCATGATCTAGCGTATGTCTCTCCTCTTGTTGTCTGTGAAAATAAAAATAATATAACATATTAACATGCTTTGTTAAAGTGTCTAGCCCATAAATTTTAAAGATGTATAAGTATGTACCTGTATGGCTAAGAATCTTTTGTGAGATGAGAGAATATGTGGCATGCAAATCATGCCCAAAACTCGCACCAGATCAATCAACACCTCGCTTGTACGATTCAAATCACGTTTCTCATATGTGAGTAACTGCGATCCAAAACATAAAGTCGACTCGATTGGAGGGAAGGGACGAGGTCACTAGTAGACTTACTTGAGGAGGCAAACATCGGCGAGGCTGTACGGGAGCCAGAGGATCTGGGTGAATTCGCGGTGGGGTGCAGCGAGGAAGATGTAAAAGATCTCGGCGGTGAAGAGCGCGAGCACGATGGCAACGGTCGCCGCCTCGGATCACGTCAGAGTGAGGCCAGCCCCGGCAGCCTTTGGCTTGCTCGTATTGGCGGCCGGCGAGTCATCCTGCGGGGGAGGTACTTGGAGTCGCGCAGGGCCGCGACCTCTCCCGTGACAGCATGCATGAGCGACGTCTTCTCGTCCCGAGTGAGCCGACGATCAGGCAAAAGCAGGGAGGGCTGGGGAGGCGTCTTGGGGAGGAGGAGGGCTTGGGGAGGGAGGAGGTGATGAGGACACTGGAGGCCTAGGGTTCGGGGATTTTGAAAACGAGCTTGGTGTTAAGATCTGGCCGAACTTAAAGTCTCCTTATGGCATTATGATCTCAAACGATTTTATATATCCGTCTGTGATGTGTTCATATCGCAGACGGTCCTAGAATAAAACCGTATGTGATGTGTCTAATATCACAAACGGTCCACGGTTAAAACTGTCTGTGATGTGATACTCCTTGCATATGAGATTGGTTGACCTCCTTGCATAAGGACTCCTCCAATAGCAAACCCGCATGCATCTGTTTCAATCACAAATGGGTTTGCAAAATTTGGTAAGGCCAATACAGGACAGCTGGTCATTACTCTCTTCAGTTGCTCAAAGGCTTGTGTTTGTTCTTCTCCCCATTTCCATGCATCCTTCTTGAGGATATCAAACAAGGGTCGGCAGATCTGTCCATATCCCTTCACAAATCTCCTATAGTATCCAGTCAATCCCAAAAAACTCCTTAGCTGGGTAATGTTAGTTGGTTTTGGCCAATTCAGAATATCTTCGACTTTCTTTGGGTCAGTGGCTACTCCATCTCCACTGATTATATGTCCCAAGTATTCCACCCTTGATGTGGCAAATACACACTTGCTCAATTTGATCTTCAACTGATTTTCTTTCAAGACAGTCAACACTATCACAAGATGCTCTTTGTGAGTCCTCCTGTCTCTACTATATATAAGGATATCATCGAAAAATACAAGCACAAATCTCCTCAAATATTGTTCAAAAATTGAATTCATCAGTGCCTGGAACGTTGCAGGTGCGTTCGATAAACCAAATGGCATCACTAAATATTCATAATGTCCCATGTGAGTGCGAAATGCTGTTTTGCTGACATCATTCTCACTCATTCTGATTTGATGGTATCCCGATCTCAGGTCCAACTTAGTGAATATAGTTGCTCCATGTAATTCATCCAACAAATCTTCGATGATTGGCATCGGAAATCTATTCTTGATAGTTTGTGAGTTCAATTGTCTGTAGTCAACACACATCTGCCATGATCTGTCTTTTTCCCTCACTAGAATTGCTGGAGATGCATAAGGGCTGAAACTGTGTCTAATTTCCTCACTTTCCAGTAATTGGTTTATAATTTTCTCCATAGCATCCTTTTGATAATGAGGAGTTCTATATGGCCTTAAATTTGGGGGTTCACTACCCTCCTTCAGATTGATAACATGGTCACAATCCCTTTTTGGTGGCAGCCCTTTCGGTTCTTCCAATACTTCGGAGAAACTCTGTAAGATATCTTCAATTTCGGCTGTCAATTTTGGTTCAGAGATGCTGTTTTGTTCTGACATATGATGTATGTGAATGATATATCCCATCACTCCCTTTTTTATCATTTTTGCTAGTCTGGTAGCCTTCATGCTTCCTCTTGGTGGGTTATTGACAAAATCCTCAAAACTGACATTTCTCCCTTCTTTACACAGCGTTAATCTCCTTTGTTTCAGATCAA
This sequence comes from Rhipidocladum racemiflorum, assembly GCA_036346355.1. Lineage (NCBI taxonomy): Eukaryota > Viridiplantae > Streptophyta > Magnoliopsida > Poales > Poaceae > Rhipidocladum > Rhipidocladum racemiflorum. The sequence goes on along the minus strand of CM070581.1, from coordinate 54,696,118 downwards.
TCCCAATAGGACTATGCTCAAAAATCCAGTCAGCCCCTAATATTATATCATAGCTTTTTAAAGGTAGCAAATTAAAAGTCTGACAGAAAGTTTCTCCTTGCACCTTATATATCACCTGATTTACTTGAGCATTTGTCTGAAGTTCTCCTCCTCCTGCTACCGCACCATTTTTGGCCGGACTATATGTTAACTTTAAATTTGATTTGATTGCTAGATCATAATCCATAAATGAGTGAGTACTGCCACTGTCAACTAAGGCAATTACTCGTCTTCCTCCAATCATCGTCAATAAAGAAAAGGTATTGGGTATACACAATCCCTTTTTTGCTTGCTGAGATATAGCCATGACCTGTTCTGGTGTATTTTGTGTTTCTTCCTTCTCTGGGCTGCTTGGTGCTGATAAATATTCCGGTTCAGCCATTTGCTCTTGTCCTTCATCTGTACTTTCCTCCGATTCCCCTCTAGTTAACAGTGCATGCAGTGCCTTATTTATCTTGCATCTATGTGATGGGTTCCAGGGTTCCTTGCAATACCAGCATAGATTTTTACCCTTTTCTTCCCACTTCTTTGGTTCAGCATTATTGGTAGCTTTCTGATAATTATGATTAGACACTCCACCATTTGATTTACTATTATTTCCACTGAATCTCTGTCGCCCAAAGCTTCCACCATATTGGTTTTTCCTGGCTGCTGCAGCTTTTTCATATACTCGAGCATACCAGTAGCATTCCATCAAACCTTGTGGCCTCTGACTACATACATCGTGTTTAATTTCTCCCTTCAGTCCTCCGATAAAACAGCTCAAAAGAAAATGTTCCTTCAAATATGAATGATCCCTCATTACTAAAGCAACGCATTCTTCAAATTTATCGATATATTGAGAGACTGTTTCTTTCTGTTTTATGTTTTGTAATGCCTCCATTGCATCATGTGCGTTTACATCACAAAATCGGTCACAAAGCATTGAACAAAATGGAGGCCAAGAAAGGGCAATGGCAGGAATCCCAATCCCTTTGAACCATATAGCTACTCTCCCGGTAAAATGAGCCGAAGCTAAATTCACCCATTGATCTTGTGGAGTTCCAGATATTTCAAAGAATTTCTCACATTGCTTGACCCAATTAAGAACTTCATCGCCTTCAAATATTGGTATTTCCAATCGGGGCCCTTTTATGATTGCTTCTGCGTAATGAGTGCGATTGTTAACGTCTCCCACGTACTAATTCAAAGATGCATCAAACCATTGAATTCCTGGATTCTGTGATCTCATCCCATAATTGTTCATCATGCTCACTGAAGCTTTGTTTGGAGAGTATACTTCCCCACCGTACATGGGTTGTCCAGCGCCAAATCCTCGCACATGAGTTTGATTGAGAGCAGGTGGAAGTCCTGCAGTATTTTCCATCGTTGTTGGTCCTCCTTGACCACTCCTATGTGCGAGTCCCTCTGCTAGAGTGGGTAACGGCATATTTGCCACTCGGTTTGCTTCTGGACCCCTGTTTGGATCTATCTCTGCTGTCAATCCCCCGAACTCTTGTGATTCCGCAATAGAAAATCCCAATCTTCCAGTATTACTTACCTCAGGGTTTAGTGGTACGTTTGATCCTGAGAGACAAAGTTGTTTCAGCATCTCTTTCATTTCTGCGAACTCGGCTCTCAGATTCTTCAGATTCCCCAGATCCTCCTTGATGTTACTAATCTCTGCTCTGAACTCAGAAAGATAATCTTTATCCGCCATGGTGATGTCGACAGAGATCGATACCGCTTGACGAGGGATTTTACGAACACAGATGTGTCAACCTCACTCTTCTCCTTCGATCGCCAGTGGATTACGAATAGAATCGATTTGGGAATTTTACAGCAGCGATGAATGCACGATCGCCCAACCCAATCGATCTAATCAATCCTTCCAAGGACTTGCAATCACTGCTCTGATACCTTTGTCAGGATCCAATAGCCACGGATCTGAACAATGGTGTTTTATCTGTATCTGGATTTCGAGAATTGAGGGAGAAAGAGTAAAGTAGCTAGTCTAAGTTACCAGAAGAAAGTAATAGGAGTTTTCAATTCTGTTTTGCTTTTCCCGAGCTTCGGGTATTATACCCAGTTCAGAGTTACAGCTGTAAAGTGATTGTAAATAGTAATACGACAAAATCTTACCAGCGCTAGTGATTACAATTAGCCTCTCCCTTCCGATCACACCTACAACTACTGAATATGAAATCTAAGCCGTTCACTACAATTCTAGTATAACGTTGGTCCTTCTTAGTTTTTCTTCAGGCTTTGCTCCCCTTATCTTCAGTGTATCTTCTTCTGCTCTTTGTCGCCAGTACCTGGGCCTGACAGTTTGGCTCCCCCTCCACCCGCCGCTTTGTCAAACGGTTGTGTCGCCCTCGCCCTCGCAGCCGTGCGACCCTACCGCCTCCTCACCCTCTTTGCCCGCATGCGTCCACCACGCGCTGCCGCCGCCTCTCCGTTCGGCTCCCGCTTCACCCGCCACTCAGTCGGATGGTCGCATCACCCTCGCCCTCGCCCCCGCAGCAGCGCGATCCTGCCGCCTCCTCGCCCTCTTCGCCCGCACGCGCTGCTCGCCCACCTCCTCGTGGCCGATGGAACCCGCTGCCGACTCGCGCCGCATCCCGCCGTTTCCCAAATACCCCTCGTTCGTGTAGCCCTAGCGAGCCCTCCGCCAGCTGCGAGTCCCCCGCTGGCTCGAGTCCACCTCATCGGTCACCGCTGTCGGCAAGATCTCCATGTCGACGCTGCGGGTGCTGTTGCAGGCTTCCCTTAGCGCCACCAAACAAGTTAGATCCCTGCCGCAAACCCCGCTCCTGTTTCAATTTGTTTGTTTCATTTCCTTGACGAAAACCGCTTGGTGCTGCTCAATATTAATTCTGCTGAGGCTTGGATACAGATAGAGTCGGTTCCCAGCACTTCGGCTTCATTCCCAGCATTTCAGCGTGATTCCAAATGTGCGCTGCTGGATAATAACCTTTATGCCATCTTAGGCTGCTTTTAAGTTTCATGTTACCCCTGCGTTTATGTACATATGTGGTGTATTGAAATTAATAGCGTTTCTATATGAGTTATGAAGGGAAAATAGTGCATACCTTTTGTCCTCTGAAGGGAAAATAATGCATAATTTCCTGCTTTATACTAATCTGGATAGATCTTTTGGGGCAGCTCCATAGCCCCTATTACAGGCTATGAATTATTCTAGCTGCAGTACAGCGCAATAAACTCATTTTTTTGGCCTAATGCATTACATTCGTACCAAATTGACAGCTGTTGTCTGGAATTCAGAGATCTGAAAGATACATCTTCAATTTCGATTCAAAAGATGACCTGAAAAGATGCCACTTATACTCAGATTCAGAGTATGGAGGTAATTCCTCACATTGAAATTTTGTTTGTACAAATATAGCTTGTTGTGCTTTCTCTGAATAACTGAAACAATAGAATAGATCATCCATTGTGTTTTTGTGATTGTGAGATAGTCATGCAGCATTCGTATGTTTGCCTGCCATTGAAATTGCTCCTTTGTTTTTGTTCTCAGAGATGCTCCTTCGTTTTTGCTCTCTTAAAGTTTCTGATAGCATTATTTACATGATGATCATGTTATTGATTTAAGTTTTTTTGGTGCTTCTATGTGAATTGCGCTATTATCTTGCTTCGGTTCATGCTTAATGTTACAATTCTGTACTTGAAGCTACGCCTTCAGATTGTTTCAACTGCTAAAGATGGGATCTTTGCCTTCAATGTGACTGGAATTGTTGGCAGATTGTTTAGAGATCCACATCCTTCTTTGTCCCATTAGATTGTTGAATTGTATTGCTTTTTCCCATTGCAATCGAAATTTTTCCTCGAACATAAGTGCATTGAGTAGGCTAACAAAGTGAAATTGTTGGATGTATTTTGCGCTGACTTCGGTATATTCATCGTGTGAATGCGTTTTTCTATTACTAGAATCATTTTTTTTTCTCGGCTTGCTTCTGTTTACTTGTTTGTGTTTTGATGAGTTCTCCATTTTAAGAATTACAAACATTTTGTAAAAGAAAGTTATGGACTAGCAATGCTCTCCAAATTATTTCTTGTTCACTGATACAGACTAATTTTATCATGTCTATCTAGAATTTCAGACTTTGGTTACGATACACAGGTTCTTCAGCTCACCTCTTCTTGCATTTTTTGTTCTTTCGTTTGCCTCTGCTCCTGGCCATTGCCCGCTCCTGGCCATTGCCCATCTATCTCCCAGGTAATAAGCATTGGTAATATCACATTTCCTTGGAATCTTGAGAAAAAAAATCCTTAGCTGCATCTTTCCTCTTCCACTCCAGCCACTTTCTATGTCCTCCTGCATTTCCTAATCGAAGAGCAATTATTTCTGCATTAAAAAAACTTATTCCTTTGTTTTCTTGATGAAACAATCATGTCAGCTGAAGATGGTTTAAATGAACCTACTAAGTGGGTACAACACAGTTGGTTCTACATGTTACTGCGAATAAACTTGTCTCTTTGGATTCGCCTTTTTGTATTACATGGTCCTGTTCATGTTTTTTTAGTCTCAGGCTAATTGTTGATTACATAGCTCTCTTCATCCGAAGGCTACCTTCCTCGATCTCATTACAATATTATCGACTTGGGCTAGGGTAATTGATGTCATGGATAGTGAAGTATGATTCACAGCAGCACCAAAAGTTATAATTGATCCCTGACACTTTTTGCCCTTGATTTCTGAATTCTTATCTCTCTTTTGATTCAGTCAGGTTCAAGACTATTTGGTTTTATTGGGGCTGGTGCTACGCTAGGGCAATTTTTTGGTTCATTATTTGCTGCAAGTATGGCCTAGCTAGGACCCTGTATGTATATTTCTCTATGATAATTTCTTCAATAAGATAAAATCTTCCTGTGTAATACTTCACGGAATGCAATTTCCTGTGTCCTAACCGTGTCTCAATTCTGCTCCTGCTTTCCTCCCTATTGTTGGAACTCATTGCAGTATCATCGAAAGGAATTTGCGTTAATGCTAATCATGCCTCAACAGAATGGGGTCTTCTACAGGGTATGTATCTGTTACGAGCCCACTCAAGCTGAGCGAGTTCGTAAGCACAGGTTCCCGGATGGAGTCCGGGTCGCAAGTTCGACGACGACGACGAGCTCGTCGCGACGGCTTGCGCCTTGGATAGCTTGGCTGTTGTCGGAGCCACCGCCTGAGATTTGTTTTGCGGCACAGAAAGCATGCCCTTTTCTTTCTTTTTGCCTTTATTTATAGCCGGAATCCTATACTGGAGTCCGTAACCCAACTGACCTATTACATCGTCGCTTCGTAACTAATAAGGACTTTGTTACTAATAAGGATACTCGTCCGTGACTAACAAGGACTCACCCACCTAGTTGCTACTCACGCCGGATCACATGGTCCCAATCCGGTCACGTCTCTTCCTTCCTGCATGGCGTTGTTTGGCCCGAGCCCGGCGACCCCGTTGATCTCTGCTGGTCCTCCGAGATGTCTCCGGATGTACACGCGATCTAACGCTGGCCACGTAACACCACTCCCGTCCTCCAAAACAAGCTTGTCCTCAAGCTTGTAGTTCGGATTCGCCCGCTTGAAAGTGATTGCATCCATCCAAGTTGCCTCTTCCCATGATTCCCCCGCCCAATGCACCAAGAGCTGTCGTTTGCCTCCAACAAAACGCTGAGCTAGTATATGATGCGGGACTACCTGTGGCTCCCTTCCGCTTGGCAATGTGACTTCCTCTGGTAATTCGGCTGGCTCTACCAGCGGTGCCCCCTTATACTCTTTGAGCAACGATACGTGGAAGACATTATGGAGACGAGCGGTAGCCGGAAGCTGCAAGCAATACGCCACTGGTCCCACACGTGTCACTACCTGGAAAGGTCCGAAGAAACGTGGCGCCAACTTGGACTTGCCTGTCGGTCGAACGGAGATTTGGCGATGTTTCTGTAGCTTGAGCCATACCCAAGACCCTACTGCAAAGTCTACCTCTCGGTGATGCTGGTCATACCGCTGCTTTATCCTATTCTGGGCCTGAAGAAGATGTTGTTTGGCCAGCTCCAGGAGTTCATCCCTGCCCATCAGGGCATAATCGACTGAATCAATGGAGGTTGAGCCGACTTGATATGGGGTTAACGATGGAGGCGCTCGGCCATACACTAGCTCAAAGGGTGTCAGTCGGTGCGCCGTGTGGAACGAGGTATTGTAACAAAATTCTGCCCATGGGAGCCATTGAACCCATGTGGATGGCTTGTTTCCTGCGAGGCATCTTAAGTACATCTCAATGGTGCGATTGACGACCTCTGTTTGGCCATCCGTCTGAGGGTGATATGCAGTTGACATCATCAAGGTTGTTCTGCTCTGTTTAAACAAGTCTTGCCAAAATGCACTAAGGAACACTGGGTCGCGGTCGGAGACGATTGACTCTGGTAGGCCGTGTAAACGAACCACTTGGTCGAAGAAGAGTTTAGCCACTACTGGAGCGGTAGCTGGGCGAGCCATTGGGATGAAGTGACCATACTTTGATAATCGATCCACCACCACTAACAGAGCAGTCTTCCCTTGAGATTTTGGCAACTCCGTGATGAGGTCCATGGAGATGTCGGCCCATACCTGGCGCGGGATAGGCAACGGCTGGAGAAGGCCCGCTGGAGACATGGTGCTAGTTTTGTTTTGTTGGCATACCTTGCAATGACTCACAAATTTTTCGACGGACGCCCGTTGCTTCTCCCAGTAGTAGTCAGCCTTCAGCCGATGGAGAGTCTTTTGTACCCCCTCATGGGTGAGTCGTGAATTGATGCAATGACCTTTTCCACCAAAGGCGATGAAGCCAGCAAAACCAGACGATCGTTGCGAAAAACCAGCCCATCACGGGTGGTCCACTGGTTCTGTGCCTCTTTGGTTGTCTGCTCAGTCGGTTGCTCCTCCCGCCCCTGTTCTCCAGACGGTGTGGCTGCCTTGGACTTGGCGGCTGGTCCGATGTTCCCAGCCGTTGGAGTGCTCCAACTCTCCACCAGTTGTTTAACTGTTGGATCTCTTTTAAGCTCATCACGCCACTGGCTTCGTGTCACCTCCTCCGGTCCAGAGACGGCGGCGCACTGTGGCTCCCCTGTGTGAACACGGGATAGCGCGTCTGCTGCCGCATTGTGTCGTCCCGGTTTGTACTCTACTTGGAAGTCAAACCCCATGAGCTTGCTAAGCCAATGTTGTTGAGGAGGGGTGATGAGGGCTTGCTCTAAGAGAAACTTGAGGCTGCCATGATCCGTGCGTACTACGAAAGGGCGTCCCCATAGGTATGGTCGCCAATGCCGTACGGCCTTCGATAGCCCAATAAGCTCGCGCTCGTATGCCGCCAATCTCATGTGTCGTTCCGCTAGTTTCCGACTGTAATACGCAATGGGATGGCCATGCTGCTGAAGAACCGCCCCCACTCCGGTGCCAGATGCGTCACATTCAACCACGAACGGTTCGGAAAAATTCGGCATCTGCAAAAGTGGCGCAGACATAAGGGCTTGTGTTGAGACACCTGAAAGCTTCTTCGGCCCCGTCTGACCAAACAAAGTTATTCCGCCGAAGCAGGGTGGTGAGAGGCTCTGCAATGATGGCGTAGCCTTGGACGAAGCGTCGATAGTACCCAGCCAATCCCAGGAATCCCCGGAGAGCCGACACTGTGGTTGGTTGGGGCCATGCGGACACCACCCGCAGCTTTTCCGGGTCTGCGGACACCCCGTTGTGAGAGATGACATGGCCCAAGTACCCCACTTGTTCCTGTGCAAAGGCGCACTTCGAGCGCTTGAGGTAAATTCGGTGAAATCGCAAATGCTCAAAAACTTGACGTAGATGGTCCCGGTGCTCCTCTTTTGAACGACTGTACACTAGGATGTCGTCGAAGAATACTAGCACGAATTTTCGCAAAAAATCGTGCAATACCTCATTCATCTGTGCCTGAAAAGTAGAGGGTGCATTAGATAACCCAAAGGGCATGATAAGAAACTCGTAATGCCCATGGTGTGTCCTGAAGGCAGTCTTGCTTATGTCGGGGCCCCACATCCGAACTTGATGGTAGCCTGAACGTAGGTCTAGCTTGGTGAAAAGACGGGCTCCCCCTAGTTCGTCTAGCAGCTCTTCCACAACTGGGATGAGAAATTTGTCTTTGATCGTTCTTTTGTTGAGCTCTCGGTAGTCCACGCAAAACCTCCATGTCCCATCGGCTTTCTTAACTAGCAACACTGGTGAAGAGAAGGGAGAGCGACTTGGGCGAATGATTCCTTGTTTCAACATGCTAGCACATTGCTCTTCAATCTCATCTTTTTGGTGATAAGGATACCTATAGGGCCTCACCACCACCGGGTTTGTACCCTCAGCCAGTGGAATTCGGTGATCACACTGTCTTGCTGGAGGTAGTCCTTGTGGTTCTTCAAATATATCTTCATAAGTCCTCAGAAGGTAGTGGATGGCCTCCCCTTCCTTCAGACCCATTTGCATCATGGAAGGACGTGGCGGCTGTTGCATCCCCTGCAAAACTACAAGCCTTCCAGCTTGCTCAAACTCCATAGACAGGTTCTGGAACACGTCAATGGGAAGGATGATGAACGAGGTCTTGAAGCACTGTCCTTGGATTACGAACTCTGTTTCTATGCGGCCCATGCACGACAAGTATGCTCCTCCGGCGACTCGTACCTGCTGGGGCACCGCGCCTGGTGATGTGTGTACTGGTTGCTTCCAGATGCCATGGCGGGCAGCATACGCGCTCAAGAAGTTATGAGTGCTTCCACTATCAATAAGGCCCGGCCACTCTTTGCCTTGGATGTGCACCATGACCTGCATCGTGTCACCCTGTTTCGGACCCATGGCTGCGATCAGAGATAACGACGCCTCCGCTTCTACTAGTCCATCGTTGTCGCTTTCCTCTATGTCTTCCACTTCCAAATGGAACAAACGTTTGCACCGATGGCCTGGGAAATACACCTCGTCACAATTATAACAAAGCCCATTCGTACGTCGCTCGGTGATTTGATCTGGTGTCAAGCGCCGCCGGCCCGGAGTAGATGCGGCACTGCTTTGTATGCTTGCTGTTGGAGCCCGATTGCCGCCGCTGGCGTTTTCTTTTGTGGCGGTGTTATTTCCTGTCGATTGTTGTACTCTGTTGACCGTGGGCATCCTCAGATGGAATGGCCTTCCCTGTTGTGCTCCAGCCGATCCCAGCCCCGACACTGCAGCCGTGGTGTGAATGCTTGATGAGGTGAACCCGCGCAGGGTGGTGCCCCGATCCTTTCCCCCGCCTGTCATCCCTTGTACAGCCTCCGCAATCCATGCAGCCTTTCGGGCCTCTGCTTCTCGTGCGAACCCAATCGCCTCGGACAGGTCACGGGGCCATTCGCGGCGTACATCTGCCCCGAGTGCAACTGACAGTCCTGTGACGAAAGTTTCGATCTGGTCAGTTCTCTTCATCTTTGGAACACGCGCTAGGAGCCGCTGAAACTCTCGGGCATATTCATCCACCCCACTATTGTTCTGTTTCAAATTCACAAGGTCGCCTAGCGGCCCCACACTTGAATGTCGCGAGAAACGCTGGATGAACGACTTCGAGAAATCTTCCCATGCGATCCACCTCTCCTCTTGCTGCCAATTATCCAGTACTTCTTGTGCTTCTCCGGTGAGATGGAGGCCGGCGATCTCTACGTAATCTTCCTCAGAAATGCGGTGCACTCGAAAGAACCTCTCGCACTTTCGCAGCCACCCCAAAGGATCTTCTTGGCCGTTGTACTCCGGAAGGTCGAATCGTGGAGGTCGGGTTGTCCATCTTCGATCCTCATTCTCGTCATCCCGTGCGGCACCGCGTCTCCTCTGGCCGAACGTCGGCTCCCCACGCGCATGCCCCCTGTGCGAGTCCTCCCTCCTAGGAGGAAGTTCGGTTCTTCGTCCTCTGGTATTGTTACGACTGGCGTCGTGACCCTCTTCGTCGCCTGCTGCCTCATCACCACTAGCCGGATCTTTGTTCTTCAAGAGCCTTGTGATGTTTGCCAACATCCCTTTCACCTCTTTCATGTCCGATTCGAGAGCCGCTACATGTCCTTCATCGAACGTGTTGGAATCCCGGGTACGCCTTGCTCTGATACCAAATTGTTACGAGCCCACTCAAGCTGAGCGAGTTCGTAAGCACGGGTTCCCGGACGGAGTCCGGGTCGCAAGTTCGACGACGACGACGAACTCGTCGCGGCGGCTTGCGCCTTGGATAGCTTGGCTGTTGTCGGAGCCACCGCCTGAGATTTGTTTTGCGGCACAGAAAGCATGCCCTTTTCTTTCTTTTTGCCTTTATTTATAGCCGGAATCCTATACTGGAGTCCGTAACCCAACTGACCAATTACATCGTCGCTTCGTAACTAATAAGGACTCTGTTACTAATAAGGATACTCATCCGTGACTAACAAGGACTCACCCACCTAGTTGCTACTCACCCGGATCACATGGTCCCAATCCGGTCACGTCTTTTCCTTCCTGCATGGCGTTGTTTGGCCCGAGCCCGACGACCCCGTTGATCTCTGCTGGTCATTCGAGATGTCTCCGGATGTACACGCGATCTAACGCTGGCCGCGTAACCGTATCCTTCTTGGCATGATTTATAACTTGTTGACTTATTTTCTGTTCTTTTTTTCATGGGCAATCTACACCTTTTGTATAGACAAAAACTGCAAACTTGATTGTCATTATTAAACCTTGAGCCACAAATACATTTTTGTGAATCCTCCTCTTTATGATCAGCTTCAAAACTCTACAATGGATTTTATTAATGTCGATGATTCACACTAAAAAAGATAGTTGTTGCTGCTTATTTTAATTGGCATTTCAGTGCTTCCTTGTTTAGATGCTATTTCTTTTAGATTGGGTTTGGTGATATTTTTTTTTTTTTGCATAGTCTTAAGGCTTTATGACCATTAAGATTGCTGTCTGGAACAATAAGCTTTCTAAATGAGGCTACCACTTGCCAGCGAAACTTACCTATTGCTTTAAGAAAGGCTTTAAGAAAAACTTACCTACCTTCCTATTGCTCTTACCCTTCCCTTAATAAAAACATATCACAATTACTATACATATAGTCTTGCCCTAAAAATACATAAAAAAACTATCACTGCATTTCAACAACAGTGGATTACAAAACCCTAAAAAAACTAATTTATTATTCTATTTTATATTACTCACATATGCTAGCTTACGCGGCGTGCCGCCGCGTACAAGTTCCTAGTGGTACCTATTGTGAGCTTTGCTCAAGCAGATCCGAAGAAAATACTTGGCATTTGTTACATGCCAATGCAGTGTTGTTTTTGGCAGATGCTGGGCATTGATTGGAACACTCCACTCGACACTACGAGCATGATTGTGCAAAGCACAGCAGTTTTGTTGCTGAATTTTTTATTGAAATCTTCGTCATCGCTTCCTGGCACATTTGCATGCAATGGAACGGCAAAGTTTTTGGCACATTTGCATGCGATGGAATGGCGTCCCTACGTGTGCAGACTGGCAAAAATGGCCATCAGATGGCAATGTTAGCAATGCTCGTAATTTGGAAAGTGACATTATTTGGTTGGTGTTAGTTCATGAAAGATCACGTGAAGGTTTACTCTTGTGTGTGATGAGTAATTAACTATGTTTTGAGCTTTTGGTGTTCATGTTCGAGTTTACTTTGAAATGAGCGATTTGAGTTGCCTTGAGTAGCCCACGATCAAAGATCAGAGCCTTATGAGGTTGTAGGACTTCGGAGCTCCTAAGAGGTTAGGCCACCTTTAAGTAGAGTTAAGCTAAGATAGGATCCTTAGTTTTGTGATTGCTCAGTTGATTACTATTTATCATTTTAAGCAATGATATTGATGTGCTTCCCTTGTCTGTGATGGTTGTAGGACTTCGGAGCTAGATCATGGTGAGACAAAGGAGATCGGGACTAGGCTGAGAGAGCTAAGGTCCAGACGGTCAAGGTGTCGCCAGAAGATAAGTGAGGCCAGGGAGTGGCTGCGAACCAGGACGACAAGTGAATGGTTGAGATGCTAATTTGAATAATACTCAAGCGAAAGAGGATTGTTGGATCAAGGGCTCGCAGGTTAAGTAGTAATTAAATTAGTATGTGGATGTGTGGATAAAACCCGTTATGATGTTGGGTTGTGGGTTAGCCCATGTGTGTACTGAGGGAGTAAATCTGAACCTTTGATGAGGCTTCTTGAGGGACAAGAAAGTCATCTAAGAGTGAAGAGTGGGAGTAAATTTGAACCTTTGATGAGGCTTCTTGAGGGACAAGATGGTCACCTATTGCTCCTATTGTGCTATAAATAGAGGGGTGAGGGTATGCTCCTATTGTTGCAAGATTTAATTTTTATGTTTTGAAACTTATTTCAGTTCTTACATCTTTATTTTTTGCACTTTGGATTTGTCTCCACTCCTTCTAAGTGCTTTTGGATTTTGTGTCAAGAATGAAAAACTTCTGGATGAATTTTCTATATATCTGTCGGGGATTGGCTATCTGGCAAAAGACCACGGTACCCCCCGTGAAAAGCTAAACCCGCCGACCAAGCAACACTAGAAGAAGATGCTCGGGAGAGCGAAACGAGCATCCCCCCTTCTCCTCCGAGCATGCGCATTTGCACCTTCGCTCGCAGAAGCACCAAACACACCCCCCCACGAGCAAGCATGCTCGTAGAGGCCACGACCTGCTCGGGTGTTTTGGTCGGAGTGCCCGGTCAATGCCACGAGGAAGGAAGGTGGCAACTAATCAGCCGGAGATCAAGGGAAATCATACCCGAAATTCAAATAACGCCCGGATCGAGGGCAGTAGATAGTAAGTACGATTGCGCGACGCAATCCCAGGAGGTAGTTACCTTCTATGTACCACTAGTCGTAGTATTTAAACCCCCCTGACGATCTGTAACAGGGGAGGGAGACCGAGATAGAACACAATACACTGGAGTAGGGCTATTATCTCGACGGTGAGAGGCCCGAACCAGGATAAAACGCCGTGTCCCCCTCCTCTTCTTCTTCTCCCGACCTCGCATCGCTCGAACGCCCTCTTCGATCCGTACGACGGGGCTCTGTTGATCCCCCATTCAACAAGTAAGCTCGACGGGAGCCCGTTCTCCAATAAATCGCCGATACCGGCGCCGTCAGTGGGGACGGCAGTTTGATTCCGTCGCGGATCAAGATCCTCGAGGATGCCGAACTCGGAGACACTCGGGACCTTTGTGTTTTCGACCACGTTGAAGATGACGGCGTGTACTACGCCGCCGAGCAAGCGTGGCGAGGGTGACCGATCCTATCGGTCCTGCCGAGTCCGAGAGCCCTTCCGAGACGCGGGAATGCGAGGCAAGGCCTCCATCCCCAGACATTACCCTCGGGGACCCCGAGGATGATCGCGATGAGCTCTACGACGGCTGGACATACCGGACGACCTAGAGCTCGGCCAGAGATCATCTCAAGGGGATACAATGATGTCCCCATCGCTCTCATCCCGCTCTCGTCGGGTCAGCGTGGCCGGAAGCCGTGCGGGCAGGAGAAGGATCCTCGGGCGCCGCCAAGCACGACCCCTACGAGGCGGCCGACTCCACCGAGGCGTCCTTGGGAAAGACCCTCGCGAGCATTCGCCGCCAGGCAAAGGGGCGCGCTTCACGGAAAGGAACTCTCGTGGGTACCGAACTCCGATCGCGCCCGGGCGTCGCCAAAGCTTCGCCACCGCTTGATTCACCGGAAGCAGGAACGATTCTGAGCCTTAGCGGCGGTCGTGCGTGACCTGCGTAGTTTCCGAGCAAGCGGACTTAGAGGCCGTGGGCGAGGTCGTGGCCGAAGATTTGGAAAGGCTTGCCGCCGAGCTAAAAGTCTCGGATCCTCCTCGTGGCCAGGATGCCCGAGTGTTTCCGGGACCATCACAACGCCTCCCCGTCGCCGCCTGAGAGGTGAATCTCGGAGCCATGCTCGGAGATCGCCCAGTCGCTAACCTGATCCGAAAGGCCGGAGCGATCCGCAGAGCGACCGGGGCGATATCCGTATAATCGCCAGACACGAGCACTCTGAGCAGCTCCACGACCAAGCGGTCGCCAAGACGACCGTCGCATGAGGTTTTCTCCGACTCGGCCCGCGCCGCGGCGTTGGGTGGAAGACCAGCGTGGAGGCCGCTATGACCGAGGATTTCACCACGAGATCCGAAGCCGGTTGCCAGGCCTTCACGAGCTCCCTCCGAACGTCGCATGGCCGAGCAGATTCAAGCCCGCCATATCGAAAGGTTCAACGGACCCAGGAACCCGACAATTTCTCTCGATATATACCACCGCCATCCTTGCCGCCGAGGCGTGAGAGGTGATGGCAAATTACCTGCCGACGTTACGGGCGAGCCGCCAGATGCGTGGCTTTTTAATCGAAGGAAAGCTCCATACGGTCACTGAGGGCAGCTCGGCGCCGCGCTCGAGCAAATTTCGGAGGCTATTACATCCGCCGGGAAGGAGCGCGACCTGGAGCGCTGATACTGACGGACAGACGGAAACCTGCGACAATTCGTCCAGAGGTTTATCCAGGTCGGAACTTCGATCCCGAACATATCGGACGAAGCGGTCGTCAGGGCTTTCAAGTTCGAGTGCGAGGCGTCGCTTCACGCGGGACACAGAGATCCATCCGGATCTAACGGCGAAACGAGCTCTTCCGAATGGCCGATCGATCGCCAACGCGGATGAAGCCGCCCAATGGAAGAAGATCTTTGGGCGAAGGAAGGCTGCCGCCTCAACCTGGCCTAGAGACCTCGGCTAGCAAAAGGGCTCAGTGCAGAGACAAGAAGATCAAGAAAAAGAAGAAAGCGACCCTCGACCATGGTAGCCGCGGTGGAACAACAACAGCCAAGCAACAACCCGCGGGCCATAGTCACGGGCTTAACGCTGGGGAAGAGGACAACCACCACAGGCCTCGAGGCGAGGCGACAAGCGGACCGACGAGGCGACCAAGCGGACCGACGGGCGACCTCTCATCGTCACTTCACCAGCGCCGGCACGACCTCACGGAATTGCGGACGTGGGCCTACCGCTGGAAGCGATTTTACGGCAGGGTCCCATGCCAACGCTTCGAGCGAGGTGAAAATGACAAAGGAAAACAGCCCGCCCGAGGAAAGTGAGGATGACAGGAATACCAAGAACCAAGGAATCACATAGCGGTCATCTTGGGGCTCCTCGCCTACAAGTCCGCGGGACTTAAAGGAGGCCACAAGGGAAGTGCACCATGTTACCCAAGGTAAGCCTCCTCGGCCAATTTGAAAATGGTCGGAGGTATCCTCGACCTTCTCCAAGGACGATCCCCTTGGAATGACCAAACCCCAGAGGCTTCCGATGGTCGTGAACCCCACCATCGCCAATACCGTGCGGCCGGGTCCTCATAGACTCAGGGAGCTCTTTGGACCTTATTTGGCCAAGGTTTTGGGACGAGATGCATTCCTCGTTCCAAAATCAAGAGTGTGGCCGTGCCCTTCTTCGAGATAGTCCGGGCACCTCGATCAAACCTCTGAGGCGGTCGTCCCGCCTGTAAGTTTTGGCGGCCCAAGTAACTTCAGAGCGGAGCTAATCACCTTCGAGGTAGTGGACTTTGAGTCGGCCTACAACGCACCATCCTCGGCGGTAGGCCTTGGCCAAGTTCATGGCGCCTCTCACCACGCAGCGTATCGATTGCCTGAAGATTCCGGGACGAGCGGAGTTATAACCATCAAAGGAACCACAAGTCCGCACTCAATTGCGGCGAAAGAGCCTTAGATATGGTCGGCCGATTACCCACTCGCGGTCCCGACCAAGAGCCGAAGCATTCCGGCCTAAACTTGCCCTCGGCTGGAGGAGAGACCAAGGCTGTTCCGCTCAACGAGTCGGAACCGGCCAAGGTCATTCATTTGGGATCTTCCTTAGATCCCAAATAGGAACTCGAGCTCGTCACCTTTCTCCGGGCAAGGTCAAATGTGTTCGCCTGGGAACCATCCGACATGCCCGGGGTCCCAAGGGAGGTGGTCGAGCACAGGCTAGCGGTTCAGCCTGATAAAAAACCAGTGAGACAGAAGCTTAGACGCTTTTCCCGGAAAAAGCAGGCAATCATCCGGGAGGAACTTGATAAACTCCTAAAAGCTAGCTTCATCGGAGAGATCGAGCACTCCGAGTGGTGGCCAATCCAGATTCCTCGGGAAGAAAGGAGGCAAGTGGCGCATGTGCGTCGACCACACGGAGTTTGAACGCGGCGTGCCCAAAAGACAACTACCGTTGCCTCGCATAGACCAATTGGTGGGCCGCGACGGCGAGTCCTGAACCATGAGCTTCCTAGGCGCCTATTCAGGCTATCATCGAATCGACTGTCGCGAAGACGAGGAGAAGACTTCCTTCATCACCCAGATTCGGTACCTTACGCTATACGACCATGTCTTTCGGTCACGAGAAATGCGGGAGCAACCTTTCAACGCCTCATGCAGAAGACTTTCCACAGACCAAATAGGTCGAAATTTGGAGGTCTATGTCGGCATTTACATAGTTGTCAAAAGCAAGAGTACTTGGTCACGTTGTCGACTTGGAAGAAACTTTTTGTAACCTCAATAAGCATCGAATAAAGCTAAATCCAGAGAAATGCGTATTCGGCGTAAAGGTGGCAAGGTGCTCGGCTATATGGTCGGGCCAAATGGCGTTAGGGCTAACCGGAGAAGATCGAAGCCATCGAGAACATGAGGTCGCCCACATGTGTAAAGGAAGTACAAGCTCGACCGGAAGAATGGCCGCCTAAGCGGGTTCGTCTCCTTTGGGGAAGCGAGGACTACCTTTCTTTAAAGCCCTCATAAGCACGATGGCTTCACGTGGGCGGAGGAAGTCGATCGCAGCGTTCAAAGAGCTAAAAGCAGTACCTCTCCCAACCGCCCGTCCTCGTCACACCCACGGCGGGGAAGAATTGCTATTATACCTGGCGGCAACCCCCATAGCGGTAAGCTCGGTGTTGGCGTGAAAGAGATGGTACCCCGACCTATTTATTACGTCGGTAGTACTTCATGGACCAAAGGCGTTACCGAGGTCCGAAGCTCTGTACTCATTGCCGATGGCCTCGAGGAAGTTGCGTCACTACTTCCAAGCGCACAAGATCGTGGTGCCAACCGGCTTCCCACTCGGGGAGATCTGAAAAATCGGAGGCGCCCGGTGGTCGCATAGCCAAGTGGGCAATGGAGCTCGCCGAGTTCGAGCCGATGTTCTCGGCCCGCGGCGATAAAATCACAAGTCTTGGCTGATTTAGGTGGCGAGAATGGTCGAAGCTCGGCACCACCGGCCAGCGGGACCAATGATTCGAGGAAACTCCTGGACCTTGTATTTTGACGGATCCAGAGCATACGAGCGCTCGGTCAAGGCGTCATCTTGGTCTCCGGATGGAGAATAGCTACGATCGCCATCCAACTACATTTATTGCGACTAACAACGCGGCGAATCTGAAAACCTCTTGGCCGGACTTGAGCATGTAAATCGCTAGGAGTCCAACGGCTCACGTGAAGGGCGATTCACAGCGATTGGTCGTGAACCAGTCAACAAGGAGTATCGGTGTTCGATACCTCAATGGCGCTGCACTGGCGAAGTAAGGAAGATGGAGAAATACTTCAAGAATTTGAAGTAATCTACATCCCAGGAAGGATAATTCCTGGCCGACCAAATGTCTAAGGTCGGTTCCTCTCAAACCACCGCTCGTGGTGCTTATCGAGCACCTGCATAAGCCCTCCATTCCCTCTGAAGAGGAGGCACCAGAGACCGTGGTAGGGTCTCATTCCTCGAGCAAGGCGCAAATTGGATGACGCCATTCATCCAATACCTTGCGCATGGGACATTGCAGGAAGAAGCCGGCGTTCTCGCTAACAAGGCGATCTTCTCAAGATGATCGATCGAAGAAGCGACTTAATTTATACCGAAAGGCGATTAGGAATCCTTTCGGATCGTCTCCCGGGAGGAAGGCCGATACCTTCTTCGTGATATCCACGAAGGGATGTGCGAGCTCATTCGTCTTCGTAACGCTTGTGAGCAAGGCCTTGGAATTGGGTTACTCTTGGCCTCACGGCCTTGACGGACCTTACGGTCAATCGTAACGACCGCCGAGCATGCCGATTCCATGCTCGCAAATTCCGTCAACAGACGCCCTACAAACCATACCGCTTTCGTGGCCATTCTCGACACAGGGTCTCGGCGTCCTTGGACCCTTTCCCGAGGTCGGAAAGGTCGCAAGTATTTGCTCGTGGCCATTGACACTTTCCCTAAGTGGATAGAGGCCGAGCCCGTCTCGACCATCTCGGCCCAGGCGGCCAAGGGATTCCTCCGCAGCAATGTGGTAACTCGGTTCGGGATACCCAACCGTCTTATCACGATTAACGGGACCCGATTCACTAGTGAACTGTTCCCAAAGTGCTGCGAGGAGGTCGGGACCAAGGTCTGCTTTGCTTCGTGGCACATCCACGAGTAACGGAGCAAAGCGAGCAAATGGTCACTAGTCCAGGTATAAAAGAGGGTCTTTAAGACCCTCAACCAAAGACAAGCGGCGATGGGTGGAGGAGCTTCCCGCCGTTCTTTGGTGCATCGCACCACGACAAGTCGAGCCACAAAGGCGAGACGCCTTTCCAACTTCGTCTACGGTCATGGAAGCCATTCTACTGCGAAATCGTCTTTGGGTTCCACGAGGGTGCAACCGATCGATTCCATCGATCAAGAGGTTGAGCGCCTCGTCGACTGAACCTCGTCGGCGACACGCGAGCAGGCGTTGCTTTCCGTCTGCGACTTACCCTCTGAGCTCTTCGTAGGCATGCGGCCAAGACAGTCCAACCTAGGGCCCTACAAGTTGGCGACATGGTCTTACGAAGAGTTCAAGACTGTCGAAGGCCAACAAGTCGACCCCAAGATGGGAGGGACCCTACACGGTCATGTCTACAAGACGCCCGGGGGCTGTTCGCCTCGCGATGCCAGATGGTCGGGAGCTCACCAGCACCTGGAACATCGATCAACTGCGTAAATTCTACGTTTAGACGAGTACTCCTATCTCGCGCCCCTTGCGTTCTTTCAAATAAATCACTTTCCTCTTTCTCGTGTTTTCACCTCGCTTTGTCGAACGAGCATCGTCGTCTACCAGCACTACAGACGAACTTATCCGACGAGTATGAGCGCACCATTTCCCTTGGCCCCCGGCCGGATGCTCGCCCAAACGTTCACTTTCCACAGTAGCTCTTCACTGTATGCGTGGTCGGGCGCGAGCATCCACTCTAAGCCCGGTTCAGTGACCATGCGGGTATGGTAGCTCTACGTAGTGTTGGTTTAAAGCTCGTCTGCCCTGTGCTCACACTTCTCTCAACACAACCGATCTATCTAAGTCATTCAAAAAAAAAAAAAATCGTCACGACCAAAGCGACCCTTAAATTCCACCATGAACAAACTCGTGCTCGCAACAGTGAGGGCACGACCTTTGTCCATGGCAGGGGGGCTCCGTATGATAGGAACGTTCCGTCCCTTCTTATCAAGGATCCTTTGCTCGTATCTATGCTATATGCTCTATGCAGGAACTTGTGTCCTTTTTCTGCAGAACCGGGATCATATGGGCATATGTTGAAGGCTAACTCAAGAAAAACAGGCAAGGACCAAACACCTGCGAGTTTGCTCATTTAACCCGAAGCGTTGTTTTTTTTTTTACAGGGTGCATACGAGCTAAAAATAAAAAGAGGAGCTAAGTCCTACGCTCGGCCTGGAGGGCAGCGAGCTCGTCCTTAAGGGAGTCGACCTCCGCCTCTAGGTCCAGGACCTTCCGCTGCCAGCGACCTTGATCGCACTTTCCCGGAGGCGCTGCGCCTCCTTGAGCTGGCTTCCTCGCTCCGAGCTCGGCCAAGGTCCTGCTGAAGCTTCACTACTCCTCGTCAAGCTCGGCGCACTTCTTCTCTGAAGTGCTCTTCGGCCGTCTCGCTCTGGAGGAGCTGATCCCGAGCACGGCGATGAGGCTCTCGCCGATTCCACCGCCAGTCGGCCTCGCACCTCGGAAACCCGACGCTCAAGATCGGCGATCTTGGCGTCTTGCTCGCATGATGGTACGACCGGTACTCTTCTGCGGAGACCGAGGTAGCGTCGATATCCTCCATAGCCTTCGCGGCAAACTTGGGCGAAAGAGAAAAGAGAAGGAAAAAGGCGAAGCGGACTCCCGGAAGATCGATCACAGGAAAAAGAAGGAACATGAAACTTACCAGGAAGAGCCCTACCGACCGGCTTGTCCTGGCGGCGGCTTGGTCACGCCGCCGAAGAAGGGATTGACCAAGTCATCCCGGGGCCGTATGGCCGAGGTCCTGCTCCTCCTGAGCACCGGTGCTCTCAGAGAGCTGTAGCGTCACCACCTTCGACCAACCCGGGTCGCCCGGTGGTCCTCTTCCTGACAAGCGGCTCGTGGCGCCTTCCCCACTAGACACCGCGCTCTCTCGGGGCTGTCGCCAACCACAAGCCGCCACTCCTTGCTCGCGGTGGAAGCGGTTGGTAAATCGCGACCACCTCGCCTCTTGTCCTCTCTGCGATCGGAGGCGGCCGATGCTCCGCGGCCGGAGGCGTTCGATCAAGGGCGATCACCTCCGCCCCTTGCACCTCCGTGGCCGGGGGCGCTGGTGCCCCAAGGCCGAAGGAGTCGGTCGAGCGACCTCCTCCTCTCCTTGGCTCACGACCAAGAAGCTGGCGGTCGGCGGCGACCAAGCTCCCTTCCTCGGGGCTCGGCGCTTGAGCCTCGCCGCCGCGATCGTCTCTTCGCAAGGGACCAAGGCCAAGGCGTCTTGGTCCTCGATCCTCATGGCTCCGCTCCTCCGCGCGAGAATAGGTTCGCGTCCGTGAAGAAAGCGCGGGTCCGTAGGAAGCTCGGGCTCCACTGAAGTCCGTGGCGCCGGCTGCTCCCCCGTCTCGGCCATCACTCGGTCGACGACGCGGTCGAGCTCGGCGTCCACTACAGAGTTGATAATCTCCTCAGCCATCTGGCGGAAGTCCAAAAACGACATCCGAGCTATCACGCCCACACCAAACGGGGTGGGGTTAGCCCGAAGAAAATCGCAAGACAAGAACAGAATAAGAGAATGAAGTAAGAGCTTACCTTCTGCCCGGCGAGCGGCGCCATCCTCCTCGGCCCCCTCGGCAGACCCACGGCGACTGCCGCGGCGCGGCCTCGTAGGCCTCGGCCACGACCACGACGCGGCTCCTCCGCAGCGTCGCTGGCACGTGCCATCGCTGGGTCGACGTCGTCCATGTCGACCTCTTCCAGCATCGAGGCGGTCTGAGAGGTCGACCTCCTGCTCCTTCTGGCCAGAGCATAAGTGTCCTCCTCCTCTTCCTCCTCCTCGAGGGGCATCGACCACCCGAGTGAGCTGGTCCTGGAGGGCCTTGATCTGCCTCTCCAGCCGCTCCTTGGTCGGGAGAGACCTGGCCTCCTCCTCGGCCTTCCTCGCCTGCTCGGCGAGCTGTTCCAGTCGGCTCATCAGCTCCGGCCTCCTCCGTTTGAAGTCATCGAACCAGATTCGAAGATCGCTTACCTCCTGGCGGTCGGCGTACTCAAGGTGCGGCGTGGGGAGTCTGGTCGGCTCGGCGCCTCGGCCAGCTTAGCGCGGAGGCGAGGCGGATGCCAGCGGCCTCGACCGCCTCTTCTTGCGAGAACCCCTGGCCGGTCTTTGGCTTACTTGCGGCAGTACCAACGCTTCGACACCAAGCTCAAGGGCGACTTTCTCCTGCAAACAATCGGGAGGAATGAGCTCGGAAAACATGCCCGGCGAGCGAAAGATGTACTTACCGTCGCCACGGTCAAAAATGTTCTTGGGGACCTGGCGATTGGGCGTCGGCTCCTTCTCCTTGGGCGCCGAACATCTCGGCGACCCTCTCGTCAACTCCAAATCCGTCCTCTGAGCTGCGCCGCAACCAAAACTAAGACAAAAGATATATATATATGCATAGCACCGATCACTGTAGCAAAAGCGATGCTCGGGAAAGAGGTCCAGAACATACTGCGTTGTCCTCGCGGGTGAAGTCGTGCCACCGGTCACCTCGAAGAAGGGATGCTCGCGGCGCCTCGAGGGGACACCGGTTGAAGGTGAAGTCCGGGCGATATCCCGACCAGTGAGCCCCATCTCGGGCAAGCTCACCGATCGTCCCGAGCACCCGCTCTTCCTCAGTTGCACGGCGCGCGCCGGCCTCGATGGCGGAGCATCCTCCCAAGATAGACCAAGCTGGGACCCTCCGCCTTCTTACGGTAGAACCAGGTCGGCCCAACCCGACACCGAGTCCTTCGTGAGCAACGAAGGGGTACTCGTATGGTCGGTTGGGCCGAGGCGAAGGTAAACGCAATCCGTGAGCCATCCCTACGGCAAGGAAGGGAATAGAAGTGAAAGAAGAGGCTAGCCGTGGGCATCACACCGCGTAAGCCTCGCAAAGATGGGAGAAGATTGCGAGAGAAAGGATAGAGTTGGGGTGGAGATGAGAGATCTCGCACCGCGCGAGCGAGCGGAGGCGAGGAAGTCGCTCTCGAGCACGAAGCCCGTTGATGGCGTACAACTCGCGAGAGACGATCTCCGTCTCCTCGCGGTATTGCATCATCCCGGGCACTCGACCGAAGCTTGGGTCGACGTACCCCTCGTCCGTGAGCACACTGGAGCCTCCTTCGTCATCGGCTAACCTTGAAGCAGCGCCATGGCCGAAGAAGAAGAGAGCGAAAAGGGTTCTTGGCGCTAGGGCTCTTGGAAGATTTTTGGCGAAGGCGAGCAAAGAGACAATGTAACTCCGACCCCTCCGGTAGAAAGGGTTAAAAGACAGCGAAGGCAGTTAAAATCGCCGCCTATCACGTAGCGACACTGGTGGAGAAAGCGCTTTCCGAAAGCTACCGTGCCGATACAAGGAGGCTTCTCGGAAGAAGGAACCGCAGAACAACCAAACGCAGCGCCCACGCGAGCAAGCCTGTGGCGGGTAAAGAAGTTCGCCTCCGACGAAAAATGGTCGTGAGCCACGGCCAAAGGAAATTCAATCCCCTCAAGTCTTCTTAGGCTCAAGGGAAGCCCGAGGGTTCCCACTTGAACCTCGGGGGCTAGGTATCGAGGATTGGCTATCGGCAAAAGACCACGGTACCCAGTGAAAAGCTAAACCCGCCGACCAAGCAACACTAGAAGAAGATGCTCGGGAGAGCGAAGCGAGCATCCCCTTCTCTCCTCAGAGCATGCGCATTTGCACCTTCGCTCATGAAGCACCAAACACACCCCACGAGCAAGCATGCTCGTAGAGGCCACGACACCTTTCGGGTGTTTTGGTCGGAGTGCCCGGTCAATGCCACGAGGAAGGAAGGTGGCAACTAATCAGCCGGAGATCAAGGGAAATCATACCCGAAATTCAAATAACGCCCGGATCGAGGGCAGTAGATAGTAAGTACGATTGCGCGACGCAATCCCAGGAGGTAGTTACCTTCTATGTACCACTAGTCGTAGTATTTAAACCCCCCTGACGATCTGTAACAGGGGAGGGAGACCGAGATAGAACACAATACACTGGAGTAGGGCTATTATCTCGACGGTGAGAGGCCCGAACCAGGATAAAACGCCGTGTCCCCCTCCTCTTCTTCTTCTCCCGACCTCGCATCGCTCGAACGCCCTCTTCGATCCGTACGACGGGGCTCTGTTGATCCCCCATTCAACAAGTAAGCTCGACGGGAGCCCGTTCTCCAATCGTCGACAATATCATATTCCAGTCATCTAGGCAATCTACAACCTTTTCTTTTCAGTTATTACCAGAAACTGATCTTTTATGCTTGCAAGAAGAAAGATCCTTGTAGATCATGTTCTTATATGTTTAAATGGTTGTTCTCTAGTATACCTGCTTGTTGTGCCTTGTGAGAGGTCATTCAAGTCTATTTTAATCAACTAAACCCTACGAGCAAGCTCGGGGTGATGTATTTGTTAAGATCCGGTTCTTTGGTGCAACCTTGTCCAAACTGAAAAAAGGTTAGATCCTGACACCAATCCTTGTGATTGAAGGTACAAAGCTGGAGCCGAAGAAAACCTAAAGAGGAGCCATACCAGACAGGGCTCAAGTAACTCAGCCGCAGAACAACTTGCACGCATTTACCTGAGGAACTACTGTGCTTGCAAGCAAATTCTTGTGATCGGCTCGTCTCTCCTGCCGGTGGGCCTTCTGACGCGGGTTTAACGGCCATATATATACGCTTCTGTGGCGATCTCAACTGGTCGCTATGATGGACCACCTTTTCAGGGCGCGTCTAAATACCTCAACAGCTACTCAGGAAGATTAGCTATTGAAAAACCAAGTGTACATTGCCAGACAAAGGTGAATCAACGGCTTTTACTGAAATTAGGGCCTAACAGCCATAGGTTTTTATTGAAAGAGGCGTCGTGAGCCTCAAATAGATTACAATACAAAATATCGCACAGGCAGCCCTGAGCAAGAGATAGAGACCTAAAACCACACCAAATCGCCATCTATAATTTCTTGATAATCCCCAGCTTCTTGGAACTCTGAAAGGGTTGGGATTGAGCAAGAATTAGTACACAACAGTACTCAACAAGTCGCACGAGGAGCAACTGAATACTACATGAAAGGAATTAACCAAAAGGATTGACACGAATGGTGCTACAAGGCCCATTCTCGTTCCACCCCATCAGTCATTCCCCTACCGGGAATGCTGCTCCCCATTCTCCTTCCGACAATGGTACCACCATTTAAGTATTTTCTACGGAATAATCAATGTACTGAGCTATGTTAGAAACGATTCAATTGACCAGTCCGACTTGTGGTTGAGCGGGATCTTAAGTTATTTACTTTGTTCAAGGGGGTTTAACCTTATGCTGCCAAAGACCAAACCATACCATTATCCACAAATCCATCTGGTACCTGATCGTACCAGCCACCGAACCACACATGGCTTACGTCATCGGTCAAGATCGGGCTCATATCCACCTCGTGGTTCGTCCAATACCGTCCCCCTGACCGTAACACAATTTTAAAATCCCTGAGCCAACTGCTCGCCACAATCTTTCTCTTTTTAAAGATTTTGAGTGAACTATCAGGATTAATATCTAACTACGGGGTGCATAATTATTAACTAAGGTTATTCAAGGTGCTAACATAGCTTAACAATGTCAAGGAGGCTAAGAGCAATTTGGCGTTAACTAAACATCATGTCAATCTAATTTATCGATTTTCAATATTTCAACATACGAGTAAAATAATGCAGTAGAAATTAAATACTAGGATATTATGGACAATTGGGTTCAATATGATCAATGATGTGTGGCTTGCATTGCTAGGCGGCGGGATCGTCTAGATCGTAGTGAAAGTAGTCGTGCTCAGCTTCCGTCTGGTCCTGCTCCTGCTCCGGGAACTGCTCCTACTTCGGAAACTACTCGACGGTCAAATCTAGTGCAAAAGGTTGAAATACGATAAGTAAACGATAAACGAGCGAAAAACAACGAACGGAAACGAAAACGGAAACAAAGAACGAAAACAGAAAACGAAGATGGGCCGGGAGAGAATCAGAGGGCAAAATGGGCATTCTGGAAATTTTGGGAGCTTCTAATGGCGGAGCGGAGGCCGTTTTTGGACTTAGTAGCTCGAAATGGTCAAGAGGGTGTATTTTCGGGATTTTTGGAATTTCCGAAAATTTTCTGGACTTTTCTGGGATTTTTTCTTTCTAGATTTTTGGTAATTTCTCAAAAAAAGAAAAGGGGAAAAATCGAAAATGGGCTGCACAGGGGGCATGGTCCATATGGCTTTGCGGGATACGGCCCATCGGGGGCGGGGTGAGTGCTAGGCCACGTTGGGCCGACCCAAGCGAGTAGCTGGGTGCTAGGGCACCGGTAGCATCGGCGACACGGGAACGACAACGGTGCTGGGCGGTGCGGCGGCCAGGGGAGAAGAAGGCAAGGGGGCTCACCTACGGGGGAGGCGAGTGGGGTGAGGAGAAATGGCTGGGGGACGGCGGGAGGCCTGGCGCAGGCAGCGGCCGCTGCCGGAGGCGGGAGCCGGTCGGGCGTGCGAGCTGGACCGAAGGCGAAACGGGCTGGGGGAGAAGAGGGGCAGGCCAGAGGCCCAAGCGGAAAAGAGGCCCAAAGCCAAATTCAAACCCAAAGAAAAACTAAAAATAAATTCAAATCAAAACCTAATTCAAACGCCTTTCGAAATTTTTGGGATATTTCAGCCGCGATGTGTTTCACCGAGGCAACATCTTGTGATATCCTTTGCAAGGTGCAACAACGGTGGATGGTCGGCTAAAATCGGGTATTCACGACATCTCCCAGTCCTACAGCTAGCAGCCTAGCACAAACAGATCGATATCCTGCACGCACTCGATTCATCTTCCTCATGCATAACATTGAAACATCAACTCTCTTGCATCTCTTCCCTTGCAGAAAATTGAAACATATATCTTCTCTTCCAAACATTGCATGTGGTGTTGTACTCGACTCTCCTTACTCGACTCTCCTAGTGCCAGTGTAGCGTTTGTATCTAACTCATCAATGCCGTATCAGAGACTATATCGGTTTGGCTCTCAAAATGATATATTTCTTATCGGTTCATACAGGCCTATCATTTTTAGATTTAGTATAATAATATATAATTATAAATATACATATATTTAATTATATATATAGCAAAGTTTACCTATAATATTCCTCTAAATATATAGCGGTACTATAAAGTATAACATATAACCAATATATCATATTATCAATTAAACTGATTTGATTGGTATTGACCGGTATCGATGTCTGTATGACAGGTATAACCTGTATTGACTATATCGAGGCAGTACATTACATAGAATTACTTTGTACCGATTTAGATACCAAACTAGTACATACCAACATGTACATACCGATGCTGTCAATTAGGATTGAGCCTTGGTCACACTTACATCTCCGATAACAAGGGAAGGAGGATACCTTAAACGCCCAATAATGTGAGTATGAAGATCGACGAGATGATCTTGATGATAACTGCCTATCGAGTTTGGCACGTGTGTTTCACATCTTTGTATGTACTCTCCCAGCTGAGTACCCCCTATTTCATAGCTTTCCACCAAAATTTTAAATTTCGTTTTTAGACTATATCTCGGAGATTGTCGATGTCCGAAATTTCAGCAAGATTTTAGAATTTAGCCAAAATTAAACTAAAATTCAAAAATCAAATTTTAGATCCGACATTTTAGAGAACCCTAAACGGAAATTTCGGCTATGTTGCGCTCACACCGGGGTTGGCTACACAAGCGTATGGAGGCGAAAGCGACCGGAGAGGCCGGGGACAGATGTCACCTCGCCGCATCTTCTGTTGAAGTATAAGTGAACTGCTTATCTTTCCTCATCAGCTTAAGCTTTTGGGTGAACTGGCTGGTGTATGCAACTCAATATGGTATCAGACTCAAGAGGTCTTTGAGTTCAAAACCCGGTTAGTGTAATTAAAAAATAATAATTGCAGTCCACTTCTATTCCACGTCTAAGGCTTGAGGGGGAGCCTACATATGAGGGAGAGTGTTGAAGTATAATTGAACTGTCCGTCTTTCTCCATCAGTTTAACCTTTTAGGTGAACTGGTTGGTGCATGCAACTTAATATCTTCGACCGAACCGAGTGGCGATAGCGTCGCGGAAGGTTCTCCCCGGCGGCGTCGTGGGGGCAATGCGGGCCAGCTCTTGCGCTCCCGTACTCTTCTCGGCCTCCCCCCTCCTGGAGGCTTCAGCTTCTCCCTCACGTCGCTGTTTTTCCAGGAACCGGGTATGTAATGCCTGGATTCCCAGGTGCTGAATACAGTATATCTGATTTTCCATATTTTGATTATGCAATATCCAGTTTTTGGATTTCTGTGTATTGAAAACCAGATTTTGAGATTCCATATATGACTGGTTTTTTTTGTAAAAAATGCGAAAATATTGTATTATTTTGTAAATACAGATCAAAATTGTATTAAATACAAAAATTTCCTATCATAACTTAAGCTTGACCTTTGACCACGTCCTTTCCATCAAAATTTCAAATTCGTTTTTAGACTATATCTCGGAGGCTGTCGACATCTGAGATTTTAGAATTTAGCCAAAATTAAGCTAAAATTCAAAAATCAAATTTTAGATCCGACATTTCTGAGAACCCTAAACGGAAATTTCGGCTATTTTGCGCTCACACCGGGGTTGGCGGCGGCGCGGCGGGCGTGTGGGGAGCGCGAGCGGCCGGGGAGGCCGGGGACGGACGGCACCTCGCCGCATCTTCGACCGGACCGAGTGGCGATAGCGTCGCGGAAGGTTCTCCCCGGCGGCGTCGCGGAGGCAAGGCGGGCCAGCTCTCGTGCTCCCGTACTCTTCTAGGCCTCCCCCCTCCTGGAGGCTTCAGCTTCTCCCTCCCACGTCGCCGTGACGCAGCCATCGGGCGGATCGCCATGGGCGTTGCTCTTCCATTCGAGGGCCCTCTCGTCGACGCGTCGGGCGACGCAGTCCGTCGGAGGTACACCCGGCCCGTCCGCCATGGACTACAGGTGCGTTTCTCGTCCTTGCTGTTCTTAGCTCCTTGTTGCCTTGCTGTCTTTATCTGTTCGTTCCTTTAGCTTTAGTGTAGTTTGGCGCAGGGGAAACGAGGTGTAATTTTGTGACCACTGTCTTCCTGTTGCAATTGCTAACCGTAAACACACTCAAGGGGATGATCACCGTGGTTGAAATCACGAAAATGTTCATGAAAATATTGAAATGGGCATTGTTGTGCTAGCTATCGATATAAATGGTTGCGGCTCTTTAGAGAAAAATATGATCTTTCTTTGATCATTTATTTTGAGATGGGAGTCTGGGGAGAAAAGGAAACCAGTACTGCCAGATGGTATTGGTGCGCTGTACAAACAATAGCAGCAATATTTGCTTTCATTTTTTAGCCGAATGTTTTGCATCTGTTGTTGGTATCTTGCTACTTTTTTGGTCATTTAGCATTGCTGTTCGTCAGACTAGTCGTACAAGCTTCTTGTTTGTAATATGGTTTATGAAAAGTTGTGGTTGAATTCAGGATGCTTCTGAAGCTCTTTTCGTTAGAAGTGCATTCAAGAACGTCATTTTCAGGGTAACTGAAAATGCTATAAGAGAATTGCAGTCTGCTTCTCTCAACAAAAGTTTGAATCTTGAAGGTAACATTTTAATTTTACAATTTAAAACTAATGGAACGATCCGGGGAAAAGGATACTGTGCAGCCCCTGTTTAAGTAGCTATCCCTTGGGATCCATTTCCAACGATCCAGATACATAATCCATAAAAAGAGAAAACAAAACAATACACAAAGCATTTGCTCGCCAGATACATCATCCATGAAAAGATAACTCCACGATCTGACAAAACAAAATGAATAAACATCCGATCAACTTCTACACGTGCCAGGCAAAAAATTAGCAAGGTGCTTCATTTGTTGCTTGCATCATTCTAGCTTTAGCTTGATTCTATTCCACCAGGACCACCACCTGCTTCACCTTCGTCTTGGCGTCCACCAGTATCAAGATCCTCCATCTCTGCAGATAGCCAACAAGATTTAACAGAATTTCAGAAGGATGTTTCATACTTGGGGTTGGGGACCCGGCCGTGGGCGACGGCTATGCGGTCTTGATGGACCCCGCCGTCGGCGGGCTGGTCGCGTCTGCGTTCGCCTCACCGGCGCCGCTGCGCGCTCTGAACGGCCTTGTGGCCGCCATTCGCAGCCCGCTCGTGGACGAGCTTGCTAGCTAGGTACAAGATGCACAAGGAAATCAAACGAGACCAGCAGCAATGGTGCAGCCAGTACCATGGCACCGGGGGAGCCAAGCGGCGAGCTCTCGCCGCAGTCCTTCGATTTCCTGTGCTGCTTCCAGAACGCCTCCACCTCCTCTTTGGTCACTAAACATCAAATTCGGTCCAAAATCTTGAAATTTATGTGAAATTCACCGACATCTGTCCGAACATTTCCAAGATCACG
The DNA here is from genome assembly GCA_036346355.1 of Rhipidocladum racemiflorum. NCBI lineage: Eukaryota > Viridiplantae > Streptophyta > Magnoliopsida > Poales > Poaceae > Rhipidocladum > Rhipidocladum racemiflorum. Next base: position 54,666,132 of record CM070581.1, on the reverse strand, counting down.
GTAACAATTTAAAAATATTCAATTTTTTTTATTCCGCCAAGAATCTCGGTCCCGAACGGAATCCGAAATTTCGCCCCAAATTACTAGAATCTTAGCGAGGTTTTGTTCCATGCTCCCTTTGCCATATGTGTTAATTAGTCCTTAACCTAGACCTGTTCAAGTGACATGCTGGCCGGCGGTCTGGTGCCTGCAAAAGCCTGGACTTGAATGGACAGGCTCGAGCCCGGTCTGACATAAGATAGACACAAAACAAAAACCCCGAATTTTCAATTTCCAGAATAAATTATTGTCATTTATCATTTTGGATAAACTATTGATATTTATTATTTCATTGCTGCCATAGGGCTTTTTTGGGCTTCAGGTTGAGCCTGGCCCAAAGTTGGGCCTACCCTAGCCCAAACCCTAAAAAATCGGCCCGAGCTCAGATCGGGCCACTAGGCCGTACTGCACATGAATAGGTATACGTTACCAAGCAAGGCAAACATGGAATTTTTTTTTTGATATTTATTTTAAATCTTTTTTTTTCAAAAATAATCAATGGAAAAAAATATTACGAAAATGTGTTCCCGTCGCCAATCGCCCCATATTCGAGCGATAAGGACCATAATGCAAAAAACACCGTCGCTAGGCATCCATGGCCGTCAATGGCCGTCAGGGGTACACTGTTAGGGGACATATCGCCCGGATATGGGGCGATCGCCCAATATCCGGGCGATAGGGCCCGGATATGGCATTTAAGTGACTCTTGTGTGGTGATTGTGATGATTGATGAGTTTTTACTTTATGCTTTTGTCACTTGAACTTCTATCATGTTGTTTAATTTTTGTTTGGAACTCTATTGCCGTTAATTCATTATAGAATGTTGTTTGATTCACTTTTGCTCTGTTATGCTTAATTTTTGTTGCTGTTAATATGTATCTTACAAAGTTCATGTTGAGAACAAAAGGCCATATGTGGATGAACAAGCTGCTACTACAAGGAGGAATCTACAGGTAATTTAGTAAATGGCTTCTTAAATCCATAGTGATTTAATGTATATGTGTTGACATATATAAATCTGCACGTATATTACAAGGATTTGATGCTTCTTCAACCAGTGTGGGAATTAGCTTTTGGGTTCTTCATACTTCAATCAATTATACAAACAATGAGGTAACATGCTCTGAATTTATACAAGTGTTGTTTATTTCTTGCTCCGTTCAATTTACTATCATCCAAGGGTAGCATGCTGGCAAGTTAGTAGTCCACGACTAGTCAGCACATCAGTCTTTTATGGCTCGACTCTGTTAGACAGTATCCTGTTATGCCTTGTATAGATATTGCTTAATATAGGCTTTCCCTTTATACCCTCATATACATGTATATATATTGGCCCATTGGCCTTATGATGAATACAAGTGCTATTCATAACATGGTATCAGAGCCAAGGGTTTAGGGTTAGGTTCCTGGCGTTGCACTTGCGCCTCTTTTCCGGCGGCTTTCTCGTCGCCTCTGATTCTCCCGGCGGTCGGATTGTTCTTCAACCGCCGCATCTCGTCTGCTCCTCCAGATTGGATCGAGTACTTAATTGGCGCCGTCATTTTCCCCGGTGGCATCCTCCGCGCCGAACATCGCTTCTGCTTCGGACGCTGCTCAGCCCCGAGCGATGGCCATCTCCGCTCCCTCCGGTCAACCGGCCTTGCCGCCGCCTGCCAATCGCACCGCACGCCGATCTGCGCGCTCTGCCGCGCCCGTTCGCAGCCGTCTTCCGGTCTGCGACCCGCCGTGTTCTCCGCGTGCTTGAGCCGACGTCCTCCCGGTGGCCGCCAGATCCCGTCGACCTCGTCGCTCATCGCCTCTTGGCAGGCGGAGCATCTTCTTCACACCGTCCGCTCCTGCTCGCCGGAGGCAAGGATCCCCGACACGCCTCCAGATCCGGCCGCTTTTCCACGCCTTCTCCGCCTGCCAAGCCCACCGCCGAGCCCAAGTTAGTACTTCATCACCGGTAGCACCTTCATGAACCGGTTCGACATTGATGTCAACCCATTCATTATCCCATTGAAATTCTTCTAGGATAAGTGGGTTAGCCTTCTTTCCTTTGGAGCCTTCGTCGCGTAGCTTTTGAAACCTATTTGTCATTCTTCGATTGTATGAAACATACACCAACTTGCTCAATCTATTGTGTTCTAGACGGTTTCTCTTTTTTGTATGAATCTGCACACACAAATATGCAAAAGCATGTCAAATGCAACTCCAATCAACTTGTGTGTGTTACTTACAAGTGTGAGTTACTTACATGAGAGAATGTACTCCAATTGCGCTCGCATCCGGACGACAAACAACAAAGGCCAACGATTCTCTTTGCTAGACATTGAAGCTCATAAGTAAGGCCGCCATATGCACTCCACCAAAGCACTACAACAAAAATTAGCATATCACAATTTTAAAAATAGAAGATTACAAGATAGAAAAAAAATGAATAAGCTTCAAAGATCCGACTTACAAGGACTCTTGTTCTCTCTGTCTTTGATTGCCATTTTCTTGGTGAAGCAATCACCTTCTGTCCGCTTATAATCATCGGCTTGCTTGCTTATCTTGGCTTGTTCATCTTCATCGGCCTCCATCTTCCATAGCACATCGTTAAACTTCGAGCGGAGCCTTGTAGCAAGTCTTCTATTGGTCTCTCTAATGAGAAAGAACTTATTTGGATTCAAAAATAGTGCTACCCCATAAAGATTTTGCTCCATTTGACTGTCCCACCTCTTGTCAACAATGGCAAGCACTTCATTCATTAAGCCTTCCTTATGTTGCAAAGCTTCCTTTATGTTCTTCTTCGCAAGGTCCATGGCTGCCCATATTTCAAGCATTGCCGATCTCTCATCACCATCAGCAATTCTCAAGACAATAAGAAGAGGTTGCGAAACTCTCATGCAATTCTCCACTGCTTGCCAAAACGGCACAGACAACACATATTTTTCGCATGCCGTTCCTACTTCTGTGCTCTTCAATTTGTTCTCACACCATTCATCACTAACAAAGAGAGCTTTCAGCCCTTGCCGCTGCTTCCACATGCTTGCCAATTTAAGGAAGGATGTCGCAAAACGAGTGACTGCGGGCCTCACAAGATATCTACCATTTGTCTTGCTCCTCATCAAGTCAAGAATCCTTCCATAGATAAACCTTGTAATCCTCTTTGCTTTAGCAATGCAACCACTAAACTCATTTATCTTCCCAATGTCCTCCAGCATAAGATCCAAGCAGTGGGCACTGGGCAGCACAAGGTGTCCAAAACAAGGTAAGAATCTTGTCCATAAGCATCCTACCCGCTGCCTTGTAATTGGATCTATTGTCTGAGACAACTTGAACCACAAATTCCTTCCCAATGGCATTAATTTGCTCCTCCAACAACTTTGCTACCAATTTCGCATTAAGCGATTCTGAAGAAACATTATATGACCCCAAGAAAAAGGTACCTTCTGGACTATTCACAAGATAATTTATCAAGTGTCGCCCTTTCATATCGGTCCACCCATCTGACATGAGTGTGCATCCATACTCTTGCCATGCCAACTTATGCTTGTCCTTCAATTCATCTGTCTTGGGCTTTGCCCTCTCTAGCAATGGCACCCTCACCTCATGGTAGGTAGGTGATCTATACCCAGGACCATACTGCCCTATGGACTCAAGTAGAACCTCCCAACTTCTTGAATTGATAACATTGAGTGGTATGCAATTCTCATATATGAAGTTAGCTACATGATCATCCACAATTTGCTTTTGCTCCTTTGACCTGTTAGTGCAATGCTCAAGTGTAGGTTGAGAAGTGCTTGAGCTATGTCTCTCCGAAACAACCTCTTCTGGCGTCTTTCGAATCATATCAACAACTGGCTTCTTAGTGGGCAAACCAGAAACTTGAAAAGAAGGCACTAGTTCCTTCCTTTTTAAAGATGATGATCCCTTGGAACTTCCTCCTTGTTGTTGCACAGTTTCACATTCGGCTCCACCTTCTGCTTCACCCCCACCCCCTTCATCAAAATCTAGCTCCATGGCTTTGAACTTCCTTGAATTGCTCTTCAAGAAGTTATGCATCTCCTTTCTGATTTCCGTTGTAGCTTTGGGACACTTCTCTACATCACTGAAACCCCCACCAAGGTGTCGCTTCATTCTTGCCACTCCGGCATAGACTTGCTTGTTGCACAACATACATTGGAGGAGGTCTTTCTTTCTCTAAAACAGGCCAGAAGGCATACTTCCAGGCTGGATCTTTCGACTTAGATGGCCTCCGCTTGGGATCTTTGGATGGATCATACTCCTCAACCGCTGCTACCAGTTGTTGAGATAATTGGTGACCGGTTGCCATTCCCTGTGAAGCATCAGAAAGGAAGTTGGTGAGACAATTGGTTACTCCTCAGCAAGCAATGCAGTACTGGTAATCAACAAGACAACAACAAAGCAGTGCTGCTGAGCACGCCTCGGCCTCGCTCGCATCGGCACTTGCATCGGCGCCTGGCCTCGCTCGCATCAGCTCAGCCTCGCTCACATCCCTCAGCCTCGCTCGCATCAGCGCCTCGGCCTCGCTCGCTCATTCCTCCGCCCGCAGCCCGCTCGACCGCTTGCTCATCCACTCGCTCATCCCGCAAACCTCCGCTCGCTCATCACTTGCTCGGCCTTTGCTCCTCCGGCGCTCGACTCACTTCGCCCGCTCCTCCGGCGCTCAGCTCACTTCGCCGCTCCTCCGGCCACGCTCTGCTCACTTGCTCGAGAGGATAGCCGGAGACGAGAGGAGTACTGGAGTAGGGAAGATGAAGATGTACCTGGCGGCGGCGGTGAAGCTCCTCTGGCCGCTCTGCTCCGTCCGGCGATGAAGCTCCGACGGCGGCAGCGGCGGCTCTACTCCCACCAGGCGGCTAGGTTTCTTCGGTCTGTTGCTTGCTCCCGTGACCCCGTCTGCTTCCTTACTCCTGTGACCTGGCTTCGGTCCTCGTGGGCTTTAAGATGGCCAAGTCGGGCGACTTCACAGCTGCGGCTAGCCGCCGGCTAGTCGGCTAGTGGAGCGACTAGCGAAACTAGTCAAGTCGGGTGCAGCGACTAGGTTCGCGGCACCGACTTGTCGGCTAGTCGTCGACTAGTCGCCCGACTTTAAAACACTGCCTAGTATATAACTTTCCCCACCTGACACTACCCTTGTTTTTTCCTCTCTACTCTTAAGTTGTCTCTCACTCCTCTCTTTCTTCCCCAACTTGACAACACCCCTCTCTCGGCTCTAGGGGTACCCCTGAAGCTCTCTCACTGCATCATGCACACCATATCAAAGCCTGCAACGTCGGCGGCACAACCAAGATCTAGTAGATATCCCAACTTAGCTTGGTCACATTGCCAGTCATGTGCTGGTCCTTTTTCTAAAACATGGTGAAACTGACGTCGATGGCAAACACAAACATGACCCTAGAAGCGGAGTGGCAAAACTGAAAGAGAGCAATTTTTCAGTGGCAGAAGAAAATATTGGGTAATCCTTAGTGGCAAAAACAAAATTTGATGCTTTCTATTATTATCTTTCTTGACACAACACAATCACATAGCTTTAAACCCTTTTGCAAAATTTGTTATATATTCTTTAGGTGGTACAAGTGTTTGATCCATTTTGACTTCCCGCTGTTGTTCCATTTGTCAATTGCCATTCAAAATTATATAGAAATAATAGCCTCAAACTCTTCATTTCTGGCATAAACTGCTTATTCTTCAGGTTGCATTTGTGACCAGTGTAACACCCCAATTTTTGCTTTTCATGAGTTTAAATGAAATTTGGCACTTTTGTGAATTTTTGGAATTTTCTGGGATTTATTTGGAATTTATTTGAATTTATCCCCATTTGAAATAATTAAAGAATTTAATTTTACAAATAAACTTTTGTTGGAAATATTTTAATTGAGTCCCAAATGTTCTAAAATATTTTCTAGAATTTTTCTGAGTATTTTGCTATTTTTCTAGATTTATTTGAATTTTCTACGAATTAATTAAATATTTAATCGCTGGAAAACCGAGTTGGTTGCACTGTTCATGCGACCGAGCCCGAGTCGGACTCGAGTTCGAGTTCGACCCGAACGCAACCGCGCCGCGTCTGAGCTTAACCGAGCCGGACCGATCCGTGACTCGTGGACCGTTGGATCAAGATCCAACGGCCCACATTGAGCCACGTAGCCCACGTGCGCCACACCACACTAACCCAGAGACCAGCCGATCTGGACCGTTGGATTTAGATCCAACGGTCAAGATCAACCCGTACCGGTTCGAGCCGTATCCGGTCCGGATCCGGTTCCGCCCGCGCGATCGTGGCCGTTGGTTGCGCCACGTGTACACCGTAGTAGCTCTCTCCTCCGCCACGGTTTTGCCCGCCACGTTGCCGTCGCCGTTCTCATGTGGTGAGCCCGGTCAAGATCCCAGGCAGGCGCACCCATGGGGATATTTCACCTCGCCGGAATCGCGTCCAAATGCCGTTGGGCGTGTCATCGTCTCCGTCTCCGGCCACCATAGCCCCGCCGCGTCACCATCGTCGCCTCGAGCTCGGACAGCCGTCCGATCAAGATCAAACGGCCACGATGAGTCCACGCGTTTCCTAAACCCGTAGAAACCAGATTAGATCTGGACCGTTGGATCAAGATCCAACGGCCCACGTTCGTCCACGTCAGCCGTATCAGATCCACGTTGTGGTAATTGGATCTAATCCCAGCCGTTGGATCCAAATCCAACGGCGTAGATCCGTGCACGCGTCACGCGCCGGGACATGCCACGTTTTCCCGTGGCGCGGTGAGACCCTAGCCGATCTGGACCGTCCGATCTAGATCGAACGGCCCAGATCAACCGCGTTAAACCCACACGTGAAACCCTCGATCTAATCCGCGCCGTCGATTTTCAAATCAACGGTCGAGATTGCGCCACGTGTGCCTTAGCCGCAGACGTCTGGCGTGCGTGCGCGTGTCAGCGACACGCCGCTGTCGGGCCGATCGAGGCAAACCGCACCGCGTGGCGTCACCCATGGCGTCACCGGTGGCCAGCGTGTCGATCTTTGTGGCGAGCTGTGCTGACGTCAGAGATGACGTCATCTGGTGGGTCCCGCGTGTCAGAGGCACGTGAGCCGTGGGCCTAGTCCACGGTGGACCGAGCCGAACAATGCGCCGGGTCCATGGACCCGAGGCGACGTGGCGGCCTCTGATTGGTCCACGTGTCATGCTGACGTCATAATCGGGTTTTTCAGTATAAAAATAAATGGATTAATTCGGATTATTGATTTATTTGAATTTTGAAACTTCAAATGCTTATAACTTTTGCATTTTAACTCTGATTTGAGTGATTCAAATTTCTAAAGTTTTATAAAATTGAGATCTACCTAATGGTGAATTTAATTTAATTTTTGGACCAAAGTTTTTCTCTGTAATATTATTTAATTAATTATTTAAACTTTAAACGTTTGTAACTTTTGCGTTTCAACTTCGATTTTGCCGAATCGAATTCCTAAAAATTCATAAAATTATGCTCTCTGTTTATGGACTTTATTTGGATGTTTGGACACTTTTTGTCTACTGTTTATTTATCTATTTCTATTTGCACGCTTTACGAGTAGACGTTGAAGTGTCCGAGGGCTTCGAAAGAGAAGTGTTGACCCAGGAGCCAGCCCAGGACCAAGACCAAGTTCTTTTTGAAGGCAAGTTGTGCTTTGACCATGTTGATCCCATTTTCAAATTAATTTGGTTTAAATTATTGCATGTTAGTTTAATTAGAAAATGCTTTAATTAATTTTGGGAAATTAGTTAAATGCCAATTTTGCTCTATGACACCTTGATTATTATTTATGTGCCATGACCTCTTGTCGCCCTAGTTGTAGATTAAATAGTTGGACATTATTAAATTGCCAACATGGGGGATTAGACCGATGTAGTATGCTTAGCCTTGCCACGTAACATGTTTTTGACAATTACATGATAACATTGACTTAATGAGATATGGAACCTGTTTTGAGAAGTGTCATGTGTTATTGGTGATGATATTGATGGCACATGGTGCGTGGTAAACAACTGAGGGTTTGATAAATAGTTTTCGACCGGGGCTTGTGGCAAGGATGATCGGGTGGGCCAGTTGTGGCACCGGGAACGTTGATTTGGTTCTTCGGGTAGTCTTGCCCTGGTCATCCTAAGGACTTAACCTTGCAAGCCTTTGAACTGAGTCAAACGTGCAACCACATGTCTGTAATGGGACGAACATAGTTGATTAAGTTGCTAATAACGTACCTGTGGGACCTCGGGGTGTCAACTATACCTTTTGTGTAGTTGTATGCGGGGGGCGTCTTGAGCTGCGGCAGTACCCATCTAACGGTGGATTGGCCTAAACTTCGCCTTCGCTAAGGGAAGGGTTAGTGTGCAATCACCGGGGAGGACCACTTGTGCTGTTAGAAGTTTCCGAAAGACTTTGTTACGGACACTTGCTTTTGTGGTGTTTGGCTGTATCTTGTGAGTAAAGTGCATAACCTCTGCAGAGTGTAAAATCTATTCGAATAGCCGTGTCCGCGGCATTGGACATTGCTCGGGAATTACAGTCAAGGGTTAAACTTTCTTGAAAATAACTTGGACTTGAAAGGTTTGGTTTGGTTTAATAATGACGTTGATGGAAATGTGGATTAGGAATGGGAAAGATGTTTATTTAACTCCTGGAAAAGTTATTGATCTTATACTTGTTTTTACTGCTTTCGAATCTACTTATGTTACTTGTCAAATCTTTGTTTCTTTGCTATTATACCATGAGTTGCTCCTTTGTACTAAGCCATGCATGTAGTATATTAGTTTGCATTACATTGCATGACTTGCTTGAGTACCAAGTACTCACCCTTGCCACAATACAACATCAGTTGAAGAAGAGTCTACACCGGCTTTGGAGGAGGAGCTCCAAGAGGAACCGTCTATCTAGGGAGCGAGCCGGTCGGTTACTGTGGTATCTTTGGATGGCACCACGAAGTTATCTTATTTTCCGCTACAGTTATTTCTCTTTTAATAAGTTTTCGCCCTGCGTGACGTATATTTGTAACTTGACCTTAAGGTCGAGCAACCAGCTTGGTTAACTAATTAAAGTACCTTATTATTTCGTTGAGTATGATTGTGATATTTACCAATGTTGAGACTGTGTGCACTAGCGTGTTCCTGTACTAGTGCTGAATACACAGAGGGTCCGGATTTTCAGATTCGGGTCCCGACAATCAGCCACAAAACTGGGAAACCGAGGATATCCTATTGAAATTTCTCCGGTAGGTGGAAATCAGTTGTTTAAAAGGAGTTGAACATCTATTCGCTTTTGTGAAACGATCCTTCAATAACTGTCAGTGAGGGGAGCTGTGTAAGAAGCTACTTAGCCTCTCTAGCTGAGAAACTTGCTTGAAAATTTACCTATGTGGTGATGGTGCTAAGGTGATATATGCACCAGTAGACTAGGACACTGGGTGGTCAATGAGTAGGATAACCGTGCAGTTTATGCCTGAAAACTATGACAATGGGTGGTCATTGTGAGTTCTAACTCCATATCAATGTTAATCCCATGATTCAGTTGTCATTTAACTTGAGCCTCACATAAGACACCACTGCACATAGATTGCTTCAACCACCACACACATACTACTTGCACAGCAACATTTAAGACATGCAGGAGACATCAAGATATTAGCCAAATTCACACAAATAAATTTCATTCACTTGTGAAATTTATTACATCCAGGAATCCATAATCCAAGACTCCAAATACGACTTTTAGGACCCTCAGACTCGTGTTTTCATCCATGTTTTCCCCAGGAAACTGCAGACTCGACTCAAGAAAATACCAATGCCTGTGAACCAAAGTCAATCAAAATCAATTTTACACGAGTAGCTGCAGAGTCTCCAAACGCAAAGGCAGCTCACACAATTAAGTGCCCAAAAGTCGATTCATTTCTATTACTTTTTACTCAAACTCGGTAGCAAACGAACTCTTGATTTTTTTTTTTTGCAATGAGTGCCTTTTTACGCATTTTTTTCTCATGCTTTCGCAATAGGTGCGTTTTTACGCTCCTTTATGCGTTTACTCAAAAGTCCCTTTATTTACTTAAACCTAGTTTAGGACCAGCAAAAGAAATAGTGAACTTCCTCTCATACACTCGCTACCTAGGCCGGAGACTCAGCTATCACCTGAGTAAATTTGTAAGTGTCTGACAGAGGTTCACAGAGCACTAGAATCTTCCTAAGTAAGCACAGAACCTAAGGAAACAGGAATTAGAAAGACTAGCAAAGACATACTGAGTACTCAAGCAGGAGTATGAAGCCTCCTTGACGCAGCAAGAAGAGGATTCTGCTTCGGACATTTGCATCTGAGCTCCGGCAGTCCCCTCCGAGCGCAGATGATCTCAATTGTATGGAGTTTATTCTATAGTTGATGATCTCAATTGTATTGATATCTTTCCATATATTCCACAAATTATGGACAATTACTTATCATCAAAATGAGTATATGAAACTTGTGTAGTTATATATACACACATCAATTTAAATGTAATTTAAATTGAGTTTGGTAGTCTTTTAATCATCAAAAAATGCTTCATCATGCGTTGATAGTGTTCCTTTGTTGATGAAGTGTAGGATCAAAGATAACTGACTAGGGGGGGCGTGAAAGGAGGTTTTTAAAATTCTCGTCTCTAATTGTAATAAATAAGCAAGTAAAACTAGAATTAAGAATTTTAACAATTAAGACCTGAAATCTCTAAGTTTCACTAAGGTGCACCAACTAAGGTTTCCCTTAGATGACTTTCTTGTCCCTCAAGAAGCCTTATCAAAGGTTCAGATTTACTCCTTCAGTACACACATGGGCTAACCTGTAACCCAACATCATAACGGGTTTTATCCATACATCCATATACTAACTTAACTACTAAACTTGTGAGCCCTTGATCCAACGATCCTCTTTTGCTTGAGTATGATTCAAATTAGCATCTCAACCATCCACTTGTCGTCCTGGTTTGCAGCCACTCCCTGGCCTCAATCATCTTCTAGCGACACCTTAACTGTCTGGACCTCAGCTCTCTCAGCCTAGTTCCGATCTTCTTCGCGTCACCATGACCTAACTCCGAAGTTTTGCAACCATCACAGATAAGGGAAACACATCAATAGCATCGTTCAAAATAATAAACAGTAATCAACTAAGCAATCACAAAACTAAGGATCCCACATTAATTTAACTCTACTTAAGGGTGCCTCGACCTCTTAAGAGCTGACCTGGCAAGGTCCCAACCTTGTAAGGCTCCGACCACTGGTTGTGGGCTACCCAAGGAAAATCAAATTGCTCATTCCAAAGCAAACTCAAACCTGAGCACCAAAAGCTCAAAACACAATCAATTACTCATCACACACAAAAGTAAACTTTCACATGATCTTTCATGAACTAACACCAATAAAATAATGCCACTTTCCAAATTACGAGCATTGCTAACATTGATAGCTGATGGTCATTTTTGCCAGTCTGCAAACATAGGGACTCCATTCCATTGCATGCAAATGTGCCAAAAACTTTGCCGTTCCATTGCATGCAAATGTGCCAAGAAGCGCGATGACGAAGATTTCAATAAAAAAGTTAGCAACAAAACCGTTGTGCTTTGCACAACCATGCTCATAGTGTCGAGTGGAGTGTTCCAATCAATGCCCAACATCTGCCAAAAAAACAACATTGAATTGGCATGTAACAAATGCCAAGTATTTTCTTCGGATTTGCTTGAGCAAAGCTCACAATAGGACCAATGCCTTTGTCAGAATATTCTTAGTGTCTAGCCTATCTTGTAGCAAGAGCCAAGCAAAAACCTTGAGCTTAGTCATACATTTACTCCTTCATATCCATTCGAGTAGAACTGGAGCGTTGAATTGCTGAAATTGGTATTTTCATCTTGGTTAAGTTGCAGACTTTGCAGCTTCTGTTGCAGTTCTAGACATTCATCAAAAGCTTGTGTTGGAAGAGGCAAGTTGAAATGATTGGTGTAATCATCTTCCTCCAAAGAGCACTGCAACTGATATCTTCATCCTTAACAAAGGAGAACAATGTTTGCCAAATATTCATAAAATTTGATTGATCAATGTTCCAAATGTTGGAAATGTGTGCAATATTTTAATTTCAGATTTTACCAGTAGACAAATATCACAGATAAATAGTGATGCACACAGTAAATCTAACAATAGGCTACACATTGTACTTCCAAACATATATATACTCAAGAAACAGAAAATGCTTCTGTCGACGATTGGAGAACGGGCTCCCGCCGAGCTTATTTGTTGAACGAGGGATCAACAGGGCCCTGTCGCACGAACTGGGAGAATCGTCCGAGCAATGCGAAATCGGGAGAAGGACGCGTGGTGTTTTGTCCTGGTTCGGGCCTCCCACTGCCGAGATAACAGCCCTACTCCAGTGTATTGTGTTCTATCGGGTTGTTCTTGTTTACAGATACCTGGGGGGTTTAAATACGGCGCCTAGAGATACAAAGAAGGATAGAATCATAGAAGATAACTACCCCCTGGATTTACGCTTCATATCTTTATCTGTGGTGCCCACGATCTGGCGGCCTTGATTCGCGCGTTGTTTTCAAATTTCTGGTGCGTCCTTGCTTGATCCCCGGCGGATTGATCGCTACCTTCCTTCTTCGTGGTATGACCGAGTCCGCCGACCATGTATCTGGGTATGACGTGATTATTACGAGCATGCTTGCTCGTAATCGTCTGGAATGGTCGTAAGCGAAGGGGCGGACATGTATGCTCGGGAGGTATGCTGTTCGGATGGTCCCCCGAGCATCTTCTGCTGGTACTGCATGATCGGTGGCCTTAGGATTTTCCGGGGGTACCGCGGTCTTTTACCAGATAATCAATCCCCGACAGATTCAGTCGAACGATCACGAACGACTTACAGTTGGGCTTGCTGAAGAATTGGAAGCAGCGTAGTGTAGACGCGATCGTGAAAGTAGTTGACGATGAGGAAGAAGCAGAGCGGTCGCGCTGAAGCGCTGCCCAGAAACCTTATTGCCGCCCCGTGCAGGTGAACTCTGCGGCAATGACTTGGAGATACCGCTCACCTTCCTTCGCGGTGCACGTCGAGGAGGAAGGCTGGCGAGGTTCAACCGCTCAATACACCAGTACAGAGTTCAGAGAGGAGTAGGAAGAATGGAGGAGAGATTCTGCGTTTTTGGCCTGGACGTCTCCAGGTATTTAAATATACGCGCACCGATGGCCAGCGACATTATGTCGGTTGAATGCAGCGATTACAAATGGCGAGCGACATAATGCCAATTAACTCACTAGTAACTGACAGTGTTTATGACACTTACACTGAATTGAAATACATATTTAAATCGCATTTAAACAGAATGACGAGAGATAATTGCAAGATTCAGCAAAATAAAAGATGAATTCAAAGTGCCAGGAGACTACGACGCGGCGCGGTCGCTCGTCGCAAGTCACAAGTCATGCGGATTTTCACGCGAAAATACGCGAATGCGCGCGCGTGTGTTTAGCCAGTATTCACCCTATGTCATCCTCATGCCAAGTGTCACATTAATCAAGAGGTGGCAAAGACTCCACCTTTTAAATTGCCCTTCCTCTACTTGGCTAGGCAATATGGTACTAAATCATGCATGCTATAGAATTAAAGGAAATGGGCCACCCATGGGCCAATTTCTAACAATCCCCCACCAATTCCATAGCAAACAGCAAAAAAGATAACAAAGATCATTGTACTGGTGTATTGTTAATATACCAGTCTTTTGGTGTAAGTCCCATACGGGTTGAACTTGCACCTAGATTAGTAAAGTTCATCCTCTCACAGCTGATGAATGGACTATGCCTTGAATTCATAGCTTTTCATGATCAGACTTCACTTGAAAAATCATAACTGATACTAGGCTGCCAATAAACCACGCCTTAACAGAGCGTTATATGGTCATGCTCCCTTATCTGCTCATGAGCTTTCTAGAGAATGCCCCATCCTCGTGAACTGCGACCTCACAGTTATGCTCAAGTAGGTGTATTCATTATAGGTATCCTGTAGGCCAATACCTTTCTCTCTCATTTTGACACTAGAATACATTAAGGCTTTAAGCCAACCTCTCATACAGTCGAGAGTACTTTGTCTATTAGGATACAGGCACAATTTAATAATATGTACTCTCTTGTTAGAACATCAACTTGTTTTTCCCATTACCTAATTCACGGGATCTTCGATTAGGAAGGTATAGGTTACTATTGTGTTGCAACTCAAATGGGCCTCATACCCATGTCCATAGACGCAATGGAAATCGTTTTCCTTGCAAGTCCTTTTGTAAAAGGATCTGCCAGATTTTTCTCAGTGCGAATATAATTCATAGCAATTACTCCGGAGTTTCTCAATTTTCTGACAGATTTGAGCCTGCGCTCCACATGTCTGGAAGACTTCATGTTATCCTTAGTATTCATAACCTTAGTCAAAACTGTTTGGTTATCGCAGTACATTAGGATCGACGGTACTGGTTTCTCAACCAATGGCAAGTCCAATAGTAGCTCTCTAAGCCATTCAGCCTCAACAGTGGCTATATCAAGTGCTATGAGTTCGGCTTCCATGGTTGACCTCGTTAATGTGGTCTGTTTGTAAGACCTCCATGAAACTGCAGCACCAGCTAAGGTAAAAACATAACCACTTGTAGCTTTGATCTCATCCGCATCAGAGATCCAATTGGAATCACTATATCCTTCTAATACAGATGGATATACAGTATAATGAATTCCGTAAGATGTTGTGCCTCTCAAGTAGCGCAACACTCTTTCAAGTGCCTCCCAATGATCATCTCCCGAGTTAGATGTAAACCGGCTTAATTTGCTCACAACAAATGAGATATCTGGTCTTTTGGCACTAGCTAGATACATAAGGGACCCAATAATTTGTGAATATCTCAATTGATCTTTCCCTAACCCTTGATTTTTCCGAAGCTTAACACTCGGATCATATGGTGTTGGGGAAATTCTGCAATTCTCAAAGCCGAACATGCTTAATATTTTCTCAGCATAATGGGATTGGTGCAAAATGAACCCATCCTCATTCTTGATCAATTTAATATTCAGAATAACATTTGCCTCTCCCAAGTCTTTCATATCAAAGCATCGAGATAAGAAAATTTTGACCTCGTCAATTACAGCAGTGTTTGTCCCAAATATAAGAATGTCATCTAGGCCGGCAGCTACTGATGGTGGCTCCTCCCGTGTGGTGACTGCACCAGCGAAGCTGTACCCGTCCAGTTGCTCTCTGCGCGCTCGGAGGGGACTATCGGAGCTCAGATGCAAATGTCCAAAGCAGAATCCTCTTCTTGCTGCGTCAAGGTGGCTTCCTACTCCTGCTTGAGTACTCAGTATGCCTTTGCTAGTCTTTCTAATTCCTGTTTCCTTAGGTTCTGCGCTTACTTAGGAAGATTCTAGCGCTCTGTGAACCTCTGTCAGGCCCTTACAATTTTACTTGGGTGATAGCGGAGTCTCCAGCCTAGGTAGCGAGTGTCTGAAACAAAGTTCACTATTTCTTTTCCTGGTCCTAAACGAGGTTTTAGTAAATAAAGGGTCTTTTAAGTAAACGCATAAAAAAGGAGCGTAAAAAAGCACCCATTGCGAAAGTTAAAGCATGAGGAAAAAATGCGGAAAAACGCACTCATTGCAAAACACATAAAAAAGGAGCGTAAAAATGCACCTATTGCGAAAGCATGAGAAAAATGCATACAAAGGCACTCATTGCAAAAAAAAAAATCAAGAGCCCGTTTGCTACCGAGTTTGTAGCAGTAAAAAGTAATAGAAATGAATGGACTTTTGGGCACTTAATTGTGTGAGCTGTCTTTGCGTTTTGAGACTCTGTAGCTACTCGTGTAAAATTGTTTTTGACTGACTTTGGTTCACTGGCATTGGTATTTTCTTGAGTCGAGTCTACAGTTTCGTGGGAAAAACATGGATGAAAACACTTGTATGTGAGGCGAAACGTTGAGGCTAGCTAGTCTTAGAGTCCTAAATGTAATAATTGGAATTCTGGACTATGGATTCCTTGATGTAATAAATTTCACAAGTGAATGAAATTTATTTGTGTGAATTTGGCTAATATCTTGTTGTCTCCTGCATGTCTTAAATTTTGCTGTGCAAGTAGTATGTGTGTGTGGTGGTTGAAGCAATCTATGTGCAGTGGTGTCTTATGTGAGGAATAACATTGATATGCAGTTAGAACTCACAATGACCACCCATTGTCATAGTTTTGAGGCATAAACTGGTGCATATATGTCGGGACCCAAATTTGCAAATCAGGGCCCTCTGTGTATTCAGCACTAGTCCAGGATCACGCTAGTGCACACAGACTCAACATCGATAAATATCACAATCATACACATCGATAATAATAAAGTACCTTAATTAAGATAACCAAACTGCTTGCTCGACCTTATGGTCAAGTTACAAGAGTACGCCACACAGGGCGAAAACTTATTAAGGAAATAAATTGCAGCGGAATAAAAGCATCAACGTGGCGCCATCCAGTATACCACAGGCAACTGACTGTGCTATCTCCCTAAGTAGACGGCTCCTCCTGAAGTTCTTCCTCCAAAGCTGGCGTCGCTTCTCCTTCAACTGATGTTGTATTGTGGCAATGGTGAGTACTTGGTACTCAGCAAGTCATGCACAAAATGCAGCTAATAATCTATATGCATGGCTTAATACAAAGGATACGCTAAAAGGTACATTTGCAGTAAAACATCATTTAACAAATAATATAAGTAGATTCAAAAGCAGTAAAAGTAAAGGTAATATCAATAACTTTTCTAGGAGTTAAGTAAACACTTTTCCTTTCTTAATCCACATTTCCATCAACGTCATTATTTATCCCAACCAAACTTCCCAAGTCCAAGTTGTTTTCATGAAAGTCTAACCCTTGACTGTAATCCTCGAGCAATGTCCAATGCCGCGGACACGGTTATTCGAATAGATTTCTACTCTGCAGAGGTTATGCACTTTACCCACAAGATACAGTCAAACACCACAAAGGCGAGTGATCGTAACAAAGCATTTCAGAGACCGCAAACTATACAAGTGAACCTCTCCGGCTTTTGTCATACACCATCCCTTCCCTTAACAGAGGCGAAGTATGGGACCGACATACCGTTGGACGGGTACCATGCCATAGCACTGGTACGCTCCCCTTTCAAGCTACACAAAAGGTGTAGTTGACACCCCGAGGTACCACATGCAAGTTATTAGTAACTTACTCAACTAGGTCCGTCCCATTACAGACATGTGGTTGCATGTTTGACTCAGATCAAAGGCTTGCAATGTTAAGTCCTTAGGATGACCAGGGCAAGACTACCCGAAGAACCAAAACAACATCCCCAGTGCCAATCATGGCCCACCATATCATTCTTGCCACTTGCCCCGGTCTAAATCTATTTATCAAACCCAGTTGATTACCATGCACCATGTGCCATCAACACTCACAACACGTGATACTTCTTCAAAACAGGTTCAATATCTCATTAAGTCAATATTAACATTTGATTGTCCAAAATCATGTCGTGCGCACGTAGCAGGTCTAAGCAATATCTACAACGGTCTAAATACCCAATGTTGGCAATTTTAATAATGTCCAACTAAATATTCCACAACTAGGGTGACAAGGGTTCATGGCACATAATTAAATAGTCAAGGTGTCATACTGCAATTTGGCATTTATCTAATTCCCAGAAATAATTTAAACAATTTCTAATTAAATTAGCATGCAATAATTTAAATTAAATTAATTTCAAAACAAATGGGATCAATATGGTCAAAGCATAACTTGCCTTCAAAAAGTACTTGTTCTTGATCTTAAGCTGGCTCCTGGGTCAACACTTCACCTTCGAAGCCCTCGGGTACTTCAACGTCTACTCGTAACGCGTGCAAATAATAATAAATAAATAAAACAATACATTCACATTGCTCAAAGCTTCAAATAAAGTCCATAAACAGAAAGGGCATAATTTTACGAATTTTTAGAAATTTGAATCGCCCAAAACAGAGTTAAAATGCAAAAGTTATAATTGTTTAAAGTTTAAATAATCTATTAATTAATTATAAACAGAGAAACTTTTGTAGTAAAAAATTAATTAAAATTCATATTTAAGTAGATCTCAATTTTATAAAAATTTAGAAATTGGAATCGTTCAAATCGGAGTTAAAACGCAAAAGTTATAAGCGTTTGAAGTTTGGAAATTCAAATAAATCAATAAACCGATTTAATTCATTTATTTTTCTATTGAAAAAAACCATTTATTGCGTCAGCATGACGTCAACACGGGATTTATAATTCCACCGAATTATTTTTCTATTGAAAAATCGAATTATGACGTCAGCATGGCGTTAGTGGTCCATGGACTCGGTCCACGGATCGGTTTTGTTCCACCGTGGACCCGGTCCACGGGTTCACGTGTCACTGACACGTGGGACCCACGGAATGACGTCAGCTGCTGACGTCACCACGCTCGGCTTACGGTACTGACATGCGGGCCCCACCGTGACGTCAGCGGTGACGTCATGGTGCGGTTGTGTGGCGACCCGGGTAATTAACCTAGAGTAATTAACCTCCACATGGGCATTACCCTATGTTAATCACTCGAATCTCGATATAGTAGCTAGCAAAGTAAGGTAGTCGATGCTTTGTCGTACCATACCGTGTTCGAATATTGCGGCAGAACAATAATTAGAGATCGAATCGAATATATAACATTCCGACCAATGAGGCTTACATGTCCATTACATAATTAGACATTGGTTCCAAGTACAACAAAATTTATATTACAACGGTCTCATCCCATGACGACCGTCCCAAAAGTAATCCTTTCTACCCAATCATCTATTACTCTTGATTGTAGTAGTAGTAGTAAGCATCTTCCTGAAGCTCCTGGTCACCTTTCGTCACCTTCAGTCCACGCCTCAACGGTGGATCCATCAAGCTCGCCTTCTAAGCAAGGGGAGGATTATACAAGAGTGAGTACAACGTACTCAGCAAGCACTAATAGCAACATAATGACATGAATCTTTCTCTCCTTTCCACAGATCTTTCCTTCCCTCAAACTCTGGTTTTTAAATAAATTAGGTTTTCTTTAAAAGTTGGCAAATTTTATTTTAAAATTGACTACTAGCACTTGTATATGAGGCAGGTGATCTTAGTAGCCTCCAATCCGAGAGGCAGGCATGAATTCATGATTTTTAACCTGCTTGAGTTTGTACCACTTTACCCATAGTGACCCTCCTCAGAGAGGCCCCAGAATGTTTATCACTAATCCAGAAATAGATCTCCAGCCCTGTTACCCGAATCGAGAACTCCTTCTCTAGGCAGTCCATCGACTCGCGGCTATGATTGTACTCAAACGATCGATGCGTCGGCAGTAACTCTACCCGTGGCTTCAAATATACCGCCATTTCCGTGGACCTGTACCCCACGGGCCTCCCGGCATATCCCAGGGTACGCCATATAAAACTTACCCAATGTGGAGATCTAAATCCTTCATAGGACAACCTTTTCTGACCGTTTCCACACACTATGGTTGATACTGCAATTTACGGCTCAATGCCCAAGTGTAGTTTGTAAATCCTTATATTCTATCCTCTGTAGAGGGCCCCACCGGCATGACAATCCTTCTCATCGGTGCCCTCTACCCACCATAATAATAATACGACCACAGATTCTTCCGTGAGCCAACCAAATCCATTTCTTTCCGTGTCACATGACACCAAACCAATTTCATTTTCTCAAACACAGTTTCAACCGCATCCGATTTAAGGTTTTTAATTTAAATAACATTTTCCATGCAAGAGTGACATTTTACACTAAAAACAATTGCAAGGCATTTAATAAAATTTGCATCAAGGAATCTTGCCTGGAATAGAATTGAGAGGTACGTCCTCGCTCGGCGAGGTGTGGTTGGTGCAATGATTCGACTCGAGACCTGATAATAATAAGGTATTACTATGACAATTCCACCAAACATGCTACGGAAACCTATTCTCTACAGACAGCGTCAATCTAACCAAGAACCCGTTAACTACCCACATTTTCATTATTTTACAGCAATCCAACTAGCAATTACAACTAGCACATTTATTATAACTACTGTATTTTCTATTTGATTCAACGGCGGCTTTTAGAAATTAAAATAGAAGTTTTCCTACGGTTCATAATACCGTGGTTTAATCTACGAGAATCGCATGAAGACAGCCCGTTCCCTAAATTTCCCTTTTCTTCCCCCTTCTTTCTTTTTCTCTTCTTTTCTTTTCTTCTCTTCTCTTCTCATTTCTATTCTTTCTTTCTTCTCTCATTTTCTTTTTCCTCTCCCCTTTTTCCTCCTCTGCCTGACGCCTTGCCTTCTCAGCCTTTTGGCCGAAGCCTCCCAGGCTCCCTCGGGCTCTCCTCCCTTCGGTCGCCTCCTCACTTTCCGGCCGCCTTGCGCCGCCACAACTTCCCTCTCCTGGCTCCTCTCATCCTCCCCTCTTCTCTACTCCTCTCTAATCTGCTAGCTGCCGATCTCCTTCTAATCTCTCTTCTACTCCCCTCTCTCCTTTACTTTCCCTAATGGCTAAAGATCAAGAACAGATATTACACGATCTACTCGATTGCCTCTTTTTACGTTTGCTCTACCTTTGGTTTCGCATTTTGGGTGAATGATAAGAACAGAAGCTACTTGATCTATCTGTTTTTCGCATTTTTACTCATTGGTTTCGGTTTTGATTGCTTGAACGAGTCGATGATGCAAGGGGTTCTAGAGGGATGGCAGACTACAGTCTAGCAACCCTAGATCACCCTACTGAGACTACAACTACCCAATCTACTCAGTGTGCACTAAGAAGAGTAGCTTAGCTACTGCTATTACTACCGGGACTAGGTGTGCACCTGAGGGATTTGGGGTTCGGTTGAAGGGGAAGATGGTGTTGGTGCTGCTTGGTTCTTGGGGATCTCCTCCTCTTGGTTCGGTTCACTTGATCTTGGGGCTCTCCCTGTTGTGGTTCAGTGCATCTTAAGGATGTCCGGCTTCAGCGCTTGTGGATCCTCCTGGTTCTGGCTTGTGGACCTTCTCCCTCCTGGCTTCTTGTTCCTTCTTGCTTCGTGCTACTGAGTGCTCTCTGGACAGAGGTGTGTGTGTGTTTGTGCTCTTGGTTGGCTGGGAACTGAGGGGAAAGAAAGGAATGTTTGCTCTCTGTGCACTGGAATGAGGGGAAAAGATAAGAAGGAACTCTCCCCTGGCTGCCTCGATCGGCGACGAGAGTGAGAGCTACCTGTCTTGGCTGGTAGCTAGGCGGCTTGAGGGCATGGAATGGTCAAGTGCATGGAGTTGTCCATTGGGTAAAGTAATGGCTCCAAGGTGGTTCACTTTGGGTAAAGCAAGGCTCTTGGTTATCTATGGGATAAAGCGTCGCTACGGATACCCGCAATCCGAATTAGGTAAATACGATTGCCGAATGGCGATACCGATCTAGCGAGAGGTGCCAACTTCGATCCCAACGGTCCAGGTATCTCGGTGATCAATACCTGCTTTCTTGGTCGGCGGCAATCCCCTTTCTCGTCTATTCGTTCTACTCGCATTTTAAAACTTTTCGCAAACAATTACGCTAACTACTGCTCTAATTACTCATTACTACTGTTATTTGCTTAGTTAATTTTCTAGGTTATCACAGGTTGGCTGTGCCGCTGACACGTGGGCCCCACGCTGACGTCACGCGTGACGTCAGCGGCTGACCCGCGTGGATCGCGACGGTCCAACTTCCGGACACGTGGCTTGATCTGGGCCGTTGATTTGAAAATCAACAGTCCAGATTGGATCGCATCTCACGCGTTTTGGAATAACGCGGTTGATCTGGACCGTTCGATTTTGATCGGACGGTCTAGATCCTAGTTATACCGCGTCATGGGGGCGACGCGGCATGTCCCGGCACGCGACACGTGGCGTGACCTACGCCGTTCGATCTCGATCGAACGGCTGGGATTGCATCTAACGCTACAACGTGGGTTAACTCTAACCGTACGATCTAGATCTAACGGCTGCCAATGCACCCAAGCACGGTGCGGTTAACGGCTACGTGGCTCCATCTAAACCGTTGGATTTAGATCCAACGGTTGGGATTAGATCTAGAAACTGCAATGTGGACTTACCCGCGGTTGACGTGGACGAATCCGGGCCGTGCGATGAAGATCCAACGGCTGAAGAAGCTCGCGGTTCCGGCGATGGCGCGGCGGAGCAGAGGTTGATGGAGACGAAGACGATGACGAGCCCGACAGCGTTGCGGTGCGGTTCCGGCGGGGTGAGTGGTCTCCACGGTTGCGCCTCGACGCGAGGATTCCGGATCTAGGCTCGGTGACGGCGGATGGCGGTGGAAACAGCGGAAAACCGCGGCGGAGCACGAATCCAACTTCGGCGAGCTCTAGTGGGCGAACGGCGGCGGCTCGGGCTCGGTGGGTTAGGGCTACGGGTGCGCATGGAAGAGAGGAACACGATGGTGGCGGCGGCGCATTAAATAGGGGTCTCGGCTTCCGTGAAATCCGCGGAAACCGAGGCCCACTCGTCGGTGGCGGCGGAATCCGACTGGGATTCGGATTGGGCGACGTGGCGCAACGCTGGCCGTTGGATCGAGATCCAGCGATCAGCGAACTAGAGCTCGAGTCGGCTCGATGCAGCTTGAGCAGCGGTCCGGGTCGGGCTCGAGTCTTACTCGAGTCCGGCTCGGTCGGATGAACAGTGGAACCAACTCGGCAATTTCCAGCGATTTAATAATTAAAACAATTTCTAGAAATTCAAATAATTCGAGAAAAATAGCAAAATAATCAAAAAAAATTCCAGAAAAATTCTGGAAAAATACTTTGAGACATTTTGGACTCAAAAAAAATATTTCCAACAAAATTTTATTTATAATTTATAATTTTTTATTTATTTCAAAAGGGAATAAATTCAAATTAAATCCAAATAAATTCCAGAAAATTCCAAAAATTCACCAAAGTGCAAAATTTCATTCAAATTCATGAAAAGCAAAAATTGGGGTGTTACAATATATCACCCAATGTCCTAGTCTACTGGTGCATATATCACCTTAGCACTATCACGGCAGAGGTAAATTTTCAAGCAAGTTTCTCAGCTAGAGAGGCTAAGTAGCTTCTTACACAGCTCCCCTCACTGACAGTTACCGAAGGATCAAAACTTACTATAATCGTACTGAGCATTGTCGCCAATCTCAAATACTCAATGGTCGTTTCACAAAAGCAAATACATGTCAACTCCTTTCAAATAATTGATTTCCACTTACTGGAGAAATTTCAAGATATCCTCGGTTTCCCAGTCTTGCGGCTGATCACAAATGCAACCTGAAGAACAAACAGTTTATGCCAGAAATGAAGAGTTTGAGGCTATTATTTCTATATAATTTTGAATGGCAATTGGCAAAAGGAACAACAATGGGAAGTCGAAAAGAATCAAACACTCGTACCATCTGAAGAATTTTTAAAGCTATGTGATTGTGTTGTGTCAAGAAAGATAACAATAGAAAGCATCAAATTTTGTTTTTGCCACTAAGGATTACCCTATATTTTCTTCTGCCAATGAAAAATT
Organism: Rhipidocladum racemiflorum; assembly: GCA_036346355.1. Taxonomy (NCBI): domain Eukaryota; kingdom Viridiplantae; phylum Streptophyta; class Magnoliopsida; order Poales; family Poaceae; genus Rhipidocladum; species Rhipidocladum racemiflorum. The sequence continues at coordinate 54,642,497 of CM070581.1, read as the reverse complement.
GGTCTCTTTCATTTTTGCCACCCCGCTTCTAGGGTCATGTTTGTGTTTGCCATCGATGTCAGGTTCACCATGTTTTAGAAAATGGATCAGACCACCCTCCAGTGACTAGCAATGTGACCAAGCTAACTGGGCATCTCTACTAGATCTTGGTTGTGCCGCTGACGTTGCAGGCTTTCATATGGTGTGTATTATGCAGTGAGTGAGCTTCAGGGGTACCCCTAGAGATGTGAGACCCCGGATTGGCTATCCGAAATCTCCTGTGTATTTCTGTATTAGTCCCAGATCAGTAGCTAGTACACACAGTCAGATAGTGATGAATCATTACTGAACAGAACGAAATATTATAATAAACATAAAGTATCAACCACATGGCTATTATTACATCACTCGGTCACATGACCAGAGTTCACGACAGCGGAATTAAAAGCAACAAGAGATAAAACCCATAAAACTCCACAGGCGACGACTAGGAACACACTCTTAGTTGTCTTGGCGATCATCAAAGAACTCCTCAACATAGAACTCACCGTCTTCGGCTGTATCCTGGTAGTTTTCTGATGACAACAATTGTGTAGCATGTGAGTACAAAAGTACTCAGCAAGTCTGGGAAAGTATGCATATGTAGGGCTTTCTAAGGAAGGCTTATAATGGTTCTTTTGCATAAAGCTAAGTTTCATCAAATCATACATAATAATAATTTTCACAAAGCACATTTTAACAATTATTTTAACAATTGAATTATTTAATAGTCTAGTGTAGGTTCTATCTACCAACACTAGTATAAAGGCTCTATCCGCCACATTTTAAAACGATTAAGGTAATCCATCTCATGACTCTATCTGTCATGATCAAAGCAGGTTCCATCTACCTGATTGGCTCAATCTGCTAACTATCATCCGAGAGTTCTAACCACTCCCGGATCCCAAAACAAAATATTGTTTCTTTTTAAATCCAAAACCAAAGTCTACCAGTATGAAAGCATTCTTCGCTTTGCCCTTCACCGTAGGCACGACTATTCGAATAGTTTTAACTCTGCAGAGGTGTACAGCTTTACCCACAAGATATGATATTCCCTTGATGCCTCCGGATTAACACACTTCCTTTGGTGTGCCGGCAGAGATATCATGACAAGGCCTTTACAATGTATACACCTAACCCGACCCACCCGCTGAGGTTTCACCGCTGTTAGGGTTCTATCTACCCAGTACAGAAGCCCCATCTTGCGCCGTGTGGGGAGTACAACTTGCCTCTATCTGGCACCCACATTCCACCAACTGGCGAGTCTAAGTTATGTTTCTACAAATTATTCAGCCAGGTCGTACCCATTCTAGACATGTGGTTGTACGGTAATGCTTAGAATGAGAACAGTCATAAGCGTCGGTCCTTAATTGACTTGGGGCGGTACTTGCACAATAAAAACTAGTGCTCTTTCTGCACCCACCCTACATTCCATTCCGCCCAAGTCCAAACCATTTTTCATTTTCATTTTATTTTTATTTTCCAAAGACAGTAGTAAATACTTTACAATAATTCTCAAATCACTTTAAAACACAACTTTGATAAAATCCCACCCATGGGTCATTTCAGTTAACTTTGCAACTAGGCACAACTACCGTACTAATCATCAAATGTCATACTATAAATTAGACATGACATAACAATGTGTCCTAGGGTTACAATTAAACATTGATATCAATAATCAAAGAGGTGATAGCAATTCGGAATAACTAACAGTCTATATTTGACATACGATGTTAAACATAGCAATGCACGTTATAAAACCTTGTAAATCATTTTGCAAACATGGGATCAAAATGCGTCAAGGAGACTTGCCTTCGGTCGCAGCGGGGGCGTCAAGGTCTTGAGGGTCAGCGACGGCGTCGGTGGTTCCGGCAAAATCTTCGGCTACGCGCAAATCGGTACAACCAAATAAATACAATAAAATAAAATCCAAAAATTACAAAACTTATACTGGCAGGTAGATCTTGAATTTAGATGAATTTAGGAATTTGAACGGATCAATCGGAGTTCGGACGCAAAAGATATAAGCGATCCTGAAAATTGGAAAGGAAGGGAATATTTCAAGCATCTCTCTTTTTACTGATTTTCTATTTTCCTTTGGCCTCTATGGCAAGTGGGCCAAGGTTTTCATACACAGAAGCCTTCTTCCCCAAAGCAAAGCAAGGATTTATGGAGGCTCAAGGCGCCGGCGATGTTGGGGTCCTCGGTGGCGGTGGCGAAATGGAGAGGGAGGGCGGTGCAAGGAGAGCGTCGGCAATGGGCGCTATGGCGTGTGGCCAGTGCACATAACCTGGCCCAGGAGGAAACGTCGGCCCAGGCGTAGTGGTTTAAGTGCAGCCCAGCGCAAGGAAGCCAAGCAGGAGGTTCGGCCGGTGGGGGTTCTGAGCAGCCACCGGCCGTGTGAGGCGGCGGCTGGAAGCGGCCGTCGGCAAGCGAGGCCGGGGTAGTCTTGGCCGGAGTGGAGAAGTGCGATGCGCTCGCCGAGTCCTTCAGCAGGCGCAAGGAAGCCGGCGAGAGGTTCAGTGGTGGGGTTCCGGCGGCGCGCCTTAGCGTGTGGCGTGGCGGCAGCGTAGCCGTGCGGCAATCTGGGGTAGGTGTGGCCGGAGGTGGAGAGTGCGGTGCGCTCGCCGGGGGTCCTTCGACGGCGGCGAGCCGAGCGGAGAAGGCATTGCTGTTCACTGAGATGATGCAGCCGAACAGAGCAAACCGAGGCGAAGCAAGAACACTAAATTCCGAGGAATTGGTGTATAAAATTCTAAAATTTAGGAGAGGCACAACTAGAGGACATCTAGAAGAGTTTAGGTTTGCAAGGAATTGCAGAGAGAATTACCGGAGTCGACAAATTCAACGAAGAATAACGATTCGGCCGGCAAGCTTCAAACGCGGAATTTGAGATCAAAACTCGACGAAATCTGCAATTTGATTGAGTGGTTTAGTTCGTGGCTTCCATACGCACACAACGAAACCAACGAACTCGAGTTTGGCTCACCGAAATGAAAAATGTGACGGCGAGATCGAAGAACGTTGCTTGGCGCCGATTTCATGCGATTTTCCGGCGAGGTGAGATGGAGTGGCTGCGAGTGGGAGTGAGTACGACATAGAGGGTACCAGGATGGAGGTTTGAGAAGTGGTGGTGCATGATTTGGAGTTGAAACGGCAAAGTTATTGCCATTTAAGTGCTTTTCGGTTTCTAGTCGATTAGGCTGTCTTCGACGGGATTGAAGATGAATGGACAGTGGGAATGGGATCTCCTCGTCTCCCTCTTTCAAACGCAACCGACCGTTTGCGATTTGATGGAGTATTGCAAGAGTTATGAGGGATTAAAGTAGGGGCGCCATTGATGGAGAGAAGAAACGTTTCTCTGTAACTGAATCCATCGGGAGGTAGGAGATGGCTAAATAGTGCTGCCACGTGTCTCCGTCCTATTGGCCGGAGTAGTGAGAAGAAACACGCGCGAGATAAAATAGCGAAAAGGGTCTAAAAATCCCAGAAAAGTTCCTAAAAATACTAGGGAATATTTGGAACCTCATAAAATTGGTTTCACTGGTTTTGGATGAAATTTGGATTTGAGAAAAATCCGGGACGAATAGAGGGCTTTTGACAAAAGGCGTGAGATAAAATGGTAACGGAGTTCTATAAATCTTGGGAAAATTCCTAAAATCATTTTGGAATAATTGGAACCAAATGCAATAGGTTTCGGCATTTTTGGAGAATTTTGGAACACGTGTGAAATCTCGGGTAAGACCGGAATTTCAGGAATTTGATTTTGCGAACGATGATGGAAAGAATTCCGAATTTGGAAGGATATGGATGCCAAGTTAATTATAACACCGAGGAAAATCCAAATTTTGAATTTAATTATTTTAAATTAGCTTTGAGCAGAAATCCAAAATTCGGGATGTTAGAAGGGTGTTGTCAAGTTGGGGAAGAAAGAGAGGAGTGACAGACAAATTAAGAGTAGAGAGGAAAAGACAGCAAGGGTAATGTCAGGTGGGGAAGTTCTATACTAGGCGTCAGCAACCAGGACAGCTAGCCACCGCACCTTCCCCTTAAAGATGAGTTTGAGTTAAGAGATAGAGTTATATTAGAGATAAGAGATTAAAGATGAGTTTAAGTTAGGAGATAGAGATATTAGGAGATAACAGAGTTAGATACTATTGTTAGGAAATCATGTCCTATTGAAGGGGCACGACAAATTGATATGAAGTCAAGCCAGAGTTATATCTATTTTCTCTCCTGCCTTTTCCTCCTTCCCTATCCTTGCGCCTCCTTCCTCCTAGCGCATGCTTCTGCTTCCTCTGCCTCATCCAGCAGCATGGCTCCTGGGCATGGATACAGGCCTAAACCACCTGCATCACACGCCTACAACCTTCGATCAGGTACCGGTCGATACAGGTAGACTATTTCGTCTTAAATGACAGAATAATAAAAAAAATGCTTGGCATGGCAAAATCAAAAGGAGAGAAAAAAATCAATGGCAAGGTGAAGAATAGAACACTCCTTAGTGGCAAAAATTAAGTTTCCCTAGAAATCGATTTTTTATTTAAGTTGCACAAAACTATCAATTGCAAATAAAATGTACTCAAGAATCAGCTCCATCAGAGCCTTGTGGATCGTTCTCTCTTAAGTGTCATCAACTCGGCTCCACACCTATACCATGTCATATCAGAATAATGCGCGAACGTAGTATTAGCATAATCATGTTTATCAAGGCCATGTTCACTGCTCACTGAGCAAAATCTCTATCTAAATTATAATCATTCCCATATTTTTCCCATAAAATGGATGTATTCAAATCTAGAACTTACGAGGCACCTAAGTATGATGATTTTTCTACTTTGATTTGACTTCGATTATATTTTCAAACATCTCTCAGAGCTCACGAAACTTTACTTTGATTTGATATGGAAAAAATTTTCGTACTTTAGATGCAAAGCAAGGCCATAGGAGATACATATATAATATATCTCCTATAAATAAACTATTAGGCAAAGTATCAGCATCAAACCAAGTAAGCAACACAGAAATCTATATCACCATTACAAAATCAAGCCTTTGTGCGCAAAAATACAAATGATTTTGTCATATTCCCAGTAACCAAAGTAGTTGACAAATAAAGTATGGATTTACCTTAATGTCTCCAATAAACGCCAACTTCAGCTATATTAGACTGGTAGACATCCTGAGGAAATGGAATACACAAGTTTCAAAGGCGTGCCCTCCTGTTGATGACACCAAGGTCAAGAACTCAATGTCAGGGAGCATGGTTATGACATCCATCAAGTACAGACCATTAGCCATGACCTGTGAATTTATAAAAAATCACAGTGTTCCCGTACAGCTGTACGTACAATTGACGGCCATTTTGCTGATAACTGATCACGCTATTGCGTGCCTACACTAAGACAATAACGGTGGATACTATTTTGAACTCTAAAAGTTGTTAATTAAGTTGCTTGTTGTTTCGATTGCATAATTCCACAACAGAGAGAGTGAACTCACAACTGTATAGGAGATTAACAGATCAAGATATGGGATCTTCTGAAAGCGCTGCAATAGCATCATGGAGTCCCAATTGCACGGATGATCAGACAGTCCATACACCAAATCACCGAGTGTTGCCAGTCCCCGGAGACGCACCATCTCACCGAGTTGGACTGAACTTGGATACAGCGTCGCCGAGCTCGCACCGGCCGTCGTACCGGACGTGATATAGCCGCAGCACAATGAGCTTGGCAAGCACGCCGGATGGTGGCAGTGTGAGGCCAAGGTAGTCCCCGAAGCATAGGCGGAGGCACTTCTGGGTGGCTTTCCCGAAGCAGGGCACCTCGATGGCGCCTCTTGTCCTAGCCTCCTCCCCCTCCTCCTGACCCTCCGGCGTCGCATTGCCGAAGTAGAGCTCCCCAGTGAGGCGGGGCACGGCGAGGAGGACAACGGCTGTCGTCGAGTCCGGGGAGGCATCGCTAGCAACAAGGCGCAGGCAGCGGAGTTCTGGGGCGGCGAGGGCAGCGCGAGCGCGTGCGCAGCTCCAGGAGGTGGGCCCAGAGGCCTGCTCAACATTGGGAGAGTACGCTGGTCCGCGCGGCGATGGTGGATGGAAACCAGATGAGGATGCGGCGGAGGGCGTCATCGGGGCGCGAGCTGAGGAGGTCCTCGCCACCACTGTCGCCGCTGTCCATTGGCGGAGGAGGGTTCAGGGGGCGGAGGAGGGTTCAGGGACACGCGATTTGCTTTATTCCTCCCTTCAAGTAGTTTGCTGATCTTCTGCAGTGAATTTTCTTATTCCACTACGAGAGTTACAGCGAGATCCACTTTCAGATATTCTCTTGGCAGGAATTCCACTCATCAACACACCTACTGATTCCTGCAATTTCCCTTTTAATATGTTGTTTATTGATTCTGACATTGACTGGATTCTTCAGAGCCAACATAAGTTCAGACACTCAGCTAAGGGCCTGAATCGCCTGATCCTTTTGTCTGACTGCGAATAGAACATGGAGTATGTTTTTTTTTTGTTCAGTTTTGTAGGTCCAAAGAGCAGCGAAATGAAAATGTTCGGACTTTTGTAGCTGGGGCGTGCAACGGAGGAAGTCAGCAGTCTTCATAACATTTGAGCGACTTCACTTAGCAAGCTAATGAACGGCAGAGATGGAAGCGGGATGGCTTAGCTGAAATCGTATGGGCAACGTCGATTTCAGCAATTACTGTTTGAGGTGTAAGTCAGTTTAACTTCAGTTCATCTTTACTATTATCTTTGACGTAATTCAGCTGTAAGCTTTGGCTATAGTTTCGTGAATGAGAAGCAAGAAAGACTTCGTGAATGAGAAGTAAGAAAGACCAAGCATATTCTAGTGTTCTTTATCCTAGAGTAAAGCAGCTAGGAAGCCTAGTTTTCTTGCTTCCAATTTCCTCAAATTTCTATTGATTGGTCCACATCGAAATCAGATTAGTCTAGGATCTGACAAGTTTGAAAACTAATTTCCTGAAAGTTCAAAGACTTGCCTATTGTATTTTCATGAATTTTACATAAATATGATAGAGGTCGAATATAGAAGCTCCTTACACAGCTCGTCATCGACAGTTACTGAAGGATCAAAAGTAAAGAGTAATTATTTTGAGCACTGAAGTCCATCCCAATAGTCGTTTTACAAAAGAAAATTCACATTCTGCTCTTGTCAGTCCGCTGATTTCCACTTTCTAGAGAAAAATAAAGTAGATATCCTTTGTTTCCCAGTCTTGTGGCTCATGACAAATGCAACCCAGTGAGCAAGCTGTTTGCGCCTGAAATTTTACTCACAAGGATTAACGATATATAACAAATTTTGCAAAAGAGCAAATGTTGTTTAAAGCAAACCAATTTCAGCAATGTGATTGTGCAGTGTCAAGAAAGATAATAATAGAAAGCATCAAATTTTGTTTTTGCCACTAAGGATGACCCTATTTGTTTATCTGCACTGTAAATTGGTCTTTTTATTGCATGCCAGATTTTGAGGGTGGGGGGGGGGGGGGGGAGGGTTTGGTGGTGACAAAAACTAGTATTCAATAGCTCTCTGCTGGGTTATTTTGCCATCGCTGCTCATCTCCACCTCCAGCCGCTGCTTGCCTCCGGCCACCGTACCTCACACTGCAGATCCGCTCCTCCATCTCCAGCTGTCCTCTCTCGCATGTCAATACACCTGCATGCGGCCATCGCGCTGGTGGGGCATGGAGGCAGCCTAGCTCGGCTAGTGGTTGAGACAGACAGGACAGATGTTTGTCATGACATAGCAGAGCTCAGACGAATCCACATCAATGGCGGAGCTCAGTGTGGCACAGCTTCGCGCGATGGCAGTATATCCTGTTTGTGGTGGATGAAGCAAGAAACAAGTCAAGATCTGGATATTGCTGTGGTGACAGTGTAGAGAATTGGAGCTCAACTTGGCTCCTGGTGGATATATGTTAAGGCAGCAGCAGAGCTTACTACAGTGGTGGTGATGCTAGATCTGGGTCGCGCCGTCAACATTGCTGGATTTGATTTGGTGTACATGCCGCTACCGTCACAGTGAGACAAGTTCAGGGTTTCCGCTGGAGCTGAGAGAGGATAGAGCTGGGCGTTGGGCTGAGCCGGGCCGGCCCGAGCACGACGGGCTTCAGGTCATGATGTCCCGGGCTGGCCCAGGAGAGGTTTTACTGGGTCCAGCCTAGCCCAAAAGCACAACGGGCCGGAGTCGGGCCGGCCCGGCCCGGACCCAGCCCCAAACTACCTGCCACCCACCTGCGTGCATGGGGCTTGCAACGTGTGCTCAGTTTGCTTGCGGTGGCACAGAATGCATGCATGGATGGATGCATATGTATGGTACCTGTGCGATCTCGACGGCGGTGATGTCGGTCTGGCCGCCTTGGTACAGGAAATTGATGGCGAGGTGGCCTCGGTTCCTGCTGCTCGTCTCTTCCACTCGTACTGCCAGGTTCTTCTTCCTGTACTCGTACAGGAAATTGGTTTGCTTTAAACAACATTTGAGATCCTAGCTCAGAATCCTCGCACGCACGCTCGCTTGGTTTGCTTTAATTAGGACCTGATCGCTATCCCGAAAAATTAGAAAAGGGCCCATTAGAGATTTGTTAGCGGGGATTATCCGTAAAGTAATGAACCAGGGACCTAAACGCAATTTAGAAATATTTTCTTACCCTTACAAAAAATTGTGAAGGACCTTTTTGTAATTTACAGGGACCTATTCGTAATTTAAAGAAAAGAGAAGGACCTTTTTCGCAAATTGACGTGGGGGCGACGTGGAGGCCTTGGTTGGCCTCCAATCTGTTGCCTTATAATAGGAGTTTATATTTATATTTATATTAGCACGGCATCAACTAATAGTGCAGTCCTCCTCCCAATATTAAGTATATGTTCTTGAAAAACATCTTCCTAGCTACAATATAAGTCTACTCGGATGATAAAAAGTGCAGCTATTACAATATTTCTATCATAAGTATATCTCTTTTAATGCTGAAAAATAGATAATAATTATAGAAAAGAGAACAGCCACGCACCCCATGAGCGTCTGGGCCACCTTCAGTAGGCTGAACCGGCCCATATCTTCGGGCCGGGCTGGGCCACCCGACAGCCCCATTTCTAGGCTTGGCCTGGCCCAGCCCGACATCTTGGGCCGAGCCTTGGGCCGCCCGTGAAAAGCCCGGCCCGTCGCCCAGGTCTAGAGAGGAGTGTTGTTGGCGTTGGGGAAGGAGGGGAGGGACAGAGACAGAGTAGAAAAAGACAGCAAGGATCTACTATTTCATCTTAATTGACAGAACAATACAAAAGAATGTATTTTTATTAAATATTTATTTTAAATCTTTTTTAAAAAATAATCAACGGATTTTTTTTTTTTGCGAAAATGGGCTCCTATCTCCCGGATATGGGGCGATCGCCCCATATTGGGCAATAGATACCTGAATGCAAAAAATATTGACAAATCCACTCCTTAAAAAATGTGTCCTCTTGTTCATAACACCAAGAACAATATCCTAATGTCAGGCAGCATGGTTTTGGCTTCCATCAAGTAATGAATGTTAGCCATGACCTGTGAATTCATAGAAAGTCAGTGTATCATACATTCATACTGACATATGTAACAACAACATGGAAAGCATAACCAGTTTGTTTTAAAATAAGTTGTCATGTATTGGCCCATCAGCGGAATTGGGTTAGGCTTCGGCAAGCAACACAGGCCCACTAGCTTGTAGTGACCCATGTTGATCCAGGGTATGACAATTGATAAGGAGTTCAATCACCCAGGGAAAGGGGAGAACGAGCAGCGCTAGCCTCGGCTCTTTATTCTCCTTCTTTGCATCTTCCCCAAATTCCCTTTCACTGGTTCCCCGTCCTCTGCTTCTTCCAAGTCCTTGCTTCCAATTTCCCCAAGTTGTATATCCAAATACCTTGTATCTTGTGTTTGGTTTGCAATCGAACTCTTGTGTTGGTGTTGATCTACGATAATCAAGTGGGTTCATGACAGTATGGTATCAGAGCCAACGATTCGTGGGATTTCGAGTAAAGAGTTGATGTGGGCGACTCATGGTGGTAGTTGCTGTGATCAGGGTCTGGATTCGTTCGGTGGGAGTCTCCATGGAGGAGGCGCCTACCACCCATTCGACGAAACGCCAAGCCATCAAGAGGCGCCCACTGGAGGTGTTCTTCACGTCACGGTGAGCCACCCTTTCTATCCGGTGACCGAGGAGGTGCTTCGCCAGGTCTTCAACGCATATGGCGTTGAGAAGGTGTACGTGTTCGAGAGGACCGATTATGTATGGGCGATCGTCTTCTTCCAGTTGGGCCACGACGCAACACGGGCTCGAGAAGCCTTCAATGGCCGCTGCATCTATGATGGCTGCTGCCGAATGGACATCCAGCACGTGCTGTTGCCTCCCACCGACAACACCGACATGACGCCTGCAAGATGTTCAATGGAGGGTCTTGACCACGACGCTAGTGTGCTAACAACGATGTCCACCTCAACATTGTCAAATCCCTTGCCTATGGCCTCCCTGGTTGCAGCAACACAAGACGCTATCACCAATAGCCATGACGTCTGTGCATCGACGGCTATGACCACACCATCGGAGGCTTCGCCCATGCCATCAATTACCCTTGCGGTGGCGTCACTCACGGCCTCGACCACCTCGACGGCCACAACAATGACTTCCCCTGACACTGGAGCTCAGGAAGTCCTATGTGACGAGCTCAGGAAACTGGCTCCCAAGGTCACATCAGAGGAGCCGAACAAGACATTCCAAGAGTTGTGCAAGAAGTAGGGGTGAAAATGGTACGGGTTAATCCCGACCGATCCGACATCTGAATCCGTTAAAAACCATATCCGGAAAAAAATCCGTATCCTGGCCGGATTCGGATACTGATGCCGGATACTTGCTACCGGATACTGATGGATCTGATGAGCGAGATATCCGACCAAATAGGCTGCGGTATATGGTAACCTGATATTATCCGACGGATATCCGAATCAACAAAACAAGGGTACTCCGTACTCAAGTTAAGACTCAAGAGTCAAGGGCTTCCCATTCGATTCCCGCAAGCCTCGGTCTTTGCCTCCCATTCGATTCCCCAACCCGAAAACTAACCATAGTGTTTGAGCCGCCGCATGAATTCAAGTGTGTTGGTCTCATTGGCGGCGGGACTTAGTTGTTCAAGTTATGTATGAATTTGATACCTTGTTATACTTGTGTTGTGTGAGTTGTCAAATTTATGTAATATATATGAATTTATTGCTTGTCAAATGTCTCAACAAGTATGTATCCGCTTGTATTATCCGTTTCCGAACCGAATCCGGTATGTATCCGCTCCAACATTACCATATCCGAAACTCCGAAATATCCATATTCGTATCCGTATTCGGTCTTACCGTATCCGATTCCGAATCTGGAAAAAAAATATGGATTAGGATACGGAACAATATCCGGCCGTATCCGATCCGTTTTCACCCCTAGCAAGAAGATACTAGTCACGTTGAACCGCATCTGAGCCTTGACACCACCTCCAATGCCATTGAGCCTGCTGGCCACTCCATGGTTTCTTCATGATGCCTCTCGCCACTGTCAAGCTAAGTGACATTGTCGTCTTCGACCCCGCACCACCGATCGCCGCTGATTTAGTGCATGATCACCCAGATGACTCCGCTGAGAACAAGCTGTTCCGAGTGATGCCCCCCGCACACCGAGTTCAACTTTGATGTTTGGCCACGACCAAGCGCTGGGCGAACACTAGCCTACATGGTAGCTGTCCAACCCTGGGCACCACCTCCTGGTGCAAGTTTTAGAGCCCTAGTGCATAGTATTGAGCTTAAGCCATGGCCACCATCGATTAAGAAGCACATGATCAAGTTTAATCAATTTGCTAGGTGTGACCGGTGCAACATGAGATCAGTCAGTTCTCGAAACCTCTACATATTTGCTGAGGTACAAAAATTCTTCTGCGGCCGAACAACATTTTGTAAGTGGTTTGAGTTATTGAGTGTTGTTGAGGAGTTGTGGGATGTTCCTCAGTTGAGATGCTACACGTTGGAGTCACTTGGACGAGAAACAGTATCAAGATTGGAAGTGCTATACCACTGCCATGCTAACAAAGCTCAAGGAGTAATTGATTATAGGCATTGTTTTGATATGAAATGGAAGAATCCAAATGGCTATAAAGGAACAAAGCCCATTGTCGAGGCCTTGGAAATGATTGTAGAAACATACATACATGTGATGATTATGAGAATACAAAGTAGAATGGCATTGGGCTTATCAAACACTGCATGGTGTGCAACACCATATTTTGTAGTTCATAAGGAGCATATTTTAGCTCTGAGAAAGATGATTCTCTTGGCATATGTCTTCTTTGGTAGTTATATCTAGTCACAAGGAAGGGATGGCTTGGGAACTTGGCAAGTGTATTATTGTTGGCATAAATGGCATAGCGTTGTTCAAGTCAATACAGGCTGCAATAGATGGGTTGTTACCTGGAAAGCTCCTTACGTTTGCAAGGGATAATAATTGCAAACAAGTTGTTTGGGCAATAGGTTGTGTTAGTGGTTACTCTCCGAGGTGTTGTGTTCGTACTCTCACCAAGTATGCATTGATGATTCTGCTAGCACAATTGAATGAGCATGCTAAACTATTCAGGTTAAAGACTGTCACTCAGATTTCATCGAACTTCGCACAAAGGCCAATGACAAGTAGTTGTTGATACAAGGCCTATATTACTAGCATTTGTGGCAATTGATCATTCTAGTGGAGAGCAAATTCTCACCAAAGTGACAAGATCCTAGTGGCGTGAAGATACTATTTGTTTCTCAAGTTCAGGAGCTTATACCTTCATCAATTTCAGTGTTGGCTACAAGACCTGGTTGTCGGTATGATCAATGGATATGGCAAGTGTAACTAGTCGGAGGAATGGATTGAAGGTATATATTCCTTCCCAACGATTGCAGAGGCCATGGATTGAGCGATATATTCCATGGATTGAAGGTATCGGCTTGAGGCAAGCCAGAAATTTATGGAGAGAATGTCATGTATTGGCCCATAAGCGGAATTGGGTTAGGCTTCTAAGCAACACAGGCCCACTAGCTTGTAGTGACCCATGTTGATCCAGGGTATGACAATTGATAAGGAGTTCAATCACCCAGGAAAGGGGAGAACAGGAATGGCGCTAGCCTCGGCTCTTTCTTCTCCACTGCTGCATCTTCCCCAAATTTCCTTTCTCTGGTTCCCCGTCCTCTGCTTCTTCCTAGTCCTTGCTTCCAATTTCCCCAAGTTGTATATCCAAATACCTTGTATCTTGTGTTTGGTTTGCAATCGAACTCTTGTGTTGGTGTTGATATATGATAATCAAGTGGAGTTCATGACATAATGGCATGCCAAAATAGTAAAAAATTTACTACTTAAAAGAAGGTAGTGGTTATGATTCGTATCCTAAAAAAATCTCTAAAAATTAGAAAAATTAATTTATCAGCAGATAAATGCAACCTCAATAAAAATTCTCTAACAAAAAAGAAGAAGAAGAAATGCATGAAAGCTTTATCGGGCTCAGGACGAAACATAGCAAATGGAGGCACAACATGGCTGAGGATGTGGGTTGGATAGGCCGATCGCGTTGATGTCAGCTTGACGTCCTACGATAAGATGATTTTTTTTATTCATAGCAAAGCACATGCATTTAGCTAGTTAAAAATAAAGTTAGATGGGTTCATCTATATACTCCCTTTGTTGATAAATATAGGACCTATTTTGATTTTGCATAAGAATTAATGTTATGCGGTGAAATTGAGAAAGATATGAGAGAAAATGACTTACATGCCCTCTTAATTGTCTTAGAAGATAAGAGATAATAATTTGTGTGGGCGATAATGAATAAATGCATATGACTAAGAGAAAATAAATAGAGGTATTGTAGGATAGACTCATTGCATGTAAACTTTGTTTGTAAACAAAACCATTCAAACTAATTCAAACTAATTAATTGTCTTAGAAGATAAGAGAGGTTTTGGGGACAAATGGCGAAATTGGATCTCTTCTGTTTTGAGGAATGGCTCTGTAGGAGTCAAAATTAATAATATTGAAAGTAATTTTTTTCGTACTGGTAAAGGTTTGAGACAGGGTGATCCGTTATCACCAATTCTCTTTAATTTAGTTGCTGATGTTTTTACTAGAATCCTTCATAAAGCTACTAAGGAAGGGATGATTTCGGGCTTATGTGAAGATTTTTGTCCTGGAGGGATTACTAGTTTGCAATATGCAGATGACACTCTTTTGTTTATTAAGAATGATGAGCGAATTGTTCTGAATTTAAAATGGTTCTTGACTTGTTTTGAACAAATGTCTGGTATGAGGATTAATTTCCATAAAAGTGAAATGATTTCTGTGGGCTGTGATACTAACGAAACAAAAAGATTTGCAAACATACTTAGCTGTAAAACAGGGCCTTTCCCCATTAAATACCTTGGTATTCCCCTGCACTATGACAGGATTAGGAGGGAGGACTTTCAACCAATTGTTGACAAAATGGTGAAAAGAATTGCAGGTTGGAGGGGTAAATTCTTATCAAATGCAGTCGGTTGATTCTCATTAAATCTTGTTTAGCTAGTATCCCAATTTATTTGCTATCCTTTTTTAAATTTTCGAATTGGGCTCTTGATCTTATCAATTCTCATATGGCCAAATGTTTGTGGAACAATTTTGAAGGTCATAATAAACTACATCTAGCTAATTGGCAGCTAGTTTGTATGGATAAGAAATATGGTGGCCTTGGTCTTCCCAACCTTAGAGATCTTAATTTGTGCCTCTTAGCTTCTTGGACTAGAAGATTTTACAATAAGGAGACTAAAATCTGGAAAGATTTGGTAAATTTCAAGTATAGTGTCGACAATCCCAATATTTTTGCTATTGACCATGAACAGGGTTCTATTTTTTGGAAGGGGGTTGTGTGGGCTATGCATGCTTCTAAATTTGGTTATAGATGGAGTGTTGGTAATGGGAGAAAAATTAGACTCTGGGAAGATGTTTGGTTTGGTTCGTCTTGCCTGGCTATTCAATTTTGGGACCTTTATAGCTTAGTCAATGAGAAAGGTTTTGTTATTGCTGATATTTGGGATGGAAATAAGTGTAAATGTACTTTTAGGAGAACGTTCACTGAAAGTATGATGATAAGATGGCTTGAACTGTTAGAGGTGTTGAAGAGCATAAGATTTAGGGATGAAGATGATTCACTAATTTGGCGATCACGTAAAGTAGGGGACTTACTCGGTCAAATCCTTATATCACGATTATCAATTTTAGAGGGTAGTTCCAGTGTTTATTCCGGCTGTTTGGAACCTTATTGTTCCCCCTAAAATCCAATTTTTTCTTTGGTTGCTTTCTCATAATAAAGTTATGACTAGAGATAATCTCCAGAAAAGGGGGATTGACAAAGGTGTTACTTGCAGTTTTTGTATGGAAAATGAATCTATTGTCCATCTGTTCTTTGAATGTGTGGTTGCTAGAAATATTTGGGATATGATAAGAGAGTTTTTCGATATCAATATTGGTCACAACTTCGAATCTATGGCTAGATTTTGGATTAGTAATAAAAAGAATGCTGTTTTGAACACGGTTTGTATTGCTGCTTTATGGAGTATTTGGAAATGCAGAAATAACATGATCTTTCGTTTTCAGACTTGGACAAATATGAAAACAATTTGGAGATTGATGCTTGTTTCTTTAAAAGATTGGAGCCAATTGTTCAAGGAGGAAAGGCTAGCCAAAATGAATATATTCTGCGAGGTCCTGGTTTCCAAACTGAAATCCCCGTTGATGCTGAAGCTATGAATGAGTTAACGGACAAATGTTGTATGGTGAGTGATTGTAATGTTGCTCCAATTCCGGATGGGATGATTTCCTTGTTTGAAGATCTAGCTCAGCGTCAAAAGGATGGAGCTCGTGCACAGAACGATTGAGTTGTGTGGTTTCTTCGGCCTGACATTTCGTGACAATTTTGAAGATTGCCTGTTACCTCTTGGTAGCACTTGACGCAATTTGGGGAGATTCTGAACTACCATGAAAGGAATACGTTGATTCTGGGAAAAAGGAATAAGTTTCTTAGCTTTAATCTGGACAAAACTTTGGCTATTAAGTCTCTTTGTGTACGTTTCTTATGTCCCCTATGTTGAGGTGCTTTAGAGTTTCTAACTGAAAATCGGATTTGTGTAAATCTGATATGTACTTTGGTTGTCTCAGTTTCAAGTAATGAAACTGGGATGTCATTTACATGGCATCCTTTTGGTCTAAAAACAAAACCATTCAAACTATATCAACAGATATTGGCCTTTCTATAAAATCTACATGTTGACATACGGGTCTTTCTATAAAATCTCTAATAAAAAATAGGGAAGACAATTTATTAACAAACAAATACACGCTGTGCTCCCCCCTCCCGCCGCTGGCGCTACCTATGGGCCCACCCCCCGGAGCTGTGCTTCCCCCTCCCCACCGACCTCGCCTGCGTCGGCGCCGCCCTCGCCACTCCGGATCTCCACCGCCTGCACGTCGCCGCAATCGACGCGGACCCGGGCGCGACCGCTGCCGTCCTCATTCTCGCGGCGCCCCGCCTCACCGGCAAGCTCTTCTTCCACAACGTGACGCCAGGGGATCAAAAGGAGGAGGTCGGGAAAAGAGGCGCCGTTGAGCTGCCATGCTTCGAGAAGGCCACCGAGATGAGTCTCCGCCTATGCTATATTGGCCTCGTGCTGCCACCATCCGGCTTGTTCGCCAAGCTCACCGCGCTGCGGCTGGACCAGTTGCGGTTCGACGGCGGTTGCGAGCTTGGGGACGTCGTCTCGTCGGCGCGGTGCTCTTCGTTGCGGAAACTCATTGTCTACTCGGAATCTCTCCTTCATTTGGATCTGCATAATCTGGACGAGCTTGGGTAGTGATCACCAGTACGATTTCTTAGTATAGGCGCACAGCACTGTCATCAGTAGAGGGGCAGCCGTACAGTGTAACGGACCGTCTTTTCATTGCGTTTAAATGCCACGACAGCTATCCAGGATATTTAGCTGTCGGGAAAACAAGTATACATTGCCAGGCAAAAGATAAATTCAACTGCTTTTACAGAATATAAGGCCTAACAGCCAAGTTTTTACAAAAGAGGCGCAGCAGGGCCCAAATAGATTACATTACCAAAACCACCGCACAGGCAGGCCTGAGCAAAAGACCAAGACCTTAGAACCAAACCAACATGCCGTCTACGATCTCTTGATATGCTCCAGCTTCTTGCAACTCTGAAAGGGTCGGGGTTTGCAATGGTGAGTACGGGAGTACTCAACAAGCCGTACGGAGAACTCTGAATACTATATGCAGGGAATTATTTAATGGGAGGGACAGGTAAAGTATTTGGATGCAGTTTTCTTTTCCAACTCATTTTACATTTGAAGCACAAACCATAATAATAGTAGGGGGGGTCATTCACAAAGTTACCACCATTAAGCCAAATTCTCCAAAATTTCACCAAAGAACTATCTTGAGCTCGGTTACGGGTGTCACCCCAGTTCAAACTTAGCTTCATTAACCGGAAGCACGGCGTATTCGAATACCATTTAATTAGACTCTGCAGAGCTGCTCAGCTTTACCCACAAGATATCTACGACCGTTAATGCCATGCGCAAATTTACATGCAACTTAAATGCATGCGGCCGGGCCGAGACCATCACAGCCTTTTGATTGAACATCCCCATGGTAGCTCCTACCCGATAGGTACTCGGGCCCACCGTCCTTGGGACCCCACTGGCCAACGCAGGAGCCATGATCCAAGACTGAGTGGGCAACCTACGTTGTGAGAACCGGCGAATGGCACCACACTAGCCCATTCCCGTTCCACCAAACCCGCCAGTCATTCCCCTACTGGAAATGGCTGCTCCCCATTCTCCACGAGAATGGTACCACCAAACATGTAGGTATTCCCAGGGGATGAACAATGTACTAAGCCATGTTGGAAAACGGTTCAACTGAATTGACCGCTCCCAACCTGTGGTTGAGCGAAATCTTAAGTTATTTACTTTGCTCAAGGGGGTTTAACCTTATTTTGCCAAAGACCAAGCCATTGGGCCATCCACAAATCAATTCGGTACCAACTGTACCAGCCACCACAACCAACCATGGTGTTAATCATCAGCCGGGGATCGGACTCACATCCACCTCGTGGCTAGCCCAATACTGTCCCCCTGACCGTAGCACATTTAAACAGAAGTCCGAGCCAACTGCTCGCCAACACTTTATTTTTCATTTAAAAGATTTTGAGTGAACTAATATAGATTAATGATACGAACACCCCTACTATCTAGGGTTATCAAAGGGTTACAAAGGATCTAATATGGCTCAATATTTTTCAAGGAAGTTCCATGAACAAATCGGCATTATCTAGGTAGCATGTCATTATAAAATAACAATTTTTCAATATTTCAACATACAGCAAAATAATGCAATAGAAATTTAAATACTATAACATTATAGCCATTGGGTTCAACATGATCAAAGGCGTGCGGCTTGCCTTGCGACGTGGCGGGCTCGGCGGTGTCGAAGTCACCGTAGTCGTACGCGTATCCGTCCTGGACCTTCTCCGGCTCCTGAGTCGACTCGGCTTCAATCACAGCGACGTTGGTTCTATCGCAAAAGAACAAGACCAAGAAAAGACCGAATAAAATAATAAAACAAAAGAAAAGACAAAAACAAGAAAAAGGAGAAAAAGAAGGAAACTAAAGAGAAGGGTCAGAGAGGAAGTTGAAGGGCGATTTCGGCATTTCGGAAATTTTAGAAGATTCAATCGCGTAATCGGAGGTTATATCTGGACTCGTGACTCGAAACAATTGAGAATATGTATTTTGGCTAATTTGGGACTTTTATTGGAATTTTGAACTTTATTGGATTTTCTGATTTATATAAAAGAAAAATCCGAAAATGGAGAATGACGTAAAAGGAAAAACCGATTTTGGGCCGATCAAGCTTGGCCCACGCGCGAAGGCCCACTCGAACGCAGACGCTGCCGCCAAGCGCCTGGCTCGCCCACGCTGATGGCCGCCCAAAAGAAGAAAAGGGTGGCTGGCTCTGTGGTTAGGGTTCGCGAGGGGGTGGGGCATGGTGGTGGCGGCGATTTGGGGAAGGCGGCGGTGCGCGAGCGAGCGGCGGCAACGCGGATCGGAACCGGTGAAGAAGGGGGGGGGGCTAGGGCATGGCTCGGGTAGCGGATTTTTTTGAATTTTTTTGAGGATTTTTTAATTTCGCCAGGATTATAAAATTCGGAGGGGTCCGAAATCCGAAATTTCGCCGAGATTTTAAACCCTGAATAGAGATACATTAATTTGTTAATTAATTATAATCTAGGTAGATATACAATTAATCATTCTAATTAAAAAGAAATTCTGGGGCTATTACAGCTCGGTGCTTGGTCCGTACGTAGGCACGTCGTCTCGCCCAAGGGGAACAAGACAGTGGCAGAGCGAGTGCAAGAAATTTCGACAGGCTCACAGCATGCAGGGCGTGGCTGATATGTGGGTCCGTCTATGGAAAAGTTGACCTGCGGGGCGAGGAGAGAGAATGCTGAAAGAAAAGAGAAAGTATATTGCGCTGAAACCCAAATCAACTGGCCGAAAATATACGTGGCCGAAAATATCCAGTCTGCCAGCATGAAATCCAGCAAGTAAAAACTAGGAATTTCAGAAGAAGAAAAAATTAAGTTTGATTTGTAGCCATTCGCTGTTTCACTACTCACCGAGCTACTTTAAGATCCACGCAATTTAGATTGTACTACTAGCAGGACAAGAACAAACAGCAAACCTTCAACCGGAAAAAAGAGAGGCATGCACAAGTAACTTTTATTTTGATCATTTCTCACCACGGTAACCTTGTTCAGCAGGATGAAAGGACACTCCTGGCGACATCAGCTTGGGCAGTATTCCTCGCTCCAGTCAATCGGCCGTGGCGATCCTCATGTGTGCATTGCACGAACTGTAAATTTATGTCAAAGGATTTCCAAGGTTGTAGGGCTGCAGATGTTTCTTTTTCGAGTGCCACCTGTTTCCATGAAAGCATTGGATCTTGTGAAGTTGATTGCAAAGGTGAAGCGGCCAGTTGTCCTCGCTCTAAAGCGCACCGACGGCCGACTGGCCAACGGAACTTCGTCGCTGGACGACAACCGCTGCGATCACCTTTCTTGGGCGTTCTCGCCAGGCTTTTGCTTCTCCGCGCGTTCCCGCCGAGACCGAGAAAAGGACACTCAGACGCCTGTCATCTTGATCTGGCACATTGCAACATGTTACTGCGAAATGGCAATGGCGGCGTCACGCTCCTGTTGCCGGTCGGATGACAACATTGGCGTTGCAACAGAACTATCCAGATATTGTGCTTACTTGATTGTCTCTGCACCGCAACTGCTTCCGGGGAACGAGTATGATACAATTTGTCTCTTCCATGCCGCCGCGCGTGAAGCTGCCGATGACCTCAAGGACGTGAAAGACAATGTCCTCAAGGACGCGGGAGACAAGTATGAAGCCATGAGAAATCTGGATGAATCAACAGAGAACATCTTCAACAGTGGTGTGAAATTAGGGAAGCAGCTCGAGGATATACCAAATGCTACGCTGCGTTGGAAGGTGATGGCTGATTTCTGGGCCGAGATGTTGCTCTACATCGCGCCGTCGGATAACGCCAAGCAGGGGCGGATACAGGCCCTGGGCTGCCCGTGCTGCAGCCCGGGGCCTAGTACCGAAAGCCCATTAATTTTTTTTAAAAAGCTATTGAAAAATGATTAAAAACAGAGATTTAATTTAAGATCAGTTGGTCTAGCCCGGAGCTTGAACCTGGACTGGCTCCGCCCTGACGCCAAGGACCACGTCGAGCAGCTCGCGCAGGGAGGCGAGTTCATCACCCACCTGTGGGCTCTGCTGTTACACGCCGGCATCGTCAACCGCAACAATGAGCATGACACTGCTGTGGTGGAGCTTGTCGATGTCGACGCCGGCATCGTCAACCGGGACAATCAGCATGACCCTGTTGTGGTGGAGCTTGTCGATATATGGCGATCGTCATGTGTGAACCCAGCCACTGTTGCTGCCAAGTTCGTTGCCGTGCATTAATCTCTTCTGCTGCTGCCGCTCCCCTGTATCATGCTACATCTAAGTTGTGCATTTGGCTTTTGTTTGTGTGATGCATTCAGTTAAATCATCTACTTTAATTTACTTGTGAGTTGTGACATTTGTGCGTTCCCATTCCAAGGATTGCTTCGATCCTCTGATGGTGTATGCAGCCATCCCCCAGTTGTACTGGGAGTATATTAATTCATGAATTCGTGTAAGCTTGCGACATGTGTGCCTATCTGTTGCCATCTGCTATTACAAATAACAGTTGCCGCATTTTTTTTACATAGAGCGAAATGACCGCCTTTTTCTCCCTTTCTCGTGAGCTTGTTTATCTATTGGAATATAGTTGAGTACAAATGTGACAGGAACTAAACAATTTTTTAAAGAAAACCTGTGAATTGTATGTGATGCTAATCCACCACATTGCAGAAAGGAAAGGTTAACATTTACGCCACATTGCTAACTTCACATCCCTGGTCAACTGAATATGGTCTGGCCCCTGATGCCCAGGATATCGAGTCCTACTGAATGGTACTAAAAAAACTCTCCAAAGAAATACTAGGATATGAAAGAAATTTTATAGTGTATTATACTAGTAGTATATAGTGGTTAGTAGAAATTAGATTTAGCCATTAATTTATTGAGAGTATCTCTATTACTCTACTACCGGAGGAAGTATAAATAAATATCAAATTTAGTGTACCGTAAAAGAGCCCGAACATGGATCCCGTAATGTCAGCAGTTAATGATCGACCATTTGTATCCCTAAGTAATGAGTGTTGGCCAATCATATTCTGCCTGTTAGAGATAGAGTCCTGTTATTCTAGTCTCTATATTAGAGATAGAGTCATGTTATTCCTTTCCCTTATGTACTCTATATATTGTGGCCATTGGCCCCATATTCAATACAAGTCATATTCATAACATGGTATCAGAGCTCTAGATTTTTTCCTAGCTTCTTCCGCTGTTTTAGATCTATTCCGCTGCCCCGGGAGGAGGAGACTCCCGGGGCGGCACCCGCACGGCGTCGCCAGCCTGACGCGGCCGTCTCCGCCCGTGGCCATGCGCGGCCGCGCTCGAGCCCTGAGGAGATCTCGCCGAACCCGTCCGCTCCGACGACGCCCGTCCGCCCCTGCAGCCGGCCCGACGTCCGCTGGAAACCTGTCGCAGCACCGGTCCTGTCACAAGCCCGCCGGCAGATTCGAAGCTCCAAGCCGCCTTCACCTCCTGCCGACTCGTGCGACTCGTGCGCGCACAAGGGGACTTGGTCTTCTTGCCGCACGTGGAGCCGCTCGACCTGGCAGTCCTGTGTCCGTCGCAGCCTGGTCGTCGAGGCCCCGCTGTCAGGTCACACGTCGCCCCCCGCCTTGTCTGCTCCGACCAGATCGAGGCTGAGGCCGACTCGCCGATCCGATTCCTGTTTGTGGCTCTCCGGCTCAACTGCAGGCCACCGTCGGCTCTTCGTGCAGCTTCAGTATCAAGCAAACTCGGTTGGCTTTGGACTTGTTGAAGGCGCCGACTAGAAGCTCACGTTTTCACGGACTTGTTGAAGGCGCCGACTAGAAGCTCACGTTCTATCCCTTCACGTGTGAAGACAAGAAACTAAAAGACCAAAGTTCATTCAAGTCTTCACGTACAGCGCTTCGAGTACGACTAAATGCAAGTCTTTCGCTGGCTCGATGATTTTCGGGTTACTGCTTTTATTTTCTTTAGTCTTCCGTTGCGTCCATCCAAGTCTTTAGCATCTTTATTCTGTTGTCGCTCGACTCCTTTATCGGCTTGGCTCATTCTGTCAACTCTTATTACCTCAGCTCGGCTTATTTTGTCGGCCTCGTCGGTTCTTCTTTGTCGACTCGTCCCGTCGGCTCTTTTTCGTCGACTCTGCCATACATTCGATTTTTCTTCGTCGATTTGGCTTTTTCGTCGACTCTGCCATACATTCGACTTTTCTTCGTCGATTTGGCTTCTTCGTCGACTTTTCTCCATCGACTCGGTTCTTCTTCGTCGACTCGTCCCGTCGGCTCTTCTCCGTCGACTCTGCCATACATTCGACTTTTCTTCGTCGACTTTTCTTCACCGACCCGGTTCTTCGTTGGCTGTCTTCGTCAGCTCGATTCTTCAGGAGTTACATGCTACGACGGCTACTTCAAGACTATGATTTTGGATTTTCTCTATTTTAGTTCATCCCTTCCAAATGCAATGCTATTGCATACGCTTTGCATTTGTGGGGGGTGTTAGAGATAGAGTCCTGTTATTCTAGTCTCTATATTAGAGATAGAGTCCTGTTATTCCTTTCCCTTATGTACTCTATATATTGTGACCATTGGCCCCCATATTCAATACAAGTCATATTCATAACACTGCCAATATCCCAACATCCTGGGAAGCTTGTATGGTTAGACTAGTTAAGAGGGGATTAGGGGAGTCTAGAGGATCCATTGGTGGTGGTCGGAGGTGGCCGAGGATGGGCAAAGGCAGTGCTGAGTGGCGGCGCTAATGACGGTTAGCAGAGAAGGAGCCATAGGTGTGATGGTGATCAACTAAGTGAGGAGGAAAGCATATAAGGAGTCTAAGGGCTCCATTTTTGTGCCTAGTAGCGACGGTGACTAACCGGAGAAGCTTGGCAATGTTGACTGTGGTCGAACAAGAAGATGGATGTCGTGGCGCTGTCCTTGGCGATTTGAGTTGTAAGAGAGGAGGGGATGTGATCAGAGTGCCCTGAGGGAGCTTTGGGTCGACGGAATCGAGAGGAATGGCTCACTAGAGGAAGTGATTGGCCTCGGCTTGCTTGGAGAACTCTCGACGGCAATGGCGCCACACAGCTGCGCAAGGAGTTGGCTCTAGGCAGGAGGAGCAGTAGGGGTAGTGTGGGAGAGCCGCCGACTCCAACTAACGTCCATGTACGATCCATACTAGATCTGACCAATTGTCCATCCTACCTCCTCTACCTTTTTGACAACCCATCTTTTTGTCTCAGCAGAGTCTTTTAGTGGCGTGTTTCAGTCCTCTTCCCCATTACTTAGAAAAAGTGAGCCACTGATTCAAGTACAAGATACTATCATTACCACCTGGACAATTAGATAGCCAACCTGTAATCGCAACGACCCAATTGCAAGAGCGGAGCTCTAACAACTGAGCTATATCCCCTCCAAGCCAAGTGGACTGCATGAAAGAGTCAGATGCTTCTTCTATTCTTTTTCCTGGTGCAGCTGGGCCATCCTGGACTTGAACCAGAGATCTTGTCCGTAAAGTATATCGTCGCCTCTACGATCGAACCAATTGGGAGAGAATCAATAGGCTCGTTTTCGGGGGCGAGAGCGAGCGAGGCGTCCCGTGATCCCATCCTCGCACGGTCTTTTCTCTTCACACAAATTGGGCGAAACAGCTTGTTCGGACCAGTGCCTTTTGTTGTCTGTGCTCTCAGGTAGCATTTGGCATTCAGATGAAATAGGCCCATTGCAGAAACCCAAATCAACTGGCCGAAAATATACGTGGTCCAGTCTGCCTGCATGAAATCCAGCAAGTAAAAACTAGGAATTTCTGAAGAAGAAAAAATTAACGGTTTGATTTGTAGCCATTCGCTGTTTCACTACTCACCGAGCTACTTTAAGATCCACGCAATTTAGATTGTACTACTAGCAGGACATGAACAAACAGCAAACCTTCAACCGGAAAAAAGAGAGGCATGCACAAGTAACTTTTATTTTGATCATTAGCAGCACTACAGATCGAAGAAGAAGAAAGAAGAGGGAGATCTGACCCGTCGATGAGACTGTGGACCGCCCAGATGCGGAGATGCAAACGATGCTCCGAGCGATTCTTTAATCTACTGTCGTGTCTTTATCTTTAATTCAAAACCATTGTTTAATCAACTCTCTTTAAGCCCTTTTCGCACATTTAAGCCCTTCAATCCCAAAACCATCGCTTAAGCAACTCTCTTTAAGCACACGTCGTTCATGATTCCGGTTGCAGCTTAGGTACCTACCTACCTTCCTGGCAATGTGGTCTCCATCTCCAGTACTTTGAGTTGAAACGGTGCTAACTTTATAATTTTCTGTGAGATAATAGCTGCAAGATATGTCTCAGAATTCAGATTTTGGAATGTAATGGTGTGCATTTCTATTCCTGCAATCCAAGCATACGGGAAAACACGAGGTTTCCAAACCTTGCTGCAAGAGGAGAGAAATCAAACTGGATGCGATTAAATGTGGTAGCCATCCTAAATAGTGGAGATCAATTGCTAGGTGTCTTTGCGTTGCAAAACTCCTTCCTGATCACCAAACTTGATTTATTTTAATCCTATGGTCATTCGCACGTATTGCAGCATCTGGCACAGCGGCAGAGTGGTGGCCATCTATCTCCGATCTCCCTCCCTCGGATTGACAAAAAAAAAACCTTCAGTGCGGCAACCGCAATCCAGCTGAGGAAATGCATGGAGATAAGGTGCGTCACTACACCAAAACAACAAATTTCTACAGTAATTGCTAATTTGAGTGCGTTTTCACCGGATTTTTGGTGATGATATTATCTCGTTACGATAAGGGCACTTCCAATACATAGTTTCTCTAGTCATATCTAAAAACATCCACATCATTAATAAATAGTTCTAGATACTACCTATTCAACCTTTTTGTATATTAGCACAAATACATAGAGAACATTAAATAACTATCATACAACACATGCATACATCTCTCAACTTTCCAATGCATGTTTTTATTGTATCTTCCTTTGATTTGTGATTTGAAATTTTTTCGAGTTGAAATTTTTTGATTTGAAATTTTTTATTTAAAATATTTCAAACTGAAACTTTTTGAGTTAAAATGTGTTGAGTTGATTTTTTTCTGGTTGAAACCTCATGTATAAAATTTTCAAAGTTATTAATTTTTTTTAGTTTGAGTGTAACCTCAAACCAGTGGTAAGCCTTTGTGAAATTAGAATGCCAGCGTCTACTGTGTCCATGGCTTGTAGGAAAAAGCACAAGGATACAGAGAAGCATTACTACCCTCCAACGAGTTGCAGTGACTAGTTTGAAATACCCCAAAATTTTCAAAACAGGTTAAATTAGACTCTATTTGCATTTCATGATTTTTCTGAATTTTTTGGATTTTTTTTCGAATTTATTTGAATTCATTTGAAGTGTTTTTGAATTTTTGCCGTTTTTGGAAGGTTTCGTTGCCTTTGCGCTTTCCTTTTTCAGACTTTACGCTTTCTCCTCGCGCTCGCGCCTCGCCCCTTCGGCCGCCTCCCGCGTGCGCCGTGCCCATGAACCTGCGTTAAGCCTCGCCGCGGCGCCCCGCATGATCGCGCTTACACACTATGCATCTTCCGACCTGCGAGTCGCCGCCATGGCGTAGCCGCCACGCCGCCGCGCTGCGCCGTCCGTCGCCGCCTAGCCCCTAGCCCACTCCACCTCGCGCGCTGCGCCAAGGCCGCTTTCGAAGCCTCGCTCACAAATCCGTCGCCGTGCCCTGCCTCCGCTGCTCGAGCCAGCACGAGCCCGAAGCCTCGCGCCAATAAAAGGTCGCCGCTACCCCATTTCCTTCCTCGCACTCTCCTTCGCCTCACCGGTGAGCCCTCCTCCCTCCCACGTCCGCCGCCGGCCGAGCCTGGCCAAGCAGCCACCGCCGCAAACCCTAGCCCCGCCTGTCTCCTCGCGTGGGCGGCCAACCTCGCCGCCAGCGTCAAGGCCAGGCCGTGGTGGCCCAATAAGCCCACGGCCACAGTGCTTTTTCTTTTTTTGATTTTTTGGATTTTAAAATCAATTATTAAATCCGAAAAATCGTTTTAAATCCAGAAAAATTCTCAGAAATTCCCGAAAAATTCCGTGAGCCCCAAAAAGCCACCAAATACACTACCCGAACCGTTTCGATCCCCTGAGTCCAAAAATGCCCTCCGTTCCTCAATCCGGAGTCCCCAAAATTCCAAAATACCCATTTCACCCTCGTTCTCTCTCTCGGCCCGGTTCCGGTTCCGGTTTCCGTTTCCAGTTTTCGTTTTCGTTTCTTTTCCGTTTTTCGTTTATTTATTGCCGTTCGTCTTTTTCGCGCTAGAACCGACGTCCGAGCAGTACCAACTTCAAGAACAGGAGCAGGAGCAGTACTTGGAACAGGAGCCAGACCAGCGTGAAGCCGAGCTCGACTACACCAACTCTGAACTAGGGAACCCCTCCGCCTCGCAAGGCAAGCCATACTCCATTGATCATGTTGAACCTAATAATTCCTCGAATAATTCATAATTATTTTCTACCGCATTATTTCCGAACTATATGATGAAATATTACAAAGTCGGTATGTTTGAATGACATGATAGCTAGTTAATGCCAAAAAGGCTCATGGAACTTCCTTAACAAATATTGAATCCCAATAATCCTTTGTAACCCTAAGAAAATACTATTATCAGTATTCGGCTAGATGCTACTACTATAATTATTCACCGTTTTTATGAAAACATGAAATGTTGATTTGGAATGTTTATGAAAACGTTGCGGTCTGGGGGACAGTATTGGACTAATCACCGGATGGGTGTTAGTCTGATCCCCGGCCGAGGACTAATACCAAGGTATGAATGGATGGTGGTACGTTGGATACCAGGGGCATGTGGAATGTAATGGTTTGGTCTGTGACAAGATAAGGACTTACAACCTTGGGCAAAGTAAATAACTTAAGAACTCGTTCAACCACAGGTTGGGCCGGTCAACTTCGTTGGCTTGACTCAACATAGCTCGGTACATTGTACTTTCCCCGGAATACCTATAGGAGCAGGGTTACCTTCCCGGTATGGGAGATGGTCCGCGGTTATGAGGGGTGAAACGGGAATGTGTACAAGAAAAGTGTGGCATTATGGGTTCACAACGGTAGGTGTCCACAGTAAACGGGATCGCGAACTCCACTCTGGCCAGTGGGGACCCCGGGTTAATGTGGACCAAAACTCTACCGGATAGGGACTAAAGGGGAAAGATCCAACGAAAAGCTATGATAACCTCGATCCGGCCGCATGCATAAAAGTTGCATGTTAATCGCGTGGCATTAACGATCGTGGAATCTTGTGGGTAAAGCTGAACACCTCTGCATAGTGAATCAAATGGTATTCGAATACGCCGTGCTTCCGGTAAATGAAGCTGAGTTAAAATGGGGTGAATCCCGAACCTGAGCTCAAGTAGATCTTTGATTAAACAAATGTGGAAGTATATAACTTTGGAAACCCCCCCCCCCCTTATTCATATTTATTATGAATTGTGTTTTAAATGAAATGTCAAATATTATGAAAACTTGCATACACCAATTAAGACATATAGCTATTGTCGGGACCCGAATCTGCAAATCCTGACCCTCTGTGTGTTCAGCTATAACACCCCAAAATTTTGCTTTTCTAAAATTATTGTGTGATTTGGCACTTTGGTGAATTTTTGGAATTTTCTGGAATTTATTTGGATTTATTTGGATTTAATTTGAATTTATTCCATATTGAAATAATTAAAGAATTAAACTTTGCAAATAAAATTTTGTTGGAAATATTTTATTTGAGTCCCAAATACCCTAAAATATTTTCCAGAATTTTTCTGAGTATTTTGCTATTTTTAATGAATTAAATGAATTACTGGAAATTATTTTAAATATTAATTCGCTGGAAAATCGAGTCGGGTCAAGTACTATTCATCCGACCGAAGTGAACCGAAGTCGGACTCGAGTCCGACCGAGCCACGTGATTCGGTCGAACCGCGTCAAACTCACGATCAGTTGTGGACCGTCGGATCAAGATCCAACGGTTAGGATTTCCCGTCATCGCTTGACCGGATCCGGCCGGATCCGATCTCGCAAGATCGTTGCCGCCGATCGTGCCACGTGGGCCGGTGTCCGTCGTCAGATCCGCCGAAGTCCGGATCGGACTCCTCCGCCAGCGTAACGCGCCGCGTCCCGCTTAGGGTTCCGATTCTAGCACGCATCCGGGGTATTTAAGGCGTGGGACATCTCCGAGGTTGCCCGTTGTCGCGCGCACCTTTCGCCCCTAGTCTCCGAGCTTGAGCCGCCCGGCTAGCCACAATCGCTCGCCGTAGCTAGATCTTACCTCCGCCACGCTTTTTGCGCGCCCGCCGTCATCCGTCGCCCTCGTCGCCGTTAAGCCCGGTCCGAGACCCTCAGTCAAGGCTGCGTCGGCGAGGACATCTCACTTCACCGGAGGACCCTCGAGCGCCGTTCCACGCGTCATCGTCCTCGACTCCGGCAGCCCAAGCCCCGCCAGTGACGCCATCACCGCGCGAAGCTTCGACCGTCCGATTCGATCAAACCGGCTGCGGTGAGTTCACGTGTTTCAACATGATTGGATGCGGACCGTTGGATCAAGATCCAACGGCCCACGATCGCCTCGTGCGCCTTAATACCGTAAAACTAGGTTAGATCGGGACCGTCCGATCTAGATCGAACGGCCCATGTTCACCGTGTAGATTATAACGAAATTAACCTAGGGTAGATCTAGACCGTTGGATCTAGATCAAAAGTCCGAGATCAAGCCACTTAGCCGCCGCCGCGCCGTGCGTTGAGTCACCGATGTGCCGCCGCGTGCGGCCGCCGAGCCTGGCGTGATCGCTGCGTCACCGACATGCGCGGGCCCGCGCATGTCAGTGTCTCGCCCGAGAGTCGCACCGTGCACGTGACCCACTGACGGGTGGGACCCGCGTGTCAGCGACCCGAGCCGTGGACCGAGTCCACGGTGGACCGAGTCCACGGTGGACCGAGCCAAGCCGTGGGTTGAGCCCATGGACCGGCTGACGTCAGCCAACCAATCAGAGTCTGCCACGTGTCCAGGCTGATGCAATAATTGATTTTCCGAAAAAGAAAATGATTTATTAATTCGAAATAATGATTTCAGATTTTGTTTCAAACTTCAAACGCTTATAACTTTTGCGTTTCAACTCCGATTTGAGTGATTCAAATTTCTAAATTTGTATAAAATTGAGACCTACCTAAATATGAATTTTATTTAATTTTTGGACTAAAATTTTTCTCTGTAAAATTATTTAATTGATTATTTAAACTTTAAATAATCATAACTTTTGCATTTTAACTCCAAATTTGACGATTCCAGTTTCTAAAAATTCATAAAATTATGTTCTCTCTGTTTATGGATTTTATTTGGATGTTTGAACACTTTTTGCCTATTATTTATTCGTGTATTGCTATTTGCACGCTTTACGAGTAGACGTTGAAGTGCCGAAAGGATTCGAAGGAGAAGTATTGACTCAGGATCCAACTCAAGACCAAGAACAAGTACTTTTTGAAGGCAAGTTGTGCTTTGACCATGTTGATCCTATTTTGAAACCTATTTTGATTTAACCTATTGCATGCTAGTTCAATTAGAAAATACTTTATTTAAATATGGGGAATTAGATAAATACCAATTTGCTGTATGACACCTTGATTATTTAAATATGTGCCATGACCCTTGTCACCCTAGTTGTGGTTTACTAGTTGGACATTAATAAATTGCCAACATGGGTTTTAGACCGTTGTAGTATCTTGCTTAGACACCTTTCGTGCTCATGACATGATTTTGGACAATCAAATGCTAATATTGACTTAATGATATATTGAACCTGTTTTGGAAAGGTATCATGTGATGTTGATGGCACGTGGTGCATGGTAATCAACTGGGGTTTGATAAATAGTTTTCGACCGGGGCATGTGGCAAGAATAATCAGGTGGGCCAGTTGTGGCATTGGGAATGTTGGTTTGGTTCTTCGGGTAGTCTTGCCCTGGTCACCCTAAGGACTTAACCTTGCAAGCCTTTGAACTGGGTCTAACGTGCAACCACATGTCTGTAATGGGACGGACCTAGTTGATTAAGTCGCTAATAACGTACCTGTGGGACCTCAGGGTGTCAACTACACCCTTTGTGTAAGTTATGCGGGAGCGTCTGGGCCGAGGCCAGTACCCATCTAACGGTTGATTGGCCTAAACTTCGCCTTAGCTAAGGGAAGGGTTAGTGTGCAATAACCGGGGAGGACCACTTGTATTGTTAGAAGTTTCCGAAAGACTTTGTTACGGGAACTCGCCTTTGTGGTGTTTGATTGTATCTTGTGGGTAAAGTGCATAACCTCTGCAGAGTGTACAATCTATTCGAATAGCCGTGTCCGCGGTATTGGACATCGCTCGGGAATTACAGTCAAGGGTTAGATTTTCTCAA
This sequence comes from Rhipidocladum racemiflorum, assembly GCA_036346355.1. Lineage (NCBI taxonomy): Eukaryota > Viridiplantae > Streptophyta > Magnoliopsida > Poales > Poaceae > Rhipidocladum > Rhipidocladum racemiflorum. Next base: position 54,611,160 of record CM070581.1, on the reverse strand, counting down.
AAATAACTTGGATTTGAAAGGTTGGGTTGGATTAATAATGAGGTTAATGGAAATGTGGGTTAGGATGGGAAAAATGCTTACTAAACTCCTTGGAAAGTTATCTATGCTTTACTTGTTTCTATTGCTTTCGAATCTACTTATGCTACTTGTCAAATGCTGTTTACTGCAAATATACCTTGAGCTATTCCTTTGTACCAAGCCATGCATATAGTATATTAGCTTGCATTCTGTGCATGACTTGCTGAGTACCAAGTACTCACCCTTGCCACAATACAACACCAGTTGAAGAGGAGACTACACCAGCTTTGGAGGAGGAGCTCCAAGAGGAACCGTCTACTTAGGGAGCGAGCCCAGTCAGTTGCCTGTGGTATACTGGATGGCGCCACGAAGTTATCTTATTTTCCGCTGCTATTATTTCTCTCTTAATAGGTTTCGCCCTGCGAGGCGTACATTTGTAACTTGACCATAAGGTTGAGTAACCAGTTTGACTATTTAATTAAAGTACTTTACTATTATCGAGTGGTATGATTGTGATATTTACCGATGTTAAGACTGTGTGCACTAGCGCGTTCCTGTACTAGTGCTGAATACACAGAGGGTCCGGATTTGCAAATTCGGGGTCCCGACAGAGGTGGTATCAGAGCCATACTGACGGTAGGCTCACCCATAGCTAGAATGGTCGAAGAGAGGTTAAAACCTATTTTCTAAAAGCTAAAATGGTTGTCAAGATAAGAAATGATATCTCGACTTACCCCCTTCTCTCTTTCCTTGTCTCTTGCTGAATTTTCCCTTACCTTGTCACGATTTAAAAATTTCGAGTTCTTACGTGAGCACTCTTGTGACAGATGGAGGGAGAGTTCAACTACGTCGACTTGGAGGTTGGTCACGCCGCGGAACTTTGGCGTATGTTACAGACTCTCGGAGATTTTGAGAAGCCGCAATACCAAGTGGAAGTGATCAGACAAGCAGGATTGATCAGGGCTTGTGACGTGAAGATTGTGGTACCTGCTAGGAAGAAGGGCCCAGGCAATCGCCCGATACACTTTGACCGCCAGAGGTCTACAATGCAAATGGGTATCCAAGAAGTATCACGACGAGCAATGTGGCACATTACCCGTATCTACGCCAGAGAGTTGGAGAGCACGGTGTTCCGTTATCACCCGCGCAGCAATAACCTTCTTGACCCGAAGGCGATTCAGGATGAGGATGCCATGGTTACACAGTTGGCACGACTTGTTGTCACCCAGGAGGATGTACTCGATGATACAAGTAAAGAGCTACAGAAGGCCCGCAAGGAGATCACGACAGAGAAGAACAGATGGCGGGAAGCTCAAGAGTATGTGTCACACCTTCTGCGAAGGATTGACGAGTTGGAGATGGCTTTGTACGACCGTAACTGCAGAGCCAAGATTGAGCTACGAGCGGATCCGGAGGAGTCGATCTCGATGAGGACACCGCTTCTTCGACTACCACAGATGACACGATTCTTTGGACATGGCAATCGTTTCGCGCCTATGCCGCAGCATCCGTACCCAGGCCGTGGAGGTTTCCTCGATGAGTGAGCGTAGGTTCTATAGTGAGACTCCTTCGCCAAGTCGCGTCTTAGAATAAAGAGTCACCCTTTAGGCGTTAGACTCCAGTGTTAGTTCGATTTGGATTTTCTTTGTTTGCTGAGTGTGCAGTATGTGTTGCAAGGCCCTTAGGCATTGTAAGCAACCATACCAAGTTACTATTGATTAGTTAATAAAGTTGGACCTTAAAGTTACACCTATCGCCCCGCATAAGTTCCATATTACTTGTCTATTCTTGTTTCCCTCTCATCTCTAAAACCTAGAGCAAATCGACAGATGGTGAACACCCGCGGAAACTTTGGAGGCAGTGGGAGTGGTTCTCGCCCAACAGAAAACCCCAATGATGGAGCACCAAAGACCGCCACTTGGATATGCAGAATTTCGAGCTTTTCGCCGCTCGGACTCGATTGATGCATGCTATGATGCAACAAATGCAACACGTCATCGCCAGGCCATCGCTAATCAAGTTAATCAGGACAACGCCGTAATACAAGACCTGCCGAGTTCATGAGAACTCACCCACCCACTTTCTTCGGGAATGCCAATCCATTGGAGGCCGATGATTGGTTAAGGTCAATTGAGAGGAAGCTACACATAGCTCAATGCATAGGAAATGAGAAGGTACTCTACGCTTCTCATCGCTTGGAAGGAACATTGGCCGAATGGTGGGAGAACTTCGTGCCACGCAAGTGAACCCTCGGGACATCACTTGGGAAGAGTTCACACCGCATTCCGTCGAAGATCACGTGCTGGAAGGAATCATGGATCTTAAGAAGGAGGAGTTCAGAGCATCAAGCAAGGTAATCAGCCGGTGGCCGACTACCTGAACAAGTTCACACAGCTAGCACGCTACGCACCTGAGGATGTAGCGACAGATAAAGCCAGACAGTCTCGCTTCATGAAGGGACTTAACTCAGGACTACAAGTAGGACTGATCACCCACACCTTTCCAGATTTCCAAGAGTTGGTGAATAAGGCGCTTATTCTTGAGGACAAGCGCAAGGAACTGGATGAGAACAGGAAGCGCAGAATGCAACGGAAGGGATCACGCCAGGGAACGCAACAGCGCCTGAGAGTTGCACCAAATCAGTTTTTCAGATTCCAGCCACAAAATACTACAAGGACACCGTCACCAGCACCAAGACCCGTCACTCCGAACTACTGCACCCAGCCTAGAAACGCTGCTCGAGCGATCGGCAATAGAATAGGGAAAAAAAGCTCGTGGCTCGTGGCTCGGCTCGGGCTCGCCGAGCCTCGGCTCGCTCAAGACAGCTCGTGGCTCGGATCGAGCTCGAGCCTGCTTTTCAGGCTCGCAAAAACACCGAAGCCGGCTCGGCTCGGCCATGAGCCAAATTGGCTCGGCCCCACCATGCAGGGAATTTAGTATGATTAATGACTTATATTTTTAGGAAAAAGATGATGAAGATGATGTTGAGACAATTCCATTTCCTACAAGTGTGATAGAAAGCAACTAAGCAACTACTATTATTTAGTAGTAATTAGTAAGTTAATATTATTCACTGCAAATACATGAATTATTGTATAAATATTAAATTTTTTGATAAAATGTTCTGGCTCGGCGAGCCAACGAGCCGGCTCGCGAGCCGAGCCCGAGCCGAGCCGAGCCGGTTTTTTGAGCTCGCCTCAGGGCCGAGCCGAGCCTGGCTCGCCACATCGACCAAGCCGCCGAGCCGAGCCGAGCCGCTCGGCTCACCGCTCGTTTCAGCCCTAGTCAGAAGGAACAGTGAGACGCTACAATCGCAACGAGCCAGGACACTTTGCCAACAGCTTGTCCAAAGAAGACAGCAGGAGTGACCCAGCCGCTTCAATCTAGGAACCACCCAGCTAGGACGCCAAAGACCAGGAACCACATCCTGCATCAGTGGTGAGAGGCCGAGTCAACCATGTCACCGCAGATGCACCGCAGAATGCTACGACGTCGTCTTGGGTAAGTTACTTGTTAACTCAAGCACTGCGGCAGCTTTGTTTGACTCGAGCTTCGCATTCGTGTGTTTCGCAAGGCTTTGCTGCTAGAAACGATTTGGGGATTGCAAGACTTAAGTGCATGCTTTTAGTTCAAACCCCTGGTTCCGAACTCCGAACGAAAGTAGGATGTTCCGGGGTGAGAATACTAATAGATGGAATAGAGTTCCTAGCGAACCTTATTATTTTGGAGACCCAGACCTTAGATGTCATTTTGGGAATGGATTGGTTGTCCAAGCACAAGGCCGTATTGGACTGTGGACGAAGGACTATCTCAGTTGAGAGCCCGTGTGGAAAGAAAGTGGAATTTCAAGCCCACCGCAGCTTAGGGATGGACAGATGATGGTTAACATACCAAGACAATCAGCATAGAGGATGTCTCAAGAGTGAATGAGTACCCAGATGTTTTTCCCGAAGATCTACCTGGTATGCCGCTGCACAGGGACATAGAGTTTGTGATAGAGCTTGTACAGTGCAAGACCGATAGCAAAGAGACCCTATCGGATGTCCACCGAGGAGTTGGTAGAGATGAAGAAACAATTTGGAAGAGTTAATGGAGAAAGGATTTATCGAGGCCAGGCTCGTCGCCGTGGGGAGCACAGGTTTTGTTTGTCAAGAAGGACGGGAGTTTCAGGATGTGCATTGACTACCGTGCACTCAATGAAGTCACCGTGAAGAATAAGTACCCGTTACCCAGGATTGATGATTTGTTTGATCACCGAGAGGAGCCGAGTTTTCTCCAAGATTGATCTCGAGATCGGGATACCATCACCAAGATCCGATCGTAAGATATTCAAATCGCATTCTCGCCAAGATATGGACATTACGAGTTTACGCTATGTCCTTTGGATCGATTTAATGCGCCAAGATATTTCATGAATATGATGAATAAGGTGTTCATGGAATATTTGGACAAGTTTGTCGTCGTGTTCATAGATGATATCCTAATCTACTCCAAGACAGGAGGATGAACATGCCGAACACTTGAGGCGAAGTTTTGGAAAAGCTGAGGGAACAAAGAACTCTTCGCCAAGTTTAGTAAGTGTGATTTTTGGAAGGACAAGGTGGAGTTTCTTGGACATGTAATGACCGCATGAGTCGCCAGTAGATCCAAGCAAGGTAGAAGCGTGTTACATTGGGAGCAACCAAGATCGTGACTCCAGATCCAAGTTTCCTTGGAATGGCAGGATACTATCGCCGTTTCATTGAAGGCTTTTCGACAATTGCGAAACCTCTTACGCAATTGCTGAAAAAGGAAAAGAAGTTTGCATGGGCCTTGAGAATGTGAGAAAGGATTTCAGGAGTCAAGAAGCGATTGACATCGCCGGTGTTAGTACTACCGATGTTAATCAAAGCTTTGATATTTATTGTGACGACGCGCCAAGGACTTGGATGTGTCGATGCGTAATGGAAAGGTCGCCGCTATGCATCAAGGCGCTTGAGGCCGCATGAGGAAAATTATCCGACGCATGACCTGGAGTTAGGCTGTGCCGTAGTGCATGCCTTGAAGATATGGCGTCACTATCGATCGGAACAGATGTGAAGTGTATACGGACCATAAGAGTCTTAAGTACATATTCACCCGATCGGATCTCGAACATGAGGCAGAGGAGATGGTTAGAGTTGATCAAGGACTACAATGTTGGAATCCATTACCATCCCGGGAAGGCCAACGTAGTTGCCGATGCCTTGAGTCGGAAAAGCCATACCGTGAGTATGTTGCTAGCCACAAGTCAGGATGAGTTATGTGAGGATTTTCAGAGAATAAAGATTGAGGTGGTACCTAACGGATTCTTGGCCACATTAGAAGTAAAGCCTACCCTAGAGGATCAGATCCGAGAAGGACAGAAAGATGATGACAAGATCCGCAGGATTAAGTCCATCAAGGAAGAAGGCAAGGCAGAGGATTTCAAGTTGGATAAGCAAGGCACGTTATGGATGAAGGATCGCATTTGTGTACCGAACAAAAAGGAGCTGAAGCAGTTGATTCTGGAAGAAGCCCATGATTCCAAGTATTCAATCCACCCAGGAAGTGCCAAGATGTATCAGGATTTGAAGAAGAGATTCTGGTGGCCAAGCATGAAGCGTGAAGTCGCCGAGCATGTTGCATTGTGCGACGTATGCCAGAGAGTCAAAGCAATGCATCAGAGACCAGCAGGATTGCTACAAATTACTGAAAATACCGAGTGGAAGTGGGAGGAAATCGAATGGATTTCATTACCGGTTTGCCTAAGACTCAAGGAGGTTATGACTCCATATGGGTTATAGTGGATCGCTTGACCAAAGTAGCCCATTTTATCCCGTGAAGACCACTTACTCGGGAGATAAGTTAGCGAGTTGTACATGATCAGATCGTCTGTTTGCACGGAGTGCCAAAGAGGATTGTATCGGACGAGAGGTACCCAATTTACCTCAAGGTTTTGGAATAAGTTGCATGAAGCCATGGGAACCCGCTTGAACTTCAAGATGTGACCTATCATCCACGCAGACGGATGGGACAGGCGAAAGAGTCAACCAGATTCTGGAGGATATGTTAAGAGCATGTGCTTTGGCTTATGCTACCTCTTGGGATAAGAGTTTGCCGTATGCCGAGTTCAGTTACAATAATAGTTACCAAGCTAGTTTACATATGTCACCTTTTGAGGCACTGTATGGTCGACCACTTCGGACGCCATTGAATTGGAATGAGACCCGTGGCGCCGTGTCTTCGGGCCTGATATTCTTCAAGAAGCTGAAGAGCAGATTGCCATGATTAGGGAAAGGTTGAAGATCGCCCAATCACGACAGAAGAGTTATGCTGACAATCGTCGCCGGGACTTGAGTTTTGAACTAGAAGACTTTGTATACCTCAGAGTTGCGCCGCTTAGAGGAGTTAAGAGGTTCCATGCCAAAGGGAAACTCGCACCCCGTTATGTTGGACCATTTAAGATTTTGAGCCGCAGAGGCGAAGTTGCTTATCAGCTGGAGTTGCCACAGTCGTTAGCAGGAGTACATGACGTATTCCATGTGTCCCAGTTGAAGAAGTGTCTCCGAGTTCCTGAGGAACAGACACCGTTAGAGTCAATTGAGTTGCAAGAAGATTTGACTTACAAGGAGCATCCCGTGAAGATTTTGGACACTATGGATCGAGAGACCAGAAATAAGTCAACCCGTTTCTGTAGAGTTCAGTGGAGCAACCACACGGAGAGTGAAGCAACTTGGGAGCGCGAAGAGGATTTGAAGAAAGAGTTTCCAAACCTATTCTGTAGTAAGCCCTGAATCTCGGGGACGAGATTCTATTAAGGGGGGGAGGTTTGTAACACCCCAAAATTTTGCTTTTCTTAAATTATTGTGTGATTTGGCACATTGGTGAATTTTTGGAATTTTCTGGAATTTATTTGGATTTATTTGGATTTAATTTGAATTTATTCCATATTGAAATAATTAAAGAATTAAACTTTGCAAATAAAATTTTGTTGGAAATATTTTATTTGAGTCCCAAATACCCTAAAATATTTTCCAGAATTTTTCTGGAATTTTTCTGAGTATTTTGCTATTTTTAATGAATTAAATGAATTACTGGAAATTATTTTAAATATTAATTACCGGAAAATCGAAGTCGGGTCAAGTACTATTCATCCGATCGAAGTCGAACCGAAGTCGGACTCGAAGTCCGACCGAGCCACGTGATTCTGGCCGAACCGCCCAAACTCCTCGATCAGTTGTGGACCGTCGGATCAAGATCCAACGGTTAGATTTCCGCATCGGCTTCGACCGGATCCGCCCGGATCCGATCTCGCTACAGCGCATCGTGGCGGCCGATCGTGCGCGGACGGGCCGTCCGTCGTCGTTTCCGCCCGAAGTCCGGACGGACTCCTCCGCCGCGAGCGCCGCGTCCCGCTTAGGGTTCCGATTCTAGCACGCATCCCGGTATTTAAGGCGTGGGACATCTCCGGTTGCCGTTATCGCGCGCACCTTTCGCCCCTAGTCTCCGAGCTTGAGCCGCCGCTACCTAGCCGCAATCGCCGCCGTAGCTAGATCTTACCTCCGCCACGGTTTTTGCCGCGCTTCACCGCCATCCGCCGCCCTCGTCGGCCGTTAAGCCCAGATCCGAGACCCTCAGGTCAAGCTGCGTCGGCCGAGACATCTCACTTCACCGGAGGACCCTCGGAGCGCGCCGTTCCACGCGTCATCGTCCTCGACTCCGGCAGCCCAAGCCCCGCCGTGACGCCATCACCGCGAAGCTTCTCGGCCGTCCGATTCGATCAAACCGCTGCGGTGAGTTCACGTGTTTAGAACATGATTGGATCTCGACCGCTGGATCAAGATCCAACGGCCCACGATCGCCTCGCGGCGCCTTAATACCGTAAAACTAGGTTAGATCGGGACCGCCCGATCTAGATCGAACGGCCCATGTTCACCGTGTAGATTATAACGGAATTAACCTAGGGTAGATCTAGACCGCTGGATCTAGATCCAAGCGCGTGATCATGCCACGTAGCCGCCGCGCCGCGGCGTTGAGTCATCGATGTGTCGGGCCAGCGTGCGGCCGAGCTCTGGCGTGATCGGCCATCGACATGCGGGCCCGCATGTCAGTGTCTCGCCCGAGAGTCGCACCATGCACGTGACCCACTGACGGGTGGGACCCGCGTGTCAGCAACCCGAGCCGTGGACCGAGTCCACGGTGGACCGAAAGCGCCGTGGTCGAGCCCATGGACCGGTGGCGTCGACCAACCAATCGAGGCTGCCACATGTCCAGCCGACGCAATAATTGATTTTCCGAAAAAGAAAATGATTTATTAATTCGAAATAATGATTTCAGATTTTGTTTCAAACTTCAAACGCTTATAACTTTTGCGTTTCAACTCCGATTTGAGTGATTCAAATTTCTAAATTTGTATAAAATTGATACCTACCTAAATATGTATTTTATTTAATTTTTGGACTAAAGTTTTTCTCTGTAAAATTATTTAATTGATTATTTAAACTTTAAATAATCATAACTTTTGCATTTTAACTCCAAATTTGACGATTCCAGTTTCTAAAAATTCATAAAATTATGTTCTCTCTGTTTATGGATTTTATTTGGATGTTTGGACACTTTTTGCCTATTATTTTTTCGTGTATTGCTATTTGCACGCTTTACGAGTAGACGTTGAAGTGCCGGAAGGATTCGAAGGAGAAGTATTGACTCAGGATCCAACTCAAGACCAAGAACAAGTACTTTTTGAAGGCAAGTTGTGCTTTGACCATGTTGATCCTATTTTGAAACCTATTTTGATTTAACCTATTGCATGCTAGTTCAATTAGAAAATACTTTATTTAAATATGGGGGATTAGATAAATACCAATTTGCTGTATGACACCTTGATTATTTAAATATGTGCCATGACCCTTGTCACCCTAGTTGTGGTTTACTAGTTGGACATTAATAAATTGCCAACATGGGTTTTAGACCGTTGTAGTATACTGCTTAGACCTGCTACGTGCTCATGACATGATTTTGGACAATCAAATGTTAATATTGACTTAATGATATATTGAACCTGTTTTGGAAAGGTATCATGTGATGTTGATGGCACGTGGTGCATGGTAATCAACTGGGGTTTTGATAAATAGTTTTTGACCGGGGCATGTGGCAAGAATAATCAGGTGGGCCAGTTGTGGCATTGGGAATGTTAGTTTGGTTCTTCGGGTAGTCTTGCCCTGGTCACCCTAAGGACTTAACCTTGCAAGCCTTTGAACTGGGTCTAACGTGCAACCACATGTCTCAGAATGGACGGACCTAGTTGATTAAGTTGCTAATAACGCATTACTGTGGGACCTCAGGGTGTCAACTACACCCTTTGTGTAAGTTGTATGCGGAGCGCGTCGGCCGAGGCCAGTACCCATCTAACGGTTGATTGGCCTAAACTTCGCCTTAGCTAAGGGAAGGGTTAGTGTGCAATAACCGGGAGGACCACTTGTATTGTTAGAAGTTTCCGAAAGACTTTGTTACTGAACTTCGCCTTTGTGGTGTTTGATTGTATCTTGTGGGTAAAGTGCATAACCTCTGCAGAGTGTACAATCTATTCGAATAGCCGTGTCCGCGGTATTGGACATCGCTCGGGAATTACAGTCAAGGGTTAGATTTTCTCAAAAATAACTTGGATTTGAAAGGTTGGGTTGGATTAATAATGAGGTTAATGGAAATGTGGGTTAGGATGGGAAAAATGCTTACTAAACTCCTTGGAAAGTTATCTATGCTTTACTTGTTTCTATTGCTTTCGAATCTACTTATGCTACTTGTCAAATGTCAAGCATCGCAAATATACCTTGAGCTATTCCTTTGTACCAAGCCATGCATATAGTATATTAGCTTGCATTCTGTGCATGACTTGCTGAGTACCAAGTACTCACCCTTGCCACAATACAACACCAGTTGAAGAGGAGACTACACCAGCTTTGGAGGAGGAGCTCCAAGAGGAACCGTCTACTTAGGGAGCGAGCCCAATCAGTTGCCTGTGGTATACTGGATGGCGCCACGAAGTTATCTTATTTTTCGCTGCTATTATTTCTCTCTTAATAGGTTTCGCCCTGCGAGGCGTACATTTGTAACTTGACCATAAGGTTGAGTAACCAGTTTGACTATTTAATTAAAGTACTTTACTATTATCGAGTGGTATGATTGTGATATTTACCGATGTTAAGACTGTGTGCACTAGCGCGTTCCTGGACTAGTGCTGAATACACAGAGGGTCCGGATTTGCAAATTCGGGGTCCCGACATCAGCACTAGTCCAGGATCACGCTAGTGCACACAGTCTCAACATAGATGAATATCACAATCATACACAGTGGAAAAATAAAAGTAACTCAATAATAGAATATAAACTATTGAACGACCTTAAGGTCAACCTTACACTTGCGAAGCCTTGACGGCTTCAACTCCAAATAAGCAGCAGCGGAACGAATAACACCGGTGAATCCCATCAATACGCCACAGGCAACTGACAGGGTTCGACTCCTAGATAATCGCCTTCTCACGGAACTTCTTCTTCTTCGATGATGTAGACTTTTGCTCACTGGTGATTGTTTGTTTGCAAGGGGTGAGTACATAAAGCACTCAGCAAGTCATGCACAGAATGCAAGTCTAATAACTATATGCATGGCTTATTCCAAGTAACAGGCTGAATGGTTATTTTGTAGAAAAGCAACAATCACAAATAATCATAATAGATTGTAAAGCAGTAAAACAAGTAATAACAGTAATAGATTCCACAGTTATTTCACAAGTAAACCATTCCACATCCTTAAACAGTTATCACATTTCCACAGGCAAACTGCCTCCAAACCCAAGTTCATTTTCATGAAAAGCTAACCCTTGACTGTAATCCCCGAGCATTGTCCATTACCACGGACTCGGCTATTCGAATAGGTTTTACACTCTGCAGAGGTTATACACTTTACCCACAAGATACAATCCGCTCACCACGTCAGCCGTGAATCGCCATACAAGAGTATGCGAATGAGTGATCATAACAAAGCCTTTCGGAAGCCTCTAACTACACAAGTGGACCTCTCCGGTTTTTGCCCTACACCATCCCTTCCCTTAGCTAAGGCGAAGTATGGGACCGACATACCGTTGGATGGGTACCATGCCGCAGCCCTGCACGCTCCCCTTCAAGCTACACAAACGGTGTAGTTGACACCCCGAGGTACCACAAGCAAGTTATTAGCGACTTAATCAACTAGGTCCGTCCCATTACAGACATGTGGTTGTACGATTGACTCAGTTCAAAGGCTTGCAAGGTTAAGTCCTTAAAGTGACTAGGGCAAGACTACCCAAAGCACCAAAACGATTTCCCCGGTGCCAACCATGGCCCACCAGCTCATTCTTGCCACTTGCCCCAGTTTAAATCATTTTATCACCCCAGTTGATTATTGCGCAACACAATGCCAACAACAACTCACTTCCTTGAAGAAGCACGAAGGCCTCCGCATATCAACATCATCGTGTCGGCAACACGTCACACCATTTCATAATACATTGCATATTCCTTAATCAATATTGACATTTGCAATTCCAAAATGATGGCACTGACTCGTTGCAGGTCTAAGCAAACTACTGACGTTCTATCTAACCCATGTTGGCAATTTATTAGCTACCAACTATTAATCAACAAACCTAGGGTGACAAATGAATCATGGCATACAACTATTATAGACAAGGTGGCAATAACAAGTAGGTTAAATATCTAATTCCAAATTAATTGAAATCAGTTTATATCCAACTAGCATGCAATAATTTGAAACAACATTAGTTTCGAAAATGGGATCAACATGGTCAAAGCACAACTTGCCTGGCCCTTGCAAACTTTTCTGTTCTTTACTCTTTATCCTTGATTCTTGGTCTCGATCCACGATCTCCATTCTTCGCTTCCTTGATCGTCGGTTCCTTCGAGCGACTTCCGAACGACGCGTCTAACGATTAAATAAGAAGCAAATGCAAACCAATTCAAAAGACAAATCGAATAAACTCCAAATTAAAAACAAATAGTATTGGGCACAACAGCTTAGAAGGATTTAGGAACTTGAACGGATTAGATCGAAGATTGGACAAGAGAGGACGGGCTTTCGGAAAAACACCGAAAAGGGAAAGACTAATAACTGGGGAAGAAAGAATAATATTCCGAAGAATATTTCTTCCGAAGTTATTATCTTGATTGGACAGATAACGACATATGGGCTCTCGATCTATAGACCGGGTCCATAAGGATATGTTAGTTCACAATGAACTAAACCGATTCTCGAAGTTGACTTTTGTTGACTGAACGGAACACGGTCAAACAAAAGAGAGACGGATAGATTAGATCGGGCACAAGGGTATGACGCATGGCCAATGGTCTATCGACCAAGTCCACGAAGGAATTCTCGATTAATGGCAGATTAGGTTTTCAGGGATAAGACAAGACAAGTGTCTTACCACGATTGAAACAATGGGAAAGATTGTAAAGATAACAACGCGGCTCACGATGAACTTAGTTCATCGAACCGGTCTTAGGTTAGGGTTTTGATTCGGCTTTGAAGATGATATGACGATGAGGCTAGGCTCACATCATGATGATAGAAAAGATGAAGGCATCGCACTAAGGTTTGTGCAAGAATGCACGCATGCGATGACAACGAAGCGAAGAGAGCCAAGCGTTAACGATGAATCGTTAACGATGGAACGTTAACGGTGAAATGTTAACGACAGAGTGTTAACGGTGAAACGTTAACGGCAGAACGTTAACGGAGGAACGTTAACGACGAAACGTTAACGGCGGAGCGCGACCGACGAGCGCACCCGTGAAACGTTAACGCGCAAAACGTTAACGAGGAACGCATCGACTAAACGTTAACGGTGGATCGTTAACGACGAGCGCTAACGGTGAAACGCACCCGCAAATGTAACGGAGGAACGCACCGTAACGTTAACGGTGGATCGCACCCGCTAACGCACGGCGCGGGGTCAACAATGATAGGATACTTCATGAAGCGAAGTAGCGACCGTCGGTGCAACGACATGGCCGCGGTAGAACGCTACCAAAGACGGTTAACCGGTGCGCGAACCGGCGGCAACGGGCTAGGCCGAAAACGACGGGTTTAGGCCGGAATCGGGCTTCTCGGCAAACGGAGACCGCTTGGACCCTAAAGATGGACCAAAACAGTACATGATGACTCTCCGGACGCGACGACACGGCCGGAGCGAACGACGGCGAAACCGCGGCCTAAATATATAAAAAAAATTCCGGAGGATGGGATGGCAAAGGGAGAATGTCTACTGCGTAGAACGCGGCGAGACGAGTTCAACGGTATAGGCGGATTTTGCGGCGCCCTTCCGGATTAATCACAAACTGCCGATTAACGAGTTTCGGATCAAAACTTTGGACGGCCATAACTTCTAGAATAATGATCGGAACTTAACGAAATTTGACCGAGAGCTAGATGGAACCAAGAGGCACACCGTGACGCAGGTGGCTCGAAGAAATACCTTCTGGAACAGCGGGGGACGCGCGAGGAAGTTTGCCGCTGTCTGAAACGCAGTCTGAACGGAGAAAAGAATTTGCTGTGCCAAATCCAGAGGTCCAAACCGTGGGGCAAGATGTGCATCCTGTAGAGGACATCCCCAGGAGTCTACACAAAAAATTTCACCGTCAAACTCGAAAAATTGAGGGAGTTATGGCCTCGGCAAGATTCGAGATTGAAACGGCCGTAACTTTTGATCCCGTGGGGCAAATTGGCTGAATTTGGGACAGCAAACAGATGGTACCTTGTGGCATACCACGGCGAACACGGATCTCGAAAAGAGTAGACGAGCTGCCCGGGACGCGGCTCCAAAGTTCGGCCGGCGTTGGGCGACGTTCGGGCGACATTGGATGGATCTCGGAGTTTTGGAGATGATCCGGAGGTTGAAGATTCGTGGGAGAGGTCATGGGAGGTCTACATGAGGTTAGGGTGGCGGCTAGGTCAAGAAAAATCAAGTTTGGGCGCGTTTGGAGCAAAAACGGGTCTTGTAGGCATTTTATCGAGCACTCTCCGTGCGTGGGACGGATTGGGCCGACGTGGCAGCACGGGAGCGCAGCACGTGGCGGCCTGGTCCGGCTCAGCCTGGCCGGCGGCCCAGGCGGAGTGACCCAGGACACCCTTCTGGATTAGCCAGCTTCTGCTTCGGCGACGGCGGGACCCAAAGGCGGCGAGGAGTAGCAGGACAAGAGCAGCAACCACCACAAGCACCTCGATGCGGATCATTGTTCCCCTTGGGCTCTTCCAAAAGCCACTCGCTTTCTGAAACTTTTCAAAGTTCAAATTTTCCGAGTTGAAACTTACGAATTTGAAAATTTTCTATTTAAATTTTTTGAGTTTTAAATTTGCTGAATTTTTTTTGAGTTAAAACTTCCTATTTAAAATTTTCAAAGTCTAAATGTCCTAATTTAAAAAATTTATGTTAGAGAGGGAAGGAGGGGTGGGAGAAGTGAGTAAGGAAAAAGAAAGGGGATGAATGAAGAAGATGACACATGGCATTTAAATAAAATGATCTTAAATTTATTAGTTTGAGTGAGATTAACCTCAAAATAGTCCCCCAAAAGAGTGGATGCTACTCTATGTACAGCCGTAAAAAGCATGGAAACCATGCCGACCGGTAGGATTCAGTGGAATATCCAATAAAGGGTTTTTTATCTCGATGGTAGACCCTTGACGGCAACACATAAAGAATAGGACGTGACCAAGAACAAACTTTTCGCGAATAAAATGTGTACATGTGGCTCACCAGGTATTAATTAATAACTAGCCTCTCCATATACTTGATAATACCGAACAAGAACATGATGACGGCCGCCGCCAGAAAGGTAACGCCGCCGCCGCCGCCGCCGATAATTATGTGCTTGTACAGGGCATAGACGGCTCCCCCGACCTGCGTGATGGCATCTACCGCTTGGCGCCCCGAGAGCTTATTGTCCTCCAAGGAGTAGGCGCTAATGTTGTCCGGGCGATCGAGGTGTATCAAGAGGAACGGCAACCAGAACGCGACGAGCTGCTGCTCGCGCGACGTGCTGCCGAAGAACAGTTTGCCGATGGTGTAATTCGGAGAAACGAAGAGGGTTTTGTGCAAAAACCCGCGGTGACACGTGGGAGGCTCCCTTTGCGGGAAACCTCCTGGAAATATAGATCTGACGATGGGGACCTATTTGTTATATTTTTGGACTTGTCCCCTATCCCGAAAAATTAGAAAAGGGTTCGCTCGCGATTTGCATTTAACGGGAGTTTCTTTCCGTAAAGTAACGAACGGGGGACCTAAACGCAATCCAGAAAAGTTTTTCTTTCACTGACAAAAAATCGCAAAGGACTTTTTCGTAAATTTGTAAGGACCTATCCGTAATTCGGAGAAACGGAGAGGGTTTTGTGCAAAAACGCGCGGTGACATGTGGGAGGCTCCCTTTTCGGGAAACCTCCCGGAAATATAGATCTGGTGATTATGTCGATCTGTATATTCTAATACTACGGTAGATTATCTTGTAATAGGTACCATTAAATGTGTTCTTGGATGCGTATGAAATATATCGATGCTTGTCGATAGGGCTGGCTATCAAGGTTAACGAATTATTATCGATTTTATTTCAAAATTAACATAGTTTGATGTAAAATTATTCTATTTATCATTTAAAAGGTTATTTCAAATTCAAGCTAACAGTCATTATCGGTTCAAGCCTCGTTAACTTTTTTTCATTCGAAATGAACTCATTTAATTTTAAACTTATTAACTACTATAATTAAAACAATTTTGATTCGAGGCCTAACAACCTTTCTTTTTCCGGCCCAAGTGTCACTGCCAGCGTGAGTAATGGATTTGCAAAAAAAGAAGGAAAAAAAACTACGAGAGAGACCTCTGCGCATTCTCCACAGAAAAAATTTCCCAGAAACATGTATATATGCACGCATATTACAACAAGATCAAACCCAGTCAGTCACCAAATACAAAGAACTTGAGTTCAAACTGAAAAACATTTCACGCCACACACTAAACAACAATCACAAACGTCGTGCATCCAACAGGCAAGGCATGGTAATTACTGAACAGCCACAGAAGAACAGAGAGCAGAGAGTGCACGGTGGACGAACATTTGATCAATTTGAACATCCAACAAACTTTTGACCATTCTTACTTAAAGCAGTTTACACAGAGGCGATTTGATCAATTTGTTTACTCTCCTTTGTCAGGGGCCTCCGGGGGCCTTCTGACATGAATGACATCATGTTGTTTAATAGTATCATAAGTAACGGGCCTAATTTAGTTACCATTTAAAGGAAGAGCTTTTACTTGCAGTAATATGCAAGAAAATCCTCTCTTAGAGCAACTGGACTAGTTTTTCACCACTCCTTCCTGGACAATTAACTACCCCAACACCATGGTTCTGCTATGGCTAAAAATACTTCTGACCATGTGCCTTGCTTACTATGCATTGAGACAGCTATACCAAGTCTTCAATTTTTGGATTTGAAAACTTTTGGGTTGAGCACCCTGGCTTCTTTGATGTGGTTCAATTTTGTTGGAACATGCCAGTCCAAGGATCCAATGCTGCGGTAAAACTTTCAGCAAAGTTCAATAATCTCAGACGCGGCATGAAAATTGTCGAGCAGAAATCTTTCTCAGCTATCCAGGTTGATCCAAAATTGCGACACTGTAATTCTGTACATGGATGAACTAGAAGAAAGCTGACCCCTATTTCGTTCTGAATTCAACTTCAGGAAAATCCTCAAGACTTAGCTTCTTGGACTGCTGCATTATGAACAACTGTATTGGGAAAAGCGTTGCACCATTCGATGGGTGAAATTTGGGGATGAACATACAAAGTTTTTTTCATTCCATTGCAACAGAAAGATTCAGGAGAAATGCTATTTCTAATTTACAACTGGAGGATGGTAGAATCACATCAGATCACCATGGCAAAGCAACTGCTCCCTGGCAATCCTTTCACAACAGAATGGGGGATACCTGAGCAACCTTGTATGCATTTCAACTTGGCAGACTTAATTAATGGTTCCTGTAGATTGTTTGGATGCTCTGGCAAGTGATTTCACTCAGCAAGAAATCGACAAAGCAATCAGGCACGTTCCCTAGACAAATCCCCTGCACCAGATGGTTTTAATGGGTTGTTCCTTAAGAGACGCTGGTCTACTATAGCAGATGATTTCTACTCCCACTGTCAAGAATTTCAAGATGGCCATCTCAGTTTACAAAGCATAAATGGGTCTTTTATTACGCTGGTGTCTAAAACGCCTACACCAGAAACTGTTAGTGACTGAAGTTGCTCACAAAGTTACTGGCTAATTGGATGCAAAGTGTAGTTCTCAAATTAGTTCATCAAAACCAATATGGCTTCCTAAAGAGTAGAACTATTCAAGACTGTTTAGCCTGGGCTTTTTAGCTCATCCATCTATGCCATCAAAGTAAAATAGAGTGTGTTATCACGAAATCAGACTTTGAGAAAGCTTTTGACAAAATTGAGCACTACACAATTATTTCAGTAATGAGAGAAAGGATTCCGAAGCAAATGGATGACAATTATTCTTCCATTCTTTTAAATATAGTACCTGGGAAACAGTTTCAATGTAAAAGAGGAGTCAGGCAAGGGAATCCACTCTCTCCATTGCTTTTTGTCCTGGCAGCTGACTAGTTACAGAGTATTATTCATGAGGCTGCCAGAAGAGGGGGTTTTCAACACCCCATTCCAATGGAAGGCAACCTTGATTACCCTATCATACAATATGCTGATGATACACTTAAGATCATGGTGATGATACACTTATGATCGAAATGGGCAAGTCAGATGAAAAGGGTTTTTTTTAAGTCCTATATTGATGTGGCCATGATTTTTTGAGGTCATTTCCCATGCCAGATCAACATAACACAGGCTTTAACTTGAGCCTCACAAATTACCAGTTGCAGCGATAATATTGAACCAAGCATATAGAAAAATAACAACAACATCAATATATTTTATATAAAACAACACAGATCCATCAAGTGCAAAATAACACATACTTGAGAATCTATGTTACTCATGGATCTCTCGGGAGCACCATTAGCATGACTCTACATACCTACAAGATATCATATCAGATACCCGATCATAGGATTAGAACTTAATTATGTTGCCCTCAATGTATGGATTTACCTCAGAATCTCCGCGTAGATTCAGCCTCAGGTTTCTAATCCTGGTCAGCATCCTGAGCAAATGAAACATACAAGGTCCAATGGCATGTCCTCTTGTTAATTAATAAATCCAGCAATAAGATCTTAATGTTAGGGAGCATGGTTATGGCTTCCATCAAGTACTGGCAGAAATTAGATCTATTAGTGTGGTCATCTTATGGCTAATAAAGGTTCAAATAACGGGACATCATAGTGGAAAATCCACACGATAATCAACTCAACCACGGGCAAATGGCTTCTAATGCAGATTTCTACAGTAAATACTCAAAAAACATAACTGCATCCAAAAGTTATATAATAATAGCATACTTTGGGCCTCAACTTTCAATTTTAACTATGCTTTAGGGAAGTAAAAATGATCATTACTCTGGACCTTTCCCCTCTTGAGAGTTCGTGTCTTGATATCCACTTGACTTACATCTATATCCTCCAAGCAAGCTAAAATGCAGCCAGAGTAATACCAGCATTTATGAAGGTATCTAGTTACACTGAAATTTTACAGAGATCGGACACATTCAGTCATGAGGCTTTAGATGAACAACTGCTCGAGGACTACCATTTTTTATATTATTGGCAGTTCCCAAATGGCATATTACACATTTGATCAAAGAATTGTTTCAATGATAATATAAAACTGTTTGTCTCAACAAAGACTCGTATAAATGATGCCTGGAGATCTACGATAACATTTTAGTTCTCTTTGTTATGTAACATAGCTAGAGACAACACAAATTTATACAAATAGCTACTGTATATTTTGAAGGAAAGTTTTGGAAACAGCGGCCAAGGCAAGTGAGAGTTGTGTGGTTAATTACCCCCCTAGCTTTTTAGAAACGTCCTTGTAAAACTTGAAATTTACATATAACACCCCACTTACATTTTCGTTATCGTTTTGGGTAAAAAGGTTAACCCGGAGGTGTTACCCTTAGGCCCATAAAGCATTGTATACTACTACAACTCACTTAAGCAATATGTGATTAATCCCACCATAACTCTATATGACCCACCACCCTAACTGATTAGGGTATTACTGTAAGACTTGCCACAGCTTTTACCAAACTCACATATGCACCGTGAGCAAAGAAAAATAGGCATGCCATGAGTATACAGCCAGACATAACCTTGCTAAAGAATTAGCTGCTTAAAATTAGACTTGGCAAAGTTATGTTTAAAATTGAATGGCCATTACCAGGTACTTCCATGAAAATTCCATGATTCTATATTCAACCTCTTTATCATATTTATGTAAAATTCATGAAAATACAACAAGCAAGTCTTTGAATTTTCAGGAAATTGGTTTTCAAACTTGTCAGATCCCAGACTAATCTGATTTTGATGTGGACCAATCAATAGAAATTTGAGGAAATTGGAAGCAAGAAAACTAGGGTTCCTAGCTGCGTTACTCTAGGATAAAGAACACTAGAATATGCTTGGTCTTTCTTACTTCTCATTCACGAAACATAGGCATATATAGCCAAAGCTTACAGCTGAATTAAGTCAAAGTAATAGTAAAACTGAACTAGTAAAACTGAATGAAGTCAAAGCTATTTTTCTCCTTGGGCGATTTGAAATTTTGAATTGGACCAATCATTACATTTTCCAAAATACAATGTTATATAATGGTAAATTCAACAACACCCATGTTCAAATGCCAAAATATACATATGCAGAAAACTTCATAATTCAAATCAGTTACATTCGCTTGTGAAATTCACTACAACAGAACTTGAGTCGATCTACTGAAAGCAAAGAAATTGCCCAAACCATTATACCTCTAGTCATTTCAGATACTACAATAAGGAAATTATATAGCAACTACACCAGCTGCTGGCCAAAGGCAATACTTAATTTAATAGTTGAGATAAAATGCTGTAGCCCTCAATCAGAGAACTAGCTGCTTGAATCAAACAGGGGTGTCCAATGTATTTGAATATAACTTTATCAATGGTGATTTGAAATGGGCAAGTGAGTGGTTTGGGTAAAATGATCGAACATCAGATGAAAAGGTCTTATCTTTTAGGTCCTATATTGATGTGGCCATGCGTTTCCATAATTTTTTGAGGCCATTTTCCATGGCAGATCAACAAAACATAGGCTTTAACTTGAGCCTCACAAATTGCAGTAGCATAAGATGCCACTGCCATATATTGCTTCAACTGCCACACACATACTAGTCGCACAACAACATTTAAGACATGCAGGAGGCATCAAGATATTAGACAAATTAACAAAAATAAATTCCATTCGCTTGCGAAATTTATTACATCAAGGAATCCGTAATCCAGGACTCCAAATACTACTTTTAGGACTATCAGACTCGCTACTCCAAGTACTACGTTTAGGACTCTTAAGACCCGCTAGCCTCAACGTCTTTCATCCATGTTTTTCCTAGGAAACTGCAGACTCGACTCAAGAAAATACAAATGCCTGTGAACCAAAGTCAATCAAAAACAATTTTACACGAGTAGCTATAGAGTCTCCAAACGCAAAGGCTGCTCACACAATTAAGTGCCCAAAAGTCAATTCATTTCTATTACTTTTTACTGCTACAAACTCGGTAGCAAACAGGCTAATGATTTTTTTTTTTTTTTTTTTTTTTTGCAATGAGTGCCTTTGTACGCATTTTTTCTCATGCTCTCGCAATAGGTGCGTTTTTACGCTCCTTTTTTATGCATTTTGCAATGAGTGCGTTTTTTTGTATTTATTTTTCCTCATGCTTTAACTTTCGCAATAGGTGCGTTTCTACGCTCCTTTTTTATGCGTTTACTCAAAAGACCCTTTATTTACTTAAACCTCGTTTAGGACCAGCAAAAGAAATAGTGAACTTCGTCTCAGACATTCCTTAACCGCACTCGCTACCTAGGCTGGAGACTCCGCTATCACCCGAGTAAAATTGTGAGTGCCTGACAAAGGTTCACATAGCACTAGAATCCTCCTAAGTAAGCGCAGAACCTAAGGAAACAGGAATTAGAAAGCGTAAAGGCTAGCAATGACATACTAAGTACCTAGACTGGTGCAACACCGAAGTGAGGAGCCATCGAGCTCCCATCAAGCCGCTGCCAGACTTGGCCATCGCTTCTTGTCACTACAGCGGCCCTCTTCAATCCACGGCGACGTGTTGCAATCCATGATCGTAATCGGCATCAAGACGGGCATGGGCGGCGCACTGCACGGACGGAGATCGAACCCGGCACGCATGGCGGTGGCAGATCGATGCCGCGCGCACCAGCGATCGCAAGATCGGGCGCGTGTGGCGGCAAGATCGGGCCAGCGTGTGGCGGCGCGCGTGTGCGAGGCGCAGACACCGCCGCGACCAACCCACGCTGGAAAGTCGGAGAGCAACTCCGAGAGGTCGCCGTTGAGGCGAGTCGTTTGGCGGCCGCGGCGACCTCCATCCTGGCCGCCGTGGTCGAGGCGGCGCAGAAGTCCTCGCCCCAGCGGCGAGGACTCCGGTCTGGCCGCCGTCGCCGCCAGGGCGTGCTTGACCAGTGAATCGACGCACCTCTCGAGGGCGCGAGGCACCGTCTCTGGCCAGCAGGCCTGGCGGTCGGGCGCTTGTCCTGTGCTCGGCAGCGACGAGCACCTTCCTGAGCTCGGAGAGGAGCACCTTCGCCATCGGAGAGCGAACTCGAAGGCGCGATCTCGATCGTGGGGAGTAGGAGTTGATCCGAGGCCGGTGGCGAGTGGTATGATGGTGAGAGAGACGAAATGGAGGCGACTGGTCATGGCGGCTGCCATTTATCGACCGGAACTGCAATCCGAGATGGATTCGTAGTCGGATTCCGCCCCGGAGGCGGATTGGCTTGGCCGCCGAGAACAGCCTGTCGCGATCGCCGAGAGCAGCGTTTGGACGGTAGGAGTGACTCCGAGTGAGGGCCTGCGTTGTGACGGAAGGAGTCCGCGTTTCTGATGGCACGGATCTCAAGACAATCCGACGGTTCGAATTCTAGGTGCTTTCTGTTTCAGCAAAGAGAGTAGTTACCTCCCGGTACTACAGTTCTGACCGGCACAAATTTTATTATTTAACTCCTTTTCAAATTTATTTTTTTAACATATTTTTTTGGAGCATTGATCATGCAAAATTTATGACTATTTGGCAAACACGGGCAGCTGGATATATGCTCAGCCGAGCATTCCCCGTTCAGTTGATTCATCCTTTCCCTGCTCTGCTTTACGATGCATTCTTCTGTACTGCTAGTCGCATTTTAGTTTAGTTGTATCATTCTTCTGTGCTCGCCCTTGCTCGTGCGGCTCGCCGCTGATACCGCCTCTTATCCAGGTGTCGCTGCTGGCCACACCACACTCAAGATTGCGAGCTCGCCGGCCGCTGAGGAGAGAATACGCGGCATAGTAAATACCCTTCGTGATATCTTTCATGGGATTTGTGGGGGCAAATAATTGGGAGGAAGATGCAAGAACAAATGAAGTCGCGCCACGTAGAGAGTACTACCGCATCGGACGGACTAAGGTGTGAGACGCGTGGGAGTTGTTGAAGAGAGCGGCGTTGGGACGGAAGGCGTCCGTGTTTCTTGATGGCACGGATCTCAAGACAATCCGACGGCAACATTCTCGTCATGGATGTGGGCCCTTGGAAGCCGGGCTCTTTGGACCGGACTGCAAGTGGGCTCACTCTTGGCAGACTTGGCAACATTCCTATGTAATTTTCTTCTTTTCACAAAACAATATATACTAGTTGGCAACATTTATCGTGTGACAACTGTTTGGATCAAATCCTCAAATGTACTAATCAAATTTCAAACAGCACATGCTACCACTTTGAAGCACGACAGTCACAATGGTGCATAAGCAGGACACAAAAAATAAAAAATCTTGCAAGAAATTGGACATCTTAGCTTATGTAACAGAGGGTAGGACCCACGTGGCAGTACGAAGAGACTGTGTATAAAAGGATAGACTGGGGTACCGAACAGAAAGAAATGAAATGAAACTTGTCTCCCTTCTGTATCCTGCTTCTATTCTGTATCTTCTTCTTCCTCTCTATTGTCTTCCCTTTGTTCTTTCTTCGTTCTTCTCTGATACTTCTGAAGTCCGGTGATCTCACGCCATGGTAACCATCCAAGGCCTGGGGACATGACAATAGTGGTATCAGAGCTCGTTCAATCTGCGGAGGGAGGTGAAGTCGAATCAGGTTGGGGAGTACGTCGTTGATCTGGAACTCCCTGTAAAATCCCTAGATTCGGAGGTTCCGGCGCCGCCGTCATCCTTCGGCTTCATCCTCGGCTTCGATCAACGCTCGCGACGTTACAGCCGCTCACGCCGATTCGCGACCGCATCGGCCTCGCCTTCGGTCGCCGTCGATTCCAGACGACCTCAAAGACCGACCAACCTGGCCAGTTTCCTTCGCCACCATCTCGCGACGCCAGCATTACTCATGTGTCGCCCCAGTTTTACCTTCCGCCGCCGCAGACGGATCAAGCAGGCGCCAGGGATTCGTCGGGTTCCTAACGAGGAGATGACGTGGGAGATCCTTGGTGGCCGTATGCATGTCCGGTGGCTGGATTTGAGCAAGAGTGGTGTCCATGGGGAGTTCGCCCGCCAACTATTTGGTGGAATGACAAGTCCCAGGGAGGTGCTCACGTGCGGCGTTATTCACGTCACCGTGAGCCATGTGCTCTATCCGGTGACCGAAGAAGTGTTACGCCAGGTCTTCGATGCTTATGGGGCAGAGAAGGTGGTGGTGTTCAAGAGGGCCGAACATGTCAAGTCACTTGTTCGGTTTTGATCTGGCCATGACGCGGAGCAAGCTCGAAATGCCACCCATGGGCGTTGCAGTTACGATGGCTGCTGCTGGCTGGAAGTCCAACACATGCAGTCGACTCCTGGTGATTCTTCAACTCGCATCAACATTCGTGAGAAAGGCCACATTCAAGCAGACAAAGAACAAGCGTAACAAGGAGCAGGAGGAGAAATCGCCACGATTAGGAGAGACTCGACCTCCGATCGCCGAGTTGAACGGTTGACGCCACCCAAAGCAAAGAATTGCCGCCGTGTAGCGATGACTGCAAAGGTGGTGGAACAGCGATCGATGGATCAGCAATTGCTCGCCAAACAGCTGGAAGCAACGACGCAGGCTGTGGCGCGTCTCGCAATGGGGGACACTATGGCTGACAAGAAGATGGGCGAACCAACTAAATTAGTTGTATCTCAGCCAGTTGAAGAGGGTCTCGAGAAGGATTGTTGTGAAAATCGAGTTGCATCAGATGGAACCAAAGTCGCGGAAGAAGAGGTAGCCGTTGAGCATGAAATTGCTGAGAAGCAAGTAACAGGTTTTGTTCTGGAGGCCAAACCAGTAGGTGCTAAATGTCAGTCAACGAAGGAACATACCGGGGATAGTAAGGAAGAGGGTGCAACTTTGAATCTGATCATGGGGAAGCCAAGGGCTGAAGATAAAGAAAAGGGTGTAGCATTTGATGTCCTTAGTAAGGAAGAAAACATTGGGGGGAAGAATTTCAGGGGGAAGGGCTTTTAACTTAGCACTGCATCCTGGATTTAAATGTTCAATTCCCAGATCCAATTCTCTAGCCCATGCAACATGTTCTCGGTCATTTCTGTCATCATTATTCCACACAAATTCAAATGGGTCCATCAGCACCATTGAAGGGCAATCCGTGCAGCATCGCTGAAGGAATAGATGGGATTCCTAGTTCAAGTCTAAAGGCAACATGGCTGCCATCAGTTACCTTAGAGGGAGTCCCATTCCTAGCAAAAGCAGGTGTTCATTCTACCACTGGGAGCCCAGCAACGCTTAGAAAAATTGGTGAAGCTGAATTTCAGGCAGTTCATGGTTCACCAAATCTAAATCTTGTCTTTGTGACTCATATTTTCCAGAAAAGGAATGGATTGTCGATACAAATGAAACAAGTCTCTTTTGTCGAGGGGCTATCTAATGATGCTCAAGTTTTTAGGGGAGAGAGGTCATTTTGGCTACGGATCAATAGCCTTGGAATTTCTTCTTATATCAGCAATGTGTTAGAAGATCTTAGAAACGGTTGGTTACTCCTTGAGGTGATTGACAAGATTGCTCCTGGCTTAGTTAATAGCATGAAAGATGCCAAGTTCACAATACTAGAAATTCAGCATCATGTGCAATGGGACCACGGAATTATTTGGATTCAATGTCATGCCATCCTTTTGCTTGGGGACAAGCAAAATTTCAAGGGGGCGGTAATGTAACAGAGGGTAGGACCCACATGGCAGTATGAGGAGACTGTATAAAAGGACAGAATGGGGTACTGAACAAGGGCAGAAAGAAATGAAATGAAACTTGTCTCCCTTCTGTATCCTGCTTCTATTCTGTTATCTTCTTCTTCCTCTCTATTGTCTTCCCTTTGTTCTTTCTTCGTTCTTCTCTGATACTTCTGAACTCTGGTGATCTCACGCCATGGTAACCATCCAAGGCCAGGGGACATGACAGCTTATCATCTGCCTTCAACATGAGAGTCTAAGGGAGTGTCCAAGCCAAGAGAAGGTAAGCCAGAAAGCTTCTCCAGAGAAATGGCATTGCTAAGCTTATTATCCTATATTCCTATGTAATTTTTTGTTTAGGGGGTGTTTGGATGAGGGGTATTTTCTTGGAAGGTTTTGGGGTTTAGTTCAAATTTGAACTAAATCCCAAAACATTCCAATGAAATACCTCTAATCCAAACAGGGCCTTACAGTTCTACCATTATTGTGCTCTTAGACAAAATCACAAAAGCAAGGTAGCTCACCAGATCAAGAAATAGTGCATTCATCTGCCTCTCATCAACAACAACATTAGCAGATACAGCTGTAGCGTCAGGACCTCATGCTGTTGCGACTATGATTTCAGTATCCATCTCCTGCTTCACACATGAGAACGCATTAGTAAAATAACCTAGTAGGCTAGTAGCCATGGGATGTCCAATACAATACAAATGTAAAATTTGAGTACATCCACAAATACAAAACTACCCACATAAATTACTGCACAAAAGCTACCTAGATCTGCATATTAATTGAGATGTAGCAACTTTGAGGCCAGGTCTTCTCTGGCATAAATTTTTGCAGTTTAAGCAAAATGTTTCTTCAGAAGAGTACCACCATTCACAGTCAATTTGTCACTTGGAACAAGGATGATCAAGCCCTCATAATATCAAATATACTAATGCTTTTGCGAAACATTACCTGTAATGACGAGAATATCTTTTGCAAGTCCTTTGCAAATTCATCAACATTTATATCTTTCCCTGTAGCACCCATTTCAGAAAGTGTAGATGCCATAGCATCGTAATCCTCAGCTGCGAAAGACACCAAAAAGACCTCCATAGCAGCCCAAATTCTTTGGGATATTTGACCAACAATTCCTGCAAATTATAAACAAATAATAATATACTTTGTTGACCACTATATGTTGAGTATTGACTAACGAATACAGTAGCAATCAGAAGGCCAGTAGGATACCAACGAATAACCTAGAATTTTGGAAATTTTAGCGTATAGCGAGTAAAGAATCCACCCTCAACTGTTTGATGTGATGCATGTTCCCTTATAACAGACCAGCAACCAGGCAATATAAAAACAGTGGCAGAAAGGAGCTGTTAAAGCATTACCAAAATCAATAAATCCAATGCGGCCATCACGAAGCAACCATAGGTTTCCTGCATGCACATCTGCATGGAAGGATTCACATGAAATCAAGCTTCCAAACCTGCACATTTTTTGCATTTGTCAACATTCTTAAGCTGGGGCTTGACTAAGGCCGTGAACAGAAATGATCCAAATTGATGATGTATGATATCACATGATAAAGTGAGGTGTCTGGTGGAACTTACCAGACATTAAGGGCAGTAACTAAAGTCAACTCAGGATCAGGAACAAGAGACTTTATAGAATCAAGATCAGTGAGTGGAACTCCATACAATCTTTCCATAGTTAAGACACGCCTTGTGCTACAGTGTAGATACACAAATGGAGCTTTGGCCTGCCTGTCAAGTCCCATTGCTTCTACATATCTCTGAAAAGCTTCAATATTTGCAGCCTCTTTTCTAAAATCAACTTCTTCAAGCATTGATTCCTTTATATCCTTGACAATACCTACCTATATAAAAAAACATTTAGCGCATAGAACATTCGTTAGCTACCTATTTTGCAGTTTGCATCATCTGACTCGTACTCATTCAACGACATCACAAAATTTGGAACTGAAAAAAACACAGATGAATATGAAAGACAATTCCACAACACTAAATGCAGTTTCCACTTCAACATATAGGAACTAGACAAGATTACTTTATTTCTGGCTATAGTGTATGAGTGTTATGCGCCAGACGCTGGACCAGGTGTACGTGAGGCGACGACGCCAAGCATGATCAACGGCGGCGGCAACCAACCGAGTACCGATCACAGAGGAGTTCCGGCCGGAGGGAGTCCAAGCCGGTACAGGGCCATGCAGTTAGAGATAGATACGTAGTAGTTAAGGTTTTTAGTACGTACCGTACTCGCACTAGGTGGCCTATGATCGATTTGGATCAAGGCTGTTCCGTATGGGTGGAATTGGTTATAAATAAGGAGGAATAAAGAAGAAGAAGTACGTTGGCATTGTCACAAATTAATCCAGGCGGTGGCTCCAAAAACAGCCAAGACTATCCAGCGCCGCCGACGACCTCGTCGAGCAATGCGACCGACCACCTACCAGGAACTCCGTATGTATGAGCGAACTCATCCGGAGTCTGCTTGTACCAATTTGGTATCAGAGCCTAACGATCTCGGCACCATGTCAAATCCATTGGAGGACCGCGTCGCGCGTCGCGAGCCTGGAGACAGAGGTGAAGGAGATGAAGGCAATGATGACAGACCTGATGAAGATCTTGAAGGGAAAGGACCAGTCACGAAACAGAAGCGGACAGAAGAAGGTGCCCCTCACGAATCATCAGAGGCAAGCCTCGCTGCCACCAGCGATGAAGCGGAAGGACAGACGAGGAGAGGCGCGGAGGCGAGTCGAGCGCGACACAGGGGCGACAGCAGCGAGCTACCTTCCGGCAGACGTCGAGGTCAGCGTCGTGAGGAGGAGGTGGGGCGGAAGTGGATGCCGCGTCCCTCGCGTTTCGACCTCCCCGACTACGACGGCCAGGGCGACCCGTTGGGGTGGCTACGGAGATGCGAGCGATTTTTCCGAGTCCATCACATCCCGGAAGACGAGTATGTGGAGATCGCCGGTCTCCATCTTACGGGAGAAGCTCAGTAGGTCCTCGACAACTGGCAACAGGACGAGTCGTGGATCGCGTGGGAGGATTTCTCGGAGTCATTCATCTAGCGTTTTACTCGGCATTCAAGTGTAGGACCACTTGGTGACCTCATCAACTTCAAACAAGGCAGCAGTAACGTGGATGAGTATGCCAGGGAATTCCAACGACTGCTAGCACGTACTCGGCGGATGAAGCGGATCGACCAAATGGAGGACTCTCAGTTGCGCTAGGAGCAGATGTCCGAATCGAGAGGCTAAGGGACCTGGCGGAGTCTGTTGGGTTTGCAAGGGAGGCGGAGGCAAGGAAGGCGGCATGGATCGCAGAGGCTGTGCAGGAAATGGCAGCTGGAAACTGAGGGCGCAGTATCTTCAACCGTAGCTTGACCAGCCCATCAGGCCCCTTAAACTCAACCGGAGTATCGCCGCTGTACGCATCAGCGCCGGGAACCAGCGTTCCGGGTCGTGCACAGCAGGGTCCTCCTAGGATGAGCATCGCCCCAACACATGGAGGCGACGGATTGATCAGTCCCAACCGGGCCACACCAGCTCCAAGCACGCAGAGCAGCGCCGCGTCAACTCCAACACGGCTGCGTCTTTCGGCTGACCAGCTGGCCGAACGACGGGCGAAGGGCCTTTGCTACAATTCTGACAAGGTGTACACCCGCGGGCACCGGTGTAAGCGGCTATTCCATCCAGAGGTGGAAGAAGAGGAGGATGAAGGACAAGGGGAAGAACTAACCTTGGAGCCCGAGGCTTCCCTGTCCAAGATTGCTGCACTAGGGCCAAAACAAGGGGACACCATACAGGTGGAAGTGCTCATAAATTCTTGCCGCTGGCTGGGGCTCATTGACAATGGAAGTACACATAATTTTATGAGCACCTACACGGCAAAGCAAGGGGGATGGGTGACAACCGACAATACCACAAGGAAACTGCAGCAAGTCAAGGTTGTCGGGGGAGCACATTTGCCCTATCTGGGCAAAATCAAGGCGGTAACTTTTGTCATTCAAGGGCAAGCGTTCACAACTCCCTTCATCATACTACCCATCGACATTTTGACATCATCTTAGGAGTGGAGTGGTTGAGGACATTGGGATATATTCAGTGGGACTTCAAAGACCTATCCACGGAGTTTGGACCCCCGGCGGCGCGCGTCCACCTTCAGGGCATACGGCGATCGACCCAGTTAACAGCGATGCAGGCAGAACTTCAAGATCCCATGGAAATTCAGAGTTTACTGCAAGCCTATGAAGACGTCTTCGCCGAACCTCAAGGGCTGCCGCCACCAAGGCAGTGTGATCATCGTATCACGCTAACTGGGGGTACGGACCCGGTCGTGGTACGGCCCTACCGTTACCCTTACCATCAGAAGGATGAGATAGAGCGTCAGTGCGAGGCCATGCAGCAACAGGGAATCATTAGACCCAGCTGTTCGCCGTTCTCCTCACCGGTTTTGCTGGTGAAAAAGGCGGATGGAACATGGCAATTCTGCATCGACTACAGCGAGCTCAACGCCAGGACCGTCAAAGACAAATTCCCTATACCGGTCGTAGAGGAACCACTCGACGAGTTAGAGGGAGCTGGTTTCTTCACCAAACTAGACCTCCGATCGGGCTACCATCAAGTCAGAATGTGGGAAGGCGACATCGACAAAACGGTGTTTCGGACACATCACGGCCACTATGAATTTCTCGTAATGCCGTTTGGATTGACTAATGCACCGTCCACATTCCAAGCTCTGATGAACGAGGTGCTAAAGGACTTTTTAAACAAGTTCGTGCTCGTTTTCTTTGACGACATTTTGATCTATAGCAAAACAGAGGAAGAACACCGCAAACATCTACAACTAGTGCTTGACTGTCTGCAACTTCATCGTCTCTACCTCAAGAAATCCAAGTGCGCCTTCGGTCAAGAACGGTGTTATAGATATTCAAGGGTTGGACAATGTGTTCTATAGGAAAAGAGCAGCAGCAACTGCTAGCCCAGGCTCATCCGTGGAGGATCAGCGCCAACAGAAAGATGAGGATGGAGGGGATTAAGAGTTAGCAATACTTTTATTTACTTTGCCCAATAGTTAGTTGAATCAGAAAGGATTAGGAATCCTATCCGTATCGGAGTAGGTACCTTATCCAGTAGTTGGTTGAATAAGACAAGGATCACGAATCCTGTCCGCTAGGATGTAACAGAAAATTATTCCTATTTATAGGGGAGAAGGACAATGAAAAGGCATGCGGTTTTGTGCCACAAACATATCTCTCGACGGTGTCTTCCGATTAACAAGACCGGTAGCTCCGTACAGCTTCTATTCCGACGGTGTCACTACGGCATCGACGTCCACCCAATCACGTGCCGGTTTTAGACCGGGCACTCGTCTTTATAACCGAGTTCATAACAATTTGGTATCAGAGCCACCGGGCGATTCTGCAAACATGGCGCAACCTTCCATGGAGGAACGGGGTCAGTTAGTGATCTCGCTGGAAGAGATGAAAGCGTCTATTGGTGAACTATTGGCCATCTCCAAGGCGCAGGCGCATCAGTCCAACCTAGAGGAGCCAGGTCAAAACAACCATGATTGGAACAACTGGCGCCGGCTCGTTCCGTTACCGGATGGAAGGGAGCAACAACACGGGCTACTCGAGCACACGCAGGAAGGGCCCGGTTACGGCTCGCACGCACCGGCAGGCCCCGCCAGGCCACGCGCGGTCAAACGGGGCCGGCGCGAGCGGCGTCCATGGGAAGCGGGGAGCCATCGCGGAGCTCCAGAGGAATGTCGACAACAAGACCACGCAGACGACCAGATCAATCACCGCCACTGGTTGCCGCGCACACCGTGCGTGGACCTGCGCGGGTATGACGGCACAGAAGACCCCCTGCTATGGTTACGACAGTGCGAGTGTTTCATTCGCCTTCATCACATTCCAGCACGTGAACATGTGGATTTCGTGGGGTTACATCTCCGCGGCAAAGCCCAGGTGGTGCTGGACAACTGGCTTCTTGAGGAGGATTGGATCTCATGGGAAGACTTCTTCAATACCTTCCTGCAGCGGTTCTCTCGCCATTCGGGAGCGGGACCCTTGGAGGATCTCGTCAATCTCAAACATGGAGCCAGTCGGGTGGATGAGTATGCTCGGGAGTTCCAGTGATTGCTCTCTCGCGCCCCGAGGATGGCACGGGCAGACCAGGTGGAGACCTTCACCGCAAGCCTGGCCAAAGCTCTGGCAGCAGATGTTAGGCGAGAACGACCCCGAGACCTTCCGGAAGCTATCAGTCTCGCCCGCGAGGCCGAGGAACGGAAAAATCTGTGGGTGGCGGAAGCTCTCCACAGCTATGCTAACCAGGGACGGGGGCGCATGAGCTTCAACCGGGGATCGGCAGGACCGACCTCGAACCTGGTTCCGTCGCCGGGGGAACTACCCTCTGGAACACCCTCATCGGCGGCAAGCAACCGCACCACGCCAGCTTCCTTGGCCAGTGCATCCTCCGGCGCGACTTCCACGATGACATCTTCCACGAGGTTGCGACTTACGGCCGATCAGCTTGCCGACCGTCGTGCGACAGGATTGTGTTACCACTGCGATGAGTTTTACTCCAGATCTCATCGGTGTAAGCGACTCTTCTCCATCGAAATAGGCAATGACGACCCTGAGGATGTCTTGGATCCTAGCGGCATAGCAGACACGGCTGAGGAGATCAGCACGCTCCCTCCCTCTCTATCATTGCTGGCCTTGCTGGGACCCAAGCCGGGAGGCACCATGCAGGTAGTACTACTCATGAAGGGACACCAACTCCTCTGTCTCATTGACAGCGGCAGCACCCATAACTTCATCAGTAGTCACGCCGCCCGCTGCATCGGCCTCAATCATCGCCAGGCATCTTCTCAGCAAGTCAAGGTGGCAAATGGCAATCAACTGTCGTGCTTGGGGGACATACCAGCGGAGGATTTCAACATCGGACACTACACGTTCAGGGCGCCATTCCTGATCATTCCATTGGATGGGTTCGATGTGGTCCTAGGAGTACAATGGCTACAAACATTGGGCGACATCCGGTGGAATTTCCTCACCCTCACAATGTCATTTGACCACAAGGGCGCCCGGGCACTACTAGAAGGATCACAGCGCAGGAAGCTGCCACATCAACTAACAATCCAAGAGCACCAAGGTCTAGCCCTCACCGCACTACTGACGACCTTCGACGATGAGTTTTCTGAACCTCATGGCCTACCACCCGCACGGGAATGTGACGATCGCATCTGCTTAAAGGAAGGCACAAATCCGGTGGTGGTCCGACCGTACCGATACCCCTATCGTCAGAAGGATGAAATCGAGCGTCAATGTTTAGACATGCTGGAACAGGACATCATTCGACGCAGCCGATCCCCTTTTTCCTCACCGGTGTTGCTAGTCAAAAAAGGGGATGGATCTTGGAGGTTCTGCGTCGACTACCGCGCGCTCAACAACCATACCATCAAGGACAAGTTCCCGATCCCGGTAATAGAAGAATTACTCGACGAGCTTCATGGTGCCACATTCTTCAGCAAGCTAGACCTTCGCTCGGGGTATCATCAGGTACGTATGCTCGAGGACATCGACAAGTCGGCATTCCGCACACATCATGGGCACTATGAGTTCCTAGTGATGCTGTTTGGTCTCTCCAACGCATCCTCGACGTTCCAAGCTCTAATGAATGAAGTCCTACACGAGTTTCTACGGAAATTCGTCTTGGTCTTCTTTGACGACATCCTCATTTACAGTCGATCGGCCACGGACCACAATACGCATCTCCGCATCGTCTTGGAATGCCTCCTCCAGCACAAGCTCTTCCTCAAAAAGTCAAAATGCGCGTTTGGACAACGACAAGTGTGCTACCTCGGGCACGTTATTTCGGATACCAGAGTCGCAACGGACCCAGACAAACTACAGGCGATTTCGGCTTGGCCTCAACCATCAACACTAATGGGCCTTCGGGGGTTCCTGGGATTGACTGGCTACTACCGTCGGTTCATTCGCAAATACGCGGACATCGCCGCACCCTTGATAGCATTGCTTCGTCGTACCAGCTTCAGGTGGACACAGGAGGCGGATGAGGCTTTCAGTCGCCTCAAAACCCCTCTAACATCGGCACCAGTGCTGCAGCTGGTAGACTTCACGACTCCGTTTGTCATCGAGTGTGACGCATCCGACTGCGGAATTGGAGCCGTATTGCAACAGGACGGCCATCCAATTGCCTTCTTCAGCCGACAGCTAGCGGACCGCCACAAGAAACTCGCAGCTTACGGGCGTGAACTCATCGGACTCTCCAAAGCCGTGCGACATTGGCGACCATATTTATGGGGACGCACATTCATTGTCCACACAGATCATGCCAGCCTGAAGTTCTTACTGGAGCAGGCCCTCATCACTCCACCGCAACAGCATTGGTTGAGCAAACTCATGGGCTTTGACTTTCAAGTCGAGTACAAACCAGGCCGTTCCAATCAAGCGGCTGATGCCCTGTCCCGTGCTGAGGAGGATGCCCCATTGTGCGCCGCACTGTCAACGCCGATACTGGCCACCAGGGACCAATGGCTGGAACGACTCCGGGCAGACATGGAAATCATACGGAGAGGCGCCATACTACAGCAACAACAGGCGGCAACATCTTCAGAGGTAATCGGCTAGCCACATAACACTGCACAGGGCGCACCACCACCTTCCTTGGCCGACACAGCGACGCCAGCTTCGCCGGGATCAGAAGAGAGTAGGGTCACTTGGCGCGTTCGCGATGGCCTTTTGTTCCGCAACGATCGCCTGGTGGTTCCCGAAAGTTCCAACCTCATCCAAGAAATAGTGGCGGCAATCCATGATTTGACTCACGAAGGTATACAGAAGACCCTCCACCGTCTGCGCCAATATTTTTATTGGCCACATTAGCACAAAACAGTGGCAGAATATATTGCGCAGTGCGCCATATGCCAACGAAACAAAACAAGTTTATTATCACCAGCCGGGCTCCTTCAGCCCCTTCCGGTGCCCCATCATGTATGGTCGGATATCTCCATGGACTTCATCACCGGACTTCTGAAATCACAAGGGAAGACGGCTCTCTTGGTGGACGTAGATCGGTTGTCCAAATATTCTCACTTTGTGCCCATGACGCGACCATCACCAGCACATGTGGTGGCACAACTCTTCTTTGACAATATTGTCCGATTGCATGGGATGCCAGAATCCATCCTATGTGATCACGATCCAATATTCACCAGTGCTTATTGGCAAGACCTTTTCAAGCGTTGTGGAACGACCATTCTCCTCTCAACAGCATACCATCCTCAAACGGATGGTCAAACGGAGGTCGACAATAGAACGGTGGAGATGTATCTTCGTTGTTTGGCCGCCGACAATCCTCACACATGGGCTCAGTGGCTGTCTTGGGCGGAGTTCTGCTACAACTCATCATTTCATACGACACATCGCATGACGCCATTCCAGCTAGTTTATGGTCGACCGCCTCCACAACTACTTCCGTATAATCAACGTGCTACATTGATTCATGCCGTTGACTGCCACCTGACCGACCGCGACGCTATCCTCAGCTGTGCCCGCGAACATCTCCACCAGGCTCAAAACAAAATGAAACAAGCCTACGATTCACATCATCAGGAGGTTTCCTTCAATCCAGGCGATTGGGTGTGGCTTCGCCTCCAGCGTCACCGCCAGCTCTCGGCACGACCGACCACATACCACAAGCTGTTCCCCCGCTTTTATGGGCCATATCAGAACACGGAATGCATCGACAGGTCGCGTATCGCCGCAAGCTACCGGCAGATGCTCGCCTTCACAACGTCTTCCATGTTTCCCTTTTGAAGAAGTTTCTGGGGACTCGATCGGACACAACACCACCGCTCCCACCTGAGGTTTCACCAGGACATGCGCCACCGACACCAGAGCCTCATTGCATATTGGCACAAAGG
Source organism: Rhipidocladum racemiflorum (assembly GCA_036346355.1). Classification (NCBI taxonomy): domain Eukaryota; kingdom Viridiplantae; phylum Streptophyta; class Magnoliopsida; order Poales; family Poaceae; genus Rhipidocladum; species Rhipidocladum racemiflorum. The sequence continues at coordinate 54,575,714 of CM070581.1, read as the reverse complement.
TTCATCAAAGGGAGGCGTCAATTCTTGGTACAGTGAACAGGCGAGCCAGCAGAGGAGGGCCAGGAGGCAACGTGGGTTTTCGCAACAGTGCTGCGCAACGCATACCCAGACTGTCAGCTTGAGGACAAGCTGGCGCTTAAGGGAGGGACTAATGTTATAGATATTCAAGGGTTGGACAATGTGTTCTATAGGAAAAGAGCAGCAGCAACTGCTAGCCCAGGCTCATCCGTGGTGGATCAGCGCCAACAGAAAGAAGATGAGGACGGAGGGGATTAATAGTTAGAAGTTCTTTTATTTACTTTGCCCAGTAGTTAGTTGAATCAGAAAGGATTAGGAATCCTATCCGTATCGGAGTAGGTAACTTATCCAGTAGTTGGTTGAATAAGACAAGGATCACAAATTATGTCCGCTAGGATGTAACAGAAGATTATTCCTATTTATAGGGGAGAAAGACAATGAAAAGGCATGCAGTTTTGTGCCACAAACTTATCTCTCGGCGGTGTCTTCCGATTAACAAGATCCGTAGCTCTGTACAGCTTCTATTCCGTCAGTTGTCACTACGGCATCGACGTCCACCCAATCACGTGCCGGTTTTAGGCCGGGCACTCGTCTTTATAACCGAGTTCATAACAAACGGGTGGGGTACTTGGGACACATTATTTCTTCCCAAGGTGTTGCCGCAGATCCAGACAAACTAGAAGCCGTGACAGCATGGCCACGACCTACGTCGGTGACGGCCTTGCGGGGATTCTTGGGCTTGACTGGGTATTACAGGCGCTTCATCAGGAACTATGTAGTAATAGCCGAGCCCCTGACCACACTTCTCCGCCGCAATGGGTTTTCATGGACAAAGGAAGCAGAAGAGGCTTTTTGTCACCTCAAGCAAGCCCTTGCCTCGGCATCGGTCTTGCAAATGCCGGACTTCACCGCACCATTTGTGGTAGAGTGCAATGCATCGGGAACAGGGATTGGAGCAGGCTTACAACAACAAGGCCACCCCATCGCCTAGTTCAGTCGAAAGTTGCCAGATCGGCATACTAAGTTGGCGGCCTACGAGCGCGAGCTTATTGGTCTATCCAAGGCCGTAAGGCATCGGCGGCCATACCTATGGGGACATCACTTCACCGTCTGCACCGATCATGGGAGTCTCAAATTTCTCTTAAATCAGGCCCTCATCACACCGCTACAACAACATTGGCATAGTAAGTTAATGGGGTATGATTTTCAGGTGGAATACAAACCGAGATGCCAAAATGCGGAAGCAGACGGCCTCTCACGTCAACACCAAGAAGAACACCTATGCACTGCCATCTCCAGACCCGAAGAGGTGACACGGTCACAATGGTTGGACATACTACGTCAACACCAAGAAGAACAGATGTGCCATGCAGTTAGAGATAGATACGTAGTAGTTAAGGTTGTTAGTACGTACCATACTCGGACTAGGTGACCTATGATCGATTTGGATAAAGGCTGTTCCGTATGGGTGGAATTGGTTATAGATAAGGAGGAATAAAGAAGAAGTACGTTGGTATTGTCACAAATTAATCCAGGCGTTGGCTCCGAAAACAGCCAAGACTATCCAGGTGCTCGCCATGATTTAATTCCTCGTCGAAAGCGTGCGACCGGCCACGGCCGAATCCGTGTGTACGAGCGAACTCATCCGGAGTCTGCTCGTACCAATGAGCCAATTCCATACTGGACACAATCTCAAGATATATCATGCTCCTCCATGTAACATTCTTATTCTCCGTTCTATTTATTGGCTCTACTCTACAACCTTTAATTTTCCGCATATTTGTTTTAACGCACCTAAATGCACAATTTATGGTTTGAACTGAACTACAGCCTACATAACTGTCGGAAAATAAATCTAAACTGATAGTGTCAAAAGTACAAGTATCTTGACTCAGCCGTCAAAATACAACATGCGCATATAAGCAAGTTCATGGTACACATTACAAGCTGCAATCAGGAACCGATTTTAATTATGCTACAGAAACACCCTCAAATAAGGGCATCATACTTCAGATTTTGTGAAATTTGGTCTCTAGTGCTCTAAGATCCACTTCGACCAACTATTGCTCTGTACAATAAATGAGGTTCACTCCAGACAGGGTATAATTTGCTATTAAATAAAAGAGGAAAAATTAAGAAAGAACCCATGTTTGAATGACAATTTGATGTACCGTGAAAGAGTGAAGGGTTTCTTGCATATGTAAATAAGGATTATGAGATTACTTACCAGTGATGTCCTCTGCAGTTCAGGGTTTAGAAACTCCAAAACACGTACAAACTACGTAGATAAAATTCAGATCAGCAACCAAAGTATCTTCAATACCAGGCTTTAGGACTTTAATCACCACATCCGTTTGAGAGCTCTTCAACCTAGCCCCATGAACCTGGATTATAATGAAGTTATCTCAATGCTTCAATGCCAGATTGCACAATGTAACTCAGATGGTCTCAAAAGACACCTGTGCTATTGAAGCAGAAGCTATTGGCACTGGATCAATGTACTCATAAACACTATCCAATGGCTGCTGCAACTCTGCACGCAATATTGACTCAATCTCATTATATGGGACAGCTGGTGCTCGGTCAAAGCAGTTCTGGAATTCCTCAACAAATTCTGCATGAAACAAAGTAGGCGCAGATACTATGAACTGCACCATCATGCAGTCAGTTGACTATCCAAGCTCAACTAATCAAAAATTGTACATGCTTATAAAACCAGAAAAATATTTTGATCCCCTCCCCTCACCCGCCCCAAAAGACCATCCAAAAAATGATCACATATTACTCTAGCTTGTCTAGTGAGCAACTGAGAACTAGATGGATTGCTGGAAGATATTTTAGTGGCCTCCTTAATTTCTTCATTAGAAGGCTGGCATGCAAATTTGCATCCTCAGCTGTACAATCTAGTAGGAGCCTTTCTCATGTTTGCCATGTATACATAATTACTCCAACCAAGAATGTCAAACCACATAGATAATTAAGAAATGTAAAAATCATGCTATTAACCAGAGAACACACAACACAGGTTGCAGTTGATGATGGTATAAAGTATGAACATGTCTTACCTGACCTAGCTTGATATAAGTTGCACCCATGCGCTCAAAAAGTCTTCTAAGGTAAAGAGGCGAAAACAAACCAAACCGCATCTGAGCTGGAATTCCTGCTGATGCGTTAGCTGTCTGCATGAGATTAACAAGAAAATATTATTTTTATGATGAAATTGAAACCATTAATAAAAACTCTCAGTTAAACCTGGCAACTGCGCAAAAGTCCCCAGCAAGCTAATCTCACCCCCTTATACAAAGTGAAACCCCACACCCGACTCAACGCTACTATTCTCCCTTACAAGTTACAACCTAACCCAACTCAACCCATCAGTACTTCAGTAGTTTCACGCTAATCCTACTACGACCCACCATGACTCTTTGAGCCCTCAACATATGCATGCAAGCTTGCGTGTGTGATCTTGTTGGCTCCGCGTTCTCATTATTTTACTAGAGATTTTTGTCTACTAACTTGGGTTGTCCAGTTGAGACAACACAGTAGACCCTCTCAACCTTCACTTTGCACATATGAGATACTTGGGTTCAGAACTAAAAAACAAACTCATCCAAATCAAAGCTATTAATTGCAAAGCCCAGTCCAATCCAAACCCTTCTCCACCCCAGCACATTCAAACCTACCTAGTACTGCCATTTGTTTTCAGTTCAATTTAACCCAGATGGTTGGCCATTATGAAGCCTACGTAAACTTTAAATGTGCTGTCGGCTATAGCAGGCCAGCGAAGGGCTCAAAGAAGCAGAAACTGTTTACTTGACAAGCCACATATATATGCTCAAAGATCAATAAAAAACTCTTACCAGAACAAGAATAATCATGAATTCTATAAGTATTAAATGAATTTTATGATTAGGTAAACAGCAAGTGATTCACAAAAGGTTGCCCGTTAATCTGGGACTATCATCACTGGTTAGAAACTGCAACCCATAATAAGCCACTTACAAAGAGGAAAGAAAAAAATACAGAAAACCAGGACCCCTGCTACGAGAACATCTGTATTTTCATTTACACCAAGGTATACAAACATAACAGATGAAGGATAAAACGAGAAAGAACCTTTGAGAAGTCATTCAGCCACTCCCCGTGCTAATTGACGTCTGGAGAAGATCCTCGACCAATTCAAGACCCAAAGGTGAATTTACCAAGAATGACAAACCAATCATGGATTACCTTGGAGGCGGGTGGAGAAGTCCTGGGCCTGGGAGGAGTAGCGCGCGAAAACCCTAACCCCGACCCGGACCCGCCATCTCCTCTCCCGTCCGGCCCCGATCCCGCCCGCCCGCAGCGAGCCTCCCCCGCCGGCCGGCACCTGCAACAACCTCCGGTTAGTCCACCGACTCCGTCAGTTATGCAATCGAACCGAAAAGAAAAGGCTCTCTCCAGACCCGTCGTCTACTAGCGTAAGAGGGTGAGATGTGGAGAGGGGGGAGAGGCGGGATGGGGCGGACGACCTGGGGGAGGCGGCCGTGGTGGTGGTGGTGGAGGAGGAGAGGGGAGCGTGCCGCGGCGCCCCTCGCGGCCGCCGCCAACGTGGGTAGTGGCTGGCTCGTCGACGACGGGGACGAAGAGGTAGTGGCTGGCTCGCCGGCGACGGGGACGACGGGGACTTGTGAGGGGCGTGTGAAGTGTGAAGGGTTTTGTTGGGTTCGGGTTTGGAGTCTTAACCAGTGTACGGGCGGAGGGTGTGACACGTGTACCTGACAGTGGGCCTATGCTCCGTTTCTCTACCAGCCGCGCCGGCTGCGCGTGATCTTTCTTCACAGTTCAGGCCGTGTGGTTTTTGTCTCGTTTTTTTTTTCATTTTCATTTGTAAGAAGTGCTTATGGTTTCTTGTAAATATAGTCTCTATCTGAACGGAATTGCAAATATAGTCTGATCCCGACCGTGGAACGTACAGCCCACGCTCTCCTACCGCAGGAGGAGGCCTCATGCGCTGACCTGCCAAAACAGGTTTCCTTCCGCGGTAGGGAAAAGCGACAGAAAACCTTGCCATGGCAGGGGAAAGCAGCAAGAAACCCTACCGCAACAAGCGAGCGCGGGAGGAGACCTGCCGCTGCAGGCGAGCATGGGAGGTCTCCTCCCGCAGTAGAGGAGCACGGGAGGCACATTTTGTGAACGGGATGAGACTATACTCGCAATTCTGCTCACAAGGGTGCCATATGTACAAAAAATGAGATAAACGAGGCTAAAAAATTGATCACTTTAGACTTACACAAGTAGATAGCTGAATATCGTGGCTACATTAGATAGTGTATTGGCTGTATATGCGCAAATAGGGAAGGCATCTGATTTCGTGCTACTTCAAAACACAAAATTCTACTTAAGAAAAGAAATGGGGGAAGCATGACTCCAAAAGTCCAAATGGCGTTTGCGTCGACTTTTGCCACTAAACGCTCTTTTGGGATGGTTTTAGGCTTTCCTTCGTTGTTTTTGTTCTTCTTCCCTGCTAGCTAGCCAGTTGTCACTACTATAACCAACACCAATGATGACGAGCCTCCACAAGTGCGCCAGACTTACAGCCTTACAGGTAGGCACTTGAACTCGGGGACTAAGACCATCTCCAACTGTGTCCCTTCCCCTCTCCCTTTCCCTAAGCGAAATGATTCCCATTCCCTTCAGTGCTCTAATGGATTCCCTTCAGCATTCCCTTCGTGAAGAGATTCCCACTCCCATTCCCTCTAGCAATGGATTCTCTCTCCTTTCCCTATACAATTCTCTTTAAAGACAATCTGTTGGAGATGAAGGGAAATAAAGGGAATGGGAAAAAGGAACAGGGAACGAAATGAAATGAAGGGAATATGGTTGGAGATGGTCTAAGGCAATGTTGGCATAGTGATGGTGGCACGTGAAAACTATGAGGTCAACTGACCGCACCACTTTTTTTTAACCGTAAATTTCATATAATATAACTTTGTTTTACAAACTATATATTTCAGTTTATATTTTACAAAATTTCATATTTGATGAGAACTTGTATAATAAAACTACAGTTTTTGGAATTTACTGTTTCTTATAACAGGTCTGATGATGTGGACCCACATGATGACAGACTCACGCATGAGTAAAACAGGAACTAGGGATGCTCGAGAACTGTTCACTATTTTGGCTCCCCCTCTCCTTTTTTCTTTTTTTCAAAAATGGCCCCCCCTAATTTTTTTTTGCAAAATTAGTTCCCTTCCCACCACAGAAGAACCAAAGGGTGACATTTGGCACCTTTTGAATCAAGGGAGTGTGGAACCAAATTCTTCCGCACACGTATACCAAGGAAGCAGATCCAAATGACTGGACCAACGCGTCCCCTAGCGCCATGCGCACTCACGTGAGCGGGTGTTCTCCCACGTGTTCCTGCTCGCCACGCACGCCCCAGGGCCCATGCGCACCTGCAACTCTCTGCACACCACGCACACCCTGGGCCCGGCCCGCCAGTGCGACCTTGTGCGTTGCTCGCACGCGCTTCCCGCACTCACACGCATGGGTCCCGCACTACCCATGCCGTTGCCGCACTTGCTCACATTCATGGCGCGTGAGGCGGCCTCCCATGGTCCTTTGACGCGGAAGATGCCAGATGTCACCTATGGTCCTTCCGCGGTGAAGAAGGGGACTAGTTTCACAAAAAAAAATCAGGGAAAAGCCATTTTACAAAAAAAAAAAAGGGGTGGGAAAGAAAAGGAGAGGGTGGTCAAAATAGTGAACAGTCGATAAAGGCTATCATGTGGGCCCTTACTATCAGAACCGTTATAAGAAGTGGTCAATTTTAAAACCTGTAGCTTTGTTGCATAAGTTTTTCTAAAATTTTTATGAAATATAAGCTAAGATCTGTAGTTTTCTGATAGTTTGTACAAAAAAATTATAATTTTTTTGAAATTTACTCTTTTTAAAAGAGGGAACTGATTATATACACTCACTTTAGTTGGCAATCTAGTATATACCCTCCTTTCAATTGGCAATCTAGGATATACTCTCCTTCCCTGTATTGCCAACCGAAGGGAGGCATATAATCAATTCCCCCCCTTTTTTAAAGACCCTTGTAGTTATTTAAATGTGAGTGTAAATCAATCCACAATTATTTAAATGACCAACTAAAATATGGAACAATGACAACTGAACCCACATAGGGTGAAGTTGCTAGATTCATCACTGGATGGAGAGCAGAACGCCATTAGCGTGGCACGGGAAGATGGCGATGATGGCACAACGGAGGAAGATGGCAACGGCGATGACACTACGAAGGGTATTGGGCAAGGGCGAAGGGCCGAACTGAGGGAGGAACGAGGTAATACGATGGTGGCGGCAGAATGGTGAGGCGCGAGGTAATTTGCAGTTCGGCACGAGGAAGATGAAGATGACGTAGAAATTTTTTTCTCATCCGTCGGGCTTTGTCCTCCTTCCTCTTATGATCAAATGGGATGATTTCTTCCATCTTCAAACACTATATAACCACTTAGTTTTATTTGAAGGACTCTTAGAACACACAGCAAGTCGGCATTGGGACAAGGTGACGGAACGCATGACAAGAGTGTGGATCAAGGTTAACAAAACCGAAAACAAAAAAATAGATGGAAAACCGAAATTCGAAAATATCAAGCCAAAAATCGATGGAAAATCGTTAGAAAACGAAGGGTTTAAGAATTCAAAAAAATTCAAAAATTCAAAAAAAAAAATCAAAAACCGATTGGTTTTGACCGAAAACCGGTCGGTTTTGACCAGTTTTTTACCGTCCGATTGAACGTCGCAACATTGCGACATGATTTAGACCCAAAACCGGTCGGTTTGCACCGAAACCCGATCGGTTTTACGTGGGATTTTTTTTTCGAATTTTCGAATTTTTTTAATTAGACCGGTTTACCGACCAGTTTTAGATACCGAACCGGCTCGATACGGTCGAAAAACATGGTTTTCGAGCGGTTTTCGTCGGTTTTGTTAACCCTGGTGTGGATGCGTAAGGGGAAATGCAAGGATTGCTTCTATACCACGGGTGGTGGCAGATGGCGTGCGTCCTTCCTGCAACTGGGCAAGAGCAATCAGTTAGGATGTGTTTGGTTAGTAGCATGATGTTAAATGGGATGACTACGTACTATTTGGTTATTGTTTTGGATGAATAAAATGGTTTAGCATCTATAGAAAATATTCCTCAAATTTGTATCCCACCATCCAAGATGGAATGGTTCCATATAAACAACCAAACACATGGATAATATTTTTCTTTAACCATATCATATATTTACCACTTAGTACAAACAACCAAACACACACAGGAGGTGTTTCTACGCTTTTCTTTTGTAATGTTGCACAAATATTAAAGTATGAATGAAGAATAGATAGCGATTACTTACCCTTTGGCTTATTTCAAGATTTGTGCAACTTATATTGAGAGAAAAATCATATAAACATTGCTCCACACGCAATTAGTTGATGTTGCAATCGGGTCACTTGCTACATTAGTATAAGCAAATCGCATCTCCTGTACACATGCTCGCAAAACTGCAAGGACAACGACAACAAGTTGTGCATGCTCTGTATTCGTACATGGATAACAGCAATATGGTTTTCTGGTTTAGGTTTCAGTGGGCACTGCAGAGAAGAAGGTTTTGCCGAGGCACATAAATATCAACTGTATAATGTTTGCAAAGCTACACTGGCCTTTAGCAGATCTACATAAAGACAGGCTTACGCCAAGATTGGTTAATTAGCCCCTGATTACACTCCAAGCCAAAAGAACAACCACATAAAGTATTTACATGCAGGTAGTTCACACACAGGCGCATTTACATGCAGGTAGTTCACACACAGGCGCAGACATTGAACTGCATAGTTCGTACTGGCATCGAACACTCGGTGCCTTAGTCTACTGGTGCATACAACACCATTCCCCCATCACGACATAAGTAAATTTTCATACAAGTGTCTGGGCTGGAGAGGCTAATCAGCTTCTCACACAACTCGTCGCTGACAGCAAGTTTGGGATGAAAGCGTACTGTAATTGTTTTGAGCACTGCTGCCCATTGAAATAGCCGTTTCAAAAAAGCGAATTCATGCTCTGTTCCTCCCAATCCATTGATCTCCACTTCCTGAAGGAGATGCAAGAAGATATCCTCTGTTTCCCAGTCTTGTGGCCGATTACAAATGCAACGCGATGAACAAGCAGTCCACGCTTGAAACTGGGTGTACATGTAGGAACGGCCAGACGGTATGACCTGTTAAGGAGCGTGACAGCTATTTCACAAGGATGGTACAACAAGCTCGGTTTATACATTAATGCTAACCAATTGCAGCAATAAGATTGTACCATGCATGCAAAGAGAAAGGCAGTGAAATAGATAATTTTTTTAATAAAATCTAACACATTCATCATTCGCAAAAATAACAGATATTCACTTGTCTTAAGAAAAACAATATTCACTTCTTAGGTTTACAACAGAGCCTCTTTTATTGATGGTTCTCTCAGGAGCACCATCAACAAGACTCTACCCCTACACCAACCATATCATATCTCACATACATGTCTTCTTACTTTTTGGCAGAGAGAGAGAGAGAGAGAGAGACAGAGAGACTCCGCTTACTGATAAACATCTCCATGTACATTAAAATCGTTACCGAAATTCCCACAGAAAGTTAGTCTACAAAACCTGGTACTTACTAAGAATTTAAATAAACTACTACCTTCGTTCTTGCTTACTTGTTGTTTTGGAATTTGGATATCAATAAGGTCTCCGTAAATACTTTTTATAATTACATGTTTGAAAACTTCTTTAAAAATATAGTGAGACGGAAGTACTTTTAATGACAAACCTGATAATCAATTTTCATGTGAAAGATCTAAATACTTCTGGTATATTTATGGTCAAAATTTTGATACGTTGACTGCATGCATTCTAAGTAAACGCTTCATCATAATTTTGGAGCAAAGCATGGCCATTAAGAGATATAGATACCATATAGCTCTTATACATGAACTACGGAGAAAAGTATCATTATCAAACGAACACCTGAAGTACATACTACCATTAGAAGATCTAGCCTTGGTGCGCAAAAATGCATATGCTACCATCACTTCGCCTGTTACCATTTTCCAAAGTACTAGATAATACAACTATGTATTTACCTTAGGGTCACCAAATAATATAAGCTCCAGCTTTCTTATACCGGTAGACATCCTGAGCAAATGGAATATACAAGGTCCAAAAGCATGCTTTCTTGTTGTCAACTCCAGGGACAATATCTCAATGACAGGGAGCACGGTTATAGGTTTCATCAAGTACTTACAACCAAGCATGACCTGCAAATTCATACCAAGTCAATGTGAAAAACAGAACAAACTTGTTTAAATAAGTGATTTGCTCACAAGGAATGACTGTTATGAAAGATAACTAGTTTACTTAAAACTTCTAGTATAGTGATCTCTGGTCAAAACCGGTAACTGCATTGATAAATTATATAGTAAAACATGGGGTTCAACTCTGAATTTTGACTGGTTCTTGAAAATAAACTCTGAATTTTAACTATGACGCGGGGAAGTACAAACTATAATTGTTCTTCACCTGTCTCATCTTGAGAGTTCATCAAATAATGCAACTAAACCAGTGCATCTTTTATGAATCATGCTAACAATTAAAGTGCAGTTAAGAGTAACAATATCTTTTACGAAGGTATCTGAATACGTTGAAAAAATTACAAAGATGAAGAATGGACATGCCCAGTGATGACACTTTAGATGACGAGCATAAAAAAGCCTACAGAGAGAAAGACTTAAGAAAAGTGAAAGAGAGAAAGGTTTGGGAGAATAATGAATTGATTAATGGGGAGCAAAGGCTCGAGTACATATACGCAAGGATGTCCACGGAAACAGGAAACAATCCTAACCAGGAAGATCCTTGCCTATTATAACCAACTAACCAAACAGGGAGGGGGCGCATGCCTTGTGCAGCCGCACCTTCCTAAACCCAAAAAGGGCTTGCCAAAGATAGCAAGAGCCCTGCCTATTATAGACTATGCTAACACCCCCCCGCAGTCGAAGCGTCAGCCACTGCACACGTTGAGACTGGTTCTAAATTCTGTGAAAATGGTGGAAGAGAGACCCTTGGTGAAGATGTCTGCATACTGCGATGTGGTTGGCACGTGCAGGACGCGAACAGCACCAGCGGCAACCCGTTCTCTGACAAAATGAAGATCAATCTCGATGTGCTTGGTGCGTTGATGCTGGACGGGGTTAGTAGACATGTAGACGGCGCTGATGTTGTCGCAATACACCAGCGTAGCTCGGCGAAGAGGGGCGTGAAGCTCCAGAAGAAGCTGGCGCAACCAGGTGGCCTCAGCGACTCCATTAGCCACAGCGCGATACTCGGCCAAAGATCGACCGCGAGGCGGTGTTCGACGCTTTGGAGGACCAGGAGACGAGGTTGTTGCCAAGGAACACAAAGATAGCCCGAGGTGGACTTTGCGGCGTATCCTGACAACCACCCAATCAAGATCGGTAGACCGCAAGATCTCAGAGCCGAGGTTGGTCGCACCAAGACCCATGTCAAGGGTGCCACGAACGTACCTTAGAATCCGTTTATCGCCAAAGCAAGATGCGGCTCCCGGGTTGTGCATGTGAAGACAGACTGCAGGACGGCAGAGGCGATGTCGTGCCGGTGAAGGTCAACCACCGCAGTGGCACCAAAGCAAGACTACGAAAGTCGAGACGCTTGAAATCGGGGCACCATCTCCTACCGCGACCTTGGGGTTGGTGTCAACCGCGTCACAACACGGCTTGCACTCGGCCATGCCGGTAGCGATCAAGAAGTTCCATCATGTAATCGCTTTTGAGAAAGGAGAAGACCATCAGCCGAACGCCGGACATGCATACCTAGGAAGTGATGCGCCACCAAGGTCCTTCATGGAGAACTCCTGTTGTAGAGCCGAGATGGTCCAACGGAGGAGAGCTGATGAAGAAGCCGTGAGGATGATATCATCGACATAGAGCAGCAAGTAGGCGAGGTCCGATCCGCGGCGGTAGATGAAGAGCGACGTGTCGGACCTGGCTTCGACAAATCCAAGGGAAGTCAGGTGAGTGGCAATCCTGGTGAACCATGCGCGAGGGGCCTGCTTCAGCCCATAGAGAGACTTGTTTAAGCGACAAACAAAGTCTGGGTGAGCAGAATCCTCGAATCCGGACGGCTGAGCGGAGTACACTGTTTCAGACAGCGTGCCATGGAGGAAGGCATTCTTCACATCAAAGCGTGTATGCGGGCGATGGCGAGAGAGAGCGAGAGAGAACGGTGCGAATCAGAAGCGCTTCACAACCTGGCCGAACGTCTCGTGAGAAATTCACGCCGGCGCCGAGTGAAACCCCGAGAACCAGGGCCGCCTTGTACCGCTCCAATGTCCCGCCGGCGTTGAACTTGTGCTTGAAGACCCACTTGCCCGTTACGACATTAGCGTGTGGTGGACGGGGCACGAGATCCCAAGTATGGTTCTGCAGAAGGGCGTCATGCTCATCCTCCATAGCGGCACGCCAACTCGGGTCGGCAAGTCTTGACTGCGGTAGGTCTTGGGCACGGGAGACAAGCGCAGATGGAAGAAGCGCAGAACACGGAACCCGCTCTTAGCGCGCCGCCATGGAGTCTTGGTTGATGACCGCGGCACGGCAGCAAGACCCTTGGGGAGAGGCACAGAGGCGGGAAGAAGGTCAGGCGGAGTGGTGCGAGTTTCGGCCAAGACAATGGGTCAAGGCCCGGCCGAGTAGACGTTGGTGACGACCCGCTCGAGCGAGCTGGAAGCCCGGGCGCCCGCGAATCGAGACGCAATGGCGAGGATGGCGTGGCCGCCATGGCGCGTGGCCTGCGGCGCGCGTAGGGCGTCGAGGAGCGCCGCCAGAGGAACGTAGGGCGGCGGGACGCACGAGTCCTCGAGAGCAGCCACAGAGGGGCGGTGTGCACCCTCAATGGGTGCTGAGGCGCCGTCATCGCCAGGACGAGTTCCTGCAGGAAAAGTGGTGTGCTGTGGTCCAATAGGAGCTGTCACAGCGTCAGAAGCATCAAGAAACTCAAAGGTCTCGGGAGTGCGAGGGCCATCGCAATCAGCAAAGGGAAAGGTAGTTTCGTCGAAGATAACATGCCTAGAGATGATGATGCGATTGGAAGAGAGGTCAAGACAGCGGTATCCTTTATGGTGGTCAGAGTAACCAAGGAAGACGCACAGGGCTGACCTGGGAGCGAGTTTGTGAGTGGTTGTGGCAGACAGGTTTGGATAACACTTGCAGCCAAAGACTCTAAGATGATCGTACGCCGGCGGGGAGCCATACAGGGCTAGGTGCGGCGTAGAGAAAGCGAGGGTCTTGGTTGGCAGGATGTTAAGCAAAGCTGTGGCGGTGGAGAGAGCCTCAACCCAGTAGGAGGGAGGCATGGAGGCCTGAAACAGCAGGGAGCGAATAACATTATTAATGGAGCGAATAATGCGTTCAGCTTTACCGTTCTGGGACGAGGTGTAGGGGCAAGACATGCGCAGGTGAATGCCCCTGGAGAGGAAGAAAGTGCGAGCGCTGGAGTTGTCAAACTCGCGCCCGTTGTCGCACTGAATGGCCTTGACAGAGGCGCCAAACTGGGTGGATGCGTAAGCAACGAAGTTTGCGATCGTGCTAAAAGTGTCAGATTTAACACGAAGAGGAAAAGTCCATAAATAATGAGTGCAATCATCAAGAATGACCAAATAATATTTGTATCCAGACACACTGACAACTGGAGAAGTCCAGAGATCACAATGTAGGAGATCAAACTTATTGGACGCGCGAGACGCGGACACAGGGAAGGGCAAACGAACATGACGCCCTAACTGACAAGCATGACATAAATGGGAGAAATCCTCTATCTGACACGAGACGTGAGATGCAAGCTTCGCTAAAGCCTCATGACCGGGGTGACCGAGCCGACGATGCCACAGTGGAGAGGTGATTTTGGCGACAAGGGAGTGTGCTGGAGCAAAGCGCAGGGGTATAAGCGGCCGGAGCTATTGCACCCGACGATCACGTTCTCGAATTGAGGTCCTTCACGTAACAACCACAGGTCAAACTCAATGGAACAGTTATTATCGTTAGTGAATTGGCGAACAGAGATAAGATTCTTAATAATCTGAGGAGAAACAAGCACATTATGAAGACGTAGAGAGTGAGGTAACTCTGCGGTGCCAGTGGCAGTGACAGGGATCATGGAGCCATTACCGACAATAATGGAAGGAGCAGGATACCGCTGGGAAAAAGTTTGTGAAAGACAGGTGGGAGTAGATGTCATGTGAGAAGAAGCACCTGAGTCGAAGTTCCACTCGTTGGTCGCAGGGGTTCGTAGTCGCTGTTTAACGAGGAGGCCAACGATCGCCGATCCTGTGAGGAGGCCGGCCAGGGTCATAGTAGGTGGGTTGCCCCAATGGCCGGGGCGTCAGAGCGGCAGTGCCTGCAGAGCCGCCGGCCGTGGTCGCCGCAGCGACGAGGCGTCGCGGATGGCGCTGGTGGGAATAAGCGCCGCCAGTGGGGACGGGGCCAGGCCACATCCGGATGGTCCTCGCCCACGTTGTAGAACGTTGGCCACCCACCGGGAGGAGTGGCGGCCTTGGGAGTGCCACCTTGTTGTGGCTTCTGGTTGGCGCTGCTCGCTGGCCGCCGGGCTGGTCGCTCTCGCTGCCGCCGCCGCGCTTCTTGCGGGCGGTTGGAGTTCCTAGAGCCGTTGCAGCGCCCTTCACCGCTTCCCGAGTTGTTCTTTGGCGTCTTTGAGGGGCGCTGGGTTTGGTTGGGTGGCGGCGGAAGAGCGGCAGCCAGGCCGCCTCCGGCCTCCATGGTGAGTTCCTCCAGGCATAGGTCGCCGCAGCGCCGAGAACGTCGAATGGTCACGCGACGAAGAAGAGCGCCGACGTGGGTGAGCGCTTCGTTGAGACCGCGGATGCGTCAGAGACGAGTGCGACGGTGATGACCTCACCCAACGCCGAGGTCCTCGGCCATCTTCTTGAGACGGGCGTGCATTGGCCGACGGGAGATCGCCTGGGCGAAGGCGCGGAACCTCGCCTCAAGCGGATGGCTTTCGCTGGCGGTTCCCGTAAACCGACTCGACAATGAGCCGTGGCCTCGGTGGAGCCCTGGAGGAAACGACGTCGGCGAGGTTGTCGGTGAGGACCGAGGATCCGTGACTTCACCACACAATTCATCCGCTCCCAATCGTGAGGAGCGAAGAGTCGAGTTGGGCGTGATCCTGGAGAGAACTTGCCAAGCGGTCGAAGAAAGCGACGCGCCAACGCATCAGTAGTTACGAGTCGACGCCGAGGACGGCGATGACGGCAGACTCGGATATTGCCGACGGCGACGGCCTGGGCGTGAAGGTTGAGGAGGGTCGCGCCTCCTGCAGCGGATGGCGGCGTGGAGATCGGCCCGGTGCTCAGCGGAGGCGGAGGCGAGTTTGATGGTCGTGGCGGCAGCGAGGGCCACCCGCTCCTTGTTGGCGCCAGCGCGGCGCCGGCCCGGCGTCGGCGTCCTCTCGGCTGGGCGACACGGGCAAGGGGCTCGCTCATACGCCTCCCGGCGTTGAGTGCCGACGCCGCCTTCTCCTTGGCGGCCGCAAAGAACGAAGATCAGCAGAGAAGGCGGAGGATCAGAGGCGAGGCGCCACCGCGGCGAGAGATCAGCGGCATCTCTGTGAGGCCACCCTTAGGTGGCGGTGAATCGGCATGATGCAAAGACGGCGAGGAGGCTGGCCAAGGCTAGGGCCGGAAGGAGGTAACCCGGACTCGTGATACCATGAAAGAGAGAAAGGTTTGGGAGAATAATGAATTGATTAATGGGGAGCAAAGGCTCGAGTACATATAGGCAAGGATGTCCACGGAAACAGGAAACAATCCTAACCAGGAAGATCCTTGCCTATTATAACCAACTAACCAAACAGGGAGGGGGCGCATGCCTTGTGCAGCCGCACCTTCCTAAACCCAAAAAGGGTTTGCCAAAGATAGCAAGAGCCCTGCCTATTATAGACTATGCTAACAAAAAGCAACACATGTATGGATTTTTCGTGGGCCATAAGGTACGATCAAATATCACCATTATATAGATCCTAGTCCGTCATGTACAAATCCACATACAGAGTGGACACTCGTTTCCATGATAAAGTAAAACTATTCGTCTCAATAAGAACTCAATAGACATTATGTCTGGAGTTCTATCATAATAATTTCTTAACTTTTTCTGTTATATATTTTTTTGCAAGGGATATCTTTTTTTCTTTTTGCGAGGTATGTTATATGTAATGAATTGTACTACCTTGAACTCCAAAAGTTCTTTATCGTTAAACTATAGTGCTTTCTTATTTGGATGGCGTAATTCCACAGCAGAGAGAAAGTGCACTCACCATCGGATAGTCGAGTTTGGGCTCAAGTGTGGAGATAGCCTCAAAGCGCCGCAAAAGCATCACAGAATCCCATTGGTATTCACTACCATGTTGTCCATATACCATAATGGGAAAGGTGCTCGATCTCTGAGGCGTTAAAATGCGAAAGTGGACCGAGTTCTGATGATATGCATCAACCCACCCGAGCTCCTCCAAAGAATGGACAAGAAATGTCACACTGTTCCCTCCAAATGAAGCAATCGCACATCTAGATCTGTAAGTATTGGCACTACAACCGTGAGTCTTGGAATGCACCACTGATATTATGCGCTTTGACGTGGAGGAGAGACTCAGTGGATGGCTAAATTTGATAGCCCATGAGCGTTGTGGACATAGAGATATTGAAGCGACGGCAACGCAAGACGAGACGGCGTCGCCAAGATTGCTCCGGCCACAAACCGCACGTCATGCGAGCACAGATTGGCTAGGTCTGCGCGAACACGCCGGATGGTGGCAACGTGAGGCCGAGACACCTAGGAGAGAAAGATCTGGGTAGCCTTCTCGGCGAAGCGGCTCAAAGGCCTCCTTCTCCTCTTCATCATCCGCAGCGTCTTTGTTGTATAAGTAGAGCTCGCCCCGGTGGTAGGCGCGACGAGCAGGAGGACGGCCGCCATCGCGTCCGGCCCGAGATCGTGGGTGATGACATGCAGGTAGCCAAGACCGGGCGGCGTAGGAGGCAAGGGCGGATCGGAGGCGGACGGGTCGATGGTGGCGGGAAAATTAGCTCGGGAGGTGGGCCCAAAGGTGGCACCAGCGGGAAGGAGAGGAAGTCGGTCCACATGGCAAGGCGGCTAAGCCGAGCCGGAGAAGGATGATACGGAGGACGTCGTCGGGGAGAGAGCTCAGGCGGTCCTCACCGCCGCCGCCGCCGTCCATGGCGGAGGGTTTTCGAAATGGGTTAGGTTCTTCGGGTGGTTTTTCGTTCGAGACCCTCCCTCTGTACTAGGGGTGAAAATGGTACGGGTTAATCCCGACCGATCCGGTACCGAATCCGTTAAAAACCGTATCCGGGAAAAAAAATTCAGATCCCACGGATTCGGATACTGATGACGATACTTGCTACCGGATACTGATAACGGATACTGATGAGCGGATATCCGACCGAATAGCTACGGTATATGGTAACCGGATATTATCCGACCGGATATCCGAATCAACAAAACAAGGGTACTCCGTACTCAAGTCAAGACTCAAGAGTCAAGGGCTTCCCATTCGATTCCCACAAGCCTCAGTCTTTGCCTCCCCATTCGATTCCCCAATCCGAAGACTAACCCTAGTGCTTGAGCCTCCGCCGCCGCCGCCGCCACATGAATTCAGTGTGTTGGCCTGTTGGGCGAGCGGGACTTAGTTGTTCAAATTATGTATGAATTTGATACCTTGTTATACTTGTGTTGTGTGAGTTGTCAAATTTATGTAATATATATGAATTTATTGCTTGTCAAATGTTTCAACAAGTATGTATCCGTTTGTATTATCCGTTTCCGAACCGAATCCGGTATGTATCCGCTCCGACATTACCATATCCGAAACTCCGAAATATCCATGCTACCACTTTGAAGCACGACAGTCACAATGGTGCATAAGCAGGACACAAAAAATAAAAAATCTTGCAAGAAATTGGACATCTTAGCTTATGTAACAGAGGGTAGGACCCACATGGCAGTATGAGGAGACTGTGTATAAAAGGACAGACTGGGGTACCGAACAAGGGCAGAAAGAAATGAAATGAAACTTGTCTCCCTTCTGTATCCTGCTTCTATTCTGTATCTTCTTCTTCCTCTCTATTGTCTTCCCTTTGTTCTTTCTTCGTTCTTCTCTGATACTTCTGAAGTCCGGTGATCTCACGCCATGATAACCATCCAAGGCCAGGGGACATGACAATAGTGGTATCAGAGCTCGTTCCATCTGCGGAGGGAGGTGAAGTCGAATCAGGTTGGGGAGTACGTCGTTGATCTGGAACTCCCTGTAAAATCCCTAGATTCGGAGGTTCCGCCGCCGTCATCCTTCTGGCTTCATCCTCGCTGATCGGCGCGCGGCGTTATGACCGCTTGCTAATTCGCGATCGCATCGGCCTGCTTTGCCGATCGCCGTCGATTCCAGGCGACCTCGGCGACCGACCAACCGGCCAGGCTTCGCCGGCACCATTTGCGACGCCGCGTTACTCCCACGCTGGCGTCGCCTCGCTTTTACCTTCCGCCGCAGACGGGTCAAGCAGCGCCAGGGATTCGTCGGGTTCCTAGCGAGGAGATGACGTGGGAGATCCTTGGTGGCCGTCGCATGTCCGGTGGTCGGATTTGAGCAAGGGTGGTGTCCATGGGGAGTTCGCCTCGCCAATCAAGCTTGCGGAATGACAAGTCCTGCAGGTGCTCACGTCTGCGGCGTTATTCACGCCACCGTGAGCCATGTGCTCTATCCGTTGACCGAAGAAGTGTTACGCCAGGTCTTCGATGCTTATGGGGCGTAGAAGGTGGTGGTGTTCAAGAGGCCGAACATGTCAAGGCACTTGTTCGGTTTTGATCCGCCATGACGCGAGCAAACTCGAAATGCCACCCATGGGCGTTGCGATTGATGGTCACATCGGGCCGAAGTCCAACACATGCAGTCGACTCCTGGTGATTCTTCAACTCGTACCAGTACCAGGGAGGAAGGCCACATTCAGCAGATCAGCAACAAGCGTAACAAGGAGCAGAAGGAGAAACTGGCCACGATTAGGGAGAGACTCGACCTCCTGATCGCTCGAGTTGAATCGGTTGACGCCACCCAGCAGCAATTGCTGGCCAAGGTAGCGATGACTGCAAAGGTGGTGGAACAACGATCGATGGATCAACAATTGCTCGCCAAACAGCTAGAAGCAACGACGCAGGCTGTGGCGCGTCTCGCAATGGGACCCCGGAATTATGTGGATTCAATGTCATGCCATCCTTTTGCTTGGGGACAAGCAAAATTTCAAGGGGGCGGTAATGTAACAAAGGGTAGGACCCACATGGCAGTATGAGGAGACTGTGTATAAAAGGACATACTGGGGTACCGAACAAGGGCAGAAAGAAATGAAATGAAACTTGTCTCCCTTATGTATCCTGCTTCTATTATGTATCTTCTTCTTCCTCTCTATTGTCTTCCCTTTGTTCTTTCTTCGTTCTTCTCTGATACTTCTGAAGTTTGGTGATCTCACGCCATGGTAACCATCCAAGGCCAGGGGACATGACAGCTTATCATCTGCCTTCATCATGAGAGTCTAAGGGAGTGTCCAGGCCAAGAGAAGGTAAGCCAGAAAGCTTCTCCAGAGAAATGGCATTGCAAAGCTTATTATCCTACATTCCTATGTAATTTTTTGTTTAGGGGGTGTTTGGATGAGAGGTATTTTCTTGGAAGGTTTTGGGATTTGAACTAAATCCCAAAACATTCCAATGAAATACCTCTAATCCAAACAGGGCCTTACAGTTCTACCATTATTGTGCTCTTACACAAAATCACAAAAGCAAGGTAGCTCACCAGATCAAGAAATAGTGCATTCATCTGCCTCTCATCAACAACAACATTAGCAGATACAACTGTAGCGTCAGGACCTCTTGCTGTTGCAACTATGATTTCAGTATCCATCTCCTGCTTCACACATGAGAACGCATTAGTAAAATAACCTAGTAGGCTAGTAGCCATGGGATGTCCAATACAATACAAATGTAAAATGTGAGTACATCCACAAATACAAAACTAACCACATAAATTACTGCACAAAAGCTACCTAGATCTGCATATTAATTGAGATGTAGCAACTTTGAGGCCAGGTCTGCTCTGGCATAAATTTTTGCAGTTTAAGCAAAATGTTTCTTCAGAAGAGTACCACCATTCACAGTCAATTTGTCACTTGCAACAAGGATGATCAAGCCCTCATAATATCAAATATACTAATGCTTTTGGGAAACATTACCTGTAATGACGAGAATATCTTTTGCAAGTCCTTTGCAAATTCATCAACATTTATATCTTTCCCTGTAGCACCCATTTCAGAAAGTGCAGATGCCATAGCATCGTAATCCTCAGCTGCGAAAGACACCAAAAAGACCTCCATAGCAGCCCAAATTCTTGGGGATATTCGACCAACAATTCCTGCAAATTATAAACAAATAATAATATACTTTGTTGATCACTATATGTTGAGTATCGACTAACGAATACAGTAGCAATCAGAAGGCCAGTAGGATACCAACGAATAACCTAGAATTTTGGAAATTTTAGCGTATAGCGAGTAAAGAATCCACCCTCAACTGTTTGATGTGATGCATGTTCCCTTATAACAGACCAGTAACAAGGCAATGTAAAAACAGTTGCAGAAAGGAGCTGTTAAAGCATTACCAAAATCAATAAATCCAATGCGGCCATCACGAAGCAACCATAGGTTTCCTGCATGCACATCTGCATGGAAGGATTCACATGAAATCAAGCTTCCAAACCTGCACATTTTTTGCATTTGTCAACGTTCTTAAGCTGGGGCTTGACTAAGGCCGTGAACAGAAATGATCCAAATTGATGATGTATGATATCACATGATAAAGTGAGGTGTCTGGTGGAACTTACCAGACATTAAGGGCAGTAACTAAAGTCAACTCAGGATCAGGAACAAGAGACTTTATAGAATCAAGATCAGTGAGTGGAACTCCATACAATCTTTCCATAGTTAAGACACGCCTTGTGCTACAGTGTTGATACACAAATGGAGCTTTGGCCTGCCTGTCAAGTCCCATTGCTTCTACATCTCTCTGAAAAGCTTCAATATTTGCAGCCACTTTTCTAAAATCAACTTCTTCAAGCATTGATTCCTTTATATTCTTGACAATACATACCTATATAAAAAACATTTAGCGCATAGTAAATTTGTTAGCTACCTATTTTGCAGTTTGCATCATCTGACTCATACACATTCAACGACATCACAAAATTTGGAACTCAATAAAACACAGATGAATATGAAAGACAATTCCACAACACTAAATGCAGTCTCCACTTCAACATATAGGAACTAGACAAGATTACTTTATTTCTGGCTGTAGTGTATGAGTGTTATGCGCCAGACGCTGGACCAGGTGTACGTGAGGCGACGACGCCAAGCAGGATCAGCGGCGGCAGAAACCAACCGAGTACCGATCACAGAGGAGTTCCGGCCGGAGGGAGTCCAAGCCGGTACAGGGCCATGCAGTTAGAGATAGATACGTAGTAGTTAAGGTTGTTAGTACGTACCGTACTCGGACTAGGTGGTATGTGATCGATATGGATCAAGGTTGTTCCGTATGGGTGGAATTGGTTATAAATAAGGAGGAATAAAGAAGAAAAAGTACATTGGTATTGTCACAAATTAATCCAGGCGGTGGCTCCGAAAACAGCCAAGACTATCCAAGCGCTCGCCGCCGCGACGAATTCCTCGTCGAGCAGCGTGCTCCCGGCCGTCGGCCAGGAACCCGTGCGTATGAGCGAACTCATCCGGAGAACCATTGGAGACAGCCACAGCAGCACCAGCCTCCGCGCCGACCGAGACATCGCCAGACCCACCTTCAACGCCCACAACGCCCTCAACGCCAACTTCATCAACGACCCTTACAACAACCACCATGCCAACAGCACCGGAATCGGCAGCCAAGAAAGCGGCAGTTCGATGGAGTGTTCGTGACGGGTTGGTATATAGAGATGACCGACTCGTTATACCAGCGGCGTCACCCTTAGTGGAGTTGATCATCGCCTCGATACATGATCTAACCCACGAAGGAATTCAGAAAACACTACACCGTATCAAGGCTGATTACTTCTGGGACAACCAGCGGCAGACGGTGGAGAATTATGTTAGCCGATGTACGGTGTGCCAACAGAGCAAGAGCAACACTATGTCCCCGGCGGGCCTTCTGCAGCCACTGCCAATCCCTCGCCAAGTGTGGGCTGATATCTCCATGGATTTCATTACCGACTTACCGTGATTACAACGTAAGACGGCACTGCTCGTAGTGGTGGATCGCCTGTCAAAATACGCACACTCCATTCCATTCTCTCGGCCGGCAACCGCAGCAACCGTGGCCAAACTCTTCTTCGATCAAGTGGTGCGACTCCATGGGTTGCCCGAGTCCATTATATCTGACCGGGACCCAATTTTCCTTAGTGCATTTTGGCAGGATCTTATGAAGCGAAGTGGCACCACACTTCTTTTCTCCACAACATATCATCCCCAGACAGGCGGCCAAACAGAAGTGGTAAACCGAACCATCGAGATGTATCCTGTTCCGTATGGGTGGAATTGGCACTGTCACAAATTAATCCAGGCGGTGGCTCTGAAAACAGCCAAGACTATCCAGGCGCTCGCCGCTGCGACGAATTCCTCGTCGAGCAGCGTGCGACCCGGCCGCCGACCGGGAACCCGTGCGTACAAGCGAACTCATCCGGAGTCTGCTCGTACCAATGAGCCAATTCCATACTGGACACAATCTCAAGATATATCATGCTCCTCCATGTAACATCCTTATTCTCCGTTCTATATATTGGCTCTACTCTACATCCTTTAATTTTCCGCGTATTTGTTTTAATGCACCTAAATGCAGAATTTATGGTTTGAACTGAACTGCAGCCTATATAACTGTCGGAAAATAAATCTAAATTGATAGTGTTAAAAGTACAAGTATCTTGACTCAATCGTCAAAATAGGACATGAACATATAAGCAAGTTCATGGTACACATTACAAGCTGCAATCAGGAACCGATCTTAATTATGCTACAGAAACACCCTCAAATAAGGGAACCATACTTCAGATTTTGTGATATTTGGTCTCTAGTGCTCTAAGATCCACTTCGACCAACTATTGCTCTGTACAATAAATGAGGTTCACTCCAGACAGAGTATAATTTGCTATTAAATAAAAGAGGAAAAATTAAGAAAGAACCCATGTTTGAATGACAATTTGATATACCGTGAAAGAGTGAAGGGTTTCTTGCATATGTAAATAAGGATTATGAGATTACTTACCAGTGATGTCCTCTGCAGTTCAGGGTTTAGAAACTCCAAAACACGTACAAACTACGTAGATAAAATTCAGATCAGCAACCAAAGTATCGTCAATACCAGGCTTTAGGACTTTAATCACCACATCCTTTTGAGAGCTCTTCAACCTAGCCCCATGAACCTGGATTATAATGAAGTTATCTCAATGATTCAATGCCAGATTGCACAATGCAACTCAGATGGTCTCAAAAGACACCTGTGCTATTGAAGCAGAAGCTATTGGCACTGGATCAATGTACTCATAAACACTATCCAATGGCTGCTGCAACTCCGCACGCAATATTGACTCAATCTCATTATATGGGACAGCTGGTGCTCGGTCAAAGCAGTTCTGGAATTCCTCAACATATTCTGCAGGAAACAAAGTAGGCGCAGATGCTATGAACTGCACCATCACGCAGTCAGTTGACTATCCAAGCTCAAGTAATCAAAAATTGTACATGCTTATAAAACCAGAAAAATATTTTGATCCCCTCCCCTCATCCGCCCCAAAAGACCATACAAAAAATAATCACATATTACACTAGCTTGTCATGCGCTAGCCTCTGAAATTCCAACCCATGTCTAGTGAGCAACTGAGAACAAGATGGATTGCTTGAAGATATTTTAGTGGCCTCCTTAATTTCTTCATTAGAAGGCTGGCATGCAAATTTGCATCCTCAGCTGTACAATCTAGTAGGAGCCTTTCTCATGTTTGCCATGTATACATAGTTACTCCAACCAAGAATGTCAAACCACATAGATAATTAAGAAATGTAAAAATCATGCTATTAACAAGAGAACACACAACACAGGTTGCAGTTGATGATGGTATAAGGTATGAACATGTCTTACCTGACCTAGCTTGATATAAGTTGCACCCATGCGCTCAAAAAGTCTTCTAAGGTAAAGAGGCGAAAACAAACCAAACCGCATCTGAGCTGGAATTCCTGCTGATGCGTTAGCTGTCTGCATGAGATTAACAAGAAAATATTATTTTTATGATGAAATTGAAACCATTAATAAAAACTCTCAGTTAAACCTGGCAACTGCGCAAAAGTCCCCAGCAAGCTAATCTCACCCCCTTATACAAAGTGAAACCCCACACCCGACTCAACGCTACTATTCTCCCTTACAAGTTACAACCTAACCCAACTCAACCCATCAGTACTTCAGTAGTTTCACGCTAATCCTACTACGACCCACCATGACTCTTTGAGCCCTCAACATATGCATGCAAGCTTGCGTGTGTGATCTTGTTGGCTCCGCGTTCTCATTATTTTACTAGAGATTTTTGTCTACTAACTTGGGTTGTCCAGTTGAGACAACACAGTAGACCCACTCAACCTTCACTTTGCACATATTAGATACTTGGGTTCAGAACTAAAAAACAAACCCATCCAAATCAAAGCTATTAATTGCAAAGCCCAGTCCAATCCAAACCCTTCTCCACCCCAGCAAATTCAAACCTACCTAGTACTGCCATTTGTTTTCAGTTCAATTTAACCCAGATGGTTGGCCATTATGAAGCCTACGTAAACTTTAAATGTGCTGTCGGCTATAGCAGGCCAGCGAAGGGCTCAAAGAAGCAGAAACTGTTTACTTGACAAGCCACATATATATGCTCAAAGATCAATAAAAAACTCTTACCAGAACAAGAATAATCATGAATTCTATAAGGATTAAATGAATTTTATGATTAGGTAAACAGCAAGTGATTCACAAAAGGTTGCCCGTTAATCTGGGACTATCGTCACTGGTTAGTAACTGCAATCCATAATAAGCCACTTACAAAGAGGAAAGAAAAAAATACAGAAAACCAGGACCCCTGCTACGAGAACATCTGTATTTTCATTTACACCAAGCTATACAAACATAACAGATGATGGATAAAACGAGAAAGAACCTTTGAGAAGTCATTCAGCCACTCCCCACCAACCCCAAGGACAGCTTGGATCCCTTGGGCCATCCTAAAAGCACCTCGAGGCCCCGTGCAAATCGACGTCTGGAGAAGATCCTCGACCAATTTAGGCAATTCATCAGCTCTACCTGCACTTGGACAAAAATTCAAGACCCAAAGGTGAATTTACCAAGAATGACAAGCGTGGAGTCCACACGTTCAACCCCAGATCAATCCACAACTGAATTGCCCTTGGAACCACCCATCCACCTTCACACAGCACAACAAACTCGCAACCATCGCCAAATCCACACTAGCTATTTCCATTTCACATCGCTCAACAAATCAATCATCGATTACCTTGGAGGCGGGTGGAGAAGTCCTGGGCCTGGGAGGAGTAGCGCGCGAAAACCCTAACCCCGAGCCGGACCCGCCGTCTCCTCTCCCGTCCGGCCCCGATCCCGCCCGCCCGCAGCGAGCCTCCCCCGCCGGACGGCACCTGCAACAACCTCCGGTTAGTCCACCGACTCCGCCACTTACGCAATCGAACCGAAAAGAAAAGGCTCTCTCCAGCCCCAGCCGAACCCAGAGAACTGGAGACGGCACGGTCGTCTACTAGCTTGAGAGGGTGAGATGTGGAGAGGGGGGATAGGCGGGATGGGGCGGACGACCTGGGGGAGGCGGCCGTGGTGGTGGTGGAGGAGGAGGAGAGGGCAGCGTGCCGCGGCGCCCCTCGCGGCCGCCGCCATCGTGGGTAGTGGCTGGCTCGCCGGCGACGGGGACGAAGAGGTAGTGGCTGGCTCGCCGGCAGCGGGGACTTGTGAGGGGCGTGTGAAGGGTTTTGTTGGGTTCGGGTTTGGAGTCTTAACCAGTGTACGGGCGGAGGGTGTGACACGTGTACCTGACAGGGGGCTTATGTTCCGTTTCTCTACCAGCCGCGTCGGCCGCGCCTGATCTTTCTTCACAGGTTTAGACCGTGTGGTTTTTGTCTCTGGTTTTTTTTTCATTTTCATTTGTAAGAAGTGCTTATGGTTTCTTGTTTTCTATTCTTTCAAAAGCCATGACAACATTATTGACACTCATTTTTTTAGAAAATTCCTCTTATTTTTGCCGTATCAAAAAGTTGCCATCGATGTGATAGGTCTCTTAGATGGGGGTTTTGGAGATAATGGAGCGTTTTAAAGATAAAAAACATGATATGTTTTGAAAGAGCTATTTTTTAAATCTTTTCGCTCTCGCTCACCATGAATCTCATCTTGAGACCCATATAATCTGCCTTCTCCATGGTTCTCTTTTGTCATACCATTCACTAATTCTATATTTCTCGTTGTGGACATAGCTTGACGGTGAATGGTGATAAATTATTGACGTTGATCAACATATGCATGTTGTTGGTACGTGGACATAATGACTAGAGCCATCAGGCTTGCAGAAGTGATCACTTTTTTTAGCTTCCTTTGTCTTTCTATTTTTTTTTTTGTAAATATAGCCTCTTTTTGAACGGAATTGCAAATATAGCCTGATCCCGACCGTGGAACGTTCAGCCCGCGCTCTCCTACCGCAGGAGGAGGCCTCATGCGCTGACATGCCACAGCAGGTTTCCTTCTGCGGTAGGGAAAAGCGGCAGAAAACCTTGCCATGGCAGGGGAAAGAAGAAAGAAACCCTGCCGCAACAAGCGAGCGCGGGAGGAGACCAGCCACTGCAGGCGAGCACGGGAGGTCTCCTCCCGCAGTAGAGGGGCGCGGGAGGCACATTTTGTGATCGGGGTGGGACTATATTTGCAATTCCACTCACAAGGGTGCCATATTTACAAAAAAAAATGAGACAAACGAGGCTAAAAAATTGATCACTTTAGACTTACACAAGTAGATAGCTGAATATCGTGGCTACATTAGATAGTGCATTTGGCTATATATGCACAAATAGGGAAGGCATTTGATTTCGTGCTTATTCAAAACACAAAATTCTACTTAAGAAAAGAAATGGGGGAAGCACGACTCCAAAAGTCCAAATGGCGTTTGCGTCGACTTATGCCACTAAAAGCTCTTTTGGGATGGTTTTAGGCTTTCCTCCGTTGTTTTGTTCTTCTTCCCTGCTAGCTAGCCAATTGTCACTACTATAACCAACAACCAACACCCAACACCAATGATGACGAGCCTCCACAAGTGCGCCAGACTTACAGCCTTACAGGTAGGCACTTCAACTCGGGGACTAAGGCAATGTTGGCATAGTGATGGTGGCACGTGAAAACTAAGAGGTCAACTGACCGCACCACTTTTTTTTAAGCATAAATTTCATATAATATAACTTTGTTTTACAAACTATATATTTCAGTTTATATTTTAAAAAATTTCATATTTGAAGAGAACTTGTATAATAAAACTACAGTTTTGGATTTTACTATTTCTTATAACAGGTCTGATGATATGGACCCACATGATGACAGACTCACGCATGAGTAAAACGGGAACTAGGGATGCTCGAGAACTGTTCACTCTTTTGGCTCCCCCTCTCCTTTTTTTTCTTTCAAAAATGATTCTCCCTAAATATTTTTTTGTAAAACTAGTTCCCTTCCCACCACAGAAGAACCATAGGGTGACATTTGGCACCTTTTGAATCAGGGGAGTGTGGAACCAAATTCTTCCGCACACGTATGCCGAGGAAGCAGACCCAAATGACTGGACCAACGCGTCCCCTAGCCCCATGTGCACTCGCGTGAGCGGGTGTTCTCCCACGTGTTCCCACCCGCCACGCACGCCCCAGGCCCCATGCGCACCTGCGACTCTCTACACGCAACGCACACCCTGGGCCCAGCCCGCCCGTGCGACCTTCTGCGTTGCTCGCACGCGCTTCTCGCACTCGCACGCATGGGTCCCGCGCTACCAATGCCGTTGCCGCACTTACTCACATTCATGGCGTGTGAGGTGGCCTACCATGGTCCTTTGATGTGGAAGATGCCAGATGTCACCCATGGTCCTTCCGCGGTGGAGAAGGGGGCTAGTTTTGCAAAAAAAAATTCACGGAAAAACCATTTTTGCAAAAAGAAAAAAGAAAAAAAAAGGAGAGGGTGGACAAAATAGTGAACAGTCGATAAAGGCTATCATGTGAGCCCTTATTGTCAGAACCGTTATAAGAAGTGGTCAATTCTAAAAACTGTAGTTTTGTGGCATAAGTTTTTCTAAAATTTCTATGAAATATAAGCTCAGATCTGTAGTTTCCTGATAGTTTGTACAAAAAAAATATAATTTTTTGTGAAATTTATTCTTTTTTAAAGAGGGAACTGATTATATACACTCACTTTAGTTGGCAATCTAGTATATACCCTCCTTTCAATTGGCAATCTAGGATATACTCTCCCTCCCTGTATTGCCAACCGAAGAGAGGCATATAATCAATTCCCACTTTTTTTTAAAGACCCTTGTAGTTATTTAAATGTGAGTGTAAATCAATCCACAATTATTAAAATGACCAACTGAAATATGGAACAATGAGAACTGAACCCACATAGGGTGAAGTTGTTAGATTCGTCACTGGATGGAGAGCAGAACGCCATTAGCGTGGCATGGGAAGATGGCGATGATGGCACAACGGAGGAAGATGGCAATGACGATGACACTACGGAGGGTATTGGGCAAGGGCGAAGGGCCGAACAGAGGAAGGAATGAGGCAATACGGTGGTGGCGGCAGAATGGTGAGGCGCGAGGTAATTGGCATGAGGAAGATGGAGATGACGTAGAAATTTTTTCCTCATTCACCGGGCTTTGTCTTCCTTCCTCTTATGATCAAATGGGATGCTTTCTTCCATTTTCAAACACTATATAACCACTTAGTTTTATTTGAAGGACTCTTAGAACACACAGCAAGGCGGCATTGGGACAAGGTGACAGAACGCATGACAAGAGTGTGGATCAAGGTTAACAAAACCGAAACTGAAAAAACCGATGGAAAACCGAAATTCGAAATTCGAAAATATCAAGCCAAAAATCGATGGAAAATTTTTAGAAACCAAAGGGTTTAAGAATTAAAAAAAAATCGAAAACCGATCGATTTTGACCGAAAACCGGCCGGTTTTGACCGGTTTTTGACCATCTGATTGAACGTCGCAACGTTACGACATGATTTATGATGCTTACTTTACGGTGACCAAAGTTGGTGAATAGGATGATGTTTTTGTCCCACACTTTTACACGGAATTTTCCCATCCCAACACAAAATGGATGATGTAAATTGGGAATGTGCTTTATTGCCATCCTTAGGAATGAGAACCCGGTAGGGGAAGGGGGTGTCAACTATGGAGAAAGGGGATATAGAGGAAAAAGGATGATGTGGGATTATAAGGGTTTGACACAAACCTCAAGGGACACCTCTGTATACTTCCTTTGGTCACAAATAGTTATTGTTTTCAAATTGATATGGTCTCCAAAATACAATTTTGACCACTAATTTTTATTATAATATATTTATAAACCCCAATAAAATTATAATACTATGAAAGTACTTTTTGAGACAAATCTACACGTATGATGTTCATGTATTCAATTAAATCTACACATATTTGTTTAAAACGGTAATTGTTTATGACTGAAAGTTGAACTACATATATATCCAAAATGACAATTATTTATGACCGGAGGGAGTATTACCTACCAATGGACTTTATCTCAGCAAAACAAAGGGCTTACGTATAAGTACTGTGCATGTGAATGGTGAGTAACATTCATCCTCCAACGCGTAATATCTAGGTGAATCCAAATCGAGATCATAAAAGGAAGTTAAGTTTTCAATCATTTACTCAAGCCCATTGTCGAATCATACTCAACCCAAAAATGGGTACTTATCGACCAAAATTTGGAGCATCCAAGTCATGATAAACTTGGAGAGTTCGCTAAAATTTGGAGCATCTAAATCATGGTAAATTTGGAGACTTAGCTAAAATTTGAAGCAGATATCTAAATATAGAAGCAGGTAACTAAATATAGCTAGAAGGATCTCCTTACAGTGTGTCCAAGTTGATGATGTGACCAACTTCAGAAGGAATTTGGCCTTTGAAATTGTTTGAAGATAGGTTTCTGTAATTTTATATATTTTTAAACAAGAATAACACATTAGGTCCTGCCCAAACAGAATAATTCTGTAATGTGAACTAAGCAATAAATATAAGCAAACTGCTACAAGAGCAAGTACTCACAAGTAAGTCAAACTCTCCAACTTCTGGAAACCCGCAGTGATAGAGCCATTCAGTCTATTGCCATAAACATTGCTAAGGATGAAAGAAACATGATTAAGCATGGGGAGTGCAAAATTTTTCTGTTAAACACTAAGATGGATACATGCTCACTTACTTACAATTTGTTCAGAGCAGTGCAAGAACTGATGTTTGCAGAAATAGGACCCTCAAGATTGTTGTTGGCAAGATTTCTAGGCAAAAATACAACTTGTCAAGAATTGCACAGATCAAAACAAACATTATTATATAGAGATGACTCGTCCTTACAATTCAAATAGCTCTTCAAATTTGCCAAGCTCAGCTGGAATTGTGCCCACTAAGTCATTGTCATTCAGTTGCCTCGCAGGAATTGGTTCTGAACCTCATATAGTGTTCCACATCAACGGAGGTACTACATCCGTTTCACAATGGTTGTAGTTCTAGCATTCAAATTTTTTTATCAAAATGGTTGTAGTTCTCACATTCCAATTCAATTTTAGAGGCAACATGACCTTTGTACCCTTCATCAATGCAGCCATATGTTTAGCTAATTTGTTCAGCTACCCTTCATTAATCACAAAAGGGATGAATTAAATGAGGGTAAATAAGTCATTTTCCACGTCACCTTGTTTTGTGTGAATTTAGCTAGAACTACAACCATTGTGAAATAGAGGTAGTACAACTTATCAACAAAACATAACAGTCACTTACAGGTAGCTAAGTTTAGTCATGTTCACAAGTTCTGATGGCACGTGTCCAGCAAGTTTGTTGCCATGTAAGTATCTAAAAAAGGGGTGTCAGAAAATGTTAAGACAAGAAAATACTATTGTTTTAGTGAAAAAACAGGTCTTGCTAACGATACTAATAGTTTGCCAATGTAAGATAGATTGCCAAGTATCGGAGGAATGGGCCCTTCCAATTCATGATTTTGATGCTCCAAATTGTGGAACTTTATCTTACACTGGCAAGCTTACCATGACTTAGCAAAATTTGGAGATTTACATCCAAAGTTTGTCATTGTAGGATAGATTGCCAAGTCATAGTAAATTTGGAGCATCCCACTCATGGCAAATTTGAAAATCAAAGTGTGCAATTGCATAACAACAAAGGGGGACCATGCTCTCTAGCAAATATATACATATCATCAGTATTCCTGCTTTGGATTAATAACTATTAAGATAAGTAAACCAAGTTATCGAATTCTAAAACATCAGAGAGCATATAATTTCACCATAGCATACATAAATTCATCACTATGAAGCTAAACCCATAACTCCTAACTACCAAGCAAATGTAGTGGGAAGAATCAACAAGTGCTCTCAGTTCAGAATCTCGTTAGATTAGTATTACAGGCAATATATTTTCGAAGTCCATTTGACAAGAGATGAGAGAATATGTGGCATGCAAATCATGCCCAAAACCCGCACCAGATCAATCAACACCTCGCTTGTACGATTCAAATCACGTTTCTCATATGTGAGTAACTGCGAACCAAAACATCAAGTCGACTCGATTGGAGGGAAGGGACGAGGTCACTGGTAGACTTACTTGAGGAGGCAAACATCGGCGAGGCTGCGCGGGAGCCAGAGGATCTGGGCGAATTCGCGGTGGGGTGCAGCGAGGAAGATGTAAAAGATCTCGGCGGTGAAGAGCGTGAGCATGATGGCAGCGGTCGCCGCCTCGGATCATGTCAGAGTGAGACCAGCCCCGGCAGCCTTTGGCTTGCCCGTATTGGCGGCCGACGAATCATCCTCACTTGAAGGCACTGAAGGATCGAAAGTTGGAGCGATTGTTTTGAGCACGGCCACCCATCTGAATATCCGCTTCACAAAAGTGAATCCTTGTTCTGCTCCTCACAATCCAAAGATATCCACTTCCGTTAGAGAATTCAGCAAGATATCTTCGGTTTCCAGCCTTGTGGCTTATCGATTATCACATATGCAACCTTATGAGCAAGAAGTTTGTGCCTGAAATGAGGAGTGTATATATGAGGGTGATTCATATTGTTGAGTCGCAATTGGCAACAGAAACAAAAGAGTCAGGTGGAAATGATCAGATCAGCTGAAGAATATTAAGGGTTACGAATTGCAGCGATAACGATTGAACCAAGCATGTAGAAAAAGAACAACAACATAAATATATTTTATATAAAAAACACAGATCCATCAATTGCAAAATAACACATACTTGAGAATCTATGTTACTCATGGATCTCTCGAGAGCACCATTACCATGACTCTACATACCTACAAGATATCATCAGATACCCGATCATAGGATTAGAACTTAATTATGTTGCCCTCGGTGTATGGATTTACTGTATATTTTGAAGGGAGGTTTTGGAAACAGCGTCCAAGGCAAGTGAGAGTTGTGTGGTTAATTACCCCCCTGGGTTTTTAGAAACGTCCTTGTAAAACTTGAAATTTACATATAACACCACACTTACATTTTCGTTATCGTTTTGGGTAAAAAGGTTAACCGGGGGTGCTACCTTTTGGGCCATAAAGTATTATATACTGCTACAACTCACTTAAGCAATATGTGATTAATCTCACCATAACTCTATACGACCCACCACCCTAACTGATTAGAGTATTACAGTAAGACTTGCCACAGCTTTTTACCAAACTCACATATGCACCGTGAGCTATGAAAAATAGGCATGCCATGAGTATACAGCCAGACATAACCTTGCTAAAGAATTAGCTGCTTAAAATTAGACTTGGCAAAGTTATGTTTAAAATTGAGTGGCCCTTACAAGGTACTTCCATGAAAATCCCATGATTCTATATTCGACCTATTTATCATATTTATGTAAAATTCATGAAAATACAACAGGCAAGTCTTTGAACTTTCAGGAAATTGGTTTTCAAACTTGTCAGATCCTAGACTAATCTTATTTCGATGTGGACCAATCAATTGAGATTTGAGGAAATTGGAAGCAAGAAAACTAGCGTTCCTAGCTACTTTACTATAGGATAAAGAACACTAGAATATGCTTGGTCTTTCTTACTTCTCATTCACGAAACTATAGCCAAAGCTTACAGCTGAATTACGCCAAAGATCTTAACTATAGGTTACGCAAGAAAGGATGCCCGTGCGTTGCAACGGAATTTCAAAAGAGAATAATACATAATTATATTGCAAGATCCAAAACCATACAATAAATTAATTTTTTGTAACACACATATCAAGCAAAACATATCTTTGTAAGCTAGTAAATAAATCAAATCATCTATATTGAGTTGTCCTGCAGATTTACAACTATAGGTTAGCAAGACAATAGTAACTCACCTACTGGGCCTTGGGCCCCTACTGTTCTGCCCCAAGGCCTGGCAGACTCACCATCACCACCAACTCATTCTTATAATAGTTAAGATGAGTTGGTGGTGATGGTGAGTTTGCCAGGCCGTTCTTAGGCCAGAACAGTAGGGGTCCAAGGCCTAGTAGGTGATAAGGTTGTTCTTGTTCAGAGATTCTTCAGTAATAAATCTCAAATAAGTGATAGTTCAAGTTTTAAATTCTCATATTTTTTTGTTTTTAAGAGTTTAGAACTTGTGGTGTCATCATCTATTTGAGATCCGTTGCAACGCACGGGCACTTTACTAGTAATAGTAAAGATGAACTGAAGTTAAACCGCCGCTCGGTCAGACAGTCGCGTCGCCCTCCCCCTCGCCCCCGCAGCCGCGCGACCCTGCCGCCTCCTCGCCCTCTTCGCCCGCATGCGCCCACCACGCGCCGCCGCCTCCTCCTCTTCGTTTGGCTCCCCCGCCGCTGGTCGACGGCGGTTGCGTCGCCCTCGCCTCGCCCGCATGGCCGTGCGACCACTGCCGCCTCCTCACCCTCTTTGCCCGCGTCGTCCACCGCACGCCCGCCGCCGCCTCTCAGTTCGGCTCGCTTTACCGCAGCTCGGTCGGACGGTCGCGTCACCCTCGCCCTCGCCCCCACAACCACGCGATCCTGCCGCCTCCTCGCCCTCTTCGCCCGCACGCGCTGGTCGCCCGCTTCCTCGCTGCCGATGGAACCCGCTGCCGGCTCGCGCCGCATTCCGCCGTTTCTCAAATACCCCTCGTTCGTGTAGCCCTAGCGAGCCCTCCGCCAGCTGCGAGTCTGTCACGAACCGTGTCTCCTGGCCGGATTGCTCCGACGTGAGATCACCAACTCAACTCTGGATTAGGTAAATATCCCGTGGCCGCCGGCGAGGTTCACCGTGACGTGAGATGAATCTTCAGAGGTGGAAGGAGACTTGAGGAAGAAGAAGCTGGAGGAAGGGGATCCTGATTCAATTCATTTTTCTCCCCTCTATTCCTGGGTACACCCTCCACTACTTATACCTCCCTCCCAATCCACTTTCATGTGGGTCTACAGAGGTGTTACATTACCGCCCCCTTGAAATTTTGCTTGTCCCCAAGCAAAAACACAGTTTGACAAGGAGTTCACCTAATTCCGGGATCCCATTGCCTTCTAGGCCTTGAAGGTGCCACAAAATCAGCAGCAGCATCGATCTCCTCTTCCACAGGGAACTCATTCACCAGAATCTCTAATGGAACAGAGGTCTGCAGCGCAAACGGATATCCACCTCGCTGTGCTCGGTCCATCCATCTCATCATACGATCCAAATCCTCATCAACGAAGAAATGTGGGTTGTGAGCAGCCTGAACAGAACCAACCTTCTCATTTCTAATACCAATACCAAACATAACACCAGGAACTAACTCTTGGTAGAAAGCAAGGTCTTCACCTATCATGATCTTCTCTCCAGGCTTCACCTTGTCTGGACCATACAGGAATCTGCCATCACTCTCTACCTGGTAATGCAGCTTTGTCCATGAATGCATTGAAGTTTTCACTGGTTCACCAGACCCCTCTTCCAGGGCAGCCCACAAGCCCTCTGTCTTGGCATTTGAATATGCAAATCTTTTGATATATTTAGCCAGAGATTTCTGAAAGACCTCAACCCCAAGATAGCTTTGCAACATTCGAATAACAGCAGCCCTTTTCCTATAACTTATAGCATCAAAATGGGGAACAACATCACAGACCTCAAAACAAATGCCACGCCTGTTTTCCTCAGCCAATGCACCTTCTTTTGATGCCCACTGGGAGCCAGTAACAACAGAATTTTTGATTTCATTAAGATACTGCACTCCCTTACACATATCAACCACCATGTTAGGGCCGGTGGTCTCAAGTCCAAAGCACCAATTCTTCTTGGCAAGATCCTTGTCCCAACCAGACTCTTCCATGGTACAGAGAACCATAGGATCAGATTTTGCCAGACGCCTCAAACCTTCAACAATCTTGGGAAGATCAGAGGTAACCTTGCACTGAACAGCAGCACGCACAACTGGGGACACAGGGAACTTCATTGCTCTGATTGGGAATGCATCAACACATAGTCCATAACTAGCATCAGATCCATGCACTAATTGAAGTGGATACAGAGGTCTTACATTTCCCCGGATGGATCTCCCAGGTACACTTGGCTTGCCATCAATAGCGTCCGACTTGCACTGAACATTATCAACAAGGGGCGACCCACCACCATTCTTATCAACAAAATCAGTATATCTTACAGTGCGAGATTCATTACCATTCTTCTCGGAAGGATGATTCTGTTCACTAGGTTTTGCACCAAGAATGCCCTTCCAATCAACACGTGACGTGTCCTCCTTACTCCCGTAAGCTTGATGATCCACGATCCTTGCCACTGCAGCAATCGTCGACTCCATTTGTTTCGCTAAAAGCTGCTGGGAGGCTTCTATTCGTGCCAACAACAAATCTATACGCGCCATTGACATGGACGCGGTAGATGTGGCGCCGAAAGAGGATGGAGTGGTTGCGGCGGAGACGGAGAAGGGCGAAGACTCACATGACAGTGCCACCGTTGAGGCTTGGAGGTGTGAGAAGTGCGAAGACTCGTAGCATGACGGTTGGGTAATCACGTTCGGTGACGAAACCGAGTCGCGCTGCACAAGAGAGAAAGGCGGCGAAGGATGACCCTGCGTCGCAGTGAGGAAAGCGGGTCGTGGAAGGTGGAGTCCTCGCTACCGAGATCAAGTGAGGTGGAAGAAGCGACGAGGTCGCACGAGGGAACGTCGCGCTGCCCGGATCGAATCGGCGGCGGCAAACCAGCGATCGAGTGAGGGGTGGAGGCAGCGGAGAATCTGGGAGTTGCAGCGGCGGTGGAGTTGCGAGACGCGGGCGAGCACCTCGAGGCGGAGGTCTTCGGGAAGCGCGGCCCAGACCCTGGCAACAGCGCCATCGCGGAGGTTGCGAAGTGCAGCGAGGTGGCCGAGGACGACGATGACGCGGTAGAGCCCGCGGTTGCAGAAGAACCAGGCGCGAAGGTGGTCACCATGGCGGTGGTTGGCGCAGATCTAGGAGGGGCAGTGGCTCCCGGGCGTGGCGCAGGTGAAGACAAGGACCAAGGAGACGACGCGGAGGTGCGGGAGTCTGGGAAGGCGGACGGAGACAGGAAGATGTGCGGCGGCGCGGATGAGAGGTGAGAGGATGGGGATCCTGATTCAATTCATTTTTCTCCCCTCTATTCCTGGGTACACCCTCCACTACTTATACCTCCCTCCGAATCCACTTTCATATGGGTCTACAGAGGTGTTACAGAGTCCCCCGCTGGCTCGAGTCCACCTCATCGGTCACCGCTGTCGGCAAGATCTCCATGTCGACGCTGCGGGTGCTGTTGCAGGCTTCCCTTAGCACCACCAAACAAGGTAGATCCCTGCCGCAAACCCCGCTCCTATTTCAATTTGTTTGGTTCATTTCCTTGACGAAAACCGCTTGGTGCTGCTCAATATTACTTCTACTGAGGCTTGGATACAGATAGAGTCGGTTCCAGCATTTCGGCTTCATTCCCAGCATTTCAGCGTGATTCCAAATGTGCGCTGCTGGATAATAACCTTTATGCCATCTTTGGCTGCTTTTAAATTTCATGTTACCCCTACGTTTATGTACATGTGTGGTGTATTGAAATTAATAGCGTTTCTATATGAGTTATGAAGGGAAAATAGTGCATACCTTTTGTCCTCTGAAGGGAAAATAATGCATAATATCCTGCTTTAAACTAATCTGGATAGATCTTTTGGGCAGCTCCATAGCCCCTATTACAGGCTATGAATTATTCTAGCTGCAGTACAGCGCAATAAACTCATTTTTTTTTTGGCCTAATGCATTACATTCGTACCAAATTGACAATTGTTGTCTGGAATTCAGAGATCTGAAAGATACATCTTCAATTTTGGTTCAAAAGATGACCTGAAAAGATGCCACTTATACTCAGATTCAGAGTATGGAGGTAATTCCTCTCATTGAAATTTTGTTTGTACAAATATAGCTTGTTGTGCTTTCTCTGAATAACTGAAACAATAGAATAGATCATCCATTGTGTTTTTGTGATTGTGAGATAGTCATGCAGCATTCGTATGTTTGCCTGCCATTGAAATTGCTCCTTTGTTTTTGTTCTCAGAGATGCTCCTTTGTTTTTGTTCTCTTAAAGTTTCTGATAGCATTATTTACATGATGATCATGTTATTGATTTAAGTTTTTTTTTATGCTTCTATGTGAATTGCGCTATTATCTTGCTTCGGTTCATGCTTAATGTTACAATTCTGTACTTGAAGCTACGCCTTTAGATTATTTCAACTGCTAAAGATGGGATCTTTGACTTCAATGTGACTGGAATTGTTGGCAGATTGCTTAGAGATCCACATCCTTCTTTGTCCCATTAGATCGTTGAATTGTATTGCTTTTTCCCATTGCAATCGAAAATTTTCCTCGAACATAAGTGCATTGAGTAGGCTAACAAAGTGAAATTATTGGGTGTATTTTGCGCTGACTTCGTTATATTCATCGTGTGAATGCGGTTTTCTATGACTGGAATCATTTTTTTCCTCGTCTTGCTTCTGTTTACTTGTTTGTGTTTTGATGAGATCTCCATTTTAAGAATTACAAACATTTTGTAAAAGAAAGTTATGGACTAGCAATGCTCTCCCAATATTTCTTGTTCACTGATACAGACTAATTTTATCATGTCTATCTAGAATTTCAGACTTTGGTTACGATACACAGGTTCTTCAGCTCACCTCTTCTTGCATTTTTTGTTCTTTCATTTGCCTCTGCTCCTGGCCATTGCCCGCTCCTGGCCATTGCTCATCTATCTCCTAGGTAATAAGCATTGATAATATCACATTTCCTTGGAATCTTGAGAAAAAAAATCCTTAGCTGCATCTTTCCTCTTGCACTCCAGCCACTTTCTATGTCCTCCTGCATTTCCTAATCGAAGAGCAATTATTTCTGACATTAAAAAACTTATTCCTTTGTTTTCTTGATGTAACAATCATGTCAGCTGAAGATGGTTTAAATGAACCTACTAAGTGGGTACAACATAGTTGGTTCTACATGTTACTGCGAATAAACTTGTCTCTTTGGATTCGCCTTTTTGCATTACATGGCCCTGTTCATGTTTTTTTAGTCTCAGGCTAATCGTTGATTTCATAGCTCTCTTCATCCGAAGGCTACCTTCCTCGATCTCATTACAATATTATCGACTTGGGCTAGGGTAATTGATGTCATGGATAGTGAAGTATGATTCACAGCAGCACCAAAAGTTATAATTGATCCCTGACACTTTTTGCCCTCGATTTCTGAATTCTTATATCTCTTTTGATTCAGTCAGGTTCAAGACTATTTGGTTTTATTAAATGCTACGCTATAGGGCAATTTTTTGGTTCATTATTTGCTGCAAGTATGGCCTGGCTAGGACCCTGTATGTATATTTCTCTACGATGATTTCTTCAATAAGATAAAATCTTCCTGTGTAATTGAAAGGACCAGAGATGTCGCCTAGAGGGGGGTGAGTAGGCGAATTAAAAATTACGCAGCGGAATTAAACTACCCGAGCAGGTCAACTCGGAGACTCCGGATATTTTGTCCGGATACTCCGGGTTGTTCGGACTATCCGGTATTTTATCCGGATACTCCGGGTTAAGTGGCTCGGGAACGAAACTAAATCTACTCTAACTTGCAACTAGTTACTCGAATAAAAGATAGCACAAGCAACCTAGAACTCTAAGCAAGTGCGGATCTAGAGCAAAGTAGTAAGACAAGCTAGATCGGAGCTCCAAGAGAACAAATCCACACAAGTTAAGTAAGAACCAAGAAAGGAAGTTGGAGACTTGATTTTTCACCGAAGTTCGGATTCTTGAAGGGAATCCTACGTCTCCGTTGAGGTGGCTCGGTCGCACTTGAGTCGGGGTCTCTTTCAACCCGCTTTCCTCCCGGTGTTGCACAAATGCACTCGCCGGCTTCACTTCTTGTCTCTTCCCTTTCGCAGGCGAGACTCGCCTTCACAAACGACCGGGGTACACCACACGCTTCGGGTGCTCTCGGTGACTCCTAGCCGTCTAGGAGACCTTCAACCTGCAAGAGCAACAACACCACGAAGAATCGCTTGGAGGATGAACTAGTGCTCAAGAACTTAGAATGAATGCACCTAGCACTTTACTTCTTCCTCTCCTCACCAAGAATGGATCAACAACCAAATCAAGAGGTGGGAGGAAGTGAGGGCTCTATTGAATGCTTAGAGTGTGTTAGGAATGGCTTGAATGCTGCTATGGATGAGCTCAATAGAGATTCTAACCGTTGGGGGAGAGTAGAGGCCTTAAATACTCTTTTGGAAAACTAGCCGTTCCCCTCAAATTTGAACTATCCGGACACTCCGGACAATTAATCCGGACACTCCGGATGATCCGGACTATCCGGACAAAATGTCCGAATACTCCGGATAAGCTGGAAAGCGACTTTTGGCCGAATGGGTTAACCCGGACACTCCGTACAAATTATCCGGATACTCCGGACTGAGTCCGGACATTCCGGGTTGGATGGCTCGGTTGGAAAATGCTGTTTTTGGGAGATGCAAGTTTTTGAGTGCTAGTTAGAATGCAAGACTTGACCCTGAGCACATGCACATCCTAAAAGCGATTTTCCGTCGTATCCTCTTAATAGTACGGCTATCCTTAAGACTCAAATAAAATGGAAATTACAAATCTCGTCTTGGTGCCGTCTTTTTGAATTTACTGTACGTAGAGGCGTCCAATCTCATTCCAAACTTGATATGTTCTCGAGATATGCATTATTCTTAGTTAAAACATTAGATCTCTTTAATTGTGTCATCATTAATCATCAAAATAAATTGAGAGGCCTAGATGCAATTTCAGTAATACTTCACGGAATGCAATTTCCTGTGTCCTAACCGTGTCTCAATTTTGCTCCTGCTTTCCTCCCTATTGTTGGAACTCATTGCAGTATCATCGAAAGGAATTTGCGTTAATGCTAATCATGCCTCAACATAATGGGGTCTTCTACAGGGTATGTATCCTTCTTGGCATAATTTATAACTTGTTGACTTATTTTCTGTTCTTTTTTTCATGGGCAATCTACACTTTTTGTATAGACAAAAACTGCAAACTTGATTGTCATTATTAAACCTTGAGCCACAAATACATTTTTGTGAATCCTCCTCTTTATGATCAGCTTCAAAACTCTACAATGGATTTTATTAATGTCGATGATTCACACTAAAAAAGATAGTTGTTGCTGCTTATTTTAATTGACATTTCAGTGCTTCCTTGTTTAGATGCTATTTCTTTTAGATTGGGTTTGGTGATAATTTTTTTTGATAGTCTTAAGGCTTTATGACCATTAAGATTGCTATATGGAACAATAAGCTTTCTAAATGAGGCTCACACTTGCCAGCGAAACTTACCTATTGCTTTAAGAAAGGCTTTAAGAAAAACTTACCTACCTTCCTATTGCTCTTACCCTTCCCTTAATAAAAACATATCACAATTACTATACATATCGTCTTGCCCTAAAAATACATAACAAAAACTATCACTGCATTTCAACAACAGTGGATTACAAAACCCTAAAAAAAACTAATTTACTATTCTATTTTATATTACTCACAGATTGTGACACTACGTTTTGGTGTGACATTACAAAGTGTGAATTTAGAGGAGAAAACCTTACGGCTTGAGGTTTTACTCGCGTTTTTGGGCCTTTTGTAGTGATGTGACACCGCGGAGTGTCGTATCCTTAATTATTGATCATGTTGAGGCTATAAACATTATGAGATGTGGAATTAAGGTTAAAACTATAGGATTTGGAGGTTAATAGCTTTTCCGGGCCGTTTCCGGGCCGTTTTCGGGGTTTTGGGCCTTCCCGGGGGGAGTTTGGGCCTTGGTGGGCTTTGGTGGGATGGATTAGGTCTCCGTAACGGACTAGATTTGGGTGTGGGGGCTGGTAAAAGGGGTTTCCCTGCCCCTTTGGGGCGTCCACCCTGCTGCCCTTGCGCCCCTTGAGGCCTTGGTGCGCCCCCCTCACCTCCCCCCACTTGCCAAGCCCTAGCCGCCCTTCCCTTTGAGCCTTGCGCCTCCCCCTTGCTCTCCTCCAT
Source organism: Rhipidocladum racemiflorum (assembly GCA_036346355.1). NCBI lineage: Eukaryota > Viridiplantae > Streptophyta > Magnoliopsida > Poales > Poaceae > Rhipidocladum > Rhipidocladum racemiflorum. The sequence continues at coordinate 54,533,646 of CM070581.1, read as the reverse complement.
TGCCCCACCTCTCCACCACCTCTCCTCCACCCCCCTTGCTGCCCTAGGGTGGTCTCCACACCTCTGCACCTTGTGGATCCATCCGTTGGAGCGAGGAGCGAGGAGCGTGGAGCGAGGAGCGATCCGCGAGGAGATCTTTTGGAGATTCGTTCGTCGGGCAAAGGTTTGCTCATGGGAACCCTGGGGATTGATCTAGGTACTGTTCTTAGGGTGTTTATCAAGTTTTTAGATCAATAGGAGGCGCTGGGTTTGAGTATTTTGGGTTAGATCTAGATGTTGCCACGTTTCTGTTTTCGGGCAGATTGAGCAGTCGAGCTAGGGTTCGCGTTTTCGCCAATTTAGAGTCCGAATCTGTCCGTACGGATGTTGAAGAAGTTGTAGATAATTTCAATACCTTTCAGTGAATATAAAGCACGTTAAAATCCGATCAGCCGTTTAAAAGTTATGGCTGTTTTACCGAGCGTGTTAAAATCTGTGACGTAATTGGAACAGATCACGGTAATCTGTAGATTAGACGACTTTAGAGTCCGAATCAGTCTTTCCATATACCTAGAGAAAGTTGGGAAATTTCCTAAGCTACGCGAGGATGTACTCGTTTAATTGATTCGGAGTCCCAGAACTCAAGTTATGCCTTTTGCAAGGCTGCTGTCCCGACGGGACAAAACCTCTGTTTTTAGGTTTTGCGAGTAGTTGGCAATGTCGGGGAAGTTGAGGGTTTGCGTACTGTTTTGTGGTCATGATTGTGAGTGTGTGGCATGTATGTGCAGGTGGTGTGACCCCGGGAGTACCCTCATTCTCTCGCCAATTCGTCACCCGAGGTTAAAGGCAAGTGTGTTGTGATGGATAGCGAGTTGTAGATTGCATGTTGAGATTAGATGAAATTTTATATATGATATATGTCCACTTGCCATGTTTTAATGATTGCTATGATATGATGAGCATGTTTAAGATGTTATGATGCCATGTGTTAATATATGAGTTTTATATATTGTTGGCATGCTTGCATACATGACATGTTACATGGCCCGGCGAGAAAGTCACTAACTAATCCTAAGGTCGGTGAGAAAGTTATGACTAATCCGGAGAGCCATTAGAGTAAGTCCTACATCATGATTCCATCTACCGTGGGTTGTGGAAGCGAGGAGTAGGCACCCTCCATCTTCGGGATGGAAGGGGGGAGAGGGTGCACACCGACGGGTGTGTACTCAACCATACCGGTATGAGTTTCCAAGGAGATATGAGCATAACATTGCATTGAATTGCATTGCAATACATATTTAATGATGATGATGTTGTTATGTGCTCAAGTATGAGAAGTTATATGTGATGTGAGGTATTATTGTTTTGTAAATGATCTTGTTGTCCATTACAATATGCTTGCTGAGTTTTCGAACTCACGCTTGTGTTTTATGTTGTTTTTTAGGTACTTTGAGATCGGCATGCGGGAAAAAGGGGTCTAGCTACACTTCTACACGTAGCTCCACCATCATAGTCCATAATTAATCACTTGGGGACATGATATTAAGAGTTGTGCCATAAACTTAGTGTATGGTTTAATTTAGCATGCTTATGATTCCTTATGTGCTTCGTTATAGTTTATGAAGTGGTTGAGCGTGGTATTATTGGCGTAATTTGATGATATGTCCATTTATGTTGATGTTTTAGATGTTGTGTGTTATGATATATTTTGCCATGATTTTGTTATTGTGTTAATTCATGGAAAAACAAAGGAGATGCTGCCGAAATATCGGTTTTTAGCACATGTACCTTTGCTGGAATTTATGTTTAAATATGGTTATTAGATGTTGTTTAGCTTATGTTTGGTAGCATTCGGGCATATTAAATGCCGGGGTGTTACACAGATGCTAGCTTACGCGCCGCACCGCCGCGTACAAGTTCCTAGTGACACCTATTGTGAGCTTTGCTCAAGCAGATTCGAAGAAAATACTTGGCATTTATTACATGCCAATGCAGTGTTGTTTTTTGGCAGATGCTGGGCATTGATTGGAACACTCCACTCGACACTACGAGCATGATTGTGCAAAGCACAACAGTTTTGTTGCTGACTTTTTTATTGAAATCTTCGTCATCGCTTCTTGTCACATTTGCATGCAATGGAACGGCAAAGTTTTTGGCACATTTGCATGCAATGGAATGGTGTCCCTACGTGTGCAGACTGGCAAAAATGACCATCAGCTGGCAATGTTAGCAATGCTCGTAATTTGGAAAGTGACATTATTTGGTTGGTGTTAGTTCATGAAAGATCACGTGAAGGTTTACTCTTGTGTGTGATGAGTAATTAACTATGTTTTGAGCTTTTGGTGTTCATGTTCGAGTTTGCTTTGAAATGAGCGATTTGAGTTGCCTTGGGTAGCCCACGATCAAAGATCAGAGCCTTATGAGGTTGGCTCTAAGAGGTTAGGGCACCTTTAAGTAGAGTTAAGCTAAGATAGGATCCTTAGTTTTGTGATTGCTCAGTTGATTACTGTTTACCATTTTAAGCAATGCTATTGATGTGTTTCCCTTGTCTGTGATGGTTGCAGGACTTCGGAGCTAGATCATGGTGAGACAAAGGAGATCGGGACTAGGCTGAGAGAGCTAAGGTCCAGACGGTCGAGGTGTCGTCAGAAGATAACTGAGGCCAGGGAGTGGCTGCGAACCAGGACGACAAGTGGATGGTTGAGATACTAATTTGAACAATACTCAAGCGAAAGAGGATTGTTGGATCAAGGGCTCGCAGGTTAAGTAGTAATTAAATTAGTATGTGGATGTGTGGATAAAACCCGTTATGATGTTGGGTTGTGGGTTAGCCCATGTGTGTACTGAGGGAGTAAATCTGAACCTTTGATGAGGCTTCTTGATGGACAAGAAAGTCATCTAAGAGTGAAGAGTGGGAGTAAATTTGAACCTTTGATGAGGTTTCTTGAGGGACAAGATGGTCACCTATTGCTCCTATTGTGCTATAAATAGAGGGGTGAGGGTATGCCCCCATCCTAAGTTTGTAAGAAGGAATTATGTGATTGCTTGATAAAAAGCATTGCCCACCTAGTTGTGTGGCTTTTGAAATTCTCCTTCTCCGAGTGTTGCAAGATTTAATTTTTATGTTTTGAAACTTATTTCAGTTCTTACATCTTTATTTTTTGCACTTTAGATTTGTCTTCACTCCTTCTAAGTGCTTTTGGATTTTGTGTCAAGAATGAAAGACTTCTGGATGAATTTTCTATAGGGATGAAAGTGGACGTGGGTTGTCCGCTAGCCCACTTAAATTAGCCCGCATAAAATATTATATGGACACCCACATAATATTTAATAAATTAAGTGGGTCTTGCTGCAGCCCACGAAGCCCACCTAGCCCCTGTGAAACCCGCATCGCCAGCGCTCCTTGCGACACCTCCATACCTTCGACGCTGCCTCTCCTAGTCTCCTCTCATCCCCTCGATGTCGCCTCTCCTCTCGACGCCGACATGCCATCCTGCAACCGCGAGCCTCCATCTTTGATCTTCCTGCTACTTAATTGGTGGTTTTTCCTTGCAAGTCTCCATCTTTGATTCTTCCCTGGTTGCTCCTGATGACTGTACATGAATTTAAGTTTCAGCCTTGTCTGAACTATCAATTTGTTGATACAATATATACGCACGTTCTGAGTGTACTCTTGTCTCTTGAGATGATTAATCATTTAATCCTCTCTCCTGAATTTTCTTTTCATTGCATAATGTGCGTAATTGTCTTCGCGTTGATACTGCAAGATTTTTTTTTATGCTTGACTATCTGTATGGTTTGTATGTGAACTTTTGTTCTTCTGATTCATGGAACTCTCTCTATATTTTTTCTTTTATTGTAACAGAAGAAAATTGTTTTTTGTTGATGTTACTTCACAACTGGAATGCCTGATGTTAATGGTTTGGTCATCCTGTAAAGAGAAGCATAGATGAAAACACTAGCCAGAATTAAACAGCATGCTGCTTTATTTCCCTGCATCGTGTTACCTGTCTCTTGGCACATTTTAATTACCAAGCTGCATGATGCTTTGATTGCTAGCATGTGATTCCTAACATCTATCTTGTTTTCTTTTTGTGGGTTTTGTGAGCATCGCATTGCCCGCATAAGCCTATCGCGGGCTGCCGCAATGTCCCGCATAAATATTTGCGGTCAATGTGGACAATATACAACCAACCCACATAGCATCCCAGTTACATCCTTAATTTTCTATATATCATATCCCAGTCATCTAGGCAATCTACAACCTTTTCTTTTCAGTTATTACCAGAAACTGATCTTTTATGCTTGCAAGAAGAAAAATCCTTGTAGATCATGTTCTTATATGTTTAAATGGTTGTTCTCTAGTATTCCTGCTTGTTGTGCCTTGTGAGAGGTCATTCAAGTCTATTTTAATCAACTAAACCCTACGAGCAAGCTCAGGGTGAGGTATTTGTTAAGATCCTGTTCTTTGGTGCAACCTTGTCCAAACTAAAAAAAGGTTAGATCCTGACATCAATCCTTGTGATTGAAGGTACAAAGCTGGAGCCGAAGAAAACCTAAAGAGGAGCCATACCAGACAGGGCTCAAGTAACTCAGCCGCAGAACAACTTGCACGCATTTACCTGAGGAACTACTGTGCTTGCAAGCAAATTCTTGTGATCGGCTCGTCTCTCCTGCCGGTGGACGCTACGACGCGAAGTTTAACGGCCATATATCTGCTTACCGCCGGCGATCTCAACTGGTCGCTATGATGGACCACCTTTTCAGGGCGCGTCTAAATACCTCAACAGCTACCCAGGAAGATTAGTTGTTGAAAAACCAAGTGTACATTGCCAGACAAAGGTGAATCAACAGCTTTTACTGAAATTAGGGCCTAACAGCCATAGGTTTTTATAGAAAGAGGCGTCGTGAGCCTCAAATAGATTACAATACAAAATACCGCACAGGCAGGCCTGAGCAAGAGATAAAGACCTAAAACCACACCAAATCGCCATCTATGATTTCTTGATAATCCCCAGTGTAACACCCCGGCATCTAGTATGCCTGAATGCTACCAAACATAGACTAAACATCACCTAATTACCACAAATAAAGACAAATTACAGCAAAGGCACAAATGCTAAAAACCGAAATTTCGGCAGCATCTCCTTTGTTTTAACATGAATTGGAACAATAGCAATTTCATGGCAAAAAATATATCATAACATAGGACATCTAAAGCAGCAATATATAATGGATAAAACATCATCATAAGCCAATAAAACCAAATCTAACCAATCCATGATCTATAACTAAGCGAATAAGAATCACAAGCACACTAAATTATTCCATACACCAAATTCATGGCACTTATTATGATCATGACTAAAAGATGGTAATTGTGGCTGGAACTACGTGAAGATATGTAGCTATTGCCCCTTCCCACATGCCGATATCATGGTACCTAAAAACAACATAAAACACAAGCGTGAGTTCACCACTCAGCAAGTATATTGCAATGGACCATAAAAGCAATTTAATGTTATCATCACTAAATACCATGATCAACACCATGAATACCATATCATTCTCATGTCTCATCATCATTGTACTCATTTCATCATCATGTATGCAATGCAAATGCTCATATCTCCACGAAGCACATACCGGTATTGCCGAGTGCACACCCGTCGGCTGGCACTCCCTTCCCTTCCATCCCGTAGATGGAGGGTGCCTACTTCATCGACTCGCTCCCATGCACACACGTGGATGGGACTACGAGGTAGGTCTTTCGTGTTCACTACGTGTGAACACAGAGGCCCGCATCAGCATGGGACGCCTCTTCCATTATGAATGCACATATGACATAACATGTAAATATTGGCATAAACATTAAATACCACACAATCATAATCAATATGAAATCATGTTCATCATGTCATAGGCATACATCATTCTTAGCATCATATCATAAAGCAAGTTGTATACAATCAAGTTTAGCAACAATCTAAACGATACCCATTCCAATGCACTTGCCTTAACCTCGGGCGACGGATTGGCGAGAGGATGAGGGCACTCCCGGGGTCACACCACCTGCACATACAAACTACACACTGAAATCGTGCCCCCAAAACAGTACGCAAGCACTCTTCTACCCCGACATCGCAAACTACTCGCAAAACCCAAAAACAGAGGTTCTGTCCCGTCGGGACAGCAGACTTCCAACGAACATAACTTGAGTTCTAAAACTCCAAATTGATTAAACGAGTACATCCTCGCGCATCTTAGAAAATTTCCTAACTTTTTCTAAGTATACGGAAAAACTGATTCGGCCTCTAAAATGGTTTAATCTACAGAATACCGTGATCTGTTCCAATCTCGTCACAGTTTTTAACACGTTCGGTAAAACGAGCATAACTTTCAAACGGCTGGGCGGAATTGGACGTTCTTTATGTCCACTGAAAGGTATTGAAATTACCTACAACTTCCTCAACAGGCGGCCGACCAAATTCCGAATCTAATTTGGCGAAAACCCAAACCCTAGGTCGACTGCTCATGTTGCCCGAAACAGAGAACGTGGCAAACTCTAGATTTCATCTAATCTACCCAATTACAACACTACCAATTGATCTAAAAACATGATATCAACCCTTAGAGCAGTACCTAGACTAGCCCCAAGGATTCCCATGGCCATACCTTCGCTCGACGAATGAAAAACCAACGGATCTCCTCCCGGTTCGCGCGATCTCCTTCCTCGCTCCAAATCCACCGAATCTCCTCGTCGCGGAGCGCTTCAATGGACGGATCTTCGGGGTGGTGAGGTGGAGAGGCTTCCCTAGGGCAGCAAGGGGTGGTGGTGAGGGGAGGGGAGGCACACAAGGTTGGGAGGAGGCGTGAGGGAGGGAGGGGGCGCGTGGGAGAGGAGCTAGGGGCGGCTAGGGCTTCCAAGGGGGAGGGGCGCAAGGGGCAGGGGTGGGGTGCACAAAAAGGGCAGGGGAGGCGCACCAAGCAGCCCCAAATAGGTCTCCTACTCCCACATGGACTCAAACACCTTCCCACCAAAGCCCACGGTCCTTTCCCTTAGGCCCAAACCTCCCTGGAAAGGCCCAAACTCCCGGAATCGGCCCGGAAACGCGATTAAACTTAATACCGTATGGTTTCAACCTCCGATTTCACATTTCATAATGTTTTTGACCTCAACATTCACATTTTATAAGATACGACACTCCGTGGTGTCACACCCAGCTTCTTGGAACTCTGAAAGGGTTGGGATTGAGCAAGAATTAGTACACAACAGTACTCAACAAGTCGCACGAGGAGCAACTGAATAATACATGAAAGGAATTAACTAAAAGGATTGACACGAATGGTGCTACAAGGCCCATTCTCGTTCCGCCCCATCAGTCATTCCCCTACCGGAAATGCTGCTCCCCATTCTCCTTCCGACAATGGTACCAGCATTTAAGTATTTTTCTACGGAATAATCAATGTACTAAGCTATGTCAGAAACGATTCAATTGACCGATCTGACTTGTGGTTGAGCGGGATCTTAAGTTATTTACTTTGTTCAAAGGGGTTTAACCTTATGCTGCCAAAGTGTAGGACCGAGTAGGCAACTAGAGGGGGGGGGTGAATAGATGCCGAATAAAATTCAACGATTTCTTTCGGAAAATTAAAAGACCCCTAAATAGCGGAAGAATATCTAATATCGTAGAGATCAAAACCCTAGATTAATTAGCGAGACATAAATCAAAACTAGTTCTAACAAAAAGAACAAATTTTCTAATCAAGAATCAAAGCAAAAAGGATAAAAGAATTGTATAACCTTTTTCTTTATTCCAAAGCCATCTTCCACATGATGACACAAAAAATCTTCTAATCTCAAAAGATTAGAAAACTCTAAACCAACTAGATAGAGCACACAAGCTCTTCTTTGTTGTAGGCACCTTTTGCTTCTTGCCCTTTTCAATGGATGAGTTCTAAGCCCCTAGAACCCTCTATTTAAAGGACAAGAGTCACCGCTTCCATCTTGTATTCGAATCAAACAATCAGTATCCATGTAAAAACCGGACAGCAACCATCCAGCCGAAAACCTCTCGGACAAGGCATCGGACAGCTTGCTCCGGACATCTCTCGGACAACCTGCAAATCGGCTGGCTCTGCCGTGTCCTTGGCCGACTCCCGTAGACCTGCATACACACGACACAAGTTTGCATGCACACACACATGCAGCATGCACCCACACGATACAACACTCACCCACACACACATTTAATGCACACGCATGCATACTCACACACAGCACACACACACACATGCATGCAACACAATGATGCACTCACGCACACACACATAACACACGATGCACATGCATGCACCCACACACACACATACTCGTATGCACACACACATGCATGTACACGCACACACACTTGCATGTACACACATACTCAATGCATGCATGTATATTTACACACACACAAAAAATTCGTATACACGCGTACGGCCCACCTGCCACTACGCTGCAACGATCTCGACCTCACGTGCACTGTCCTCTAGTCCAAACATCTCGCATGACATCCTCGACCCTCACGACCTCAGTTCCTCCCTGAACCTAGTCTCGGTCCCGTCATCGACCATGTTTGACCTCAAGCAACACCTGCACGTGAACAAAAACACAAAAACAATTTCCGAGCCCAAGTTCGCGACTTGACTCACATTAATCCATACAACCACTAAATAATCAAACCACTTTCAAATCTTATCAAATAATCAAATCAATTTTAACTCTTTTCAAATACTCATCATCAAAAACAATTGGATCAAAAACAATGATCCTTCACAAAGACCAAACCATACCATTATCCACAAATCCATCTGGTACCTGATCGTACCAGCCACCGAACCACACATGGCTTACGTCATCGGTCAGGATCGGGCTCATATCCACCTCGTGGTTAGTCCAATACCGTCCCCCTGACCGTAGCACAATTTTAAAATCACTGAGCCAACAGCTCGCCACAATATTTCTCTTTTTAAAGATTTTGAGTGAACTATCAGGATTAATATCTAACTACGGGGTGCATAATTATTAACTAAGGTTATTCAAGGTGCTAACATAGCTTAACAATGTCAAGGAGGCTAAGAGCAATTTGGCGTTAACTAAACACCATGTCAATCTAATTTATCAATTTTCAATATTTCAACATACGAGTAAAATAATGCAGTAGAAATTAAATACTAGGATGTTATTGACAATTGGGTTCAATATGATCAATGATGTGCGGCTTGCATTGCTAGGCGGCGGGATCGTCTAGATTGTAGTGAAAGTAGTCGTGCTCAGCTTCCGTCTGGTCCTGCTCCTGCTCCAGGAACTGCTCCTACTTCAGAAACTACTCGACGATCAAATCTAGTGCAAAAAGGTTGAAATACGATAAGTAAACGATAAACGAGCGAAAAACGACGAACGGAAACAAAAACGGAACCAAAGAACGAAAACGGAAAACGAAGATGGGCCGGGAAAATCAGAGGGTAAAATGGGCATTCTGGAAATTTTGGGAGCTTCTAATGGCGGAGCAGAGGCCGTTTTTGGACTTTGTAGCTATAAATGGTAAAGAGGGTGTATTTTCGGGATTTTTGGAATTTCCGAAAATTTTCTGGACTTTTCTGGGAATTTTTTTTCTAGATTTTTGGTAATTTCTCAGAAAAAGAAAAGGGGAAAATCGAAAATGGGCTGCACAGGGGGCATGGCCCGTATGGCTTTGCGGGATACGGCTCATCGGGGGCGGGGTGCGTGCTAGGCCGCGTTGGGCCGGCCCAAGCAAGTAGTCAAGGCGCTAGGGCACGTGCTTGCCGGCGAACGCAGAGCAACGGCATTGGGCGGTCTGGCCGGAGGAGAAGAAGGCAGGGGGGCTCACCTGCGGGGGAGGCGAGTGGGGTGAGGAGAAATGGCTGGGGGACGGGAGGCCTGGCGCGTTGCGTCGGGCCACAGTGACGGCAGCGACGCCGAGGCGGGAGCCGATCAGCGTCTGGTGGGCCGAAGGCAAAGCGAATTTGGGGAGAAGAGGGGCAGGCCAGAGGCCCAAGCGGAAAAGAGGCCCAAAGCGAAATTCAAACCCAAAGAAAAACTAAAAAAAAATCAAATAAAAACCTAATTCAAATGCCTTTCGAAATTTTTGAGATATTTCAGCCGCGATGTGTTTCACCGAGGCAACATCTTGTGATATCCTTTGCAAGGTGCAACAACGGTGGATGGTCGGCTAAAATCGGGTATTCACGACATCTCCCAGTCCTACAGCTAGCAGCCTAGCACAAACAGATCGATATCCTGCACGCACTCGATTCATCTTCCTCTTGCATAACATTGAAACATCAACTCTCTTGCATCTCTTCCCTTGCAAAAATTGAAACATATCTCTTCTCTTCCAAACATTGCATGTGGTGTTGTACTCGACTCTCCTAGTGCCAGTGTAGCGTTTGTATCTAACTCATCAATGCCGTATCAGAGGCTATATCAATTTGGCTCTCAAAATGATATATTTCTTATCGGTTCATACCAGCCTATCATTTTCAGATTTATATAATAATATATAATTATAAGTATACATATATTTAATTATATATATAGCAAAGTTTACCTATAATATTCCTCTAAATATATAGTGGTACTATAAAGTATAACATATAACCAATATATCATATTATCAATTAAACCGATTTGATTGGTATTGGCCGGTATCAATGTTTGTATGGCAGGTATAACCTGTATTGATCATATCGAGGCAGTACATTACATAGAATTACTTTATACCGATTTAGATACCAAAATAGTACATACCAACATGTACATACCGATGCTGTCAATTAGGATTGAGCCTTGGTCACACTTAACATCTCCGATAACAAGGGAAGGAGGATACCTTAAACGCCCAATAATGTGAGTATGAAGATCGACGAGATGATCTTGATGATAACTGCCTATCGAGTTTGGCACGTGTGTTTCACATCTTTGTATGTACTCTCCCAGCTGAGTACCCCCTATTTCATAGCTTTCCACCAAAATTTTAAATTTCGTTTTTAGACTATATATATCTCGGAGATTGTCGACGTCCGAAATTTCAGCAAGATTTTAGAATTTAGCCAAAATTAAACTAAAATTCAAAAAATTAAATTTTAGATCCGACATTTTAGAGAACCCTAAACGGAAATTTCGGCTATGTTGCGCTCACACCTGGGTTAGCGGCGGCGCGGCGGGTGTGCGGGGAGCGTGAGCGACCGGAGAGGCTGGGGACGGATGTCACCTCGCCGCATCTTCTGTTGAAGTATAAGTGAACTGCTTATCTTTCCTCATCAGCTTAAGCTTTTGGGTGAATTGGCTGGTGTATGCAACTCAATATGGTATCAGACTCAAGATGTCTTGAGTTCAAAACCCGGTTGGTGTAATTAAAAAATAATAATTGCAGCCCACTTCTATTCCACGTCTAAGACTTGAGGGGGAGCCTACAAGTGAGGTAGAGTGTTGAAGTATAACTGAACTACTCGTTTTTCCCCATCAGTTTAACCTTTTAGGTGAACTGGTTGGTGCATGCAACTTAATATCTTCGACCGGACCGAGTGGCGATAGCGTCACGGAAGGTTCTCCCCGGCGGCGTCGTGAGGCCAATGCGGGCCAGCTCTTGCGCTCCCGTACTCTTCTTGGCCTCCCCCCTCCTAGAGGCTTTAGCTTCTCCCTCCCACGTCGCTGTTTTTCTAGGAACCGGGTATGTAATGCCTGGATTCCCAGGTGCTGAATACATTATATCTGATTTTCCATATTTTGATTATGCAATATCCAATTTTTGGATTTCTGGGTATTGAAAACCAGATTTTGAGATTCCATATATGATTGGTTTTTTTTTTGTAAAAATACGAAAATATTATATCATTTTGTAAATACAGGTCAAAATTTGTATTAAATACAAAAATTTCCTTTCATAACTTAAGCTTGACCTTTGATCACGCCCTTTCCATCAAAATTTCAAATTCGTTTTTAGACTATATCTCGGAGGTTGTCGACATTTGAGATTTTAGAATTTAGCCAAAATTAAGCTAAAATTCAAAAATCAAATTTTAGATCCGACATTTATGAGAACCCTAAACGGAAATTTCGGCTATTTTGCGGTCACACCGGGGTTGGCGGCGGCGCGGCGGGCGTGTGGGGAGCGCGAGTGGCCGGTGAGGCCGGGGACGGAAGGCACCTCGCCGCATCTTCGACCGGACCGAGTGGCGATAGCGTCGCGGAAGGTTCTCCCCGGCGGCGTCGCGGGGGCAAGGCGGGCCAGCTCTCGTGCTCCCGTACTCTTCTCGGCCTCCCCCCTCCTGGAGGCTTCAGCTTCTCCCTCCCACGTCGCCGTGACGCAGCCATCGGGCGGATCGCCATGGGCGTTGCTCTTCCATTCAAGGGCCCTCTCGTCGACGCGTCGGGCGACGCAGTCCGTCGGAGGTACACCCGGCCCGTCCGCCATGGACTACAGGTGCGTTTCTCGTCCTTGCTGTTCTTAGCTCCTTGTTGCCTTGCTGTCTTTATCTGTTCGTTCCTTTAGCTTTAGTGTAGTTTGGCGCAGGGGAAACGAGGTGTAATTTTGTGACCACTGTCTTCCTGTTGCAATTGCTAACCGTAAACACACTCAAGGGGATGATCACCGTGGTTGAAATCACGAAAATGTTCATGAAAATATTGAAATGGGCATTGTTGTGCTAGCTATCGATATAAATGGTTGCGGCTCTTTAGAGAAAAATATGATCTTTCTTTGATCATTTATTTTGAGATGGGAGTCTGGGGAGAAAAGGAAACCAGTACTGCCAGATGGTATTGGTGCGCTGTACAAACAATAGCAGCAATATTTGCTTTCATTTTTTAGCCGAATGTTTTGCATCTGTTGTCGGTATCTTGCTACTTTTTTGGTCATTTAGCATTGCTGTTCGTCAGACTAGTCGTACAAGCTTCTTGTTTGTAATATGGTTTATGAAAAGTTGTGGTTGAATTCAGGATGCTTCTGAAGCTCTTTTCGTTAGAAGTGCATTCAAGAACGTCATTTTCAGGGTAACTGAAAATGCTATAAGAGAATTGCAGTCTGCTTCTCTCAACAAAAGTTTGAATCTTGAAGGTAACATTTTAATTTTACAATTTAAAACTAATGGAACGATCCAGGGAAAAGCATACTGTGCAGCCCCTGTTTAAGTAGCAATCCCTTGGGATCCATTTCCAACGATCCAGATACATAATCCATAAAAAGAGAAAACAAAACAATACACAAAGCATTTGCTCGCCAGATACATCATCCATGAAAAGATAACTCCACGATCTGACAAAACAAAATGAATAAACATCCGATCAACTTCTACACTTGCCAGGCAAAAAATTAGCAAGGTGCTTCATTTGTTGCTTGCATCATTCTAGCTTTAGCTTGATTCTATTCCACCAGGACACCACCTGCTTCACCTTCGTCTTGGCGTCCACCGGTATCTATCAAGATCCTCCATCTCTGCAGATAGCCAACAAGATTGAACAGAATTTCAGAAGGATGTTTCATACTTGGGGTTGGGGACCCGGCCGTGGGCGACGGTTATGCGGTCCTGATGGGCTGGTCACGTCTGCGTTCACCTCACCGGCGCCGCTGCGCGCTCTGAACGGCCTTGTGGCCGCCATTCGCAGCCCGCTCGTGGACGAGCTTGCTAGCTAGGTACAAGATGCACAAGGAAATCAAACGAGACCAGCAGCAATGGTACAGCCAGTACCATGGCACCGGGGGAGCCAAGCGGCGAGCTCTCGCCGCAGTCCTTCGATTTCCTGTGCTGCTTCCAGAACGCCTCCACCTCCTCTTTGGTCACTAAACATCAAATTCGGTCCAAAATCTTGAAATTTATGTGAAATTCACCGACATCTGTCCGAACATTTCCAAGATCACGGTAACAATTTAAAAATATTCAATTTTTTTTATTCCGCCAAGAATCTCGGTCCCGAACGGAATCCGAAATTTCGCCCCAAATTACTAGAATCTTAGCGAGGTTTTGTTCCATGCTCCCTTTGCCATATGTGTTAATTAGTCCTTAACCTAGACCTGTTCAAGTGCCATGCTAGCCGGCGGTCTGGTGCCTGCAAAAGCCTGGACTTGAATGGACTGGCTTGAGCCCGGTCTGACATAGGATAGACACAAAACAAAAAACCCTGAATTTTCAATTTCCAGAATAAATTATTGTCATTTATCATTTTGGATAAACTATTGATATTTATTATTTCATTGCTGCCATAGGGCTTTTTTAGGCTTCAGGTTGAGCCTGGCCCAAAGTTGGGCCTACCCTAGCCCAAACCCTAAAAAATCGGCCCGAGCTCAGATCGGGCCACTATGCCGTACTGCACATGAATAGGTATACGTTACCAAGCAAGGCAAACATGGATTTTTTTTATATATTTATTTTAAATCTTTTTTTTTTCAAAAATAATTAATGGAAAAAATATTACGAAAATGGGTTCCCTCGCCGATCGCCCTATATTCGAGCGATAGGGACCGTAATGCAAAAAACATCGTCGCTAGGCATCCATGGCCGTCAATGGCTGTCAGGGGTACACTGTTAGGGGACATATCGCCCGGATATAGGGCGATCGCCCAATATCCGGGCGATAGGGCCCGGATATGGCATTTAAGTGACTCTTGTGTGGTGATTGTGATGATTGATGAGTTTTTACTTTATGCTTTTGTCACTTGAACTTCTATCATGTTGTTTAATTTTTGTTTGGAACTCTATTGCCGTTAATTCAGTATAGAATGTTGTTTGATTCACTTTTGCTCTGTTATGCTTAATTTTTGTTGTTGTTAATATGTATCTTACAAAGTTCATGTTGAGAACAAAAGGCCATATGTGGATCAACAAGCTGCTACTACAAGGAGGAATATACAGGTAATTTAGTAAATGGCTTCTTAAATCCATAGTGATTTAATGTATATGTGTTGACATATATAAATCTGCACGTATATTACAAGGATTTGATGCTTCTTCAACCAAGCAAGGGAATTAGCTTTTGGGTTCTTCATACTTCAATCAATTATACAAACAATGAGGTAACATGCTCTGAATTTATACAAGTGTTGTTTATTTCTTGCTCCGTTCAATTTACTATCATCCAAGGGTAGCATGCTGGCAAGTTAGTAGTCCACGACTAGTCAGCACATCTGTCTTTTATGGCTCGACTCTGTTAGACAGTATCCTGTTATGCCTTGTATAGATATTGCCTAATATAGGCTTTCCCTTTATACCATCATATACATGTATATATATTGGCCCATTGGCCTCATGATGAATACAAGTGCTATTCATTCCGGCGGCTTTCTCGTCGCCTCTGCTTCTCCCGACGGTCGGATTGTTCTTCAACCGCCGCATCTCGTCCGCTCCTCCAGATTGGATCGAGTACTTAATTGGCGCCGTCATTTTCCCCGGTGGCATCCTCCGCGTCGAACATCGCTTCTGCTTCGGACGCTGCTCAGCCCCGAGCGGTGGCCATCTCCGCTCCCTCCGGTCAACCGGCCTTGCCGCCGCCTGCCAATCCCACCGCACGCTGATCTGCGCGCTCTGCCGCGCCCGTTCGCAGCCGTCTTCCGGTCTGCGACCCGCCGTGTTCTCCGCGTGCTTGAGCCGACCTCCCGGTGGCCGCCAGATCCCGTCGACCTCGTCGCTCATCGTCTCTTGGCTGGCGGAGCATCTTCTTCACACCGTCCGCTCCTGCTCGCCGGAGGCAAGGATCCCCGACGCGCCTCCAGATCCGGCCGCTCTTCCACGCCTTCTCCGCCTGCCAAGCCCACCGCCAAGCCCAAGTTAGTACTTCATCACCGGTAGCACCTTCATGAACTGGTTCGACATTGATGTCAACCCATTCATTATCCCATTGAAATTCTTCTAGGATAAGTGGGTTAGCCTTCTTTCCTTTGGAGCCTTCGTCGCGTAGCTTTTGAAACCTATTTGTCATTCTTCGATTGTATGAAACATACACCAACTTGCTCAATCTATTGTGTTCTAGACGGTTTCTCTTTTTTGTATGAATATGCACACACAAATATGCAAAAGCATGTCAAATGCAACTCCAATCAACTTGTGTGTGTTACTTACAAGTGTGAGTTACTTACATGAGAGAATGTACTCCAATTGCGCTCGCATCCAGACGACGAACAACAAAGGCCAACGATTCTCTTTGCTAGACATTGAAGCTCATAAGCAAGGCCGCCATATGCACTCCACCAAAGCACTACAACAAAAATTAGCATATCACAATTTTAAAAATAGAAGATTACAAGATAGAAAAAAATGAATAAGCTTCAAAGATCCGACTTACAAGGACTCTTGTTCTCTCTGTCTTTGATTGCCATTTTCTTGGTGAAGCAATCACCTTCTGTCCGCTTATAATCATCGGCTTGCTTGCTTATCTTGGCTTGTTCATCTTCATCGGCCTCCATCTTCCATAGCACATCGTTAAACATCGAGCGGAGCCTTGTAGCAAGTCTTCTATTGGTCTCTCTAATGAGAAAGAACTTATTTGGATTCAAAAATAGTGCTACCCCATAAAGATTTTGCTCCATTTGACTGTCCCACCTCTTGTCAACAATGGCAAGCACTTCATTCATTAAGCCTTTTGTTGCAAAGCTTCTTTTATGTTCTTCTTCGCAAGGTCCATGGCTGCCCATATTTCAAGCATTGCCGATCTCTCATCACTATCAGCAATTCTCAAGACAATAAGAAGAGGTTGCGAAGCTCTCATGCAATTCTCCACTGCTTGCCAAAACGGCACAGACAACACATATTTTTCGCATGCCTTTCCTACTTCTGTGCTCTTCAATTTGTTCTCACACCATTCATCACTAACAAAGAGAGCTTTCTGCCCTTGCCGCTGCTTCCACATGCTTGCCAATTTAAGGAAGGATGTCGCAAAACGAGTGACTGCGGGCCTCACAAGATCTCTATCATTTGTCTTGCTCCTCATCAAGTCAAGAATCCTTCCAAGTCGATAGATAAACCTTGTAATCCTCTTTGCTTTAGCAATGCAACCACTAAACTCATTTATCTTCCCAATGTCCTCCAGCATAAGATCCAAGCAGTGGGCAGCACAAGGTGTCCAAAACAAGGTAGGAATCCTGTCCATAAGCATCCTACCCGCTGCCTTGTAATTGGATCCATTGTCTGAGACAACTTGAACCACAAATTCCTTCCCAATGACATTAATTTGCTCCTCCAACAACTTTGCTACCAATTTCGCATTAAGCTATTCTGAAGAAACATTATATGACCCCAAGAAAAAGGTACCTTCTGGACTATTCACAAGATAATTTATCAAGTGTCGCCCTTTCATATCGGTCCACCCATCTGACATGAGTGTGCATCCATACTCTTGCCATGCCAACTTATGCTTGTCCTTCAATTCATCTGTCTTGGACTTTGCCCTCTCTAGCAGTGGCACCCTCACCTCATGGTAGGTAGGTGATCTATACCCAAGAGCATACTGCCCTATGGACTCAAGTAGAACCTCCCAGCTTCTTGAATTGATAACATTGAGTGGTATGCAATTCTCATATATGAAGTTAGCTACATGATCATCCACAATTTGTTTTTGCTCCTTTGACCTGTTAGTGCAAATGTGCAATGCTCGAGTGTAGGTTGAGAAGTGCTTGAGCTATGTCTCTCTGAAACAACCTCTTCTGGCGTCTTTCGAATCATATCAACAACTGGCTTCTTAATGGGCACACCAGAAACTTGAAAAGAAGGCACTAGTTCCTTCCTTTTTAAAGATGATGATCCCTTGGAACTTCCTCCTTGTTGTTGCACATTTTCACATTCGGCTCCACCTTCTGCTTCACCCCCACCCCCTTCATCAAGATCTAGCTCCATGGCTTTGAACTTCCTTGAATTGCTCTTCAAGAAGTTATGCATCTCCTTTCTGATTTCCATTGTAGCTTTGGGACACTTCTCTACATCACTAAAACCCCCACCAAGGTGTCGCTTCATTCTTGCCACTCCGGCATAGACTTGCTTGTTGCACAACATACATTGGAGGAGGTCTTTCTTTCTCTAAAACAGGCCAGAAGGCATACTTCCAAGCTGGATCTTTCGACTTAGATGGCCTTCGCTTGGGATCTTTGGATGGATCATACTCCTCAGCCGCTGCCAGGGTTTAACATTTCGTTTCGGGATCAAATTTCGAGCATCCGGCGGTAGCGAAATTCGTCGAAAATCGCTCGAAATTCGGTGAAAATCGAACGGTTTGGAAGTCAAACATGCGGTCAAAATCAGCTCGAAAAAATCTCGAAATTCTCGAAATTCGACCGAAATTATCGAAATTCGATCGAATTTCTCGAAATTCCATTGTTTTGTATGGAAAAAATGTGGACTAAATGGAAAAATGAAAAAAAATCCAAGAAAAAATACAAAAAAATTGGAAAAAATTATAAAATTTGTGGAAAATTATAATAGCACAATATGAAAGAATATAAATTTTTTTGGCATAACCTTTGCTATATTTTAAACAATCTCAAGTTGCACCAATAATAACATTTCATTTCAACACTGTTCACAACTCAATTCAACAAATCCACATTTCAATACCATGGCATATTACATTGTCGCTCGTTGTTAATTTTGTTGCTTGTTGTGAATTAGCAGCAAGTAGTGTCCATGTTTAGTTAGCTCAGCTGGCTCTTCTATTCTTAGTTTCAACACTCTCCTTTGGTGATGTACAAATATATCATGGCATTCACATAATTAAAATATTAAAATATACCATAGCAAGATAATATTAACATATTAAATATATTATAGAAACACAAGTAAGCTTTTCAATATTGGATAACATCAATGTTGTAAAATCGGTTATGGCGCAAAAACGTCTAAAAATTTTAATTTTTCAACCAATTTTCATCCTAAAGGTTACAAAACTATTAATACTTATTTTAGAGAGTTTTTAGTTAAATTTTCTCAAATTTTTAATTTTTTGTTAAATTTAAATTTGAATTTGCTCGGTTTTTCGCTCGGTTTTGAATTTCGGTTCGGCTCGAAATACCGAATTTCGAACGAAATTCGAGAAAGCCGATCGGCTTTTGGAACCCTGGCCGCTGCTACTAGTTGTTGAGATAATTGGTGACCGGTTGCCATTCCCTGTGAAGCATCAGAAAGGAAGTTGGTGGGACAATTGGTTACTCCTCAGCAAGCAATGCAGTACTGGTAATCAACAAGACAACAACAAAGCAGTGCTGCCGAGCACGCCTCGGCCTCGCTCGCCTCGGCACTTGCATCGGCGCCTGGCCTCGCTCGCATCAGCTTAGCCTCGCTCACATCGCCTCGGCCTCGCTCGCTCATTCCTCCGCTCGCAGCCCGCTCGACCGCCTGCTCATCCACTCGCTCATCCCCGCCCAACCTCCACTCTCTCATCCCCGCCTGCTCGACCGCCTGCTCCTCCGGCCGCTCAGCTCCGCTCGCCCGCTGCTCCTCCGGCCACTCTGCTCCGCCCGCTCGAGAGGATAGCCGGAGACGAGAGGAGTACTGGAGTAGGGAAGATGAAGATGTACCTGGCGGCGGCGGTGAAGCTCCTCTGGCCGCTCTGCTCCGCCCGGCGATGAAGCTCCGACGGCGGCGGCGGCGGCTCTACTCCCACCAGGCGGCTAGGTTTCTTCGGTCTGCTGCTTGCTCCCGTGACCCCGTCTGCTTCCTTACTCCTGTGACCTGGCTTCGGTCCTCGTGGGCTTTAAGATGGCCCAGTCGGGCGACTTCACAGCTGCGGCTAGTCGCGGCTAGCCGCCGGCTAGTCGGCTAGTGGAGCGACTAGCGAAACTAGTCGAGTCGGGTGCAGCGACTAGGTTCGCGGCACCGACTTGTCGGCTAGTTGTCGACTAGTCGTCCGACTTTAAAACACTGCCTAGTATATAACTTTCCCCACCTGACACTACCCTTGTTGTTTTTTCCTCTCTACTCTTAATTTGTCTCTCACTCCTCTCTTTCTTCCCCAACTTGACAACACCCCTCTCTCGGCTCTAGGGGTACCCCTGAAGCTCTCTCACTGCATCATGCACACCATATCAAAGCCTGCAATGTCGGCGGCACAACCAAGATCTAGTAGATATCCCAACTTAGCTTGGTCACATTGCCAGTCATGTGCTGGTCATTTTTCTAAAACATGGCGAAACTGACGTCGATGGCAAACACAAACATGACCCTAGAAGCTGAGTGGCAAAAATGAAAGAGAGCAATTTTTCAGTGGCAGAAGAAAATATTGGGTAATCCTTAGTGGCAAAAACAAAATTTGATGCTTTTTATTATTATCTTTCTTGACACAACACAATCACATAGCTTTAAACCCTTTTGCAGAATTTGTTATATATTCTTTAGGTGGTACAGTGTTTGATCCATTTCGACTTCCCACTGTTGTTCCATTTGTCAATTGCCATTCAAAATTATATAGAAATAATAGCCTCAAACTCTTCATTTCTGGCATAAACTGCTTGTTCTTCAGGTTGCATTTGTGACCAGCCACAAAACTGGGAAACCGAGGATATCCTATTGAAATTTCTTCGGTAGGTGGAAATCAGTTGTTTAAAAGGAGTTGAACATCTATTCGCTTTTGTGAAACGATCATTCAAGAATCACGATGAGGAGCTGTGTAAGAAGCTACTTAGCCTCTCTAGCTGAGAAACTTGCTTGAAAATTTACCTATGTGGTGATGGTGCTAAGGTGATATATGCACCAGTAGACTAGGACACTGGGTGGTCAATGAGTAGGATAACTGTGCAGTTTATGCCTGAAAACTATGACAATGGGTGGTCATTGTGAGTTCTAACTCCATATCAATGTTAATCCCATGATGCAGTTGTCATTTAACTTGAGCCTCACATAAGACACCAGTGCACATAGATTGCTTCAACCACCACACACATACTACTTGCACAGCAAAATTTAAGACATGCAGGAGACATCAAGATATTAGCCAAATTCACACAAATAAATTTCATTCACTTGTGAAATTTATTACATCCAGGAATCCATAATTCAGGACTCCAAATACGACTTTTAGGACTCTCAGACTCGTGTTTTCATCCATGTTTTCCCTAGGAAACTGCAGACTCGTCTCAAGAAAATACCAATGCCTGTGAACCAAAGTCAATCAAAATCAATTTTACACGATTAGCTGCAGAGTCTCCAAACGCAAAGGCAGCTCACACAATTAAGTGCCCAAAAGTCAATTCATTTCTATTACTTTTTACTCAAACTCGGTAGCAAACGAGCTCTTGTTTTTTTTTTTTTTTTTTTTTTTTGCAATGAGTGCCTTTTTACGCATTTTTTTCTCATGCTTTCGCAATAGGTGCGTTTTTACGCTCCTTTATGCGTTTACTCAAAGTCCCTTTATTTACTTAAACCTAGTTTAGGACCAGCAAAAGAAATAGTGAACTTTCTCTCATACACTCGCTACCTAGGCCGGAGACTCAGCTATCACCCGAGTAAATTTGTAAGTGTCTGACAGAGGTTCACAGAGCACTAGAATCTTCCTAAGTAAACACAGAACCTAAGGAAACAAGAATTAGAAAGACTAGCAAAGACATACTGAGTACTCAAGCAGGAGTAGGAAGCCTCCTTGACGCAACAAGAAGAAGATTCTGCTTCGGACATTTGCATCTGAGCTCCGGCAGTGAATAGGAGGTTTTTAAAATTCTCGTCTCTAATTGTAATAAATAAGCAAGTAAAACTAGAATTAAGAATTTTAACAATTAAGACCTAAAATCGCTAAGTTTCACTAAGGTGCACTAACTAAGGTTTCCCTTAGATGACTTTCTTGTCCCTCAAGAAGCCTTATCAAAGGTTCAGATTTACTCCCTCAGTACACACATGGGCTAACCCGTAACCCAACATCATAACGGGTTTTATCCACACATCCATATACTAACTTAACTACTAAACTTGTGAGCCCTTGATCCAACGATCCTCTTTTGCTTGAATATGATTCAAATTAGCATCTCAACCATCCACTTGTCGTCCTGGTTTGCAGCCACTCCCTGGCCTCAATCATATTCTAGCGACACCTTGACTGTCTGGACCTCAGCTCTCTCAGCCTAGTTCCGATCTCCTTCGCGTCACCATGACCTAACTCCGAAGTCTTGCAACCATCACAGATAAGGGAAATACATCAATAGCATCGTTCAAAATAATAAACAGTAATCAACTAAGCAATCACAAAACTAAGGATCCCACATTAATTTAACTCTACTTAAGGGTGCCTCGATCTCTTAAGAGCTGACCTGGCAAGGTCCCAACCTTGTAAGGCTCCGACCACTGGTTGTGGGCTACCCAAGGAAAATCAAATTGCTCATTCCAAAACAAACTCAAACCTGAGCACCAAAAGCTCAAAACACAATCAATTACTCATCACACACAAAAGTAAACTTTCACATGATCTTTCATGAACTAACACCAATAAAATAATGTCACTTTCCAAATTACGAGCATTGCTAACATTGATAGCTGATGGTCATTTTTGCCAGTCTGCACACATAGGGACTCCATTCCATTGCATGCAAATGTGCCAAGAAGCGCGATGACGAAGATTTCAATAAAAAAGTTAGCAACGAAACCGTTGTGCTTTGCACAACCATGCTCATAGTGTCGAGTGGAGTGTTCCAATCAATGCCCAGCATCTGCCAAAAAAACAACACTGAATTGGCATGTAACAAATGCCAAGTATTTTCTTCGGATTTGCTTGAGCAAAGCTCACAATAGGTATCATTTAAGGGGGGACCAATGCCTTTGTCAGAATATTCTTAGTGTCTAGCCTATCTTGTAGCAAGAGCCAAGCAAAAACCTTGAGCTTAGTCATACATTTACTCCTTTATATCCATTCGAGTAGAACTGGAGCGTTGAATTGCTGAAATTGGTATTTTCATCTTGGTTAAGTTGCAGACTTTGCAGCTTCTGCTGCAGTTCTAGACATTCATCAAAAGCTTATGTTGGAAGAGGCAAGTTGAAATGATTGGTGTAATCATCTTCCTCCAAAGAGCACTGCAACTGATATCTTCATCCTTAAC
This sequence comes from Rhipidocladum racemiflorum, assembly GCA_036346355.1. Classification (NCBI taxonomy): domain Eukaryota; kingdom Viridiplantae; phylum Streptophyta; class Magnoliopsida; order Poales; family Poaceae; genus Rhipidocladum; species Rhipidocladum racemiflorum. The sequence continues at coordinate 54,510,604 of CM070581.1, read as the reverse complement.
AAAGGAGAACAATGTTTGCCAAATATTCATAAAATTTGATTGATCAATGTTCCAAATGTTGGAAATGTGTGCAATATTTTAATTTCAGATTTTACCAGGAGACAAATATCACAGATAAATAGTGATACACACAGTAAATCTAACAATAGGCTACACATTGTACTTCCAAACATATATATACTCAAGAAACATAAAATGATTGAGTCGAACGATCACGAACGACTTACAGTTGGGCTTGCTGAAGAATTGGAAGCAGCGTAGTGTAGACGCGATCGTGAAAGTAGTTGACGATGAGGAAGAAGCAGAGCGGTCGCGCTGAAGCGCTGCACAGAAACCTTATTGCCGCCCCGTGCAGGTGAACTCTACGGCAATGGCTTGGAGATACCGCTCACCTTCCTTCACGGTGCACGCCGAGGAGGAAGACTGGCGAGGTTCAACCACTCAACACACCAGTACAGAGTTCAGAGAGGAGTAGGAAGAATGGAGGAGAGATTCTGCGTTTTTGGCCTGGACGTCTCCAGGTATTTAAATATCTGGCGCACCAAGAATCGACAAAGATTATGTCGCTTGAATGCAGCGATTACAAGTAATCGACATAATGTCAATTAACTCACTAGTAACTGACAGCATAATGTCAATTAACTCACTAGTAACTGACAGCGTTTATGACACTTACACTGAATTGAAATACATATTTAAATCGCATTTAAACAGAATGACTAGAGAGATAATTGCAAGATTCAGCAAAATAAAAGATGAATTCAAAGTGCCAGGAGACTACGACGCGGCGCGGTCGCTCGTCGCAAGTCACAAGTCATGCGGATTTTCACGCGAAAATACGCGAATGCGCGCGCGCGTGTTTAGCCAGTATTCACCCTATGCCAGTATTCACATTAATGAAGAGGTGGCAAAGACTTCACCTTTTAAATTGCCCTTCCTCCACTTGGCTAGGCAATATGGTACTAAATCATGCATGCTATAGAATTAAAGGAAATGGGCCACCCATGGGCCAATTTCTAACAATCCCCCACCAATTCCATAGCAAACAACAAAAAAGATAACAAAGATCATTGTACTGATGTATTGTTAATATACCAGTCTTTTGGTGTAAGTCCCATACGGGTTGAACTTGCACCTAGATTAGTAAAGTTTATCCTCTCACAGTTGATGAATGGACTATGCCTTGAATTCATAGCTTTTCATGATCAGACTTCACTTGAAAATCATAACTGATACTAGCCTGCCAATAAACCACGCCTTAACGGAGCGTTATATGGTCATGCTCCCTTATATGCTCATGAGCTTTCTAGAGAATGCCCCATCCTCGTGAACTGCGACCTCACAGTTTTGCTCAAGTAGGTGTATTCATTATAGGTATCCTGTAGGCCAATACCTTTTTCTCTCATTTTGACACTAGAATACATTAAGGCTTTAAGCCAACCTCTCATACAGTCGAGAGTACTTTGTCTATTAGGATACAGGTACAATTTAATAATATGTACTCTCTTGTTAGAACATCAACTTGTTTTTCCCATTACCTAATTCACGGGATCTTCAATTAGGAAGGTATAGGTTACTATTGTGTTGCAACTCAAATGGGCCTCATACCTATGTCCATAGACGCAATGGAAATCGTTTTCCTTGCAAGTCCTTTTGTAAAAGGATCTGCCAGATTTTTCTCGATCTGAATATAATTCACAAAGAATTACTCGGAGTTTCTCAATTTTCTGACAGATTTGAGCCTGCGCTCCACATGTCTGGAAGACTTCATGTTATCCTTAGTACTCATAACCTTAGTCAAAACTGTTTGGTTATCGCAGTACATTAGGATCGACGGTACTGGTTTCTCAACCAATGGCAAGTCCAATAGTAGCTCTCTAAGCCATTCAGCCTCAACAGTGGCTATACCAAGTGCTATGAGTTCGGCTTCCATGGTTGACCTCGTTAATATGGTCTGTTTGCAAGACCTCTATGAAACTGCAGCACCAGCTAAGGTAAAAACATAACCACTTGTAGCTTTGATCTCATCCGCATCAGAGATCCAATTGGAATCACTATATCCTTCTAATACAGATGGATATACAGTATAGTGAATTCCGTAAGATGTTGTGCCTCTCAAGTAGCGCAACACTCTTTCAAGTGCCTCCCAATGATCATCTCCCGAGTTAGATGTAAACCGGCTTAATTTGCTCACAACAAATGAGATATCTGGTCTTTTGGCACCAGCTAGATACATAAGGGACCCAATAATTTGTGAATATCTCAATTGATCTTTCCCTAACCCTTGATTTTTCCGAAGCTTAACACTCAGATCATAAGGTGTTGGGGAAATTCTGCAATTCTCAAAGCCGAACATGCTTAATATTTTCTCAGCATAATGGAATTGGTGCAAAATGAACCCATCTTCATTCTTGATCAATTTAATATTCAGAATAACATTTGCCTCTCCCAAGTCTTTCATATCAAAGCATCGAGATAAGAAAATTTTGACCTCGTCAATTACAGCAGTCTTTGTCCCAAATATAAGAATGTCATCTCGGGCGGCAGCTACTGATGGTGGCTCCTCCCGTGTGGTGACTACACCGGCTGAAGCCATGCGAATCGATTGCTCTCTGCTTGGCTCGGAGGGGACTATCGGAGCTCAGATGCAAATGTCCAAAGCAGAATCCTCTTCTTGCTGCGTCAAGGTGGCTTCCTACTCCTGCTTGAGTACTCAGTATGCCTTTGCTAGTCTTTCTAATTCCTGTTTCCTTACGTTCTGCGCTTAGGAAGATTCTAGAGCTCTGTGAACCTCTGTCAGGCCCTTACAATTTTACTTGGGTGATAGCGGAGTCTCCAGCCTAGGTAGCGAGTGTCTGAAACAAAGTTCACTTTCTTTTCCTTGTCCTAAATGAGGTTTTAGTAAATAAAGGGTCTTTTGAGTAAACGCATAAAAAAGGAGCGTAAAAAAGCACCCATTGCGAAAGTTAAAGCATGAGGAAAAAAAATGTGGAAAAACGCACTCATTGCAAAACGCATAAAAAAGGAGCGTAAAAATGCACCTATTGCGAAATCATGAGAGAAAAATGTGTAAAAAGGCACTCATTGCAAAAAAAAAATATCAAGAGCCCGTTTGCTACCGAGTTTGTAGCAATAAAAAGTAATAGAAATGAATGGACTTTTGGGCACTTAATTATGTGAGCTGTCTTTGCGTTTTGAGACTCTGTAGCTACTCGTGTAAAATTGTTTTTGATTGACTTTGGTTCACTGGCATTGGTATTTTCTTGAGTCGAGTCTACAGTTCGTGGGAAAAACATGGATGAAAACACTTGTATGTGAGGCGAAACGTTGAGGCTAGCTAGTCTTAGAGTCCTAAATGTAATAATTGGAATCCTGGACTATGGATTCCTTGATGTAATAAATTTCACAAGTGAATGAAATTTATTTGTGTGAATTTGGCTAATATCTTGATGTCTCCTGCATGTCTTAAATTTTGCTGTGCAAGTAGTATGTGTGTGTGGTGGTTGAAGCAATCTATGTGCAGTGGTGTCTTATGTGAGAAATAACATTGATATGCAGTTAGAACTCACAATGACCACCCATTGTCATAGTTTTGAGGCATAAACTGGTGCATATATGTCGGGACCCGAATTTGCAAATCCGGACCCTCTGTGTATTCAGCACTAGTCCAGGATCACGCTAGTGCACACAGACTCAACATCGGTAAATATCACAATCATACACATCGATAATAATAAAGTACCTTAATTAAGATAACCAAACTGCTTGCTCGACCTTATGGTCAAGTTACAAGAGTACGCCACACAGGGCGAAAACTTATTAAGAAAATAAATTGCAGCGGAATAAAAGCATCAACGTGGCGCCATCCAGTATACCACATGCAACTGACTGGGCTTGCTCCCTAAGTAGACGGCTCCTCCTGAAGTTCTTCCTCCAAAGCTGGCGTCGCTTCTCCTTCAACTGATGTTGTAGTGTGGCAAGGGTGAGTACTTGGTACTCAGCGAATGCAGCTAATAATCTATATGCATGGCTTAATACAAAGGATAGGCTAAAAGGTACATTTGCAGTAAAACATCATTTAACAAATAATATAAGTAGATTCAAAAGCAGTAAAGGTAATATCAATAACTTTTCTAGGAGTTAAGTAAACACTTTTCCTTTCTTAATTCACATTTCCATCAACGTTATTATTTATCCCAACCAAACTTCCCAAGTCCAAGTTGTTTTCATGAAAGTCTAATCCTTGACTGTAATCCCCGAGCAATGTCCAATGCCGCGGACACGGCTATTCGAATAGATTTCTACACTCTGTAGAGGTTATGCACTTTACCCACAAGATACAGTCAAACACCACAAAGGCGAGTGATCGTAACAAAGCATTTCAGAGACCGCAAACTATACAAGTGAACCTCTCCGGCTTTTGTCATACACCATCCCTTCCCTTAACAGAGGCGAAGTATGGGACCGACATACCGTTGGACGGGTACCATGCCATAGCACTACTACGCTCCCCTTTCAAGCTACACAAAAGGTGTAGTTGACACCCCGAGGTACCACATGCAAGTTATTAGTAACTTACTCAACTAGGTCCGTCCCATTACAGACATGTGGTAGCACGTTTGACTCAGATCAAAGGCTTGCAAGGTTAAGTCCTTAGGATGATCAGGGCAAGATTACCCGAAGAACCAAAACGACATCCCCGGTGCCAATCATGGCCCACCATATCATTCTTGCCACTTGCCCCGGTCTAAATCTATTTATCAAACCCAGTTAATTACCATGCACCACGTGCCATCAACACTCACAACACGTGATACTTCTCCAAAACAGGTTCAATATCTCATTAAGTCAATATTAACATTTGATTGTCCAAAATCATGTCGTGTGCATGTAGCAGGTCTAAGCAATATCTACAACGGTCTAAATACCCAATGTTGGCAATTTTAATAATGTCCAACTAAATATTCCACAACTAGGGTGACAAGGGTTCATGGCACATAATTAAATAGTCAAGGTGTCGTACTGCAATTTGGCATTTATTTAATTCCCAGAAATAATTTAAACAATTTCTAATTAAATTAGCATGCAATAATTTAAATTAAATTAATTTAAAAAAAATGGGATCAATATGGTCAAAGCATAACTTGCCTTCAAAAAGTACTTGTTCTTGATCTTGAGCTGGCTCCTGGGTCAACACTTCACCTTCGAAGCCCTCGGGTACTTCAACGTCTACTCGTAACGCGTGCAAATAACAATAAATAAATAAAACAGTACATGCACATTGCTCAAAGCTTCAAATAAAGTCCATAAACAGAAAGGGCATAATTTTACGAATTTTTAGAAATTTGAATCGCCCAAAACGGAGTTAAAATGCAAAAGTTATAATTGTTTAAAGTTTAAAGAATCTATTAATTAATTATAAACAGAGAAACTTTTATAGTAAAAAATTAATTAAAATTTATATTTAAGTAGATCTCAATTTTATAAAAATTTAGAAATTGGATCGTTCAAATCGGAGTTAAAACGCAAAAGTTATAAGCGTTTGAAGTTTGAAAATTCAAATAAATCAATAAACCGATTTAATTCATTTATTTTTCTATTGAAGAAAACCATTTATTGCGTCAGCACGGGATTTGAAATTCCACCAACTTATTTTTCTATTGAAAAATCGAATTATGACGTCAGCATGACGTTAGTGGTCCATGGACTCGGTCCACGGATCGGTTTTGGTCCACCGTGGACCCGGTCCACGGGTTCACGTGTCACTGACACGTGGGACCCACGGAATGACGTCAGCTGCTGACGTCACCACGCTCGGCTTACGGTACTGATATGCGGGCCCCACCGTGATGTCAGCGGTGACGTCATGGTGCGGTTGGCTGTCCCGCTGACACGTGGCTTGATCTGGGCCGTTGATTTGAAAATCAACGGTCCAGATTGGATCGCATCTCACGCGTTTTGGAATAACGCGGTTGATCTGGACCGTTCGATTTTGATCGGACGGTCGAGATCCGATCGGTTATACCGCGTCATGGGGGCAACGCGGCATGTCCTGGCGCGCGACACGTGGGGTGACCTACGCAGATCGAACGGCTGGGATTGCATCTAACGCTACAACGTGGGTTAACTCTAACCGTACGATCTAGATCTAACGGCTGCTAATGCACCCAAGCACGGTGCGGTTAACGGCTACGTGGCTCCATCTAAACCGTTGGATTTAGATCCAACGGTTGGGATTAGATCTTGAAACTGCAACGTGGACTTACTCGCGGTTGACGTGGACGAATCCGGGCCGTGCGATGAAGATCCAACGGCTGAGGAAGCTCGCGGTTCCGGCGATGGCGCGGCGGAGCAGAGGTTGACGGAGACGAAGACGATGACGAGCTCGACAGCGTTGCGGTGCGGTTCCGGCGGGGTGAGTGGTCTCCACGGTTGCGCCTCGACGCGAGGATTCCGGATCTGGGCTCGGTGGCCAGTGAAGCAATGGAAAACGCGGCAGAGCACGAATCAACTTCGGCCGAGCTCTCGAAGCGAGCGGCGGCGGCTCGGGCTCGGTGGGTTAGGGCTACGGGTGCTCACGGAAGAGAGGAACACGATGGCGGCGGCGCATTAAATAGGGGTCTCGGCTTCCGTGAAATCCGCGGAAACCGGGGCCCACTCGTCGGCGACGGCGGAATCCGACTGGGATTCGGATTGGGCGACGTGGCGCAACGCTGGCCATTGGATCGAGATCCAACGGTCGCGGGGCTAGAGGCTCGTCCGCCTTTGGCCGGCGAACGCGGTCTGGTCGGGCCCGAGTCTTACTCGAGTCCGGCTCGGTCGGATGAACAGTGGAACCAACTCGGCAATTTCCAGCGATTTAATAATTAAAACAATTTCTAGAAATTCAAATAATTCGAGAAAAATAGCAAAATAATCAGAAAAATTCTGAAAAATACTTTGAGACATTTTGGACTCAAAAAAAATATTTCCAACAAAATTTTATTTATAATTTATAATTCTTTAATTATTTCAAAAGGGAATAAATTCAAATTAAATCCAAATAAATTCCAAAAAATTCCAAAAATTCACTAAAGTGCAAAATTTCATTCAAATTCATGAAAAGCAAAAATTGGGGTGTCACGATATATCACCCACTGTCCTAGTCTACTGGTGCATATATCACCTTAGCACTATCACGGCAGAGGTAAATTTTCAAGCAAGTTTCTCAGCTAGAGATGCTAAGTAGCTTCTTACACAGCTCCCCTCACTGACAGTTACCGAAGGATCAAAACTTACTATAATCATACTGAGCATTGTCGCCAATCTCAATACTCAATGGTCGTTTCACAAAAGCAAATACATGTCAACTCCTTTCAAATAACTGATTTCCACTTACTGGAGAAATTTCAAGATATCCTCGGTTTCTCAGTCTTGCGGCTGATCACAAATGCAACTTGAAGAACAAACAGTTTATGCCAGAAATGAAGAGTTTGAGGCTATTATTTCTATATAATTTTGAATGGCAGTTGGCAAAAGGAACAACAGTGGGAAGTCGAAAAGAATCAAACACTCGTACCATCTGAAGAATATATAACAAATTTTGCAAAAGAAAGAGATGTGGTTTAAAGCTATGTGATTGTGTTGTGTCAAGAAAGATAACAATAGAAAGCATCAAATTTTGTTTTTGCCACTAAGGATTACCCTATATTTTCTTCTGCCAATGAAAAATTGGTCTCTTTCATTTTTGCCACCCCGCTTCTAGGGTCATGTTTGTGTTTGCCATCGATGTCAGGTTCACCATGTTTTAGAAAAAGGATCAGACCACCCTCCAGTGACTAGCAATGTGACCAAGCTAACTGGGCATCTCTACTAGATCTTGGTTGTGCCGCTAACGTTGCAGGCTTTGATATGGTGTGCATTATGCAGTGGGTGAGCTTCAGGGGTACCCCTAGAGATGTGAGACCCTGGATTGGCTATCCGAAATCTCCTGTGTATTTCTGTATTAGTCCCAGATCAGTAGCTAGTACACACAGTCAGATAGTGATTAATCATTACTGAATAGAACGAAATATTATAAGAAACATAAAGTATCAACCACATGGTTATAAGAAATATTACATCACTCGGTCACATGACCAGAGTTCACGACAGCGGAATTAAAAGCAACAAGAGATAAAACCCATAAAACTCCATAGGCGACGACTAGGAACGCGCTCTTAGTTGTCTTGGCGATCATCAAAGAACTCCTCAACATAGAACTCACCGTCTTCGGCTGCATCCTGGTAGTTTTCTGATGACAACAATTGTGTAGCATGTGAGTACAAAAGTACTCAGCAAGTCTGGGAAAGTATGCATATGTAGGGCTTTCTAAGGAAGGCTTATTATGATTCTTTTGCATAAAGCTAAGTTTCATCAAATCATACATAATAATAATTTTCACAAAGCACATTTTAACAATTATTTTAACAATTGAATTATTTAATAGTCTAGTGCAGGTTCTATCTACCAACACTAGTATAAAGGCTCTATCCGCCACATTTTAAAACGATTAAGGTAATCCATCTCATGACATTATCTGTCATGATCAAAGCAGGTTCCATCTACCTGATTGGCTCAATCTGCCAACTATCATCCGAGAGTTCTAACCACTCCCGAATCCCAAAACACAATATTGTTTCTTTTTAAATCCAAAACCAAAGTCTACCAGTATGAAAGCATTCTTCGCTTTGCCCTTCACCGTAGGCACGGCTATTCAAATAGTTTTAACTCTGCAGAGGTGTATAGCTTTACCCACAAGACATTATATTCCCTTGATGCCTCTGGATTAACACACTTTCTTTGGTGTGCCGACAGAGATATCATGACAAGGCCTTTACAATGTATACGCTTAACCCGACCCACCCGCTGAGGTTTCACCGTTGTTAGGGTTCTATCTACCTAGTACAGAAGCCCCTTCTTGCGCAGTGTGGGGAGTACAACTTGCCTCTATCTGGCACCCACATTCCACCAACTGGCGAGTCTAAGTTATGTTTCTACAAATTATTCAGCCAGGTCGTACCCATTCTAGACATGTGGTTGTACGGTAATTCTTAGAATGAGAACAGTCATAAGCGTCGGTCCTTAATTGACTTGGGGCGGTACTTGCACAATAAAAACTAGTGCTCTTTCTGCACCCACCTGACATTCCATTCCGCCCAAGTCCAAACCATTTTTCATTTTATTTTTATTTTTATTTTCCAAAGACAGTAGTAAATACTTTACAATAATTCTCAAATCACTTTAAAACACAACTTTGATAAAATCCCACCCATGGATCATTTCAGTTAACTTTGCAACTAAGCACAACTACTGTACTAATCATCAAATGTCATACTATAAATTAGGCATGACATAACAATGTGTCCTAGGGTTACAATTAAACATGGATATCAATAATCAAGGAGGTGATAGCAATTCGGAATAACTAACAGTCTATATTTGACATACGATGTTAAACATAGCAATGCACGTTATAAAACCTTGTAAATCATTTTGCAAACATGGGATCAAAATGCGTCAAGGAGACTTGCCTTCGGTCGCAGCGGGGGCGTCAAGGTCTTGAGGGTCAGCGACGGCGTCGGTGGTTTCGGCAAAATCTTCGGCTACGCGCAAATCAGTACAACCAAATAAATACAATAAAATAAAATCCAAAAATTACAAAACTTATACTGGCAGGTAGATCTTGAATTTAGATGAATTTAGGAATTTGAACGGATCAATCGGAGTTCGAACGCTAAAGATATAAGCGATCCTAAAAATTGGAAAGGAAGGGAATATTCCAAGCATCTCTCTTTTTACTGATTTTCTATTTTCCTTTGGCCTCTATGGCAAGTGGGCCAAGGTTGTCATACACAGAAGCCTTCTTCCCCAAAGCAAAGCAAGGATTTATGGAGGCTCAAGGCGCCGGCGATGTTGGGGTCCTCGGTGGCCGGTGAGCGGGGAAATGGAGAGGGGAGGACGGCGGTGCCGAGGAGGGGCGTCGACGAGCCGGAGGCGCTATGGCGTGGCGGCGCGGCTGCACATGGCACGGCCGGAGGGGAGACGTCGCTGGGCCAGCGAGTGGTTTGGGGGGTGCACGGCGGCGCAAGGAAGCCGACAGGAGGTTCGGCCGGGGCTGGGGGTTCCCAGGCAGCGACGCACCAGCCCAGGCAAAGCGGCCTGGGGCACAAGGCCGTCAGCGAGGCCTGGTAGAGTGCGCCGGAGGTGGAGAGTGCGATCGCCGGGGTCCTCGACGGCACGCAAGGAAGCCGGCAGGAGGTTCGGCCGGTCGGGGTTCTCGAGCGGCGCGCACTAAGCGCAGTGGCGGCGGCGGTGGCAAAGTAGTACCGAGTAGGTGCGGCCGGAGGTGGAAAGTGCGGTGCGCTCGCCGGGGGTCCTTCGACGGCGGCGAGCCGACCGGAGAAGGCATTGCTGTTCACTGAGATGATGCAGCCGGACAGAGCAAACCGAGGCGAAGCAAGAACACTAAATTCCGAGGAATTGGTGTATAAAATTCTAAAATTTAGGAGAGGCACAGCTAGAGGACATCTAGAAGAGTTTAGGTTTGCAAGGAATTGCAGAGAGAATTACCGGAGTCGATAAATTCAACGAAGAACAACGGTTCGGTCGGCAAGCTTCAAACGTGAAATTCGAGATCAAAACTCGACGAAATCTGCAATTGATTGAGGGGTTTAGTTCGTGGCTTCCATACGCACACAACGAAACCAACGAACTCGAGTTTGGCTCACCGAAATGAAAAATGTGACGGCGAGATCGAAGAACGTTGCTTGGCGCCGGTTTCTTGCGATTTTCCGGCGAGGTGAGATGGAGTGGCTGCGAGTGGGAGTGGGAGTGAGTACGACATAGAGGGTACCGGGATGGAGGTTTGAGAAGTGGTGGTGCATGATTTGGAGTTGAAATGGCAAAGTTATTGCCATTTAAGTGCTTTTCGGTTTCTAGTCGATTAGGCTGTCTTCGACGGGATTGAAGATGAATGGACAGTGGGAATGGGATCTCCTCGTCTCCCTCTTTCAAACGCAACCGACCGTTTGTGATTTGATGGAGTATTGCAAGAGTTATGAGGGATTAAAGTAGGGGCGCCATTGATGGAGAGAAGAAACGTTTCTCTGTAACTGAATCCATCAGGAGGTAGGAGATGGCTAAATAGTGCTGCCACGTGTCTCCGTCCTATTGGCCAGAGTAGTGAGAAGAAACACGCGCGAGATAAAATAGCGAAAAGGGTCTAAAAATCCCGGAAAAGTTCCTAAAAATACTAGGGAATATTTGGAACCCCATAAAATTGGTTTCACTGGTTTTGGATGAAATTTGGATTTTAGAAAAATCCGGGACGAATAGAGGGCTTTTGACAAAAGGCGTGAGATAAAATAGTAACGGAGTTCTATAAATCTTGGGAAAATTCCTAAAATCATTTTGGAATAATTGGAACCAAATGCAATAGGTTTCGACATTTTTGGAGAATTTTGGAACGCGGGTGAAATCTCGGGTAAGACTGGAATTTCAGGAATTTGATTTTGCGAACGATGATGGAAAGAATTCCGAATTTGGAAGGATATGGATGCCAAGTTAATTATAACACCGAGGAAAATCCAAATTTTGAATTTAATTATTTTAAATTAGCTTTTAGCAGAAATCCAAAATTCGGGATGTTACAAGAGACGAGAGAGAAGGGTGTTGTCAAGTTGGGGAAGAAAGAGAGGAGTGACAGACAAATTAAGAGTAGAGAGGAAAAGACAGCAAGGGTAATGTCAGGTGGGGAAGTTCTATACTAGGCGTCAGCAACCAGGACAGCTAGCCACCGCACTTTCCCCTTAAAGATGAGTTTGAGTTAAGAGATAGAGTTATATTAGAGATTAGAGATTAAAGATGAGTTTAAGTTAGGAGATAGAGATATTAGGAGATAAGAGAGTTAGATACTATTGTTAGGAAATCATGTCCTATTGAAGGGGCACGACAAATTGATATGAAGTCAAGCCAGAGTTATATCTATTTCCTCTCCTGCCTTTTCCTCCTTCCCTATCCTTGCGCCTCCTTCCTCCTAGCGCATGCTTCTGCTTCCTCTGCCTCATCCAGCAGCATGGTTCCTGGGCATGGATACAGGCCTAAACCACCTGCATCACACGCCTACAACCTTCGATCATGTACCGGTCGATACAGGTAGACTATTTCGTCTTAAATGACAGAATAATAATAAAAATGCTTGGCATGGCAAAATCAAAAGGAGAGAAAAAAATTCAATGGCAAGGTGAAGAATAGAACACTCCTTAGTGGCAAAAATAAAGTTTCCCTAGAAATCGATTTTTTATTTAAGTTGCACAAAACTATCAATTGCAAATAAAATGTATTCAAGAATCAGCTCCATCAGAGCCTTGTGGATCGTTCTCTCTTAAGTGTCATCAACTAGGCTACACACCTATACCATGTCATACCAGAATAATGCGCGAACGTAGTATTAGCATAATCATGTTTATCAAGGCCATGTTCACTGCTCACTGAGCAAAATCTCTATCTAAATTATAATCATTCCCATATTTTTCCCATAAAATGGATGTATTCAAATCTAGAACTTACGAGGCACCTAAGTATGATGATTTTTCTACTTTGATTTGACTTCGATTATATTTTCAAACATCTCTCAGAGCTCACGAAACTTTACTTTGATTTGATATGGAAAAAAATTTCGTACTTTAGATGCAAAGCAAGGCCATAGGAGATACATATATAATATATCTCCTATAAATAAACTATTAGGCAAAGTATCAGCATCAAACCAAGTAAGCAACACAGAAATCTATATCACCATTACAAAATCAAGCCTTTGTGCGCAAAAATACAAATGATTTTGTCATATTCCCAGTAACCAAAGTAGTTGACAAACAAAGTATGGATTTACCTTAATGTCTCCAATAAACGCCAACTTCAGCTATATAGACTGGTAGACATCCTGAGGAAATGGAATACACAAGTTTCAAAGGCGTGCCCTCCTGTTGATGACACCACGGTCAAGAACTCAATGTCAGGGAGCATGGTTATGACATGACATCCATCAAGTACAGACCATTAGCCATGACCTGTGAATTTATAAAAAATCACAGTGTTCCCGTACAGCTGTACGTACAATTGACGGCCATTTTGCTGATAACTGATCACGCTATTGCGTGCCTACACTAAGACAATAACGGTGGATACTATTTTGAACTCTAAAAGTTGTTAATTAAGTTGCTTGTTGTTTCGATTGCATAATTCCACAACAGAGAGAGTGAACTCACAACTGTATAGGAGATTAACAGATCAAGATATGGGATCTTCTGAAAGCGCTGCAATAGCATCATGGAGTCCCAATTGCACGGATGATCAGACAGTCCATACACCAAATCACCGAGTGTTGCCAGTCCCCGGAGACGCACCATCTCACCGAGTTGGACTGAACTTGGATACAGCGTCGCCGAGCTCGCACCGGCCGTCGTACCGGACGTGATATAGCCGCAGCACAATGAGCTTGGCAAGCACGCCGGATGGTGGCAGTGTGAGGCCAAGGTAGTCCCCGAAGCATAGGCGGAGGCACTTCTGGGTGGCTTTCCCGAAGCAGGGCACCTCGATGGCGCCTCTTGTCCCAGCTTCCTCCCCCTCCTCCTGACCCTCCGGCGTCGCATTGCCGAAGTAGAGCTCCCCAGTGAGGCGGGGCACGGCGAGGAGGACAACGGTTGTCGTCGAGTCCGGGGAGGCATCGCTGGCAACAAGGCGCAGGCAGCGGAGTTCTGGGGCGGCGAGGGCAGCGCGAGCGTGTGCGCAGCTCCAGGAGGTGGGCCCAGAGGCCTGCTCAACATTGGGAGAGTACGCTGGTCCGCGCGGCGATGGTGGATGGAAACCAGATGAGGATGCAGCGGAGGGCGTCATCGGGGCGCGAGCTGAGGAGGTCCTCGCCACCACTGTCGCCGCTGTCCATTGGCGGAGGAGGGTTCAGGGGGCGGAGGAGGGTTCAGGGACACGCGATTTGCTTTATTCCTCCCTTCAAGTAGTTCGCTGATCTTCTGCAGTGAATTTTCTTATTCCACTACGAGAGTTACAGCGAGATCCACTTTCAGAGATTCTCTTGGCAGGAATTCCACTCATCAACACACCTACTGATTCCTGCAATTTCCCTTTTAATATGTTGTTTATTGATTCTGACATTGACTGGATTCTTCAGAGCCAACATAAGTTCAGACACTCAGCTAAGGGCCTAAATCGCGTGATCCTTTTGTCTGACTGCGAATAGAACATGGAGTATGTTTTTTTTTGTTCAGTTTTGTAGGTCCAAAGAGCAGCGAAATGAAAATGTTCGGACTTTTGTAGCTGGGGCGTGCAACGGAGGAAGTCAGCAGTCTTCATAACATTTGAGCGACTTCACTTAGCAAGCTAATGAACGGCAGAGATGGAAGCGGGATGGCTTAGCTGAAATCGTATGGGCAACGTCGATTTCAGCAATTACTGTTTGAGGTGTAAGTGAGTTTAACTTCAGTTCATCTTTACTATTATCTTTGACGTAATTCAGCTGTAAGCTTTGGCTATAGTTTCGTGAATGAGAAGCAAGAAAGACTTCGTGAATGAGAAGTTAGAAAGACCAACCATATTCTAGTGTTCTTTATCCTAGAGTAAAGCAGCTAGGAAGCCTAGTTTTCTTGCTTCCAATTTCCTCAAATTTCTATTGATTGGTCCACATCGAAATCAGATTAGTCTAGGATCTGACAAGTTTGAAAACTAATTTCCTGAAAGTTCAAAGACTTGCCTATTGTATTTTCATGAATTTTACATAAATATGATAGAGGTCGAATATAGAAGCTCCTTACACAGCTCGTCATCGACAGTTACTGAAGGATCAAAAGTAAAGAGTAATTATTTTGAGCACTGAAGTCCATCCCAATAGTCGTTTTACAAAAGAAAATTCACATTCTGCTCTTGTCAGTCCGCTGATTTCCACTTTCTAGAGAAAAATAAAGTAGATATCCTTTGTTTCCCAGTCTTGTGGCTCATGACAAATGCAACCCAGTGAGCAAGCTGTTTGTGCCTGAAATTTTACTCACAAGGATTAACGATATATAACAAATTTTGCAAAAGAGCAAATGTTGTTTAAAGCAAACCAATTTCAGCAATGTGATTGTGCAGTGTCAAGAAAGATAATAATAGAAAGCATCAAATTTTGTTTTTGCCACTAAGGATGACCCTATTTGTTTATCTGCACTGTAAATTGGTCTTTTTATTGCATGCCAGATTTTGAGGGTGGGGGGGGGGGGGGGGGAGGGTTTGGTGGTGACAAAAACTAGTATTCAATAGTATTCAATAGCTCTCTGCTGGGTTATTTTGCCATCGCTGCTCATCTCCACCTCCTGCCGCTGCTTGCCTCCGGCCACCGTACCTCACACTGCAGATCCGCTCCTCCATCTCCAGCTGTCCTCTCTCGCATGTCAATACACCTGCATGCGGCCATCGCGCTGGTGGGGCATGGAGGCAGCCTAGCTCGGCTAGTGGTTGAGACAGACAGGACAGATGTTTGTCATGACATAGCAGAGCTCAGACGAATCCACATCAATGGCGGAGCTCAGTGTGGCACAGCTTCGCGCGATGGCAGTATATCCTGTTTGTGGTGGATGAAGCAAGAAACAAGTCAAGATCTGGATATTGCTGTGGTGACAGTGTAGAGAATTGGAGCTCAACTTGGCGCCTGGTGGATATATGTTAAGGCAGCAGCAGAGCTTACTACAGTGGTGGTGATGCTAGATCTGGGTCGCGCCGTCAACATTGCTGGATTTGATTTGGTGTACATGCCGCTACCGTCACAGTGAGACAAGTTCAGGGTTTCCGCTGGAGCTGAGAGAGGATAGAGCTGGGCGTTGGGCTGAGCCGGGCCGGGCCGGGCCGGCCCGAGCACGACGGGCTTCAGGTCATGATGTCCGGGCTGGCCCAGGAGAGGTTTTACTGGGTCCAGCCTAGCCCGAAAGCACGACGGGCCGGAGTCGGGCCGGGTCGGCCCGGACCCGGCCCCACAACTAACTGCCACCCACCTGCGTGCATGGGGCTTGCAACGTGTGCTCAGTTTGCTTGCGGTGGCACAGAATGCGGATGGATGCATATGTATGGTACCTGTGCGATCTCGACGGCGGTGATGTCGGTCTGGCCGCCTTGGTACAGGAAATTGACGGCGAGGTGGCCTCGGTTCCTGCTGCTCGTCTCTTCCACTCGTACTGCCAGGTTCTTCCTGTACTCGTACAGGAAATTGGTTTGCTTTAAACAACATTTGAGATCCTAGCTCAGAATCCTCGCACGCACGCTCGCTTGGTTTGCTTTAATTAGGACCTGATCGTTATCTCGAAAAATTAGAAAAGGGCTCATTAGAGATTTGTTAGCGGGGATTATCCGTAAAGTAATGAACCAGGGACCTAAACGCAATTTAGAAATATTTTCTTACCCTCACAAAAAATTGTGAATGACCTTTTTGTAATTTACAGGGACCTATTTGTAATTTAAAGAAAAGAGAAGGACTTTTTCGCAAATTGACGTGGGGGCGACATGGAGGCCTTGGTTGGCCTCCAATCTGTTGCCTATATTTATATTAGCACGGCATCAACTAATAGTGCAGTCCTCTCCTCCCAATATTAAGTATATGTTCTTGAAAAACATCTTCCTAGCTACAATATAAGTCTACTCGGATGATGAAAGGTGCAGCTGTTACAATATTTCTATCACAAGTATATCTCTTTTAGTGCTGAAAAATAGATAATAATTATAGAAAAGAGAACAGTCACGCGCCCCCATGAGCCTCTGGGCCACCTTCGGGCCGGCCTGAACCCGGCCCATATCTTCGGGCCGGGCTGGGCCACCCGACAGCCCCATTTCTAGGCTTGGCCTGGCCCGGTCCGGCATCTTGGGCCGAGCCTTGGGCCGCCCGTGAAATGCCCGGCCCGTCGCCCAGGTCTAGAGAGGAGTGTTGTTGGCGTTGGGGAAGGAGGGGAGGGACAGAGACAGAGTAGAAAAAGACAGCAATGATCTACTATTTCATCTTAACTGACAGAACAATACAAAAGAATGTATTTTTATTAAATATTTATTTTAAATCTTTTTTAAAAATAATCAACGGATTTTTTTTTTTTGCGAAAATGGGCTCCTATCTCCCGGATATGGGGCGATCGCCCCATATTGGGCAATAGATACCTGAATGCAAAAAATATTGACAAATCCACTCCTTAAAAAATGTGTCCTCTTGTTCATAACACCAGGAACAATATCCTAATGTCAGGCAGCATGGTTTTGGCTTCCATCAAGTAATGAATGTTAGCCATGACCTGTGAATTCATAGAAAGTCAGTGTATCATACATTCATACTGACATATGTAACAACAACATGGAAAGCATAACCAGTTTGTTTTAAAATAAGTTGTCATGTATTGGCCCATCAGCGGAATTGGGTTAGGCTTCGGCAAGCAACACAGGCCCACTAGCTTGTAGTGACCCATGTTGATCCAGGGTATGACAATTGATAAGGAGTTCAATCACCCAGGGAAAGGGGAGAACAGAACGACGCTAGCCTCGGCTCTTTATTCTCCACTGCTGCATCTTCCCCAAATTCCCTTTCACTGGTTCCCCGTCCTCTGCTTCTTCCAAGTCCTTGCTTCCAATTTCCCCAAGTTGTATATCCAAATACCTTGTATCTTGTGTTTGGTTTGTAATCGAACTCTTGTGTTGGTGTTGATCTATGATAATCAAGTGGGTTCATGACAGTATGGTATCATAGCCAACGATTCGTGGGATTTCGAGTAAAGGGTTGATGTGGGCGATTCATGGTGGTAGTTGCTGTGATCAGGGTCTGGATTCGTTCGGTGGGAGTCTCCATGGAGGAGGCGCCTACCACCCATTCGACGAAACGCCAAGCCATCAAGAGGCGCCCACTGGAGGTGTTCTTCATGTCACGGTGAGCCACCCTTTCTATCCGGTGACCGAGGAGGTGCTTCGCCAGGTCTTCAACGCATATGGCGTTGAGAAGGTGTACGTGTTCGAGAGGACCGATTATGTATGGGCGATCGTCTTCTTCCAGTTGGGCCACGACGCAACACGGGCTCGAGAAGCCTTCAATGGCCGCTGCATCTATGATGGCTGCTGCCGAATGGACATCCAGCACGTGCTGTTGCCTCCCACCGACAACACCGACATGACGCCTGCAAGATGTTCAATGGAGGGTCTTGACCACGACGCTAGTGTGCTAACAACGATGTCCACCTCAACATTGTCAAATCCCTTGCCTATGGCCTCCCTGGTTGCAGCAACACAAGACGCTATCACCAATAGCCATGACGTCTGTGCATCGACGGCTATGACCACACCATCGGAGGCTTCGCCCATGCCATCAATTACCCTTGCGGTGGCGTCACTCACGGTCTCGACCACCTCGACGGCCACAACAATGACTTCCCCTGACACTGGAGCTCAGGAAGTCCTATGTGACGAGCTCAGGAAACTGGCTCCCAAGGTCACATCAGAGGAGCCGAACAAGACATTCCAAGAGTTGTGCAAGAAGTAGGGGTGAAAATGGTACGGGTTAATCCCGACCGATCCGATACCGAATCCGTTAAAAACCATATCCGGGAAAAAAAAATCCGTATCCGGCCGGATTCGGATACGGTACCGGATACTTGCTACCGGATACTGAACGATACTGATGAGACGAGATATCCGACCAAATAGCTGCGGTATATGGTAACCGGATATTATCCGACCGGATATCCGAATCAACAAAACAAGGGTACTCCGTACTCAAGTCAAGACTCAAGAGTCAAGGGCTTCCCATTCGATTCCCGCAAGCCTCAGTCTTTGCCTCCCCATTCGATTCCCCAACCCGAAAACTAACCATAGTGTTTGAGCCGCCGCCGCATGAATTCAGTGTGTTGGTCTGTTGGGCGAGCGGGACTTAGTTGTTCAAGTTATGTATGAATTTGATACCTTGTTATACTTGTGTTGTGTGAGTTGTCAAATTTATGTAATATATATGAATTTATTGCTTGTCAAATGTCTCAACAAGTATGTATCCGTTTGTATTATCCGTTTCCGAACCGAATCCGGTATGTATCCGCTCCAACATTACCATATCCGAAACTCCGAAATATCCATATTCGTATCCGTATTCGGTCTTACCGTATCCGATTCCGAATCTGGAAAAAAAATATGGATTAGGATACGGGAACAGCAATATCCGACCGTATCCGATCCGTTTTCACCCCTAGCAAGAAGATACTAGTCACGTTGAACCGTACTGCCGACCTTGACACCACCTCCAATGCCATTGAGCCTGCTGGCCACTCCATGGTTTCTTCATGATGCCTCTCGCCACTGTCAAGCTAAGTGACATTGTCGTCTTCGACCCCGCACCACCGATCGCCGCTGATTTAGTGCATGATCACCCAGATGACTCCGCTGAGAACAAGCTGTTCCGAGTGATGCCCCCCGCACACCGAGTTCAACTTTGATGTTTGGCCACGACCAAGCGCTGGGCGAACACTAGCCTACATGGTAGCTGTCCAACCCTGGGCACCACCTCCTGGTGCAAGTTTTAGAGCCCTAGTGCATAGTATTGAGCTTAAGCCATGGCCACCATCGATTAAGAAGCACATGATCAAGTTTAATCAATTTGCTAGGTGTGACCGGTGCAACATGAGATCGATCGATTCTAAAACCTCTACATATTTCTTTGAGGTACAAAAATTCTTCTGCGGCCGAACAACATTTTGTAAGTGGTTTGAGTTATTGAGTGTTGTTGAGGAGTTGTGGGATGTTCCTCAGTTGAGATGCTACACGTTGGAGTCACTTGGACGAGAAACAGTATCAAGATTGGAAGTGCTATACCACTGCCATGCTAACAAAGCTCAAGGAGTAATTGATTATAGGCATTGTTTTGATATGAAATGGAAGAATCCAAATGGCTATAAAGGAACAAAGCCCATTGTCGAGGCCTTGGAAATGATTGTAGAAACATACATACATGTGATGATTATGAGAATACAAAGTAGAATGGCATTGGGCTTATCAAACACTGCATGGTGTGCAACACCATATTTTGTAGTTCATAAGGAGCATATTTTAGCTACAGAAAAGATGATTCTCTTGGCATATGTCTTGCTGGTAGTTATATCTAGTCACAAGGAAGGGATGGCTTGGGAACTTGGCAAGTGTATTATTGTTGGCATAAATGGCATAGCAGTGTTCAAGTCAATACAGGCTGCAATAGATGGGTTGTTACCTGGAAAGCTCCTTACGTTTGCAAGAGATAATAATTGCAAACAAGTTGTTTGGGCAATAGGTTGTGTTAGTGGTTACTCTCCGAGGTGTTGTGTTCGTACTCTCACCAAGTATGCATTGATGATTCTGCTAGCACAATTGAATGAGCATGCTAAACTATTCAGGTTAAAGACTGTCACTCAGATTTCATCGAACTTCTGCACAGGCCAGCGGCAGCAAGTAGTTGTTGATACAAGGCCTATATTACTAGCATTTGTGGCAATTGATCATTCTAGTGGAGAGCAAATTCTCACCAGTGACAAGATCCTAGTGGCGACTGAAGATACTATTTGTTTCTGGTTCAGGGAGCTTATACCTTCATCAATTTCAGTGTTGGCTACAAGACCGGTTGTCGGTATGATCAATGGATATGGCAGTGTAACTAGCTGGAGGAATGGATTGAAGGTATATATTCCTTCCCAACGATTGCAGAGGCCATGGATTGAACGCATATATTCCATGGATTGAAGGTATCGGCTTGGGGGCAAGCCGAAATTTATGGAGAGGGGAATGTCATGTATTGGCCCATAAGCGGAATTGGGTTAGGCTTCGGCAAGCAACACAGGCCCACTAGCTTGTAGTGACCCATGTTGATCCAGGGTATGACAATTGATAAGGAGTTCAATCACCCAGGGAAAGGGGAGAACAGAATGGCGCTAGCCTCGGCTCTTTCTTCTCCACTGCTGCATCTTCCCCAAATTTCCTTTCTCTGGTTCCCCGTCCTCTGCTTCTTCCTAGTCCTTGCTTCCAATTTCCCCAAGTTGTATATCCAAATACCTTGTATCTTGTGTTTGGTTTGCAATCGAACTCTTGTGTTGGTGTTGATATATGATAATCAAGTGGGTTCATGACATAATGGCATGCCAAAATAGTAAAAAAATTTACTACTTAAAAAGAAGGTAGTGGTTATGATTCGTATCCTAAAAAAATCTCTAAAAATTAGAAAAATTAATTTATCAGCAGATAAATGCAACCTCAATAAAAATTCTCTAACAAAAAAGAAGAAGAAGAAATGCATGAAAGCTTTATCGGGCTCAGGACGAAACATAGCAAATGGAGGCACAACATGGCTGAGGATGTGGGTTGGATAGGCCGATCGCGTTGATGTCAGCTTGACGTCCTACGATAAGATGATTTTTTTTATTCATAGCAAAGCACATGCATTTAGCTAGTTAAAAATAAAGTTAGATGGGTTCATCTATATACTCCCTTTGTTGATAAATATAGGACCTATTTTGATTTTGCATAAGAATTAATGTTGCGGTGAAATTGAGAAAGATATGAGAGAAAATGACTTACATGCCCTCTTAATTGTCTTAGAAGATAAGAGATAATAATTTGTGTGGGCGATAATGAATAAATGCATATGACTAAGAGAAAATAAATAGAGGTATTGTAGGATAGACTCATTGCATGTAAACTTTGTTTGTAAACAAAACCATTCAAACTAATTCAAACTAATTAATTGTCTTAGAAGATAAGAGAGGTTTTGGGGACAAATGGCGAAATTGGATCTCTTCTGTTTTGAGGAATGGCTCTGTAGGAGTCAAAATTAATAATATTGAAAGTAATTTTTTTCTTACTGGTAAAGGTTTGAGACAGGGTGATCCGTTATCACCAATTCTCTTTAATTTAGTTGCTGATGTTTTTACTAGAATCCTTCATAAAGCTACTAAGGAAGGGATGATTTCGGGCTTATGTGAAGATTTTTGTCCTGGAGGGATTACTAGTTTGCAATATGCAGATGACACTCTTTTGTTTATTAAGAATGATGAGCGAATTGTTCTGAATTTAAAATGGTTCTTGACTTGTTTTGAACAAATGTCTGGTATGAGGATTAATTTCCATAAAAGTGAAATGATTTCTGTGGGCTGTGATACTAACGAAACAAAAAGATTTGCAAACATACTTAGCTGTAAAACAGGGCCTTTCCCCATTAAATACCTTGGTATTCCCCTGCACTATGACAGGATTAGGAGGGAGGACTTTCAACCAATTGTTGACAAAATGGTGAAAAGAATTGCAGGTTGGAGGGGTAAATTACTGTCGTACAGCGGTCGGTTGATTCTCATTAAATCTTGTTTAGCTAGTATCCCAATTTATTTGCTATCCTTTTTTAAATTTTCGAATTGGGCTCTTGATCTTATCAATTCTCATATGGCCAAATGTTTGTGGAACAATTTTGAAGGTCATAATAAACTACATCTAGCTAATTGGCAGCTAGTTTGTATGGATAAGAAATATGGTGGCCTTGGTCTTCCCAACCTTAGAGATCTTAATTTGTGCCTCTTAGCTTCTTGGACTAGAAGATTTTACAATAAGGAGACTAAAATCTGGAAAGATTTGGTAAATTTCAAGTATAGTGTCGACAATCCCAATATTTTTGCTATTGACCATGAACAGGGTTCTATTTTTTGGAAGGGGGTTGTGTGGGCTATGCATGCTTCTAAATTTGGTTATAGATGGAGTGTTGGTAATGGGAGAAAAATTAGACTCTGGGAAGATGTTTGGTTTGGTTCGTCTTGCCTGGCTATTCAATTTTGGGACCTTTATAGCTTAGTCAATGAGAAAGGTTTTGTTATTGCTGATATTTGGGATGGAAATAAGTGTAAATGTACTTTTAGGAGAACGTTCACTGAAAGTATGATGATAAGATGGCTTGAACTGTTAGAGGTGTTGAAGAGCATAAGATTTAGGGATGAAGATGATTCACTAATTTGGCAGTACGAAAGTAGGGGGACTTACTCGGTCAAATCCTTATATGCGATTATCAATTTTAGAGGGGTAGTTCCAGTGTTTATTCCGGCTGTTTGGAACCTTATTGTTCCCCCTAAAATCCAATTTTTTCTTTGGTTGCTTTCTCATAATAAAGTTATGACTAGAGATAATCTCCAGAAAAGGGGGATTGACAAAGGTGTTACTTGCAGTTTTTGTATGGAAAATGAATCTATTGTCCATCTGTTCTTTGAATGTGTGGTTGCTAGAAATATTTGGGATATGATAAGAGAGTTTTTCGATATCAATATTGGTCACAACTTCGAATCTATGGCTAGATTTTGGATTAGTAATAAAAAGAATGCTGTTTTGAACACGGTTTGTATTGCTGCTTTATGGAGTATTTGGAAATGCAGAAATAACATGATCTTTCGTTTTCAGACTTGGACAAATATGAAAACAATTTGGAGATTGATGCTTGTTTCTTTAAAAGATTGGAGCCAATTGTTCAAGGAGGAAAGGCTAGCCAAAATGAATATATTCTGCGAGGTCCTGGTTTCCAAACTGAAATCCCCGTTGATGCTGAAGCTATGAATGAGTTAACGGACAAATGTTGTATGGTGAGTGATTGTAATGTTGCTCCAATTCCGGATGGGATGATTTCCTTGTTTGAAGATCTAGCTCAGCGTCAAAAGGATGGAGCTCGTGCACAGAACGATTGAGTTGTGTGGTTTCTTCGGCCTGACATTTCGTGACAATTTTGAAGATTGCCTGTTACCTCTTGGTAGCACTTGACGCAATTTGGGGAGATTCTGAACTACCATGAAAGGAATACGTTGATTCTGGGAAAAAGGAATAAGTTTCTTAGCTTTAATCTGGACAAAACTTTGGCTATTAAGGCCATGTTTGGATGGGCTAAAACTAATTGTTAGCTGGCTAATAGCTAGAGCTAATTGTTAGCCAGCTAATAATTAGTCCATCTAAAATTAGCCTAGGGCTGTTTGGATACATGACTAATGGTTGGGCTAATTTCTTAGAAAAGTCATGTCTGCCCCCTCATAATAGGTGAGGAAATGAGGATAAGGCAAGCGCGATGGTATTTCAGACTTTTCCTAGCGTGTTACATGCTATTAGCCCAAATTAGCTCCTCTCCACCAACTAATGGACTAATTGTTAGCTAAGGGGTTGGCTAAAAATTAGCTCACCTATTAGTCTTCCTGTTTGGATAGACTAGAACTAATTTTTAGCCAGCTAACAATTAGTCCAGGGATCCAAACATGACCTAAGTCTCTTTGTGTACGTTTCTTATGTCCCCTATGTTGAGGTGCTTTAGAGTTTCTAACTGAAAATCGGATTTGTGTAAATCTGATATGTACTTTGGTTGTCTCAGTTTCAAGTAATGAAACTGGGATGTCATTTACATGGCATCCTTTTGGTCTAAAAACAAAACCATTCAAACTATATCAACAGATATTGGCCTTTCTATAAAATCTACATGTTGACATACGGGTCTTTCTATAAAATCTCTAATAAAAAATAGGGAAGACAATTTATTAACAAACAAATACACGCTGTGCTCCCCCCTCCCGCCGCTGGCGCTACCTATGGGCCCACCCCCCGGAGCTGTGCTTCCCCCTCCCCACCGACCTCGCCTGCGTCGGCGCCGCCCTCGCCACTCCGGATCTCCACCGCCTGCACGTCGCCGCAATCGACGCGGACCCGGGCGCGACCGCTGCCGTCCTCATTCTCGCGGCGCCCCGCCTCACCGGCAAGCTCTTCTTCCACAACGTGACGCCAGGGGATCAAAAGGAGGAGGTCGGGAAAAGAGGCGCCGTTGAGCTGCCATGCTTCGAGAAGGCCACCGAGATGAGTCTCCGCCTATGCTATATTGGCCTCGTGCTGCCACCATCCGGCTTGTTCGCCAAGCTCACCGCGCTGCGGCTGGACCAGTTGCGGTTCGACGGCGGTTGCGAGCTTGGGGACGTCGTCTCGTCGGCGCGGTGCTCTTCGTTGCGGAAACTCATTGTCTACTCGGAATCTCTCCTTCATTTGGATCTGCATAATCTGGACGAGCTTGGGTAGTGATCACCAGTACGATTTCTTAGTATAGGCGCACAGCACTGTCATCAGTAGAGGGGCAGCCGTACAGTGTAACGGACCGTCTTTTCATTGCGTTTAAATGCCACGACAATTATCAGGATATTTAGCTGTCGGAAAACAAGTATACATTGCCAGGCAAAAGATAAATTCAATCGCTTTTACAGAATATAAGGCCTAACAGCCAAGTTTTTACAAAAGAGGCGCAGCAGGGCCCAAATAGATTACATTACCAAAACCACCGCACAGGCAGGCCTGAGCAAAAGACCAAGACCTTAGAACCAAACCAACATGCCGTCTACGATCTCTTGATATGCTCCAGCTTCTTGCAACTCTGAAAGGGTCGGGGTTTGCAATGGTGAGTACGGGAGTACTCAACAAGCCGTACGGAGAACTCTGAATACTATATGCAGGGAATTATTTAATGGGAGGGACAGGTAAAGTATTTGGATGCAGTTTTCTTTTCCAACTCATTTTACATTTGAAGCACAAACCATAATAATAGTAGGGGGGGTCATTCACAAAGTTACCACCATTAAGCCAAATTCTCCAAAATTTCACCAAAGAACTATCTTGAGCTCGGTTACGGGTGTCACCCCAGTTCAAACTTAGCTTTATTAACCGGAAGCACGGCGTATTCGAATACCATTTAATTAGACTGCAGAGTCGCTCGGCTTACCCACAAGATATCTACGACCGTTAATGCCATGCGCAAATTTACATGCAACTTAAATGCATGCGGCCGGGCCGAGACCATCACAACCTTTTGATTGAACATCCCCATGGTAGCTCCTACCCGATAGGTACTCGGGCCCACCGTCCTTGGGACCCCACTGGCCAACGCAGGAGCCATGATCCAAGACTGAGTGGGCAACCTACGTTGTGAGAACCGGCGAATGGCACCACACTAGCCCATTCCCGTTCCACAAAACCCGCCAGTCATTCCCCTACTGGAAATGGCTGCTCCCCATTCTCCACGAGAATGGTACCACCAAACATGTAGGTATTCCCAGGGGATGAACAATGTATTAAGCCATGTTGGAAAACGGTTCAACTGAATTGACCGCTCCCAACCTGTGGTTGAGCGAAATCTTAAGTTATTTACTTTGCTTAAGGGGGTTTAACTTTATTTTGCCAAAGACCAAGCCATTGGGCCATCCACAAACCAATCCGGTACCAACTGTACCAGCCACCACAACCAACCATGGCATTAATCATCAGCCGGGGATCGGACTCACATCCACCTCGTGGCTAGCCCAATACTGTCCCCCTGACCGTAGCACATTTAAACAGAAGTCCGAGCCAACTGCTCGCCAACACTTTATTTTTCATTTAAAAGATTTTGAGTGAACTAATATAGATTAATGATACGAACACCCCTACTATCTAGGGTTATCAAAGGGTTACAAAGGATCTAATATGGCTCAATATTTTTCAAGGAAGTTCCATGAACAAATCGGCATTATCTAGGTAGCATGTCATTATAAAATAACAATTTTTCAATATTTCAACATACAGCAAAATAATGCAATAGAAATTTAAATACTATAACATTATGGCCATTGGGTTCAACATGATCAAAGGCGTGCGGCTTGCCTTGCGACGTGGCGGGCTCGGCGGTGTCGAAGTCACCGTAGTCGTACGCGTATCCGTCCTGGACCTTCTCCGGCTCCTGAGTCAGCTCCGGCTTCAACTGTTGTGCGTACGTCGGTTCTAGCGCAAAAGAACAAGACCAATAAATGAACGAATAAAATAATAAAAGAAAAGAAAAGAGAAAAACAAGAAAAAGGAGAAAAAGAAGGAAACTAAAGAGAAGGGTCAGAGAGGAAGTTGAAGGGCGATTTCGGCATTTCGGAAATTTTAGAAGATTCAACTGGCAGAACGGAGGTTATATCTGGACTCAGCGGCTCGAAACAATTGAGAATATGTATTTTGGCTAATTTGGGACTTTTATTGGAATTTTGAACTTTATTGGATTTTCGGATTTATATAAAAGAAAAATCCGAAAATGGAGAATGACAGAAAAAGGAAAAACCGATTTTGGGCCGCACTGGGCTTGGCCCACGCGCTAAGGCCACTGCCGAACAGCTGGCCACACTGCCGCTCTACCACGCAGATGGCCGCCCAAATAGGAAGAAAAAAGTGGGTGGCTCCCAGAGGTTAGGGTTCGCGAGGGGGGTGGGGCATGGTGGTGGCGGCGATTTGGGGAAGGCGGCGGTGCACGATGAGCGGCAACGCTGGATCGGAACCGTGAAGAAGGGGGGCTAGGGCGTGGCTCGGGTAGCGGATTTTTTTGAATTTATTTGTGGATTTTTTAATTTCGCCAGGATTATAAAATCAGGAGAATCCGAAATCCGAAATCTCGCCGAGGTTTTGAACCCTGAATAGAGCTACATTAATTAGTTAATTAATTATAATCTAGGTAGATATACAATTAATCATCCTAATTAAAAAGAAATTCTGGGGCTATTACAGGTGCTTGGCCCGTAAAGCACGTCATCTCGCCCAAGGGGAACAAGATAGTGGCAGAGCGAGTGCAGGAAATTTCGACAGGCTCACAGCATGCAGGGCGTGGCTGATATGTGGGTCCGTCCAAGGAAAAGTTGACCTGCGGGGCGAGGAGAGAGAATGCTGAAAGAAAAGAGAAAGTATATTGCGCTGAAATATGTTTTCCTACTGAGGAGGCGGAATTGGGCGAAACGGGCTTGTTCGGGCCAGACCCTTTTGTTGTCTGTGCTCTCAGCTAGCATTTGGCATTCAGATGAAATAGGCCCATTGCAGAAACCCAAATCAACTGGCCGAAAATATACGTGGTCCAGTCTGCCAGCATGAAATCCAGCAAGTAAAAACTAGGAATTTCAGAAGAAGAAAAAATTAAGTTTGATTTGTAGCCATTCGCTGTTTCACTACTCACCGAGCTACTTTAAGATCCACGCAATTTAGATTGTACTACTAGCAGGACAAGAACAAACAGCAAACCTTCAACCGGAAAAAAGAGAGGCATGCACAAGTAACTTTTATTTTGATCATTTCTCACCACGGTAACCTTGTTCAGCAGGATGAAAGCACACTCCTGGCGACATCAGCTTGGGCAGTATTCCTTGCTCCAGTCAATCGGCCGTGGCGATCCTCATGTGTGCATTGCACGAACTGTAAATTTCTGTCAAAGGATTTAGAGCTTACCTGATTGTCTTTGCACCGCAACTTCTTCCGGGGAACGAGTATGATACAATTTGTCTCTTCCATGCCGCCGCGCGTGAAGCTGCCGATGACCTCAAGGACGTGAAAGACAATGTCCTCAAGGACGTGGGAGACAAGTATGAAGCCATGAGTTCTCATGGATGAATCAACAGAGAACATCTTCAACAGTGGTGTGAAACTGGGGAAGCAGCTCGAGGAGATACCAAATGCTACGCTGCGTTGGAAGGTGATGGCTGATTTCTGGGCCGAGATGTTGCTCTACATCGCGCCGTCGGATAACGCCAAGGACCACGTCGAGCAGCTCGCGCAGGGAGGCGAGTTCATCACCCACCTGTGGCTCTGCTCTTACACGCCGGCATCGTCAACCGCAACAATGAGCATGACACTGCTGTGGTGGAGCTTGTCCATGTCGACGCCGGCATCGTCAACCGGGACAATCAGCATGCCCCTGTTGTGGTGGAGCTTGTCGATGGCGATCGTCATGTGTGAACCCAGCCACTGTTGCTGCCAAGTTCGTTGCCGTGCATTAATCTCTTCTGCTGCTGCCGCTCCCCTGTATCTTGTTACATCTAAGTTGTGCATTTGGCTTTTGTTTGTGTGATGCATTCAGTTAAATCGTCTACTTTAATTTACTTGTGAATTGTGACATTTGTGCGTTCCCATTCCAAGGATTGCTTCGATCCTCTGATGGTGTATGCAGCCATCCCCCAGTTGTACTGGGAGTATATTAATTCATGAATTCGTGTAAGCTTGCGACATGTGTGCCTATCTGTTGCCATCTGCTATTACAAATAACAGTTGCCGCATTTTTTTTACATAGAGCGAAATGACCGCCTTTTTCTCCCTTTCTCATGAGCTTGTTTATCTATTGGAATATAGTTGAGTACAAATGTGACAGGAACTAAACAATTTTTTAAAGAAAACCTGTGAATTGTATGTGATGCTAATCCACCACATTGCAGAAAGGAAAGGTTGACATTTACGCCACATTGCTAACTTCACATCCCTGGTCAACTGAATATGGTCTGGCCCCTGATGCCCAGGATATCGAGTCCTACTGAATGGTACTAAAAAAACTCTCCAAAGAAATACTAGGATATGGAAGAAATTTTATAGTGTATTATACTAGTAGTATATAGTGGTTAGTAGAAATTAGATTTAGCCATTAATTTATTGAGAGTATCTCTATTACTCTACTACCGGAGGAAGTATAAATAAATATCAAATTTAGTGTACCGTAAAAGAGCCCGAACATGGATCCCGTAATGTCAGCAGTGAATGATCGACCATTTATATCCCTAAGTAATGAGTGTTGGCCAATCATATTCTGCCAATATCCCAACATCCTGGGAAGCTTGTATGGTTAGGCTAGTTAAGAGGGGATTAGGGGAGTCTAGAGGACCCATTGGTGGTGGTCGGAGGTAGCCGAAGATGGGCAAAGACAGAGCTAAGTGGCAATTTTTATAAATAGATCTAAACCATGAATAAAAATGATTAATTTTAGTTAAGAATTCAAATATATTCAGAAAATAAATTAACAAATTTATAATTGCATAATAATGGAAATTTATGTTACTATTTGACGAATGCAACCATGCATACTTGATTTGTGTTTGACATGGATCTATCTAGCCATGCATATATGTAGCCAATCGGACAAATGTGGACATGCTTGCACAAGTTTATTTTGTATCGGACATACCTCTTCAATTATGTGATCATATCTTTAGTCATCAATCCATGCGTTTGCATGGCTAACAATTTCTATAAATAAATATAAATCATAGATAAAAATAATAAAGGAGTTTGGACGATCAAGCTTTTCTCTTTTTTATAATAATATGAGATTTTCTAGCTTTTTCTTCTTCTCAAATTAACGTGGAAATTTCTAGTATTTTTTCCTCCTAGGATTAATGTGGAGGCTTCTAGGAGAGACTTACATTAGTATATATAAATATTTTATAAATAGATATAAGCCGTGGATAAAAATGATTAAGGAGATTGGACGACCAAGATTTTCTTCTTTTTTTTTAGAATAATGTTGGTTTTTGTAGTAATTTTTCTTTTTTTTTTTCTCATATTAACGTAGGAATTTCGAGCCTTTTTCTCCTCTTAGCATTAATGTGGGGGTTTTTAGGAGGGCCTTCAATTAGTATATATAAATATACGGATCTTGCCGCAATTAACCTTTGGTGGACGATAGATCGTTAAAGAAATTACAAATGATTAATCCCGCAATGATGCCGCCAATAATAAGCACAATGGTATGAATTGCACTGAAATTCATATCCAACAAAAGCAATACGATAACCAAATGTAGCAGTATATTGATGAACTTTTAGTGCTGAAACAGTAGCTCGGATTGAGTATAGATCAACACTCAATATGAAGCCGTCGGAGTTTTTTTTATTTTCTTTTCTTGCGCAGCAACCGCCGGGAGCTTCATCTCTGGTTACCACTTACCACACTCGCTTTCCTTGTACAGCCGCATGTCTGTAGCTGCTGCTTGTTCTTGCGTGACGTGGATCACGGCCCTGTGCTGCTCCTGCCTGGAACTGCTGCCGCACACGCTTTTTAGTATACATGTTTAATCTAGTTTTTTTTCAGAATTTTACATTAATTATTCTAGATTGATATTTAAAGTTTGATTATTATTTTATTAAAAATAGAAAACAAATAGATTGATGTGTTAGTTTACAACAATTCATCTCCACTTGGATCCTTCGAGGATTACTGCATCAATGACAGAACCACACTGGTAGTGAGGAGAAAATCCGCGATTTTTCCGGCACCAATGACAGAACCAGAGAAGAAGAACAACCATGTCAGGTCATTCCGCACCAGAGCACCTTCTTGGTTGAACTAGAGTCTAGAGGTAGGCACTTAGGTTGGGCTTTTTTGGGCCAGCCCGAGGCACGGTGGTTCAGCATGTTCTAAAACCCGGCACGACACGGGGGTGGGCCGTGCCGTGCCGGCACGACACTGTAGCATGGGCCGTGCTAGACCTGAAACCAGGGCACGATTGGCGGCACGGCCCGGTACGGCCGTTTGGGTCGGGCCCGTGCTAGCACGGCACGTACGGCGGAGGCACATGTAGCACGGCGGAGGCACAGGCACGCCGCGGGGTGGCCATTTGTAGTCTTAAGTATGTGCAATTTATAGTTTAGATCCGATCCAATATCTACAGATCTACTGTCACAACTTCATTATTGTTGATGGCTATATTATGTCACTTATCTATAATGGCTTTATTTCACTAGATTTTTACTACTGTCGAGGTTATGAGTCTGATGATCTTTTTGGAGAGAACAAGTACTATTGGGCTTTCTACAGATGATCATCTCTCGTTCTTTCGTCGGCCAATGAGCGAGAAAGAGGGAGGCAACAGGTGAGATAGATTGCGAGAGACGGTAGAGAGAGAGAGAGAGAGAGAGAGAGAGAGAGAGAGCAACGGGCGAGAGAGAGAGAGAGCTGCGAGAGGGAGCAACGGGCGAGAGAGAACTGAAAGAGATTGAGCATCGTGTGTCTCCGTCTCCTTTCATCTCGTCGCAATAGTGTAAAGAGGCACGAAACGCAAATAGGCTGTACCTGAGCTCGCCGACACGGTAGGCACGACGGGCCATCATGGCCCGACACGAGCCCACCAGTAGGTTGAACCATAACAACTGAGCTACATCCAATAGAAACCCCCCACATCGGCAATGGGGCGAGAACCACGAGCGTACCACCATCTGCGACTATTATTTTCACGCACAGAATCGCAGATGTTAGGAGGCCCAAATCTTTTTGCATGATGAAAATCCAAGAAATCCAGTCTACGTGGTGCTGTCGTGAAATGATACATTTACCCTCCGTAGATTTGCATTTGCATGTACTAGCTAACTGTTTCGTAACACTATGAGAACGACCTTGGGTTCGCAAAAATGCATCCAACAGACAAGCTAGGCATGGTAGTTGCTGAACAGCCAGCCAGCACACGCATCATGTTACAACGAGATCAAACCCAATCGATCACCAAATACAAGCAACTCGAGTTCAAACTGAAAAACATAACACACCACACACGCTAATTAAGCAACAATCACAAATGTCGTGCATCCAACAGACAAGCCATGCATGCATGGTAATTGCTGAGCAGCCAGCAATTATTGATTGCAGTACGAGGCCACGGAAGAACGAAGAGGACGATCGAACATGTTGCCCGCGGTGCTATATATAGGCTGGCTCCACCAGGGCGGTGCTAGCTAGACGCTTCCGTCGACGCCATGACCATGATGCTCCTCCCGCTTGAGGATGCCTGCATGAGAGAGCAAAGCCCAGAGATGGGTCACCAGCTCACCGCCCTGCGCGAGGCTCTCGATATGATCCTTCACCTTGTCCGACGGCGCCACGTACAGCAACAGCTCCGCCCAGAAATCCGCCAGCAACTTCCAACGCCGCGTAGCATCTTCCACCACCTCCAGCCGCTTCCCCAGCCTCACACCCCTCTGGAAGATCGTCTCATGCCGCCTGTCTGGTATAGCTAAATCCTTCATGGCTTGGTACCTGTCTCCCTGGTCCCGCAGATACCCAATTGCTTCCCGTGCAACTTGATCGAACACACACGATGTATCGTAGCGGTGCCCGGGGAGAAGCCTTGGTGCGGAGACCACCAAGTATGCACAGTATCGGGACAGCTCCGTGGCAACTTGGACGTGGCGCTTGAGATCTGTTCCCTCGTTTTGGCAAACACACCTCAATCTCGCCATCTCACAGTAGCAAGTCGCGATGTGCCAAGCCAAGATAAGGGGCGCCTGGTTCTCCTGTTCCATGTCCCGCGCACAATCCCACAAGAGCTCCTCTGCTCCATTGGTCAGTAACGATGTACCTTTAGTACGTACAAGGCAGCGGACAAGTGCCTCCTTTACTTCCGCCGACAACCCGACAGCCGGTTTCTTCCCGGCTCTCCTGCGGACCATGGAGTCGCGGTCAGCGTTGCGGAAGAACAGAGGATCTGGAAATAGCCCGACGATCCCGCTCACCCTGGATGCGTGGCGAGGATCTGGAATTTTCTGTGCCCATTCCCAGAGGGTGATGCATCGATTAGGAACATTGCAGCCGACTGGATCAAGTAACGAGTACTGCCCAAGCTCGTGTTGCCAGTATCGTCTGCCTGACGCACAGTACACACCGATCTTGGTGAGAAGCTCTTTAAATCTCATCATGCGGGTGCCGTAGCAGCTTCCCCTTCTGAGATACTGGCAAACAAAGGATACTCTGCCCCAAATGGACGTCCAGTAGAATAACAGCTGCAGCAATTCAAGGCAAGCAGTGCATGCAAGAATCAGCACCGTGATAACAACATCAGCTGCTGTGGTGTCGACGGGCCCAGCATCCTGAGGACTGTTCGAAGCACTTATCACACGGCGGTCTGCTGCCAGATACGCTGTAATTAACAGCTGATAAGATGGGTGAGACCACAGACAAAATTGTTGGTAGCCGTGATCCATAGTAGAAGGCAGCATGCTTGGTGAAGAAGAAATCATACATAAAAGCTAGCTCAACCTCGATCACCTTGAAAACCCCGTCGTAGTCGACTGTGGCACTGGCACCGCACTCCTCATTCTCTGGTACAACCGGCAGAAGCCCCTTGAAGACAAAATCGTGCGTCTTCTGTCGTGTAGATTCAGCACAGGCGAACCCAAAGAAGCGCCTCCTCAACAGATGGAAAAGAGAGAAGGCAAGGCATGCATCCTTCAGCTCAGGGCTCACGACGACTGTTTCATCACGGCAACCCCATATCTTCTGTATGTCGATCACTTTAGGATCATCGTCACGTAATCCTTCTGCAATTGACCCGGAGAGGGGCCAGTCAACCGGGTAACGGTAATCTGCCATGCGAACTCTATCCAAGGGTGTTTCTTCATGGTTGGTCATGGTGTGCTCCTCTTCATGGTTGGTCCTGGCGCGCTCCTCATCATGCATGTAGTCAGCAACCATTTTATTCAAGTTCCATGATCTGCTTGCCAGCTCAGATGCTGCTATTCTATGCACAAACTTCATTAGAGCGATGGAGATCAGATAAGTAAGCACTGTTACGCTACCCACTGAGGAGTGAGTGGAACCGGCAAGAATAACCAGCGCCACATATGCGTAGTTGAGCGAACATTGGTACACCAGTCTCGTGGTTTGGTTGTTGTCATGGAGGCTATAAGCTGTGATAGAGTCGGGACAACCGGCGAGGATGTAGAGGGACAAGGCCCAGATGGGGTACATGCTGCTCTTCACCGCCGACGATTGCATCGAGCCAATAGTGTATGTTACAAGGGAGGAGGACAGGGTGAATGCGCCTAGGACACCCTTCTGGATCAGCCAGCTTCTGCTTCGGCGACGGCGGGACCCAAAGGCGGCGAGGAGTAGCAGGACAAGAGCAGCAACCACCACAAGCACCTCGATGCGGACCACTGTTCCCCTTGGGCTCTTCCATAAGTCTCTCGTATGATTTGACAGGGTCGTAAGTATTGTGGCATTGACCCCTGCATACTTCTCTGTCTTGCGGTAATCACCGCCACCGACCTTCAATGTGTAGATAGGGATACATTAATTAGTTAATTAATTGTAATCTAGGTACATATACAATTAATCATCCTAATTAAAAAGCAAAATCAACATCTACTATACATGCTACTACCTTCGATTGGTAGTACTATAATCATTGCACAGCTATAAAGTGTATATGCTTATTAGAGTGTTTACCATCCTTTGTGAGCAGGGCCGTCTCCAGAAATTTGGGGTCCCGGAGCGAAATGCAAATTGAGGCTTTAAAATTTGAAAAAATCATGTGTACTATAAATAAGACATATTTTTAGACAATTACATAGATTTAATATGTGCTTTTTCTTACAAAATTTAGAAACATATCAAATATAAATGTTAAAAGAGTCAATATAGTACTGGCATCATGTTCTACTAAAAAACATCATCCGCCTAGTATTTCTTGAAATAAAATCTTCAATTATATCTTCATAATTAATTTTCTCAAAAGCATCATTTTTAACATAATTAATCTTCTCGAAAACATCATTTTTAAGTGCTATCATTGCCAACCCATTAAGTCTTTCTTGTGTGTTTCAAGTGCTATCATTTTCAAGTACTAAGCGAGCAAACAAACTAATCAAGATGGATCAGATTACAGGCGTTGCTAATGGTCTTGAACTTTGATTTGGGGGCCCTGTGCCGGTGCCTAGATGGCACATGGCCATCAACGGGCCTGTTTGTGAGGTACCATCAAATCTATCTATCTATCTATTGTATTATTAACGAAAAGTGAAAAGAAGTCACTATGTTCGATCTCAATATCTAGAAATTCTCACATTAATCAAGAAAAAAAAGAAGATCTAGCCATCTATCCGACGGACCCAAGTTATAATAGCTTAGATTAAAATAAAGAGTCTATCTAAAGTACAATAAAAAAATAACTAAAATTCAGAATTAAAAATAAAAGGAAGTTAGCAATTTGATTTCCATACAAACTTCAAAGTGAAATTAAAATTCAGAATAAAAGTTAAATGCCAATTAGTAGTTTTATTTGTATATGACTCTAAAGGTCTAGAAATTCTCACATTAATCGAGAAAAAAAGAGAAAAAAATCTATCGATCCATTCAATGGACCCAAGTTATAACGACTTAAATTAAAACAAAGAGTCCTTCCAAAGTACAATAGAAAACAACTAAAATTCATAATAAAAAACAAAAGGAAATTGCCAATTTGATTTCCATACAAAATTCAAAGTAAAATTAAAATTCAGAATAAAAGTTATATGCAAATTAGTATTTTTATTTTTCTATGAATTCCTACCTAGAACTGAAAACAGAATAAATATATAATAAAACTATCAATTTGATTTTCGTGTGAAAACCAAATTAAAATACTTACATAGTATAAATTCAGAATAAAAATAAAAATACATTAAAATTTTAATTCCCATACGAACATCAAGCTAAAATCAAAATTTGAAATAAAAATAAATAACATTAGAAATTTGATTCCCATACAACTTCAAAGTAAAACTGAAATTCCGCATAGAAATTTAATGAAAATTAGTAGTTGGATTTGTATACAAATTTCAACTTAAAACTGAAATTTGGAACAAAAAATATAATAAAATTGATAATTTGATTTCAATAAGAACTCCAAATTAAAACATTAAATACATAAATTTGGAAAAAAATATAATAAAATTAACAATTTTATTTCAAATGAACTCCAAATTAAAACATTAAGTACATTACATTTGGAATAAAAATAAATAAAATTAACAATTGATTTCCAAATGAACTTCAAAGGAAAACAGAAATTTGGAATATAAATTAAATGAAATTAGTAGTTGGATTTGTACACGATATCTACGTTAAACTGAAATTTTGTGAAAACATATAGTAAAATTAGCAATTCAATTTACGTATCAATGCCAAATAAAATCCCTAAATTGCTTAGATTTGAAATAAAAATAAAAGAAAACTAGCAATTTTATTCCATACAAACTTCAAGGTAAACCTACCAATGTCAAGTTGCGTCTATGGTATGATATTTACACCTATATTGGCCAATATGAATGTTCCTTCTTAGTTTTCTTGCAAATATATACCATAGTTCTATAATGATATTTACACCTACATTAGCGATGAGAATGAGATGTAGTGAAAGATATGTCCTGGGATTCTGCATTGGTTGTTTTTGCTCAGAAATCATCTGCAACTTTCTGCAATTAGCCCCAAGGTTCAAAATCCCGGTGAAATTTCTAAAAATTTTAGCAAAATCTCATATTTCGGCCCCTCCATGAGATTCATAATCCCGATGAAATGAAAATATTTGAAAAAATAAATTGCTATAGTGCTTTCGGTAATTTCGACGAGATTTCGCCATATCTCACCAAAATTTTGCTGTTTTGGACTGGAAAATGGTTATCTCGGCCGTGTAGGGAGAGATCTCAGCAGTGAAGGGCAAGATCTCGGTCTTTGTAGCTGAAATCGTGGTTATCGACACAAGAACAGGTAACACAATCTCCTTAAATTTCTCTGAAATTTCAGTATTTTGTGAGATTTAGAGGGTTGTGATAGTGCTTGTCTTCTGCTTTAGAGTCAAATGGAAGTGCCCTCCCACAATTGCTAATCAACATTTAAGGGTGCCAAGATATTCATATTAACCTAGGCGGAATTTTGCATGGTCATATTTGACCATAGTTTGCAACCCATAGCTCATATCTCTAGTATAAAAGGAACCATAAACTAGTAAGTTTTTTACACTTCCCTTGCCCTACTGGTTCTTGTTATTATGGTTATTCTTAGATGAAAGCCCCACCATGCATATGGTGCAACATGTATGAAGTCTGTCATTTGTAGATGAAAGCCCCACCATTCGTTCGTGATGCATGTGTACTTATTGGCCTAAGAGTAATATGAGCACGAGTAAAATGGTCATTTGTCGATAATAGCTATGACAGTGTATGAAGAACCTTTATGTCCAATGATGTCTAGTGCAAGCAAATATTTTTTTTAGGCATTGATAGCACCTTATTAGCTATGGCTTAATCTAGATTTCAACATGTCTATGGCCGGTTGGGTATGCGATATTCGTTTAGGCGCTGACAACACCTTCTTATGTTGCAGATTTTGGTGATGGAAGATTGTGTGGGTACTGTCTGGGAGCATGGAGAGTGCGTTGGGTAAGGGTCTAAGTGCAACTACTGTACCTATATTATGAAAGGTGGAGATGTGACTTGCCTGAAGGAACATCTCGCTGGCCGCTCCAGCGAGGTGAGGATCTGCTCTAGTGTACCTAAAAAGGTTAGGCGTGCCATGCTCGCGGACCTCTGCGGAGGTTGGGGGAATAAGAAGGAGCAGGAGGCACTGTGCCTCCATTTGGAGGAGGCTTGCGGCGACTGGGCCAACGTCGACCGAGCAGGAGCAGCTCAAGATGGCCATAAGAGCCTCCAAAGAAGAGCCAAGGTTTAACCCCAAGATTGGGGTTTGGGAGTGGTGCAGCGAGGCCCATGATCCAATCCACGATCAACCGAATGTTTGACAAGTCCAAATCAACACGAGAAAGCCATGGCTCCATTGATCCTGACCTAGAACACAGTGCTTTCCCCTCAGAAACCATGTATTGACACTTCTTTCAAGTAGGGGGCAAGGCAGAAGCTTGGGAGGGCATGGTCGAAGTGGTTCCATGTAAATGCAATTCCAGGAAGGAATGCCGAGTATTCATACTTCACAGGTTTGCAACACTTTTAGGGTATTTACCTTAAAAATCGATCATTGATTGTACTAACCTCTTACGTCCATTGTGAACAGGTGCAATTAAACCACTGCAAGAGCTCCACCCTAGGATTCATGCACCATGGGGCCATGAGATCGACGGGACGTACCTCGACGAGAATGAGAAGGAGATTGTTTAGCACATTCATAAGTTTAAGTCCGATTGGGCAACATTTGGTGTCACACTCATGTATGATTCCTAGACTGGCTCAACAATGCAGAGCATCACCAACTTCATGGTGTTTTGCAACGAGGCCATGTTCTTCCACAAATTCGTCAACACCATAGATATGCCATGTTCTTGGTAGTACTGCAAATGTATGTACTCACTTGCGGTGTCTACAATGCATAGGCAAGACATAGGACCACAAGTACATACTACATGAGATTACGACCATGGTGGCAGAGGAAATTGGGGCCAAGCATGTGGTGCAAGTGGTTACTAACAACGGATCTAACTTCAAGAAAGCCTGCAAGATGTTACGAGTGCAGTACCCACGAATTATCTAACAGTCGTGCATGGCACACACTATGAACCTCATGCTGAAAGACATGTGCGACCTCCCCGAGATCAAAGGGGTCGTACGAGTGATGAAGAGGATTCGCTGATTCTTCTACAACCATAAGAATCTGCATGCGCATACGAGGGAGTACATACACGGGGAGTTGGTGAGGCCAAATACCACCCAATTCGACATGACCTTCGTTTTCCTGGACAACTTCAAGGAAAAGAAGGAGAAGTTCCGGCAGTGGATGGCCCATCAGGATTGGACAGGTAACAGGTGGGCTGAGATGAAGGAGGGCAAGTTCGCATATGACCACCTCATCGATAGGCTAGTGGAGAGTAGCGCCACAGATGCCCACATGTTGGTGGGTATGTTACTATGTGCAAACAATGCCAATCCATTTGGCACACACTTACTCATGGATTACTTATTTTTTGTTGTTGTTTGTAGCACAATAGTGGATGGCATTAGGGAATGAGACACCGGCATTGTAGAAGTACATCATGAAGCTGGCATCACAGTGTGCATCATCAAGCGATTACGAGCAAAATTGGAGCACATTTGCCTTAGTGCACACATAGCTAAGTAACCAACTAATTTACACAAAGCTTCAGCATCTTGTGTTCATCCACTACAATCTCTGACTTCGTCTAGGGGACTACGAATCAACCCACCAAGCATAGGATGTCGACCCATTCAATTACGTCATTGAGAATAGACTACAATCGGGTACGGATCCAATTGTAGACTGGTTTGATTCATCTATGTTTGGGGGGAGCCTCTGCTCAGCGAGGACACTGGGTACGACCCACCTCTCTCGACTAGATTTGTGGTTGACAGCATCCCAGAGAAAGAGCTTGGCAAGCCTATAGGTCCTGAGTAATAATATTTTCTTTAGCTTGTTTGTCATGTATGTGCCATATCTCACATCTGTGTTCATATTATTTTAAATTGGCCGTAGGTGGGAAGAGCCTCCTAGATTGGGTTGAGTTCTCGTGACACCCACAAAGGGAAGAGGAAGCATGGCACCAACGATGACTAGGAGGACAGGCTTGTGGGTGCTATAGGTGGGTTGGCGAAGTTGTCAGCCAGCACATCTCGCAAGGGAAAAGGAAAGGCCCCAAGCGGTGACGAGTCAGATGTGGATAATGACAATGAAACGAAGACCCCCAAAGCAAGTATAGTACCAGAGTCCGATGATAGCATCTCACCGACAGATTCTGGAGGCGACGCTAAGCGCTACTCCCTCTGACCCCATACGGAGGCACCGATAGGGAGGATCACAACAGGGGGAAGTGCCTCCAGGAAGGGCTCATAGAGGCCGACCCGTAGTATAGGGAAGGGCACGATGAGTGGTGCAGGTGGGTGGCAGGCAGGGCAGCCCTAGGATGACATGGCTTCGTGGTCTAGCATCCTATCTTCTAGCCATTGGGACTTTCCCACTAAGCTGCTTGGGTACCCCTTGTTAGGGTACGTCTTGATGACCTATAGAGGTGATCAAGGTGTGTATGGTCCCGCTGGAGTCACGATGGATTGAGCATGTCATCATCGTTCGACTACATTGCCCCATAAACCAATACGTACACACGACATAGGCCTGTCACCTACCTGCACCAGTTGAAGAAACCTTTGGCCTGGGCGTCGCATTACAAACATTGGAAGTCCGCTTGGTTGCTGCAAGACATGAACTGGGAGGAGTACAAGCAAGCACACAAGAGAAAGTATAGCGAGATCATTGTTCATGATGCACACGTAGAGTTTGCACCATACACCTACTACTACTCATACTACAAGAAATCACAATATTAGTGGCTAAACATAGTGATGAAAGCCTATTTTATCACTATTCACATGATCTATAGTGACCGAAGAAATTTCCTCACTGTTTTATCGAGTATTAGTCACCAAATTGTATACCATCACAAGATATTATATTAATGACAATTCTATTGTGACGAGCTATCATGTTGTCACTACTTCATTAAAAAATAGTGATAAATATTATGGCGCCACATGTGACTTTATTAGTGACAACTTTACAGTGATGAACCACAATGTTGTCACTACTTCATTAATACATCATGACAAAATATTATGTCATCATAAGACACCCCTACTAGTGACAACTTAATAGTGACCAACTGTTTACATTGTAAGATCTTCATTTATAATTAGTAGCAAACTACTAGATCAACTTAAGAAACCTTGTTAGTGACAACTTTACAGTGATGAACTACAAAGTTGTCACAATTTCATTTATAATTAGTGGCAAATTATTGTGATGCCACAAGAAACCTTGGTAGTAACGACTTTATAGTGAGAAAGTGTCACATTGTCACTGTTTTATTTATTAGTGGCAAAATATTATACTATTGTAAGATATATTAGTATTAACAATTTCACATTGTCAAACAATATTATATCGTGGCAATATATCCTAGTAGCCCCATGTCACCTCGTGCCTCCCTCGCTCAACACCTATCCCTATGTGTGTTCCCTCGCTCCGCTTGCGTGCTGGTTCATGATGCGCGGCCCCCATGGGCCTTGGAGCCAACACGTGGGCGCAGGCCCTTGGTCGACCAAGGTTCAAAATTTCATTTTGGTAGAAATCTCGGAGGTGGCCGAAATCCGAAATCTCGGCGAGATCTTGGAATTTCAAATGAAACCCGTAAAAAATCCAAATAAAAAAATTTTAAATTCAATTTTTTTTCAACTTGGAAATATGAGATTTCGGCCAAAATCACCGAGATTTCGACCGAAATTTGCAAGATTTCCATCAAATGGTTTTGACCGAAAAAGGTCAAAAACACATCAAATTTTTTTGAAATTTTTTGTGGATCATCTTGATAATAAATGCAATCAAATCCGGCAAAAAAAAATATGAAAATCCGGTAAAAAAAACATCAAAATTTTGACCAAAATCACCGAGATCTTGCCGAATTTGAGTGGGTAATGTAGCATTTTGAATTTTTCTAAAGCAATAGAGCCTGATCAAGTGTTCATTTAATTAAAAAATGCAGGTGGCAATGGTGGAAAAGGTGGTGATGTCATTGTTGAGTGCTCAAGGTATATCTGAGATTTAAGTAGCTTGCAATATCACATGGTATGTTTTGAAAACATCATGTTATCTGTTTTGGCAAGAGATAGGTCTGGTTGCTGCACTGCTTGGTGCTTGCTTGGCTCCATGAAGTACCTCTTCCTAGATTAAAGGATTTCATGCTAACATCGTCTGCTCTAAATGAACAAGGTAGGTACTGGTTATTTCGCTTTTACGTTTAAAGCTATCAGCCTAATCTGAAATAATTCTGATTTATTTTGTTGTACTTACGCATATCAGAAAGTATATGGAGAGCCCTGCCATAGAGCCCCAATTATGATGTTTAGATTTGCTTGTACGTAGTAAGACTCTAATAGTATATAGTTGTCATTCTCGTTTCAGTGAAATATATATTTTGTTCATAATGATTTATACTGTGACAAGCACTAATCCGAGCAATTAATCAGCTGATAGGAACAATGGATCTATCTACACTAGACAGATATATAATCAAGTGAATAAGGTATTTAAGATTTTGAAATTGATCAGGCAGGGCTTTTGCACTCTTCATAAATCGTAAACTAGTCCAATGTTGCCATTTAACATTTCGACATTAATTTGAACTGTAGGATATCAACTCTTGCAACTAGAGATGGCAATACAAATTATTGCCTCACTAATCTTGATCTCAATGGAGTCATGGCAGTCTCAATAGGCCACATTAGCAATGTCTAAGTAGTGTCTATACTGTATCACATAGGTAAAAAGATGATGTGGACGGTCATTAAAGAAGAAAGAGAGGAAAGTGGTGTCTCATGCAAGACATCGCTTTTTGTATTTGACCAAGAAGAATAGACACTGCTTGTTTGCCATTGGGAGCCTGAGCAATTTCCCCGCAACGCGTTTTGTATTTAATAGTCATGCATGCTGAGAATACTAGCCAACGGGTGATCACAACATATGCATAATTAATGTCTTTGGATTAGAGCAAGTACAATAAGGCCATGTCAGTTGGCTCTTAGCTTGTACATGTCAGCTTTAGTCTATGTGGAAGAGTAGAAAAAGGTGAGAGAAGATAGCTGGCTCTTATTTAGTAGCCAGCTTTGCACGGATGCATATGTAAATCATTTATGTACAAGAGAGAAGAGATAATTATTGCACAATATCTAGAGACAACTTTTAAAGACAGTTATTGTACAAGCTGGCTTTAGCTTACTATTAGCTTGCAGTGGGCTTTACTATTGTACTTGCTCTTAGTAAACATACACACTACTTATTGGAGATTTGCTATGGATATCATATAATAAATGCTCTCTCTCTCTTCTTTCTAATCCTCCGGATATTGCTATGGACATCACCCACTGGGATTGTGTGACACTACGGAATGACGGTATGAGTCATTTTCGATCTCGACCTTAAAGTACGACTCTTGTATCGTGTTTTTGGGCAGTTTCTGGGAGTTTGGGCCTTTCCGGGGGGATCTGGGCCTTTCCGGAGGGGAATTGGGCCTTCCGGGGGAGTTCGGGCCTTGGGGGGTCTATTTGGGCCGAAAGTGGGACATAATTAGGCCATGTGGAGGTGGACTAGGACAGCAAACCTGCTGCCCTAGCCCTTGGTGCGCCCCCCCTCTCCCCATATGTGCCCCTCCCACTTCCCTCTCAACCCTAGCCGCCTCCCCTAGCCCCCACTTGCGCCTCCACCCTTCCTCTTCCTCCTCCTTCCTCCCCATTGCACCACCACCCCTCTCCTCACCTCTCCTCCACCCTTGCTGCCCCTAGGGAGTTCTCCACCTCACCACCCCGAAGATCCATCCATTGGAGCATTCTGCGATGAGGAGATCCGGTGGATTTGGAGCGAGGAAGGAGATCGCGCGAACCGAGAGGAGATCCGTTGGGTTTCGATCGTCGGGCGAAGGTATGGCCACGGGGATCCTTGGGGTTGGTCTAGGATCTGTTCTAAGGGTTAATATAATGTTTTTAGATCAATTGGTGGTGCTGGAATTGAGTAGATTAGATGAAATCTA
Source organism: Rhipidocladum racemiflorum (assembly GCA_036346355.1). Lineage (NCBI taxonomy): Eukaryota > Viridiplantae > Streptophyta > Magnoliopsida > Poales > Poaceae > Rhipidocladum > Rhipidocladum racemiflorum. Next base: position 54,466,410 of record CM070581.1, on the reverse strand, counting down.
GAAGTTGCCACGTTCTCTGTTTCGGGCAGCATGAGCAGTCGACATAGGGTTTGGGTTTTCGCCAATTTAGATTCGGAATTTGGTCGGCCTCCTGTTGAAGAAGTTGTAGGTAATTTCAATACCTTTCAGTGGGTATAAAGAACGTCCAATTCCGCCCAGCCGTTTGAAAGTTATGCTCGTTTTACCGAACGTATTAAAATCTGTGACGTGATTGGAACAGATCACGGTATTCCGTAGATTAAACCACTTTAGAGTCCTAATCAGTCTTTCCGTATACTTAGAAAAAGTTAGGAAATTTCCTAAGCTACGCGAGGATGTACTCGTTTAATTGATTCGGAGTCTTAGAACCTGAGTTATGCCTTTTGGAAGGCTGTTGTCCCGACGGGACAGAACCTCTGTTTTTGGGTTTAGCGAGTAGTTTGCGATGTCGGGGTAGAAGAGGGTTTGCTTACTGTTTTGTGGACATGATTGTGAGTGTGTGGTCCCTATGTGCAGGTGGTGTGACCCCGGGAGTGCCTTCTACTTCTCGCCAATCCGTCGCCGTGGTTGAGGCAAGTGTATTGGAATGGGTAGCGGGTTGTAGTTGCTAGATTGGTTGAGATTGAATTTAAATACATGATATGTTCACATGCCATGCCTTAATGATTGCCAATGATATGATGAATATGTTTATTATGTTATGACGTCATGTGTTAATGTACAAGTTATTTATGATGTTGGCATGTTTGCATACATGGCATGATACATGGCCCGGGCGGTGAGAAAGTCATAACTAGTCCGGGGAAGGTCGGTGAGAAAGTTATGGCTATTCCGGAGAGCCAATGAGTAAGTCCTACATCGTGATTCCATCCACCGCGGTGTATGGAAGCGAGGAGTAGGCACCCTCCATCTTCGGGATGGAAGGGGGGAGAGGGTGCACACCGACGGGTGTGTACTTAACCATACCGGTATGAGTTTCCAGGAGATATGTGCATCTGAAAGACCGAGATGACGATCAGAGGGGGGGTGAATGATCCCAAATAAAAATATCCCCTACTCAACGTACTCCAAACAATCCCGCAAAGAAAACCGATGCTCCTTAAAATCGCGAAACCCACAAAAATCGGAACGACTTGACAACTATGTGTATCCCTAGCTTACATGGATAGGAACCATGAATCATGTGAGGGATATTTAAATCACAAATTCTGGTTGTCAAGTGTCCAAAGCAAGGAGGAATCAATTCAAATACTTCTTTTCTAAAAGAGATCAAGCCAAAACACAAAAGCCTCTTTTTAGAAAAGCAAAAGCAGATTTTCAGGAATTGTCCTCAATTAGAGCAGGTGGATGGTGGACTTCTGGTGCTCCAAAAAATTTGGGAATTTTTCAGCCTGTGAGCTGTTGAGTCGTGAAGCACTCCACCAAAAATCACCACCAAACACCTTCTACAAAAAACAGGAAAAATCAAGAACTACGAACAGTCAGGATTTTCAATCAGGAAATTTGGGGCTCGGTTTTCACCTCACAGCTCCCAAATGGTGCATCCAGTGGACTCCAAAATTTTTCCACAGATTGGTATATGAGTCAAGCACCTTCTCCAACAAGAATCAATCAAGAAAGATTTTTCTATATTTTTCTAAAAATCAAAGACTGACTGCTGCGCGAAGAACAAGTTCAGGACAGATTTGCAATCTTGATAGAAACTTGATCTCTAGTCTATCCTAGGGTGCAAGAAAGATGTAAAACCAAATGAGCACCCTCAAGACCTCCTTGATCAACAGCATTTAGAAGGAGAGGAGCAAATCCAAATTGCGAGAAAGTAAATTGCAAGAATTTACATGCGGGAAAGTAAATGCTGAATTTAAATTGCGTAAAGTAAAGACATAATGTAAATGCGGAATTTAAATTCACAAAAAGTAAAGAAAATCTTTGTATTTTCTGGTTGGAAGGTTTACAAAGCCTCACTTCATGTGGGCAAAGCTCAAAGGAGCAACTCAAACCTTCAAGTGAGGGAGGACACCCCTCCCCCTCTATTTATACTACTCTAGGGCCACCTACCACCCTTGGATGAGTCCCAAACCCTAGGGCACTCCACCAAGGGCTAGGATTAACCCTCTCATTTCAACCCACACATGGGCTTTACATAGGCCACATTGGCCATACATGGGTTTTAAACAAAACCCGATCAACCCGATGCAACGGGCCTTCATCCGCCGGACTTGACCGCTCAGTTTCCTCCTCTTCGAGCCTCCAACCCGAACCGAAACCTTGAGCCACCTCAAGTCCATTTCCATGACGTCCAAGTGAACCTGGTTTGAGCCCAACCATCTCGTCGGCATCCTCGACCGCTCTGGACCTCGGTTCTCCCAACCTAGTCCCGGTACTCACCAACGACCATAGCTGCCTCAGGGACCTGTACCACAAGGAACAAACCATTTTGCACATACCACAATGCACATACCTTTTCTTCCTGCATGTTAGTCCACAATTATCATTAATTGAAACATGCAATACCGAGTCAAATCAAACTCAAGCCTGAGCACACCTTGCTCAAATAAAGTCAAATACTCATCACAAACATGGATGGACCTCCACATGGTCCTTCAATCTCCCCTTGATGAGTATCTTGACAAACCACACAAAAGGCATAAATTTGAGTTTGTAAACAAAGGAAGAAAAGCAATTTGATTGCAAAAATCATATTTGGTCCAATAAAAGAGAAAGAAAGCTCATGACCAAATAGATGAGAAGATTTTTAGAGCTCAACACTTGAAAGGACAATTTTTCAACAAGAGCTCCAAAACCAAGAAATCTCTCAAAAGCTCAATATTACTCATGATCCAAATGCAAGGACAATTGTTCAACATGATCATGAGAAAGCATTTTTTTTTAATTCTCTAAGATGTCTTTTCTACGTTTTCTCCCCTTTGGCAATATAGGCATCAAGAGAACAATTTTTGCATGAAATGCAACCTAGAAGAGCTTTAAGGATTATGCAAGTGACCACTTAGACAAAGTATGACACCAAGCTACTCAAGTTCAGATTATGTCATCCTAAGTCATATCCAATGGCATATTTCAATTTTTGCTAACTAGCTCAAAAGAAGTTATAATACTTTGGTATGATTCCAACAATAGCAACACTTAGCATAACTTCAATACTAGAAGCAAAGCCAACCAAACGAGTAAATGGATATACTAGAGTTCAACCTAGTCAACACTTTGGGAAACTACAAGTCCATAAGAGAAGCCTCATGCTCAATCATCTCTTTAAATGCAAATTTTTAGATTAAAGCTCATAAAGCGGTATGAGAGAGTTAGGCTTAGTGAAGCACATCCTCGACTAGGAGCCATCGACAAAGGCCTCCTAAGCTTCACTCTCCTCCACAAACCTTTCAGGGTTTAGAGAGTTTATCCTAGAGAAACACAACCTCGACTAGGAGCCATCGACATAGGTCTCCTAGGCATCACTCTCTTCCTCTAGTTATTTTTGCATTTTTCTGTATTGACTCAAGCCATTAGAAACCAACACAAGCAAGAAGCTTAAAAGAGTGGATTTGGTCATACACACTTCATTCCAAGATCATACCAAGTGCAATGGGAAGCAGTCTAGAGAATGAATAGTGTTGAGTTCAATATTAGCACAAAAGAGTCAATTTATATTTTCAGACTTAGATTCATGAGCATTATTGAGGATTCTAGAATGAAACAATGTAGCTAACCCAAGTTGCTCTAGGGACTCTAGTAGAAACCCACTATTTCAATAAGCATGGCATAAGCATCTAGTGAGGAAGTATAGCAAGTAAAAGCCATGTTTCATCAACTTTTCAGGAAAGCTCAATTTTAAAATGTTGGCTAGTTTCACATGTTATACCAAATTGGATATGACCTAGATTAGCAAATATCTTCAGAAAAGTAGCTAGGTGCAACATATCTCAATTTTATCAATTGCATAAAAGACAAAGCTCGTAAATGAAAAACAAGTCTATATGCAATGCAAAAGAATCAATTCCAAGCTCCCCCTCAACAAGTGAGTCGATTAAGCACAAAATCTGATTGAAGTTGAGTTATTAGCAATTTTAGATTCAAAAGGATGAATTGAACTCAATCAAACCGTAAAGACAGAAATGATGAGAAGGAATCAAGCAACTGACACATGGGTAGTCTAGGAGCAAAGATAACATGAAGAGAAACACTAACACTCAGACTCGCTCTCACCTTCCCCATATGACTTATATAGGAAAGCTACTTCTCCAACTCCAACCCAGGAGCAAACACAGGACCACTGTCTACCCAGGGGCCCAACACCTGCTAGACCTAAAAGGCGTGAGTGAGCTCAACCGAGAATAAGAGAGGAATAGCACCCTAAAGCATAAGGTGAGAGGTCCATGCCGAGGCATGCCAGAAGTCTAGGTGAGGTGGACTCAACCAAATGAAAACCATCCCAAAGATACCCAGAAAGAGAAAGGAAGGCTGAATATACATACGAACATATAATACAAGCCAGCTCCCCCTCAAGATATGCCATATGGGCTCATAATCCCAAGCTCTCCTCTCAGTGAAACAAACACAGAGCTATCCAAAGGCTTGGTGAAAATGTCGACCAACTGGTGGTCACTCTCCACAAGCTGGAGCACTATATCACCCTTCTCCACATGGTCTCTAAGGAAGTGATAGCGAATGTCAATGTGCTTGGTCCGAGAGTGTTGCACCTGGGTTCTTAGCAATGTGAATGGCAGACGTGTTATCACGTAAAAGTGGAACACAATCTGCTACTAACCCAAAGTCCCGCAAGGTCGATCTCATCCAGAGAACACAGCTCTGACAAAGAATCGGCTCAAAGAACATACTCGGCCTCGGCGGTGGGTGCAACACCGATCGCTTCCTAGGCGACCAAGAGACAAGAGAGGTGCCAATGAATTGGCAAGTGCCGAAGTGCTCTTCCTATCTATCCTCTGACCGGCAAAGTCTGCATCGGAGAAGGCTCGAGAGATAGACAGGAGGAAGAAGAGTACCAGATACCATAGTCAATGGTAGCTCGAAGGTACTGAAGATGCGCTTCACCGCTTTGACGGTGAGAGACGAGGAGAAGCCTGAAACCGAGCACAAAGACATACAGAGAAATGTATGTCGTGTCTCGAGGCGATGAGATACAAAAGGAGCCGATCATGCTCCGAACTCCTTCGATCAATCGGCTCACCATCCTCGTCGAGGCTCGAGGACAGCGATGGTGGCCATAGGAGTCATAATCGGCTTTCCATCGGACATGTCAAAGCGCTTGAGAGGTCTCGAGTGTACTTGCCTTGATGCAAGAATGTACCCTCCCGAGTCCGCTTAATCTGGAAGCCAAGGAAGTAGCTCAACTCGCCCATCATGCTCATCTCGAACTCAGTACTCATCACATCCGAGGCTGAGTAACGAGCGAATGCGAGGAACCACTAAAATGATGTCGTCGACATAGATTTGGACTAAGAGAAAATCCGAATCAAAATGTCCGACGAACAGTAGTCTTGTCCACTTGACCCATATGAAAACCATGACTCAAGAGGTAGGACTTAAGCCTCTCATACCAAGCTCGTGGAGCTTGCTTAAGTCCATACAAAGCTTTGGAAAGCTTGAAGACATGGTTTGGGTACTTGGGGTTCTCAAATCCTGGAGGTTGTCTGACATACACCTCTTCCTCAATGAAGCCATTGAGGAATGCACTCTTGACATCCATTTGAAAAAGCTTGAAGCCCTTGGATGCCGCGAATGCGAGCAGGATCCGGATGGCCTCGAGTCTAGCTACAGGGGCAAAAGTCTCCTCGAAGTCGAGACCCTCGACCTGAGAGAAACCCTGAGCGACTAACCTAGCCTTGTTTCGAACTACAACCCTATCCTCACTCTGCTTGTTTTTGAACACCCATTTGGTCCCAATGATATTGTGACCAGAAGGGGGCTCGACAAGCTTCCAAACTTTGTTCCTCTCGAAGTTTTCAAGTTCCTCATGCATAGCATTAATCCAAGATTCATCAGATAATGCATGAGAAACATCCTTCGGCTCAAAAGAGGCAACAAAGGCAGAGTGAAGGCAGAAAGTGGACAGACCTGACTTAGAGCGAGTGACTCGCTCAAACAGATCTCCAATGATGCAGTCGGTGGATGAGCCTCTTGAATGTGGCGGGGAGGTCCAAGCGAAGTGACCTCTACTCCTCGCGTGGGAGAAGTAGGAACAGAGCCACTAGGCTGGCCAAGAGTGCGAGGGTAAGGGCTGATCTCCCTGAGGTGCGAGATATGGAAATGGGAGGCACCTCGGGAGCAGGAATGGTGACTGGATCAGGCAAGGCGCCTTCATCTCCGTCATCAACTTCCTCTGAGAAGATAGGCGGGAAAGAGGAGAAGAGCACGAAATGTCTGGTCTAGCACCGGGCTAGCCTCATCAAAAGTCACCTCGCAGGTCTCTATGATCCTACCCAAATCTACAAACCCAAATCCTATAGCTACGAGGCGTAAGTCGAGTAACCGGAAAGATCCCATCACAGAGCGTGACTCGAACTTATCTAGGTTCCCTGGACTTCAAGAAGAAGCACTTGCAACCAAAAACACGAAAATGAGATACACTAGGCTTTCGCCCATATCTCAACTCATAAGAAGTGCAATGCAAGTGTGCCCTAAGAAAAACTCTGTTGGCAACATGGCATGCCGTAGCTCTGACCTCGGCCCAAAACTTCCTAGGAGTATTGTACTCATCTAGCATCGTCTGGCCATCTCAACCAGGGTCCTGTTCTTCCTTTCCACTACGCCATTTCTTTGAGGGACGTATGGAGAGGAGAAGCGATGCTCTAAGCCTAACTCCTCACGAAGTGCTAAAGTAGGAGTTCTTGAACTCCGTGCCATTGTCATCGCGGATCGCTCGTAAGGCACCCGGGAGCTCAACAGACAACCTACGGACCAAACCCCTGAAGTGTGAAAAACACTCATCCTTCGAGGCCATGAAAAACACCCAAGAGTACCTCGAAAAATCATCGACAATGACAAGAATATACCACTTCCCACCTGCCGATCGCACTCGAGCCGACCAACAGTGTCCATGTGTAGCAGCTGTCTGGTGCATCGATCATCACTCGGGTGACTGGAGGATGGGAGGCAGAACCATCTTGCCATGTCGGCAAGGAGAACATACAACATCTTTGACCATCTTGAGTTTAGGCAGGCCACGAATGAGATCATGGCCGCTAACTCGAGTCAAATGATCAAAGCCAATGTGACCAAGTCTCCTATGCCAAAAGGAGAGATCACGGGACTCAGAAGCAATAAGGCAATGGAGAGAGTCTCTAGAGGAAGAAGAAAAATCAGCACGAAAGACTCTCCCAAAAGCGAGAAATCCCGCATAAACAAACTCCCCGGAAGAATCGAGGATCCTACAAGAGCTCCTCTTAAAATTGACCTCGAAATCGTCATCAAGAAGTCGAGAGGCGAAAGCAAGTTGAAATGCAGCTTCTTGACTAAGGCAACGTCCTTAAGAATGAAATGATCGTTAATGCAGGCGGTACCTTTAGCAATGACTCTACCCGACGCGGCATCCCCAAAGGTGATTACCTCATCACCGGGATATCGGTTCAGGGAAGAAAACCAACGGGAGTCTCCGGTCATGTGGCGAGAACAGCCGGAGTCTACGATCCAAACCTCCCCCTTCCCTGTCCTACGGACCTGAATCAAAGAGAGTGAAAGCGGATGTCTCGATGCAGGATAGATCGGTGCGGATCTAGGAACCCAATCTGAGTCAAGCGTGCGATGAAACAGCATCAACGGAGTAGAAGAATGCAATCCGCACCTCTCCGTGACTCGACTCTCACAAACTCAGACTCGCTCCGAGGATGTCCGGGAGCAATGCGAGGTTGGTCCGCCGAGGTGCAAAGGCCGGACCATCCCAGTGCTGCTGCCCAGACCTCCCGCTGGGGAAAGCAAACTCACGCCGCTGATATCTACCTCGATGGGAAAAACGAGGAATATCAAGAGGACGGCGGAAAGACTGACTCGGGACAGCTCAGGCGAAAACCGAGTAGAAGCACGAAAACCAAGCCCCATGCGCTGTCCAAAAGCAGAGACTCTCTAGCTTGTTTATCTTGTCTAGAAGTCGTGTGTGCCTTAGGCGCACTCAGTCTGGGGATGACCCTGAATACCCCTAAGAGCATGGACACGCTCACGCCGAGAAATCTTGGCGCGTCTGAAGCAGAAATCAGCTATATGTCCATCCTTCTGACAGAAGGTGCATGTATACTTCGCCTTGGGGGGTGAAGTAGCATGAGAAGCACCCTTCTCGTCAGACGTCCCGTGGACAATCCCTGCTGATCTAAACACAGTGGTGCTCACCTGTGGAGCCACCACTATCTCTCCGCTCTTGGAGGCACGCACGCTGTGATGGCGGATGCGCCTGTATGCTCCAAGGCATCAAACCCTAGACCTTGATTGAATCTGCTAATCTTGGGTGATCTAGGATAAGATTGAGCTTCTTCTTACCTCCAACAAACTTCTCGAGAGTGCTCATAAGGTACTGACACTCTCGAAAAAGTGAGGCACAAGAAGAGCAAGGGGAAGGAGTAGCAGGGGAAGAGCCAGATGGAGAAGAGCGAACTAAACGATCAAATCTCTCCCTATAAAGAGCAGCCTCAATCTTGAGGGACTCGCAAGAAACACATGAAGAGTCTCTAATCCTACCCACTTGGGCTTTGAGCTTCTTCCTAAGCTCTACATGAATTTGATTCATGTCCTCTGCTACCCCAACACACAAAGATGCAACCATTTTGTGACTTAGCTAGTAGATCCTTAGCATATTTTGAGTTTTCAAGAACCAAGTCATCATAAGCATTTTTAGTTGCATACAGCCCTCACATGAGCTGATTGGGTCCTTAGAAGCATGCTTTTCAAGTTCATCATTTCTAGCGAGATAGCTTCCTAAGGTGACAACTCATGGCATCAATTTCAATGAGAAGCTTAGGGCAATTAGCACATGAAGCATTTGTGTGAGTGTGAAGAAAACTAGCATCAACAGGAATAGAATCTACTGGACATGTGCTAGCATCCTTCGACCTAAGTGACTCAAGATCAGAAAGCACACTATCATGTAGAGTCCTTAGGTTCTCCAACTCCACAAGCAAAGCATCACACAAAGTACAGCTATCAGAGTCTCGGGAGGAACAAGATCTAAGTGAAGCTAACTCCCGAGATAAGGTACCTACTTCCTTCTCTAGATCCAAACACTTAGCTCTAGACTTGGAATGAAATTTTCCTAGTTTGATAAAAGCATCATGGAGCTGGTCATAAGAAGGTACCTCCTCCGTGTCGCTGTACAGCTCGGTGTCGGGTACTTCCATGGCATTGGAGGCCATGAAGCACATGCCGGAGAAGTCATCGCCGCCCTTCACCTTCTCTTGCGGTTCATCCTCGTCCTCGTCGCTCCATGTTTCCGTGTCGGAGAGGTCAAGGTCGTCGAGCGCGGCAAGGACGCGGTGAAAGAGCTTCTTGCCCTTGGCGAACTTGCGGTGTTTCTTCTCTTGCGCCGGCTCGCGAGCTGGAGGCTTCTTGTTGCGGTTCTTGTTGATGTAGTCGTTCTTGCCCGCACTGCCTTGTTCATTATTGCCCTTCTCCAGCTTGGGGCAGTTTGCCCGAATGTGGTTGGGGCCACCACACTCAAAGCAAGTGAACTTGCCACTCCTCTTCCTATCTCTCACCCTCTTGTAAATGTTCGAAAATTTTCGAGCGACAAGAGCAAGCTCGTCTTCTGGAAATTGTTCCAGAACGTCGTCGCTTACGTCACAAAGAGCGGGGAGAGAAAAACCAGAAGAGAAGTCAAGAGGGGGTCCAGAAGAGGAAGACCCAGTGGGATCGGTAACCAATGCCATCGTTTGGGACTTCGTCCTGCGAGCGACGATGTCGAGCTCATGAGTCTTGAGGCGGGAATACAACCCGTCAAGAGTCAAGGTCGACAAGTCCGTATGGTCCGTGATGGTGGTTACCTTCATCTCCCAAATCCTCAGATCGAGTGCTCGAAGAAAATGCCTCGCATTCTCGAATCGATGTATGAACAACCCATCGACCGAAGATTGCCGAGAATCTTTGCAAAGCGAGCAAAGCACTCATCAAGGCTCTCACCGCGTGCTGCTCAAACTTGTTGTAGTCACGCTTAAATTGATCCTGTCTCACGGACTTGATCCGAGTGGTGCCCTCATGGTAAGCATTGAGGGTCACCCGGATCTCGTGAGCTGATCGTAGGTGAGAGACGCGATCATACTCACCGCGGCTAAGTCCCTGTATGAGGAGGTTCTTGGCCTTAGCGTTTGCCTCAACGTCGACCATGTTTGCGGCGTTGGCGTTCTCATCGGCCGGAACCTCATACGGGTGCTTCACCTTCTGCCATAAAGAAAAACCCTGGGCGGTGATGTATGTCTCCATCCGAACCTTCCAATGGATAATCAACTCCAGCAAAAATTGGAGGCTTAGTTGAGTACTTGTCCGTCGCCATGGCTCTTGAGACCGGTCAAGATCTATGAAAGAGCAAAACCGCTCGATACCAATTGAAAGACCGAGATGACGATCAGAGGGGGGGGTGAATGATCCCAAATAAAAATATCCCCTACTCAACGTACTCCAAACAATCCCGCAAAGAAAACCGATGCTCCTTAAAATCGCGAAACCCACAAAAATCGGAACGACTTGACAACTATGTGTATCCCTAGCTTACATGGATAGGAACCATGAATCATGTGAGGGATATTTAAATCACAAATTCTGGTTGTCAAGTGTCCAAAGCAAGGAGGAATCAATTCAAATACTTCTTTTCTAAAAGAGATCAAGCCAAAACACAAAAGCCTCTTTTAGAAAAAGCAAAAGCAGATTTTCAGGAATTGTCCTCAATTAGAGCAGGTGGATGGTGGACTTCTGTTGCTCCAAAAATTTGGGAATTTTTCAGCCTGTGAGCTGTTGAGTCGTGAAGCACTCCACCAAAAATCACCACCAAACACCTTCTACAAAAACAGGAAAAATCAAGAACTACGAACAGTCAGGATTTTCAATCAGGAAATTTGGGGCTCGGTTTTCACCTCACAGCTCCCAAATGGTGCATCCAGTGGACTCCAAAATTTTTCCACAGATTGGTATATGAGTCAAGCACCTTCTCCAACAAGAATCAATCAAGAAAGATTTTTCTATATTTTTCTAAAAATCAAAGACTGACTGCTGCGCGAAGAACAAGTTCAGGACAGATTTGCAATCTTGATAGAAACTTGATCTCTAGTCTATCCTAGGGTGCAAGAAAGATGTAAAACCAAATGAGCACCCTCAAGACCTCCTTGATCAACAGCATTTAGAAGGAGAGGAGCAAATCCAATTATAGAAAGTAAATTGCGAGAATTTACATGCGGGAAAGTAAATGCTGAATTTAAATTGCGTAAAGTAAAGACATAATGTAAATGCGGAATTTAAATTCACAAAAAAGTAAAGAAAATCTTTGTATTTTCTGGTTGGAAGGTTTACAAAGCCTCACTTCATGTGGGCAAAGCTCAAAGGAGCAACTCAAACCTTCAAGTGAGGGAGGACACCCCTCCCCCTCTATTTATACTACTCTAGGGCCACCTACCACCCTTGGATGAGTCCCAAACCCTAGGGCACTCCACCAAGGGCTAGGATTAACCCTCTCATTTCAATCCACACATGGGCTTTACATAGGCCACATTGGCCATACATGGGTTTTAAACAAAACCCGATCAACCCGATGCAACGGGCCTTCATCCGCCGGACTTGACCGCTCAGTTTCCTCCTCTTCGAGCCTCCAACCCGAACCGGAAACCTTGAGCCACCTCAAGTCCATTTCCATGACGTCCAAGTGAACCTGGTTTGAGCCCAACCATCTCGTCGGCATCCTCGACCGCTCTGGACCTCGGTTCTCCCAACCTAGTCCCGGTACTCACCAACGACCATAGCTGCCTCAGGGACCTGTACCACAAGGAACAAACCATTTTGCACATACCACAATGCACATACCTTTTCTTCCTGCATGTTAGTCCACAATTATCATTAATTGAAACATGCAATACCGAGTCAAATCAAACTCAAGCCTGAGCACACCTTGCTCAAATAAAGTCAAATACTCATCACAAACATGGATGGACCTCCACATGGTCCTTCAGCATCGCATTGCATTGCATTATATGAGGATGTTATATGATGATGGTATATGATGATGTCAATGATATGCTTACGCTATGAATATGAGATGTGTATGATGTCGTATGTGAAAAGTGGTGTTGAAGGTATTAGAATGTATTTTCTTGTTCTATTGCAATATACTTGCTGAGTGATGAACTCACGCTTGTGTTTATGTTGTTTTTCTTAGGTACCATGAAACCGGCATGCGGGAAAGGGAACTAGTCACATGTCATCACTTAGCATCACACATATAAACAATAACATGTTCCTTCCATTAAATTGTGATGGTTAATTTGTGTGCTTGGTTTCCTCATTTACTTCGTTTGGCTCATGAGATGGTTGGAATCTTTATTCTAGTCATATACTGCTGCTAGAACCTTTATTATTGATGATTTAGATGTCATTCTTTATACCATACCCTGTGATCATATTGTTGTTGCTTCAATTCATGGAAAAACAAAGGAGATGCTACCGAAATTTTCGGTTTTAGCATTTACTCCTTTGCTGTAATTTACCTTAGTTTATGGTATTTAGATGTTGTTTAGCCTATGTTTGGTAGCATTCGGGCATATTAAATGCCAGGGTGTTACAGATTGCCCTTAGCTCAAGGCTTATTTTGGATATTTTTTTTCTTTTATTTTTAGTTATTATTTTTCAGTTAGAGAGAGAGAGAGAGAGAGAGAGAGAGAGAGAGAGAGAGAGAGAGAGAGAGAGATTTTGGAACTCAATATACTTATCAGCTATCAATAAAACCTGATTGAGTAAATTCACTGTACAATTTGGAGGATGGTATTATCATAAATATTTTTTGTTGCATTACTTTTATCACTGTACCATTGAGAATCTAGGAGAAATTTTGTTGCAAAAAAGTATTTTGCGATAATAAAGGTGTCACTTTTTCAAAATATAAGTGTGTCAATTCAATAGCCACAAATGTAAAATCGGAAGTGGAAAACAATGCCGTCACAAGGATCATTTATGATGAAACTATTGTCATTAACTTCAACTAAATAATGATAAAAAAGTCATCACTAGTACAATCACTAATACAAAATATAATTGTCACCATAAGAAGCATTGCTAGTGATGAAACTATTATCACCAACAAAAACCAATTTGTGACTATATAATTCGTCATTTTTACAAAATATAATTATGATGATTTAGTGGTAACAAATGTTCATAAACTGTGGAAAATTTTGCGTCACTACAAGCACCATGAGTGACGAAACCCTGTCACTATTTTAAATCTATTTGTGACGATGTATATCATGTCTAATGTGCTAGTTATTAGCTGTACTTTTTGCCATCACTAATGAACATGGTTATTTGTGGGAAACAAAAATTCATCACTACATTAGCTGTGACTTCAATATTAGTGACAACCAGAAAAAGTGCCATTAACACTCATTTGTGATGCAAAATATACCTTCTGTGACGAAAAGTTTCACCACAAAAACTGATTTTCGTTGTGGTGATAGGCATGTCAATGCATAGTTGTCCACAATATCATTTTACTCATTTAACACTTCTTTGTGCAATACAAGCTCATATTCCTTCTTTCATTATGCTTGTTGCAGGAGGTTCGAGTAGACCGCTGGGTTGCAGCATCATTCATGCTTCGACAGGTATTTCTCTCGTTTATAATATTCGGAAGTTGGAACAATTGTGATGAATAAACGCAAGGCATGCTTTCAAAGTTCTAATATAACGTGATTTCAAAGGTGTTTTGTCAGTTGTCATGCAATGGGATTAGTTGTCACCTAATTTTATTTCATGTTTATCATTTATGATTATAGTATGTATTGATTGTTGCCTAATTTCAGTGTTAGAATCCGAAAATCAAACGAAATGCTGTGAAATTTCTAAGTGTAGGGTATTTTATGTGCAAATACTTAGTATTTTACATTCAAACAGATAGAGAATGTACATAAATTCTTTAATGATTTTCATATTTTTCCCATTTTTTTGACGTGGGAGACCATTTTACAGGATAGTAGCATTGTCACCATTTTTTAAAAATTCCTCATGCTTGTTCATAATCTGAAAATGAAATGGGAACAATAGTGATGTGTTAAGACCATCCAAAAAAATTTCAAAATTTTCTAATATTGTATAGTCCATTTTTTGGTCATTTCAAAATTGCAGAGATTTTGCCATATCTCGCCAAAATTTCATCATTTCCTACTAAAATCTCAGACTTCTCGGTTAAAAAAATGGATTTGAATTTTGACTTTTGAGTTTTGTTCAAATTTTGTCTGAAATTTCTAAATCTCAATGAAATTTCGTCTTTCGGTCCCCACCGAGATATATTCCGAAAACCAAATTTCAAACCTTCGTTAGCCCGGACAAATGCCTTGGCGTCACATCTCTCTAGAATTGCCATTCAAGAACACGATCTAATGACGCAGCGCAGAGAGTTGATTTCTGCGCAATCGCAAACATCAATGAACGTAAGTAGTACATACAGCTTGATTAGATTCAGCTCTGATCTGATGTGTAAGCAATTGTTTCTATTCTAACTGCCTCCAATTCAATCTCGCGGAGAACAGGTGAAGTACAGTAGCCTACAAGGGCAAATGAGACAGCTAACCAGGGAAGGCCAAGGTGTTGCTAGTTCAGAGTCTTTTAGAGTTCAGACTACTCACTCCAACTAGCTGTGCGCGGTTGGTAAAGATGGCATTTTACATGGCGGAGTTGTTAGTATTACAGGGAAGACTACTATTGCTGTTGTCGTCTAAGGGCCATTACATATGGTAGCCCACCTTATGGGGGCTAAGATTGGAGGCCAACCGGCCTCCCCACGTGTCGGCCGGTTCTTTTGCGCAAAAACCCCTCCTGTTTTCCGAAATTACGTCCAGGTCCTCGCGCGATTTTTTGTGAGAGGAAGATATTTTTCCCGGTTCGCGTTTAGGTCCCTGGTTTGCCCTTTTGCATTTAGGACCTCCCGTAAAGTACGAATCGCGAGCGAGCCCTTTACTATTTTTTTAAAATAGCGAACAGGTCCAAAATTATAACAAATAGGTCCTCGCGCTTTACGTTCGGGTCCTTTCTCCATTTTGTCCCAAAAAAATGTTTTCGGGGTCCGTTTTTTCTCCAGAGCATGCGAAAAATATTTTCGGTGGCCGTTTTTCCAAAAAAAAATGTAAAACCGTTTCTTTTCTCCGTTTTGCTCGAAAAAAATGTTTTCGTGATCGGTTTTCCTCCGTTTTTCCCGAAAAAAATGTTTTCGTGGCTATTTCGCCCCAAAAAAATTGGGAGACCGTTTCCTTTATCCGTTTTGCCCGGAAAAAAAATTGTCATCCGATTTTTCTCCAGAGCATGGGAAAATGTTTTCCTTGCCCGTTTTTCCAAAACAAAAAATATAGAAAACCGTTCCCCTTCTCCGTTTTGCCCCAAAAAAATGTTTTCGTGATCCGTTTTTCCTCCGGAGCATGGGGAAGATGTTTTCGTGATCCGTTTTTCCTCCGGAGCATGGGGAAGATGTTTTCGGTGGCTATTTCCCCACAAAAAATATGGAAAGCCGTTTTCTTTCTTCGTTTTGCCTGAAAAAATTATTTCCGTGAACCGTGTTTTCTCCGGAACATGGAAAAAATGCTTTCGTTGGCCGTTTCCCCAAAAAAAAACGTAAATTCGTTTTTCACCCGTCGTTTTTCCGTTTTTTCCCGCTTTTCATCATTTTTTTATCAAATTTCGCACGGCGCGGCGTAGCGCGCGAATCTTCCTAGTAGTACATGAGGACACATGAGTCTTTTAGAGTTCAGACTATTCTTTCCCTTCTTTTTTTCTTTTCCTTTTCTTTTTCTTCTTTCCTCCTTTTCTTTCCTTTCTTTTCCCTTTTTCTTCAGTTGAGCATGCCCTGCCTTTTTTTATTTCTTCCTCCTCTTCCTTCCCCTTTCTTCTTTCCAACTGAGTTGGCCTCCCCCTCCGCCTCGCGCACTCGCTCCTCCAGCTTCCCCTTCGCCCCACCTCCAACTCGCTCCCTCTGGCTCTGTCTCCTCCTGTGACTCCCCTTCCACCCCCCTTCCGGCTCCCCCACCAGCTTCCCCACCGCCTTTTCCTCAGTCTTGGCCCCTCCACCACCTACCCTCTGGCTCACCCCCTTCACCTCCGCCTCCCCCTCCAGCCCCCCTTCCACGTCACGCCCTCGCCCCTCTCGCTCCCCCTCCGCCTCCTCCCCCTCTCCAGGTGGCATTGGCGGTGTCGGTGGCCGCAGGCTTCAGTGGCGCAGGAGAGCATGGCTGTGGGCGAGTGTGGCGACCAGGTAATCCCATTCTCCCCCATATCCACCTCCACATTCCCCTCTCCCCCACCTCCGTGCCCTGCCACGGTGGTCCGTGGCAGGCCACGTGCCACCGCACCCTACCGCGCCCGAATCACCCAAGGAGTTACCGAGTTGGGGATCTGGGGTTGTGCCGCTCGTGCATTTTCGGATATTCGATTTTTTTGGAAACATCTGAAAATGATCTCGGAATATCCTGAGACGATGAATATTGATATACCGAATTTGAATCCGAAACAATATATCCAAAACTGATATTGAATCCGATAACTACCAAAATAACTATTCGATTTTGAGCCAAGCACATCCGTTCGATCAGAAATTATCCGAATCAATTGCACCCCTAGATATGTGTCCTAGGGCCACAAGTCACTGTGCCACTGACACATCGAATGACATTTCCTAAAACACCAACATTTGGAGCGGCATATCCTAAAAACCTTTTATATATAACGAGTATATCATCTATCTATATATATCAATATTCTTGGAAAGATCGATCGCAGCTTGCCACGTGTCGCTCGGACACTACAGAAACTACAGTGCCCTAGCTATAGCAGTTGCTTTTTGTTTCTTTTTTTAAGGGTTTTCCCGAAAAAGATTTCCTCTCTCTGTTAACATCCCTATCTATCTTGACACTTCCTTTCGCCTGCAGCAATGCATGGGCCCAGCGGAGTATATAGTAATATACTACTCCCTCCGGTCACAAATAGTTATCGTTTTGAACATAGTGATGATCAAACTTCCAAAACTTTGACTATCGATATATTTTTAAATATTTAAATTGGATACATGAAAATTATATGTGTAGACTTGTCTCGAGATGTGCTTTCATAATATTATAATTTTATTGATTTTTATAAATATAATATAATAAAAATTAGTGGTCAAAGTTGTGTTTGAAAACCGTGTCATTGTCCAAAATGATAACTATTTGTGACCGGAGGGAGTATTATACAATATACAAGCTAATGATATGTGATTAGAAGCTCTTTGAGAAATAGAAATTTTATGGTGCATTATACTGGTAGTATATAATGTGTAGTAGAAATCACATCTAACCGTTGATTTGTTAAGAGTGTTTCTACTACTCTACTACCAGATGAAATATAAATAAACTCTAGTTAATCTGATCCATTGAGTTGAAAAGAATGAACAGATCATATTCAATTTAGTGCATCATAAAAGAGCTCTTGAGAAAACAAGGAAACATGCTACTAGTTCCCACCAAAAAAAGCATAAAGCCGTCGTTTGGTGCATCCGCTTACGATGTTTAGCTAAAAATTAAAACTTAAAAGCTCTCATAGAAAATAAAAATATACTAAAATTTTCTTACAAAATGAAAAAAAAACATATGTCCATCCATTTGGTGGGTCTGCTGATAATTTGTGTTTAAAAACTCCCAGAAAAAGAAAAATGCAGGATGTTTTTTTTAAAAAACATGGAGGGCATCTAACATCATCATGTGGAGGGATCACATGGAGCATTAATTATTAAGAAGTTTATTTGCCGCATAATTAACTTACATCATCATTTGGGATGGCCTATTTAGCAGAGCTCTAGCTCCACCAGATCCATGAATCTGGTGGAGCTGGTATTCCTAGCTCCAACAGAACCGTGCAGCTAGAGCTGTGGATATATTAAGACTGTTTAGGTGGGTCATCTTGTTTACATTTTATAATAAAAATATAAACTTAATTCACTTTATTTTAGTCTACAAGTTTCAGATCTGAGGTGAAGCTAAGATCTAGAGCTCTGCCAAACAGAGCCTTATATCGACGTGCACATGGCAAGAAGGTAGTATTCCAGGATTATGAATTTATTTTTATGTGTAGAGTCGTCACGTCTGTCTGTCTGTCTATCTGTCTATCTATCTATCTATTTATCTATCTATCTATATGTACCTTTATACCTATACACTAAGGAAGCTCACACGTTAATAAAAAAAGATCTAGCCATCCATATGGTCGACTCGAGTCATAATGGTTTAGATTAAAAATAAGAGTCCATATCAAGTACAATCAAAATTAACTAAAATCTGGAACAAAAATAATTCACAATTTGATTTCCATAAGCCTTTTAAAGTAACATTCATAATAACTAAAATTTGTAATAAGAATGAAATAAAATTAACAAATTAAAAGAGAGTCCATGTAAAGTACAATCCAAATTAGCTAAAATTTAGAATAAGAAATAAAGAAAAATTAGCAATTAGATTTCCATATGACTTTCGAAATAACATCCATAAATAAATAAAATTGGAATAGTAACTAAATAAAATTTAACAAACTGAAAGATAGTCTTCAATCCAAACAATCTAAAATTTGAAATAAAAATAAATAAAAAATTAGTAATTTCCATACAACTTCTGTAACACCCCAAAATTTTGCTTTTCTTAAATTCAAATATGGTTTGGCACTTTGGTGAATTTTTGGAATTTTCTGGAATTTATTTGAAATTTATTTGAATTTATTCCCTTTTGAAATAATTAAAGAATTTAACTTTGCAAATAAAATTTTGTTGGAAATATTTTAATTGAGTCCAAAATGTTCCAAAATATTTCTAGAATTTTTCTGGAATTTTTCTCAGTGTTTTGCTATTTTTAATTAATTAAATAAATTGTTGGGAATTAATTGGATTATTTAATCGCTGGAAAAACCTAATCGGTTTCACTGTTCATCCGACCGAACCCGAGTCCGAGTCAGACTCGAGTCCGACCCGAACCCGACCGAGCCAGCCGTTTCGTTCGAACCAAGTCACCAAGCCCTAACGCGCGTGACCGTTGGATCGAGATGATCCAACGGCCACGACCGCGCCACGTCGCCAAACCCGAGCCCGACCGAGCCAGCCAGGTCGCCCGAGCCAGACCCGAGCCCAAACCCCCGTACCGTTGGATCTTGATCCAACGGCTCACGTTGAGCCACGTCACCCAATCCGAATCCAATTCGGATTCCGCCGCCGCAGCCGTGTGGGCCTCGGTTTCCGCGGTTTTCACGGACGCCGAGGGGCCTATTTAATGCGCCGCCGCCGCCATCATGTTGCCGACTTCCATGCGCACCCGTAGCCCTAGACAACGTCGCCTGAGCCACCGTCGCTTGCCCGCGCGAGCTCGCCGTAGTTGGTTTGGCGTTCCGCCGCGGTTGATCACCGTTTCCGCCCCCGTCCGCCGTCCTCCGCCACCGTTGAGCTCAGATCCGGAACAGCAAGGACCAGCCGCGTCGGAGGAGACCTTTCACTTCGCCGGAATCGCACCCAAACGCCGTCGGGCGTGTCACCGTCCCCGTCTCCAGTGAACCAACTCCGCCGCAAGCCATCGCCGTCGCTCGAGCTCCCTCCACCGTCCGATCCAGATCCAAGTGCCTAGATTCGTCCACGTCATCCCCGGTAAAGATCTCACGTGCCAATCTCCATATCTATTTCCAACCGTTGGATTTAGATCCAATGGTTTAGATCGCGCCACGTAGCCTTAATCGCACCGTGCTAGATCGTACGGCTAGCAGTAACCCACGTTCTAGCGTTAGATTAGATCTTGACCGTCTGATCAAGATCGAACGGTCCAGATCAGCCGAGTAGTTTTCCTATTGCGTTAAGCCAGATCTGATCTGAAAATCAACGGCCGAGATCCAGCCACGTGGCTGGGAGACTGTAACATCCTCAAAATAAAAGAAAGTAAAAAAATAAATTAAAATTTTTTAATTTATTATTTTAAATTGAATTTTTAGTATTTTGTGAACTTCTTTGAACCTTGTTGCACAAGAAAAAAAAAACTTCTATTTTATTTGCAAACGGAATATTAACCTTGTTTATCAAAAACCAATCTAGCACAAGATCAAACAGTAAAGCTTCTGAAACCCCAATGAGCTAATAAAAAATGCTCACTTCAGACATTTCCAAACTTAAACATTCCATCTCTAATCTTGAGCGAGACCAATGCAATCAAAACGTTGATTTATCATCTACCAATCAATCAATTCAAGCTTTTCTAACATGATCAATTGCATTGCTATTTGGAACGAAGCCAAATGCATTGCTAACAAAAGAAATTCAGAACTTCCAAGGCATTTAAACATATGGAATGGATTGCTCAATCGATCCACCAACCAATCTAAGTGACCTTTTAAGACAATTTCTACTCGAACATATTGTCACCACTCTAAGTTAGTTTAAATGCGTTCCACACAGCACTCAAACCCTACCAACACAAGGTCTTCAGAAGAAATCTAATGGTCCAATCAACTATTCGGGCTTGGTGGATCAGTGAACTAACCAGAGTAAATGGGATTGATGAGAGCTAGAAATTCCAAGTTCAAATAATTCATTACCAAGTTGAGCTAGAACAGATGCATTCAACTTCACCCAAAAGACTTACCAACTTACATTATTCAGACCTAATTGGACCAATGCATTGCCTGAACTCGACATAACACTGAGCCAATCAGAGAGTATGGCAATTGTCAGAATTCGCTGGGACAGAGCAATGCACAGGATTGAAACCTGTATTGTGCGATTGGATGTTCGATTGCAGCACTTCATTTTCCAAATCTATTCCAAGTCTGTCACCCAAAGATGCCACGACTTGATAAGTCAAGTGTCTGATTCAGTACTTCTCTGGACCAATCCACTAAGGTTTGGTGGATCAGTACTAAGGCCAAACTAAATAAAGTGGCACTAACAAATGCAGTCAAACCAAAAGATTTTCAGACCTTACTGAACCAATCCAATGCCAGGACTTGACTTCTCAGTTGCTTGAACTGGCAAACTTCTAAGCCAACAAAATGCACTACATTTCCCCTGAACCTCGGCACAGAACATTGCATATCCATTTGGAGCAGAGGAGGGGTGAACCCAGAACTCCTTTTTCCAGTCTATCTACCCAAGATCCTCCTATCTTGTTGAGCCAATCAAATGAAGGAGCTTGACCTCTCTCTGCCTGAATCAACAAAACACTGCACCAACCAAAATGAGGAAGCTTCTGTCAGTATCGAGCATTGGATTGCTTGGCTGTATCACTGAAGAAAAATGCAGACCTTGACTCGTCGCTGCCAGCCAATCCTTCTCCCTGCACAATGCCAGGCTTGGACGCCACCACTCTGTTGACCTCCCCGTCAAGCTCGCCGAGCTGCGGCGCCCTGCCACCATTGTCCGTTTCCCCTTGGCACTGAACCCAGCCACCCGTGAGCTAGCCTCCCCTTGCCTACTTAAACCCTACCGATGCTCCTTCACTCCTTGAGCTCTCTGACCGAGGCACCATTGCCGCCCCATGGAGCTCCAAGGGAGCCGAGAGCAAGCAATTTGAGCCAACCGGTAAGTATCGATCAAATTCCCATCACCTTAAGCATCCCAGGCCACACTGACTCCTCCCTGATGATCCATTTCAGCCGGCATTGCCTTAATCGCCGCCGCACCATCCCTTTTCTTCCTCACGGCCGGCGCATGGTGCCGCACCACCTCGGACCTCCTCTGTCCCTGTGAGTGCTTGGGATAGGACCCACTCGGTCCCCTAGTTCTCACCGGCCGATCTCCCAAGCTGTGATGCCGCCATGGCTCCCCTACGCCGCCGCCATCTTCCCCAAGTCCGGCCGTCCGACGCCAGCTCACCTCGGCCTTCCTCCCTCCCGGTAAGACCTTGGGATGAACTCTCCTCGATCCACTGATGCTCCCCGACCCTTCCTCCTTCCCTCGACGCTGCCCTAGCCCCTCCACGCCTCGCCGCCATTAACGCCGCCGCCTACCTCCGATGCCAGCCTTCCCCGGGAACTCCTAAACCAAATCGGGTTGTGCCCTAGAATGCTCTCACTGCCCTCTTGCTCCTCCCACCCGCGGCCGTCCGCCTCCGGCTTCAGCTCACCGTCGGCGAGCTCGCCGCCCCTCGGCTCTGCTCTGAGCCTCTACCGAGTGGGGACGGGTTGTCAGCCAGTGCAAAGGCACAGAGGCCCTTCAATTGGCAAAGTGCGCTTTCATATACAGAAAACGTATTTTTCATTTTATTCCGATATTCCCAACCGAGCCACTTGATTTGATCATGAAATCTACATTGTAGCTCCAAATCATGTCGAGCCAACTTCTAAATTCGTATTAAATCATGTAATTCCTAATTATAGAAAAACATTTCAATTATGTTCAATGCACAGTATTTAAAATTCAAATTCAAATTGTAAGTCTAATATGTGCCTAATATAAAATTTCTACAAATTACCTCCAAATTTGATGAAACTAATTTTATTACATTCCTTATGTCATTAGGTTTTCAATTATATGAAAATATTTAAATTTGGACTTAGTTTGTGCAAAATTTGTGATTAGGTCCTTCTCAACATGCTTAAAATTGAAATATTTATAACTTGTGCTAATAAACTTCAAATTCGGTGAAACAAGTTTCAATGCTTTCATGAAATGGTATTCTCTCTATATACTTAGTCTTAGACTTGTTTAATCATAAGTTCAATGGCGTCATTTCATGTATAATATAAAGTTTAGGTTATCCGTAAATGAATAGTGATAGCAATTCGCGTTTAACTTGAAACCCAATGCCTAAACATTTGAAGCATCATAATTATAGGCTCTATAACAGTAGCTTAGTAAGTTGCTTGTGTACTTAGTTTGCCATTTATCAAAATATCTAATAGTTCACCTAGGATTTAAGCATTATTAGCCTTGCGACCGAATTTCGATATTGTAAGATTAACCTATTAAACCTTCTAAATCTTAGGACCTCTTCTTCGCAATATCAACTTAGTTGAACCTTAATTGTGCTCTTTTACCATTAGAAATATAAGAATGAATCTCAGCAAAACTTTAAATTTGTGAATAGCCGTAACTATTACTTGCAAAGCAACTCTGAATTGATTGGAACCAACCCTAATATGATCCCTAGGTATTATGCTTTCCAAATATGTAGAGATAAATCGAATTTGGACTTAGTTTACATTAAATGTTACTATGGTTATGACTCTATTCATAGAAATGCCGATATAACCATAATTTGCTCGATCTTGATCCGATTGCAATGAGACTTGTTTCTAGGACCTTTTAATGTTGCTGCTATTGCTGTTTTATGAATTTATTTGGATTTTTTTCACTGTTTGTACTTGTTTAAGGCTTAATACTCATTCATGCAACACAGGACAATATGGTTAAAAGAAGCCCTAATGTTTGATTAATTGAATGGCATCGCATTAATGATTGAAACATAGTGGAACCAACTTAGGAACACTAATTCAAACATCCCATGGTAGTACCTAAAAGATTATTGCATGATTTATTAAGGTACAGTCACATTCGTAGAATAAAAACTACACCATCAACACATGTAAAATTGTGATACTTAAGCCCTTTCGGGCACCCATAGAATACCTCGTCTAAATACAAAGATTAGAGTGAATAGCTCAAATCCATTCTATTATGTTTGTTCTACCATAATATGGAAAAACATTTAATTAATGACTTGCTTTGCATCTGAATCCTATTAGCACAACATACCTAATTGTCATGAAAGTTAGTAACTTGGTATTTGAATAGTTGGACTTATTAGACCCTAAGTTAAAATGTTTATGTCACTAGAATCATCATATAATCATGTAAATATAACCTCTAGCCCTATCCTTTAAGCCCAACTTATATAAATCAACTTTTGAGCAAATTATACTTAAGACTAAGTATTGTTCACATGAACACTTTATTAAAATATTAATTGTATTAATCCAAACAATCTTAGCTTCTTGAATTCGAATGTAAAAATAGTTATATGTACAATGTTGGTCTCCTAAACTCATAAAGAAAAATCTTGTCTTCCGTAAACTACAATTTTGGTACTCTACGTTAGTAGTTGGATTCAAACCCTAACCCTTGCTAAAGCCTAAACACACACTCACACACCTGTTATTTTATATGATTTCCAATTTGATGTTATTTGAACTTCTTCTTGCCCCATTATTATCTGATTTCTTTTTGCCTCTTATTGTTATTGCTATTGCTTTGTTTCGCGATGAACGACGTATAGACTCCGACGCTCCAGATACTATTGCAGACGACTCCGACTTCACTACTGAATACAACAAGCAAGGCAAGCACCCCCTTTGATCATATTGATCCTAACTTTTCAAACATGTTTTATCAAATGTTTTCATGCATGTGCTATATTTCATAAAACTTCTATGTTGTGGGATATGGTAGATATAACCTTTATTGTGGGATTTCCTTAATCATTATTGATATGTGAACCTTGATAACCCTAGATGATGGTTAGACACATGATAATGTTGAAATGGGTATACACGCTTATTACAAGCATTGCTTAGCCATGCTCTAGAAATGGGGTCACGAATGGACGGCTACACTGTTCGTGATAATCAATGAAATTTAGACATGTCTTGGAAGAGACATGTATTGTCTTGAAGTTTTAAAAAGGTTGGATATGACAGTAAAGGATATTGATATTTGTTAAAAATGAAAATAAAACTATGGTTTGACACGGGCGAATTATGGCAATAGCCGGTTGTGCAAGGGCTGGATTTGCACGTAGTGTAGGGGGAGTTTTTCGCCCGGGTCGGATTAAGGACCGAACATAGTGTTGTATGATCCAAGGGATACCCGTACAACCATAAGGGCTGGACTGGGACGGCCTTAGCTTATTAAGTTACTTAGAACTAGCTTTGCACATTGGCAGGCCGTAGTAGCACGGGTTGTTCTTGCGAGAATTACCCGTAGGGGTGTCCACACGCGGGTGTGGGTTAGACACATACCAATGCAACGGTGTATGCCTCACTATGGGAAGGAACACGTGTTCTTTATCTCGCGCAATGAGAATTTATATCATCCCAAATTTTTGTTCCTACCATAGTAAGGATTTGACGTCACCGGGCTGGTGCAAAGTTAGGGCTATGTAATGTAACAGTTATGTATGATCTCTCTGCGGCACACTAAAGGAAGTGTGTTAATAACGTTTGCATAAAGAGATGATCATTCCTTGTGGGTAAAGCTGTACACCTCTGCAGAGTGAAAATCTTTTCGAAAAGCCGTGCCCGCGGTCATGGGAGACTTGGTGAACTTGCACTAGTTAGATGATTTTGATATTTTCATAAAATGTTTTGGATTTGGAAAGATGGTTGGAAAGTCTATGTTTCAGATAATTCAGATGGTTGTGCCACATGTTGGCATTGGGTGATTCAAATCTCATGGAGGAACTGTGAGTTATATGCTTACATACTTGTTATTTTTATACCTGTCAAAATTGCTTTTACTAAATTATTGCTTTCAATCTACTATTCAGTATTTACAATTCAGTTGGCTTTATGCAAAATAACTGTAGTAGCCTTTCCTCTTGATACAAGCCTGCATTTATTCTAGGTTTGCAAAAGTCTTGCGGAGTACTCTATGTACTCAACCTTGCTATTATTGTTGTTTTTAGGTGAAGGAACAAACATTCCGGATGATACTTTCTATACCGCAGATTACGGGGGAAGTACTGACGAGCTTTTCTAGGGTTTATACCTTGTCAGTTGCCTGTGGATATTTGAGCAAGGCACACTGCCAAGTATTTGTATCTTCCGCTGCACTCTATTTGGCCTGTTGGCCTTATTGTATGAAACTTAATCCTATCAATATATTTGAGAACCCTTGTATGGATGTGATGACAATGTTGTAAATGTGCGTACTAGCCACTGATCATGGGACTAGTACTGTGTGCACATAGGAATCCCTCTTGGTATTCCACGCCATTAAAGGGAGGGTTCCGACAGAGACTGACCGTCGCGGTCAGCGCGGCCACGCCGGTCGCTGCCGACGTCAGCCGTGACATCACGCGCGGCCCACGTGTCAGCGACCAAGCTAAACCGCACCATGACGTCACGCTAACATCACGGTGGGACCCGCGTGTCAGCCCACTCGGCTGAACCGTGTGCAGACGTCATGCTGACGTCACCAGAGGGGCCCACTTGTCAGAGACACGAGCTGTGGACCGGGTCCACGGTGGACCAGGCCAAACCGTGCGCCGGGTCCATGGACCCGAGGCGACGTGGCGGCCACTGATTGGTCCACGTGTCATGCTGACACAATAAATTAATTTCTGAAAAAGAAAATGATTTATTAATTCGAATTATGGATTTCAAAAATGGATTCAAACTTCAAACGCTTATAACTTTTGCGTTTCAACTCCGATTTGAGTGATTCAAATTTCTAAATTTTCATAAAAATGAGACCTACTCAAATATGAATTTTAATTAAATTTTGATTATGAATATTTCTCTATTTATATTTAATTAATGTTTTCTTTAAACTTTAAACGGTTATAACTTTTGCATTTAAACTCCGAATTTGACGATTCCAGTTTCTAAAAATTCATAAAATTATGCTCTCTCTGTTTATGAACTTTATTTGGATGTTTGGACACTTTTTGTCTACTGTTTATTTATTTATTGCTATTTGCACGCTTTACGAGTAGACGTTGAAGTGCGCGAAGGTTTCGAAGGTGAAGTGTTGACCCAGGAGCCAGCTCAGGACCAAGAACAAGTACTCTTTGAAGGCAAGTTGTGCTTTGACCATGTTGATCCCATTTTGAAACTTGTTTTGATTTAAATTATTGAATGCTAGTTTAATTAGAAAATGCTTTACTTAATTATGGGAAATTAGTTAAATGCCAACTTTGCTCTATGACACCTTGATTATTATCTATGTGCCAAGACCCCTTGTCACCTTAGTTGTGGATTATTAGTTGGACATTATTAAAATTGCCAACATGGGTAGTTAGACCGACGTAGTATGCTTAGCCTTGCCACGTGAAGTGCTTTGGACAATCAAATGCTAATATTGACTTAATGAGATATTGCACCTGTTTTTGAAACAAGTATCATGTGTTATGAATGTTGATGGCGCGTGGTGCATGGTAATCAACTAGGGGCTTTTGATAAATAGATTTCGACCGGGGCATGTGGCAAGAATGATCGGGTGGGCCAGTTGTGGCACCTGGAGCGTTGATTTGGTTCTTCGGGTAGTCTTGCCCTGGTCACCCTAAGGACTTAACCTTGCAAGCCTTTGAACTGAGTCAATCGTGCAACCACATGTCTGTAATGGGACGGACCTAATTGATTAAGTTGCTAATAACGTACCTGTGGGACCTCAGGATGTCAACTACACCCTTTGTGTAGTTGTACGGGGGAGCGTACTGGGGCTGTGGCCAGGTACCCATCTAACGGTGGATTGGCCTAAACTTCGCCTTCGCTAAGGGAAGGGTTAGTGTGCAAACACCGGGGAGGACCACTTGTGCTGTTAGAAGTTTCTGAAAGACTTTGTTATGGACACTCGCCTTTGTGGTGTTTGGCTGTATCTTGTGGGTAAAGTGCATAACCTCTGCAGAGTGTGAAGTCTATTCGAATAGCCGTGTCCGCGGTATTGGACATCGCTCGGGAATTACAGTCAAGGGTTAGATTCTCTCGAAAATAACTTGGACTTGAAAGGTTGGGTTTGGTTTAATATTGATGTTGATGGAAATGTGGAATAGGATTGGGAAAGATGTTTATTTAACTCCTGGAAAAGTTATTAATCTTATACTTGTTTCTACTGCTTTCGAATCTACTTATGCTACTTGTCAAATGCTGTTTTGCTGCAATTATACCCTGAGCTACTCCTTTGTACTAAGCCATGCATGTAGTATATTAGTTTGCATTCTGTGCATGACTTGCTGAGTACCAAGTACTCACCCTTGCCACAATACAACACCACTTGAAGGAGAGTCTACACCAGCATTGGAGGAGGAACTCCAGGAGGAACCGTCTAACTAGGGAGCGAGCCCAGTCAGTTGCCTGTGGTATACTAGATGGCGCCACGAAGTTATCTTATTTTCTGCTGCAGTCATTTCTCTCTTATTGAGTTTCGCCCTGCGTGGCGTATATTTGTAACTTGACCTTAAGGTCGAGCAACCAGCTTGTTAACTATTTAAGGTACCTTATTATTTCGTTGAGTATGATTGTGATATTTACCAATGTTGAGACTGTGTGCACTAGCGTTGTCGGCGTATTCTACACCAAGGTACCCGCTCCCCCGCACTAAAAAGCGGTCAACTGATGGTCAGGGCATGCCTGGGCCCACCGCCACTGCAAGAGAAAGAGCCCAAAGGTGGACGCCCAGTGGACACGTGGCGTCTGAGCCCCACTGGCGCCAATGAGGTGGTCGCCTAAGCGGACGCATGGCGTCTGAGCGAGCAGCTGGCGCCAGCACGGTGGTCGACCAGCCGACACGTGGCGTCTGAGCCAGGCGCTGGCGCTCAAGCAAGGTGGTCGCCCAGCGAACACGTGGCGTCTGAGCGAGCAGCTGGCGCTTCAGCAAGAAGGTGGTCGCCAGCGACACGTGGCGTCTGAGCGAGCAGCTGGCGCTTCAAACAAGGTGGTCGCCCAGCGGACGCATGGCGTACAGGCCAGGCCGCTGGGCGCCCAGCAAGGTGGTCGCCCAGTGGACACGTGGCATACAGTCCTGGCCACTGGCGCACCATCCCCAGGATGGTCCTGACGAGATCAAGGGTGTTTAATGCGAATCGTGCGCATTAAATGCCGAAGCGTAGAGGCTGCAGTGTGGCGGCGCGCCTTCCCCAGGCGCATCATAATTGCGGGAGACGTCACGGCGGCACCTCATCCCCTGACGAAACGAGCGGCGTTGGTGGGCGTGGAAGCCGAGGCAGGAGTGTAAACGGCTACGGCAAACATTTATTGAGGCGTCAGGACAGTGACAGGCGCATTAAATGCGCCCGTGGCAGTGTAATGAGTATGGCTTGCAGTGTAAGCCTCCCATGCGCCCCCAGCAGCCCAAGTATAAAAGGGAGCCGGGGTGCATGGGAGAGGGGGTTCGAAAGGCTGTAAGGTTTTCATTCTCTCCAGCAAGAACACTAGCAATACCAAGAAAGGTAGGACTAGGGCTATTACTCTTAGGAGGGCCTGAACCTGGGTAAATGTCCCGCGCCCCCCTACTCCCCTAAGCTTTACGGTGCTCTGGTCATCTCCTCCCGTCTCCGGCGATCGCCTCGAAAGCCCCCCCGTTTGAACCTCATAAGCACCCAATTCGGAGGTGCCTGTTAGTTAGTACGCTGACAGTGGCGCGCCAGGTAGGGGCTATTGGTGGTTAGATTGCCCACTCTCTTTCATTCCCAGTTCGGAGCTCAGCAGGAGTAGGGGCGCTTGTCTGCATGTCGGAATCGCATTCCAAGCGCAGCAATCCGCCCGAGGAAAGTGGCGCCCATAGCCGGTCCCGACATTCGGAGAGGGAGCCGAGCCACTGTAACACCCCAAAATTTTTGCTTTTATTGAATTCATGTGTGATTTGGCACTTTGGTGAATTTTTGGAATTTTCTGGAATTTATTTGGATTTATTTGGAATTTATTTGAATTTATTCCATTTTGAAATAATTAAAGAATTTAATCTTGCAAATAAAATTTTGTTGGAAATATTTTATTTGAGTCCAAAATGATCCAAAATATTTTCCAGAATTTTTCTGGAATTTTTAAAGTCTTTTGATATTTTTAATGAATTAAATGAATTATCGAATTATTTTGAATATTAAAATCGCTTCGGGTTTAGTACTGTTCCTCGGGTCCGAGTCGGACTCGAGTCCGACCCGAACCCGACCGAGCCAACCGTTTCGATCAAACCAAGTCATCGAACCCTAATTCTCCGACCGTTGGATCAAGATCCAACGGCCGAGAATCGCCCGTACCGGTCGAGCCGTGTCCGGCCCGAACCCGTTCACGCCGTGCGATCCCAGCCGTCCATCTGGACACGTGGACGGTTCTCAGCCATCGTCTCCGATTCCGACTCGGGCACGAACGGCTCCGCCGTGTGGGTCTTGACCTCCGGGTTCCGCGCGAACGCCGAGGCTATTTAAAGCCCCGCCCCTCGTCCGAGGATCGCCAGCTCGCCCCGCACCGTTTGCCCTAGGTTTCCGCGCTCAAGCCGCCGCCGCCGCCAAGGAATCCCTCACCGGAGTAGTCGAGGGTTGGCTACGGGTTTAGAGCGATTCCGCCGCCGTTAGCCATCCTCCGCCGCGCCTGAGGCTGGATCTGAAAACCCCACGTTGAGGCGCCCCCGAGCGTGCTCTCCTTCTCGCCGGGACACGCCCATGCGCCGTTCGGTGTCGTCTTCCCGATTCCGATGCCGCGCCGCCGCCGCATGCGACCTTGGAGCTCCACCGGCCGTTGGATCATCATCTGACGCTTGAGGTGAGTCCACCTCCCTGTTTCGGCGTATTAGATCCCCACCGTAGGATCAAGATCGTAGGGCACCGATTAGATCTGGGTTATTGCTTATAGGGTAGTCTCGGGCGAATCTCAGCCGTCCATCAAAACTTGTGCGGCCGAGATTGCGCCACGTGTGCCTAGTCGCACCCACGCGTGTGAGCGCGTGTCCCTGACACGCGGGCGCCGCAAGTTAGAGGGCCCACGCGTCAGCCGCGTTTGCGTGAGACCCCGCACAGACAGGTGGGTCCCATCTGTCAGTCTCACCCGAGCCATGGACCGGGTTCACCATGGACCGAACCGCGCCGTGGGCTGAGCCCATGAGCCGGCTGACGTTAGCCAGCCAATCAGGAGCCGACGCGTGTCATGATGACGCAATAATTAATTTCTGAAAAAGAAATGATTTATTAATTCGAAATATTGATTCAAATTTAGATTCAAACTTCAAACGCTTATAACTTCTGCGTTTCAATTCCGATTTGAGTGATTCAAATTTCTAAATTTGTATAAAATTCAGATCTACTCAAATATGAATTTTATTTAATTTTTGGACTAAAGTTTTTCTCTGTAATATTATTTAATTGATTATTTAAACTTTAATAAATCATAACTTTTAAGCGTCTTAACTCCAAATTTGATTTATTCCAGTTTCTAAAAATCCATAAAATTATGTTCTTTCTGTTTATGGATTTTATTTGGATGTTTGGACACTTTTTGCCTATTGTTTATTTGAGTATTGCTATTTGCACGCTTTACGAGTAGACGTTGAAGTGCCGGAAGGATTCGAAGGAGAAGTGTTGACTCAGGATCCAACTCAAGACCAAGAACAAGTACTTTTTGAAGGCAAGTTGTGCTTTGACCATGTTGATCCTATTTCGAAATCTATTTTGATTTAAACTATTGCATGCTAGTTCAATTAGAAAAATACTTGGTTTAAACATGGGGGTTAGATAAATACCAATTTGCTGTATGACACCTTGATTATTTAAGTATGTGCCATGACCCTTTTGTCACCCTAGTTGTGGATTACTAGTTGGACATTATTAAATTGCCAACATGGGTTATAGACCGTTGTAGTATCTTTGCTTAGACACACTACGTGCTCATAACATGATTTTGGATAATCAAATGCTAATATTGACTTAATGATATATTGAACCTGTTTTGGAAAAGTATCATGTGATGTTGATGGCACGTGGTGCTTGGTAATCAACTGGGGTTTTGATAAATAGTTTTCGACCGGGGCATGTGGCAAGAATAATCAGGTGGGCCGGTGTGGCACTGGGGATGTTGATTTGGTTCTTCGGGTAGTCTTGCCCTGGTCACTCTAAGGACTTAACCTTGCAAGCCTTTGAACTGGTCATACTTGCAACCACATGGTGGAATGGGACGGCCCTAGTTGACTAAGTCGCTAAGGACTCACTTGTGGAGCCTCAGGGTGTCAATTACACCGTTTGTGTGATTGTGCGGGGAGCGTATCGTGGTCGTGGGCCAGATACCCATCTAACGGTGTGTTGGTCCCATACTTCGCCTTGGCTAAGGGAAGGGATGGTGTAGAGCACGAACCGGAGAGGACCACCTGTGTTGTTTGAGGCTTCCGAAAGGCTTTGTTACGGGAACTCGCCTTTGTGGTGTTTGACTGTATCTTGTGGGTAAAGTGCATAACCTCTGCAGAGTGTAGAATCTATTCGAATAGCCGTGTCCGCGGTATTGGACATCGCTCGGGAATTACAGTCAAGGGTTAGATTTTCTCAAAAATAACTTTGGTTTGAAAAGTTGGGTTGGTTTAATAATGAAGATGATAGAAATGTGGTTTAGGATGGGGAAAAATGTTTATTAAACTTCTTGAAAAGTTATTTATGCTTTACTTATTCCTACTGCTTTCGAATCTACTTATATTACTTGTCAAAAGTCATTTCTTTGCAAATATACCTTGAGCTATTCCTTTGTACCAAGCCATGCATATAGTATATTAGCCTTGCATTCTGCATGACTTGCTGAGTACCAAGTACTCACCCTTGCCTCAACACAACACCGCTTGAAGAGGAGACTACGCCCGGCTTGGAGGAGGAATTCCAAGAGGATCCGTCTACTTAGGGATGCGAGCCCGATCAGTTACTGTGGTATACTGGATGGCGCCACGAAGCTATTTGATTTTCCGCTGCTATTATTTTTCTCTGAATAAGTTTTGCCTTGCGAGGCATACATTTGTAACTTGGCCATAAGGTCGAGTAACCACTTTGGTTATTTAAATAAAGTACTTTGATAATATCGAATGGTATGATTGTGATATTTACCAATGTTAAGACTGTGTGCACTAGCGCGTTCCTGGACTAGTGCTGAATACACAGAGGGTCCGGATTTGCAAATTCGGGGTCCCGACAGCCACCCAGGCCCCTCCGCCGCGGGAGCGGTGCACTTGGCTCCCGCGCCCAGGGGTCAGCCTGTCCAACGACGCTTGGTGCTGGGGGACGACACCCCCGCGCGAAGCCTTCATGCGGCCCGGCTTCTCCTCGATCATCCTCCGGTGACCCTGGGGGGCGATACCCCGGCCACTCCTTGGCTGCGGGATATCGTCCACCTGGTTGATGCCGCTCAACAGCAAGTTGAAGCGGCGACCCAGCCGGGGGCTTCCAGCATGTGGCAACAGGGAGCCCGCGCAACCGACGCGCCGGGTTCCAGCCGCTACACGACAACTTCCCCCGGCACCAAGGGCCGGGACAAGGGGAAGGGAGTCCTGGCTGCAGCCCCTTCCATCACTGGGGGACGTGCACGTGACTCCGCCTCTTCGCGCGGTCCCCCCAAGTCAAGGGGGAACCGCGAAGATCTGAGATCATACCTCGACGAGCGGCACCTCCAGCGCGACGGTGACCTGCGTCACGTCCTCAGGGGGCGTCGTAAGGGCGCCTTGTGCGCACTAATCCCCAGATGTCTTCTGGGCGACGGGGGGCTTCCTCCTCAGACTTCGGGGGGAGCGCAGGGTCGCACTCCTCGTCCTCTCCTCAGGATCGAGGGGCTGGCGAACAATGCTGTTCCCCCTACAACGTTGGATGTCAGGCGTTCTCCCTCCGCCTCCGGCAAGCCGCATGGCCGGAGAGGTTTCGCCCTGCTTCCATCGAGAAATACGACGGCACCACCAACCCTGAGGAGTTCTTGCAAATTTACACCACGGTGGTGCGTGCGGCGGGAGGGTCCGAGAAGGTCATGGCCAACTACCTCCCGACATCGCTAACGGGCTCTGCCCGGTCTTGGCTTCTTAACCTCCCGCGAGGTTCCGTGCACTCGTGGGAGGATTTATGCGACATCTTCGTCGCTAACTTTCAGGGCTCCTACGCTCAACCAGGCGTGGAGGACGACCTTCACACCCTGGAGCAGACAGAGAGGGAGTCCCTGAGAGAGTTCATCCGACGGTTTAGCCACTGCCGCAACACAATTCCCCGGATCTCTGAGCAGTCGGTCATCATCGCGTTCCGAAGGGGGGTCCGAGACCAGAAAATGCGGGAGAAGATGGCTACCCGCACCATCGTAACAACATCCGAGTTGTTCTCCCTGGCGCACAAGTGCGCCAGGGCGGCTGAAGCTCGGAAGTGCGCATCAAGGCCCGTCGACCCTGATGACGCTGGCACCTCGAAGTCCTCCGACCGCAAGAAAAAGAAGAAGAAGCGGAAGGAGACCGCCGCCAGGGAAGTTCTGGTCGCCGAGCCAGAACCTAAATCCCGGCGCCGCGATGATCCAGACTAAGGGGATGAGCGCCGGGACCAACGCGGCAACCGCAGGAACCGCCGCTCGCCCCGCCGCGAAGATGAGGGGGGCAAACCCTATTGCCCCATCCATCGCACAAGTGGACACGACTTGGAGGACTGCCAAGTAGTGTCCAAACTGGTCGACAGGCGGCTCAAGAAACGCCGCGAGAAAGACCGCGACGACGGCGACGACGAAGACACAGCTCCACTGGCCTTCCAACAGGCGGAGCATACAGTGGCGTTCATTCACGGTGGCTCAGCCACCTACTCGTCGAACTCGCAGTACAAGCGAGACCTGAGGCAAGTCTGTGCCACCGCATCACCCTCCGGGGCGAGTAGGCCACTGAAGTGGTCGGAGCAACCGATCACCTTCAGCCGGGCCGACCACCCGGAAAGCGTTTCCGGCCCGAGCCATCTGCCTATCGTGGTTTCCCCCACGGTTCGCAATGCGAAGCTCGGACGGGTCCTCGTTGATGGGGGCAGCTCCATCAATTTACTATCTGTTGGGGCGTACCAAACGCTCCAGATACCGTATGAGGAGCTGCGCCCGGCTCCACTTTTCTATGGAGTCGCCCCCGGGGTAGGCCTCATGCCCCTGGGGCAGGTCCGACTGCCTGTTACGTTCGGGAGCGCGGAAAACTTCCGGACGGAGTTGGTCGACTTCGAGGTTGCCGACTTCGACCTCCCTTACAACGCCCTGCTTGGCCGTCCGGCCCTGGTCAAGTTCATGGCGGTTGCTCACTACGCCTACATGCTGGTGAAGGTCCCCGGGCCTGGGGGGCCGATTACGGTGAAGGTGGATAGGCTGGAAGCCCTGCGCCTCAGCAAACAGCTGCAGGACCTGGCCGGCACCACCTGCTCGGCCCGCGACAAGGACGACAACCCGGGCACTCCCTCGGTCAGGACCCGCGCTTCGCCCAGGCCATCGGGCGAAGCAAAGGCGGCCCCCGTAGGTGAGGAAGGCTCGGGCAAGGTCATCAAGATCAGCACCGACCTCAGTGCTGAATAGGAAGACGCGCTCGTCGCCTTCCTCCGGTCAAGCCTGGATGTGTTCGCTTGGGAACCATCAGAAATGACCGGGTCCCAGGTGATCGAGCATCGATTGGCAACGCCTCCGAGCGCACCTGCCGATTCGACAAAGATCCGTGGCGGGCGCCAGAGCGGCAGGCGCCATTCGGGACGAGGTGGAGAAACTTTTGTCCGCCAGAATTGTGCGGGAGGCCACCTATCGAGTGGTGGCTAACCCATGCTTGTGAAGAAGTCCAACGGGAAGTGGCGAATGTGCATCGACTTCACCGACCTCAACAAAGCCTGCCCCAAGGACCCATACCCCCTTCCGCGGATAGACATCGTCGTCGACTCCACGGCGGGGTGCGAAGCTTTGTGCTTCCTCGATGCCTACTCCGGCTACCATCAGATCAGCATGGCGCAAGAAGATGAAGAGAAAACTGCTTTTGTGACTCCTCTCGGTGTGTATTGCTATGTCAAGATGCCTTTCGGGCTGAAGAACGCTGGCGCCACCTATCAGCGGGCCATGCACATAGTGTTTCGGCCCCAAATAGGGAAGAACCTGGAAGTGTATGTTGATGATTTGGTGGTAAAAACGAAAAAGGCCGATGAGCTCGTTCAGGACCTGGAAGAGACCTTCTCTCGCCTCAGAAAATACTGTCTGAAGTTGAATCCCGAGAAGTGCGTGTTTGGTGTCTCGTCTGGGAAGCTACTCGGATTCCTGGTCTCCAGTCGTGGGATCGAGGTTAACCCAGAGAAGATAGAAGCGATTGAGCGGATGCAGCCGCCCACCCGGCTCAAGCAACTGCAGTGCTTGACCGGCCGGCTGGCCTCCCTTGGCCGGTTCATAGCCCGGCTGGGGGAGAAAAGCCTGCCGTTGTTCAAGCTACTGAAGAAGACCAACTCGTTCGAGTGGACCCCAGAAGCACAGCGGGCGTTTGAAGACCTGAAGGAGTACCTCTCCTCCCCCCCAGTATTAGTCGCCCCTGAGCCGGGTGAGCCATTGCTGTTGTACGTGGCGGCTAGCCCCTCCGTGGTGAGTGCAGCGCTGGTGGCGGAGCGGGAAGGGGTTCAGCGGCCGGTCTACTATATCAGCAAGGTGCTGCACGACGCGGAAACAAGGTACCCTCAGGCTCAGAAGATGGTGTATGCCGTGCTGATAGCGTCGAGGAAGCTACGCCACTACTTTCAGGGGAGAGAAATCACAGTGGTCTCCTCCTACCCCCTGCGCGAGATCCTCCACAACCGGGAAGCAGAAGGCCGCATCGCAAAGTGGTCCGTCGAGCTGGGGGAGTTCGGCATCAAGTTCGCCCCTCGTACTGCAATAAAAAGTCAAAGACTAGCGGACTTCGTCGTCGAATGGACTCCAGCCGAGTCCGAAGCTGAAGAGGACCCCGCGCCCTCCCCTTGGACACTCTTCTTCGACGGGTCCTTCAGGCTGGAAGGCGCGGGGGCTGGGGTCCTCCTGGTTTCTCCGACCGGAGACCCCCTCAAATACGTGGTCGCCCTCGACTTCAAGGCTACTAACAACGTCGCTGAGTACGAGGGCTTGCTGGCTGGGCTCCGGGCCGCCGCAGCCATCGGTGTCCGACGCCTGCAGGTGAAGGGCGACTCCCTGTTGGTCATCAATCAAGCAAGGAAGGATTTCTCCTGCCCTGACCCCGTCATGGCGGCGTACCTGGCGGAGGTCAGGAAATTGGAGCGGCACTTCGAGGGGTTGGGATATACCCACATCCCGCGACGCGACAACCACCTGGCAGACGAGCTCGCCCAGCTCGCCTCAACCAGATCTCCTGTACCGGTCGGGGTCTTTGAAGAAAGGCTTCCGCGACCGTCCATCGCAGCCCCCGTTTCCGGTGGGGACGATGGTGATGCCGCTTCAGCCCTCGCCTCTGGAGGGAAAGTGGATCCGGCGGAAACGCCCGGCCAGGCGGAGTACCCGGACGACCACTTCGTGGTCGCTGTACTTGACCGGGAAGGCACATGGATGGATCCGATCCTGGCCTACCTGCGGGATCAAGTGTGCCCCGATGATGATGCGTCAGCAGAGAAGGTAGCACGAAAGGCCAAGTGCTATACCCTGGTGGGCGGGGACCTGTACCGCCGGGGTAAGAACGGAATTCTTCTGAAGTGCATCACTCGGGAAGTATCCATGGAGGCGTGTGCGGGAGCCATGTGTCTGGACGAACGATGGCGGGAAAAGCTTTCCGTCAAGGGTTCTATTGGCCGACCGCCCTCCAGGATGCTTGCGAGCTGGTGAGGAGATGCGAAGCGTGCCAGTTCCACGCCAAGCAGATCCACCAACCAGCCCAAGCTCTGCAAACTATCTCGCTCTCTTGGCCCTTCGCGGTCTGGGGGCTGGACATCCTGGGCCCGTTCCCGCGGGCCACAGGGGGCTACACCCACCTGTTCGTCGCCATCGACAAATTCACTAAATGGGTGGAAGCCGAGGCAGTGAGGTCCATCACCGCCGCAGCTGCGGTCAAGTTCATGCAAGGGATATTCGCCGCCGGTCGCCAACCGCATTATCATCGACAACGGCGCCTGATTCACCGGTACCCTTCTTAGATTTCTGTGAAGAGATGGGCACCAAGGTCTGCTTTGCCTCGGTCGCCCACCCCAAGAGCAACGGCCAGGTCGAGCGGGCCAACGCGCTGGTACTGAAGGGCCTCAAGACCCGGGCGTTCGACCGACTCCACAAGCGTGGCGCCCGATGGACCGAAGAGCTCCCGGCTGTGTTGTGGTCACTTCGGACCACTCCTAGCCGGCAAGCAGGAAACTCCTTTCTTCCTGGTCTACGGCGCAGAAGCTGTTCTCCCTTCGGAATTGGAACTGGGATCACCCCGCGTTGCTGCATTCACGGAAGAGGACCAGGAGGGTCTGCGCCGAGACGACGTCAACCTCCTGGAAGAGGCAAGGGATCGAGCGGCTCTGCGTGCCGCAAGGTACCAGCAAAGTCTCAGGCGGTACCACGCCTCCCAGGTCAATGAGAGAACACTGGCAGTGGGCGACCTGGTCTTGCGAAGAATCCAGTCGCATACCGGGTCGCATAAACTGTCTCCCCAGTGGGAGGGACCCTTCAAAGTGGTCTCAGTCTCTCGTCCTGGGGCGGTCAGGCTGGCCACTGAAGACGGCGAGGAGCTGGCGAGCTCCCAGAATATAGAAAACCTGCGCAAGTTCTACCCTTGACCGGTTGTAAGTCCCTGGCTCCGTCCCCCGACCGGCCGGAGGGTGTCTTCCTCTCCACTGCTGGTTGGGGGAGGCCTTCTGTTTGAAATTAATATTCGCCTTCTGTTATCCGGAATGGTTGTTCTTGTTGCCCTTTTTTCGGTCTCTTTCTCGCTGTTGGGCAGCGCCAGGGCGCTTGCTCGCGGAGCCCTACTGCCTTGCAAAAACCCGGTGGCAAAGATGGAGCCACTAAGTGAGAGCGTCGTGCAGGAATGGGCGATTGAATGGCTAGCTCGGCACGACCCCCAGCACGGTCATGACACTCCGGGTGTCCCCGTGGGGGTCGGCGACTTGAGCACCATTGTCGAAAACCCAGGTCTTGCCACGACTCACTGAGTGCCTGCTCCCTAGAGGCCGTCTGGGAAGAAAATTTTGCTAAGGCAAGGGATCCAAGGAAAAAGATTCCCTGGTGCAAAACCCTGAGTCTTTAAGCGATCACGTGCTCGTTCACGTGTAACCAAAAAATTGAAGTAAAAAGCGGTCTCTGAACGGCATAGCGGGAAGCCGGTGCTCCTGCTTCATTTAAAGCGTCTTGCATTTAAAGTCTTTTACAGGCATGACCGAAAAAGAAAAAGAAAAGAAGAAAAGCTACTGAGGGGGGCTGGAGGGTCCTCCGCGTCATCCGCCGCCTCCTCGGCTGCCGCCGCGTCTTCAGCAGGAAGGTCCACGTCCAGCTGCAGCGCCACGTCTTCCGCCGCCGCCTCCATCTGGGGGTTCTCCATCGCCAACAGAGCAGCGACCTGCTCGGAGGCGTCATGAACCCGCTCCTCCGCCCGCGCCCAGTCTCCCTCAATCCCTTGAACAGTGGCCGCGGGATCAAAATTGGCGTCGCGGCTGACACAGCAGGCCAGTACATACTTCGCCGTGGCCGCAGCAACTACGCGCCCCTCCTGGGCGGACCTAGCGGTGAGGGCGGCGGGCAGGCGCGTGAGGAAGTCCGCGGTCTGGCAGAGGCAGAAGGCGTAGTGCCGTGGCCTCTCCTCCCGCGGGCCCGGCTGCTCCAACCCCAATGGAGCAAGGCTGGCCACCGTTCGGTTGAAGGCATGACACATCATCCGCAGAGTGTCCACCTCTGACTGGGCCCGATCGGCCCTCTCCGTCTCTAGCTCCGCAGAGAGCCTCTCGGCGCGGCGGGTGCTTCGCTCCTGCTGCTCTCGCTCCCGCCGCAGCTGCAGCTCCAGTCCCACCCCTCGATCGCGCAGATCTTCCACCTCCTTGCGGAGACGGTTGATCTCGGCTCCCGCCTCCGTCAACCGCTCCCTGCTCGTCACTAGACGGTTGCTTGTGCTGGAGTAAAGCTCGCTGAGAGCTGCCAGCAGAGCATCTGCGTCTGCCGAGGGAACGGAGGCGGTGTGGGGATCCGGGGTAGGGGCGGGGCCGAACGGACTTCGGCCCTGAGCGATGGCAACAGCAGCCGCCGCATGGGGATTGCCCGCCTGCGCCTGCCCGTCCTGGCGCTCGGCGACCCGGCTAGCGCCGCCTCGGCGCGCGCCTTATCGCCGTCCCGGGCACGGGTAGGATGTCGGGCAGAACCCTGGAAAAGGAAGAAACAATGGTAAGGATCGGTCCTAAAACATTTCTTGAACTTCTATATTGCATGTGCGTTTTCTGGTGAGTACCTAGGCGCTGGCCTCGGGAAGCGGGGCACGCTCGGAACAAGGACCAGCCCCCCCGCGCGGTGCTGCCAGCGCCGGTGGCGGAGAGATCCCCAGGTGGCGGCGGCGGAGGCGAGGCGAATCCCATTCTTTGGTGGCGGCCAGCGGGCGAGCGAGTCCGCCATCGCGGCAGCGGTGGCGGAGCGAAGCGAGTTAAATCGCTTCGGCGATGGTGGCGGAGGTGGAGGCAGGTCCACCACTACTGACGGCGGTGGCGGAGGTGGAGGAAGATCCACCGCTGCTGGTGGCGGTGGCGGTACAAAAGGAACCGGCAGCGGAGGGTCTATCGTCGCGCCCCCGGCAGGGGCAAGGGTGGACGAGCCCCCGCCGGTCGACGAGCCCCCCGCCACCATGGAGGAACCCATTACCACGGCCGAAGAAGCTTCCGCAGCCGACCTGGAAGTCCCCGCCCCGGCTGAACCCAGGAAGCGGGGCCGCTGGGAAGGATTGGCGGAGTCGTCGTCATCGTCCGGGCGCCTGCGCCTCACTCGGTTGCCCCTCCCCTGACCACCAGCGGGAGGAGGATCCCGGATTGTTAAGGTCGCCTGGCGTATCACGACGGGCGTGCCCATGGCGTCCATCGAGGGTAGGGCGCGGATTATCGCCGCGCGTTCCCCGGGTGACAACCGGCAAAGTGGGAGCGCTTGCCGGAAGCAGCGGGATCGGGCCGGATAGGCCCGGTACCAACATCGACTGTCGATCACGTCGTCGACCAAGTTCCGTGGTGTCGGTAAAAAGAAAAAGGGATCGAGGAGGATAGAAGCACTGTCAGCATCGGGTTTTGGCAGAAAAAAGTGAGAAAGGACAAGGAATGATGCAGGGTGAAGCGGGTTACCTCCGGGGATACTCCGGGTCCCATCGCCCTGGCCCATGTACTGCCAGGCCGGGCGGACGCGACGGCGCAGGGGGCACAGTCTCCGGGCAAAAAAATCCCGGATCACCATGGCCCCTGTCAGGCCCGCCGCCTGCAGCTGGTCGACGCGGGCTACCATCGCCTGGAGCTCGGGCGTCTCGCCCACGTGAGCCCCCCAGTTGGGGTTGCTGACCGCCGGGCCGGGCGGAAGCTCCAACACTTCAATGCCGCTGTCGTCTTCGACGTACAGCCACTCTTCCCGCCAATCTCTCCAGTTGGACCGGCGATCGATGGAATGTAGCGCGACCACGATCCCGTCAGCGGAGCCGCGGTGGCAGCTCCGGCGACCTGCGGACGCCACCGGCGCGAAGAGTGTAGAAGAAACGAAAAAGGAGAAGATTGGGCAGCACTCCTACGAACATTTCGCAGAAGTGGGCAAAGGCAGAAAGGAGGATAACGGAGTTGGGGGAAGGTGGATGTGGTGAATGGCGTAGAAGTTAAGAACAGAGAGATAAAAGTCAGAGACCGGTGGCAGCAGGCCGGCGAGGAGCTGCCACCCGAAGAAAATTACTTCCCGGGTCGGCAAAGGCTCAACGATCCGGCGGAGGCGGAGGGTGCCTCCGGTGATGGTCTGGGAAAACCTGCTGGCCCTCTCCTCCTCGATGGACGAAGAGGGGAGAACCGGAGCCATCGGAAGGTGTAGGATCGAAGTATACGAATATAGCAATCAGAGGGGGGGTGAATGATTGTGCGGAAGCTAAAACCAAATTCTTGATCTATTAAAAGTTCACCCCAAAACAGAACCAAATAATTGCCTCGTTTTCGACAAAAACAGAATGACAGAGGTTTGGTAAAACGCGAATTCCCGGAGATCCAACCGTTAGATTGATCTGAAATTTGGACACGAGAAACTAGATTCCAATACGAATCGAACCCAAAAAGAATCAGCTCGATCGGACTTGCAGATCAAAAGTTATAAGCTTCGCAAGCTTGCTGATCCAGAACTTAACGAGAATCAATCTAATCAAAACTTCAAGATTAAACAAGATCTTCAAAAGATTTATCAACAAAACTTTGAGGAACACTAGATCAATACCCTAGAAAGGTTTTTGATGGATCAAATCAAGATGAAACTCAACGATTAAAAACCAATCTAGAATTAGAACAAGCATGCAAACAAGAACCAAAACAGAAAACAACATGTAGCGTGGTTCTTGTAGCATAAAAATCTTGGAAGAATTGATCTTTATTTCTTGTCTAAAATACTCTCATCAAAAGAGTACAAACCCTAAAACCAAGCTCAAAGCTTGATGCGCTCAGCTCTACTTGATGCCTTTCAACAGGAGACCCCCCACCTATTTAAAGCACCAACCCACAAAGAGTTCTGAATACGATTCCTATTCCCTAGAAGGAATCCGTATCCAACACAACTCTACTTGGCCCAACCTGGCCGAGTACAACTCTTGCACGCGTATGGCAACCCTACCATACTCACGTGACTA
The DNA here is from genome assembly GCA_036346355.1 of Rhipidocladum racemiflorum. Classification (NCBI taxonomy): domain Eukaryota; kingdom Viridiplantae; phylum Streptophyta; class Magnoliopsida; order Poales; family Poaceae; genus Rhipidocladum; species Rhipidocladum racemiflorum. The sequence goes on along the minus strand of CM070581.1, from coordinate 54,423,764 downwards.
ACACTTTGCACGCGTATGGCCACCTGCCATACTCACGTGACTAACACTTTGCACGCGAATGACCTCCTACCATTCTCACGTGACTAACCATTCTTCATGTGCACCATTCTCTTAGCCCGAACGTCCCGCATGACATCCTTGACCACCAAGACCTCAGTTCCTCCTGAACCTAGTCCCGAACCTCAGTTCCTCCATGAACCTAGTTCCGGTCCCGTCATCGACCACATTCGTCTTCGAGCAATACCTGCACATGAACATACTAGATTGCTATCACCCTTAAGCTTAGGCAAGCCACGTATGAGATCTAAACCACTTACACGAGTAAGATGATCAAAACCAACATGACCAAGTCTACGATGCCAAAAGAATAAATCTTTAGAAACATTGGCAATTAGACACCTATGCTTAGAAGAAGGCGATGCATCAAAATCAGCTTTAAAGACTCTTCCAAAACGAGAAATTTTGAACACAAGATCACCTGAAGCATCTAGCACTTTGCATTCATTTTTCTTAAAGCTTATCTCAAGATCTTCATCAAGCATTTGTGAGACAGAAAGCAAGTTATATTTCAAATTTTCAACAAGAGCCACATCTTTGAACATAAACTTGTCACTTACCTTTATTGTACCTTTTGCCACAACAGAAGAGGAAGAAGCATCTCCAAAAGTAACACTTTCGACGAGATGCACGAGTGAGGAGGAGAACCAATTCTTATCACCGGACATGTGGCGTGAGCATCCGAATCCACTAGCCATATGTTCTCCTTCCTCGCGAGAAGCCTACATAGCAACAAAACATGTCGAGGTCTCGATCTTGGGGTTAGGAATGAGATTTTTGGGAATCGATCTTGAGACACACGACGCACAACAAGAGGCACAACACGATAATTTTTATGCACAAAATCAGATTTGCCTTTTCCCATGTTTGTAGGAACAAAAGGTGTTTTCATCACTCTAGGCGCATAAAAATGTGCTTTGCTGAAATTTGTCCTAGCCTCAGTTCTTTCCTTCTTTTGCTGTTTGGCTAGTCTAAAGCAAAAATCTACTAAGTGTCCATCTCTACCACAATGAGTGCAAGTGTACTTGACATGATGTTTAGCTTTAACAAGAAAAGCACATTTTGCATTCATCATAGTAGAGGATAAAAAACCTCAGATTGTAAAGCAATTTTCTTAGGCTCATTAGATAACTCAATTTTGCAAGGAGCACGAACAACGGTCACGAGGTTTAGTTTCATATGTGGCATAAGGATCAAAACCTAAACCTCTCTTGTTTGTGCTAACCTTAGATTGATCCAAAATCATGTTCAACTTCTTCTTGCCATTAGTGAAACGTTCCAAAGAATTTTGCAAGTAATCAACTTTCTTAGCAAGAGTTAAACAATTATTGCGAGGAACATCTACTTTTCCTTTTGCTTGCGACAAGTTGAGCATGAGAGAATTTCATGTGAAAGCAAATTATCGATTAATTGAGAAACCCTAGCATTTGCATCTTTCAATTTTAATTCAAGAGTTGAGCATTTAGAACAAGAAGTTGAACTATGCAAATCATCGGTGGAACAAATAGCATGTACAACATGTTTCTCATTTTTCTCATTTAGATGCAACAAAAGAGCATGTTCTTTCCTAAGCAAGGTGAGCTCATTGTAAATTAAGTCACATGATTTGCAAGTATCATCACTAGGAATCAAAGTCTTAAGTCTAGCAATTTCAGCATTCAATGATTCAATAATGAAATCATGTTTCTTAATTTTCTTATCACGTTTGTCAAGCAATTTTCCAAGACGAGCAACAGCAATAGCTAATTCATCATAAGAGGGATCTACCTCATTGAAGTCGCTGTCGTGGTCGTCCTTGGTGAAGCTATCCTTGCTGCTTGCCATGAGACATAATCCTATCAAATCATGCTTGCTTGGAGTTGCATCATCTTCGCTGCTCTCCGAGTCCACATCGCTCAAATTGACTTGTTCAAGAGCGGAAAGAACTCGGTGAACCACCTTGCGGTTGATGAAGCTCTTCTTCTTCCTATCATTTGACGAGAACATTTTCTTCTCATTCCTTCTGTCGTTGTCCTTCTCCTCCTTTGATGTTTTTCCTGCAAGCTTAGGACAATTTGTGCGAATATGGTTGAGGTCACCACACTCATAGCATCTTGGAGGACCACCTCTCTTTCTCATTCTCACATTCTGCAAAGCTTTGTTAAAGCGAGAAGAGAGTAGTGCCAGATCTTCTTCAGGAAAATCTTCAAGTTGCTCATCTGTTAAAGAAGACATGGAAGACAAGGCAAAGCTAGAAGAAGAATTTGCATTTGACATGTTAGGGTTAGAGATCAAAGCAATTGATTTAATGTTACCCTTCCTGGCAAGAACATCCAACTCATGAGTTTTCAACTTAGAGTAAAGAACATCTAATGTGAGTGTGCTCATGGTAGTAGATTCTTGTATAGATGTTACTTTCATCTCCCACACTGACATGTCCAAAGCACTAAGCAATTGTCGAGCATTTTCAGCATCAGTGTAGCTAACTCCAACAGCACGTAGATTGCTAAGAATTTTATTGAAACGTGCAAAGAAGTCATCTACGGATTCACTAGGTTTCATCTCAAAACGCATGTATTCTTTTTTGTAAATATCTTGGCGAACCTCTTTGACAGTGTTAGAACCCTCATGGTAATCACAAAGAGATTTCCATACCTCATATGCGGATCGAAGATGAACCACACGATCAAAGTCGCTGCGTCCCAAGCCTTGGATGATCAAGTTGCGCGCCTTGCTATTTGCTTCAACATGTGTGCGATTGGTGTCGTTGACGTTATCGTTTGCAGGGACTTCATATGGCTTGTAGACCTTCTCCCAAATTGTGAAGCCCTGTGCTTGGATGAACGCCTCCATCTTGGCCTTCCAAAACTGAAAATCAACACCATCGAACACACATGGTTTTGTCGAATAACGATCCATTGATCTAATCACCGGTTAAGATAGATTAGAGAAACCTTGCTCTGATACCACTTGTAGGATCGAAGTATACGAATATAGCAATCAGAGGGGGGTGAATGATTGTGCGGAAGCTAAAACCAAATTCTTGATCTATTAAAAGTTCACCCCAAAACAGAACCAAATAATTGCCTCGTTTTCGACAAAAACAGAATGATAGAGGTTTGGTAAAACGCGAATTCCCGGAGATCCAACCGTTAGATTGATCTGAAATTTGGACACGAGAAACTAGATTCCAATACGAATCGAACCCAAAAAGAATCAGCTCGATCGGACTTGCAGATCAAAAGTTATAAGCTTTGCAAGCTTGCTGATCCAGAACTTGACGAGAATCAATCTAATCAAAACTTCAAGATTAAACAAGATCTTCAAAAGATTTATCAACAAAACTTTGAGGAACACTAGATCAATACCCTAGAAAGGTTTTTGATGGATCAAATCAAGATGAAACTCAACGATCAAAAACCAATCTAGAATTAGAACAAGCATGCAAACAAGAACCAAAACAGAAAACACTGTAGCGACGTGGTTACTGTAGCACGCAAAAATCTTGGAAGAATTGATCTTTATTTCTTGTCTAAAATACTCTCATCAAAAGAGTACAAACCCTAAAACCAAGCTCAAAGCTTGATGCGCTCAGCTCTACTTGATGCCTTTCAACAGGAGACCCCCCACCTATTTAAAGCACCAACCCACAAAGAGTTCTGAATACGATTCCTATTCCCTAGAAGGAATCCGTATCCAACACAACTCTACTTGGCCCAACCTGGCCGAGTACAACTCTTGCACGCGTATGGCAACCCTACCATACTCACGTGACTAACACTTTGCACGCGTATGGCCACCTGCCATACTCACGTGACTAACACTTTGCACGCGTATGGCCTCCCCGCCATTCTCACGTGACTAACCATTCTTCATGTGCACCATTCTCTTAGCCCGAGCGTCCCGCATGACATCCTTGACCACCAAGACCTCGCCTCCTCTGAACCTAGTCCCGAACCTCGGTTCCTCCATGAACCTAGTTCCGGTCCCGCCATCGACCACATTCGTCTTCGAGCAATACCGCACATGAACAAACCACAAAACAATTCCGAGCACAAGTCCACGACTTGACTCACATCAATCCATGCAACTACTCACATGAGCATTGCATAAAGTCCACTTCAAAAGAAGCATCATGAAATCATCACAAATTTCATAATCTCAAATTCAAAATATTTCAATTCTGCTCAAAACCCTAATTCAGCAAAACGCTGCTCACGACGGACAAACAAAACCATCCGCGCAAATGCCAAGTGAAACCCTCGAAAATAGTTCACAACGGACCAACAAAGTCTGTCCGTTGTATAAGGGAAACTCTCGGTTCCAAAAGAAAACATTCCGGCCAAAACATGTTTACGACGGACAACCAAAATCGATCCGTCGTACATGCAAAAGTCTCGGTTCAAAAACGCTTTCAAATTCATGTTCACGACGGACAAAAATCTTGTCCCGCAAAGCGTGCCAGCTCGGTTTCAAAAACAACATGGTCCGAACGAAACCCTAAAAAATGCATTCACGATCGACCAAAGAAGTTTGTCCGCCGTACATGCAAAACTTATCGTTTCTTGGAAGATTGAGTTCGACTCATGAGCTCAAAACACGCTCACGATGCACCCAAAAACTTTGTCCGTCGTACATGGGAGACTTACTGTTTCTTGAGATCTTGGTCCGGCGCAAAAGCGAAACTTACTGCTTCTTGTCAAATTGTCAAGCACATGCACCAGCACATTTGCAAATTCAATTCTAAGCCAATTTTTCAGCACATGATTTCACAGAAGGAGAAGAAGCGAGGAGCTCTAAGGCGGCAAGAAAAAGCGGAGTGGGGGGAGTTGAAAGGAGGAAGAACCGCTCCCCCCTCAGTCGGCCTCTTATAAGGCTGCGGAAGAAGGACCAGCGGGAAAGCCGAAAGGGCGCCGCGGTTCGAAAAAAAGGAAGTTAAAGAGCCTCATAAAGGGGGCGCGTCCCAAGGAATGTGCGACGGTTACGAAGAGGAGGCAACCGCGCAAACCGCCTTGGGAATCGGAGAAACCGGGAGATCTTTTTGCGGGGCGTGTGGGCATTTAAAGGGCCCCACCCGGGAGCCTAAGAGGTTCTCAAAAGGCCAACTAAAAAAGAGAGAAGAACGGAAGACCAAAAAGTGCTCCTGGGTGGGCCCGGGGGCTACTGTCGGCGTATTCTACACCAAGGTACCCGCTCCCCCGCACTAAAAAGCGGTCAACTGATGGTCAGGGCATGCCTGGGCCCACCGCCATGGCAAGAGAAAGAGCCCAAAGGTGGACGCCCAGTGGACACGTGGCGTCTGAGCCCGCCACTGGCGCCAGCGAGGTGGTCGCCAATGGACGCATGGCGTCTGAGCGAGCAGCTGGCGCCAAAGAAGGTGGTTGCCCAATGGACACGTGGCGTCTGAGCCAGCCGCTGGCGCCAAGAAGGTGGTCGCCCAACGGACACGTGGCGTCTGAGCCACGCTGGCGCCAAAGAAGGTGGTCGCCAGCCAATGACCGGCGTAGAGGCTGCAGTGGCGGCGCGCTTTCCCCAGCGCATCATAATTGCGAGACGTCACGGCGGCACCTCATCCCTCGACTAAACGAGCGGCGTTGGTGGGCGTGGAAGCCGAGGCAGGAGTGTAAACGGCTACGGCAAACATTTATTGAGGCGTCGAAGCGTGTGAGCGCATTAAATGCGCCCGTGGCGATGTAATGAGTATGGCTTGCGATGTAAGCCTCCCATGCGCCCCAAAGAGCCCAAGTATAAAAGGGAGCCGGTGCATGGGAGAGGGGGTTCAAAGGTCAGAAGGTTTTCATTCTCTCCAGCAAGAACACTAGCAATACCAAGAAAGGCAGGACTAGGGCTATTACTATTAGGAGGGCCTGAACCTGGGTAAATGTCCCGCGCCCCCCTACTCCCCTGAGCTTTACGGTGCTCCGGTCATCTCCTCCCGTCTCCGGCGATCGCCCCGAAAGCCCCCCCGTTTGAACCTCATAAGCACCCAATTCGGAGGTGCCTGTTAGCTAGTACGCTGACAAGCGTGTTCCTGGACTAGTGCTGAATACACAGAGGGTCCGGATTTGCAAATCCGGGTCCCGACAACTTCCAAAGTAACATCATAAATAACTAAAATTTGGGATAATAATAATAATTAAATGAAAATTAAAAAATTAAAAGAAAGAGTCCTTGTCAGGTTCAATCCAAATTAATTAAAATTTGAAATAAAAATAAAAGAAATTAGCGATTTGATTCCTGTATGATTTCTACAGTAAATCCCTAAAAAAATAAAATTTGAATAATAACTCAATTAAATTAGAAATAGGAATTTTATACTAATTTTTGCCTAAACTGAAAAGGTCATGCCAAGTATGGTCCAATAACATGCAAATTTGGAATACAAATTAAAGGATGATTAGATATTTCATTTGTATGTGAATTTAAATTCCAAAAATATTAACAGTTATAAACCAATACTAATTATGTTCTACGAGAAAGCTCTCGTGTTAACCAAAACACTACTAGAATTAAGAGTATTACCGACAAATAAATAACAACCGTGATAAAATTTTGGTCATTAATCGATTTTGTTGAGCAGCCCTTCGAAAAACATAGCTACTGAACTACCACTATTTTCCCCGTCGTTACTCACCCATATATGGTGTAGAAAAAAAAGCGGGACAACGAATTTTTTTTGGCGTAAACTCCCTCGGCACTTCCTATGACTAATCAGATTTCTTCCTAACCAAAAAAATCAATATGTTATCTCCTCTTCTTTCCTTCCATGTGCTCCATCCTTGCTTGCTTGATCTCCATCCCACGCATCCATCCCCAGCTCCGGCGCCCTGCACTGCCCCTCCCCTGCGATCCTTCCTGTGATCCCCTCCCCTGAGCCCTTCCTCCCGATCGATATCCCCTGTACCCCCTCCCTTGCGCTCCTTCCTGTGATTCCCTCCCTACGCCCTTCCTCCCGATCAACATCCCTAGCGCCCCCTTCCCTGCGCTCCTTCCTGTGATCCCCTCTCCAGCACCCTTCCTCCCGATCGACATCCCCAGCATTGCCAGTACCCTTGCACTGCCCCTCTCCCATGCCCTTGACATCCCCAGTGTCCCCAGCACCCCTGCACTGCCCCTCCCCTGCATCCTTCCTCCCAATGGCCACTTCACAGTGACACTACAGGTTGGTTCACTTTCCCTCTATCTGCCCTAATGTTGTTCATATTCTTGGTTGTGTGAACAAAAAAATTGGAGAACATGTGATGGTTTAGGTTTTGAAGCAAAGAACTTGTGGTGTTCTTTCCAATTGCAGGTTAATCTTTCTTATCCCTGTTCTGACATTTGTTTTGTCAAACAACAGTGGAAAATCCCTTGGTTCATGTGTTGTTCGTGCATCTAGTTAATTTATACTATAGTTAATTCATTCATTAAGAATTTGTGGTACACTAGTAGGGTGTTTGTGCGTTGCAACAGAACCTAAACTTTACAGAAAGAGTAATATGTCTAACAAGTAAACACAACATATTTCGTTTGGTGCAAACTTAGTTTACGGACCTGTACCTCATGAGCAATACAAGTAACAAAATGAGATCAATGTTTTCGTATAATCTAGGGTTATATATCAAAATTAAAAATGTCAGCACTCACCACATCCTTTCAACTAAAAAAGGTTATACAACTTTTTGCATATTATTAACCCTTAGAACTTGGAAGATCCAATTAGTCATCTCAATCAAAATGATCGTCTTCTAACACAAGAATTAGATATTAAGATAATAATCAACCCATGTTCCCATTTATGTACTATCTCTAATTTGGCAAATCTGAAGAAAAACAAGGTAGAGGACACAAAATGGGTCTACCAGTTCAGATCACCTAGGCTAAATATAAATGGACCCAATGAGGCAAAAACTGATATGCAAAAGAAGTAGATAGCATTCTTCTCAGTCCGTTATGGGATTTTAGAAAGCATGTCAAAAGATCTCAAATTAGTCATGCTGTGGATAACTCTTTTTTCTTTGCCAAAAAAGTTTTCTGATTGCATTGATTAGAAATAATTGATTTGACTGGAAAGAACCACATACGAAACAACATGATATAGAATTACCTTGGCTACCATTTTAAGCTAAAGGGCAGCTATCGTATGATACTGTGATCCTATTGCTCAAATTCTGAATGCGAGGATTGATGAGGGCCGTTGGATCGCGGTCTAGTTGATAGGTTAGCGGGTCTAGGTAGTACGCTTTGAAAACCGTGCAAGAAAACCCATTATGTATGTGGGTTTTGGGTTGCCCTTGTATGGTTGTTTGAGTAGGTTAATCCTAGCCCTTGGTGGAGTGCTCTAGGGTTAAGGGGCTCATCCAAGGGTGATAGGTGGCCCAAGAGTAGTATAAATAGATTGTATCGTGGCAACGGAGTGCCAAAGAGGATTGTATCGGACAGAGGTACCCAATTTACCTCAAGGTTCTGGAATAAGTTGCATGAAGCCATGGGAACCCGTTTGAACTTCAGTACAGCTTATCATCCGCAGACGGATGGACAGACCGAAAGAGTCAACCAGATTCTGGAGGATATGTTGAGAGCTTGTGCATTGGCTTATGCTACTTCTTGGGATAAGAGTTTACCGTATGCCGAGTTTAGTTACAACAATAGTTATCAGGCTAGTTTACAGATGTCACCTTTTGAGGCATCAGATGGTCGACTCGCTTGACGCCATTGAATTGGAATGAGACCGGCGAGCGCCGTGTCTTTGGGCCTGATATTCTTCAAGAGGTCAAGAACAGATCGCCATGATTAGGGAAAGGTTGAAGATAGCTCAATCACGATGTAAGAGTTATCCGACAATCGTCGCCGAGACTTGAGTTTTGAACCGTAAGACTTTGTATACCTCGAGTTACGCCTCTCAGGGAGTTAAGAGGTTCCATGCCAAAGGGAAACTTGCACCCTGCTATGTTGGACCATTTAAGGTTTTGAGTCGCAGAGGCGGTTGCTTACCACCGAGTTGCCACAATCGTTGGCGAGGAGTGCATGACGTATTCCATGTGTCCCAGATTGAAGAAGTGTCTCCGAAGTTCTCGAGGAACGAGACACCGCTAGAGTCAATTGAGTTGCAAGAGGATTTGACTTATAAGGAGTATCCCGTGAGGATTCTAGACACAATGGATCGAGAGACCGTAAATAAGTCAACCCGCTTTTGTAGAGTTCAAAGGAGCAACCATGAAGAAAGCGAAGCGACTTTGGGAGCGAAGAGGATTTGAAGAAAGAGTTTCCAAACCTATTCTCAGAGTGAGCCTGAATCTCGGGACGAGATTCTATTAAGGGGAGGTTTGTAACACCCCAAAATTTTGCTTTTCTTAAATTCATGTGTGATTTGGCACTTTGGTGAATTTTGGAATTTTCTCGAATTTATTTGGATTTATCTCGAATTTATTTGAATTTATTCCATTTTGAAATAATTAAAGAATTTAATTTTGCAAATAAAATTTTGTTGGAAATATTTTATTTGAGTCCAAAATGATCCAAAATATTTTCCGTAATTTTTCGAATTTTTCGAGTCTTTTGCTATTTTTAATGAATTAAATGAATTATCGAATTAATTTAAATATTAAATCGCTGGAAATTCAACTCGGGTCAAGTACTATTCCTCCGATCGAAGTCGTAACCCGAAGTCGGACTCGAGTCCGACCCGAGCCACCGACTCGACCGAACCACGTTGAACCTTAACCACGTGGACCGCTTGATCGAGATCCAACGGTCATGATCGATCGACCCGACCGAGACGCGTGTCCGACCGGACCGTTCGCGCCAAGCCATCGTGGCCGTTGATCGCGCCACGTGGACGGGCCGCGATTTCGCTGCTCTCCGCCGAATCCGAGCCGAGTCCTCCGCCGCCATCAGTGTCAACCTCGGTTTCGCGCTCTACACGGAAGCCGAGGCCCCTTTAAATACGCCGCCGCCATCGGAAGCGCACAACCGTGCTGCACTGAGCCCCCTTCTCACCTCGCTCGAGCCGCCGCCGCCCGCTTATTGCTCGCCGGAGTAAAGGAAGTCTTCCGCCGCGGTTCTTCGTTGATCCTCACAGATCCGCCGTCTTCCGACGACACCAAACCTGTGAATCGAGATCGCCGTGTCGCGCCGCGCTGGGAGTGCCGGCCTTCACGCGGAGTTGCACGGAACGCCGCCGCGGAGGTCGTCGTCTTCGTCTCCGGTCAAGCCAACGCCGCTGGCCGACATCAACCTCGCGAGCTCGGACGGCCGTCCGATCCAGATCGACCGTCACGGTGAGATCACGTCTAGATCCTCGGATCTAATCGGCCGTTGGATCTAGATCCAACGGTCCAGATTGGCCACGTTCACCCCGTAACGCGTCGCCACCCGATTCGACGGGACCGTTGATTTTCAAATCAGCGGCCGAGATTGGCGCCACGTGTCGGGAAGTTGGACCGACGCGGTCGGGCCGCCGCGCACGCGCAGGCGTCGTGTGCCGACACGCCAGCGGGCCCGCGTGTCAGAGGGCCCGCATGTCAGTGGCTAATCCAGCCAAGCGCTGACGTCACCCATGACGTCACAGTAGGTCCCACATGTCAGCACCGTGGGCTGAGTCCCCGCTGACGTCAGCGATGACGTCACCCGAGTGGGCCCACATGTCAGCGACACGTAGAGTCGTGGACCGAGTCCACGGTAGACCCGAGCCAAGCATGGACCAAGTCCATGGACCGGCTGACGTCAGCCGCCCAATCAGAGGCTGCCACGTGTCTATGCTGACGCAATAATTAATTTCCGAAAAAGAAAATGATTTATTAATTCGAAATATTGATTCAAATTTAGATTCAAACTTCAAACGCTTATAACTTTTGCGTTTCAACTCCGATTTGAGTGATTCAAATTTCTAAATTTGTATAAAATTGAGATCTACTTAAATATAAATTTTATTTGATTTTTGGAGTAAAGTTTTTCTCTGTAATATTATTTAATTGATTATTTAAACTTTAATAAATCATAACTTTTGCGTTTTAACTCCAAATTTGACGATTCTAGTTTCTAAAAATCCATAAAATTATGTTCTTTCTGTTTGTGGATTTTATTTGGAGTTTTGGGATGTTTTTGCCTAGTGTTTATTTGTGTATTTGCTATTTGCACGCTTTACGAGTAGACGTTGAAGTGCCGGAAGGATTCGAAGAAGTGTTGACTCAGGATCGAACTCAAGACCAAGAGCAAGTACTTTTTGAAGGCAAGTTGTGCTTTGACCATGTTGATCCTATTTCGAAATCTATTTTGATTTAAACTATTGCATGCTAGTTCAATTAGAGAAATACTTTGTTTAAACCTGGGGGTTAGATAAATACCAATTTGCTATATGACACCTTGATTACTTAAGTATGTGCCATGACCCTTTGTCACCCTAGTTGTAGTTTACTAGTTGGACATTATTAAATTGCCAACATGGGTTTAGACCGTTGTAGTATACTGCTTAGACTCAAGCTCGTGCTCATGACATGATTTTGGACAATCAAATGTTAATATTGACTTAACGATATATTGAACCTGTTTTGGGAAAAGTATCATGTGATGTTGATGGCACGTGGTGCATGGTAATCAACTGGGGTTTGATAAACGATTTCGGCCAGGGCATGTGGCAAGAGTAATCAGGTGGGCCAGTTGTGGCATTGGGAGTGTTGATTTGGTTTTTCGGGTAGTCTTGCCCTGGTCACTCTAAGGACTTAACCTTGCAAGCCTTTGAACTGGGTCATACTTGCAACCACATGGCTGGAATGGGACGGCCCTAGTTGACTAAGTCGCTAAGGACTCACTTGTGGAGCCTCAGGGTGTCAATTACACCGTTTGTGTGATTGTTCAGGGGAGCGTATCGTGGCTGTGGCCAGATACCCATCTAACGGTGTGTTGGTCCCATACTTCGCCTTGGCTAAGGGAAGGGATGGTGTAGAGCACGAACCGGAGAGGACCACCTGTGTTGTTTGAGGCTTCCGAAAGGCTTTATTCTGAGGAACTCGCCTTTGTGGTGTTTGACTGTATCTTGTGGGTAAAGTGCATAACCTCTGCAGAGTTTAGAATCTATTTAAATAGCCGAGTCCACGGTACTGGACATCGCTCGGGAATTACAGTCAAGGGTTAGACTTTCTGAAAATAACTTGGGTTTGAAAGTTGGGTTAGTTTAGTAATGAAGATGATGGAAATGTGGTTTAGGATGGGAAAAAGTTCATTAAACTTCTTGAAAAGTTATTTACGCTTTACTTATTTCTACTGCTTTCGAATCTACTTATATTACTTGTCAAAAGTCACATCGCAAATATACCTTGAGCTATTCTTTTGTACCAAGCCATGCATATAGTATATTAGCTTGCATTCTCAGTGCATGACTTGCCGAGTACCAAGTACTCACCCTTGCCTCAACACAATATCGCTTGAAGAGGAGATTACGCCACTTTGGAGGAGGAATTCCAAGAGGATCCGTCTACTTAGGGATGCGAGCCCAATCAGTTGCCTGTGGTATACTGGTTGGCGCCACGAAGTTATTTGATTTTCCGCTGCTATTATTTTACTCTGAATAAGTTTCGCCTTTCGAGGCATACATTTGTAACTTGACCCTAATGTCGAGTAAAAAGTTTGGTTATTTAAATAAAGTACTTTATTGCTATCGAGTGGTATGATTGTGATATATACCAATGATAAGACTGTGTGCACTAGCTGCGTTCTGGACTAGTGCTGAATACACAGAGGGTCCGGATTTGCAAATTCGGGGTCCCGACAGAGGTGGTATCAGAGCCATACTTGACTGTAGGCTCAACCCTAAGCTAGAATGGTCGTAGTGAGGATAAAACCTATTTTCTAAAGCTAAAAATTTGTGAAGACAAGAAATGACATCTCGACTTATCCCCTTCTCTCTTTTCTTGTCTCTTGCTGAAATTTTCCCTTACCTTGTCACAATTTAAAAATTCCGAGTTCTTACGTAAAGCACTCTTGTGACAGATGGCGGGAAGCTCAAGAGTATGTGGCACACCTTCTACGAAGGATTGACGAGTTGGAGATGACCTTGTACCGGACTGACCCGCAGCCAAGATTGAGCTACACGAGCCAGATCCAGAGGAGTCGATCTCGATGAGGACACCGCTTCTTCGACTACCATAGAGGACACGATTCTTGTGGACATGGCGATCAAGTTACGCCTATGCCACAAAGACCCGCACTGGCCGTGGAGGTTTTCTCGATGAGTGAGCGTAGGATCTATAGCGAGACTCCTTCGCCGAGTCGCGTCATAGAAGAAAGAGTCACCCTTTAGGCGTTAGACTCCAGAGTTAGTTCGATTTGGATTTGTTTTGTTTGCTGAGTGTGCAGTATGTGTTGCAAGGCCCTTAGGCATTGTAAGCAGCCATACCAAGTTATTAATAATAAGGTTGGACCTTAAAGTTACACCTTTCGCCCCGCATAAGTTCCATATTACTTGTCTATTCTTGTTTCCCTCTCATCTCTAAACCTAGAGCAAATCAACAGATGGTGAATACCCGTGGAAACTTTGGAAGCAATGGGAGTGGTTCTCGCCCAGCAGAAAACCCCAATGATGGAGCACCAGCACCGCCACTGGATGTGCAGAATTTCGGAGCTTTTCTTGCTGCCTGCACTCGCTGATGCATGCTATGATGCAACAAATGCAGCACGTCACTGCTCAAGCCACTGCTAATCAAGTTAATCAGGGACCACGCCAGAATACAAGGCTGTCAGAGTTCATGAGAACTCACCCACCCACTTTCTCTGGGAATGCCAATCCGTTGGAGGCCGATGATTGGTTAAGATCAATCGAGAGGAAGGTACACATAGCTCAATGCATAGGGAATGAGAAGGTACTCTACGCTTCTCATCAGCTGGAAGGAACAGCCGCCGAATGGTGGGAGAACTTCTGTGCCACGCAGGAGAACCCTCAAGATATCACTTGGGAAGAGTTCACAAACATTCCGACAAAGATCACGTGCACTGAGGGAATCATGGACCTTAAGAAGGAGGAGTTCAGAGCACTAAAACAAGGTAATCACCGGTGGCCGACTACCCGAACAAGTTCACACAGCTAGCACGCTACGCACCGAGGATGTAGCGACGGATAAATCCGCATACCTCGTTTTATGAAGGGACTTAACTCAGATTGCAAGTAGGGTTGATCACCCACACCTTTCCAGATTTCCAAGAGTTGGTGAATAAGGCGCTTATTCTTGAGGACAAGCGCAAGGAACTGGATGAGAACAGAAGCGCAGGATGCAACAAAGAAGGATCACGCCAGGAACGCAATACCGAGAGTTGCACCAAATCAATTCTTCGATTCCAACCACATGCAACAAGGACACCATCCCCGGCACCAAGACCTGCCAATCGTAACTACTGCACCCCAGCCCCGCTAGAAACGCTACCCCAGGCAATCGGCAAGGAACAAGTGAGACGCCGCTACAATCGGCAACGAGCCAGGACACTTTGCCAACAGTTGTCCAAAGAAGACAGCAGGAGTGACCCCAGTTCGCTTCAACCTAGGAACCACCCCAGCTAGGACGCCAGCACCAGGAGCCACACCCCAGACCGTGGTGAGAGGCCGAGTCAACCATGTCACCGCATATGCACTGCAGAATGCTACGGACAACAATGCTCGGGAATTACAGTCAAGGGTTAGACTTTCTGAAAATAACTTGGTTTGAAAGTTGGGTTGGTTTAGTAATGAAGATGATGGAAATGTGGTTTAGGATGGGGAAAATGTTTATTAAACTTCTTGAAAAGTTATTTATGCTTTACTTGTTTCTCGCTTCGAATCTATTTATGATACTTGTCAAATGTTTGTTTCGCAAATATACCTTAAGCTATTCCTTTGTACCAAGCCATGCATATAGTATATTAGCTTGCAGGCATGACTTGTTGAGTACCAAGTACTCACCCTTGCCTCAACACAACACCAGTTGAAGAGGAGATCACGCCCGACCGGAGGAGGAATTCCAAGAGGATCCGTCTACTTAGGGAAGCGAGCCCAGTCAGTTGCCTGTGGTATACTGGATGGCGCCACGAAGTTATTTGATTTTCCGCTGCTACTACTTTTCTCTGAATAAGTTTTGCCTTGCAAGGCATATATTTGTAACTTGGCCATAAGGTCAAGTAACCACTTTGGTTATTTAAATAAAGTACTTTGATAATATCGAATGGTATGATTGTGATATTTACCGATGTTAAGACTGTGTGCACTAGCGCGTTCCTGGACTAGTGCTGAATACACAGAGGGTCCGGACTAGCTTTAGAAAATAGGTTTTATCCTCACTACGACCATTCTAGCTTAGGGTTGAGCCTACAGTCAAGTATGGCTCTGATACCACCTCTGTCGGGACCCCGAATTTGCAAATCCGGACCCTCTGTGTATTCAGCACTAGTCCAGAACGCCGCTAGTGCACACAGCCTTAACATTGGTAAATATCACAATCATACCACTCGATACCAATAAAGTACTTTATTTAAATAACTAAATCAAGTTACTCGACCTTAGGGTCAAGTTACAAATGTATGCCTCGCAAGGCGAAACTTATTCAGAGAAAAATAATAGCAATGAAAATCAAATAACTCGTGGTGCCATCCAAGATACCACAGCAACCGATCGGGCTCGCATCCCTAAGTAGACGGATCCTCTTGGAGTTCCTCCTCCAAAGTCGGGCGTAATCTCCTCTTCAACTGATATTGTGTTGAGGCAAGGGTGAGTACTTGGTACTCCAAGTCATGCACAATGCAAGCTAATATACTATATGCATGGCTTGGTACAAAAGAATAGCTCAAGGTATATTTGCAAGAAATGCCTTTGACAAGTAATATAAGTAGATTCGAGCGAGAAATAAGTAAAGCGTAAATAACTTTTCAAGAAGTTTAATGAACTTTTCCCATCCTAAACCACATTTCCATCATCTTCATTACTAAACTAACCCAACTTTCAAACCCAAGTTATTTTCAGAAAGTCTAACCCTTGACTGTAATTCCCGAGCGATGTCCAGTACCGTGGACTCGGCTATTTAAATAGATTCTAAACTCTGCAGAGGTTATGCACTTTACCCACAAGATACAAATCAAACACCACAAAGGCGAAGTTCCGTAACAAAGCCTTTCTAAGCCTCAAACAACACAGTGGTCCTCTCCTGTTCAGGCTCTACACCATCCCTTCCCTTAGCCAAGGCGAAGTATGGGACCAACACACTGCTAGATGGGTATCCGGCCACAGCCACGATACGCTCCCCGCACAATCACACAAACGGTGTAATTGACACCCTGAGGCTCCACAAGTGAGTCCTTAGCGACTTAGTCAACTAGGGCCGTCCCATTCCAGCCATGTGGTTGCAAGTATGACCCAGATCAAAGGCTTGCAAGGTTAAGTCCTTAGAGTGACCAGGGCAAGACTACCCGAAAAACCAAATCAACACTCCCAATGCCACAACCGCCCACTGATTACTCTTGCCACATGCCCTGGCCGAAATCGTTTATCAAACCCCAGTTGATTACCATGCACCACGTGCCATCAACATCACATGATACTTTTCCCAAAACAGGTTCAATATATCGTTAAGTCAATATTAACATTTGATTGTCCAAAATCATGTCATGAGCACGTAGCAGTGTCTAAGCGATACTACAACGGTCTAAACCCATGTTGGCAATTTAATAATGTCCAACTAGTAAACTACAACTAGGGTGACAAAGGGTCATGGCACATACTTAAGTAATCAAGGTGTCATATAGCAAATTGGTATTTATCTAACCCTGTGTTTAAACAAAGTATTTCTCTAATTGAACTAGCATGCAATAGTTTAAATCAAAATAAATTTCAAATAGGATCAACATGGTCAAAGCACAACTTGCCTTCAAAAGTACTTGCTCTTGGTCTTGAGTTGGATCCTGAGTCAACACTTCTCCTTCGAATCCTTCCCAAGACTTCAACGTCTACTCGTAAAGCGTGCAAATAGCAAATACGCAAATAAACAATAGGCAAAACATCCCAAAATTCCAAATAAAATCCATAAACAGAGAGAACATAATTTTCTGGATTTTTAGAAACTGGAATCGTTCAAATCGGAGTTAAAATGCAAAAGTTATGATTTATTAAAGTTTAAATAATCAATTAAATAATATTACAGAGAAAAACTTTAGTCCAAAAATTAAATAAAATTCATATTTGAGTAGATCTGAATTTTATACAAATTTAGAAATTTGAATCACTCAAATCGGAGTTGAAACGCAAAAGTTATAAGCGTTTGAAGTTTGAATCTAAATTTGAAATCATTATTCGAATTAATAAATCATTTTCTTTTTCGGAAATTAATTATTGCGTCAGCATGGACACGTGGCAGCTCCTGATTGGCTGGCTGACGTCAGCCGGCTCATGGACTTGGTCCATGCTTGGCTCGGGTCTACCGTGGACTCGGTCCACAACTCACGGTCGCTGACAGGTGGGGCCTACAGATGACGTCATTCTTGGCGTCGACACCGCTGGGACAGTGGCCGACAAGCGGCCCCACCGTGACGCCGCCGATGACGTCATGGTGCAGTTCCGCTGTCCCCGCCGACGCCGCTGGCTCGCGTGTCGGCGACACGCTGCAGGCGCTGTTGCGCCGATCGCGACGGCCGCCTTTCCAGACGCTGCGTGGCACAATCTCGCCGTTGATTCGAAAATCAACGGCCCGTATTGATCGGGTGACGACGCTCGGGGTGAACGTGGCCAATCTGGACCGTTGGATCTAGATCCAACGGCCGGGATTAGATCCGAGGATCTAGACGTGATCTCACCGCGTGACGGCCGATCTGGATCGGACGGCCGGCCCGAGCTCGCGAGGTTGATGTCGACGCGGCGGCGTTGGCTTGACCGGAGACGAAGACGACGACCTCCCGTGCGGCGTTTCCGTGCAACTCCGGCGTGAAGGCTGGCACTCCCAGGCGCGGCGCGACACGGCGATCTCGGGCCTGGTTTGGTGTCGCTTCGGAAGACGGCGGATCTGCGCGGGATCAACGAAGAACCGCGGCGGAAGACCTCCTCTACTCCGGCGAGCAATAGCGGGGCGATGGCGGCGGCTCAGGCGAGGTGAGAAGGGGTCTCGGGTGCGGACGGTTGTGCGCTTCCCGATGGCGGCGGGCGTATTTAAAGGGGCCTCGCTCGTGTAGAGCGCGAAACCGAGGTTGACACTGACGGCGGCGGAGGACTCCGGCTCGGATCCGGCGAGGACGACGAATCGCGCCGCCCACGTGGCGCGATCAACGGCCACGATGGCTTGGCGCGAACGGTCCGGTCCGACACGGCTCGGTCGGGTTTGGCCGATCATGACCGTTGGATCTCGATCCGACGGCCCACGTGGGTTAAGGTTCAACGTGGTTCGGTCAAGTCGGCCGCTCGGGTCGGACTCGAGTCCGACTCGGGTTCTGACTCGGTCGGAGGAATAGTACTTGACCCGAGTTGAATTTCCAGCGAATTAATATTTAAAATAATTCCCAGTAATTCATTTAATTCATTAAAAATAGCAAAAGACTCAGAAAAATTCCAGAAAAATTCTGGAAAATATTTTGGATCATTTTGGACTCAAATAAAATATTTCCAACAAAATTTTATTTGCAAAATTAAATTCTTTAATTATTTCAAAATGGAATAAATTCAAATAAATTCCAAATAAATCCAAATAAATTCCAGAAAATTCCAAAAATTCACCAAAGTGCCAAATCACACATGAATTCAAGAAAAGCAAAATTTTGGGGTGTTACAATTATGTATGTGGGTTTTGGGTTGCCCTTGTATGGTTGTTTGAGTAGGTTAATCCTAGCCCTTGGTGGAGTGCTCTAGGGTTAAGGGGCTCATCCAAGGGTGATAGGTGGCCCAAGAGTAGTATAAATAGAGGGGCAGGGGTGCCCTCCCTCACTTGAGGGTTTCAGTTACTCATTTGAGTTTTGCCCACATGAAGTGAAGCTTTATAAACCCTCTATCCAGAAAATACAAAGATTATCTTTACTATTCTTGTGAATTTAAATTGCGTATTTACATTATGCCTTTACTTTATGCAATTTAAATTCAGCATTTACCTTCCCGCATTTAAATTCTCGCAATTTACTTTCTCGCAATTTGGATTTGCCTCTTCTCCTTCTAAATGCGGCTGATCAAGGATATTTTGAGGGTGCTCATTTGGTTTTAAATCTCTCTTGCACCCTAAGATAGGCTAGAGATCAAGTTTGTATTAAGATTGTAAATCTGTTCTGAACTTGTTCTTCGCGCAGCAGTCATTCTTCGATTTTTAGAAAAATATAGAAAAATCATTTTTGGGTGATTCTTATTAGATAAGGTGCGTTATGCATATATCGATCTTTGAAAATTTTTTGGAGTCCACTGGTTGCACCATTTGGGCACTATGATGTGAAAACCGAGCCCCAAACTTTCTGATCGAAGTTTCTCACTGTCTGTGGTTCTTGATTTTTACTGATTTTTCTACAAGGCTTTTTGACGTAATTTTTGGTGGAGTGTTTCACAACTCATTTTTTCACAAGGAGAAAAATTTTCAAAAATTTAGAATAACAGAAATCCACCAACCACCTGCTCCAATTGAGGACAATTTCTAAAAAAATCTATTTTTGCTTTTATAAAAGAGACTTTTGTGATTTGGCTTGATCTCTTTTAAAAAAAAGAAGTATTTGAATTGATTCCTCTTTGTTTGGACACTTGACAACCAGGAATGTGATTGAAAAATCCCTCATAGGTTTTATGGCTCTTATCCATGCAAGCTAGGGGTAGACATAGTTGTCTAGTCGTTTCGGTTTTGTGGGTTTTGCGAATCTGAGGAGCACCAGTTTGAATGGAAATCTTTGGGTGTTTCAGATCTTTGTTGCGGGATTGTTTGGAGTACTTTGAGTGAGAAAAATTTTATTTGGGATCATTCACCCCCCTCTGATCACCATCTCGATCCTTTAGTTATTTTTGTAGACCTCCAAATGAAGTAGCTGCATGCACAGCAAACCAAACCAATAGTTTGATGTATGGATGTTTGCGTTCATTCACCAAGAAAAATGTTATAGTTTCCCTATTAGTTACAGATTATGAATATTTATCATATTTCTAGTTGTAGTTTGGATGTTCGGTTAGGTTAGTCACCATATTGTTAGTGCGGAATGATTTTTTTCATGAATGTTCCAGAATTAGTATGACATCTCAAACATTGGATGCAAAGAATGAGTTCAATTATTTGGTTTCAATCAATAAAATGCGGTTCTTAATGATATGTTACATATTTATAATCTTTGTTACATATTGCGTGCATATCTTTTTGTGTTAAAAAGTGGCTGTATAAAAATAAAACATGTGGTCGTTAATATCATGAAAGTCCCCGCAGTTTGTGATGATGAAATATGCTACGATTAATAGCGGCCACCGCAACGTTTGCAACGACCAACAAAATGATTGTTAATATTAGAAATGAGGTCGTTGATACTGTTAGACAACCTCGCTATCGAATAGTCCGGGGTTGCCTAATAGATCTAAACTGGAGAACAGAGAGAGAGGGCGAGAGACACAATATGAGGAGGAACCAGGCCTGCTTTATTATTCTGTATGCTTGTATTTCCAAAGGGGTAGCCCCTGCCTCCTATATATAGCGGTTCTGCTAGAGATAAGGAAGAGTCCATATAGGATACGATAACCGGTTTCCTAACACTCCCCCTTGGACTCTTCATTACGAGATGCATATGCCTCATTAAAACTCCATAAAAACCCAGTGGGAAAAATTGGAGAAAGAGTACATAGCACACGCTTGCTGTGTTGCACGGATTGCCTCATTAAAAACCTTATGTAAGAAAATTTCAATGAAAAACTTACTTAAGGAAAAGAGTACAATCCACCCAAACTTCAATGTTAATCTTCAAGATTCACGTTGGGTACTCAAACTTCATGTTTGAGATTTATGTAGGAGTATGTGAAAATTCTCCCCCTGAAATCTGCACTTCTCTAAGCCTCATCATTCCGATTCCTCTAACACATCATTCAAAGCAAGATGCCGGGAGTGACTTAGTGAATAAATCTGCGAGATTTTCACACGACATAGTATGCAGTATCTTTATCTCGTTCATCTTATGCAATTCATGAGCATAAAGAAACTTGGGGTTGATATGCTTTGTGAGGTTACTCTTCACATATCCCATTTGCACTTGTGCAACACAAGCTGCATTATCTTCATAGATAATAGTGGGGGTTTGTTCCATGTTCAGGCCACATGACTTCTGGATGTGGTGAACCATTCTTCGAAGCCATGCACATTCCCGAGAGGCTTCATACAAGGCAATTATTTCTGAGTGGTTTGTCGACGTCGAGACAAGAGTCTGCTTAGATGACTTCCACGAAATTGATGTTCCACCGCAAAGGAAAACATACCCAGTTTGTGACTTACCAGTATGCGGGTCCGATAGGTACCCAGCATAGGCATAGCCAACCAAATTCAATTCATTGTTCCTTCTATAGAACAAACCGAGTTCTTTGCTTCCTTGGAGGTAACGGAAGACGTCCTTAACCCCTTTCCAATGCCTTTTGGTGGGTTCTGCACTGTACCGTGCTAGCAAATTCACGGCGAACGTAATGTCCGGCCTAGTGCTATTCGCAAGGTACATGAGTGCTCCAATTGCACTCAAGTATGGGAATTCCGCTCCCAGGACTTCCTCCCCCTCTTCTCTAGGCCTGTATGGGTCTAGGTCTGCTTGGAGTGACCTTCCGACCATTGGGGTCTTTGCGGGGTATGCCTTCTCAAAACCAAATCTCTCCAACACTTTCTGCGTGTAGGATGATTGGTGTACCAAGATTCAGCCTTGGACATGTTCAAGCTGCAAGCCTAAACAGAACTTGGATTTACCCAAGTCTTTCATTTCAAATTCAGATTTCAAGTATGTGCATGCTTCTTCAATTTCTTCATCCGTCCCAATGATGTTCAAGTCATCTACATAGACGGAGATTATACAAAATCCATTCGGGGATCGTTGTATAAACACACATGGACAATCTTTGCTATTCGTGTAGCCTTTCTTGCAAAGAAAGTTACTCAAGCGATTGTACCACATTCTTCCTGACTGCTTCAGCCTATACAGTGATTTCTCCAATTTCACACTGTATAGGTTTCTGTTTGCTCTGTCTTGGTTCGGGATAGAGATACCTTCCGGTATTTTCATGTATATCTCCGAATCCAAGTTTCTATACAAATATGCTGTGACAACATCCATTAGCTTCATTCTCAACTTCAAGTTGACTGCCATTGAGATCAAGTACCTAAAGGTAATTCCACCCATGACCGGAGAATAGGTTTCTTCATAATCAACCCCAGGACGTTGAGTGAAACCTTGAGCAAAAACCTTGCAATGGTTGTTGCTCTATTCATAGATTCTCCTATTATTACAAATTTATGGTCATTTCGTCATGGTGTGCTTCATGCACTTCTACTTGCTCTTCATTGCTATTTCCCATTTCAAGAGCAAGTCCTTTAGTTTTTCTCCGCCAATGTGTGCGCACACATTATTTCCGGCGGCTTCTTCCAATGGAAGATTCAAATCTGGAATTGCCTTTTCCACAGGCTTATTTCCAGTGCCAGGTCTCAACTGGCTCCCCTTCTTGCTTTGGGACACTTTTGTGATTGGCTGAGGTAAGTCCTCTTGCCCAGTTTTCCCAGACGTCTCCGGGTACTTTGGGTTTGAGAAGCCAGATTTTTTGTTCTTTTTCTTTGAGGCCTCTGAACAGGATGAGGGATACCTTCTGCTTTCTTTGGTATTTCCACCCTCTCTGGTGCATTTCTTGCTGGTACATGCGACTTAACCACGCTCTTCAGATCACAAAAATGATCAGGCAGTTCATTTGCTAAATTCTGCAAATCGATTGTCTTCTTGACTTCATGATTTGCTTCATTAGTGCGAGGGTCATGCACGGGGATCCCAATGGAATGCCATATGATTTCCCGGCATTTTCATCCAATGGTTCATTTCCTCCCCCTAATGACGGGAAAAGGATCCTCGTCAAAAAAATGCAATCAGCGAATCGGGTCAGATGCAATTCTCGATCGTGGGTTCTAAATACCTGATTATGGATGCATTCTCATAACCAACGTATATCCCAGACTTGCGGAGAGGGCCCATTGCAGTTCGCTGTGGGGTTGGTATAGGTACATATACCATTCATTCAAATCTTCAGGACTACCCATTGCACTAGTTGCATAGTTGAATGGATGTTGTAGGCCAATGGTCTATAATTGATGAGTCTTCTTGCATGCAGATCGTGTCCCCAACAAGTGTTGGGAAAGTTACAACTCTGCAAAGAGCGGTCGGGCTATGAACTTAATCCTCTTTAATAGTGCTTCACTCGTCCATTTTGGCGTATGGACATGCGGTGCAGTGCTCATGATTATTCCGATTCTTTGTGCAATAATCATCAAATGCCTTGGAAGTAAATTCGCTGGCATTGTCCATTCGAATGGACTTCACGCGATGATCAGGAAAAGCATTCTTAATTCTGATGATCTGCGAGATCAATTTTGTGAATGTATGATTCCTTGTTGACAGCAAACATGTATGCGACCACTTCGAGGAAGCATCAATGAGCACCATAAAGTACCGAAATGGCTCCGATAATGGCTGAATCGGGCCGCAAATATCCCCCTGAATGCGTTCCAGGAATACAGGGATTTCATGTTGCACTTTCATAATAGAGGGCCTAGTTATTAATTTCCCAGTGGCACATGCATGGCACACAAAATCTTCATGATTCGGGAAATTTTTAACATAAATGCCATGACCTGATGAGTTGTTAACTATATTTCTCATCATTCTAAGACACTGATGACCTAAATATACAATTCCAAATAATTCAGAGCTTGTAAAGAAGTATACACTGCATGTGCATTGATTCTCGTGTAGTACAACCCAGATTCATATGAGGGATATTTTTCTAATACCATTTTTTTTTTCATATTCCGCGTGCTTCACAATGCACAAGTGTTCTTTGCCATTTTCTTCATTGGTTTCTATGTGAAACTCATTGGCGCGGATATCTTTGAAACTTAAGAGAGTGCGAGTTGATTCAGGGTACAAGAGGGCTTCTTCAATTACCAAAGTTGTACCCATTGGCAATATAATTGTGGCTCTTCCTGAGCTTATTATATGCGTATCGCTTCTTGCGATTGTCGTAATCCTTCCAGCGTTCTTCGTGATAGTGTGGAAGTATTTCGACTCTCTTAAGATGGTATTTGTTGTGCCACTATCAACAATGTATATTTCCTCCATTGGGCGCTACACAATTTCTAGATGACAAGAAATATACTTCTATTCATATAGTGGTAAAGTAATTCAAACATTGCTTGCAAATAAAGAATACTGGAATAAATAATAAAATGCAATTCTATTCATGAGAAAATGTATGCTCTTCGAGAGCTTACTATTCATTATGCAATCTGATGTCTATGTGAGATAATTCTGACCATTCAGGTTAGTTCTTCAAAAACTCACGTTAGACAATGCCAGACCTTTGCATATTCATAAGGTTCTTCCATTAGATTACTGCGTGCAATCTAATAGGAAGTGGCTGCTAGATTCAATAAAATGCATAATTAAATTCTCATGAGTTTCCAGCAAACTAAAAGAAAACAATAATTGCAAGATTCATAAATACATGATTCATAAGTACGGGATTCATAGATACAAGATAAATGCAAGATTCAGATTCATAAATACAACATTCATAAGTGCAAGATTCATAAGTGCAAGAATCATAAATACAGAATTCATAAATACATGATTCATAACTGCAAGATTCATATATACACAGATTCATAAATATTCAGAAATACAACTACGTGCATGTAGGTGATCGGCTTCGTGCAAACGATCAGATTCATATGCACGATCGGCTTCGTGCGATCGATTTTAACGCAGCTTCATGCGCGTGGTGCATTCAGTTCCATGCGCGTCGGCCTTCCTGGCGCGACGGTGGCCGCTTCGTGCGGCGTGCTTGAATTTCATAATAAATTATATGAAAGCAATAAATACAATGCATGGAATTGCACAATTCATAAATTCAGAATAAACAATAATTGCACAATTCATAAATTCATAAATGCGGAAATAAATTCTCAGAAATTTCCGAATTTTTCTTAGTATTTGGCAATTTTCTGTTAATTATACAGCAATTTTCCAGCATCACTTGATAACAGAAAATAAATTTCAACATGAATTAATCATGGCATAAGTCTAATTACAACTTATATAATTCTTGTTGGCTGGGAACGAAAACAGGTAGTGAATATCTCTGTCAATTTGACTCTTGGCCAGGTCAACCTGCCCCTAGGGCTCACATGAGGGAGGGAGCACTTCCCGTTTCCGGGTGCCAATTAAAGAACCAAGCCTCATGTGTGTTTTCCTAGTCACCAATTGTCTCATATCTGTTTATTCATTACCAAAATCAAATCCCAACCACTCAGGTTCTCATAAACTGTTGTATGAGAAATTCTGGAATTTTCCTAGCATTTTTCATAATTTCTGTTAATTTCCAAGCAATTTTTAGAATTACTTTTCAACAGAAAAATTTAATTCCAGCAAATATCAAACATGTCATAATGCTAGGGGGAAAAAAATAAAGCCAGATCATAGAGGAGATACATGCATGCAAAACTTCTAGTCTGCATGGATTCGCTAGCCTGTGATGGAATTGCCTTCCTCTGGTTCTCACGTGTTTTTATGAACATTAACAGATCTAAACAGTAGATTAGATCTAATATCTAGCGAAACAATCTGCAGGATTTTTTTTTGACTTACCTTCTTGATGCCGAAAGTGTTGGCTATCGCGTAGGATAGAGTCGCGTAGGACTTTTTCGGCAATCCGAGTGGATGCCGGCGTGGTGACGAGTTGATTGCAGATCGGATCAGGTGATCAATCGCCGGTAGTAGTTGCTCGTTGTTGTCGACGATCCTTCGCTTCTTGCGGTAGAGACTCGCTTCTTCAAGCCGGCGGGCACGCGCGACGGCTTCGACAGCGGCTTCGGGCTGCGTAGCCGGCGGCTCGAGGCGATGCACGTTGCTGCCGTCATGCGCGTTGCTCCCCTGTGCGCTTCCCCTGGATTCAATCCGATTAGGAGATTGGACTTCAAGTCCATTAATGGCTGGACTTCATGTCCACTTCTCTGTCCAAACCGGCTTCGGCATGGACTTCGTGTCCAGTCGGAACAGGCGGCGGCGAGCCCATGCGCGCGAGGTGCTGCGAGGTGCGCGGGAGGCGCGCCGCTTGCGTCCAGCGCGCGCGAGCGCCGGCGAGCGCGGGCGCGCCGGGCCGACGCGCAGTTGCGCGCCATTTCACCGGGTTCAATCCGGTTTTGCCCCTTTTTCATGTCCGCTTGGATAGTCGGATGGACTGCACATTCTGGCGTTATGGACTTCCATGTCCTTTTCCAACTCCATTACGTTGCTTTGCTTGCATACGGGTTGGGACTTCATGTCCTTTTCGTCAAATTGCATAGAGCTTCGGTTCCATACGGGTTGGGACTTCATGTCCAACTCCATGTCCTAGCCAATCACGAGGAGGAGCCCGGTTGGCGTGTGGGCGCACGGTGCTGTGGCAACATCCGAAGCAGCTGCAGCGGCGGCAGCCCGAGGGCGCGCGCGATGGAGGCCGAGGCCTGGCGCGGCGCTGGTCGGGCAACAGTTACGAAGCCGAGCCTCGAGGCGGCCGGGGTGGTCGGTGGCTTCGTGCCGGGTAGCCGGTCTGCGAGCGGGTGCTGACGACTGCTTGTCGTTCAGCTAGACATACTATAGATGTCTTTGAGTGTGGTGCCAGGCGGCGGCGCTGCAGGCCCCGAGCGGCGCTTCGAGCGTGCTAGGGCCGAGGCGCAGCGCTTCGGTGCGAATGACGGCGGCTTCGGGACAGGCGCGGCTTCAGGTGCCGGCGGCGACGCAGCAGCGGCTATCGGCGGCTCAGCCCGAGGGCAAGCCGGCCGAGCGAGTGCTTCCTGCATGCATGCGCGCGCTGCGGGCGAGCGCTTTTCGTTTCGCTGCTTTTCCTGCATGCATGCGTTGCGGGCTAGCTCTTCTTGCCGTTGTACGCTTGCATGCATACAGAGCTAGCCGTTTCCTTACGTGATGCATGCAGACACTAGCAAGCCAGTGCTAGAAATTTCTTCCTTGTATACTTGTATACATGCTAGCTAGATGTTTATGCTAGCTAGATGTTTCCTCTTGCATGCATGAGGCCAAGCCGCACACGCCGACCAGCGGCTGCGTGCCATCGCGGCGAGGGCCGGCCGGCGGCTGCGTGTTGCTTTTCAATCTGTAACTTCATGTACTATATATGCAAATACGAGATTAGATTAATCCCGCGTTCTTACCTTTTCTCACCTTTCAATCTGTTCGCCGATAGAGCTTCATGCTGATAACGTGTTAGACAACCTCGCTATCGAATAGTCCGGGGTTGCCTAATAGATCTAAACTGGAGAACAGAGAGAGAGGGCGAGAGACACAATATGAGGAGGAACCAGGCCTGCTTTATTATTCTGTATGCTTGTATTTCCAAAGGGGTAGCCCCTGCCTCCTATATATAGCGGTTCTGCTAGAGATAAGGAAGAGTCCATATAGGATACGATAATCGGTTTCCTAACAGATACTACATAATTACGATGACACACTATCCCGTCACTAGTCTTTTAACAAAGGAAAATTTTAGGTGGTCGTTAATACTGGTAACGACCAACCTTTAACAACAGCTAACGATCATAATTTTGTGGTCGTTAATATCTTTTTAACGACCACATTTGGATTTTTAACGACCAAAACTCTCATCGTTAATAATGGTTTTCCTAGTACTGAAACGATCTTGACATCTATACAGTAGATCCGAGTTATAACAGCTTGTATTAAAAAACAGAGTCCATATCAAATACAAACCAAATAAACTAAAATTCAAAATAAAAAAATTTAGTAATTTGATTTCCATTCGACTTAGAAGATAACTACGGAACTAGTCTTGAAAAGTCAAACGTGGCAACTAAATTGTCCGAAAAACAAGTGATGACTAAATATGACCGGGGAGCTACGACCCCTCGGTTAATTACTTGGTGATGTAGCTAGTGGCCAGGTTTCAACATCACTTCAATTGACGTCGCCACCAGCTAGCCGCTTTTGAAACCAAAGACAGAGGAAACTGATAGTAAAAGCTGATCATATTTTAGTGTAGCTTTTTGCGATTTCCGTAGCTGAAAAATTGAAAATAAAAAACAGGGCCTTTTAAGTTATGCTACCAGCTGCTACCTGCTTGTTTCACAGAGAGTAATCACCCATTTATCACGTCAAGGACATAATTAATCCACTTCAAGTAGTCTCTACTATTCTAAAGCAGCACTTGGTGGCAGTGGTCCATTCTTCCCACGTCATTAATTGCCGCTTAATTGCCCTGCTTAATTGCCCTATGCAAGAAACGAAGCGTTGTTTTAATTAGCCAGCTTTCGCAAGAAACGAAGCGTTAAAGATAGATGTTTGATTTTGTGAAATGATTTTTTTTTAATCTTTATTTTTTGTTATCAATTTTGTTTTTCGTAGCAACACACGGGCATGTAACTAGTTATATATAATCCACTAGCAGCACACCGTCCGTAGATCTATAGACCGATCAATGCCGGCATCATATTGTTAATTTCCTTCACGTACTCCATTATCGAACACACACAAATTAAAGAAGAATTAAGTAAGTAGAACATCTTCCTTCATCATGCATGGCTCCAAGAGAGACGTACCATATATCCGCCCATTTGCTAGCTAGGATGAGCTGAGAAAAGAAGCTCGATCGCTGCTGTCCCTTCCTGGGAGCGCTGCAAATGGCTCACGTAGACCAACTGCAAGCAGAAATGAGGTACATATATGGCGCTACCTCATTATCTTTACTTGGTTGCTGCAACAGCCAGGGAATCGGAGCCAAATTAATCACCCTAGCTGGCCATGTGCAAAAAGAGAAAATAGAGATGAAATGACTTACGTACGTTGCGGGGACCGCCGGATGTGCCCACCTTGGAGTGATCGGACGGACGGAGCTTGCAGAACGGAATTCCAGCGAAGTTTCAAAAATCTCGGTCGAGATTTCGGATTTCGGTCAGGGATGAGATTTCAAATCCCAATAAAATAAAAAAAATAAAATTTTTGAAAAATACATATCACAGACGGTTTTAGCCAAAAAAAAACCGTCTGTGATGAGTCATCATAGTCGTTTTTTTGGTTAAAACCCACCACAGACGGTTTTTTGGCTAAAACCGACTCTGATATGAACATGAGGTATTTTGACCGGATTTTAAGTTTTTTAGGCTGAGATTTCGGTGTTTCACTCCGAGATTTCGGCTATTTTCACCGAGTTCTCGGAAATCCCAGTCTAAAAAAAGCTGAATTTGAAATTTGCTTTTTAAATTTCGTTCGAATTTCCGAGATCTCGTCGGGATTTCGAATTTCGGTCACCTCCGAGATACGATCCGAAAGCGAAATTTGAAACCTTGGATGTGGCAACGATTTCAAAAATTTCAAGGTACCTTTTTTGTTTGCAAAAATTTCAAGGACGCGAGCCCTCCCGGGACTTCCTGAGTCTATCCAAAAAAGCACATTTGTCTTCACTAATATATAAATATGAGTTAGTGGAGGTTATGCATTTATCACGCCAAGGATATAATTCATTTCAAGTAGATATATAATCCACTAGAACAACGTTGTAGATCTATAGACCGATCAATGCCATTATTATATTGTTAATTTCCTACACGTAGTCCATTATGGAATTGAACACACACACACATACAGAGAAGAAAAGGTACGTAGAAGAACATTTTCCTAGCTTGATCATGCATGCATGACTGCAAGAGAGACATATATACCGTATGCCCACCCATTTGCTAGGGTGAGCTGAGAAAAGAAGCTCGAGCGCTGCAGTCCCTCCCCACCCTGAGAGCCCGAGAGCGCTGTCGATTCAGAGAGGAGAAGATGTAAGCTTGCTGCTGCAAATGGCTCACGTAGACCCAGCGTTCACTTTTTTTTTTCTTTCGAAAATCGTGCGATTTTCAATTTTAGATTATAAAAAAAAATCGCTCAAAATTCGTACGAAAATCGTAAGTAATCGTATGGTTTTGAAATCCAAAATTTTGAAAAAAAAATTCGATTTTCTCCCGATTTTAACCGGCCAGTTGAATGTTTCTCAAAGCTGATTTTTTTTAGCGATTTTCACCGATTTTCTTTCAATTTTGATTGCTTTTCTCCCGATTTTTCACCGGCCAGTTGAATGTTTCTCACAACCAATTTTTTTTAGCGCTTTTCTCTCTATTTTTACCGATTATCGTGATATTTACATTCCATAAATTTTTTTGATTTTTTTTGAATTTAACCGATTATCGGCCGGTTTTAAATGTCTTATCCCTCCGATAAAACTGAAAATCGCAATTTCAGCTGCAAGCAGAAATGTGGTACATGGCGCTAGCTCAGTATCTTTACTTGGTTGCTGCAACGTTCAGGGAATCAGAGCCAAATAACCCTAGCCGGCCATGTGCAAAAAGAGAAAGATGTGAAATAACTTACGTGCTATAGGTACGTTGCCGGACGCTTTCCTGTCGCCGGGCCGCCGCTGGGGGCTCTGGGCCGCCGTCACCACCTGTTGTTTGCTGTGAGTCTATCTGGATCTGGATACGAGCGGAAAGAAAACAGAGACCGAGTCTGTGAGGAAGAACAAAGTAGTGCATGATGTGTATATGATGTGTTTCACGATTCTCAACTGAGGAAGTGTCTTTGAGTTCTTATTGAGTTGACTGCTCTAAACAATATCGATCTTCAACCTGATCTTTCATATCATGAACATCCAATTTGCATCCTTGAAGAAGCTGAGCGCTCGCAATCACACAGTTAAGATGCTCAAAGTCCAGTAGAGTAATCACACTGAGGCAGAAGCCACCTGAGAATGTGAAGACTACCTTAGAGCCGAATTCCCTTACTTCTTTAGTAAATCTCTTACATGTCACAACCCTCACACCTTAAACTATTACATAGTCCAAAATTCAAGTAGCCATAGTCCATAGCCAACTAGCCAAGTACATCACTAGTTCATTACATCATAATATCACAATATAGGATAGGATAGAGCACAAGCTAATAGCCAATCATCCTTATGACCACGCCTTAGTCGATGTCAGCTGCATTCATCCTCTCATCCTACAAAAAATGTATCGATTGACACAAAAAATAATTATTGATAGCAAAACTAAAATAACAACTCCATCACCAAAAATGACACTCCATATTGCCAACTAGGAATTATGTAAAAATCTTATGAATCATGGAGTGCAAAGATAACTAACAATCTAGCAAAATGTAATTTTTGCAATACAAGACAAACATTGCATAGAAGCAATTTTTGCGTACAAGACTAACCATTGTATAGAAGCACTGCCACCACAAAACAAAACTAACAATCTGTCAAAGTGTAATTTTTGCAATATGGATAATGAAAACAACAATTGACTGTAATACAGCAGGCACATTGACAATTATGAAACCTCATCATTCATGTACGTAGTAGCATATTCTTTATCCTCCAAGTGCAAATCCAACTCATCAGTAAGTGATGCTATCTTCTTCTTAGAATCTGTAATTTAAAAATATCATGAAGCTAGTAAACAAAAGTTGAAAGCGGTGTAAACTGTGAACTAAATGACTTATTATTACCTATCCTAGATGAAGATGCCCAGTCGTTGGTACAAATTAGAGCCTCAGCCACCTTAGGCTCTAGTCGACTACGAAATAGATCAACAACACGTCCACCAGCACTAAAAGCCGACTCTAAAGCAACAGTTGATACTTGAATAGCTAACACGTCACGGGCTAGTCATGAGAGAACAGGAAATGTCCCTTGATGTGTGTTCCACCATGATAATATATCGAACCGTGCATCCTAACCACTAGGATCAACCCACCGAAATGGTTTTTCTTTCATGTATACCTCCAATTCATTTATACCACCATGTGTTGTCAAAGCTACATCCTCATACAAGAATTGTTCAATGTCAAAGTCAACATCACCAAATGGCTGAGAAGGTCCTTCTTCGGGATTAGACTTTGATGTTTTAGGTGTGTTGTATTGGTAAGCTTCAAACAATTTCGTAACATCATCAAGGAAGTGATTAACTTCATGGGATGCCCTCTCATGATAAATCCTCCCCATAAAATATTCAACAAGTCTTTTCTTGTATCAAGGATCAAGAAAGCATGCGACAACAAGAGCTATATTGGACTTGTCCCAATACTTTTCATATTTGGCTTTCATAGCCTCTGCCATAGAAGATATAGTAACATCAACACTATCACACCATTCTGCAAGTACAATTTTAATCTCACAAAATTTCCACCAAAAGAGGTTTGATGTTGGATATTGATTTCCAGAAAATATAAGAGTAACATCAGTGATTTTTTGCAAACACTTGCATAGTAATTCTACCATATCCCATTCTTCATATGTTGGAGCACACTTCTCATATTTACCCTTGTTCAAGTACAATAGCTTATCAAAAGCCCTTCTATAGTAAATAGCTTGCCTTAACATTTCATATGTGGAGTTTCACATTGTAGGCACATCCAAAGGAAGACCAGATTTGTTGTCTAAATCACATTTTGATGCACACTTCTGAAATTCCTCCCGTTGCAATGGATAATTCTTCACAATTGCAATAGTAGCTCTAATATTTTGAACTGAAGATGCAATTACTTTCAAACCATCTTGGGCAACAAGGTTTAGTATGTGGCAGAAACATCTCACATGAAAAAAGGCCCCATCACAAATCAAGGGAGAATGCTCATTAAGCTCAGTAACAACTTCTCTAACACATTTATCATTGGAGGATGCATTATCTAGAGTGAGAGCAAATAACTTCTCAATGTTCATAGACATGACACCCTTGATAAATTCATGTAACACCTGAAACTTCATTAGCTAACTAAAGTATCCATTTCGAGCAATTCTATACTGAACATTACATTGAGATGTCAGGGTGAGCTAGCACACAGTGCGCTGACCATGAACGTTGTATGTCACCGTTTTGGTTTCGCCAGCTCCGCCCGCGCCTGACCAGCCCACTTCGTCTCCTGGACTCACGGCGTTGCCGCGCCCCCACCCTCTTCTCTCTCTCTCTCTCCTGGCCATGCCACACGCGTAGGCGCGTAGGGACCGCGTGCCACATGACCGCCGCGCCCTGGGCGTCGCTCGCTCCGCCGCCCATACCTCGTCTCGCCAACTCCGTAGCTCAACGCCTCAAATAAGCGCCCTGAGCTCGCCAACCGCCCTCGGCCGTTATTGCTTCTCCCCAGTGCCTCTAGCTCACCGGGTGCATAGGGAAATGCCGTGGCCACACATAAAGCCGGCGTGCACGTCTCCAAGTAATTCATCCGTTGGTGAGCTCGGTCCTCAAATTTGCCTTGCCCAAAGCTTCCTCCCGGTCCACTGAACTCCTTTCTCCTTTCGGTTGCAGCTCTTCCCGCCCAAGCCGCCACTGGGTTGCCTTCTTCTTCTCCACCTCTGGTCATGTGCCGACAGCCCATTCCACAACTCCACCGCCTCACCAAGGTATCCCGACGGCTTTGCCTTCTCCCCTGGTCATTTCCCTGCCATGCCCGAGCCTGATTCCTTCTCTTTCGCTCGCCGGCAGTTCCCACCGACAAGCCCCGCCTCGCTCCATCGCGGGACCTCCTCGCTGTTGCATAGCCTCAGTCAACCACTTCCCTAGGTTCACCGTACCTCACTCATGCCATGACACCCGACCCTCTCCGGCGCCGCAGCGCTCGTCGACGAGCTCGCCCTAGTGCAGCTCTACCCGGAGTCGCCGACAGATGGGCCCAAGCGGTCAGAGGCTTGCACGCACAGCTGCTGTAACACCCCAATTTTTGCTTTTCATGAATTTAAATAAGATTTGACACTTTTGTGAATTTTTGAAATTTTCTGGGATTTATTTGAATTTATTTGGAATTTGTTTGAATTTATTCCCTTTTCAAATAATTAAAGAATTTAACTTTGCAAATAAAATTTTGTTGGAAATATTTTATTTGAGTCCAAAATGTTCCAAAATATTTTCTAGAATTTTTCTGGAATTTTTCTGAGTGTTTTGCTATTTTTAATGAATTAAATGAATTTCTGGGAATTAATTTGATTATTTAATCGCTGGAAAATACCAAACCGGGTTTTACTGTTCATCCGATCGAGCCCAAACCCGAGTCCGACCCGAGCCGCGTTCGAGCCGAACCCGAGTCCAACCTAACCTAAATCGCGTGACCGTTGGTTTAAGATCCAACGGCCACGATCGCGCCACGTCACCCGAGCCTGACTCCAACCGAGCCAGCCAAGTCACCGAGCCGGACCCGAGCCCAAACCCCGTGCCCGTTGGATCTAGATCCAACGGCTCACGTTGAGCCACGTCACCCAATCCGAATCCATTTCGGATTCCGCCGCCGCAGCCGTGTGGACCTCGGTTTCCGTGATTTTCACGGACGCTGAGGGGCCTATTTAATGCACCGTCGCCGCCATCGTGTTCTCCGTTTCCTTGCGCACCCGTAGCCCTAACTCACCGAGCTCAAGCCGCCGTGGTTGCGCCGCAATCGCTCGCCGTAGTTGCGTTAGGTTTCCGCTGCGGTTAATCGTCGATTCCTCCGCCGTTGAGTCCAGATCCGGAACCGCAAGGACAAGCCGCGTCGGAGAGTACAATCCACTTCGCCGGAGGAGCCCCGCGGCGCTGTTGCCGTGGTCGTCGCCGTCGTCTCCGGTCTGCAAGCGCCGCCGCACGCCATCGCCGTCGCTCGAGCTCCACCAACCGTCCGATCAAGATCCGAGGGCCCAGATTCGTCCACATCATCCCCGGTAAAATCTCACATGTTAATCTCTAGATCAATTTCCAACCGTTGGATCTAGATCCAACGGTTTAGATCGTGCCACGTAGCCGTAACTGCACCGTGCTTGGATAGATCTCAGCCGTTAGATCTAGATCGTACAGCTAGCGTTAATCCCACGTTATAGCGTTAGATTAGATCTTGACCGCCCGATCAAGATCGAACGGTCCAGATCAGCCGAGTAATTTTCCTAATGCGTTAAGCCAGATCCGATCTGGGCCGTTGATTTTCAAATCAACGGCCGAGATCTAGCCACGTGGCTAGGAGGCTGACCGTCGCGGTCGTAGCGGCCACGCCGCCATCGACGTCGGTACCGTGACGCCACGTGGGGCCACGTGTCGGCCAGCTCGGCCGGCGCACCATGACGCCACCGCCGACGTCACGGTGAAACCGGTATCGGCCGCCCTCGTGAGCATGATGACGTCACCGCTGACGTCATCCGATGGGGCCCACATGTCAGTGAGACATGTATTCGTGGACCGGGTCCACGGTGGACCCAAACCGGACCGTGGATCACGTCCATGGACCGGCTGACGCAATAAATCGATTTTTCAACAGAAAAATAATTCGGTGAAAAATCAAAATCCACGCTGACGTCATGCTGACGTCATTATTCGGTTTTTCAGTATAAAAATAAATGAATTAATTCGGATTATTGATTTATTTGAATTTTGAAACTTCAAACGCTTATAACTTTTGCAATTTAACTCCGATGTGAGTGATTCAAATTTCTAAATTTTTATAAAATTGAGATCTACCTAATGGTGAATTTTATTTAATTTTTGGACCAAAGTTTTTCTCTGTAATATTATTTAATTGATTATTTAAACTTTAAACGCTTGTAACTTTTGCGTTTTAGCTCCGATTTTGCCGATTCAAATTCCTAAAAATTCATAAAATTACGCTCTCTTTGTTTATGGACTTCATTTGGATGTTTGGACACTTTTTGTATACTGTTTATTTATTTATTGCTATTTGCACGCTTTACGAGTAGACGTTGAAGTGCCCGAAGGCTTTGAAGGTGAAGTGTTGACCAAGGAGCCAGCTCAAGACCAAGAACAAGTACTCTTTGAAGGCAAATTGTGCTTTCACCATGTTGATTCCATTATCAAATTAATTTGGTTTAAATTATTGCATGCTAATTTAATGAGAAAATGCTTTATTTAATTATGGGAAATTAGATAAATGCCAAATTGTTGTATGACACCTTGGTTAATTAAATATGTGCCATGACCCCTTGTCACGCTAGTTGTGAATTATTAGTTGGACATTATTAAAATTGCCAACATGGGTAGTTAGACCGACATAGTATGCTTAGCCTTGCCACGTGAAGTGCTTTGGACAATCAAATGCTAATATTGACTTAATGAGATAATGCACCTGTTTTTGAAAGAAGTATCATGTGTTATGATTGTTGATGGCACGTGGTGCATGGTAATCAACTGGGGCTTGATAAATAGATTTTGACCGGGGCATGTGGCAAGAATGATCGGGCGGGCCAGTTGTGGCACCGGGAACGTTGATTTAGTTCTTCGGGTAGTCTTGCCCTGGTCACCTTAAGGGCTTAACCTTGCAAGCCTTTGAACTGAGTCAAACGTGCAACCACATGTCTGTAATGGGATGGACCTAGTTGATTAAGTTGCTAATAACGTACCTGTGGGACCTCGGGGTGTCAACTATACCTTTTGTGTAGTTGTACGGGGGAGCGTACCGGGGTTGCGGCCAGGTACCCATCTAACGGTTGATTGGCCTAAACTTCGCCTTCGCTAAGGGAAGGGTTAGTGTGCGATAACCGGGGAGGCCCACTTGTGCTGTTAGAAGTTTCCAAAAGACTTTGTTACGGACACTCGCCTTTGTGGTGTTTGGTTGTATCTTGTGGGTAAAGTGCATAACCTCTGCAGAGTGTAAAATCTATTCGAATAGCCGTGTCCGCAGCATTGGACATTGCTCGGGAATTACAGTCAAGGGTTAGACTTTCTTGAAAATGACTTGGACTTGAAAGGTTTGGTTTGGTTTAATAATTGATGTTGATGAAAATGTGGATTATGAATGGAAAAGATGTTTATTTAACTCCTGGAAAAGTTATTGATCTTATACCTGTTTT
Organism: Rhipidocladum racemiflorum; assembly: GCA_036346355.1. NCBI lineage: Eukaryota > Viridiplantae > Streptophyta > Magnoliopsida > Poales > Poaceae > Rhipidocladum > Rhipidocladum racemiflorum. Next base: position 54,386,704 of record CM070581.1, on the reverse strand, counting down.
TACTGCTTTCGAATCTACTTATACTACTTGTCAAATGCTGTCTTACTGCAGTTATACCATGAGCTACTCCTTTGTACTAAGCCATGCATGTAGTATATTAGTTTGCATTCTGTTCATGACTTGCTGAGTACCAAACCAAGTACTCACCCTTGCCACAATACAACACCAGTTGAAGAAGAGTCTACACCAGATTTGGAGGAGGAGCTCCAAGAGGAACCGTCTAACTAGGGAGCGAGCCCAGTCAGTTGCCTGTGGTATACTGGATGGCGCTACGAAGTTATCATATTTTCCGTTGCCGTTATTTCTCTTTTATTAAGTTTTCGCCCTGCGTGGCGTATATTTGTAACTTGACCTTAAGGTCGAGTAACCAACTTGTGAACTAATTAAAGAACCTTATTATTTCGTTGAGTATGATTGTGATATTTACCAATGTTGAGACTGTGTGCACTAGCGTGTTCCTGGACTAGTGCTGAATACACAGAGGGTCCGGATTTGCAAATTCGGGTCCCAACAGCTGCTGACCGGTGGGACCCGACTGTCAGGCCAATTTAAAGGGTTGTTAAGCGCGCGATTTGGAAAGTGCGCTTTCCTCTATGGAAAGCGTATTTTCTAATTTTCTTCAAAATTTTCAACCTGAGCTGATTCAAATGCGAATAACTTCTGCTAGACAACTCCAAATCCGATGAGATGACTTTCTAAATTCATGTAAAATCATGTAGATTATGAATATGTAAAAATATTTTAGGGTTGTGTAATGTACAACAAATGATCTCAAAATTTGGCTTTAGGCCTAGAAATTGTATAATGTGATATTTTTGCGAAACAGCTTCAAATCAATCGAAACCAACTTCATTCTGATCCTTAGGTCATAAACTTTCCAAATACGTAAGAATATTTGAATTCGGACTTAATTTGTACTAATTGCTAGTATGTTTAGGTTTCAACACATGTAAATGCTTAAGCAGATATATCTTGTGCAAATTTGATTCGAATGCGTTGAAGTCAGTTTCTAGGATATTAGAATAAGTTACACTTGCTATGTGCATGAAATTGATTAGGACTCATAGTCTTTTTATGCATTGTCAAATAAGTCCACTTAAAGCCTTAATACCCATTTAAGTGAGGAATGTCGCAAATAGGATTAAATGTCGCAAAACCGTCTTGAAAATAACCTAGAGGCCTTCCCTACCAGTCCCTAAAAATAATCACTAAGCAAACCCTTTAAGTGTATCCACAACCGTAGGACGAAAACGGGATCGTTAATGTGCAATTTTGGAAACACTTAAGCCTTTTCGGTAGCCCGTAGGATATCTCGTCTAAATACAAATTCTAAGGACAAAGGCTCAAAATCACTCTATAGTATCTAAACTAACTTGATATGGAAAAATATTTAATTAACGACTTGCTTTGCATCTAAATCCTACTAGCACAATAACCCTAAGTATTATGGTTACGATTAACGTAGTATATGAATAGTTAGGCTCGAGGAACCTATAGGAAAAAGTGTTCGTGTTGCTAAAATCACTGTAGAATTATGTAGGTTTAACCACTAGCTTCATTTTATAAACCCAACCTTTAGAAATTAACTTTCGTACGAAACGTATTAAAGGGTTAGTATTAACCATACCTACGCTTTGGCTAATATCTTAATTTCATTCATCCAAACAATCTTAGCTTCTTGAATTCGAAAGTATAAACACTAAGATACATAGATTTGGCTTCTTGAAGCCAAAAGAATGAAGGAAGTAAAAACGTAAAAGAGCCTCACTTAGACTAATTACGAAAGAAACCGTTACGCAAGTACTAAATTGAAATCCCCAAAATCAATATATTTTCTTTGATGGATTTTGATTTAGTATTTACATCTAATTTCTTTTTGCCCTATTTTATTTGTTGTTATTTGCTTTTGTCCGGTTCCTGTCGTTGAAATGCGTAGCTGACGATGTTTCAGAAACTGTTGATAACAACCCCGACTACGATCCCAATTACGTCCCCGACGAAGAGCAAACAGGCAAGCATCCTGCTTTTATCATATTGATCCCATATTTTATGTTGTCTATTTTATTTTGTTAAACTATTATGTATGCGTGTAATTTTTGTAAAGTTGCTATGTTTTGGGAAATGGTAGTTGTATTCCTAAATTGCGGGATTTCCATAATCATATTGACATGATACCCTTGTTGAAACCTAGGCTAGGATTAATCATTATGTGAAATGAAATATGGGTATAATCGAATATTAAATGCTTATGCTAGGCCATGCTTTAGATAAGGGTAGAATGGTAGACTTGAATCCTTACGAAATTTAAAAAGGTTGAATATGGCAGTAAAGGATACCGATATGTTACTAAAAAATAAAATAAAATGTATGATTTAGACACAAGCAAGTTATGATATAACTGAATGTACATGGGATCGACTTGTACCGTATAAGGGTCGTACTTGTATAGTACAGGAGATAGGCTCGTGCCATGCGAGGGATGTACTTGCACGTAAATAGGGGGAGATTCTCGCCTGAGTTAACCTAAGGACCGAACTTAATGCTATCAACTGAGTCAAATTGTGCAACCACATGCGCTAGTTATGGGATATCCTTAACTTAGTAAATTAGTTGGAGTTTAGTCTTGCATTTTGGTAGGCCGAAATAGTATGGATGAACCGATGGACTGGTGTCATTCGAGGGTGCTCCCTTCACCAACGCGTTGGGACCAAAGCAACCCGATACAACGGGTATGCCTTGCTGTAGGGAGAACGAGGACGATGGAATGTGAGGCCATCGTGAGCTCTAAAATGTACAACTAGTGACTTCTGCCGCCATAGCAAGGGTGGACATTGTGAAATCATGTGCTGAAAAATTGGCTTAATGATGATTTTGGTATTGCAAAGTGGTTGTGCTCATGGCATGTGTGGTGCATGTGAATGTGTTGTTTCAATTGATTATTTGATATGCTTATGGTAGCATGGTTGTTGTTTTGCTTGATGCAATGCGCTCGTGTGAGTGGTTGCATGGACTGATCTTGAGTCAAGTCGTGGACTTGTGCTCGAAATATTGTTTCGTGGTTTGTTCATGTGCAGGTGTTGCTCGAGGGCGAACGTGGTCGATGACGGGAACGGAACTAGGTTCATGGAGGAATTGAGGTTCGGGACTAGGTTCAGGAAGGAATCGAGGTTCTAGTGGTCGAGGATGTCATGCGGGGCGTTCGGGCTAGAGAATAGTGCATATGGAGGCTAGTTAGTCACGTGAGTGCGGCAGATGGGCCGTACGCGTGCAGTTGTAATCGTTTTGAGGTAGTTTGCAAGTATTGGGCCATGTTGGGCTAAGTGGATATGCATGCGAACACTTCTAGGGTTTTCTTATAAATAGAGGGAGGTGTCCCTTGTTTATTTGGTGCTAGAGATTAGGGTTTGTACTCTTTTGTTGGGAGTACTGTAACCAGATTAGATAAAAGAAATAAAAATTATTTTTCTTCGAAGCCTCGGCTTTTGCGTTGGGAGGAATAGAAGAAAGTCTCCTCGCGACTCGGAGTGCTCACCAGAGGAAAGAGGAGGCGGCGCTGTTCGGCTTGCACGACGAAACAAAAAAAACCGGCGGTGGCGCGGGCGCACAAGAAAGAGGAGCAATCTTGCAGTAGCGTGCTTGTGCGTTGTGGTTGAACAGCACATCAAGACAATCAATATCCAAACCAACAAAGCTATCTAGCTCCTGCGTGTCTCCCTCCAAGGTTGTATGTGTTCCTTTTCAATCATGCTCTCTGTACTCGTCGAGTAGCAGAACAAGGAATCCACTACATCATGCTCTTTGTATTCATCAAGCAGCAGAGCAAGGAATCCACTACAGCATCTAATCTACAAAAGTGCTACAGTATTCGTGATCACTGTAGCAACTAAGGTATTGTATCGCAGTAAGTCGTCCATCATTGTGTTTTGCTAATCAGTGTTCTGAGTTAGATTGATTTATTATTTCACCATGTTAATTTTGATTTGATCTAATCCAAATCTTCCTAGGGTATCAAGTTATTGATCTAAAAAGTTTGATTGGTTAATTTCTTGTAGATTTTGTTTAATCACAAAATTAGGGTTTAATCAATTCGCGTCATTATTGATCTAGTCAACTTGCAAAGCTTATAACTTTTGATCCGTAGTTCCGATTGAGTTGATTCTTATTGGGTTAGTTTCTAAATTGAATCTAGTTTCTTCAGTTAAAATTTTACATCAATCTGACGGCTAGATTTTCGGGAATTCATGTTAGATCTATTTTCGGTATAGTCTGTCACAGCAAGATTGCGAAGATTATAACTTTTGATCCGTAAGTCCGATCGAGCTGATTCTTGTTTTTAGATGCGTATTGGACTCTAGTTTCTTGTGTTAAAATTTCAGGTCAATCCGACGACTGGATCTCCGGCAATTCACAATTTACCGACCGCATATCAATCTGTTTTGTTGATTACGAAGTGATTATTTAATTCGGAATTGGGGGAATTTTTAGTAGGTCGAAATTTTGATTTTAGCTTCCGCGCAATCATTCACCCCCCTCTGATTGCTATATTAGTATATATCGATACTACAGACATACACTGGGCTGATGCAAGGTTGGGCTCTAGATAGTCGAAAAGTTTTGTCAGTCTAGCAAAATGGGTATTTGGGTATCACGTGGCATGGTTGATATGATTACTAGAGTATGTCATGTGGGTAAAGTGAACATTCTCTACAGAGAATTAAATCTAATTAATTAGCCGTGCTCACGGTCATAAGCAGCTTGGGACATAACATCAAGTATAGCATTTTTTGTTTTGGTTTTGAAAACATATTAGAAAATGGTGATGTGATGAATTGGTATTTGGTATGATGAGTTGGTCAATTGGTATGGTGGTTTGGTTGCAATTTATTCGTTATTTATGTCCATGGAGGGTCATGAAATGCTATACAAATGATTCATATGTTGTATGTGGTTTCTTATCAAATGCTCCTTTCAATATAGTCGTTATTTATCAAATTGCATGCTTACAAATAAAGTTTGCCTCATGCTGGAAATTAAACCTAGTGTAGAAGCTTTCTTCCTTTGGAATAGTCATGCATATATAACTACTTCCATACACTAAAGTCTTGCGAGTACATACGTGTGCTCACCGTTTGCTCAATCTAAAAATGTTTAGAGGAAGGTAACGAAAATGTTCCCGATGATACTTACTATAAAACGGGGACAAACGATTTCTCGGATGGATGAACTGGGTCTCTCCCCAGTCGGTTGCCTTTTGGGTTATGGATGGCACACCGATGTCCCACTTTTGGACTTGTGTTATTTTCGCTGCTATTTTCTCTTTATGTATTATATTTGGCCTATCGGTCGTGGAGATGTAATATTAAGTAGATGTAATAGTTCCTAATGCACTTTTATGACTTTTACATTTGTGTGTGTGCGATGAATCATCTTGAGTGTGAGATATGTGGGTGCAAGGCGTTGATCTTGGGAACTAGCATCGGGCACATATGCTGGAAGCTCGAATTGGTTTCAACCAGTTGGCACGAGAGCACGAGCGTCGTGCCGATCGGTTGGCCTCAATTCGGGTACGGTTTACAGATAAGCAGACGAAGTTCTTCTGGGTTGCATCATTATCCAGCCCAATGCAATAGTAACAACCCACATCACTAATCTGAGACTGGAGCCCCCACAAGAGGTGGTTTCAGAGCCCATACGATTTGTAGGAAAGCCCTAGTTAGTATGGTCGATAGAATTAAGGACAAGTTTTCCCTCAAAAGCTATTTTGGTTATAAAATCTTATTTGGAAAAATGTAGAGTTTTACTCTCATCCCTCTATGGCATCTTTCCTTTTTTTGCTTTTCAAAATGATTTTACACTTACCTTAAATTTCAAATATTGGTATTTCAAGAAAAAGGCGTAAATTAGGAAAATATGCTTTATTCTACTCCTCATGCCACTCGAAGGAAAGTGTTGGAAATTAAAGATGTTTTGAAAAATTTTAGAACTTAAAATCTGTAAAGACTTTAGAGAGAGTTCTCAAATCTTGTCTTACTCTAACCCATCTCTTCGAGAGACAAAATTCTTTTAAAATCATTCCCCAATTCAAAAGACTAGGTGCGTATTCAACAGTTGCAAGGGTAAGAAAGTTAGGACATTGTGTGACCCATTGAATAAAAATCTAAAAATGCTACTAAAATTCAGGGGAGATACCTAGGTGAACCAGTAGCAATCCTGTAAAATTTCGTAGGATTGCGAGTTCGGGATCCATGACTAAAAAGGGTAGATCACAGTGATAGGTCCAAAACTATAACAAATAGTTCCCCGATTTTTACATCCAAATCCTTCCTTCGTTTTTCCCAAAAAAGAAATATTTTCGTCGACAGAAAGATGTGTACTTTCTCCCCGGCTCGATCTCTAAGGTTTCTCGAGCCTCAAAATTTTTTGGAAAATACGTCTAAGTCTATTTATTCTCCGAAAAAAAACGCAAAATAATATTTCGTTCGCGCGCGCGGCGTGCGCTGTGCTTACGGGCCCAGGTCCTTTCTCCGTTTTCCTAGGTCCCCGATTTTTACATCCAAATCCTTTCTCCGTTTTCCCCGAAAAAATATATTTTCGTCAACAGAAAGATGTGTACTTTTTCCCCGGATCGGTCTCTAAGGTTTCACGAGCCTCCAAAATTTTTGGAAATACGTCTAAGTCTATTTATTCTCTGGAAAAAAATGCAAAATCATTTTTCGTTCGCGCGCGCGGCGTGCGCCGTGCTTACGGGCCCAGGTCCTTTCTCCGTTTTCCTAGGTCCCCGATTTTTACATTCAGATCCTTTCTCCATTTTCCCCGAAAAAGAATATTTTCGTCAACAGAAAGATGTGTACTTTTTTCCCGGCTCGGTCTCTAAGATTTCTCGAGCCTCCAAAATTTTTAAAAATACATCTTAGTCTATTTATTCTCTGGAAAAAAATGAAAAATCATTTTTCGTTCGCGCGCGTGGCATGCACCGTGCTTACGAGCCATCCTAGGTCCCTGATTTTTACATCCAGGTCCTTCCTTCGTTTTCCCCGAAAAAAAATATTTTCGTCAACAGAAAGATGTGTACTTTTTTCTCGGCTCGGTCTCTGAGGTTTCTCGAGCCTCCAAAAATTTTGAAATTACGTCTAAGTCTATTTATTCTATGGAAAAAAACGCAAAATCATTTTTCGTTTGCGCACGCGGCCTGCGCCATGCTTTCGGGGCAAGGTCTTTTCTCTGTTTTCCTAGGTCCTTGATTTTTACATCCAGGTCCTTCCTTCGTTTTCCCCGAAAAAAAATGTTTTCGTCAACAGAAATATGTGTATTATTTTCTCAACTCGGTCTCTGAGGTTTCTCGAGCCTCCAAAATTTTTAAAAATACGTCTAAGTCTATTTATTCTCTGAAAAAAACGCAAAATTATTTTTCGTTCGCGGGCGCGGCGTGCGCCATGCTTTCGGGCCCAGGTCCTTTCTCCGTTTTCCTAGGTCACCGATTTTTTCATTCAGGTCCTTCCTCTGTTTTCCCCGAAAAAAAATATTTTCGTCAACAGAAAGATGTGTACTTTTTTCTCGACTCGGTCTCTAAGGTTTCTCGAGCCTCCAAAAATTTTGAAAATACGTCTAAGTCTATTTATTCTTCGAAAAAAAAAACGTAAAATCATTTTTCGTTCGCGCGCGCAGCGTGCGCCGTGCTTACGGGCCCAGGTCCTTCCTCCGTTTTCCCCCCAAAAAATATTTTTATCAACAAGAAGATGTGTACTTTTTTCCGGCTCGGTCTTTACGGTTTCTCGATCCTCCAAAAATTTTAAAAATACGTCTATATTTATTTATTTTTCTCTAGAAAAAAACGTAAAAATCACTTTCCGCTCGCACGCGCGGCGTGCGTCGCGCTTACGAACCTAGTATAATCATATCAGTCGGGCACCTTGCAGGACATCCCTTAATCCAAACACTTTTTGGACTCGCAGGCCATCCCTTACTACCGAAGTTCGTCTTATCCAGGCAATACACATGATGGGTTTGACCAGGGTTTATATTACGGAATTTCTTTTAAAAATCGGTGTTGGGTTGTCGCTCGAAAATCGCCAGAAACCGGTTGAAATCAAAAATTTTGAAAAAAAAAGAAATCGACCAACCAGTTGAACCTTTTTGTCGACCGATTTTTTGAACGATTTTCTTCTATTTTTGACCAATTTACATCCCACAATTTGTTTTTTAATTTTTTTTAATTAGACAGATATACCGATTAGTTTCTAATTTTAAACTAGCTAGATACGGTTGGTTTTTGCGATAACCAAGCAATTATTGATGATATTTCAATCCCTGGGTTTGACAAGTCAATCCTACGTTTGAGTGGCAATTGTGTTCTTTTCTTGGCACAAAGTCAGTCCTTGTATGCTTACGACGCGCACGTGTGAGTAGAGGTTGGCGTTGTGCCGTGCCGTGCCGTGCCGTGCCGTGCCGGTCCGGTCCGGACCCATCGTGCTTCGGGCCGAAACCGTACCGTGCCACGACGGCCCATCGCGGCCCACTGCGGCCAGCCGCGGCCCCGACTCACTTTTGGCGAGCCCAAGCCCAAATTTATTTATGCGCTTCAGGCTCGCTTCGCCGTCTACCAAGCCCAACCAAATTTTACTATTGTGACGAACAAAGAAATAAAACAAATCACTACTACTAAACTACCTATTTTAATTACATAAGAGACTAATCACATCAACAAAATGTCAAACATAAATGCAATGCTTGAAGATGCCCTGAATCAACAATATCTGCCAACTTTTAAGCCTTAATCCGTGATTTCGCGTCTGCTCGTTATGCCAAAGACGGCCCGGCCCAAATCAAGCCGTGCCGCGTCGCGTCGCCCATCGTGCCTGGTTCTTGGGCCCGGCACAGCCCGTGCTACAGTTGCGTGCCGGCCCGGCCCGGCCCAGAACCGTGCCGTGCCGTGCTTTGCACCGTGCCATACCATCGTGCTTCGGGCCGGGCCAAAAGAGCCCGGCCCAAGTGCCCACCTCTACGTGTGAGGTACATGACCCATCATATATCCCGACCTTGGCCAACATTTCCAAAAATCACCCTCGACGAGTGATCCATGTACATTGTATATCATACAATGGTAAACATCGGGGAAAAGTTTTTTTTTTTGTATGCCATTGCAAATTGCACAAGTCTTGAATATACCGTCCCTTATGTTACTGACATGTGAGACACAGGTCCATATGTTAATCTGACAAGAGATACCATATTTGGGAATGTAAAAATTTCAATAGCAAATAAGAAATTGCCCCTAAACATAAATTCTACCGCATCAACTCGTGATGGCAACCCACAACGTCGTAAGATATTATAGTTGCTCGTGTCCACTGCTATGCCACTATAAAGTATGATATATTAGCTCTAAATTTATTAAGGAAAAAGTCAGATCAGATTATTATCGATGATGGCTTGTAAAAATATAATTAAGGACGTTAACTACTTAAGAGCATCTCCAGCAGAGCCCCTAAACCAGCCCCTAAACTTTAAAATAGGGAGTGTAGTAAAAAAACAGATCCAGCAAGGTCCCAACTCAAGCCCTTAAAATTAGGAGGCCCCTAAATTTGCCTCCTCAGCCCCAATTCCCAGGGGGCCCCAACTCAAGCCCCTAAAATTAGGAGGCTCCTAAATTTGCCTCCTCAGCCCTAATTCCCAGGGACACAAGTACAACCCCTATTATTAAAGATAGGGAAATACATGAGAGACTTCGAAAATTTTATCATGTTTTGAAAATTTTAAATTTAAATTTGAAATATCATGTTTTTAAATTGTAAATGTTAATATGCTTATATTTTATGTATTACAAATATTTTTGATTGAATTTTAGTGGTGTCAAATGAAGATTATACATAGCGGATATGTCAAAATAGGAGAAAAAGTAAAATAGGGGCTGTTGCTGGACTTGTGATCTGAAAACAGGGCCCCAAAAAATAGAGGGAGTCCCTGAATCCAAAATAGGACCCTGTTTTAGAGGCCCTTGCTGGAGATGCTCTAACAGATATATTCACCATTAATCACTAACGCAAATATTGGCAAATAAATAATCACAGAAAATACCCGTATACAATATACCAATTTAATTTGGACAGCAATATGATAAAAGAGACAAGGATCATGACTTCCCTTGCGTCTCCTAGTCAGCATTCGCTCCTTGGTAAGCTTAAGGGGCCGTTTAGGGAGCTGGGCTTCCTCAAAAGCCATAGCCAAAGTTCCTCTCGAAGCCGCAGCCCCCCCGAGGTGCTTCTTCGGCTGTGTCTTTGGTCGCCTGGCCTCGTCCTCACAGGCCCGCTACCTCCTCCCCGTCGTGGCTCGCCTCCACCCTGGCCCGCCTCCACCCTACTCGGTCTCCTCCCTGCTCATCATATCAACAAAAGCCAGCAAAAAACCGATTTGTTAAACAACATCTTAAGAAAAACTATAGCCGCCAGCTACAGCTGCTTCTAGCCCAACAAGCTAAAATCATCTTTTCATCCTAGCCAAACCGGGCCTAAGGACTATCACCACCTACTCCAGTTGCCCTTGCGGCTCCTTTGTCATAGTCGTGGCTGAAGACGAGGATGGAGCAGTGCGGCGATGTCACGATGGGGTTTGGGGCTGAAGACGGGAGGAAAAGGAATGTGAGGGCACTACCGCTATGGCTTTATAGACGCGGGAAGGTAATGGCAAAGAGATAGGACCATAAAAAAATCTTGAGGCTCACAAACTGCTCGAGCTCGGTTTATTCTAGGCTTGATTCGAGCTCCAAACGGGTCGAACTTGAAATTGATCCTGACCTCACGAGCTTTACCGAGTCGAGCTTGAATATAGCTCACAAGCCTGTTAATTTACAAATCACTTGTTAAATACTATATATGTTAATTCTTACCGAGCTTGCTCAAGTTTTAATGTTTTTTATTGTTGAAAAATAGTGTATATTGAATTATTTATTGTTTTCGAGCATACTGGAGCTAAGCTTGAGTTTACTCAAGTTTTTGAAGATTTTTATGCAAATTTGGCATAAAGAGAAAGAGATGTTGTATGTTTTGTTTCATGGATTACAACTGGGCGCGCGACTATATATACTGAGTTACTGACTTGTAATTAATTAATGTGAAACATCAGGTAAACAAGATGGCAAGCGCGAGCGCCCTGTTTCACCGCCTGAACCATGTGCTGGAGAGCGGGCGGCGCTCACTGCTGCTGTCTTGTGCTTCCTCATCATCTGCAGGAAAGCATTGCATCCTGTGAAGTCAACTGCAGATGTGAAGCGGTCGGTTGCCCTCACTCTGAAGCGCACTGATGGCCGACTAACCAACGGAACTTCGTCGCTGGAGGACAACGGCTGCAGCCACCTTTCATGGGCGTGCTCGCCAGGCTTTTGCTACACCGCAAATTCCCCCCGAGACCGAGAAAAGGACACTCAGACGCCCGTCATCTTGATCTGGCACAGCGCAACATGTTACTGCGAAATGGCAATGGCGGCGTCACGCTCCTGTTGCCGGCCGGATGACAACATTGGCGTTGCAACAAAGATAATGTCCTCAAGGACGCGAAAGACAATGTCCTCAAGGACGCGGGAGACAAGTAGGAAGCCATGAGCCACGTCGAGCAGCTCGCGCAGGGAGGCGAGTTCATCACCCACCTGTGGGCTCTGCTGTTACACGCCGGCATCGTCGACCGGGACAATCAGGATGTTGTGGTGGAGCTTGTCGATGGCGATCGTCATGTGTGATTCCAGCCACTGTTGCTGCCAAGTTCATTGCCGTGCATTAATCTCTTCTGCTGTTGCCATGTGCATTATCTATTATACTACTACAAGTAACAGTTGCTGCATCTTTTTACATAGATTGAAATGACCGTCTTTTTTCCCCTCTCTTTCTCATATGCTTGTTTATCTATTATTAGAATATAGTTGAGTGCAAATGTCACAGGAACTATACAAATTTTTAAAGAAAACCTGTGAATTATTTGTGATGCTAACCCACCACAGATTGTAACAACTTGAGGTGATCATGCAACTACGTACTAGTTCTTCGCAGACTGCAGCCTAGAAGACGAGATCAGTTGTTGTACATGGGCCGGCCTCCATCCTCTGATAGAGAGAGACCAACCAAGTGATGAAAAGCCAGATCCGGCTCATAATTGATAGAGAGAGACCAACCAAGTGATGAAAAGAGAAATTCAAGACCCGGCCCAATAAACGGTAGTGTGGGCCAAGTGGGCCAGGAGGGCATTCTCGCTGTTCGACCAGACAGCGTTTTCGAAGACCATCTCAGCTTCCATTTCCAGTTTTTGTTGTTCAACAGCAACAATGTATTCTACTAAATGTGTGCATGTGGCTCACCAGGTATTAATTAAGTCGATCTGTATGTTCTACTACTACGGAAGTGTTCGCGCAAAAAACGTGAAGCAGGGTTTTTGGCCTCGAACACACAAGACAAACTCCGGGTTTGCAGAGCGTGCCAGTCAATTTGACCTGAAATTGACAAGGTAGAGTTTGTAATTTAATCAAAGCCGATAAACACGGATCTATCGGCTTTTCGCTAGTCGGTAAGAACCGATTAGGAGATAACTAGATCAACCTGTTACAATTGATCCGAATACAAGGAAAAATTGGCTTCAAGAAGGCGATGCGCAACAAAACGAAGCAGATCAAACCTGGGTGAAATCGGCAAAAATCAACAATCGGCGATGCGCAACTATGTTGATTCCGTCGACTTGCAGAGAGATCTATGAAGCTAAAACAATGTAAAAGAAAAGCTTGTAAAAAGTAGATGTGTGTTGTTGGATTGATTGATATCCTCTTTTCGCTTGACGTCTATCCCCTTTTATAACACACTTGGCCAACCCGAGTTGTATATGGGTACGGTGCGTTTACCCGTATCGGCCTCCGGTCTGGTTTCTTTTCCTTTTTAGAAACGGATACCCTTTCCAACTCGTTTACCGATTTCTTTCCACACGTTCTTTTCTTTCCGTCTCAGACCGATTTCAATACGTGCCGAATTTTGGTGCAAACATATGCCCCCCATTTTTGAAAGGTAGCTTGCTATCTTTCAAAAATCCTTCGCCTTTTTCCGTGATCGGCTTGTCGTTTAGGATTCACCTCGGTAACTTCCCCATTAATGGCGCCGCAATGCCCTCGGTGCGTTTTTAATGCAGCAACTGTTCCCGCCTTTTCACCTTTTTCACCGAGGTATAAATATGAGATCCCCCCTTGCGGTCATTTTCACCCTGGCGTGCTCTCGATTATCTTGAAATCGGCTTTCCTCCGCATCAACCCTTTCTTCCTGTTACATCGGCTGAAATGGATGCATCCCAGGTACTTATTCCGATCCCAGATAGCGACCATCAGTATTTCCTAGGCCCAATAGGAACTATAGAAACCGATACAGTCGTTGGAGACGAGATCCCTAGACTCCCTTTGTCGGCTCCTGGCTACAACATCAATGAGTGGACCAAAAGCTTTAGGGCTTGGCCGACAGCTCTCAAGGGCTGGAGGTCCTGGTATATTAGAGTATCGGCCCAAAAGAAGGCGGAGTGGGAAGGAATGGGTATTGCTGAGTGTATTCCCATGTCCTTAGCCGCTCCAGAGCCTAATGAATCTTTAGTAGCCGCCGCTTGCTATTTTTGGTCGGACTCCTTTAACGCCTTCTTTTTCCCAACTGGTCCTATCGGCCCAACCCTTCTAGACATGGCCGAATTGTGCTGCCTTAGGCCTGATGGAGATCAAATATCGGCTTTTAGCGGTAAACCTCAGTACAAGTTGACCAGAAAAAAGGGAGAAGGTTGGTCTAGATATATTCAAAATAACAACAAAGTGACCGGCCCTGTATCGGATGAGGAGCACGTAGCTTTCATCAACTTATGGCTAGACCGATTCCTCTTTTGCGGCGCTTCCTTAGGACCAACCCAGGTCTATCAATTTATGTCGGAGCAACTAGTCATGGGTCATCGGCTAGCTTTAGGGAAATCCTTGCTGGGGGCCATATACCATATGATGCACGTCATCCGGAGTCGACTTTTTACCGGCAATGGCTCCTATGTCGTAGGTAATGTAGGCGGCCCACTTTGGTTTATCCAGATCTGGCTTTACTGCGTTTTCGGCCGCCTCATTATCCCGGACCCTTCGGAAGAATCGGCTTTCCCAATAGAAGATTTTCCTGAAGGCGCAACTCCTAGATTCCAGCCTAGCCGATCTCCAGGCGAAAAATTCATCATGTGTTCGTCTGATGAACCCAAAATCTCCCCTGCCGGCTTTCATAAATATTTGTCCTTCTTTCTGAATCTTAACCAAGCCACTTTTAATCGTAAAGACTTCTTTTCATATAGCCAATTAGCCGATCTCCCATGGCCTTCTTTTCTTCGTTTAAATTCTGATAGCTCTCTAATGCCCCAGTCTACTCTTGATCTGCTTCCTCTGCTGATTTCTCCTTGCATTCTTCACGTCGGCTTGAGTACTCGAAATAGAACATTTCAGCCGACCTATGAGTTCTATCATCCCTCAGTGTATGCGCGCCAGCTGGGTTTTGGACAAACAATTCCTAGCCTTCCTTTGTTTAACATGATCAAGCCACGAAATAAAGTCACTAACATTACTGCAGCGGAGCTTATTATTGAGCTAGCCGATGAACTCCATGTGGTAGACTTGCCATTCCTCGTGTTAAACACACGTCGATCGGGCCAATTTACCACATGGTGGGCTTCTATAGCTGAGGAGCTCTTGCGGGGGCGCACTATCCATGAAGTCTTGTCCTCTTTTCTCCCTGGCTTTCAAGAGCCGACGGAGACCGCCGCTTGGTCTAGCTCGAGTTCAAGCTATGCTAACTCATCTTTAGAGGTATTTTCATTTTGATGTTCATTGAAATAAGATTTTCATCGGCTTAACCATATCCTTTTTACCTTTTTCAGGCCAGCAAAAAGTCGACTCCAGCGCAAACCGCATCGGCTGATGACCGTTCGAAACGGCAAAGGCCATCGACCCCTCTTGCTGGTTTGTCTTCTGGCACGTTGGGGGTCAATAGCCCATCACTATCAGATCTTGCCGATCAGCACACTAGGAGTACGTTCAGTTCCATTTTTGCTTGGATTTCTTTTGCAGGCGAAGTTCCATGTTTGCTGTCGGCTAACCCCATGTTTGCCATTTTTAGAGAGGAAGAAAAGCCGTAGAGTCGTTATTAAACGATCTCCAAAACCTGCGGGCCGTGATGCAGCATCATCCCCAACTGGATCGGCCACTGCGGTTAGCTTCGACCTTTACCTTGATTTTTGTCTTTGTTTTTTTTATCTTATCATAAAGTACTTCTCAGGAAACCCCTTTCGTCCAGTTGTTGGAGACCACAGCCGATGCTGAGAAGACCCAGGCAGATTTGCCTGTTTTGTTGGCCCCGGCTCCTGCTACGTTATCCGCTCCCTCAACTCCAAAACCTGCTTCTGACCCAGTACCGCCGACGGACCCAGCCGATCTTTTGGGTTTTTCTCTGGATGAGCTCGATGACCCGGAGGTGTTAGTCACCGACGACTACCCAGCCGACATCCAGCGTATAATAGCAGCCTCTGCGCCAGCATTGGCTGCTGTTACCGCTGAGCCGGGTATGCGGGAGCGACTTAATCGCCTTCTGGACGAAGTGATGCAGCCGGAGGCAGCTCTTCTGGCCGACACCCAGTCCTTGAGGAATGCTATGGCGGCCATGCAAGCCGATCTTCCCCCTGCAGCCATGAATGCTTTGCTAGAAGTATGTCATCTAGATGCTCGTCGGCTGGACGTGGAATCGGCCAAAGCAAGAGTTGAACAGAGGAGGGCCCAGCAAGCCGACCAACAGGTCCTGGACAAGCTTATAGCAGACGCAAAACTTCGGAAGGGAGCGTTTGACCAGGGTGCTGCTGCGCTAAAATTGGCTAAGAACAAGGCCCAAGAGCTGGAATCTTCCAAGAAGAAACTTGAAGAACAGCTGGCTTTGGTTACAAAAGAACTTTCAGATTGCCAGATCGGTATTACAGATGCGACGTCTTCACTGGCGGCTCAGAGACAGCAAATCGGTGAAGTCTTCACCAAAGTCAAGAATCAATCAGCTAAAATGATCCCAATTCCGGGTGATGCAAAAGCCGATGAACAACTAATAGATAGTGTTCAAGCTACTATTGGTAGGGCGGCTGCAGCACTATCGGCCTTGGGAGCCCATCTGCCTGGTTCCGGACTTCACTGATTTGAGAGCATCGACTTCTAATGAACTGATTTGTAGCACTGGTTTTGGAAAACTTACTTGATCGGCTATGTAACCGATCTTTGTAAACTGTCTTAATCCGTGGATGTTTGCTTAACTGACTCGGTCGACCGTATGACCGATTTTATATGCATGTGCTTCTGTAATTGATCCCGTTTTTCTTCCTGTAGTTAGGACCCGACCCATATGCTTGGGTGATACGCCTTTAGATATTTTCCATTGATCGCTTTAGGTAGGACGAACCCGTCTAAGGATTCTAGTATATACGAATTCCCGTCAATCGGCCGATTGATCTTATAAGGCCCTTCCCATGTTGGTGACCATTTGCCAAATCGATTATCCTTAGACCTGATTGGCAACACGGTTTTCCATACCAAATCGGCTTGACTGAACGATTTTAAAATCACTTTTCTATTATACGTCCTGGCAACCCTCTCTTTATTCTTTTTAAGCCGATCTAGCGTGATCAACCTTAATTCAGCCACATCATCTAGATTATCAAGCATCGCCTGTTTGTATTCACCGGCTGATATCTTATCTTGCTCACATAGCCTTACTGAGCCGATATTGATTTCCACGGGCAAAACGGCTTCTTGTCCGTATACCAACTGAAAAAGTGACAATTTAGTTGATCCGTGATGAGATAGCCGATAAGCCCATAAAGCCTCCGATAGCGTTGAATGCCATTTCCTCGGCTCTTCCTCAATTTTTCTTTTTATCAGCTTTATCAATGTTTTGTTTGACGACTCGGCCTGTCCATTGGCCTGAGCGTAGTAAGGGGAAGAGTTGAGTAATTTTATCCCAAGACTTTCCGCAAAACCTTTGAACTCGTTGGACATGAACACAGTCCCCTGATCAGTAGTAATTGTCTGTGGAATTCCAAACCGATGGATGATGTGTTCATTCACAAAGTCGATCAGTTCTTTGTTAGTAACTTTCTTGAGTGGTACAGCCTCAACCCATTTTGAGAAATAATCTGTGGCTGCAAGGATAAATTTATGTCCTTTGCTGGATGACGGAAATATTTGGCCGATTATGTCTATACCCCATCCTCTAAATGGCCATGGCTTGATGATTGGATGCAAAGCCGATGCTGGTGCTGACTGTATGTTACCAAACTTTTGGCACGTTTGGCATCCTTTATAATATTTGAAGCAGTCTTCTAACATCGTCGGCCAAAAATATCCTGTTCGTCTCAGTATCCACTTCATCTTATGGGCCGATTGATGTGATCCACAGATGCCTTCATGGACTTCACCCATCGCTACTTTTGCTTCCTCGGTTCCCAGGCATCTCAACAATAAACCTTCCATAGTCCGAAAGTATAATACGTCTTCTAGTAAAACATATTTGAGTGCTTTGCGCCTGACCTTCTGCTCGGTCGGCTTGGATGGATCTAACAAATAATCCTTTATTTCTGTTCTCCAGTCGACAGGGTGGACGCATAAAATCGGCCAATCGTTTAGCTCGATTGGTCCCTGTCGGCTTTCAATCTTGTACCCTGATGCACATTGTGCTAATTGATTTGCTTTATCATTAGCTTCTCTGGGGATATGTTTTATAGAAAATGTAGTGAACATCTTGATAATTTCGAGGCATTGATGTAAGTACTGAGTTAGCGCACCGTCGTTGCATCGGTATTCTCCTTTGACTTGTTGTACGATTAACATCGAGTCTCCAAAAGCTTCGACGTCTTTCACCCCGATGCTATCTAACAATTGTAGACCCCTTAGTAATGCTTCGTATTCTGCTTGGTTATTTGAACATCGGCTATTTAGCCGATACATGAAGTCATACTCCTGTTTTCTAGGTGAAATTAATATCACGCCGATGCCTTCGCCTTCCTGGCAAACGGATCCATCAAAATACAGCTGCCAAGGAGTTACATCAGCTGTTCCTATTAATGTTTCACTTCCTGTGATAAAATCGGCCACAGCTTGTCCTTTCACAGATTTAGCCGACTCATAGGTTAACTCGAACTCTGTTAAGGCGTATGCCCATTTACCGAGCCGACCCCGCAGGATTGGCGCCGATAATATGTACTTGACTACATCCGTTTTGCATATTATAACGCATTTGGAAGCCAGCATATAATGTCTTAATTTGGTGCAAGCAAAATACAATGATAAGCATAATTTTTCTACTAGGGGATACCTGGTTTCTGCATCTAAAAGACGTCGGCTTAAGTAAAATATTGCTCGTTCCTTCCTATTGGCTTCTTGTGTTAAAACTGCCCCGATCGAATCACCTTCAGCCGATATATATAGTCTAAAAGGTATACCATGTTTTGGTGCGGTCAATACTGGTGGACTCATCAGATAACCTTTTATGTCGTCGAAGGCTTTTTGTTGATCGGCTTCCCATTTGAATTCTTGGTTGTCTTTAATTTTCAGCAGCGGTGTGAAGGCCCGAATACGCCCTGACAAGTTTGAGATGAAACGTCGCAAGTAGTTAATTTCCCCAATCAATACCTGCAACTCCTTTTTGCTTGTCGGCGGTTTAGTATCGGCTATGGCTTTCACTTTGGTCTGGTTTACTTCAATTCCTCCTTCATGCACCGTAAACCCAAGAAATTGCCCAGCCGATACTCCGAAAGCACATTTGAGAGGGTTCATTTTTAACCCATGTAACCTTGTGCTTTCGAACATCCTTTCCAGATCGGCTAAATGTTGCCAGTCTTCTTTGGATTTTACCACTACGTCGTCAATGTATATTTCCACAGTATTGCCGATTAAATCATGGAAAATATGGTTCATAGCACGCTGATAAGTAGCACCGGCATTTTTTAAACCGAAGGTCATAACGTTCACTCATACAGCCCTAAAGCCCCCGGACATCTGAAGGCCGTTTTGGGTATATCGGCTTCGGCCATGAATATCTGATTATATCCGGCGTTCCCATCCAAAAAACTTATGATTTTATTCCCAGATGCAGCATCGATAAACATATCGGCTATAGGCATCGGGTACTCGTCTTTTGGTGTAGCTTTGTTTAAATCTCTAAAATCGACACATACCCTAAGTTTGCCATTTTTCTTCTTTACAGGGACGATGTTTGAGACCCACTCAGCGTATCGGCAAGGCCGGATAAACTTTGCCTCTAGCAATCGTCCTACTTCTTCCTTTATAGCGTCATACAACGTAGGATTAAACCGCCTAGGGTACTGTTTGAATGGCCGATACCCAGGTTTTATAGGTAGCCGATGTTCAACTAGCTGTCGGCTTAAACCTGGCATCTCATAATACTCCCACGCAAAGCAATCCTTATATTTCTTGAGTATTTCGACCAACTTTGCTTTATAACTAGGTTCTAATTTAGCACTTACAAACGTTGGTCTTTTGCTATCTCCTTCCCCAATATCGATCTCTTCGAGCAAATCGGCAGAAGTAAATCCTAACCCTTTTCTTTCTTCTTCAAAATCCTCAACAGCTTCTTCGTATTCTTCTTGCCGATAGCTCCTTGCCTTTTCCTGCAGCTTTGCTAGTGTCTTGCGCTCCATCTTCTTATCACTTCGTTCGTCCGATCAAACGTGTTGGGTTTAACGCTGATCGGCTTGAATCCTGATTTCTCAACGCAGATAAAATCGCAATTGTCCAAGGCTTTTCCTGATATACATTCGGCTTCTTCGTGTGGCCAATTGGTGTCAGGGCTAGCCATGGCGATATGAGCCGATGTGTCACCGGGTACGACTTCTCTTGTATCATCGTTCCATTGCACCAATTTTTGGTGCATAGTTGATGGTATACAAGAATTGGCATGGATCGATCCGCCCAAGGAGCACGCCAGAATTGCCTTTGGCTTCAATCACAAAAAATGCAATCGGCAAAGTTTTATTACCGGTATCGCCTTCGACACCATTACGCCTTTAGCCTCGGTTGGGTCTCCCGTGAAGTCATTTAGCACCATATTGGTCTTGATCAAGTCTTCATCGGCTTTACCCAATTTTCTGAAAGTGCTTAACGGCATCGATTAATCGCCGCCGCCATCGACCAACATACGAGATATCGGTCGGCCATTAATGTACCCTTTTAGATATAATGGTTTTAGATGCCGATGCATGTCTTGTGGCTTTTCGAACACAGCGTCTGGTGCTCCGAGGCACAATTGGGCGAACACCTCTTCAGCCGATTCTTCGGTTTTGAACTCGGCAGGTAGAGTGAATACCATGTTTATATCCATTGGTGGCGTATCATCTCGGATCATCGGAGAACCGGATTCGACCAATTGATCTGAATCACTATCGATCTGTTCCTTCTTTCTCCACTCCTTTTTCAAAACCGGTACTGGTCTTAACTTATTGAACATCCGATCCCTCTCGCTCTCCTTTTCGGCTTCCCTTTCTTTTTGTGTCTTCAATCGCTGAAGCCTCCTGCGTTGTGATTTGCTGAGACTCGAGGGGCACCACCTAGGCTTAGGTTCTATCGGTTTTCTTATTTTTCCAGCTAAATTGCCCATCTCGCTGTCAGATTCCATTCTACTTGTATTAGCCGATAATTCCTGATTTCGGGAGGACTCGCCTTGCTCTGATGTTGACAACTTTTCATGGATCGGCCTCCTGCTTCTTACTTCTGGTTGATTGTATATCGGTCTAGACAACCTATCTTTTACAGATTGGTTTGGCCGATATGCAGACGAGTGTTGCATAGGACAAGATACAACTGTTGGTAAGGTTATCCCTCTCTCCCAGCAAAACTGCCAAAAGGGACATTGCCGATGTTTCTCTTCCTCAGTAGTTGGCCGACATGGCATATCTGGCCGCCAACGTTGGTCCCTCTTTTGCCCTGGTCGACGAAAACTATGGTGTTGAGTGTTACATCTTCGACTTATCCTCTCATACTTCCCCAAGAGCTGTGAGAAAGTCGGCTTTGGTTTGAAATCAACTTTTCTTGGAGCCCTCTCAGCCCGATACCATTTTCCGACTTCCAGGTCTCCTCTTGGTTTTACCGTCCTTGAGTTCTGTCCATTTTTATCGGCTTCTATTTGTATTGAACCGATAGTAATCTGTACCGTTTCATCTTTTGATCGTGCTTCAAATCTTTTAGTCGGCTTAACTTCTTTCATAGGCCCCTTCCCTTTCTGTGAGCACTGCACCATATTGACTTGGAAAGGATTCATATCTATTTGCATAGCCGATTCTTCTGCAAACTTTAACCTGCCATCGGCGATCGCCGATTGGATCTGTTGTCGAAAAATATTGCAATCGTTAGTGTTATGCGAGAATGAATGGTGCCATTTACAATACCTTCGCTTTTTAATTTCCTCGGCCGATGGGATGACGTGTCCTTCTGGTAACTTTATGAGTTTTTCTTGTAGTAATAAATCAAATATCTTGTCACATTTTGACACATCATATGAGTACTTGACTTCCGCCTTACTTTTCGTTGGCTTAAGTAGAGAGCATACGAGTGGCTTTTTAGAACCTTTGGTCCACTCGGCTATGTTCACCTCCGCTTCGTCCTCAGAGGTATCGCTTGAATTGCACTCTATTATGTTTATCTTGGCTTTTTCATTGCTGTTCGGTTTAAATCTATCTTTAAACCCTTTGATCTCTGCATATCGGCTTTCATGTGCCGATACGCGATGGAGTAGGTGGCCTAAGTTGGGGAACTCCTGGCCCGATAATTTTTCTTTTAATGGAGGGATTAACCCTTGAAACGCTAGATCGGCCAATTGATCATCGGGTAATGTTACACTGTAGCATCTATTCCGTACGCCCCGAAATCTCCTGATATAATCAGAGACCGATTCGCCGTACTTCTGTCGGACTGAACTAAGATCAGAAATCCTAAGCTCCATAGTCCCTGAAAAGAAGTATTCATGGAATCGGCTTTCTAAATCATTCCATATATGAACTGAATTTGGGGGTAGATTCGTGAACCAAGTGAATGCAGTGCCAGACAATGATAAAGGGAACAATCTAATTTTTAATCCATCGGACTGTGCAGCCTCCCCGCATTGAGCCATAAACCGTCCGATATGTTCAATCGTGGTAACAGAATCATCACCTGAGAATTTAGCAAAGTCTGGTATCCTAAAGTTGTGGGGGTATGGCATTCGGTCTATGTAATCGGGATACGGCTTCCTGTAGCCGATCACTCTCCCTCTGGGCTGCAAGCCGAACTGTTCTCTCAAAACATTGGCAATTTGTTCTGCCCAATTAATATTGTCGGCTTGTGGTGCAGCCGGACATTGCCAATTCTCATTGTTCGTGCCCTGCCCCCCGAGTGCAAACTCGGGTCTTTGTCCAAATCGCACCTCAGGAGGTCTTGGCACTGTGTCATAATCATGATTAAAACCTAATGCATCGGGTATGGGTGCGAAAGGTTCGACGTACGGCACCACCCTATATGGCGCTTGTTTCATGGTTGTGGCTCCCCGTGACTGCGGAACCCGACCCGTTTCGATCGGCTGATAAGCCGATAACCCGATGCCATTGGAGGGCCCATTTGACTGATTTGATGTGCTTATCTTGGCCCCATCCGTGTGCCCATGGTAGTGTGTGAATCCATCTCTCTGTATGCTTGGTTTCAAAACAGTAGGTTGAGTTGGCATCATAATAGGTGTTTGAGCCGACGCGTTTACTGTATTGGTGCTAGGTGTTATGGAATATACTGGGTACGTAGGGATGGTTTGCGGTGGATCTAGCAGGCTCCCAGACGCAGCTAATTCCTGAGCAATTGTTTTCACACTATTTTCTATCATCGGCTTTAATGTGGATACTAGAGCCGATGACTAGTTAATTAATGCGTGATGAACAGATTGCTCGATCATACTTGACAAATCGGCTTGAGCGGGTGCGTATCGGCTTACCGATTCAGATGACGAATCTCCGATAGGATTGATGCTTGGGAGTGTAGTCTTTTGAGTAACGCCACGGCGTGTTTTCTGGAAGCATCGTAGCATCATTTCCTCCAGAGCCGCCTTTCGGTCTTCGATTTCTTTTCGCTGCTCAGGGGTTAAATCGGCCATTTGAGGCGCAATTATAGCATCAGTGTTGATATCGGCGGTGACCGTAGGCTTGTCGGTTGATGACATTCTTTTTGTTGGTCCCACTGGGCGTGCCAAAATATGTTCGCGCAAAAAACGTGAAGCAGGGTTTTTGGCCTCGAACACACAAGACAAACTCCGGGTTTGCAGAGCGTGCCAGTCAATTTGACCTGAAATTGACAAGGTAGAGTTTGTAATTTAATCAAAGCCGATAAACACGGATCTATCGGCTTTTCGCTAGTCGGTAAGAACCGATTAGGAGATAACTAGATCAACCGGTTACAATTGATCCGGATACAAGGAAAAATCGGCTTCAAGAAGGCGATGCGCAACAAAACGAAGCAGATCAAACCTGGGTGAAATCGGCAAAAATCAACAATCGGCGATGCGCAACTATGTTGATTCCGTCGACTTGCAGAGAGATCTATGAAGCTAAAATAATGTAAAAGAAAAGCTTGTAAAAGTAGATGTGTTGTGTTGGATTGATTGATATCCCTTTTCGCTTGACATCTATCCCCTTTTATAACACACTTGGCCGACCCGAATTGTATATGGAGTGCGGTCGCGTTTACGTGTCGGCCTCGATGCAGTTTCTTTTCCTTTTTAGAAACGGATACCCTTTCCAACTCGTTTACCGATTTCTTTCCACACGTTCTTTCCTTTCCGTCTCAGACCGATTTCAATACGTGCTGAATTTTGGTGCAAACAGGAAGATTATCTTGTAAGTCTGGCTAACGAATTATTATTGATTTTATTTCGAAATTGATATAGTTTGATGTAAAATTATTTTATTTATCATTTGAAAAGTTATTTCAAGTTCAAGCTAAGTCATTATCGGGTCAAGCCTCGTTAACTTTTTCCATTCAAAATAAACTCATTTAATTTTGAACCCATTAACTACTGTAATTGAAACAATTTTGATTCGAGGCCTTAAAAACCTTTTTTTCAGCGTAAGTGTCGGTGTCAGCGTGTGTAATGGATTTGCAGATTGAGCATCTTTCAGCATGGGAACTCCATCTGTGGACGTTAATCTGTACATGTACGGACGGCATTGCCTCTCTGAACTGTGAAGGCAGCCAGGGGTTAGCGGAGCCGTTGGATCGCGGTGACGGTGGATGCACGCCGCGGGTGACGTAGCTCCAGCAAGTGCGTCCGTACAATGGAGTAGCATGAGCAGTACGCTCAGGATATTCATATTCAAATGAGTAGTAAGCTCGGGAGGAGCACATTGCAGCCCTGGTGCTGCCTAATGGGAATCAATTTTCTCAGAGACCAGGTAATTGTACCATTCCAGATTGACAGGATCATAATTGATCCATTCTATGTGCTCACTCTTCATGTATGCTTTTCACAAAAAATAATAAAAATTTTACCGATTTTCTCTCGATTTTGACCGGCTAATTGAATGTTTCTCGGCGCCGATTTTGTGAGCGATCTTCACCAACTATCATGATATTTACGTCGCGTAAATTTTTTCGAATTTTGTTTTTAAATTTAATCACTTATATTTTAAAACATGACGTCCGCTAGAACTGAACGATTATCGTGGCCTTGAGCATCCCCGTCGATTGGACGGATTCATCAAGGCCACCGCTCATCAGGGCCTGGAAGCAATAAAAGGAGGAAATCCGCGATTTTTCTGGCACCAATGACAGAACCCCCCACATCGCAAGAGAGACATAGATTGGAAGGAAAGTCACTGAGTTGTTTCGTTTAGCTGACAACCGTGGAGATATGAGCGGACAATACATAAGCAAGTCAGGCAAAAACGACTGTAAGAATTGGGCAAATCTGGAGCCAACGACTTTATGCACTGCCCTGTACTCGCTGGTGTTATTGCTTCTGTCTACTGCATTAAATTGCGGACCACAATGTATAGTTAAAGAATAATCAGCGCCACATATGCACATAATGCACAGTTGAGGCTCGGCACAGAAAATCCGGCCAATTCTAGCGTATGTCACCAACGAGGAGACCCTTCTGGATCAGCCAGCTTCTGCTTCGGCGACGGCGGGACCCAAAGACGGCGAGGAGTAGCAGGACAAGAGCAGCAACCACCACAACCACCTCGATGCGGATCACTGTTCCCCTTGGACTCTTCAAAAAGCCACTCGCTTTCTGAGTTGAAACTTTTTAAAGTTTAAATTTTCCGAGTTGAAACTTACTAATTTGAAAATTTTCTATTTAAATTTTTTGAGTTTTAAATTTGCTGAATTTTTTTCGAGTTAAAACTTTCTATTTAAAATTTTCAAAGTCTAAATGTCCTAATTTAAAATTTTTATGGTAGAGAGGGAAGGAGGGGTGGGAGAAGTGAGTAAGGAAAAAGAAAGGGGATGAATGAAAAAGATGACACATGGCATTTAAATAAAATGATCTTAAATTTATTAGTTTGAGATTAACCTCAAAATAGTCCCCCAAAAAAGGGTTTTTATCTCCAATAGGGTTTCTATTAAAAGGGTTTTTATGGCATTTAAAAAGCATGGAAACCATGCCGACCGGTAGGATTCATTGGAATCTCCAATAAAGGGTTTTTATCTCGATGGTAGACCCTTGACGGCAGCACATAAAGAATAGGGACCTGACCAAGAACAAACTTTTCGCGAACAAAATGTGTAGCTCACTAGTATTAATTAATAATTATGTCAATCTGTATATTCTAATATTACGGTAGATTATCTTGTAATAGGTACCATTAAATGTGTTCTTAGATGCGTATCAAATATATCGATGCTTGTCGGTAGGGCTGGCTATCAAGGTTAACGAACTATTATCGATTTTTTTCAAAATTGACATAGTTTGATGTAAAATTATTTTATTTATCATTTAAAAAGTTATTTCAAATTCAAGCTAACAGTCATTATCGGTTCCAGCCTCGGTTAACTTTTTTCATTCAAAATGAACTCATTTAATTTTAAACTTATTAACTACTATAATTAAAACAATTTTGATTCGAGGCCTAACAACCTTTCTTTTTCCGGCCCAAGTGTCACTGTCAGCGTGAGTAATGGATTTGCAAAAAAAGAAGGAAAAAAAACTACGAGAGAGACCTCTGTGCATTCTCCACAGAGAAAAAATTTCCCAGAAACATGTATATATGCACGCATATTACAAGAAGATCAAACCCAGTCAGTCACCAAATACAAAGAACTTGAGTTCAAACTGAAAAACATTTCACGCCACACACTAAACAACAATCACAAACGTCGCGCATCCAACAGGAGGCAAGGCATGGTAATTACTGAACAGAGAGCAGAGAGTGCACGGTGGACGAACATTTGATCAATTTAAACATCCAACAAACTTTTGACCATTCTTACTTAAAGCAGTTTACACAGAGGCGATTTGATCAATTTGTTTACTCTCCTTTGTCAGGGGCCTCCGGGGGCCTTCTGACATGAATGACATCATGTTGTTTAATAATATCATAAGTAACGGGCCTAATTTAGTTACCATTTAAAGGAAGAGTTTTTACTTGCAGTAATATGCAAGAAAATCCTGGACTAGTTTTTCACCACTCCTTCCAGGACAATTAACTACCCCAACACCATGGTTCAGCTATGGCTAAAAATACTTCTGACCATGTGCCTTGCTTACTATGCATTGAGACAGCTATACCCAAGTCTTCAATTTTCGGATTTGAAAACTTTTGGGTTGAGCACCCTGGCTTCTTTGATGTGGTTCAATTTTGTTGGAACATGCCAGTCCAAGGATCCAATGCTGCGGTAAGACTTTCAGCAAAGTTCAATAATCTCAGACGCGGCATGAAAATTGTGGAGCAGAAATCTTTCTCAGCTATCCAGGTTGATCCAAAATTGCGACACTGTAATTCTGTACATGGATGAACTAGAAGAAAGCCGACCCCTATTTCGTTCTGAATTCAACTTCAGGGAAATCCTCAAGACTTAGCTGCTTGGACTGCTGCATTATGAACAACTGTATTGGGAAAAGCGTTGCACCATTCGATGGGTGAAATTTGGGGATGAACATACAAAGTTTTTTCATTCCATTGCAACAGAAAGTTTCAGGAGAAATGCTATTTATAATTTACAAGTGGAGGATGGTAGAATCATATCAGACCACCATGGCAAAGCAACTGCTCCCTGGCAATCCTTTCACAACAGAATGGGGGATACCTGAGCAACCTTGTATGCATTTCAACTTGGCAGACTTAATTAATGGTTCCTGTAGAATGTTTGGATGCTCTGGCAAGTGATTTTACTCAGCAAGAAATCGACAAAGCAATCAGGCACGTTCCCTAGACAAATCCCATGCACCAGATGGTTTTAATGGGTTTTTCCTTAAGAGACGCTGGTCTACTATAGCAGATGATTTCTACTCCCACTGTCAAGAATTTCAAGATGGCCATCTCAGTTTACAAAGCATAAATGGGTCTTTTATTACTCTGGTGTCTAAAACGCCTACACCAGAAACTGTTAGTGACTGAAGTTGCTCACAAAGTTACTGGCTAATTGGATGCAAAGTGTAGTTCTCAAATTAGTTCATCAAAACCAATATGGCTTCCTAAAGAGTAGAACTATTCAAGACTGTTTAGCCTGGGCTTTTTAGTTCATCCATCAATGCCATCAAAGTAAAATAGAGAGTGTTATCACGAAATCAGACTTTGAGAAAGCTTTTGACAAAATTGAGCACTACACAATTATTTCAGAAATGAGAGAAAGGATTCCGAAGCAAATGGATCACAATTATTCTTCCATTCTTTTAAATATAGTACCTGGGAAACAGTTTCAATGTAAAAGAGGAGTCAGGCAAGGGAATCCACTCTCTCCATTGCTTTTTGTCCTGGCAGCTGACTAGTTACAGAGTATTATTCATGAGGCTGCCAGAAGAGGGGTTTTTCAACACCCCATTCCAATGGAAGGCAACCTTGATTACCCTATCATACAATATGCTGATGATACACTTATGATCATGCTGATGATACACTTATGATCGAAATGGGCAAGTCAGATGAAAAGGTTTTTTTTTTAAGTCCTATATTGATGTGGCCATGCGTTTCCATAATTTTTTGAGGTCATTTCCCATGCCAGATCAACATAACACAGGCTTTAACTTGAGCCTCACAAATTACCAGTTGCAGCGATAACATTGAACCAAGCATAAAGAAAAAGAACAACAACATCAATATATTTTATATAAAACAACACAGATCCATCAAGTGCAAAATAACACATACTTGAGAATCTATGTTACTCATGGATCTCTCGGGAGTACCATTAGCATGACTCTACATACCTACAAGATATCATATCAGATACCCGATCATAGGATTAGAACTTAATTATGTTACCCTCAATGTATGGATTTACCTCAGAATCTCCACGTAGATTCAGCCCCAGGTTTCTAATCCTGGTCAACATCCTGAGCAAATGAAACATACAAGGTCCAATGGCATGTCCTCTTGTTAATTAATAAATCCAGCAATAAGATCTTAATGTTAGGGAGCATGGTTATGGCTTCCATCAGGTAGCCATGACCTGCAAATTCATAGAAAGTCACACAAAAGAGTCATGTGTAACAATATGAAAGAGATTTACTGACAAGGAATGATTGTTTCAAAAGTTTTATATATGTGTGTGTGTGTGTGTGTGAAAAATATACACAGAGAAAGAGAGGGGCCAAAATTAGATCAATTAGTGTGGTCATCTTAAGGCTAATAAAGGTTCAAATAACGGGACATCATAGTGGAAAATCCACATGATAATCAACTCAACCACGGGCAATGGCTTCTAATGCAGATTTCTACAGTAAATACTCAAAAAACATAACTGCATCCATAAGTTATATAATAATAGCATACTTTGGGCCTCAACTTTCAATTTTAACTATGCTTTAGGGAAGTAAAAATGATCATTACTCTGGACCTTTCCCCTCTTGAGAGTTCGTGTCTTGATATCCACTTGACTTACATCTATATCCTCCAAGCAAGCTAAAATGCAGCCAGAGTAATACCAGCATTTATTAAGGTATCTAGTTACACTGAAATTTTACAGAACAATGAAGATCGGACACATTCAGTCATGAGGCTTTAGATGAACAACTGCTCGAGGACTACCATTTTTTATATTATTGGCAGTTCCCAAATGGCATATTACACATTTGATCAGAGAATTGTTTCAATGATAATATAAAACTGTTTGTCTCAACAAAGACTCGTATAAATGATGCCTGGAGATCTACGATAACATTTTAGTTCTCTTTGTTATGTAACATAGCCAGAGACAACACGAATTTATACAAATAGCTACTGTATATTTTGAAGGAAAGTTTTGGAAACAGCGGCCCAAGCAAGTGAGAGTTGTGTGGTTAATTACCCCACTAGCTTTTTAGAAACGTCCTTGTAAAACTTGAAATTTACATATAACAGCCCACTTACATTTTCGTTATCGTTTTGGGTAAAAAGGTTAACCCGAAGGTGTTACCCTTGGGCCCATAAAGCATTGTATACTACTACAACTCACTTAAGCAATATGTGATTAATCCCACCATAACTCTATATGACCCACCACCCTAACTGATTAGGGTATTATAGTAAGACTTGCCACAGCTTTTACCAAACTCACATATGCACCGTGAGCAAAGAAAAATAGGCATGCCATGAGTATACAGCCAGACATAACCTTGCTAAAGAATTAGTTGTTTAAAATTAGACTTGGCAAAGTTATGTTTAAAATTGAATGGCCCTTAACAGGTACTTCCATGAAAATTCCATGATTCTATATTTGACCTATTTATCATATTTATGTAAAATTCATGAAAATACAACAAGCAAGTCTTTCAATTTTCAGGAAATTGGTTTTCAAACTTGTCAGATTCCAGACTAATCTGATTTCGATGTGGACCAATCAATAGAAATTTGAGGAAATTGGAAGCCAGAAAACTAGGTTCCTAGCTGCGTTACTCTAGGATAAAGAACACTAGAATATGCTTGGTCTTTCTTACTTCTCATTCACGAAACATAGGCATATATAGCCAAAGCTTACAGCTGAATTAAGTCAAAGTTAATAGTAAAACTGAACTAGTGTATAGCACATCCTATATCTCTATACATTTGGTCCCTACTAACAGCAGTCAAAGCTAATTTTCTCCTTGGGCCATTTAAAATTTTGAATTGGACCAATCATTACATTTTCCAAAATACAATGTTATATAATGGTAAATTCAACAACACCCATGTTCAAATGCCAAAATATACATAAGCAGAAAACTTCAGAATTCAAATCAGTTACATTCGCTTGTGAAATTCACTACAACAGAACTTGATTCGATCTACTGAAAGCAAAGAAATTGCCCAAACCATTATACCTCTAGTCATTTCAGATACTACAATAAGGAAATTATATAGCAACTACACCAGCTGCTGGCCAAAGGCAATACTTAATTTAATAGTTGAGATAAAATGCTGTAGCCCTCAATCAGAGAACTAGCTTCTTGAATCAAACAGGGGTGTCCAATGTACTTGAATATAACTTTATCAATGGTGATTTGAAATGGGAAAGTGAGTGGTTTGGGTAAAATGATCGAACATCAGATGAAAAGGTCTTATTTTTTAGGTCCTATATTGATGTGGCCATGCGTTTCCATAATTTTTTGAGGTCATTTTCCATGGCAGATCAACATAACACAGGCTTTCACTTGAGCCTCACAAATTGCAGTAGCATAAGACGCCAATGCACATATATTGCTTCAACTGCCACACACATACTAGTCGCACAGCAACATTTAAGACATGCAGGAGGCATCAAGATATTAGACAAATTCACAAAAATAAATTCCATTCGCTTGCGAAATTTATTACATCAAGTAATCCGTAATCCAGGACTCCAAATACTACTTTTAGGACTATCAGACTAGCTACTCCAAGTACTACGTTTAGGACTCTTAAGACCTGCTAGCCTCAACGTCTTTCATCCATGTTTTTCCTAGGAAACTGCAGACTCGACTCAAGAAAATACCAATGCCTGTGAACCAAAGTCAATCAAAAACAATTTTACACGAGTAGCTATAGAGTCTCCAAACGCAAAGGCTGCTCACACAATTAAGTGCCCAAAAGTCAACTCATTTCTATTACTTTTTACTGCTACAAACTCGGTAGCAAACGGGCTAATGATTTTTTATTTTTTTTTTGCAATGAGTGCCTTTGTACGCATTTTTTCTCATGCTCTCGCAATAGGTGCGTTTTTACGCTCCTTTTTTATGCATTTTGCAATGAGTGCGTTTTTTTGTATTTATTTTTCCTCATGCTTTAACTTTCGCAATAGGTGCGTTTCTACGCTCCTTTTTTATGCGTTTACTCAAAAGACCCTTTATTTACTTAAACCTCGTTTAGGACCAGCAAAAGAAATAGTGAACTTCGTCTCAGACATTCCTTAACCGCACTCGCTACCTAGGCTGGAGACTCCGCTATCACCCGAGTAAAATTGTGTGTGCCTGACAGAGGTTCACATAGCACTAGAATTCTCCTAAGTAAGCGCAGAACCTAAGGAAACAGGAATTAGAAAGCGTAAAGGCTAGCAATGACAAACCGAGTACTCAAGCAGGAAGATGATTCTGCGTCGGACATTTGCATCGGAGCTCCGGCAGTCCCCTTCGAGCGCGCAGAGAGCAACTGAATGGATACTGCTTCGCTGGTGCAGTCACCGGAGGGGAGGAGCCACTGGAGCTCCCATCAGAAGCTGCCGGGCTAGACTTGGCCATCTGTTTCTTGCCACGGCAAGCGGCCCTCTTGAATCCACGGCGACGTGTTGCAGCTCCATGATCAGAACGGGCATCAGCATTGGCATGGGCGGCGCACCAGGCACAGACGGGATCAGAACCGGTGGCACGCATGGCGGTGGCAGGATCAGTACCCACGGCGCACCAGGTGACCGCAAGATCAGTGCGGGAGGCGGCGGCAAGATCAGCGCGTGTGGCGGCGCGGGCGTGCGAGGCGCAGGACACCGCCGGGCGACCAACCCACGCGAAGTCGGAGAGTAACTCCGAGAGGTCGTCGTTGAGGCGGAGCTGTCGGGCGGCTGCGGCGACCTCCATCCTGAGGCCGTCGTGGTCGAGGCGGCGCAGGAAGTCCGCGTCCCAGGCGGCGAGGGACTCCGGGGTCTGGTTGCTCGTCGCCGTCAGGGCGTGCTTGACCCAGAACTGGACGACCCTCTCCAGGGGGCGCGAGGGCACCCCCGTCTCCAGCGGCCGGGCCTGGGAGGTCGGGCGCTTGTCCCAGGTCGGCGCGACGAGCACCTTCCCCTCGGAGCTCCGGAGGAGGAGCACCTTCGCCATCGGAGCGAACTCGAAGGCGATCTCGATCGTGGGGAGTAGGAGTTGATCTGGAGGCCGGTGGCGAGTGGGATGTTGGTGGAGAGAGACGAAATGGAGGCGAATTGGCTGCGGCGTCTGCCATTTATCGACCGGAACTGCAATCCGAGATGGATTCGTAGTCGGATTCCGCCCGGAGGCGGATTCGCCGCCAAGAACAGCGAGTCGCGACTGCACGGGACGGGACGGGACGGAAGGTGTGAGACGCGTGGGGAGTTATTGAAGAGAGCCGGCGTTGGGACGGAAGGCGTCCGTGTTTCTTGATGGCACGGATCTCAAGACAATCCGACGGCAACATTCTGTCATGGATGTGGGCCCTTGGAAGCTGGGCTACTGGACCGGACTGCAAGTGGGCTCACTCTTGGCAGACTTGGCAACATTCCTATGTAATTTTCTTCTTTTCACAAAACAATATATACTAGTTGGCAACATTTATCGTGTGACAACTGTTTGGATCAAATCCTCAAATGTACTAATCAAATTTCAAACAGCACATGCTACCACTTTGAAGCACGACAGTCACAATGGTGCATAATAAGAAATTAATTTGTTTATAATAAAATTAATTTGTTTATAGTAAAATTCGTTACATAATAAGAAAACTACGGGCATGTTATTCTTAGTTATTAATTTGTATAATTTTATTTAAGACGGAGATCAAGCAACTAAAAAAGATATAGACGACATATCAAACTTAATTTTGGATTTGTTT
Source organism: Rhipidocladum racemiflorum (assembly GCA_036346355.1). Classification (NCBI taxonomy): domain Eukaryota; kingdom Viridiplantae; phylum Streptophyta; class Magnoliopsida; order Poales; family Poaceae; genus Rhipidocladum; species Rhipidocladum racemiflorum. The sequence goes on along the minus strand of CM070581.1, from coordinate 54,353,464 downwards.
ATAGTGCGAAGCCATTTGATCAATGGCGCAGGCCTAGTTTAATCTTCAAGTAACAACACTACATGCTTGCAAAAGTTCTCAAGTCTCCATCCTTATAAATAGTCACATAAATTTTTGATGTTAATTTACTTTCGAGTAATTTTTTAATGATTATATGCCATCTATAAAATAGAAATGGGTTTTCCATCCTTGCCAAAAAGAAAGACTTTGCAGACCTTCAATTGAAGTGTAATATTGACTTATGTAGATTGAAATAACCCATAGGGTAACTTAATGGCTATATATCATTTCCAAAAAAAAAAGTCAGAGCTATCATTATTCCTCGTTACAAATAGGATTGCATAGCTTTGCTCATAGTCACATGAAATCACGGTGTTCATTTTTTTTTTTCTAAAGAGCTACCGTGAACTCAAGATATTTTTCGAAGTGGTCAATAACACGATCAGAACTATAAAATTGGACATCTAAGCTTATCATCTGCCTTCATCATGAGAGTCTAAGGGAGTGTCCAGGCCAAGAGAAGGTAAGCCAGAAAGCTTCTCCAGAGAAATGGCATTGCAAAGCTTATTATCCTACATTCCTATGTAATTTTTTGTTTAGGGGGTGTTTGGATGAGGGGTATTTTCTTGGAAGGTTAACATTCCAATGAAATACCTCTAATCCAAACAGGGCCTTACAGTTCTACCATTATTGTGCTCTTAGACAAAATCACAAAAGCAAGGTAGCTCACCAGATCAAGAAATAGTGCATTCATCTGCCTCTCATCAACAACAACATTAGCAGATACAGCTGTAGCGTCAGGACCTCTTGCTGTTGCGACTATGATTTCAGTATCCATCTCCTGCTCTGGCATAAATGTAAAATGTGAGTACATCCACAAATACAAAACTACCCACATAAATTACTGCACAAAAGCTACCTAGATCTGCATATTAATTGAGATGTAGCAACTTTGAGGCCAGGTCTGCTCTGGCATAAATTTTTGCAGTTTAAGCAAAATGTTTCTTCAGAAGAGTACCACCATTCACAGTCAATTTGTCACTTGCAACAAGGATGATCAAGCCCTCATAATATCAAATATACTAATGCTTTTGGGAAACATTACCTGTAATGACGAGAATATCTTTTGCAAGTCCTTTGCAAATTCATCAACATTTATATCTTTCCCTGTAGCACCCATTTCAGAAAGTACAGATGCCATAGCATCGTAATCCTCAGCTGCGAAAGACACCAAAAAGACCTCCATAGCAGCCCAAATTCTTGGGGATATTCGACCAACAATTCCTGCAAATTATAAACAAATAATAATATACTTTGTTGACCACTATATGTTGAGTATCGACTAACGAATACAATAGCAATCAGAAGGCCAGTAGGATACCAACGAATAACCTAGAATTTTGGAAATTTTAGCGTATAGCGAGTAAAGAATCCACCCTCAACTGTTTGATGTGATGCATGTTCCCTTATAACAGACCAGTAACAAGGCAATATAAAAACAGTTGCAGAAAGGAGCTGTCAAAGCATTACCAAAATCAATAAATCCAATGCGGCCATCACGATTCACGAAGCAACCATAGGTTTCCTGCATGCACATCTGCATGGAAGGATTCACATGAAATCAAGCATCCAAACCTGCACATTTTTTGCATTTGTCAACATTCTTAAGCTGGGGCTTGACTAAGGCCGTGAACAGAAATGATCCAAATTGATGATGTATGATATCACATGATAAAGTGAGGTGTCTGGTGGAACTTACGAGACATTAAGGGCAGTAACTAAAGTCAACTCAAGATCAGGAACAAGAGACTTTATAGAATCAAGATCAGTGAGTGGAACTCCATACAATCTTTCCATAGTTAAGACACGCCTTGTGCTACAGTGTTGATACACAAATGGAGCTTTGGCCTGCCTGTCAAGTCCCATTGCTTCTACATATCTCTGAAAAGTTTCAATATTTGCAGCCTCTTTTCTAAAATCAACTTCTTCAAGCATTGATTCCTTTATATCCTTGACAATACCTACCTATATAAAAAACATTTAGCGCATAGAACATTCGTTAGCTACCTATTTTGCAGTTTGCATCATCTGACTCATACTCATTCAACGACATCACAAAATTTGGAACTCAATAAAACACAGATGAATATGAAAGACAATTCCACAACACTAAATGCAGTCTCCACTTCAACATATAGGAACTAGACAAGATTACTTTATTACTTTATTTCTGGCTATAGTGTATGAGTGTTATGCACCAGACGCTGGACCAGGTGTACGTGAGTTGACGACGCCAAGAAGGATCGGCGCCGGCGGCAACCAACCGAGTACCGATCACAGAGGAGTTCCGGCCGGAGGGAGTCAAAGCCGGTACAGGGCCATGCAGTTAGAGATAGATACGTAGTAGTTAAGGTTGTTAGTACGTACCGTACTCAGACTAGGTGGTCTGTGATCGATTTGGATCAAGGCTGTTCCGTATGGGTGGAATTGGTTATAAATAAGGAGGAATAAAGAAGAAGAAGTACATTGGTATTGTCACAAATTAATCCAGGCGGTGGCTCCGAAAACAGCCAAGACTATCCAAGCGCTCGCCGCCGCGACGAATTACTCGTCGAGCAGCGTGCGACCCGGCCGCCTGCCGGGAACCCGTGAGTATGAGCGAACTCATCCGGAGTCTGCTCGTACCAATTTGGTATCAGAGCCTAACGATCTCGGCACCATGTCAAATCCAATGGAGGACCGCGTCGCGCGTCGCGAGCTTGGAGACAGAGGTGAAGGAGATGAAGGCAATGATGACAGACCTGATGAAGATCTTGAAGGGAAAGGGCCAGTCACGGAACAGAAGCGGACAGAAGAAGGTGCGCCTCACGAATCATCAGAGGCAAGCGTCGCTGCCACCAGCGACGAAGCGGAAGGACAGACGAGGAGAGGCGCGGAGACGAGACGAGCGCGACCCAGGGGCAACATCAGCGAGCTAGCTTCCGGCCGACGTCGAGGTCAGGGTCGTGAGGAGGTGGGGCGCAAGTGGACGCCGCGTCCCTCGCGTTTCGACCTCCCCGACTACGACGGCTAGGGCGACCCGTTGGGGTGGCTACGGAGATGCGAGCGATTTTTCCGAGTCCACCACATCCCGGAAGACGAGTATGTGGAGATCGCCGATCTCCATCTTACGGGAGAAGCTCAGGAGGTCCTCGACAACTGGCAACAGGACGAGTCGTGGATCGCGTGGGAGGATTTCTCGGAGTCATTCATCCAGCGTTTTACTCGGCATTCAAGTGTAGGACAACTTGGTGACCTCATCAACTTCAAACAAGGCAGCAGTAACGTGGATGAGTATGCCAGGGAATTCCAACGACTGCTAGCACGTACTCGGCGGATGAAGCGGATCGACCAAATTGAGGACTCTCAGTTGCGCTAGGAGCAGATGTCCGACGCGAGAGGCCAAGGGACCTGGCGGAGTCTGTTGGGTTTGCAAGGGAGGCGGAGGCAAGGAAGGCGGCATGGATCGCAGAGGTTGTGCAGGGAATGGCAGCTGGAAACTGAGGGCGCAGTATCTTCAACCGTAGCGTGACCAGCCCATCAGGCCCCTTGAACTCAACCGGAGTATCGCCGTTGTACGCATCAACGCCGGGAACCAGCGTTCCGGGTCGCGCACAGCAGGGACCTCCTGGGATGATCAGCGCCCCAACACAGGGAGGCGGCGGATTGATCAGTCCCAACCGGGCCACACCAGCTCCAAGCACGCAGAGCAGCGCCGCGTCAGCTCCAACACGGCTGCATCTTTCGGCTGACCAGCTGGCCGAACAGCGGGCGAAGGGCCTTTGCTACAATTGTGATGAGGTGTACACCCGCGGGCACCGATGTAAGCGGCTGTTCCATCCAGAGGTGGAAGAAGAGGAGGCTGAAGGACAAGGGGAAGAACTAACCTTGGAGCCCGAGGATTCCCTATCCAAGATTGCTGCACTAGGGCCAAACAAGGGAACACCATACAGGTTGAAGTGCTCATAAATTCTTGCTGCTGGCTGGGGCTCATTGACAGTGGAAGTACACATAATTTAATGAGCACCTACACGGCAAAACAAGGGGGATGGGAGACAACCGACAATACCACAAGGAAACTGCAGCAAGTCAAGGTTGACGGGGGAGCACATTTGCCCTGTTTGGGCAAAATCAAGGCGGCAACTTTTATCATTCAAGGGCAAGCGTTCACAACTACCTTCATCATACTACCCATCGACAACTTTGACATCATCTTAGGAGCGGAGTGGTTGAGGACATTGGGATATATTCACTAGGACTTCAAAGACCTATCCATGAAGTTTGGACCCCCGACGGCGCGCGTCCACCTCCAGGGCTTACGGCGATCGACCCGGTTAGCAGCGATGCAGGCAGAACTTCAAGGTCCCATCGAAATTCAGAGTTTAGACCCAGCCGTTCGCCGTTCTCCTCACCGGTTTTGCTAGTGAAAAAGGCGGATGGAACATGGCGATTCTGCATCGACTACCGCGAGCTCAACGCCAGGACCGTCAAAGACAAATTCCCTATCCCGGTCGTAGAGGAACTCCTCGACGAGTTAGGGGGAGCTGGTTTCTTCACCAAACTCGACCTCCGATTGAGCTACCATCAAGTCAGAATGTGGGAAGGCGACATCGACAAAACGGCGTTTCGGACACATCACGGCCACTACGACTTCATTCATTTAAGCAAGTTCGTGATTGTTTTCTTTGACGACATTTTGATCTATAGCAAAACAGAGGAAGAACACCGCAAACATCTACAACTAGTGCTTGACTATCTGCGACTTCATCGTCTCTACCTCAAGAAATCCAAGTGCGCCTTCGGTCAAGAACGGTGTTATAGATATTCAAGGGTTGGACAATGTGTTCTATAGGAAAAGAGCAGCAGCAACTGCTAGCCTAGGCTCATCCGTGGATCAGCGCCAACAGAAAGATGAGGACGGAGGGGATTAATAGTTAGCAGTTCTTTTATTTACTTTGCCCAGTAGTTAGTTGAATCAGAAAGGATTAGGAATCCTATCCGTATCGGAGTAGGTACCTTATCCAGTAGTTGGTTGAATAAGACAAGGATCACGAATCCTGTCCGCTAGGATGTAACAGAAAATTATTCCTATTTATAGGGGAGAAAGACAATGAAAAGGCATGCAATTTTGTGCCACAAACATATCTCTCGACGGTGTCTTCCGATTAACAAGACCGGTAGCTCCGTACAGCTTCTATTCCGTCGGTTGTCACTACGGCATCAACGTCCACCCAATCACGTGCCGGTTTTAGGCCAGGCACTCGTCTTTATAACCGAGTTCATAACAATTTGGTATCAGAGCCGTCGGGCGACTCTGCAAACATGGCGCAACCTTCCATGGAGGAACGGGTAGGTCAGTTAGAGATCTCGCTGGAAGAGATGAAAGCGTCTATCGGTGAACTATTGGCCATCTCCAAGGCGCAGGCGCATCAGTCCAACCAAGGGGAGCCGGGTCAACACAGCCATGCTGGGAACAACTAGCGTCGGCTCGTTCCGTGGCCGGATGGAAGGGAGCAGCAGCACGGGCCGCTCGAGCACACGCAGGAAGGGCCCGGTTATGGCTCGCACGCACCGACAGGCGCCGCCAGGCCACGCGCGGTCGAACGAGGCCGGCGCGAGCGGCATCCATGGGAAGTGAGGAGCCATCGCGGAGCTCCAGAGGAATGTCGACACCAAGACCACGCAGACGACCAGATCAATCACCGCCACTGGTTGCCGCGCACACAGCGCGTGGACCTGCCCGGGTATGACGTCACAGAAGACCCCTTGCTATGGTTACGACAGTGCGAGCGTTTCTTTCACCTTCATCACATTCCAGCACGCGAACATGTGGATTTCGTGGGGTTACATCTCCGCGGCGAAGCCCAGGTGGTGCTGGACAACTGGCTTCTCGAGGAGGATTGGATCTCATGGGATTCTTCGATACCTTCCTGCAGCAGTTCTCGCCATTCGGGAGCGGGACCCTTGGGGGATCTCGTTAATCCCAAACATGGAGCCAGCCGGGTGGATGAGTATGCTCGGGAGTTCCAGCGATTGCTCGCTCGCGCCCCAAGGATGGCACGGGCAGACCAGGTGGAGACCTTCACCGCAAGCCTGGCCAAAGCTCTGGCAGCAGATGTTAGGCGAGAATGACCCCGAGACCTTCCGGAAGCTATCAGTCTCGCCCGCGAGTCCGAGGAACGGAAAAACCTGTGGGTGGCGGAAGCTCTCCACAGCAATGCTAACCAGGGACGGGGGCGCACGAGCTTCAACCGGGGATCGGAAGGACCGACCTCGAACCTGGTTCCGTTGCCGGGGGAACTACCCTCTGGAACACCCTCGTCGGCGGCAAGCAACCGTACCACGCCAGCTTCCTTGGCCAGTGCATCCTCCAGCGCGACTTCCAAGGGCCGATCAGCTTGCCGAGCGTCGTGCGAAAGGATTGTGTTACCACTGCGATGAGTTTTACTCCAGATCTCATCGGTGTAAGCAACTCTTCTCCATCGAAATAGGCAATGACGACCATGAGGATGTCTTGGATCCTAGCGGCATAGCAGACACGGCTGAGGAGGAGATCAGCACGCTCCCTCCCTCTCTATCATTGCTGGCCTTGCTGGGACCCAAGCCGAGAGGCACCATGCAGGTAGTACTACACATGAAGGGACACCAACTCCTCTGTCTCATTGACAGCGGCCGCACCCATAACTTCATCAGTAGTCACGCCGCCCGCTGCATCGGCCTCAATCATCGCCAGGCATCTTCTCAGCAAGTCAAGGTGGCAAATGGCAATCAACTGTCGTGCTTGGAGGACATACCAGCGGAGGATTTCAACATCGGACACTACACGTTCCGGGCGCCATTCCTGATCATTCCATTGGATGGGTTCGACGTGGTCCTAGGAGTACAATGGCTACAAACGATGGGCAACATCCGGTGAAATTTCCTCACCCTCACAATGTCGTTTGACCACAAGGGCGCCCGGGCACTACTGGAAGGATCACAGCACAGGAAGCTGCCACATCTACTGACAATCCAAGAGCACCAAGGTCCGGCCCTCACCACACTACTGACGACCTTCGACGATGTGTTTTCTGAACCTCATGGCCTACCACCCGCACGAGAATGTGACGATCGCATCTGCTTAAAGGAAGGCACAAATCCAGTGGTGGTCTGACCGTATCGATACCCCTATCGTCAGAAGGACGAAATCGAGCGTCAATGTTTAGACATGCTGGCACAGGGCATCATTCGACGCAGCCGATCCCCTTTTTCCTCACCGGTGTTGCTGGTCAAAAAAGGGGATGGTTCTTGGAGGTTCTGCGTCGACTACCACGCGCTCAACAACCATACCATCAAGGACAAGTTCCCGATCCCGGTAATAGAAGAATTACTCGACGAGCTTCATGGCACCACATTCTTCAGCAAGCCAGACCTTCGCTCGGGGTATCATCAGGCACGCATGCGCGAGGAGGACATTGACAAGACGGCATTCCACACACATCATGGGCACTGTGAGTTCCTAGTGATGCCGTTTGGTCTCTCCAACGCTCCCTCGACGTTCCAAGCTCTAATGAATGAAGTCCTACACAAGTTTCTACGGAAATTCGTCTTGGTCTTCTTTGATGACATCCTCATTTACAGTCAATCGGCCGCGGACCACAATACGCATCTCCGCATCGTCTTGGAATGCCTCCGCCACCACAAGCTGTTCCTCAAAAAGTCAAAATGCGCGTTTGGACAACGACAAGTGCGCTACCTCGGGCACGTTATTTCGGATACCAGAGTCGCAACGGACCCAGACAAACTACAGGCAGTTTCGGCTTGGCCTCAACCATCAACACCAACAGGCCTTCGGGGGTTCCTGGGATTGACCAGCTACTACCGTCGGTTCATTCGCAAATACGCGGACATCGCTGAACCCTTGACAGCATTGCTTCGTAGCAGCAGCTTCAGGTGGACAGGAGGCGGATGAGGCTTTTAGTTGCCTCAAAACCGCTCTAACTTCGGCACCAGTGCTGCAGCTGCCAGACTTCGCGACTCCGTTTGTCGTCGAATGCGACGCATCCGGCCGCGGAATTGGAGCCGTATTGCAACAGGATGGCCATCCAATTGCCTTCTTCAGCCGACAGCTAGCGGACCGCCACAAGAAACTCGCAGCTTACGAGCGTGAACTCATCGGACTCTCCAAAGCCGTGCGACATTGGCGACCCTATTTAAGGGGACGCACATTCATTGTCCGCACAGATCATGCCAGCCTGAAGTTCATACTGGAGCAGGCCCTCATCACTCCACCGCAACAGCATTGATTGAGCAAACTCATGGGCTTTGACTTTCAAGTCGAGTACAAACCAGGCCGTTCCAATCAAGCGGCTGATGCCCTGTCCCGTGCTGAGGAGGATGCCCCATTGTGCGCCGCATTGTCAACGCCGATACTGGCCACCAAGGACCAATGGCTGGAACGACTTCGGGCAGACATGGAAATCAGACGGAGAGGCGCCATACTACAGCAACAACAGGCGGCAACATCTCCAGAGGTAACTGGCTAGCCACAGGACACTGCACGGGGAGCACCACCACCTTCCTCGGCCGACACAGCAACGCCAGCTTCGCCGGGATCAGAGGACAGTAGGGTCACTTGGCGCGTTCGCGATGGCCTTTTGTTCCGCAACGATCGCCTGGTGGTTCCCGAAAGTTCCAACCTCATCCAAGAAATAGTGGCGGCAATCCATGATTTGACACACGAAGGTATACAGAAGACCCTCCACCGTTTGTGCCAAGATTTTTATTGGCCACATCAGCAAAAAACAGTGGCAGAATATATTGTGCAGTGCGCCATATGCCAACGGAACAAAACAAGTTCATTATCACTAGCCGGGCTCCTTCAGCCCCTTCCGGTGCCCCATCATGTATGGTCGGACATCTCCATGGACTTCATCACCGGACTTCCGAAATCACAAGGGAAGACGGCTCTCATGGTGGACGTAGATCGGTTGTCCAAATATGCTCACTTTGTGCCCATGACGCGACCATCACCAGCACATGTGGTGGCACAACTCTTCTTTGACAATATTGTCCGATTGCATGGGAAGCCAGAATCCATCCTATGTGATCGCGATCCAATCTTCACCAGTGCTTATTGGCAAGACCTTTTCAAGCGTTGTGGAACGACCATTCTCCTCTCAACAGCATACCATCCTCAAACGGATGGTCAAACAGAGGTCGACAATAGAACGGTGGAGATGTATCTTCGTTGTTTGGCCGCCGACAATCCTCACATGGGCTCAGTGGCTGTCTTGGGCGGAGTTCTGCTACAACTCATCATTTCATACGGCACATCGCATGACGCCATTCCAGCTAGTTTATGGTCGACCGCCTCCACAGCTCCTTCCATATAATCAAAGTGCTACGGTGATTCATGCCATTGACTGCCACCAGACCGACCGCAACGCTATCCTCAGTTGTGCCCGCGAACATCTCCACCAGGATCAAAACAAAATGGAACAAGCCTACGATTCACATCATCAGGAGGTTTCCTTCAATCCAGGCGATTGGGTGTGGCTTCGCCTCGAGCGTCACCGCCAGCTCTCGGCACGACCGACCACATACCACAAGCTGTCCCCCCGCTTTTATGGGCCATATCAGATCACGAAACGCATCGACAGGTCGCGTATCGCCTCAAGCTAACGGCAAATGCTCGCCTTCACAACGTCCTCCGTGTTTCCCTTTTGAAGAAGTTTCTGGGGACCCGACCGGACACAACACCACCGCTCCCACCTGAGGTTTCACCAGGACATGCGCCATTGCATATTGGCACAAAGGTTCATCAAAGGGAGGTGTCAATTCTTGGTACAGTGAACAGGCGAGGTAGCAGAGGAGGCAACGTGGGTTTTCGCAACGGTGCTGCGCAACACATACCCAGACTGTCAGCTTGAGGACAAGCTGGTGCTTAAGGGAGGGAGTAATGTTATAGATATTCAAAGGTTGGACAATGTGTTCTACAGGAAAAGAGCCACAACAACTGCTAGCCCAGGCTCATCCGTGGAGGATTAGCGCCAACAGAAAGAAGATGAGGACGGAGGGGATTAATAGTTAGCAGTTCTTTTATTTACTTTGCCCAGTAGTTAGTTGAATCAGAAAGGATTAGGAATCCTATCCGTATTGGAGTAGGTACCTTATCCAGTAGTTGGTTGAATAAGACAAGGATCACGAATCCTGTCCGCTAGGATGTAACAGAAGATTATTCCTATTTATAGGGGAGAAAGACAATGAAAAGGCATGCAGTTTTGTTCCACAAACATATCTCTCGGCGGTGTCTTCCGATTAACAAGACCGGTAGCTCCGTACAGCTTCTATTTCATCGGTTGTCACTACGGCATCGACGTCCACCCAATCACGTGCCGGTTTTAGGCCGGGCACTCGTCTTTATAACCGAGTTCATAACAAACGGGTGGGGTACTTGGGACACATTATTTCTTCCCAAGGTGTAGCCGCAGATCCAGACAAACTACAAGCCGTGACAGCATGGCCACGACCTACGTCGGTGACGGCCTTGCAGGGATTCTTGGGCTTGACTGGGTATTACAGGCGCTTCATCAGGAACTATGCAGTAATAGCCGAGCCCCTGACCACACTTCTCCGCCGCAATGGGTTTTCATGGACAAAGGAAGCAGAAGAGGCATTTTGTCACCTCAAGCAAGCCCTTGTCTCGACACCGGTCTTGCAAATGCCAAACTTCACCGCACCATTTGTGGTAGAGTGCGATGCATCGGGAACAGGGATTGGAGCAGTCTTGCAACAGCATGGCCACCCCATCGCCTATTTCAGTCGAAAGTTGCCAGGTCGACATACTAAGTTGGCGGCCTACGAGCGCGAGCTTATTGGTATATCCAAGGCCGTAAGGCATTGGCGGCCGTACCTATGGGGACATCACTTCACCGTCCGCACCGATCATGGGAGTCTCAAATTTCTCTTGGATCAGGCCCTCAACACACCGCCGCAACAACATTGGCTTAGTAAGTTAATGGGGTTTGATTTTCAAGTGGAATACAAATCGGGACGCCAAAATGCGGCAGCAGACGGCCTCTCACGTCAACACCAAGAAGAACACCTTTGCGCTGCCATCTCCAGACCCGAATAGGTGACACGCTCACAATGGTTGGACATACTACGGGATGACCCGGAGAATAGGCGGCTGGCGACGCAATGGGGCATTCGTCCATTGGAGACAGCCACAACAGCGCCAGCCTCCACGCCGACCGAGACATCGCCAGACCCACCTTCAACGCCCACAACGGCCTCAACGCCAATTTCATCAGCGACGCTTACAACAACCACCACCACCAACAACACCGGAATCGGCAGCCAAGAAAGCGACAGTTCGATGGAGTGTGCGTGACGGGTTGGTATATAGAGATGACCGACTCGTTATACCAGCGGCGTCACCCTTAGTGGAGTTGATCATCGCCTCGATACATGATCTAACCCACGAAGGAATTCAGAAAACACTACACCGTATCAAGGCTGACTACTTCTGGGACAACCAGCGGCAGATGGTGGAGAATTATGTGAGCCGATGTACGGTGTGCCAACAGAGCAAGAGCAACACTATGTCCCCGGCGGGCCTTCTGCAGCCACTACCAATCCCTCGCCAAGTGTGGGCTGATATCTCCATGGATTTCATTACCGACTCACCGCGATCACAAGGTAAGACGGCACTGCTCGTAGTAGTGGATCGCCTGTCAAAATACGCACACTCCATTCCATTCTCACGGCCGGCAACCGCAGCAACCGTGGCCAAACTCTTCTTCGATCAAGTGGTGCGACTCCATGGGTTGCCCGAGTCCATTATATCTGACCGGGACCCAATTTTCCTTAGTGCATTTTGGCAGGATCTTATGAAGCGAAGTGGCACCACGCTTCTTTTCTCCAGAGCATATCATCCCCAAACGGACGGCCAAACAGAAGTGGTAAACCGAACCATCGAGATGTATCTTCGGTGTCTTACCGGGACCAATACAACCAATTGGGCACAATGGGTACCGTGGGCGGAGTTCTACTATAACACTTAGTTCCATTCATCCTTACGAATGACACCATTCGAGTTAGTTTAGGGTCGACCACCACCATCCTTGACGCCGTATCAACAGGGCTCTTCCGTCATCAACTTGGTGGGTTGTGCATTGGTGGATCGAGATGCCCTACTCCTACAAGCTAAGGATAATTTGTTGCGAGCACAAAACCGCATGAAACAATTGTACGACCGTAAATATCGCGAAGTGGAGTTCCAGGTTGGCTCTTGGGTGTGGCTTAAACTCCAGAAATATCGCCAGAATTCTATGCGGACAGGCGCACAATCCAAACTGGCGCCCCGCTTTTATGGGCCTTATCAGGTGGAGGCACGGTAAGGGCGGTAGACTACCGACTGCGTTTACCTGATTCCGCGAGACTACACAATGTCTTTTCACGTCTCCCTCTTAAAAGAGTTCCAAGTGGAGCCACCGAGTCATGCAGTGGATCTTCCCCTGGTTGTCACACCAACAGGCGAGCAGGCCAGGCCGAAGCCACATCGACTGTTAGCCCAGCGCTTTCTTCATGGCAAGCGTCAGTTCTTAGTCCACTGGACGGGGGAGTCAGCCGAGGAACCGACGTGGATGGACTCCATGGTTCTTCGTCGCTCATTCCCAGATTGCAAGCTTGAGGACAAGCTTGTTCATGAGGAGGGGAGTGATGTTATGCGCCAGACGCTGGACCAAGTGTATGTGAGGCGACGACGCCAAGAAGGATCAGCAGCAGCGGCAACCAACCGAGTACCGATCACGCAGGAGTTCCGGCCGGAGGGAGTCCAGGCCGGTACAGGGCCATGCAGTTAGAGATAGATACGTAGTAGTTAAGGTTGTTAGTATGTACCATACTCGGACTAAGTGGCCTATGATCGATTTGGACCAAGGCTGTTCCGTATGGGTGGAATTGGTTATTGATAAGGAGGAATAAAGAAGAACGTTGGTATTGTCACAAATTAATCCAAGCGGTGGCTCCGAAAACAGCCAAGACTATCCAGGCGCTCGCCGCCGCGACGAATTCCTCGTGGAGCAGCGTGCGACCCGACCGCCGGCCGGGAACCCGTGCGTACGAGCGAACTCATCCGGAGTCTGCTCGTACCAATGAGCCAATTCCATACTGGACACAATCTCAAGATATATCATGCTCCTCCATGTAACATCCTTATTCTCCGTTCTATTTATTGGCTCTACTCTACATCCTTTAATTTTCCGCGTATTTGTTTTAATGCACCTAAATGCACAATTTATGGTTTGAACTGAACTACAGCCTATATAAATGTCGGAAAATAAATCTAAACAGATAGTGTTAAAAGTACAAGTATCTTGACTCAGTCATCAAAATACGACATGCGCATATAAGCAAGTTCATGGTACACATTACAAGCTGCAATCAGGAACCGATCTTAATTATGCTACAGAAACACCCTCAAATAAGGCCATCATACTTCAGATTTTGTGAAATTTGGTCTCTAGTGCTCCAAGATCCACTTCGACCAACTATTGCTCTGTACAATAAATGAGGTTCACTCCAGACAGAGTATAATTTGTTATTAAATAAAAGAGGAAAAATTAAGAAAGAACACATGTTTGAATGACAATTTGATGTACCGTGAAAGAGTGAAGGGTTTCTTGCATATGTAAATAAGGATTATGAGATTACTTACCAGTGATGTCCTCTGCAGTTCAGGGTTTAGAAACTCCAAAACACGTACAAACTACGTACATAAAATTCAGATCAGCAACCAAAGTATCTTCAATACCAGGCTTTAGGACTTTAATCACCACATCCTTTTGAGAGCTCTTCAACCTAGCCCCATGAACCTGGATTATAATGAAGTTATCACAATGCTTCAATGCCAAATTGCACAATGTAACTCAGATGGTCTCAAAAGACACCTGTGCTATTGAAGCAGAAGCTATTGGCACTGGATCAATGTACTCATAAACACTATCCAATGGCTGCTGCAACTCCGCACGCAATATTGACTCAATCTCATTATATGGGACAGCTGGTGCTCGGTCAAAGCAGTTCTGGAATTCCTCAACATATTCTGCAGGAAACAAAGTAGGCGCAGATGCTATGAACTGCACCATCACGCAGTCAGTTGACTATCCAAGCTCAAGTAATCAAAAATTGTACATGCTTATAAAACCAGAAAAATATTTTGATCCCCTCCCCTCACCCGCCCCAAAAGACCATCCAAAAAACGATCACATATTACTCTAGCTTGTCATGCACTAGCCTCTGAAATTCCAACCCATGTCTAGTGAGCAACTGAGAACTAGATGGATTGCTGGAAGATATTTTAGTGGCCTCCTTAATTTCTTCATTAGAAGGCTGGCATGCAAATTTGCATCCTCAGCTGTACAGTCTAGTAGGAGCCTTTCTCATGTTTGCCATGTATACATAGTTACTCCAACCAAGAATGTCAAACCACATAGATAATTAAGAAATGTAAAAATCATGCTATTAACCAGAGAACACACAACACAGGTTGCAGTTGATGATGGTATACAGTATGAACATGTCTTACCTGACCTAGCTTCATATAAGTTGCACCCATGCGCTCAAAAAGTCTTCTAAGGTAGAGGCGAAAACAAACCAAACCGCATCTGAGCTGGAATTCCTGCTGATGCGTTAGCTGTCTGCATGAGATTAACAAGAAAATAATATTTATGATGAAATTGAAACCATTAATAAAAACTCTCAGTTAAACCTGGCAACTGCGCAAAAGTCCACAGCAAGCTAATCTCACCCCCTTATACAAAGTGAAACCCCACACCCGACTCAACGCTACTATTCTCCCTTACAAGTTACAACCTAACCCAACTCAACCCATCGGTACTTCAGCAGTTTGACGCTAATCCTACTATGACCCACCATGACTCTTTGAGCCCTCAACATATGCATGCAAGCTTGCGTGTGTGATCTTGTTGGCTCGGCGTTCTCATTAGTTTACTAGAGATTTTTGTCTACTAACTTGGGTTGTCCAGTTGAGACCACACAGTAGACCCACTCAACCTTCACTTTGCACATATGAGATACTTGGGTTCAGAACTAAAAAAGAAACTCATCCAAATCAAAGCTATTAATTGCAAAGCTCAGTCCAATCCAAACCCTTCTCCACCCCAGCACATTCAAACCTACCTAGTACTGCCATTTGTTTTCAGTTCAATTTAACCCAGATGGTTGGCCATTTTTATTATGAAGCCTACGTAAACTTTAAATGTGTTGTCGGCTATAGCAGGCCAGCGAAGGGCTCAAAGAAGCAGAAACTGTTTACTTGACAAGCCACATATACATGCTCAAAGATCAATAAAAAAACTCTTACCAGAACAAGAATAATCATGAATTCTATAAGTATTAAATGAATTTTATGATTAGGTAAACAGCAAGTGATTCACAAAAGGTTGCCCGTTAATCTGGGACTATCATCACTGGTTAGTAACTGCAACCCATAATAAGCCACTTACAAAGAGGAAAGAAAAAAATACAGAAAACCAGGACCCCTGCTACGAGAACATCTGTATTTTCATTTACATCTGTAGGTATACAAACATTACAGATGAAGGATAAAACGAGAAAGAACCTTTGAGAAGGCATTCAGCCACTCCCCACCAACCCCAAGGACAGCTTGGATCCCTTGGGCCATCCTAAAAGCACCTCGAGGCCCCGTGCTAATCGACGTCTGGAGAAGATCCTCGACCAATTGAGGCAATTCATCAGCTCTACCTGCACTTGGACAAAAATTCAAGACCCAAAGGTGAATTTACCAAGAATGACAAACGTGGAGTCCACACGTTCAACCCCAGATCAATCCACAACTGAATTGCCCTTGGAACCACCCATCCACCCTCACACAGCACAACAAACTCGCAACCATCGCCAAATCCACACTAGCCATTTCCATTTCACATCGCCCAACAAATCAATCATCGATTACCTTGGAGGCGAGTGGAGAAGTCCTGGGCCTGGGAGGAGTAGCGCGCGAAAACCCTAACCCCGACCAGGACCCGCCGCCTCCTCTCCCGTCCGGCCCCGATCCCGCCCGCCCGCAGCGAGCCTCCCCCGCCGGCCGGCACCTGCAACAACCTCCGGTTAGTCCACCGACTCCGCCACTTACGCAATCGAACCGAAAAGAAAAGGCTCTCTCCAGGCCCAGCCGAACCCAGAGAACTGGAGACGGCACGGTCGTCTACTAGCGTGAGAGGGTGAGATGTGGAGAGGGGGAGAGGCGGGATGGGGCGGACGAGTGACGACCTGGGGGAGGCGGCCGTGGTGGTGGTGGTGGAGGAGGAGAGGGGAGCGTGCCGCGGCGCCCCTCGCGGCCGCCGCCATCGTGGGTAGTGGCTGGCTCGCCGGCGACGGGGACGACGGGGACTTGTGTGGGGCGTTGCGACTTCAGTGTGCGCGAGTGGGAAGTGTGAAGGGTGGGGGTTTTGTTGGGTTCGGGTTTGGAGTCTTAACCAGTGTACGGGCGGAGGGTGTGACACGTGTACCAGGGGGCTTATGTTCCGTTTCTCCACCAGCCGCGCCGGCCGCGCGGGATCGTTCCTCACAGGTAAGAAGTGCTAATGTTCCGTTTTTGTCTCTCGTTTTTTTTTTCATTTTCATTTATAAGAAGTGCTTATGGTTTCTTGTTTTCTATTCTTTTAAAAGCCATGAGATTTTTAGCAACATTATTTACACTCATTTTTTTTTAGAAAATTCATCTTATTCTTGCACGTATGATGTTCATGTATTCAATTAAATCTACACATATTTGTTCAAAACGGTAATTGTTTACGACTGAAAGTTGAACTGCATATATATCCAAAACGACAATTATTTATGACCGGAGGAAGTATTACCTACCAATGGACTTTATCTCAGCAAAACAAAGGGCTTACGTATAAGTACTGTGCATGTAAATGGTGAGTAACATTCATCCTCCAACGCGTAATATCTAGGTGAATCCAAATCAAGATCATAAAAGGAAGTTAAGTTTGCAATCATTTACTCAAGCCCATTGTCGAATCATACTCAACCCAAAAATGGGTACTTATCAACCAAAATTTGGAGCATCCAAGTCATGATAAATTTGGAGAGTTGGCTAAATTTTGGAGCATCTAAATCATGGTAAATTTGGAGACTTAGCTAAAATTTGAAGCAGATATCTAAATATAAAAGCAGGTAACTAAATATAGCTAGAAGGATCTCCTTACAGTGTGTCCAAGTTGATGATGTGACCAAGTTCAGAAGGAATTTGGCCTTTGAAATTGTTTGAAGATAGGTTTTTGTAATTTTATATATTTTTAAACAAAAATAACACATTAGGTCCTGCCCAAACAGAATAATTCTGTAATGTGAAGTGAGCAATAAATATAAGCAAACTGCTACAAGAGCAAGTACTATTGCCATAAACATTGCTAAGGATGAAAGAAACATGATTAAGCATGGGGAGTGCAAAATTTCTCTGTTAAACACTAAGATGGATACATGCTCACTTACAATTTGATCATGAACTGATGTTTGTAGGAATAAGACCCTCAAGATTGTTGTTGGCAAGATTTCTAGGTAAAAATACAACTTGTCAAGAATTGCACAGATCAAAACAAACATTATTATATAGAGATGACCCATCCTTACAATTCAAATAGCTCTTCAAGTTTGCCAAGCTCAGCTGGAATTGTGCCCACTAAGTCATTGTCATTCAGTTGCCTCGCAGGAATTGGTTCTGAACCTCATATAGTGTTCCACATCAACGGAGGTACTACATCCGTTTCACAATGGTTGTTGTTATAGCATTCAAAATTTTATTAAAATGGTTGTAGTTCTCACATTCTAATGCAATTTTAGAGGCAACATGACCTTTGTACCCTTCATCAATGCAGCCATCTGTTTAGCTAATTTGTTCAGCTACCCTTCATTAATCACAAAAGGGGTGAATTTAGCTAGAACTATAACCATTGTGAAGTATAGGTAGTACAACTTATCAACAAAACATAACAGCCACTTACAAATAGCTAAGTTTAGTCATGTTCACAAATTCTGGTGGCACGTGTCCAGCAAGTTTGTTGCCATGTAAGTATCTAAAAAAAGGTGCCAGAAAGTGTTAAGACAAGAAAATAATATTGTTTTAGTGAAAAAATAGGTCTTGCTAACGATACTAATAGTTTGCCAATGTAAGATAGATTGCCAAGTATCGGAGGAATGCGCCCTTCCAATTCATGATTTGGATGCTCCAAATTTTTGAACTTTATCTTAAACCGGCAAACTTACCATGACTTAGCAAAATTTGGAGATCTACGTCCAAAGTTTGTCATTGTAAGATAGATTGCCAAGTCATAGTAAATTTGGAGCATCCCACTCATGGCAAATTTGAAAATCAACGTGTGCAATTGCATAACAACAGAGGGGACCATGGTCTCTAGCAAATATATACATATCATCAATATTCCTGCTTTAGATTAATAGCTATTTAGATAAGTAAACCAAGTTAAAGAATTCTAAAACATCAGAGAGCATATAATTTCACCATAGCATACATAAATTCATCACTATGAAGCTAAACCCAAAACTCCTAACTACCAAGCAAATGTAGTGGGAAGAATCAACAAGTGCTCTCAGTTCAGAATCTCGTTAGATTAGTATTACAAGCAATATATTTTCGAAGTCCATTTGACAAGAGATAGGACAGAAATATAGTATCTATCTACATTCATGATCTAGCGTATGTCTCTCCTCTTGTTGTCTGTGAAAATAAAAATAATATAACATATTAACATGCTTTGTTAAAGTGTCTAGCCCATAAATTTTAAAGATGTATAAGTATGTACCTGTATGGCTAAGAATCTTCAGTGAGATGAGATAATATGTGGCATACAAATCATGCCCAAAACTCGCACCAGATCAATCAACACCTCGCTTGTACGATTCAAATCACGTTTCTCATATGTGAGTAACTGCGATCCAAAACATCAAGTCGACTCGATTGGAGGGAAGGGACGAGGTCACTGGTAGACTTACTTGAGGAGGCAAACATCGGCGAGGCTACGCGGGAGCCGGAGGATCTGGGCAAATTCGTGGTGGGGTGCAGCGAGGAAGATGTAAAAGATCTCGGCGGTGAAGAGCGCGAGCACGATGGCAGCGGTCGCCGCCTCGGATCACGTCAAAGTGAGGCCAGCCCCGGCAGCCTTTGGCTTGCCCGTATTGGCGGTCGGCGAGTCATCCTACGGGGGAGCCACTTGGAGTCGCGCAGGGCCGCGGCCTTTCCCGTGACAGCACGCACGAGCGGTGTCTTCTCGTCTCGAGTGAGCCGACGATCAGGCAAAAGCAGAGAGGGCTGAGGAGGCGTGTTGGGGAGGAGGAGGGCTGGGGGGATCTTGCACTTCAGGGAGGAGGGCTTGGGGAGGGAGGAGGTGATGAGGACACTGGAGGCCTAGGGTTCAGGGATTTTGAAAACGAGCTGGGTGTTAAGGTCTAGCCAAACTTAAAGTCTCCTTATGGCATTATCATCTCAAACGATTTTATTCTATATCCATCTGTGATTGTGTTCATATCATAGACGGTCCTATCACAAACGGTCCACGGTTAAAACTTTCTGTGATTTGATACGGGCACATTGAAGGGTTTCGAAGCAAGGAAAATAAAAATTTTTCCTACAATTGCAACCAAACACCAAGATCATATCTAGGAGATGCAAGTAAACGGTTTCAGAAGGACTCACCCTCGTAGACCGAAAGCGGGAATAACGTTCCCGCAAACAAACGTGGTTGATGTAGAGGTACACTCCCGACTTCGAAGTCGCGAAGATGAGCGCCACAAACGGCGCCCGCATTTGGTCACACGCACGGATCAACGATGACCTCCAATCCCTCGTTCAGCGGGCAGCGAAGTAGAGGATCCCCGGAAAACTCCAACAACACTACGACTTAGTGGTGGTGGTGGTGGAGAAATAATTTCAGCTGGCCGCATAAGCCACGGCTCGAAAAAGCGGATCGGCGGGAGGAAGGAGAATGGACCAACCAAAGGGTCAAATGGATGAACACCAAAGAGAGGAGCTCCTCCTCCCTTTTATAGGAGGAGGAGGAGGCAAGGCCAAGGGGTGGCGGCGCATGGGGGGGTGCCCCTTGCCCTCCCTCTCTTCATGTGAGTGATCTCTCCACTCACTTAAATCAACCCACTTTGGTTTCCATTAAAACCCCACTCAAGAAATGAAAGGGTTTTCTCCCATAAATAAATAAAACATTTTTATTTCAGATATTTTAATATTTGTTAATTCTTTTAATTAACAAACATTAACGCATACCCCTTTAACTATTCCGATATCCCAAACTATTCCGCGATACTCAAAGCAGTCCCTATCTTGTCCATACTTTTCTCCTGTTTCAGATCCACTCAAATGCATCGATGAACCTTAAGTGTGTCACCCTACGGTTCGTGAATAAAATGGACATGATTGAGACACCTCTCGGATCAATAATCATCGGCGGGATCTCGAGATCCATAATGACTCCCATTCACTCAACGATGAACTAGTGATCGCGTAAACCGTAAACGACATAACCAATTCCTTTTGTCTCACGATATTTTACTTGTCCGATCCGATCATCGGTATCAACTATACCTAGTTCGATCCCGAATCGACAAGTACTCTTTACTCGTTCCGTGATATAACATTCTTGTGACCTAGTCACATGCTTGCAAGCGATGTCTATGTAATATCACCGAGAGGGCCCAGTATATCTCTGTCATCTGGATGGATAAATCCCACTCTTGATTCATGAGCCTCAACTAATACTTTCATAGTACCTAAATCCATCTTTATAGTCACCTTGTTACGGAGTGACGTTTGATGTCATCAAAGTACTCTTCCTGAGTTAGTGATTGACATGATCTCATGGTCTAAGGAAAAGAGCTATTTCGTATGTGTTTGATACAAAGAACAAACTAAATGACTTGATCGTATTTGCTATACCAACTTGGGTGTATGTTCATCACATCATTCTTCTAATGACATGACCCGTTATTAACAACATCCAATGTTCATGATCGTGAAACCTTGATCATCGCTAATCAACGAGCTAGTTTAAAAAAGAGGCTTTACTAGGAACCCTTTTGTTTATTAAACACACATGTATTAACGCTTTCCGATTAATACAATTTTAGCATGAGAAATAAACATCTATTATAAACATGGAATATGATAATAAACAATTTATTATTGCCTCTCGGGCATATTCCCTTGATCTCCCACTTGCACTAGAGTCAATAATCTAGATTACATTGTGATGATTCTAACACCCATTGAATTCTGGTGCTGATCATGTTTTGCCCTTGGGAGAGCTTTAGTCAACGAGTCTGCCACATTTAGATCCGTGTGTACTTTGCAAATCTTTATATCGCCATCCTTGACATGTTCACGGATGGAGTGAAACCGGCGCTTAATATGCTTGGAATTCTTGTGTGACCTTGGTTCTTTAGCATTGGCTATGGCACCATTGTTGTCACAATAGATAACCATCGGGTCCAACGCACTCGGAACCACACCTAGTTCGGATATGAATATCTTCATCCAAACCGCTTCCTGCGCTGCTTCAAGCGACAATATATTCCGCCTCTGTTGAAGATCCCGCCACCACATTGCTTGGAACTTCTCCACCACCGCTTCCTCCATTCATTTCAAAAATGTACCGGATTGAGACTTAGAGTCATCCGGATCGATTGTCAAAGCTAAGCGTCGACGTAACATTTTGCGACGAGCTCTTCTTCACCACCATATATGAGAAACATATCCTTAGTTCTTCTTAAGTACTTAAAGATATTCTTGATCGCCGCCCAGTTGTTCAAAACCTGGATCGATCGGTACTGCTTAGTCAAACTAATAGCATGTGCCACATCCTGGTCTTGTCCACAACATAGCATACATGATAGAGCCTATGGTGAAGCATAGGGAATCTTATTCATTATTTCTCTATCTTCTGCTGTAGTGGACTCGAGTCTTACTCAACATCTTGCCTTGCATTATAGGTAAGAACCCTTTCTTACTTTCGTCCATTCTAAACTTCTTTAGAATCTTGTCAAGATATGTACTTTGTGATAGCCCAATCAAGCGTCTCGATCTATCTCTATAGATTTTGATGCCTAAAATATATGCCGCTTCACCAAGGTCCTTCATTGAAAACTTACTGTTTAAGTAGTCTTTTACGCTTTTCAAAAGTTCTATATCATTTCCAATCAATAATATGTCATCCACATATAATATCAGAAATGCTATAGAGCTCCCACTCACTTTCTTGTAAACACAAGATTCTCCGTAGGTTTGGACAAATCCAAAACCTTTGATTACCTCATCAAAATGGAGATTCCAACTTCGTGATGCTTGCTTCAGTCCATAAATGGATCGAAGTTTGCATACCTTATCAAGATCCTTAGGATCAACAAAACCTTTGGGTTGTATCATATACAACTCTTCCTCAATGTTTCCATTAAGGAACGCAGCTTTGACATCCATCTCGCCAGATTTCATAATCGAAAAATGCAGCAATTGCTAACATTATCCTTACAGACTTTAGCATCGCTCACGGGTGAGAAAGTCTCATCGTAGTCAACTCCTTGAATTTGTCGAAACCCTTTGCGACAAGTCGAGCTTTATAGACGGTCACATTACCATCAGTCTATTTTCCTTTTGAAAATCCATTTGTTCTCAACGGCCTTACGGTCATTGGGTAGGTCCACCAAAGTCCATACTTGGTTTTCATACATGGATCCCATTTCGATTTCATGGCTTCTAGCCATTTGTCGGAATATGGGCTCATCATCGCTTCATCATACGTCGCAGGTCATCATTCTCAACTACCATGACATTCATAGTAGGAACATAAAAGTCGGGAGCGATGTCGCTCTTGTTGACTCTGCGAGGTGCGGTAGTGTTCTCTTTCGGAGTTTCATGATCCTTATCATTAGTTCCCTCTTCATTTGGTGAAGTCAACTCCGAAACAACTTCCGCTGCTGCACTTTCCATTCCATGAAGAGAAGGTTCAACAACCTCGCCGAGTTCTACCTTCCTACTACTCACACCTTTCGAGAGAAACTCTTTCTCCAAAAGGATCCATTCTTGGCAACGAAAACCTTGCCCTCGGATCTGTGATAGAAGGTGTACCCAATTGTTTCTTTAGGGTATCCTATGAAGACGCATTTTTCCGCTTTGGGTTCGAGTTTATCAGTTGAAGTTTCTTCACATAAACATCGCATCCCCAAACTTTTAGAAATGATGACTTAGGTTTGTTGCCAAACCATAATTCATACGGTGTCGTTTCAACGGATTTAGATGGTGCCCTATTTAAAGTGAATGCATTGTTTCTAGTGCATGACCCCAAAATGAAAGTGGCAAATCTGTAATGGACATCATAGATCGAACCATATCCAATAAAGTACGATTACGACGCTCGGATACACCATTACGCTGTGGTGTTCCAAATAGGAGTGAGTTGTGAAATTATTCCACATTGTCTCATGTGTGTGCCAAACTCGTAACTAAGATACTCTCCTCCACGATCGGATCGTAGAAATTTGATCTTTCATTACGATGATTTTCTACTTCACTCTGAAATTCTTTGAACTTTTCAAATGTTTCAGACTTGTGTTTCATTAAGTAAATAAATCCATATCTACTAAAATCATCCGTGAAAGTAACGGCAACGATATCCACCACGCTACCGACACACTCATTGGACCACACACATCGGTATGTATGATTTCCAATAAGTCGGTTGCCCGCTCCATTGTACCGGAAAACGGGGTTCTAGTCATCTTGCCCATGAGGCATGGTTCACATGTCTCAAATGATTCATAATCAAGTGATTCTAGTAGTCCATCAGAATGGAGCTTCTTCATGCGTTTAACACCAATATGATATAAGCGGCAATGCCACATATATGCAGCAATATCATCATTTAACTTAATTCTTTTGGCATTCACATTATGAACATGTGTACTATTATCAAGATTCAAAATAAATAAACCATTCTTTTCAGGTGCATGACCATAAAAGATATTATTCATATAAATTGAACAACCATTGTTCTCAGACTTGAATGAATAACCGTCTCGCATTAAACAAGATCCAGATATGATGTTCATGCTCAACGCAGGCACTAAATAACAATTATTTAGGTTTATAACTAATCCTGATGGTAATTGGATAGGTAGCGTCCGACGGCGATCACATCAACTTTTGATCCATTGCCGACGCGCATTATTACCTCATCCCTTGCTAGTTGTCGCTATTCCTTAGCTCCTGCTTTGAGTTACATATGTTAGCAACCGAACCAAGATCAAATACCCAAGCACTCATCAAGCGAGTACTAGTAAGATACACATCAATAACATGTATATCATATATACCTTTGCTCACTTTCCCATCCTTCTTATCACCGTATATTTTGGGCGATTACGCTTTTAGTGCCCTCGTGCCCTTGCAGAGAAACATTCAAGATGTCGACTTAGGGCCACCTTGGTTTTCTTCTCGGACTCGGCAATGATCTTGCCTTTCTTCTTGAAGTTACCTTTTGCCTTGCCTTTCTTGCCATTCTTCTTGAAATCGATAGTCTTTTGGACCATCAACACTTGATGTTCCTTCTTGATCTCCACTTCGCCAGCTTTTCGCATCGATGTAAGCTCGGAGAGACTTCTTCATGCCCTGCATGTTGTAGTTCATCACAAAGCTCTTATAGCTTGGTGGCGTAGATCGAGAACACGATGAATTCCTAGCTCATTGGGGATCGTTATTCCCAAAGCTATGAGTTTATCGGCGTACCAGACATTTTGAGTACATGCTTACTAACGGAGTGGTTTCCTCCATCATGCACTAAAGAACTTTTCAAGCTTCATAACTCTCTCATCTGCGGCATGGGTGTCAAAAATTATTTTCAACTCTCCCATTGTATCAAAAGCATTCTTTGTTCTCGAAACGCTTCATGGCTCGTGCTCAAGGCCATACAAAATGCCGCAGTTGAACTAAATTGTGGTCCTCCTTGCGAGTCAAGAAAACATTTTTCTCCTCCTCGGGGCATCATCGTAGGCGGGGCACCAGTAGCGCTTCTAGCACATAGCTCCTTTGAGCAACAATGAGGAGAATCCTCGTGTTAAGGGCCCAGATTGGTAAAGTTGCTACCATTGGTGGCTAGTTTCTCTTTCTCCATGAACAGTTGAAATTGAAAATAGGGGTGCCATCTACAACATATTTGCAAAGTTATTTAGACTAAGTTCATAATAGATTAAGTTCAATGTTAATTCAAAATTACTACGAGAACTCCCACTTAAAAACAACATCCTCTAGTTGTCGTTAGTGATTACATGAACCAAATTCACTATACCGAAACCGATCATCACGAGAGACGGCATAGTTTCAAAGGCGAACATCAATATGTTCATCATATCATCCATATGACTCACGCTTTACCTTTCAGTTCGTGTTCGAGGCCATGTCTCAGACATGCTAGGCTCGCCAAGTAGAACCAAAGTATTTGCGTGTGTAAATCTGCTTACACCCGTTGTATGCGAACGTAGAGTCTATTACACCCGATCATCACGAGGTGCTTCGAAACGACGAACTTTCTTAACGGTGCATACTATGGAAGAACACATTATTATCTTGATATTAATTTGGAGGGATCATCTTATAGTGCTATCGACGTGATCATATCCAAGCAAAATAAGATGCATAAAAGGATTAACATCACATGCATGAATAAAGTGATATGATATGGTCCTTTCAAAGACTTGATCTCCATCTTGTGCGACATGGTATGATCTCCATCATTCCACCTAAGCATGGCAACAAGGTCCATGATGCTGCCATCTTGATTGTCTTCCTCCATTACAATATATCACATGGACATATATTTAGCACGCAGGCCATAAAAGAAATAAAAACAACCAAATGGCTCTGCCGGTTGTTTAAATTTACAATAAATTTTATTTCATACAACAATCTTTGTATCAATGACCATATCACATCACAAGCCACAAAAACAAGTTAGACGCCTCTAATTTATTTTTGCAAATTTTACGTGGTTTTGGGCTTTCTAGGAAAAAGCTGTTCTTACCTACGAACAAGAACCACAACGGTGATAAAACATTATTAGCAAACCGTTGTAAATTAGATCATGACTATAGTAGGAGAAACAGACACCCATAAAGCCACTTATGCAATACTAGTTGCATGTCGAGCGTGGAACAAGTCTCATGTGCGAGGACATGTAAGGTTAGTCCGGCCGCTTCAAATCCCACTATGCCACCATGATCCAAAATACACGAAAGTATGCAATAACATGATCATCAACGCCCACATCCACATGTGTTTTAAACCGTACAAAACATCTACGCATAAACCTGGCTCGATACCACGAAGGGTTTGAAGCAAGGAAAACAAAAATTTTCCTACGATTGCAACCAAACACCAAGATCATATCTAGGAGATGCAAGTAAGCGGTTTGAAGGACTCACCCTCGTAGACCGAAGCGGGAATAACGTTCCCGCAAACAAACGTGGTTGATGTAGAGGTACACTCCCGACTTCGGTCGCGAAGATGAGCGCCACAAGCGGCGCCCTCAGTACTTGGTCACACGCGTGCGGATCAACGATGACCTCCAATCCCTCGTTCGGTAGGCAGCGAAGTAGAGGATCCCGGGAAACTCCAACAACACTACAACTTAGTGGTGGTGGTGGTGGAGAAATAATTTCAGCGGCCGCATAAGCCACAGCTCGAAAAACGGATCAGCAGGAGGAAGGAGAATGGACCAACCAAAGGGTCAAATGGATGAACACCAAAGAGAGGAGCTCCTCCCTCCCTTTTATAGGAGGAGGAGGAGGCAAGGCCAAGGGGTGGCCGGCGCATGGGGGGGTGCCCCTTGCCCTCCCTCTCTTCATGTGAGTGATCTCTCCACTCACTTAAATCAACCCACTTTGGTTTCCATTAAAACCCCACTCAAGAAATGAAAGGGTTTTCTCCCATAAATAAATAAAACATTTTTATTTCAGATATTTTAATATTTGTTAATTCTTTTAATTAACAAACATTAACGCATACCCCCTTTAACTATTCCGATATCCCGAAACTATTCCGGCGATACTCAAAGCATCCCTATCTTGTCCATACTTTTCTCCTGTTTCGTATCCACTCAAATGCATCGATGAACCTTAAGTGTGTCACCCTACGGTTCGTGAATAAAATGGACATGATTGAGACACCTCTCGAGATCAATAATCATCGGCGGGATCCGAGATCCATAATGACTCCCATTCACTCAACGATGAACTAGTGATCGCGTAAACCGTAAACGACATAACCAATTCCTTTTGTCTCACGATATTTTACTTGTCCGGATCCGATCATCGGTATCAACTATACCTAGTTCGATCCGTTCTGAGCAAGTACTCTTTACTCGTTCGTGATGTAACATTCTTGTGACCTAGTCACATGCTTGCAAGCGATGTCTATGTAATATCACCGAGAGGGCCCAGAGTATATCTCTCTGTCATCCGGATGGACAAATCCCACTCTTGATTCATGAGCCTCAACTAATACTTTCATAGTACCTAAATCCATCTTTATAGTCACCTTGTTACGGAGTGACGTTTGATGTCATCAAAGTACTCTTCCTGAGTTAGTGATTGACATGATCTCATGGTCTAAGGAAAAGAGCTATTTCGTATGTGTTTGATACGAGAACAAACTAAATGACTTGATCGTATTTGCTATACCAACTTGGGTGTATGTTCATCACATCATTCTTCTAATGACATGACCCGTTATTAACAACATCCAATGTTCATGATCGTGAAACCTTGATCATCGGTTAATCAACGAGCTAGTTTAAAAGAGGCTTTACTAGGAACCCTTTTGTTTATTAAACACACATGTATTAACGCTTCCGATTAATACAATTTTAGCATGAGAAATAAACATCTATTATAAACATGGAATATGATAATAAACAATTTATTATTGCCTCTCGGGCATATTCCCTTGATCTCCCACTTGCACTAGAGTCAATAATCTAGATTACATTGTGATGATTCTAACACCCATTGAATTCTGGTGCTGATCATGTTTTGCCCTTGGGAGAGCTTTAGTCAACGAGTCTGCCACATTTAGATCCGTGTGTACTTTGCAAATCTTTATATCGCCATCCTTGACATGTTCACGGATGGAGTGAAACCGGCGCTTAATATGCTTGGAATTCTTGTGTGACCTTGGTTCTTTAGCATTGGCTATGGCACCATTGTTGTCACAATAGATAACCATCGGGTCCAACGCACTCGGAACCACACCTAGTTCGGATATGAACATCTTCATCCAAACCGCTTCTCGCCGCTCAAGCGGCAATATATTCCGCCTCTGTTGAAGATCCTGCCACCACAGATTGCTTGGAACTTCTCCAGCTCACTGCTCCTCCATTCATTTCAAAAATGTACCCGGATTGAGACTTAGAGTCATCCGGATCAGTGTCAAAGCTAGCGTCTGTGATATCAGCATTACCACAGGTGGTTCTCAGCGAAACCAGTAACTTTGACGATCACGCTTCTAAAATTGTCTGTAATTGCATTCAACAATTACTATTTTTGAGGTGTCTAATGTAAAGATATTGCCACTGAGTGGTTCATAGCAACCTCTGTGAAACAATCCAAAAATTCAAAATGAATTTATTCGATTTTGTTGGAATTTGCTTTCGAATTTGATTTTGGAATTCAAAAATCGAGTTGGAATCGTTTTACCGTTGGGCCGAATTCCTTGCTTCTTGGGCCTTGCGGCCCGCTCGGGTCGGCTGCTCACTTTGGCCCGACCAGCCGCCGCCTCGGCCGCCTCCGCTCCGGCCGCGTCTTGCGCACCTGACGTCCGTCTGCAGCCGTGCCTCGCCATTGGCCGCCTCGCCTTCCAAGCGCCGCTCGCCATCACATGCTGGCCAGCCGCGCCCTTGCCGCCGGGGCCTCCTCGCCCGCTCCTCTCCTCTCCCCGGTGAGCCCCTCTCCCTCCCTTGTCCTCTCCGCCTCGCCTCCGGCCGCCGCCGCTGAAGCCCGCCGCCTCCCCTATGCCCTAACCCTCCTGCCCGCGCCCCAGACGAGTGGAGCCCACTCGTCGACCCCTCCCGCCCGCTTTGGTGGCCTCGCTCCCCCTCGCTCTCGGCTGGGCGAGCCGCCGCCAATGACCTCACGCGCGGCCGTGGGCCGTGGACTGTTAAGCCGGCCGAGCCAGTTCCAGCGAAACGATAAACCGATTTCGATTTTTATTTTAATTAATAAATTCCGAAATTTCGTTTTAATTCCAAAAATAGCCCGGAAAATCCAGAAAAATCCCGGAAAAACCCAGAGCTCCACCAAATACATTTCCCGAACCGTTTCGATCCCCTGAGTCCAGAAATGCTGCCCGTTTCCAAATTCGAAACTCAGAAAATCCCCAAATCCCAGTTTTGCCCTCCGTTCTCTTCCGACTCGGTTCCCGGTTTCCGTTTCAGTTTCAGTTTCTTTTCCAGTTGTTGTTTTTGCCGTTTACTTATGTTGGTTGTCTTTCCGCGTTAGATTTGACCGTTGAGACACCAGTGGAGCAGGAGCAGTCCCTGGAGTCGGAGCAGTTCCCGGAGCAGACGTCGGACCAGACGGGAGCGCAGTACGACTACTTCCTCTACGATTCATCCGACCCAGCTGCCGCGCAAGGCAAGCCGTACACCCTTTGACCATGTTGATCCTATCATGCCATGCTATAGTAGTAATTATTTTATATCGCATTATTTTACTGTATGTTGGATTATTGAAAACAGTATTTTAGAATGACATGATACCTAGGTAATGCCGAAATTGCTCATGGAACTTCCTTGAAATAATTTGAACCCTATTAAATCCTTTGGAACCCTAGTTAATTGCTTATTGCCATGATTAGGTTAGACTACACTGCTAGATTAGTTCAAAACACTGGATTTAAAATGCTGCCGGATCTCTGATTCGGATGTTTGTGAAAGTGCTACAGTCTGGGGGACAGTATCGGATTAATCCCGGAGTGGATGAGATTCTGATCCCCGACTGATGATTAATGCTTTGGTTTGTCTGGTGGCCGGTACTGTGAGCACCAGATTGGGTTTGTGGATTGAAGGCTTGGTCTTTGGTAAAAGTATAAGGTTAATAATCCCCTTGAGCAAAGTAAATAACTTAGTTCCCGCTCAACCACAGGTCGGACTGGTCGGTGGACCCGTATCCGACATAGCTCAGTAAGTTAGTCATTCCTGATATAATAATCGGACTGTTTTGGTGGTACTATTCTCTGAAGAGAATAGGGACCAGGCTTTCCCGGCAGGGAAGTGTACCGGAGGGGTGGAACGGGAATGGTCCGGAGTGACATTCTTGGTTCTCACAACGGTAGATGCTAATAGGGACTGTGAGTCCAAGGTAGCTGATATCTATCGGTTAACAACTAAAGGATGGGAATGATTAAACGAAAAGCTGTGATAATCTAAACTGGGCCACATGCATTTAAGTTGCATGAAAACTCGCGATTGGCATTAAAGGTTATAGATATCTTGTGGGTAAAGTTGAGCCTCTCTGCAGAGTTAATCTTGATGGTAATCGATTACGCCGTATTTCCGGTTAATGAAGTTAAGTTTGAATTTGGGGTGATACCCGTAACTAAGCTCAAGTTACTGTTTGAAATTTGGATAAATTGGTTAAGTGTTGTTGAATTTGTGAAACCCTAACTACTTATTTTATAGTATGTGCTTCAAATGTAAAATGAATTGGAAAATAAAACTGCATCCAGATACTTAACCCTACTGTCATCCCTTGATTACCCCTACATATAGTATTCAGTGGTTCCGTACGACTTGTTGAGTACTCTGTACTCACCCTTGCAAACCCCCCGCCCTTTTAGAGTTTGAAGATGCCGGAGCCTACCAGGAGGTCGTAGATGGCGATTTAGTCTGGTTCTAGGTCTTTGTCTTCGCTCAGGCCCTGCCTGTGGTTTCTCTCTTTTGGTATTGTAAGTCTAGAAGCTCGGATGCTTCCTTTGTAAAATCTTATCGTTAGACCAACTATATTGAATAAAAGTGTTGAATTGGCTTTTGTCAGGTAATTTTACTCTTGTTTTCTAACAGTTAGTCTTCTTAGGTAACTGTTGGAAGTTTTCACACTGGCCCTAAAAAGGACGGTCCGTTACACTCTGTTCCTGCGTTTCCGTTGTCAGGTAAGCTGAGCAAGCCTGCATAACAAGGGAATGCGGGAATGAATCTGAGGCTGATGGTTGGCCGATATACATTCACTGAATCGGAATGTATGGTATACATTTTTCTTATGAGTATCATAGGTTCAGGCCATGTAATTTTTTTGTTGTCCCTTCCTTTGTTTTTCAATATAAATCGCTTGATTTCTGGAAAGCTATGAGTGGAATATTTTACGAACTTCGGACGATCCGTGAATCGTCAATCCTGAGCAAAATAACGTAGTAACCGACGATGATCCTGCTCATGTGCAGTCTTGCAATACTTGTACGCGAACCTCAATCTGCGTTACAAAGACGGACATTACTCAATCAATTTCTTTAAGGGCATGTCAAGATTTTCTTACGCGACCAATTTCTTTGAGGGCATGTCAAGATTTTCTTATGCTTTCTTGTTTTATGTGCATTTTGTACGTACAAAGACGTATGTAGTAATAGTATAGCTAATCCGTATGTCGTGCTCTAAAAATGTTATTCTGTATGTTGCGGTGCGTAATAAGAACTAGGCCAATAAGCGCGGCGCATGCTGCGCGCACGAATTTTGCGTTTTTTTCCGGAGAAAAAATAGATGTAGATGTATTTTTCAAATTTTTGTACACATATTTAGAGGTATGTCGGCCTCTAAAAACTGGAAATTGAAGGCTCGAAAAATATTAGAGGTCGAGTTGAATAAAATGTACACATATTTCTGTTGACGAAAATATTTTTTCCGGGGAAAACGAAGAAAAGACGTGGATGTAAGAACCGGGGACCTGTTTGTTACATTTTTTGACCTCACCGCTATTCCGAAAAAAAGTAGAAAAGGGCTCGCTCGCGATTTGTATTTAACGGGAGGCTTTTACTGTAAAGTAACGAGCGAGGGACCCAAACGCGATTTAAAAAAAATTTTCTTGTCCGAAGACCATCTCAGCTTCCATTTCCAGTTTTTGTTGTTCAACAGCAACAATGTATTCTACTAAATGTGTATATGTGGCTCATCAGGTATTAATTAAGTCGATCTGTATATTCTACTACTACGGTAGATTATCTTGTAAGTCTGGCTAACGAATTATTATTGATTTTATTTCGAAATTGATATAGTTTGATGTAAAATTATTTTATTTATCATTTGAAAAGTTATTTCAAATTCAAGCTAAGTCATTATCGGGTCAAGCCTCGTTAACTTTTTTCATTCGAAATAAACTCATTTAATTTGAACCCATTAACTACTATAATTGAAGCAATTTTGATTCGAGGCCTAAAAACCTTTTTATTTCAGCGGATCGCGGTGACGGTGGATGCACGCCGTGGGTGACGTAGCTCCAACAAGTGCGTCCGTACAATGGAGTAGCATGAGCAGTACGCTCAGGATATTCATATTCAAATGAGTAGTAAGCTCGGGAGGAGCACATTGCAGCCCTGGTGCTGCCTAATGGGAGTCAATTTTCTCAGAGACCAGGTAATTGTACCCTTCCAGATTGACAGGATCATAATTGATCCATTCTGTGTGCTCACTCTTCATGTATGCTTTTCACAAAAAATAAAAAAAATCTACCAATTTTCGATTTTGACCGGCCAATTGAATGTTTCTTAGCGCCGATTTTGTGAGCGATTTTCATCGAATTTCTCTCGATTTTCACCAAGTATCATGATATTTACGTCGCATAAATTTTTTCGAATTTTGTTTTTAAATTTAATCACTTATATTTGAAAACATGACGTCCGCTAGAACTGAACGATTATCGTGGCCTTGACCATCCCCGTCTGATTCATCAAGGCCACCGCTCATCAGGGCCTGTAAGCAATAAATTGCGGACCACAATGCATAGTTAAAGAATAATCAGCGCCACATATGCACATAGGGATGGCAAAAATACCAGTGGGTTCGGGTACCCGCGGGTACCCAACCCAGTGGGTCCGGGTCTATGTCCAAATTTGGACCCACGGGTATATTATTTCGGGTCTGGGTCCGGGTCCGAGTCCGGATCTCATTTTAGACCCGTGGATATCCAGACCCGGACCCGACAAGAAAATATCCATTGTACGAAATAGAATTGTAGATGACGAACATCATCTATTGTTGCTTCCTGTTGCTTTGTTATTATATGCATGTAGTCTATTTCTTAATCCGGGTAATGAAGTCTTACAATTTAATCAAATTTTATAAATTTTAGCTACTCAAACAAATAAAAAAGAATTATGTTGTTCGGGTCCGGGTTTAGACCCGTGGCTGACTTCGGGTCCGGGTCCGGGTTCGGACTTTGGGTCTCGGGTCCAAGTCCACGGAGGCTGGACCGGAGGGACCCGGACCCGTTGCCATCCCTATATGCACAGTTGAGGAGACATTGGTACACCAGTCTCGTGGTTTGGTTGTTGTCATCAAGGCTATAAGCCGGGACCACCAGCGAGGATGTAGAGGGCCGGGTACATGCTGCTCTTCACCGCGGACGATTGCATCGAGCCAATAGTGTATGTTACCAGGGAGGAGGACAGGGTGAATGCGCCCAGGACACCCTTCTGGATTAGCCAGCTTCTGCTTCGACAACGGCGAGGGGTAGCAGGACAAGAGCAGCAACCACCACAAGCACCTCGGTGCGGATCACTGTTCCCCTTGGGCTCTTCAAAAAGCCACTCGCTTTCTGAGTTGAAACTTTTTAAAGTTCAAATTTTCGGAGTTGAAACTTACTAATTTGAAAATTTTCTATTTAAATTTTTGAGTTTTAAATTTGCTGAATTTTTTTCGAGTTAAAACTTCCTATTTAGAATTTTCAAAGTCTAAATGTCCTAATTTAAAATTTTTATGTTATGGAGGGAAGGAGGGGTGGGAGAAGTGAGTAAGGAAAAAGAAAGGAGATGAATGAAGAAGATGACACATGGTATTTAAATAAAATGATCTTAAATTTATTAGTTTGAGATTAACCTCAAAATAGTCCCCCAAAAGAGTGGATCCTACTCTATGTACAGCCGTAAAAAGCATGGAAACCATGCCGACCGGTAGGATTCAGTGGAATCTCCAATAAAGGGTTTTTATCTCGATGGTAGACCCTTGACGGCAACACATAAAGAATAGGGACGTGACCAAGAACAAACTTTTCGCGAACAAAATGTGTACATGTGGCTCACCAGGTATTAATTAATAATTATGTCGAGCTGTAAGGTTAACGAACTATTATCGATTTTATTTCAAAATTGATATAGTTTGATGTAAAATTATTTTATTTATCATTTAAAAAGTTATTTCAAATTCAAGCTAACAGTCATTATCGGTTCAAGCCTCGTTAACTTTTTTCATTCGAAATGAATTCATTTAATTTTAAACTTATTAACTACTATAATTAAAATAATTTTGATTCGAGGCCTAACAACCTTTCTTTTTCCGGCCTAAGTGTCGGTGTCAGCGTGAGTAATGGGTTTGCAAAAAAAAGAAGGAAAAAAAAAACTACGAGAGAGACCTCTGTGCATTCTCCACAGAAAAAATTTCCCAGAAACATGTATATATGGCACGCATATTACAACAAGATCAAACCCAGTCAGTCACCCAATACAAAGAACTTGAGTTCAAACTTCAAAACATTTCACGCCACACTAAACAACAATCACAAACGTCGTGCATCCAACAAACTTTTGACCATTCTTACTTAAAGCAGTTTACACAGAGGCGATTTGATCAATTTGTTTACTCTCCTTTGTCCGGGGCCTGACATAAATGACATCATGTTGTTTAATAGTATCATAAGTAACGGGCCTAATTTAGTTACCATTTAAAGGAAGAGCTTTTACTTGCAGTAATATGCAAGAAAATCCTCTCTTAGAGCAATTGGACTAGTTTTTCACCACTCCTTCCTGGACAATTAACTACCCCAACACCATGGTTCTGCTATGGCTAAAAATACTTCTGACCATGTGCTTTGCTTACTATGCATTGAGACAGCTATACCCAAGTCTTCAATTTTTGGATTTGAAAACTTTTGGGTTGAGCACCCTGGCTTCTTTGATGTGGTTCAATTTTGTTGGAACATGCCAGTCCAAGGATCCAATGCTGCGGTAAGACTTTCAGCAAAGTTCAATAATCTCAGACGCGGCATGAAAATTGTGGAGCAGAAATCTTTCTCAGCTATCCAGGTTGATCCAAAATTGCGACACTGTAATTCTGTACATGGATGAACTAGAAGAAAGCCGACCCCTATTTCGTTCTGAATTCAACTTCAGGGAAATCCTCAAGACTTAGCTGCTTGTACTGCTGCATTATGAACAACTGTATTGGGAAAAGCGTTGCACCATTCGATGGGTGAAATTTGGGGATGAACATACAAAATTTTTTCATTCCATTGCAACAGAAAGATTCAGGAAAAATGCTATTTCTAATTTACAAGTGGAGGATGGTAGAATCACATCAGACCACCATGGCAAAGCAACTGCTCCCTGGCAATCCTTTCACAACAGAATGGGGGATACCTGAGCAACCTTGTATGCATTTCAACTTGGCAGACTTAATTAATGGTTCCTGTAGAATGTTTGGATGCTCTGGCATGTGATTTTACTCAGCAAGAAATCGACAAAGCAATCAGGCACGTTCCCTAGACAAATCCCATGCACCAGATGGTTTTAATGGGTTTTTCCTTAAGAGACGCTGGTCTACTATAGCAGATGATTTCTACTCCCACTGTCAAGAATATCAAGATGGCCATCTCAGTTTACAAAGCATAAATGGGTCTTTTATTACTCTGGTGTCTAAAACGCCTACACCAGAAACTGTTAGTGACTGAAGTTGCTCACAAAGTTACTGGCTAATTGGATGCAAAGTGTAGTTCTCAAATTAGTTCATCAAAACCAATATGGCTTCCTAAAGAGTAGAACTATTCAAGACTGTTTAGCCTGGGCTTTTTAGTTCATCCATCAATGCCATCAAAGTAAAATAGAGAGTGTTATCACGAAATCAGACTTTGAGAAAGCTTTTGACAAAATTGAGCACTACACAATTATTTCAGAAATGAGAGAAAGGATTCCGAAGCAAATGGATCACAATTATTCTTCCATTCTTTTAAATATAGTACCTGGGAAACAGTTTCAACGTAAAAGAGGAGTCAGGCAAGGGAATCCTTGTCCTGGCAGCTGACTAGTTACAGAGTATTATTCATGAGGCTGCCAGAAGAGGGGTTTTTCAACACCCCATTCCAATGGAAGGCAACCTTGATTACCCTATCATACAATATGCTGATGATACACTTATGATCATGCTGATGATACACTTATGATCGAAATGGGCAAGTCAGATGAAAAGGTTTTTTTTTTAAGTCCTATATTGATGTGGCCATGCGTTTCCATAATTTTTTGAGGTCATTTCCCATGCCAGATCAACATAACACAGGCTTTAACTTGAGCCTCACAAATTACCAGTTGCAGCGATAACATTGAACCAAGCATAAAGAAAAAGAACAACAACATCAATATATTTTATATAAAACAACACAGATCCATCAAGTGCAAAATAACACATACTTGAGAATCTATGTTACTCATGGATCTCTCGGGAGTACCATTAGCATGACTCTACATACCTACAAGATATCATATCAG
Organism: Rhipidocladum racemiflorum; assembly: GCA_036346355.1. Taxonomy (NCBI): domain Eukaryota; kingdom Viridiplantae; phylum Streptophyta; class Magnoliopsida; order Poales; family Poaceae; genus Rhipidocladum; species Rhipidocladum racemiflorum. Next base: position 54,316,584 of record CM070581.1, on the reverse strand, counting down.
ATACCCGATCATAGGATTAGAACTTAATTATGTTACCTGATGTAGCTAGGGCCAACACCCCAAGGAGGCTTAGCTGATGTAGCTAGGGCCCCCGAACCCCCAGATCAACTAGGACGAATCCTCCGACACTTCCAAGAGAGCCAAAACCACCTGGTGGAAACTCTATTAACCAACCTAGTCCCTAGAGGTCATCCTCATCACCCTAGGGGTAGAGTAACCTTAGGTGAATTCCTGCAAACCCGCCCACCTACCTTCTCCCAAGCCACCGAACCACTTGCAGCAAATGATTGGCTCCGAGAAATTCAGAAGAAGTTGAATACAATAAATTGCACCGATCGGGAGAGAGTGCAGTATGCAGCACATCAGTTAGTGGGACCTGCTGCAGTCTGGTGGGAAAATTATTGTGAGGCACGTGTAGAAGAACCACCGGTTACCTGGGCAGAGTTCACACTGGCCAGAGTGCCCACATCCCCACAGGAGCATTGGATGTTAAGAGGAGAGAATTTTGGGATTTAACTCAGGGAACAAAAGATCACCGAATATTTGCAGAATTCAATGAATTATCACGATATGCCCCTGATGAAGTGGATACAGATGCTAAAAAGATATACCGTTTTAAGAAGGGAATGAATCCATATATCAGAATGTTGTTGTCCACCCAGGAGATTACTGAGTTCCAAAAACTAGCAAACCGTGCCATAATTCTAGAAGATGAGCATTCCCAGATGAGTGAAGAGAGGAGGAAGAAGGCTAGGTTTGATGTCCGTCCAAGCTTTCCTAGTCAGCCTAGATCATTCAGGCCTCCTCCACCAAACAAAAACATAACTCCAAGATCAAGTGCAGCTCCACCAGTTTCACACCCAGGTGCCCCTCCACCTAGACCGCCTCTCAAGTGTTTCATGTGTGGAGGACCGCAATACCTCACCAATTGCACCCAACCACCCCTCAATTGTTTCAATTGTGGAAGAGAAGGACACAAAGAACCAATGCCCCTACCTAGCCACCCAAGCAGACAGAGCAAAGACAGTGGAGACCTCGTGAGTCGCCCACCCATGGCGGGGCGTGTTCCAGGAGTGCCACTTTGCTACAAAGATCGCAAGGATCTGCTCGTGGAGCATCCAAAGTGTGGGTTCAGCCCGCTTGAACAACATCTCGATGAGAGCAAGCGGAGGGAGCCACGATGTGGTCACCGGGTAAGATACCCATACCCCATCTGTTGGTACTACTCTATTTGACCCTGGTGCAACGCATTCTTTTATTTCTAAAGGATTTGTGGATAGGAATAAGTTAGAATCATTGCCCTTAATGTCACCGCTGGGGAGTCAATACACCTGCAGGTTAATTACAAGAACCTCAATTAGAAGAAACCAGATGATCGTGATACTAGACACCCCATTCCTTGCAAATCTGCATGTTATCGCCTAGAGGCGCTAGATGTAATCCGGGAATGGATTGGCTAGCTACCAATGGGGTTAACATAGATCATGAGCTTAAGATCAAGGCCTATAAGAACCTTTGATGGGAGTCGTATTATATATCAGGGAGAAAGGGCCAAACAACCCCAAAACAGCCCCAAGCTCACTCTGTTGTCCTCAAAAGAGTTGTCCCTTATCCCTATAGTTCAGGAGTTCCCTGATGTATTTCCTGAAGAACTGCCAGGCATGCCGCCTGACAGAGAATTGGAATTTTCCATAGATCTTGTTCCGGGAACCACTCCCATCTGTAAAAGACCCTATCGTATGAACCCACAAGAACTGGTAGAATTGAAGAAGCAATTGGAGGAATTGGAAAGCAAAGGGTTCATTAGGGAAAGTGTATCACCTTGGGGAGCCCCGATTCTCTTTGTGAATAAGAAAGATGGTGGACTAAGGTTATGTACTGATTACAGGGACCTTAACCGAGTCACCATAAAGAACAAGTACCCTCTCCCAAGAATAGATGATCTGTTTGACCAATTAAGAGGTGCTTGTGTTTTCTCCAAAATTGACTTAAGGTCTGGTTACCATCAAATAAAAGTGAGGCCAGAAGATATGGAGAAAACTGCTTTTGTATCTAGATATGGACACTATGAATACACAGTTGTTCCCTTTGGATTAACCAATGCACCTGCCATATTCATGAACCTGATGAACAAGGTATACATGAAGTGCTTGGACAAATTCATTGTGGTATTCATAGATGACATACTTGTATACTCTAAAAGCAAGGAAGAGCATGCAGACCACCTTAGAACAGCTCTCCAAACCCTCAGAGAAAACCAGTTGTATGCCAAATTCTGCAAGTGTGAATTTTGGCTAGATCAAGTGCCCTTTTTAGGACACATAATATCTGGAAAAGGAATAGAGGTAGATCCGGATAAAATTGAAGCCATTAAGTCATGGAAACAACCCTCCAATCAAAAAGAAGTCAGAAGTTTCCTTGGATTAGCTGGGTACTACCGCAGATTTATCAAAGGCTTCTCTCAAATATCATCTCCCATTACCAAGCTCTTAAGAAAGGACAGCCGATTTAATTGGACCGAGAAGTGTGAAGAGAGTTTCCAAAAACTCAAACAATTGTTAACCTCTGCTCCAGTACTAACCCTACCTGAGGATGGCATTGAATATGTGGTATATTGTGATGCCTCAAAATCAGGTTTAGGATGTGTGCTGATGCAAAATGAGAAAGTAATTGCTTATGCCTCTAGGCAATTACGCCCGCATGAGGTTAATTATCCCACTCATGACCTAGAGTTGGGAGCTGTAGTGTTTGAATTAAAGATCTGGAGACATTACCTGTATGGGGCAAAATGTACACTCTATAGTGACCACAAGAGTTTAAAGTATATCTTCACTCAGAAAGAACTGAATATGAGACAAAGGAGATGGTTAGAGCTCATTAAAGATTATGATATCACAATTAATTACCATCCCTGAAAGCCAATGTGAAACACGATGCATTGAGCAGGAAAGCTCAATGTAACCAAATGGCTATTCAGAATGTCAAGCCTGAATTGATTCAAGAGTTAGCCAAGATGAGGATTAACTTCCACTTGTCTTCATCCAGTACCCTGCTAACAACCATGACAGTTCAATCCAACCTCTTAGAACAAATCAAGGAAAAACAAGTCACTGATCCCTTTATTCAGGAAGAGAGCAACAGGATTACGTCAGGCCAACCTTCAGAGTTTAAGTTGGATAAGGAAGGAACCCTTAGACTTCATGACAGAATATGTGTACCTAATGACTCAGCTATCAAGTCACTAATCTTGAAAGAAGCCCATGACACTTTGTACACCATCCATCCTGGTTGTACTAAGATGTATAGAGACTTGAGAGAGACATTTTGGTGGAATGGTATGAAAAAGGAGATAGCAGAATATATTAGTAAGTGTGACACCTGTCAAAGAGTTAAAGCAGAACACCAACGTCCTGCAGGCTTACTTCAACCTCTCCAAATCCCTGAGTGGAAATGGGAGGATGTCTCAGATGGATTTCATAATGTGCTTGCCTAGGACTGTGACCAAAAAGGATGCCATATGGGTGATAGTGGACAGACTCACTAAGTCAGCCCACTTCATTGCTACCAATCAGAAATACTCTGCTCACAGACTAGCCGAAATATACATTGAGAAGATAGTCACACTTCACGGAGTTCCCAAAACAATTACATCTGATAGAGGCACAAAGTGTTCACCTCTAATTTCTCGGGGAAGTTTACAGATCGCTCTGAACTAAGCTAAACTTCAAGATCGCATACCACCCTCAAACGGATGGACAAACTGAAAGAACAAATCAAATTCTTGAAGATATGTTGAGAGCATGCGTGCTGAATTTTAAAGAAAGTTGGGACAAATATCTGCAGATCTCGTGAGTTCGCACAATAATAGCTACCAAAGTAGTATACAAATGGCACCATTTGAAGCCCTATATGGTAGAAGGTGTAGATCCCCGATTTGTTGGTATGAAGTTGGTGAAAAATCACTGTTGGGTCCTGACTTGATTCGCCAAAATGATGAGAAAATCAAATTGATTCAAGAAAGATTGAAAACTGCTCAGAGTAGACAGAAGAGCTATGCTGATAAACGTAGGAGAGAATTGAAGTTCCAGCCAGAGGACTATGTGTATTTGAAAGTGTCACCAATGAAAGGAGTGCACAGATTTGGAGTCAAAGGAAAATTGAGCCCTCGCTATGTAGGGCCATTCAAGATCTTATCTCAGAAAGGAGTTGCAGCCTACCAACTAGATTTACCTCCTCAACTTTCCCGAATCCATAATGTCTTCCACATATCTCAACTTAGAGCCTGCCTTAGAGAACCTTCGCAGCTAGTGCAAAACCTTGATGTCCCTCTTCAACCTGACCTAACCTATGAAGAGCGTCCACTAAAAATCTTAGCCACAGAAGAAAGGCAGTTCAGAAGAGCCACCGTTAGGTTTTGTAAGGTCCAGTGGAAGCACCACACCGATAAAGAAGCGACGTGGGAGAAGGAAGACAATCTTCGCGAGTCCTACCCGTACCTCTTTGGGTAAGCCGGATTTCGGGGGCGAAATCCCTTTTAAGGGGGATAGGATGTAATAACCTAGAAAATTAACTAAGCAAACAACAGTAGTAATGAGTAATTAGAGCAGTAGTTAGCGTATTTGTTTGCGAAAAGTTTTAAAATGCGAGTAGAACGAGTAAAGATAGAAGGGGATTGCCGTCGACCCCAAGCGAGGTATTGATCACCGAGATACTGCATCTGGGGCCGAGCCTCAAGATCTCTCGCTAGATCGGGTTTCATCATCCGGCAACCACGACTTACCTGTTCGGACTGCGAGTGTCCGCAGTATTTAGAAACCCAAATAATAGCCATCCCCTGCAGTAACTCAGTAAAGAGCCAGAAGAGGTAACAGGGTAACCTGGACCATTCCATGCCTTCAAGCCAGCTCACAACCAACGCCCAAATGCATCCCCCGCTAGCGGCTACCACAAAGAAGAAGACCGCCCTTCTCACCTAATCAAGACCAAGCAAAGACTCGTGGCGGCAAGAAGGGAGGGGCACGGCCACACCCGCCCTTTCCTCCTTCATAAACAAGCAAGCAAAGCATTCGTTCCTTCCTCGGTTCCCACGAACCAGAGCGCACCAACACTTTCCACTCCCGCCTGCAGAGAGAGTTCCAGAGATCACGAAGCAAGGAGCCCGGCCAGGAGATCCCTGCCAAGCAAGAAGCCGGAGGAGGAGGTCCACAAGACGAGCAGAGCAAGGAGGTCCCCAAGAAGAACCGAACCAAGCAAGAACCAGGAGATCCACAAGGAGCACCGAATCGAGCAGGAGCCAGAAGGAGTACCGCAAGAACCGAATCAACACCATCTTCCCCAGACCGAACCTAATCTCTCAGGTGCACAACCATTCTCATTAGGTAATAGCAATAGCAAACCACTCTAGTGCACTGAGTAGATCGGGCGTTCATCGTCTCAGTAGAGTTCTAGGGTTGCTAGACCGTAGTCTGCCGTCCCTCTAGAACCCCTTGCATCATTGACTCGTTCAAGCAATCAAAACCGAAACCAACAAGTAAGAATGCGAAAACCAGAGAGATCAGGTAGCCTCTGTTCTTATCATTCACCATAGATGCAAACCAAAAGGTAGAGCAAACGTAAAATGAGGCAAAGTGAATAGATCAAGTAATATCTGTTCTCATATTCTTTAAAGCAGAGAGGGGAGTGGAGGAGAAGTAGATGAGAGATTAGAGGGGTACTCAGAGCAGAGAAGAGGGAGAATAGCAGAAGAGAGGGGAGTGGAGAGGGGACTTATCTGTGGTAGAAGGGGAAACCGGCGACGAGGGGGAGTCACAGATGGCGGCGCCATACCACCACAAGGCAGAAAGCAGAGGGATGTAGTCAGGAAAACCGAGGGGAGTTCGGCCAGGGGGCGAACCGGAGGAAGAGTAGAGGGAGTGAGAACGAGAGAGGAAGGTAGAGGAGGAGAGGAGCTGGCAGTGGTAGGGGAGGCGTGGTCGCTAGGAGGGAGGCGCGCTGGAGGAGGCGAAGAAGAGGGGAGGCGATGAGACCGAAGGGCCAAGCCAGGGCGTCAGGCAGAGGAGGAAAAAGGGGAGAGGAAAAAGAAAATGAGAGAAGAAACCAAGAAGAGAAGAAAAAGAAAAAGAGAGAAGAGAAAAGAAAAGAGAAGAGAAGAAAAGAGAAAAGAAGAGAAAAGAAAAGAGAAAAAGAAAGAAGGGGGAAGAAAAGGGAAAATTTAGGAATCTGGCTATTTCCGTACGTTACTTGTAGATTAAATCACGGTAATTTGAATCGTAGGAAAAAGCTTCTGTTTTAATTTCTAAAAGCCGCGGTTAATCAGATAGAAAATTGATTAAACTGTAATAATTGTTCTTGTTGTAATTGTTAATTTGAATTGCTGTAAATAAATTGAAATGTGGGTAGTTAATGGGTTCTAGTTAGTTTGACGCTGTCAGTAGAAGAATTGGTTTCCGTAGCGTGTTGGGTTGATGTCTGTAGTAATTCCTTGTTATGGTCAGGTCTCGAGTCGGACCCGTCAAACCATCCCCCCAAAGAATCGAGCGAGGTCGAACACTTCAGTTCTACTCCAGGCAAGAGCCCTTTGATTCATGTTTGTTTAAGATCTTTTAAATTGATTTCTGTATACTATGTGTATCACTCTTGCATGGAAAACGTTATATTCAAATTAAAAACCTTAAATCGAATGCGGTTGAAACTGTGTTTGAGAAAATGAAACTGGTTTGGTGTCGTGTGACACGGAAAGAAATGGATTTGGTTTGTTCACGGAAGAATCCGTGGTCGTATTATTATTATGGTGGGTAGAGGGCGCCGATGAGAAGGATTGTCATGCCGGTGGGGCCCTCTACAGAGGATAGAATATAAGGAATTACAAACTACACTTGGGCATTGAGCCGTAATTGCAGTATCAACCATAGTGTGTGGAAACGGTCAGAAAAGGTTGTCCTATGAAGGATTTAGATCTCCACATTGGGTAAGTGTTATATGGCGTACCCTGGGATATGCCGGGAGGTCCGTGGGGTACAGGTCCACGGAAATGGCGGTATATTTGAAGCCACGGGTAGAGTTATCGCCGACGATCGATCGTCGGAGTACAATCAGTAGCCGCGAGTCGTTGAGACTGCCTAGGGAAGGAGTTCACGACTCGGGTAACAGGGTTGGAGATCTATTTCTGGATTAGTGATAAACGTTCTGGGGCCTCTCTGAGGAGGGTCACTATGGGTAAAGTGGTACAAACCTGCGCAGTGTTAAAAATCATGAATTCATGCCTGTCTCCTGGATTGGAGGCTACGGAAGATCAGTCTGTCTCATATACAAGTGCTAGTAGTCAAGTTTAAAATAAAATTGGCCAACTCTTAAAGAAAATCTAATTTAAATAAAAACCTAAGTTTGAAGGAAGGAAAGATCTGTGGAAAAGGAGAGAAAGATTCATATCTTTATGTTGCTATTAGTGCTTGCTGAGTACGTTGTACTCACTCTTGTATAATCCTCCCTTTGCTTAGAAGGCGAGCTTGATGGATCCACCGTTGAGGCGTGGACTGAAGGCGATGAGCAGGATCAGGAGCTTCAGGAAGATGCTTATTACTACTACAATCAAGAGAACTAGATGATTGGGTAGAAAGGATTACTTTTGGGACGGTCGTCATGGGATGAGACCGTTGTAATATAAATTTTGTTGTACTTAGAACCAATGTCTAATTATGTAATGGACATGTAAGCCATGCGTGGCTGGAATGTAATATATTTCGATTCGATCTCTAATTATTGTTCTGCTGCAATATTCTGATCACGGTATGGTACCTGACAGAGTACTGGACTACCCGGTACTTTGCTAGCTACTATATCGAGATTCGAGTGATTAACATAGGGTAATGCCCAGGTGGAGGCTAATTACTCTAGGTTAATTACCCGGGTCGCTACACTGTGTTACTCTAGGATAAAGAACACTAGAATATGCTTGGTCTTTCTTACTTCTCATTCACGAAACATAGGCATATATAGCCAAAGCTTACAGCTGAATTAAGTCAAAGTTAATAGTAAAACTGAACTAGTGTATAGCACATCCTATATCTCTATACATTTGGTCCCTACTAACAGCAGTCAAAGCTAATTTTCTCCTTGGGCCATTTGAAATTTTGAATTGGACCAATCATTACATTTTCCAAAATACAATGTTATATAATGGTAAATTCAACAACACCCATGTTCAAATGCCAAAATATACATAAGCAGAAAACTTCAGAATTCAAATCAGTTACATTCGCTTGTGAAATTCACTACAACAGAACTTGATTCGATCTACTGAAAGCAAAGAAATTGCCCAAACCATTATACCTCTAGTCATTTCAGATACTACAATAAGGAAATTATATAGCAACTACACCAGCTGCTGGCCAAAGGCAGTACTTAATTTAATAGTTGAGATAAAATGCTGTAGCCCTCAATCAGAGAACTAGCTTCTTGAATCAAACAGGGGTGTCCAATGTACTTGAATATAACTTTATCAATGGTGATTTGAAATGGGAAAGTGAGTGGTTTGGGTAAAATGATCGAACATCAGATGAAAAGGTCTTATTTTTTAGGTCCTATATTGATGTGGCCATGCGTTTCCATAATTTTTTGAGGTCATTTTCCATGGCAGATCAACATAACACAGGCTTTCACTTGAGCCTCACAAATTGCAGTAGCATAAGACGCCAATGCACATATATTGCTTCAACTGCCACACACATACTAGTCGCACAGCAACATTTAAGACATGCAGGAGGCATCAAGATATTAGACAAATTCACAAAAATAAATTCCATTCGCTTGCGAAATTTATTACATCAAGTAATCCGTAATCCAGGACTCCAAATACTACTTTTAGGACTATCAGACTCGCTACTCCAAGTACTACGTTTAGGACTCTTAAGACCTGCTAGCCTCAACGTCTTTCATCCATGTTTTTCCTAGGAAACTGCAGACTCGACTCAAGAAAATACCAATGCCTGTGAACCAAAGTCAATCAAAAACAATTTTACACGAGTAGCTATAGAGTCTCCAAACGCAAAGGCTGCTCACACAATTAAGTGCCCAAAAGTCAATTCATTTCTATTATTTTTTACTGCTACAAACTCGGTAGCAAACGGGCTAATGATTTATTTTTTTTTGCAATGAGTGCCTTTGTACGCATTTTTTCTCATGCTCTCGCAATAGGTGCGTTTTTACGCTCCTTTTTTATGCATTTTGCAATGAGTGCGTTTTTTTGTATTTATTTTTCCTCATGCTTTAACTTTCGCAATAGGTGCGTTTCTACGCTCCTTTTTTATGCGTTTACTCAAAAGACCCTTTATTTACTTAAACCTCGTTTAGGACCAGCAAAAGAAATAGTGAACTTCGTCTCAGACATTCCTTAACCGCACTCGCTACCTAGGCTGGAGACTCCGCTATCACCCGAGTAAAATTGTGTGTGCCTTACAGAGATTCACATAGCACTAGAATTCTCCTAAGTAAGCGCAGAACCTAAGGAAACAGGAATTAGAAAGCGTAAAGGCTAGCAATGACAAACCGAGTACTCAAGCAGGAAGATGATTCTGCGTCGGACATTTGCATCGGAGATCCGGCAGTCCCCTTCGAGCGCGCAGAGAGCAACTGGATGGATACTGCTTCGCTGGTGCAGTCACCGGAGGGGAGGAGCCACTGGAGCTCCCATCAGAAGCTGCCGGGCTAGACTTGGCCATCTGTTTCTTGCCACGGCAAGCGGCCCTCTTGAATCCACGGCGACGTGTTGCAGCTCCATGATCAGAACGGGCATCAGCACGGGCATGGGCGGCGCACCAGGCACGGACGGGATCAGAACCGGCGGCACGCATGGCGGTGGCAGGATCAGTGCCCGCGGCGCACCAGGCGACCGCAAGATCAGCGCGGGCGGCGGCGGCAAGATCAGCGCGTGTGGCGGCGCGGGCGTGCGAGGTGCAGGACACCGCCGGGCGACCAACCCACGCGAAGTCGGAGAGCAATTCCGAGAGGTCGTCGTTGAGGCGGAGCTGTCGGGCGGCCGCGGCGACCTCCATCCTGAGGCCGTCGTGGTCGAGGCGGCGCAGGAAGTCCGCGTCCCAGGCGGCGAGGGACTCCGGGGTCTGGTTGCTCGTCGCCGTCAGGGCGTGCTTGACCCAGAACTGGACGACCCTCTCCAGGGGGCGCGAGGACACCCCCGTCTCCAGCGGCCGGGCCTGGGCGGTCGGGCGCTTGTCCCAGGTCGGCGCGACGAGCACCTTCCCCTCGGAGCTCCGGAGGAGGAGCACCTTCGCCATCGGAGCGAACTCGAAGGCGATCTCGATCGTGGGGAGTAGGAGTTGATCTGGAGGCCGGTGGCGAGTGGGATGTTGGTGGAGAGAGACGAAATGGAGGCGAATTGGCTGCGGCGGCTGCCATTTATCGACCGGAACTGCAATCCGAGACGGATTCGAAGTCGGATTCCGCCCCGGAGGCGGATTGGCTTGGCCGCCGAGAACAGCCTGTCCTGCGTTGGGACGGTAGGAGTGGAGAGTTTTCAGAATTTGACACACTTTAAAATTCGCATTTCGGAATTTGACACTCTGGCCCACTGTCATACACACAGACGGTCCCATATGTCATCCAAATAAGCCGAAAGGCCTGCGGATTGAGTGTCAAATTCTGAAATTACACGTAGGAGTGAGGGCCTGCGTTGGGACTAGGGGTGAAAACGGGTCGGATATTTCCCGCCCGATCCGGGACCGTATCCGGGAAAAACCGGATCCGGGAGGAGGATTTTGTATCCGGTCGGATCCGGATCGGATCCGGATATTTAAATACGGATACGGATACGGATTCGGAGCATAACATATCCGTCGGATACGGATAATTCCCGTATTTAGTCCGGATACTAACCCATTTTCTATCCGGATATCCGGCGCTATTCGGCTATTCCTCCTCATTCAACGATCCTCAACCTCCTCCCCGATCCTCTCGGATCTGAACCAAAACATCTTTGAAGTCGCCGCCGCCCGATGCGCTCATTGCCGCCCACCGCGCCCTCTGCCTAGTGATTCGCGGCGGCAGGAGCCCAGCCTCCGCCTGGTGATTCGCGGTGGTGGGAGCCCGGCCTCTCCTTCCTCATCGCGCCCTCGGCGGCAGGAGCCCGGCCTCTCCTTCCTCGTCGCACCCTCCACGGCTCTGCCTGGTGAACGCGGCCTCTCCTTCCTCCTCGTCCACCGCCGCACAGCGCCCTCCGCCCTCCACGACTCCGCCCAGATCCGAGCTCTCCACAGGCATGAATGTGCTGTCCCTATTCACTGGTATTGGAGGGGCAGAGGTAGCTCTCCACAGGCTCGGGATCCGTATGAAGACAATGGTCTCGGTTGAAATCTCTGAAGTGAATAGGACCGTCTTAAAGAGTTGGTGGGAACAGACCCAGACAGGAAAACTGATTGAAATTGCTGATGTGCAGTCTCTAACTAATGACAGAATTGAAACATTCATCAGAAGATTTGGCAGCTTTGACCTGGTGATTGGGGGCAGCCCATGCAACAACCTTGCTGGCAGCAACCGACACCATCGTGATGGTTTGGAGGGCGAGCAATCTGCCCTATTCTACCACTACTTCAGAATCCTTGATGCTGTCAAATCGACCATGGCGAGGATGTAGGCTTGGACTTATTCTTGTAGTGCTTATCTCTAGGAACTGTAGCTTTATTTAAGTTTAAACAGTGGGTTGCTGTGAATGAAGCTTCTTCTAGAGACAGATCACATTAAATTTTAGTTCTGTGGGTTGCTGTGAATGAAGCTTCTTCTAGTGGGTTGTTCCATGTACTTATCTTTATACGTTACACATATTGTAGGAAGAAGAAGAAGAAATAGTCAATGACGAGGATTGAGGCGCTTTAACATGTTGGACTTATGTATGAATTACTTATGTTGGACTTGTATGAATTATGAGTATGTCGATGTGATCATGTATGTGTGTTATCGTGTGAGAGTTATGTTACGTATCTACTTGTGTTGAAAAGTTCATTGGTTGATGTGAATGTCGTATGGTTCATTCATTTTTTCGCCTTGCATACTATCCGACTATATTATCCGTTTCCGATCCGTATCCGTCATGTATCCGTTCCGTGTCCGAATCCGGACTACTCCGAATTCGTATCCGTATCCGGTCTATCCGTATCCGACTCCGAATCCGGTATAATAATATGGGTTAGGATACGGGACGAGCAATATCCGACCGTATCCGACCCGTTTTCACCCCTAGTTGGGACGGAAGGAGTCCGCGTTTCTGATGGCACGGATCTCAAGACAATCCGACGGTTCAAATTCTATGTGCTTTCTGTTTCAGTAAAGAGAGTAGTTACCTCCCTGTACTACAGTTCTGACCGACATAAATTTTATTAATTTAACTCCTTTTCAAATTTATCTTTTTAACATATTTTTTTTGGAACATTGATCATGCAAAATTTATGACTATTTGGCAAACATGGGCAGCTGGATATGTGCTCAGCCGAGCACTCCCCGTTCAGTTGATTCATCCTTTCCCTGCTCTGCTTTACGATGCATTCTTCTGTACTGCTAGTTGCATATTAGTTTAGTTGTACCATTCTTCTGTGCTCGCCCTTGCTCCTGCGGCTCGCCGCTGAATGCTGATACCGCCTCTTATCGTCACCACGCACAAGATTGCGAGCTCGCCGGCCGCTGAGGAGAGGATACGCGGCATAGTAAATACCCTTCGTGATATCTTTCATGGAATTTGTGGGGGGCAAATAATTGGGAGGAAGATGCAAGACCAGAGCATTCCTTCCTTTGACAAGTGTCTTTTACGCGATCCAGGGATTTGTGAGAGCAAATAATTAGAAAGTAACTCCTTTCGATGGCATCGTAAATAGTTATTATTTTAGATATTAACATAATTTTAAAAACACGGCTTCATCACTAATTTCTATGTAATGTATTTATAAAATACAATAAAATTATAATATTATAAAAATATTTTTAGTACAAATTTATATATATAATTTTTATATATGTAATTTAAATATTTTAAAAAATATTAACGATCAAATTAAAAAAATTTAAAAACGATAATTATTTAGTGTTCAGAGGTGGTGACGTAAGACCCCGAGCTTTTCTTTGGGAAGTAAATGTTTTTCTTTTCATGTACAAACTGTGGGGGTGCAGTAATTCGAGAAGGGAGCATGCAAACCGTGTCCGCGAGGACAATCAAAGATAGCATTTGTCTGGATTTTGACCATAAATATATGGTCTTTTCCAGGTTACACCATAAAAATGATACTCCCTAGGCATTAACACGATATGTAAAACACAGCTTTGACAACTAATTTTTATTATAACACATTTATAAAATCTAATAAAATTATAATACTACGAAAGTACTTTTTGATACAAATTTATACATATAATTTTCAAATATCTAGTTTAAATATTTAAAAAGATATTAATAATAAAAATTTCAAAAGTTTGATTGTACATATATCTAAAACGACAACTATTTGTGACCGGATCGAGTATTAAGTTGGCGTCATCCCAAATATGGGCTATTTGCCAACTCACACTTATGTTCCCTTGGTCATAACACGGTCTCTAAAATATAACTTTGGCCACTATTTTTCATAATATATTAATAAAATCCAATAAAACTATACTATTATCAAAGTACTTTTTAAGACAAATTTATATATGATTTTTATGTATCAAATTTAAATTTTTTAAAAAATATTGATAGTCAAAGTTTTGAAAGTTTAATTGTATTTATATTCAAAATGATATGAATTTGTAACCAAAGAGAGTACTAACATAAAGAGAGAGGGGGAGAGATTAATAATCTTAAATGACATCAAGTGCTTCCCGACTCTTTCCGCCACGGTGTAATCAATTCGGCAAATGGTGCCAAGATGAAAAACATCAAAATTCCATGGGTTCAGCTAGGGGTGAAATCGGGTCGGATACGGGCGGATATTGCTCGTTCCGTATCCTAACCCATATTTTTTTTTCGGATTCGGAGTCGGATACGGATATCCCGGATACGGATACGAATTCAGATTATTCGGAATTCGGATACGGAGCGGATACTTGACGGATTCGGGTCGAGATCGGATATCATAATCGGATAGTAGTATTGTACATAATTGTGTAAGTAAAAGAAAGAACGAAGCATTAACCTTACAACATTAGCTTCAAGTCATAATTATTTCAACGTAGGATAGTAGTATAGTTAGAGGTGCAAATGGGTCGGATACAATGAGAGAGATCGAGACATAAAGAAAACAGAGAACAAGGGGAGCTCTTCCATCAAACTTAACCTGACGGAATAAATTCTTGGAGATATTAAATAGTGTTGAATTGTCACATTCTGACAAACTGAAGATAGACTTCTCTCATAATGAGGATTACTCGGATTTGTTTGCTATGCTTCAATTTAGTGACTCAACTAATTCCAGTAATTTGAATAGAAAAGAAGTTTATCAAATAAGTTGAACAAATCAATTTAGGTAAAAGCATCATGTCATTACTCTATTTGTTTGTTGATAGATTAGTTGAAGTTCACGCTTAACAACAAAGTAGTGTTTTTTAGTGCCAGTATCAAACAACTACTCTATCTATCCAATAATGAACCAAATTAATGGAAGAATAACTGATTTTATCTGGATATCAGGTCGGATATTTACCGGATATCGGGTCGGATATTGCTCTTCCTATATCCTAACCCATATTACATGAGATTTTTCGGATACGGATCGGATATTGCTCTTCCCATATCCTAACCCATATCACATCGGATTTTCCGGATACAAATACGGATAACATCGGTACGGATTTTAAAAGGATTTAGGATCGGATCGGGCGGATATTTCCTATCGTGTTTTCACCCCTAGGTTCAGCTACCAGTTTACCACTCCAAAGTCCTAAAAAACCATTTCCATAACAATTCACACGGATCCCAAATTTAAACAGTGCTTGACACCAAGGGAAACTACACCTTCTATATATATATATATATATATATATATATATATATATATATATATATATATATATATATATATATATATATATATAGGAAAATGGTTCCATACCTCTGGGAGTACGTACTCCGACTCTCAGTATACCGCTTAAATGATATTGTTATACCTCTTTATCATTTTGAGTATACTCTAATACTGATTATAAGATACTCCAAAGTGAGTTCCACAAAAAAATTCATCAAAGTCCACCCTTTGTAGCATAATTTGTTTATATACCCTTTTTACATATAAAAAAGAGTATATAACAAAAAAAAATGGCTCTGATGAATTTTTCCAACAATATCGTATTGTAGTATCTTAGAATTATCATTGGAGTATACTGAAATTGATAAAGGAGTATAATACATTCGTTTAAGTGGTATACTGGAGGTGGGAGTATGTACTCCCATGAGTACAGAAAAGGCTTCCTATATATATATATATCCTACCAACAATGATAATATTAGTATAATGGACGCATTGTGTTCCTACAAACGGCCACCATTTTGCAGTACATGCTGACTAAGGGTCTATTTGGATCCATGTAACTAATATTTAACTATTGAAAATTAGGTGGAGTGGATTCAAACACCCCCAGCTATTAGCTGGGCACCCAACTAATGGTTATCTCATTAGCTAGCCAAACCCAGCTAATAGCAGCTAATAGGTGGCATTTAACCAAAATACCCTTCGCGTCTACCACCAATAGCATTTAATAGCATGGGTATTCTGGACAATAGCATCTATTAGCCACACATTAGCCGGTGGATCCAAACACCCTCCAACTAATAGTTAGCTAGCTAATATTAGCTAGGAACTATTAGTTAGCTAACTATGTAACACCCCGGCATCTAGTATGCCCGAATGCTACCAAACATAGACTAAACAACATCTAAAAACCATAATTAAACATAAATTATAGCAAAGGCGCACATGCTAAAAACCGAAATTTTGGCAGCATCTCCTTTGTTTTAACACGAATTGAAGCAACAATAATAATAACATGTCAATATAGCATAATGAACGATAGCAATAACATGATCAAACGGACAAACAGCCACCATACCACTAAGGATATAAATTCTATCCGTCACATGACAAACATGGACTAATCATTTACTCATAACGACCAACGAATCATCGAAACCACAGTTTAGCTCAATGAATTAACCATAACCATAAGGGAAGGAACATGTCATTGTTTAAATGTGTGATGCTAAGTGACGACGTGTGACTATCTCCCTTTCCCGCATGTCGGATTCATGGTACCTAAAAGAAAACAACATAAACACAAGCGTGAGTTCATCACTCAGCAAGTATATTGCAATGGTACAAACATAAACAATTACATGGCTTCAACAACTCACATCATGTATCATCTCATTCATGATCACATATCCTTTTCATCATCATTATGAATGCAATGAAATGCGATGCTCATGTCTCCTTGGAAACTCATACCGGTATGGTTGAGTACACACCCGTCGGTGTGCACCCTCTCCCCCCTTCCATCCCGAAGATGGAGGGTGCCTACTCCTCGCTTCCGTTCACCGCGGTGAATGGAATCACGATGTAGGACTTACTCATTGACTCTCCGGATTAGTCATAACTTTCTCACCGACCTTCCCCGGATTAGTTATGACTTTCTCACTGCCCGGGCCATGTATCATGCCATGTCATGTATGCAAATATGCCAACATCATAAATCACTTGTACATTAACACATGGCATCATAACATGATAAACATACTCATCATATCAATGGCAATCATTAAAGCATGGCAAGTGATCATCACATATAATCATTTTCATCTAGTCTCAACTAGCAACCTACAAATCGCTATCCATTACAATACACTTGCCTCAACCACAAGCAACGGATCGGCGGGAAGTAGGAGGCACTCCCGGGGTCGCACCACCTGCACATAGGTACCACACACTCACAATCATGCCCACAAAACAGTACGCAAACCCTCATCTACCCCGACATTGCCAACTACTCGCAAAACCCAAAAACAGCGGTTCTGTCCCGTCGGGACAGCACCTTCCAAAAGGCATAACTCGGGTTCTAAGACTCCAAATCAATTAAACGAGTACATCCTCGTGTAGCTTAGGAAATTTCCCAACTTTTTCTAGGTATATGGAAAGACTGATTCGGACTCTAAAGTTGTTTAATCTACAAAATACCGTGATCTGTTCCAATCACGTCACAGATTTTAACACGCTCGGTAAAACAGTCATAATGAAATTATCTACAACTTATTCAACATCCGTACGACCAGATTCGGATTCTAAATTGGCGAAAAACCGAACCCTAGGTCGACTGCTCATGCTGTCCGAAACAGAGAACGTGACCAACTCAAGAATCCATCTAATCTAATCAAATCCAGCACCACCAATTGATCTAAAAACTTGATAAACACCCTTAGAACAGTACCTAGACCAACCCCAAGGATTCCCATGGTCATACATTTGCCCAACGCACGAAATCTGAATGGATCTCCTCCCGGTTCGCTCCTCGCTCCTCGCTTCTCGCTCCAATGGATGGATCCTCGAGGTGCAGGGGTGGGGAGGCTACCCTAGGGCAGCAAGGGGTGGAGGAGAGGTGGGAAGCAAAGGGTCAAGGGCAAGGGGGGGCGCACGGCCAAGTGGGGGAGGGAGAGAGGGGAGGTAGCGGCTAGGGCTCAAGGGGGAGGGATGGGGCGCCCAAGGGGAGGTGTGAGGCGCAAGGAGGGCAGGGGGAGGCCCCTTTTACCTGCCCACACAACTTTCCTAGTCCTAAATGGACTTAAACTCTATCCCACCAAAGCCCACAATCTCCTCTTTTAGGCCCAAACTCCCCCGGAAAGATCCAAAACCCCGGAAACGGCCCGAAAACGGCCCGGAAACGCTATTAAATCTCCTACCATATGGTTTTAACCTCCAATACCATATTTCATAAAGTTTTTGACCTTAACATTCACATTAAATAATCTCAC
Source organism: Rhipidocladum racemiflorum (assembly GCA_036346355.1). Lineage (NCBI taxonomy): Eukaryota > Viridiplantae > Streptophyta > Magnoliopsida > Poales > Poaceae > Rhipidocladum > Rhipidocladum racemiflorum. The sequence continues at coordinate 54,298,595 of CM070581.1, read as the reverse complement.
TCCATTCCGTAGTGTCACAAACTATTAGCTGCTAATGGATCCAAACAGGCTTTAAGGGTGTGTTTGGTTTATGAGATGATGTTGAATGGGATAGGATGGTTCTGTACCATTCGGTTCCATTATTTTGGGTGAATGAGATGGTTCAGCATTTAGAGGGAATATTCCTTAAATTTGTATCATTTGATCCATGATGGAATGGTTCCATTCAAGCAACCAAAAACACGGATGGCTTTTTTCTTGAACCATCACATATATGTACCACTTGGTACAGGCAACCAAATACACCCTAAATGCCAATTTTACGGTGCACCATGGCAAACGCCACACATTTATGGTGTGCGTTGTGTCCTGTAGCAAACGTGCCACTTTTTTTTTTAAGAAAACAAATTAATATGCACGACTTATGTAAAATTAGGAATAAAAATAAAGCCTACGAAGTGGGCTGTTGTCTGGGCTCAAAGCCTAATGACCATATATTAGAGCTAGCAAATGGGTCGCTTAGTGATTTATCCAGCAAAGTTCAGACCTAGGTTATATGGCAACTGGCAACAGGCACTCAGGCTCAGTCCAGACCATAATTAAATTCGCCTAGGCTCTGAATTTTTTGTGGCTCCGCCACTGACCTAATCGAAACCGAAAAAACGGATGAAAAACCGAAATTCAAAAATATTAAGTTAAAAATAGCTGGAAAATCGTTAGAAACCAAAAGGTTAAGAATTCAAAATTTTTTTGACCGCCCGATTGGACGTCGCAACGTTGTGACATGATTTCGACCTAAAACCGATCGGTTTTACAGCGTATAAATATTTTCAATTTTTTTGAATTAGACTGGTTTATCGACCGGTTTTAGATATCGAACCAGCCTGATACCGTGGTTTTCGAGCGGTTGGTGCTAATGTGTAGTAATTCCTCAGCCTTGGCGCAACTGGGCAGCAGTGAATACGGCAAATGGGCTCTTTGGTAACCAATCGCAAATGGTTAAGGCTAAAGCTCATCACCATCCAATGGCTGAAATGTGTCATGCCAGAGATCCCAGAGGTTAAGAGAGCGAAAAAAAAGGTGGCACTACGGCAGCTCCGGAGATCCTGAAGTGTCACTTTCACTCCCAATGGAATGATTCTGGGAATTGCAAGAAAATAGTACGGAGGAACAGGTTCCCCTTTCCTTTCTAGACTTCCATCAGCTTTTCAGGATCGGGAAAACACCGTACATTATTTATTCCAGTCACACATCTTTGCTTGCCATTCTCTTATTGGCAACCCCAACCACGTTTTTCTCCAGTTGAGCAGACAAGGACACCAAAACCAGGCAGGCAGCAAAGCAAGCACAAAAACAGGTAACTTAAGACCAGATCAACCATGATCATTATGCAGCCAATTAGTAGTTTAGTACAATGCAGGACTGGTGAGTACAACAACAGGTCGATAATTTAAAGCCCATGGCCATATGACCATTATGCAATCAGATGGTACAGCTACAATCACAACAAACTATAACTTCTAAGAAGGAATAAACCTGGAATTAACCTGCCTGTGACTATTATACATATGATTTTTATGTATCCAGTTTAAATATTTAAAATATTTTAACAATAAAAATTTCAAAAGTTTGATTGTACATATATCTAAAATGACAACTATTTATGACCGGATTGAGTATTAAGTTGGCATGCATTCCAAATATGGGCTATTCGCCAACTCACACTTATGTTCCCTTGGTCATAACACGGTCTCTAAAATATACCTTTGGCCACTATTTTTCATAATATATTGATAAAATCCAATAAAAACTATACTATTATCAAAGTACTTTTTGAGACAAATTTACATATAATTTTTATGTATCGAACTTAAATATTTTTAAAAATATTGATAGTTAAAGTTTTGAAAGTTTAACTGTATTTATATTGAAAATGATATGAATTTGTAACCGAAGAGAGTACTAACGTAAAGAGAGAGAGCTGGGAGAGATTAATAATCTTAAATGACATCAAGTGCCTCCCGACTCTTTCCGCCACGATGTAATCAATTCGGCAAATGGTGCCAAGATGAAAAACATCAAAATTCCATGGGTTCAGCTACCAGTTTACCACTCCAAACTCCTAAGTCCTAACAACCATTTCCATAACAGTTCACACCGATCCCAAATTTAAACATGGCTTGACACCAAGGGAAACCACACCTTTTACGGCCACCATTTTGCAGTATTTGCTAACTAAATGCCAATTTTACGGTGCACCATCGCAAACGCCACACATTTAGGGTCTGTTTGGCAACACAAAGTATTTTTATAGTTTCTAAGCAAAACCATGGTTTTGGAGAATACCATAGTATTTTTGGCAACATGGTGTTTGGAAGCAACTCAAAAAACTCTGTTTTGAAAATCATGGTATTGCCAATACCATGGTATTTTTGGAGTATTGAAAACTCCACTCAGAGTGGAGTTTTGGGCTTTTGGTGCTGGTGTAGAGAGTGAGAGGTGTCAATACTTTGAAAATACCATGCAAAAGACTTTGTAGCCAAACAATTTGTAGTTCCAAGAAAAACCATGGTTTCAATGGTGGTAGGTGAAACCATGGTATTTATGTCAAAACAATCTCTAAGCCATGGCTTTGTAATACAATGGTATTGAAAAACTTTGCTTCCAAACAGGGCCTTACGGTGTGCGCTGTCCTGTAGCAGACGTGCCACTTTTTTTTTTTTTTTTTTAAAAAGACAAATTAATATGCACGACTTATGTAAAAGGGCCAATTGGATATTTGCCACTCTAGGAATTGAAAATTGGATGGCATGTTGAAAATCATGCCATTGAGTGGTATTTTTTTCAACATTGCATCCAATTTTCAAATTGAGGAGTGGCATATATCGAATAATTCCTATGTAAAAATTAGGAATAAAAATAAAGCCTACGAAGTATGTACTATAGGTCTAAATAAATATAAACTTGGGCATGAGTGCATGACACATTTTGCAAGCACGAGCATGTTAGAACTTACAGACTATACAACTGTTTGCACCAAAATTTGGCAAGGCTGATCTCGTGGAGATCGGTTTTGATAAGGATATGTCGGTTATAGCAAGTTGATACCGTTTCGGATTGGAGGGCCGCGATTCAATGGAAACTGAGTCCGATACGGGTAGGATAAGAGATTGAGTCGGATACGATCGGACTTAACATGGTAAGTAGATATTGAGGCCGATACGGGTGATTGAAGAGACCGAAGAGGACACGTTCAGGCCGAGTGCTATATAAGAGGACTAGAGGCGAGAAGGAAAAGGCACCCAGAGCCAACCCACAAACACGCTTTACTTTTCCCTTATTTTCCTGTCAACTAGTAATAGTCTTTTAGTTTTAGAACCTTTCCTTTGTAATTCGTTTTGAAGTTGCGCATCGCCGATTGTTGATCTTTACCGATTACACCCAGGTCTGATTTGCTTTGTTTTGTTGCGCATCGCCTCTCAAAGCCGATCTGCCTTTACCTTTGGATTAACCATAATTGGTTGATCTAGTTATCCCTCTAATCGGCTTTCTAGCCGACGAGAGTTAAGCCGATAATCCTTCGTTATCGGCATTGATTGATTTCACAACATTTACCTTGTCAATTTCAGGTCAAATTGACTGGCACGCTCTGCAAACCCGGTGTTTGTCTTGTATGTTTGAAGCTAAGAACCTTGCTTCACATTTTTAGCGCAAACATATTTTGGCACGCCCGGTGGGACCTCAGAAGGAAGTCGATCATGTCGTCAACCGGAAAATCCACATCTACCACCGACATCAACACAGATGCGATAATCGAGCTTACATTAGCCGATCTAACGCTCGAGCAAAGAAAAGGAAATTGAAGATCGGAAAGTCAGCGCTTGAAGAGACGATCTTGAAGTGCTACCGAAGACCCGATGGGGTGTTACCTAAGACCGCACTCCCAATGCTCGACCCATCACGACGGCAGCATCCCAACCAAGCTGATAAGCCAATACATGCCGGCTCAAGCCGAGTTATCGGCTATGATTGAACAGTCTATGCATCATGCATTAACTAACCAGTCATCGGCTTTGGTTACAACTTTAAAGCCGATGATTGAAAACAGCGTCAAGACAATTGCCCAGGAATTGGCTTCATCTGGGGGACTGCTAAACCCATTACAACCACTCCTATCGTACCCTGTTTTCTCCATAGCACCAAACACCAGTACGACAAAAGGGTCGGCTCTGACGCCTGCGATGATGCCAACCCAACCTACGGTATTGGCACCCAGTGCTCGTTTGGACGGGAGTACGCATTACCATGCATACACCGATACGGCGAAGTTAGGCAAAATGACCAACTTGCCATCGGTGGTTCCGGCCAACGCTTTCGTCCAATCGATTCCTCAGCCGATTGGGTCAGTGAGGGTTTCTCAATCTCAAGGGCCGATCCCGCATAGGGTAGTCCCATACACCGAACCCTTTGTTCCTATACCCGATTCGCCGGCCGAAAAAAGAGATAAGCACAACCAATCACTTCAATATCAGCCGGTTCAGCCTAGCCGGCAATCCGAGTTTACACTCGGGGGGCAGAGTGCCAGTTGCCACAATTGGCAGAACTCTAACGTCTAGTCGGCCCGAGCTAGCCGACCACCCGAGTTAGCACTCGGTGGGCAGGATGCCAGTTACCCTGATTGGCAGAACCTTGGCACCATGTCAGCTGGTGGTGTTAATTGGGCCGACCAGATTTTTACCATACTGTCAGGAGCCGCCCAGATCGTCCTCGAGTGGTTGGATGAACAGTTGCTCCCATCGGATTTGGATCCTAGCAACCAATCACCGGAGGTGATCTTGATGCTAATACCCAAGCCCAATGGAGACAACCCTACGAACGTCCAAACGACTCGACAACAACCCCGGTATTCCCCCGGTATGCGACCCGAAACACGCCCAGGATCACCGCATACCGGAAAACAATACGATATCAATTCAATTTGCATAAAGGGGGCAACGAACCCGAAACTTTGAACCAACACGCAAGCGGATAACAACAGCACAAAGACGAACCCGACAACCACCAACCAAGATTGAAAACCACGCCAAGACTCCAAACTAGGCAAAAACGGAGAAAAGACCAAGACTCCGAAAACTGAAAAAAATCGGCATGACCTTTCTAGATTCTACGGACATCCACTCAGCAGACAAGAAAACACAGTTGATATATATATATGGAAAGTAAGAACGACATCCACAGCACCACAGCAGTACCAACAGCTAAAGAAGACACAAACGGAACCCGACATACGCGTAAGTGTCCATTACCAAATCCAAAAGCCCAACAACCGCATCTATCTATACAACAAAAGGGATGTAATCAGCAAAAGTAAGACAACTCCGGAAGTGTTCTGCCCCCGAACACTCCCGGGCGTAAACGGCGTCGGCGAGCCTCTACTCGGTGCCCCGCCCAGTCACCGAGAGGCAGTACGGGCAGAACTCGCACTCAACCTGGTCCTCACCTGAAAAACCACAAAGCAGAAGCATGAGTACGGAAGGTACTCGCAAGACTTACCCGTGGGTCCATATATGACCGACTCCAAAGGATCATGCATTTAGTTGTAGCAAGGAGTAAGCTTAAGGTAAAAGTGCGGAAAAGCATTAACATTTGTAGTATAAATGCGACAATCGAACCAATTACAAGTTTAAAGCAGTTATAGACCGTGACCGACTTCTAGTGTGAGATTGAAATTAACAACAATTAAGGTAGAGCAATACATAACCATCTTAAAGCTCAAGCCCAACCCGAACCACAAGTTCAAGTTGTTTACTACGTGATCGTATGGCGAAAGAGCTTGCTCATATCCGAGAGCGGCAATTCGAATCGCTTAATTAACCTGCAGGAAGCATTGATCGCACGACACTTACCACAAGGGCCTAGTGTCAACCCCTCCCAATCATACCCAATCGGCTGAAGCGTCCTCGTGGCCGAAAACCTAGCACCCTCGAGCAGCCCCAAGCCCGGCTTGGCGCCGAGAGTCGGCCTAAGCCTCGCCCTCAACCACGTCCAACCACGAGGAAGTTACGGTCCATCGATTCCGTATGAGAGAAAGAGCGGCTTCTGCAGTACCATAATCGGGCATGCGACCAACCGGTGTGCTCAATCAAAGGGCAACCATCGAATCGGTCCTTAATCGACTCAGACGGGGCTACATTTGAGTCTCCATACCCAAATGAACCAACTCCCGCCTCGGTCCACAATTCATTTTCTTTTCAAAACCTTTCCCAATCCCAAGCCAACATAATGTAGCGTGTGTATAATAATAACAACCGCAAGTGACAGAACCCTCCGTCACTTGGCCCGAACCCCGACCTCTAAGCAAGACTAAGCGCCGACTCGCTTATATTACCCGTATTAGCTTCAAGGAAGTGTTTAACCATTATCAATGGGTGTATGTGCAGCAAATGGGATCTAGTCCTATCCCACAATTAACTCCTAATGCAAGACGTAACTCACAATTTAGCAATTTATTCTCAAAAATAGAATCATATAAGGGTTCAAGATGCTTAGGTGCTTGCACGATGCTTCACGCCGAGCCTCGGTGACAACTCCGCTCACCGTGATCGCCCTCGATCGCGGCCACGTCACCCACCGCGGGATCGTTCTCTACACGAGTACAAGGTATGCGAAAATGAGATGCATGCTATGCCGATGACATGCAATGAGAATTGAAAAACAACATGCACACATTCGACAACCAAAAGGAAAAACAAAGCGAAAGTCTACTACAAGCGAAAAATAAACGTTAATGCCCAACACTATTTTAACATCTAATCCTTACAAACGGAAAAACGACTGACGACAATACTCACTCATTGAACCACTGCATAGAACTATCCATTAACGGTTAGCTCAACCCATTACGACCTTTCACGCATAATCAATCACATCTAATCGAGCACCCACAATACTCCAAACCTAGATTACCGCCATGCACCACATGACCTAAATAAGGATCCTAGCATTTCACATTGTGGCTTAGCATCGATCCAACATCCGCTAAGCACACTCATTTACCAATTGACCTCAATCACTAAATAGAACCTTGTTGGCATTCAATCGAACACCCAAGAGGGCGCACTTCAACTACTACACCATAGCAATTTGCATAAGCACTCCCAAACCACAAATCTCCCCCATGGACATTTCATCAAACACCTAGCATGCACTAAACTCAAACCCTAACCATGCCTTGGAGAGGGAGAGGGAGAGAGAGAGGGAGGGAGAGGGAGATGTCCTGGGGGTCGCCAGCGTGGAGGAGGCGGCCCGGTGGAGGCGGCCGCGAACAGGAGAGTCTGGCCGGTTAGAGGTGAGGCGGCTCGAGGCAAGGGGCGGCCGGTGGAGGCGTGCAGCCGGGAGGCAGAGCCGAGGCGAGGCGCGAGGCCGGCCGGTCGAGCCAGAGGCGGGAGCAGGGGCGCCGTGGCTGCCCAGTGGAGGCGTCGGGCAAGGTGAGAGAGAGGCGTCGGGTGGAACCCAGGGGAGGGAGAGAGAGATAAGTGGGGAGGGAGAGAGGAAAAAGAAAGTGGGGGAAAAAAAATCTAAGAGGAAAATTTACCCAATTGCCCCCATGCCCACACACTAGGAAAATTTGGACCATGACACATACTAAGGGAGCAATTCGGCCTACAGCAAAAAAGCAAGACCATCGGCTATAAAAAGCCGTACCCCTATTACATAGATCGGATGGCTTACCCACACAACTATAGAATCCCTGATTTCGCCAAGTTTTCAGGAGACGACTCTGTTTCCACCCTTGAACACGTCGGACGGTTCATTGCCCAATGTGGCGAAGCCGCTCGGTCCGACGGGTTAAAAATCAGGCTATTCCCTTTATCTTTGTCGGGGACCGCTTTCACGTGGTTCACGAACCTACCCCCAAATTCGGTCCATTTTTGGAACGATTTGGAAAGCCGATTCCACGAATATTTCTTTTCTGGTAGTTCCGAACTCAGAATTTCGGACCTTAGTTTAGTCCGACAGAAATTCGGCGAACCTGTGTCAGACTATATCAGAAGATTTAGAGATGTGCGAAATCGGTGCTTCAGTGTCACACTACCCGATGACCAATTAGCCGATTTGGCTTTCCAAGGGTTAATTCCCCTATTAAAAGAAAAATTCGGCGGACGAGAATTCGCTGATTTAGGTCACCTCCTGCACCGAGTATCGGCTCAAGAAAGTCATTTCTCCAATAATAATGGCTTCCAAGATGAATTCAAGAGTAATGAAGACAATATACAATCGGCTATAGAAAATGGTCGATTACAATTTTCGGAAGAGCCGACGATGCAGCTGAACGTCAATCCTTTTCCTATCAACATGATCCAATGCTCACGCAAAGGAAAAGAACCGATGGGCGAAGATAATAAGCCGACTCAGCGAGTTGATAGTCAAGCAGGCTTCCATGGCGAGAGGATAAAAATAACAATTGGCTCAATGCAAATAGAAGCCGATCGGGACGGCCAGAACTCTAGGACCATCAAGTCAAAGGGAGAATTGCAAGTCAGGAGATGGTACAAGACTGAGAGGCCTTCAACAAAAAGGGCAGCAACCAGGCTTAAACCAACATTCTCTCAGCTCCTAGAAAAGTACGAGAGAATAAGCCATCAGCGAAGACAGTGTCTTCATCGGCTAGATAACTTATATCGGCCAAATAACGAGAAAGAAGCCCATCGGCAGTGTCCCTTTTGGCAGTTCTGTTGGGAAAGAAGAATGGCATTGCCGACAGCACGATCTTGTCCAATGCAGCACCCCGGAGGGAATTGGCCAGGACGATCGGTCAAAGACAGAGTATCCAGACCGATGCACAGTCGATCAAAACCGGAGAATAAGAAGCAGATTCATGAAAGGCTACCCACGTCAAATCAAGGCGAGTCCTCCGAAGCCCCAACTTCTCCGGGATCCGACGGTGCTCCCAAGTCTTCGGAATCTAGCGGCGAAACCAGCAATCTGGCCGAAAAAATCGAAAAGCCGATTGAACCCAAGCCGAGATGGTGCCCCTTTGGTTTTAGTCGATCGCAGCGCAGACGGCTCCAACGCTTAAGGACATAGGAAGTGAAGGAAGCCGACGACGTAAAGCCGACATGATTTTTGGAAGACAACAAGTTATCTTCCAAAAATGGGGGGCATATGTTTGCACCAAAATTTGGCAAGGCTGATCTCGTGGAGATCGGTTTTGATAAGGATATGTCGGTTATAGCAAGTTGATACCGTTTCGGATTGGAGGGCCGCGATTCAAAGGAAACTGAGTCCGATACGGGTAGGATAAGAGATTGAGTCGGATACGATCGGACTTAACATGGTAAGTAGAGATTGAGGCCGATACGGGTGATTGAAGAGACCGAAGAGGACACGTTCAAGCCGAGTGCTATATAAGAGGACTAGAGGCGAGAAGGAAAAGGCGCCCAGAGCCAACCCACAAACACGATTTACTTTTCCCTTATTTTCCTGTCAACTAGTAATAGTCTTTTAGTTTTAGAACCTTTCCTTTGTAATTCGTTTTGATCAATAAAGTTGCGCATCGCCGATTGTTGATCTTTACCGATTACACCCAGGTCTGATTTGCTTTGTTTTGTTGCGCATCGCCTCTCAAAGCCGATCTGCCTTTACCTTTGGATTAACCATAATTGGTTGATCTAGTTATCCCTCTAATCGGCTTTCTAGCCGACGAGAGTTAAGCCGATAATCCTTCGTTATCAGCATTGATTGATTTCACAACATTTACCTTGTCAATTTCAGGTCAAATTGACTGACACGCTTTGCAAACCCGGTGTTTGTCTTGTATGTTTGAAGCTAAGAACCTTGCTTCACGTTTTTAGCGCAAACAACAACTACAAGTGTGCCCATTTAAGGTCGGGTGTGTCAAATGAGCAAGTGTTAGAACTCAAATCTACGCAACTCTGTTCAACGTAAGCTTGCATGCCTCGAGGCTACATTAGTGAGTGCTTGCAAACCGAAACCAAAAAACGATGGAAAACCGAAATTCGAAATTTGAAAATATTGATTCAAAAATCGCTAGAAAATCGTTAGAAACCGAATGGTTACGAAATTGAATTTTTTAAAAAATTCAAAAAAATCGAAAACTGACCGGTTTTGACCAGTTTTTGACGGTCCGATTGAAAGCCACAACGTTGTGACATGATTTCGACCTAAAACCGATCGGTTTGTACCGAAAACTGATCGGTTTTACGTCGTATAAATTTTTTTTCGAATTTTTTTAAATTAGACCGGTTTATCGACCAGTTTTAGATGTCGAACCGGCCTGATACGGTTGAAAGCCGTGGTTTTCGAGCGGTTGGTGCTAATGTGTAATTCCTCGGCTTTGGCGCAACTGGGCAGCGGTGAATACGGCAAATAGGCTTTTGGTAACCAATCGCAAATGGCTGACGGTCGGTTAAGGCTAAAGCTCATCACCATCCAATGGCTGAAATGTGTCATGCCAGAGATCCCAGAGGTTAAGAGAGAGCGAAAAAAAAGATGGCACTACGGCAGCTCCGGAGATCCTGAAGTGTCACTTTCACTCCCAATGGAATGATTCGGGGAATTGCAAGAAAATAGTACGGAGGAACAGGTTCCCCTTTCCTTTCTAGACTTCCATCAGCTTTTCAGGATCGGGAAAACACCGTACATTACTTATTCCAGTCACACTCAGCTTTGCTTGCCATTCTCTTATTGGCATTCTTTTGGAGAGGCAACCCCAACCACGTTTTTCTCCAGTTGAGCAGACAAGGACACCAAAACCAGGCAGGCAGCAAAGCAAGCACAAAAACAGGTAACTTAAGACCAGATCAACCATGATCATTATGCAGCCAATTAGTAGTTTAGTACAATGCAGGACTGGTGAGTACAACAACAGGTCGATAATTTAAAGCCCATGGCCATATGACCATTAATTATGCAATCAGATGGTACAGCTACAATCACAACAAACTATAACTTCCAAGGAGGAATAAAAGAGAAGCGGGTCCAGACGAGCAGGATCCGGAGCCTGGAATTAACCTGCCTGTGAGAGTTGGATCATGCGACTAACCAGATTAACATCATCAGCAGCCGTCACTCAGCAGAACTTCCAGTGGTTGTTGCAGTTCACACAGGTCACGAACGTCGTCATTGGCTCGTCGGCGCTCCGAGTCTGCAGCTGGTAGTAAGTCGTCTTGCGCTGGCCGCACCTGCCGCACTTGAACTGATCGGTCGTTGCTTTTGGCGCTCCGCTACGCTGACACTCGAACAAGGCCTTCTCCTCGATCTTCTTGTTCTGAAGCTTCCTCGTGTCGCTGGCCATCTCCGCAGGGCTTAGGTCGGCGATCCTCTCGGAGCTCACCTGCCCAAGGAGAACCCTTCGCCGGAAGTCGGTGTTGTTATCCGCCTTCAGATTGAACATCAGTGATCTGTACTTCGTCTTATGAGACCCGGTGAAACTCCCCAGCTTCTGAAACAATGCACACTCCACTGCCACAGCAACCCTGAATGGGTCGCATGCTTCTACTTCGTCTGTAATGTTTCTCACTTCCTCCCTGTCATCCTTCCTAGTCTCTTCAGAAACTCTGGAGAAGGCATCGCCAAGTAGCCCCCGGACTTTGTCACGATTAGCATCGTTGCATCTGACAATGGATGGCAGCCTCGGCGAACCACTTCGGACAGGAGACGGGTGCTCAGCAGCAGAAACTTCGCTAACTTCCTTTGATGCTTTCTCAACCTTGGCAGATTGGGCTTTCAGTTCATCATCAGAAATCTTCTCAGCCTTAACACCATCAGACTTGATAGCGCTGACATCCATATCACTTTTGTTGACATTAGCCCTTGGCGACGCAGAAACCTTTTCAGCTTTCATAGCCTCAGCCTTTACCACAGTACTATTTGATTTTCCATTATGTGGAGTCCCATTTTTCTTTTCAGCCTCGTCAAGGACAACCCTTTTCCAGTATCCTAATAGGTCTGAAGCTGTTGCCTTTATGCCTGAGTGAGGATGCTTGGTGAGATAGCGGAGACGTCTGCCCACCTATGAAAACAGAAGATAAGTTGGGAGTTGGTAAGAGTCAACCTCCTAAAGGAAGACCAGCCGGTAAGCTTACAAAGGGAAATAGGTGCTAGGCACTCAGTTTTGAGTAGAACACGCAAAAGTGATAGTAATAGCTCAGCACTAGAATTAGGCTTCTGCACACAGGTAATGTTATCTTTAAAAATTCAATTTATTTTGAAAAATTCCAAACACCTTAAATAAAACAGGTGTTCCATAAGTCTGTCTTAAAAAAAAGATATTCCACAGAATGACAAGAAACAATACCGAGCAAATGCAAATGAAAATAAAAGAGAGTCTCGTTGCCCAAGCATCATGTATATGAGTAGTCATATTAGCTGTCTGCGTTAGTAACTGCCATCTGCCCAATTTTGAAATGCAAATTCTACTATCTAGTGAATTTTCATTAACACCGCATCGCAGGATTGTCAACCAAATATCAGAAGTGACAAGGAAGAAGCAGATTCCTGTCAGAAGTAATAATACTGGAACCTTGACAAAGAAACACCTTTCAGTTCTGAAGGAAAATGATTTGAATGCTAGGCATGCTGATGTCAGCAGGAAGCAAAGCAATGTGGAAATTCATACATCCCATAGAACTGGATAGAGCAATAAATCAAAGAAATATCAGCTAAATGGTGGGTCCTTGTTACAAATGGCAGGCGGGATTAATATATGGCGGGCAAGCTGGATAATCGACAAGTCTCGGCGACTGCTATCAGCTACCGGTAGAGCAACAGAGCATTAACTTTGTAAAACTTTTCTTAGCAAGTGACATAGACAGGGAAGGAATTCTGAAACCATTCATTTTAGTTCTCAACAAGAAAAAGTTCATTATCAATAAGTTCACAACAAATAAAGTTATTCTGAGAATTTCCATTTTCCTCCAAGAGACTGAGAATTTTTCTTACAGACCAATAAATAATTGCATTTCGGCCCTGAAACTAAAAGCTATGCCCAAAAATCACTGCTAAAAAGTATTTCTTTCCACTGTGAGACACTTGCTATCCCCAAACCACTAAAAAAAAACTTTGCACTACGCGACACATCTGCACGTGCTCTGCGCACTTCTCCCACGAAACTAGCTTCCCGCGCAGCCAACTTGAACGAACAACTCAGCTCATCATCTAATCACCATCTCTCAGCCTTCTCCTAAGCAGGAGACAAAAACAACCATAGCTGAGTACACTAAATTATAGGCCCACAAACAACCCGCACATCCAGATTGGGACACCCCGTCCGTCGAAATCAACACCCACGGGCCACGACGCAATTGCCTCTGCCCAGCACAGTACACTCGGGATTAATTCCATGTGAGCAACCTCTGCTTGCATCTGTGGTATTCAGTAGCGCCCCTTATCCAAACCAGAACCAAACCTACACTAATCGCTGAAACCTCTGTGCAATCAGTACAACCACCAAATCAATCCATAGAAGAGCAAAACATATCCAGAAAAGGCGTTTTAATATCCAAAAGGGAGTGTATAGGCATCATTCGGATGTTTTTGTCCTAAAAATCATCCAAACTTTGGACCGTACGATCAAAACACATATCCGATCAACCCACCTCGAATTCAGGGGGGTGTGCATCGATCTGAAAGCAAATTCAATGGCCCAGAATTTGGATGATGGTTGCTAAAGAAAACATCCAGATGAAACTTATCAAAACCCTATCCAAAATTCCCAACTTTTCCCATCTATTAACCCGGCACAGCTACACCGCACAAATACCACGCGAAATCTAACAATCCAAGCCAATCTAAAGGCACCAAATCAACTCTGAAATCGCGACCAAGAAGCCACATTTCCCCTCCCCAGTCTCCCTGCGACGAGATTTCCTGCTCCGCCGCAAGCCCACACAACGAAACCGAGTAGATTTATATTCCTAATCTCTTACAGGCACGGTAAAACTATAAGAGATAATCTGTAAAAGGCGGTGGCGATTCACCTGCGTCGAGACGAGCACGGCGGTAGTGACGCGGGCGCCGCGCAGCCTCCGCAGAGCGTCGACGCAGCGGGCGGCCTCCGGCGACTCCCCCTCCGCCGCCGCGACCGCGTCCGCCGCCTTCCTCGCGGCCTCGACCCTCTCCAGCAGCTCCCTCTCCATCTCCTCCCCGCCGCCTTGGGGTCCCCAGAACCCGAGCCCGGCGGCTCTCCACTCCTGGTTTCTTTTCTCTTCGGTGGTGGCGCGTCTCTCCAATGTCGTCGCGGGGTGGCAGCGCAGCGAAGGAGGGAAGAGGCTGGAAGAGACGGGTGGAGCTTCATTTATAGGGATCGTACGGTGAATCCGAGGGGGGCACAGTTCGGATAACGCCCATCCGACGGCTGAGATCGCGCGGTTGCGTTTTCGGAAGGATCTGAGGATTATTACGGGTGATGTGTGTAGTGCCTGAATCTTCCAGATTTTCCTTTTTTTTCTCAAGCTCTTCTTCTGTTTTTTTTTTATTTTCTTTGCATACATGAAAAATTTACATCAAGTAATGTGATAAACTATTAAGAGATATTTCTACATAGCTCTTTTCAAAAATTGAATAAATATTAAATATAAATAATAATAAATAATAACAATTTATTTTTTTACTTACTTTAAAATTTATATAATTTATATTAAAAGAAAATGCATAGAAGCACTGGTGAGCGGTGAAAAACACCCTCGTAAATTTCATATGGCTAATGTCTAAAAGAAATCATATTATTATCAAGAAACAAGGGAGAATCGACAGGCCAACTGTAACGGGCCTAGTGGGCCTGCACCAGCTAAAACCCAGCCCACAGCTACGACCGGCTTCCTCCCCAATCGATTCACTTCCCCCACCGCCGCCGCCGCGGCCGCGGCGGCGCGTCGGCCCCGGCGTTGGCGGTTCTCGACGATCCTTGCACGGAGGAGTTCACCCGCGAGGCCGGCCTGAAGCCCCACCAGGTATGGAATCTCTTCCCCCGAATCCGACTCGAACGAGGACTTGATTTGTTTTTCCCTTCGCCGTCGACGCGCCTCCGCCAATCCGCAACGATGCGGAATGCGACGTCCTCCTCCATGGATAAGTAGCGGCGGTGCCGATGCATTCGTCGCATCGCCTTCGTCCTCCTCCCCTTGCCCCCTTCGTCCTCCTCCCTTTGCCCCAGCCTCCCATCCAAGCTTCAATCTTTCGCTACCAAAAACCATGGCGCGTGTCAGCCTTAAGCTGACCATGATGCTGCTGGTGACTTCCACCGGCCTCTTCGTGTTGCACCTGGTGGCCGCCGCAGAAATGATTACCTTCCAGAACTACCTTGACCACCGTCTAACGAGGATTGCCGCCTGGCTCGGCATGTTGCGGTGCTTCGTGGCAGCAGCTCTGCAGGTCGCCATCATCTGTCGCCGCCTCCAGAGGACCAGGGCAGCGCGTGCTTGGCAGCAGCTGCGGCTCCCGCATCCTCCCCCACAGATGGATATGTGCTAGCCGTCTCGCCCACACCACCAACGCCAAAGCATCTTCTTGCTTGTATCAAGGAGGATTCTTGAGTAGTAGTCAGTATGTCTTTGCAAGTTGTCCAACAAATAAGAGTTGCAACTGCAAGTAGTCCCCGTGCTTGCTGCATCAAGACTCAAGAGGCTGCAGCTTCAGTAGCACCAGTCGTTATGTCTTTGCTGCTAGCTCTTGTGTTTTCTACTCCTACAATGCATGAGTCTTTACCTTTTGTGTCTCTAGGTTCTGTCTGCACTTACTTAGGAAGATTTTTAGTGCTTTAAGAATCTGTCAGCTATTAGTAATTTTATTAGAGTGTTAGCAGAGTCTCCAACTAGGCAGCGAACACACTTAAGGCATGTCTGAAACAATGTTCACTATGTTCCTTGAACTGGTTCTAAACGAAAGGGTTTAAGTAAATAAAGGGACCTTTTGAATAAATTAAAGTAAAGCAGATCATTGAGCAAAGAACTCATTACAGCAATACTGGCATGAGATGGAGCATAAAACGCACTGGCTGCAATGAAAAAACACGCCCGTTTACTGCCCCGTTTGTAGCAGTGAAAGGAATAGAATTGAACGAGTGATGCGCAGAAAAATTGTGTGAGCGGCCTTAGGTCTGGAGACTGTGCTGGCTGATCTGTAAAATTAATCTTGGCTGACTTTTATTCTTAAGCACTGGTATCTTCCTAAATTAAAGCCTGCAGTTTCCTACGAGAAACATGGGTCAATGCACTCTTGTGTGTGATGAACCCCTGAGTCTAGCAGCAGGTCATTGATGTATAGAGTCCAAATGTAATAGATTCAGATATGAATGGAAATTTTTTGTCCTGAATTTGAGCAATATTTATGTTCCCTGCGTCTCCAAGTGTTGGCGTGTGACATGTGTTTGTGGCAGTTAAAGCAAATCTAAGTGCAGGGGTGTTTTATACCACTACACCTTGTCAGGTTCAATTTAAAACTAGTCTTATATTGATACTGCATGGAAAATGGTCTTATTCACTTATCAAACCAGATGGTTACATCAAGATCATTCTTTCAACCACAAGTCTACAACTCTGAAGTCTGAAGCTGAAACCAAGACCATTGATCGTTAAGAATACTGACATCTTTACTAGTTTTTGAATTACCTTTTCTTGTGAATAATATCATAGTTGAAGGACTCCATGAAACTATAAGCCTGCGATAATCGCAGTACCTGTGAAGGGTGAACCATGGTGATGGTTTTGATTTACTTCTATTAATCTGTTTTCCAAGACAGATGCTCTACAAAATCTTAAGTCAACCAAGCTGCTATGAATTGGTAAATATGTCTGCTGCAATAACATGAGTAAAATTGTATGTAGGTGTGAACCAGTTAGTCAGTTACTGCTAGCATTGGTCATATCTTCCTCTGGGTTGTTCTCAAAAATAGTTTTGTTATCCCTGGTTATACTTCTGAATCATATGTAGCTTCTGAAAATCATCATCCTTTATGAAACCCATCTTGGGCAGTTATCTTGGCTTTCAACTTTACCCAAGATGATTTATTATTTTTCATTTTACCTTGTTTCGAAAATTTCATTGTAGAGTTCTGTTCGCGCTAAAAACGTGAAGCAGGGTTTCTAGCCTCGAACATACAAGACAAACACCGAGTTTGCAAGGCGTGTCAGTCAATTTGACCTGGAATTGACAAGGTAGAAATTATAAGCAATCAAAGCCGATAAAAACGAAGGTTATCGGCTTATCGCTAGTCGGCTAGAAGCCGATCAGGAGATAACTAGATCAACCTGACGGTTAATCCGGATACAAGGTGAAATCGGCTTTGAGAAGGCGATGCGCAACAAAACAAAGCAGATCGAACCTGAGGTGAAATCGGTCAAAACCAACAATCGGCGATGCGCAGCTCTGTTGATTTCGTCGACTTGCAAGGAGGTTTGTAGATCTAAAACGATGTAAAAAAGGCTTGTAAAAAGTAGATATGTGTTGTGTGTGATTGATTCCCTTTTCTTCCTCCCGGTGTCCCCTTTTTATATCATCCTAGCCGATTCGAATCCACTTTGGATACGGCGACCAATCCTATATCAGTTCCGAATCAGAACTCTCGATTTAGTAACCGAATTCAAGTTGGTTACGGTAGAATCCGCGCCGTACCTCATATTTCTAAATTGGGCCGATATTGTCCTCACATGCCGAATTTTGGTGCAAACATATGCCCCCCGTTTTTGGGAGATAACTTTGTTATTTTCCAAAAACTCTATCGGCTTTACATCCATATCGGTTTATGAGAGGATCGTTCTTGAAAACCACCCCATTAACTGCGCTGTAATAATCTCGGTGCGCTTTAAATGCAGAAACTGTTCCCGCCTGTTCACCTTTTTCACCGTAGTATAAATATGGGGGTCCCCCCACGGTCATTTTCATTCCTTGAAGCCCTTATTCTCTCGACGATCGGCTTTCTCTGTATCCTTGGTCTTCCTGAGCGATCTTCCTTCGTGCTTTCCTCGTCCTCCTTCCTTCTGAGTCGGCTGAAATGGACGCCTCGCAGGTACTCGTCCCAATCCCTAATAGCGATAGCCAGTACTTCTTAGGACCGATAGGGACAATAGAAGCCGATACCGTTGTTAACGATGAAATCCCTAGGCTTCCTCTTTCGGCTCCAGGCTACGCTATAAAGGAATGGGGCAAGAGTTTTAGGGCTTGGCCGACAACTCTTAGAGGTTGGAGGTCTTGGTATATTAGAATATCGGCCCAAAAGAGAGCGGAGTGGGAAAGGATGGGCATATCCGAAAGTCTCCCTTTATCTTTAGTCGCCCCTGAACCTAACGAACCCTTAGTGGCCGCTGCCTGCTATTTTTGGTCGGATTCTTTCAACGCTTTCTTTTTCCCGACCGGTCCCATCGGCCCAACCCTTCTAGACGTAGCTGAGTTGTGCTGTCTCAGGCCCGATGGTGACCAAGTGTCAGCTTTCAGCGGGAAACCCAGACGCAAGTTGATCCGTTCCAAAGGGGAGGGTTGGTACAAGTATATCCAAAATAACAATAAGACAACCAACCCGATAACGGACGAGGAACACGTTGCTTTTCTTAACCTGTGGCTGGACCGATTCCTCTTTTGCGGGGCTTCTTTAGGACCAACCCAAGTCTATCAATTCATAGCTGAGCAATTAGTAGAGGGGCGTCGGCTAGCTTTGGGCAAGACATTGCTAGGAGCCGTCTACCAAATGATGCACATCATTCGGAGTCGGCTTTATACTGGCAATGGCCGTTACGTTGTCGGCAACATCGGTGGTCCCTTATGGTTTATTCAGGTTTGGCTTTACTGTGTTTTTGGCCATATCATTACCTCTGAACTTTCTGGCGAATCGGCTTTTCCTACAGAAGATTATCCTAAGGATGCTCCCCCTAGATTCCAAATTTCACCGATCACTGGCGAAATACATTCTCAGATTCGGCGACCAAAAAATGTCTTCGGCTGGTTTCCACAAACACATCTCTTTCTTCTTAAATTTGAACCATACCAATTTCAGCCGACGAGATTACTTCACATATAGTCAAACAGCCGACTTCCCCTGGCAACAGCTCTTTAATGCATCAGTCCACACTCGACCTCTTCCCCCTATTGATCTCCCCTTGCATTCTCCATGTCGGCTTGAGTACTCGTAACAAGACTTTTCAGTCGACTTATGAATTCTACCACCCCTCTGTTTACGCACGTCAACTGGGCTTCGGGCAAGTGATCCCGTGTTTTCCACTATTCGATCGGATCGAACCACGAAACAAGGTTACTAACGTCACCGCCGTAGAGCTTATTCTTGAATTGGCCGATGATCTCCATGTTGTAGATCTCCCCTTTCTCGTGTTAAACACGCGTCGGGTAGGCCAATTTACTTCGTGGTGGTCTACTGTGGCGGAGTCACTTTTATCGGGGCGGACCCTGCAGGACGTCATTTCCTCATTTCTTCCTGATTTTTATGAGCCGACAGAGACTGCTTCTGGGTCTAGCTCGAGTTCTGGTTATACTAACTCATCTTTAGAGGTATTTTATCCTTGGCATGCTTTCATCAACATATATTTCCGTCGACTAACTGTATTTTATATCTTACAGTCCAGCAAAAGGTCAGCCTAGCCACGCGCATCATCGGCTGACGAGAGGTCCAAGCGGCGGGTCTTTCCTTCGGAACTCTGGGTACCAATAGCCCATCGCTGTCAACCCTTGCCAAACAACGTTCGGAGAGTAAGTCCTTTTTGGTCAAGTTATTCCATTTTAACAGCCGATCCTAAAAATCCTTGCTCCAGCGGCTAATCTTGATGCCCGTTTCTCTCAGAAAAGAAGAAAAAGGCAGACTGCAGGGTTGTCATAAGACGGTCCCCCAAACCCGCCAGACGTGATGCGGCGTCTTCCCCTGCTGGATCGGCTACTGCGGTTAGTTTTAATCTGATCTAATTTTTGTATCGGCTTTCGCCTAAACTCTGAAGTTTTGCTTTTTCAGGAAACTCCTTCCATTCAACTGATAGATGCATTAGCCGATACTCAGGGGACTTCGGTGGTTGCGCTTCCTTTATCGTCTCCTGCTCCTGCACTACCACCCGCCTCTTCGACTCCAAATCCCCTTGTTTCTCTGCAAACGCCGTCGACTACTGCCCCAGCCGCACCTACAGTTCCTCATGTCGACACCCTGACTTCTCCGATGCCTGAAGCGGATCCTGCTGATCTCCTAGGGTTTTCTTTGGATGAATTGGGCGATCATGAGATTCTGGCAACCGATGATTATCCGACCGATATTCAACATATAATCAGTGCGGCTACAGAGGTATCGGCTGCTGTAACTTCTGTGCCTGGGTGCTAGAGAGGCTCAATCGCCTTTTTAACGAAGTTATGCAACCCGAGGCTCAACTTCTAGCCGATACGCAACCCCTACGGACAGCCATGGCCGCGGTCGAAGCCGACCTTCCCCCAGAAGTGATGCAAGCCCTCATGGATGTCTGCCACCTAGACTCTCAATGGGAGGCGGTCATAGCTGCAAGAGCCAGGATAGCTCAGCGGGCCGCCCAGCAGGCCGACCAGGATACCCTAGACAGGTTAGTAGCCGACATGAAAAACAAGAAGCAACAATATGATAGTGGTATTTCCAGTTTTAAATCGGCCAAGATGGAGCAGAAGAACTTGGAGTCTTCGAAGAAGTCTTTTGAGGAACAGTTAGCAAAAGTGACCCAGCAGTTGGCCGATATTGAAACATCTCTCTCTGCGTTGGCCTCATCGTTATCAACGCAGAAACGTACCTTGGGTGATATGGTGGCCGCGGTGAAAAACCAATCGGCGAAAATTAAGATAATCCCCGGGAATGCTGATGACAACAAACGCACGGTCGACAACGTTCAAGACGTTATTGCCAAAGCCGCGGGAGCGCTGTCGGGCCTGCGAGCTCATTTGCCCGGGTCAGGGTTGTAATTTTGACTCCATACATCACTGCTTGGGGGCGAACTTGATGTTATCGGCTATATGGCCTTTTTGTGACGTAAACAATCTGGATGGTGATGAACAGCTTTTGGGTAGTTGACTTGATCGGCTGTATAATCGATCTTACATGTATATGTGCTTTTCGTAATTGGTTTCTCAATGATCTCTATTCCTGTGGTTAAGACCCAATCCATATGCTAGGGTAATACGCTTTCAAATACTTCCCGTTGATTGCTTTAGGTAGTACCAATCCGTCTAGGGTCTCAATTATGTACGAGTTCCCATCAACTGGCAGATTTATCCGATAGGGTCCTTCCCATGTTGGAGACCACTTACCGAATCGATTATCTTTTGAACCGATCGGCAATATAGTTTTCCATACCAAATCGGCTTGATTAAAAGATTTCGGTACAACCTTCTTATTATATGACCTGGCCACCCTTTCCTTGTTCTTTCTAAGCCGATCTAATGTAATCAACCTTAGTTCGGCTAAATCGTCCAGATTGTCTAGCATCACTTGCTTGTATTCGTCGGTCGGTAATTTCTCTTGCTCAAATACCCTAACCGAGCCAATGTTAATTTCTACGGGCAAGACGGCTTCTTGTCCATATACTAGCTGAAAGGGTGACATCTTGGTTGATCCATGGTAAGATAGCCGATAGGCCCATAAAGCTTCTGATAACGTTGAATGCCAGTTTCTCGGTTTTCCTTCGATTTTTCTTTTTATCAACTTTATCAATGTCTTGTTTGATGACTCGGCCTGTCCATTGGCCTGAGCGTAGTAAGGTGAGGAGTTTAGCATCTTGATACCTAAATTTTTCGCAAACTCCTGGAATTCCTTTGACATGAACATCGTTCCTTGGTCGGTTGTGCTTGTTTGGGGAATCCCGAACCGGTGGACAATGTGTTCATTGACGAAGCCGATTATTTCTGTGCTGGTGACCCTTTTGAGTGGTATCGCCTCTACCCATTTTGAGAAGTAATCGGTTGCAGCTAGAATAAATTTATGTCCTTTGCTGGATGATGGGAATATCTGGCCGATTATGTCTATGCCCCATCCTCTGAATGGCCATGGTTTGATGATCGGGTATAAAGCTGACGCTGGTGCTGACTATGTGTTGCCAAACTTTTGACATGTTTGGCATCCTTTGTAATACTTGAAGCAGTCTTCTAACATTGTCGGCCAAAAATAACCTGTTCGTCTTAATATCCATTTCATTTTATGAGTCGATTGATGCAATCCACAAATCCCTTCGTGGACTTCTCCCATCGCTATTTTGGCTTCTTCTGCCCCCAAGCATCTTAGCAACAAGCCTTCCATGGTTCGAAAATACAATACGTCTTCCAGTAAAACGTATTTGAGTGCTTTTGGCCTGACCTTTTGTTCGGTCGGCTTAGATGGATCCAACAAATAATCCCTTATTTCTGTTCTCCAGTCGATAGGATGGACACACATAATCGGCCAATCATCCAGCTCGATTGTATCCCGTCGGTCTTTATTCCTATAACCTGATGCACATTGTGCCAGTAGGTTTGCTTTGTCATTGGCTTCTCTAGGGATATGTTTTATAGAGAAAGTGTAACATCCTGAATTTGAACTTGCCTTTTATTGTTAGTTATCCTTTGGGAGTTGTTTGGATTTCAATTTGGAGTTAATTGTTTTTGGAATTGTTTGCTCTATCTGTTTCGTTTTAGTTTTTGTTCCAAAATTTCGTTTCGTGTTGCGATTAGAATTTCCGAGCAACCGTAGTTTTCAAACCTTCCTTAGCTACCCTAGAGTCTATCCTAAAAGTTTCCGGGAAGGATTCGTGAGTTCCGGAGTTTTTGGGGGGGTTTTTGGGGTTTTGTCGCCTTGGGCGGCAGTACCGCCGGCCCTGGCCGGTACTGCCGGCCGAGGGGTGCGGGCAAGGGGGGCAGGGCGCCCGAGCTGACCGTTGCCCAGCCACCTCAGCGCTTGGAGACTTGCTATCTAAGCCACCTTCCCCAGCCGTATCACTCCCTCTCCCTCACTCCCTCTCCCTCACTCCCTCTCACTCTCACCCTCACCCTCTAGCTCTCTCTCATGGAGCTCTCTCCCTCTCTCTCAAGCTCTTCCTCTCCCTAAAACTCTCTCTCCGGTGTTTTCGAGCTCAAGGTGAAGCAAGCCACGGAGGAGGACGTCGTTTTCCTAAACCCTAGCAGCAATCTGTGGTGAGTGAAGCAAGTTTCAGTCAGATCTGAGTTGACTTGAGCTTGATCCTGTACTTTTCTCCATTTCTATCAACTTTTCTTTTTCCCAAAACCCTAGAAAACCTAGTTGTAGAGCTCAACTTTTAGTTAACTGAATATCTAGACCTAGGTTAGGTGCTAGAGTTCTCGTTAGTGCGAAAACTAAGGTCGGAAGCCTTAAGTATGTTTTTATCGGATATATTTGGTTAAATGTCGTTTTCGTAGCTTTTGGAATTGAACTTTGGAACCCTAGTTCCAAAAGCTAGGAAAAGGGCACTAGAATGTATTCGACGTTGTTAAAGTCCGAGTTTCGCAATTGGAATCGAGTTTGAATTCGATTAGGGGAGAAAGTCGGAATTTAGCATGAATTAGGACTCTAGAGCTTCTCGGATTAAGAATTAGGCCAAATGAGGTCGGAACCTCGTGTGGTTTGCATAAATGGGTCCTTGTCATCTCCGAGAACCCATCCATGCAATCGTCGCGGAATTCCGAAGTCGTTTGCGCGAAAATCCTTTTTCTGGAAAATTCAGTCGACCTGTGGCCGGCACTACCGACGTGGTAAGTCCCAGATCGCCGCCAGGCCGGCACTACCGACCCTTGTGGCCGTGACGCCAGTTAAGGTCGGCACTACCGCCTCCCGCAACGCCGTAGTTATTTTCCGAGAGGTCCCCGCTTAGGTTTCAGAGTCGCCATACTACCGACCCTTAAGGCCGGTACTGCCGACTGTAGAGCGGCACTACCGGGGTTTGTACACCGGTACTGCCGGTCTCCAGTTCAAAACTTGGTTTTCGTTTGAGTTTCTTTCCCTCGTGTTTGTTGTTGGTTGTTGTCCGCTTCTTCGAGCTTTTGCTTTGTTCTCGTTGGATCTTAATCGTTTCCTCGTTTTTCTTTTGTCGCGCTTTCGTTTAGACGTCGACGCCTCAGGAGCAGTAGGCGAGGATCCGGACTTCGACCCAGAGGACACGCAAAACTCAGAGCAAGCAGGCAAGCACCCCCTTTGATCATATTGCTCCTATAATTGCAAAAGTACTTGATGATTTGAAAAACTATTACGCATGCATATGATTATTACAAATATTTAAATGGTGGGAATAGGTAGTTACCCGAATGGATGGATGGCTTATCTTAATCTCATCGATACCCAAAAATCCTTGAGTAACCCTAGTTTAAGGGTAGACGCTATAATAGGTGTCGCCAGGGAATATAAGTCTAATAGTTGCATATGCTTAGCCCAGCTTTAGACTGATTGAATAATGATCGGTGGACTCAGTCAATCAAAGATTTTCGATATGTTATTAGGATTTCGGAAATGATGGTTTTTGGAAAAATAAAGGCTATGTTGGTAAAAGATGAAAAAGGAAAAGGTGTATGGTGATTTATGCCGGACGGATGATGGGAGGTCTCGTCTGTGCAAACCTAAGGACTGAACTTGACGTTTTTAACCAAGTCCTTTCGTACAACCACATGCGCTAGTATGGGATAGCCTAAACCTAGTACAGGAGTTGGAATTTGATCTTGCGCCGTGGCAGGTCGAAGTAGTTGGGCAATACCGACGTGCTGGTATTGCTTAGAATACTCCCTCACCACGCGCAGGTGTTGGAGACTTTCGTGAAACAACGGTGGATGCTTTGCTGAGGGTAAAAGGCACGATGGGCTGTTAGCCATCGTTGGATCCGTGTGGGTGAATCAGGTTCAGAGTTTAAGGTACCCAAACACCTTTATTTGGGGGGTACTCTTGCCTGGCCCGGGGGTACTCTGTGGGGGTGTGTGGAGCCCCCACCCAAAGCAAAGAGCGTACATCGCCGGGGCTGACGCAAGGCTAGATGCCGACAATTGGAAAAGTTTCGTCACAATCTAGCAAAACGGATACGGTATGTATCGCGTGGCATGGTTGACATGATTGCTAGAGCGTGTCGTGTGGGTAAAGTGTGCATTCTCTACAGAGATTAATAAAACTAATCGATTAACCGTGCTCACGGTCACGAGCATCTTGGGTAATTGCTGTCAAGTATAGTATTTTGGTTTTAATTTCTGAAAAGGATTTGAAAGCGGTAGTTCTTTTAAATGTTGGGCTGTTTCGTGCAAATGCTGAGTTGTTGAACTCAAAGATCGGTTGGTTTGATGATTGATCATGCTGGTGGTGATTCTTGATACCTTGTGATGGTATGATGGTGTTGTTGAAGGAAATGATTCTTGAGGCCATGTGATGATGGTGTTGGATGTTGGAGGAATTTGGATGTTGAATGAAATGTACAATTACATTATGTATTGTTGTACTCTCATTTACTAAATGTTTTATAAATAGTGCAGTGTTCCAATCTATTAGTCTATTGCAAATAACTTCAGCTTCATGCAAAACTGAACTAGAGTAGCAACCATCTTCATTGTTTAACCTGCATTATTATTATACTTGCAAACAATAAAGTCTTGCGAGTACATACGTGTACTCACCGTTTGCTCTGAAAACTTGCGTAAGGAGCAGAAGATGCAGGTGAGGAAGAAGGTGACCAGGAGTTCAGTGACCCAGGCGTGGGTGGTGCGTTTGTCGGCTAGCGGAGCTAGTTGCTCGCCGGTTGCCTGAGGGAATGGAGGCACACCGCGGCCGCTTTGCTTTTGTTTCTCTGGTGGTTTTCTCTTCAGTTTACTTTAAGCCGATCGGCATTTTGTAAACAGGAACAAGTTGTAATATTTTTATCTACCGTTGTAATTTATTACCTCTGCGCTTGTACTGCGTTCGTTTGGATGAGACTCTCCCTTCTCAACATGTGACGCTAGCCTACTGATCCAGGGACTAGTGGTTATCACGTGGTTGCGGGAAGCTCAAATTGGAACCGATTGGGTAGCATGTGACCTCATTCGAGTATCGTGCTAGCCAAGCGATTTCAATCTGAGTCTGTCGTGATGCCATGATCGTTACGTTACGGGTTGCGTGATTAACCAGGCCCACGCAACAGTAATGGAGTATCACTGTACCAGGACAGGAGCCCCCACAGAAAGTTGTAAGCGCCTCGATAATTTGGAGGCATTGATGCAGATATTGAGCTAATGTATTGTCATTGCATCGGTATTCCCCTTTGACCTGTTGTACGACCAACAATCAATCCCCAAATGCTTCGACGTCTTTTACCCCGATGCTGTCTAGCAATTGCAGCCCTTTTAGCGGTGCTTCATATTCTGCTTGATTGTTAGAGCATCGGCCATTTAGTCGTTACATGAACTCAAAGCTTCGTTTCTTTGGAGAAATCAAAATTACGCCGATGCCTTCCCCCTCTTGACAAACAGATCCGTCAAAGTATAATTGCCAAGGAGTTACATTGACTGTTCTGGCTAATGTAGCATTCCTTGTAATGAAATCGGCTATGACTTGCCCTTTCATAGACTTAGCCGATTCATATGCCAAGTCGAACTCGGTTAAAGCATACGCCCATTTACCAAGTCGACCTCGTAAAATTGGTGCGGATAAAATGTACTTGACTACGTCGGTTTTGCAGACTATAATGCATTTTGATGCCAAAATATAATGTCTTAACTTAGTGCAAGCAAAATATAAAGACAAGCATAATTTTTCTACCTGGGGATACCTGGTTTCTGCGTCTAAGAGACGTCGGCTTAAATAGAATATAGCTCGTTCCTTCCCATCATCTTCCTGTGTTAGAACTGCCTCTACTGTATCTCCTTCAGCCGATATGTATAATTTAAAAGGTATACCATGCTTAGGCGCGGCTAATACTGGCGGGCTCATCAGATAGTTTTTTACATCATCGAAGGCCTTCTGTTGATTGACTCCCCACTTGAACTCTTGGTCGTCTTTAATTTTCAATAGTGGTGTGAAGGCCCGAATCCGCCCAGATAAGTTTGAAATGAAACGTCGCAAGTAATTGATTTTCCCTATCAATACTTGTGACTCCTTCTTGTTTGTCGGCGGTCTAGTATCGGCTATAGCTTTTACTTTGGCTTGGTTTACTTCAATCCTTTTTTCATGTACTGTAAACCCAAGGAATTGTCCAGCCGATACTCCAAAAGCACATTTGAGCGGGTTCATTTTTAATCCGTGCGCCCGTGTATTCTCGAACATTTTTTCCAGATCGGCTAAATGTTGCCAATCTTCTTTGGATTTTACTACTACATCGTCAATGTATATTTCCACAGTTTTGCCTATTAAATTATGGAAAATATGGTTCATAGCATGCTGATAAGTGGCACCAGCATTTTTTAAACCGAATGTCATCACAGTCCATTCGTATAGCCCTAAGGCCCCTGGGCATCTGAAGGCTGTTTTGGGTATATCGGCTTTTGCCATGAATATTTGATTATATCCGGCATTTCCATCCAAAAAACTTATGATTTTATTCCCAGATGCAGCATCGATAAGCATATCGGCTATAGGCATTGGGTATTCGTCTTTTAGTGTGGCTTTGTTTAAATCTCTAAAATCGACACATACCCTTAATTTGCCGTTTTTCTTTCTTACGGGAACGATGTTCAAGACCCACTCAGCATATCGGCAAGGCCGGATAAACTTGGCTTCTAGTAATCGTCCTACCTCTTCTTTTATGGCGTCATATAACGTAAGATTAAATCGTCTAGGATACTGTTTAAATGGCCGATACCCAGGTTTTATAGGTAGCCGATGTTCAACTAACTGTCGGCTTAAACCCGGCATCTCATAATATTCCCATGCAAAGCAATCTCTATATTTTTTGAGTATTTCGACCAACTTTGCTTTATAAATGGGTTCTAATTTAGCACTTACAAATGTTGGTCTTTTTCTGTCACCTTCCCCAATGTTGATTTCCTCAAGCAAATCAGCAGAAGTAAATCCTAACCCTTTCCTTTCTTCTTCAAAATCCTCGACGGCTTCCTCGTACTCTTCTTGCCGATAGCTTCTTACCCTCTCCTGTAATCTTGCTATTGTCTTGGACTCCATCTTCTAACCACTTCGCTTGTCCGATCAAACGTATTAGGTTTAACGCTGATCGGCTTAAATCCTGACTTCTCGATGCAGATGAAATCACAATCGTCCAAGATTTTTCCTGATATACACTCGGCTTCTTCATGTGGCCAATTAGTATCAGGGCTGGCCATGGCGATGTGAGCAGATGTATCGGCAGGCACAACTTCGACTGCATCATCATTCCATTGCACCAACTTCTGATGCATAGTTGATGGTATGCAACAATTAGCATGGATCCAGTCCCGCCCAAGGAGCACGCTATAATTGCCTTTAGCTTCTATCACGAAAAATGCAGTCGGCAAAGTTTTATTGCCGACTGTTAATTCCGACATCATCACGCCTTTAGCTTCAGTAGGATCTCCCGTGAAGTCATTTAACACCATGTTCGTTTTGATCAAGTCTTCGTCGGCTTTACCCAATTTTTTAAAAGTACTTAGCGGCATCAGGTTAACTGTTGCCCTACCATCGACCAACATTCGAGATATTGGTCGGCCATTGATATACCCTTTTAGGTATAATGGCTTTAGATGCCGATGCATGTCTTGTGGTTTCTCAAACACGGCATCTGGTGCACCGAGGCATAGTTGGGCAAATACTTCTTCAGCTGATTCCTCAGTTTTGAACTCAGCGGGTAGAGTGAATACCATGTTTATTTCCATCGGCGGTGTATCATCTCGGATCATTGGAGAACCGGATTCGACCGATTGATCCGAGTCACTATCGGTCTGTTCCTTCTTCCTCCATTCTTGTTTTGCAACTGGTATAGGCCTTAGCTTATTGAATACTTGATCCCTTTCTCTCTCCTTTTCGGCTTCCCTTTCTTCTTGTGTCTTTAGTCGCTGAAGCCGTCTGCGCTGGGATTTGCTAAGACCTGAGGGGCACCATCGAGGCTTAGGTTCTATCGGCTCTGATTTTTCCAGCCAAGCTACTCATTTTACTGCCATATTCTATCCTGATCTCGTTGTGAGAAGCCGATATTTCTTGGGTTCGGGAGGACTCGCCTTGTTCTGACGTCGATAATCTTTCATGGATCGGCCTCCTGTTTCTCACTTCTAGTCGATCGTGTACTGGTCTGGACAACCTGTCTTTTACCGACAGGTTTAGCCGATGCATAGATGAGTGTTGCATAGGACATGATAGTACTGTTGGTAAGATCATCCCTTTCTCCCAGCAAAATTGCCAAAAGGGGCATTGCCGGTGTTTTTCTTCTTCAGTAGTTGGCCGATGTGGCACCTCTGGTTGCCAGTACTCGTCTGTCCTTTGATCTGGCCGATGGAGATTATTGGATTGTCGGGTATTGCGTCTTTGACTTATCCTTTCATACTTCCCCAGGAGTTGCGAGAAAGTCGGTTTTGGCTTGAAGTTGGCTTTTCTTGGAGCCCTCTCAGCCCTATACCATTTTTCGACTTCCAAATCTCCTCTTGGTTTCACTGTTCTCGAGTTCTGCTCGTTCTTATCGGCCTCTATTTGTATAGAGCCGATAGTAATCTGCACTGTTTCGTCTCCTTTTGACCGCATCTCAACTTTTTTAGTCGGCTTGATATCTTCTTCCGTAGGTCCCTTTCCTTTCCGTGAGCATTGGACCATGTTGATTTGAAAAGGATTAACATCCATTTGCATAGCCGATTCCTCTACGAATTTCAATCTGCCATCGGTGATAGCCGATTGAATCTGTTGCCGAAAAATATTGCAATCGTTAGTATTATGTGAAAACGAATGGTGCCATTTACAGTACCTTCGCTTTTTAATTTCCTCGGCCGATGGGATGACGTGTCCTTCTGGTAACCTTATGAGTTTTTCTTGTAGCAATAAATCAAATATCTTGTCACACTTCGATACGTCATATGAATACTTAACTTCTGCCTTATTTTTTGTTGGCTTGAGTAAAGAGCACACGAGCGACCTTTTGGAACCTTTGGTCCACTCGGCTATATTTATTTCTGCGTCTTCGTCCTCAGAAGTGTCGCCTGAATTATACTCTACCATATTTACCTTGGCCTTTTCATTACTGCTTGATCTAAATCTGTCCTTAAACCCTTTGTTTTCTGCATATCGGCTTTCATGTGCCGATACGTGATGGAGTAAGTGGCCTAGATCGGGAAATTCTTGGCCTGACAGTTTCTCTTTTAATGGTGGGATTAACCCTTGAAATGCTAGGTTGGCTAATTGGTCGTCGGGTAAGGTTACACTGAAGCATCTATTTCGCACGCCTCTAAACCTTCTAATGTAGTCAGAAACCGATTCGCCGTACTTCTGTCGGACCGAACTAAGATCAGAAATTCTAAGCTCCATAGTTCCCGAGAAGAAGTATTCATGAAATCGGCTTTCCAAATCGTTCCAAATATGAACTGAATTTGGGGGCAAATTGGTAAACCAAGTAAATGCTGCACCGGATAACGACAAAGGAAACAGCCTGATCCTTAACCCGTCAGAATGTGCATCCTCCCCACACTGAGCCATAAATCGCCCGATATGTTCGATGGTGGTAACTGAATCATCGCCCGAAAATTTGGCGAAGTCTGGTATTCTAAAGTTGTGTGGATATGGTATGCGATCTATGTAATCGGGATATGGTTTCCTATAGCCGATTATCCTTCCTTTAGGCTGTAAACCGAACTGCTCTCTCAAAACATTAGCAATTTGCTCCGCCCAATTGACGTTGTCGGCTTGCGGTGCAGCCGGACACTGCCAATTTTCGTTCACGCCCTGCCCCCCGAGTGCGAACTCGGGTCTTTGTCCAAATCGCACCACAGGGGGTCTCGGCACTTGATCATAATCGTGGTTCCTAAAAACCAGCGTATCGGGTATAGGTGCAAGAGGCTCAACGTATGGTGCTACCCTATATGGTGCTTGGTTTCTGACTGCGGTTCCTTGTGATTGTGGAACTTGATCCGTTTCAATTGGCCCGGGAGCCGATAAACCGATACCTCCAACAGAGGGTCCATTCGATGGGCTTGGTACACTCATTTTTGCCCCATCAACATGTCCTTGGTAGTGCGTAATTCCATCTTTTTGTGAACTGGGTTTTAGCACAGTAGGCTGAGTCGGCATCATGATAGGTGTGTATGCCGACACGTTTACCGTATTGGTATTGGGTGTTATGGAATATACTGGGTATGTAGGGAGGGTTTGTAATGGATCTAGTAGGCTCCCAGACACAGCCAATTCCTGAGCAATTGTTTTCACATTATTTTCTATCATCGGTTTCAACGTAGACACTAGAGCCGATGACTGATTAATTAGCGCGTGATGCACAGATTGCTCAATCATATTTGACAGATCGACTTGAGCAGGTGCATATCGACTTACCGGGTCAGATGATGAATCGCCGATAGGATTGATACTTGGGAGTGCGGTCTTTTGAGTAACGCCACGACGTGTTTTCTGGAAGCACCGTAGCATCATTTCTTCTAAAGCCGCCTTTCGGTCTTCGATCTCTTTCCCCTGCTCGGGGGTTAGATCGGCCATTTGAGACGCGATTATAGCATCCGCGTTGATATCGGCAGTGACCGCAGGCTTATCGGTTGATGTCATTTTGATTTTCTTGGTCCCACCGGGCGTGCCAAAATATGTTCGCGCTAAAAACGTGAAGCAGGGTTTCTAGCCTCGAACACACAAGACAAACACCGAGTTTGCAAGGCGTGCCAGTCAATTTGACCTAGAATTGACAAGGTAGAAATTATAAGCAATCAAAGCCGATAAAAACGAAGGTTATCGGCTTATCGCTAGTCGGCTAGAAGCCGATCAGGAGATAACTAGATCAACCTGACGGTTAATCCGGATACAAGGTGAAATCGGCTTTGAGAAGGCGATGCGCAACAAAACAAAGCAGATCGAACCTGAGGCAAAATCGACCAAAACCAACAATCGGCGATGCGCAACTCTGTTGATTCCGTCGATTTGCAAGGAGGTTTGTAGATCTAAAACGATGTAAAAAAGGTGTGGGATGTCAGAGACAGGGGTCCCGAAAGAGGGGCCTACACCCGACTGGGCTTGACGGGCGGAGTAGAAGGCCCAAAGTCCAGAAGCACCACGACGGGCCCGGAGGAGGTTTTCGACTTGTTCCCCAAGGCAACTCCCGATCCTTCGGGGAAGCTTCGCGCCACGCCCGAACAACCCGCCAAGAACGAAGCATGCAGCCTGACACTGCCAGAGCCTGCGGATGCTGGAACCTGACAGGGCGGCAGGCGTGGGTCGGGGAAAGCATAACCACCTCTCCAAGACGTAGAGCGCCAGGGCCAATAAGGACAAAGTACATGTCAGCCAGGCCACCAGGTTCAGGGCCCGGTGGCGCTCATCTATCATGTATCCTTCCCCCAGTATATAAGGGGAGGAGGGAGAAATAAGAAAAAGAGACTGATATATCCAAGAACACAGGACTAGGGTATTATCTCCTCCGAGAGAGCCCGAACCTGTCTAAAAACAGATTGCCCTCGCATCCTGTGTTGCCATCAAGCTCAGATCCCGCACAAATCCCCTAGAATCACAAATCTCATTGCCGGCGAAACCGATCGTCGACAGTTGGCGCGCCAGGTAGGGGCTTGTGACAAGATCTTCGTCTAGCTTGATGGCTACGACGAGCGGAGCCTCCACAGTCTTCTTCCCGGGTCAGGTCTTCCGTTTCGGAAGCCTGACCTTCATCTCCAACGACTTTGGGAGCCTTTCCCTCTCTAAGGGAACCGTGCTGCAGCGCGGTGAGGTTTCCGGCGAGCCATCGTCACGACTTCCGCGCCGATCGGAGGGTCCCCCTGTCTCGTGCTCTAAAGTGCCGAGTGGGGATCCGAAGGCCCGTTCCGGCCTGGGAGTCGGACTCAAGGACGCCGAGGAACGAATGGTGGGGGTTCTCGCTGCCAAACCACTCGGCACCTCCGAGCGCCTGGATTTATCTTCTTCAGGCTCACCCAGCTCAGCGGTCGAGTCAGAAGAAAGCTTAGAGAGCTGCTGGAGTTTCCGTAGAGTCTGCGTAATCGAGGGCTCGCGGGCGGATTCGCAGCAGCGCCTCGACACCTTGACCGCCGCTGACTTGGAAGGTGGCCGAGCAACTGAACCTGATGCGCGGGCGCGTACTCTCCGGGATCGCGATCGGGCTGTCAATGAAGACATTCTGCAAGCTAAGATGGGGGACCAAGCTGTTTTTCGCACTTACGTGAGAATATCGTCGCCTCCAAGACACTCCTGGATACCCCGACCCTATCTTTGAAGCGGGCGATCCAGCTTGCCCGATCATGGCCCAAGTAAAGGCCATGGTGACGGCGGCAGCCATCCAAGAGGCCTGCATCGACCAGCCGCAAAGGAGCCGCCACGTGGTCCGGTGAGGACCCAGACGGCCAGCCTGGCCAGGTCGGAAGCCCGCCAGACACATCATGTTCTACCTCGCGGAGACGACTTGCGACACAAAGATCAACCGCGACCTCCGTTCGCACTCGACTCCAGCGCCGCGACCGAGAAAGGGAGGAACAACGCCGCCAAGCCGATTTAATATGAACTCTACGGCATCCTTCCGCGAGATCGCGAAGTACGCCAAGCGTGATCCCCTCCGCGTCGATCACCACCCGGAGGGTGTCGCGGGGTCATTGAAGGTGTTCGCGCGTTTACCCTGACCTACGCCGAGTGGTTTGGCCTGATGGATTTAATCCTAAAGGCATCACTTGGTTAGACGGTGAGAGGGACCCGGAGGCTTGGCTACAAGTATATGCTCTGCAGCGTCGGGGGCCGAGAGGATCAGTAATGGCAAACTACTTACCGGTTACCCTCTCGCCCCTGGCCCAAGCATGGCTCACCGGACTCCCAGCGAACTCTATAGATTCCTGGGGAGATCTGTGTGAGCAGTTCATTTCAAATTTCCAAGGCACTTACGAACGCCTGTGCACCCCTTGGGACTGTATCGGCTACACCAAAGGAGGAACGAATCCCTCCGGAGTTCGCCAAGCGCTTCATGCATAGGAAAAGTACTGTTCGGGATGTCATCGATGCGATTGTGATAGCTGCCTTCCGTAAGGGAGTCACGACCCGACCTCATCAAGAAGATGTCCTGAAGCCACCAACGTCGGTCCGAGCTGTTCGCCTAGCGGACCGTTACGCTTCAGCCTCCGAGGCTCTGGCGGAACGGCGTGGCGACGGGAAGGATCAGTGAACCCCGCGGAAAGAAAAGAAGCGCAAGGGTGAAGAGCCGTGGCGCCGCCGCACCAACTCACCCTCGCGCCCTCAAGGAGGATGGATATGATAAGGTTATGAACTCACTTTGCCCTTTCCATCCGAAGGGGAGGCATGCCGCCAATGGCTGCTTCACCCTAAAGAGGTTCGCCCGCGAGAGCAAGAGGCAGGCTGGACAAGGTCCGAGTGGACACGCCGCCAACAAGCCATCTCCCCCCGAAGCCGAGGAGGACTATCAGGAAGCCGATCTCGAGCTCAACTACATATTTGGGGGCTCAGCTGCATACGAGTCCAAGCGGAAGCAAAAGCTCACCGCCCGGGACATCTACGCAGTGCAACCGGAGACGCCCCAATATGTACGTTGGTCCGAGGTCGCGATAACGTACGACCGCTCGGATCACCCAGATCATGTCCCGTACCCCGGCAGGTATCCTCTTGTCTTGGCGCCCGTCGTCCGCGGCATCAAGCTCAAGAGGGTATTGATCGACGGCGGGAGCGGGCTCAATGTCCTCTTTGTCAAAACCCTTGACGATATGGGGATTCCACGGTCGGAGCTAAAGCGTGGATCGTCGCCTTTCCACGGTGTCATACCGGGAACTTCAGCGACACCACTCGGACAAATCACTCTGCCGGTCACTTTCGGCGCGAGGGAGAATTACCGGACAGAGAACCTTGGCTTCGAGGTGGCAGATTTCGCAACAGCATATCATGCCATCTTGGGGAGACCAGCGCTGGCTAAGTTCATGGCAGTACCCCACTACACGTACTTGACATTTGTCGGGACCCCGAATTTGCAAATCCGGACCCTCTGTGTA
Organism: Rhipidocladum racemiflorum; assembly: GCA_036346355.1. Taxonomy (NCBI): domain Eukaryota; kingdom Viridiplantae; phylum Streptophyta; class Magnoliopsida; order Poales; family Poaceae; genus Rhipidocladum; species Rhipidocladum racemiflorum. The sequence goes on along the minus strand of CM070581.1, from coordinate 54,263,549 downwards.
TTCAGCACTAGTCCAGGAACGCGCTAGTGCACGCAGTCTTAACATTGGTAAATATCACAATCATACCACTCGATACCAATAAAGTACTTTATTTAAATAACTAAATCAAGTTACTCGACCTTATGGTCAAGTTACAAATGTATGCCTCTCAAGGCGAAACTTATTCAGAGAAAAATAATAGCAGCGGAAAATCAAATAACCCGTGGCGCCATCCAAGATACCACAGGCAACCGATCGGGCTCGCTTCCCTAAATAGACGGATCCTCTTGGAGTTCCTCCTCCAAAGTGGCGTAATCTCCTCTTCAACGATATTGTGTTGAGGCAAGGGTGAGTACTTGGTACTCGACAAGTCATGCACGTAATGCAAGCTAATATACTATATGCATGGCTTGGTACAAAGGAATAGCTCAAGGTATATTTGCAAGAATGACATTTGAAAAGTAATATAAGTAGATTCGAAGCGGTAGAAATAAGTAAAGCATAAATAACTTTTCAGGAAATTTAATAAACATTTTCCCCATCCTAAACGACATTTCTATCATCTTCATTACTAAACCAAACCAACCTTTCAAATCCAAGTTATTTTCGTAAAGTCTAACCCTTGATCAGTAATCCCGAGCATTGTCCAAAGATCACAGTGGACTCGGCTATTTAAATAGATTCTACACTCTGCAGAGGTTATGCACTTTACCCACAAGATACAATCAAACACCACAAAGGCGAGTTCAGAACAAAGCCTTTCTAAGCCTCAAACAACACAGTGGTCCTCTCAGGTTCGTGCTCTACACCATCCCTTCCCTTAGTCAAGGCGAAGTATGGGACCAACACACCGTTAGATGGGTATCGGCCCACGGCCACGATACGCTCCCCCGTACAATCACACAAACGGTGTAATTGACACCCTGAGGCTCCACAAGTGAGTCCTTAGCGACTTAGTCAACTAGGGCCGTCCCATTCCAGCCATGTGGTTGCAAGTATGACCCAGTTCAAAGGCTTGCAAGGTTAAGTCCTTAGAGTGACCAGGGCAAGACTACCCGAAGAACCAAATCAACATCCCCAGTGCCACACTGGCCCACCTGATCATTCTTGCCACATGCCCCGGTCGAAAACTATTTATCAAAACCCCAGTTGATTACCAAGCACCACGTGCTATCAACATCACATGATACCTTTCCAAAACAGGTTCAATATATCATTAAGTCAATATTAACATTTGATTGTCCAAAACCATGTCATGAGCACGTAGCAGGTCTAAGCAGTATACTACAACGGTCTAAAACCCATGTTGGCAATTTGATTATGTCCAACTAGTAAACCACAACTAGGGTGACAAGGGTCATGGCACATACTTAAATAATCAAGGTGTCATACAGCAAATTGGTATTTATCTAACCCCCATGTTTAAACAAAGTATCTTTCTAATTGATCTAGCATGCAATAGTTTAAATCAAAATAGATTTCGAAATAGGATCAACATGGTCAAAGCACAACTTGCCTTCAAAAAGTACTTGCTCTTGGTCTTGAGTTGGATCCTGAGTTAATACTTCTCCTTCGAATCCTTCCGGTACTTCAACATCTACTCGTAAAGCGTGCAAATAGCAAGTACCCAAATAAACAATAGGCAAAAAGTGTCCAAACATCCAAATAAAATCCATAAACAGAAAGAACATAATTTTATGGATTTTTAGAAACTGGAATCGTCAAATTTGGAGTTAAGACGCAAAAGTTATGATTATTTAAAGTTTAAATAATCATTTAAATAATTTTGCAGAGAAAAACTTTAGTCTAAAAATTAAATAAAATTCATATTTAGGTAGATCTCAATTTTATACAAATTTAGAAATTTGAATCACTCAAATCGGAGTTGAAACGCAAAAGTTATAAGCGTTTGAAGTTTTGAAATTCAAATCAATTATTAAACCAATTTATTAAATCATTTTCTTTTTCGGAAATTAATTATTGCGTCAGCATGGACACGTGGCAGCCTCTGATTGGTTGGCTGACGTCGGTAAGTCCATGGACTCGGTCCACGCTCGGCTCGGGTCTACCGTGGACCCGGCCCACGACTCTACGTGAGACTGACATGTGGGACCACTCGGATGACGTCATTCTTTGGCGTCGTGAGGCTCACCACGCATCTTGGCAGTGGGCCCCCTGCGGACGTCATGGGTGACGTCGGCGCTTGGCTGGGTCGGCCCGACATGCGGGCCCGCCATGTCGTCGTCAGCAGCGTCTGGCGCTGACCGCGTCGGTCCAACTTCCCGACACGTGGCGCAATCTCGACCGTTGGTTTGAAAATCAACAGCCGCGATTAGATCCAGGGTTAACACGTTGAAACTACTCGATGATCGTGGGCCGTTCGATCTAGATCGGACGGTCCAGATCTAATCCTATAATAACACTACTACAGCACGTGGCGATTGTGAACCGTTGGATCTTGATCCAACGGTCCAGATCTAATCGGGTTTGGAACACGTGAACTCACCTCAACCGCACGATCAAGATCGGACGGCGCACAGAGTTCGCGAGGGCGATGGCGACGCGGCGGAGCTGCAGCCACCGGAGACGGAGACGACGACGAGCCCGACGGCGCTCCGGGGTCGTTCCGGCGAAGTGAGTGGTCTCTTCGGGTGCGCCTGGCTTCGGGGGTTCCGGTTCTGGGCTCCTTCTCGGCGGAAGACGACGGACGGCGGCGAGACGAGGCAAAAACCGCGGCGGAGTGGCGCTCAACTACGGCGAGCTCGCACGGGCAAACGGCGGCGGCTCAGGCGAGATGGCTCGGGGAACGGGTGCGCAAGGATGAGGGCAACCTCGGGGCGTGACCAGGGCTTTAAATAGCCTCGGCGTTCGTGCCCGAGACGGAAACCTAATTCTACACGGCGGCGGGCGCGGCGGCGGAGTCCGGCTCGGTCTCGGCGGAGACGACGACGCACAGCCGTCCACGTGGCACGATCAACGGCCACGATCGCACGGGCGCGATCGGATCCGGGCCGGATACGGCTCGAACCGTGCAGGCGGATCTCACCGTTGGATCTTGATCCGACGGTTGGGATTGATTAGGGTTAGGAGCTGGTTTGGTCGAGTCAAGCGGCTCAAGGTCGGACTCGAGTCCGACTTCGGGTTCCGACTTCGGTCGGATGAACAAGATTCGACCGAGTTGAATTTCCAGCGATTTAATATTTAAAATAATTCCGATAATTCATTTAATTCATTAAAAATAGCAAATGACTCGAAAAATTCGAGAAAAATTCGAAAATATTTTGGATTATTTTGGACTCAAATAAAATATTTCCAACAAAATTTTATTTGCAAAATCAAATTCTTTAATTATTTCAAAATGGAATAAATTCAAATAAATTCCAAATAAATCCAAATAAATTCCAGAAATTCCAAAATTCACCAAAGTGCCAAATCACACATGAATTTAAGAAAAGCAAAATTTTGGGGTGTTACAAACCTCCCCCCCTTAATAGAATCTCGTCTCCGAGATTCAGGGCTTACTAAAGAAATAGGTTTGGAAATTCTTTCTTCAAATCCTCTTCAGCTCCCAAGTCGCTTCGCTTTCTTCATGGTTGCTCCATCGAACTCTACTGAAGCGGGTTGACTTGTTTCTAGTTTCTCGATCCATTGTGTCCAGAATCCTCACGGGATGCTCCTTATAAGTCAAGTCCTCTTGCAACTCAATTAACTCTAGCGGTGTCTGCTCTCGGGAACTCGGAGGCACTTCTTCAACTGGGACACATGGAATACATCATGCACTCCTGCCAACGACTGTGGCAACTCCAGATGATAAGCAACTTCGCCTCTGCGACTCAAAATCTTAAATGGTCCAACATAACGGGGTGCGAGTTTCCCTTTGGCATGGAACCTCTTAACTCCCCGAGAGGCGTAACTCGAGGTATACAAAGTCTTACGGTTCAAAACTCAAATCTCGGCGACGATTGTCGGCATAACTCTTCTGGTCGAGATTGGGCTATCTTCAACCTTTCCCTAATCATGGCGATCCGCTCTTCACCTCTTGAAGAATATCAGGCCCAAAGACACGGCGCCGGTCTCATTCCAATTCAATGGCGTCCGACAGGTCGACCATACAAAGGCCTCAAAAGGTGACATCTGTAAACTAGCACGATAACTATTGTTGTAATCGAACTCGGCATACGGTAAACTCTTATCCCAAGAAGTAGCATAAGCTAATGCACAAGCTCTCAACATATCCTCCGAATCTGGTTGACTCTTTCGATCTGTCGTCCGTCTGCATGGATGATAAGGTATCTTTGAAGTTCAAACGGGTTCCCATGGCTTCATGCAACTTATTCCAGAACCTTGAGGTAAATTGGGTACCTCTGTCTGATACGATCCTCTTGGGCACTCCGTGCAAACAGACAATCCTGATCATGTATAATTCTGCTAATTTATCTCCCGAGTAAGTGGTCTTCACGGGGATAAAATGGGCTACTTTAGTCAAGCGATCCACTATAACCCATATGGAGTCATAACCTCCTTGAGTCTTCGGCAACCCGGTAATGAAATCCATTCCGATTTCCTCCCACTTCCACTCAGGTATTTTCAGCGGTTGTAGCAATCCTGGGTCTCTCGATGCATTGCCTTGACTCTCTGGCATACGTCGCACAATGCAACATGCTCGGCAACTTCACGTTTCATACTCGGCCACCAGAATCTTTCCTTCAAATCCTGATACATCTTGGCACTCCCTGGGTGAATTGAATACTTGGAGTCATGGGCTTCCTCGTAATCGCTTGCTTTAATTCCTTCTTATTTGGCACGCAAATCCGATCCTTCATCCATAACGCGCTCTGCCCATCTAGCTTGAAATCCTTTGCCTTGCCTTCCTCCATTTTGGACTTAATCCTACGGATCTTGTCATCATCCTTCGTCCTTCTCGGATCGATCCTCTAGGGTAGGCTTTACTTCTATTGCTGCCAAGAATCCGCTAGGTACGTCCTCAATCTTCCTTTTCGGGACTTCCCTGGATATCTCATCCTGACTTGGGGCTAGGACCGTACTCAGGGTATGGCTTTTCCGACTCAAGGCATCGGCAACTACGTTGGCCTTCCCGGGATGGTAATGGATTCCAACATTGTAGTCCTTGATCAACTCTAACCATCTCCTCTGCCTCATGTTCAAATCCGATTTGGGTGAATATGTATTTAAGGCTCTTATGATCCGTGATATACTTCACATCTGTTTCCAATCGATAGTGACGCCATATCTTCAAAGCATGCACTACGGCAGCCTAACTCTAGGTCATGTGTCGGATAATTTTCCTCATGCGGCCTCAATCGCCTTGATGCATAAGCGGCGACCTTTCCATTCTCGCATCAACACACATCCAAGTCCTTGGCGCGATGCGTCACAATAAATATCGAAGCTTTGAGCAACATCCGTAGAACTAACACCGGTGCTGATGTCAATCGCTTTTTCAGTTCCTGAAATCCTTTCTCACATTCCGGCGTCCATGCAAACTTCTTTTCCTTCCTCAGCAGTTGCGTAAGAGGTTTCGCAATTGTCGAGAAGCCTTCGATGAAACGGCGGTAGTATCCTGCCATTCCAAGGAAACTCCGAATGGGTCACAGTCTTGGTACTCCCAATGTAACACAGCTTCTACTTTGCTTGGATCTACTGGCGACTCCTTCATGCGGTCATTACATGTCCAAGAAACTCCACCTTGTCCTTCCAAAAATCACACTTGCTGAACTTGGCGAAAAGTTGTTGTTCCCTCAGCTTTTCCAAAACTCGCCTTAAGTGTTCGGCATGTTCATCCTCTGTCTTGGAGTAGACTAGGATATCGTCTATGAACACGACGACAAACTTGTCCAAATATTCCATGAACACCTTATTCATCATATTCATGAAATAAAATTTGGCGCATTAAATCGGCCCAAAGGACATAATCAGAACTCGTAATGTCCATATCTTGACGAGAATGCGATCTTGAAATATCTTCTGATCGGATCTTCAACTGATGGTATCCCGATCTCAGATCGATCTTGGAGAAAACTCCGGCTCCTCTCAGCTGATCAAACAAATCATCAATCCTGGGTAGCGGATACTTATTCTTCACGGTGACTTCGTTGAGTGCACGGTAGTCAATGCACATCCTGAAACTCCCGTCCCTGGAGGCGCGAGCGGGTCGGGAGGGGATCCGGCGAGAAGCGGATTCCGAGAAGCCGGAAGGCAGCGTCCCCACCCGCAAAGCGCGAAACCCCGGGATCGGCCCCGAAGAAGGTACCAAAAGAATCCTCCTCGACCCGTCCGATCCGTCGCGAACCGCCTTGATCGGGACAGGGCTCGGGGACAAATAGGAGGACGTGCTCGTCACTTTCCTGCGGGCAAATAGAGACGTCTTCGCCTGGAAGCCGTCGGACATGCCCGGAGTTCCCAGGGAGGTGATCGAGCACGCATTGAATGTAGACCAATCGGCCAGGCCAGTCAAGCAAAGGCTGCGACGATTCGCCCAAGACCGCCGACAAGCCATCAGGGAGGAGATTATAAAGCTGCTAGCCGCAGTTTCATCAAAGAAGTGTATCATCCCGATGGTTGGCAAACCTGTACTTGTCCGTAAGAAGAATAAAAGTCGGCGCATGTGTGTCGATTACACCGACCTCAACAAGGCTTGCCCGAAAGATCCCTTTGGTCTCCCGTATTGATCAAGTGGTAGACTCCACCGCCGATCCCAACTACTTAGTTTTACGGGCGCCTACTCAGGCTATCATCAAATCCGGCCGAGAGGAGGATTGCGAAGACCTCGTTTATCACCCGTTCGAGCATATTGCTACATCACCATGCCGTTTGAGTGAAGAATCTTTGGTGCGACTTATCGGTAGCGATCTGGCGGTGTTTTCACCATCGGCTTGGACGCAATGTGGAAGCTTATGTGGATGATATAGTGGTTAAAACCAAGGCGTAAGATAGCCCCACCTCTCGATCTAGCCGAGATGTTCACGAGTCCGAGGGCGTTCGGATGAGGCTAAACCCTGAGAAGTGTGTTTTCGGAGTTTCCTCCGAAACTACTCGGGTTCATTGTCTCTTATCGCGGGATCGAGCCCAACCTCGAGAAAATCGGGCCATCATAAGGATGGCCCCTTTGCCACCAAAAGAAGTCCAAAAGCTTACTTGGGTGCATGGTAGCCCTTGGCGTGTTTATCTCCTGGTTGGGAGCTCGGGGAATACCTTTCTTCAAGCTCCTCAAGAAACAGGACCGCTTTGAATGGACGGCGGAGGCACAGCAAGCCTTCGAAGAGCTCAAGGTGTTCCTCTCCACCCCTCCAATTTTAGCCTCGCCGGTGCCAGGTGAACCTCTCCTGCTCTACATAGCGGCCACAACTCATGTAGTCAGCGCCGTGATAGTTGTGGAGCGGGAAGAGTCTGGACACCGCTACGGCGTGCAACGCCCGGTTTATTTTGTCAGCGAGGTGTTTGGCGAATCCAAGACGCGATATCCCCAAATTCGAAGGCTGGCAGACGCCATTTTGACCTCGCTCACGGAAGTGAAGCATTATTTCCAAGGGCATTCGATTTCAAGAGTGACTTCTTTCCCGTGGGAGAGGTCCTCCACAATCGAAGCTCTTGGAAGAATTTCAAAGTGGGCAGCCGAGCTTGAAGCTTTCGGCGCCTCGTTCAAGCCACGCACCGCCGTCAAGTCCAGGCTTTAGCCGACTTCGCGGCCGAGTGGACCGAATCCCGTGCCCCCGCACGGAAGAAGAGCCGAATATTGGACCATGCACTTCGATGGATCTCTCATGCTTGGAGGAGCAGGGCGGAATTCTCCTTGTCTCGCCTAAGGGCGACAGGTTGAAGTATGTCCTTCGGATTCACGTCCCGGCCTCGAACAACGCCGCAGAGTACGAGGCTCTCATCCATGGGCTCCGCATCGCCACATCACTGAATCCGACTACGGTGGCGGTTCGGGCGACTCCCGATTGGTGGTGAGCCAAATGCTGAAGGATCGGTCATGCATAGACCAGACTATGACGGCATACTGCCAGCAAGTCCGAGAATTGGAAGGCAAGTTTGACGGTCTGGAGCTGGTTCATGTCCTCCGCCGCAATAATGAGGCAGCCGACGAGTTGGCTAAAATGGGAGCCACTCGGGCAGATATCCCGAGTGGTATCTTCGTCCCAAGATCTTTACGAGCCAACCGTTACAAAACGACAAGAGCCGAGTAAGGATCACGGGACCGAGTCTTGCTCATCGATCCCAACCGACTGCCCGTACCTTGATTATCTCTTGAAGGACAAACTTCCAGAAGCGACCACTCTGGCAGAGCGCGTCTCCCGACAAGCCAAATCCTATGTGGTGGTGGGCGACGAGCTCTTCCTAAGAGTGCCTCAGTGTCCTCAGCGGTGCATTTCGGGACAAGTGGGAAGAGAGCTGCTCCAAGAAATCCACTCGAGGATGTGTGGCCATCACGCGGCGTCAAGCGCCTTGGTCGGGAAAGCCTACCGACAGGCTTCTTCGGCCAGCAGCGATAACGGATGCCAAGGAGATCGCTCGAACCTGCGAGGGCTGCCGGTTCTATGCAAGGCGGACACACTTGCGGTCAGAGCTGCAAACTATCCCCATCTCTTGGCCCTTCGCGATGCTGGGGCTCGATTTAGTGGGCTCGCTCAAGAAGGCTTAAGGTGGTTTCGCCTACCTCTTCGTAGCTATTGACAAGTTCACCAAGTGGATCGAAGCCAAACCAGTCGCCACTATCACTGCGGTTAAGGCCAAGGAGTTCTTCCAGGATATCGTAGTCAGATTCGGAGTGCCCAACCGGATCATCACGGACAACGGCACCCAATTCAGGAGTGAAGAATTCCAAGAATGGTGCGAAGGCGTCGGGATCAAGATCTGCTTCGCCTCGGTGGCTCACCCACGAAGCAATGGGCAGGTCGAGCGGGCTAACGGTCTGGTCCTCCAAGGCCTCAAGGCCAGGATCTTCGACCGCCTCAAACCATACGCTGCCCGATGGGTGAAGGAGTTACCGTCGGTACTCTGGGGACTCAGAACCACTCCCACCGAGCAACCGCCAAACACCCTTTTTCCTGGTCTATGGCGCAGAGGCGGTTCTGCCGACCGAACTAGGATTCGAATCCACGAGGGTTCGGAACTACAACGAAGCCGAGTCCGAGGGAAGCCGAATGGTGGAGCTTGATCAACTCGAGGAGGCTCGGAACGTTGCAGCCATCCAGTCGGCTAAGTACCTCCAGGGACTTCGGCGTTACCACTCTCGCAATGTCAGAAGTAGAACCTTTTCGGAAGGAGATCTGGTCCTGAGGAGGAACCAGAAAAGCGAGCACAAGCTCTCTCCAATTTGGGAAGGTCCGTACATTGTGGAGAAGACGGTCCGGCCGGGTGCTTATCGACTTAGACGTGAAGTCGGCGAGATTTTGGCGAATACTTGGAACGCCGAATAGCTCCGTCGCTTCTATGCATAAGTTATGTACCCGACTCTCACATATTAAATAAAATGCTGATCCATCTTATTTTCCGAAGTTCTACTGTGTAATGCTAGTCCCGAGTGGTTATTACCCGACTGGTGTGGCACCTAACCCTGGTCATGCCGGTACAAAACGCACGGAAATAAAAACCGCGATGAGCACAAAACTCCGACGGTTTATACCAGCGCGCGTAACGGGAAGGGTAGAGCCTAAAAGCACTAACCACTCGGGGACTACAATTCGCAGCGCCAGAATTCAACCGAGATTCACCTAGACGTGAGTTTCTAGCTGTCAAGAGCTCGAGCCCCAACGCCTCGTTGCGGCTACCGAGCAACCGACTAGAAACGGTTGATCAAAGGAACCCTAAAACTCGGAATAAATATGACGGCATAGATTGGACAAGATTTCACATTTTGTTCCTTAGTATTAATAATTTACATTATCGACTTTCTTTTTCTTTTTCTCGCTAAAAAAGGGGAGGCGGCCTCTGCCCGCTGATCCTCTTCTGCCGCAAACTGCCGCTCCGGGAGGCCCGGGAGAGGGGTCGTCGAGGTCAGACGCGATGCGCGCGACGCAGCGCCGCTAGGACCTCGTCCTCAACCACCCAAAGGGGTGGTATGAGGCGGACGAGAGCCACGATGGCTGGGCTTCGTCGCGGCGCTGCGCCCGATCATCTCCATGATGATCTCGGCCACCTCGTGGAGCCCCGGAGCCACCTCCAAAGAAGGCGGCCATCAAGGCGGCGGCGTCGCTGGCAGCTCCTTCCTCCTCCTCCGCCTCTAGAGTGGCGAAGTCGAGATCCTCCCAAAACTCCGCCTCCTCCCAGTTATGGAGCAGCCTGAAGAATCGCTGGCGGAAGAATGCCGCGTAGGGGCCAACGAATCTCCTCATGCTAGCCATGGAGGAAGGCTGGGAGGGAAGAAAGAGTAAGAAGAGGAAGAAGAAAGGGACGATCGCTCGAGGGTGGTGACGTCCCATTTATAAACTGTACCTGGCTCCGGAATCGAGGCGACGCCATTCAAAAACGCAAAAGACAAAGCGACGCCGCAAGACTGACAATTCGTTCGGAGTACCAAAGAAGATCAGCACGTTGAACAAAATTAAGGGACATTTCGCCAGACACGTGTCACGAGCAGCTCAAGTTAATTCGGCCTTCCCGCTCACTTCGCCCAGTCAAGCGAGAAGTCCGGGGGCTGCAAGCTGGGAGGCGACAATACAAACCTGAGGGCTGAAGCACTCCAGCCACTTGGGAAAGCGTGTCCGGGCGAAAGGGCCACAGGCCAAGGACGGCCACAGGCCAAGGACCTGGCGCTTGGGAGCCATACCAGTCGGCTGAAGGCCATTCAGAGGCGCAATGGGGGCCAAAAGGCTGTGGCCACAACGTAAGTCCCGACGCTCGAGAGCTGCACTCCAGCCACTCGGAAAAGCGTGACCAGGCGTAAAGGCCACAGGCCAAAACCCTAGCGCTCAGAAGCCATACCAGTCGGCTGAAGGCCGCCCAGAAAGGCGCAATAGGGGCCAAAAGGCCGTGGGCCTATATCCTAAGCAACTCAGACAGAGTGAAAGAGGTCTGGAGCCCATTTAGCAGAGGACAACACAGACAAATTGTATTCAAGTGAGAAAATACAACATTTCAAACAATGAGGGGAGGGCTAGCACTCGGCATCAAGGTTCACATCGAAGTCAGAATTCAAGATTCTCTAACAAGGCTTGCGATGTGCCGGAGACCTCTTCGAGCAGTGCGTTGGCTTTGTCTTCATCACAGGCAAAACCTTCTTTCACAGCTTCGAGGTCAACTCTCGGATAATGAGACTTGACCACTGCCAATGCCTGGTTCGCACTCATGGTCGCGGACTCCTTGGCGTAAGCTCTGATCCTGTCGGCTCCTCCGGAGAGAAGCGGAACAACGTCGTCCCCCTGGCCCGGCTCAACTCCTTCAATACACAGAAGGTGCAGAACTGGCTCGCAGGCGACGCGCAGCTCAGTCTGGCCTCGTTCTGCAGCGGCCATCTTCTCCTTGCATTCTGCAACAAAGCCAAGCGGCCATCAAAAACACACCCGACGCCAAGTACATTCAATCCAAGTCAAAGAAACTTACCCTTCAGCTCCCGCTGCATCCTCTCCAAATCGACTCGAGCTTCGAGGCCAGAACTCTCTGAAGCCTCCAGTCGGGCTCTCAGCTCAGCAATGGTCGAATCGCGCTCTGAAACACAAGAGCGTCATCATCCTTTCCAACTATCCAAAAGACGCCCAAACCGAGTCCGGGAGGATCTCACCTTCGAGCACATGCTCAAGCTTCGCTTTCTCCTCCCGACCGCCATACATTGGTCCTCGAGCCCGTGGACCTCCTTCCATCTCGCTGCCATCGATCTCGTTGAGCTTGTCCCGATATCTTTGGTGATCCTTGAGCTTCGGGAGCACCTTCCGAAAAATTGCGACCGCCGCTCCAGCGCGCTCCCCATGTCCTAGGTAACAAGGCGTAATCTCGAGGAGAAGCCAAGAGCAAATGATTGAAGACAAGAAACTCACCCTCACTAGCGTGCTACACCTGACGGTGAGCTCATAAAGCTCCGTCCGAGCCGCTCTCTCCATCTCATCGTCCTCTTCCATCCCGGTCCAGTCGGAACCCCCCTCCCACCATACGGTACGATTCGGGGGCTTCGGCAGAGGACCGAGCGGCGGTGGCTCTCGAGGCACCTCCTCCACTTCGGGAGACGGTGCCGGGTCAATCTCGTCGGTGGGCGGACCACCTGATGGTTCAACGGTCGGGCCGCCAGCACCAGGTGGTGACGCCTCGGCAGTCGACGGCGAGGGTGACCTGGCCGACGCGGCGGGGGCTCCCCTTGGGGAAGCGGGGCTCCTTTTCAGGAGACCCCTCCACCGGGACGTCCATAGTAGGAGCCCTGAATCAGCAAAAAGGAAAAACACCTCAGCACAGGTAATAACAAAAAGACAAGGATCGCCCAAAAGAATACCTCTTGGATTTCTTGAATTTCATCCCAGGTCTCATCCGAGTCCCAGCACCACTCGGAGGGGAGCCAGACTCCAAGACCTAGCCGGGCTGCCCTCGAGATGTATAGGCCGTGGCTCGTGCTTTGTGATCCGGTGCGCCGGAGGTCGAAGGTCTACCGACGAAAGGCCAGCCAGCCTTCCTCAGATTCCTGCGCAGCTCATCGGCCGAGGTGCCAGCCGCTCGCTTGGCCTGAGCATTCCTCAGCCGAGAGAGGCCGCCGACCGGAGCGTCAGAGAAGAAGGACGCGCGTTCCTGAAAAAGGAACGATCGCACCCTATCAGAATCACACATCAGGCAAAAAATCATGGGACAGTCTTTCGAGAGAACGGTGCACTCACAGGAGGGGGAGGCCTATCCGCCGAAAATTTGCGAGGGCAGCCCCTGTTGGTGATCATAGTGCCAGGCACGAAGAGGTCAACTACCCGCGCCGCCAATGCCTCCTTCGACAAAGACGTGTCCGCCTCCCGGCCCTCGGTTCTTCAGATCGTTGATCCATGCCAGAAGCTCAGAGACTTGATCCAAACCGCCGCCATCCGGGGCATCGCTCCAGCATTGGGAAGCTTTAGGGGCGCGGCCAGCGAAAGGGGCGAGAAAAGGATCAACATTGGCGCAATAGAACCACTCCCGCCTCCAACCTTTGAGGGAAGTCTTGAGGGGGATTACGAAGTACTGTTTCTTCAAGCCCTCTCGCAGCTGGAGCCCGGCGCCCCCAATGACGCTGGGAGCAGCTCGGTTCGGATGAGGTTTGAGCAAGAAGAGGGAGCGGAACAAGTCAAAATGAGGACGTATCCCAAGATACGCCTCGCAAAGCTGAACGAAGATTGCAATGTGAAGAATGGAATTGGGATTCAAATTGATCAGCTCGATTTCGTAAAAATGAAGGAGCCCTCGGAAGAAGGCGCTCCCAGGAACGCTAAATCCTCGCCAGAAGAAGGACTCGAACACCACAATCTCATTCTCCAGAGGTGTGGGGTAAGGGTCACCTGCGGCGGGACGGGCGGAGATCAACTCCAGCGGAGGAAGGGCGCCGGCGGCGACCAGCTCCTCCAAGCGGGACGTCGTGGTGATGGAGGTCTCCCACCCCGCGGTCGCAGGGTCGGCGTCGCCCCCCGACGCTGATAAGGGTTCCGAAGAAGAAGACATCTTGGTGAAGGAGACCTGGTGGGAGGAACCGCCGAGGATCTTGGGCGCCAAACTTGGAACCCTAGGTCGCCCAAATCGCCAAAGGAGACTTAAAGATTTCTCAACCGTGGTGGGCGAAAGGCAAAGATATCTTCGCCCAGTAAGTTTTCCCTCATTTATAAGGAATAAGCCTTGATTTTCGCCTTACGGCGGGAAAAACAAGGACCTTCGCGCTCGATTCTGGGCCAGATCTAGGGCACGCCCCATGTTGGGCCGATAGCTGGGTTGCGCAAAACGCGACCAGGTGTCAAGTCTGGTTCGAAGTTTGGGATAAAGTGCGCCCCATGATGGGCCTGAACGCCGGCCGCCACGGAAGTTTGGGGCCGGGCACTTTTCGAACATCCCCAAGCGGTATGCCCCATAATTTGGGGCCAATTGCTGGTCACTGCTTCTTAGCGTGATTGGGTGCCGTGCGAGGATTTTTCACTAAACCGGTCTTGAGAATGCGCCCCATGAGGGTCTGAAGCAGTGCGCCGTAAGCGGGCACAGGCATTACTCTGGATGACCAAGGTATGCCCCATGAGGGTCGGTTGGGTCTCACAAGCCAATCGCCGCACACCGCAAACGGGTGCGGGTACCGCTCGGCCCCGAGCCAAAAAGACTACGGTATGCCCCATGAGGGCCAGCCGAGCGACAAGCTGGTTGCCGCGCACCGTAAACGGGCGCGGGTACCACTCGGTCACAAGCCAAAAAGACCATGGTATGCCCCATGAGGGCCAGCCGAGCGACAAGCCGGCTGTCGCGCACCGTAAACGGGCGCGGGTACCACTCGGCCACGAGCCGAAAGACTACGGTATGCCCCACGAGGGCCAGCCGAGCGACAAGCCGGTTGCCGCGCACCGTAAACGGGCGCGGGTACCACTCGGCCACGAGCCAAAAAGACTATGGTACGCCCCCCGAGGGCCAGCCGAGCGACAAGCCGGCTGCCGCGCACCGTAAACGGGCGCGGGTACCACTCGGCCACGAGCCAAAAAGACTATGGTACGCCCCCCGAGGGCCAGCCGAGCGACAAGCCGGCTGCCGCGCACCGTGAACGGGCGCGGGTACCACTCGGCCACGAGCTAGCCAACCACGGTGGCTTTACACTACAAGTTCTTTACGATCTTTTTTCCCGTATAATCCTTATGACAGGATAAGAGACGGAAATCCGATCCTAAAGCACTTGGGGGCTGCTGTGGGATGTCAGAGACAGGGGTCCCGCAAGAGGGGCCTACACCCGACTGGGCTTGACGGGCGGAGTAGAAGGCCCAAAGTCCAGAAGCACCACGACGGGCCCGGAGGAGGTTTTCGACTTGTTCCCCAAGGCAACTCCTGATCCTTCGGGAAGCTTAGCCACGCCCGAACAACCCGCCAAGAACGAAGCATGCAGCCTGACACTGCCAGAGCCTGCGGATGCTGGAACCTGACAGGGCGGCAGGCGTGGGTCGGGGAAAGCATAACCACCTCTCCAAGACGTAGAGCGCCAGGGCCAATAAGGACAAAGTACATGTCGGCCAGGCCACCAGGTTCAGGGCCCGGTGGCGCTCATCTATCATGTATCCTTCCCCCAGTATATAAGGGGAGGAGGGAGAAACAAGAAAAAGAGACTGATATATCCAAGAACACAGGACTAGGGTATTATCTCCTTCGAGAGAGCCCGAACCTGTCTAAAAACAGATTGCCCTCGCATCCTGTGTTGCCATCAAGCTCAGATCCCGCACAAATCCCCTAGAATCACAAATCTCATTGCCGGCGAAACCGATCGTCGACAAAAGGCTTGTAAAAAGTAGATGTGTGTTGTGTGTGATTGATTCCCTTTTCTTCCTCCCGGTGTCCCCTTTTTATATCATCCTAGCCGATCCGAATCCACTTTGGATATGGCGACCAATCCTATATCAGTTCCGAATCAGAACTCTCGATTTAGTAACCGAATTCAAGTTGGTTACGGTAGAATCCGCGCCGTACCTCATATTTCTAAATTGGGCCGATATTGTCCTCACATGCCGAATTTTGGTGCAAACAAGTTCTTATGTCCTAATTCTCAGATGACTACCATGATGTTGTACTTATCAAATTTAGTTGATTTCCCAATAAATAAACTACAGATTGGTTAAGTGTAATATATATGACTCTACATGTTGCCAACTTACTGAATGTGTTGAGACTTGAGACTTGCTTGCATCAACTACAAAATATCTTACCACACTACCTATCTATAAAATCAGAAAGGATATTAATTTGCACAACGAAGTGCAGAACTGTTCCTTGGTGCTTTGGAGCTGCCACTGATCTGCTTTTCCTCTTACATGAGCAACAAACGATCTGATGCCTACAAAATATTCTAGAATTTCTTGTCATTCTGTTAGTCAATGGCTTTGGGTTGTCCTAGGCTCCTAGATATCCTTTCAACCGGGCATCATTGGACACAATATTTCGGCTACAGATTGTAGTTAATATAACAAAGAAATCAGTTCATCAGAAAAAAATTGTCATTTGAGCCGTGGATTGCTGCGATCCTTAAAGCACAGATTGTAGTTAATACCTTAAAAAAGGGTTGTTTCACTGTTTCATTCTTTTCCATCATTTTATCATGACAATTTTCTATATTGTCATGTTCGTATTTTTATTTCTCCCTGCTCAAATAATGCTTCCTGTATATATTCGTAACAAATTCCTTCCATCTGTAAGCACTAACCAGGTCACTTCTGTATACAGTGGAATTTGATGCCAAATTTGGGATTTTAGTTAAATTTCCCTTATGATTTGTTAGTTAGATTTGAGTAACAAATTTGGTCACTGTAAGAGTACAAACTGAAAATTTTACTATAAGATTGTAGCTTGGAGATACTATTATAATACAAACTATGAGGATTTTCAGGCTCAAATTTTCATCACTGATATTCTGGGATTAAACTTTTGGAAATCTTTGAGGCGTAGTTTTTTTTTTCTTCAACGATATTTTTTCATTGATAGCGATGATTCATGAAAATGCTTTATCTTCTTTTTACAAGGAAACAGTATAAAATAATGTATTGAATTGATCAATAGAATACCATATCATTCAAGGACTTACCATGAGTGTTACGTGGACAGTTGGACACGGAACGGGAGTTGAAATCCAATTCAAATTCGGGTGTCCGATTCAGCAAAAAAATTTGGACACGAGAAATATTACTTGAAAATGAACATGGTGATCAGAATTTGATTCGGATTTAAAGTGTCTCATTTGGCAAAACGTTTTGGGCACGAATGTCCAAATAACACTGCTTACCATGGGGGGGTGAGAAGCATTCCTTGGCTTGACCAACTCCTCGGGGCCAAAGAAAGGTATGCCTACAATTGTCTGAAGCCGTATATATGTATTTACAGCAATTAGGGTATATACACATGCAGTATCAGCCTCAATCAACAGCAGTCTCCAAGATTATCCTAGAAATGTAACTTTTTTCAGTCTTTGTCATTTTTGTAATAATCGATGAGAGAATCTGGCATCCTGCTAAATATAATTAATTTTAGTCGTAGATAGGTACTCCCTCCAGTTTGAAATACTTGTCGATTTGGACATCGACACGGTCTCCAAAATACAACTTTGACTACTAAAAATTATTGCATTTTATTTATAAAATGCATTGAAATTATAATATTTGAAAGCTCTTTTCATGACAAATCTATTTATGTAACTTTTACGTGTTCAATCCAAATGGTTTAAAAGTTATTTATAGATAAAGTTCTAAAACTTTGACTTAGGATAACTCTAAAATGACAAGTATTTCAGGATGGAGGGAGTATTACTTAGTGCAGTCATGATTAATCTATGGAAATGATCACGCAAGTCTTATAGGCTGCGACTTGAAAGCTGATCATTGCTGAAACGTCCCAAGAATATTAAGCAATTAAGGGTATTACAGTTGCTAATTAGTGATAATCAAAGTATTTGTGTATTGAGAAAAAAATTAAAAATACGATTAGAACGAATAGAATTAGAAGTAGGGATTGCATCAGACCCGCAGGTGAGGTATCAATTATCGAGATACCATACCCATTGGGGCCAGATTGGCACATCTTGCTAGATCAGGATCATCCCTTGGTAATATTAACTTATACTATAAGGGGTGGCTTTCGCGAGCTCCCGCGAGGTCCACGTCACCGGTCTTCGCGCGGCGGTCCACGCCTTTTTCCGTTTTTGCGCGCGGCTCCGTGAGTAGTAGGACTGCGGGTGTACGTAGCAATCAGAAATCGAATAGTAGTGCAAGTACTTGGTAAATAAAAAAAAGGGATTTGACCGGTCAAAGTAATTTTGTTCAACCAACTCAGTAATTTTGACCAACAGTCATCGGGACCAACCAGTGCATCCCACTTTGAGCAGCGCATAGACCAAAGCAAGACAAGGACAGCCAGCAGCCAGGCTTTACTTCTTTCCAAGGTAGCACACCTTTTTTACTCATGTCACTCAAATAGGGGTGGAATTGAGCCGAGCCGGACCGGGCTCGGTCGAGCTCGCCGATAATCGAGCCGAGCCGGGCTTGGCTCGGAGTGTGAATCGAGCCAGATATTGGACTCGGCTCGGGCTCGAACGAGCCTCGAGCTGGCTCGTGTAGGCTCGTGAGCCGGCGTTTATCCACCGAGCGAACTACCGAAGGGCGAAGGGCCGAAGGCCCATTCCATTGACTCCTCTCGTCCTGCCTCTGATTCCTCTCGTCTCCTCACTCCACCCGTCCCTCCCCCCCAAATCGCTAATCTCCTCACTCCGGGACATCGCCGCCCGGCGCCGCCCCATTCCCTGACGTCCCTCGGCACCTCCGACGCCTCCCCTGACCCCAGCGTTCTCAGCTCCTCCGATGCCTCCCCTGACCCCGGCGTTCTCAGCTCCTCTGATGCCTCCCCCGGCCTCGGCTCCTCCGCCGCTCCGCGGCTCCGCCCGACCGCCCCGGCGCCCATCCGGCCGTCTCCTGAGGCCCTCGGCACCTCCCCCGTCTCCGCGTCCCTTGGCTCCTCCGACGCCTCCCCTACCCCAGCTCCCTCAGCAGCTCAGCTCCTCCGACGCCGATGCTGGTAATTCCGCTAGTTTCTGAAACAAGCCAGATGTGAGGCATATATGAGTAAAGCATTCATCTAACACCTCCTATGTTTGATTGCATATGGAAAAACAAGTGTATGTTGAAACATACTAAGTTCGCATTTTATTTTGGGTACTGCTCCATGGTAAAGAACACTAGAGCCGTGTTAAAGAATAATTTTATTCAGAGAATTGTGTGCTTTGTTAGTATGGACAGCTAGAGGACTGAAAGGATCTCTTTATCTCCTGTTCATTTAATCAAGTTTGCTAGAGTTTACTAGGAATTGTTTGTGTTATCTGTGAGATATTTGAAGTACTAAGAAGAGTAAACTCAAAAAGTAAGGTAACAAAATCTTCTTTTTGGGAGAGCATATAGTTCTGAGATGTCTAGTATTGGGTATCCCTCTTGTCGAGGCAAGCATTGCTCAATAGTTTGGACTTTAGCACTTGCCAAAACATACACATAGCAGTAGGCCAGGAATTCATACCTTATATGACTCAATGACTGTCGAGCCTAACGAGCCGCTCACGAGCTGGCTCGGGCTCGGCTCGTTGGCCAAGCGAGCCAGGCAGTAGGCTCGGGCTCGGCTCGTTGGCCATGCGAGCCGAGCCGCACCAAGCCGAGCCGAGCCCGAGCTGAGCCTCGAGCTAAAATTCCACCCCTACACTCACATGGCAACAAAGCCATCTCACTTCGTACCCCAGTCGAGGAAGCACCTGCAACACAAACATTGACCTCTTCCTCCTCAGCAACAGCTTCCTCATCTCCGAACCCGACCTTAAGTCACAACCATAATGTAGTATTGCTAGCAGTAAGCACTACTTGTAGGGTGCTTGTTTGGTAGATCAGGAGGGGATTCATAGCGGTCTCAGTAGAGAACTCTAGGGGTCGCATGACTTGTCCTCGGGACATCTATTGCTCCCCGGCACAATAGAAACCATGGGTATCATCGCCATACCGTCCAACCTAGAGTTCCCCACATTCATCATTGACCATTCTTGCAAATCAAAAGTAGGGTAAAGTAAAAATGTATGCGTAATCATATAGAGGACCTTAGTAAGGTAGATTGGCCCTTAGGAACCCTCTGTCCCTTGCCTAAGACAGTAGGTGACTGAGCCAGTAGACGGGGGGGGGGATTAGAGAAGAGATTGGAGAGGGACTAGAAGAGAGAATAGAGGGATTAGAAGAGGAAGAGAGAGTAGATCGGCCATGGCTAGGTGCGGCTAGGGTCGAGTCAGTAGTGGAGGCGGCTGGCGTGGCCGGCAGTAGAGGTAGAGGGAGTAGAGGGGAAGATTGGAAGAGAGAGAGAGAGAGAGAGAGAGAGAGAGAGAGCGCAGTCGACCGGAGTAAGGGTGGTCGGGCCGAGGCAAGCAATAGAGTGAGAGAGGTGGCGGCATGAGGGTAGGGCAGGTGAGCCATCAGCTAGAGAAAGAGGTCGAGAGAGGGAGGGAGTAGAGAAAGGAGAGAGGGGAGTAGAGAGGTGAGAGTCGGTGCCCGTGGAGGAGGCCGACGGCGCCAGGGGAGAGCAGGCCAGAGTGAGAGGGAGAGGTGGAGAAGAACCCAAGAAAGGAGAAGGGCCAGGGGAAGCATCAGCTCGGGGGAGGAGAAAGGAAAAAGAAAGAGGGGAAGGGGGAAAGGAGAAGAAAAGGAGAGAAAAGAAGACAAGAGGATGTGAGAAAAGAAAGAAAAGGGAAGAGAGAAAAGGCAAGGAGAAAAAAGGAAAAATTTAGAAATTGTCCCTCTGCAAATTACGCTAGATTAAAATTGCTCGTCTCGTCATCGTAGGCAATTTTGAAAATAACTCGGATAGATGCAATCAATTAGGTAGCTAGTATTTAAAATTAAAATTTTTATATTAATTAATTAAATTGCTATTGTATTGCTGCTAAAATAATGTTTAGTGGGTCAAGATAGGGTATTTTAGCTAAGGGGGGCATCACCCCTTTATTTGCCGGTAGCATTTCTAGAAAGGTTGGACACCGTAAAAGTTTGGTGTAGATTTATTATCATAGTTTAATATTTTAAATTGTTAGGACCTGAAACGAACCAAACAGACCGCCCACCCCAAAGTTCGAGTGAGGCTAAACATTCCAATTTTATTCCAGGCAAGCTTCCCTTTTGATCAAATTTCAATTAAATGTCTTTCAATTGAATTTCAGTATAGATATATGTATCATTCATGCATGGGAAAATGTATATTTAAATTAAAAATCCTAAATTGGACTCGAGTGAATTATGGGTTGTTCACTGAGTTGAGGAGCTAATAGTTGCATTGTTTGAGAAATTGATAAAATTGGCTGAATCGAGGAATTGATAGTTAGATGTGGCGTATGAATTATATGGTGGGTAGAAGGTGCCAATGAGAAGGGTTTGTTCACCAGTGGGGGTCCTCTACATAGGTTAGAATATAAGGATTTAACAAACTACACTTGGGCAATGGGCCGTAATGTTCGTATCAATCATAGTGTGTGAAATCGGTTAGAAAAAGTTGTCCTATAAAGGTTTTGAATCTCCATATTGGGTAAGATTATTTTAGAGCACCCCTTTGGGATATGCTGGTATGCCCATGGGGTTTCGCCAAAAGGTGAAGCCATGAGTCGAGTTACTACCGTGCGGTTGACCGTAGTACAATTGCTATCTACGAGTCTTGTGAGACAGCTTGGGATAGGTATCCCCGACATCGAGTAGCAGGGTTGGAGATCTATTATTAGATTTGTCATAAACGTTTTGGGACCTCTCTTGTGGGGCTCACTATAGGTAAAGAGATACCAACCTGCGTAGGGTTAAAATCATGAATTCATGTCAGTCTCCTAGATTGAAGGCTACAGAAACTAAGTCTGTCTCACATACAAGTGCTAGTAGTCAATTTCTTAAATTAAAATTTGCCAACCTTTGAAATTAACAATCTATTTTTTTTATTAAAAACCATAATTTGAGGGAAGATAAGGTTAAGTGGAAAAATGAGAGGGAAGAACTCATGTCATGCATTGTTATTATTTCTTGCCGAGTACCCCGACACCCTTGCTTAAATCCCCTATTGCTTAGAAGGAGAGTCCTATGGATCCACCTACGAGGCATCGGGTGAGGACGATGTGCAGGATCAGGTTTTAATGGAGGACGATGACTACCACCACCACCACTAGGAGGAGTAGGTGCTTTGGGAAATTGAAAGTTGTAATATATTTTTGTTGTACTTAGATCTGATTTATAATTATTGTACTGGATATGTAGCCCTACATGGCTTCTGAATGTAATATATCTTCATTCAGTCTTTAATTATTATTCTGTTGCAATACTCTGAACACGGCATAATAATTGATAAAATTTTGAGATTACCTGATATTTTATTAGTTAATATGCCAAGATTCGTGTAATTAACTCGGCGTAATGGCAGCACTACTGTAGTTACCCTGGGTTAATTATGCGAGTCACCACAATTGCCATGTATGTCGTATTGTCATCTCCCTAAGAACTTTTGAATTATATGAATGACTTCATTTTGAAGCCGTATTGTTGAAGATGTGCACAAGTATTTAGTTTGATGGTCCAGTGAAGGGGATCAGCCGTATTTATTTACCTTGCAATTCGACATAAAGCAGAACGGCTGCAAGTTTTGTCTTTCTGAAAAGTAGGCAGTCAACAGAAAGGGAAAAGCCACTGTTGAAAACAGAATTTCCAAATCTGCATCCCACCCTCTGTTCAAGGTTTGCCAATGAAAGTTAGCATTATTAATTCGATTTGCAAGATGGGAGCTGGGCATTGCATACAGCCTGAGATGACATGCCGATTTAAGCCAAATTATATGAATTTTGTGAGCTTTGCGATCTGTAATGTTGAGCTGATCGTGAGGATAATAATTGTGCGAAAGCCGTTGCATGACAATAACAGTTTGAACAGCGCAACCTTTCTTTTGAAATGTTTGCCATCCATTTGAATGCTTAACGACTTCGTCTGCCATTTTTTCTAACAATAACTTTTTCCGCCATGCATATTGATCGTGGGATCGTTAGCAGTTGTTGCTCTTTTCCTTGTCTCGGAAGCTTAAGTTCTGGATCTTGCAGTTAGATGAGAAGCATACGAATTATCAGATTACTCCTGTGTGCTGCAAGGATGGGAAATTATGTATCTTTTGGTTTTGTTTATTCTCTCCTATCTCTAGCCGTTTGATTGAAGTTGTGTTATCGTTGTAATCTTTCACTCCTAGCTAAATTTACATGTAAATTCATAGCTATAAATTCCCACAACAATGCACGGGGAATTCATCCAGATGAAACGGTCGGTAAATGATTGTTTCGTTTCCATTTTCATATTTTTACCGGTAACGGAAACCTCAGAAACGGATATAGAAACAGATAATGATGGAAACGAATGCGGAATGAAATGGAGCGGATATGGAAACGAAAACAAAAAATTCCACAAGAACATAGTAGAGAATAACAATATACATGACCACAAGAACAATGTAGCCCATTTCACCTCCAAGGTGGATACAAGAATAGTGCTATTTTTCTCAAATTTTTCTCACAAGAACTAGTGTTACTAGAAATTTTTTCTCAAATTTGTCAGCTGAAGGCACATTATTTGTCTCCCATATGAGACCATCATGTCTTCATCCATATAATTATCATTGATATCCTTTTGCTCCACCAACTACAAAGGTTTGACACCCTAAAATTTGTATATTATTATTCGATGTTCATTTATGATTTTCTGAGATTTATCTTGGATTTTCTGGAGTTTATAAATACCATTTTGATATTTTTAGGTTTATAAAATTAATTTATTTATAAAAAATTAAAACAAAATTATGCTGAAAATAATTTTTTTAGGTTGAAAATGTTCCAAAGTATTTTTGAGAATTTTTTCGGAATTTTTGAACTCTATTTAATATTTTATATAAAACATTTGTATTTATAAAATTATTTTAATTCAAAAATAAATATAAACTCCCCCTTCTCATTTTTGGGCCAAGCCTATTTCCTTTTCCGGCCTGTTTCCGGTTTCACTTATACGGAATTTCCGTCACCGTTACCGTTTCCGTTTTCGCCGGAATTGGCTCTCCCGTTTCCGTTTTCGTTTCCGTTTCTGTTTCCGTACCGGTATTTTCCGTTCCCATTTCTGAAAAAGGGCTTTCGTTTCTGTTTTTCTTTGGCACGGTCGGAAACTTTCTGTTTCGTTTTCAGCCCTAGTGGTCACCATAATTTGAGTAGTTTTGGCTTGGCTCCATGCATAGTGATGGGTTCTTTCTTTTTTGAAGAAAAACTAGAGGAGGTTTTATTTCTATCCAACTTGGCCCGATGTCGTCATCATCGTCCAGGTGGGTTAGTCCCAGAAAGGGTGCATATCCTGTGCACATATTCATCCTGTGTACATGTGCAATAATTAAATCCGAGCCGTCCAGATCTCATCCAACGGTGGCTTCATCAGGGTGGAAATTGCAAAATGTGACAGATTTGCAATTTCCACCCCAACAGAGCCACCGTTGGATGAGATCTGGACGGCTCGGATTTAATTATTGCATATGTGCACAGAATGAATATGTGCACAAGATATGTAGCCGTCCCAGAAATCTCATCATAGGTAAAGAAAATCTGGCTAAGGACTTGTTAGAGAAGAACAAATTAGACCCGCTTGATTTAGGAAAAAGAGAAAAAATAAATAAAAAGATTTATTTTGAAAAACAATGGGTGGAGGACCTACATTCAGTAGACAAAAGCCCAACCATCCTACCAAGGCCCGGCCTAGCACTCTAGTCGCTTTGTTCACGGCTCACGACATAAGTAGTACAACTCCAAACTCAGGCTGCGTTTTGTTCGAGGTTAAGATAACCTAATTAGCTACTCTCTCCGAGTTTAACCTCTATGTCCAGGTAATAATATTAGATTTCGAGTTGACAAAAAGAATAATACATGTTTTGGAAAATATTAGATTTCGAGTTGTGCATATTTTCTTTTGGCGAATATGTTTTTTCCCGAGAAAAACGGAGAAAGGATATTCTTTTGCCGAGTTTAATACTCTATACATTCACCTGGTAATAATACATGTTTCGAAAAGTATTATAGATCGAGCAGCAAAAAAAAAAC
This sequence comes from Rhipidocladum racemiflorum, assembly GCA_036346355.1. Taxonomy (NCBI): domain Eukaryota; kingdom Viridiplantae; phylum Streptophyta; class Magnoliopsida; order Poales; family Poaceae; genus Rhipidocladum; species Rhipidocladum racemiflorum. The sequence goes on along the minus strand of CM070581.1, from coordinate 54,238,792 downwards.
TATAGATATACAGTTGTACACATATTTCTTATTCCAGAAAATATTAGAGATCAAGTTACAAAAAAAAATAGAGCTAGAGTTGTACACATATTTCTTTTAACGAATTTGGTTAACACTCTATTATTACCCGGTCAACATTCTTTTGTCGAGTTTAACACTCTATGTCCAAGTAATAATACATGTTCTGAAAAATATTAGAGATGCCAACCTTTTTTTGTCGAGTTTAACACTCTATACGTTCACCGACTAATAATACATGTTTCAAAAAATATTAGAGATCGAGTTGCAAAAAAAAGTCTAGAGATAGAGTTGTACACATATTTCTGCTGACGAAAATATTTTTCTGGGAAAACGTAGAAAGGACCTGGATGTAAAGGACGGGGACCTGTTTGTTATTTTTTTGGACCTGAGCACTGCTTTGAAAAATTAGAAAATGACTCGTTCGAGATTTGTATTTAACAGGAGTTTTTTTTCGTAAAGTAACGAACGAGATACCTAAACGCTATTCGGAAGAACACATAGTTTATTTGAAAAATACGTTTTTTCACCCTCACAGGCTTGAGGAATTTTTTTTTAAAAAAAACACGAAGGACATTTTTTGTAATTTTACAGGGACCTATCTGTAATTTAAAGAAAATGGAGAAACTTTTTTGCAAAATGGCGGGAGCGACGTGGTGCTCTGGTTGGACGGCAAATCTTCCAGGCATAATAGATGTAATATTATGTTTTATTTATATTACAATAAAAATTTGTGGTCAAAATTGAGTTTTGAGGATCGTAGCGGCATCCAAAAAAATATGTTTTTGTGACAAGGGATTTGCATAGCATTTGAGTACTTTCATTCGGGCACTGGTCAGCTGATAGATTTCCCTGGTCAATAGACAGCCCTTCTTTTTATCCTCTTCTTTTCCTTTCCTATGCATGCTATTGCTAGTTGCCTTAAAGCTTGAAGTTCCTAGCATGCATATTGTGAACCAGTAGGTCCAGTACTGTGAAAAACGGCTAAGCCGGCTAAATTACTTACTGAGATTGGAGGGTTGTTAACACCGTCAAATGATTGTTCTATTATTATTAAAAGGTCAACCAATTGCGAGGGATAAGAAGTTGTTTTTAGATATCAATACATGAGGTGTTCAAGGCTGATGGCGCCAGTAGTTTGGTGAGAAAGCACTACTACATAAATGCTCATTACAGACGGTTCCAAAATCTCATCACAGACGGTTTTATGAACTGTGTGTAAAAACATGTGTCAGTAATAACAATAGCACATCACAGTCGGTTTTTGAACCGTCGGTGAAAATTAATATTAGAGACGGTTCTAGGTAAGAACCGTCTCTAATAGTATATTATCACAGACGGTTCTAGGCTAGAACAGTCTCTGATACACTATTACAGACATTTCTAGCTTAGAACCATCTGTGATAGCTATGCATATCTCTAAGCATCTGTGAGAGCAAATGTTGATGGATTCTAAGATAAATTCCAATCCATCCACAATTCATCCTAAAAGTTGTCATCATCTGATTTATTCATCCACTCCATCCTCAACCCCAAAATGAGAATACCATAGGTAGCCTATTTTCACTCTGCTATTATGCATGAATAAGATTATTTTCATGGTTCTCTATTCCGTCAAATATATAGTTGATTAAACCACCAGGTATACGATGATTTAATCAACTCTATATTTCATGAAATAGAGAATCATCAAACTAATTCTGTTTCTGTACAAAACCATAGTGAAAATAGATTACCTATGATATTCTCATTCAGGGATGAGAGGATGAAGTGAAAGATAAATCAGAATATGACAACTCTTAGGACGAACTGTGGATAGAATTGGATTTTGCCTTAGAATTCATTAACATTTGCTCTCACAAATGCAAGGAGGTACTTAGCAAGCAAGACACTATTAAGTTATTGCATTCAAGATGAGCAAATATTAATGATAAAGTCAGGTGATAATACATTAACAAAATACGATACGATAATATCACATTATTTTATAGTTCAAGACAAGAAGACCTTAGGGCTTTTTCATATCTACCATCATATGTGCCACAGCTTTCGCAACAGAGGTTTTTCGGTTCTCTCTGAAGTTCCACAACTTCAGTTCAGTGCCTATTTGTTTGACACCAATAATCGATTGATCTCCAATATCTCTTAATCCGTACAAAAGCAATCATGTGGTATATTATCAGGACCATATCGAATTAAATACTAGTTTAGCTTTGGCTTTATATTACCTCTATAAGCTCAGTTTTGGCTTCTTCTAGCTCTGCATTCGCCCTGCGATCCTTAGTGATGAGTGCCATGTTAAGCAATTCAATATCTTGCAAGCGATCATTTATGTCTTTCAGTTCTTATTGCATCTCATAAATCTTTTATGTTATCTCAGACATGCCCATCAATAGAGAGAAGCTTGCATTGTTGCAGAAATATGATGTTTTTAACTAGTGAGCAACGTGCATTTTCTGCATTGTGAATTCATAGTAACCTTGAATCTATGTCGATTTATTGTTTAAGAGGTTAAGGAAATAAGGATAGCATCCCAAGCTTCTTTAATTTGTTAGATGTATTTGATTGAAAAACATTTGAATGCAACCATCAATAAGGCATTTAAATTAATGTCTTGAACATATCATACACATTCTCCTCTACACATAGACCTATTTCTAATATGTATATCTCTTTATTTTTCCTTCTATAGACATTTAAACTAATCTGGAGACTGCTGGCTGATTGTAAGATTAATCTTTGCTTAGATTCTTAAGCACTGGTATCTTGTGAAGTTAAAGTATGCAGTTTCCTACGAGAAACATGGGTCAATGGACTCGTGTGTGTGGTGAAGCTCTGAGTCTAGCAGCAAGTCATTGATGTACAGAGTCCAAATGTAATAGATTCAGATATGAATGGAAATTTTTTGGCTTGAATTTGTGCAATATTTTATGTTCCCCGTGTCTCAACTGTTGGCGTGTCGTGTTTGTGGTGGTTAAAGTAAATCTAAGTGCAGTGGTGTTTTATACCACCACACCTTGTCAGGCTCAATTTAAAACCAGTCTTATATTGGCATGGCATGGAAATTGGTCTTAATTCACTTATCAGGACGGATGGTCACATCAAGATCATTTTTTCGACCACAAGTCTACAACTCTGTAGTCTGAAGCTGAGACCAAGATCATTTATCGTTAAGAATACTGACATCTTTACTAGTTTTAATTCCTACCAATATCCACGCCAGGAAATTAAGAACATAAATCCAGTAGCCCAAACAAGATGTCCAAATAAGAACATCCACGCCCATACCGATAAACTATTCATTCCAAAAGGATTATATCCATTGATAAGTTGTGAAGAGTTTAACCATAGGTAATCTCTTAACCATCCCATCAAATAAGTGGAGGATTCATTAAATTGTGAAACGTTGCCCTGCCATAATGTGATGTGTTTCCAATGCCAATAAAAAGTAACCCATCCAATGGTATTTAACATCCAGAAAACTGCCAAATAAAACGCGTCCCAAGCAGAAATATCACAAGTACCGCCGCGCCCTGGGCCGTCACAAGGAAAACTATACCCAAAATCCTTTTTATCCGGCATTAATTTGGAACCGCGTGCATCTAAAGCGACACTGGAGCAACCGATCACCTTACAAGTGATCTTGATCGATTGACATTCAGAGAGAGTTACAATGCCAATGATCAAGTCCAAGCAGCAAATGGAGGGTGTATGTCTATATCTCATATTGGTCATTCTACTATTTTCGACTCTTCTCGTCTGCTACATTTAAATAATGTCCTACATGTTCCAAAAGTCAGTAAAAACCTTCTCTCTGTCCACAAACTAGCCCATGATAATAATATCTTCTTTGAATTTCATCCTGATTATTTTTATGTCAAGGACAAAAACACGAAGAAGATTCTCCTGGACGGTAGATGCAAGGATGGTCTGTACCCTATTTCTCCAAACTGCTTTCCTCACAAGTCTGAAGTTATACCCTTGTCTCGTCAGTCCTTGGCTGTGAGCAAACTCAACCCTGCGTTGTGGCACAAAAGACTTGGACATCTTGCGTCTCAAGTAGTTCAACATGTTCTCCACCAAAATAAGATTCCTAGTGTGTCAAATAAAGATAGCTATGTGTGTAATGCTTGTCAACAAGCAAAAATACATTAGCTACCCTACAATTCTTCTTCTCGTGTGTCATCTTTTCCACTCGAACTTGTCCATTCAGATGTATGGGGACCAGCTCTTCCATCTGTTGGTGGCTTCAAATACTATGTTAGCTTTCTTGATGATTACAGCAGATTTACATGGGTTTATCTCCTTAAATGTAAATCTGATGTTGAAAAACATTCATTCAGTTCCAGCGTCATGTTGAGTTGATGCTTAATCGAAAGATAATTGCCATACAAACAGATTGGGGAGGAGAATACCAGAAACTACACAAATTCTTCAATACCGTAGGAATCTTACATAGAGTATCATGCCCTCATACACATCAACAAAATGGGGTTGTTGAATGGAAACACCGACATATCGTTGAAACAGGGCTGGCTCTTTTAGCTCAGTCATCCATGCTAATGAAATTCTGGGGAGATGCTTTCTTAGCTGCTGCTTTCCTCATTAATAGACTTCCAAGTCGAACTCTAATGAACTCAACACCCCTTGAACACCTTTTTGGATGTCCTCCTGACTATTCATTCTTGAGAGTGTTTGGATGTGCTTGTTGGCCAAACCTGCGTCCCTACAACAATCATAAGCTTGAATTTCGATCTCGGCAATGTGTGTTCATAGGATATAGTAGTATGCACAAAGGGTATAAATGCCTTGATCGCACAACAGGAAGAGTTTATATAAGCCGAGATGTGATATTTGATGAAAACATTTTTCCCTTTGCCACAACTCCCTGTGAACCATCCTTGTCCACGAAATCACCCCTTGCTGCAGTTCTTCCTTCTCTGCTTGTTCCTCAAACTGAGTCAAATTTGTTGTTTGAGCCGGTAATAGAGAATACACCATATGAGATTTCAGATACTCCTGCAACTAACAATTTGAGTTCATCTGATAGTACAGGAGCTGAAACTCATAATACGACAGATCAAGAATAGAACACTAGCAGTGATACAATGGTACAGTCTTAACGAAGTATGAGCCCAAGGGGTGTTCGAACTAGAGCACAGAACAATATCAGACATCCCAAGCAATACACTGATGGCACTATTCGTTATCCTCTCACTAGTAGCTAAAAGTAATGTTGTTGGTAGATGATTATGCCCATTTGTTGTTATTTATGACTAAGTAGTGGTGGTAACTGTTTAGATTACTCGTTGGAAAACCATGGTTAAAATAGAGGAAAATTTTAACATGTTGCGATGGAGTGAGCTTTGGATAATTAACATGATAAATGATCTTATCCTTAATGAAAGTATAACTTAGAGTCTCACTTACGAATTCTTCCCTGTGGAGATAATATTTACATGTTGAAGTCGTTGTTTAACTGAATAAGGTTCGGTTGTCGAGACATGAATATATAGGAGGTATGAAATTTATATGTTGATCTTGCTGAAAGATTTGTTGAAGTACTATGTTTCAAATTTAGAATAAGAAGTATTATGATTCGGTGATCCGTGGGGATCATGTCAATATAGTCTTGGTTGGGTGCCTTTTTTTATAAGCATCATAAACCCTAATTAAAAGTGTTGGGAATGGTAACTAGAGGAAGAATTTGTTGTGAAGCTTTTGGTTTAATTGTGTTGAGGCTCCTCAGGGAGTAAATAGTGATTATTGAAGTCTTTAATGGAAAGCGTAGTGGAGTACTAGAGATGGTTCTTTTTATGCTGAACTTGTGTTTAAAAGCTTTTGGACTGGTTTGGTTGTTTGCCATTTTGGTTGAAGGGTTTTCGGTCAAGGTGTTCCATATGCTGTGTTTCAGAGTTTCCCTAAAACTCGTAGAAATTAGTGCAAATATTTGGTTTTGGCTAATTTGTTTAGTTGGTGCTATGAGTATGGATTTACACCCCAAAAGTTTTGAGTGGATCGCGCCCTTTCGCGTTCGCCCTGAATTATCTTTGGAATAAATTTTAAAGGAAACAAATGGGCATAGAGGGTTATGTTGGAAAACTCACGAGGTTTAATTTGTAATCTTTTCTTTGCTAGAGTTGGAGTTATTTGGAAAAAATCTGTGTAGAGTTTGCAAGTGTTTCAAAAGGTGGTTTTTGTGGAGGTTTCATCGGCGATGCTGTTAGTGAAGTGTTCTCTTTTGAAAATGAGTTTCCCTTTCTCTTTGAGAAAATTTATGGCGGTTGTTTGTGCAGATGTTTAACTTTGGAGCCGATGTCTTTTTCCAAATGTTGATTTTGGTTAAAACGCAATGTTTTGCGAGTTTAGCTTTCTATCATTGGTGGGTTCTGATACGATGTGATGCCTTACTGTTAACTATGCTGCCGTCAAAGTTTATATGAACTAGCGCAATCCTCGATGCTATTCGAGTTTTATTCATGTGATACAGCGGATGAAGTCGTCTTGTGAGTGACTATTCGGTAGTGATGTTCCATGATGAATGAATGGTGAAAAGTAAACAAGACATCGTTTATAGATGTTAAATGATAAAAGAGTTGTTGAGCCAGGTCGGTGAGAAAATCATATATGGATATATGACTAATCCAGAGTGCTCTTGAAAAGGATGCATTCATGTCATGAATCGAGATGTCCATTTCTTTCTAGTATGAAAGAATGAAGAATTTCCGATATGTTGGTTGTGGTGTAGGAGATTTGTGTTTCCTTTGCGTCTTCGCTTAGGAAGTTAAAATGAATGCTCTTTGGTTGTTGCCGAATTCTTTCCAAAATGGGTGTTAACGTTTTGGGTTTGAGTTGTCGTGTGTGGTCCACTTGGGTTCAAAAGAATTGTACTTCTCTTGCTCTATAGATGGGAGTGAGGATATAAATGTTCTTGGTTTATGGTTGAATATGCGAAATATGTGTACACTTGGGCTTGATAACTAAGTATTTTTGTTGAGGGCGAGACCCTCTTAAGAAAGGAACCAATTGTGGTTTGGTAAGGTTTTACGATCCTAGCTTGGGGCTAGGTGTCGAACCTTAGTGGTATAAGGGTGGTTTGTGATGGAGGTTGTTGATGTATGGGTTTAACCTTTATTAAGAGTAGTGATGGGTGGAAGTGAAGTTGATGGTAGTTCTGTGATAATTGTCCTGCCGTGAACAATTGTCTTAACTAGTTGTTTTTGGGATTGAGTCTTGCCTGGGAGAGGATGGAATGAAATGTTAGCATGATCGTGTATCGGAAGGGCAAGTGTGCCTTAATGAGTTATTCCCCTCGATGGAAATTTTCGAGAATGTAGAGAGGTCGTTAAAGGAATTGTGACTCGCTTTGATTGTGTCATGTTAAGTTTAATGAAGTGTGGTGGTCAGGTTGGTTATGATAGTAGTGTGAAGTGTTTCTCGTGAGGTTTTGGGCGATTTGGGTTGATGGAACCCTTTGTGGTTGAAACACAGTTTCTGTTTGGGAATTGAAGTGACGATGGAACCGTGAGAGGTTGCACTCTGTTGAGCTAAAATTAATATTTTATCGCTAGTGTTGGTTTTGAGAACTCGCTTGTCCTTTGTTTCGGTTTTAGTATCTGTGTGAATGTTTTGTGTTGCAAAGAAGTCTTTTGTCCCTTGGGGAACTTGTTGTTGATTTTGGCGTTCTTCGGATTCGAGGTCGAATCCTGTTTAACGGGGGGAGAATGTGACACCACGGAGTGTCGTAACCTTATATATTGTGAATGTTGAGATCAAAAACATTATGGAATGTGGAATTAAGGTTAAAACAATAAGGTATGGAGGTTAATAGCGTTTCCGGGCCGTTTCCAGGAGTTTGGGCCTTTCCGGGGAGTTTTGGGCCTAAGGGGAAGGGTCGTGGGCCTTGGTGGGGAGGAGTTTGAGTCCATTTAGGAGTGGGAGTCCTGTTTGGGGGCCTCCTCCTGCCCTTTTGTGCGCCCCCACCCCTGCCCTTGCGCCCCGAAAGCCCTAGCCGCCCCCCACACCTCCCCACCTCCTCCTTGTGGCGCCTCCACCTCCCCCATTGCTCCCCATTGCTCCACCACCCCTCCACCACCTCTCCACCTCCCTTTCTGCCCCTAGGGGATATCCCCACCTCATCACCTCGAAGATCCATCCGTTGGAGTGCTCCGCGATGAGGAGATCCGGCGGGATTGGAGCGAGGAAGGAGATCGCGCGAACCGGGAGGAGATCCATTGGGTTTTTGTGCGTTGGGCGAAGGTATGGCCATAGGAATCCTTGGGGTTGGTATAGGATCTGCTTTAAGGGTTATTATCATGTTTTTAGATCAATTGGTGGTGCTGGAATTGAGTAGATTAGATTAGATCTAGAAGTTGCCACGTTCTCTGTTTCGGACAGCATGAGCAGTCGACCTAGGGTTTGGGTTTTCGCCAATTTAGAGTCGGAATTTGGTCGTACGACTGTTGAAGAAGTTGTAGGTAATTTCAATACCTTTCAGTGGGTATAAAGAACTTTAAATTCCGCCCAGCCGTTTGAATGTTAAGCTTGTTTTACCGAACGTATTAAAATCTGTGACGTGATTGGAACAGATCACGGTATTCTGTAGATTAAACCACTTTAGGTTTCGAATCAGTCTTTCCATATACTTAGCAAAAGTTAGGAAATTTCCTAAGCTACGCGAGGATGTACTCGTTTAATTGATTCGGAGTCTTAGAACTCAAGTTGTGCCTTTTGGAAGGCTGCTGTCCCGACGGGACAGAACCTCTGTTTTTGGGTTTTGCGAGTAGTTGGCGATGTCGGGGTAGAAGAGGGTTTGCGTACTGTTTTGTGGACATGATTGTGAGTGTGTGGTCCCTATGTGCAGGTGGTGTGACCCCGGGAGTGCCTTCTACTTTTTGCCAATCCGTCGGCCGTGGTTGAGGCAAGTGTATTGGAATGGGTAGCGGGTTATAGTTTGCTAAATCGGTTGTGATTGAAATCTAATACATGATATGTTCACATGCTATGCTTTAATGACTGCCAATGATATGATGAATGTGCTTACTATACTATGATGCCATGTGATAATGTACAAGTGATTTATGATGTTGGCATGATTGCATACATGACATGTTACATGGCCCGGGCGGTGAGAAAGTCATAACTAGTCCGGGGAAGGTCGGTGAGAAAGTTATGACTATTCCGGAGAGCCAATGAGTAAGTCCTACATCGTGATTCCATCCACTGCGGTGTGGGGAAGCGAGGAGTAGGCACCCTCCATCTTCGGGATGGAAGGGGGGAGAGGGTGCACACCGACGGGTGCGTACTCAACCATACCGGTATGAGTTTCCAAGGAGATATGAGCATCGCATCGCATTGCATACATAATGATGATGATAATGATATGTGATCATGAATGTGATGATATACATGATGTGAGTTGTTGTAACCATGAAATTGTTTGTGTTTGTACCATTGCAATATACTTGCTGAATGATGAACTCACGCTTGTATTTATGTTGTTGTTTTTTTAGGTACCATGACATCGGCATGTGGGAAAGGGCATTAGCTACACATCTTCACGTAGTTCCAGTCACATTTACCAACTTTGAGTCATGATCATATTAATCGTGCCATGAACTAGGTGTATGGAATAATTTTAGTATGTTGTTGATCCTCTTTGCTTAGGTATAGATGTTGGTGTGGTTGGATTTGGTTTAATTGGTTTATGATGATGTTTTATCCATTTATATTGCTGATTTAGTTGTCTTATGCTATGATATATGTTGCCATGATGTTGCTATCGTTTCAATTCATGTTGAAACAAAGGAGATGCTGTCGAAATTTCGATGTTTAGCTTTTGTGCTCTTGCTGTAATTTACCTTTATTTTTTGTATTTAGATGATGTTTAGCCTATGTTTGGTAGCATTCGGGCATACTAGATGCTGGGGTGTTACAGTTAGATACTGCAGCACCCCCACAATGCTTCTGTAAAGTGTTGTAGCTGAATCAGAAAGCAATGTTCCCTGATATTTTGACAGTTTCTCAGTGGCTGCCATTGGCGTAGATGCAGGCTTGCAATTCTCCATATGAGATTTCTTAAGAATATCATGTATATATCTTCTTTGGGTGAGAAGCACACCTGTTGGCTGTGGAATAACAGCAATACCCAAGAAATAGTGCAGATTTCCAAGGTCTTTGAGAACAAATTTTGAACGAAGCTGTTGAATGAGATCATCAATAGCTTGTGGTGAAGAACTAGTGATGATAATATCATCAACATAGATAAGCATGTAAATGATGATGTCATTACTGTTATATATAAACAGGGATGAATCTGCTTGTGATGATGTAAATCCAAGTTCTTGTAGTTTTCCACTCAATTTGAAATGCCATGCCCGAGGTGCTTATTTTAAGCCATATAATGCTTTATCCAGTTTGCAGACAGAGTTTGGAAACTGCTTACTTTCATACCCTGACGGCTATTTCATATAGACATCTTCTTCAATAGTTCCATGAAGAAAAGCATTCTGAACATCTACCTGTCGTAGCCACCATCCTCTGGATATGGCAAGAGCCAGGATTATTCTAAAAGATGTTGGCTTGACTACTGGGCTAAATGTATCCACGTAGTCTATACCATACCTCTGTTTAAATCCTTTGGCTACTAACTGAGCTTTGCACTGTTCTATGCTTCCATTTGTTTTTCTATTTAGCTTGAATACCCACTTGCAATCAACAATATTTTGGCCCTGTCGCCATGGAACCAAGTGCCATGTTCCATTTCTCATTAATGCTTCATACTCAGTATCCATTGCTTTACACCATTCAGGGTAGAGAGCTGCCTCTTCTTGACTGGAGGGTTCGATGTTTCGGTCAGTACTGACTAGAAACCCCACTTCCTTAGAGTGGATACCGAATGGTACCATTAGTGTATTGTTTGGGTTTGATAATTCTGTTGCTGAGCCTAGTGCGAATCACTATTCTATTATCAATTTCATCATCATTTGATTCAGAAGTAGTCGGAGATGAATATCCTTGGAGATCTTCAGAATTGATAGCAGTAGCTCCATTGCTGTTGTCTGCAATATCATCCTGACATCAGTTTTCAACAGAAGGCTGATTTGAGCTTGAAGTCAGCTGTGCATCCAATTTCTCTCTATCAGACGACAAATGCAGAGGGAGAAGAATATTGTTCTGATGCAGAGGAGCTCTGACATTATTCTGCACTTGTGAGAAGGGAAAGACATATTCATCAAATACAACATCACGAGAGATATATACTCTTCCCGATGATATATGCAAGCACTTGTATCCTTTGTGCAAACCACTGTACCCAATGAATACACACTGCTGAGATTGAAACTGCAATTTTCTTGTGTTGTATGGTCGCAAGTTAGGCCAACAAGCACACCCAAAAACTCGAAGAAATGAATAATCTGGACTTGTATCAAATAATTTCTTCAATGGAGTAGAATAATTAATAACCCGACTTGGAGTTCTATTTATGAGATAGTTTGCTGTTTCAAATGCATTGTCCCAAAACCTCAAAGGCATTGATGCTTGAGCTAACAAAGAAAGTCCCATTTCAACAACATGTCTGTGCTTTCTTTCGGCTGACCCATTCTGTTGATGTGTGTGAGGGCAAGAAACAAGATGTTTAATCCCAGCATTCTTCAATACATTATGCAAGGATTGATATTCTCATCCCCAATCTGACTGAAAAGAGCGAATGTTCATGTTAAGACCCTTTTCTACAAGCTTTTTGAACTGAAGAAAGACTGGAACAACATCAGATTTTGCTTTGATGGGGTAGACCCATGTGAATTTGCTGAATTCATCTATGAAACTCACATAGTACTTATTTCCATTAACTGAATTGAGGGCAGGACCCCATACATAAGAGAATATGAGTTCAAGAAGAGAAGAGGAGACTTTATTTGAGGTATGAAAGGGCAACTGATGATTCTTGCCCTGCTGACATGCATTACACACTAGTACATTGTCTTTATTTGAAGAAAAAGGAATACTATGTTCTTGCAAAACACGATGCACAATAGAGGAGGCTGGATGTCCAAGTCTATGGTGCCACACATCTTCTGAGACCTTGACGCTGGAGAAGGCATTCCAGGTAATCCTGGTGTCATGAGTCTTCAGAGGGTATAGGCCACCTTCACATCTGCCTTGAAGTAGAACCTTCTTGATGTCCCGGTTCTTTACAAGGAAATAAGTTGGATGAAATTCAATGAAAGCATTATTGTCTGCAGTGAACCGATGGACAGATAGCAGATTTCTAGTAATCTTAGGCACATGCAAGATATTGTTCAAGGCAAGATTACGGTTAGGAGAAGGAATAAAGGAATAACCAGTGTGAGCAATAGATAGATTTTTACCATTAGCCACATCCACCTGTTCCTTTCCATTGTATCTTTCTCTCATAGACAGCTTGTCAAGATCTCCTGTAATATGATCTGTAGAACCTGTGTCAGTGTACCAATTTGAATCCAGACTATAGGATGGTGTTGTTGCCATTGCAGCTGAATGATGATCTTCTGCCTGGTAGGAGTGGTCAAACCGATGATAGCATTTTATTGCGCTATGCCCGGTTTTTCCACAGACCTGGCATACTGGACGATTTCCATATTGAGGATTACCAGGTTGGAAACAAGATTGAAAACCACCTGGATGATGATTATTCTGAGGTTTCCCACGACCGCCTCGACCTCTTCCTCTGAAGGGTTGACCACGGCCTGTCTTGCTGCTGCGCACTATGTTATTTGCTTCAGACATTTGCAAGGCACTATTGTTTTGTTCCTTGCGTAGCTCAAAGCTCAACATGTGTGCATAGAGATCAGAAAGTGAAATTGAATTTGATCTAGTGCTAATAGATGTTACCAGAGCATCATACTCTTCTCCCAAACCTGCAAGAATATATGATGCAATTTCTTCATCTTCAAGGTGTTGTCCTATGGCTGATAGCATATCAGCCAAGTTCTTCATCTCTGTGAAGTAATTTGTCATTGATAGATCATTTTTCTTGACCGTCAACAGTTACATTCTGATTTGTATCTTTCTTGCCCTGGAGCTTGATGCAAACATATGTTCCAGAGAATTCCAAACTTCAGCAGAGGTAGTAAGGAAAAGTACTTGAGATAGAACCTCTTCTGATAAGGAAGACAACAGGACACTTAATACCATCTGATCTTGCTGAAGCCACAGAGCATATGCAGGGTTTGGTCCCGGTGTCACTTCTGTCCCGGTTGTCTGCGTAATCATCTGAGAGGGACAGGCAATCTCTCCGGTGGCATAGCCGAGCAGTTGTTGTCCTCTCAGGTATGGAAGCAGTTGTGCCTTCTACAACAGATAATTGTTCCTTGTCATTTTGACATTGATAAGATGTCCAAACAGCGAAATAGGGGTTGGAAGCAATCCTCCCATGGCAGAAGTCACGGTTCCTGTTGGTACAGATCCGTTGGCGCTATTGCTCAAGAGGGGAGAGGAACTCATTGCTTTTGTGATGCCAAAAGCTCTGATACCATGTAAAGAATATAGGAAGGGAAGCGATTGAGAGGAATAGGTTCTGCGCATTACAATGCTGCAGATTGATCCATATATATATTGCCGTAAGATGAATAGTACACGGTCAGGTTAACAACAGAAAGTTACAGATAAGATTACACAGGATCTAAATTATACACTTATCTGTATCTATCTCTAGTTTGTTTGTGTAACAAGCACAAGTGCAGGTTCTTTGCTTGGCTCCTAGCCTCCTAGTACAAAACAGGCTTCTCACTTCGAACAATCTTGCGGTGAGAGGCTGGCCAAATTGCGCGGTCTGTTGCCTTTGTGGATCCGGAGAAGAAATAGCAGGCCACATAATGTTGAGTTGCCCGTTTGCAAAATAGGTTTGGAGCATCCTTTTCAACCTGCTGAGCCCTCCTCTTCCTGCTCTTCCATCGCCCTTACAGGTGCAACCTATCTCCTCCTGGTGGCTTTTCACGCGTGCCTACGCCCCAAAAGAACATCACATGGCCTTTGACGGGATCCTTATTTATGGCTTCTGGAATTTATGGCTGGAAAGGAATGCCCGCATTTTCAACAATCGCTACTCTCCAGTCCTCACTGTGGTCCAGCAGATCCTCCTTCAGGCCGCTCATTTTGAGTTTGCAAAAAGGAGGCCGTTGACCCCGTCATCGGCGCCTTAATTGTTTTGCCCCTTGGTTCTGTTTGTGGCACCGGCGACTTTAGTCCTTTTCTTTTCCTTTTCCTTTTGCCTCGCTTTTTTCTTTTGGCGTGCTGTGTTATCTTCCTTCTTTTCGTTGCCCTCTCGTGAACTTTGTTCTGAACCGCTCTCTCTTTAACGAATCGGCAGAGCTCCTGCCTTTCGTTTAAAAAAAAAATATTTGACAAAATGTGTGTGATCATTATACTTGTTGCCAAGGCCAAACAACCTCTTCTTTTTATGACGATAGATCATAAATTAATGGCTATTTTCTTGAATGTGCCTGCAGCAGGATGACGCAACGAGGCCTGGTCAAGGTGCACCACGCCCTGCTGCTCCTACTGTTGTAGCTCGCACTTGATCTGGTGATGTTCCTGGTGTGTTCGCGGTTGGAGATGTTCTTGAGAATTCTTGTATGAGTTAACAAAAAGTCTTTTTACCGATCGGATGGGAGACATTGTTATTGAGGGGCCAATGGTGCTGCAATCATTTATGCAAATGTGAGTGATCTCCTTTTATCATGTTTATTTATGTCGTTCAATTTGTACATTTTGGACCAACCCTGCAATCTCAAGGATTATGTAATATTTTGTGATCGAGTTAATCCATCATGGTGCCCTTGAACCAAAGCTTTATGTGGTTAGCTGGGTTTCTCATAGGGGTGATAATGGGTTGAAGTCTGGCACAAGTCTGGTCCAAGTCCAAGCGCGCCTTCTCCATCTCCAGTTCCTCTGCATGCTTCTTCGCCGCGTCGCACTCGTCGGCTTCCGTGTTGTACTTGTGCGAGTATGACCGGAACCGACGAGTCACCTCTGATGCCACAACGCCCCCCTGCAGTAGACAACCGTGAACTGAGAAAGGGAAAGACACCCAACAAAGACAGAAAGTGAAGGATACCTTCAAGAAAAAATCCATGGAGGTCTCACAGAGCGCGAGGTCACTGACGCTGCCGAAGAGAGCCATGGATTTACTATAGGGGGAGAAAGCTGAATGCATCTTCTCCAGAGTGGGACCGGCCGACATCCCGTTTTCAAAATCTTCGGCTGAGAATTCCGAAAGGTCAAATTTGAAAGGGGGAGGTCTTGACCCACTCCCAGGAGCCGATGGTCTGGAAGGTAAAGTTCCCCCGCTTGCGGAGGGAACACCTACGAAAATAGGGCCTCCCCCTGCTCCGGCCGGAGCCGATGGAGCCACGGGCAGCCCAACAGGGGCTGGTTCCACCAGCGCCGTCACCCTCGTCATCCCCACGTTACCACCTCCTGCACCCGCCTCGTCAATTCCTGAAAGATTGTCATAACCCAATGAGCTTGTAGGGAAAGTGTCAGGGGTCGAACCTTCGACCCCAAGGGGGGTATCTGGAGTGGAGGCGCCCAGGCGAAGGCCACGGGTCCCCTCTGCCGAAGGGTCAACCGCACCTTCCATAGGGACATGCGCCCCCTCCACCACGGGACCCACTGCTCCTTCGGGAGGATCCTGCGCTACCTCCGTGACGGGGTCGCTCCCTTCGTCGTCGTCGACCAGATTAACAAAATTTGTCCCAGGGAAGGCCAAAAATGAATACCCCAGGTACTGCTACTCGACTGGACGCGCGTCAGGAACAGGATCAGAGATATGTGACAGAGCGGGTATCTCCGTCGCAGCGGAGGCAGACGGGGCCTCGGCTAGACCCGCACCGGAAGTAGGATCAGTAACTGGCAGTGAGGACGACAACTCGACAGTAGCAGGGGCAGACTGCACCTCCGCTGGGCCTGCCCCGAGCACAGGATCTAAAGTGCGGGGCGGTGCCGATGACTCCGCCTCGGTAGTGACGGATGGCGCTATAGAGGGGCCTCCACCAAGAGCGGGGTCAGAGGTGGGCGATGGAACAGATGAATCCACCGCCCGCAGAATTGGAGGAGTCACCCTCTTCATCCATCTCCTCGTCGTCCAAGTCGTCGTCGTCATCATCCTCTTCCAAGTCTTCGCTCCCATCAGGAGAAGCAACCGCCTGAATCGGAGCCGATCGCGTTAGCTTGGATCGCTTTGATGGACGGGGGGAGCCGGCCGCGCCTCTGGGGTTGGGGGCCACACGGCGCCCCCAATTAGCGAAACGGGTACTCCGGGCGGTCCCTACCGCATTCATGACAGCCTTATACTCCGTCTATTTGCAAGGCCCCAGAAGCCCCCTTGCCAATTTCTCAGCGGCCCCGCGTCCGATGTCTCGAGTCCCCTCCGGCCGCACTACCGTCACTGTACCCCCGGATGACCATGTCAAGGTTACCGCAGGATTCCTCGCCAGGGGCTCCACTCGATAGAGACAATATTCTTCGACCAGATCGCGCATCGAGCTTTGATGCCAAAGCGCTTTCAGATACTCGAGAAAGCCTCATCTCCTCTGTAGTCGCATCCCAGTTTGGCGATCAAATAGCCCGAACGCGGCCCATAGAGGTGCGATGCACAGAATACAGACCGTCAAGCGTCTGGTAATACCACCGTTGCATCCACTCGGATTCCCACTTCCCCTTCGCGGCAGCCACCGGGATCTCCTTCACCAATGACCTTTTCGTCTAAAAATTCAAAGAACTGAAGCAAGACCACTGACCCCATCACCCACTCGATGCTGCTTCGGTTGCCAAAAAGCGTCCTCAATAAGAGAGAACAAACGTCTGGTCAAACCGGACCCAGCAGGATGAAAGGCCCACTCCAGCGCCGCCATCTGGACTATAGCGTTAGGCGTAAGTTGCGAAAGCTCCGCTTGAAAGGCCCGCAACACAGATCCTACCAGTGGAGCAGCCAAAAATCGGAGCCCTACCTCCAGGAAAGCAGCGAAGACTACCGCTTCATTTGGCCGTGGCTGGGGGACCTCTTCTTCGCTGGGGGAGCACATAGAGCGGCACAACACGCCGAAATCTCTAGCCAAGATGTCGATATCGTCGGAACCCAAAGAAGAATGCCCCAAAGCTGGGGATAGCATGGCGGCGTCCCCCTCGCTCAAAACCGGCTTCACACCGGGGGGGGGGCATAGAGGGGCCATGAGCAGGAGATTCAAAAGCGACGAGAAACGAACAGAGTGAGCGGGAAAGAGGACAAATAGGCACGATGAGAAAATGAGTACCAGAAAATGCCTCGCCCTTATCGCCCACCATGCTTATAATGGGAAGTCTTGTCTTCCCTCAGCCATGGATCCTAATACGTGGCGCCCATCGCACAAAAATCGGAGAAGTGTGAACATAAATGGGTCATCTGACAGTTTCGGCACCCGGCCCAAGGCATCATAAAGGGCCACGATACCCAATAGCAAAGGACAAGACCATACGCTGGACAAGACCACCCATCGTGGAGATCAACCCATCCTTACCTAATAGAGTATGTTAGATCACACGATCAAAGGCGTTGAAAAAACAAAATAGAAGACTACCAACCCGAAGCAAAAGAAAGATACCAAACGGGTCTCGCCCTATGCGCCTAAGTAGATCAGTGCAAACTCGGGCCTCCTTATAACATGGACAAGGGCGACGCGAGGCCGGCCCGCAACCATGAGGGGCTCCTATAGTAGGCCTAAAGCACCCATCTCCTTCGGTGAGCGGGGCAAGGTTAGTTTGTTCGTGGCGACAGTGGATGCCACGGTCAAAGTGGTGGGGAAATCTAAGACGAACTGTGAGAGTGCACAAATGAAGGAGAGGCCCAAAGCGGCGAGGGGAGTTGCTTCCCTCGAACTTAGCCAGCATGGGGTCCATCCGAACCTGGCGCCATGCCAGAACCCACAGAAAAACTTCAGGCAGTGTTAGGCCAGTTTAGAGCCCTTGAACACGTGAAATTCCGTTGAAACCCTCGGAAAGGGAATAAGACCAAAGGGCAGAGGCATAAAGTATGAACAAAAATGCCACGTAGTGCTTATCTGGCCCTTAGCAGGGGGCAAGTGGAGGCAAATGATTGGAAGGTAGCCAAAAGAGACATGCAATCCCATGTCAGGACCGGTTGGAAAAGGGCCAACCATCGCATGCATTTGGGAACGATATCTCCATCCCTTCCCTATAAAAGGAGGAGAAGAACGCCCATGAAAGGGATCCTTTTCTCGGATCTTGGGACATCTCCACTCAAACGGGCCCAAGCACCATTGCCGAGGATTGGATTCTGCTCGCGTGGTTCAATCCCACGACACCAGGCTTGAACCTTAAGTTTTTCTACTAACTCGATGTATTGCATGTATTATGTGTTAATTCTAGTCACAACTACATGAATATTTTACATGTAAATAGCTTGGATCTTGATCCAAGCCTTTATTTGGACCTGGATTGGACCTAGACTTATTGGTTTTAGATTTAGATTAGACTGATCAAAGAAACAAAAAATTTGGACTTGGATCAAACTTGTGCTGGGCTTCAGCCCATTATCACCCCTAACTATGCAGGGGTCGAACCGTATGCAAGTGCTATATACAAGCAGGGGTGGAGCCAGCCCAGGTCCAAGCCCCGGGCTAGGCTGGCTGATCTTAGATCAAATCTCTGTTTTCAATGATTTTTCAAAAAAATTTCAAAAAATTTTAATCGGCTTTCGGTACCAGGCCCCGGGCTACAGCATAGGCAGCCTGGGGCCTGTATCCGCCCCTGTATACAAGTGCACATTGTAGAATATATGTTATTGCAAAAAAAAGTGGACTGTGATATGTGCTGATTGGCGGTATATTAGTGGCTTCGCAAGTCGCACCTAAGGATACATATTTGCAAAAATATAATGATCCTTCATATTAACAACATAGGGGAAAAAGAATTTATAACTAGAAGCAAAGTAACTATCGTAAACATATGCTGACATTTGTCCAAATGAGAGGACCGACCAGAGATGTGTTTATTTTATTTTATTTTACAAAACAGATGATCTTTTTTGACAGGGTGTTTGATTTAGTCCAGGGGAGAGAGATCAAAAGGGAATAAATGAAAATCACTCTATTCTCAAAATTAGAAAGAAGGGATGAAAAGACTGATGGATTAGATAATCGATCGGTTGAGGAGCAACGTACCTTTATATTGTTATGCCAGATGATCATCCCAAAGTAGAAAGAAAATGCAATCAAGAAAAAACGAGCAAGAAAGCATATTTGGAAAGTTAAATGTTGGTTCGCAGGAGGAATAAGTTAGCTAGTACCTCTTCAGTCTTCTTCTGACCCAATCAAGTAAAAGTGAACGATGGATGGTTAGGATTATCATTAAGTGCCTTCCGAACAGCAGCCTTTGCTTCTAGCTCGCTATTACGATTCCCTCCTAAGAAAAATGTAGCATGCCTGAGAGAAGGAAGGTTCTCCAAACCGAAATCAAATCCACTGTCTCTGGTCAAGTCCAAAAAGAACTTAAAATGAAGCCTTTGAAGCTTTGGCATAGCCCCTGGTAGAAACATGAGCCTCATATAGCGTGTGAGAAGGTGAAGATGTTGTAGACACCGGAATGCATCTGCAGTGCGGTGAATGATGATCCTTTCGTCTCGTTCCGGGGTATCATATGCTTGTAGCCTGAGAAAGCGAAGAGACGGCAATGCTGCAAGTGTGTCAAGGTTCTCCTGCCTCAAACAAGTGCCCACCCAGATGGATACGGTGGTGAGGGAGGAGAGCGAGGAAATAATCCACCCTGGGAACGCCTCGAATATGATATCGCAGTAGAAGCTTTGGAGACAGGAATGAACCGGAAGGAACACTTTTAATCTAGTGGTTGATTGTATTATCCAAAGGTCTCGTAATTCGTTGCAGCTCTGCAGACAATTGAGGAAGGCTTCCCAGAAAATTCCATTATGCTTCGCATCGTCATCGACCCGTATACGGAGGAACCTCAGCTGAGTCAGAGTACCAATCTGTTGCATTTCGTACTTGGTGACGACACAGATGCCCACCACCTCCTGTAGAGATTTCATATTCCCAAGAGTCACACCTTGTGGCAGCCTCACATTGGTACCGACCAGCCGCACCAGTTGTCCTAGGTTAACAAAAGACTTTGGTAACTGTCCTCCTCCATAATGTCTTGTAACGTCCAATGTGTGCAGAAATTGTAGATTCCCAATACTCTCGGGGATTTCCTTGATACCGTGTAGCCGAAGAAACCTCAGGAGACGCAAGTTGCCCAGATCCTTAAGATGATTGTTCTTCAGACTTTCGCAGTCCTCTAGCTGTAACACACGCAGAACTGGAAAGCTTGGCAGGGGTGGAATGGAATCAACACTGCCAAAGACAGTAAGAGACCTCACTTTGGACAACTGCTCTCTTGCTTCAGGCGAGGCAAAGGTATTGCTGCTATTGTGGAGGGATAGCCGGCGAATCTTCTTCTTCAGCACCAAAGATGTACCTGCAGCTTGCTGACCATCTGAAAATAACGTGGTAATAAAGCCTTCTTCAGCTGCCAACTGATTTAATAGCTCGAGCACCATGTCATGCACTCGGCAAGCATGCACCTGGCCGTCTTCGTCATTTGGATAGTTCTTATCCACTGGTTGGATCAGACTTCTGTTAATGAGCTCATTGAAGTAAGAATCCCCTACCTCTTGCAAGCGTGCCCCTGCAGCTTGTCCCTCGTTGGTAATGAAACCCTCTGCTATCCAGCTCGATACCAAAACATCCCTTTTAATCACTGTATCTTCCGGATATTTGCTTAGATACAACAAGCAAGTCTTCAAATGAGGAGGAAGATCATAGTAGCTGAGACTCAATATCTTACTCATGTTGTCCACATCCAGGCATTTTTCCATTCCAGCACTGATAGACTTGTTCACCTTCTCCCATTCCTGTTGGTGCATCGGTTTATTAGCTAGTAGGCTTGCTGTAGTAATAATGGCCAATGGTACACCGCCACATTTCTTTAAGATTTTTTCGGCGACTTCGGTCAAATCAGGAAGAGACCCATCTTTAGAGCCAAATACTCTCATGTTGAACAGCTCTCTAGGGTAATCGTCAGAAAGAGGTTTTAGCTCATAAACATAACCACAAGCACGTTCTGCTACAGCCTTCTTGCGGGTGGTCACGATTATTTTGCTTCCAAAATTGCCATCTTTCAAAGCACAATTGATATTATCCCATGCCCGCTCTTCCCATATATCATCAATTACACACAAACACCTACAGTAAATAGTGTAGTATAGTCACATTAGCAAAGCAAGATGTATGTAATCATATGAAACGACTATCAAAAAGAGGTCAGAGCTAATAAATTCTGATGCATCACATTTTGAATATGGTATTGTCGATTAGTAGCAAGGTGGTCGCAAGATGCACGGACAACAAATGCTTCAAGTATTATGAAAAATAAGGGCTGTAGAATCTCATAAATAAAATATGAAATGGAGAAACCACTTGATTCAGTACTCAACAAGCACGCAAATGACAAATCAATTACCCCACTCCAAATAAAAGACTGGTCAAGAGGATGAGCACCTGAGCCAATTCTAGTATTCAAATCGAGATAGGTAGAGATATTACATAGCCTCCCTACAACACTCTTGTGGGAAGGACCAACTGAGGAAGAAGGTCGATTTCCATACAGCTAGCAGCACATTTCTCCTTTTTCCGGTAGCATGCAAGTGCCTTTTATTTTTTTTTTCCGGTGGCATGCACGTTGGATTTCCCCCCTCGTGTGCAGTGTGCTTCGTTACTAATGCGCCCATCATGGATTTCTTTTTTCCTACCATCTAGAATTCTACAACAAATATTCTTCTCTTATACGATTCTCTATTTTACCCAATAGTTCTAGTTTTTTTAAACTATAATAAAGGCCCACGAGATTAAGAGCCGAATGTTTTTCTTTTTTATGAGAATTTCTAGCTCTTTCTATTTTTTCTTAACAACTTAAAAGGTTTATCATTAACTTTTAATATATAATAGATATATCCTTCGTTTTGGTATGTTCAGAAAATTCATATTTCTCGCACCACCTTGCTATGTTCATTTGCATTGTGCTAACTCTACAATGTGTTGTGCACTGTAGCCTTTGTACTGGACCCATGGTCTCACTACAAGTACAACATTGACAAGTACAACTGATGAGGGCGGTAGTGCCGTGTATGTTCGTTATGTTTCATGGGGTGAAGAGCTTTTGGGTGTTGTCTGTAGCACAATGGTGGATGGCATTCAGAAATGAGATGCCGATATTGCAGAAATACACCATGATGTTCGTGTCACAGTCTGAATCATCAAGCAGTTGCGAGCGAAATTGGAGCACATTTTCCTTAGTGCACATGCAACTATGGAAATGATTAAGTTACGCAAAGCTCCAGCAACTTGTGTTCGTCCACTACAATCTCCGACTTCGCCCAAAGGAATACGAATCCACCCACGAGGCGCAGGACATCAACTCATTCCATTGTCTCATTGAGGATGTGATGTATTCGGGTAGGGACCCAATTGCAGACTGGTTCGATTCATCTATGTTTGTGGGGAGCCACTGCTCGACGAGGACACTGCGTACAACCCGTTCCTCTCGACAAGATTTGTGGTTGATAGCATTCCTCCACAAGAGCTCAACAAGGTCATAGGTAACGTGTAATTATGTTTTCTTCTACTTGGTTATCATGTATGTGCTGCATCTCACAACGGTGCTAATATTATTTCGATCTGGCCACATGTAGGAGAAGCCTCTCAGATTGGGTTGAGTTCTCAATCGGCGATACCCACAAAGGAAGCATAGCACCGATGTGAGGAGGATAGGCGGGCAGGTGCTTTAGGTGGGTTGGTGAAGTTTTCAACCAACCTACGTGGAAAGGAAAAAAAGGAAAGGCCCAAAGCGATGATGAGCCTGATGTGGGTAGCGACGACAACTCGAAGACAACCTCGGGAAGGTGCACTTCTAGGAGTCCGTTGATACAGACTTTGGAGGCGACAATGACCGCTACTCCCTCTGACTCCATACATAGCCACAGTCACCAGTAGGATCATAATAAGGGGGAAGTGCCTTGAGGAAGGGCTCATAGAGGCGAACCTGTAGTACGGGGAAGGGCACGACAAGTGGTGGGGTGGGTGGTAGGTAGGACATCCCCAGGTTGACATGCGTTCGTGGTCTAGTAGCCAGTCTTTAAGCCATTGGGGCTTCCCCAGTGAGCAGCTTGGGTACCCCATGTTAGGGTACGACTCGATGCCCTACATAGGGAATCAGAGTGGGTACAATCACTTCTAGAGTCATGACTGATCAAGCATATTGTCGTTGTTCAACTACACTGATGCCTATGCCGATCCGTACACACGACACATGCTTGTGTAGCTGTACCAGTTGAAGCATCCTTTGGTCTGGATGGTGCATTACGTACACTAGAAGTCCACCTGGCTACTGCGGGACATGACCTGGGACAACTACAAACAAGCGCACGAGAGGAAGCATGACGAGATCATTGTTGATGACACGGAGGTGGAGATTGCACCATATGGGTACTACTACTCGTAGGTACGTCAATGCATAGTTTTTCATGTTTATACTCCTTTTATAATTATGCCTCTTCTCGAAATACATGTTCATACTCCTTTTAATTATGCTTTACATCTTCTTGCAATAAATGTTCATTCTCTTTCATTTTTAAATTATAAATTTTTATTTTCCCCATTTTTAAATTTTGAGGATGTTACAATGAAACAACATGATGTTGGTGAATGTGAATGTCATCTATGTCTATTTTATTTCATGTTTTATCATTTGTGATCACAATATATATTAATTGTTGCCAAATCAATATATATTAATTGTTTCCAAACATAAGTGTTAGAATCCAAAAATTAGTTAAAATGCTGCCGAAATTTCTAAATTATTGTCTTTTATATGCACACATTTAGTATTTTGCATTTAAATAGATAAGAAATGTAGATAAATGATTTCATGATTTTTTATATTATTTCCAAATTTTTCTAGCTATCATGGAAACACTATCATGGAGGAGCTCGACGGCGGCCGGTCGACGATGTCATTGCGGTCAGTGTCGGACCGCTTGGACATGAGGTGGTTGTGGCGGCGTCGCTTTCGTAGGTGAGCGCCACGATGCTGCACTGGTCGGGCTCACGACTCCCATCTCTCTCCCCTCAGGCCTCAACTCCCATGTCGTCCCCTCGGTCCAGTTGCCTACACCATAGAGGCGAGCGGTAGCGAGCACGACGAGGCGACACGGTGGGCACGAAGGTGAGGTGGCGGCATGGAAGGCCGATGAAGACGCCATGGATGAGGATGATCAGGCCAGCAACCGTGCCACCTGCTCTCTCCCTATGCCCTCACATCGTCTCCCCCGCCGTGGTGCGCATCCGCGCCCGCCTCGTTGACCGTAGCCCTTTTGTCCTTACCTCCAGCCGTGACCGCACTATTAGAAATCTAACTTTTGCCGAGGGTAATATGTAATAGCTTATAGACCGTCGGTAACAAATAGGTGGCCGATGGTTTTTCTTATTCTCGATGGTTCAACAGAGAACGCTCGGCTATTACCTTAATGGTCGACGGGAAAAGACATTTACCGAGGGGTAAAGAAAACACTCGGTAAGGCTAAGCATTTACCGATGGGGTAAAGAATTTACCATTGTTGGATATTTTACACTCGGTCAATGACAGCATTTACCAACATGGTACAAAATTTACCATAGGTAGAAAGCTCACACTCGGCCAATGCATGAAATGGCCGATGGGGGAACACATTTACCAAGGGTGTAACAAAACACTCGGGCAAGTGCAAGCCTTTGCCGACGGGGTAAAGAATTTACCATGGGTGGATATTTTACACGACCAATGTCAGCATTTACCGATGGGGTACAAAATTTACCATGGGTGGAAAGCTTACACTTGGCTAGGGCCGTAAAAAAAAGCTCGAGCTCGCGAGCTACTCGAGTTCGGCTTGGTTTAGGCCCGATTCGAGCTCGGTTTGAGCTCCAAACCAGCCGAACTCGAGCTCGATCTCGAGCTCGCGAGCTTCACCGAGCCGAGCTCGAATAGCTCGCGAGCCTACTCGAGCTTGGATCGAGCTTCCGTGAACCGAACTTTCTCGAGCTTGTTATCGAGCTTACTCGAGCCGAACTTACTCGAGCTTGTTACTGAGCCTACCGAGCCTACCAGATTCACCGAATTTACTCGAGCCTACCGAGCTTATTCGAGCTTATCAGCTTACCGAGCTTACTCGAGCCGAGCTAGAGCCTGGATCTAGGCTCGGACCCCAACTCGAGCTCGGCTCGAGCCTTACCGAGCTGGAGCCTGACAGCCCCAGGCCCGCTCAAATTCGGCCCGTTTACAGCCCTACACTTGGCCATTGCAAGCAATTACCATGTGTAGAAAGATAATAAATTTTTTTGTGTATAATTTTTTGAAATCAAAACACATCGCATCTTTTTTTTTTTAGCTTTTTCGAGAATTTTTTAATGTTTGACCGTGAATTATAAAAAATATCTTGGACATGTACTCAATATGGAAATAATAAAATTCTTTTTGTATAAACTGTTGAAACCCAAAAAAGCATTCACATGTTTGTGTATAGTAAAGGGTTCGAACCCAGAACCTCTTGCACGATAGCCAGCAAGCCTATCCTCTAGGCTATGAAACATTATTTGTTTTAGCAACGTATAATTGTATTTCTCTATTCAAACATCCATCTAACCCCTTGTATCACAGGAAAAGAAGAATCAGACCAATCTTCCAATCAGATCTAGCATATCCACTGTTACTCGACACTGATAGGGGTGAACATGGGTAAGATAATATCCATCTGATCCGGATTTGGATCTAGGGAGACTAAATTCGGGGTTAGATAATTAGCTATTCGGATATCCGGATCTCTACGGCCAGTGCATCAACTGTCTTTGACTCTTCCCCCACGACGGTCAGTGCATTAGATGCTTTCGACTCTTCCCCCACGAGGCCACGTTGCCCACATTGTCGCTCGGGCACTCCCACTCCGTGCCTGGCGGTGCGCCACCCTGCCCCCCCATCTCCTCCGCCCCTCGGCCGGTCGATCTCCTTTGCCCCCTAGCCAATCTACTCCAACCCCAGCCGACCAATCTCCTTCGCCCTCGACAAATCTCCTTCGCCCCCTTGACCAACCTCCTCCATAGCTCCACCCACGGTCGAGCGCCTCTGCTTGTAAGTTGGATAGTTTTTTGTTTGCCAAGGATCATTGGATTTTGATGTAAGTTGAGCCAAACTGGGTTCTTTGTTTCGATAATTGAAGAAAAAAAAGGCTCATAGCATCATGATACATTCCAATCCGCCATTAATCTGACCAAACAATAACTATTGAATCATTACTAGGAAAAAAAGAATCATATGCAACTAGCGCACATCGATCTAGGTTTGATCTTCTTTGTGCCGCACCATCTAGCTAGAACTTCCTCCCACACATTATCTCTAACGCTCGGCCGCGCCCTAGCTCCCTCCATCGATCCGACTGACTGGCAGTGCCGTCTATTCCCAAATCCCTAACCAGCTTCGCCCCTCCATCGATCCGGAGTTGCGCTCCTCTCCTCCGCCATCCATCCGGCTGGCGCCCACTACTACAAAACCAGGCATCACAAGCGGCCTATTAGAAACGGTTTGGCGCGAACCGGTTGTAATGTTCACACCAGAAGCGGTTCGTGGCAACAGACCGGAGGGGATCTCTAGAAGCGGTTCATGGCACGAACCCCTTCTAAAGCCCCACCTTTAGAAGGGGTTCGTGGCACGAACCCCTTCTAAAGATCTTTACAAGCGGTTCGTGTCCCCAACCGCTTCTAAAGCTTTAGAAGGGGTTCGTGTCACGAACCGCTTCTAAAGGTGGGGCTTTAGAAGGGGTTCGTGACACGAACCGCTTCAAAAGACCCCCTTCAGAAGCGGTTCGTGTCACGAACCGCTTGTAGAAGCCCAGTTTTAGAAATAATAAAAGGAATGCGTGTCCTATTCTATCAGAGAGCACGCGTGGGTGGGTTGGCTAGATGGATGAAGCGGGTCACGAGGATGGAGTGCTGGTCGTGGGTTCGAATCCCATTCCCACGATATTATTGGTAGCCTTTTTATCGCCTGGTGTAAGACCACCACAAGTGGTTCTAGCAACCGCTTGTGATACCCTTCGGGGTATCACTCGCGGTTGCTTAGAAGCGGTTGTAGAACCGCTTCTGGAAGTGGTTTTGAACCACTTCTGGAAGCCATTTCTGTAGTAGTGGCCCTTGCTCCCTCCTCCTCCCCCTCCATCCGGCACCCTACCCCTCGGCCGTGACCTCCCCCCGCCGATTCCTCTACCCCCCACACAAATTTGATACGTTCAATATTGTACTACTAGTGGTTCATTGAATTGGTTGCGGATTGGTTGTTGTAAGAATGTTTAATAGTTGATTTTTTCCATAACTGTGATTATAAGGAGAGCACTGGCTTATGACTATCAGTGTGGAGATATGGGTGAAACTGTCTGAAACATGTGAATCACACTGTATTATGAAAAATGCATGTCGTTTTCCCTAGCTTTGTGGAAATATGGAGATATAGGTGTATGCATCCACAACTTGATGCTTTTGCCAAGGGTATGAATATGTAAGAAAATTATGTGGTGGGCATTTCGCGTCATTAGATTACGGCAAATATAAGTGGTTTCCCTATATAGTTATTGTGTGTTCTTCATGTAGCCATGAATAATCTGTGTATTTGATGTAGTTTTTTGAGACACAATCATGCGCAGCTCGAGATTACCTTGTGTGCTTAAGCATTCCTTTTGTGATGATCAATTCTTGTCAATATAAGTATTTGACAGTGCTGGTCATGACTTCTGAATTCGTTGCGCAATTGTGTTAATATACAAATATCCAAGGGAGTACTTTCATGAAAGAGATCGAGCTGATGTTACACCACCAAGAAAGTATATGAGGGAATATAACTCTTTCCTTTGTGCAAAAGCATTATTTCTGCTTGTGATTATTTTTTCTAGTTAACTGTGCTAATACTACTTATGTTGTTAAAATCCATTTTGAGTTTTTGACATATGCAAGTATATTTTGTGCTGACACGTTTCATTGTCTATTCTTGCTTGGCTGTAGCTTGTGAACTTGTTCTAATTGTTTGGGTTGTTCATCGGACTGAACAAAGGAAAATGCTTGTATATATTGCAATCTGTTCTTTAATGGGGTCTCTTATGGTATGTTCGCAGTACATTAGACTAAAATTGATCTGTTTGAATCAAGTTGATTTAGTATTTTATGATGAAGTACTATATTTGGGTAGGTTATCAGTGTCAAAGCAGTGGATATTGACTTAAAACTCTCATTTCGTGGATTGAACCAATTTATCTACATCCAGACCTAGCTTTTTATTGTTGATGTTATTGTATGCTGTTTACTGCAGCTGAACTACTTAAACAAGGTAAGAACTCGTATCATATTTGGACTTTTGAAGTATATTGCCATACATGATATGGAATTTGCAATAGTCTTGTGTTGCATTGAACAACCGAAGAGAAACTCTTTCATAGGAAATATATTATAGGATGTTACACTTCCAAATCATGAATAGGTTATCATTGAGATTCCCATGGAATGCGTTTTTGTGGATATATAACTTGCTATTGTGGTCATGTATTCATGTGCTTTGATTCAACATATATTACTCTATGTTTGCGCGTATTATCCGTATAACTTTATCCATTTCTGACCCATTTGATATGTTCATCAGACCTATGATTATTTCCCTACGCACTTTGCTTCTCCAAAAACTAATATGTATAAGTTTCATTATGCTGCAAATCTAGGCAATAAACTGGTGGAGGAAAACCGTAGTTGGATGTACACTGAAAGAAAAGGCAAATTTATAACCCCCACTTGGACAAAGGGCTTAGAGAAATTTTTAGATCATGCCTTTTCATTGGCCGATACTTCTGTTGAAGGGAAATCTCTGTATCCTTGCACTAAGTGTGTTTGCTGCCATAAACGTACAAGGGATGAAATGACGATCCACTTATGTCGTAATGGTTTCCAGCTAGGATATGAGAGATGGACTAGCCATGGTGAGCCTAAGATAATGGAAGTAGACCAAACACATGAAGGTCATGGTGAGGTAGATCGAATGGATGAAATGTTAGTTATTCTTTTATGCTTGTTAAGTAAATCAGATTCATCAACTACTAATGGCTAAAAAAGTTGTACTTAGAATATTGATTATGTGAATATGCTTATTTTTGTTTTTTCCATATCAATAGTGAATTCTAAGTGCACCCTTATGTGCGCTCCCGTAAACCATCAACAGTGATTGGTGCACTAATGCGACAACTATATCCTGATCCAATTGGGCATGGTGATGAGAGGAGGCCTGCACTTACTTGGGAGGATTATAAGTGGTCCACGAAGAGTATTATCGCAAGCTAAAAGAATCAAAAGAGAGTTTTGGGTAATTTTTCTTGCATAAGTTTTCTAATAGCCATCATGCATAAATGCTAAACATTATTATTTTTCGATGTTTTAGCAGTATCATTTCAAGTGTGATCCACGCGATAAGGATAATACAGATATTGTCTTGGAAGAGAATTTCAAAAAGAAAGTGCCACAAATGCTATTTGAAGAGAAAAAAGAGCGATGGATATGCTATATGCAAATGACAACATCCCTCCAGAAGACGTTGATGAAGAGGGAAATCATTGGCCAACAGTGCAGGTTTTGATTTCTGCTAGGCCAAGTGACTTTGCAAATGAGGATACTTGGCGGTTACTATGTGAGTATTGGAGTACACCAGAATTCAGAAAGAAGTCTTTAAATGGCAAGCAAAATAGGCTAGCTGGAGGAGATACTATCTACCATTGTGGAGGGTCAAGAGGCTTGGTTGCTACATGACAATTCTTGGTTAGCAAACCATTACGTTTCTATTTCTACAATAATGCATTGCGCACACAAACTTATATATTTTTTAATTGTAGAAACATAAAACTGGAGAAGACCCTAAGCTTGCTGGTTCATGGCAGTTTACACATAGAATGCAACAAGGGAGTAATGAAGAGCTATGCAGTCAAAAAGCCAAAGATGTTTGGGTGAGTTCCAATCTAATGTGCTGTAAAAAATTGGCTTGATTTAATAATGACTTTTTCCCGCTTTTTGATGTGTGAAAGGAACAATTCTCATCTGGCATGGAAAAAGAACATGGAGAAAATTGGCAAGATGAAAGGCGTGATTTAGATGCTAGAGTCATCTATAACTTTACAGGTCAAATGCCACATGGTAGGCTAGCCATTGGTAATGAAGCATTTAGTCGTAAAGACAAGGCCGCCATAAAGTCAAGGAAAAGGACTTTATCACAATCAAGTAGCAGTGCTCGAGATATTTATCTAGAAAGGAAGGTTGCAAGTTTACAAAGAGAGAATGCTTCTTACCGTCGCATGGAGCATGTCGTGAGGGTAATATTTTGTTTATTATGAATTAAATTCACAAATAGAAGAATGCATGTCACTCATCTAGGATTATTGCAGGCATTGGCTGCAAGAGGAGGATTGGACTATGATACATTCACAAATGCGTTGGTATGCTAACTTTCTAGTGGCTAGTAACTTCATAAAACAATTTATTACTTGTTGACTATGACCTTCGTGGCCATCATATGATAAATTTAAATTTACTTGCTTAAACATATATTATTTTACTTATAGTTTTTCTTTCATGTTTCTTAGGACACTTCTGGTTCAGATGCTGGATTTATAGAAGAACAAGACAGGGATAATCATGACAATCATGACAAGGTTAGCAATGTATTTTTTTAAAAAATATTCTTGTGAAGGTTTAATGAAAAGAAAAGATATAAAATAGTAGATTGGTACTTATATTGCTTAACAACTAACACATTCTCACCATTGTTACAGAGTGCTTGTGGTCAAGAAGGTGGCGCCAACAATCCTACAGGACAAGGAGGTGAAGATGACACTGATGGTGATTACAGCATGGGAGAACCTGTGGATGATTAAATGGACTGTCATGTTGACTGAGATTAGTGTGTGCTGACTATTTGTGGCATATTGGAGTTTAAGTTTTAGTGTTCGTTGTTTATGTTATGGTTTGCAATATTTTGCTATTAGTTAAGGACATCTTGTAAGGTGGGTATTATTTGTGTTGATGGATGATATTATCTAAACAATATATATGGTTCTATTAGTTGTATGACATATGGCAATGTTCGATGGTTATATCAATTATATTTCTCTTTGTATATGGCGTCAATTAATTCATGCATTTTAAGAAATTTTTTGATTGAAAATTTTTATAAACCAATGGAAATCAAATGGCCGAAGGTACTGTCGGCCATCACACCTATGCCCGACGAGGTTTTGCCGAGGGGAGTTTCCCGACGGTATACACTCGGCCATGTAAGTGGCCGACGGTTTTTGCTAATACCCGATGATTTTTCCACCCTCGGTAAAAGTTAGATTTCTAGTAGTGCCGCTTCGAGTCCCTCTCTGATGCCGTTGAGGCACGGGCATGGGCGGGGAAGGCGTGGGAATGACGAGGCTGGCGTGCCCTGCTGTGGGTCATCGTGCGGCCTCCATGTCGGGCCGGACCTTGTTTTTGGACCCAGCACATCCCAATGAATAGTTACATGATAGCCTAGCATGGCCCGCTTCGTGCTGCACCAAGCTTAGGATCCGGCCATGCTGTCGTGCCTCGGGCTGGCCCACAAAAAGCCTGACCCGAATGCCCTCCTCTATCTTCATCTAGCCAACGATGCAGGGCACATGGCTAGTCGTGGCATTGCGGGAGGGCTCTGTCGTTGACGTCTTGCCATCGCTCCATGGCTCCAAGGATCCACACCAGAGGAAGAATAGCAACAGTGGGACAAAGAATAAGTATAGGTAAGGGTTGGTACAACCACTGATAGTGGTAGGCGGGCTCCAATGTCAATTACACTAGGTGCAATTACACTAAGTGGCTCCAATATGGTAGATTCTGTTATATTGAACGGTGTCAATGGATGTGGTGTTTATCGAAACATTTTACCTTCTATTTGTGGTTCGCCAAATTGCAAACTGAAATGTGCAATTTTGTGGTATTTTGACAATATACGTGATGTTTAGTAAAATTTACGCACTCTTCAAAAGATGAGGAAAACCTCTAAACTTTGTAGCTAAATAATCTAAATAACCACGTGCTAGTAAAGTACATGACTGATAAAAAGATTACCTATTGCATACTTGTAATGATGAATAGTAGGTATAATATAGAATTGTACCTTTTGTTCTCGATGAATCCTCTGATTTCATTAGTGAGTCGCATGTCATCCCATGCTGCATCTATGTGGGCGTATTTTTCTTTGTCGAGTTGGCCGAGTATGTTCTTGAAAATATTCATTATATTAGGTTTGAGGGACACCGAAACAAAAAAGTGGCAATCGAATTTTGCTTTAAGCTCATCAAACAATGCTTTGGCAAGAGTTGTCTTCCCCAAGCCTCCAAATCCAACAATAGAAATTATATTCATTTCCTGCCCCGATGAACCATCCTCTTCAATGAGCCTCTTGGCTATGTCATTTTTTGGCCCATCAATGCCAACTAACTCTGATGCCTTTCTGAACATAGCTCCAAGGCGAGGATCAACAGTCACCGCTTCTGGCTTGACAACAACACTATCGACCTTGAACCTGTCGCGGCGCTCACTTGCCTCCTTGACCTGGCTCATGATGTCCTTGATAACATTGTGGATCTCATGCTTCTTGAATAAGTTGGTGGCCTTGTCAAGCAACGCCTTGAAGCTATGTGGCTTGGTACGTTTATGCCCCTTGCCACTCACCATGAAAGTGTCGACGGCATCCTCGATGTCATAGGATAGCTCCCTCACATCCCTTGCCCAGATCTTGACCTGCTCGTCGAGCTGGTCGATCGGCACCTCGGACACCTTGCGGAGGGCAGCCTTCATGCTTGTCAGCTCTTTCTGGAGTTCCTCGATCTCTCCCTTGACACCCTTCTGCAGGTTGTATTCATCAACCAGCAGCATCGGCAGCTTGAGGAGCAGGGTGTTCATGGCCCCTGTGGCGATGTCCATCTTGGCCGATCTTCTTTGGGTGTCAGCACTTGCTTGTGTATGTTTTGCAGTGAAGTGTTGGGCTGTGGTGGTGTGGGGGTAGAAAGATGTGCTCCATCTTCAGCTTGTAGACGGAGGTGCTGGACAGTGGGTAGAGAGCTTGCTGCCATTGTCCTTATTTAATTAGTCGCTGTGGTATGTATCGAGGACTTGAGGAAGAACCTGTGGATGGTTGATTAGGGCTAGTTTGATGCCCGTCTTAAACTAAGCTTGAGCTCTAGATCTAGATCTCTTAATTGAGTTGGATCTGACCAAACATCACATGGTGATACATGCGAAATCTCATGGATAACTGGACGGAACGATTCCATCACCTTGTTGAAGTGCGAACGCTGAGCACTCGCGTGATGATACCTTAAAAGTTGTGTCTGCTTTTTTTTTTTTTTTTTAAAAAAAAAGGTTGAGAGGCAGTGCTTAATTAACAAAAAATTG
The DNA here is from genome assembly GCA_036346355.1 of Rhipidocladum racemiflorum. Lineage (NCBI taxonomy): Eukaryota > Viridiplantae > Streptophyta > Magnoliopsida > Poales > Poaceae > Rhipidocladum > Rhipidocladum racemiflorum. The sequence goes on along the minus strand of CM070581.1, from coordinate 54,205,169 downwards.
CAATTGGACGTGAACATGTGAGTGTGAACTGACTATTGCTTCGGGAATTGAAACCGAGGTGAAATGTGAAAAGTAAATAAATAAACCAAACATAACATGGGCCATGCCATTAAACAATGAACAGTGTTTCTATGCTTTTTCTTCTAGTACAAGTTACACAAATCTTGAAGCAAGCGAAGGGGTAAGTAATCAATATCTACCATTCATTCATTCTTTAATAGATGTGCAACTTTTAAAAGAAAGAGCATAGAAACACTTCTCACAAACAATTCGGTGTAAAATTTTCTAAGCCACGTAGGGACGCTAATGGATTTAGGTTGGTCTAAATTTTTAAATTAGATCAGTTTAAAACTGCAAATAAATTGATTTATTTTAGATCTATAGCTATTTAGACCAGATGATCAGACCAGGTTTGGATCTTATATTTTTCTAGTAAATCTCCCGTTTAAGAAATAATGGCATTTTTGCACTAGCAGCCATGACCAATGAGAGAACTTGGTCTCCGATCCGTTTCTTGCGTTCATATGGGACCATCACCTTGATTAATTTTTACGCTGTCAAATTGTTTAATTAGAGTACTTCAGACTCAACGTGAACGTACACTCGTGGCTTGTGAGATACCTTTACAATGGCATCTTCTCGGAAGGGGTTGCGCGGTTCCAGGCAGCAAATGTACGTCGTAATTGTTTAAGTGTCTACCATTATTTGTTTACTAGTTATATGCCCGTGCGTTGCTACGAAAAACAAAATAGATAACGAAAAATAAAGATTAAAAAATAAAAAATACTACTCCCTCCGTTTCTTTTTATAAGGCGTATTTAGTTTCGTTAGGACAAGACTTTGACCAACGATTACTTCATTAATATATCATTTATGAAATACAAAATCTTTACTATATAAAGTGAAAGTTTCTTCCCACGTCACATTAATTGCCCTGCTTAATTGCTCTACTTAATTGCCCTGCTTAATTGCCCTACGCAAGAAACGAAGCGTTGCTTTAATTAGCCAGCTTTTGCAAGAAACAAAGCGTTAAAGATAGATGTTTGATCTTATGAAATACTTTTGAATACAAATCTGCTAATATCAAATTTGTGTCGTAAAAATTATATGCTAATAGAGTAATTGTTGGTCAAAGTCTTGTCCTAACGAAACCAAATACGCCTTATAAAAAGAAGTACTTTTGAATACAAATCTGCTAATATCAAATTTGTGTCATAAAAATTATATGCTAATAGAGTAATTGTTGGTCAAAGTCTTGTCTTAACGAAACCAAATATGCCTTATAAAAAGAAACGGAGGGAGTATTTCATAAGATCAAACATCTATCTTTAACGCTTCGTTTCTTGCAAAAGCTGGCTAATTAAAGCAACGCTTCGTTTCTTGCGTAGGGCAATTAAGCAGGGCAATTAAGTAGAGCAATTAAGCAGGGCAATTAATGTGACGTGGGAAGAAATTCTCACTTTATATAGTAAAGATTAGGAGCACACGGAGGATGTATGCCATGTGAACACCCCATGCCATTATGGCATTACACGTGCTAGGAATTTTACGGAAGCTCTAGAGCCTTACGGGGTGTGCGAGTAAATGCTTTCCTTCTGAACACACGTATACGTATACATGTGTTCTAGTCTGACACACCTTATCAACTCTTAAGGATTGAACCCAAGTGCAGGCCCATATTGAAAGCAGGAGCGAAGTGCTCAACTGCACAATGTCCCCTATTTTTTATTTAATCTCCAATTACTACTTGTTAATATCTTAAAAAATAGGTAAACATACGTGTGAAAGTTAAATAAGACAGTACGTGATTACAAATAAGACAGTACGTGCTTACTCTCCAATCGGTTTTCTCGAAAATCGACCGGTGGATTACAAATTTTTTGTGACTGATTTTTGAATGCACCGATTTTCGATCAGTTTATGTGACCTAAAATTTTCTGAATTTTTTGAATTTGATAGGTTTACTGATCAGTTTAGGATTTTCAACTGACTTGATATAGTCAAATTTCGTGATTTTTGAGTTGATTTTCGCAATAAAGTGAACCCTGTTGGTGCTACATTGATGGGTCACTTAGACCATCTCCAACCCATTCCTAGCATTTCATTCCCTTCCCAGCTCCTGAAGGGATTCCCTTCCCACTTTCCCTTCCCAGCAAATGACTCCAACAGCATCCCTTCCTTATTCCCTTCCCTTCCCAAAAGTGTAACTAACTTTTTCTTATTCCCTCCATCCAAGCTTCCAATTCTATATATTCAGGGTTCCATGCATCTTGTTGCCCACACCCAAAACACATTGCCAAGCTCTGTGAACCTGAGCATGAATTCTTTCAATCCCTTGAGTCGTGAGTACTTGTCGTCGTCAAGTGATGACGACGAGGTTCTCCTTCTCATGGCAGAAGCAGCGGAGGAGGAGGAGGCCGCGAACTACAGGACCCGTCGTAGGGGCTCGGTACCCGGACATGCGGTTAGGAACAGAGGTCACCGTGAAGGAGCAGCTAGGCTTCATGCTGATTACTTCGCGACTTCCCCTGTGTATGGGCATACATTGTTCAGGCGGAGGTACTAAACCCCAATATCTTAGCAAAATCGATGAAGCATTGGTAATATCTGTTATTTTTCAAGATTGTATGGTTTTGTGCTACGCAGGTTTAGGATGAGCCGAACCCTTTTTGTACTGTGGAAGGACACGACGATTGGTTCAAGCAAACTAGGGATGCCACCGGGAAGCTCAGCTTGCACCCTCTACAAAAGATGACGGCAGCTATCCGGCAACTAGCGTACGGTGTCCCTGCAGATGCTGTTGACGAGTACGTGAGGATTGGGGAAAGTACCGCGCTTGAAGCTCTTAAGAAGTTTGTGAAGGCGGTGGTTGAGGTGTTCGGCGAGCAATATCTCCGGTCGCCGAACGCTGCTGACACGGCGAGACTCCTAGAAGTTGGTGAGCAGAGAGGTTTCCCTGGAATGCTTGGTAGCATCGACTGCATGCACTGGACTTGGAAGAACTGCCCGAAAGCATGGCAGGGGGGTTTCACAGGGCATACCCACAAGCCTTCCATAGTTTTGGAGGCTATGGCTTCGTACGACCTATGGATCTGGCATGCCTTCTTCGGAATGCCTGGTAGCTTGAACGACATTAATGTGCTACATCATTCTAACATATTTAGCAGGGACAATGATGGTTCAACTCCGGAGGTCCACTACTCTGTCAATGGAAACGAATACAACTTGGGATACTACCTCGTGGATGGTATATATCCTGAGTGGGCCACTTTCGTGAAGGCCATTCCTGCTCCAATGGGAAACAAGAGGATGTACTTCTCGAAGATGCACGCCGCAGCAAGGAAGGATGTCGAGAGAGCTTTCGGAGTGCTCCAGGCTAGGTTTGCTATTGTACGGGGTCCCGGTCGTTCCTGGAATCAGAGGATACTCTGGTACATAATGACTGCGTGCATCATGTTGCATAACATGGTTATCGAGGATGAGAGGGACGGTCCATCGCAGGAGGAGTATTTTGACTATATGGGTCCCCGTGTCTTGACGAGGAGGTCGCCGGAAGGGTCGGTCTTGCACTGCATCGAAGCAACGCAAAGGCGAAGAGACCGCGAACAGCACCATCGGTTACAAGCGGACCTGGTCGAACACCTTTGGGCTCGGCACGGCGGGTAGTATTCCTGTGTTACCGTGTCATGGATCCTTGTATCCGACCCTGTTATGTATCCTACGTACCGTGCCGGAATGCATGTAAGGTTGAATAATAAAATAATGTTTAGTTGTTCTGTATACACAAACTATCAATCGAAATGACGCAGCATACCATAACATGTTTGCCTTATGTCCGTACACAAAATAACAACCGAAATCGAACAACATAACATAACATGTTTAGCGAAGTCCATACACACAACAAGAGCTAAACAACATAACAGGGTCCATACACACAATAAAAGATGTAGTCCATGCATACTTAAGAAATCAATCAAGGAAGCTCTGCTGGCATCTTCTTCAGAATTTCCTCCTGCCGCTTTCGATAGTACTCACGAGCTGTCCCGGACAAGTTGTTCAAATCGATGTTAATAATCCTCTCCTCCTCCGCCAACTCCATCAAGTTCAATTGTCGACGCTTGATCTCTACCATAGCATGTTTGGCTTGGCCAATCAGGTCAAACTGCTCAGTATACAAACCCACTGAAGATGCACTGGAGGTACTGCCCCTCTTCCTTGCCGCCTTGGCCGCCTCCCGGCCAGTGGGTCTAGTGGACTCGTCACCTGAACCAAAGGGGTCGAAGCGGTCTGGAGTGTTGTTCGACCCCCCCGGACTACCACCATGTGGTCCTTCGCGCATTGTCTTGTGCCTCTTGTTGCCCAAGTGCGCAGCCCACTTTGGGTGATCGGCTAGAATCACCCAACAATGCGGAAAGGCGAAGGCCTTACCCTCAACATCCTGGTACATCCTCGCTGCGTCAGCCATCTGTCCATCCAATCGAAATGCACACGAAGGAAACACTTAATTAGTACATTTGAGTGAGACCATGTAAGAAATAATGATATGAAAATGATGCGTACCCTGTCACGCTCAGTGGTACCACTCCGATTCAAACCGTCGATCTAGGTCAGAAACCCCGCATATTTGGAGACCGACTCATTGATCAAAGCCCAGTGGTTCACCATTCCCTTCATGGATCTTTCGGTGACATGCTCTTTCTTATGAGTGTTGAAATATTCCGCAATCCGAGCCCAGTACGTTTCTGATGCTTGGTCCTTGCCCACAATTGGGTCCTGGCTCACATTAAGCCAGGCGGACACAAGGACCTCATCCTCGTGAACCGTCCATTTCATCCTCTCAGTCTTCGACGTTGCTTTCTTCCCCTTCTTTGTTACGGACGGACGAGGTTGTAGTGCTTCGAAAGTAGCAGCATTGGCTGCAGTCACCTCAGTTGAAGGGGGGGTACTACCATCATCATTGATGTGTATCGTTGGTTGCGGTGACGGGGACCATGATATCTGCCCGGATTGATCTTCCATCATAGTTACGAAGAATGAGTCCATGAAGTCCTCCCTGAATATTGACAGCACGTTATTTATTTGGTAAGGAAACAAAATGTGCGAACTCATTTCATGAATTACAAGCAGAAATACTTGGATATTCAACGAATGAAGTCTTTTATTGTATGCAGTCACAAAATATGGGAAATCAATATATCATATACTGGGAACTCATTATAACATGTACTGCCACAACCAAAACGATACTGGGCGCTTGGTTCTGAAACATAACTAACAAGCAGAAAGTATGGAAGAACAAAAACAAAGTCTGGGAACTGCATATCTCCCTAGCTTACTATAATGGATCCTGCCGCATCTAGTAAAAAGCACCCAGTAATGCATGCAGTAAGGTCATGGGCGAACTGCTCATTGTCTCCTTCGGACGCACAAAGAAAACTGACAGCATCACACAAAACTGACATCATCACAGAACCATACACATTCACAGTTTCACCGGACGGCACCCATTATGACTCGACGCAGGCAGTAGCAATAGTAGGTACCATTCCGATTCTACTAACAGTCCAGTACACGAGTAAGAGAACAAGGTGCAATTCGGTTCGAAACAACACTTCAGTACACATATTAGCAGAGTATGTGAGGAATTATGCAACAAACAAGAGGGTAATTCGGATTGGCTAACCACAGTTCCATAAGAAATTACAACATAATTTAACCGACTAGCTCTAAACAAGGTGGCCCGAACGATCAGACTCGATGGAGAAATCGGAATCCCTGTCGTAGTCGCTCAACACAGATCCGGAACTGCTTTCGTAGTCTGCGGGCAATATGTCGTCGGGAGGAACCCCCTCATCACATGCACCTCCTTCCACCACAGTCATGTTACGTGAACTCCCAAATGCTACTGTGTCCAATGACATCTGGTCGAAGCTCTCCGCTATTGACTCCACCTGTAGAAGAGTGCTGTTCAACTCAATTGCCCAAATGTGGTCACTTGGATTGAAGTTGTCCCTAGCCAGGTTCCTCAGCTGCTCAGCCTTGTCCTCCAGCATAGCTCGCATCTTCGAGATCACCTCTCGAAGGTTCTCGGCTTCCATCTATAACACCACGTTAACAGATTTTGCAACACGGTTCGACATTGCATCAATGAACCTACAAGCCTAATATTGCTACTACCAGTTTGGTATAACTAAACTCATTACCACCAGTACAACCGTGCTTTCAGTATGAGTAAATCAGTCTAGCTAACAGCTATAACAAGGTATAACAGTAGGACCAAACATCTACAACAAGCTACAACAAACAGCTATAACAAGGTAACAATCCACAAGGTAACAAGCAACAAGTCAAGGTGCTTTCAGTAGGAGTAAATCAGTAGGACCAAACAGCTATAACAAGCTTAAAAACAACATGGCCGAATGATTTGTTGCATCCGCAGTCGAGCCGCAACAAGGTAACAATCAACAAGTGCCAGCTACACTGATTCTTACGAAACTACAGTTAACTGAAGTTGTAGAGGTCTGTTGCAATGTTCAGTAATTAACATCGAAGATCATTGAAGGTATAACTCAGTTTGGGGAAATCGGTTGTTCTTTATTTAACATCCATGATGCTAAATGCTAAAAATCAGTGGCACAAATCCATGATGATTCAAGGTATAAATCAGTGGCACATCCATGATGATTTACTCACTACTCGACATCCCAAGTACACTGCACAAAGATCCCGTGATACTACCTCTCAGGTTTAAACAATCCGCACACCAAAACTCGCAGACTACGAGCAATGAACGAGTTACAAATCGCAGCAGACCATTACAAAATGACAAAAATTGAAATGAACCAAGGACGATGACGAAACATCAGTCTACTCAGTACAAAAATCGGCTATTTCTTGAAAAGAATCAGTCAAAATGAGCAATTGGGAGAATCGTCGGGTGTTTCATGAACAACATTCACGAAATTGACAAATCGGCGCACGCAATTAGTACAAGGGTTCCTATCACATATTTGAGCAGTCTCCCCACTCGGATTTGAGCCAAATCCGACATTTCCCCATTCCAGGCGGAGGATTAGGGCAAACCAAATTTAGTTTTCGCGTAGGGATTCGGCGTACCTGAAGCAGTCCTCTTCGCCCCGCTGCTTCCCCTCTCCGGCCGGTGAGGCGGACACCTCCCCTCGTCGCGCCGCGCGGCCTTCGCGAGTTCTGCCTTGTCCGAGCCACCGCGCGAACGAGAAGCAGTTGACGGCTCAGCGGGGGGGGGGGGGGGAATGGGAGGCGACGCCCTCCGCGGAGGGTTTCTCTCTCCTATCCCACGCCGACTCCCACGGGGAAGGGACGCAGTTGGAGGCGCTCCGAACCCTTCGTCTCGGCTGCTTTCCCATCAGGAGGGGAACGGGACGAGGGACGGGAGATGCTTGGAGATGGTCTTAAGCGGACCTTTCATGCTATATCATAGCCTATGGGAGGCATATTAGGGATAAAAATGGTACGAAAACGATCGATAAATAGTTGTTCCGTTTCCACATTTTTTTACCGGTAATGAAAACGAAATCGGAACCCCCCGAAAATGGATACTGAAATGGATAGTGACGGAAACGGAATGGAGTGGATACGGAAACGAAAGCAAAAAAATTCCACAATAACATAGTACATGATCATAATATACATGATCATAAGAATAATATAACTCATTTCACCTCTAAGGTGAACACAAAAATAATATTATGTTCATCGTACGTAATCACTATTTTTTTTTTCTCAATTTTATCAGCTGAAAACTCATTATTCGCCTTCATATTAGACCAAACATCACACGGTGATACAAGCGAAATTTCATGGATAACTGGACGGAACGATTCCATTGCCTTGTTTAACAGTTTAACTAGTACTTGTTCAAGTGTGGGAACACTGAGCACTCGCGTGACGATACCTAAAAAAAAAAAGGCTAATGCGGCAGTGCTTAATTAACAAAAAATTGCAATTGGACATGAACGTGTGAGGTTGTGAACTGACTGTTGCTTTTATCACCAGTCAAGTAAACCAATTAATATTGTTTTTAGCACTAACGCTTTCATTTTGTTTTACATATTTCAACTGTAAACTTTAAGTTCTAATTTTTAACTTATATGTCCTGTAAGTGAGATATGTAATTATAGATATGGTTTTATCACTTAAATATTATAAAGAAAACTATCAACTCATCAAACAAACAGTTTATTTAGATAAAAACCTAAATCAAAGATCAGACTTTCATTTGGGCTTTAGATCAGACTTGAACCTCACTCTTTTTGACCCGACTTTAGGCCCCGTTTGGCAACTTGGAACCGAGCTGTTTCTACTAGAATCTGGGAGAAACCCAGCCAAACGGGCTAAAACTCGGAACGATTCTCCTCGGAACGTTTCTTCTTTTTCCACACCGTGGTTGAATCACCCTCAACCCCGTTTCACTAGTTTCTACTAGAATCTGGAACCGTACCAAACGGTTTGCAGAAAGTGATTCTGATTCTACCTGAAACGTTTCTACCAAGAATCTGGAACCGTTTCCGTTTCTACTAGAATCTGGAACCGTACCAAACGGGGCCTAGATACAGCTCCATGTTCAGCTTGTATTCCCACGTACCACCGGCAGCTGTCAACGGAGGTGTTGGACTGTGGGTAAGTGTAGCTGGTAGAGAGTTTGCTGCCGTTGCCCTTATTTAGTTTAGCACAAAGCATGCATGATTGGTCGCCAACGCCAATGACCCACTTGGGCTCCTTTAAAAACACATTTGGGGTGTTCAATGGCATCATTGCACTAGCAGCCATGACCAATCAGAGTACTTGGTCTTCGATCGATCCGTTTCTTGCGTTCATATGGGACCTCACCTTGATTTATTTTTTACGCTGTCAAATTGTTTAATTAGAGTACTTTAGACTCAAAGTGAACACTGTGACTTGTGAGATACCTTTACAATGGCATCTCGTCGGAAGTGGTTGCGTGGTGTCGATTCCCAATAATTTCATGGTTGGTTCCAGGTAATGTCGTAATTGTTTAACACTTCTACAAAAGATATTATATGTTTACGATTTTAAACCAAAACCATCGGTGGTGTATACCGAAAACATCACAGACGGTTTTAGCCACTGGCCGTCTATGACAAGAGGCATATCATAGACGGTTTTATCCATACATGGTCTATGATGTGAGGGAGCTAATCACAGACGATTTGTGGATAAAACCGTCCGTGATGTGCCTCTTATCATAGATAGCTCGTGGCTAAAACCGTCTGTGATGTTCCCAGGAGACATCACAGACGGTTCATGGATTAAACCGTCTGGGTTGAACACTCATCACGAACGGTTCAATTCATGAACCGTCTGCAATGACCTTCCCAACATATATAACCTGCGCGCGTGGCTCCCTCGGCCCTTGGCGGCAAACCCAATTCCCTTTGGTGGCAAACCCTACCTCTCCCTCGGCGGCGCACATCCCGGCCCTCCGTCCTCCCCCTCGGCAATGCACATCCCGGTAAGTCCTCCCCCTCGACAGCGCACATCCCGGCCCTCTGTCCTCCCCCTCGGTAGTTAGTGTTACTTTATTGTCTTTATACTGCTCTGTTCAATTGATTACTCCTATAGTGGTTTGTTGCGCAGATCCCTTGTCTCCCAGCACGTTTCGCCTCCCCCCAAACCCTAGCCATGTGGCGACTTCCTCCTGGACGAGCAAGCCGCTCTTCACCGTTGACAAGCTGCGCCTCCAGACCCGCAACCACACCCTCACCGCCGACACCGTCCTCCACAAGGGCGCAACCCACATAATCTTTACCATACTGCAATACGGTATATTGACAACATAGACTAGGCACATAATCTTTTTCTTATTCCGATGTTAGATGAAATGACGGTTGCCAAATAAAGAGGGGAAGAGAGAGGAGTGGATTAATTGTAGAGGGGGAAGGGCAATATTTGCTTCTATTGATCGACCTTGTATAGTCAATACTCCTTTTAGTATATATGTGTCTGGTTTGAGGGTGTATAATTCTCAGCACATTCAGCACACTCATTTTCTTTTTTGGGATACTTGTTGTGGCAGAATCGATCCACCAGGTTGTTCTTGGTGTTCTTTTTTTTGTCTCTCTTTTCGATCACCCGCTCTCTCTCTTTTATATGGAGGGGAGGGGACATGCATGCACCGGTCGGCTTCTTTTTTAACCTACTCTGCCACCAAGCCACAGGCTTTGCCCATGGTCTTCCAACCCTTCTCTTCCACCTGTCCCTAGCCAGGGGCTACTTTGGCCCTACGTGGCGTTTTTTGTTCTTGCTTTACATTTTTACCCTCTCGTTTTGTTTTCACCCCAAGAGTTTTAGTGGAACTTCACATGCCCTAGGGTCCAGGACTCGCCTGGCTGCGCCAGAAGTTCCCCTGTAGCTCTGGCAAGGTGTCAGGTCTGAGCGGGCCCTACCCTGGTAATCTTTACGGGGGATGGAGGAGGTGGGTTTCCTTCGCCGACTCCCCTCCGCTATTCTTCTTGCGGCTTCGGGTTTCTTCCTGGTCCGGTTATTTTCGATTGTATGTCTTGGGCTTTCTTCGCCGCTTCGGCCGGAGTATCGCCTCCAGGGGCAGGTGGTTCTTACTTCGCTTATAGGAGAGGGGATAGGTATAGAGGACATGTTTCCTTGATCCAGATGGAGATGTGGGCCGTGCTTCGCCTGCCAAGGAGGGTGGGCTCATTGGGCCTACAACAGCAGCCCCTCATGACTGCGAGTTGATACTGTTTCACCCGCTGGAATGTCATAAGAAGGTTCAAATCATGTCTCACCTTATTGGGCATGCGAAGGGAGGTTCCTTCTTCATTTTTCCTCGGCGGAAGACAAGTTATATCTGTCTATTTTATTATATTGATTTGGGTATCAGGCCCTGCAGTGTCAGGTATGGACGGGTTGGTTGGCATGATGAACAGTTTTACCTTTGTCAGACGGACACTCGGGTTCTTTATGACGTCTCGGACCGAGCGCCACAGCTGTCTGGCCTCTTGATTACATCCGTACGCCTCCCTTCCTCTCTCCTTTTTTTTTTATAAATGTAGCGGCCGATGGGAACGAGGTTCCTCTATCTTTTGGATCTGCTTCGCCCTGTGCTTTTCGTTTCCCTTTTCTTCTTGCGTCGTCTTCCCTTATTTGCCGTCGGTCCTCCCCTTCATGGGTCCTCGACGCGCTCCCCTAATGAAGTCGGTTCTGAGTAGGAAAGTGTAACATCCCAAAATTTTGCTTTTCTTAAATTCATGTGTGATTTGGCACTTTGGTGAATTTTTGGAATTTTCTGGAATTTATTTGGATTTATTTGGAATTTATTTGAATTTATTCCATTTTGAAATAATTAAAGAATTTAATTTTGCAAATAAAATTTTGTTGGAAATATTTTATTTGAGTCCAAAATGTTCCAAAATATTTTCGAATTTTTTGGAATTTTTTCGAGTCTTTTGCTATTTTTAATGAATTAAATGAATTATCGAATTATTTTAAATATTAAATCGCTGGAAATCCAACTCGGGTCAAGTACTGTTCATCCGACCGAAGTCGAACCCGAAGTCCGACCAACCCGACCGAGCCAGTTGACTCGGCCAGAACCCACTCCTAAACCTAATCAATCCCAACCGTTGGATCAAGATCCAACGGTGAGATCCGCCGTCTGGTTCGAGCCGTAGCAGGCGGATCCGATCGCGCCCCGTCGATCGTGGCCGTTAATCGCGCCACGTGGGCGGCCACGATTTCGCTGTCTTCGCCGAGTCCGAGGACTTCGCCGCCGCCTTGCGCCGTAGCGAACTAGGTTTCCGTCTAGGGCACGGCGCCGAGGCTATTTAAAGCGTGAGACGTCCCCCGAGGTTGCCCTCATCCTTGCGCACTGCCGTTCCCAAGCCATCTCGCCGGAGCCGCCAGATTGAGCCGCAATCGCTCGCCGGAGTTGTCTCTTCCCTCCGCCGCGGTTTGCGCCGGTTTGCTGGCCGTCGTCCGTCGTCTTCCGCCGAGAAGGAGCCCGATCCGAGTCCACGACGAGGCGCACCGAAGGGAGGCTTCATCTCGCCGAAGCACGCCCCAACGCGCCGTCGGGTTCGTCGTCGTCCCGTCTCGGCCAAGCCAGCGCCGCCGTAAAGCCATCGCCGTCCGCGAGCTCGGAGGACCGTCGGATCAGATCGGACGGTTGAGGTGAGCTCACGTGTTCCCAAACCCGATTAGATCTGGATTGTTGGATCAAGATCCAAGCGGTTCACAATTGCCACGTCTTTGTAGCGGTCGAATATAGGATTAGATCTGGACCGTCCGATCTAGATCGAGCGGCCACGAGCAACGAGTAGTTTCAGCGTGTTAACCCTGGATCTAATCGCGCCGTTGATTTTCAAACCAGCGGCCGAGATTGCGCCACGTGTCGGGAAGATGGACCGCCGCGGTCAACGCCGCCCACGCCAGCGTGCGTGTGACGCCAGCGGCCAGCGTGTCGAGGGGCCGCATGTCGATGGTGACCCGCCAGCGATGACGTCACCCATGGCGTCACAATGGGTCCCACCTGCCGACCGTGGTCGAGCCTCCGACGTCGGCGATGACGTCACCCGAGAGGGCCCACATGTCGGCGACACGCGAGTCGTGGGCCGAGTCCAGTAGACCCAAGCCGAGCGTGGACCAAGTCCATGGACCGGTGGCGTCAGCAGGCCAATCGAGGCTGCCACGTGTCCATCTTTGACGCAATAATTAATTTCGAAAAAGAAAATGATTTATTAATTCGAAATATTGATTCAAATTTAGATTCAAACTTCAAACGCTTATAACTTTTGCGTTTCAACTCCGATTTGAGCGATTCAAATTTCTAAATTTGTATAAAATTGAGATCTACCTAAATATGAATTTTATTTAATTTTTGGACTAAAGTTTTTCTCTGTAAAATTATTTAATTGATTATTTAAACTTTAAATAATCATAACTTTTGCGTTTTAACTCCAAATTTGATTGATTCCAGTTTCTAAAAATCCAGAAAATTATGTTCTCTCTGTTTATGGATTTTATTTGGAGTTTTGGGATCTTTTGCATAGTGTTCATTTGTGTATTTGCTATTTGCACGCTTTACGAGTAGCGTTGAAGTGCCTAAGGATTCGAGGGAGAAGTGTTGACTCAGGATCCAACTCAATACCAAGAGCAAGTACTTTTTTAAGGAAAGTTGTGCTTTGACCATATTGATCCCATTTCGAAATCTATTTTGATTTAAACTATTGCATGCTAGTTCAATTAGAAAGATACTTTGTTTAAACCTGGGGGTTAGATAAATACCAATTTGATATATGACACCTTGATTACTTAAGTATGTGCCATGACCTTTTGTCACCCTAGTTGTGGTTTACTAGTTGGACATTATTAAATTGCCAACATGGGTTTAGAACGTTGTAGTATCTTTGCTTAGACACTACGTGCTCATGACATGATTTTGGATAATCAAATGCTAATATTGACTTAATGATATATTGAACCTGTTTTGGAAAAGTATCATGTGATGTTGATGGCACGTGGTGCATGGTAATCAACTGGGGTTTGATAAACAGATTTATCGGGGCATGTGGCAAGAGTAATCAGGTGGGCCGGTTGTGGCATTGGGAGTGATGATTTGGTTTTTCGGGTAGTCTTGCCCTGGTCACTCTAAGGACTTAACCTTGCAAGCCTTTGAACTGGTCATACTTGCAACCACATGGTGGAATGGGACGGCCCTAGTTGACTAAGTCGCTAAGGACTCACTTGTGGAGCCTCAGGTGTCGATTACACCTTTTGTGTGATTGTGCGGGGAGCGTGTCGTGGTGTGGGCCAGGTACCCATCTAACGGTGTGTTGGTCCCATACTTCGCCTTGGCTAAGGGAAGGGATGGTGTAGAGCACGTCTTAGAGGACCACTGTGTTGTTTGAGGCTTCCGAAGGCTTTATTACTGGAACTCGCCTTTGTGGTGTTTGACGTATCTTGTGGGTAAAGTGCATAACCTCTGCAGAGTGTAGAATCTATTTGAATAAGCCGAGTCCACGGTCTTTGGACAATGCTCGGGAATTACAAATAAGGGGTAGACTTTTACGAAAATAACTTGGTTTTGAAAAAATGGGTTGGTTTAACAAGGAAGATGATGGAAATATGGTTTAGGATGGGAAAAATGTTTATTAAACTTCTTGAAAAGTTATTTATGCTTTACTTATTTCTCGCTTTGAATCTACTTATATTACTTGTCAAAAGTCATTTCTTTGCAAATATACCTGAGCTATTCCTTTGTACTAAGCCATGCATATAGTATATTAGCTTGCATTCTGTGCATGACTTGCTTTGAGTACCAAGTACTCACCCTTGCCTCAACACAATATCAGTTGAAGAGGAGATTACGCCACTTTGGAGGAGGAACTCCAAGAAGACCCGTCTACTTAGGGATGCGAGCCCGATCGGTTGCACGTGGTATCTTTGGATGGCGCCACAAGTTTATTTGATTTTCATTTGCTATTATTTCTCTCTGAATAAGTTTAGCCTTACGAGGCATACATTTGTAACTTGACCATAAGGTCAAGTAACCAGATTGGTTATTTAAATAAAGTACTTTGATAATATCGATTGGTATGATTGTGATATTTACCGATGTTAAGACTGTGTGAACTAGCGCGTTCCTGGACTAGTGCTGAATACACTGAAGGGTCCGGATTTGCAAATTCGGGGTCCCGACAGAGGTGGTATCGAGCCATACTTGGTAGAGGCTCAACCCTAAGCTAGAATGGTCGTAGTGAGGATAAAACCTATTTTCTAAAGCTAAAAAGTTGTCAAGATAAGAAATGACCTCTCGACTTATCCCCTTCTCTTTTCTTGTCTCTTCTTTGGAATTTTCCCTTACCTTGTCACAATTTAAAAATTCCGAGTTCTTACGTAAAGCACTCTTGTGACAGATGGAGGAAGAGTTCAACTACGTTGATCTAGGAGTTAGTCACGCCATGAACTTTGGCACATGCTACAAACTCTCGGAGATTTTGAGAAGCCCCAATACCAAGTGGAAGTGATCGGACAAGCGAGGATTGATCAAGGCTTGTGACGTGAGGATTGAGGTACTGTCGGGAAGAGGGGCCAGGCAATCGCTTGATACACTGCCTTTGCTAGAAGATCTACAATGCGGATGGGTATCCAAGAAGTTTCACGACGAGCAATGCGGCACATTACCGATATCCACGCCAGAGAGTTGGAAAGCACGGTGTTCCGTTATCATCCACAGCGATAACCTTCTTGACCGAAGGCGATTCAGGATGAGAATGCCACGGTTACCAGCTTGGCACGATTCGTCGTCGCCAGGAAGATGTACTAGATAATACAAGCAAGGAGCTACGAAGGCCCGCAAGGAGATCACGGCGAGAGAAGAACGAGATGGCGGGAAGCTCAAGAGTATGTGGCACACCTTCTACGAAGGATTGACGAGTTGGAGATGACTTTGTATGCGGACCGGACCCGAGCGATTCGAGCTACGAGCCAGATCGGAGGAGTCGGATCTCGATGAGGACACGCTTCTTCGACTACCACGATGACATAGTCATTTGGACATGGCGATCGTTTGCGCCTATGCCGCAGCGACACCGTACCAGGCCGTGGAGGTTTTCTCGATGAGTGAGCTTAGGTTCTATAGTGAGACTCCTTCACGAGTCATAGAATAAAGAGTCACCCTTTAGGCGTTAGACTCCGAGTTAGTTCGATTTGGATTTGCTTTGTTTCTTTGAGTGTGCATTATGTGTTGCAAGGCCCTTAGGCATTGTAAGCAGCCATACCAAGTTATTAATAATAAAGTTGGACCTTAAAGTTACCCCTTTTGCCCCGCATAAGTTCCATATTACTTGTCTATTCTTGTTTCCCTCTCATCTCTAAAACCCAGAGCAAATCGGCGGATGGTGAACACCCGTGGAAACTTTGGAAGCAATGGGAGTGGATCTCGCCAATGAAAACCCCAATGATGGAGCACCGGCACCGCCATCTGGATGTGCAGAATTTTGGAGCATTTCTTGCTGCTCAGACCCGATTGATGCATGCTATGATGCAACAAATGCAGCACGTCCTTTGCTCAGGCCACTTTGCTAATCAAGTTAATCGGGGACCACGCCGAGAATACAAGTGTCGAGTTCATGAGGACTCACCCACCCACTTTCTCTGGAAATGCCAATCCATTGGAGGCCGATGATTGGTTAAGATCAATCGAGAGGAAGCTACATATAGCTCAATGCATAGGGAATGAGAAGGTACTTTACGCTTCTCATCGGTTGGAAGGAAAACGGCCGAATGGTGGGAGAACTTCACGTACGCAGAGAACCCTCAAGATATCACTTGGGAAGAGTTCACGGTGCATTCGACGGTATCACGTGCTGAAGGAATTATGGACCTTAAGAAGGAGGAGTTCAGAGCATCAAGCAAGGTAATCGGCCGGTGGCCGACTACCTGAACAAGTTCACCGCAGCTAGCACGCTACGCACCTGAGGGCGTAGCGACGGATAAATCCAGGCAGTCTCGTTTTATGAAGGGACTTAACTCAGGATTGCAAGTAGGGTTGATCACCCACACCTTCCGGATTTCCAAGAGTTGGTGAATAAGGCACTTATTCTTGAGGACAAGCGCAAGGAACTGGATGAGAACAGAAGCGCGAGGATGCAACAAAGCAAGGATCACGTCGAGGAACGCAATAGCGCGCTGAGAGTTGCACCAAATCAATTCTTGATTCCAACCACGAGAATGCAACGAGGACACCATCCCCAGCACCAAGACACTGCCAATCGAACTACCAAACCCCACCCCGCTAACGCTACCCGAGCGATCGACAAGAAGGCAGTGAGACGCCGTTACAAGCGCAACGAGCCAGGACACTTTGCCAACAGCTTGTCCAGAAGAAGGCAGAGCGACCCGATTCGCTTCAATCTAGGAACCACCCAGCTAGGGCGCCAAAGACCGGAGCCACACCCTGCACGTGGTGAGAGGCCGAGTCAACCATGTCACCGCAGATGCACCGCAGAATGCTACGGACGTCGTCTTGGGTAAGTTACTTGTTAACTCGATACAGCTTGATTTTGTTTGACTCTGTAGGTTCGCATTCTTGTGTTTCGCAAGGCTTTGCTGCTTTAAATGTCTTGAGAATTGCAAGACTTAAGTGCATGCTTTTAGTTCAAACACCTGGTTCCGATCTCCGAGCGAGTAGGATGTTCCGGGTGAGAATACTAATAGATGGAATAGAGTTCCTAGCAAACCTTATAATTTTGGAGACCTGGACCTTAGATGTTATATTGGGAATGGATTGGTTATCCAAGCACAAGGCCGTATTGGATTGTGGACGAAGGACTATCTCAGTTGAGAGCCCGTGTGGGAAGAAAGTGGAATTTCAAGCCACTGCTTAGAGATGGGACGATTGATGGTTAACGGTACCAAGGCAATCGGCATAGAGGATGTCCCGATAGTAAATGAGTACCCAGATGTTTTTCAGAAGATCTACGGTATGCCGCCGACGAGGACATAGAGTTTGTGATAGAGCTTGTACAGTACAAAGACCGATAGCAAAGAGACCTATCGGATGTCTACCGAGGAGTTGGTAGAAATGAAGAAACAGCTAGAGGAGTTAATGGAGAAAGGATTTATCGAGACCAAGTTAGTGCGCCGTGGGGAGCACCGGTTTTGTTTGTCAAGAAGAAGGACGGGAGTTTCGGGATGTGCATCGACTACCGTGCACTCAATGAAGTCACCGTGAAGAATAAGTATCCGCTACCAGGATTGATGATTTGTTTGATCGATTAAGAGGAGCCGAGTTTTCTCCAAGATTGATCTGAGATCGGGATACCATCGATTGAAGATCCGATCGAGAAGATATTCCGAAGCGCATTCTCGTCAAGATATGGACATTACGAGTTTACGCTATGTCCTTTGGGTCGACGAATCGCATTATTTCATGAATATGATGAATAAGGTGTTCATGGAATATTTGGACAAGTTTGTCGTCGTGTTCATAGACGATATCCTAATCTACTCCAAGGCAGGAGGATGAACATGCCGAACACTTAAGGCGAGTTTTGGAAAAGGCGAGGGAACGACAACTTTTAGCCAAGTTCGAGCAAGTGTGACTTTTGGAAGGACAAAGTGGAGTTTCTTGGACATGTAATGACTGCAGAAGGAGTCGCCGTAGATCCAAGCAAAGTAGAAGGCGTGTTACATTGGGAGCCGCCAAGAAGGCGTGACCCAGTTCGAGTTTCCTTGGAATGGCAGGATACTACCGCCGTTTCATTGAAGGCTTTTAGACAATTGCGAAGCCTCTTACGCATAATTCTTTGAAGAAGGAAAAGAAGTTTGTATGGGCGCTTGAATGTGAGAAAGGATTTCAGGAGTGAAGAAGCGATTGACATCAGCACCGATGTTAGTTCTACGGGGCGTTGCTCAAAGCTTTGATATTTATTGTGACGCATCGCGCCAAGGACTTGGATGTGTCTTGCGAGAATGGAAAGGTCGTCGCTTATGCATCAAGGCGATTGAGGCCGCATGAGGAAAATTATCCGACACATGACCTGGAGTTAGGCTGCCGTAGTACATGCCTTGAAGATATGGCGCCACTATCGATTGAAGCAGATGTGAAGTGTATACGGATCATAAGAGCCTTAAGTACATATTCACCCGATCGGATCTGAATATGAGGCAAAGGAGATGGCTAGAGTTAATCAAGGACTACAATGTTGGAATCCATTACCATCCCGGGAAGGCCAGCGTAGTTGCCGATGCTCGAGTCGGAAGAGCCATACCGCGAGTATGTTGCTAGCCATAAGTCGAGGATGAGTTATGTGAGGAGTTTCGAAAATGAAGATTGAGGTTGTACCTAGCGGATTGTTGGCGCATTAGAAGTAAAACCGACCCTGGAGGATCAGATTCGAGAAGGACAAAGGATGATGACAAGATCCGCAGGATTAAGTCCATCAAGGAGGAAGGCAAGGCAGAGGACTTCAAGTTGGATGAGCAAGGCACGTTGTGGATGAAGGATCGCATTTGTGTGCCTAACAAAAGGAGTTAAAGCAACTAATTTTGGAAGAAGCCCATGACTCCAAGTACTCAATTCACCACAGAGCGCCAAGATGTATCAAGATCTGAAGGAGAGATTACGGTGGCGAGTATGAAACGTGAAGTTGCCGAGCATGTTGCATTGTGCGGCGTATGCCGGAGAGTCAAGGCAATGCATCGAGAGACCGGCGAGATTGCTACACCGAAAATACCCGAGTGGAAGTGGGAGGAAATCGGAATGGATTTCATTACCGGTTGTGCCGAAGACTCAAGGGGGTTATGACTCCATATGGGTTATAGTGGATCGCTTGACTAAAGTAGCCCATTTTATCCCGTGAAGACCACTTACTCGGGAGATAAATTAAGCGAGTGTACATGATCGGGATTGTCTGTTTGCACGGAGTGCCAAGAGGATTGTATCGGACGAGGTACCCAATTTACCTCAAGGTTTTGGAATAAGTTGCATGAAGCCATGGGGACCCGTTTGAACTTCAAGACGGCTTATCATCCACAGACGGATGGACAGGCCAGAAAGAGTCAACCAGATTCTGGAAGATATGCTAAGAGCTTGTGCATTGGCTTATGCTACCTCTTGGGATAAGAGTTTGCCGTATCTTGAGTTCGATTACAACAATAGTTATCAGGCTAGTTCTGAGATGTCACCTTTTGAGGCCTTTGTATGGTCGACCATGTCGGACGCCATTGAATTGGAATGAGACCGTGGCCGTGTCTTTGGGCCTGATATTCTACAAGAGGTGAAGAAGCGGTCGCTATGATTAGGGAAAGGTTGAAGATAGCCCAATCTCGACAAAAGAGTTATCTTGACAATCGTCGCGGGACTTGAGTTTTGAACCGAGAAGATTTTGTTTACCTCGAGTTACGCCTCTCGGGGAGTTAAGAGGTTCCATGCCAAAGGGAAACTCGCACCCGTTATGTTGGACCATTTAAGATTTTGAGCCGCGAGGCGAAGTTGCTTATCACCGAGTTGCCACGATCGTTGGCGGGAGTACATGATGTATTCCATGTGTCCCGATTAAAGAAGTGTCTCCGAGTTCTGAGGAGCAGACACCGCTAGAGTCAATTGAGTTGCAAGAGGATTTGACTTATAAGGAACATCCTGTGAGGATTCTAGACACAATGGATCGAGAAACTAGAAACAAGTCAACCCGTTTCAGAGTTCGATGGAGCAACCATGAAGCGAAGCGACTTGGGAGCGAGAGGATTTGAAGAAAGAGTTTCCAAACCTATTCTCGTGTGAGCCTGAATCTCTGGGGACGAGATTCTATTAAGGAGGTTTGTAACATCCCAAAATTTTGCTTTTCTTAAATTCATGTGTGATTTGGCACTTTGGTGAATTTTTGGAATTTTCTCGAATTTATTTGGATTTATTTGGAATTTATTTGAATTTATTCCATTTTGAAATAATTAAAGAATTTAATTTTGCAAATAAAATTTTGTTGGAAATATTTTATTTGAGTCCAAAATGTTCCAAAATATTTTCGAATTTTTCCGAATTTTTAGTCTTTTGCTATTTTTAATGAATTAAATGAATTCTTGGGAATTATTTTAAATATTAAATCATTGGAAATCAACTCGGGTCAAATCTTGTTCATCCGACCGAGTCGAACCGAGTCCGACCGAACCCGACCGAGCCAGTTGACTCGACCAGAACCCACTCCTAAACCTAATCAATCCCAGCCGTTGGATCAAGATCCAGCGGTGAGATCCGCCCGTCTGGGTTCGAGCGTAGCGGGCCGGATCCGATCGCGCCCGTCGATCGTGGCGGCCGTTAATCGCGCCACGTGGGCGGCCACGATTTCGTCGTCTTCGCCGAGTCCGGCCGGACTTCGCGCGCGCCGCGCCCGTAGCGAACTAGGTTTCCGTCTAGAACACAGGCCGAGGCTATTTAAAGCGTGAGGCGTCCCGAGGTTGCCCTCATCCTTGCGCACCGTTCCCAGAGCCATCTCGCCGGAGCCGCCACCGTTGAGCCGCAATCGCTCGCCGGAGTTGTCTCTTCCCTCATTGCGGTTTCTGCCGGTTTCCGCCGTCGTCCGTCGTCTTCCGCCGAAGGAGCCCGGATCCGAGTCCCGCGACGACGCACCGAAGGAGGCTTCATCTCGCCGGAACCGCCCCAAACGCCGTCGGGTTCGTCGTCGTCCCGTCTCCGGTCAAGCCGGCCGCCGTGAAACCATCGCCGTCGCGAGCTCGGAGGACCGTCGGATCGGATCGGACGGTTGAGGTGAGCTCACGTGTTCCCAAACCCGATTAGATCGGATCGTTGGATCAAGATCAGCGGTTCCACAATTGCCACGTCTTTGTAGCGGTGCGAATATAGGATTAGATGCGGGCCGTCCGATCTAGATCGAGCGGCCCACGAGCAGCAGTAGTTTCAGCGTGTTAACCCTGGATCTAATCCGCCGTTGATTTTCAAACCAGCGGTGAGATTGCGCCACGTGTCGGGAAGATGGACCGCCGCGGTCAACGCCGATCCGCAGCGCGTGCGTGTGACGCCCGGCCGCGCGGGCGCGTGTCGAGAGGGCCGCATGTCGATGGCGACCCGCCGGCGATAGCGTCACCCATGACGTCACAATGGGTCCCACACTCGGCAGTGGTGAGCCCCGTGACGTCGGCGATGGCGTCACGAGAGAGGGCCCACATGTCGGCGACACGTGAGTCGTGGGCCGAGTCCACTGTAGACCCAAGCCGGCGTGGACCAAGTCCATGGACGGTGACGTCAGCAGGCCAATCAGAGGCTGCCACGTGTCCATGCTGACGAAATAATTAATTTCCGAAAAAGAAAATGATTTATTAATTCGAAATATTGATTCAAATTTAGATTCAAACTTCAAACGCTTATAACTTTTGCGTTTCAACTCCGATTTGAGCGATTCAAATTTCTAAATTTGTATAAAATTGAGATCTACCTAAATATGAATTTTATTTAATTTTTGGACTAAAGTTTTTCTCTGTAAAATTATTTAATTGATTATTTAAACTTTAAATAATCATAACTTTTATGCGTTTTAACTCCAAATTTGTGATTCAGTTTCTAAAAATCCAGAAAATTATGTTCTCTCTGTTTATGGATTTTATTTGGAGTTTTGGGATCTTTTGCATAGTGTTCATTTGTGTATTTGCTATTTGCACGCTTTACGAGTAGGCGTTGAAGTCTTAGGAAGGATTCGAGGGAGAAGTGTTGACTCAGGATCCAACTCAAGACCAAGAGCAAGTACTTTTTGAAGGCAAGTTGTGCTTTGACCATATTGATCCCATTTCGAAATCTATTTTGATTTAAACTATTGCATGCTAGTTCAATTAGAAAGATACTTTGTTTAAACCTGGGGGGTAGATAAATACCAATTTGATATATGACACCTTGATTACTTAAGTATGTGCCATGACCTTTTGTCACCCTAGTTGTGGTTTACTAGTTGGACATTATTAAATTGCCAACATGGGTTTAGAAACGTTGTAGTATCTTTGCTTAGACACCTTTCGTGCTCATGACATGATTTTGGATAATCAAATGCTAATATTGACTTAATGATATATTGAACCTGTTTTGGAAAAGTATCATGTGATGTTGATGGCACGTGGTGCATGGTAATCAAGCGGGGTTTGATAAAGCGATTTCGGCGGGGCATGTGGCAAGAGTAATCAGTGGGCGATTGTGGCATTGGGAGTGATGATTTGGTTTTTGGGTAGTCTTGCCCTGGTCACTCTAAGGACTTAACCTTGCAAGCCTTTGAACTGGGTCATACTTGCAACCACATGGCTGGAATGGGGCGGCCCTAGTTGACTAAGTCGCTAAGGACTCACTTGTGGAGCCTCAGGGTGTCGATTACACCTTTTGTGTGATTGTGCGGGGAGCGTATCGTGGGCGTGGCCGGTACCCATCTAACGGTGTGTTGGTCCCATACTTCGCCTTGGCTAAGGGAAGGGATGGTGTAGAGCACGTCTGGAGAGGACCACTGTGTTGTTTGAGGCTTAGAAAGGCTTTATTCTGAGGAACTTCGCCTTTGTGGTGTTTGGTATCTTGTGGGTAAAGTGCATAACCTCTGCAGAGTGTAGAATCTATTTGAATAGCCGAGTCCACGGTACTGGACAATGCTCGGGAATTACAGTCAAGGGGTAGACTTTCTGAAAATAACTTGGTTTTGAAAAAATGGGTTGGTTTAACAAGGAAGATGATGGAAATATGGTTTAGGATGGGAAAAATGTTTATTAAACTTCTTGAAAAGTTATTTATGCTTTACTTATTTCTACTGCTTTCGAATCTACTCATATTACTTGTCAAAAGGCATTTCTTTGCAAATATACTGAGCTATTCCTTTGTACTAAGCCATGCATATAGTATATTAGCTTGCATTACATGCATGACTTCTTTGAGTACCAAGTACTCACCCTTGCCTCAACACAATATCGGTTGAAGAGGAGATTACGCCGACTTTGGAGGAGGAACTCCAAGAAGACCCGTCTACTTAGGGATGCGAGCCCGATCGGTTGCACGTGGTATCTTGGATGGCGCCCACAGTTTATTTGATTTTCCATTTGCTATTATTTCTCTCTGAATAAGTTTCGCCTTACGAGGCATACATTTGTAACTTGACCATAAGGTCAAGTAACTTGATTTAGTTATTTAAATAAAGTACTTTGATAATATCGATTGGTATGATTGTGATATTTACCGATGTTAAGGCTGTGTGCACTAAGCGCGTTCTGGACTAGTCTTTGAATACCTGAAGGGTCGGATTTGCAAATTCGGGGTCCCGACAGAAAGATGCTGCGGAACTGTCTCCAGTTTTGGGGCAATCGCTTCTGAATTCTGTCGAACTCGACATTCTGGCAAGGGACTTCGGCATGGTGCGTTCTTCTATGCGGCTTCCTGGTGATGAAGAGATCCCCCTGCCTCAGCCAAATGAGGCGGTGGTGGTTGCCGCGTTCTTGGAGGCGGACCTTCGATTTCCCTCTGCTCCTTTGTTGGCGTCTGTGTTGCGGGCCTTTCAGGCGGAGCTTTCACAGCTTACGCCCAATGCCATTATGCGGTTGGCGGTGTTGGAATGGGCGTTCCGTCCTGCCAAAATGAGACTGACCGGGCGTCTGTTTTCTCTTATTGAAGATGCGTTTTGGCAGCCGAAGCAGCATAAGGCGGGGAGCAAAGGTCGTAGGTCGTGTTTTGGTTCCTTAAATTTCCAGACGACGAGATCTCTAGTGAAAGAAATTCCTGTAGCGGCTGCTAAAGGAAAGTGGGAATCAGGATGGATTCAGTAGTGGTATTATCAGGTACTTGATGGTCCAGATTCTCCTCTCCGTACTTCTATGGGTTCTGTCCGCGCTGTCCGATTTCCAAACTGGAGCTCGAATGCAAAAGAACTCAGGTGCCTTGACTATTTGAAGGCCCTTCGCGTCCTAAGCACGACGCGGGATTTGGTGGAAGAGTATTGTCTTTGTCGAGTTGAGCCTTTGGCGAGGGATGTTGCTGTGACCTTGAAATGGACGTCTGAAGGCTCAGTATCCGTGGCTATGCCGGAGGGGGTCCAGGTCCTTGGGCGTGGTGCAGCCGAGAAGCTGGCGAGGGGGTTGCTTGGACCTTGTAAACAGGTTGAGTATGAAGCGCCCATGGAGACTGTAGGAGCCGCTAGGAATCCTTGGTTCGCAGAGTGGGGGCCCCGAGCGGTTCCTACCCCTCGGGGGGCAGCTGGCTCCACCCGCCCGTTGAAGCGAGCCAGGTTGACTCGAATGGTTCCACCCCGAACAACTGTTTCGGCTGGGAGAGCGAAGAACTGGGCGAAGATGAAGACGACAGTTCAATCGACGAAGAAATGAGCGAAGAGTGTAATTCGTCGGCTTCTTAGTGATTGTTCCGCCCGTCCCACTATCTACTTCTAGGGCGGGCCATTCTGGGTCAACATCCATTAGCACGGATGCTATGCTCGGTCCGGATACAATTCCTGGCGGAGCTTCATCTATTAATGTGGTAATGGACTGTAACACCCCAAAATTTTGCTTTTCTTGAATTTAAATAAGATTTGGCACTTCGGTGATTTTTTGGAATTTTCTGGAATTTATTTGGAATTTATTTGAATTTATTCCCTTTTCAAATAATTAAAGAATTTGACTTTACAAATAAAATTTTGTTGGAAATATTTTATTTGAATCCAAAATGCTCCAAAATATTTTCTAGAATTTTTCTGGAATTTTTCTGAGTATTTTGCTATTTTTAATGAATTAAATGAATTTCTGAGAATTAATTTGGATTATTTAATCGCTGGAAAAACCGAGTTGGTTTGTACTATTCATCCGACCGGACCCGAGTCCAAGTCCGACTCGAGCCAGCCGTTCCGGTTGAACCTAGTCACCAAGCCCTAATGCGTGTGACCGTTGGATCGAGATCCAACGGCCACAACCGCGCCACGTCGCCCGAACCCAAGCCCGACCAAGCCAGCCAAGTCGCCCGAGCCGGACCCGAGCCCAAACCCCCGCACCGTTGGATCTTGATCCAACGGCTCGCGTTGAGCCACGTCACCCCAATCCGAATCCAATTCGGATTCCGCCGCCGCAGCCGTGTGGGCCTCGGTTTCCGCGAGTTTCACAGACATCGAGAGGCCTATTTAATGCGCCGCCGCCGCCAGCGTGTGCTCCGTTTCCGTGCGCACCCGTAGCCCTACACAACGTCGCCTGAGTCGTCGTGGTTGCGCCGCAATCGCTCGCCGTAGTTGGTTTGGCGTTCCACCGCGGTTAATCGCCGTTTCCACCGCCATCCGCCGTCCTCCGCCGCCGTTGAGCCCAGATCCGGAACCGCAAGGTCAAGCCGCGTCGGAGTGTACCCTTCACTTCGCCGGAGGAGCCCCGTAGCGCCGTTCGGGTGGTTGTCATCCCCGTCTCCGGTGAGCCTGCGCCGCCGCACGCCATCGCCGGACCCCGAGCTCGCTCCACCGTCCGATCCAGATCCAAGGGCCCAGATTCGTCCACGTCACCCCCCGGTGAGATCCACGTGCTAACCTCTAGATCTATTTCCAACCGTTGGATCTAGATCCAACGGCTTAGATTGTGCCACGTAGCTAGACCCGCACCGTGCTTGGATAGATGTCAGCCGTTAGATCAAGATCGAACGGTTAGGGTTAGCCGCGTTGTAAACGTTAGATTGGATCTTGACCGTCCGATCAAGATCGAACGGTCCAGATCAGCCGAGTAGTTTCTAAACGCGTGAGGTTGGATCTGATCTGGACCGTTGATTTTCAAATCAACGGCCCAGATCGTGCCGCGTGTCTAGAACTTGGACCGTTGCCGCGTGACGTTAGCGTGGGGCCCGCGTGTCAGCGTCCCAACTAACCGCACCATGACGTCACCGCTGACGTCACAGTGGGGCCCAGCTGTCAGCCGTCCCTCAGCCGTGCGTGATGACGCCATCGGCGTCATCCGAGGCCCGCTGTCGGTGAGACACGTGGCCGTGGGCCGGTCCACGGTGGACCGATCACGCTGCGGCGCCGTCCATGGACCCGAGGTGACGCGGTGGCCTCTGATTGGTCCACGTGTCATGCTGACGCAATAAATTAATTTCCAAAAAAGAAAATGATTTATTAATTCGAATTATTGATTTCAAAAATGGATTCAAACTTCAAACGCTTATACTTTTGCGTTTCAACTCCGATTTGAGTGATTCAAATTTCTAAATTTTCATAAAAATGAAACCTACTCAAATATGAATTTTAATTAATTTTTGTTTATGAATATTTCTCTGCTTTTATTTAATTAATGCTTTCTTTAAACTTCAAATGATTATAACTTTTGCATTTAAACTCTGAATTTGACGATTCCAGTTTCTAAAAATTCATAAAATTATGCTCTCTCTGTTTGTGAACTTTATTTGGATGTTTGGACACTTTTTGTCTACTATTTACTTATTTATTGCTATTTGCACGCTTTGCGAGTAGACGTTGAAGTGCCCGAAGGCTTCGAAGGTGAAGTGTTGACCCAGGAGCCAGCTCAGGACCAAGAACAAGTACTCTTTGAAGGCAAGTTGTACTTTGACCATGTTGATCCCATTTTCAAATTATTTTGGTTTAAATTATTGCATGCTAGTTTAATAAGAAAATGCTTTATTTAATTATGGGATATTAGATAAATGCCAAATTATTGTATGACACCTTGGTTAATTAAATATGTGCCATGACCCCTTGTCACCCTAGTTGAGGTTTAAATAGTTGGACATTATTAAATTGCCAACATGGAAATTTAGATCGTTGTAGTATATTGCTTAGACCTGCTACGTGCTCATGACATGATTTTGGACAATCAAATGTTAATGTTGACTTAATGATATATTGAACCTGTTTTGGAAAGGTATCATGTGTTGTGATGTTGATGGCACGTGGTGCATGGTAATCAACTGGGGGTTTGATAAATAGTTTTCGACCGGGGCATGTGGCAAGAATGATCGGGTGGGCCGCCAGGCACCGAGCGTTGATTTGGTTCTTCGGGTATTCTTGCCCTGGTCACCCTAAGGACTTAACCTTGCAAGCCTTTGAACCGAGTCAAGCGTGCAACCACATGTCTGTAATGGGACGGACCTAGTTGATTAAGTTGCTAATAACGCACTGTGGGACCTCGGGATGTCAACTATACCTTTTGTGTAGTTATGCAGGGAGCGTCTCTGAAGCTGCGGCAGTACCCATCTAACGGTGGGTTGGCCAAAACTTCGCCTTCACTAAGGGAAGGGTTAGTGTGCAATCACCGGGGAGGACCACTTGTGCTGTTAGAAGTTTCCGAAAGACTTTGTAATGGACACTCGCCTTTGTGGTGTTTGGCTGTATCTTGTGGGTAAAGTGCATAACCTCTGTAGAGTGTAAAATCTATTCGAATAGCCGTGTCCGCGGCATTGGACATCGCTCGGGAATTACAGTCAAGGGTTAGATTTTCTTGAAAATAACTTGGACTTGAGAGGTTGGTTTGGTTTAATAATGATGTTGATGGAAATGTGGATTGGAATTGGGAAAGATGTTTATTTAATTGCTGGAAAAGTTATTGCTCTTAAACATGTTTTTACTGCTTTTGAATCTACTTATGTTACTTGTCAAGATGCTGTTTTATTGCAAATATACCCTGAGCTACTCCTTTGTACTAAGCCATGCATGTAGTATATTAGTTTGCATTTCTGCGCATGACTTGCTGAGTACCAAGTACTCACCCTTGCCACAATACAACACCAGTTGAAGAAGAGTCTACACTAGCTTTGGAGGAGGAGCTCCAAGAGGAACCGTCTAATTAGGGAGCAAGCCCAGTCAGTTGCCTGTGGTATATTGGATGGCGCCACGAAGTTATCTTATTTTCCGCTGCAGTTATTTCTCTCTTATTGAGTTTTCGCCCTGCGTGGCATATATTTGTAACTTGACCATAAGGTCGAGCTACCCGCTGGTTAACTATTTAAGGTACCTTATTATTCATTGAGTATGATTGTGATATTTACCAATGTTGAGACTGTGTGCACTAGCGCGTTCCTGGACTAGTGCTGAATACACAGAGGGTCCGAATTTGCAAATTCGGGTCCCGACAGAGGTGGTATCAGAGCCAGGTTGACTGTAGGCTCACCCATAGTTAGATTGGTCGTAGTGAGGATAAAACCTATTTTCTAAAGATAAAATTTGTCAAGATAATGAATGAATTCTCGACTTACCCCTTTCTTCCTTGTCCATACCCCTTGCTGAGTTCTTTTCGTCTTCCACATTGATTTTAAAATATTGCGTTCTTACGCGAGCGTCTTTTGGCAGATGATGATGAAGAACATCTATGCCGAGTTATGGTGTATGCTTCAGTTTCTTGGAGGTTTTGAGAGACCGCTCTACCGAGGGACTACACTCGTGCAGGCAGGAGAAGTCATAGGATGGGACGTTCGGATCACGGTGTATGCCCGAGAGAAGACGAAGTTCAGCCGCCCTTTCCACTTCACCGCCAGGAGGTCTACCTTTGAGATGGGAATCCAGGAGGTGTCGCGTCGAGCAATGCAGCAGATCGCTCGCACCTACTCCAGGGAGCTGGAAGGCACAGTATTCCGTCACCACCCACGCAGAGACAGCAGAGCTCAGCGGAAGCCGATAGAGGATGAGGATGCTACCGTCACTCACTTAGCCAGATTCGTCGCCGCCTAGGAAGAGCTGATCGATGACACAGTTCAGGAGTTGAAGAAGGCTCGCGAGCAGGTTGAGGAGGAGAAGAAGCACTTAGAGAATGCTCGTGAGTATGTCGCTTATGCTGCGGAGAGGATCGCAGAACTGGAGACCGCACTGTATGGGCAAGGCCCCGATCCAGTGTTGGAGTTGGAAGCCCCAGAGCCAGAGGAGGAACCAGAAGAGGCGCCACCTGCACCTGCGCCACAGCCACAGCAGCAGCCAGATCCGAACTGCAGGAAGACGCGTCGTCAACCACAGCTGCAGTTGTGGGGCATGGCGATTGTTTCGCGCCGATGCCGCCGCGCCCGTCGCGAGGAGGCAGTGGAGGTTTTCTTGATGAGTGAGCGTAGGTTTTGCTGTTAGGACTCCTTCGTCGAGTCGCGTTTAGAATAAGAGTCACCCTTAGTGGCGTTAGACTCCGTGTTAGTCGTTGTGGATTTTCTTTGCTTGCTGAGTGTGTAGTATGTGTTGCAGTCCCTTAGGCGTTGTAAGCAACCATACCGAGTTATTATTGGTTTAATTATTAAAAAGGAATTTGATTTACACATTTCCCCGCATAGTTTCCCTATTACTTGTCTATTCTTGTTTCCCCCTTATCCCTAAAACTTGGAGCAATCGACAGATGGTGAACACCCGCGGAAACCTTGGAGGCAATGGAAGTGGTTCTCGCCCAGCTGGAAACCCCAATGATGGAGCACCTACACCCCAGCCAGCACCGCCAGTTGACATGTAGAATTTTGGAGCTTTTGTTGCTGCACAGACTCAGTTGATGCATGCTATGATGCAACAGATGCAGCACGTCACTGCTCAGGCCGCCGCTAATCAAGTCAATCAGGGACAACGCCAGAATTCAAGACTGTCAGAGTTTATGAGGACTCATCCACCCACTTTCTCCGAGAATGCCAATCCGCTAGAAGCAGATGATTGGTTAAGGTCAGTTGAGAGGAAGCTACACATTTCCCAATGCATGGGAAATGAGAAGGTACTCTACGCTTCTCATTAGTTGGAAGGGACCGCCGCAGAATGGTGGGAGAACTTCTGCGCCACGCGGGAGAACCCTCAGGACATCACTTGGGAGGAGTTTACAGCCATGTTTCGCCAGTATCACGTGCCTGAAGGAATCATGGACCTCAAGAAGGAAGAATTCAGAGCACTGAAGCAAGGTAATCAGCCGGTGGCCGAATTCCTAAATAAGTTCACGCAGCTTGCACGTTACGCACCTGAAGACGTAGCGACAGATAAAGCCAGACAGTCTCGCTTTATGAAGGGACTCAACTCAGGACTGCATGTGGGACTGATCACCCACACCTTTCCAGATTTCCAAGAGTTGGTGAATAAGGCGCTTATTCTTGAGGACAAGCGCAAGGAACTGGACGACAACAGGAAGCGCAGGATGCAACAGTAGGGATCACGTCAGGGAGCGCAGCAACGTTTAAGGGTTGCGCCAAATCAGTTTTTCAGGTTCCAACCACATAATGCTGTAAGGACACAGTCGCCAGCACCAAGACCCGTCAATCAGAACTATCAGACCCCAGCTCCAGCCAGAAACGCCACTTCAGGCAGTCAACAGGGGACAGTGAGACGCTGCTACACATGCAACAAGCCAGGGCACTTTTCCAACAGCTGCCCCAAGAAGACAGCAGGAGTGACCCCAGTCCGCTTCAATTTGGGATCCACACCAGCCAGGACGCCAGCACCAGGAGCCAACCGAGGGACAACACAGCCAGGAGCCGCACCCCAGACCGTGGTGAGAGGCCGAGTCAACCATGTCACCGCAGAGGCACTCCAGAATGCCACGGACGTCGTACTGGGTAAGTTACTTGTCAACTCAGTACCTGCAACAGTTTTGTTTGACTCTGGAGCTTCGCATTCGTTTGTTTCTCAAGGCTTTGGTGCTAAAAATGATTTGGAGATTGCAAGACTTAAATGCATGCTTTTAGTTCAAACCCCTGGTTTCGAACTCCGAACGAAAGTAGGATGTTCTGGGGTAAGAATATTAATAGATGGGATAGACTTCCTA
Source organism: Rhipidocladum racemiflorum (assembly GCA_036346355.1). Lineage (NCBI taxonomy): Eukaryota > Viridiplantae > Streptophyta > Magnoliopsida > Poales > Poaceae > Rhipidocladum > Rhipidocladum racemiflorum. The sequence goes on along the minus strand of CM070581.1, from coordinate 54,173,939 downwards.
GCGAACCTTACTATGTTGGAAACCCAGACCTTAGATGTTATTTTGGGAATGGATTGGTTATCCAAGCACAAGGCTGTGATAGATTGTGGACGAAGGATTATCTTAGTTGAAAGTCCGTGTGGAAGGAAAGTGGAATTTCAAGCTACCGCCGTTAGAGATGGACAGTTGATGGTTAACAGCGCAAAGGCAATCAGCATAGAAGATGTCTCAGTGGTGAATGAGTACCCAGATGTTTTTCCTGAAGATCTACCTGGTATGCCGCCAGACAGAGACATAGAGTTTGTGATAGAGCTTGTACCTGGTACAGCGCCGATAGCAAAGAGACCTTATCGGATGTCCACCGAAGAATTGGTAGAGATGAAGAAGCAACTTGTTGAAGAGCTGATGGAGAAAGGATTTATTAGACCGAGTTCGTCGCCGTGGGGAGCACCAGTTCTGTTCGTCAAAAAGAAGGTCGGGAGTTTCAGGATGTGCATTGACTACCGTGCACTCAATGAAGTCACCGTGAAGAATAAGTACCCGCTACCCAGGATCGATGATCTGTTTGACTAGTTGAGAGGAGCCGGAGTTTTCTCCAAGATTGATCTGAGATCATGATACCACCAGTTGAAGATCCGATCAGAGGATATTCCGAAGACTGCATTTTCGTCAAGATATGGACATTACGAGTTTACAGTTATGTCCTTTGGTTTGACGAATGCGCCGGCCTATTTCATGAATATGATGAACAAGGTTTTCATGGAGTACTTGGATAAGTTTGTTGTTGTGTTCATAGATGATATCTTAATCTACTCCAAGATAGAGGGTGAACATGCAGAGCACTTGAAGCGAGTTTTGGAAAAGCTAAGGGAACAGCAACTCTTCGCCAAGTTCAGCAAGTGTGACTTTTGAAAGGACAAGGTGGAATTCCTCGGACATGTAATGACCGCAGAAGGAGTTGCCGTAGATCCAAGCAAGGTAGAAGCAGTGTTACATTGGGAACAGCCGAAGACCGTGACCCAGATCCGGAGTTTCCTAGGAATGGCAGGTTACTACCGCCGCTTCATTGAGGGCTTTTCGACAATTGCGAAACCTCTTACGCAATTGTTGAAAAAGGAGAAGAAGTTTGCATGGACGCCAGAGTGCGAAAAAGGTTTCCAAGAGTTGAAGAAGCGATTGATATCAGCCCCAGTGTTGGTTCTACCGGATGTTAATCAGAGCTTCGATATTTATTGTGATGCATCGCGCCAAGGACTAGGATGTGTGTTGATGCAGAACGGAAAGGTCATCGCTTATGCATCCAGGCAGTTGAGACCGCATGAGGAGAATTATCCGACGCATGACCTAGAGCTAGCTGCCGTAGTGCATGCTTTGAAGTTGTGGCGTCACTATTTGATTGGAAACAGATGTGAAGTATACACGGACCATATGAGTCTTAAGTACATCTTCACCCAATCGAACCTGAACATGAGGCAGAGGAGATGGTTAGAGTTGATCAAGGACTATAATGTTGGAATCCATTACCATCCAGGAAAGGTTAACGTGGTAGCCGATGCCCTGAGTCGGAAAAGCCATACTGTGAACATGTTGATAGCCACGAGTCAGGATGAGCTATGTGAGGATTTCCATAGGATGAAGATTGAAGTCGTACCAGAAAGATTCTTGGCCGCATTAGAAGTGAAGCCTACCCTAGAAGATCAGATCCGAGAAGGACAGAAGGATGATGATAAGATCCGCAGAATTAAGTCCAACATGGATGAAGACAAGGAAAAGGACTTCAGATTGGACGAGCAAGGCACGTTATGGATGCAGGATAGAATCTGTGTGCCAAACAAGAAGGAACTGAAGCAGTTGATCTTGGAAGAAGCCCATGACTCCAAGTATTCGATTCATCCGGGAAGTGCCAAGATGTATCAGGATATAAAGGAAAGATTCTGGTGGCCGAGCATGAAGCGAGAAGTTGCCGAGCATGTTGCGCTGTGCGACATATGCCAGAGAGTCAAGGCAATGCATCAGAGGCCAGCGGGACTGCTGCAGCCATTGAAGATACCTGAGTGGAAATGGGAGGAAATCGGAATGGACTTCATTACCGGTTTACCCAAGACTCAAGGAGGATATGACTCCATATGGGTCATAGTGGACCGCTTGACTAAGGTCGCCCATTTCATTCCTGTGAAGACAACCTATTCGGGAGATAAGTTAGCCGAGTAGGGATGGAACTGGTACGGATATTTTTCGACCGACCGACCGACCGAATTGATTTGGATGATGATTTGGATAGTTTCATAGATATCCAGTTGATTTCTCGGATAAGATATGGATACAGATAATTTACATGGATACAGATACGGATATAGAACACTGATTATCCGAAGGATAGGGAATATCCGAGTTTTTGTTTGGATAATATCCGAATATGACATACGGATATTACCCGAATAACACGTTTCAGAATAACACATTAACAATTTAACATGTTTCACTGTTTTAGAGACTGGGGTCTGCATTTGATGACAAGATACAATGTGTTCATGTGTGCTAGATGCTAATTTGGAGATATTTGGGTAAAGGTGGTACAGAAATTGGCAAGTGGCGTTTCAGGAGGGCTACTTAGGATTCAGCAGCATATGCCAGCTGCAAATCATTTGGTTCAATTATTGCAATGGGGTACATTGTTACTCACAGAGTCACATGTATGACAAGCTAGAGATAAAAAGGCAAAAAAAAAGACATACAAATATATTTCTTTTGGGATTTTGAATTTAAATTTGGACCGATTTTGGAAAAAAACTGAAATTGGATTTTTAAATATCCGACTAATATTATTCGTATCCATGTTGATTCCGATCCGTATTCGATCTGTATTCGTAACCGATATTATCCTGTATAATTCGTATTCGATTCTGTATTCGACACTATTCGTATTCGATTTTGTATTCGATAAAAAATACGGATACAGATATGAATAGAACGATATTCGACCGTATCCGATCCGATCACATCCCTATAGCCGAGTTATACATGACCAGGATCATTTGTTTGCACGGAGTGCCGAAAAAGATTGTATCGGACAGAGGTACCCAGTTTACCTCGAGGTTCTGGAATAAGCTGCATGAAGCCATGAGAACCCGTTTGAACTTCAGTACATCATATCATCCGCAGACGGATGGGCAAACCGAAAGAGTTAATCAGATATTAGAGGATATGTTAAGAGCATGTGCATTAGCTTATGCTACCTCTTGGGATAAAAGTCTGCCGTACGCTGAGTTCAGCTACAACAATAGTTATCAAGCAAGTTTGCAAATGTCACCTTTTGAGGCATTGTACGGTTGACCCTGTCGAACCCCGTTGAACTGGAACAAGACAGGTGAACGCCATGTCTTTGGGCCGGATATTCTTCAAGAAGCCGAAGAACAGATTGCCATGATCAGGGAGAGATTGAAGATAGCCCAATCACGACAGAAGAGCTACGCCGATAACCGTCGCCGAGACCTGAGTTTTGAACCGGAAGATTTTGTGTATCTCAGAGTCACACCACTCAAGGGAGTTAAGAGATTCCATGCCAAAGGAAAACTTGCGCCGCGATATGTTGGACCATTTAAGGTTCTCAGCCGTAGAGGTGAAGTTGCGTACCAGCTGGAGCTACCGCAATCACTAGCAGGAGTACATGACGTGTTTCACATGTCCCATTTGAAGAAGTGTCTCCGAGTACCTGACGAGCAGACACCGCTAGAGTCAATCGAGCTACAAGAGGATCTGACTTACAAGGAACACCCCATCAAGATTTTGGACACCATGGATCGAGAGACGAGAAACAAGTCAACCCGTTTCTGCAGAGTTCAATGGAGCAACCATGCGGAGAGTGAAGCAACTTGGGAGCGCGAAGAGGATTTGAAGAAAGAGTTTCCGAACCTATTCTTTAGTAAGCCCTGAATCTCGGGGACGAGATTCTATTAAGCGGGGGAGGTTTGTAACACCCCAAAATTTTACTTTTCTTGAATTTAAATAAGATTTGGCAATTTGGTGAATTTTTGGAATTTTCTGGAATTTATTTGGAATTTATTTGAATTTATTCCCTTTTCAAATAATTAAAGAATTTGACTTTACAAATAAAATTTTGTTGGAAATATTTTATTTGAGTCCAAAATGCTCCAAAATATTTTCTAGAATTTTTCTGAGTTTTTTGCTATTTTTAATGAATTAAATGAATTTCTGGGAATTATTTGGATTATTTAATCGCTGGAAAAACCGAGTTGGTTTGTACTGTTCATCCGACCGGACCCGAGTCCAAGTCAGACTCGAGTCCGACCCGAGCCAGCAGTTCCGGTTGAACCCAGTCAGCAAGCCCTAACCCGTGTGACCGTTGGATCGAGATCCAATGGCCACAACCGCGCCACGTCGCCCGAACCCAAGCCCGACCAAGCCAGCCAAGTCGCCCGAGTCGGACCCGAGCCCAAACCCCCGCACCGTTGGATCTTGCTCCAACGGCTCCCGTTGAGCCACGTCACCCCAATCCGAATCCAATTCGAATTCCGCCGCCGCAGCCGTGTGGGCCTCGGTTTCCACGAGTTTCACGGACGCCGAGAGGCCTATTTAATGCGCCGCCACCGCCAGCGTGTGCTCCATTTCCGTGCGCACCTGTAGCCCTACACAACGTCGCCTGAGTCATCGTGGTTGCGCCGCAATCGCTCGCGGTAGTTGGTTTGGCGTTCCGCCGCGGTTAATCGCCGTTTACGCCGCCGTTGAGCCCAGCTCCGGAACCGCAAGGTCAAGCCGCGTCGGAGTGTACCCTTCACTTCGCCGGAGGAGCCCCGTAGCGCCGTTCGGGTGGTCTTGTCCCCATCTCCGGTGAGCCTGCGCCACCGCAAGCCATCGCCGGACCTCGAGCTCGCTCCACCGTCCGATCCAGATCCAAGGGCCCAGATTCGTCCACGTCACCCCCCGGTGAGATCCACGTGCTAACCTCTAGATCTATTTCCAACTGTTGGATCTAGATCCAACGGCTTTGATTGTACAACGTAGCTAGACCCGCACCGTGCTTGGATAGATGTCAGCCGTTAGATCAAGATCGAACGGTTAGGGTTAGCCGCGTTGTAAACGTTAGATTGGATCTTGACCGTCCGATCAAGATCGAATGGTCCAGATCAGCCGAGTAGTTTCTAAATGCGTGAGGTTGGATCTGATCTAGACCGTTGATTTTCAAATCAACGGCCCTGATCGTGCCGCGTGTCCAGAACTTGGACCGTCGCGGTCGGCCGATCGGCCGCGGTCGCGGCCCGGCGTCACGTGTGACGTCAGCGTGGGGCCCGCGTGTCAGCGTCCCAGCTAACCGCACCATGAAGTCACCGCTGACGTCACGGTGGGGCCCAACTGTCAGCCGTCCCTCAGCAGTGCGTGATGACGTCACTGCTAACGTCATCCAAGGGGCCCACCTGTCAGTGAGACACGTGAGCCGTGGACCGGGTCCACGGTGGACCGAGCCGCGCCGTGCGCCAGGTCCATGGATCCGAGGTGACGCGGCGGCCTCTGATTGGTCCACGTGTCATGCTGACGCAATAAATTAATTTCCGAAAAAGAAAATGATTTATTAATTCGAATTATTGATTTCAAAAATGGATTCAAACTTCAAACGCTTATAACTTTTGCGTTTCAACTCCGATTTGAGTAATTCAAATTTCTAAATTTTCATAAAAATGAGACCTACTCAAATATGAATTTTAATTAATTTTTTTAATGTATATTTCTCTGTTTTTATTTAATTAATGCTTTCTTTAAACTTTAAACGATTATAACTTTTGCATTTAAACTCCGAATTTGACGATTCTAGTTTCTAAAAATTCATAAAATTATGCTCTCTCTGTTTTTGAACTTTATTTAAATGTTTGGACACTTTTTGTCTACTATTTACTTATTTATTGCTATTTGCACGCTTTACGAGTAGACGTTGAAGTGCCCGAAGGCTTCGAAGGTGAAGTGTTGACCCAGGAGCCAGCTCAGGACCAAGAACAAGTACTCTTTGAAGGCAAGTTGTACTTTGACCATGTTGATCCCATTTTCAAATTATTTTGGTTTAAATTATTGCATGCTAGTTTAATGAGAAAATGCTTTATTTAATTATGGGATATTAGATAAATGCCAAATTGCTGTATGACACCTTGGTTAATTAAATATGTGCCATGACCCCTTGTCACCCTAGTTGAGGTTTAAATAGTTGGACATTATTAAATTGCCAACATGGAAATTTAGATCGTTGTAGTATATTGCTTAGACACACACGTGCTCATGACATGATTTTGGACAATCAAATGTTAATGTTGACTTAATGATATATTGAACCTGTTTTGGAAAGGTATCATGTGTTGTGATGTTGATGGCATGTGGTGCATGGTAATCAACTGGGGGTTTAATAAATAGTTTTCGACCGGGGCATGTGGCAAGAATGATCGGGTGGGCCAGTTGTGGCACCGGGAACGTTGATTTGGTTCTTCGGGTATTCTTGCCCTGGTCACCCTAAGGACTTAACCTTGCAAGCCTTTGAACTGAGTGAAACGTGCAACCACGTGTCTGTAATGGGATGGACCTAGTTGATTAAGTTGCTAATAACGTACCTGTGGGACCTCAGGATGTCAACTATACCTTTTGTGTAGTTGTACGGGGGAGTGTACCGGGGCTGCGGCCAGGTACCCATCTAACGGTGGATTGGCCAAAACTTCGCCTTCGCTAAGGTAAGGGTTAGTGTGCAATCACCGGGGAGGACCACTTGTGCTGTTAGAAGTTTCCAAAAGACTTTGTAATGGACACTCGCCTTTGTGGTGTTTGGCTGTATCTTGTGGGTAAAGTGCATAACCTCTGCAGAGTGTAAAATCTATTCGAATAGCCGTGTCCGCGGCATTGGACATCGCTCGGGAATTACAATCAAGGGTTAGACTTTCTTGAAAATAACTTGGACTTGGGAGGTTGGTTTGGTTTAATAATGATGTTGATGGAAATGTGGATTGGAATTGGGAAAAATGTTTATTTAATTGCTGGAAAAGTTATTGCTCTTAAACATGTTTTTACTGCTTTTGAATCTACTTATGTTACTTGTCAAGATGTTGTTTATTGCAAATATACCCTGAGCTACTCCTTTGTACTAAGCCATGCATGTAGTATATTAGTTTGCATTTCTGTGCATGACTTGCTGAGTACCAAGTACTCACCCTTGCCACAATACAACACCAGTTGAAGAAGAGTCTACACCAGCTTTGGAGGAGGAGCTCTAAGAGGAACCGTCTAATTAGGGAACGAGCCCAGTCAGTTGCCTGTGGTATACTGGATGGCGCAACGGAGTTATCTTATTTTCCGCTGCAGTTATTTCTCTCTTATTGAGTTTTCGCCTTGCGTGGCATATATTTGTAACTTGACCATAAGGTCGAGCAACCCGTTGGTTAACTATTTAAGGTACCTTATTATTCGTTCAGTATGATTGTGATATTTACCAATGTTGAGACTGTGTGCACTAGCGCGTTCCTGGACTAGTGCTGAATACACAGAGGGTCCGGATTTGCAAATTCGGTTCCCGACATGGACCCGTTGACGCAGCCTCGTGTCACGGACCCGGTGCCTCCCGGAGGACAATCTGCTTCGGGAGCGGCGGAGCTTTCCTCTGTAGCGCATCCTTTGGATACGGGCCTGAATGCTGGTCCAAGCGAGGAGCGTTCTCCGGGGTACTCATTTTTAGACATTCCCGATGTAAACTTTAGTGATCTTGAAGGTGAAGAAGAGGGAGAAAAAGAAAAAGATGATCTGCTGGTTGAGGAGATTTTCGTCTCGTTGGCGGGTGGATCCAAATCCATTGCTGTTGAAGCCGCTCCTCTGGCTGCGGAGGTGCTGGACGTTCTAGGCGAGACCAATATTCCATTCCCTAAGGGAACGCATGGCCTTCACTGGAAACCTTTGCTCCGGATACCCCTCTGGGGGTTGAAGGTTCGACCCCTGAAACCTCTCCCGGGGGGTCCTTTGGTTGTGCTGATTTATTGGGATTACGGATGGCGTTGAAATGGCGAAGGAGGCTGTGTGTCGGGACCCCGAATTTGCAAATCCGGACCCTCTGTGTATTCAGCACTAGTCCAGGAACACGCTAGTGCACACAGTCTTAACATCGGTAAATATCACAATCATACCACTCGATACTAAATAAGTACTTTATTTAAATAGTCAAACTGGTTACTCGACCTTATGGTCAAGTTACAAATATATGCCTCGCAAGGCGAAACTTATTCAGAGAAAAATAATAGCAATGAAAACCAAATAACCGTGGCGCCATCCAGTATACCACAGGCAATCGACCGGCTCGCTTCCCTAAGTAGACGGATCCTCTTGGAGCTCCTCCTCCAAAGCTTGTGCAGCCTCTTCAATCGGTGTTGTATTGTGGCAAGGGTGAGTACTTGGTACTCAAATAAGTCATGCAGAATGCAAGCTAATATACTATATGCATGGCTTGGTACAAGGGAATAGCTCAAGGTATATTTGCAGTAAACAGCATTTGACAAGTAATATAAGTAGATTCGAAAGCAGTAGAAGCAAGTATAGCATAGATAACTTTTCAAGGAATTTAATAAACATCTTTCCCATCCTAATCCACATTTCCATCAACTTCATTATTAATCCAGCCCAACTTTTCAAACCAAGTTATTTTTGAGAAAATCTAACCCTTGAAAGTAATTCGGCGATGTCCAATACCGCGGACACGGCTATTCGAATAGATTCTAAACTCTGCAGAGGTTATGCACTTTACCCACAAGATACAATCAAACACCACAAAGGCGAGTTCAGTAACAAAGTCTTTGGAAACTTCTAACAATACAAGTGGTCCTCCTGCTATTGCGCACTAACCCTTCCCTTCGCTAAGGCGAAGTCTAGGCCAATCAACCGTTAGATGGGTACTGGCCTCACCCGATGCCTCCCGTACAATTTACACAAAGGGTGTAGTTGACCTCCTGAGGTCCCACAGGTATGTTATTAGCAACTTAGTCAACTAGGTCCGTCCCATTACAGACATGTGGTTGCACGTTAGACCCAGTTCAAAGGCTTGCAAGGTTAAGTCCTTAGGGTGACCAGGGCAAGACTACCCGAAGAACCAAATCAACACTCCCAATGCCACAACTGGCCCACTGATTACTCTTGCCACATGCCCCTGGCCGAAAATCGCTTATCAAACCCCGCTTGATTACCATGCACCACGTGCCAACAACAACACATGATACCTTTACAAAACAGGTTCTGTATACCTTTTAGTCCTTATTAACATTTGATTGTCCAAAATCATGTCATGAGCACGTAGCAGGTCTAAGCAGTGTACTACAACGGTCTAAACCCATGTTGGCAATTTAATAATGTCCAACTAGTAATCCACAATTAGGGTGACAAGGGATCATGGCACATACTTAAATAATCAAGGTGTCATACAGCAAATTGGTATTTATCTAACCCCCATGTTTAAACAAAGTATTTTTCTAATTGAACTAGCATGCAATAGTTTAAATCAAAATAGATTTCGAAATAGGATCAACATGGTCAAAGCACAACTTGCCTTCAAAAAGTACTTGTTCTTGGTCTCGAGTTGGATCCTGAGTTAATACTTCTCCTTCGAATCCTTCCGGCACTTCGACGTCTACTCGTAAAGCGTGCAAATAGCAAATACACGAATAAACAATAGGCAAAAAGTGTCCAAACATCCAAATAAAATCCATAAACAGAGAGAACATAATTTTATGAGTTTTTAGAAACTGGAATCGTCAAATTTGGAGTTAAGACGCAAAAGTTATGATTATTTAAAGTTTAAATAATCAATTAAATAATTTTTCTGAGAAAACCTTTAGTCCAAAAATTAAATAAAATTCATATTTAGGTAGATCTCAATTTTATACAAATTTAGAAATTTGAATCACTCAAATCGGAGTTGAAACGCAAAAGTTATAAGCGTTTGAAGTTTTGAAATTCAAATCAATTATTAAACCGATTTATTAAATCATTTTCTTTTTCGAAAAATCATTTATTGCGTCAGCAGGGACACGTGGCAGCCTCTGATTGGTTGGCTGACGTCAGCCGGTCCATGGACTCGGTCCACACTCGGCTCGGGTCTACCGTGGACCCGGTCCACGGCTCCACGTGAGACTGACATGTGGGACCACTCGGGTGACGTCATCGCTGACGTCAGCGGGGCTCAGCCCACGGGCTGACAGGTGGGACCCACCGATGACGTCATGGGTGACGTCACGGTGCGGTCGCTGACATGCGGGCCCCGCGTGTCAGTGACCCACGCGCACGCCCGCGTGGCGCGGCGGTTCGGCTCCCTGGACACGTGGCACGATCGTAGCCGTTGGTTTGAAAACCGACGGCTAGGATTGGATTTGGACCTCAAGTGCTTGGGGCGCACGGGTTGATCTGGGCCGTTGGATCTTGGTCTAACGGTCCAGATCCAATCTAGCCTGGTGCAGTTCCCGCTACGTGGCACGACCTAAGCCGTTGGATCTAGATCCAACGGTTGAGATTAGATCTAGGATTTTCAACGGGGAACTCACCGAGGGTGACGTGGCGCGATCTGAGCCCTTGGATCTTGATCGGACGGTTGGTGGAGCTCGGGGTCGGCGATGGCTTCACGGCGGCGCTAGCTTGGCCGGAGATGAAGACGATGACCACGATCACCCGAGTGGTCCCACATGTTAGTCTCACGTGGAGCCGTGGACCGGGTCGACGGTAGACCCGAGCCGAGTGTGGACCGAGTCCATGGACCGGCTGACGTCAGCAGACCAATCCAGTGCTGCCACGTGTCCCTGCTGACGCAATAAATGATTTTCCGAAAAAGAAAATGATTTAATAAATCGGTTTAATAATTGATTTGAATTTCAAAACTTCAAACGCTTATAACTTTTGCGTTTCAACTCCGATTTGAGTGATTCAAATTTCTAAATTTGTATAAAATTGAGATCTACCTAAATATGAATTTTATTTGATTTTTGGACTAAAGTTTTTCTCGGCAAAATTATTTAATTGATTATTTAAACTTTAAATAATCATAACTTTTGCGTCTTAACTCCAAATTTGACGATTCCAGTTTCTAAAAACTCATAAAATTATGTTCTCTCTGTTTATGGATTTTATTTGGATGTTTGGACACTTTTTGCCTATTGTTTATTCGTGTATTTGCTATTTGCACGCTTTACGAGTAGACGTTGAAGTGCCGGAAGGATTCGAAGGAGAAGTATTGACTCAGGATCCAACTCAAGACCAAGAACAAGTGCTTTTTGAAGGCAAGTTGTGCTTTGACCATGTTGATCCTATTTCGAAATCTATTTTGATTTAAACTATTGCATGCTAGTTCAATTAGAAAAATACTTTGTTTAAACATGGGGGTTAGATAAATACCAATTTGCTGTATGACACCTTGATTATTTAAGTATGTGCCATGATCCCTTGTCACCCTAGTTGTGGATTACTAGTTGGACATTATTAAATTGCCAACATGGGTTTAGACCGTTGTAGTACCTTTGCTTAGACTCGCTATGTGCTCATGACATGATTTTGGACAATCAAATGTTAATATTGACTTAATGATATATTGAACCTGTTTTGGAAAGGTATCATGTGATGTTGATGGCACGTGGTGCATGGTAATCAACTGGGTTTGATAAACGATTTCGGCCAGGGCATGTGGCAAGAGTAATCAGTGGGCCAGTTGTGGCATTGGGAGTGTTGATTTGGTTCTTCGGGTAGTCTTGCCCTGGTCACCCTAAGGACTTAACCTTGCAAGCCTTTGAACTGGGTCTAACGTGCAACCACATGTCAGAATGGGACGGACCTAGTTGACTAAGTTGCTAATAACGCACTGTGGGACCTCAGAGGTCAACTACACCCTTTGTGTAAGTTGTGCGGGGAGCGCATCTGGCCGAGGCTAGGTACCCATCTAACGGTTGATGGGCCTAGACGTCGCCTTAGCTAAGGGAAGGGTTAGTGCGCAACAACCGGGAGGACCACTTGTATTGTTAGAAGTTTCCGAAAGACTTTGTTACTGAACTCGCCTTTGTGGTGTTTGATCGTATCTTGTGGGTAAAGTGCATAACCTCTGCAGAGTTTAGAATCTATTCGAATAGCCGTGTCCGCGGTATTGGACATCGCTAGGAATTACAATCAAGGGTTAGATTTTCTCAAAAATAATTTGGTTTGAAAAGTTGAAATTTGGATTAATAATGAAGTTGATGGAAATGTGGATTAGGATGGGAAAGATGTTTATTAAATTCCTTGAAAAGTTATCTATGCTATACTTGCTTCTCTTTGCTTTGAATCTACTTATATTACTTGTCAAATGCTGTTTCTTTGCAAATATACCTTGAGCTATTCCTTTGTACCAAGCCATGCATATAGTATATTAGCTTGCATTCTCAGGCATGACTTGCCGAGTACCAAGTACTCACCCTTGCCACAATACAACACCAGGTTGAAGAGGAGATCGCACAAGCTTTGGAGGAGGAGCTCCAAGAGGATCCGTCTACTTAGGGAAGCGAGCCCAGTCAGTTGCCTGTGGTATACTGGATGGCGCCACGAAGTTATTTGGTTTTCCGCTGCTATTATTTTTCTCTGAATAAGTTTCGCCTTGCGAGGCATATATTTGTAACTTGACCATAAGGTCGAGTAACCAGTTTGACTATTTAAATAAAGTACTTATTTAGTATCGAGTGGTATGATTGTGATATTTACCGATGTTAAGACTGTGTGCACTAGCGTGTTCCTGGACTAGTGCTGAATACACAGAGGGTCCGGATTTGCAAATTCGGGGTCCCGACAGAGGTGGTATCAGAGCCATACTTGACTGTAGGCTCCACCCTAGCTAGAATGGTCGTAGTGAGGATAAAACCTATTTTCTAAAGCTAAAAAGTTGTCAAGATAAGAAATGACATCTCGACTTATCCCATTCTTTCTTTTCTTGTCTCTTGCTGAATTTTCCTTACCTTGCCACGATTTAAGGATTCCGAGTTCTTACGTAAAGCACTCTCGTGAAAGATGGAGGAAGAGTTCAACTACGTTGATCTGGGAGTTGGTCACGCCGCGGAACTTTGGCATATGCTACAAACTCTCGGAGATTTTGAGAAGCCGCAATACCAAGTGGAAGTGATCAGACAAGCGGGATTGATCAAGGCTTGTGATGTGAAGATTGAGGTACCTGCTAGGAAAAAGGGCCCAGGCAATCGCCCGATACATCTGACCGCCAGAGATCTACAATGCAGATGGGTATCCAAGAGGTATCACGACGAGCAATGCGACACGTTACCGTATCCACGCCAGAGAGTTGGAGAGCACGGTGTTCTCGTTATCATCCGCGCAGCGATAACCTTCTTGACCCGGCGGCGATTCAGATGAGGATGCCACGGTTACACAGCTTGGCACGATTTGTTGTCGCCAGGAGGATGTACTAGATAATACAAGCAAGGAGCTACAGAAGGCCCGCAAGGAGATCACGACAGAGAAGAACAGATGGCGGGAAGCTCAAGAGTATGTGGCACACCTTCTCGCGAAGGATTGACGAGTTGGAGATGACTTTGTACGGACCAGACTCCAGAGCCAAGATTTCGAGCCTACACGAGCCGGATCCGGAGGAGTCGATCTCGATGAGGACACCGCTTCTTCGACTACCACAGATGACACGATTCTTTGGACATGGCAATCGTTTCGCGCCTATGCCGCAGCACCCGTACCCAGGCCGTGGAGGTTTTCTCGATGAGTGAGCATAGGTTCTATAGTGAGACTCCTTCGCCGAGTCGCGTCATAGAATAAAGAGTCACCCTTTAGGCGTTAGACTCCAGAGTTAGTTCGATTTGGATTTTCATTGTTTGCTGAGTATGCAGTATGTGTTGCAAGGCCCTTAGGCATTGTAAGCAACCATACCAAGTTATTAATATCAATAATAAAGTTGGACCTTAAAATTACACCTTTCGCCCCGCATAAGTTCCATATTACTTGTCTATTCTTGTTTCCCTCTCATCTCTAAACCTAGAGCAAATCGACAGATGGTGAATACCCGCGGAAACTTTGGAAGTAATGGAAGCGGTTCTCGCCCAGCAGAAAACCCCAATGAGGGAGCACCAGCACCGCCACTGGATGTGCAGAATTTCGGAGCTTTTCTCGCTGCCTGCACTCGATTGATGCATGCTATGATGCAACAAATGCAACATGTCACCGCTCAGGCCACTGCTAATCAAGTTAATCAGGGACCACGCCAGAATACAAGACTGTCAGAGTTCATGAGAACTCACCCGCCCACTTTCTCTGGGAATGCCAATCCATTGGAGGCCGACGATTGGTTAAGATCAATCGAGAGGAAGCTACACATAGCTCAATGCATAGGAAATGAGAAGGTACTCTACGCTTCTCATCACCGGAAGGAAACATTGCGAATGGTGGGAGAACTTCATGCCACGCAAGAGAACCCTCAAGATATCACTTGGGAAGAGTTCACAATGCATTCCAACAAGATCACGTGCTGAAGGAATCATGGACCTTAAGAAGGAGGAGTTCAGAGCATCAAGCAAGGTAATCAACCGGTGGCCGACTACGAACAAGTTCACACAGCTAGCACGCTACGCACTGAGGATGTAGCGACAGATAAATCCAGGCAGTCGTTTTATGAAGGGACTTAACTCGGGATTGCAAGTAGGATTGATCACCCACACCTTCCCGCATTTCCAAGAGTTGGTGAATAAGGCGCTTATTCTTGAGGACAAAGCGCAAGGAACTGGATGAGAACAGGAAGCGCAGGATGCAACAACAAGGATCACGCCAGTGGAACGCAATACCGAGAGTTGCACCAAATCAATTCTTGATTCCAACCACGAGAATGCAACAAGGACACCATCCCGGCACCAAGACACATCAATCGTAACTACTGGACCCCAGCCCCGCTTAGAAACGCTACTCGAGCAAGAAGGAACAGTGAGACGCCGCTACAATCGCAACGAGCCAGGACACCTTGCCAACAGCTTGTCCAAAGAAGACAGCAGGAGTGACCCGATTCGCTTCAATCTAGGAACCACCCAGCTAGGACGCCAAGACACAGGAGCCACACCCAGGCGTGGTGAGAGGCCGAGTCAACCATGTCACCGCAGATGCACTGCAGAATGCTACGGACGTCGTCTTGGGTAAGTTATTTGTTAACTCGATGCACACCTGTGATTTTGTTTGACTCTGGAGCTTCGCATTCGTTTGTTTCGCAAGGCTTTGCTACTAGAAATGATTTGAAGATTGCAAGACTTAAGTGCATGCTTTTAGTTCAAACCCCTGGTTCCGAACTCCGAACGAAAGTAGGATGTTCCGGGGTGAGAATACTAATAGGTGGAATAGAGTTCCTAGCAAACCTTATAATTTTGGAGACCCAGACCTTAGACGTCATATTGGGAATGGATTGGTTATCCAAGCACAAGGCCGTATTGGATTCTCGTCAAGATATGGACATTACGAGTTTACAGTTATGTCCTTTGGACTAACGAATGCGCCAGCTTATTTCATGAATATGATGAATAAGGTGTTCATGGAATATTTGGACAAGTTTGTCGTCGTGTTCATAGATGATATTCTAATCTACTCCAAAACGGAGGATGAACATGCCGGACACTTAAGGAGAGTTTTGGAAAAGCTGAGGGAACAACAACTTTTCGCCAAGTTCAGCAAGTGTGATTTTTGGAAGGACAAGGTGGAGTTTCTTGGACATGTAATGACCGCAGAAGGAGTCGCCGTAGATCCAAGCAAAGTAGAAGCTGTGTTACATTGGGAGCAGCCAAAGACTGTGACCCAGATTCGGAGTTTCCTTGGAATGGCAGGATACTACCGCCGTTTCATCGAAGGCTTCTCGACAATTGCGAAACCTCTTACGCAATTGCTGAAGAAGGAAAAGAAGTTTGCATGGACGCTAGAATGTGAGAAAGGATTTCAGGAACTGAAGAAGAGATTGACATCGGCCGGTGTTAGTTCTCTGATGTCGCTCAAAGCTTCGATATTTATTGTGACGCATCGCGCCAAGGACTTGGATGTGTGCTGATGCAGAATGGAAAGGTCGTCGCTTATGCATCAAGGCAGTTGAGGCCGCATGAGGAAAATTATCCGACACATGACCTAGAGTTAGCTGCCGTAGTGCATGCCCTGAAGATATGGCGTCACTATCTGATCGGGAATAGATGTGAAGTGTATACGGATCATAAGAGCCTTAAGTACATATTCACCCAGTCGGATCTGAATATGAGGCAGAGGAGATGGTTAGAATTGATCAAGGACTATAATGTTGGAATTCATTACCATCCCGGGAAGGCCAACGTAGTAGCCGATGCTCTGAGTCGGAAAAGCCATACCGTGAGTGCGTTGCTAGCCACAAGTCAGGATGAGTTATGTGAGGATTTCCAGAAAATGAAGATTGAGGTGGTACCTAGCGGATTCTTGGCCACATTGGAAGTAAAGCCTACCTTAGAGGATCAGATCCGAGAAGGACAGAAGGATGATGACAAGATCCGCAGGATTAAGTTCATCAAGGAGGAAGGCAAGGCAGAGGACTTTAAGTTGGATGAGCAAGGCACGTTGTGGATGAAGGATCGCATTTGTGTGCCTAACAAAAAGGAGTTAAAGCAACTGATTCTGGAAGAAGCCCATGACTCCAAGTACTCAATTCATCCTGGAAGCGCCAAGATGTATCAGGATCTGAAGGAGAGATTCTGGTGGCCGAGTATGAAACGTGAAGTTGCTGAGCATGTAGCATTGTGCGACATATGCCGTAGAGTCAAGGCAATGCATCGAGAGACCAGCGAGGATTGCTACAAATTGAAAATACTCGAGTGGAAGTGGGAGGAAATCGGAATGGATTTCATTACCGGTTTGCGAAGACTCAAGGAGGTTATGACTCCATATGGGTTATAGTGGATCGCTTGACTAAAGTAGCCCATTTTATCCCCGTGAAGACCACTTACTCGGAGATAAATTAGCGTAATTGTACATGATCAGATTGTCTGTTTGCACGGAGTGCCAAAGAGGATTGTATCGAGCAGAGGTACCCAATTTACCTCAAGGTTCTGGAATAAGTTGCATGAAGCCATGGGAACCCGTTTGAACTTCAAGATGACTTATCATCCACGCAGGCGGATGGACAGACCGAAAGAGTCAACCAGATTACGGAGGATATGTTAAGAGCTTGTGCATTAGCTTATGCTACCTCTTGGGATAAGAGTTTGCCGTATGCCGAGTTCGATTACAACAATAGTTATCAGGCTAGTTTACAGATGTCACCTTTTGAGGCACTGTATGGTCGACCATGTCGGACGCCATTGAATTGGAATGAGACCGGCGAGCGCCGTGTCTTTGGGCCTGATATTCTTCAAGAGGCTGAAGAGCAGATCGCCATGATTAGGGAAAGGTTGAAGATAGCCCAATCACGACAAAAGAGTTATGCTGACAATCGTCGTAGGGACTTGAGTTTTGAACCAGAAGACTACCTCAGAGTTACGCCTCTCAGGGGAGTTAAGAGGTTCCATGCCAAAGGGAAACTTGCACCCCGTTATGTTGGACCATTTAAGATTTTGAGTCGCAGAGGCGAAGTTGCTTATCAGCTGGAGTTGCCTGATCGTTAACAGGAGTACATGACGTATTCCATGTGTCCCAGTTGAAGAAGTGTCTCCGAGTTCCTGAGGAACAGACACCGCTAGAGTCAATTGAGTTGCAAGAGGATTTGACTTATAAGGAGCATCCCGTGAGGATTCTAGACGCAATGGATCAAGAAACCGTAAACAAGTCAACCCGTTTCAGTAGAGTTCAAAGGAGCAATCATGAAGAAAGCGAAGCGACTTGGGAGCGAAGAGGATTTGAAGAAAGAGTTTCCAAACCTATTCTCAGAGTGAGCCCTGAATCTCGGGGACGAGAGTCTATTAAGGGTGTGAGGTTTGTAACACCCCAAAATTTTGCTTTTCTTAAATTCAAGTGTGATTTGGCACTTTGGTGAATTTTTGGAATTTTCTGGAATTTATTTGGATTTATTTGGAATTTATTTGAATTTATTCCATTTTGAAATAATTAAAGAATTAAACTTTGCAAATAAAATTTTGTTGGAAATATTTTATTTGAGTCCAAAATGTTCCAAAATATTTTCTGGAATTTTTCTGAGTATTTTGCTATTTTTAATGAATTAAATGAATTTCTGGGAATTATTTTAATTATTAAATCGCTGGAAAATGCGAGTGGGTTTGTACTGTTCATCCGACCGAGCCCGAGTCAGACTCGAGTTCGAGTCCGACCCGAGCCACGTGACTCGACCGAACCAACTCCAAAACCTAATCGATCCCAACCGTTGGATCAAGATCCAACGGCCGATTTCCCGCATCGCTTCGGTCGAATCCGGCCCGGATCCGATCGCGCCCGTGCGATCGTGGCCGTTGATCGTGCCACGTGGACGGCTGAGCGTCGTCGTCTCCGCCCGAGTCCGAGCCGGACTCCGCCGCCGCGCCCGCCGCCGTGGAGAACTAGGTTTCCGTCTCGGGCACGAACGCCGAGGCTATTTAAAGCCCGGGTCACGCCCCGAGGTTGCCCTCGTCCGTGCGCACCCGTGTCCCCGAGCCATCTCGCCTGAGCCGTCGCCGTTTGCCCGTACGAGCTCGCCGGAGTTAGAATCCTGTTTCGCCGCGGTTAAAAGCCGATTCCGCCGCCGTCCGCCGTCCTCCGCCGCCACCGAGCACAGATCTAGGACCCCCAGGACGAGACGCACCCGAAGAGACCTTTCATCTCGCCGGAGAGCGCCCGGAACGCCGAGACCGTGGTCATCGTCTTCATCTCCGGCCAAGCTAGCGCCGCCGCGTTGCCATCGCCACCCCCGAGCTCGCACGACCGTTGGATCAAGATCCGACCATCACGGTGAGCCCACGTTCTCCCCCAAACCCTAGAAACCCGATTAGATCTGGACCGTTCGATCAAGATCCAACGGCCCACGATCACCACGTGCCGTAGTAGTGTTATTGTAGGATTAGATCTGGACCGTCCGATCTAGATCGAACGGCCCACGATCATCAAGTAGTTTTCAACGTGTTAATTCTGGATCCGATCACGGCCGTTGATTTTCAAATCAACGGACACGATCGTGCCACGCGGTCCGAAGCCGAGCCGCCGCCACGCGCGGCGCGCGTGGAGTCATCGACACGCGCCCGCATGTCGGCCGATCGCACCGCGGACGTCACCCGAAAGTGGTCCCACATGTCGGTCTCACGTGGAGCCGTGGACCGGGTCCACGGTAGACCGAAGCCGAGTGTGGACCGAGTCCATGGACCGGTGGCGTCGGCCAGACCAATCCAAAGTGCTGCCACGTGTCCCTCTGACGCAATAAATGATTTTCCTAAAAGAAAATGATTTAATAAATCGGTTTAATAATTGATTTGAATTTCAAAACTTCAAACGCTTATAACTTTTGCGTTTCAACTCCGATTTGAGTGATTCAAATTTCTAAATTTGTATAAAATTGAGATCTACCTAAATATGAATTTTATTTGATTTTTGGACTAAAGTTTTTCTCGGCAAAATTATTTAATTGATTATTTAAACTTTAAATAATCATAACTTTTAAGGCCTTAACTCCAAATTTGACGATTCCAGTTTCTAAAAACTCATAAAATTATGTTCTCTCTGTTTATGGATTTTATTTGGATGTTTGGACAATTTTTGCCTATTGTTTATTCGTGTATTTGCTATTTGCACGCTTTACGAGTAGACGTTGAAGTGCCTAAGGATTCGAAGGAGAAGTATTGACTCAGATCCAACTCAAGACCAAGAACAAGTGCTTTTTGAAGGCAAGTTGTGCTTTGACCATGTTGATCCTATTTCGAAATCTATTTTGATTTAAACTATTGCATGCTAGTTCAAGTAGAAACATACTTTGTTTAAACATGGGGGTTAGATAAATACCAATTTGTCAGTATGACACCTTGATTATTTAAGTATGTGCCATGATCCCTTGTCACCCTAGTTGTGGATTACTAGTTGGACATTATTAAATTGCCAACATGGGTTTAGACCGCTGTAGTAAACTGCTTAGACCAGCTACGTGCTCATGACATGATTTTGGACAATCAAATGTTAATATTGACTTAATGATATATTGAACCTGTTTTGGAAAGGTATCATGTGATGTTGATGGCACGTGGTGCATGGTAATCAAGCGGGGTTTGATAAAACGATTTTCGGCCAGGGCATGTGGCAAGAGTAATCAGTGGGCCATTGTGGCATTGGGAGTGTTGATTTGGTTCTTGGGTAGTCTTGCCCTGGTCACCCTAAGGACTTAACCTTGCAAGCCTTTGAACTGGGTCTAACGTGCAACCACATGTCTGTAATGGGACGGACCTAGTTGACTAAGTTGCTAATAACGCACTGTGGGACCTCAGAGGTCAACTACACCCTTTGTGTAAGTTGTACGGGGAGCGCGTCTGGCCGAGGCCAGTACCCATCTAACGGTTGATTGGCCTAGACTTCGCCTTAGCTAAGGGAAGGGTTAGTGCGCAACAACCGGGAGGACCACTTGTATTGTTAGAAGTTTTCAAAGACTTTGTTACTGAACTCGCCTTTGTGGTGTTTGACTGTATCTTGTGGGTAAAGTGCATAACCTCTGCAGAGTTTAGAATCTATTCGAATAGCCGTGTCCGCGGTATTGGACATCGCTCGGAATTACAGTCAAGGGTTAGATTTTCTCAAAAATAATTTGGTTTGAAAAGTTGAAATTTGGATTAATAATGAAGTTGATGGAAATGTGGATTAGGATGGGAAAGATGTTTATTAAATTCCTTGAAAAGTTATCTATGCTATACTTGCTTCTACCGCTTTCGAATCTACTTATATTACTTGTCAAATGTCATTTCGCAAATATACCTTGAGCTATTCCTTTGTACCAAGCCATGCATATAGTATATTAGCTTGCATTCTGTGCATGACTTGCCGGAGTACCAAGTACTCACCCTTGCCACAATACAACACCGCTTGAAGAGGAGATCGCACAAGCTTTGGAGGAGGAGCTCCAAGAGGATCCGTCTACTTAGGGAAGCGAGCCCAGTCAGTTGCCTGTGGTATACTGGATGGCGCCACGAAGTTATTTGGTTTTCCGCTGCTATTATTTTTCTCTGAATAAGTTTCGCCTTGCGAGGCATATATTTGTAACTTGACCATAAGGTCGAGTAACCAGTTTGACTATTTAAATAAAGTACTTATTTAGTATCGAGTGGTATGATTGTGATATTTACCGATGTTAAGACTGTGTGCACTAGCGTGTTCCTGGACTAGTGCTGAATACACAGAGGGTCCGGATTTGCAAATTCGGGGTCCCGACAACGATCTCGGCGTTCCGGGCGCTCTCCGGCGAGATGAAAGGTCTCTTCGGGTGCGTCTCGTCCTGGGGGTCCTAGATCTGTGCTCGGTGGCGGCGGAGGACGGCGGACGGCGGCGGAATCGGCTTTTAACAGCGGCGAAACAGGATTCTAACTCCGGCGAGCTCGTACGGGCAAACGGCGACGGCTCAGGCGAGATGGCTCGGGGACACGGGTGCGCACGGACAAGGGCAACCTCGGGGCGTGACCCGGGCTTTAAATAGCCTCGGCGTTCGTGCCTGAGACGGAAACCTAGTTCTCCATGGCGGCGGGCGCGGCGGCGGAGTCCGGCTCGGACTCGGGCGGAGACGACGACGCCACCGGCCCCACGTGGCACGATCAACGGCCACGATCGCACGGGCGCGATCGGATCCGGGCCGGATTTGACCGAAGCGGTACGGGGAAATCCTGACCGTTGGATCTTGATCCAACGGTTGGGATCGATTAGGTTTTGGTGTTGGTTCGGTCGAGTCACGTGGCTCGGGTCGGACTCGAACTCGAGTCTGACTCGGGCTCGATCGGATGAACAAGACAAACCCACTCGCATTTTCCAGCGATTTAATAATTAAAATAATTCCCGTAAATTCATTTAATTCATTAAAAATAGCAAAATACTTTAAAATTCGTAAAAATTCGAAAAATATTTTGGAACATTTTGGACTCAAATAAAATATTTCCAACAAAATTTTATTTGCAAAGTTTAATTCTTTAATTATTTCAAAATGGAATAAATTCAAATAAATTCCAAATAAATCCAAATAAATTCCAGAAAATTCCAAAAATTCACCAAAGTGCCAAATCACACATGAATTTAAGAAAAGCAAAATTTTGGGGTGTTACACTGTGGCTGCTGGACCAGCTCCTTCTGGGTTACACGCCGCTGCTCCGATTCTTGCCGGAGCTGGGTGCCAGGAGCCCCTTGCGCCTATCTCTGCAGGTTCTCCTTTCGCAAGCGAGAGGGATCCATCACCCGAGCTGCTTGATTCTGGGGCTCAACCCAGATAGCTCCCTTTCAAGTTCGATTTGTCAGACTTATCCGCTGGGGATTTCGAGAGTGGTGTTGCCTCCGGCCCTACGCTAAGAAAAATGTGGCAGGCCTTTAGTCCATATTCGGGTTCAGTGGCTCTCTTTGAAGGCCTTCATGATCTCCGGCTATGTGAGACTTCTTTGGGTCTTTCCCTAAAAGGGGCTGTCGTGGCATCTGAAATAATTCGTCGAAACCGGGACCTTCAGAAGCGGCATAATGCAACTACTGGCCAATGTAGGACGGTGCAAAATCGTGTAAAGGAGTTGGAAGTCGAGAACGTTCGGTTGACGGGGGCTCTGCAGAGCTCCGCTGAAACTTTAGCAAAGGTACAGAGCGAGCTGTCATAGAGCTGTGACTTGGTAGCTCGAAATGCTGAGCTTGAGAAGGTTGTATCTTCGATGAAGGAGAACATTAATGCTGCAGAAGAGGCTCGTGCTGTGGCTGAGCGGAACGAGAAGAAGAAGGACGATCGTATCGAAGAGCTAAAAAGTCTTCTAAAAGCCATGGAGGATAGCAATAGGACCCTCAGGAAGGCCGCGGAGGAGCACCCTCGCCAGCTCGCAATGGCGAAGATGGAGGCGCAGACGCATTTTAACAATACCAAGTGGGTGGAGGGACAGTGCGAGCAAATTGAAAAGGCGCGGGAATTTTTAGCTTCGGGGATTCAAGGAACGATGGACACTTTTCTGCAACAACTTCCTCGCTTGGGAATCGAAGCTAGCTCAGGCCAAAGTTGCGTTCCCTCGTTTGACTCTGAAGCGCTCAAGTTCCTTCAAACCTCTATCGGGTTGCTTGGGTCTTCCGCGGTAGCTTTCGGCGATCACTGCGCAAAACTAGGATCCCTCAAAACTGCACAGCTTCTAGAGGCGAAGGGCTGCACCCATGTCTGTGAGCACTTTGGGGCTGTCTCCGCTGCCTCGACACAGCCAGGGTTCGCCGATCTCGCGTCGATTGGGAAGCCTTCCTCCGCCGCTACGCGGTTAGCTTCTCGTTTCATTTCCGATTACTGGAAGCAGCACGGAGAAGAGGCTGCGAAGGAGTCTGTGCTTCGTGCTCGCGTGGTGATGAGTGCTTTGAAGCCTGCAACTAAGTCAAGCGAAGCGAGGGGCAAGGAGAAACAGGCTCCTTCGTAATCATCTCTTTCTTTTCTGTAAGGGACTTATGATGTATATGTTTGGACCCGACTATTTGTTATGTTAGGATTTTTGCTTATACGCTTTTTGCTTTATTTATTTCTTTGGGCCAGCATCCGTTGGGCTCTTTAATGCTGAACCGAAGAGAGGTTGGTGTGGCGGCGTCACGTCTGCTTCTCATCCGTAGGACTCTTCTATCATTGGCGCTAGCATTTGTTTTAGGCTCCTTGGCTTCCTAGCCTTGGATAAAGGGCGCCGGATTAATTAGTCTCCGGTAAGCGTGTGGGTGCTTCGACTTCTCCATTTATGTTTGCACGGGGCTCCTCAGCTTCCCCGATCCAGCTTCTCATATATATGTATGCGCGCGGCTTCTATAAGAGTGTACCATCGCTCTTCAAGCTCTTCAGTCCCGACTTGCTCTACTCCCTTCCGGTAGTTCTCTAGCATTCCTGCAATGGCTGGCGCCCCTCCAGCTCCCAATGGTGAAGATGAACTTTTTGTCGAGCCAAAGCCTGCCGCCGAGGAAGTACACCCCCTTGTCTTCGGCTTCGGATGGGCGCCGCCTGTGCTGATTGACGGGGAGGCCAAGCTCTGGGCCCAATTTGACTTGGCGATGGTCGAGGTGGCGGAGGAAGAAGCTCAAGCATGCGATGTGGCCAATGTCGACGTGCTGATCGGGATTATCCCAAAGCTGGTCGAGGCGAGGGATGCTCTCATCGAAGCCGTATGCCGCGCGCGCCGTGCTTGAGCATTATTATCTCATGTAATGTTTGTAATGATAAGTTGTCATATATGATCTTGTGTCTGGCAGCTGTTCCTCTCTCTTCTTCTGTTGTTAAAGCAGCATAGCCGACAGGATTTTGTTCGGATTCCCTTGCGATGATGGTTCCATCTTGCGTAGGGTCAGCGCATGTCACGTTCCGTTGCTATAATGTACGTTGGGCACTTCTGTTATTAAGCTATTGTCGCGAATTTTCGCTCACGCATAGGGCGGAGAGATAAGTGTCCGTGTTAAACCCTTTTGCCCGACATGCAGCTACGAACTCCTTATGCTCAATTACTTGGAATGCCAAATGAGTCTTCATTCATAAGGGCCTCTATTATTTTATTGATAGAACTTTGTACATTCTTCGCCTCCGTATTTCATCGTCTATGGGTATAACTTCTTAAGAGCGTCTGTGTTCCAAGTTCTTAGTATGTCTTCGCCGTCAAGCGTAATGAGCTTGTGTGCACCCTTCGCCGTGGAATCTCGGATGATGTATGGTCCTTCCCATGTTGTCTCCAATTTTGCGAAAGCCGAGGCAGCTTTTTTGAGGACCACATCTCCAGGATGTAGCTCACGCCTTTTTACCCTTTTTCCGAAGCTCCGTATGGAGGCCGCGGCGTATGCCTTTATGGTCTTTAAGGCTTGAAGTTTATGTTCCTCTGTCAAATCATGCATAATGTCGACTTCCTCGTGGACTGGGGCCCTGATTATCCGGAGAGACTTCGCATGGACTTCCGCAGGGGAGACGGCCTCCTCGCCGAATATGAGCCAAAATGGAGAGAATCTGGTTGCTCTTGATACAGAAGTACGAGTTGCCCACAAGACATGAGCAACCTCATCGGGCCATGATCCCTTTGTCGAACCATAGAGCGTCTTCTGGATGCCGTCGAGGAGCAATCCGTTCGCTCGTTCAACTGCCCCGTTAGACTGAGGATGGCCCACCAAAGCAAAACATATCGTTGTCCCGAGGCTTTCACAATAATCGCGGAACTTCTTAGAATCGAACTGGGATCCATTGTCGGTTACAATCTGGAATGGGACTCCATATCTGCATATAATAGTCTTCCATAGAAATCTGATGGTCGCATCTGCAGTTATCCTGGCCACCGGTTCTGCCTCAATCCATCGGGAGAAGTAATTGATGGCGACGATCACGAACTGAAGGTTAGAGCGGGCTTTAGGGAGCGCACCAACAATATCCATCCCCCATTTGGCGAAGGGCCAAATTGGGGGCACCGGTCGTAATTCACCGGGGGTGCCTTTTTCTGCTTCGTCATCCACTGACATGCGTGACAATGTCGGACTATTTGCTCAGCATCTTGCAATGCTGAAGGTCAGTAGAACCCCATTCGAAACACTTTCCCCGTGAGATTCCTGGGGGCCTGGTGTGCCCCACAAGACCCCTGGTGTACTTCGCGTAGGGTCTGTATCCCCTCTTCACGGGATATACAGCGGAGCCATGGGGCGCAGAGGCCGCTGCGAAACAGGAGTCCATCAATAATGGTGTATTTCTTCGCTCGCCTCTCGAGATGTTTTGCTTGTGCTTCATCATCTCGTGAAGTTCCCTTGAGGAGATAGTCGTATATCTCACTCCTCCAGTCCTCGCTGGTCGCTTGAGCAATGAGGTTTCTCTGGGAAGGAATGGAGGCGGTGCGAAGTATCTCAAAGAATACTATCGAAGGTAGACTCCCTCCGGTGGCGGCGATCTTCGCTAGCTCGTCGGCTCATTTATTTTGGGCTCTGGGTATTGCATCAATGGTGAACCCGATGAAGCCCTTCTCCATTGTCCGGACCGCTTCGACGTACTTCTGGAGCTGTTCGTCCTTCACTTGGTATTATTTTGAGATGTGCCCCTGGATAAGCTTTGAACTGGTGTATATAATGGCCTTTTTCCCCATGGTCTTCGCTTTCTGGAGCCCCAGCAAGAGCGCTTCGTACTCAGCCACATTATTGGTGGAAGGAAAATCTAGTTTTGCTGTGAACTCGGCTTTTTCTCCTCTGGGAGCTTTCGCTACCGCAGCTACCCCTGCTCCACTCGCCCCCCATGAACCATCAGAGTTGATGGACCACATCGCTGAGGCGTCGTCATCTTCGCGCGACGGGGAGGTCCATTCTACCATGAAATCAGCTATGGCTTAGCTTTTTATGGCAGTCCGCGGCACTATAGTTAATTCGAAAGGCGCCAACTCAACCACCCATTTGCTGACATGTCCAGTGCTTTCCCTATTGGTTAGCATTGGACCAAGAGGATACGCTGTCGGTACTTTGATGCGATTAGCTTGGAAGTAATGTCGGAGTTTTCGGGAGGCCATCAACAGGGCGTACGCCAGTTTTTCCATCTCGGAGTATCGCAATTTTGCTCCCTGTAGGGCTTCAGATACAAAATATATTGGATGTTGTTTTGCACCTTGCGGTCGCGCCAGTACTGCGCTTACGGCGTCAGGGCTTGCTGCGAGGTACATCAAAAGCTCTTCACCTTGCTTCGGGCTTTGTAGGATTGGGATTTCCATGAGCCTTTGCTTCAGTCTATCGAAAGCGTGTTGGCATTCCTTCGTCCAGGCGAACGCACTACTTGAACGTAGTGCTTTGAAGACCGGTAAGCTTTGCTCCGCTGACTTCGGCAAGAATCTATTTAGCGCTGCAAGTCGCCCGCCAATCCTTGTACCTCTTTCAGGTTTTTTGGCGGGGCCATGTCTTGGATGGCTCTTATCTTTTCTGGATTTGCCTCAATGCCTCTCTAAGAGACCAGGAAGCCTAGAAGCTTCCTCTCGTCTATGCCGAAGACACACTTGAACGGGTTGAGCCTTACTTTCTTCATCATCAGGTTGTCGAAGGTTTCCCGGAGGTCCGCAATATAGTTTTCCTTCTTCTTGCTCTTGACGTTGATATCATCGACGTATGCTTCTACATTCCTCCCCAACTGATTGGCAAAGATCTTGGCGATGAGTCGCGCGAAGGTTGCACCCACGTTTTTGAGGCCGAAGGGCATTCGTATGAAGCAATATGTGCCGAAGGGGGTGATGAATGTTGTTTTATCTTCGTCCTCCTTTCGCATGTATACTTGTTGATAGCCAGAGTAGGCATCGAGGAAGCTCATTCTTTTTGACCTGGAGGTAGAGTCAACGAATTGATCTATGCGGGGCAGGGGGAAGTCATCTTTAGGGCATGCTTTGTTTAAGTTAGTAAATTCGATGCACATTCGCCAGGCTCCGTTGGACTTCTTGACCATAACCACATTGGCTAGCCAATCAGTATGAAGGGATTCGCGTATGATCCCCGCCTAGAGTAGCTTGTCTACCTCTGCTTTAGCGGCGACTTGCCTTTCCACAGCAAGCTTTCGGAGCTTTTGCTTTTTAGGCTTCGCGTCTAAATTGATGGCGAGAGAGTGTTCGATGGTTTCCCTGTGGACCTCAGGGAGATCTTGGGGCCCCCACGCGAACAAGGCTTCGTATTCTTGGAGAAGTTGCATCAAACGTTTCTCTTCGTCGGGGGATTGCATGGCGCCGAGGGTCATTGTCTTTTCCCCGCCTGGCCACAATAACGCCTGCTTTGTTTCCCCTTGAGGTTGTGGTTTGGGGAGCCATCGAATGCGCGGCATTGGCACAGGGTCTAACTCTGAAATGCATACATGTTTTACCTGGGGAGGATTTTCCATATCTATCTTCCTCGCGAGAGCCTGGTCCCCTCGCACTGTAATGACACCCTCAACAGAAGGAATTTTCATGCATAGGAACCCGTGATGGATTACGACTCCCATGACCGTCAATGAGCCCCGGCCCAGGATTGCATTATACTGGAAAGGCATGTCCACCACGTCAAACGTTACACAGTTAGTGACGCTGGCATGTGGCATCGTGAAGGTGACTTCCAATTCCACTTGACTTAAGGTGCTGACAGTGCCCCCCCAAAGCCCATCAAAGGCATCTCCGACTTCTTTAACTGGTCTTGGGGGATCATCATTTGCCAGAAATCCTCCGCAGATAGAATGTCCGCCGCGCTTCCTCCATCTATTAGCACTCGACGTACCTCGCAATCGGCAATGATTGTGGTTACCACCAACGAGTCTTGATGTCGGAAATGCACGGCCCCGACATCTTCTTGTATGAAGGTGATCGGCTCAAATCTCAACGGAGGGGGAATAACTGGATTGATCTCGACGTGATTGATTTGCCTCGCATAAGCTTTCCTCTGTCTTTTTGATGAGAGATACGATGAAGAACCCCCGGCGATGACGTTGATGACGCGACGGAGATGATTTACTCCTCCCTAAGGAGGGGGGTGTCGACGTTCAGCCGAGGTTGCTTCGGGTGGTAGAGGGCATACCCCAGCTTCTTTCCGCTTGGCCTCAAAGCGCCGATATCCCTCAATCACCTTGTAGTGGGCAGTGTCGTGGGTGTTGTTCTCGCCATGATACTTGCAGTGGTACCGCTTTCGCACTTGTCCTTCCCTCTTGATCATTCGAGTTCCTTCATCTTGCCTTTCACGGCCCAAGATGAGACTTTGCCTTTGCTGCTCCGGTTGTCAATCGCCAACAATTCGTCGATTGCTTCGCTCGTGAATATAGTGTATCCTCCTCTCTCCGTCTCTTTTGGATAACACAGCGTATCGTCCCTTCGCCCCAGTCCTGAGCGGGGGATGCCTCGCCCGCCCTCTTTTATGGGGAACCAGCTCTTGGGCTTCATGTCGGGGTCTGCCATCCCTGCAGAGATTGTCTTCCTCCGCCCGTGCATATTCTCTCATTTTTGCCAAGAGCTCCTCCACAGTGTGCACCTCTTTACGTGCGAGCCTTTCTGCTAACAGTCCCCTTCGTAGGCCGCATCGCGCCGCGTTGATGATGGTGGTATTGCTGACACCACAGATCTGGCATTTAACTTTGGAAAAGCGCTGAAAATAACTTTTAAGGGTTTCCCCTTCGTGCTGCCTAATGGCGAATAGATCACTTTCCTCTTTCATCCCGTCAAAATTGCCTTGGAAGTTGCCTTCCAACTTGCTGCGGAGTCGTGACCAGCTTGTGATCGAACCGAACTCCAGCGAAGAGTACCAAGACAAGGCGATGCCTTCAAGCACCAGCAGGAGCCCCTTTGCCTTAATATCGTCATCTCCCCCCGTGGCCTCCACCGCCGTATCGCAGACGCAGAGGAACTCCCTGGGATCCGTCTTGCCATCATACGGTTTAATGGTAGGGAACTTGAAGCTTCCTGGAGAAGGCCATTTTTTGGCCCGTAAGCGAAGGCTAAGGGGGTTTGGATCATCGTTCTCCCTGATCGCCGCCGCATATGTTGGAGATAGCACTTCACGGCTTGGGCTTTCAACTTGTGATTTTTCTCGCCCCCTGTCGGCGTATTCTACACCAGGGTGCCCACTACACTTTAGTAAGAGTCGCTAGCGGACACGTGGCGTCCAGGCCACGCCACTAGCAGTCAGAAAGGGTGCCGCCCAGCGGACAGGTGGCGACCAGGCCACGCCGCTGGCGGCCAGCTGTGGACAGGTGGCGACCAGGCCACGCCGCTGGCGGCTAGCTGTGTGATCGCCCAGTGGATAGGTGGCGACCAGGCCACACCGCTGGTGGCTAGCTGTGTGATCGCCCAGCGGATAGGTGGCGACCAGGCCACACCGCTGGCGGCGTGGTGATCGCCAATGGACAGTGGCGACCAGGCCACGCCGCTGGCGGCCAGCTGTGTGATCGCCCAGCGGACACGTGGCGACCAGGGCACGCCGCTGGCGCTCAATTCCCGAGGCCACTTAGCGGCCTGCGCAGCCGCACAGGAGGTCAAAGACATTTAATGCGTATCGTGCACATTAAATGGGCGTAATGAAGGCCACAGTATGGCGGCGTGTGTTCCCAACGCGCGCCATAATGACAAGTGACGTCATGGTGCAATTTCCCACTCCAGCAGAGCGGGCGACGCCGGCAGGCGCCGGGCCCGAAGCGGGGGAGAGGACGGCTATGCCAAGGCATTAAGTGTGCTGCAAGAACAGTGACAGGCGCATTAATTGCAGCCTGCCCAGTGTATTCAATGTACTGCCTTTTTGTAAACCCCATGCGCCCCAGCCAACCCGGATATAAAAGGTAGTTGGGGTGCACGGGAGAGGGGGTTCGGCTGGTTCTTCTTCCTCTTCTCTACTAGTTCATCTCTGGAGACAGGCTAGTCCCAAGGAGGTTCTTTGAGTGATTTCCCTCAAGAACATAATCAAGAGCAACCCAAGCAGGACTAGGGCTTTTACTCATGAAGAGGGCCCAAACCTGGATAAACGCGGGTGTCTTCTTCTTGTGAGCTTCGTTCGTTCTCTTTCCGCTGTGTCTCGAGCGATCCCCACGAAAGCCCCTCATTCGGACTCCTCACACCCCATCCGGAAAGCGGGTCTGTTAGCTTATACGCTGACAGTGGCGCGCCAGGTAGGGGGCTCAGTGGTTGGATTGTTCGTCCTTCCATCTTTTGTGAAGCTTGCAAGAAGCTTCGACGATCATCAGCATGGCAGCCTCTCGCTCCAAGCACGACGGTCTACATGAGGAGAGCAGCGCTCGCGGCCGGTCCCGGCACTCGCCCAGGGCGTCGGACCCCCCGGGTCCCTCCGTCCGGGGAGGGACGCATGGTGCTTCTGCGCAAGGAGGCCAGCTTGTCCGGCGACGTCTCCTGATGGGAGACGACACCCTGGCGCGGAATCTCCATGTGGCCTGGCTGCTCCTCGATCACCCCCTGGTTGCACTAGGGGGCGAAACCTCGGCCGCCCCATGGCTGCGGGACATCGCCCGCCTAGTGGACGCCGCCCAACAGCAGGTGGAGGCGGCGAATCAGCCGGGGGCTTCTGGCGTCGGGCGGCAGGGCATGCGCGCGACCGACGTGCAAGCCTCTAGCCGCACGGCCACAACTTTTCCCGATCGCGAGGGCCGGGACAAAGGAAAGGGTGCACAGGTTGCAGCCCCCTCGGTTACAGGGGGACGTGCATGTGCTCCCACTTCTTCCCATGGTTCCCCCGAGCCGGCGAGGAGCCGTGGGGATCTGAGGGCCCGCTTGGACGAAAGAAGGTCCCAACGCGGTGTTGACTTGCGCGACGTCCTTAGGGGGCGTCGTGCACTCGAGCAGCACCGTGTGGGCACCCGATGTCAAGCGAACGAGGGGAGACCTCGCTCCCTGGCTCCAGGGAGAGCGTAGACTCGCACCCCTCGACTCCATCTCGGGGCCGAGGGGCAGGCGGGCGACGCTGCTCCCCCTACAACGTGGGATGCCAGGCGTTTTCCCTCCGCCTACGCCAAGCGGCGTGGCCGGAGAGGTTCCGCCCCGCGTCCATCGAGAAGTACGATGGCACCACCAACCCGAAGGAGTTCCTGCAAATCTATACCACGGTGGTGCGCGCTGTTGGAGGAACTGAGAAGATCATGGCCAACTACCTCCCGACATCGCTGACGGGCTCCGCCCGCTCTTGGCTGTTGAACCTCCCGCGAGGCTCCGTGCACTCATGGGAGGAATTGTGCAACATCTTCGTTGCCAACTTTCAGGGCTCCTACACTCAGCCGGGGGTGGAGGACGACCTTCACGCCCTGGAATAGACAAAGGGGGAGTCCCTGAGGGAGTTCATTCGGCGGTTCAGCCACTGCCGAAACACGATCCCCCGGATCTCCGAGCAATCGGTGATTATCGCCTTTCGGAGGGGGTCCGAGATCAGAAGATGCGGGAGAAGATGGCTACCCGCACCATTTCGACCACCTCCGAACTGTTCTCCCTGGCACATAAGCGCGCCAGGGCAGCGGAGGCCCGAGAGCGCACGGCAGGGCCGTCCGGCCACGACGAGGCGGGAGCCTCGAAGGCTTCCGAGCACAAGAAGAAGAAGAAGCGCAAGAAAATCAGTGCCGGAGAGGTCCTAGTCGCCGAACCGGAGGGCAAGCCCCAGAAGCGCGACCGTCGGGACAAGAGGGGCGATCGCCGAGGCCCGCGAGGTGATCGTGGGGATCGCCGGTCCCCCCACCGAGAAGACGACCGAGGCAGACCTTACTGCCCCATCCACAGGACCAATGGACATGACTTGGCGGATTGCCAGGTCGTGTCGAAGCTGGTGGAGCAACGGCTTAAGGAGCGTCGCGGAGACGACTGCGATGACACGGAGGAGGACCCTGCTCCGCTGGCTTTCCAGCAAGCAGAGCACACGGTGGCGTTCATCCATGGTGGCTCTGCCACCTACTCCTCAAACTCGCAGTACAAGCGAGAGGTGAGAGAGGTGTGCGCTACCGTACCAACTCCCGGGGCGAGCAGGCTACTAAAGTGGTCAGAGGAGCCATTCACCTTCAGTCAGGCCGACCACCCGGAGAGCACCGCAGGCCCGGGCCATCTCCCGATCGTGGTTTCCCCCACGGTTCGGAATGCGAGACTCGGATGGGTGCTGGTTGATGGAGGGAGCTCCATCAACCTCATGTCTGTAGGGGTGTTCAAGGCACTCCAAATTCCTTATGAGGAGTTGCGTCCGGCCCCTCTCTTCTACGGAGTTGCCCCTGGAGTGGGCTTGACACCCCTGTGGCAGGTTCGGTTGCATGTCACGTTCGGAAGTGTGGAGAACTTCCGGACAGAGAAAATCAACTTTGAGATTGCGGACTTCGATCTTCCCTACAATGTGCTGCTTGGCCGGCCAGCTCTGGTCAAGTTCATGGCGACCACGCATTACGCCTACATGATGATGAAGATCCCCGGGCCTGGAGGCCCGATTACCGTGAAGGTGGATCGGCTGGAAGTCCTACGCCTCAGCAAGCAGGTGCAGGACCTGGCCAGCACCACCTACTCGGCTCGAGAGGAGGACAATTTCCCAGAGCTCCCTCCGGTCAGGGCCCGCGCACCCGGTCCCTCGGGTGAGGTGAAGGTGGTCTCCGTGGGCGAGGACGGCTCTGGGAAGGTCATGAAGATCGGTGCCAGCCTCAGCACCAAATAGGAAGACGCGCTCGTCACCTTCCTCTGGTCTAACCTAGATGTGTTCGCCTGGGAACTATCGGAAATGACCGGGGTCCATAGGGAGGTGATCGAGCACCGATTGGCAACACTCCCTGGAGTGCACCCAGTCCGGTAGAAGGTTCGGAGGCAGGCACCAGAGCGGCAGGATGCCATTTCGGGATGAGGTAGAGAAACTGCTGCAGGCGAGGATTTTACGGGAGGCAACCTATCCCGAGTGGCTGGCCAATCCTGTACTTGTCAAAAAGTCGAACGGGACATGGCGGATGTGCATTGACTTCACAGACCTGAGCAAAGCCTGCCCCAAGGACCTGTACCCCCTGCCGCGGATAGACATCGTTGTCGACTCCACAGCAGGGTGCGAGGTCTTATGCTTCCTAGACGCCTACTCCGGCTACCGCCAGATCAGCATGGCGCGGGAAGACGAAGAGAAGACTGCTTTTGTGACCCCACTAGGCGTGTACTGCTATATCCAAATTCCTTTTGGGTTGAAGAACGCTGGCTCAACCTACCAGCGCGCTATGTACACTGTATTCCGATCGCAAATTGGGAGAAATCTCGAAGTATATGTTGATGATTTGGTAGTGAAGACCAAAAAGATTGCTGGGCTTCTCGAAGATTTAGAGGAAACTTTCTCCCACCTCTGGCAGTATTGTTTGAAGTTGAATCCTGAGAAGTGTGGTTTGGTGTGTCGTCTGGAAAGCTGCTTGGGTTCCTCGTCTCCAACCGTGGAATCGAGGTCAACCCGGAAAAAATCGCGGCCATCGAGCGCATGCAACCACCCACAAGACTCAAGCAAGTTCAGTGCTTAGCTGGTCGCGTGGCCTCTCTCGGTCGGTTTATAGCCCGGCTGGGGGAAAAGAGCCTCCCTTTCTTCAAGCTGCTGAAGAAGCGAGCCGCTCTTGTTATGCGTGGCGGCTCCAGCTGATTGTGGCCCAGACCGTGGCGGAGCGTGAAGGGGTCCAGCGGCCAGTTTACTACATCAGCAAGGTGCTACATGATGCAGAAACAAGGTACCTGCAAGCTCAGAAGATGGTATACGCCGTGCTGGTGGCGTCCCGGAAGTTGCGGCTTTATTTCCAAGGAAGAGAGATCATGGTGGTGTCCGCCTATCCCTTGCGCGAGATTCATCACAACCGCGAAGCTGAAGGCCGCATTGCCAAGTGGTCTGTGGAACTGGGAGAGTTCGGTCTCAAGTTTGCCCCCCGCACGGCGATCAAGAGTCAAAGGCTGACAGAGTTCGTTGTTGAGTGGACTCCTGCCGAGTCTGAAGCCGAAGAAACCCCGCGCCCTCCCCCTGGACACTCTACTTCGACGGTTCCTTCAGGCTTGAAGGCGCGGGGGCTGGGGTCCTCCTGGTTTCCCCAACCGGGGACCTCCTCAAGTATGTGGTCGTCCTGGACTTCAAGGCCACCAACAATGTTGCCGAGTAGGAAGGATTGCTGGCGGGGCTTCGTGCCGCCGCAGCTAACGGTGTTCGGCATCTACAAATCAAGGGCGACTCGCTGCTGATCGTCAATCAAGCGAGAAAGGAGTTCTCCTGCTCTGATCCCGTCATGGCGGAGTACTTGGCGGAGGTTAGAAGGATGGAGCGACATTTCGACGGGCTGGGGTATACCCATATCCCCCGGCGTGACAACTACTTGGCAGACGAGCTCGCACAGCTCGCCTCGACAAGATCTCCGGTTCCGGTCGGAGTCTTTGAAGAAAGGCTTCCGCGACCGTCCAACGCAGCCCCCATTTCTGGTGGGGACGATGGTGACGCTGCTTCAGCCCTCATTCCGAAAGGGAAAGCAGTACCAGCGGAAACGCCAGGCCAAGCGGAGTACCCGGACGATCACCCTGTGGTCGCCACACTTGACCGAGAAGGCACATGGATGGATCCGATCCTGGCCTACCTGCGGGATCAAGTGTGCCCCGATGATGATGTGTCAGCAGAGAACATAGCACGAAAGGCCAAGTGCTATACCCTGGTGGGTAGGGACCTTTACCGCCGGGGTAGAAACGGGGTTCTTCTGAAGTGCATCACTCGGGAAGAGGGGAGCAGTTTGCTCTCTGATATCCACGGAGGTGTGTGCGGGAGCCATATGTCAAGTCGAACGATGGTTGGGAAGGCTTTCCGCCAAGGGTTCTATTGGCCAACCGCCCTCCAGGATGCTTGCAAGCTGGTGAGGAAGTGCGAGGTGTGCCAGTTCGACGCCAAGCAGATTCACCGACCAGCCCAAGCTCTGCAGACCATCCCGCTCTCATGGCCCTTTGCGGTCTGGGGGCTGGATATCCTGGGCCCGTTCCCGCGGGCCACAGGAGGCTACACCCATCTGTTCGTCACCATCGACAAGTTTACCAAATGGGTGGAAGCTGAAGCTATAAGGGCTATTACAGCCGCCGCTGCGATCAAATTCATGCAAGGAATCTTTGCCCGCTTCGGGGTCGCCAATCGCATCATCACCGACAATGGCACGCAGTTCACCAGCACTGCCTTCTTGGGTTTCTGTGAAGAAATGGGCAGCAAGGTCTGTTTCGCCTCGGTAGCCCACCCATGGAGTAATGGTCAAGTTGACTGGGCCAATGCGCTGGTGCTGAAGGGCCTCAAGACCAGGGCGTTTGATCGACTCCACAAGCGCGGAGCCCGGTGGACTGAAGAGCTCCCAGCGATCTTGTGGTCACTGCACCACCCCAAACCGCCACCGGGGAAACTCCCTTTTTCTTGGTCTACAGCGCGGAGGCGGTCCTACCCTCGGAGCTGGCCTTGGGGTCACCACGCGTGGCGGCGTTCACTGAGGAAGCCCAGGAAGATCTGCGTTGAGAGGACGTCAACCTCCTGGAAGAAGTACGGGATCGCGTGACCTTGCGCGCTGCTCGGTACCAGCAGAGCCTCAGGCGGTACCACGCCGCCCGGGTTCACAAGAGAACACTGGCAGTTGGCGACCTGGTCTTGCGCAGAGTCCATACGCATGCCGGGTTGCACAAACTGTCTCCCCAGTGGGAGGGCCCCTTTAAGGTGGTCTCGGTCTCTCACCCGGGGCATTCAGGTTGGCCACTGAGGACGGGGAGGAGTTGGCGAACTCACAAAACATAGAGCTTCTGCGCAAGTTCTATCCCTAACAAGGCTGTAAGTACAGAGCTATGCGCCTCGACCAGCCGAGTTGAGCCCTCCTCTCCAAAGCTGGTCGGAGGAAGTCTCTGTTTGATCCAATGTCTAGTTTCTATTCAAAGCAATTGTCATCTTTGTTCTCTTTTTTTGGTTTGCGCCCCGATGGGCCGTGTCAGCATAATCGCCCTCAGTGCATTAAGGCTCTCTGAGTTCTCGACGGTAAAAGTTGGCCCACTGGGTGAGCGTGGCGTACAGGGATGGGTGATCGGATGGCTGGTTTGGCGCGGTTTTCAACACGGTCATGACGCTCAGGGTGTCCCCGTGAGAATCAGCGACTCAAACACCACTACCGAAAGCCTACTACCCTGCCACACCTCACCAACTGTTCGGCCCCAAGAGACCACGAGAATAATTAATTTCACAAGGCCCTAAGGTCCTGAGATAGCGACGTTTCGGCACAAGGGATCCGGGCCCTGCACTCCAACTAGCACTTAATTTGCGCCGTTGTCTTTTTGTTTGCTCAGAACCAGCATAGTGGAGGCATGAACAGGCACCCAAACACAAGACGTGCGAAGGGAAATATATGCATTTATAGATAAGACCCTAACTTGCAGAGGTCCGCTACAAGAAACGACAAAATAACAACAAGATAAGGGTCCTCAATCTTCATCTGCCGTGGCTTCTGCGGCCTCCTAGTCCTCCACCGGGGCAATGTCCAGCTCGAGTGCCACATCCTCGGCCATTGCTTCCAGTGCCGGGTTGACCATCTCGAGCTGACTTGCGCCTCGGCCATTCCTCCACCGGGAGCGCGGGCCCAGTATCCTTCCACTCCCTGGATGGCTACCAGGGGTCAAAGTTGGCGTCCCGGCTGGTGCAGTAGGCGAGCTCGTACGACGCCGTGGCCGCCGCGACTGCCCGCCCTTCTTGGCTGGACCGGGTGGCTAAGGCGCTGGGCAGGAAGGTGAGGAAGTCGGCGATCCGGCTCATGCAGAAAGCATAGTGCCGGGCCGTCTGCTCGACCGGGCCCGGCTGCTCCAACCCCAATGGCGCCAAGCTGGCCACCATCCGGTCAAAGGCAGGGCACAGCATGGAGGTGGCCTCGACTTCCTCGCGGAGGCGCTCGCCCTTCTCCTCGTCACACTCTCGGGTGATCGCCTCGACGCGGAGGACTCCTTGCTCCCTCTCCTGCTGCAGGCCTTGCTCCGACCTCTCCGCTCGGCCATGCCAGTCCTGTACCTCTGCACAGAGGCGGGTGTTCTCCGCAATGGCCTCCCTCAGCCTCTCCCTGCTCGTCGCAAGGCGGCTGCTCACGCGAGAGTGCAGCTCGCCAAGGGTGGCCAGCAGAGCGTCCGCGTCGGCCGAGGGGATTGGGGCGCTGGCGACCTCCGGGGTGGCCGGCAAGCCCATCCAGCCGCCGGGCGGTAAGATAGCCGCCCCTGCGGTGGCCACCGGGTGGTCATCGGGGCCGCCTTGGTGTTTGACCGTCGCAGCCAGCGCAGCTGCGGCTGCCACTGCGGCTACTACAGTGTCCTGGTCGACCCCGGCGGGAGCCCGTGAAGTAGACGCCCTAAAGATGAAAAAGAGGTAAGTCCCTCAAATTGAAAGAACTTGACAGTTTGCTACGTGTCTGTGTGCTTACCCGGTAGAGGGCCTCCTGAAATGGGGCATGGCCCGGGCGAGTGATATTCCCCCGCGCGGCACCAGTGTCGGCGGAGCGACCTGCGCTGGTGGCGGCAGAGGAAGAACCGGTGCCGGCGGCGGGGGTGGGTCACCCTGCGCCGGCGCCAGCGGCGGAGGTGGATCACCCTGCACTGAAAGCGGTAGCAGGGGCGGATCGACCCACGGCGGCGGCGGTGAAGGCAGATTGACCGGTGCCGCGGCGCGGCGGGCGGGCGGATCACCGCACTGACCGGGTGGCGGTGGCAGGGGTGGATCGGCCTGCGCCAGCGGCGGCGGCGAACTAATCGGGCGGTTATTGCCGGGCGGCACCGGGCCGGCGGAAGCGGTGGCCGCCAGAGCCGCGCTCGGCCGTGGTCGCCGCGCTTCGAGCGATGCGGGCTCTCCTGGGGCTGGCGCCGGAGGCGTCGTCGTTAGCTGGGCGCTTGTCCCTCCTCGGATCGCCAGCTGGAGGGGGGCCCGGATCATCAACGCCACTTGGCGGGGCGTGTTCACCAGCCCCGTAGTGTCCATGGTGGGCATGGCGCGAGTGATCGTCACGCACTCCCGGGGCTCCACCTGGTAGAGCGGGAGCGCGCCCGTTGGAAAAGGCGGGATGGGGCCGAAGACTCCCAGCTACACCAGCCATGCATCAATCTTCGTAAGGGATAAATCCCCTGCGGCTGAGAGAAAAGAGAAAATGGAGTGAAGTCACCGTTAGTTCGGCGGCAGTTGCAAAAAAAAAAAAAAAAGAAGAAGAAAAAGGAAAAGAAGGGGAGTAAAACAGAAAGTAACCTACCCCCAGGAGCCGTCCTGGTCATGTCATCGTGGCAGTGTCTTTGCCAGCGAGCGGGCACCTGGCCAGCGTTAGGACTAATTCTCCGGGAGATGTAATCCCGGAGAACCAAGGCCCCCATCAGGCCCGCTGTCCGCAGCTGGTCCACGCGGGCTAGCATCACCTGGAGCTCAGGCGTCTCGTCGACGTGAGCTCCCCAGGTGGGGGTGCTGACCGCTGGCCCAGTTGGCAATTCCAAGACCTCTACGCCGCTGTCGTCTTCGGCATAGAGCCACTCATTGTGCCAAGACCTCCAGTTGGAGCGGAGGTCCAGCGGAATGTAGCGGGAAGCCGCACCGTCCCGGAGGCGGAGGTGGCAGGAGCTCGCCGTGGTGGAAAGGTCCTTGGCCGCACGCAAGGAGTAGAAGAAGCGGAAGAGTGGAAGATTAGGGGCCACTCCCACAAACATCTCACAGAAGTGGGCAAAGACAGCAAGGAGAACGATGGAGTTGGGAGGAAGATGAATGTTTTGGATGGGGTAAAAGTTGAGGACAGCTAGGTAGAAGTCGGAAATCGGCGGAAGAAGGCCCGCCAGCATTCCCCATCCGAAGAAGATTACTTCTCCCGGACAGCAGCCGGGCGCAGCGGTCCCGGCGCGAGTACGGACGAAGCCGCCGGCAACATACAGGGAAAATCTCTCAGCATCGACCTCTTCGACGGTCGATGGAGGAAGCAACGGGCTGGCGGCGCCATGCGAGCAAAGGAGCGGTTCACAAGGGGCCAAGGCGAAGGAGCAGTTCGCAAAAGGCAAAGGCAAGGGAGCAGTACGCAAGAAGTAGGGGCTAAGGAAAGAATGAACCGCCTCCCCCAGGGCCACCTGTATATATGTGCGTGAAGGAGCGCCTCAGCGGGGAACCCGAAGAGGCGTGGCGGTTCGAATGGCGGGGTACCCGAGGGGGACGCGGTGGTTCGCTGGCGGGAAACCCAAAGGAATCAGAGGAGGCGCAGGTACGCTCCCTGGGGCCCGCGCCGATTACGAGGCGGGGGCGGCTGCACTTTCCACCTCGATGCCCGGAAACGGCGGCGGCATTTAAAAGCCGCAGCGTTACGTGGGCATACTTTTTAGTGGACCCACCTAGGAGACTGAAAGGGCGCTCCAGGGTGGGTCCGGGGGCTACTGTCGGCGTATTCTACACCAGGGTGCCCACTACACTTTAGTAAGAGCCGCTAGCAGACACGTGGCGTCCAGGCCACGCCACTAGCAGTCAGAAAGGGTGCCGCCCAGCGGACAGGTGGCGACCAGGCCACGCCGCTGGCGCTCAGTTCCCGAGGCCACTTAGCGGCCTGCGCAGCCGCACAGGAGGTCAAAGACATTTAATGCGTATCGTGCGCATTAAATGGGGGTAATGAAGGCCACAGTATGGCGGCGTGTGTTCCCAACGCGCGCCATAATGACAAGTGACATCATGGTGCAATTTCCCACTCCAGCAGAGCGGGCAACGCCGGCAGGCGCTGGGCCCGAAGCGGGGGAGAGGACGGCTGTGCCAGGGCATTAAGTGTACTGCAAGAACAGTGACAGGCGCATTAATTGCAGCCTGCCCAGTGTATTCAATGTACTGCCTTTTTGTAAACCCCATGTGCCCCAGCCAACCAGGATATAAAAGGTAGCTGGGGTGCATGGGAGAGGGGGTTCGGTTGGTTCTTCTTCCTCTTCTCTACTAGTTCATCTCTGGAGACAGGCTAGTCCCAGGGAGGTTCTTCGAGTGATTTCCCCCAAGAACATAATCAAGAGCAACCCAAGCAGGACTAGGGCTTTTACTCGTGAAGAGGGCCTGAACCTGGATAAACGCGGGTGTCTTCTTCTTGTGAGCTTCGTTCGTTCTCTTTCCGCTGTGTCTCGAGCGATCCCCACGAAAGCCCGTCATTCGGACTCCTCACACCCCATCCGGAAAGGGGGTCTGTTAGCTTATACGCTGACACCCCCAGTTTTGTCGTTCTTGCAGGTGTCTCACCTCTGCCATGAGCTTTTCATTGGCTTCCATCAACGTCCGCACGTTGAGGTCAAGCTCCCCCTAAGTTCTGGTCCCTTCTTCAATGATCTCTTCGCCCCCATGAGTAACTTGATGGCGAGTTGGATGTGCCGACGTTCCCGCTTCATCTTCTCCCTGTGTCGAGGTCGCCCGGCCCGCAGCTGGGGGACGCCACTTTGAGGCTCACTTGCGTATCGTCGCCGGGGTCTGTGGAGGCAACGCTCCTTGCGTCCCCCTGCTTCTACTGGGGCCGGCGGCCGATTCTCGCCACCCAGGAGTTGGGGTGGATAGCGTTATTGGCTCCTTGTAGATCGTTTGGATCCTTCCGCTCCCGTTGTCGTCGCCGCTTCCTTGGACGTCGTTCCCTTCTTCGGTGGCATGGTTGCAGAAAGTTTTTTCCTTTTTTGTTGGTCAGAGAGCTGTGGTTTCACTTGTGGTTAGGGTTCCCGACGGACGGCGCCAGTGTTGCGGAATCGATCCACCAGGTTGTTCTTGGTGTTCTTTTTTTTTGGTCTCTCTTTTCGATCACCCGCTCTCTCTCTTTTATATGGAGGGGAGGGGACATGCATGCACCGGTCGGCTTCTTTTTTAACCTACTCTGCCACCAAACCATAGGCTTTGCCTATGGTCTTCCAACCCTTCTCTTCCACCTGTCCCTAGCCAGGGGCTAGTTTGGCCCTACGTGGCGTTTTTTGTTCTTGCTTTACATTTTTACCCTCTCGTTTTGTTTTCACCCCAAGGGTTTTAGTGGAACTTCACATGCCCTAGGGTCCAGGATTCGCCTGGCTGCGCCAGAAGTTCCCCTGTAGGTCTGGCAAGGTGTCAGGTCTGAGCGGGCCCTACCCTGGTAATCTTTACGGGGGATGGAGGAGGTGGGTTTCCTCCGCCGACTCCCCTCCGCTATTCTTCTCGCGGCTTTGGGTTTCTTCCTGGTCCGATTATTTTCGATTGTATGTCTTGGGCGTTCTTCGCCGCTTCGGCCGGAGTATCGCCTCCAGGGGGAGGTGGTTCTTACTTCACTTATAGGAGAGGGGATAGGTATAGCGGATATGTTTCCTCGATCCAGATGGAGATGTGGGCCGTGCTTCG
This sequence comes from Rhipidocladum racemiflorum, assembly GCA_036346355.1. Taxonomy (NCBI): domain Eukaryota; kingdom Viridiplantae; phylum Streptophyta; class Magnoliopsida; order Poales; family Poaceae; genus Rhipidocladum; species Rhipidocladum racemiflorum. The sequence continues at coordinate 54,132,056 of CM070581.1, read as the reverse complement.
CCTGCCATGGAGGGTGGTCTCATTGGGCGTACAACACTTGTGTTGGCAATTAACTATATGTAATTTGAAATTACTGAAGTTGTATTTGTGTATTGAATTCAATATATATATGGTGTTGATTTAGTATTCTTTAGAACATTAAGCGGTAACCCCATTTTAATTGCTAACTTGTTAAACTCCTTACATTAGCCATTGGATGAGATTTAGAGGAATCAAATTGGAAATATTTTATAAGTATAACATATCCATAGATCAAGAATGAAGATGATTCATTGAGATCTCATCCAATGACTCATGTGAATAGTTAGCAAGTTAGCACCAAAGGTATGTAGCTTCGACCTTTCTCCATTCTTGTCTTCAACTATGGAACCAAATATTTTTCCTACACCCCTCAGTAGAACTTCTATCATTAGTATCTGATGTTCAAAATCTTCATTTGTTTAGATATTTCTGCAACGACATTTATAAGGCACAAGCAGTTATATATTTTGTAACTGAATATCTAAACATCTTAGATGCATTGAGGCAACAACTTGTCTGATAAGGATCGTCTTAAAGTATGAAGTTTTGTAGTTCTTTCATCTCTTTTTTTATTATAATATTGATGGATTCTAAGGCAAAATCCATTTCATTCCACAATTTGTCCTGAAAGGTGTTATGCGCTGATTTATCAGTGTCACTTTATCCTCATCGCCGAATGAGAATACTATTAGCAACCATGGTTCTTGAACTATATAGTTGATTAATTCATACGATTAGCCTTTGCACAAACGAGAGAACTTCACTTTGTACATGGCAGCCATGTACAGGTATGGGATGCGTACAAATGAGAGAACTTCACTTTGCACTGCCTGTTTTTCTGCACCATAAATGATTACCCTGCCCTTGCTAAGCTGTCGGGCCAGAGTACAAAAAGATCCAAAGCCTGCACTCACTATTTAGATGATACCGAGAGTGTATGGCTGAATGATTCCCACAAAACCGTGTACATATGTCATTGTAGGTTCCTTCGGAGGAATCATACATACCGCAAGATGAATCAACTTTTCGACAGAAGGAACGAAAACTGTTAAGCTCCAAGGCCTTTAAACGAGAGAGATGTTCATGACATTGTTAAGGATTTGGATGTTGCGCATGGAAAGAGGCGTAAATCAAGGACCCGTAAGAAAAGCATGTGGAAGAAGAGATAGATATTTTGAGACCAACCTTACTGGGAGCACCTAGAAGTTCGCCACTGCATCGCCGTCATGCACTTAGAGAAGAATGTTTGTGAAAGCGTGATTGGTCTCTTACTCAACATTAAGGGCAAAACAAAGGATGGTATCAACGCACGGCTTGACTTGGTCGATATAGGCACAGGACCTGAGTTAGTACCGAAAAAGATTGATAAAGGTTGTATGTACTACGAACCTGCTTGTTATACTCTTTTCAAGATCAAAAGAACTGAACTGTGCTAGTGCTTGCATGATGTGAAAGTTCTATCTGGCTACTCCTCCAATATGAAGAGACTTGTTTTGATGCAAGATTTGAATTAACTGGCATGAAGTCTCATGATTGTCATGTGCTGATGGCACAAATGCTCCCTGTCGCAATTACAAGTATTTTGCTGGTCAAGGTCCGGGAGACAATCACGAGGCTGTGTTATTTCTTTAACAAAATTGCTCAGAAGGTCATCGATCCCGCAGGACTAGATGCTTTGCAACTAAGGTGGTGATGACTCTATGTAATCTTGTGATAGAGATAAAGATGTGTGGGCCCGTGTTCCTATGTAGCATGTACCCGTTTGAGAGGTAAATGGGAATTTTCAAGTCTTACGTACGAAATTGATCTCGTTCGGAGGGTAGCATTGTCGAAGGTTATGCAACCGAAGAGGTTGTTGAGTTATACGTTGATTACATGGCCCAGGTCGAACCGATAGGTGTGCCTCGATCTCGCTATGAGGGGAGGCTCTAGGGTGTCAAGACTATCGGAAGGAAAGCAATCACGCCTGATTTGGTTGCGTATGCTCGAGCCCATTTCACGGTTTTGCAATACATGTTGTTGTGTCCCTGTATATTGTCAAGTATAAGCAATGGCTAAGGCAAGAGAATTCGGCATGGCAGCAGTCTTGGATCACAAGACAGCATAACCTTCAGTTCAACAAATGGTTGAAGGAGCACTATCACAAACAGTTCTATAATAGAACCATCTGTGATAATTAGTTATCACAAACGGTTATGTAATAGAACCATCTGTGATGTTTAGATATCTCAGACGGTTCTGTAATAGAACAGTCTGTGATCATTTTACCACAGATGGTTCTGCAATACAACCGTTTGTGATGACTCCTCTATATAATGCCACAGGGCGCAAGTCCCCCAAACCCTATGTGAGACCCTCACTTTTACGCTACAGTGTAACATAAAAGCAAGGTTCTAATGCGCATACTGTGCTAGTCCCATGATCAGTAGCTAGCTAGCACAAACACAATTTGAGATCACAACCATGCAAAAGTTTCATATTTTATTACAGCGGAAATATTGATACAATATGACCGAGATGGTCAGCTATACATAGCAAAAGATTCAGATGTCTTGTAGTTTGCCACATAATCCACAGGCAACTGACAAGGTAAAGCCTTAGAAAGAACTGTCATTAATAATCCCGTTTTCCTGCATCGGAGTACCTGTCGAGGATTCCTGCCTAAAAACAACAATAATAGCAAGGGTGAGTACATTGCGTACTCAGCAAGACTTGTAGTGTTTGCAAAACCTAAAATATATGCAGACTGAATAGAAAATTGGTTTCTACGGTTGTTTTGCATAAAGCGAAATTTGAATTGTAAATACTGAATAATAGATTGAAAGCGAAAATTGTAAAAGTACATAAATAAGTAAAGTAACAAATATGTACATGTAACACCCCAAAATTTTGCTTTTCTTAAATTCATGTGTGATTTGGCACTTTGGTGAATTTTTGGAATTTTCTGGAATTTATTTGGATTTATTTGGAATTTATTTGAATTTATTCCATTTTGAAATAATTAAAGAATTTAATTTTGCAAATAAAATTTTGTCGGAAATATTTTATTTGGGTCCAAAATGATCCAAAGTATTTTCCAGAATTTTTCTGGAATTTTTCTGAGTCATTTGCTATTTTTAATGAATTAAATGAATTACTGGGAATTATTTTAAATATTAATTCGCTGGAAAATCCAACTCGGGTCAAATCGTTTCATCCGATCGAAGTCGGACTCGAGTCCGACCGAGCCGCTTGACTCGACCGAACCCACTCCTAACCCTAATCAATCCCAACCGTTGGATCAAGATCCAACGGCCGAGATCCGCCTGACTCTCGGCCGAAAGCCAGTAAACCGATCGGACCCGACAAGCGCCGTCGCGATCGCGGGGCGTTGAGCGCGACACGTGGGACGCCACGATTTCGTCTTCCCGTAGCAATCGAAGCCTGGACTCCGCCGCCGCGTCAGCCGCGGCGTCCGATTAGGTTTCCGCCAGTGCACGCCGCCGAGGCTATTTAAGGCGTGGGTTATCGCCGAGGATCGCCGTTCGTGTGCGCGCCTATTGCCCTAGTTTCCAACGCCCAAGCCGCCGTCGCCTCGCGATTTCGCCAAGTTTGGGGAGTGCCGCCACGGGTTTTCTTCGTTCGCGCCGTTCGTCATCCTCCGCCGCCTTCAAGCCCGGATCGAATCCTTGCGCCGAGGCGCACTCGGGGTGCACTCACTTGGTCGGAGACGCCCGGCGCCGTTAAGGTGGTCGCCGATCCTCACGGCAGCCGCAACGCCGCCGCAAGCCATCGTCCGCGCATGAAGCTCGGTGCACCGTTGGATCAAGATCCAACGCACGAGGTGAGGCCACGCCGCCTGCATCGCTTTCCGTTCTTGATTAGGTTTCAACCGTTAGATTTAGATAAATGCGGTTGTGGTTAGTTGCGTTGTAGCGATAGGGTTAGATCCGACCGTCCGATCTAGATCGAACGGCCGGATCAACCGCGGTAGTTTTGAACGTGAGGTTCTAGATTCAATCACGACCGCTGATTTTCAAATCAACGGCCGAGATTGTGCCACGCGGTGCTCACCGCTTCACGCCGCTGGGAGCGTGTCTTCCGACACGCGGGACCCGCGAGTCGAGGGCCCACGTGTCACCGCAGCCACGCTGCGGCGTGAAACCCGGCAAATACCGGGCAGTGGGGCCCACATGTCGCCTCACGTGAGCCGTGGACCGAGTCCACCGTGGACCCGAGCCGAGCGTGGACCGAGCCCATGGACCGATCGACGCCGCAGGCCAATCAGAGCTGCCACGTGTCCATGCCGACGCAATAATTAATTTCCGAAAGAAAATGATTTATTAATTCAAATAATGATTTCAAATTTAGATTCAAACTTCAAACGCTTATAACTTTTGCGTTTCAACTCCGATTTGAGCGATTCAAATTTCTAAATTTGTATAAAATTGAGATCTACCTAAATATGAATTTTATTTAATTTTTGGACTAAAGTTTTTCTCTGTAAAATTATTTAATTGATTATTTAAACTTTAAATAATCATAACTTTTATGCTTTGAACTCCAAATTTGACGATTCCAGTTTCTAAAAATCCAGAAAATTATGTTCTCTCTGTTTATGGATTTTATTTGGAGTTTTGGGGATCTTTTTGCATAGTGTTCATTTGTGTATTTGCTATTTGCACGCTTTACGAGTAGACGTTGAAGTGCCGGAGGGATTCGAAGGAGAAGTATTGACTCAGGATCCAACTCAAGACCAAGAGCAAGTGCTTTTTGAAGGCAAGTTGTGCTTTGACCATGTTGATCCCATTTCGAAAACTATTTTGATTTAAACTATTGCATGCTAGTTTAATTAGAAAGATACTTTGGTTTAAACCTGGGGGTTAGATAAATACCAATTTGCTATATGACACCTTGATTACTTAAGTATGTGCCATGATCCCTTGTCACCCTAGTTGTGGTTTACTAGTTGGACATTATTAAATTGCCAACATGGGTTTAGATCGTTGTAGTATAACGCTTAGACCACTTACGTGCTCATGACATGATTTTGGATAATCAAATGCTAATATTGACTTAATGATATATTGAACCTGTTTTGGAAAAGTATCATGTGATGTTGATGGCACGTGGTGCATGGTAATCAACCGGGTTTGATAAACAATTTTCGGCCAGGGCATGTGGCAAGAGTAATCAGTGGGCCATTGTGGCATTGGGAGTGTTGATTTGGTTTTTCGTAGTCTTGCCCTGGTCACTCTAAGGACTTAACCTTGCAAGCCTTTGAACTGGGTCATACTTGCAACCACATGGCTGGAATGGGACGGCCCTAGTTGACTAAGTCGCTAAGGACTCACTTGTGGAGCCTCGTGGTGTCGATTACACCGCTTGTGTGATTGTGCAGGGAGCGATCGTGGTCGTGGCAGTACCCATCTAACGGTGTGTTGGTCCCATACTTCGCCTTGGCTAAGGGAAGGGATGGTGTAGAGCACGTCTGGAGAGGACCACCTGTGTTGTTTGAGGCTTCCGAAAGGCTTTGTTATGATCGCTCATTCGCATACTCTTGTATGGCGATTCACTACCGACGTGGTGAGTGGATTGTATCTTGTGGGTAAAGTGCATAACCTCTGCAGAGTGTAGAATCTATTTGAATAGCCGAGTCCACTGTGATCGACAATGCTCTGAATTACAATCAAGGGTTAGATTTTCCGAAATAACTTGGTTTTGAAAAGATGGGTTGGTTTAACAAGGAAGATGATGGAAATATGGTTTAGGATGGGGAAAAATGTTATTTAAACTTCTTGAAAAGTTATTTATGCTTTACTTGTTTTTACCGCTGAATCTACTTATATTACTTGTCAAATGTGTTTCTTCGCAAATATACCTCGAGCTACTCCTTTGTACTAAGCCATGCATATAGTATATTAGCTTGCATTCTTGCATGACTTGTCGAGTACCAAGTACTCACCCTTGCCTCAACACAATATCGCTTGAAGAGGAGATTACGCCACTTTGGAGGAGGAACTCCAAGAAGACCCGTCTACTTAGGGATGCGAGCCCGGTCGATTGCCTGTGGTATACTGGATGGCGCCACGAAGTTTATTTGATTTTCCGCTGCTGTTATTTCTCTTTTAATAAGTTTCGCCTTGCAAGGCATATATTTGTAACTTGGCCATAAGGTCGAGTAACCCTTTGATTATTTAAATAAAGTACTTTGATAGTATCGTTTGGTATGATTGTGATATATACCGATGTTAAGACTGTGTGCACTAAGCTGCGTTCTGGACTAGTGCTGAATACACAGAGGGTCCGGATTTGCAAATTCGGGGTCCCGACAGAGGTGGTATCAGAGCCATACTTGACTGTAGGCTCAACCCTAAGCTAGAATGGTCGTAGTGAGGATAAAACCTATTTTCTAAAAGCTAAAAATTTGTGAAGACAAGAAATGACATCTCGACTTATCCCCTTCTCTCTTTTCTTGTCTCTTGCTGAAATTTTCCCTTACCTTGTCACAATTTAAAAATTTCGAATTCTTACGTAAAGCACTCTTGTGACAGATGGAGGTTTTCTCGATGAGTGAGCATAGGTTCCATAGTGAGACTCCTTCGCCGAGTCGAGTCATAGAATAAAGAGTCACCCTTTAGGCGATAGATTCCAGAGTTAGTTCGATTTGGATTTGCTTTGTTTGCTGAGTGTGCAGTATGTGTTGCAAGGCCCTTAGGCATTGTAAGCAGCCATACCAAGTTATTGAATAATAAAGTTGGACCTTAAGGCTACACCTTTCGCCCCGCGTAAGTTCCATACCACTTGTCTATTCTTGTTTCCCTCTCATCTCTAAACCTAGAGCAAACCGACAGATGGTGAACACCCGTGGAAACTTTGGAAGCAATAGGAGTGGTTCTCGCCCAGTAGAAAACCCCAATGATGGAGCACCAGCACCGCCACTGGATGTGCAGAATTTTGGAGCATTTCTTGCTGCTCAGACCCAGTTGATGCATGCTATGATGCAACAAATGCAGCACGTCACTGCTCAGGCCACTGCTAATCAAGTTAATCAGGGACCACGCCAGAATACAAGGCTGTCAGAGTTCATGAGGACTCACCCACCCACTTTCTCTGGGAATGCCAATCCGTTGGAGGCCGACGATTGGTTAAGATCAATTGAGAGGAAGCTACACATAGCTCAATGCATAGGGAATGAGAAGGTACTTTACGCTTCTCATCAGTTGGAAGGAACAATACGAATGGTGGGAGAACTTGTGCCCCTTGCAGAGAACCCTCAAGATATCACTTGGGAAGAGTTCACAAATTGCATTCGACAAGATCACGTGCCTGAAGGAATTATGGACCTTAAGAAGGAGGAGTTCGAGCATCGAGGCAAGGTAATCACCAAAGGTCGACTACCCGAACAAGTTCACACAGCTAGCACTCTAGGCTACTGAGGATGTAGCGAAGGATAAATCCTGTCAGTCTCGTTTTATTAAGGGACTTAACTCAGATTGCAAGTAGGGTTGATCACCCACACCTTTCCAGATTTCCAAGAGTTGGTGAATAAGGCACTTATTCTTGAGGACAAGCGCAAGGAACTGGATGAGAACAGAAGCGCAGGATGCAACAAAGAAGGATCACGTCGAGAACGCATAGCGGCGCTGAGAGTTGCACCAAATCAATTCTTCGATTCCAACCACAGAATGCAACGAGGACACCATCCTCAAAGACCAAGACCTGCCAATCGTAACTACCAAACCCCAGCTTCGCTTAGAAACGCTACCCCAGGCAACAAGAAGGAACAAAGGAGACGTTACATAACGCAACGAGCCAGGACACTTTGCCAACAGCTGCCCGAAGAAGACAAACAGAGCGACTCCCGATTCGCTTCAATCTAGGAACCACCCCAGCTAGGACGCCAAAGACCAGAGCCACACCCTGCATCGTGGTGAGAGGCCGAAGTCAACCATGTCACCGCAGATGCACTGCAGAATGCTACTGACGTCGTCTTGGGTAAGTTACTTGTTAACTCGATACACTGCAGTTTTGTTTGACTCGAGCTTCGCATTCGCTTGTTTCGCAAGGCTTTGCTACTAGAAATGACTTGAGAATTACAAGACTTAAGTGCATGCTTTTAGTTCAAACCCACAGTTAGAACTCCGAACGGAAGTAGGATGTTCCGGGTGAGAATACTAATAGATGGAATAGAGTTCCTAGCAAACCTTATAATTTTGGAGACCTGCACCTTAGATGTAATATTGGGAATGTATTGGTTATCCAAGCACAATGCCGTATAGGATTGCGGACGAAGTAATATATAAGTTGAGAGCCCGTGTGGGAAGAAAGTGGAATTTCAAGCCACTGCAGTTAGAGATGGACAGTTGATGGTTAACAGTACCAAGGCAATCAGCATAGAGGATGTCCCGGTAGTGAATGAGTACCCAGACGTTTTTCCCGAGGATCTACCTGGTATGCCGCCAGACAGGGACATAGAGTTTGTGATAGAACTTGTACTGCACAAAGACCGATAGCAAAGAGACCCTATCGGATGTCTACCAAGGAGTTGGTAGAGATGAAGAAACAAATAGAAGAGTTAGTGGAGAAAGGATTTATCGCACCAAGTTCGTCACCGTGGGGAGCACCGCTTTGTTTGTCAAGAAGAAGGACGGAGTTTCAGGATGTGCATTGACTACCGTGCACTCAATGAAGTCACCGTGAAGAATAAGTATCCGCTACCCAGGATTGATGATTTGTTTGATCGCTTAAGAGGAGCCGGAGTTTTCTCCAAGATTGATCTCGAGATCGATACCATCGCTTGAAGATCCGATCGTAAGATATTCAAGACTGCATTCTCGCCAAGATATGGACATTACGAGTTCTGATTATGTCCTTTGGGCCGATTTAATGCGCCGGCTTATTTCATGAATATGATGAATAAGGTGTTCATGGAATATTTGGACAAGTTTGTCGTCGTGTTCATAGACGATATCCTAATCTACTCCAAGACAGAGGATGAACATGCCGAACACTTAAGGCGAAGTTTTGGAAAAGTCGAGGAACAAAGAACTTTTCGCCAAGTTCAGCAAGTGTGATTTTTGGAAGGACAAGGTGGAGTTTCTTGGACATGTGATGACCGCAGAATGAGTCGCCAGTAGATCCAAGCAAAGTAGAAGTCGTGGTTACATTGGGAGCAACAAGACTGTGACCCTTTCTGAGTTTCTAATGGCGTGATATTACCGCCGTTTCATCGAAGGCTTTTCGACAATCGCGAAACCTCTTACGCAATTGCTGAAGAAGGAAAAGAAGTTCGCATGGACGCCGTAATGTGAGAAAGGATTTCAGGAGTCAAGAAGCGATTGACATCAAGACCGGTGTTAGTTCTACCGGATGTTGCTCAAAGCTTCGATATTTATTGTGACGATCGCGCCAAGGACTTGGATGTGTGTCGATGCAGAATGGAAAGGTCGCCGCTTATGCATCAAGGCGCTTGAGGCCGCATGAGGAAAATTATCCGATACATGACCTAGAGTTAGCCGCCAGAGTGCATGCTTTGAAGATATGGCGCCACTATCGATCGGAAAGCAGATGTGAGGTATATACGGATCATAAGAGCCTTAAGTACATATTCACCCAAATGATCTGAATATGAGGCAAAGGAGATGGCTAGAGTTAATCAAGGACTATAATGTTGGAATCCATTACCATCCCGGAAGGCCAACGTAGTAGCCGATGCTCGAGTCGGAAGAGCCATACCATGAGTACGTTGCTAGCCACAAGTCAGGATGAGTTATGTGAGGATTTAAAATGAAGATTGAGGTTGTACCTAGCGGATTCTTGGCCGCTCGGGAAGTAAAGCCTACTTTAGAGGACCAGGTCCGAGAAGGACAGAAGGATGATGACAAGATCCGTGAGGATTAAGTCCAAAATGGAGGAAGGCAAGGCAAAGGATTTCAAGCTAGACGAGCAAGGCACGTTATGGATGAAGGATCGCATTTGTGTGCCTAACAAAAAGGAGTTAAAGCAACTGATTACGGAAGAAGCCCATGACTCTAAGTACTCGATTCATCCCGAAGCGCCAAGATGTATCAGATCTCAAGGAGAGATTCTCGTGGCCGAGTATGAAACGTGAAGTTGCCGAGCATGTTGCATTGTGCGACGATGCCCGGAGAGTCAAGGCAATGCATCGAGACCAGCAGGATTGCTACAATTACTGAAAATACCTGAGTGGAAGTGGGAGGAAATCGGAATGGATTTCATTACCGGTTTGCAAGACTCAAGGAGGTTATGACTCCATATGGGTTATAGTGGATCGCTTGACTAAAGTAGCCCATTTTATCCTCGTGAAGACCACTTACTCTGAGATAAGTTAGCAGAGTTGTACATGATCAGATTGTTTGTTTGCACGGAGTGCCAAAGAGGATTGTATCGGACCGAGGTACCCAATTTACCTCAAGGTTCCGGAATAAGTTGCATGAAGCCATGGGGACCCGTTTGAACTTCAAGATGCCTTATCATCCACGTAGACGGATGGACAGGACCGAAAGAGTCAACCAGATTCGAAGATATGCTAAGAGCTTGTGCATTGGCTTATGCTACCTCTTGGGATAAAAGTTTGCCGTATGCCGAGTTTAGTTACAACAATAGTTATCGTGCTAGTTTACGATGTCACCTTTTGAGGCATCAGATGGTCGACTTCGGACACCATTGAATTGGAATGAGACCGGCGAGCGCCGTGTCTTTGGGCCTGATATTCTTCAAGAGGTCAAGAGCGATTGCTATGATTAGGGAAAGGTTGAAGATAGCCCAATCTCGGCGAGAAGAGTTATCTTGACAATCGTCGCCGAGATTTGGAGTTTTGAACCGTAAGACTTTGTATACCTCGAGTTACGCCTCTCAGGGAGTTAAGAGGTTCCATGCCAAAGGGAAACTCGCACTCTGCTATGTTGGACCATTTAAGATTTTGAGTCGCAGAGGTGAAGTTGCTTATCACCGGAGTTGCCACAATCGTTGGCGTGAGTACATGATGTATTCCATGTGTCCTGGCTTAAAGAAGTGTCTCCGAGTTCCTGAGGAACAGACACCGCTAGAGTCAATTGAGTTGCAAGAGGATTTGACTTATAAGGAACATCCTGTGAGGATTCTAGACACAATGGATCGAGAAACTAGAAACAAGTCAACCCGTTTCAGAGAGTTCAAAGGAGCAACCATGAAGAATGTCAAGCGACTTGGGAGCGCGAGGAGGATTTGAAGAAAGAATTTCGAAACCTATTCTTTTAGTGAGCCTCCAATCTCGGGACTAGATTCTATTAAGGGGGAGGTTTGTAACACCCCAAAATTTTGCTTTTCTTAAATTCATGTGTGATTTGGCACTTTGGTGAATTTTTGGAATTTTCTGGAATTTATTTGGATTTATTTGGAATTTATTTGAATTTATTCCATTTTGAAATAATTAAAGAATTTAATTTTGCAAATAAAATTTTGTCGGAAATATTTTATTTGGGTCCAAAATGATCCAAAGTATTTTCCAGAATTTTTCTGGAATTTTTCTGAGTCATTTGCTATTTTTAATGAATTAAATGAATTACTGGGAATTATTTTAAATATTAATTCGCTGGAAAATCCAACTCGGGTCAAGTACTGTTCATCCGACCGAGTCGGACTCGAGTCCGACCCGAGCCAGTTGACTCGACCGAACCCACTCCTAACCCTAATCGATCCCAACCGTTGGATCAAGATCCAACTACCGAGATCCGCCCTGACCGGACCGAGCCGTGTCCGACCGGACCCGATCGCCGCCCGGCGATCGTGGGCCGTTGAGCGCGACACGCGGATCGCCACGATTTCGTCGTCTTCCCGTAACCGAGCTGGACTCCGCCGCCGCGTAGCCGCCGCGTCCGATTAGGTTTCCGCCGTGTGCACGCCTGCCGAGGCTATTTAAGGCGTGGGTTATCGCCCGAGGATCGCCGTTCGTGTGCGCGCCTATTGCCCTAGTTTCCAACGCCCAAGCCGCCGCCGTCGCCTCGCGATTTCTCGCCGAAGTTTGGGGAGTGCCGCCACGGGTTTTCTTCGTTTCCGGCGCCGTTCGTCATCCTCCGCCGCCTTCAAGCCCGGATCTGAGAACCTTGCGTCGAGGCGCACCTGTGGGGTGCACTCACTTGGCCGGAGACGCCCCGAAGCGCCGTTAGGGTGGTCGCCGTCCTCAGCGCCGGCAGCCGCAACGCCGCCGCAAGCCATCGTCGCCCGCGAGCTCGGTGCACCGTTGGATCAAGATCCAACGCACGAGGTGAGGCCACGCCGCCTGCTATCAAGCTTTCCGTTCTTGATTAGGTTTCAACCGTTAGATTTAGATCGCACGGTTGTAGTTAGTTGCGTTGAGCGATAGGGTTAGATCCGACCGTCCGATCTAGATCGAACGGCCGGATCAACCGTGTAGTTTTGAACGCGTGAGGTTCAGATTCAATCCGACCGCTGATTTTCAAATCAACGCCGAGATTGTGCCACGCGGTGCTCACCGCGCCACGCCGCAGCGTGGGAGCGTGTCTCGACACGCTGACCCGCGAGTCGAGGGCCCACGTGTCACCGCAGCCACGCTGCGGCGTGAAACCCAGCCGCGAGTGGGGCCCACATGTCAGTCACGTGAGCCGTGGACCGAGTCCACCGTGGACCCGAGCCGAGCGTGGACCGAGCCCATGGACCGGCCGACGCCGCAGGCCAATCAGAGCTGCCACGTGTCCATGCCGACGCAATAATTAATTTCCTAAAAGAAAATGATTTATTAATTCAAATAATGATTTCAAATTTAGATTCAAACTTCAAACGCTTATAACTTTTATGCGTTTCAACTCCGATTTGAGCGATTCAAATTTCTAAATTTGTATAAAATTGAGATCTACCTAAATATGAATTTTATTTAATTTTTGGACTAAAGTTTTTCTCTGTAAAATTATTTAATTGATTATTTAAACTTTAAATAATCATAACTTTTGCGTTTTAACTCCAAATTTGACGATTCCAGTTTCTAAAAATCCAGAAAATTATGTTCTCTCTGTTTATGGATTTTATTTGGAGTTTTGGGGATCTTTTGCATAGTGTTCATTTGTGTATTTGCTATTTGCACGCTTTTACGAGTAGACGTTGAAGTGCCTGGGAGGGATTCAAGGAGAAGTATTGACTCAGATCCAACTCAAGACCAAGAGCAAGTGCTTTTTGAAGGCAAGTTGTGCTTTGACCATGTTGATCCCATTTGAAAATCTATTTTGATTTAAACTATTGCATGCTAGTTTAATTAGAAAGATACTTTGGTTTAAAAATTGTGGTTAGATAAATACAAATATGCTATATGAAACCTTGATTACTTAAGTATGTGCCATGATCCCTTGTCACCCTAGTTGTGGTTTACTAGTTGGACATTATTAAATTGCCAACATGGGTTTAGATCGTTGTAGTATACTGCTTAGACCTGCTACGTGCTCATGACATGATTTTGGATAATCAAATGCTAATATTGACTTTATGATATATTGAACCTGTTTTGGAAAAGTATCATGTGATGTTGATGGCACGTGGTTCATGGTAATAAACTGGGGTTTGATAAAACGCTGACCGGGCATGTGGCAAGAGTAATCGTGGGCAGTTGTGGCATTGGGAGTGTTGATTTGGTTTTTCGGGTAGTCTTGCCTGGTCACTCTAAGGACTTAACCTTGCAAGCCTTTGAACTGGGTCATACTTGCAACCACATGGTCGGAATGGGACGGCCCTAGTTGACTAAGTCGCTAAGGACTCACTTGTGGAGCCTCAGTGGTGTCGATTACACCGCTTGTGTGATTGTACGGGGAGCGATCGTGGTCGTGGCCAGGTACCCATCTAACGGTGTGTTGGTCCCATACTTCGCCTTGGCTAAGGGAAGGGATGGTGTAGAGCACGTCTGGAGAGGACCACCTGTGTTGTTTGAGGCTTCCGAAAGGCTTTGTTATGATCGCTCATTCGCATACTCTTGTATGGCGATTCACGGCTGACGTGGTGAGTGGATTGTATCTTGTGGGTAAAGTGCATAACCTCTGCAGAGTGTAGAATCTATTTGAATAGCCGAGTCCACGGTACTGGACAATGCTCGGGAATTACAGTCAAGGGTTAGATTTTCTGGAAATAACTTGGTTTTGAAAAGATGGGTTGGTTTAACAAGGAAGATGATGGAAATATGGTTTAGGATGGGGAAAAATGTTATTTAAACTTCTTGAAAAGTTATTTATGCTTTACTTGTTTTTACTGCTTTCGAATCTACTTATATTACTTGTCAAATGCTGTTTACTGCAAATATACCCTGAGCTACTCCTTTGTACTAAGCCATGCATATAGTATATTAGCTTGCATTCTGTGCATGACTTGCTGAGTACCAAGTACTCACCCTTGCCTCAACACAATATCAGTTGAAGAGGAGATTACGCCAGCTTTGGAGGAGGAACTCCAAGAAGACCCGTCTACTTAGGGATGCGAGCCCAGTCAGTTGCCTGTGGTATACTGGATGGCGCCACGAAGTTTATTTGATTTTCCGCTGCTGCTATTTCTCTTTTAATAAGTTTCGCCTTGCAAGGCATATATTTGTAACTTGGCCATAAGGTCGAGTAACCCTTTGATTATTTAAATAAAGTACTTTGATAGTATCGTTTGGTATGATTGTGATATATACCGATGTTAAGACTGTGTGCACTAGCGCGTTCCTGGACTAGTGCTGAATACACAGAGGGTCCGGATTTGCAAATTCGGGGTCCCGACAGTACATAAAAGTAATAAGGAGAGATAGATAACTCACAGCCCTTCGTGAATAGAATGTAACAAAATACCCACAGCCCTTCGTGAGTGTTAAAATGTCCATTCCCATCATAACTGTAATCAATTTTTTTTTAATTTTGCCAAGCACAAGGCACAACAGCTGAATTCAACCTTGCCAACGAAATATCAAGTTTGAATCATCTATAAGGGTAAGCTTACCAAATCATTTTATAAAACAACTAACTAGTGTCAGTTCGCCAAGTCATCCATGACCGTGGATACAGCTATTCGAATAGTTTTAGACTCTGTAGAGTTGTACAGCTTTACCCACAAGATATGTTCTCCCTTTGTGGCAACATGTATTAGACACACTTCCTTTGGTGTGCCACCAGAGAGTTCATAACGAAACCGTTCGATTATCTGAACCTAGCTTTGCACCAGCCCGATGACGTTTGACCCTGGCTATGGTGGAAGCCAATAAATAATAAAGTAATGATTGTAATAAGGATCCAGTTGCTCAAGTAGAATAATAACAGCCCCAAATCCACAACCAGGCGTACACCGTTGCACCGAATATGCGTTGACCCACAAGTTCTTGTGGCATCCCCTTATAAGCATACACAAAAGGGTTTATTACTTTTGCTACTCCAGCCTACCAATGTGCAAAGCTAGTTTCAAATAATTTAATAAGTTAAGACTGTCCCAGCCCAGTACTTGTGGATGTACGGTTATACTTGGATCATGCAACACTACGTTCGGTCCTTAAAGTGACATGGGTGATACTCCCCCTATCTAAGTGCATTATTAATTGCACTTCCGACTATTGCCAATAATCACCTACGTCGAAATCATAGTTTTATTTTCAGAAAGAATAAAACATTAGAACCACAATACTCCATTAGGTTCAAGATTAAAGTTCATCATGTCCAATACTTTGTTCCAATATGTCAAATATTTAAGTTTATTACGAACAGTAAACCATCTGTTCATATCCCAATCTAAAGCATGGCTAAGCATATGCAAGTAATAATCGAATATACCCATTTTGACATCAAGTGCCTATCCACGAGCTAGGGTTATCAAGGTTCACATATCAATGCCAATTGAGGAAATTTATCAATGATAAGGTATATCTACCAATACCCAAATACAATTTTATGGAACATAGCATATGCATGCAAATTTTAATTAACATTTTAGTTAATTATGAAAAATTAGGATCAGTATGATCAATGGGGTGCTTGCCTTGCTATCCGTTGTTTTCAGTGGCGAAGTTAAAGACGTGATCTTGAAGTCGTCGACGATGAAGTCCGAGACATCGGATTCTACACGTCGCGTGACGGAAAAGATAGCAAATAGCAAATAACAGTTTCAATAAGGGCAAAAGGAATCAGATGGAAAATCAAATAAGCAATCATTACATAAAACAAGCATGAGTGTGGATTAGGGTTTTGTGAACGTATAAGTGTGTCACTTCTACGTTATAATCTTTATTATTGATCAACGGTTTAAGGGTTGCATTGCATACGACACTTATTCCTTATGATTCATTCTATTTTATTTTACGAATTCAGGAAGCTAAGATTGTAAGATTTAATATACTATAATTCATTTTCAGGGTGTGAAATTGTTTGTACTAATACTAATTGGTACATAAATCAGCAGATGTGAGAGTAAATACAAATTGCATGATTAAACTTGAGCAGTGCAGGGTCATGTCCTAATAGGATTCAGATGCAAAGCAAGTTATAATAGGAATGTTTATATAGATTAAGACAGTCATGCATTAGGGAACATTCTGAGGTTGATCTTACGGGTGTTAGTGCCTATTGCTAATGTTCTATTTATCGAATGGAAGTATATATTAATTAAAGGTTAGGGGTATAGTGGGCACCAATTTTAATTTACATATGAGGACAAGGTAGGCTAGTGTTAAACCTAATCATTATTGTAGCATCAAATGATCCTATAAAATAAGTTGAATAGGTATGTTGATCTCTATGTGCATTGCAATTATATTCTAAGCATATGTTATAAGGGTATAATTATTTACTAGTTCAATTCATCTTTAATAAATTATGAAATATATATATATATATATATATATTTGGAATATTTGAGATTTCGTAGACTTTTGAAATTTGTTTCATGAATCAAGGAATTGTATCTGGGTATAAATATAACACATGAGTAATATATAGGTATGTATCGGATATGAACGACACATCGAGTGACTAAGTTTCAATTACTTAGAATGATTTTAATCCTAAAAATATATATTATTATTATTCATTTATTTACTTTTCTTCTTTCTTTTTTCCTTATTTCTTTCCTTCTTTTTTTTATTCCTTCTTTTCTTATCCATTCGGCCGAAATCCCCTTCTGGCATCTTCTATTCGGTCCTTGTTCACTTCTTCTCCCCTACGCATTCGAGCTCCATGCCCGGTCCTCACAGAGCGCTGCCGCCGCCGGATTTCTTCTTCACTGCCGCCTCCACCAGCACCTTTGGCTGGATCTGCTGTGGCTCCTGGACTCGGCTTGAACGCACCAGGCACAGGGCCGTACCCTCGGCTCTACGGCGCCTCGATCTGGCGACTGGTCCGGCGCCTTCCGATTCAGCTCCCCGCCGGCCAGCTTCGGTCGCCACCACTTCGCGCACTTGCCGCTCAGGCTCCTTAGGTCTCGGCCGTCTGGACTCCTCCTACGCGTCACCCCTGGTTTGGTCAGGGTTTGGTAACCCTAACTCTAATCCTTCTCCTTTTTCTTATCTCCCTACCTCTGACTCCTTACTAGGGATTGATACTCCCTACCCTTCTCCTATTCCTGAATCTTTACTGAGGATCATGGCTACTGTTTGCACAAATTGTATATGATTATGAGATTGTGCCGAGTGTATTTGTGCTGAGAACATTCTATTGTGATCTGTGATGTATGGGGATTTTTGTGGAAAGTAATAGTACTGAGGTTATTACGGCATGGATGAATTCGATCCATGATGGATTAAAGCTATATTTGGCTCTAAGATCCTATAACATCCCAAAATTTGCCTCTAATATATTTAGTGTGTTTTTGAGATTATTTGGAATTTTCTGAAATTTATGTGAATTCAAGTTTATTGAAATAATTGTATTAAATAAAGATCATGCATTTTGCATAAGCATAAAATCTAAATTTTGTTTATAATAAAGATAATTGGAAGACGAGAGTGTTCTCTTCAAATATTTTCTAAAAATATGTTATATAACGTAAGTTGTTGATTTTATAAAAATCGGTACAGGTGTCTGATTCACGAAAAGAATTTTCGCGGAAAATCTACAAGTCGAAAAATCGCGAAACCAACTTCGTTAGGTTCCAAATAGTTCCTAGTATTTTAGAGGATTTTTTTTAGATTTTGGAACCTCTCCATTTTTTTTTCTCTCAACATGTTTTGGAATGTGTATGTGTATATAGGTTTGCATGTGTATTGGGCGTTGATTTTCATGTCATTATTGTCATTTACCATTCCAGCCGTTACCATTCCTTGCAAACAAATTTCCCACCGAAGCTGGCGCATGGAATCCCTTCCATTCTAGCTGTTCCCTGTTTTTTCTCTACTCATCAATGCCTTGTACGTGAACTAGAAATTGACCAACCTTAGCTTTGCGTGTAAAAACCCAAGGTATGCATGGTGTTTTGTAGATATACTTCACGTATGTATACATTGAAGCACCTTGGTTCACTCCACATGCATGAAGCCATTTCCTTTCGGCCGCTCTTTCTGCTCCCTTCATTCCATCGGTTTCTAATCAGTTTCTAGTAACACTAAACTCCTCCATCAGTTTTTACTCTCATGTAAGGGCCTAATGGGCAGCTACTAGTTCTAGTATTTTTCCTTGGATGTTGAAGTGGCAACAGAGAAGGGATCCGGTGAGTTTCCAGCCGCATCAAAACAAATTCCATTGAGTGTTCTGTTTCCTATTCCTTCATCTCTGACGGCGAGCGCTCCGGCGAGTGCTGGAAAAGTCATCGCCGTTGACGCCGTCGTTGCCGCCGCCGTCGCCGTCGTGTACTGCTGCCACCGCCACCGTCACCGTTGCCGTCTTCGCCGTTGTCGCTGCCGTCGTCTACGTTGGTCGTCATCGTCACCGTCGTCCCACGTCGCCGGCGCTGCCATCGTCTCTGTCGTGGCCGCCGTGTACACCGCCGTCATCGACGTCGCCACCTCCGTCGTCGCCGCCGTTGGTCGCCGTCGCCGCGTTGCCGCCGCCATCGTCGCCGCCGGCGCACTCTCCGGCCTCGCCTTCTAAACCCTTCTTCTGCGTCGACGGTCTGCGCTACCGCCTGAGCCGATCGATATCTCTCATCCCTCCTTCACGCGCTCTGTTTATCTCGATCAGTTAATCTCGTCACGTGTATTTATGCCTGTACATACATGTTAGTACGTATTTATGTGTTAAATTTATATAGGTTAGATGTGTGTGTGTTCTACATATATATGCTAGTGTGTATATACGTATATATTAGGCAACCGCATGCATGTGTACAAAAAAAATATTAGGCATGCAGTACATGTGAATACATGTGTTGTAAAACTTTCATTTGGTTTTTTCTCACATAGCTAACCGAACACAAGGATGCATGAATATGCTGTGAACAGTGCCACGCAATGGAAACTAGAAGTTAGTTTGTACGTGTTAATTTTCAGGAATTGTGAATATTATCTTTTTTGCTACAAATTCGTTTTAAGCCCAAATCGCTTGCAACAAATTTTTTTAATTAGTAAAAATTAATACCTTTCTACAGTATTTTTATGAAATTTTATAAATGAAATTATACTGTTAAATTATTCGCGGAAAGTCCAAATTTACGAATTTTGTATCTCTTAAACTGTACGTCCAAAAATTCCAAAATAAATTTTATAAATCTAAGAAAATGCTAAAATAATTATTTAGAAATTTGCATGGGGGTTTTAAGCTAGTTTGATTTGTAGCATTGTTTTCGAATGTGTGGTTGTACGTTGTTTTGCGTGTTTATCTGGTTCTTTATCTGTTACGCGTAGACGTCGAGCTGTGTGAGGACACGGATTTTGAAGATCAAGCTCTAGACCAAGACTCGCTGCTTTACGAAGGCAAGTTGTGCTTTAACTATATTGTTCCTAGCTTTTGAAAATATATTTTGTTTTAAATTATGCATGTTATGTTGATTAAAATGAATAGTTTAATTCGGGATAACTAGTTAATCCACCTAATTGTTAATTCCACCCTTGGTGTTAATATTTGTATACCATGTATTCCATTGTCACCTTAAGTTGGGTTAAAATAGTTGGATGATATGATTGTGCCAACACGGGAGGCTAGATCGTGAATAGTTGCTTAGCCATGCTTACATGAAATGTGTTTCAATTGGCAAAATAATATTGACTAATGATATACGGAATGAATTTTGGAATCAGTGTAATCTTGCCACGTGATGATGTGAAGTGTAGGTACCTTTGTGGTTCTACATGGTAACTGATATTATTGTTGGCATGTGTTGCACAATAATGGAACAGGAGTGGGAAAAGATTTAATCTGGGGCAAGTGGTATGAGGCTTTACGCCAGGTGGGCCTTTATGGCACAGATTTTGAAATAACAACCTTTGCGGCAATGGGTTGAGTGATGTGAGAAGATTTGGGTCAGGGACTGTGAGAAGGATGTCTTGCCCTGGACAGTTAAGGACTTCACCTTGCAAGCCTTTGAACTGGGCCTTACGTACAGCCACATGACTGGAGTGGGACGGTCCTAGTTTAGTAGGATTCTGAAATCTTACCTTTGATACCTCAGGCTGACAGTTACGTTAGGGTAACTGTGTGGGGGAGCGTACCGGAGCTACGGCTTGGTACCCTATCCAACGGTATGTCGGTCCTATACTTCGTCTCTGCTGAGAGAAGGTGTAACACCCCAAAATTTTGCTTTTCTTAAATTCATGTGTGATTTGGCACTTTGGTGAATTTTTGGAATTTTCTGGAATTTATTTGGATTTATTTGGAATTTATTTGAATTTATTCCATTTTGAAATAATTAAAGAATTTAAATTTGCAAATAAATTTTTGTTGGAAATATTTTATTTGAGTCCAAAATGATCCAAAATACTTTCCAGAATTTTTCTGGAATTTTTCTGAGTCATTTGCTATTTTTAATGAATTAAATGAATTATCGGGAATTATTTTAAATATTAATTACTGGAAAATCCAACTCGGTCAAGTATCGTTCATCCGATCGAAGTCGGACTCGAGTCCGACCGAGCCAGTTGACTCGACCGAACCCACTCCTAACCACTAATCAATCCCAACCGTTGGATCAAGATCCAACGGCCGAGATCCGTCAAACCTGCACTCCGGTGCCGCGGTCCAGATCGACCGGCCGCCGCCGCGATCGTGGCCGTTGGTTGTGCCACGTGGACGGCCACGATTTCATCGTCTCCGCCCGAGTCCGAAGCCGACTCCGCCGCCGGTCCGCCGCCGAGAGCTAGGTCTCCGTTTCAGACGGACGCCGAGGCTATTTAATGCCCGGCATACCCCGAGGATCGCCATCCCACGCCTGTTCGGAACCCTAGCTCGCGCCGCTAGGATCCCCACCGCTCGCCGTTATTGCTCGCCGGAGTTGGAAGTCTGCTCCGCCGCGATTAAACGCCGATATTGCTGCCGTCCGCCGCCCTCCGCCATCAAGCCCGGATCCGGATTCCCCAAGACGACGCCGCGTTCGAGTACCTCACTCGCCGGCGGAAGCGCGCCCGAAACGCCGACGCAAGGTCGCCGTCCCGTCTCGGTCAAGCCGCCCGCCCGCGTGCCATCGCCGCCCTCGAAGCTTGCGTGCACCGCTGGATCCAGATCGGACGGCAACGGTGAGTTCACGTGTTTCCCAAACCCTAGAAACCCGACAGATCTGGGACCGCTGGATCAAGATTCAACGGTTCACAATCGCCACGCGTCATGCAAAGGCGATTATAGGATTAGATCTCGACCGTCCGATCTAGATCGAACGCCCACGAGCATCGAGTAGTTTCAACGTGTTAACCCTGGATCTAATCCGCGCCGCTGATTTTCAAACCAACGGACGAGATTGGCGCCACGCGGTCGGGAAGTTGGACCGACGCGGCCGGCCGCTGGCCCACGCTGGCAGTGGCAGGACGCCGACACGCGGCCCGCGTGTCGAGGGCCGCATGTCGCTGGCTAACCCAACAAGCGCCGATGTCACCCATGACGTCACAGTGGGTCCCACTGCCGCCGTGGCCGAGCCTCGCCGACGCCGGGCCGATGACGTCACCCGAGTGGGCCCACATGTCGATCACGTGAGCCGTGGACCGAGTCCACCGTGGACCCGAAGCCGAGCATGGACCGAGCCCATGGACCGGTGGCGACGCCAAGAGCCAATCAGAGCTGCCACGTGTCCATGCCGACGCAATAATTAATTTCCAAAAGAAAATGATTTATTAATTCGAATAATGATTTCAAATTTAGATTCAAACTTCAAACGCTTATAACTTTTGCGCTTCAACTCCGATTTGAGCGATTCAAATTTCTAAATTTGTATAAAATTAAGATCTACCTAAATATGAATTTTATTTAATTTTTGGACTAAAGTTTTTCTCTGTAATATTATTTAATTGATTATTTAAACTTTAATTAATCATAACTTTTATGCTTTAACTCCAAATTTGATTTATTCCAGTTTCTAAAATCCAGAAAATTATGTTCTCTCTGTTTATGGATTTTATTTGGAGTTTTGGGATCTTTTGCATAGTGTTTATTTGTGTATTTGCTATTTGCACGCTTTTACGAGTAGACGTTGAAGTGCCTGGGAGGGATTCAAGGAGAAGTATTGACTCGAGATCCAACTCAAGACCAAGAGCAAGTGCTTTTTGAAGGCAAGTTGTGCTTTGACCATATTGATCCTATTTCGAAATCTATTTTGATTTAAACTATTGCATGCTAGTTCAATTAGAAAGATACTTTGTTTAAACATGGGGGTTAGATAAATACCAATTTGCTATATGACACCTTGATTACTTAAGTATGTGCCATGACCCTTTGTCACCCTAGTTGTGGTTTACTAGTTGGACATTATTAAATTGCCAACATGGGTTTAGATCGTTGTAGTATACTGCTTAGACCTGCTACGTGCTCATGACATGATTTTGGATAATTAAATGTTAATATGGACTTAATGATATATTGAACCTGTTTTGGAAAAGTATCATGTGATGTTGATGGCACGTGGTGCATGGTAATCAACTGGGGTTTGATAAACGATTTCGGCCAGGGCATGTGGCAAGAGTAATCAGGTGGGCCAGTGTGGCATTGGGAGTGTTGATTTGGTTTTTCGGGTAGTCTTGCCCTGGTCACTCTAAGGACTTAACCTTGCAAGCCTTTGAACTGGGTCATACTTGCAACCACATGGCTGGAATGGGACGGCCCTAGTTGACTAAGTCGCTAAGGACTCACGTGTGGAGCCTCAGGGTGTCAGTTACACCGTTTGTGTAATTGTACGGGGGAGCGTATCGTGGCTGTGGCCAGATACCCATCTAACGGTGTGTTGGTCCCATACTTCGCCTTGGCTAAGGGAAGGGATGGTGTAGAGCACGAACCGGAGAGGACCACCTGTGTTGTTTGAGGCTTCCGAAAGGCTTTGTTATGATCGCTCATTCGCATACTTTTGTATGGCGATTCACGGCTGACGTGGTGAGTGGATTGTATCTTGTGGGTAAAGTGCATAACCTCTGCAGAGTGTAGAATCTATTTGAATAGCCGAGTCCACGGTACTGGACAATGCTCGGGAATTACAGTCAAGGGTTAGATTTTCTGAAAATAACTTGGATTTGAGAAGTTGGGTTGGTTTAACAAAGAAGATGATGGAAATATGGTTTAGGATGGGGAAAAATGTTATTTAAACTTTTTGAAAAGTTATTTATGCTTTACTTGTTTTTACTGCTTTTGAATCTACTTATATTACTTGTCAAATGTCAAGTTTACATAAATATACCTTAAGCTATTCCTTTGTACCAAGCCATGCATATAGTATATTAGCTTGCATTCTGTGCATGACTTGTCGAGTACCAAGTACTCACCCTTGCCTCAACACAATACCAGTTGAAGAGGAGACTACGCCGCTTCGGAGGAGGAACTCCAAGAGGACCCGCTCTACTTAGGGATGCGAGCCCGATCGATTGCCTGTGGTATACTGGATGGCGCCACTAAGTTTATTAGATTTTCCGCTGCTATTATTTCTCTATTAATAAGTTCTGACATGCAAGGCATATATTTGTAACTTGGCCATAAGGTCGAGTAACCCTTTGATTATTTAAATAAAGTACTTTGATAGTATCGTTTGGTATGATTGTGATATATACCGATGTTAAGATCGTGTGCACTAAGCGCGTTCTGGACTAGTGCTGAATACACAGAGGGTCCGGATTTGCAAATTCGGGTCCCGACAGAGGTGGTATCAGAGCCATACTTGACTGTAGGCTCAACCCTAAGCTAGAATGGTCGTAGTGAGGATAAAACCTATTTTCTAAAGCTAAAAATTTGTGAAGACAAGAAATGACCTCTCGACTTATCCCCTTCTCTCTTTTCTTTCATCTTGCTGAAATTCTCCCTTACCTCGTCACGATCGAAAAATTCCGAGTTCTTACTTAAAAGCACTCTTGTGACAGATGGAGGAAGAGTTCAACTACGTTGATCTAGGAGTTGGTCACGCCACGGAACTTTGGCACATGCTACAAACTCTCGGAGATTTTGAGAAGCCCCAATACCAAGTGGAAGTGATCAGACAAGCGTGATTGATCAAGGCTTGTGACGTGAGGATTGAGGTACTGTCGGGAAGAGGGGCCTGTGCAATCGCTCGATACACCTTTGACCGCTAGAAGATCTACAATGCAGATGGGTATCCAAGAAGTTTCACGACGAGCAATGCGGCACATTACCGAGATCCACGCCAGAGAGTTGGAAAGCACGGTGTTCCGTTATCATCCGCGCAGCGATAACCTTCTTGACCGAAGACGATTCAGGATGAGAATGCCACGGTTACACGGTTGGCACGATTCGTCGTCGCCAGGAAGATGTACTAGATAATACAAGCAAGGAGCTCTGAAGGCCCGCAAGGAGATCACGGCAGAGAAGAACAGATGGCGGGAAGCTCAAGAGTATGTGGCACACCTTCTACGAAGGATTGACGAGTTGGAGATGACTTTGTACCGGACCAGACCCGAGCCAAGATTTGAGCCACACGAGCCAGATCCGGAGGAGTCGATCTCGATGAGGACATCGCTTCTTCGACTACCACAGATGACATAGTCGCTGGACATGGCGATCGTTTGGCGCCTATGCCGCAAAGACCCGCACCAGGCCGTGGAGGTTTCTCGACGAGTGAGCTTAGGTTCTATAGTGAGACTCCTTCGCCGAGTCGCGTCATAAAATAAAGAGTCACCCTTTAGGCGTTAGACTCCAGAGTTAGTTCGATTTGGATTTGCTTTGTTTGCGAGTGTGCAAGATGTGTTGCAAGGCCCTTAGGCATTGTAAGCAGCCATACCAAGTTATTAATAATAAAGATGGACCTTAAAGTTACCCCTTTCGCCCCGAATAAGTTCCATATTACTTGTCTATTCTTGTTTCCCTCTCATCTCTAAACCTAGAGCAATCAGCAGATGGTGAACACCGTGGGAACTTTGGAAGCAATGGGAGTGGATCTCGCCAATGTAAAACCCCAATGATGGAGCACCAAGACCGCCCTTTGGATGTGCAGAATTTTGGAGCATTTCTTGCTGCTCAGACCAGTTGATGCATGCTATGATGCAACAAATGCAGCACGTCACCGCTCAGGCCATTGCTAATCAAGTTAATCAGTGACCACGCTGTAATACAAGGTCGCCGAGTTCATGAGGACTCACCCACCCACTTTCTTCGGGAATGCCAATCCGTTGGAGGCCGACGATTGGTTAAGATCAATTGAGAGGAAGCTACACATAGCTCAATGCATAGGGAATGAGAAGGTACTTTACGCTTCTCATCGGTTGGAAGGAACACCGCCGAATGGTGGGAGAACTTACGTGCCACGCGGAGAACCCTCAAGATATCACTTGGGAGGAGTTCACGGTGCATTCGACAGATATCCGCGTGCCTGAAGGAATTATGGACCTTAAGAAGGAGGAGTTCAGAGCATCAAGCAAGGTAATCACCGGTGGTCGACTACCCGAACAAGTTCACCACAGCCTAGCACGCTACGCACCGAGGATGTAGCGACAGATAAATCCAGACAGTCTCGTTTCATGAAGGGACTTAACTCAGGATTGCAAGTAGGATTGATCACCCACACCTTTCCAGATTTCCAAGAATTGGTGAACAAGGCGCTTATTCTTGAGGACAAGCGCAAGGAACTGGATGAGAACCGGAAGCGCAGGATGCAACAAAGAAGGATCACGTCGGGGAACGCACGGCGCTGAGAGTTGCACCAAATCAATTCTTCGATTCCAACCACGAATGCAACAAGGACACCATCCCCAGCACCAAGACCTGCCAATCAAAACTACTGCACCCCAGCCCCGCTAGAAACGCTACCCCAGCAAACAAAGAAGGAACAAGTGAGACGCCGCTACAATCAAGTAACGAGCCAGACACTTTGCCAACAGCTTGTCCAAAGAAGACAGCAGGAGCGACCCGATTCGCTTCAATCTAGGAACCACCCAGCTAGGACGCCAAAGATCAGGAGCCACACCCTGCATCGTGGTGAGAGGCCGAGTCAACCATGTCACCGCAGATGCACTTTGCAAAATGCTACTGAGACGTCGTCTTGGGTAAGTTACTTGTTAACTCGATACACCTGCGATTTTGTTTGACTCACGGAGCTTCGCATTCGTTTGTTTCGCAAGGCTTTGCTACTAGAAATGACTTGAGAATGGCAAGACTTAAGTGCATGCTGTTAGTTCAAACCCCTGGTTCCGAACTCCGAACGGAAGTAGGATGTTCCGGGGTGAGAATACTAATAGATGGAATAGAGTTCCTAGCAAACCTTATAATTTTGGAGACCAGGACCTTAGATGTTATATTGGGAATGGATTGGTTATCCAAACACAAGGTCAGTATTGGATTGTGGACGAAGAACTATCTCGCTTGAGAGCCCGTGTGGGAAGAAAGTGGAATTTCAAGCCACTGCAGTTAGAGATGGACAGTTGATGGTTAACAGTACCAAGGCAATCAGCATAGAGGATGTTCCGGTAGTGAATGAGTACCCCGATGTTTTTCCCGAGGATCTACCTGGTATGCCGCCCAGACGGGGACATAGAGTTTGTGATAGAGCTTGTACTGCACAAGACCGATAGCAAAGAGACCCTATCGGATGTCTACCGAGGAGTTGGTAGAGATGAAGAAACAGCTAGAAGAGTTAATGGAGAAAGGATTTATCAGACCAGAGTTAGTCGCCGTGGGGAGCACCAGCTTTGTTTGTCAAGAAGAAGGACGGGAGTTTCAGGATGTGCATTGACTACCGTGCACTCAATGAAGTCACCGTAAAGAATAGGTATCCGCTACCCAGATTGATGATTTGTTTGATCGATTAAGAGGAGCCGAGTTTTCTCCAAGATTGATCTGAGATCGGGATACCATCGATTGAAGATCCGATCAGAAGATATTCAAGATCGCATTCTCGTCAAGATATGGACATTACGAGTTTACGCTATGTCCTTTGGGTCGATTTAATGCGCCAAATTATTTCATGAATATGATGAATAAGGTGTTCATGGAATATTTGGACAAGTTTGTCGTCGTGTTCATAGACGATATCCTAGTCTACTCCAAGGCAGAGGATGAACATGCCGAACACTTAAGGCGAGTTTTGGAAAAGCCGAGGAACAAAGCAACTTTTCGCCAAGTTCGAGAAGTGTGATTTTTGGAAGGACAAGGTGGAGTTTCTTGGACATGTAATGACCGCATGAAGGAGTCGCCCAGTAGATCCAAGCAAAGTAGAAGCTGTGTTACATTGGGAGCGTAGAAGACTGTGACCCGGTCGGAGTTTCCTTGGAATGGCAGGATATTACCGCCGTTTCATCGAAGGCTTTTCGACAATTGCGAAACCTCTTACGCAATTGCTGAAGAAGGAAAAGAAGTTTGCATGGACGCCAGAATGTGAGGAAGGATTTCAGGAGCCGAAGAAGCGATTGACATCGGCCGTGTTAGTTCTACCGATGTTGCTCAAAGCTTCGATATTTATTGTGACGCGTCGCGCCAAGGACTTGGATGTGTCTTTGCAGAATGGAAAGGTAAACGCTTATGCATCAAGGCGCTTGAGGCCGCATGAGGAAAATTATCCGACACATGACCTAGAGTTAGCCGTAGTGCATGCTTTGAAAATATGGCGTCACTATCTGATTGGAAAGCAGATGTGAGGTGTATACGGATCATAAGAGCCTTAAGTACATATTCACCTACCGGATCTGAATATGAGGCAAAGGAGATGGCTAGAGTTGATCAAGGACTATAATGTTGGAATCCATTACCATCCGGGAAGGCCAACGTGGTAGCCGATGCTCGAGTCGGAAAAGCCATACCGTGAGTGCGTTGCTAGCCACAAGTCGAGGATGAGTTATGTGAGGATTTTCAAATATGAAGATTGAGGTTGTACCTAGCGGATTCTTGGCCGCATTGGAAGTAAAGCCTACCCTAGAGGATCAGATCCGAGAAGGATGAAGGATGATGACAGATCCGCAGGATTAAGTCCATCAAGGAGGAAGGCGAGGCGAGGACTTCAAATTGGATGAACAAGGCACGTTGTGGATGAAGGATCGCATTTGTGTGCCTAACAAAAAGGAGTTAAAGCAACTGATTTTGGAAGAAGCCCATGACTCTAAGTACTCGATTCATCCTGGAAGCGCCAAGATGTATCTGGATCTGAAGGAGAGATTCTGGTGGCCGAGTATGAAACGTGAAGTTGCCGACCATGTTGCATTGTGCGACGTATGCCAGAGAGTCAAGGCAATGCATCAGAAACCAGCGAGGATTGCTACAGTAGCTAAAAATACCCGAGTGGAAGTGGAGGAAATCGGAATGGATTTCATTACCGGTTTGCCAAAGACTCAAGGAGGTTATGACTCCATATGGGTTATAGTGGATCGCTTGACTAAAGTAGCCCATTTTATCCCCGTAAAGACCACTTACTCGGGAGATAAATTAGCGAGTTGTACATGATCGGGATTGTTTGTTTGCACGGAGTGCCAAGGAGGATTGTATCGGACAGAGGTACCCAATTTACCTCAAGGTTACGGAATAAGTTGCATGAAGCCATGGGGACCCGTTTGAACTTCAAGATGCCTTATCATCCACGAGACGGATGGGCAGACCGAAAGAGTCAACCAGATTCTGAGGATATGTTAAGAGCTTGTGCATTGGCTTATGCTACCTCTTGGGATAAAAGTTTGCCGTATGCCGAGTTTAGTTACAACAATAGTTATCAGGCTAGTTTACGATGTCACCTTTTGAGGCATCGTATGGTCGACCACTGTCGGACACCATTGAATTGGAATGAGACCGTGAGCGCCGTGTCTTTGGGCCTGATATTCTTCAAGAGGTGAAGAAGCAGATTGCTATGATTAGGGAAAGGTTGAAGATAGCCCAATCTCGACAGAAGAGTTATCTTGACAATCGTCGCCGAGATTTGAGTTTTGAACCGTAAGACTTTGTATACCTCGAGTTACGCCTCTCGGGGAGTTAAGAGGTTCCATGCCAAAGGGAAACTCGCACCCGTTATGTTGGA
The DNA here is from genome assembly GCA_036346355.1 of Rhipidocladum racemiflorum. Lineage (NCBI taxonomy): Eukaryota > Viridiplantae > Streptophyta > Magnoliopsida > Poales > Poaceae > Rhipidocladum > Rhipidocladum racemiflorum. The sequence goes on along the minus strand of CM070581.1, from coordinate 54,102,542 downwards.
CCATTTAAGATTTTGAGTCGCAGAGGTGAAGTTGCCTACCGGTGGAGTTGCCACGATCGTTGGCGAGGAGTGCATGACGTATTCCATGTGTCCCGATTAAAGAAGTGTCTCCGAAGTTCTGAGGAGCAGACACCGCTAGAGTCAATTGAGTTGCAAGAAGATTTGACTTATAAGGAGCATCCCGTGAGGATTCTAGACACAATGGATCGAGAAACTAGAAACAAGTCAACCCGATTCTCAGAGTTCGATTGGAGCAACCATGAAGAAAGTGAAGCGACTTGGGAGCTGAAGAGGATTTGAAGAAAGAATTTCCAAACCTATTCCTTTAGTAAGCCACGAATCTCGGGGACGAGATTCTATTAAGGGGAGGTTTGTAACACCCCAAAATTTTGCTTTTCTTAAATTCATGTGTGATTTGGCACTTTGGTGAATTTTGGAATTTTCTGGAATTTATTTGGATTTATTTGGAATTTATTTGAATTTATTCCATTTTGAAATAATTAAAGAATTTAAATTTGCAAATAAATTTTTGTTGGAAATATTTTATTTGAGTCCAAAATGATCCAAAATACTTTCCAGAATTTTTCTGGAATTTCTCGAGTCATTTGCTATTTTTAATGAATTAAATGAATTCTTGGGAATTATTTTAAATATTAATTATTTGGAAAATCCAACTCGGTCAATCTTGTTCATCCGACCGAAAGTCGGACTCGAGTCCGACCGAGCCGCTTGACTCGACCGAACCCACTCCTAACCCTAATCAATCCCAACCGTTGGATCAAGATCCAACGGCCGAGATCCGTCAGACCTGCACTCCGAGCCGTGTCCGGACGGACCGTCGCCGCGCGCGATCGTGGCCGTTGGTTGTGCCACGTGGACGGCCACGATTTCATCGTCTCCGCCCGAGTCCGAAAGCTGGACTCCGCCCGCCGTGTCCGCCGTGAGAGCTAGGTCTCCGTTTTCTGCCGCAGGCCGAGGCTATTTAATGCCCGGCATACCGAGATCGCCATCCCACGCCGGTTCGAAACCTAGCTCGCGCCGCTAGGATCCCCACCGTCTCGCCGTTATTGCTCGCCGGAGTTGGAAGTCTGCTCGCCGCGATTAAACGCCGATATTGCCGCCGTCCGTCGTCCTCCGCCGTCATCAAGCCAGGTCCGGATTCCCCAAGGCGAGGCAGCGTTGAGTACCCCTCACTTCGGCCGGAGCGCGCCCGAAACGCCGACGGCAAGGTCGTCCCGTCTCGGTCAAGCAGCCGCCCGCCGCGTGCCATCGCCGTCCTCGAAGCCGTGCACCGTTGGATCCAGATCGGACGGCAACGGTGAGTTCACGTGTTTCCCAAACCCTAGAAACCCGATTAGATCTGGACCGTTGGATCAAGATCCAACGGTTCACAATCGCCACGTGCTGTAGCAGTGCGATTATAGGATTAGATCTGGACCGTCCGATCTAGATCGAACGGCCCACGAGCATCGAGTAGTTTCAACGTGTTAACCCTGGATCTAATCCGCGCCGTTGATTTTCAAACCAACGGACGAGATTGCGCCACGTGTCGGGAAGTTGGACCGACGCGGTCAGCGCCGTCCACGCGCGCGTGCGTGTGACGCTGACACGCGGGGCCCGCGTGTCAGAGGGCCGCATGTCAGTGGCTAACCCAGCCAAGCGCTGACGTCACCCATGACGTCACGCAAAGGTCCCACTCGCCGCTGCGGTGAGCCAGCCTCACGACGTCGGCGATGACGTCACCCGAGTGGCCCACATGTCGATCCACGTGAGCCGTGGACCGAGTCCACCGTGGACTGAGCCGAGCATGGACCGAGCCCATGGACCTACCGACGCCGTCGAGGCCAATCGAGGAGCTGCCACGTGTCCATGCCGACGCAATAATTAATTTCCGAAAAAGAAAATGATTTATTAATTCGAATAATGATTTCAAATTTAGATTCAAACTTCAAACGCCTATAACTTTTGCGTTTCAACTCGATTTGAGCGATTCAAATTTCTAAATTTGTATAAAATTAAGATCTACCTAAATATGAATTTTATTTAATTTTTGGACTAAAGTTTTTCTCTGTAATATTATTTAATTGATTATTTAAACTTTAAATAATCCTAACTTTTGCGTTTTAACTCCAAATTTGACGATTCCAGTTTCTAAAAATCCAGAAAATTATGTTCTCTCTGTTTATGGATTTTATTTGGAGTTTTGGGATCTTTTTGCATAGTGTTTATTTGTGTATTTGCTATTTGCACGCTTTACGAGTAGACGTTGAAGTCTGGGAGGATTCGAAGGAGAAGTATTGACTCAGATCCAACTCAAGACCAAGAGCAAGTGCTTTTTGAAGGCAAGTTGTGCTTTGACCATATTGATCCTATTTCGAAATCTATTTTGATTTAAACTATTGCATGCTAGTTCAATTAGAAAGATACTTTGTTTAAACATGGGGGTTAGATAAATACCAATTTGCTATATGACACCTTGATTACTTAAGTATGTGCCATGACCCTTTGTCACCCTAGTTGTGGTTTACTAGTTGGACATTATTAAATTGCCAACATGGGTTTAGATCGTTGTAGTATCTTTGCTTAGACACACTACGTGCTCATGACATGATTTTGGATAATTAAATGTTAATATGGACTTAATGATATATTGAACCTGTTTTGGAAAAGTATCATGTGATGTTGATGGCACGTGGTGCATGGTAATCAACTGGGGTTTGATAAACAGTTTTCGACCGGGGCATGTGGCAAGAGTAATCAGGTGGGCCAGTGTGGCATTGGGAGTGTTGATTTGGTTTTTCGGGTTGTCTTGCCCTGGTCACTCTAAGGACTTAACCTTGCAAGCCTTTGAACTGGGTCATACTTGCAACCACATGGTCGAATGGGACGGCCCTAGTTGACTAAGTCTCTAAGGACTCACGTGTGGAGCCTCAGGGTGTCGATTACACCGTTTGTGTAATTGTGCGGGGAGCGTATCGTGGTGTGGCCAGATACCCATCTAATCTGTGTTGGTCCCATACTTCGCCTTGGCTAAGGGAAGGGATGGTGTAGAGCACGAACCTGAGAGGACCACTGTGTTGTTTGAGGCTTCCGAAGGCTTTGTTATGATCGCTCATTCGCATACTTTTGTATGGCGATTCACTACCGACGTGGTGAGTGGATTGTATCTTGTGGGTAAAGTGCATAACCTCTGCAGAGTGTAGAATCTATTTGAATAGCCGAGTCCACTGATCTTTGGACAATGCTCGGGAATTACAATCAAGGGTTAGATTTTCTTAATATAACTTGGATTTGAAAATTTGGGTTGTTTTAACAAAGTAGATGATGGATTTATGGTTTAGGTTGGGGAAAAATGTTATTTAAACTTTTTGAAAAGTTATTTATGCTTTACTTGTTTTTACCGCTTTGAATCTACTTATATTACTTGTCAAATGTCATTTTACCATAAATATACCTTAAGCTATTCCATTGTACCAAGCCATGCATATAGTATATTAGCTTGCATTCTGTGCATGACTTCCTGAGTACCAAGTCCTCACCCTTGCCTCAACACAATACCAGTTGAAGAGGAGACTACGCCAGCTTCGGAGGAGGAACTCCAAGAGGACCCGTCTACTTAGGATGCGAGCCCGGTCAGTTGCTGTGGTATCTTGGATGGCGCCCAAGTTTATTTGATTTTCCGCTGCTATTATTTCTCTTTTAATAAGTTCTGCCTTGCAAGGCATATATTTGTAACTTGGCCATAAGGTCGAGTAACCCTTTGATTATTTAAATAAAGTACTTTGATAGTATCGTTTGGTATGATTGTGATATATACCGATGTTAAGACTGTGTGCACTAGCGCGTTCCTGGACTAGTGCTGAATACACAGAGGGTCCGGATTTGCAAATTCGGGGTCCCGACAGAAGGGATAGTGTATGGCAACCGGAGAGGGTCATAGGTGGAGATCGAGGTTTCCGAAAAGCTTTGTTATGATCACTCATTCGCATACTCTTGTATGGCGATTCACGGCTGACGTGGTGAGTTGATTATATCTTGTGGGAAAAGTGTACAACCTTTGCAGAGTGTGTCAAAACTATTCGAATAGCCGAGTCCACGGTACTGGACAAAGCTCAGGGATTACAGTCAAGGATTAGATCTTTTAAAATAAAATGTGGAATGGGTGGCTGTAGGCCAGAGATAATTGCCAAGGTGACATAGGGCTTTGTGCCAAACTGTTTGAGAAGAGATTGATAACTTATTATACAATATGATTTCATTGCTTTTGAATCTATTAAGATTATTTGGTAAAAGAAAAATGCTGCTTGATGCAAAATAACCACTTAAGCCATTCCTTTGGAAGAAGCCATGCATATAGTAATAGAACTGCACCTCTGTGCATGACTTGCTGAGTAGGTTGTATACTCACCCTTGCTTCCAACAAAATCATCAGCTGAGAAGAAGACTACAACTTCAAAGGAGGAGAAGTTCCGCGAGGAGGCAGTTATCTAGGAGTTGAACCTTGTCAGTTGCATGTTGCATACTGATGGGTGTCACCGATGTTCTTTGTTCCGTTGCTGATTATTTACTTTTGTTATTGTAAGCCCTGCGTGGTAGACTATTTGTATGTTGACCTTAAGGTCTTGTAACCAGTTTATTTAATGCTTGAAGTACTTTATTATTAATTCCGCTGTGTATGATTGTGGTACTTCATCCCTGTTTAACTGTGTGTACTAGCTTGATCCTGGACTAGTACAGAATACACAGAGGGTCCGGATTTGCAGATTCGGGTCCCGACAGGTCCTTAAGGTTTAATTGTAGCATGCTGGTACTGACTTTGATTAGCTCGCATAGCAAATGATAAAATTTGATGCTATGCTAGATTTTGATGTTCCTAAATGTTTAATCATGGCATGTTGATCATGGTTTGCCTATTAGCTGTGACTGCACACTGATGAATCATAATCTGAGTGTATAAACTGAGGGATTGAATGTTATGATCTATAAACATTCGTGGGAGTTTCAGTTCTTTATCCATGGATAAATTGGCTTAGTAAATGATAAAGGAATTGATACTAGGCCGCGTTTGGCGATCTTTGAATGCTTAGGTAACACATGATGACAGAGGCTTCCTAATAAGTTATTTACATGATGAAATTGATATCATGTCTTAAGAATAGGTTATTTCCCTTTTGGTCTGGGATGATTCATTTACTTTCAAATCTACAGGTAGGATGGCGTCATAGCGATGACCTTGACTTGCAATACGCCGGGGGAGTATTTGCAACTCAAAGGGGACATATGACGTAACCCTCGTAGTTTTGTTATGCATGCAAACTGAGACACACTTCTCCTATGTTTTCTCCTTTGTTCTTCTATTGTCCCTTACATTTCTAGATCATTTCTATTCTTACTTGGTATAATATGAAGAAGCTAGTGGAATCAGGTTTGTGGGATCTTACTTGTGTGCAAAGAGTATGGATAGTTATCCGTGTAGCTTTATGCCCCTTCTTGTTCCTGGGATTCATTTCTCTTGGCTTCTTCCTTCTTGCTTTGTTCGGTGGTAACCTTTCTGGAGGTTTACTCTTCTGGGGTTTGCTTGGGTTACAAAGGAGTTGTGATGGTGATATGAACTTGGGTGGCTTTTATAGTCTCATAATGGTCATGCAATAGGGTATGAAAATGGAGACTGGTCTTGCAGCTGGTCTGATCTTTAATAAATGCATCCTCTTTATCTTGTCAGTGCATGGTTTCATTCTTAGCCTTAATCTTAACTCGATGGTTTGCCCGGCTAGCTTTGCTCCTTGGTTTCGGCTTTGCTATGAACGGTGACAGGCAAGGGTTTTATGCACAAGTTAGAGTTGGGTTCTGGAAATAAGGCAGGCGCATAAAAAAAATTACTGGGGGCTTGGTTGGTTATGACAGAGCCACGATAGTGGTCATTTAACAGGGTTTGAACGACGGCCTAGACTTGCGGCTGGATTGAATGCTTATTTACTCCTTGTCAGTGCACTTGATTTGGGTCTGGGTGTTTTACCTGGCCGGCTGGCCTATCGTGGCCGATTCTGGGAGTTTCGGCTGGAGGGTGTACCTACAGTGCCTCCATACTTATCTTCTACTAATGTGAGGAGTCTTACCCCTTTTACTATGGAAATTTACATTTTTACCGTGCAATATTTTCTAAATATTCACGTCTACGGCTTAACCAGGTTTGTTATTGCCGAATGATGCAAATGCTAATCGCGAGAGAAGCCAGATTGGCCCTCGGACAATCTAGGGTACCTCATTGAGCGATCAATCAACTAATTAGCTGACGGCAATTCTTCTCTTTTCCTTTAATGTATTTAGTTTAACGCATTTATTTTATTATTTCTCTTATATGTGTACAATTGAATATGCAGGTCTACAGAAGCATATCAAGACAGTACAGGGGTCATAGTTTATAGTTTTGTAATTTATTTTTGGGATGTAATTAATTATGTAATTGTGATTGGATATGAAATCGGGTAGTTGTATAAATTGTAATCCAAAAATAATTGTTGTATGCCATTACAGATTTGTGTATTTCCCTTTTATTGTAAATGTAAATTACAGTGTATCAATAAACAATATTGTTGTTTTAAACTCATGTAATGAATGATTTTGATCAGGAATGATAATGGGTTCACTTTATGTGTTAATATTCTATTCATAGTCAATCTCATTAATTAAAGTCGATCATTCATGGTCCAAAGGTGTTCACATGAATTTCTTTGACTAGTCAAGGAGTTCTCATGATCAATCTAGTATTCTCAAGATTTATGTTAGGGAATTTTATCTTCTTACCATTATCTCCTATCAATCTCTTTTCCCTAAAATCCATAATTTAATTATCCTTTAAGCAAGATATCTATTAAAAGCTTCTAAATTTTAGGAAAGGTAATGATAAATCAAATTTATATTTTAATATTTTAAATTTACTGTTACGTAAATTTTGGGATGTTACACCCTAGCCTGCATTCGCGCAAGTTGATCGACTTCTCACCTCCTTCACCGTGCCGTCCTCTTCGCTAGCTCTGGCCTCTTGCCCCAACGCCTCCTCCCGGCTCCACCACGGCAGCCTCCTCCCATCGTTGTTTACTTCCAGCTGGCCTCCTCTCGCCGGTGTCCACCGCGCGTCCATCGTGCCGATTGACCCGGCCTCCACCGCGCCTCCTACCGCCTCCTCACAAGGGTCGGAAGGGTTCCGGGTACTTTTTATTGATGTAGGCATAACAGGGGCCAATATGTAAGGAGTTCTTTGCACTATCAACTCATTCATGTTAATGTTAACTGCTGATGTATCATGTCCAATAGTGGGTACTGAGGCAATCACCTTTCCTACATCCATTTCTTTGCTGAGAGTACATTCTTCAGATAATTTTTTAGACTTCTCCAAGAAGCTTTTGAAGGCATCAGACTAAGATAAGACACTCGGCACACGGTGTACTACTTGATAGAATATCAGATACGCTTGATGTTCTGATTAGTTAGTATACCGAGATTCATGTAATTAACTCAGTGTAACTACAGTGAAGTTGTTATTTACCTTTGACTAATTATGTGGGTCGCCACAAGTAGGGCTACGACTTCAATACTCAATGCACTATAGATCGATCGAATACTCGGTAGGGCAAGTCAACAACTACAGATGGAATATTCAAGCAACGCAAGGATGGGGCAGGCGAAGGTGGACGTGCAGGATGATGGCTGGTAGGGGTGAAAACGGATCGGATTCGGTCGGATATTGCTTGTCCCGTATCCTAACCCATATTATTATCCCGGATTCGGAGTCGAATACGGATAGACCGGATACGGATACGAATTCGGAGTAGTTCGGATTCGGACACGGGACGGATACATGACGGATACGGATCGAAAATGGATAATATAGTCGGATAGTACGCAAGGCAAAAAAAATGCATGAACCATACAACATTCACATGAACCAATGAACTTTTCAACACAAGTACATACATAACAATAAATCATAGCTCTCACACGATAACACACATACATGATCACATTGACATAATCATAAATCATACATAAATCCAACATTAGTGATTCATACATAAGTCCAACATAAGTGATCCAAGTAATTCATATATAAGTCCAACATAAGTGATCCAGCAAAAGTGATTCATACATAATGTGAATGATCCATATTACGTAAGTCGTCAACCATGTAGTAGACTAGTAGTTAAGATATTAAGCATGTAGTAAACAACAAGCTAACCTAGTAACCTGGAATTTCTCTGACCATATCCAACATGGCAACATGTCTATAGATGCACAGATAAGATATTAAGCATGACCATAACAAGCTAACCTTGTTTTCTACCCTCCTAATTTAGTCACAGATAGAACACATGGCGCTAACTGTGGAAAGAAATTAAACCTCAAATATGGTCGAGTCAGCGCGCACTCAGCTGTAGTGAGGCTAGACGTCGTGTGAAGTCATGTTTGATTTTTTCTTTCCCTTCATCGCAATGTCTGGTGAGAAAAAGAGAAGCCAAAGTTAATCAATAAATCAGAAATACCTCTCTTGGATGGAACACACAGAAGCCAAGGTTGATCCTAGATTTAGAAGGCTAAAGCAATAAGGGTACCACCATAGAGCAGCAGGTCCTAGATTCAGACGGCTCGGCGGAGGGCGGCCTGTGCAGTGGAAAGCGATGCGCCATTGCCGAAGGGCGGCAGCGTCGGAGAGCGCGACGACGGCTCGGCGGAGGGCGCGACGACGAGGGCGGAGGGCGGAGGCCCGATGGCGCGCGCGATGTTCAGATCTGAGGAGCAGTCGAGCAGAGACTCCAAACTCCAGAGGAATAGATAGAGGATGGATTGAGGAATGAGGTCCGGATTTTGGTCATGGACTCACCGGTTACCAACTCAGTCATAACTCAATAACTCATAGACCAAGATGACCTGGCGTCGACCACGATTACCGCAGTAGGATATCCGAATATAATTACGGGATAATATCCGGATTAAATACGGGAATTATCCGTATCCGACGGATATTGGACGCCCCGAATCCGTATCCGTATCCGTATTTAACTATCCGGATCCGATCCGGATCCGACCGGATATAAAAATATCTTCCCGAATCTGGTTTTTTCCGGATCCGGCTTCGGATCGGGCGGGAAATATCCGACCCGTTTTCACCCCTAATGGCTGGTGATCGACCAAACGCACAAGGAGGATGGAACCCTGTAGTTTATGTTTCTGTAGTGCAAAGAGGACACGTGACGCGCGAAGTGGAAGGACCTCCCTACTTCTTTAAGAATCTTAAGTTTACTCTATGCACAGTAGACCCACGTGTTGCTGCGGGCAGAAGAATTCTTGAGACAGATAGAGATTTTAACAGAGAGAAAATATTTTTCGGGAATACCTTCCAAAAAAGAAAAACCTCAAAAAAATTATATATTTTTTCAAAAATATATATTTTTGTATTATTTTTCAAAAATATATATTTTTGTATTATTTTTCAAAAAATATTTTTAAAAAGTACTGTAGCAATCACTGTTGTTGGGATGCGTGGCAGGGAGAGTGGTTGGCTACCGTATATCCTCAAGGATAGTAGGTTCTATATGATATAGATAGATGCGCTTTGTGAAAGAAACCAAGGAAAGTGGGGTCTATATCGAGCAAGCTCCGCTGGTGAAGACCTTGGCACGACCCGCACACAAACATACTCTGGTGGGAATCCATACGGGACGCCTCCCAATGATTCGTCCCTACATAAGTGGGACTGCCCTGCCACACTAAAATCATTAAAGAAATTTGCTGAAAATTGTCGAGATCACAAATTTTAAAGTTAGTTGACTATAAATCACGAAGTTGCTAGCCCGCGCCTATCTAAGGTGCTGAACTGTGCCGAGCCAGGCGCCGGCCTTGGTTAGTCTGCATCGTCTCTTTCGACTCTTGTAGGATCCCAGATTGGCTATCCGAAATCTCCTGTGTATTTCTGTACTAGTCCCAGATCAATAGCTAGTACACACAGTCAAAAAATGATGAATCAACAGTCATATCACGATTTCAAATAACCAAATAATAATAACACCAAATAAAAGCAAAGACCTTATGGTCAAGGTTTACCATTACGACCTTTACAGGCTGAACAGCTGAAAAACTGCAGCGGAAGAAGATAACACCACGTGGTAACCCATCCAGATGCCCACAGGCAATCGAGTGGGGTACGCGTCCTAGTCCTTCGAAGCTCCTTTGACGTTTTTCTCCACTTCTGAGATATGATTAGAATGTAGCACGTGAGTATATAAAGTACTCAGCAAGTCTGGAAAATTATGCATAATGTAGACTATCCAAGGATGGCTTAATATGGTTCTTTTGCATAAAGCCAAGTTTCATCAAACCATAATTGTTAATAAGTTTCACAAAGCATATTTAAGCAATTCTTTTTAATAATTGAATTATGTAACATATCAGTGGAGGTTCTAGCCACCATTCACTAGTATACAGGCTCTATCCGCCATATCTCAACAAGATCAGGGTTCAATCCATTCATATGGCTCTGTCTGCCATGGTTCACAAAAACCGGTTCAATCCACCTACCTGGCTTTAGCCGCCAGAAGCACACCTGAGAGTTCTAACCGCTCCCGGATCCCAAAAGATCAGTTTTGAAAACTAAAACAAAAGTCTACCAATATGAAAGCATTCTTCGCTTTGCCTTTGACCGTAGGCACGGCTATTCGAATAGTTTTAACTCTGCAAAGGTGTACAGCTTTACCCACAAGACATGATATTCCCTTGATGCCATGCAATTAACACACTTCCTTAGGTGTGCCGGCAGGTATATCATGACAAGGCCTTTACAATGTATACGCCTAACCTGACCCACCCGCTGAGGTTTCACCGCTGTTAGGGTTCTAGCTGCCCAGTACAGAAGCCCCCTCTTGTGCCGTGTGAGAAAAACGGTCTTGCCTCTATCCGGCACTCACATTCCACCATCTGGTGAGTCTAAGTTAGGTTTCTACAAATTATTCAGCCAGGTCGTGCCCACTTTGACATGTGGTTGTACGGTTATGCTTAGAATGGAGACAGTCATAAGCGTCGGTCCTTAACTGACTTGGGGCGGTACTTGCACCATGAAAACTAGTGCTCTATCCGCACCCGCCAGACAAACCATTCCGCTCAAGTCCAAACCATTTTTCATTTTATTTTTATTTTGTAAACCAACGGCAATACTCTCTGCCTATAACTTCCAACACAAGTTTTCAAGAGTTAAAATGAAATTCCCACCCATAGGTGAATACTGACCGATTGCGAGTTTAAGCATTTCTACCGTACTATTCTATTCCACCAATAGTTTATTTTATAAAATACAAACCTCAGGGTTTGATTACAATCCTTATAATTAATTTTATAATCTCCAATAATCCTTAAATTGCCATAATTGTACAATCATATGAATAATCCAATTCAATATAGTATCCAACAAGTAGTAAGTATATCATGGTACTATCATAACTCCAAAATCATATTAAACCACAATCATGTTTGTATATGAAATATTTCCCTTGGACTATAACTTGTATTATTGATTTATCCATCACTCAACCGGCGATCAATCTTATCCTCCACTAAGAATATTTCGCAAACCCATCTACTAAACCACCGAGAATACTTCACAATATCATCTCTAATCATCTAGAATACAATCCACTGATAATGCTTCATAACATCATATATTTAATCCCTCACATTATCACCTCTAATCATATACTTTAATCCACTAAGAAAATTCATAATCTCACCCCAAGCATCTTTCAAGAAAGATTCTATAAATTCAAGATTTCATTAATTCATTGACTACAGCTATTTCCATAACCAATGATACCAAGTTTACTAAACAAATCGCACATAATCCACATTATTCATAATCCCGCATAAATGGTTATCGCAAAGCCATATTTCAGAAAATCATCCACCAAACCACCGAGTATGATCCTTAATGTTATCTACTTATTCCATCGAGCATATTTGGTAATATTATCGACTAATTCGTCGAGTATCATTCTCAATACCACCTATAGTAACCCTTCACATTGCCATATCTAAATCTCGTAGTGTGCGTGTTAATTCCCACCGAAATATAATCCACCACTTATTCTATTTGACCCACAAGTATGACTCTCAATATTATTTATATACTTCACCGACTATTATTCCCAATATTATACCTTTATCACTATTCCCCCGATCCATACGAATTATATTGCGAACTGTTATCATAATCCGACATCTCAAGGTATTTCAACTATCACCATTCACATATCAATTTCATAAAGGCAACCCCAGATCACTACTAATATTCATCTAACTCCAAGTTGCATTCCCTACCATTTTCTCTATCTGAAATGTCCGTCAACTAGTCTTTTCCCCTAATTAAAGAATATTTCATCGAAAGTAGTTAGTATGGTGGATTACCGTACTAGGGCGACAAAGGATCAGGGTTAACAATAACAAGGAGGTATGAACAACAGGTATAACTAATAGCCTAACGCCAACATCATCCTTTTATATAAATAGCAATGCAATTTGTAAAACATTTATAAATTGTAGGATCAACATGCGTCAAGGAGACTTGCCTTCGATTGCAGCGAGGGTCTCGAGGTCTTGAAGTCCGGCGACGGGGTCGGTGGACTCGGCGGGATCGTCGGCTACGCGCAAAACGGGACAACAAATAAATACAAGAAAATAAATAAAATCCAAAAATTACAAAAGTAGTACTGACAGGTAGGCATTGATTTTAGATGAATTTAGGAATTTGAACAGAGTCAATCGGAGTTCGGACGGAAAAGATATGAGCTTCCGAAGTTGGGAAAAATCAAGAAAAAGAGATGCTGAGGAATATTCCGGGAATCTTCTTTTTGGGCTGACTTTTGGAATTAGGATCTCTATGCCATGTGGGGCCCTAATGTCATAGACATGGGATTCTTCCCCATGGCTCCTATGGCCATGAAGCAGAGAGCTAGAAGCTCCATGGGTGGCCGGCCAAGGGAGACGAACCGGCCGGCGGCGGGTGGCGGCGGGGTCCGGCGACGCCAGGGAGGGGTCGGCGGCGGAGTCGGTCGGAGGCGGCGGGGCGGCGACGGGCATGGCGCCGCGCGCGACGCGCCGATGGCGGCGGTGCCGGGCCGGCGGCGGCAGGCGCGGAGCGAGGCGAGCGGCGCAGGCGGGCGAGCGCGGCGTACGGCCGGCCGAGGCGAGCGCTGTGGTGGTAGCGCGGCGTGCTGGCCAGCGGCCGCGAGGGCGGCGACGCAGGCTCGTGGCGGCTTCGCCGACGGCGCCAACGGCTGGCCTGGCCGAGGGGCGGCGTCGCCGGCGGTACGGCCGGAGGGGCGGCGACGGCGGTCAGCCGGCCGGACGGCACGCACAGGTGAAGCCAAGAACAGAGGCTCCAAAACAAATCCCAAATTCAAAATTTCTTCAAAAATTTGAACATGGCCTCAACAACTAATTAAGGGATCATCTAAAGGACATCCTAAAGAGCTTAGGGATGGAAGGAATTGAACAATTGCTCACCGGAGAAGATGAAATCGACGAAGAACGGTGGTGCGGCCGAAGTGACCAAAATGCGAAATTCGTCACTAACTCCCGATGGAACCTAAAATCGATTGATGAGTTAGAATATAGACTCCCACACGATCACAAAGAAACAAACGGAATGAGCATTGACCCACCGGAGAGAGAGAAACGAGGATGAACACGAAGAACGCAAAAACCCGGCATTCCTCGCGTTTTTCTCGATCTCACGGACGATTGATTTAGAGAGGCTAAAGGGGAATGACACCACTGGAAAGAGCACTCCCCTACGGAGCTTTGAGAGGTGGTGGTGCGCCGTTTGGAGAAGAAACGGGCGAGTAATGGCCATTAATGTAGATTTCGGTTTTTACGTTGCAGCTCAAACTCCGGCGAGATTTGGGACTAATGATGGTGGGGAATGGAGAGAGGACGTCGTTACGGATTCAACGGATCCGACCGTTCGCAATTTGGAGCTTTTATTGGGAAGTTATGGCCATTGGAAGGGACAAAGGTATGTGAGGAAACTTGAACTCCATTGCTCTGGTTCTTCCAACGTGCATGACCAGAGGTTGAAGATGAAGGTTACTGTAGTGCCACGTGTCGCCTCCTCATTGGCCAAGGTTTACGCGAAAGTGACGCCCTAGAGAAAAATTAGGAAAAATGGTCTAAAAATTCCGGAAAAATTCCTAGAACCATTTTGGAATATTTGGAACCCAATAAAATTGATTTCGCAGAATTTGGATGAAATTTGTGGAATTGAATATTCAGGCGCAAATTGCGGGCATTAAACAAAAGCCGCGTGAGATAAAATAGGAGCGAAGGTCCAAAAATCTGGGGAATAGTTCCTAAAATCATTTTGGAATATTTGTGACATAATTGAAGTGGTTTCGGGATTTTTGGAGCATTTTGGACTCGGGTGAAATTTCGGGTATCGGCTGGAACCGAGAAATTCGATTTTTCGAATGGAAGGGAATTGAATCCCGTTTTCGGATGGGAAAGGATGCCAGGTTAACATAAACACCAAGGAAACTCCAAATTTTGAATTTAATTAATTTTGAATTAGATTTTCTCCAGAAGGCGAAAACTAGGGCGTTACAACTCTACTCCATCAATAGCCATTTGCAACATTTTTTTTAAATCATATCTAACTTTGGTCCTTTAATGGGTTGATGATTTTAATACTTGTTTGTCCTATAATTGTATCTACTTGATACTATGTTTACTCTCAGTTAGTAATTAGTTCGAGACTATTGTCGACTGTTTAGCGTAGTAGTTAGCATGAAGTTTAGATATATGATAGGACTAGCACCTAGATGTACGGTTCGGCTGCTTGCGTCATGCGCATCTAACAACCCTTTAGATTATAATGCACACTACTGTACAATCCCTCATCACAGACGGTTTGCAAGCCACGTGACAGACGGTTTTACGACCGTCTGTATCAGACTGTCAGCGATGACTCTCTAGTCATCACAGACGGTTTTCCGACCGTCTGTGAACAATCTCATCACAGATGGTTTAAAATACAAAAACCGTCTGTAATGATTCATATATCATATACGGTTTGTTTAAAAAAACCGTCTGTGATGTTGGATATATCACAGACGGTTCGTTACAAAAACCGTCTGTGATGTTGGATAT
Source organism: Rhipidocladum racemiflorum (assembly GCA_036346355.1). Classification (NCBI taxonomy): domain Eukaryota; kingdom Viridiplantae; phylum Streptophyta; class Magnoliopsida; order Poales; family Poaceae; genus Rhipidocladum; species Rhipidocladum racemiflorum. The sequence goes on along the minus strand of CM070581.1, from coordinate 54,087,356 downwards.
ATCACCGACGGTTTGTTTAAAAAACCGTCTGTGGTGTTGGATATATCACCGACGGTTTGTTGTTATAACCGTCTGTGATGATTCATATATTACAGACGGTACGTTTGTGAACCGTCTGTTAATATGATATATCACAGACTGTTCTCTTTTGAACCGTCTGTGATAAATGGTTTATCACAGACTGTTCTATTTAGAACCGTCTATGATGTTAATTTTAGATTTTGTACAATTTCAGTTAATTGGCTAGCCTCAGGAAATGCCAGCCATGCCCTTTGAAACAAACTGAAGTGTAGCATGACCAATATAAATATTATGACATACATTTCAGAAATGAACTCGATCAGGGCACGCAATACAACATACAACGCATCCATTTTAGAAATCAACTTTGATCCCACATTACAATGTACACCGCATCAATTTCAGAAATAAACACAAATGGAAGTCTTGCAAATTGAATTCAGAACTACAGTCTTGCAAATTTACAACTCATCAAGCTTGGTTTGCATGGAATTCGCCGGTTGGATTAATGACATCACGATTCAAAAAGGCACAGAGTTGTCCTCGAATACTTAGCAGGTCAGCCTGTTCCAATGCAAGTTCAGCACATTGCCACCTCTGCCAATGGGAAGAGTAAAGTCTTTGCGTGTACAAAAAATAAATAAGTGGAAACACATGGTTCAAGATTGACAAACCTCTAAGTCATTGGTCTTCTTTGTACCAACGAGGAGTTGCATGTTGTGGCAAACGTAGAACCCACACAGGTTAGTGCCTATTGGCTGCTGGTGGCACTGCCAAAATATAAATAGATTAATTAGTTCGAAGGTTCCATTATGGACTGCATGAAGGATTAATTATTGCGTACTAGCGGATACCGGGAAGTTATGAATATGCCTCAGTCTCGCTGTGTCCGGCTTGCATGGCCCTCCGCGAGCTTTGTAGATATGGAATGACGTGTCGAGTAAATTTTTAATAGGCACCAAGTCGTGGGTGTCGCCCTTTCTGGAATCAAGGTAAATTACCTTATTCTGTCTTGCTATAATTACAAGTATAACCCAGTGAAACCTGCACAGGTATGTTGCCATGTTCATTGAACCTAACTTCAAGTTGCGTTATATAGTACAAATTAACATGTATAGCATCTGGATGAAGCACTTACCCCGGGTTGTAGGGTAAAATTAAGTAGCTTTTGTCCCAATGAGCCAGCATTACTTTTTCCACGTACTCATGGACGAATTGCACATCTTGGTCCATGGTTTGCTTCGACACCATGTGTGGGTCGAAGAAACCCACCGGTTCATTCCTTGCTTTTGCCTCCATCATCATGTATCTACATACATATACAAAATCAAGGATCATATATATATGCCATTTATTGGCACGAGACGAATCTATACCGTGATTGCGCACACATACAATGTCCAGCATCTGATGAGTGAAGCGTCGAGGGCGTTGAGGTTGTACAGATCGAACAAGTCATTGAAGCCAACCACGAAGCGCCACCTGAATTCTCGTGTAAGAAATGTCGCTCCTTGAAGCGAACCGTGATACTCATTTCCCGTTCTGGCAGCGGCTTGGTCGCCTGTAACAGGCACCAATCTTGCAATCTAACGCAGGCTAATGAAAGCATCGTTGGGTTCTCTTTAAGTATGAACGGCTTTCCCAGCTCAAATTGCCGCAGCAACGGGGCATACAGAATTTGCAACAAGCCTGAGTTGGTCTTCTTTTTCGATTTGCCCTTATCGCTGCCTCGTCGTCTACTAGATGTTGTCTTCACGGGAGACGACGCGAGCGGCTGTGGCTCATAGGACACCATAGGCAAATTGGTGGGCTCTGCTGGTGCTAGCATATGATCCGGTGCACCATGTGGCTTCGGTATTGCTTCTATCGTTGGTGTTGCTTGGCGGGCATCGAAGGAGATGGACTTCTTTGTCCATTGGATGAATGTGTGGACGGCATCCCCTATTGTCACGATCTCGTCGTTTGGAGGCATCTCCAACGTGATGCCCTTGCAAATTTCATGTACACCGTCGACATGAATCTTCACGTAGCCCGAAGTTAAGGAATGACCGTGCACAAGTGCCCCTTCAATGGATGGATACGCGCGCCCCCAAGTAGCCTGCAAAGGAATAGAGGCATCGCCAAGCCTCACTTCAAGATTGAGATTGCACAGCATGGCCTCCTACATAACGATACACAATTACTTAGCCTACACACAAAACAGGTTCATTTAAGAAGCATTGCAGAAATAACATGTATATTACCTTGGTGTCACCGGGAGGAAATCTGACTTCGTCCACATCCGTCTGAGGAACAGACGCGCAGCTGCTCGGACGGTTAGTTGGGCTGACTTGTTCATGTGCTTCTCCGCCCTGCACGTTCTGTTCATGCCTGTCCGCAGCGTTCATTTGTGTCATCTTTTCCTCAAAGCATTTTAGCTGAATCTCTAATTGCGCTTTCATCCTTTCCTCAAACTTTTCATTTACCCTTTCCTCAATCATGGCTACTAGCCGTGCCTCACGCTCGGCTTTGCTTCTCTTCCTACTCCGGTATGACTCGGAGTCCTGTGGGAATCCCATTTTCCAGGGAACGAAAACACCTAGGCCTCAGGTCCGACCTGGGTGCTCCTTGTTTCCCAAGGCCGCAGAGAGTATATCGTTCTCTCTGTATGGAGCGAAAGAGCCCTGGGAATATTCCGTGCTCAGCGACAGTAAGCGTTGTGACACTTCCTTGTTAGCGGCGTTGGCAAATGGCATCTCGCCCGAAGTCGTGGGACGTGACCTCGCTCTTACCCAGTTTCGAGCGCGCGGGTCCAATATCGCGGCAAACGGTGGTGCGACCTCCTTCTGTATTGCCTCATTGTCCTCCCTTGTCCATTGCTTCACCTTGCCCGCGTACCCAGTGGAGCTGAGTCTGTGGGGGTGGGTGTTTTTTGACTGGATAACCTTGTGTGCCGTACTTATGCTCACGAACTCTTCGGTCTTCTTCATTTCAACAAATTGTTCCCACACGTCTTCGCTGATGAACCCATACTTTTGGAACGGAGTTATTTCCTTATTCACGTAATGAGTGATGAGGTAGCTCTTGAAGTTCTTCCACACCTTTCCAACCACTAGAAGCGCGTACCGTCGCAGTGCGTTCAGGGAGTCTTGTGGGAGCTCGAACGACCCGAAAATTTCTGTCACCAGGCTGTCGCGCTCCTCATAAGTCAGCGTCTTCCACGACGGATACTTGATGGGGACCCTTTCATGCCCAACGATCCCGCACAATGTACGGAATGCTTGCGCGGCTTTAGCAGGTGCGGTAGGGGACCCATCATGCGGATCGACCGCAGTAATGGTATCTCGGCTCTGCAGCCTTTTACTAAGCCCTCTTGGAGCGTGCCTCTGTTTTTCTACGTTTGGCGCCTCATCCGATCCATTCGGCGATGAAGAATGCGGAGACGTCGACATCTTGCAGTGAAAGTCATAAAGGAGAAAAGAAAGTTTAGATCAGCATGGCTAGGACAAGTGGGTCATAGAAGAGGAAAGAAAGATCAGTATCATAGAAGAGGAAAGAAAGGTAAGATCAGTATTTTTAAGTATCATAGGAGAGGAGGAGGACGAGGTGGTCGATCGGAGGACGAGAAAGTAATTGCGGTATTACCAAAATATTCACCAGGTTAATTTCGTCAATGAAGAGGACACATTGGTACTCAAATGAAGTATGTAATAGCATGAACAATACAACAAATGATTGGTCATCTTCCAATTTTAACATACAACATATTGTGGCATATAAAGCACTAGAAATCATGTATTCGGCCATAATCAAATGGATAATCATTTATGGTGCAGAACAACAGGCAGTGCAAAGTGAAATACTCTCGTTTGTGAGCATCCCATACCTTTACCCCAGGAGCCCACAACGTGTTTAGATCTTCCACCAATGGTGCTAGGTACACATCAATATTGTTTCCAGGTTGCTTTGGGCCTTGGATGAGTATAGACAATAAAATATACTTCCGCTTCATAGACAACCAGGGAGGAAGATTGTATATACAGAGATTCACAGGCCAAGTGCTATGACGGCTGCTCATGTTGCCGAAAGGATTCATTCCGTCTGTACTCAAACCGAACCTTATATTTCTCGGATCCGATGCAAATTCTTCAAACCTCCTATCGATGTTTCTCCACTGGGTGGAATCAGCAGGGTGCCTTATCATTCCTTCATTTTGTTCTCATCCGAGTGCCACCGAAGTAGTTTTGCCACTTTTGAGTTCGAAAACAAACGTTTCAGATGGGGGATTATAGGAAAATACCACACCACCTTAGCGTGAGGTCCTTTCTTCGCCTCGATACACTCGTCGTCGTCATTTGATCTATCTTTATGCTTGTACCGGGATACGTTGCATACCGGACATATATGCAAGTTTGTATACTCTTTGCGGTACATGATACAATCGTTCGGACAGGCAGCTATTCTTTGTACTTCCAATCCTAAGGGACAAAGAACCTTCTTGGCTTTGTAGGTGGTCATCGGCAACTCGTTTCCCTCCGGAAGTATGTCCGCTAACAGGCCCAACAGCTCAGTGAAACTCTTGTCGGACCAACCGTTGCTTGCCTTTAATTTCAGCAGTTCCAGCACACATGACAACCTTGTATATTTGGACTTGCAGCCCGGGAACAAAGGTCTCTCTGAGTCATCCATCAAACCCCAGAATTTTACATACTCCTGCCCATCACGGTTCCTTTCTGCATCCCGTAGCATCTGATCCAAATTGTCATCGGGAGAAATATCCTTATCGAAGGTACAGTCGATATCATCTGGTGTATTATTGACTTCGTCGACGATGCATTCACTAATTGATGCCTGCACAATCTGCTCTTCACCGTGACTGGTCCAGCATGAATACCCCCTTTTGAAACCCCGTAGAATCAAGTGTGCTTCGATTTGGGATGGGTTTCGAAACATCCTCATATTCTCGCAGTCAATGCATGGACAAGACATAAATTCCACCCCCTTGTTCAACATATCTTCCTCTGCAGCTCTTATGAAAGCGGAGACGCCATTAATGTACTCGGCGCTCGCACGGTTGTCAGCGTACATCCAGCTTCGGTCCATCTACGCTACGTATATAACAATATGTGTTAGATAATGAATTAAGTACACTTAAATAATGACAAAGAACAAATGGATATATTCTCCTTACATAGCTTGCAAATTTGAACCAATTACGAACCTTGGATAACTTAGAACGTAAGTATGTACAATCACACTGAACTCACAATGCCGAACCCTCACAGAGTCCAGCCACTATGCAAAGTAATTGGATTTGACAAGAATGCAATAGCAAACTAAATTCAGTTTTCTCCTACACTGTCACAACCTATCTCACAATTAATGTCGAATCCTCTTAGAGAATTAATGTAACCCCACAGCCACAACAATTTATTCTAACCCTAAACCACAAGTTATAAGATTGCCGTGTGGAAACAGCTATATATGGCCGGAGGAGCAGGGTGTCGCGGCGGCCTATCAAAAATTGCTCAGAAACCCTAAGATAACAGAGGAGGTCGATCGGGCCCGGGGGTCTCTTATTAAGCATCATCACAAACGGTTATTTACAATAACCGTCTATGATATAGAAACATTTACAGATGGTTTACCTTTATAAACCGTCTGTCCTGACATAATTTACAGCCGGTTTTAAAGTAAAAACTGTCTGTGCTGATAAGCTTTGCAGACGGTTTTGAAAATAAAACCGTCTGTGATGACTGCACAGATTCAAAGGAAGTCTCATCGTCTCCCGCGCGTGCGCCTTTCCAACCATCAGAAAGACTTCGTCTTCATCTTCTCAGGTCGCAATTAACGTGTCCACTGCCTATATATATTCTTCCTACCGGGCGCAGCACTACTACTCGTTCATTCTCCACACACAGATCACTCTGCATCCATGGCAGCTCTGCCTCCATCTCCCACTGGGTCTTCTGACTCATCGTCCCCCCTCCATCACCACCTCTGCCGCCATGCCAGTGCGATCCTCCCCCCAATTCCCCGGGCAATGCCCAACATGCGGCCACCTCTATTATTCCCCCGAGGAGGAGGAGGCAGAGGAGGAGGAGGACGACGAGGACGAGGACAAGCATGAGGACGAGGAGGATAAGGACGAGGACGAGGACGAGGAAGAGGAGACCTACAGCCGCTGGGGCCACGGGAGCAGGACCACCTCCACCTCCTCCTCCTCCTCCGATGGCGGCGACGATGACGACGACTATGAGTGGCCGGTGGACGACGACGAGGAGGAGGAGGACGACGACGACGACGAGGAGTGGTGGTGGTGATCGCGCTCGCGCGATCACTGCCACCACTACAAAAAAAATATATTTCTATTGTAATTAGTTAATAATTATATATTTGTCTAGTTTATAAATATATATTTGTATTCGAATTACCTCTGTCATGCATTTTGCCATATCGATTAGGACTTAATTAATTAAGGTTGTGGATGCATGGTGCTACGTATGGAGCAGCGCTTGCTAATTAGTGACCAACATACGTATAGCACGCTACGAATGCTAATTTACAACAGCAGTACGTATAAGTTGAACACGTCACAGACGGTTGTAAAAATTAACAGTCTGTGCTGATCTCCTTATCGCAGACGGTTTAATACACCACCAGTCTGTGATAAGGGGCCCAAACATTACAGACGGTTTTATAAGTAAACCGTCTGTGATATCGGTCCTCATCACAGACGGTTTGAAATTAAAACCGTCTGTGATGTGGGGGACCCTTATCAAAGACTGTTAGTGGATAGAACCGTCTGTGATAAGCAAATCATCACAGACTGTTCATAGTTACAACCGTCTGTGATGTTCCTTCGACTCATCGCAGACCGTGAATTTATAAAACCGTCTGTGATGAGGTGTCTAATATGAGCCCTTCTGTAGTAGTGGTAGTTGCATCTCGTTGGACAGAACCCCATCCAGCTCCAATCTCCAATGGCTCACTTGATCCAAATAAAACCAATAATATTCCTACACCAAATCATCCATCTGCATGGTGCAGTGCATGGTACACGAAATCATTCTAGGAAATAATATCTTTTGATAGAGCAACACAAATAAAAAGTCCTTGCAATAAAACAAAAGGCTTACTGCAACAACCCCCACCAAAGAAACGGTGCAACAATTAGAAATTCCAACGAAACATTTGAAATACCTAGTGCAACAAAAAAGAACACTGATGCAACAAATCCACAAATCTATACAAAGAAAAATGATTTCTTACTACAACAATGAAAAAGGCATTTTGCGACATAAACAAAACACATGTTGCAACAGCAAAAAAAATTACTGCAACAAAAAAAAATCAAAGAGATGCTTAATTAAGAAGCCATAAGATTTTGGAGCAAACTCAGATGTGGTGGTAAGAGTTGAAATTAGCAGCAAAAATGGGACACTCCCATGAGGACAGAAAATGGTCGATGGCTGGCAATGGCGAAACCATCACACCCTTCAGTAATGAGGGGCATATCACAGACGATTTTATACAAAAACCATCTGTGATATGCCACTCATCACAGACGGTTTTAAACAAAAACAGTCTGTGGTGTGGGGGGCCTCATCACAGATGGTTCGTGGTTAAAACTGTTTGTGATGTGTGTCCTCATCACAGACGGTTCGTAGATAAAACCGTCTGTGATGTTCCCGGGACATATCACGGACGGTTTTTGTTTAAAACCATTAGTGATGTCCGAGACATCACTTGGTGTTGTAGCCCCAAACTGGCACTGATAATTTAAAAAGGAGCAAAAAAGTAACATCAAACAGAAGCAAATGAAACTGATCAAATGATAAAATAATCTAACACAAAATAACATAATTAACATAAACATTCAACTATACATAAAGGTTAACATAACAAAAACATTAATTACAATAGCACGGCGTGTGCGATCACCACTCGTCGCTGCTGCCCGAGGGGCCGAAGATGGGGTCGTCGTCGATGTTGATGGTGTCGACACTGGAGGTGGCATGTGGCTCGTTGCCACTATCCTCCGATGTCAAAGGAGTGCTCCCCCAGTGGATCATGGTGTCCTCCTCATCATTGTCTTCCTACTCCTCATCCTCCTCCCTATCATGGTCCTCTCGCGCGGGCTTCCTGGTGGTGGTGTGAGGGGCTACGGTGGCGGCGGAGACACCCGGGACTGAGGCGGTTGGAGGGACGTGACATGGTAGGCATTGCACCGGCACCGGGGGCGATGATGACGATGAAGGTACATGCACATACCTTGACTTAATGGAGGAGTTAGAGCACACGGGAGAAGGAGGAGGCACTACCATAGGAGACGCCGATCGTGCGCAAAGCCACAACGATGAGATGAGAAGAGAATACGAAGAGAGACAATACATTAAAAGACGAAGAGACAATGAAGAGAAGAGAAGACGAAGAGAAACGTTAGAAGTTCTGATCAATCAAATAGTTGCATCGATTGGTTTAATATAGGTGCTTGAAGACGAAGAGATGCTGATAGATTTAATTGGCGGGAAAGACGAAGAGACGTCCTGATAGATCAGATAGTTGCGATCGATCGCATTCAACTGATCGGTTTAATATAGGCGAGAAGTCAAAAAGACAGCCGATCGGTTTAATTAGCGCAAAAGATGAAGAGACGGTTCGTCAATGCTGACTTATCATAGCCGGTTCATGGCTAAAACCGTCTGTGATGAAGTGCACATCGCAGACGGTTTTAGCCATGAACCGTTTGAGTTGTGCTGGACCTCATCACAGATTGTTTTTTTAAAAAAACCATCTGTGATGTAACATCCTGAAAAAAATAAAAATTCAAAAAGTAAAAATAAAAGCGAATAAAAGTTTCTATTAGAATCATAATTTTATTTTAAAATACTGTCTTTTCTCTCATCATCAATTCCCTTTTCAGACCTATGTGGCTTTTGCCTTGCCATTTCATGGAAAAATTGGTATTCTATACAACATGTGCCCTGTATTTACAAATCTACACAACATAATTGGATATTTACAGAAATCACCACCTTACCCGAAATTAGGAATTTCGTGTACCCATTCCCGAAAATAGGAATTTCGGTTTTGCTGTATTTGAAATCAGTATTTTCGGGTATACTGTAAATGAAAATAGGAAATTCGGGTATAGCCATACCCGAAAATGGTGATTTCGGGTATGAGGTGGCACCCTCATACCCGAAAATGGGGATTTCGTGTATGAGCTGGCTCTTTTTTTTTTTTTTTTTGCTTTTTTCGCTTTGAAGGAGACGGTGGAGTTCATTTCCTGCAGTCTGCACATGGCATGTTGGTTCACGGGCGAAGGAAAGCATGCATGTGTTTGAGAAAAGAAGAGAAAGGAAGAGGATTAGACGTGACTAGACAGGTGCCATGCTAATTTGTCTCCCCGTGATTAAGGAGGAAGAGATGCTCGCTGCATTATAAGAAGAGGCAGCAGCGGCAGAAGAAACGCAGCGCGCGATAGAGGTTTGAAGAACCGAAACTCATTTCGTCTGTTCGTTGTTTTGGTTCATAGAGTGACTAACTTATTTTTTTGTAGAGATTGTTGAACACAGAAGCTCGGGAGCCGACTGGCGCGAAGACACGACATCGGGTGTATTGACTGTACTACATAAACGGTATGTATTTTCGTTAGATGAATTTAGGATGGCAGTAGTTTAACAGATATGGTGTAGTACAAAAATATAGCAAATTTATTTATTTTTAGGAGGTGGATGAGAGCTGTGGCTAAACTTGTTATGTTAGTGTTTATTATTTTCGTTTGTGAAGTTTAGTACTGTCGTTTATAGTGTAGTGGACTATTAATTTTGTGTTAATTGTTAGGACGATATTAGAAAAAAATAGTGCCATGGTATTAGAAAATAGTACTAGCCCGATATTAGCAACATTTGAAAGAACGGTAGTACCGAAACATAGTACCACGGGATTCGAAAAATTAGTAACAAAATTAGTACCACACTATGAGCGTACATGGTACCAAAACATAGTACTACGCCATTAGCAGCACGGTGTTGGAAAGAAAGTAGTAACAAAATTAGTAGCACGGTGTTGGTACGAAAAGATTAGTAATAAAATTAGTAGCACGGTGTTGGAAAGAAATTAGTACCACGGTATAAGCAAATATTAGTAGAACGTTATTAGAAAAATGACTACATCGGTATGATAGTAAAACACCATGATTAGCTAAATTAGTACAACGGTGTTAGCGCTAATTAGAAAAAAATAGTACGACGGTGTTTGCAATAATTAGTAGGATGGTATTAACAATAATTAGTAATATTAGTATGATGGTGTTTGCAATAATGAGTAGGACGGGATTAGTATGATGGTGTTTGCAATAATTACTACCATGATTAGCAAAATTATTACGATGTGTTAGCACTAATTAGCAACATTAGTATGATGGTGTTTGCAATAATGAGTAGGACGGGATTAGCAATAATTAGTAATACTGTGTATGTTTTTGTACTACATGTGGCGAGAAGATAGTCCGCTGCAAAAATAACTTGTGGGAAGAAACGTCTTCTTGTGCTGCGTTTGTACTACCATAAAAAGTATGTTTTCTTAAGGGCAGTAGCATGAAATATAATTTGTGTGGTAAATTTGTGCTATTTACCATTGCTGTGGATAGTGTAGTGTAGTGTAGTGTTAGTTTCGGGTTAATTGTTGGGACGGTAATAGGAAACATTAGTACCATGCTATTAGAAAATATTAAGACAATGTTAGCTAAAATGAGCACTGTGATAATATCAAAATTTGGTGGCACCATAGTAGCATTAATTAGTACATCGATACTAGCTAAAATAAAATAAGTAGCACGGTATCAGCAAAATATAGTGACACCATAATAGCAATAATCAGTACGTCGAAAATTTTAGAAATGAGATGAAAAATTATAGGTAGAAATAGGGTCCTGTTCTTCCATATTTTAGCTAAAATGAGCACCGTGATAATATCAAAATTTGGTGGCACCATAGTAACATTAATTAGTACATAGATATTAGCACAATGCTAGCTAAAATAAAATGAGTAGCACGGTATCAGCCAAATATAGTGACAGCATAATAGCAATAATCAATACGTCGAAAATTTTACAAATGAGATGAAAAATTTTAGGTAGGAATAGGGTCCTGTTCTTCCATATTTTAGCTAAAATGAGCACCGTGATAATATCAAAATTTGGTGGCACCATAGTAGCATTAATTAGTACATCGATATTAGCACAGTGCTAGCTAAAATAAAATGAGTAGCACGGTATCAGTAAAATATAGTGACACCATAATAGCAATAATCAGTACATCGAAAATTTTAGAAATGAGATGAAAAATTATAGGTAGAAATAGGGTCCTGTTCTTCCATATTTTAGTAGAAATGAGATGAAAATTTTAGAAATGAGATGAAAAATTATAATGGTATTTAATTAAGTGTTGTTGAACAATTATGAAATTGTGTTGGTATGGTAATGTTGCATAAAATGTTTGTTCTTTTACGTGTATTAGCATGAAATATAAGATTAGTACATTTTCCCTCCCCTCACTCCAATGAAATGTTCGAACAGCGGTGGGAACAAGGTCAAAAGAGCTATGAAATCTAGCCTAGATTATTTGAGATTTTCAGTACAACTTTCCAACTGAGTTAGCCTGGTTCTGTAAAAACTTTGAAGTGAAATTAGCCTATATTTAATTTAATAAAATTCTGACAACAGCACAAGGTCCAATTTCATATTTCCGGTTTTCGATTTATAAGAGGGGTAAAAAGGTCTTAATAATTATTGAAAATTTTTGAGAGAGGTTATGAAGACAATAGTAAGTTCCAATAAAATTCTGAAGTAAGAAGGATAAGTATTTTTCTTGTAGAAATTATTTTAGTACAAATCTCAGATTTTTCGAAAACGTTTCTTTTAATATCTAAGGGTATTAAACACATTTTTTTATGAAATTTTTACCAAAGGTAGACAGTGTTAGGTAGAGTAATTAGTAAAATTTTTAGCTCTGGACAAGGTAGCAAACTTTGGAATAAATTCTGACATTGCTGTCTTTTCACATGTTTTTAAAGAAATTTACTTTGTGTAAATTTGTAAATTACTTTTCACTGAAGTATAAGCTTTTCACAGCTCATAATACGAGATCATGTGCATTAACACGAAATATGAAATATGACTTGCATGAAAAGTTCGAATGATATTTCGTGAAATGTTATCGGAGAAATATTTTGTGTTTAGTAACTTTCAATATTATGTGTGTGCGACAGACGGACATGCCTTTCAAAATTTATTTCGGGGAACGTTGATGGGGGATGTTGATGGGGAATGCATGGATAATGAAGACGGCGGAAGCGGGGATGAAGAAGCGGCGGAGAATGATGACCCAAGACCGGTTGTACAGTACTTCCAGGGCATGGGTCTGCTGAATTGTACCATGGCGGATTACAGTAAGATATCCGCGTCGCAGTATGCCCAGAACGATGTCCAAATTGGACAAGTGTTCGCTAACAAGTTGGAGGCCATTCACTTTCTTAGCAACTATGCCGTCGGGACAAGACGGAAGCACACTCTTCACCGTTCGGACAGGACGTCGTATGAGGTTAGGTGCAAAAAGTATCCGGATTGTCCCTTCTTTGTGCGAGCTCTGAAGCCCAAGCACAAAGACCACTTTGAGATACGTACATACATGCCTCATACGTGCACAGAGGAGTCCATAAGGAACATGAGCGGACTTGTGGACGCGAGGTTCATAGCCCAACTCTTGCTGACCGTCGTTGGAAGCGACATAGAGATGACTCCCCGTAAAATTATGGAGGAGGTGCAGAGTAGAAATGGGATGGTCATCACGTATCATACGGCCTGGAGAGCGAAGCAGAAGGCATTGAAGATGTTGTTCGGGGGTTTCGAGGAATCTTTCAACTATGCCCCTAGGTTGCTACGGAAGATAGCCACGACGAACCCGAGCACACAGTTCGCAGTGGCTGATGAGCCCGTCATGCTGGAAGACGGGTCCTTCAGCCCGATGGACCGGTACCTCTTCAGGGTATTCTGGTCATTCGGGCAATGCATCGAAGCTTTCAGGCACTGCAGGCCAGTGTTATGCGTGGACGGGACATTCCTGAGTGGGAAGTTCCACGGGACGCTGCTAACTGCTCTCGCTGCAGATGCAAATAACCAGATCCTCCCGGTGGCGTTCGCTCTCATGGAGAGCGAGAACAATGATATTTGGTTGTGGTTTCTGACTCTACTGAAGGGTCGGGTCGTCGGTCCCCGGGAGCGCGTGTGCGTTGTCTCGGACCGGAACAAAGGCCTTCTCCACGCGTTGGATGTCCTGCACGACAGCACTTCCTCCGCGATGAGCTGGCCCGATGTCGAGAGAAGATGGTGCATGTGCCACCTTGGCGCGAACCTGTACACAAGGTACAAGAACAAGGCGTTGGTGAAGAGATTCAAAGCTATGTGCCTGCAGAACCAACAACACAAGTTCAACGCGATATGGACGCAGCTGAACGAGACCACACAGAAGATGATGGAGGACGACCAATCCCAGCAGCAGCAACTCCTTTCGCAAATGGTGGGAGGCCAGACCGTGTATTCTAGAACTCGTCCCAACTTCAGCCAGTGGATCGCGGGGAAGCCAGCGGAGCGGTGGGCGCTACTCCACGACACGAACGGAGCGAGGTATAGACGAACCATAGATTAGCGCAGATCATCTCACCTCCTTGTTTTAACTTCCATAGAAGCTAACGTACACCATGACAGGTACAACATCGTGACAACGAACATAGCGGAGGTGTTTAACAACATACTGAAGGGTGTGCGCGCCCTCCCGTTGTGTTCAATCATTGAGCTCACGTTCTACCGGGCGGCTGATTACTTCCGAGATCGTGAAAATGTGGCCGAGGCGTGCCTCACCACGTACGCACCCAGAGTGGAGAAGATGCTCGCGGAGAGGTGGAGGAAGGCGCACTTCCACCGCACAAGGATTTATGACCTGGGGATGAATAAATTTGAGGTCATGTGCAAGCGCAAACATGCATTCGGGTATCTCGCGGGGGACACCGTGCAACAATGTCAGTTAGGGGCCGAGGAAGTCACGTGCACGTGCAACAAGCCAAAGCTTCAGCACATTCCGTGCTCCCATGTGTTGGCGGCATGTCGCGATATGGGTGGTGTAACACCCCAATTTTTGCTTTTCATGAAATTAAATATTATTGTGCACATTTGTGAATTTTTGGAATTTTCTGGAATTTATTTGGATTTAATTTCAATTTATTCCATATTGAAATAATTAAAGAAATTAAATTTTCAAATAAAGTTTTGTTGGAAATATTTTATTTGAGTCCCAAATGCCCTAAAATATTTTCCAGAATTTTTCTGGAATTTTTCTGAGTATTTTGCTATTTTTCTTGAATTAAATGAATTACTGGGAATTATTTTGAATATTAAATCGCTGGAAAATCGAACCGGGTCGGTTACTGTTCAAGCGACCGAGCCCGAGTCAGACTTGAGTTCGAGTCCGAGTGCCGGAAGGATTAAAAGGAGAAATGTTGACCCAGGAGCCAGCTCCGGACCAAGAACAAGTACTTTTTGAAAGCAAGTTATGCTTTGACCATGTTGATCCCATTTTGAAACCTATTTTGGTTCAAATTATTGCATGCTAGTTTAAATTAGAAAATGCTCTACTTAATTATGGGTAATTAGATAAATGCCTAATTGCTGTATGACACCTTGATTACTAAAATATGTGCCATGACCCCTTGTCACCCTAGTTGTGGTTTACTAGTTGGACATTACTAAATCACCAACATGGGAATTTAGATCGTTGTAGTATATAGCTTAGACCTGCTACGTGCTCATGACATGATTTTGGACACTCAAACGTTAATATTGACTTAATGACATATTGAACCTGTTTTGGAAAGGTATCATGTGATGTTGATGGCACGTGGTGCATGGTAATCAACTGGGGTTTGATAAATAGCTTTTGACCGGGGCATGTGGCAAGAATGATCAGGTGGGCCAGTTGTGGCATTGGGAATGTTGTTTTGGTTCTTCGGGTAGTCTTGCCCTGGTCACCCTAAGGACTTCACCTTGCAAGCCTTTGAACTGAGTCAATCTTGCAACCACATGTCTGTAATGGGACGGACCTAGTTGATTAAGTTGCTAATAACGTACCTGTGGGACCTCAGGAGGTCAACTACACCCTTTGTGTAAGTTGTACGGGGGAGCGTACCGGGGCTGCAGCCAGGTACCCATCTAACGGTTGGTTGGCCTAAACTTCGCCTTAGCTAAGGGAAGGGTTAGTGTGCAACAACCGGGGAGGACCACTTGTATTGTTAGAAGTTTCCGAAAGACTTTGTTACGGGAACTCGCCTTTGTGGTGTTTGACTGTATCTTGTGGGTAAAGTGCATAACCTCTGCAGAGTGCAAAATCTATTCGAATAGCCGTGTCCGCGGTATTGGACATCGCTCGGGAATTACAGTCAAGGGTTAGATTTTCTCAAAAATAACTTGGATTTGAAAGGTTGGGTTTGGTTAAATAATGGTGTTGATGGAAATGTGGTTTAGGAATGGGAGGAACGTTGATTAAACTTTTGGAAAGGTTATTTACGCTATACTTGTTTCTACTGCTTTCGAATCTATTTATGCTACTTGTCAAATGCTGTTTACTACAAATATACCTTGAGCTATTCCTTTGGATCAAGCCATTCATATAGTATATTAGCTTGCATTCTGTGCATGACTTGCTGAGTACCAAGTACTCACCCTTGCCACAATACAACACCAGTTGAAGAGGAGACTACACCAGCTTTGGAGGAGGAGCTCCAAGAGGAATCGTCTACTTAGGGAGCGAGCCCACCGGTTACTGTGGTATACTGGATGGCGCCACGAAGTTATCTTATTTTCCGCTGCTATTATTTCTCTCTTAATAAGTTTCGCCCTGCGTGGCGTATATTTGTAACTTGACCATAAGGTCGAGCAACCAGTTTGACTATTTAATTAAAGTACTTTATTAGTATCGAGAGGTATGATTGTGATATTTACCGATGTTAAGACTGTGTGCACTAGCGCGTTCCTGGACTAGTGCTGAATACACAGAGGGTCCGGATTTGCAGATTCGGGTCCCGATAGAGGTGGTATCAGAGCCATACTGACCGTAGGCTCACCTTAGCTAGAAAGGTCATAGAGAGGATAAAACCTATTTTCTAAAGCTAAAAGTTTGTCAAGACAAGAAATGACGTCTCGACTCATCCCATTCTTTCTTTTCTTGTCTCTTGCTGAATTTCTCATTACCTTGTCACGATTTAAAAATTTCGAGTTCTTACGTGAGCACTCTTGTGACAGATGGAGGGAGAGTTCAACTACGTCGATCTGGAGGTTGGTCACACCGCGGAACTTTGGCATATGCTACAGACTCTCGGAGATTTTGAGAAGCCGCAATACCAAGTGGACGTGATCAGACAGGCAGGATTGATCAAGGCTTGTGATGTGAAGATTGTGGTACCTGCTAGGAAGAAGGGCCCAGGCAATCGCCCGATACACTGCACTGTCAGGAGGTCTACAATGCAGATGGGTATCCAAGAGGTGTCACGACGAGCAATGCGGCACATTACCCGTATCTACGCCAGAGAATTGGAGAGCACGGTGTTTCGATATCATCCGCGCAGCAATAACCTTCTTGACCCAAAGGCGATTCAGGATGAGAATGCCATGGTTACACAGTTGGCACGACTTGTTGTCGCCCAGGAGGATGTACTCGATGATACAAGCAAGGAGCTACAGAAGGCCCGCAAAGAAATCACGACAGAGAAGAACAGATTGCGGGAAGCTCAAGAGTATGTGTCTCACCTTCTGCAAAGGATTGGAGAGTTAGAGACGGCATTGTACGCACCAGAGTCGGAGCCAATGCTCGAGCTACACGAGCCAGACCCGGAGGAGCCAGAGCTTGAGGAGGACATTGCTTCTTCGACTACCACAGATGACACAGTTGCTGGACATGGCGATCGTTTTGCGCCTATACCGCACCGTCCGTATCCAGGCCGTGGAGGTTTTCTCGATGAGTGAGCGTAGGTTCTATAGTGAGACTCCTTCGCCGAGTCGCGTCATAGAATAAAGAGTCACCCTTTAGGCGTTAGACTCCAGTGTTAGTTCGATTTGGATTTTCATTGCTTGCTGAGTGTGCAGTATGTGTTGCAAGGCCCCTAGGCATTGTAAGCAACCATACCAAGTTACTATTGATTAAAATAATAAAGTTGAACTTTAAAGTTACACCTTTCGCCCCGCATAAGTTCCATATTACTTGTCTATTCTTGTTTCCCTCTCATCCCTAAAACCTAGAACAAACCACAGATGGTGAACACTCGTGGAAACCTTGGAGGCAATGGGAGTGGTTCTCGCCCAGCAGAAAACCCCAATGATGGAGCACCAGCACCGCCAGTTGATATGCAGAATTTCGGAGCTTTTCTTGCTGCTCAGACTCAGCTGATGCATACCATGATGCAACACGTCACTGCTCAGGCCACTGCTAATCAAGTTAATCAGGGACAACGCCAGAATACAAGACTGTCAGAGTTCATGAGGACTCATCCACCCACTTTTTCTGGGAATGCCAATCCGTTGGAAGCCGATGACTGGTTAAGGTCAATTGAGAGGAAGCTACACATTGCTCAATGCATAGGAAATGAGAAGGTACTCTACGCTTCTCATCAGTTGGAAGGAACAGCCGCCGAATGGTGGGAGAACTTCTGTGCCACGCAAGTGAACCCTCAGGACATCACTTGGGAGGAGTTCACAGCTGCATTCCGTTAGTATCACGTGCCTGAAGGAATCATGGACCTCAAGAAGGAGGAGTTCAGAGCACTGAAGCAAGGTAATCAGCCAGTGGCCGAATACCTGAACAAGTTTACACAGCTTGCTCGCTACGCACCTGAGGATGTAGCGACAGATAAAGCCAGACAGTCTCGCTTTATGAAGGGACTTAACTCAGGACTACAGGTGGGACTGATCACCCACACCTTTCCAGATTTCCAAGAGCTTGTGAATAAGGCGCTCATTCTTGAGGACAAGCGCAAGGAACTGGATGAGAACAGGAAGCGCAGGATGCAGCATCAGGGATCGCGTCAGGGAGCGCAGCAACGTTTGAGGGTTGCGCCAAATCAGCTTTTCAGATTCCAGCCACAGAATGCAACAAGGACACCGTCACTAGCACCAAGACCCGTCAATCAGAACTATCAGACCCCAGCCCCAGCCAGAAACGTCGCTTCAGGCAGTCAACAGGGGACAATGAGACGCTGCTACAATTGCAACGAGCCCGGACACTTTGCCAACAGTTGTCCTAAGAAGACAGCAGGAGTGACCCCAGTTCGCTTCAATCTGGAATCCACACCAGCTAGGACGCCAGCACCAGGAGCCACACCCTGCATCGTGGTGAGAGGCCGAGTCAACCATGTCACCGCAGATGCACTGCAGAATGCCACTGACGTCAGATCTGGGTAAGTTACTAGTCAACTCGATGCACTGCAGCTTTATTTGATTCCGGAGCTTCGCATTCGTTTGTTTCTCAAGGCTTTGCTGCTAAAAATGATTTGGAGATTGCAAGACTTAAATGCATGCTTTTAGTTCAAACCCCTGGTTCCGAACTTCGAACGAAAGTAGGATGTTCTGGGGTGAGAATACTAATAGATGGGATAGAGTTCCTAGCGAACCTTATTATTTTGGAGACCCAGACATTGGATGTCATTTTGGGAATGGATTGGTTATCCAAGCACAAGGCCGTATTGGATTGTGGACGAAGGACTATCTCAGTTGAGAGCCCGTGTGGAAAGAAAGTGGAATTTCAAGCTACTGCCGTTAGAGATGGACAGTTGATGGTTAACAGTACCAAGGCAATCAGCATAGAGGATGTCTCAGTAGTGAATGAGTACCCAGATGTTTTTCCTGAAGATCTACCTGGTATGCCGCTAGACAGGGACATAGAGTTTGTGATAGAGCTTGTACCTTGTACAGCACCGATAGCAAAGAGACCTTATCGGATGTCCACCGAAGAATTGGTAGAGATGAAGAAACAACTTGAAGAGTTATTGGAGAAAGGATTTATCGAGGCCAGAGTTAGTGCGCGTGGGGAGCACCAGTTTTGTTCGTCAAGAAGAAGGACGGGAGTTTCAGGATGTGCATTGACTACCGTGCACTCAATGAAGTCACCGTGAAGAATAAGTATCCGCTACCCAGGATTGATGATTTGTTTGACCAGCTGAGAGGAGCCGGAGTTTTCTCCAAGATTGATCTGAGATTGGGATACCATCAGTTGAAGATCCGATCAGAAGATATTCCAAAGACTGCATTCTCGTCAAGATACGGACATTATGAGTTTACTGTTATGTCCTTTGGTCTGACGAATGCGCCAGCATATTTCATGAATATGATGAATAAGGTGTTCATGGAGTATTTTGACAAGTTTGTTGTTGTGTTCATAGATGATATTCTAATCTACTCCAAGACAGAGGATGAACATGCAGAGCACTTGAAGCGAGTTTTGGAAAAGGCGAGGAACAAGCAGCTCTTCGCCAAATTCAAGAAATGTGATTTTTGGAAGGACAAGGTGGAGTTCCTCGGACATGTAATGACCGCATGAAGGAGTCGCCGTTGATCCAAGTAAAGTAGAAGGCGTGTTACATTGGGAGCAAACAAAGATCGTGACCCAGGTCGGAGTTTCCTTGGAATGGCAGGTTACTACCGCCGCTTCATTGAAGGCTTTTCAACAATTGCGAGACCTCTTACGCAATTGTTGAAAAAGGAGAAGAAGTTTACATGGACGCCAGAGTGCGAAAGGATTCCAAGAATCGAAGACGAGGTTGACATCAGCACTGTTGGTTCTATCGACGTCAATCAAAGCTTTGATATCTATTGTGATGCATCGCGCCAAGGACTTGGATGTGTGTTGATGCAGAAGCGGAAAGGTTGTTGCCTATGCATCAAGGCGATTGAGGCCGCATGAGGAGAATTACCCGACACATGACCTAGAGTTAGCTGCCGTAGTGCATGCCTTGAAGATATCGTGTCACTATCAGATCGGAACAGATGTGAAGTGTACACGGATCATAAGAGCCTTAAGTACATATTCACCCAGTCGGATCTGAATATGAGGCAAAGGAGATGGTTGGAGTTGATTAAGGATTACAATGTCGGAATCCATTATCATCCCGGAAAGGCTAATGTGGTGGCCGATGCCTTGAGTCGGAAAAGCCATACCATGAATATGTTGATAGCCACGAATCAGGATGAGCTATGCCAGGAATTTCAGAGAATGAAGATTGAGGTGGTACCTAGTGGATTCTTGGCCGCACTGGAGGTAAATCCTACCCTAGAAGATCAGATTCGGGAAGGACAGAAGGATGATGACAAGATCCGCAGGATTAAGTCCAAAATGGAGGAAGGCAAGGCAAAGGACTTCAAGGTAGATGAGCAGGGCACATTATGGATGAGGGATCGCATTTGTGTGCCGAACAGGAAGGAACTGAAGCAGTTGATTCTAGAAGAAGCCCATGACTCCAAGTACTCGATTCATCCTGGAAGTGCCAAGATGTATCAAGACTTGAAGGAGAGATTCTGGTGGCCGAGCATGAAGCGTGAAGTTGCCGAGCATGTTGCATTGTGCGACGTATGCCAGAGAGTCAAGGCAATGCATCAGAGACCAGCAGGATTGTTGCAGCCGCTGAAGATACCTGAGTGGAAGTGGGAGGAAATCGGAATGGATTTCATCACCGGTTTACCCAAGACTCAAGAGGGTTATGACTCCATATGGGTTATAGTGGATCGCTTGACCAAGGTCGCCCATTTTATTCCCGTGAAGACCACTTACTCGGGGGATAAGTTAGCAGAGTTGTATATGATCAGGATCGTCTGTTTGCACGGAGTGCCAAAGAGGATTGTATCGGACAGAGGTACTCAATTTACCTCAAGGTTCTGGAATAAGTTGCATGAAGCCATGGGAACCCGTTTGAACTTCAGTACAGCCTATCATCCACAGACGGATGGACAGACCGAAAGAGTCAATCAGATTCTGGAGGATATGTTAAGAGCGTGTGCATTGGCTTACGCTACATCTTGGGATAAGAGTTTGCCGTATGCCGAGTTCAGTTACAATAATAGTTACCAGGCTAGTTTACAGATGTCACCTTTTGAGGCACTGTATGGTCGACCCTGCCGGACGCCATTAAACTGGAATGAGACCGGCGAGCGCCGTGTCTTTGGGCCAGATATTCTTCAAGAAGCTGAAAAACAGATTGCCATGATCAGGGAGAGATTGAAGATAGCCCAATCACGACAGAAGAGTTATGCTGACAACCGTCGCCGAGACCTGAGTTTCGAACCAGAAGATTTCGTGTATCTCAGAGACACCGCTCAGAGGAGTTAAGAGATTCCACGCCAAAGGAAAACTCGCGCCGAGATATGTTGGACCATTCAAGATTTTGAGCCGCAGAGGCGAAGTTGCTTACCAGCTGGAGTTGCCGCAGTCGTTAGCAGGAGTACATGACGTGTTCCATGTGTCCCAGCTAAAGAAGTGTCTTCGAGTGCCAGATGAGCAAACGCCCTTGGAGTCGATTGAACTGCAAGAGGATCTGACTTATAAGGAGCATCCCGTGAAGATTTTGGATACTATGGACCGAGAGACTAGAAATAAGTCAACCCGTTTCTGTAGAGTTCAGTGGAGCAACCATGAAGAAAGCGAAGCGACTTGGGAACGCGAAGAGGATTTGAGGAAAGAGTTTCCGAACCTATTTCTTAGTTAGCCTTAAATCTCGGGGACGAGATTCTATTAAGGGGGGGGAGGTTTGTAACACCCCAATTTTTGCTTTTCATGAAATTAAATATTATTGTGCACATTTGTGAATTTTTGGAATTTTCTGGAATTTATTTGGATTTATTTGGATTTAATTTGAATTTATTCCATATTGAAATAATTAAAGAAATTAAATTTTCAAATAAAGTTTTGTTGGAAATATTTTATTGGAGTCCCAAATGCCCTAAAATATTTTCCAGAATTTTTCTGGAATTTTTCTGAGTATTTTGCTATTTTTCTTGAATTAAATGAATTACTGGGAATTATTTTGAATATTAAATCGCTGGAAAATCGAACCGGGTCGGTTACTGTTCAAGCGACCGAGCCCGAGTCAGACTTGAGTTCGAGTCCGACCCGAGCCACGGTCGGGCCGAACCAAGTCGCCCGAGCCCTAACCCCTCGACCATTGGATCAAGATCCAACGATCGAGATCAGGCCACGTCACCCGAGCCGCGGCGCTTCGAAGCCTCAAGAGACGCGACCGTTGGATCTCGATCCAACGGCCCGCGTTGCGCCACGTCATCGTCGTCTTCGAGCCCGACTCGGACACGAGCTGCGCCGCCGCTCCACCCCGAGTTCGTTAGGGTTTGCGGATTCCACTCACGCCGAGGCGGTATTTAAGACCTTGACCCCGGCGCCGTGTTCCCCGTTGGCTTGCGCACCGTTTGCCTCGATTCTTTCCGCCCGAGCCGCCGCTAGTTTCCCGCAATCGCTCGCCGGAGTTCGTGGAGTAGCCGCCGTGGTTTTCCTTTGTTTCCGACGTCGTTCGTCGTCCTCCGCCGCGTCTGAGCCCGGTTCCGGAACCGTCCGGCCAAGGCACACCCGAGGGGGCCTTTCACTTCACCGGAGCAGCCCCAGAACGCCGTCGCATTGGTCGCCTTCCCCGACCTCGGTGAACCAGCTCCGCCGCGCCGCCATCGTCGACTTCGAGCTTCCTCCGCCGTCCGATCCGGATTCGACTGCTACGGTGAGTTCCACGTGCGCCCTAACGCCGTTAGAGCTAGGTTTGATCCTAACCGTTAGATCGGGATCGAACGGTGTAGATTAGATCTAGTGTTAGGGGTCGGATCCATTCTGGACCGTTAGATCTGGATCCAACGGCGTGGATTGACCGCGTTAACCCAAACGCGTGATAACCAGATCTAATCTGGGCCGTTGATTTTCAAATCAACGGCCGAGATTGTGCCACGTGTGCCTAGCCGCGCCCACGCGCGTGGGGAGCGTGTCTCTAACACGTGGGATCCGCGTGTCAGAGGGCCCACGAGTCAGCCGCGGCCACGCTGCGGCGTGAGACCCGGCCAATGACAGCGGGACCCACATGTCGCTGGATCATGGCCGTGAGCCGAGTCCACGGTGGACCGAGCCGAACCGTGGGCTGAGCCCATGAACCGGCTGACGTCAGCCAGCCAATCAGGAGCCGACGCGTGTCACCCATGACGCAATAAATAATTTCTGAAAAAGAAAATGATTTAATAATTCGGTTTAATAATTGATTTGAATTTCAAAACTTCAAACGCTTATAACTTTTGCGTTTCAACTCCGATTTGAGTGATTCAAATTTCTAAATTTGTATAAAATTGAGATCTACCTAATGATGAAGTTTATTTAATTTTTGGACTAAAGTTTTCCTTTGTAATATTATTTAATTGATTATTTAAATTTTAAATAATTATAACTTTTGCATTTTAACTCCGATTTGAACGATTCCAGTTCCTAAAAATTCATAAAATTATGTTCTCTCTGTTTATGGATTTTATTTGGATGTTTGGACACTTTTTACCTATTGTTTATTCGTGTATTGCTATTTGCACGCTTTACGAGTAGACGTTGAAGTGCCGGAAGGATTCAAAGGAGAAGTGTTGACCCAGGAGCTAGCTCCGGACCAAGAACAAGTACTTTTTGAAGGCAAGTTATGCTTTGACCATGTTGATCCCATTTTGAAACCTATTTTGGTTCAAATTATTGCATGCTAGTTTAAATTAGAAAATGCTCTACTTAATTATGGGTAATTAGATAAATGCCTAATTGCTGTATGACACCTTGATTACTAAAATATGTGCCATGACCCCTTGTCATCCTAGTTGTGGTTTACTAGTTGGACATTACTAAATCGCCAACATGGGAATTTAGATCGTTGTAGTATATAGCTTAGACCTGCTACGTGCTCATGACATGATTTTGGACACTCAAACGTTAATATTGACTTAATGACATATTGAACCTGTTTTGGAAAGGTATCATGTGATGTTGATGGCACGTGGTGCATGGTAATCAACTGGGATTTGATAAATAGCTTTTGACCGGGGCATGTGGCAAGAATGATCAGGTGGGCCAGTTGTGGCATTGGGAATGTTGTTTTGGTTCTTCGGGTAGTCTTGCCCTGGTCACCCTAAGGACTTCACCTTGCAAGCCTTTGAACTGAGTCAATCTTGTAACCACATGTCTGTAATGGGACGGACCTAGTTGATTAAGTTGCTAATAACGTACCTGTGGGACCTCAGGAGGTCAACTACACCCTTTGTGTAAGTTGTACGGGGGAGCGTACCGGGGCTGCGGCCAGGTACCCATCTAACAGTTGGTTGGCCTAAACTTCGCCTTAGCTAAGGGAAGGGTTAGTGTGCAACAACCGGGGAGGACCACTTGTATTGTTAGAATTTTCCGAAAGACTTTGTTACGGGAACTCGCCTTTGTGGTGTTTGACTGTATCTTGTGGGTAAAGTGCATAACCTCTGCAGAGTGCAAAATCTATTCGAATAGCCGTGTCCGCGGTATTGGACATCGCTCGGGAATTACAGTCAAGGGTTAGATTTTCTCAAAAATAACTTGGACTTGAAAGGTTGGGTTTGGTTAAATAATGATGTTGATGGAAATGTGGTTTAGGAATGGGAGGAACGTTGATTAAACTTTTGGAAAGGTTATTTACGCTATACTTGTTTCTACTGCTTTCGAATCTATTTATGCTATTTGTCAAATGCTGTTTACTGCAAATATACCATGAGCTATTCCTTTGGATCAAGCCATGCATATAGTATATTAGCTTGCATTCTGTGCATGACTTGCTGAGTACCAAGTACTCATCCTTGCCACAATACAACACCAGTTGAAGAGGAGACTACACCAGCTTTGGAGGAGGAGCTCCAAGAGGAATCGTCTACTTAGGGAGCGAGCCCAGTCAGTTGCCTGTGGTATACTGGATGGCGCCACGAAGTTATCTTATTTTCCACTGCTATTATTTCTCTCTTAGTAAGTTTCGCCCTGCGTGGCATATATTTGTAACTTGACCATAAGGTCGAGCAACCAGTTTGACTATTTAATTAAAGTACTTTATTAGTATCGAGAGGTATGATTGTGATATTTACCGATGTTAAGACTGTGTGCACTAGCGCGTTCCTGGACTAGTGCTGAATACACAGAGGGTCCGGATTTGCAGATTCGGGTCCCGACAGGTGGAAACGATGCATCACAGTACATCTCGCCTTACTACACCGCGCATGTTTTGAAGAACACGTGGCGTCCGAAGATGAGTTCGTTCTCAATTGGAGAGAACTACAAGCTCATGGAAGGCCCAACCTGGAAACCATATCCCGCGAGTAGGCGCACACAGCAAGGTAGGCCAAGGGCCGGATTGCAAGGTGACATGGACGCGGGCGATCACGGTGGACGGTTTGCGAAAGTGTAAAATATGCAGACAACCCGGACACGACCGTAGGAGGTGCCCCAATGCACCCAGTACGTAGTCGTCTCCCCTGGATTATGTGTAATTTGGAGCTATCGAAATGTATTTGTATTTGGGAGCTATCGAAACGTAGTCGTCTCCCCTGCTATGTTACGTTGCTTTTGAACTTGTATTTGTAATTTGGAGCTATCGAAATGTATCTGTATTTGTCGGGAATGCACGTATGATGCTTCAAGCTTGTGTAAATGTACTTTGATGTCATGTATCATTTGTTTCAACAGTGCGTGATGGCGGACAATGCACTTCCAGAGCTTCTCCGTGAGTCAGTAGATGTCCCACATCGTGCGAGGGCCATTTTTGCTGGAGCTATGGTAAGATGCATTACTATATTACCCGCAATTAATTTGTTCGGATATAACTAACCAACTTGTTATTAATCTTTCAGTTGCCCCCTCTCTTCTGTCGGTCGTTGCACAAGTTGAAGAAGTTGGACTATCGATTCCACTATCGACTAGGTCGTGTGGGTCTACTACCATTTGCACTTCTCATTGATGGGGCTCAGCTCAGAGGGGGGCAGACCACACCCATGCCTGGCATCGATCGTGCGCTTCTTACTGGTGTCGTGGACCGATGGCGGCCGGAGACACACACATTTCACCTACCGTTTGGTGAGATGTCCATTACGTTGAGGGATGTGGCCATGCTAACCGGCCTGCCCATCAGGGGACAGCCGTTGGTTCTTCGTCGCCCCAGCAGGCAGCACTGGCAGCACTATATAACGGGAAGGTATTACAATCACTAGTTGTTTTATGTTCGTAATGTGCATGCTATTATGAAATCTCTTAATCCGGAGTTCACGCAGGTTTGGTGTCCCGTACGAACAGAAGGAAAATGGGGTGTCCATGACCTGGCTGCGTACATTGCAGGAGTACAACCCCTGCCCACCTGATGCCGACGAAGATACAGTGCTGCGCCACTACGAGGTCTACCTGTACTACTTGCTGGGTGGTGTGATGTTCACGTCCACCGCAGGAGACCTGATCTTCCCGCACATTGTGTCGATTGCTCGTCAGTTGGCCGGTGAGCTTGATGACATCCCGGCCTACAGCTGGGGATCTGCGGTCCTGGCGGACACGTATCGTGGATTGTGCGATGCATGCCATCGCCTGACTTACAGGGGCATTATTACTGGATGCCTGCAACTCCTTCAGATGTGGAGTTGGGAGTACCTTCCGATCTCTCGGCCAGAGATATGTATTCAATATTACCCTTTTGCCGTCTACGATGCCATGCCAGATACCAATCGGCCTACAATGGGGTACCGTTGGATGCACGCACGACTTCGATGGTTGCCGAACGGTGACCATTGGAGCTACACGCGTGTTGTCGCCGATCTAGACCTGCTGACCGTAGCACATATGAACTGGGATCCTTGGTCTTCGCAAAGAGCCGCAGAGATTGCGACGGACGCCCAAATATCCAGCTGGTGCACGGTGGACTACCCCCTGTGGATGACCACATGCTTCCTGCTCTACATGAACGCCGTAGAGGTGTACTCGCCTGAACGGATCCAGAGGCAGTTCGGTTTCCGCCAGATAGTCCCCGTTCCACCACCGCGGGATGCCGGGAGATCTCACGGGTATGCATTTACTTATTTTCAATATGTACCCTATTTATGCAAATTTGACAATGTAACGTCCGTGCATTTGTAGGAGAAGCGCGAAGGGCAGTGCGGCCGTAGTGGACTGGAGCAACGTCCATGCCACCCACATTACGCGGTGGAACGACAGTGCATTTCAGGAGGTTGTCTTACCCTCTGTGCCATACGACCCCCAGGAATATGACAACTACCTGACATGGTACCGTCCGCGCACCCGCGCCACATTGCTCAGCAACGAGGTCGACGAACGAGCAATGGCCTATCCTGAGGACCGATCTCGACAAGTCCACATTTTGGTACTAAATATAGTGCAATAATGTCCTCAGTAAATTTCTTAACGCTCTGATTCTAATACCCCAGTAATGCTATGCAGACACAGGAGGCATCCGAGCTGTATACCGAAGCGAATCGACTTGCGGGGCAAAGTGAAGGCACCTCTGGCTCCTCATCAGCACCAAATCACATGAGAAGGTACCTTGCATCCAGGGGGGCACGAATCATGTCCGCTATCCGTGGCCTTGGAGGATGGTCACGGACACACGGCCGCAGCTACAGCTCGTCTCCCATGGAACCTGCCACTACCTCACAGCCGAGGCGATCCTGCACCATCCGTCCGTCCACTGCTGAGGGAGCCGATGTCGCTCGACGTGCATCCATTTCCCATGCACCGAGCCATTCATCGCGACGTCATGCCGCCCCACCTGCTGAAGTACCGGCTGACGAAAGACCGGGTCCTTCACATCATGAGGACATGCCCGGTCCTTCCAGTCGTCACCCTCCCACAGGTATGCCCCATGTATCAGAGGCCTTTGGGGCAAAGGTCACTTCCAGACCACAATGGAGCGGGCCCGAAGTTTTTGACGATGACTTCTTCAATGCGCCTACCTTCACTGGCCTATTAAGCATGCAGCTACAGGGGCCTCCGCACCAGGCGGGGACCTCACAAACATCGACATATGTACGCCATACAGCTCCCTTAGGGCCTGTTGATCCACATGAGTGGTTCAACGCGATCTCGGAGAGCGGAGGAGGATACTCCATCGCAACGGGCCCCCCTCCCCAAGACGAGGATTTGGATGTACCAGCAGGCACGGGGAGGTTGGGTCCGTCACAAGCCGCGGGACAAAGGGAGATACATCCACCAGTGGTGTTTAGCCCTGAGGATTTGATCAGAAGGTAGGCTCAACGGCGGAGAGGGAGACAGTGATGCTTCAAGCTTATCGGTTTGTTCGCAATGGCGGAGAGGGAGACGGTGACGCGTCAAGGCTATAGTTGCATTATTGGATTTTCAATGTAATGTTTCATTGTAATGTTTCACTCTAATGTTTTAATATATGGCAGATTCTGCTCCGATGTTTCAATCTAATGTTTCACTCTAGTGTTTCACTCTAATGTTTTCATATATGCCAGTTTGTGCTCCGTTTGTTTGTCTATTCTTTGTAGGAACCTTGAAGTCGACATGAATGGATGGGAGTGGTGGCACGGTCACGTTTTGCATTAGCACAGTTTCATACTAACTAATTGCTTGTAATGTTATTGAGTTTATATCTTGTAATTAATCTGTGCTACTTGCATGTAATAAGTTGGGCCATGATGGTTAGTTGATACCATGACCCATGTTTGTGATTGGTTGGTTTTCTTAAGTTTCAATCTTATTGTCGTATTAAATGTTGTATTTTGTCTGTTGAGTGGATGTCCTAGTTTCAGGGGAGGTGCTGCCGAAATTTTTAGTAAAAGTTAGCGTTGGCAATAGCACTTAGGGTTATTGTGGCAGTATATTTGTGTAGCAAAGAAAGGTAGTCCATATATCGGACGGAGTGGACTTGCTCATCAATATAAGGACTACGATATCCATAACAAATATGTCATGGACACCTCTCCTTGCATGTAATAGGAGCTCTTGCAATACCCCTAATTATCATAGTGACGGCCGAACCGTGACGACGATGGGTTTTCGGACACCCGTGAAAAGTAATGTTCGAACCTATTTGTTGGGTCGGACGGAGCGGACTTGCTCATCGATATATGGACTACCATATCCATAACCAATATGTCATGGACACCTCTCCTTGCATGTAATACGAGCTCTTGCAATACCCCTAATTATCATAGTGACGGCCCAAGCGTGACGACGAAGGGTTTTCGGCCGCCCGTAAACAGTAATGTTCGAAGCTGTATGTTGGGTTGGCCGGAGCGGACTTGCTCATCGATATATGGACTACCGTATCCAAAACAAATATCTCATGGACACCTCTCCTTGCATGCAATACGAACTCGTGCAATACCCCTAATTATCATAGTCGCGGCCGAACCATGACGACGAAGGGTTTTCGGCCGGGCGTAAACAGTAATGTTCGAAGCTATTTTTTGGGTCGGACGGAGCGAACCTGCTCATCGATATACAAAACACCATATCCAGAAGAAATATCTCATGGACACCTTTCCTTGCATGTAATACGAACTCGCGCAATACCCCTAATTATCATAGTCCCGCACAAACCCTAACGATGAAGGCTTTTGGGCGTCCCGTAAAAAAGCATGTTCGAAGTTATTTTTTGGGGAGAATGTAGCAGATTTGCTATTTGGTATACGGACTACCATATTCTTAAAAAATATCTCAGTTACAACTCTGTTTGCATATAAATTCTCAACCCCGAATTACCCTAAGTATTATAGCCGCGCACAAACCCTAACGATGAAGTCTTTTGGGCGGCCCGTAGTAAAGCATGTTCGAAGTTATTTTTTGGCACGAATGTAGCAGATTTGCTATTTGGTATACGGACTACCATATTCTGTAAAAATATCTCAGTTACAACTCTGTTTGCATATAAATTCTCAACCCCGAATTACCCTAAGTATTATAGCCGTGCAGAAACCCTAACGATGAAGGCTTTTGGGCGGCCCGTAATAAAGCATGTTCGAAGTTATTTTTTGGGGCGAATGTAGCAGATTTGCTATTTGGTATACGGACTACCATATTCTGTAAAAATATCTCAGTTACAACTCTATTTACATATAAATTCTCAACCCCGAATTACCCTAAGTATTATAGCCGCGCACAAACCCTAACGATGAAGGCTTTTGGGCGTCCCGTAAAAAAGCATGTTCGAAGTTATTTTTTGGGGCGAATGTAGCAGATTTGCTATTTGGTATACGGACTACCATATTCTTAAAAAATATCTCAGTTACAACTCTGTTTGCATATAAATTCTCAACCCCGAATTACCCTAAGTATTATAGCCGCGCACAAACCCTAACGATGAAGGCTTTTGGGCGGCCCGTAAAAAAGCATGTTCGAAGTTATTTTTTGGGGCGAATGTAGCAGATTTGCTATTTGGTATACGTACTACCATATTCTGTAAAAATATCTCAGTTACAACTCTGTTTACATATAAATTCTCAACCCCGAATTACCCTAAGTATTATAGTCGAGCGCGAACCCTAACGATGAAGGCTTTTGGGCGGCCCGTAAAAAAGCATGTTCGAAGTTATTTTTTGGGGCGAATGTAGCAGATTTGCTATTTGGTATACGGACTACCATATTCTTAAAAAATATCTCAGTTACGACTCTCGTTACTGCTAATATGTACTCGCGCAATACCCCTCATTATCATAGCCACGACCAAACCATGACGATGAAGGTTTTTCGGCGGCCCGTACAAAATCATACGCCTCGTGGCAGGAGGCTGAAAAAGAAGATATGACAGATGGCTGGAAAATATGATATGACTAAAGGCTGGAAAAGGTGATATGACACAAGGCTCTTAACCAGAGGGGGCGTTCAAACAGTAGTGATTATTACAAACAACAAGCTGCCACAGGGCGCTTTCCGATCTCGGCCCCTCCCCTCCCTCACTAATGTGCTGCCAATTGTTGGCTGGCCACTGCCAGGCCAGTACCAGCTGCAGATTCGCTTCAGCTAGGCACCCACAGCGCGTTGCAAAGGCTGGCACGTGCCGCTCTCCTGTCCCGGCCCCTCGCCTCGCACGCTAATGTGCCGTCAGCTGCTGGCCACTCCCAGGCTACTGCCAGCTGCAGCTAAGCTATAGCCAGGGTCGATTCCCTCCCAGCACCAGCTGCATTATTGCCGTCCAATCGAGTCTAATCGAACCACCGAAAGCAAAGGCCATGTCTCACATGGATGTTCGCAGATGCATGCATTTGTCTAGCTATTAATTAAGAACGCGAGGAGTTCGACAACCCCAAGAGGAAACGTTGAGCATGCAGGTCTCTCAGGCGATTTGGACAACACGTTGAAAAAGCTGCAAAATCTCGAATTGACATCACACTGCCACCAGCTCTGTCAGGCCACTTGGACACCAAGCTACCAGCCAGACCCCCCCCAGCGCGCTGTAAACGCTGCCACGTGGCGCTTTCCTGTCCCGGAGCCTCGCCTCGCACGCTAATGTACCGCAAGGTGCTGGCCAATGCCAGATGCAGCGAATCTAAAGCCTGGACCCCCACCGCGCACTGCAAACGCTCCCACGTGCCGCTTTCCTGTCTTGGCCCCTCGCTACGAGCGCTGATGTGCCGCCAGCTGGCTCGTTTCTCCCTCGCGCCCTCGCTATAAATTACAAGGCCGCATGTATTTCTATCAGGCAATCGTGAGCCATTGTTTCGAAGTCATGAAGCTGCGAGTGAGTTGAGAAAACCCACAACGCAAAGAGTAGAACTGGTGGTTTAGCTTTCCTTTTTTCCAATATTTGATTCTGGCTTCGTGTTTCACAGGTATTATTTACGAAACTTATTTATGCCAGCGAAGCTACATTGTTGTGTTGTTGGGTCAGTGAAGTACAAGGGATATTGATTGGTTCTTTGGGGCTTTGAGGCCATCTATTTCTTTTTTATATTTTTGTTCGAAGAAATATTCCAGTTATGCTTGAATCCTACTCTTTTAGGCTGAAATATAATTGCTACCAATGTGTAGATGGACAAGGATCCGGAGCGGCTCAAGAAAGGCTTGGCCTGGACAATAAAGAAATAGATGGTATCGCAGCTGACCTGAATAAAATTGCAAAAGACAACTTTAGTCCTGGCACAAGTTCAAGTGCCAACGAATTCAACAAATTTTAGGATCGACATCGAAGCTATAGCTAGTAGCCTCGAAATGGTTGCCATACAAATCGAGCGAGTTATCGCAATCGCACTTCTACACCGTAACATCCGGACCTTCAAGCCATAGCTCGCAACCGTCCGCAGTTGCCACGTAAGAAGGACATCGAAGATGCACCTAGACTTGTGTCTTCCATGTGACTACCAGAGTGATGAGGAGGGCAAACGCCGATCACCGGGCAAGATTTAGAAGATAAGGGTATTGATATAGATAGTGATGATTCTGGATCGTTGTAATCCTGTATCGCTAGAGTCGTTGAAATAATATGTATTAGTGAGGCACCCGTCATGTACGTTGGTAAGGCTTCGTATTCCACCGTTGTTTTTCCCGCGTTGTAATGTTATGTTGTAATTTATCCATTTCAACGCTGTATTTTATGCCTTTAATATGATTTGTCGTTACCATGCCTCTTAATATATGGACCATCATGTTCTGCAAAAATATTTCATATACACCTTTCTTTCCATGTAAATTATAAATCCGGAATAACCCTGAGTATCACAAGCTGCACGACCTGTCACCCGCAAACAAAGCTGCACGACCAGTCACCCTCAATCAAAGCGTCACATATGTTAACTATTATTTTTTTGAAGAATGGGCCAGATTTGCTCTATGATATACGGACTACCATATTGTACAAAAATATTTCTTTTACACCTTTCTTTACAAGTAAATTGTAGTAGCGCAATAACCCTAAGTATCATAGCCGAGAACCACCTTTTTGCAAAACGAGGGTGGGAGCAAGGAAAACGAGAGGGTGAATCATAAGTAAGATGTCACTACGAAAAATAAGTTGGACCACACTCTTTATCACGACTTAAAACTTAAAGGAGTACAACGAACAATGAAAATAATAGTTACAACTAGACATCTACTCAGTGCATCGAGGCCACTTCCCCTTCTCCCATGCCTCTTAATATATGGACCATCATGTTCTGCAAAAATATTTCATATACACTTTTCTTTCCATGTAAATTATAATTGTGGAATAACCCTAAGTATCACAAGCTGCACGACCTGTCACCCGCAAACAAAGTTGCACGACCTATCACCCTCAATCAAAGCTGCACGACCTGTCACCTGCAATGAAAGCTGTATAAAGCATTCTGGCTGACTATGGGAGGGATTCCCTGTCTAAAGCTGTGGCCATAGCCAGCCTCATGTCCCATCACATGCAAAGTTGCAGAGGAATCCGATGCTAGCGGATTTCAACTTCTCTTAAGTCCGCCACTCTCTCGTATGGCTGGCTATTTAATCCCCAGTGGTCGCCTACTAATAATCACACCAACCAGGCAAGCAAGCTTCGGGCCAATCGGAGGGAAGACGATACACGGAGCACAAGTCCGCCAGCTAGCCAACCAAAGGCCAATGGAGTACCTCGCCCCAAGGCACAGCCTTCTCGAAGACATCCCCGAAGGCATGCAGGTCCCCATGTGCCTATGCGGGGATCCTTGCCAGTTCCAAAAGTCTTTAGACAACTCGTACACCTACGGTATGAGGTATTGGAGCTGCCGCAACTACGACTCCGAGCCAACGCTGGAGACGCGGATGCGACGGAAAAGCCCGGTAAGTTTGTACTCGCATTTGATGTTACATCAAACCGTGCAAACTTTAATACTGTAATACCATCTGCTGTCACCAATCGCAGCCTCCATTGTGCGAGTTCATCAAATTCTACGACGCGGAGCAGACTCCTGAGATGGAGAGGATGCGAAATTGGGAATACTCGCATCGTAGAGCTATGGTAGAGCAGTAGTGGCGTGAGCAGGACGAGGAGGAGAAGCGCATGAAACATCACGAAGAAATGTGTGCAAAGAGGGAGGCCGAAAGGCAGCGCCTTGCGGTAGAGCGGGAGGCCGAGCGTGACAGGAAGCGTGAGAGGGCGGCTAGGGCCAGGGTGGCAGGCACCGATGGGTTGCACAAGGGGAAATATCCCCGGTGCACTCAGTAGTGTACCAGAAGGGCCCTTGTTGTTTCGTTTACCTAAGGCATGTTCAACTTTAAGCCATTATTGCCGCCCATCTGTAACCCCAATGTTTGTTTCCCGTAATCTCTCAACTATTATATGGAGTGATATGTAACGGTTATTTGCATTTCAATCAGTTCCGGTTATATGCATTTCAATCATGCGATATGGAGCGGTTATTTGCATTTGAATCAGCAAACGATTTCTAAATTTTACAGAGAGAAATATAACTAAATCGGTCATTTCCATTTGAATCAGCTCCGATTGAAAAATCAGAAGAAAAAAAAAACAACAAAAAATGAAAAAAAATCCTTAACCAATGTTTTGGGGTTTTGGGTATGCCATACAGGTATAGGGTAACCCGAAATTCCAGGTTTCGAACATCAAAATTTTCCAAAGTTTGGTTTCTTGAGAAGCGATTTTTCAGATAATTCATCACTGTTTTTTTTTACAACGTGAAACTATTATATCATTTTTTTAAAACCAAAAAGATACAAAAAATACTAACCGAAAACTGTTATATCATATTGTAAATATCCAAAACCGGCAAACTCAGTGCCCTCAAATACGATTTTTCCTTTAATTTGAAGTTGTACATCGAAACTTATTATCCGATCGAATTTAAAAATTAAACAAAGAAATAATGAAAAGCAAAAACAAAAATACGATTGCATGCGCGGCGCGGTCGCAGTGGGCCGGGCGACGTGGAGGGGACTCGCTTCGCAATGAGTCAGCAATGACTGCAGACGGCGAAGGCCAAGCAGCGCTCGCACAAGACTGGCTGGCCGCAGTCCCTCGCAAAGAACGCCCTCCGCCGCAAAGACTTGCTAGGGGGCCATATCCGTAAAAACGAAGCATGCATGGCTAGTTCCAGAAAAAATTGAACGCAAGGGGCTGAAACAGTAATAGTTTCTTGAAATTATTAGTGGAAACTTGTATGAAATATGAATTTTTTTGAAATTGAGTGGAAAGTTGTATGAAATATGAATTTTTCCCAAAATGGCAGGCTGGGCCTTAGCCGAAATCCCCATTTTCGGGTATGAGGTGCCACCTCATACCCGAAATTCCCATTTTCGGGTATAGTCCATACCCGAAAATACTGATTTCGTTTACAGTATACCCGAAAATACTGATTTCAAATACAGCAAAACCGAAATTCCTATTTTCGGGAATGGGTACACGAAATTCCTAATTTCGGGTAAGGTGGTGATTTATGTAAATAGTCAAATATGTTGTGTAGATTTGTAAATACAGGGCACATGTTGTATAGAATACCAATTTTTCCGCCATTTCATACCATGACGAGTACACAGTACATGTGAGGGTCATTGCCTTCCTTCTTTCATCTTTTGCCGCTGTACATGTGGGACCACTATTTTTCCGTGATCCTACCAGTTTTTCCTTCTAGGCATCTTTGCCAACACCGCTTAAAGACCGAGTCGAGGACCTCTAGGTGTCCCTGTGCATGCGCTTGATACTCCATAAGTTTGCCACGGCGAGTCGCCCTTTTACGTTTGCATCGCCACGACAAGTCTCCCTTCACTTCAACACTACCGCTGCGTGCACTACACGCACCTGTGGTTGCCACGATGCCACCGCCTTGCCGCCGTGCCTAGCCATCGAGAATGCCCCAGTTCAAGCACTGTGCCGCACTACCTCACTTCTCTACAAGGATCATCGAGTCATCTCTGAAGTCAGTACATCAAACCAATGTGCCATCGCCTCCTTCCTTGGCTCCAGCCGAATTCCCGACGCCATCAAGCCGCCGGCCAACTTCCTGCTCCGGCCATCATGCCTCAATTCCCTGCATCTAGAGTACCGCCATCCACTACAGCACACATCCCCCAATTCAATTTGGACGCCCACTGCTCATGCTCAGCTCCAGCAAGTTCTTCCATCATCAGCCACCACAGCTCATTTGCCAATTCTTTGCTCCATTTTCCAATTAAACTTGCATGGAGCATTCCCAATAACCTTGGATCTGATGTGGCAATCCTTAGAGCCTGCTTACACACCTTATTATACTTGCTCTAAGTTCCCCTGTTTTGTTCTCTTGGCTCTAGCACTGTTCCTTCTATCTGACCGGTGGTCCCATGAAGAATAGTACCCAGTGCAAGCCAAACTCACTGCTTATTTGAATCCTTTTGGTTTTGTGACCGATTGAACAGACACTATAGGAATCCAAACTATTTTTGTCGGTCAAAAATAGACCGATGTAAATAACAGTGTGATATCATCAGTGAGGTTGGAACCGATAAAATTAAAATCATTTTCGTCGGTATCCTTGAGAAGGCTGACAAAAAAATTCTCTTGGACTAGTTTCGTCGGTTCAGACCATCGAAAATAAGATACGTGGCATCTTGTAGATATTTTCGTCGGTTTTTCTCTTATTTTCGTCGGTTTTAGACTGATGAAAAAAGTATCAATTCCTGTAGTGAGAGAGCCCAAAGTACTAATACCAAGACATTTCATTGAACCTCTGAATCCTTGGCAGGAAGAACCAAGGTGACTAGTAACTAGTTAAATTGGTCTAAGGTATAAATATGTTTAACGTCTTTAATTTGTTTGCATCCCTGATCAAAAATCTACTTAGCAACTCAATTTAACCACCCTCTATATTCAGATGTTAGGCAGATCATCGATTAATTCGTATAGACCTTAATATCTATGTGCATGTATAAATCCCTTTTATAAGATGTTGCAAATAAGAATAATGTTCAGATATCGAAGTTAGTTTAGTAGCTTGATCTAATCAAATTGTTAAAATCAACATAAAATAATGTCTTGAAAATAGGAACAGAATATGCGTGACCTATTCCAACATAAGATGACAAAACTCTGAAATGGAGTAGACTCTAGTAAGAACAATGACCTTTACCTCGACTAAATCAATTAAGCCCAAAACTATGTTTAGCTTAATTAGAATCTATAATTAGGAATTAGCTTGATCTAATCAACCACTAAATTTAAATGCCGACACACTAAAATTTAGGAAGCCTTAATTGGTTTAATCTTTAAATATGTCTTTAAGCTAGCATACATGCCATATAAACTTATTATTACTAGTACACCTTGGTACATGTAAGATTTTAGTTTAAACACACTATAGGTCCACATCATCTAATCTCGCAAAAATATATATAGTTTAACTTAGATTGAACCAAGTTTCCAAATAACTTGACTGTTTGTGTACAAAGCACTTATAGATTGTTCTTCAAGTGTGTTAGCTAATATCTTAATTCTATTAATCTAATCAATCTTTGCTTCTTGAATTCATAAAATAGGAGTAAATAATTCATAAAATGTGAGTAACGGTGTAGTCTAGATCGTTAATAGGAAATATAGGTGAAAAGGCAGATTATGACGCATATACATAAAATCTTAAAACCAAAACCCTAACCCTAAATCACTCTTTCTTTATGTGATGGATTTATATTTGGTATTTCTATCTGTATTCTTTTGGCCCTTATTGGAGTTTGCTCTTTTGTATGTATCGCGGTATGACGTGTAGAACCTGACGTAATTGACGCTACCGCCAACAGTCTATGTGTATACTCGATGAAACTCTCTCTCTCTCTCTCTCTCTCTCTCCACTACTACAGATCTCGCCGTCACTACCGGTTCATAAGCGCCATCAATACCGGTTTTTGAACCGGTACCAGCCATCCGGGACTGATGCCCAATGGGCATCAATACCGGTTAGGGGAACCGGTATTGATATGCCCTTCAGCACTGGTTGGAACATCCAGTAGATCGATGGTTTATTAACAAGATCAGTAGTTCCAACCGTCTCGATAATCTGTTATCGATCGATCGACGATCCAACCGCATCGATAATAGAACATCAATACCGGCTGGACCCTCCAACCGGTACTAACAATAGCTCATCAGTAACGGCTGGAGGGTCCAACCGGTACTGATAATAGATCATCAGTACCGGTTGGTGTTATGACCCGGTACAAGTTGGTTTTTTTTAAAATTTCCATTACTGTAATTAATTAATTTGAGGATATAAATTGATTTATAAATTTCTCGTAAATTTATAATGGGTTTTATGAAATATACTATACCTTGAATGAAAATTTCAGATTTGTTGGATGAGTATTTAATTCTTAATATTTCTTTTACTTATTTTTTTGCAGATTTTCTTTGTTTGTAATTAAATTTTTATATCAAGTAATTGTAAGTATTATTTTAAATTTTTATATCAAGCAAGAACGGGCATCTTGCATGCTCGAAACTATTGTATCAGTGCAAGTTTACTACGGACTGCTACTCTACAACCACATAAAAGACGAGCACGCGGTGGTCGACGCCCAGCGCGGCGGGATCATGAAGGCATTTCGTGACTTCGCCGCCAAGTCCTACAGGACCGAGCCCCGCACCGTGAGCTTCAAGTGAAAATTTAAAATAATACTTAAATTTAAAATAATACTTAAATTTACTTGATATAAAAATTTAATTACAAATAAAGAAAATCTGCAAAAAAGAAGTAAAAGAAATATTAAGAATTAAATACTCATCCAACAAATCTGAAATTTTCATTCAAGGTATAGTATATTTCATAAAAGCCGTTATAAATTTATGAGAAATTTATAAATCAATTTATGTCCTCAAATTAATTAATTACAGTTGTGGCGGCGTTGAGCCACCGTGGTCTCTCTTTCTCCTTTCTTCGGAAGATTGTTTCTTGTTTTCTTGGGGAACTTGTCTCTTCTCTTTCTTCTTCTCCCTTTTATAGGGCAGGCCTGGGGACATGCACGTATTGACCGGCCTTCTTCTTCCGTCCTGTTTCTTACCAAGGGCTAACTTGACTTTTCCTTGAATCACATCCCTCATGTCTCGGGTTTTTTGCCCTTTATTCGTACACCTTTTATAGGGGTTCGACGGGGATTTTACTTATGTTGGGGTCTCAGATCAGCCTGACACGTCCTTGCGTACTCGGGAGGAGTTGTTGGGGGATGTCAGATCCTAGTAGTTCATGCTATGTTTGCGCCGGAGGGAGACGTAGCTGTGGGGAATTTCCTCTGTTCTCCTCCTTCGCTTCGGAGGGAAACCTCCCCTCGTCACGGAGGGGGGAGTAGGCGGTTTTTATCCCTTTTCCACCTTTTACCGGGGAATGGTCTCCTAGGGTATGAACTCATTGCTTCGCCGGGGGAAGAGATTGACGGTCATAGACCCATTCATGTGGGCCATCAGGCGCGGGAGCCTCGCTTTGATGGTTGAAGGGAGGTGAGTATGTTCGGTCCACAACACTAGCCCCTCATGTCAGCGGGTAGGCGTTGTTCTGCCCGCTGGGATGTTATAGCGAATATTCAAGTTTTTTTTTGCGCATATCCTGTGGGGACAAGGCTTTCCGACGGTTGGGAGGTTCTTGTTTGCTTCGCATTTCTTCTGTATTTCTCCTCGTTCTTGTTCTCCTCTAACGTCGTCTTCCTGATCCTCCACTGATTTAGATCTCCATGGGACCTCGCCGCCCTCCTAAGATAAAGCCGGTTTTGAGTGAAGAGGATGCCGCGGGATTATCCCCCATTTTGGGGCGGTCGGCCTTGAGCTCTGCCGACCTCGACGCATTAGCGGCGGATTTCGGGGTGATGCGCCCTTCCATGCGCCTCCCTGGTGATGAGGAAACCCCTCGGCCCCAGGCGAATGAAGCCGTGGTATTCGCGGCGTTTCTCGAAGCGGGTCTCCGTTTCCCGTCCGCCCCTCTATTGGCATAGTACTCCGGGTTTTCCACGCGGAGCTTTCGCAGCTTACCCCTAATGCTATTGTGCGGTTGGCAGTACTGGAATGGGCGTTCCGTCCGGCTGGAATCAAATTGACGGGGCGCTTATTTTCTCTTATAGAAGATGCATTTTGGCAACCAAAACAACAGAAGACAGGAAGCGCAGGCCGCAAGTCATGCTTCGGTTCTCTTAATTTCTAGACGAAGAGGTCCCTTATAAGGGAAATCCCGGTAGCGGCCGCCAAAGGGAAATGGGATTCGGGATGGATGTCACGGTGGTATTACCAAATCCTCGTGGGTCCAGACTCTTCCCTTCATACTTCGATGGGTCCAGTCCATGCAATCCGATCCCCTAATTGGAGCGCGACTGCGGAGGAAATTGGATATCTTGATTATTTGAAGGCTCTTCGTGGCCAGAGTACGATGCGGGACTTGGTTGAAGAATATTGTTTGTGTCGTATCGACCCCTTAGCCAGGAGTTCCGCCGTTACTCTGGAGCGGTCGTCGGGAGGCACGGTGTCTGTGGTTCGGCCAGGGGGGATACAAGATCTGGGGCGCGGGGCAGCCGAAAAATTAGCTCGCAGGCTTCTGGGTCCTTGCCAGGCAGTTGAGTACGAAGCCGCTATGAGTGCGGTTGGGGCCACCTGATGCTCTCGTTTCACCGATTGGGGGCGCCGTGCAGTCCCCCATCCCAGAGGGCCAGTCGGTTCTCCTCGTCCGGCCAAACGGGCGAGGTTAGCCCGAGTGGCTCTGCCCCGGGTTGCTGCCACTTCTGGCGGGAGTGAGGATTTGGGGGATGACGACGACGAGGATGAGGATTGGGGTGAAGAGGAATCCAGCGACGAAGGTGATTCCTCTGGCTCCATTGCGGCTACGTCTCTCCGGCCGCCGCACCCTTCGGATCCTGGTGACGCTGTGGGACCCTCCGAAGTGCTATCCTCCGCTATTGCGGACGAGCCCTCAGATGTGCCGATCGTTCCGGAGGCGGGTCTTCCCGAGGCCACATCCATCTCCACTGCCACGGAGGGGACTCCCTCGACCTTCATCCTTGATCCCTCAGTGGATGTGCGTGTTGGCGGAGGGCAGTCCCCCGGGTATTCGTTTTTAGAGATCCCAGGAGTGGAGACTATTGATTTGGGCGATGAGGATGACGATGATTTTTAGGCCTCAGAGAGCGCAAGGGAGCAGCCTGAAGGTATGGCCGTCCCCGCGATAGGGGAGACTCGAGGTTTTCGGTTAAACGTTTCCACTCCTGACACCCCCACTGGGGCAGAAGGTCGTACACTCGTACTCCTGACACTTTTCCTGCCAGCTCGTTAGGGTGTGATGTCCTTTCAGGTTTTGACGAAGTCGATGCAGGAGGTGATAATGCGGAGGCGGCGGGGGCATTAAAACCGTTGGGGCAGGTCCCGACCGGAACGCCTGCTATTCCTTCATCTGTCGCGGAGGAAGAGGATCGGGGGCCCCCGATTCCACCTTCTCAGGATGGCCCCCTTTCGGGCGGAGGAGTTTTAGCTTCGAACCAACTGACCCCCGCTGGTGGTGTTGGTTCCTCTTTTGTCCGGTTTGACTTGTCGGGCTTTTCGGCCTCAGATTTTGAGAGGGGGGCCGTTATAGCCCCGTCTTTAAGAAAAATGCGCGCGGCTTTTTCTCCTTACAACAAATCGATGGCCTTATTCGAGGAAATTAACGACCTTTCTCTTTCTGAAATCTCCATGGACCATTATTTAAAGGTATTCTCCCTTTTGAGCTTACATTGCTGATCTATCCGTCTTTCAACATTTTTCTTCTTCATTCCTAGGGGGCTGTCGTCGCTTCGGAGGTATCGTGCCGGTTTCGGACGTACCTGGACAAGTTTAACAAGGGGGTCCAGGATTGTGATGCGGCGAAGGAACGGGTGGCGGAATTAGAAGCAGAAAAAACTAGTCTTTCAGTGGCGCTCCGGGACTCCTAGGAATCAGAGGCCAAGGCGCAGGCCGAAGCGTCTCAAAGTCGAGACTTGGCAGCAAAAAATGCAGAACTTGAGGGAGTAGTTTCCTTGATGCGGAGCCGTCTTGCCGAAGAGGAGCGGGCTCGCATAGCAGCGGAGTGAAATGAGAAGAAGAAAGATGACCGGATAGAGGAATTGGAGAACCTGTTGGCGGTTGCAGAGGAGGGCAAGAACGTATTGAAGAAGCAAGCGGAAGAATTCCCTTCTCAAATTGCAACGGCGTGGAGCGAGGTTCAAACGCATCTTCGTAACACTCAACGAGCGGAGGAGCGTTACGAAACGGTCCGGAAGGAATTAGAGTCCATTATCTCGGGGGTTCACGGAGCTACGGAGGCCTTTCTGCAGCAGCTCCCCCGGTTTGGCATTGATGCCGCCCCGAGCCGTATTCCTTCATCCAACTTGGAAGCTGTCTCCTTCCTCGAGAAATCGACTAAGATATTTGGGGATTCGGCGCTGACCTTCGGTGATTATTGCGCGAGACTGGGCTCCGTCAAAACCGCTCAATTGCTGGAAGTGAAGGGATGTACACACATTCGCGAGCACTTCAGTTTTTCTTCTGCTGCTCCATCGCTACCAGGGTTTGGAGATATTCCTCCGTTTGGGAAGCCTTCCTCCGCCGCATCCCGACTATCATCAAGCTTCATGTCAGATTTCTGGAGGCAACACGGTGAATCCACTGCGAAGGAGTCAGTACGTCGAGCTCGTGCCGTAATGCGTGACTCAGCGAGGGGCAAAGAGAAGCCGCCTTCTTCTTAGCTCGTCTATTTTTGTATAATGGAATCCTTATGAACATCTGGATTGGGTTTATCCATTCTGCCAAATATGTATGTACATTCGTTCGCTTTGCGGGTCCTTTCGCCTGAAGAACGTTCAGATGCCCCCGACGGGGACCAGATTGTCAGGGACGAGTATTAGGGGGGGGTTAAGGATTCGATTAGTTTCTTGGGGGACGCGTGGACGCCTTGGCTTCCCGCGTCTGTATTTAACCCGGGCCCTTTGCCTTCCTTGCTCTGGGCGACATTGCTGGTTTCGGAGTAAACGATCACCTTCCAACTCTACTCTCTCTTTTTTTTTCGATGGCCGACATCCCCTGGGACCTCCTGGAGGCAGATCTTCCTTTCGTCGACCTTGGTGAGGAGCCGCCAATGGCGGAGGTCCCGCCGCAGCTGGGGGAGGAAGCCCCCGCTCTCGAAGACCTGCCAGCCCCTGGCGACCATGAGGCTTTTGTTGAGGGGCTGTGGGCGGACTTCGACATGATCGTGGCCGAGGAAGAGGCGCTGGCCCGTGATCTCGCTAACCTCGACGTGTTGATCGGGATGGTGCCGAGGTTGCTGGAGGCCAAGGACGCTCTTGCGGAAGCTGTGGCGCGTGCGCATCGTGTCTGACTCCATTTTATCACATATAGAAGCTTTTGTTAGATGATTATTGTATGACTGGGATGATATGGTGTGAGAACCGAACTTGCATGAATTGATTATGTCTTTTACCGCTCATGCTATGCTCTCTAAGAGCCATCTTATTAAAGTCTTTCTTTCTTAAATTCTGTTTGGCCATGCATTCTTAGCTTCCTATCGAATCCTGATCAACAGCGTAAAACAACCTCGATTTTTCGCTCGGCCCTGTACCAAGTTAGAATATGGGAATAGGTACCGCCACATGACGTGCGCGTACCTTCTCCTGCCCCGCCGAAGGGAACATGGGATACTGGCTTGGGTGTATTTTCTCAACTGCCTAATTGATGTAACGCGGATGTTTTGCTAACGGGCCGCCGGGGCAATGAATGGGTGGTAGTGTCGGCGTGACTAGATATCCGTGAACTCCTACCCGGCGCAAGGCAACGGGTCTCCGGAGCGAGGGATGGGTGGGACGTTTGCCCGACCAAGCATCCGCGAACTCCTACCCGGCGCGAGGCAACGGGTCTCCGAAGCGAGGGATGGGTGGGACGTTTGCCCGACCAAGCATCCGCGAACTCCTACCCGTTGCCTCCTACCCGGCGTGAGGCAACGGGTCAACAGGTCTTCCGGTTTCAATTCTGGAGAATACGAAGATGGCCTTTGTTCACAATGTCTTCTCATTATCTTATTGATAAAGATCGGTACATTTCTTTCCTTCGTATCTCATCATCTATGGGTAAAATTTCTTGAGTGCGTTGGTATTCCATGTCCTTGGTATCTCCTCGCCATCTGGAGTAATGAGCTTGTGAGCGCCTTTTATTTATTGACTCTTGGATAATGTATGGTCCTTCCCATGTTGTTTCCAGCTTCGTGAAGGCCGGAGCAGCCCTCTTGAGCACCATATCCCCGGGATATATTTCACGTTTCTTCACCTTCTTGCTGAAGCTTCGAGTTGATGCCTTCGCGTAGGCTTCCATGGTTTTCAGGGCTTGAAGCTTTTGTTCTTCCCCTAGATCATACGTGATGTCGACTCCCTCGTGGGTCGGAGTCTTGATCACTCGCAAGGATCTTGCGCGGATTTCTGCAGGTGAGACAGCTTCTTCCCCGAAGAGGAGCCGAAAGGGGGAGAACCCGGTTGCTCTTGAGGCCG
Organism: Rhipidocladum racemiflorum; assembly: GCA_036346355.1. Classification (NCBI taxonomy): domain Eukaryota; kingdom Viridiplantae; phylum Streptophyta; class Magnoliopsida; order Poales; family Poaceae; genus Rhipidocladum; species Rhipidocladum racemiflorum. The sequence goes on along the minus strand of CM070581.1, from coordinate 54,042,831 downwards.
AGGTGCGGGTCGCCCATAAAACGTGGTCAAGCTCATCGGGCCAGAGTCCCTTTTTAGAGTCGTAAAGCCTTTTTTTGATGCCATCAAGGAGTAACCCGTTCGCTCGTTCTACCGCCCCGTTTGACTGAGGGTGACCTACCGAGGCGAAGCAAATGTTTATCCCGATATTGTCACAGTAATCGCGAAATTTCCTGGAGTCGAATTGGGACCCGTTGTCGGTCACGATCTGGAAAGGGACCCCATATCTATAAATGATCGATTTCCATAGAAATTTGACGGCGGCGTCTGCGGTTTTCTTTGCGACCGGCTCTGCCTCGATCCAGCAGGAGAAGTAGTCGATGGCGACAATTACGAATTGAAGGTTTGCCCGGGCTTTAGGAAGCGCCCCAACGATATCCATTCCCCACTTGGCGAAGGGCCAGACCGGAGGCACCGCATGCAGTTCGTTGGGCGGGGCCCTTGTTTGCTTGGTCATCCATTGGCATGCGTGGCAGTGACGGACCATTTGCTCCGTATCTTGCAACGCCGAAGGCCAGTAGAGCCCCATTCGGAATACTTTTCTCACAAGATTCCTGGGGGCCTGGTGTGCTCCGCAATCTCCCTGGTGTGCTTCACGCAAAGCCTGCGTCCCCTCTTCTCGTGAAATGCAGCGGAGCCACGGAGCGCAGAGGCCGCTGCGGAACAGAAAACCGTTAATGATGGCATACTTCTTCGCTCGCCTTTCGAGGCGTCTCGCCTGTGCCTCATCGTCTGGCAAAGCTCCCTCCAGAAGATAGTTGTATATCTCACTCCTCCAGTCCTCACTGGTTGCCCGAGCAATGAGGTTTATCTGGGAAGGGATGGAGGCGGTGCGGAGTATCTCAAAGAATATTGTCGAAGGTAGGCTTCCTCTGGTGGCGGCGATCTTGGCTAGCTCGTCGGCTCGTTCGTTCTGGGATCTGGGTATGGCATTGATGGTGAACCCAATGAAGCCCTTCTCCATGGTTCGGACCACCTCGATATACTTTTGGAGCTGTTCGTCCTTCACTTGATATTCTTTGGCGATATGCCCCTGAATAAGTTTCGAGTCGGTGTACAATATCACCCTCCTCGCTCCCATGATCTTCGCTTTCCTGAGCCCCAACAAGAGCGCTTCATATTCGGCTATGTTGTTGGTTGAGGGAAATTCCAGCCTTGCTGCGAACTCAACTCTTTCTCCGCTGGGCGTCCGTATCACTGCGGCTATTCCCGCTCCACTCGCTCCCCAAGACCCGTCGGAATTGATGGACCATATCGCTGAGGTTTCGTTATCTTCAGCGACTGGGGAGGTCCATTCTACCATAAAATCGGCGAGGGCTTGGCTCTTAATTGCAGTGCGTGGTATTATAGTCAGTTCGAAGGGGGCTAGCTCAACCGCCCACTTGCTGATGCACCCAGTGCTTTCCTTGTTGAAAAGCATAGATCCAAGAGGATATGTAGTTGGCACTTTGATATGGCTGGCCTGAAAATAGTGCCGGAGCTTTCAAGAGGCCATTAACAGGGCATATGCCAACTTTTCCATTTCGGAGTATCGTAGCTTTGCTCCTTGGAGGGCTTCAGAGACGAAGTAAACCGGCTGTTGTTTGACGCCTTGTGGTCGCACTAGCACAGCACTGACGGCCGAAGGGCTAGCTGCTAGGTATAGCAGAAGCTCCTCACCTTGCTTCGGACTTTGCAGGACAGGGATCTCCATAAGGCTTTGCTTCAGGTCATCGAAGGCGCGTTGGCACTCCCTTGTCCAGACGAAATTATCATTGGAGCGCAAGGCTTTAAAGACCGGCAAGCTTCGTTCTGCGGATTTTGGCAAGAATCGACCGAAAGTGTCGCTTATCCGCCCCGCCAAATTTGTACTTCTTTTAGATTTCTTGGTGGAGCCATGTCTTGGATAGCTCTTATCTTTTCCGGATTCGCTTCTATGCCTCGTTGAGAGACCAGGAAGCCTAGCAGCTTTCCTGCGTCCACGCCAAAAACACATTTGGACGGGTTAAGCTTCACCTTTCCCTTTATCAAAATTTTGAAGGTTTCCCGGAGGTCCCCGACATGGTCTTCTTTCTTTTCGCTTTTGACAATGACATCGTCGACATAGGCTTCCACGTTTCTTCCCAATTGGTCGGCGAAGATCTTCGTGATGAGCCGCGCGAAGGTAGCACCCGCGTTCTTGAGCCCGAAGGGCATCCGCACGAAGCAGTAGGTGCCGAAGGGGGTAACAAACGCCGTCTTGTCTTCGTCTCCTTTCTGCATGTACACCTGGTGATAGCCAGAGTACGCGTCAAGGAAGCTCATCCTTTCTGACCCGGAGGTTGAGTCGACCAGCTGATCGATGCGGGGCAGGGGGAAGTCATCTTTCGGACATGCTTTGTTTAAGTCAGTGAAGTCGATGCACATCCTCCACGCCCCGCTGGCCTTCCTGACTAGGACGACGTTGGCCAACCACTCCGGGTATCGGGCTTCGCGGATGATTCCCGCCTGGAGCAGTTTGGTCACCTCCGCCTTCGCGGCTTCTTGTCTTTCTACCGCAAGTTTTCTCAGCTTTTGCTTCTTAGGCTTCGCATTTGGGTTGACAGCGAGGACATGTTCGATAGTTTCCTGACTCGAGGAAGGTCTTCGCCCCCATGCGAACACGGCTTCATATTCCTGGAGGAGCAGATCGCCGCTTTCCTCCTCGAGGGCAACATGGTGCCGAGGATCACCTGCCTTGCTGCCTCCTGGCCTGAGTGATACCCGTTGAGTTTCTCCCTAAGGCTGTGGTTTAGGGAGCCATCGGCTACGATTCGTGGGTACGACGGGGTCCAGCTCCGTGGTGCAGACGTGCTTGACTTGAGGTGGGTTCTCCATGTCTATCTTCCTTGCCAAGGCTTGATCTCCTCGCACCGTGACGACACCATCTGCGGAGGGAATCTTCATGCATAAGAACCCGTGATGAATTATGGCCCCCATGGTCGTTAACGAGCCCCTGCCTAGGATCGCATTGTACTGAAACGGCATGTCTACAACGTCGAATGTGACACAACTCATGACGCTGGCTTGAGGCGTCGCGAATGTGACTTCTAGCTCCAATTGCCCCAAGGTGTTGACCATGCTTCCTCCAAAACCCATCAGCGGCACCTCCGATTTTTTCAATCGGTCTTGTGGAATCATCATTTGCCGGAAAGCCTTCATGGACAAAATGTCCGCCGCACTTCCCCCATCTATCAATATGCGACGTACTTCGCAATTGGCGATTATGGCGGTTACTATTAGGGAATCTTGATGTGGGAAGTGTACCCCCGCGGCGTCCTCCTGTGTGAAGGTGATTGGCTCGCACTTTACCGGAGGAGGGGTAGCGGGGGTAATTGCGATGTGGTTGATTTGCCGGGCATAAGCCTTCCTCCGCCTTTTCGATGAGAGATGTGACGAGGAGCCCCCCGCAATGACGTTAATGATACGACGGAGATGATTTATCCCTACTCGAGGATGGGGGTGTTGTCGTGCGACTGGGGGTGCTTCCGGCGGTGTAGGATGCGCCTCGACTTCTCTTTGTTTGGCCTCGAACCGATGATATCCGTTAATCACTTTGCACTGGGCAGTGCCATGGGTGATATTCTCTCTGTGATATTCACAAAAGTACCACCGGGGCTCTGTCCCTTCCCTTTTGTTAACTCGGCTTCCCTCGTCTTGCCTTCCTCGGCTTGGGGGTGGCCCTCGTCTCTGTTGCTCCGCTTGCCTGTCGCCCATGATTTGCCGATTTCTTGGTTCATCAATGTGGTGAATTCTCCTCCTTTCGTCTCTTCTTCCGGGCTCTGGGTATCGTTCCTTCGTTTTAGCGTTGGGTGGGGGGTCCTTCCCTCGCCCTCTCTTGCGCGGGACGAATTCTTGACTCTCTTGCTGGGGCCCGTCTTCTCTTCGGAGGTTGTCTTCCTCCGCTCGCGCGTATTCCCTCATCTTCGCAAAGAGTTCTTCCACCGTACGTACCTCTTTGCGAGCGAGCCTTTCTGCCAACGGCCCCCTGCGCAGACCACAACGTGCCGCATTGATGATAGTGGTGTCGCTTACACCTCGTATTTGGCATTTAACCCGGGAGAAGCGTTGGAAGTAACTCTTGAGGGTTTCTCCTTCGCGTTGTCTGACCGCGAATAGGTCACTTTCCTCTTTCATTCCGTCGAAGTTGCCCTGGAAGTTGCCTTCAAGCTTGTGGCGGAGTTGCGACCAACAGGTGATCGACCGAGGCTCCAGCGAGGAGTACCAGGATAGGGCTATACCTTCGAGTGCCAGAAGGAGCCCCTTCGCCTTGATATCATCGTCTCCTCCTGCGGCCTCGATCGCCGTGTCGTAGACGCGGAGGAACTCCCTTGGGTCTGTCCGGCCATCATACGGCTTAACGGTGGGAAATTTGAAGCTTCCCGGGGAGGGCCATTTTTTAGCCCGTAGACGGGTGCTGAGGGGGTTTGGGTCATTGTCCTCCCTGTGTAGCGTCGTAACCGCTGGGGATAGCACTTCGCGGCTCGGGCTTTCATCTTGTGACTCGTATCGCTACCCCTCTTGTCGTCCTTGCAGGCGCTTCTACTCCGTCATGAGCTGTTCATTAGCCTCCATCAGCGCCCGCACGTTGGGGTCAAGCTCCCCCTGAGCCCCGGTCCCTTCTCCGTGGGTCTCTTCGTTCCCATGGATCCCTTGGTGATGGGTCGGGTGTGTCGACGCTTCTGCCATATCTCCTCCTGTTGTCAAAATCGTTCGGCCTGTCGCCGGAGGCCGTCGTTTGGGGGCTCGCTTGCGCACGGCTGCCGGGGTCTGCGAAGGTAGAGTCCCCGCCACGTCTCGGGCTTCCGTTGCGGCTGGCAGTCGCGTCTCGTCGTCCAGAAGTCGAGGTGCATCTCCGGATTGACTCCTCCCGTGTCGTCTTGACTCTTCTGCTGCTGCCGTTGTTGGCGCCCCCTTAGATCCTGTCGCCTTTCCCTTCTTTGGTGGCATGGCTACAGAAAACTTACCCTTAGTCTTGATCCACAAGCGGTGGTTTTACCTTGTGGTTTGGGTTCCCCACGGACGGCGCCAGTGTGGCGGCGTTGAGCCACCGGGGTCTCTCTTTCTCCTTTCTTCGGAAGATTGTTTCTTATTTTCTTGGGGAACCTGTCTCTTCTCTTTCTTCTTCTCCCTTTTATAGGGCAGGCTTGGGGACATGCACGTATTGACCGGCCTTCTTCTTCCGTCCTGTTTCTTACTAAGGGCTAACTTGACTTTTCCTTGAATCACATCCCTCATGTCTCGGGTTTTTTGCCCTTTATTCGTACACCTTTTATAGGGGTTCGACGGGGATTTTACTTATGTTGGGGTCTCAGATCAGCCTGACACGTCCTTGCATACTCGGGAGGAGTTGTTGGGGGATGTCAGATCCTGGTAGTTCATGCTATGTTTGCGCTGGAGGGAGACGTAGCTGTGGGGAATTTCCTCTGTTCTCCTCCTTCGCTTCGGAGGGAAACCTCCCCTCGTCACGGAGGGGGGAGTAGGCGGTTTTTATCCCTTTTCCACCTTTTACCGGGGAATGGTCTCCTAGGGTATGAACTCATTGCTTCGCCGGGGGAAGAGATTGACGGTCATAGACCCATTCATGTGGGCCATCAGGCGCGGGTGCCTCGCTTTGCTGGTTGAAGGGAGGTGAGTATGTTCGATCCACAACAACAGTAATGAAATTTTTTAAAAAATCCCACTTGTACGTGGTCAGAACACCAACGGTTGATCAGTATTCTAATAATGATAATTCTACACAAATAGTTCATAGTTTTGGAAAACTGCAGAAATAGTGCTATCTTACAATAAGGCAATGTAATATATGTTAAGTCTACATATATCTATATATTAATTGAAAGCACATATAATCAATCATGCGCAATTAAATGATAATTAAATCGCAAAACTTATATTAACAACTCCAATTAGAACCAATATGTATCACTAACATTCATTAGAGCTTTAATTATAGAATGTTTATGGGGCCCTTCGTTTACGTGCGTCGCTCTCGGTAGCCGTAGAAGTCGACTCCGACAGTTCACCAGCCTTTATCGAAGGCCCCCACCTATTCGTCGAAACATGGAACTCGCCTTTAGGATTTACAACCTCATCGTAAATCCAGCCAACAAGTTGTTCTTGGATTGCTGTCACATGTGCCGGCGTGAATTTCTTACAATCTTGCAAGCAGCAAAGACCTCCGGTTTGTATGTCCATAAATTGGCACACATAGTAGCCGCATAAATTGTTTCCCGGCTGCTGAAGCAAGATCTGTGTTGGAAAAGGCTGAGAGCGTGAAATGGATGCATGGAAATTCAGTTAACTAACTAAAAAGATAGCATGATGGCATACGTACTCGAGAGGCAACTATAACAGCGAAGTTCTGTTTGAATTCACCGACGATTTTGGCACGGAACCGTGCGAATGCACTACACATATGATTGCAAATTGAACATGATTAGAATTTATTTTAAATGAAGTAGAATCAGCACGATAATGAAAGGAACAAGAATACCGGTCGAGCATGTCGATCAGGTTATGATAACATCCAACTGGTTTCCTCCTCGAGTCCATAACTGTGATTATGCCACGATATAGCTCGATAATGAGAAGAATCCAGTGAAAGCTGTACATACATATGTCAATGTAGGTAACTGATTATTTCTAACATCGTGATATGGAAAAGGGTTAGAACAAGGCGGCACGAAAACGCGTACTCAAAGTTGTAGGGTAGAAGTATCTTTGCTTTATATCTCTGACCCATTAGCCCATTGAATATGGTGTCCTTTGTATCAACAGGGCAGCTAGTAACAAATGTGTTGTTAATGACCGAAGGGTCAAGGAAGCCTATGTCGTAAATGGCCTCCTTTCTGCATCTTTGTATCTCCATTCTACATAAGAAGAAATTAGTTAGGATTGCAAGTTAGTATAGTCAAAGGGCCCACACTATCGATTTTTGCAATTAAATAAGAACTTACAGAGTCTAGCAACTCAACATGGCCACGTCGAGAGCGTCTGTCTGGTATAGATCGTACATTATGCGCCATTCGATATAAAATTCTCCATCGCCGTGAAAAAAATCTCAGTCCTTGTACTTGACGGCAAATAGCTCTATGCCATGCCGGAACGCATCCAGGTACCATTCATGGAATTGGCGCATCCTAGTTGGCAGCTAGGGTACCTCGTCACGCCTGACCAATGGTGCGCCCGGTATAAATGACCATTTGACTTGAGCAGATTCAATCTCCTGGTTGCCTAATACTTGATCTGGGGCAAGACCAGTTTCTTCGAGGAATTTGGACATCTCATTGGCCTTCTGCTCAGCTGATGACATCTTCTTCTTGCTTGCTTTGACCAGTGTGCGCTTGTAGTCAGAGACATGAGGTTTTTCCTTTAAATCTTTCAAAAATTTTATTGTCCTCAGGCCTTTTAGAAATTCCTCTGTACCAGGTTGAATCTTCTTCTCTAGTGACCTGGGTTTTAAAAAATCAGTGACCTCGGCCCTGACTACCTTGGCGGTCTCCTCCTTCGTCATATCGTACGCCCGCTTCGAAGGTGCGGCTAGCTTATTGCTTTGGGTGGATCCCGTCTTCTTGTGAGCTGTTGGATGAGCTGGCTGGCTTCTCTTGGGCGACGATGTTGGAGTTGGAGTTTCTCATGCAGGGGTTGGTGTAGGAGACGGGCTTCTTCTAATGGGCAGCGATATTGGTGACGGAGGTGTCAGAGAGGACCGCTTATGTGTGTCTCTAAAAATGATGTACTTCTTACGCCACAGAATGAAAGTGTGCACTGCCTCTCCTAACGTTGTAGTTCCGTCACCTCCGGGCATGTCGAGGTCAAGATCCTCGCACCCTGGGCATACCTCCTCCACCGAGACCTTGGAATAGCCCGCCGGTATCTGTTGGCCATGGATGACCTGCCCCGGCTCCATTTGGTGAGCCATGCCGTGAGCCGCCATGAAGGAGATGTTCTTCGCTTGGACGTGCAACTCACAAGGTGTCCGTTGCGTGATGTCGTCCACCGGCCATTGGGCAAAGTCCTCCTCGGGCAGCCCACCAGAAGCGCAGCTACTCCGTTGCCCCGTGGGGCTAATGATGTCTGCATTAGTATGAGGTTCCTGGCTCGCATCCACCCGTTGGCTCAAGGCTAACTGCACCTGTCTTTGGACCTCTTTCTTTATGCTTTCTTGTGTTTGATTCATATGTTCTTGAACCATTTGATTCATGCATTCTTCCAGCATTTGCATCCGTTGTGCCTGTCGGGACTTGCTTCTCGCCCGACTCCTGTAGGTCTCGGCGTCCTTAGCAAAACCAATCTTCCACGAAACAACGCCAACGCCTCGTGTGCGTCCAGGGTGCTCCGGGTTTTGTAGGGCCCTTGTTAGCTCATCGTTCTCCCTATTTGGCACAAAGGTGCCCTGGGAAGAGTCCTCGATCGACTGTACAAGTCTACTAGCTACATCTGTCATCACATTCCCGAACACTGGGTTTCCATCATCGTCAAGTGCACCGCCGTGAGCATAAAACCAACTCTTCGCTTTGTCTGGCCATTCCAAAGTCGCGGGCGTGACACCCTTCACAAGCAATCCCTGTTCCCTCTGCTCCCATTTGGGCATCGCTCAACGGTAACCACCAGGGCCGAGGTGGTGGTGATATTGCTTCTTCTGTGCATTCCGAATGTTCTTTTCGGTCAAACTTCGACATTCTTCCGAATTCTTATAATTGACGAACGCATCCCAGTGATCCTGCAACTTTGGGTGCTTGTTGAAGTCGGGTGTTAGGTCCTTCTTAATATATTCCGTGGTCAACTTCTTTTTATATGTCTGGAATGTGATGGCCATCTTCTTGAACGCGTAACTCTTCACCTTCTCTTCGGTTCCTTCGGGGAAGGTGAATGTCTCCTTCAAATCGGTCCAGATCATATTCTTTGTATATTCAGGGACATTATCCCATTTCGTGATACTAATTGGCACGTGGTCCCGGACGTGGAAGCCGCATGCCGAATTGAACGGTGGAATCACCCCCTCGGGTTCAATAGGTTGGCTGTTATCGCCGACTACAGTAATAATATGTCTGGCCTTCGACTTCTTGCTTAGACCTCAGTGACGTGATGGCCTACTCGATTGACTAGTCTGAAAATATGGTACAATGATGAACAAGTTAGAATATTGATTTAGCATGATAGTGGAACCAGCATATACGCAGTTGTACTAATTACCATGGTGGCATCGACGGACTCGACGGGCCTTGCCATTTCGGCGGCCTCGGCGGGTTCACGACCCTCCGCCTCTACAAGATCATCTCCTGCAATCAAATTCCTCATGAACTCCTCCTCTCCAACATATCCTTCGTCCGCAATCATTTTTTCTTAGGCTAAAAAAGTGCATTAAAAATTAACGAAAAAATATCAACAAAAGTATACTTACACATTTAACATATAATTACATAGATAACATGTACTTACACATTTCAGAATTCAATTTTTGATTTTACATATGAAATTTGGTGACAGACATAAATTCTCGGACCATAACCCACAAGCAACAAGCCACACAAGCGTTCATTGATTCTAATAGATGATAGAGAGAGGGGGAGACAGAGAGGGAGTGAGAGGGGGGACACAGAGAGGGAGCGAGAGAGGGGACACAGAGAGGGGGGAGACAGAGAGGGAGCGAGAGGGGGGACACAGAGGGAGCGAGAGAGGGGGGACACAGAGAGGGAGCGAGAGAGGGGACACAGAGAGGGTGCTGGGGAAAGGGGAGGACAGGTCACGCGTGGCAACGACTGGGAGGGTGGTGGGAAAGAGTGGATAGAGGAAGACGGGCGGCGACGAGTATACTATCAACATACTTACACATTTCACATATACATATATATCTCAGAATTCAAATTTACATGAGCCACATTTCACATATACTTACACATTTCAAATTTACACAATTCAAATTTACATATACTTACACATTTCAAATTTCACATATGCTTACTAATTTCATAAGCCACATTTCACATATACTTATACACATTTCACATATACTTACACATTTCAAATTTCACATATGCTTACTCATTTCATAAGCCACATTTCACATATACTTATACACATTTCACATATACTTACACATTTCAAATTTCACATATACTTACACATTTCAAATTTCACATATACTTACTCATTTCATAAGCCACATTTCACATATACTTATACACATTTCACATATACTTACACATTTAAAATTTCACATATACTTACTCATTTCATAAGCCACATTTCACATATACTTATACACATTTCACATATACTTACACATTTCAAATTTACATATATAATCAGCATAATCAACATTTGTAATCAACATTTCACATAATCCAAAGTAAACATCCACAGTAAACATGCATCCACATAATCCACTAAACAGTAAGTGTAAGTAGACGCCAGAGAGGGCTCACCGAGGGCGCGCGGCGCCGGAGAGGAGGATGCGGCGCCGGTGTGGAGGAAGCTGGCCGAGGAGGATGCGGCGCCGGAGAGGAGGGTGCGGATGGCGGGGGTGCGCACGGCGCTGACGGGGTTGTCGGAGGACGCCGGCCGGGGTTGTCGAAGGATGACGCGGTCGGCGGTTTGTCGGAGGACTGCGCGGACACCGGGGGTGCGCGCGGCGCTGACGGCGTGGACGACGGAGTCGTCGGAGGCGCGGACGGCGGGGGTGAGGACGACGCAGATGGAGGGGGCGACGGACAAGCTTCTTGGAGGCGGCAGTGGCGAGAAAGACAAGAGTTTGGACCTCTCCACTTTTTATACTACGGGAATTAGTACCGGGTCATATTACCAACCGATACTGATTCCCTCCCCGCCAAATGCTGGTTGCCCTAGGTGGAATTAGTACCGGGTCGTATTCCCAACCGGTACTGCCAAATGCTATTAGTACCGGTTGGTGTTATGACCCGGTACTGATGCCCCTTTGTACTTGTTGCCCTAGGGGCTGCCAGTACCGGTTGGTGTTATGACCCGGTACAACTGGGATTTTTTTATAATTTACATTACACTAATTAATTAATTTGAAGACATAATTTGATTTATGATGGGTTTTTTAAAATATGCTATACCTTGAATAAAGATTTCATATTTGTTGGCCTCGTGTTTAATTCTTAATAATTATTTTACTTCTTTTTGCGTATTATTTTCTTTGTTTGTAATTAAATTTTTATATCTAGTAAAAGTTATCTAGTACCGGGTCATATCTTACCATGTTAATTTTGGAATGCTTTCTGTTTTATTCGTAATTAGTAGCTTCAGATTATTGACAAACCCTACAAATTGCATTAATCAGGCCTACACGAGTTTATATCGGCTAGAGAGAGAGAGAGAGAGAGAGAGAGAGATTACTGTAATAACCATATTCATAATTCATATACGGGTTTATACAACATGGTTGGACTTATTTGCTAACATACTTTTGTTTTTACAAGTGATCCTTCGTCATGATCGTGTCGTACATATGGAGATTCTTCTATATCATTCAAGACACTTATGTCTATGTCCACCATAAAAGGAGGTAGCTCATCAAATTGATTGTACTCTTCTTCATCTGTGACGCCCTCAACTCCGACAATCCTTCTTTTTCCTGGAAGAACCACATGGCGCCTTGGTTGTTCGCTGCTGATAGTCTCCACCTTCTGCTTCTTGCTTTTAGGATGCTTGTCCTTCTGCTTTTTCAGCTTGCTGTTCATGTCCATCACATAGAATACCTGTGCCACATCATTGGCGAGCACGAACGGTTCGTCCCTATAGGCCACTTGCTTGAGGTCCACGGTTGTCATACCGTACTCGTCGATCTCAACAGCTGTCAATTTGACCCATTGGCACCGAAATAGAGGGACTTTTAAAGGTCTATACTCGAGCTCCCAGATCTCCTCTATGCAACCATAGTAGGTGTCCATCTTTCCATTTTTGTCGAAGGCATCTATACGAACGCCGCTGTTTTGGTTGGTGCTCTTGCTATCCTGGGCAGTCGTGTAAAATGTGTACCCATTTATCTCATACCCATGGAATGATATGATTGTAGTGGATGGTCCCCGAGCCAAGAGTCTTAACTGTTCATTGTCTGTCTGGTTGCCTATCAGCTGATTTTGTAACCAACCGCCGAAACGGTCCATTTGCTCTATTGCGATCCACTTTTCTGACTTCTCTGGGTATTGGTCGCGCAGAATCATCTCATGATCATGGATATACTGAGCCACTACAGTTGCTTGTTTCAAGACTGTGAAATGTGCTTGTTTAAATGAAAGTAGATCGTCGCTAAAGAATTCTTTTCTCCCTAGAGTCCCTTTTCCCCATAGCCTCCCCTCATGGCATGATACGGGGACGCCAATCGGATTCAGATCATCAATGTAATCGACACAAAATTCAATCACCTCCTCTGTGCCAACACCATGTGCAATGTAGCCTTCTGGACGAGACCGGTTGCGAACATACTTCTTTAGGACCCCCATGTACCTCTCGAATGGGAACATACTATGCAGTAAAATGGGTTCGAGAATTTCTATCTCTTTCACAACGTGGACCATGAGATGGACCATAATATCAAAGAAGGACGGAGGGAAGATCATCTCAAGGCTGACCATACTATCGACCACATCATGCTGCAACTGAGATACATTATTTGGCTCGTGACCTTCTGCGACACCGCGTTGAAGAACGAGCACAACTTTATGATTATCCCTCGTACCCAGTCCGGCAAAATACCTCTCACCGCCACTAGGAGCAGCTGTGTCATCAACGTGTGACAATCATGGGATTTCAGGTGTACGATTTTGCTCTCTTTCGTGTTTATGAGTTTCTTTATGTTTGAGGAGTATCCAGAAGGGACCTTCACGCTGCTCAGGAACTTAATCATGTTTTTTTTTCTCTTCCTTGCTCAGAGTGTAGCTCGTGGGGTGGAGGTAATGTTGTCTTTTCGCTCTCTTTTCCGGATGTAGGTCGTTCCTGAGTCCCAGTAGAAGCAAGTCCTTTCGTGCTTGAAGTGTATCTTTTGTTTTGCCGTACATATCTAGAAAGCCTAGTAGGTTCACGCAGACATTCTTCGTGATATGCATGAAGTCCAATGAGTGGCGGACCTGTAAGTCTTTCCAGTACGGTAAGTCCCAAAATATTGATTTCTTCTTCCAAATAGGCTTCGTATGATCTTGTCCAGTCGGGACAGATTTGCTACCAGGACCCTTTCCAAATACTACTTTCAGATCCTTTACCATAGAAAATACAAGTGCCCCACTGCGATGCATGGTCTTCTTACGTTTCTCTTCTGTCCCATCGAAATTCTCACCGTTCCTTCGTAACGGGTGCTTCATATGGAGGAACCTACGGTGGCCTATGTACACAACCTTTCGTGAGTTTTTCAGATACTTGCTGTTCGTATCCTCTAAGCACTGGATGCAGGCTTTATATCCTTTGATAGATAGGCCAGACAGGTTACCAAGTGCAGGCCAGTCGTTGATGGTTACGAATAGCAATGCACGTAAGGTGAAATACTCTCTTTTGTACTCATCCCACACACGTACACCATCGTTCCACAACGTTAGCAGATCTTCAACCAAGGGTTTGAGGTACATGTCGATGTCGTTTCCAGGTTGCTTCAGCCCTTGGATAAGCAACGGCATCATAATGTACTTCTGCTTCATACACAACCAAGTAGGAAGGTTGTAGATACATAGAGTCACGGGCCAAGTGCTGTGACTGCTGCTCATCTCGCCGAACGGGTTCATCCCATCCGTACTCAACCCAAACCTTATGTTCCTCGCATCCTCAGCAAAGTCCGGGTACTTTCTATCAACTTTCCTCCACTGAGATCCATCAGCGGGGTGCCTTAGCCTTCCATCGTCCTTACGATCTTCTTTGTGCCAGCACATCATCTGAGCATGCGCTTTGTTCACAAATAAACGCTTCAACCGGGGGATTATAGGGAAATACCACACCACTTTAGCCGGGGGTTTCTTCTTCTTACGCTGCCCATCTTCCTCACCTGGGTCATTACGTCTGGTCTTATACCGCGAAGCTTTGCACACCGGACAAGCTTCCAAATCCTCGTACTCATTGCGATAAAGGATACAATCATTACGGCATGCATGTATCTTTTGTACCTCCAACCCCAAAGGGCAGACAACTTGTTTGGCGTCGTACGTAGTTTCTGGCAGCGTGTTACCATCTGGAAGCAACTTCTTTATGAGGCATAACAACTCGTTGAATCCCTTATCAAACAATCCATTGGTCGCCTTCCATTGCATCAGTTCTAGTGTGGTACGCAATTTTTTGTGGCCTTCAGTTTGGGTACAGTAGAGTTTCGTGGTCCTCTCGTAGGCGCTGGAACTTTTTGTAATGTCTTTCATCAGTGTATTCTCCCTCTCCATCAAGCAGCATCTGGTCTAGTTCATCATCGCCAAACACCCCCAATGTATCTTCGAACGAACGGTGTTGGACACCATCTGGTATATTATTGTCCCCCTCTTCTTCTTCTTCACCATCTTCCCGTATAGTCTCTTCTTCACCGTGCTTGGTCCAACAGGTATAGTTTGGCATGAAATCTCTTGAGAGCAAATGGAAGTGAAGGTGGCTGGATTTTGGCCACTCCTCATTCTTGCAGTCTATGCATGGACAACATATGTAGCCTGACTTCATGTGAGCATCGGCCGCACGAAGAAAAGCTTGCAAACCTTGCAAGAACTCCGGGGAGCGTCGGTCAATGTACATCCATCACCGGTCCATCTACATTATGTAGGACTTAGCGGTTATTTTCTATAAAGCCATTTATATTTCTGATATTATTTTAATTCGCAAATGAAATGAAATTTCTTCTTTTTCACATAACTATTGCTATTTGAAGATCCCAAACTCCATGGTTTTCATGCACCATTCTTAATTTCCCCATCTACGTGCAACCAAACCCCATCCTTCATCGATTGATGAAACTAAAATGTAAATTTGAGCCAGATCCACACCTTAAATGCAAGCTATATTATAATACAAGCAAATTCTAAGCTTACATAACAAGTTTTTGTATCCTACTTGAAAAGATCGAGCTAGATCTTTACATTCATAATCTTTCATCGATTATGGGGGAAAATAATCAAAATTTCTTCATGCATGATTCAAGCAAAGAAGAGGCTCTCCATTTAAGACCAAATGTAGTGAGGAATGATGTTACTAACCTTAGTTACCTTGGTTGCGAGTAAAATGACCAAAAATTTAAAATTTTGGCAGCACCTCCCCTCCCTTGAAGCTCTTGGCCGAAGCTCCTATTCTTCTAGCGCGATGAACTGTTCTTGCTCTGGCAGTAAGCGGGAGGACGAAGAAGTTTAAATTGGTCTGATATCAGTACCGGTTCAAAGTACCAACCGTCACTAATGTTAGACCATTAGTGACGGTTGGTTACTTGAACCTACTTGAACCGGTACTGATATCCCCACAGCCCAGCAGCTGCCCAGAATATTTATGAGCTGTGCTACTATATAGTACGGTTTGGCATACAAACCGATCGATGTGAAACTATCGATGCGGTTGGTACCTTTAACCGGTACTGACCACCCCGAGCCCATCAATCAAATGAAATAATCAGAACAACAGTCATGCCTATGTTCATCAAATAGAATGAACAACTAATATTTAATATTGTCCACCGTTAAAATGCTCAAATATATAATGACATTACATAGTGGATGGATAACATTACATAATTAAAAAGTTTATTTCGCGGTTCACAGCCTAAAGTACTCGTCGTCTTCACTCCTGGGGGGGGGGCTATCCGGAGGGCTACCGCTATCATCGCTGTCATCGTCGGCGGCGGCGGGGGGGGGGGTGAATGTCGTCCTCGGAGGAGGAGGATGTGCTCCCCCAGCGGATGACAGTGACATTCTCCTCCTCCTCCTTCTCCTGCTCGTCATCCTCCTCCTCCTGCTCGTCGTCTTCCTCCTCCTCCTTATTGTCGTCGGCGGCGGCGGCGGCGCGCTTTCTTTTGTTGGTGGCGGCGGGAGGCGCCTGGGGTTGAAGCGGCACCGGGGACAATGGTTCAGAGTCGGAGGAGGAGTCGGCAGATCCGCTGGCGGGAGACACAGGCTCTGCCATGAAGGATTGAGATTGCGAAGACAGTCTCACCGGTGTCTGTCAATGCAGTTTCTCCATCTCATCCTGTCTCTTTTTATAGATCGCCAGGATCGGAACACGATGAGAACAGGATGAACACAAAGAGCCATCGCGCGGAATCAAGGCGACGCGCGGGAGACTGTGTCAGTTGAATACCAACCGGTGCTGATGCGAGATCATCAGTACCGGTTGGTTACATCAGCCGGTACTGATGGTAGAGATCAGTACCGATTGGTCTTATCAACCGGTACTGATGTGCGTTGTAACCGTTTGACATAATTTTTGAATGATTTTCTCAATGTGATAAATTTTTTTCCCATTTTGACCGATTTTGATAATTTTTCTTCCCATTTTGACCGATTTTGACTGAAAAATTTTCTTAAAATTATACTATTATGGAGGTACGATTCGAGACGAATGTACACATATGATTTTCATGCATCTAATATAAATATTTATAAAGATATTCATAGCTAAAGTTTCAAAATTTTGACCACGTATCTCAAACCGACAAGTTTTTGCGAGCTGGAGAGAGCATCATCTCTTGTCTTTCAATGTTGTTAAGTGAGGTATCTAAGTTGTTTTCTATTACACTTTTCTTAAATTCAAAAATTCAATCCAAAGTTACTACTCCCTCTGGTCTTCAAAAATGCTGACCTTTTGGACATAGTGATGGCAAAATTCAAAACTTTAACTATCGATATATTTTAAAATATTTAAATTGGATACGTGAAAATTATATGTGTACATTCATCTCGAATCATACTTTCATAATTTTTCTTCCGATTTTCTCCTGATTTTCACTGTCCAATCGAATGTTTCTCGAAGCCATTTTTTTGAACGATTTGCTCATTGTGCCGTAATTTTTTTCAACGTTTTTTTTATGTTTTATAATTTCTTTTGAATATTTCAATTTAACGGTAGAGGCGGCGGAGCTTCAAGAAGGGGGAGGTAAAACATTATATATTATATTAGTAATTCATTACATAAAACATTACATATCATATTAATAATTCATAATATAAAACATTACATATTATATTAATTAATTACAATATATATAATATACATAGCGGCGCACGGGTGGTGGGTGGCGCGTTCACCCATACCACCACTCGTCGTCGCTGCCGGGGGGGGCTGTCGTCGCCGGAGTCGTCGTCAGGCGGGGGGCGGTCGTCGTCGTCATCGTCGTGGTGGATGACGTATTCATCATCGTCATCCTCGTCCGACGACGTCGCGCTCCCCGAGCGGACCCAACCCTCCTCCTCCTCCTCCCGCTCCTCCTCGTCCTTCTCCCGAGGTGGTGATGATGGCGGGCCAGAGGGAGAAGAAGGAGAAGCTGCCATAGTTAAAAAATGGGCTAACTACCGATCATCAGTACGTCTACCTCCTCAGTCGATCTGACGGTTTTATAGGAGGCTGGATCGGAAAACAAGAATTCGGATGAACACGAATTAAGAGTTTCATCGTAAAGGCGCGCGGGGGATTGATCGGGCGCGGGAGACGAAGCGCATTAGTACCGGTCAAACACAACAACTGGTGCTGATGCTCTCACATCAGTACCGGTTGGTTACACCAACCCGTACTAAGCAGCACAGGAGCCGAGGAGGCTGCTTAGTACCGGTTGGTTACATCAACCGGTGCTAAGAACCATCCACAGCTCCTGTGCTGCTTAGTACGGGTTGGTGTAACCAACCGGTAATGATGTGAGAGCATCAGCACCGGTTGGTAGTTAAAACCGGTACTGATGATCCCCCCGGACCTGAAGACCGTTGAACCGGGACTGATGTAAATGTTAGTCCCGATTCATGCATAACCGGTACTATTGGGCCGGTATGGAAGGCCAGATCTGTAGTAGCTCTCTCTCTCTCTCTCTCTCTCTCTCTCTCTCTCTCTCTCTCTCTCTCTCTCTCTCTCTCTCTCTCTCCGCGCTAAATGTTCTATTCCTGATGCACCAAAACATTCTTGTTTGATCTTTGAGCGTAGTATGATGCTATGAGAACTTTAAACAAAAAGTTTTTGAAATCGTAAGAAACAAATTGTTTCGTGAAAAGAGACATCCAATACTAGCTTGTAGCTCAGTCACATTACGGATGGCAAAACAAACACTTCACAATTCATACTGCCTACCACAAATATCAAGGCATTACAAGTTCAGATAGGTAATATTCCAGAGAAATAAATTGTAAGACATAATTTAAGTTCCAACGAAATCATAGGGTTCCGTGGAAATTACAATAGTCATAGCCAGTAACCCATGATCAAGGAATGTGATGAGCAACATGGCACATGTTTCCTTTCTGCAGAACATGCCACATGTTTCCTTCCTGCAGAAGAAACAACAAGAGTGAGAATTAAGTTTTACCAAGTAACAAACGTACTTATTGAATATTTATGTAAAACGATTATTAAAGACTTAGAGAGGTGCTTTTATGCTTTTCTTTTAATGCACAAGGGTGCATGTTGGTTTGTGTACTTGTGCATTTCCAAAAATTTCAAAAAATTCATATATGTACAATCTGTGCACTTGAAAAAAAATTGTATTTGTGTACTCTGCAAAAAAGATGATAGAAATGACTTGTATTGCAACTATTCGTGCACACATTTGTGTTTTTTGTATAATGTACACAAATAGTCATATTTTTGCACAACTTTGGCAAGTGCACATAGTTTTGCATGTTGAACATGTATGATTTTTTTAGATTTGTTTGTAATTCACGAGTGTACTTTTGAAATAGGTGGTTATAGAAAGTCTAAATTTGTGGCGTTTTCTCTATGGCTTTGCCAAAAGAAGCTAAACTTTGTTGTCGCTTTGTCGTAGTACAAACTGTTTATTAAAATATTATATTAGCTGAGTTGAAGAGAGAACATTTTTATAAATGAGTGTTGGTGCCCCTTAACCTTACAAATGACATCTCGCGCTTCCATGCTGTGAAAGATTGCAAGGATTGAGAAGCTATGTGGTGCAGATGGATGCAAGACGGAGAAGAGAAGATGATGAGGGGAGAAGAAGGGGTGAGGAGTTAAACAAACTTTTTACCCACATTCTCTTTTTTCTCGGTTGGATTTTATATTTTAATGGGCAAAATGTTCACGACTAAGAGCAACAAAAGTTTAGTATCTTTTGGCAAAGATATAAAAAGATAGTGTTACGAAGTAAGTGCCACAAATTTAGTGTGTCCTATAGCCATTTTTGCCTTTGCTTCTGCATATAAAAAGGGTATAAATGACGAATTTTGTTTGTTCAGAGCTCCATAAGTACATGTAAAATACTGGTGCTTACATAAATAAGCTAGTGTCTTTTGTCCCATAGGATAAACAGGGTTTTTATCTTGTAGCACTGGTGCTTGATTAGGCATCCATGCTGGAAGTTAAAGTTTTTTTTTTTAGGGAAATATGGGATGTTAACGTTGCTAAAGTATCTAATTAAGCACTTATCGATTTTTCTTGGGAGGTTTGGGAAGAAATTTGAATGGAATAATATGAGACACTTGCATTAATGGAAGCTTTAGCTCTTGCAGATGGATGCTTGATGATGTGGCATGCTAATAAACACCTTCTTAATCACTTCTTGCATTCTTCGATGCCCTATGAAAGTGCCTAGGGTGACTATGCAGGGGTTGAACCCTATGCAACTGCTGCATATATACAAGTGCACATTGTGGTATATATATATATATATATATATATATATATATATATATATATATATATATATATATATATATATATATATGTTGTTGCAAAAAAAAAAGTGGACGGTGATATGTACTGATTGGTTGAATATAAGTGGCTTCGCAAGTCGCACCTAAGGATACATATTTGCAAGATATAATAATCCTTCACATTAACAACATAGGGGAAAAAGAATTTATAACTAGAAGCAAAGTAACTCTCCTAAACATATGCTGACATTTGTCCAAAAGTGGATACGAGCTCCGGATAGAGCTCCAAATGAGAGGACGGACAGATGTATTTTTTTAATTTTATTTTACATCTATATAGTTAAATGTTGATTCGGAGGAAGAATAAGCTAGCTAGTACCTCTTCGGTCTTCGTTTGACCCAATCAGTTCTCGACAAACATTAACGATGGATGGTTAGGATTATCATTAAGTGCCTTCCGAACAGCAGCCTTTGCTTCTAGCTTGCCATCACCATACCCCATTAATTCAAGGGATAATCGGATATATGCCACTACAGGAATCGCTTATTCGAGATTTGCCATCGTTCCTTTGCTTCTTCGAACGATGCCATTATGAAACCGTGCTTATTTGAAATATGCCACCGCTCGCGTCCGGTCACGACACGTGTCCCGTCCGCGATGGCAAATCTCGAATAAGCGGTTCCTACAGTGGCATATATCCAATTAATACGGGACACGTGTCGTGACCGAACGCGAGCGGTGGCATATTTCGAATAAGCACGGTTTCATAATGGCATCATTCGAAAAAGCAAAGGAACGATGGCAAATCTTGAATAAGCGGTTCCTGCAGTGGCATATATCCAATTATCCCTTAATTCAAATGTAGCGTGCCTGAGAGAAGGAATGTTCTCCAAGCCAAAATCAAATCCACTGTATAAATCTTTGGTCGGAGACGCATAGAACCGAAAATGAAGCCTTTGAAGCTTTGGCATAGACTTTTGTTTGCACCAAAATTCGGCATGTATTGAAATCGGTCTGAAACGGAAAGAAAATGTACATATGGAAAGAAATCGGTAAACGAATCGGAAAAGGTATCCGTTTCTAAAAAGGAAAGGAAATCAGATTAAAGGCCGATACGGATAAACGCACCGTATCCATGTACAACTCGGATCGGCCAGATGTGTTATAAAAGGAGGCAGATGTCAAGCGAAAAGACAATCAATCCAACAACACACATCTACTTTTTACAAGCTTTTCTTTTACATTGTTTTAGCTTCATAGATCTCTCTGCAAGTCGACGGAATCAACATAGTTGCGCATCGCCGATTGTTGATTTTTGCCGATTTCACCCAGGTCAAATTGACTGGCACGCTCTGCAAACCCGGCGTTTGTCTTGTGTGTTCGAGGCCGAAAACCCTCCTTCACGTTTTTTTTTGCTCGAACATATTTTGGCACGCCCGGTGGGACCAACAAAAAGAATGTCGTCAACCGACAAGCCTGCGGTCACCGTCGATATCAACACTGATGCTATAATCGCGCCTCAAATGGCCGATTTAACCCCCGAAAGCAATAAAAGAAATCGAAGACCGAAAGGCGGCTCGAGGAAATGATGCTACGGTGCTTCGGAAAACACGCCGTGGCGTTACTCAAAAGACTGCACTCCCAAGCATCAATCCTATCGGAGATTTGTCATCTGAATCGGTAAGCCGATACGCACCCGCTCAAGCCGATTTATCAAGTATGATCGAGCAATCTGTTCATCACGCATTAATTAATCAGTCATCGGCTCTAGTATCCACATTAAAGCCGATGATAGAAAATAGTGTGAAAACAATTGCTCAGGAATTAGCTAACGCCTGGAAGCCTGCTAGATCCACCACAAACCATCCCTACGTACCCAGTATATTCCATAACACCTAACACCAATACAGTAAACGTGTCGGCTCAAACACCTATTATGATGCCAACTCAGCCTACTGTTTTGAAACCAAGCATACAGAGAGATGGATTCACACACTACCATGGGCACACGGATGGGGCCAAGATAAGCGCATCAAATCAATCAAATGGGCCCTCCAATAGCATCGGGTTATCGGCTTATCAGCCGATCGAAACGGGTCAGGTTCCGCAGTCACGGGGAGCCACAACCATGAAACAAGCGCCATATAGGGTGGTGCCGTACGTCGAACCTTTCGCGCCCATACCCGATGCATTGGGTTTTAATCATGATTATGACCAAGTGCCAAGACCTCCTGAGGTGCGATTTGGACAAAGACCCGAGTTTGCACTCGGGGGGCAGGGCACGAACAACGAGAATTGGCAATGTTCGGCTGCACCACAAGCCGACAATGTTAATTGGGCTGAACAAATTGCCAATGTTTTGAGAGAACAGTTCGGCTTACAGCCCAGAGGAAGAGTGATCGGCTACAGGAAGCCGTATCCCGATTACATAGACCGAATGCCATACCCCCACAACTTTAGGATACCAGACTTTGCTAAATTCTCAGGTGATGATTCTGTTACCACAATTGAGCATATCGGACGGTTTATGGCTCAATGTGGGGAGGCTGCACAGTCCGATGGATTAAAAATTAGATTGTTTCCTTTATCATTGTCTGGCACTGCATTCACTTGGTTCACGAATCTACCCCCAAATTCAGTTCATATATAGAACGATTTAGAAAGCCGATTCCATGAATACTTCTTTTCGGGGACTATGGAGCTTAGGATTTCTGATCTTAGTTCAGTCCGACAGAAGTACGGCGAATCGGTCTCTGATTATATCAAGAGATTTCGGGGCGTACGGAATAGGTGCTACAGTGTAACATTACCCGATGATCAATTGACCGATCTAGCGTTCCAAGGGTTAACCCCTCCATTAAAAGAAAAATTATCGGGCCAGGAGTTCCCCGACTTAGGCCACCTACTCCATCGCGTATCGGCACATGAAAGCCGATATGCAGAGATCAAAGGGTTTAAAGATAGATTTAAACCGAACAGCAATGAAAAGGCCAAAGTAAACATGGTAGAGTACAATTCAAGCGATACCTCTGAGGACGAAGCAGAGGTGAACATAGCCGAGTGGACCAAGGGTTCTAAAAAGCCACTCGTGTGCTCTCTACTTAAGCCAACGAAAAATAGGGCGGAAGTCAAGTACTCATATGATGTGTCAAAATATGACAAGATATTTGATTTATTACTACAAGAAAAACTCATAAGGTTACCAGAAGGGCACGTCATCCCATCGGCCGAGGAAATTAAAAAGCGAAGGTATTGTAAATGGCACCATTCATTCTCACATAACACTAACGATTGCAATATTTTTCGACAACAGATTCAATCGACCATCGCCGATGGCAGGTTAAAGTTTGCGGAAGAATCGGCTATGCAAATAGATATGAATCCTTTCCAGGTCAACATGGTGCAGTGCTCACAGAAAGGGAAGGGACCTATGAAAGATGTTAAGCCGACTAAAAGATTTGAAGCACGATCAAAAGATGAAACGGTACAGATTACTATCGGCTCAATACAAATAGAAGCCGATAAAAACGGACAGAACTCAAGGACGGTAAAACCAAGAGGAGACCTGGAAGTCGGAAAATGGTATCGGGCTGAGAGGGCTCCAAGAAAAGTCGATTTCAAACCAAAGCCGACTTTCTCACAGCTCCTGGGGAAGTATGAAAAGATAAGTCAAAGATGTAACACTCAACACCATAGTTTTCGTCGACTAGGGCAAAAGGGACGAACGCCGGGCGGCGGATATGCCATGTCGGCCAACTACTGAAGAAGAGAAACATCGGCAATGTCCCTTTTGGCAGTTTTGCTGGGAGAGAGGGATGACCTTACCAACAGTTGTATCTTGTCCTATGCAACACTCGTCCGCATATCGGCCAAACCAATCTATAAAAGATAGGTTGTCTAGACCGATATACAATCAACCAAAAGTGAGCAGGAGGCCGATCCATGAAAGGTTGTCGACATCAGAGCAAGGCAAATCCTCCCGAAATCAGGAGTTATCGGCTAATACAAGTAGAATAGAATCTGACGGCGAGATGAGCAATTTAGCTGGAAAAATAAGAAAGCCGATAGAATCTAAACCTAGGTGGTGCCCCTCAGGTCTCAGCAAATCACAACGCAGGAGGCTTCAGCGATTGAAGACACAAGAAGAAAGGGAGGCCGAAAAGGAGAGCGAGAGGGATCGGATGTTCAATAAGTTAAGACCAGTACCGGTTTTGAAAAAGGAGTGGAGAAAGAAGGAACAGATCGATAGTGATTCAGATCAATCGATCGAATCCGGTTCTCCGATGATCCGAGATGATACGCCACCAATGGATATAAACATGGTATTCACTCTACCTGCCGAGTTCAAAACCGAAGAATCGGCTGAAGAGGTGTTCGCCCAATTGTGCCTCGGAGCACCAGACGCTGTGTTCGAAAAACCACAAGACATGCATCGGCATCTAAAACCATTATATCTAAAAGGGTACATTAATGGCCGACCGATATCTCGTATGTTGGTCGATGGCGGGGCGACAGTTAATCTAATGCCGTTAAGCACTTTCAGAAAATTGGGTAAAGCCGATGAAGACTTGATCAAGACCAATATGGTGCTAAATGACTTCACGGGAGACCCAACTGAGGCTAAAGGCGTAATGGTGTCAGAATTGACAGTCGGTAATAAAACTCTGCCGACTGCATTTTTTGTGATTGAAGCCAAAGGCAATTACAGCGTGCTCCTTGGGCGGGACTGGATCCATGCCAATTGCTGTATACCATCAACTATGCACCAAAAATTGGTGCAGTGGAACGATGATACGGTAGAAGTCGTACCGGCCGACACATCGGCTCATATCGCCATGGCTAGCCCTGACACCAATTGGCCACACGAAGAAGCCGAATGTATATCAGGAAAAGCCTTGGACAATTGCGATTTTATCTGCGTTGAGAAGTCAGGATTTAAGCCGATCAGCGTCAAACCCAACACGTTTGATCGGACAGACGAACTAGTAAGAAGATGGAGCACAAGACACTAGCAAAGCTGCAGGAAAAGGCCAAAAGCTATCGGCAAGAAGAATACGAAGAAGCTGTTGAGGATTTTGAAGAAGAAAGAAAAGGGTTAGGATTTACTTCTGCCGATGTGCTCGAAGAAATCGATATTGGGGAAGGTGATAGCAAAAGACCAACGTTTGTAAGTGCTAAATTAGAACCCAGTTATAAAGCAAAGTTGGTCGAAATACTAAAAAAATATAGAGATTGCTTCGCGTGGGAGTATTACGAGATGCCAGGCTTAAGCCGACAGCTAGTTGAGCATCGGCTACCAATAAAACCTGGGTATCGGCCATTCAAACAGTACCCTAGGCGATTTAATCCTACATTATATGACGCTATAAAGGAAGAAGTAGGACGATTGCTAGAGGCAAAGTTTATCCGGCCCTGCCGATACGCTGAGTGGGTCTCAAACATCGTCCCTGTAAAGAAGAAAAATGGCAAACTTAGGGTATGTGTCGATTTTAGAGATTTAAACAAAGCTACACCAAAAGATGAATACCCGATGCCTATAGCCGATATGCTTATCGATGCTGCATCTGGGAATAAAATCATAAGTTTTTTGGACGGGAACGCCGGATATAATCAGATATTCATGGCCGAAGCCGATATACCCAAAACGGCTTTCAGATGTCCGGGGGCTTTAGGGCTGTATGAGTGGAAAGTTATGACCTTCGGTTTAAAAAATGCCGGTGCTACTTATCAGCGTGCTATGAACCATATTTTCCATGATTTAATCGGCAATACCGTGGAAATATACATTGACGACGTAGTGGTAAAATCCAAAGAAGACTGGCAACATTTAGCCGATCTGGAAAAGATGTTCGAAAGCACAAGGTTACATGGGTTAAAAATGAACCCTCTCAAATGTGCTTTCGGAGTATCGGCTGGACAATTTCTTGGGTTTACGGTGCATGAAGGAGGAATTGAAGTAAACCAAGCCAAAGTAAAAGCCATAGCCGATACTAAACCGCCGACAAGCAAAAAGGAGTTGCAGGTATTGATTGGGAAAATCAACTACTTGCGACGTTTCATCTCAAACATGTCAGGGCATATTCGGGCCTTCACACCGCTGCTGAAAATTAAAGACAACCAAGAGTTCAAATGGGAAACCGATCAACAAAAAGCCTTCGATGACATAAAAGGTTATCTGATGAGTCCACCAGTATTGACCGCACCAAAACATGGTATACCTTTTAGACTATATATATCGGCTGAAGGTGATTCGATTGGGGCAGTTTTAACACAAGAAGCCGATAGGAAGGAACGAGCAATATTTTACGTAAGCCGACGTCTTTTAGGTGCAGAAACCAGGTATCCCCTAGTAGAAAAATTATGCTTATCATTGTATTTTGCTTGCACCAAATTAAGACATTATATGTTGGCTTCCAAATGCGTCATAATATGCAAAACCGATGTAGTCAAATACATATTATCGGCGCCGATTCTACGGGGTCGGCTTGGTAAATTGGCATACGCCTTAACAGAGTTCGAGTTAACCTATGAGTCGGCTAAATCTGTGAAAGGACAAGTTGTGGCCGATTTTATCACAGGAAGTGAAACATTAACAGGAACAGCTGATGTGACTCCTTGGCAGCTGTATTTTGATGGATCCGTTTGCCAGGAAGGCGAAGGCATCGGCGTGATATTGATTTCACCTAGAAAACAGGAGTATGGCTTCATGTATCGGCTAAATAGCCGATGTTCAAACAATCAAGCAGAATACGAAACATTACTAAAGGGTTTACAATTGTTAGATGGCATCGGGGTGAAAGACGTCGAAGCTTTTGGAGACTCGATGTTAATTGTACAGCAAGTCAAAGGAGAATACCGATGCAACGACGGTGCGCTAACTCAGTACTTACATCGATGCCTCCAGATCATCGAGATGTTCACTACATTTTCTATAAAACATATTCCCAGAGAAGCTAACGATAAAGCAAATCGATTGGCACAATGTGCATCAGGGTACAAGATTGAAAGCCGACAGGGACCAATCGGGCTAAACGTTTGGCCGATTCTATGCGTTCACCCTGTCGACTGGAGAACAGAGATAAAGGATTATTTGTCGGACCCATCCAAGCCGACCGAGCAGAAGGTCAGGCGCAAAGCACTCAAATATGTTCTACTAGAATATGTATTATACTTTCGGACTATGGAAGGTTTATTGTTAAGATGCCTGGGAACCGAGGAAGCCAAAGTAGCAATGGGTGAAGTCCATGAAGGCATCTGTGGATCACATCAATCGGCCCATAAGATGAAGTGGATACTGAGGCGAACAGGATATTTTTGGCCGACGATGTTAGAGGACTGCTTCAAATATTATAAAGGATGTCAAACGTGCCAAAAGTTTGGTAACATACAATCGGACCGAGATCGTCTTTGCATCCGATCATCAAGCCATGGCCATTTAGAGGATGGGGTATAGACATAATCGGCCAAATATTTCCATCATCCAGCAAAGGACATAAATTTATCCTTGCAGCCACAGATTATTTCTCAAAATGGGTTGAGGCTGTACCACTCAAGAAGGTTACTAGCAAAGAGCTGATCGATTTTGTAAATGAACACATCGTCCATCGGTTTGGAATTCCACAGACAATAACTACTGATCAAGGGACTGTGTTCATGTCCAACGAGTTCAAAGGTTTTGCGGAAAGTCTTGGGATAAAATTACTCAACTCTTCCCCTTACTACGCTCAGGCCAATGGACAGGCCGAATCGTCAAACAAGACATTAATAAAGCTGATAAAAAGAAAAATTGAGGAAGAGCCGAGGAAATGGCATTCAACGCTATCGGAGGCTTTATGGGCTTATCGGCTATCTCATCACGGATCAACTAAATTGTCACCCTTTCAGTTGGTATACGGACAAGAAGCCGTCTTGCCCGTGGAAATCAACATCGGCTCAGTAAGGCTATGTGAGCAAGATAAGGTATCAGCCGATGAGTACAAACAAGCGATGCTTGACAATCTAGATGATTTGACTGAACTAAGGCTGATCACGCTAGATCGGCTTAAAAGGAATAAAGAGAGGGTTGCCAAGTCATATAATAAAAAGGTGATTTTAAAATCGTTTAATCAAGCCGATTTGGTATGGAAAACCGTGTTGCCAATCGGGTCTAAGGATAATCGCTTCGGTAAATGGTCCCCAACGTGGGAAGGTCCTTACAAGATAAATCGGCCAATTGATGGAAATTCATATATACTGGAGTCCTTAGACGGATTCGTGTTACCTAAAGCAATCAACGGAAAATATTTAAAAGCGTATTACCCCAGCATATGGGTCGGGTCCTAACTACAGGAAGAAAAGCATCAAGACCAGTTACAAAAACATGCATATAAATCGGTCATACAGTCGACCGAGTCAGAAGCAAACATTCATCATCCATCAGATTAAGCAGTTTACAAAAATCGGCTACACGGCCGGTACTACACATCAGTTCAAGAAACAATGCTGTTTTCAATGAAGTCCGGAACCAGGCAGATGGGCTCCCAAAGCCGATAGTGCTGCAGCCGCCCTACCGATAGTAGCTTGAACACTATCTATTAGTTGTTCATCGGCTTTTGCATCACCCGGAATTGGGATCATTTTAGCTGATTGATTCTTGACTTTGGTGAAAACTTCACCGATTTGCTGTCTCTGAGCCGCCAGTGAAGACGTCGCATCGGTAATGCCGATCTGGCAATCTGAAAGTTCTTTTGTAACCAAAGCCAGCTGTTCTTCAAGTTTCTTCTTGGATAACTCCAGCTCTTGGGCCTTGTTCTTAGCCAATTTCAGCGCAGCGGCACCCTGGTCAAACGCTCCCTTCCGGAGTTTTGCATCTGCTATAAGCTTGTCCAGGATCTGTTGGTCGGCTTGCTGGGCCTTCCTCTGTTCAACTCTTGCTTTGGCCGATTCCACGTCTAGCCGACGAGCATCCAGATGACATACTTCTAGCAAAGCATTCATGGCTGCAGGGGGAAGATCGGCTTGCATGGCCGCCATAGCATTCCTCAAGGATTGGGTGTTGGCCAGAAGGGCCGCCTCCGGCTGCATCACTTCGTCCAGAAGGCGATTGAGTCGCTCCTGCATACCCGGCCAGCGTAACAAAGAAATTGATGTCGGGCGCAGAGGCTGCTATTATGCGCTGGATGTCAGCTGGGTAGTCGTCAGTGGCTAACACTTCCGGGTCGTCGAGCTCATCCAGAGAAAAACCCAAAAGATCGGCTAGGTCCGTTGGCGGTACTGGGTCAGAAGCAGGTTTTGGAGTTGAGGGAGCGGATAACGTAGCAGGAGCCGGAGCCAACAAAACAGGCACATCTGTCTGGGTCTTCTCAGCATCGGCTATGGTTCCCAACAACTGGACGGAAGGGGTTTCCTGAGAAATACTTTACGATAAGATAAGAAAAACAAAGACAAAAATCAAGATAAGGGTCGAAGCTAACTGCAGTGGCCGATCCAGTTGGGGATGATGCTGCATCACGACCCGCAGGTTTTGGAGATCGTTTGATAACGACTCTACGGCTCTTCTTTCTTTCTAAAAAAAAATGGCAAACATGGGGTTAGCCGACAGCAAGCATGGAACTTCGCCTACAAAAGAAATCTAAGCAAAAATGGAACTGGACGTACTCTTAGTGTGTTGCTCGGCAAGATCTGATAGTGATGGGCTATTGACTCCCAACGTGCCAGAAGATAAACCAGCAAGAGGGGTCGACGGCCTTTGCCGTTTCGAACGGTCGTCAGCCGATGCGGTTTATACCGAGTCGACCTTTTGCTAGTCTCAAAAGGTAAAAAGATATGGTTAAGCCGATGAAAATCTTATTTCAATAAACATCAAAATGAAAATACCTCTAAAGACGAGTTAGCATAGCTTGAACTCGAGCTAGACCCAGCGGCGGTCTCCGTCGGCTCTTGAAAGCCAGGGAGAAAAGAGGACAAGACCTCATGGATAGTGCGCCTCCGCAAGAGCGCCTCAGCTATGGAAGTCCACCATGTGGTAAATTGGCCCGATCGACGTGTGTTTAACACGAGGAATGGCAAGTCTACCACATGGAGCTCATCGGCTAGCTCAATAATAAGCTCCGCCGCAGTAATGTTAGTGACTTTATTTCGTGGCTTGATCATGTTAAGCAAAGGAAGGCAAGGAATTGTTTGTCCAAAACCCAGCTGGCGTGCATACACTGAAGGGTGATAGAACTCGTAGGTCGGCTGAAATGTTCTATTTCGAGTACTCAAGCCGACGTGAAGAATGCAAGGAGAAATCAGCAGAGGAAGCAGATCAAGAGTAGACTGGGGCATTAGAGAGCTATCAGAATTTAAACGAAGAAAAGAAGGCCATGGGAGATCGGCTAATTGGCTATACGAAAAGAAGTCTCTACGATTAAAAGTGGCTTGGTTAAGGTTCAGGAAGAAGGACAAGTACTTGTGAAAGCCGGCAGGGGAGATTTTGGGTTCATCAGATGAACACATGATGAATTTTTCGCCTGGAGATCGGCTAGGCTGGAATCTAGGAGTTGCGCCTTCAGGAAAATCTTCTATTGGGAAAGCCGATTCTTCCGAAGGATCCGGGATAATGAGGCGGCCGAAAACGCAGTAAAGCCAGATCTGGATAAACCAAAGTGGGCCACCGACATTGCCTACGACATAGGAGCCATTACCGGTAAAAAGCCGACTCCGGATGATATGCATCATATGGTATATGGCCCCCAACAAGGATTTCCCTAAAGCTAGCCGACGACCCATGACTAGTTGCTCCGACATAAATTGATAAACCTGGGTTGGTCCTAAGGAAGCGCCACAGAAGAGGAATCGGTCTAGCCATAAGTTGATGAAAGCTACATGTTCCTCATCCGATACAGGGCCGGTTACTTTGTTGTTATTTTGAATATATCTGGACCAACCTTCTCCCTTTTTTCTGGTCAATTTGTACTGAGGTTTCCCGCTAAAAGCCGATATTTGGTCTCCATCAGGCCTAAGGCAGCACAATTCGGCCATGTCTAGAAGGGTTGGGCCGATAGGACCAGTTGGGAAAAAGAAGGCGTTAAAGGAGTCCGACCAAAAATAGCAAGCGGCGGCTACTAAAGATTCATTAGGTTCTGGAGCGGCTAAGGACATGGGAATACACTCAGCAATACCCATTCCTTCCCACTCCGCCTTCTTTTGGGCCGATACTCTAATATACCAGGACCTCCAGCCCTTGAGAGCTGTCGGCCAAGCCCTAAAGCTTTTGGTCCACTCATTGATGTTGTAGCCAGGAGCCGACAAAGGGAGTCTAGGGATCTCGTCTCCAACAACCGTATCGGTTTCTATAGTTCCTATTGGGCCTAGGAAATACTGATGGTCGCTATCTGGGATCGGAATAAGTACCTGGGATGCATCCATTTCAGCCGATGCAACAGGAAGAAGGGGTTGATGCGGAGGAAAGCCGATTTCAAGATGAGCGAGAGCACGCCAGGGTGAAAATGACCGCAAGGGGGGACCTCATATTTATACCTCGGTGAAAAAGGTGAAAAGGCGGGAACAGTTGCTGCATTAAAAACGCACCGAGGGCATTGCGGCGCCATTAATGGGGAAGTTACCGAGGTGAATCCTAAACGACAAGCCGATCGCGGAAAAAGGCGGAGGATTTTTGAAAGATAGCAAGCTACCTTTCAAAAATGGGGGGCATATGTTTGCACCAAAATTCGGCATGTATTGAAATCGGTCTGAAACGGAAAGAAAATGTACGTATGGAAAGAAATCGGTAAACGAATCGGAAAAGGTATCCGTTTCTAAAAAGGAAAGGAAATTAGATTAAAGGCCGATACGGATAAACGCACCGTATCCATGTACAACTCGGATCGGCCAGATGTGTTATAAAAGGAGGCAGATGTCAAGCGAAAAGACAATCAATCCAACAACACACATCTACTTTTTACAAGCTTTTCTTTTACATTGTTTTAGCTTCATAGATCTCTCTGCAAGTCGACGGAATCAACATAGTTGCGCATCGCCGATTGTTGATTTTTGCCGATTTCACCCAGGTCAAATTGACTGGCACGCTCTGCAAACCCGGCGTTTGTCTTGTGTGTTCGAGGCCGAAAACCCTCCTTCACATTTTTTTTTGCTCGAACACCTTTGGTAGAAACGTGAGCGCCATACAGTATGTGTGAAGGTGAAGATGTTGTAGACACCGGAATGCATATGCAGTGCTGTAGATCATTCCCTCCCCTTCTGGGCTACCAAATGCTTTTATCCTGAGAAAGCGAAGAGACGGCAATGTTGCAAGTGTCTCAAGGTTCTCCTGCCTCAAACAGGTGCCCACCAGGATGGATACGGTGGTAAGGGAGGAGAGCGAGGAATTAATCCACCCTGGGAATGCCTCGAATACGATATCGCTTTTGAACCTTCGCAGACCGGAAGGAACCCCTTGCATGAAATCTGCGGGAAAACTTGTTCTATATAGATGTACTCCAATGTCTAGGTCCTGTAATTCGTTGCAACCACTACTACAGAACTGGGCATCACAAGCGGTATATTACAAGCGGTTAGGTGCGAACCGGTTCTGGCCCACTCACCAGAAGCGGTTCCTGAGCAACGGGCGGGAGGGGGTCACTAGAAGCGGTTGGTCATACGAACCGCTTGTGTTGACAAGCATCACAAGCGGTTCGTTTTCCAAACCGCTTATGAATTATCACAAGCGGTTTGAGACCTCAACCGCTTGTAGAGATTTATATTTAGAAGCGGTTCGTGTATAAAACCGCTTCTGAAGTCTTAGTTTTAGTAGCGATTTGTTTGTCAAACCGCTTCTACAAAGTCAGAAGCGGTTTGACATACAAACCGCTTCTAGAACTCAACCTTCGTGCGGTTTGTATATGAAACCGCTTCTAGAATCCCTCCCGTCCAGCACTTTAAACTTCTTCTTCCTCCCCGAGCCAACAAATTGATGAATGCAGAAGGGTCGAGCACTGCTTCTTCCGGGAGGTGCTGCCCAAATTTTTGTTTTGAAATTGCTGGTGATTTAGCTTCAAATTAAGTGTTTTAAGGTCAAGAAGAGCATGTTAGCATCTTTCTCACCTACATATTGCTGTTTTTATGCATTGGATGTGGAGAAATCATGATTTATTCATGTTGAAATGTGTTGCTTTGCTAGGTAGAACATGTTGAAATGTGTATGGTATGAAGTTGTTCCCCAAAATTTATTTTGTATGCTTGTTGTTGTTATGGTATGAAGATGTATGGTGATCTAGTTCAAAATATGACATTGCAATGAAGTAATTAGTAGTGTATAAAATAAAATAAGGATAAAAAAATAATTAGAAAGGTAGAAAGGGATAAAAAAAAATTTAGAAAGGTACATCTTTAATTGCATGAAGGTGTAGGTGGGGTTGTTTTTCTTGGAGAAGAAAAAAATATATGAAATTATTACTTTATTGTAGATGAACCGGCAATGGATGTACAATGCGGACCGTCGATCGAGAGAGTTCATTGATGGCGTGTAGGCTTTTCTCGATGCGGCCATTGCATTCCTGCCTCCAGGCAGCTTCATATGTTGTCCGTGCGTAGATTGCAAGAACGAGAAGGAGCACTCACAGCGATGGCAGGTTATGAACCATTTGATGATGAGAGGTTTCATGCCAAACTATGAACGTTGGACCAACCATGGCGAAGACGAGGAAGACGAGGAAGAAGACGTGGAAGAAGACGAGGAAGAAGAAGAGGGGTTCAAAAATATCTCGGACGCCACGCAATGCTATTCCGTGGGAGGTACACTCAGTGACTTTGGTGATGATGAGCTGGACCAGATGCTGCGTGACGGTGAGGGAGACTACACAGATGAAAGACAGTTCGAGAAATTCCAGCGCATGTTAGAGGACCACAGAACTCCTTTATACCCAAATTGTGGGCAGGACCACAAGAAGTTGCGTACCACACTTGAACTTATGCAATGGAAGGCCACAAATAGTGTGTCAGATAAGGGATTCGATGAGTTGTTGACACTCATAAAGAAGTTGCTTCCAGAAGATAACACTCTGCCTGAATCTACATATGAAGCAAAGGAAGTCGTCTGTCCTTTGGGGTGAAAGTACAGAAGATACACGCATGTCGTAACGATTGCATCCTGTATCGCAATGCGTATGCCAATTTGGATGTTTGTCCAGTGTGCAAAGAATCACGGTATAAGGTGAAGAGAGATGATCCAGGTGAAATAGATGGGGAGCGTAAGAAGAAGAGACCTCCAGCTAAAGTGTTGTGGTATTTCCCAGTGATTCCCCGATTGAAGCGTATGTTTGCTAACAAAGCGCATGCCCAGATGATGCGTTGGCACAAAGAAGAGCGTAAAGATGACGGTATGCTTAGACACCCTGCAGATGGATCACAGTGGAGGAAAGTCGATCGGACGTACCCAGACTTCGCACAAGAGGTGAGAAACATAAGGTTTGGGTTAAGTACCGATGGGATGAATCCTTTCGGAGAGTTGAGCAGCAACCATAGCACGTGGCCTGTTACTCTTTGTATGTATAACATTCCTCCATGGTCGTGCATGAAGCGAAAGTACATCATGATGCCGTTGTTGATCCAAGGCCCCAAGCAACCTGGAAATGACATCGATGTCTACCTGAAACCATTGGTTGCAGATCTTGTGACGCGTTGTGGGAGGATGGTGCACGGGTATGGGATGAGTACAAAAGGGAGTATTTCACCTTACGTGCATTGTTATTTGTAACAATCAACGATCGCCCTGCTCTCGTGAACTGTCTGGCCAAACTATCAAAGGATATAGAGCTTGTGTCCAATGCTTAGATGAAACGGACAGCATGTACCTGAAAAACTCTCGAAAGGTTGTCTACATGGGCCACCGTGAGGTTTCTTCCTACGAGTCACCCATGGCGGAAGAAGTCTTGAGGAAATTTAACGGGCAAGTAGACCTTCGTGCTAGGCCTCGGCATCAAATCTTGGGCCACATGTACTTGCTATGGTAAAGAATCTGAAAGTAGTATTCGGAAAGGGTCCTGGAAGCAAACCTGTGCAGAATGAGGATGGTCAGGCGCCAATGTGGAAGAAGAAGTCAGTATTTTGGAACTTGCCTTATTGGGAAGTCTTGGAGGTTCGTCACTCACTTGACTTCATGCACATCACGAAGAATGTTTGCTTGAACCTGCTAGGCTACATAGATATGTATGGCCAATCAAAAGATACACTGCAAGGTCGGAAGGACCTTAAACTCTTGGAACTGAGGAACGACCTACATTCGGAAAAGAGAGAAAAAGGACAACATTACCTACATCCTGCGAGCTACACTCTAAGCAAAGAAGAGAAAAAAAGCATGATAGAGTGCCTGAATAGTGTGAAGGTCCCTTCCGGATACTCATCAAATGTAAAGAGACTCATAAACACGAAAGAGAATAAAATCGTACACCTGAAATCCCATGACTGTCTTGTGTTGATGACACAGCTGCTCCCAGTGGCTATAAGAGGTATACTTCCCGAGTGGGTACGGGGGATAATCACAAAGCTGTGTTCTTTTTTCAATGCGATTTGGCATAAGGTCATCGACCCAGATAAACTAAGTAAGCTGCAGGATGACGTGGTACAAAGTGTGGTTTGTCTTGAGATGATATTTCCTCCTGCGTTCTTTGATATTATGGTTCATCTCACTGTTCACCTTGTCAAAGAGATAGGTATTCTCGGACCGTGTATCTGCACAACATGTTCCCTTTCGAGAGGTACATGAGTGTGCTAAAGAAGTATGTTAAGTAACCGCTTCGTCAGAAAGGATGCATTGCCGAGGTTATGGGACAGAGGAGGTGATTGAATTTTGTGTGGATTACATTAATGATCTAAATCCGATCGGCGTCCCTATATCACGCCATGAGGGCAAAGCTACGAGGAAAAGGGACAGAGGGAAGGAAAGCAATTGCATGCAATGATCTTCTTACATTTAAGCCAAAGACATTTCACGGTTTTGAAACAATCAACTGTGGTGGCCCCGTATGTTGTTGAGCACAAGAGTATTCTACGCCGTGAATTCCTCGGGAGGTCCGAGGATTGGATAACACCAGCACATGGATTCTTTCTCGCTTGGTTACAAAACTATATCCTTTTCAAAGGGTCGACAATGAACAATTGCAACGATTGGCACGGGGACCTTCTAGTGAAATCGTGACATTCAAGGGGTACGAGATAAATGGTTACACATTTTACACCGGATCCCAGGATGACAAGAGCACCAATCGAGCAGCGGTGTCCGTATAGATGCCGAAGACAACAAAGGAAAGGTGGACACATATTATGGTTTCATAGAAGAGATATGGGAGCTTGACTATGGACCTTTAAAGGTCCCTCTATTTAAGTGCCAATGGGTCAAACTGACTTCAGCGGCGTAAAGGTCGACAAATACGGCATGACAACCGTTGACCTCACGCAATTCGGCTAAAGGCGTGAACCGTTCGTCATTGCAAATGATGTGAGACATGTCTTCTAATAAATATACATGACAAGCAAGACTAAGAATCATAAAGATAATAATAACAATAAGCCAAAGCGACACGTGGTTCTCCAAGGCAAACGAAGGATTGTTGGAGTTGAGGACGTCACAGATGAGGAAGACTATAGTCAGTTCGACGAGCTCCCTCCTTTTGCGGTGGATGTTGACATAAGCCTCCTGAATGACACAGACCTGGATGCTTACATACGTCACGATCATAACGAAGGAAGACTTGTAAAGACATAGTATGGTACTACTTAAAATGTAGTATTACTGTATGAACTTATTTATTTGAACTTTTGTGATCATTTTTAGACGTGTCTTATACTGTACGTGTTTATTTGAAATAAACCTCATGAAATAAACCCCTAGAAATAAACCTTATGGAATAAACAATAAATAAAAAAAAAATACCTCAAGAAGTAAACAAAAAAGAAAGGTAAAGAAAGTAAAAAAAAAATAGAAAGGTTTAACAAATGAAGAATATAAACAAAAACAATAAAGAAATAAACCTTATGGAATAAAGAATAAAGAAAGTAAAAAAAAAGAAAGGTAAAGAAACTAAAAAAAAGAAAGGTAAAGAAACTAAAAAAAAAGAAAGGTAAAGAAAGGTAAAGAAACTAAAAAAAAAGAAAGGTAAAGAAACTAAAAAAAAAGAAAGGTAAAGAAAGGTAAAGAAACTAAAAAAAAAAGAATATAAATGAAGAATATCAACAAAAAAGAAAGGTAAAGAAAGTAAAAAAAAAAAAGGTAAAGAAACTAAAAAAAAGAATATAAATGAAGAATATCAACAAAAAAGAAAGGTAAAGAAAGTAAAAAAAATGAAAGGTAAAGAAAATAAAAAAAAAAAAGTTTAAAAGAAGAGAATGGCCGGCGGGGAGCGAGTGGGGCTCGAACGGGCGACCTCGAGCCCGCACTCAAGCGCCCGCGCTAGCCAGGGGGGAGAGGAGAGTTCTTGTTAACCGTAATAGGCAACACACTCTTTTAAGTAGTATGTATCGGTTCCAATAATAACCGCTGAGATGGCTTCTACAAGCGGTTTGTATTAATAACCGCTTGTAGAGATATCTCTACAAGCGGTTCCAATTAATAACCGCTTGTAGAGAGAGCTTCTACAAGCGGTTATTAATTAGAACCGCTTGTAGAGATCTCTCTTTACAAGCGGTTATTAATTAGAACCGCTTGTAGAGATCTCTCTTTACAAGCGGTTTGTATTACGAACCGCTTGTAGAAACGATTTACAAGCGGTTTGTATTAAGAACCGCTTGTAGATCTCACGTTTACAAGCGGTTTGTATTAAGAACCGCTTGTAGAGGTGGCTGCCTTTATACACGCTCGCGCTCTCTCCCTTCGTCAAACCTCCAAATTTTCCTAAGTCCCGCTACCTGCAGCTCACGCCGTTTCGGCTCTGTGCACCGCGCCTCCGCCGCCCCTCGCCACCCGCGCCGGACGCTCCGCCACCGCGCCGACGCCGCCTGCGCCACCCCACCCCGGAGGAGGTAGGTATAGCTGTGTGTACCCCCCCACCTCCTCCTGTTACAGTCGCCCATAAGGTGTTCGATGAAATGTCCACAAGGCATTTTCATATATGTATTATTGATATGTTGGTATGTATGTTGTTAATTATGTTCATATATGTATTTGGTATGTTGGTATGTTGGTATTGTTGGTATTTGGTATGTTGGTATTTGGTATTGTTGGTATGTTGGTATGTATGGTATTTGGTGAGAGACATTGTATTTGGTATGTTGGTATTAATTGGTATGTATGGTATTTGGTATGTATGTTCATATATATATTGAGAGACATTGTATTTGGTATGTATGGTATTTGGTATGTTGGTATGTGTGTGTATGTTGTTGGTGATGGTGTATGGTATTTGGTATGTTGGTATTTGGTATTGTGTATATATATTGAGAGATATTGTATATATATATATATATATATATATATATATGTGTGTGTGTGTGTGTGTGTATGTTGTTGGTGATGGTGTATGGTATTTGGTATGTTGGTATTTGGTATTGTGTATATATATTGAGAGACATTGTATATATATATATATGTGTGTGTGTGTGTGTGTATGTTGTTGGTGATGGTGTATGGATCGGCTTGGCTCGTTAGCTCAATTCCAAAAATAAATTGAATTTTGCGGTAGATCGGCTCGTTAGCTCAATACCATATATATATTGAAATTGAATTTTGCGCTAGATCGGCTCGGTTCGTTAGCTCAATTCCAAAAATAAAATGATATTAAATTAAACTATGTTAATTTTAAAAATGACCGAAAAAATGTGAACTTGACTCATTTCCACCCCTACCTCCACAACAACTCCTGTGAGATCAGTTCTTTCACCGACGTCCCCTTTCCTCCTCATGTTGGTATATGTATACCTATATATATATGTTGTTATAGATGTTTTCGAATTTAAGTTTACATTATATCAACATTTATAGATGGCACAACCAACACGTGGTGACCCTAATTTCGACGAGGAAGAACAGTTCCTGTTAGACTCCATCGCCGACTATGAAGGTTATCCTGCAGCCGCTGTGGCCGGTAACACTGGTTCCGGCGAGAATGTGGACACCGTTAACACCGAGGTATGGTCAGAAGAAAATAATTCCTGTGGGCATGTTAATTAATCGCAATTCATTATTAGAATACACCCTGACATGTTATATATATGTTTGTTTATTTAAAGCCTGTTACATCGAGCAACCAATCCAAGAATCGGGGACCTAACAAGAAGCCGTCCACAAAGCATGTGTTTACCGAAATTGACAACGATGGGAAGCCGATTGCCCCTCTTTCAGCAGTTGGGCCGTTCAACACCGCCTGTGGTTACCACGTAAGAGATCACGTCCCAATTAGCATCAAGAAATGGGCTGAAGTTCCTCAAGCTACCAAGGACCTCCTCTGCAAGATATTCGAAAATTTCACATTTCCTCAAGGGTTTGGAGACAAGGCCAAGAATTATACATTGAAGAAGATGGCACTCTCATTTCAGTCATGGAAGTCGGCTCTCAAAGAAAATGCGTGCATGAAGGAGAAAGACCTGACTTCAACCAATTTCCTTATCTGGCCGATCACCTGGAAGCATTCGAGGAGTACAAGATGTCGGTGAAGGCCAGCCGCAAGTCGAAGAATAAGACCAATGCACGTAAGAAGAAGTACCACCACCATCTCGGCACCGGTGGTTACCTCAAGGTCAGACTAAATGGGACAAGAAAGAAGAAGAATTATTGGCCAAGGAAGTCACACCGGTTACTGCTTTGTGGGAAGAGCGCCTGCGCAATTGGTTCATGGGTCACGGGGGGAGCCTTGCAGATGATGGCAGTTTGGTGATGCTACCAAATGTACAAGATGTTGGCCAGAGAATTGTACAAGCCGTC
The DNA here is from genome assembly GCA_036346355.1 of Rhipidocladum racemiflorum. Classification (NCBI taxonomy): domain Eukaryota; kingdom Viridiplantae; phylum Streptophyta; class Magnoliopsida; order Poales; family Poaceae; genus Rhipidocladum; species Rhipidocladum racemiflorum. The sequence continues at coordinate 54,003,170 of CM070581.1, read as the reverse complement.
GAGCAGTCTCAGTCAGGCTCTTTTGTGGTAGACAGGGAGAACGATGAGCTAACACATGCCCTCCAAACCCCTGAGCACCCGGGACGGACACGAGGTTTTGGCAAGACGCCATGGAAGTACGGTTTCGTGAAGGATACGCTTTCGTACAGGAGCCGCCAGAGAACCAAAACAAGAGAAGCAAATAAAATGGCTCAATTGGAACGGGAGCTTAGAGCAACCCAGGCTAGCATTGGAGAACTAGTGGCGCAACAAGTTGCGCAACAAGTGCGGGTAGCTCTCAGTAACCTTTCGGGATCAGCAGGTCCAATCAATCAGCCGGACGCCATGATCAGCCCGTCAGCGCGGCGGAGCAGCTGCGCGTCCACCGGGGCCCCTCAAGGGGACGAAGACTTGCAAGCCCATTATCCCGTTGATGACATAAGGGTTCGCCGCCAGTGTGAGCTACACATCGATGCGCGCAACCTCTCCATCAGGGTGGCTTACGGCATGGCATTGCCGGTGTCACCGGGCCAGACCTTCCACTGCAACACAATACCCATGGGTTACTCGAAGGTCGCAGTGGAGGAGGTGCTGAGCGGATTTGAAGAACTAGTACTCGATATTGCTGGAGGCGACGACGTTACCAAGCTTGGACAGGCCCTCCACAATATCATCCTCTGGCGAAAAAGGTTGATCATATTTCCAGATGGCGTGGAGGTGTCATCTCCGGAGCCGCCGGCTGTAGGAAGCTCGTCTCCTCCACAACGACAACCCACGCCTCCTCGACAACCGACGCCTCCTTCAGCGTCGCCTCCTCCACAACGACAACCGACTCCTCCTCCACAACAACAACAGACGCCTCCTCCACAACGAGAACAGACGCCTCCTCCACAACGACAACCGACACCTCCACCATCTCCTCCGAGGAAGAAGCTCAAGAGCCATACTACTCCACCTGCTCCCACGAAGGCACAGTCCAGCCGGTCAAAAAGGGTAAAGGAACCTCCAAAGAGGGCATATGATAGGACCGACGAGGAGAATTACGCGATCGTCACCGAAGAAGTGGCTGCACACTTCGCACCAAAGAAGTCAGCTGACCCAAACGTACAAGTTGATCCAAAAGTGATGGAACACTTCTTGACCTATCGTGCAATGCCACTCCCTGTGCCGTCCAACTATGAACGTACAATAATAAAGGCTACACAAAAGAGTAAACGGGGTCAGGCGGCGGCGGCAAAGCAGAAGAGAGATCAAGATCACCAAGGGCAAGATCAGAGAACCTTGAGAGATTTATGAAGGAGGCAGGACTCACTTCCGTAGTCGCTGCTCTAGGATCGATGTTCTCCCAATGGCGTAAGTCGATGGCAATATAAGCTTGGCCGGGAGTTAATTGATCCAAATAAGATAAAGGACTCGCCAACCAAGATGCGACAATTTCATGAATGGTACATGATAGAGTCTCGCTCAACAAAGAAATGTTCCCCCTCCGGTCGACAAGAAGATTTCTATCGTGGGGACAACACCATATGGCTCGAATTCAAGACATATACAATATCTACCATAGCGACTCTATGAACGTGTCTCTCATGAGCCTTTGGTGCCTGTAAGTATCAAGCTCATAACTTTACCATTTACTTCCTTGTACCATAGAAGTGCAACTCTAATAACTTATACATTTCTACGTAGAATGGAGATACAACGATGTAGAAAACAGAACATATTCAACGTGGGCTTCCTCGACCCGGAAATTGTCAATGAGATCGTATTTCGATACAGCACTAAAGCTCTTGAGGATTACATTCTAGATGCATTCATGGGACAACACTACAAACCATACATACTTCTGCCCTTCAACTTCATGTACGTATATTTACGTGTTCTCATAACGCATTAATAAACTTTTCTTTTCCAAGGCATTGATAATACTGCTAGCTAGTTATATATATGTCGCAATATATGACCAGGTATCACTGGATCCTTTTGGTCATCAAGCTTGATAGTAGCAAGATCATTGTTCAAGACTCAAAAAGGGGACCGATGGAACAATATCAGTATATCATTGATGTCCTAAACAGGTTTATAGCAAATATATATACAATTGTTTCCTTATTATATTGAAATACCTTGCTAATTCCAAGTCTGATAATTGCTATTCATAATAACGCGTCACACAGGGCATTCGCAAGGTTTCGCAAGAAGCAACAAGGACAATTCGAGAATGAATTCACTGTCCAAATAAGCACTCGAGTATTAAAACAGACAGATGGAAACAACTTATGTGGCTATTATGTGTGCCACTACATGCAAAATATTACCCACGGCGATGTGCCCATAAGCGACAACGAGGTGAGTGCACATATCAATTAATACTTACACTTTAATTACATGCTCAAAGATTTATTAATTTCGTTCTTTGTCAGCCCAACATCGATGTGCAAGATGTGATCCCGCCGCACCGGGTTGAAGCACTTCAAGAACAACTCATTGGCTTTATTGTTGACGAGATTGTATCCCCTGACGGCGAGTTCCACACACCGGGTTGGAGAGATTGTCCTTCTATAAGGACAGGTGATCTGACATCAACGTCGACCAAGGACGTAAACAGCGATGCACGCAAGAATTAAATCAGATCGAGATTCACCCTTTTATTCTTTCAAACTAGTAAAAGTTGCTTATGTGTAAATCAAACTTGTAAAAGTGCTCATTATTTCATGTACTGTCCATCAAACCTATCCATCTTTTAGTCTATTAAGTTCGTACTTTTCTGTAAATGATCTGTGATTATTTCAATGAGTACGTATGAGTAATATATATTTAATTGTATACAAAAACCAAATATTTCTATGTATTTTTAATGTCAAAATCCATACATATTGATACCCTACTCAAAAACATATTATATATTGAATATATAATATACAATGCCTCTCCACAAGCGGTTATTATCTCCAACCGCTTGTGGAGAGAGCACCTCCACAGGCGGTTTGTAATACGAACCGCTTGTGGAGAGGAAGTCTTCACAAGCGGTTTATAACACAAACCGCTTGTGAAGATCTCCCACGTGGCGCTCCCCCGAGCCTTCCTGGACGCCTTTCGAACCGCTTGTGGTGTCTCACCACAAGCGGTTGTCCGAACCGCTTGTGATACCCCGAAGGGTATCACTCCCGGTTGCTTACCAGCGGTTCTAAAACCGCTTCTGAAAGCGGTTACGAACCGCTTGTGATGACCGGTTCTGTAGTAGTCAACTCTGCAGACACTTGAGCAAGGCTTCCCTGAAATTTCCATTATCCACCGCATCTTTATCGAGCTCAATACGAAGGACCCTCAGCTCAGTCAGAGTACCAATCTGTTGCATTTCGTACTCGGTGACGACATGAATGCCTACCAACTCCTGCAGAGATTTCATACTCCCAAGAATCACACCATCTGGCAGCCTCACTCCTCTACCGACCAGCCGCACCAGCTGTCTTAGGCTAACAAAAGACTTTGGCAACTGTAATCCTGGATGACCTGTAACATCCAACGTGTGCAGAAACTGTAGATTCCCTATACTCTCGGGGATTTCATGGACATTGTGTAGCCGAAGAAACCTCAGGAGACGCAAGTTGCCGAAATCCCTAAGATGATTGTTCATCGGACCATAGCAGTCCTGTAGCTGTAACACACGAAGAACTGGAAAGCTTGACAGGGGTGGAATGGAATCAACACGGCCAAAGATAGTAAGAGACCTCACATGGGATAACCGCTCTCTTGCTTCCGGCGAGGCAAAACTATTGCTGCTATTGTGGAGGGATAGCCGGCGAATCTTCTTCTTCAGCACCGAAGATGTACCTGCAGCATGCTGACCATCTGCGAACAACGTGGTAACAAAGCATTCTTCAGCTGACAACTGATTTAATAGCTCGAGCACCATGTCATGCACTCGGCAAGCATGCACCTGGCCGTCTTCGAGTCCTGGATATTCCTCATCCACTGGCTGGATTAAGCTTCTGTTAATGAGTTCGTTGAAATAAGACTCTCCTACCTCCTGCAAGCGTGCCCCTGCATCTTGTCCCTCGTCGGTAATTAAACCCTCCGCTATCCAACTCGATACCAAAGCATCCCTTTCAATCTCCGTATCTTCCGGATATATGCTCAGATACAACAAGCAAGTCTTCAAATGAGGGGGAAGATCATAGTAGCTGAGACTCAATATCTTACTCATGTCGTCCACATCCAGGCATTTTTCCATTCCAGCACCGATAGACTTGTTCACCTTCTCCCATTCCTGTTGGTGCATCGGTTTATTAGCTAGTAGGCTTGCCGTAGTAATAATGGCCAATGGTACACCGCCACATTTCTTTAAGATTTTTTCGGCGATTTGGGTCAAATCAGGAAGACACCTATCTTTAGAGCCAAAAACTCTCATGTTGAGCAGCTCTTTAGAGTAATCGTCAGAAAGAGGTTTTAGCTCATAAACATAACCACAGGCACGTTCTGCTACAGCCTTCTTGCGGGTGGTCACGATTATTTTGCTTCCACAATTGCCGTCTTTCAAAGCACGATTGATATTAACCCATGTCCGCTCTTCCCATACATCATCAATCACACATAAGCACCTACAGCAAGTAGTGTAGTACAGTCACGTTAGTAAAGCAAGATGTACGTAATCATGTGAAACGACTATCAAAAAGAGATCAGAGCTAATAAATTCTGATGCATCACATCTTGAATATGGTACAGCACTACAGCTAGCAGCAGTGAGTCTCGAGACTCCGTGGCTACAGAACAACATGTTGTGGCCGAGCAATAGTAGAACATGCGCTTGTGATGACATTGACCACGACACGAAAACAACCCCGGGAAGGTGCAGTTCCAAGAGTCCGATCTTTTTTTTTCTTGTCCAGCTTTGTTTCTCCTTTTTTTCGGTAGAATGCACGTGCCTTTTCTTTCCTTTTTCTTTTTCCGGTGGCATGCACGTTGGATCCCCCCCCCCCCCCCCTCTCGTGCGGTATGTTACTAATGCGCCCATCATGGACTTCTTTTTTCCTACCGTCTAGAATTCTACAACAAATATTCTTCTCTTACACGATTCTCTATTTTATCCGATAGTTCTAGTTTTTTAAATTATAATAAGGAACATTAATGTCATGGTAAATCTGAACACTTATGATGTTTGTTTGATTAGAGTTTATGTCACAATATGTAAATTTGAGATCTTTTGTTGCACAATAATTAAAACTAAAATATTTTTGCATAATCATAATCTACATGATTTTGCACAATTAAATTTAGGAAGTTGTCTCATTGAATTTGGAGTTGTCTAGCAAAAGTTATTTGCATTTGAATTAGCTCGGGTTGAAAATATAGGAAAAAAGCAACAACAAAAAATTGCGCATACCCGGTTTTTGGAAAACCAGGTATGGCTTATCTGGTTCCTAGTAAATCGGGTATGCTATACCTGATTTTTCAAAAAAACCGGGTATTGAATTTTAAATTCTGAAATACGCCAAATCCGGTTTTTGGAAAACCGGGTATGATTGGTTTTTTGGTAAATACGCGAAAGTGTTGTATCGTTTTGTAAATACATGTCAAAACTTGTATCAAATATGAAATTTTCCCTTTTTCCCTACCATCTAGAATTCTAGGAAATTTTGGTATTTTATACAAGATTTGACCCGTATTCACAAAACATACAACACTTTCGCGTATTTACAAAAAATCCACTCATACCGGGAATTTGAAATTCCGGTTCCGGAATTTCAAATTCCGGGTATGGTGTATTCTGTTTCCGAGGTCTCGGCTATTGGGTATTTGCCCCATACCCATTTTTTGAAAAACCGGGTATGGTTTTTTCTCTTTTTTCTTTTTCTTTTTTACTTATTTGCACGGTTGTGACTAACCAAAAAAAAAAAATTCCATACATGATTTTTCAAAAACCAGGTATGGGTTTTTCTTCTTCTTCTTTTTTTTGCTTATTTGCACGGTTGTGACTAACAAAAAAATAATCTCGTACCGGGTTTTTCAAAAACCTGGTATGGTTTTTTTTTTTTGCTTATTTGCAAGGTTCTGACTAACAAAAAAAAAACAAATACCATACCCGCTTTTTCAAAAACCGGGTATGGGTTTGTCTTTTTCTTTTTTGTTTCGCAAATTTGCATGGTTCTGACTAACAAAAAAAAAATACACCATACCCGGTTTTTGAAAAACCGGGTATGGGGCAAATACCCAATACCCGAGATCTCGAAAACCGAATACGCCATACTCGGAATTTGAAATTCCGGGTATGCATAACCGAAATTTCAAATTCCGGGAATGAGTGGGTTTTTTGTAAATACGCAAAAGTGTTGTATGTTTTGTGAATACGGGTCAAATCTTGTATCAAATATGAAAAATTCCAGAATTCTACAATAAATTTTCTTATCTTATACGAGATTAAGAGCTGAATGTTTTTTTAGAGAATTTCTAGCTCTTTTTTTTCTTAACCACTTAAATGGTTTATCATTAACTTTTAATATATAATAGATATCATAGGAGATTTTTTTTTTACTTTTCATTGTCGCTAGGAGGCAAGTTTGACTATTACTTGGATGTACTTAAGCTATATATATCCAAGCTAGACATGTGGAAAGATATTATTGATCAAGGTTAAGAACATTTTTTCAGAAAATCCATATTTCTCGCGCCACCTTGCTATGTTCGTTCGCATTGTGCTAACTCTAGAATGTGTTGTGCATTGTAGCCTCCATACTAGACCCACGGTCTCACTACAAGTACAACATTGGCAGCACTCTGTTGTTTATGGGGCAACTCTCCACTGCCCTAGGCATTTTAGCTAATGAGGATGGTAGCACGGTGTATGTTTGTTATGTTTCATGGGGTGGAGAGCTAGTACTTTAATGTTGTTGTCTACACTGACTGGCGTACGTTTTTTGGGTGTTGTCTGTAGCACAATGGTGGATAGCATTCAGAAAAGAGATGCCGATATTGTAGAAATACGCCATGAGGTTCATATCACAGTGTGCATCGTCGAGCGGTTGCGAGCAAAATTGTAGCACATTTTTCTTACTGCACACGCAACTAAGGAAATGATTAAGTTACGCAAAGCTTCAGCAACTCATATTCATCCACTACAATATTTGACTTCACCTAAGGGACTATGAATCCACCCGCGAGGCGTAGGGCATCGACTCATTCGATTGCCTCATTGAGGATTGATGCATTCGAGTAGGGACCCAATTATAGACTGGTTCGATTCATCTATGTTTGGGGGGAGCCACTGCTCGACGAGGACACTGCGTACAACCCTCTACTCCCGACAAGATTTGTGGTTGACAACATCCCACCACAAGAGCTCAATAAGATCATAGATAATGTATAATTATGTTTTGTTCTACATGGTTATCATGTATGTGTTGCATCTCACAACGGTGTTAATATTATTCGATCTGGCTGTAGGTAGGAGGAGCCTCTCAGATTGGGTTGAGTTCTCAATCGGCGATACACACAAAGGAAGCATGTCACCGATGTGAGGAGGATAGGCTGGCGGGTACTTTAGGTAGGTTGGTGAAGTTGTCGGCCAGCCTGCGTGGAAAGGAAAAAGGAAAAGCCCAAAGCAATGACGAGCTAGATGTGGGCGGCGATGACGACACGAAGACATCCCTAAGAAGGTGCAGTTCTAGGAGTTTGTTGATATCACCGCTACTCCCTTTGACTTCATACACCGCCACTCCCTTTGACTTCATACACCGCCATAGTCACCAGTACGATCGCAATAAAGGGGAAGTGCCTTGAAGAAGGGCTCACAGAAGTAGACCTGTAGTATAGGGAACGACACAATGAGTGGTGGGGTGTGTGGTATGTAGGATAGCCCCAGGATGACATGCGCTTGTAGTCTATTAGCCAGTCTTTTAGCTATTGGGGCTTCCCCAATGAGCAGCTTGGGTACCCGTGTTAGGGTATGACTCGATGCCCTATAGAGGGAATCAGGGTGGGTACAGTCACTTCCTCGATGCCCTACGAAGGGAATCAGGGTGGGTACAGTCAATTCTAGAGTCACGATGAATCGAGCATATCATCGTTGTTCGACTAAACTGATGCTTACGTCGATTCGTACACATGACACATGCTTGTCACGTACCTGCAACAGTCGGATAATCCTTTATCCTGGATGACACATTAGGTACACTGGAAGTCCATCTAGCTACTGCGGGACATGACCTGGGACAAGTACAAGCAAGCACACAGAGGAAGCATGGTGAGATCATTGTCGATAACACGGAGGTGGAGGTTTCACCATATATGTACTACTACTCGTAGGTATATCAATGCATAGTTTTTCGTGATTTACATGTGCATACTCCTATAATTATGCTTCTTCTTGCAACACATGTTCATACTCCTTTTAATTATGCTTTACATCTTCTTGCAGTACATGTTTATACTCCTTTAATTATGTCTCTTGTAGGTGGTTCGGGCCGAGTGGTGTGTTGTGACATCATGCTTCGACAGGTATTCCTCTCATTTATTACGTTTGAAATAATTGTGCTGGATGAATTGTGTAATTCACGACGTAATTTCAAAGTTGAAATTTATTTTCAAAGGTGTTTATTAATTGTGAATTGTCATGCAATGGGATGGACGAAACGGCATGATGTTGGTGAATGTGAATGTCATCTATGTCAATTTTATTTCATGTTTATCATTTCTGATCACAATATATATTAATTGTGGCCAAATGTACGTGTTAGAATCCAAAAAATAGTCGAAATGCTGCCGAAATTTCTAAATTTAGTGTCGTTTATGTGCAAATACTTAGTATTTTGGATTAAAATAGATAAGAAGTGTATATAAATGCTTTCTATATTTTTTTTCCCAATTTTTTCTAGCCTCGGGAGACCATTTCACAAGTGGTTCAAAATGGCTACAATTTTGGCAATTTCAACCGAGATTTCGGTTTTTCTTTCTCAAATTTATTGGATTTCAATTTTTTTTTAAATTTCATCCTGATTTGGCAAAAATTCTAAGATCTCACTGAAATTTCAGATTTCGATCACCTCCGTGATGCAGTCCGAAAACAAAATTTGAAACCTTGGGTGGGAGTGCTTTCCAATGACACAGTGGTTGGTGCGTAGGCACTCAAGCTTGATAATCCATCACCGTCATCGAAGGATGGGCACATGTTAGATCTTGCTCATCTTCCATGGCACATGGAGAGAGAGAGAGAGAGAGAGAGAGAGAGAGAGAGAGAGAGAGTAAATAAAGAGGAAGCAGAATGTTGTACTCCTCTGATACACGGCCCCCTTCTAAGAATTTTAATGTGTTGATTCATTGCCATATCGTTCGCCACGGTGGCAATACCACTCTCAAAACAACCATAATAGTTAAGAGGGGTATTTAGATGGTTTGTAGTTCAAGGATAGAGTAGACGTACCCTAATAGCTATGGATGATATAGATGGTTATTCATATGATTTTATACTCTATTATTAAATTTAGATATGTCGAAATTTAATTTAATGTTTGAAATTTTAATTTTATACTATTTAAACTAAAAAAGTTGTAAAATCTTATTTTTTTACTTCGAATAATAAATATGTAATTATAAATTTTATTTTATTTTTCTAGAAAATAAGAATTCAGATTTCAACTACATGAATATTACTCCTGTTGTTCATTTTTTGATGTCGTTTTAGAATACGTGCAACCAACCTTTTTAAACTTTGGCCACAAATATGCACAAAGGTATTGGGATTCTTCACATGGAAATGTCATCATTAGTTTTGTCAAAAAAAAATACATTCATATCTTCATATTTTTAGGAATTTTTACAAACATATAATTAAAAAAATAATGGTTAAATGTGTGTATTGTAGACTGTGTCGATGTTTAAAATGACAAGTAAAAAAGGATGGAGGGTTCTTAATCTAAAATGGTGAGTAAAAATATAATTTGACGACTGACATGTAAATAGTATTGTGGGTCCAATAAAATCACCATACATTGGGTGGGTAGTAACTCAAGTGATGTCTTGAATGACTTGTGCCTAGATGGAGTACGAAACTACAACTTGGAGCTACCATGTATTTTACATACCCTCCTTTGGTTTTGAGGTGGTTGCTTAGGTCATCCATACCGTTCTTCAACTAGAGGTGGGCGTCGTATCGTGCCGGGCTAGCCCGGCATGGGTCCATTGTGCTTCATGCTTGAACCATGTCAGACCACGACAGCTCATCGACGGCTCATCGTGCCCACTGTGTCTTGCCTTGCCGGCCTAGATCATCTTCGGTGAGCTCAGACACGACCTATTTGCACTTTTGTGCCTTCTTAGTGCTGTGCCGGCCCAGCCCGACCCATTTCCACTATTGCAATGAGAGGAAAGAAGTCAAAGACGTATGAAGCTGAGGTAGTGGATACAAATTTTAGAGGAAAAAGGAAGTAAATTTTAATTATTATTGAAAAAGTATAGAGTGACATTTTCAATGCTTGCGTAAGTACACGATGCTCCTTAGTACAAAGACTTATACATTGCAAGAAACTGCTCTCTCTCGCCCATCTCTCTCATATCTTTCCCCTCTCTCGCCCGCCTCTCTCAATCCTTCTCAACTCTCTCTCGTCCATCTCTCTAAACTCTATCTCTCTCGTCTATTGCTCGGCCTTCTCTCTCAATCTCTCTCGCCTCCCTCTCTTCTCCCTCTCTTAATCTCAATGAGAGGAGCAAAGAGAGCTAGGCGCGGTGCCAGTCGAGGAGAGGGAGAGAGTGACAGAGAGTTGGAGGGGGATGAACAACGATCAAGGGATTTCCATACGAGCGATGCAATTTTTCAAGAGTCAGAATGCAATGACTAAATGCAAACAAGCAGAAGGTGGTTTTCATATTTTTATTTTGTTTTCTCCTCTCTCTTTTCCCCCCTTTCTACTTTCCCCTTTCCCCCATTTTTTTCCACATTTCCCCCTCCCCCATTTTTCCACCTTCCCTCCATTTTTTTTTCCAACTTTCCCCCCATTTTTCCACATTCCCCCATTTTTCCCCTTTCTACCCACAGGCGCCATCTCTCTCTCCCTCTCCCCGAAGCACTCGTCTCCCCCATGCCTTTTCCCCGCCGCCCTCTCCCCGTGTCATCGCTGGTCTTGCCGCCCTCGCCTCCTCCTGCCGCCCTTTCCCCACCATTGGGCCTGCAGAGCGAGCAATGGTGCCGCCATCATTGATGCGGCAACTGGCGTGTCGAGGGACGGTGACTACGAGGGAACAACGCTACCACTGTCGGTGGAGGAGCTCGACGACGACTGGTTGATGGCGTTGTTGTGATTGGTGTTGAACCGCATGGACATGAGCGGCCAGATTTGGAGAGGCGGGGGGGGAGAACTGGGCGGTGATGGTAGCATCTCTAGTGTAGGCGAGCACCACGATGCTGCATCAGTCGGGCTCATGGCTCCCCTCTCTCTCTCCCATTAGGCCTCGGCTCCCGCGCCATCCCCTCGGTCTAGTTGCCAGCGCCATAGAGGCGAGTGGTGGCGAGCACGGCGAGGCGGCTGGGCGGCATAGAGGCGAGGTAGCAGTGTGGAAGGCAAGGAGCGTGGAAGGCCGACGAAGACGCCATGGACAAGGACAATCAAGCTGGCGCCTGTGCCTCCCGCTCTCTCCCCATGCCCCTACATTCTCTCCCCTACCGTGGTGCGCACCCGCGCCCGCCTCCTTGGCCATAGCCTAGGGGTGGAATTGAGCCGAGCCGAGCCGAGCCCGGCTCGGTCGAGCTCGCCGATAATCGAGCCGAGCCGAGCTCGGCTCGGATGATGAATCGAGCTAGAAAATGGGCTCGGCTCGGGCTCGGTCGAGCCTCGAGCCGGCTCGTTGAGGCTCGCGAGCCGGGCGTTGCACCAGTCTACCGAAGGATTGACTCCTCTGCCCGACTGCCCCCAAGGCCCCAAATCCACTCTCCGGTCTCCTCTTCCCCCAAATTCATCGAAGCCAGCCTGAACTCCCCCAAATCCCTAAATCCGCAAGCCTCCCCGAGGACCCCGACTCCGGGACTCCGCCGGCCGGCGCCACCCCGTTCCCCGACCTCCCTTGGGCCCTCGGCAACTCCCCTGGCCCCACCTCCCTCGGCTCCTCTGCGGCTCCGCCCTGTTCGGCCGTCCCCGAGGCTCCGCCCTGGCGCCCCCGTCCGGCCGTCCCCCGAGGCCCTCGGCGCCTCCCCCGACCGGCCGGCCGGCCCCGCGTTCCTCGGCTCCTCCGACGCCTCCCTCGGCCCCGCCTCCCTCGGCTCGTCCTACGCCTCGCACGGCCCCAACTCCCTCCACACTGTCACTGGCCTCCCCCTATGGAGCAAGTGCAGAAGAAAAAGCGAGGTGATTGTTGAGTGTTCAGTTGTTGACTGTGATAGTGTGATGCACTGGTGATTTGGTGAGCTGAGAATCTGAGTTGCTTGTTAACATTGAGTTGTTGACTGTGATAGTGTATTAGTGTGATCCACTGGTGATTTGGTGAACTGAGATGTTTGTTGAATGTTGAGTTGTTGACGAGCCTAACGAGCCAACGAGCCGCTCGCGAGCCGGCTCGGGCTCGGCTCGTTGGCTGAGCGAGCCAATCAGTAGGCTTGAGCTCGGCTCACTGCCGCTTCGAGCCGAGCCGAGCCACTCCGAGCCGAGCCGAGCCCGAGCCGAGCTGCGAGCCTCGAGCTTAATTTCCAGCCCTACCATAGCCCCTCTGTCTTACCTCCAGCAGTGACCGCTTCAAGTCCCTCTCTGACACCGTCGAGGTACGGACACGTGTGGGGTAGGCGTGGGCACGACAAGGCCGGCGTACCCTACCGTGGATTGCTGTGCCGCCTTCTTGCCGGGCTGGCATGAATCCAGCCCAAACGACCGTGCCAGGCTGGGCTGCGTGTATGGTTTCTGGGCCCGGCATGGCCTAATAAATAGTAGCATGCTGGCCATCACGACCCACTTTGTGCCGTGCTGGGCTTTAGACCGGACCGTGCTGCGGGTTGACCACAAAAGCCTGCCCCGAGTGCCCTCCTTTATCTTCAACTAGCCAACGATGCAGGGCACATGTCTAGTCGTGGCATGGCGGGAGGCCTCTGTCGTTGACGTCTTGCCATCTCTCCATGGCTCCAAGGATCCTCCGGAGGAAGAAAAGCAACAGTGGGAGAGAATAAAGTATAGGTAAGGGTTGGTACAACCACTAATAGTGATAGGCGGGCTCCAATGACAATTACACTAGGTGCGATTACACTAAGTGGGTCCAATAAGATAGATTCTGTTATATTGAACGGGGTCAACGGATGTAGTGTTTATTGAAACAATTTACCGTCTATGTGGTTCACCAAATTATAGATTCTGTTATATTGAATGGGGTCAACAGATGTGGTGTTTATTGAAACAATTTACCGTCTATGTGGTTCACCAAATTGCAAACTGAAATGTGCAATTTTATGGTATTATGAAAAAATGCGTGATGTTTAGTAAAATTTACTCTCTAAAACATGAGGAAAACCTCCTAACTTTGTAGCTACATAATCTAAATAACCACATGCTAGTAAAAGTACATGACTGATAAAAAGATTACTTATTGCATACTTGTCTCTCTCCAAGAAATTCAACTTATAATGATGAATAGTAGGTATAATATAGAATTGTACCTTTTGTTCTCGGTGAATCCTCTGATTTCATTAGTGAGTCGCATGTCATCCCATGCTGCATCAATGTGGGCGTACTTTTCTTTGTTGAGTTGGCCGAGTATGTTCTTGAAAACATTCATTATATTAGGTTTGAGGGACACCGAAACAAAAAAGTGGCAGCTGAACTTTGCTTTAAGCTCATCAAACAACTCTTTGGCAAGGGTAGTCTTCCCCAAGCCTCCAAATCCAACAATTGAAATTATCTGTGGTTGCCGCTTCGATGAGCCATCCTCATTCACGAGCATCTTGGCTAGCTCATTTTTTGATTCATCAATGCCAACTAGCTCTGTTGACTTTCTGAACATAGCTTCTAGGCGAGGATCATAGGTCACCGCTTCTGGCTTGGTAGCAACACTATGTACATTATACCTATCGTGGCGCTCTTTTGCCTCCTCGACCTGGCTCATGATGTCCTTGAAAATTTTGTGAGTCTCATGGTTAGTCTTGAACTCCTCCCACAAGTTTTTGGCCTTGTCAACAAACGCCATGAAGCTACTACGTGGCTCGGTACGTTTACGCTTCTTGTCATTCACCATGAAGGTGTCGACGGTATCCTCGATGTCATAGGATAGTTCCCTCACATCTCTGGCCCAGATCTTGTCCAGCTCGTCAAGCTGGTCCATCGGCACCTCGGACACCTTGAGGAGGGCAGTGTTCATGTATATCAGCTCTTTCTGGAGTTTCTCGATCTTTTTCTTGACACCCTTCTGCAGTTTGTATTCGTCAGCCAGCAGCTCCCCCAGCTTGGAGAGCAGGGCCTTCATCGCCCCTGTGGCGATGTCCATCTCGATCGATCTTGTTTGCTTTGTTACTAGCTTGTCACGTGTTGATGCACAGAGGTGTTGGGCTGCAGTACGTCCGTATAGAAGACAGAAATAAAGGAATCAAAAGACAGTACTTCATGCGAGGATGCATGATTTAGGTTGGAGGTGAGATGAGAATGCTACTTGTTACTAGCTTGTCAGCTCTTTCTGGAGTTGCTCGATCTCTCCCTTGACATCTTTCTGCAGGTTGTATTCATCAACCAGCAGCTTCGCTAGCTTGGGGAGCAGGGTGTTCATCGCCCCTGTGGCGATGTCCATATCCGCTGATCCATCTCAGCTTCGCCAGCTTGTGTACGTTTTGTAGGGAGGTGTTGGGCTGTGCTCCATCTTGTATTGGACTGGGTAAGCGTAGCTCGTAGAGGGCTTGCTGCCGTTGTCCTAATTTAGTCTAGCTGCAGATAAGGCTGAACAGCGTGCATGACTTGTGAGATAACTTTACAATGAAGTAATTTCATGGTTGGTTCCAGGTAATGTCGTAATTGCTTGTATACCCTTTCATCTTGATAATAACTTGCCCACCTCTCAATTGCTCTCTTCGTTCTCCCCTTTGCTTTCAGTCAAACTACTATTCCCATACGCCTCTTATTTGCATAAGAAAATTAACCCATACACTCTTAATTCTTCTCCTCCTATCTAACACGTTATTGCCCTACAATAATCCCGATGGTGGCGATTAATCAATCTAGTGGTACTCTTTGTGAACTCAGACACATGATTTATGGTTTATCTGGTATCAATTAGGCTCTAGGGCTTAGGTTAACCAAATTGATTTAGGGTTGAAAATTGAAAAACCAAAGGGTTTCAAATCAATTGTTTTGAAAAAAATTTCAGACGATGTCGTGTGGCATGTGGTCCTACAGAAATGTTTTCACAGCCTTAGTTAAAAACTACTACAGGTATGCTGATCTGAGGAATCAAATCAAGGTCAGTTTTCAACCAAGAAGTAAGAGATCATACACAGTACATGCAGCTGCTGCGGTGCATACTTAAAATTTGCTATGAAGTTATATAGCACTACAACTCTGAGTAGATTGTTTCAGCCTATGCAGATGAGATATGGCCTTCGATTTGATTTTAACATGTAGTAGAGATTGTACTGGCCACCCAAGAAATAAGGCATGGCAATGACATTACAGTCTGTTAATCCCACACAGAGTTTTAGGCATTTGGTATAACTCCGATGAACACCAACCATGGCAAATACAGCATTATGTGGAAAGTTTGTTCAGCTCACTGTTAAACGTATCACACGTTTTTTTAGCTCACTATTTATATGCCAAAAATTCCTATAA
The DNA here is from genome assembly GCA_036346355.1 of Rhipidocladum racemiflorum. NCBI lineage: Eukaryota > Viridiplantae > Streptophyta > Magnoliopsida > Poales > Poaceae > Rhipidocladum > Rhipidocladum racemiflorum. The sequence continues at coordinate 53,987,418 of CM070581.1, read as the reverse complement.
AAAATACAAACAATTAAGATTTCAGAAACCAAGTTTATTGGGTAGATCACTTTTACCTCAGAAAAATTATTGGCTGTTGATTATATTTTTTTATTTATAACATGAGCTTATTTAGCATGTCTAGTCAACCTTCTATTCTCCTTAATTAAACTTGATGTGGGTTTTATTTGTTCTTTAAGCATAATTTAAACTTGCGTGCTTGATGTGAGTTGATTTTTATGAATTAAATACACGTGATTGTTTTGACCATGCGCCGTTAGAGGTGAATCCCGGTTATCGAGTTCGGTGAGATCTTGTGAAAATCCACCGGTTTGTGAGTTCCGATATGAAATTGCGCTTGGCATGGGGATTCTCATCACGCACGGGAGTTTACTCGCTATATCGTGAAATCCACTTGTCCTAGATTGCGCATTGTGGTGCGCCTGGTTAGTGACATTTATCTTGATACTAGTTGCATCTGTTCATCAGATCGTAATCCGTGCTAGTTATCTTGGTGCATCCGCTATTCCACCACAAAAGATCAGGCCAACTACTGATTCAACCTCACGGTGAGGTTTGATCCGCATCAGTAATAATAAGGGGAAACGTTAATCGTATTTCTCAGCCTGCCCAAAATTTTTTTTCTATACCTGTATTTTGGCACAAAAGTACTCTTTATTGATTCGTATTTTCGGTGCATTGTACTCCTTGTTAGTTGCTATGTGTTATGTAAAACAATGTCGGTGGAAAAAAAACCCCAAGAAATTCAAAAACCTGCCATGATTTTCCGAGAACCACCGAGAATTTCCTACATCTTTTTCTCGCACTACTACAGACATGGTCATCTGTGTCGGTTCGCAACTGACATTAGTGTCGGTTTTCCAACCGACACAGACGTACCGACAGTAATAATCGTGAATTATCAGTGTCGGTTTAAAAACCGACACAAATAAAGTTATCAGTGTCGGTTCTACTCACCATCCGACACAAATAGTTACATATCAGTGTCGGTTCTGAACACGAGCCGACACAGATAGTTAAATATTCGTGTCGGTTCTACACACAAACCGACACAAATAGTCACATATCAGTGTCGGCTCGAAATACAAACCGACACAAACATGGACATATCAGTGTCGGCTCGAAACACAAACCGACAGAAATATTCATCTATCAGTGTCGGTTTGAGACACAAACTGACACAAATATTCATATCAGTGTCGGTTTGTACTAAGAACCGACACAAATCATTCCCCACCAGAAAAATAAAAAACTGCTTTTTTGGCTAGCCTCAGGAATACTGCTAGCCATGCCCTCTGGATATCATACATTGATATAGCAGAACTCGAAAAAAAAGCACTATACTAAGGCTGTGCCCTCATTAGTAACATGCTGCAATAAGAAAATTGTAATCAAAATCTCGTTGTGATACAGTTGGGACCACAACATCAGTGTGACCATCTCCATTGACATCACCAACTGTAGGTCGCTGTCATCATATGATAATGACAATCAGATTGCATATAAAAAACATAGCCTAGTAACAAAGAAATATACAGCTAAGAAAATGCTGTGGTGAAAGTAAGTGGTATCTTCATTTTCACTATAACCAAGTTATAATGTTCTCAATCAATCAGCCAAAAAATAGTAATAGCACAAGATGAAGCCCGAATGGTAGAATCTCTAAGTAATGGATCTAAGCAAGATTATGGATGAATGTATTCTCCTTAGCTAAACTAAGAAAGCGGCTTCAGCACATGTAGCAATAGCTGTGTATAGATTGTCAAGAGACATGTATTACCTTTGCATGTGGATAGACAATCTATTTATATAAGCAATCTGTTAACACCATACAAAATAAATGGATGAAACTTGCCTGTGGAATAAGACTCTTCAGATGCACTTCCCAGATTTCTTCTCCCTCCGCAGTCCATGCTGCTACATTTCCATGGGCATCAGCAGTAACCATCTCGATTTTCCCATCATCATTGATGTCTGCAGCAATGACTGGTGCATGGATCTCAGCCATCTCAAGTGGGAACTTGTTCCTAACCTTACCTAAATTGACAAAATCAACATAAGTAGACACATGGATGTTTACACATAAGTAGCGTATCAGTGCGCCAAAGGTACAAGTATAAAGGATGGTGGGAATTCATTGTTTTCTAGTGAGGATTTCAATGAATTACAGTCTTATTTTCCAAAACTCAAAATAGCATGGTAAAAACTGATTATTACTTAATTACACCAGCAAATTATATTATTCTAGTCAAGAAACTTTATGCTATGGGAAAAAAAGCACTATGATTTTCTCCAGCACAAGAATGAGAATCTTACTTCATTAAGGTTCCTATGGGGAAAGCGCATATGAACTCTTCTAAAGCAAAAATTCCGATCAATCGAGAAACAACCATCCCTCATTATAAGCATCATGTACCGGGTTCCATCAGCTTTCCATGTAGCATAATAGTATCACTTTGTCTAAGTAGTTGCAGATTGTCACCGCATTCAAAGAAAAGGAAAAAATGTTAGGTCATTAGGTCAAAAAGGAAACATAGGCCAATATGTTGTTCTAGGAAAACATAAATGAGCATGCAACCACTATGTACCATTCCCATGACCTTAGTCCAAAGAAATGGTACAGGATATAAGAATATGAAAATTTGGTATAGTCCAAAGATCCTTGAAGTTAGAAACATAATGGGCATAAAGTAGCACATAGAAAAATAGTTAATTAGTTATATGTCCATACAACACACAACTTGATAATTATCACCCGTCCAAAACAGTAGCCCAAAATTAAATAATAAGGTGCCATATAGAACCACTTGCAAGATAAAAATGGTGCGGAACAAATAAAGTGCAAATATTTTTGGGAAAAAGAAACCAAATAATATTAAGAATTCAAGATCGTAATCCTGCTTGGACAAATAAATACTCCACCCAGAGTCAAATATGCTGCAGATGCAAATATCTGAATCCAAATATTGCCATTACCTCATAGACAAATATTTTTACATATTCATTATCAGGTACAACATCTCTTCCCTCGCAAGGAATCTAAAATGCAAATGTGTCAGTAATGAAATGCTCTTCAAAATTGAAGGATACATTTAAGCTTAGCTCTCTCACCTTGACATGCTTAGTACCTTGCCTTGTCCATTCACCGTGAGTAATACCGAGTAGTATTTGTCAAATCAATCACCAAACCTATCTGAAAAAATACAAATTAAGACTGAAATAGAATGATCTGCTCACAATAAGTGACTAACTTACTTCATGCCAGCTTTTCTTTGTTTATTAACTACTTGTTTGGACGAATATCTTTTCCTGTGAGGCATCGAGTCATTCAAAGTTTCATCAAGAGGAACTTTGGAAGGTATGATTTTGTCTATTGACAAGCATTTGAAGTGTCGACGCCTATATAGCTTTATAAGACAAATCCACCGATGTGACAAACCATGAAACGCAGAGGAAATAGGCAAAGATAGAATTAGAGAAAGGTATAGTAGTATAGTGTTTGCCATCCGCCGACTCTTCCTTGTTGATGTTTGAATGAAGTCGTCACCAGCTATTTAAGCTAAACCCCTACCATGTTCATCTGCTGACTGCCGATTCATTCATACAGTAAGCATTTGTAGAGGACAAAGAATCGGTCTATATAGAAGCATGAAATAAGACATAACCAGCGTATGAAATAACACAAGACTCCTTTCATATCAAAGAGCGCATGAACTTCGCATTAGTACAGAAGACTCCAATGATTGAACATCATTTTACATATATCAATCGGAGTGGGATGGAGACACATTATGTTCCAGATGAGTACAGAAGACTGGGTCATTATTGTCAGGATCATGAAACTCGCCATTCTTGTTGATGATTTGACTCATGATGAACCAAGCGAGTTGTCCCTGAATGGCTCTGATTTCAGGTTGTTTTAGTTTTTCCGTAGGGATTTTGAGGCGCTACAAGGAGAAAAGAATTAATATGAGAGCTTTAGTATAAATCGTTAGGCATGAATCATTTTGGGTTGTTAGCATGACAAACCTCTACATCATTGTCTACAATTGTAGAACCTAAGAGTATCCGCATGTAATGGCAGACAAAATACCCACATAAATTTGTGCCTTGCGACTGTTTGTTACACTGCAAAATAAATAAACTGCAATGTCACAAAATGAGTCATTTACTACAAATTGAGATATAGGAGTAATATGTGCGTACCGGGAAAGCGGTACGTATTGAGAAGTGCTTTTGGTATGGGCGGTATCTCGTGGACTTTTGACAGTATCTTTTGAAGGCATTTTGGAATATATCTGTCACGTCCTTGTAAAGTTCTTTATCTTTGTCTAGGGGATCCAATACAACTATTTTGCTTTTCTCTAGTGTAATGGCAAAGAGTATCCAATGGAATCTACATACAAAGGTAATATGCCATATAAAATTAGTGCTAAGATTGCAATAAGAGTAAAGAACAACATCGAGTGATCTAACTAGCTAGCGAACCGCTTACTTGAAGTTGTAGGGAAAAAGTATCATGTCCTTGTCTTGAAGTTTAATGAAAACATTATAGATGTAATCCTCGACATCATTTGGTGTTCTTCGGACTTGAGGTTCGGACACTGCTCCCGGGTCAAGGAATCCTACACGAACTGCTGGGTTTTTTCTTAGTTCAATAGTCTCGTACCTACATAGTAAAGAAGTTTGACATTACAATTACCGGTATTACATTAATGTAGACAATAATTTATGAAGTTCACACTTACAAGATTCAAAGATCTCAAAAGAGACACGTCAAGGGCATCCTGGTAGTACATGTCGTGCAAGTTATCGAATTCAACCAGAAGTAACCACCCCCTCATGGTGAAAATGCTCTTCTTTATAAACTCCACATATCGACTTGCACATCCTGGTTGGACCGCTCTATGTACCACTTGTGCAATCTTCGTGATCATCATTGTTAGGGTATTCAACATTTTTTCGGTCACAAGAGGCTTCCCATCTCGAATTTCAGTCTTTCTACAATATCTTGTCCTCGCAGACTTCGCCTTGCCCTTAGATTGGCTCAAGATAACCTCATATTCAGACCGGCGTCGCCTAAGCTGGCCGACTTAGCTTTCCTCTTGTCACGATTTCTTTTTATTATCCACGGTATGTTTTTTGGGACGATCGATCATGAGGATCTATTGGAGGACACCGAGCTTTGGTGATGATCAAGGAAGATCTATTGGAGGACACCGAGTCTTTGGTGATGACTGAGGAAGATCTATTGGAGGACACCGAGCTGCCGTGACGATCATGGAAGATCTACGGAGGATATGACTGCAATTGAAGGTCGAGAACAATGTCACGCTTGCGCCATCGAATGAATGTGTGCATGGCACTTCCTAAAGTTGTCACTTCATCATGTCCGGCATTTCCAACATCATGTCGGTGAATCATGGAAGTACCGTGTCCACCTCGACCTTTGTGTATCCCGCGATTGAGGAGTTGTGCAAAACGCCCCTTCTTGGCACGGATAAGCCATGCCTCAGAAAGCACTGAATAGAGATGTTCATGACAGGAATGTTGAGCTGGCAAGGTGTTGGATATTGTATGTCGTCCACAGGATAATGGGCTAATAATGTATCTTCTACTAGTGGTGTGGACGCACAACTGCTGCGATGGCGCGAGGTGCCGGGGACAACAGTGTTCTCGACTTCTACATGGCTTAGGGCTGCTTGCACTTGTCTTTCCACTTGTCTTTGCACTTGTTCTTGTATGGTGTCATGTAAATCTCGAAGTACCTCTTGCTTTATTGCTTCTCGTTCATTTTCGATTTGCGAGTCTTTGGCTCTCTTCCGACTCCTATAAGAGCTGGCGTGTTCTGGGAATCCCTTGCTCCAAGGTACCTTAGCCCCAACACCTCATGTCCGACTGTGGTGCTCTTTGGTTCCTAAGGCCACCGTAAGTTCATCCTTATCCCTATCTCAAACGAAAGTGCCTTGGGTAGCCTCGACAGACAAGTCTTGGACTTTGTTGGAGATCGCTTCGTCTTCCGAGTTTTGAATGATAATACCCCACCAGACGTGATAGCTTGCCCTTGCCAAAGACATAGTGCTTGACTCGATGCAGTAGTTCAAACAGGGACTTACGCTAGTGGACTGAATGGACTCGCTTCTTGCCTCTCCCATTGGGGATTTTTCCCGTATCCACCTGTGCCTAATCTGTGGGGATGAATATTCTTTCTAGAGATTGTCGCGTGGTCCTCACTTGACTTCTTTGCTGATTCTTGTAACTTCATCGCCACGAACTCATCCAAGTATGATTCCAATTTATGATATTTCCCAATGGGACTCAGGTTATTATTCACATATGTGCAATTCAACCGGTCTTGAAGTTCTTCCAACACGTACTCCATGGTCATCAATGCATCCGCCAAGACGAGGTCTTGACTTCTTCGGGAATTCAAAGCTTTGTTTTAGCTCTGTCCAAAGGTCCTCTTTGGTGGCGCGGGGTACTTTATGCCAATCCTGATAGGTGATTGGAACTTTATCCCTGGCAATATATCCGCAGGTTGACCTATACTTAGCCGCTACTTCTTTTGGTGCTATAGGGGACCCTGAATCATTAACATCGGAGATGGTATGTCTGCCTTCCGGTTTTTTGGTTTGCCCTCGACCGCGACGCCTTGCTACTTCGACATCAGTGGTAGGTGGAACCACGGCGCCGGCTTCCAGTTCGTCGAGGTTAAGGAAGCTAGTCGGGCTCCTGCTCGGGCTCCTGCTCGGGTTAGGCTCAGGGGTCCCCTCCATATGTTGTTCTGCCTTGGTTACTGCTCTGCTACCAAATCGAACCATTAATTCCATAAAAATCTCCAAGTTTCAGTTACAAGTTTCAATAGGTCATCATCATTGAAGATAGAGAGTATTATACTGGGGAAAGGAAAGGCAGAAACTCCCAGGATTCCCCGATCGACAACGTGATTGATACAATTTAAAGATCACTTGTATAAATATATAACTTTAATATTAAAGTTGAATTGATTTAGAGAAAAGAAAAGAGAAAAACAAGAAAATAAAATCTAGAATCATTTTCCACTTAATGTAATCACACCCTTCTAAACCTAACCCTAACCCTAACCTAACTCCCCTCTCTCTCCTTCACTCATCTCCTCCACCTGCCGCCGCACCCGATCACCTCCTCCTCCTCCCATATTTACCAGAAGATATGGAGATAATATTGAAAACAACATTGTGTTTAGGTCAATTGTAAAGCAAGAGGACAAGGGTCCAAACCAAATCAGAACAGAGAACAGATTTTTATTTTTTAGTACGAAGCTTAGTGTTAACAATAAAACTTAATCAAACCAGGAACAGAGTAATTACTTTGCAATTACAGCTACAAGCAAAGAGCAAAAATAAACTAATAAATTGTTGATGGAAGCATTTTTAAAGATAGCTCACAAGAGGCATCTAACACTTGTAACCATACAAAGAGGCATCTAACACTTGTAACCATACAAAGAGGAATAATATAGCATTCTGAGAAGTCAAGTCATTACATTGTGAAGTTTTGATGTACTACCTAACATACAACCCAGATATTACCAAGACCAAAAGAGAAATCCATCTATGACAGAAACATACATTGTATATGCCCTTTCAGATGCAAATGGTTTTCGAATATACAAGTGCTAGCAGCATAATTAAGGCATGTTTACTAAAATCTTAATGATCTAGACAAAGATTTTAGAAACCAATCGATTCTGAGATGGAAAAGTAGCCTTATTCAAGGGAAACACAAGATCATATATGTTTTTCATAGTATGATGTCGTAAGTCAACTCTCTTGCCAAGCATCATAGTCCAATGTAAATGAACTAGCACATGTAGAGTTTATATTAGTAGGAAATAACTCCATATTTATATCAACTTATGAAGCTGGCCTGATGTTTGGGCAATTATTGATGAATGTGTCCATAATGTAGTTGTAGCCTATATTCATCAGAAACCCAACTGCCATTAGCGTACGCAGATTATACGACACTTCACATAATTCCTCATACCTTTATGTTTTGAATCTTGGCTAACTACTGCAAATGTGCAATCAATTCTATCCAATCTACTTCGGCATTTCCTAGTAAGCGAAATCTTGGTGGCGAGCAGAGCACAAGAGGCAAACTAAAAGAGCAGGGAATTGACGAGGAAATGCCGAAATCTTTGACAGAATTTGATCGGAAAAAACATCTAGCAAAATTAAAGTGGTATCGAGCACGGCAGCGGGCGGGGTACTTACCTCTGCATCGCGGGGCGGACCAGGGGGGCGGGGACGAGCACCGGCGGGGACGGCCACCGGTGGAGACGAGCACCGGGCGGCGGGCGGACGGCCACCGGAGACGAGCACCGGGCGGGGCGGGTCGACCACCGGGGCGAAGGGCTCGAGCACGGTGGCAAAGTGGTCGACCACCTGGAAGCGGCTCGACCACGGCGCGGGCGGGTCGAGCGGAGACGAGCACCGCGGGGTGGGATCGAGCACGGCCGGGCGGGTCGAGCGGAGAGTGGCGAGTTTAGGGTTAAGGTACGAACGGGAGATATATGTAAGGTGGGTTTTCAGTGTCGAATTCCCGTAACGAACCGGCACTGAAGTTACATTTGTGTCGGTTTAAACCATGAGCCGACATTGAACAGTGTCTCATTTGTGCCGGTTTAAGGATAAAACCGACACAATTATACGTTTTTTATGTTTGTTGATATTATAAAATTGTAATCAACTTTAGTATAATAACACAAAGGCTACATAAATATATAATAGGTATATATTTATTTACAATATAGTATTGACCGTTTTTTGATATTATAACAATATTCAAAAAATGTAATCAACATGAGTATAATAACAAAAAGTCCACATAAATATATAATAGGTATATATTTATTTACAATATAGTATTGTTAGTTTTTTGATATTATAACAATATTCCAAAAATGTAATCAACATGAGTATAATAACAAAAAGTCCACATAAATATATAATAGGTATATATTTATTTACAATATAGTATTGACTGCTTTTTTGATATTATAACAATATTCTAAAATGTAATCAACATGAGTATAATAACAAAAGTCCACATAAATATATAATAGGTATATATTTATTTACAATATAGTATTGTTAGTTTTTTGATATTATAACAATATTCCAAAATGTAATCAACATGAGTATAATAACAAAAGTCCACATAAATATATAATAGGTATATATTTATTTACAATATAGTATTGACCGTTTTTTGATATTATAACAATATTCCAAAAATGTAGTCAACATGATTATAATAACAAAAAGTCCACATAAATATATAATAGGTATATATTTATTTACAATATAGTATTGTTAGTTTTTTGATATTATAACAATATTCCAAAAATGTAATCAACATGAGAATAATAACAAAAAGTCCACATAAATGCATATTTTTGACGTCATATTTACATTAAATTTTTTTACATCACATTGACATTACTGCTAGCTATTTTTCTTTAACAATTTGCCCCTCTTCATGATCATCGCGATGATATGTAGCTTCTTCCTCAGTGGTTTCTTCATCTAGCCTGATGCTTCCATCTACGAAAGGTGGCACCTCGTCAAACTGGTTGTACTCGTCCTCATCCACGACATTCTCAACTCCGACGATTCTTCTTTTTCCGTGAAGAATAACATGACGCTTCTTATCTGCCGGATCGATTACGTAAAAGACTTGTGCTACTTGCTTCGCAAGTACGAATGGTTCATTTGTATATCCGACATGTTCAATGTTCACAATAGTGAAGCCATACTTGTCCACCTTCACACCCTTTGGGAGTTGGATCCAACGACACCGAAACAATGGGATCTTGAAAATACAATAGTCGAGCTCCCAAATCTCCTCTATGAACCCATAGAAGCTACTCTTTGTACTGCATGTGCTGTCATAAGCATCTATGCGAACACCACTGTTTTGGTAAGTGCTTTTGCTATCTTGACCTCTAGTGTAAAATGTATATCCATTTATATCGTATCCTTGCCATGTCACGATTGTACCTGATGGCCCCTTTGCCAACCACCTCAACGTAACACTCGTTTATCTCGATCATGTGTTCCTTAAACCAGTTGATTGAACAAAGCGGTTGTGCTCTTTTGTTATCCAAACCTCTCGATCGCCCTTGGTTTTCCCTCCGTAGCTCATCCTTGTGCAAGTCCATAAACGAAGACACCTCAACTGATTGTTGCAAGACTCGTGAAATGTGCTTGCTCAAACAAAACATGATCGTAAGTATTTATTGATTTCTTTCCGATGACCCTTTTCCGGCTAGCCTACCCTCATGTCGAGATACAGGCACACCAACCGGATCGACATTGTCCATGTAATCGACGCAGAACTCGATAACCTCTTCGGTTGCATAACCTTCTACAATGCAGCCCTCCGGCCGAGATCGACACGTACATATTTCTTCGTAATGCAGCCATGTACCTCTCGAACGGGTACATCTGATGCAAGAATACAGGGCCGCATATCTTTATCTCATTCACAATATGAACAATTAGATGGACCATGATATCAAAAAATGATGGGGGGAAGTACATCTCTAGTTGGCATAGAGTCTTCACCACATCATCCTGCAGTTCACATAGTCCAACGGGATCGATGATCTTCTGTGAAATTGCGTTAAAGAAGAAACATAACCTCATTATTGTCTCTCGGACTTTGTCAGGCAAAATACCTCTGATTGCAATAGGAAGCATTTGTGTCATCATCACATGGCAATCGTGAGACTTCATGCCAATTAACTTCAAATCTTTCATCGAAACCAGTTTTTTTATGTTTGCGGAATAACCGGACGGAACTTTCACACTATGTAAGCACTTGCAAAGTTCTGTTCTCTCTTTCTTGGATAGAGTGTAGCAAGCCGGGGGAAGATAAAGTCGGCCTGACCCGGTGTCTTGAGGATGTAGCTCGGATCTGATTTTCATATCTTCTAGGTCCTTTCGTGACTTGAGTCCATCCTTAGTTTTGCTAGGAATATTCAATAAAAGACCAATCAAACTGTCACATACATTCTTCTCTACGTGCATGACATCGATGCAGTGTCGAACTTCTAAGTCTTTCCAATAGGGCAAGTCCCAAAATACCGATCTCTTCTTCCACGTGGTCTTCTCGATTCGGGATCTTGAAGTATTATTACTACCTTTTCCAAGTACAACATTAATATCCTTAACCATATCATATACTTCTTCCCCACGCACGAGGCCTTGGAGCTAAACCGTTCTCCTTTGTTCCACAAATTGTTTCTTCATATTATGCGGTAGGGTGCTTCCTTCAAGGAACCTACGGTGACGCATATACACAGTTTTTCTTGAGTTATTGAGCCACACACTTTCTGTTTCATCCAAGCACTGTGGACATGCTTTGGCCCCTTTTATAGTACGACCAGATAGGTTACCTAGGGCAGGAAAATCATTGATGGTGCAAAACAATAATGCATGTAGAGTGAAGTACTCCCGTTTGTACTCATCCCATACCTGCACACCTTCATTCCACAAGATCGTAAGATCTTCCACCAATGGTTGCAGGTATACATCAATATCGTTGCCAGGTTGTCTCGGCCCTTGAATAAGCAAATGACATCATAATGTACTTTCGTTTCATACACAACCAAGGAGGAAGGTTGTAGATACAGAGAGTCACGGGCTAAGTGCTATGAATGCTACTCATATTACCGAAAGGATTCATTCCATCTGTACTCAATCCAAACCTTATATTCCTAGGTTCATTTCCGGTTGTTCTGAAGAGCCTATCGATGGTTCTCCATCGCGTAATCAGCAGGGTGTCTCAGCTTTCCATCCCTCTTACGCTCTTCCGAGTGCCATCGCAACAATTTGGCGTGCTTTTTGTTTCCAAATAAACGTTTCAACCGAGGGATTACTGGCAAATACCATACCACTTTAGCAGGGGGTCCTTTCTTCACCTCGCTGACATTGCTGTCATCACTCTTTCGCTTGTATCTTGATGCTTTGCACACTGGACATACATGCATGTCTGAATACTCTTTGCGATAGAGTATACAGTCGTTTGGACATGCATGTATTCGTTCTACTTCCAATCCCAAGGGACATACAACCTTCTTTGCAAGATATGTGGTTTCAGGCAATACGTTTCCCTCTGGAAGCATGTCCACTAAGAGATGTAATAACGCCGTGAAACTCTTATCGGACCAACCATTGCTTGCCTTCAATTTTAGTAGTGAAAGCACGGTGTGCAATTTTGTGTATTTCGCCTTGCAACCCGGGAACAAAGGTTTGTATGCGTCCTCCATCAAACGCTGGAATTGATTAAACTCTCTCTGACTAGTGTAGTTCCCTTCTGCATCGCGCAACATCTGAGCCAGATTATTGTCATCATCGACGAGCAGCCTATCCTCATCGGATCCGTAACCGATGTCATCTACCATGTTGCTAGCTCCGTCGTTGATGACGTTAACTCCTTCATGTATGATCTCTTCTTCACCGTGCCTTGTCCAATATGTATAGCCAGGTAAAAAACCCCTTCGAATCAAGTGCAAGTGGATATGCTCTTTATCTCAAAACATCTTCTCATTCTTGCAATCAATACATGGACAATGTATGTATTCCTTTTTCTTTTGCAACTTGTCCTCCTCGGCGAATCTTAGAAAAGCAGAGACGCCGTCGATGTATTCTCGACTGTAACAGTCTGCACTGTACATCCATCTCCGGTCCATCTATAATTAATTAACATAAACGATTATCAAGTTAACCTTAATTGAAATAGGTCTAAACATTAAATTACAACTAGAGTCCAGAAATTTAATTTAATATCTTAAATTTAATATATGTTTGATAATAATTAATTAACTAACAATAGTGGATGGACATAATTTTAATCTATATTATATAAAGCTAAGCAAAATTTAATGTAATGGAGCTAGGTAATAAATTCATCTTCTACAAAATGCTAGATCAATAAAAAGAAACTAAATCTAAACCATCATATGCTTATTAAAATTTAATATCTTAAATTTAATATATGTTTGATAATAATTAATTAGCTAACAATAGTAAATACACATAATTTTATTCTATATTATATAAAGCTAGACAAAAGTTCCAATTCTTTTTTGTCCTATCAGGGATAAAGTTCCAATCATCTATCAGGATTGCCATAAAGTACCAATTCTTTTTAATATATGTTTGATAATAATTAATATATGTAGTGGATGGACATAATAATTAATTAGCTAACAATAGTAAATAGACATACTTTTATTCTACATTATATAAAGCTAGACAAAAGTACATCTAAAGGAGCTAGGTACGTAAATAATTCATAATCTACAAAATGCTAGATCAATAAAAACATATAAATTAAACTTAATTGAACTAGATATAAACATTAAATTTTAACTAGATGGCGTTCAAATCATTACTTACTGAAATTTGATATATGTTTGATAATAGTAAATTAGTTAACAATAGTAGATGGACATGATTTTAATCTATATTATATAAAAACTAACGAAGAGATTTTAATCTATATTAGCATCTAAAGGAGCTAGGTAAGAAATTCATCTAAAGGAGTTAGGTAATTTGAGTGTTTATACCGCGCAAAAGTTCATCCAAAGGACCTAGGTAATAAATTCAACAACTATAAAATGTTATATAAATAAAAACAAAATAAATCTCAACCATAATTTGAGCTCATATAAATTAATCATCATTGTACTAAATCTAAACATTAAATTCCATCTACATAACCACAAATTAAGAGAGGACAACAATTTACTCACCTTGAAACACACTTAGAGGGAGTACAAGCTCAAAAATGGATGTACTGCAGTCGGCAATGGAGCAGCTAGATAATGCGCAATGGAGCAAGAGCTGCAGTCGGCAATGGAGCAGGAGCTGCGATCGATCGGGAATGCAGCAGGAGATGCGAGCTGTAGTGGTAGGTATAGGAGGGTTTATTAGTGTCGGTTCGTAAATGGAGCCGGCACAAATAATAGGTATTAGTGTCGGTTCTATTTACAAACAGACACTAATAACCGAAAAAGTATTTGTGTCGGTTTTTAAATAGAACCGGCACAAATAAAAATTTATTAGTGTCGGTTGTAATTACAAACCGACAAAAATAATATTTGTTTCGGTTTTAATAACAAACCGACACTAATAATAAACTATTAGTGTCGGTTTCAATTATAACCTGACACACTCCCCGATTTGGTTTTTAGAACCGACACAAAAAACTTTACTGTGTCGGTTCCAACAAAACCGACACTGATATACCGACTCCTATTTACTGTTCTGTAGTAGTGTCGGCCGGTGACATTGTAATCCCTGGTACTAATCACAACATCTGTTCAAGGTCTAAAGGATATTATAGGAGGAAAAAAATAGACACCATGCGTGTAGCCGCTACGAGGTTTTGTCAGGGCCGAAGGCCATGCGCGGTTTTCTTTGAGACACCGAGCATGTAGCCACTGCGAGGTGTTGCCGGGGCCAAAGGCCATGCGCGGCTTCTTTTTTTTTCAGAAAAACTAAAAAACGGTATACCGTTGCAACGGTATACCTCTGAAACTCATGAAACTTATGATTTTTTGCACTGAAACTCATGAAACTTAGCACTAAAAACTGATAAAACATAAAACTGATGAAACTAAACACTGAAACTCATGAAACCAACACTGAAACTGATAAGTTTCATAAGTTTCATGGCTATACCGTTGCAACGGTATACCGTTCCCTAGTCACTCTCTTTTTTTTTATACCGAGCGTGTAGCCGCTACGAGGTATTGCCGGGGTGAAGGCCATGCACGACTTTCTTTGAGACATCGAGTGTGTAGCCGCTACGAGGTGTTGTCGGGGCCAAAGGCCATGCATGGCTTTTACAGTTGTCATGCTCGCAAAAGTTTTTCCTTTATTTGGATACAAGTGTTGTTACATTTTGGGCAAAGTATTACGGGTAATACTTGATGATAACCTTTGCATTCCATGTGTGGTCGACAGGCTGGCCGTTGATGGTCTGGAGGTGGAAGGCACCGACCTTTGTGGTCTTGGTGATGAGGTATGGACCTTCCCACTTTGTGTTCAGCTTGCTAATGATCTCATTGGCTACCCTTTTAGCACCATATCGCCGACAGCAATGGGCCTGAACCGGACTTTTCAGTTGTATGAGGCGGCCATGCCGTTGATGTATATGCCGAGCATGTCCAATGCTTTTTCACGATTTTCCTCTATTAGTTCCACGGAGTCGCACCGATCCTCGGTGCCCTCTGCTGCTCGCAGTGACCTAACATTTAGCTCACTGGGCGTCATGGCCTTGTCTCCGAAGAGGAGTTTGAACGAGGAGAAGCCGGTGGGGCGGGCAGTGGTTGTCCGCATGACCCATAAGACTTTTAGAAGCTCCTCCGGCCAGACCCCCTTCGGGAGACCCACCAGCCTTTTGGTGAGGACGCCGATGATTGTCCGGTTTGCCCGTTCAAGCACTCCATTGGACTACGGGTGTGCGACCGAAGCAAAGCACAACCTGATGCCCATGTTGTTGCTGTACGCCTTGAAGGAAATGGCATCGAATTGCATGCCATTGTCGATGACGAGCTCCCTCGGCACGCCGAACCGGCATATTATGTTCTTCCACAGGAATTTAAGGACTGTTTGGCCTCTACCCATCGGGAGAAGTATTCAATCCCTACAAAGACATAGCGGAGGTCTCCCTTTGCCCTAGGAAATGACCCTATGAAGTCGAGCCCCCACTACCTCGTCGGTTTGGGGGGGCATCGGGGACGTGCTCCTAACCTCGGCCTTGGCCTCTGTCTCGTTTGGCGGGAGGGCAATGCCCCCGACCGCCTCCGACGGAGGCCGCACAGACCCCAACATGAAAAATGCACCAACCACCCCTCTTTTGGTGTCGTTCGTTCCTGGCATGTCGGCCAGTCGTCTCTTCGTTGAGGACCCCTTCTGGCTCTTTGGTTCTTCACCCCTGGTCCTCTGCCTGGGCGTATTCCTCCATTTTGTCGAAGAGTTTCGCCACGGAAAGGATCCGTTTTCCGACAATCCTCTTCGCTGACGGGCCCGCCCATAGTCCACATCGGGTGGCATTGATGATGGTGGAATCCGCGACCCCTTTGAGCTGCACTTTACTTTCACAAATCTCTTGAAGTAGCTCCGAAGGGACTCCCCCGGGGCCTGTCGTATAGTGAATAGGTGTCCCTTGTCCTTCGGCTCAGCGTACTTGCCCTGGAGGTTGTTTCAAAGCAGGTCTCGGAGTGTTCCCATGCATAAATGGAACCCATCGGTAAGGTGAAGAACCAGGTTAACGCCACCCCAGTGAGGGCGAGGACCACACCTTTTGCTTTGGTGGCGTCATCTCCGCCGGCAACTTCGATGGCGGTCTCATACACACATCAGCATAACTCCTCACAACGGGCATCTTGAAGCCTTCCGGCCATCCCTCGTGTTGGATCCCTACACTCAGGAGAGACCCTGGGTCCCCCCGGATGACTCGAGCGGGTAGGGAGGTATTCCCGGTTGTGGGCGCTTCGAGGTGAAGTCTCATGGGCGCGGCCACAGCCACCACAGGGTGGGATACCGTGGTGGCACCCGTTGGCACGTCGACTTGACGTCAGAAGTCCTCCACTTCCCTTTGTAGCCGTGTTAATACTTGGGCAAGGTCATCGTGTGGTCCGGGGGGAGCCCGAGGCGACCCCCGAGTGGGGAACAAGCGTGCGTCCCCACCGGTCATTCTCGCCTCAGTCGAGTGTTCTTCTGGGGCTGCCGCTCCATCTTTGTGAACTGCGGGAGCCGTGGGGGCCCGGCTTCTCCTAGCCCTTGGGGCCCCAGGCCCTCTTCGGCTGCAGCCACCTCTAGGTAGAAGTTCGGGTCAAGGTTGCCCTCTTTCTTGTGGGTACCATCCTCTGCTCCCCACGAACGGCGCCAACTAATGTGGTTACGAGCCAAACAGTACAGATCGGAGGGCTCCGAAAGACCACCCGTCGAGGGGTGTCTTACTGGAGACCTATGTAGAAAGTGAGGATATCGGAAAGGATGCACATCTTGTATTGCTTGTAAAAAATGTCTTCTCTTACAATGTTCGGGTGAGGGCTATTTATAGCCCCATGGCCCGAGGGTGAAATCACATGAGTGTCCCTATTTCCTCCATAGGCGTGTAGGGGCACCATCATACTTTCCCTCCGCCGGAAGCTAGCCCATATGGGCCATGATGACCTCCAATGTAGGCATGCTCCTACTGTTGTACCCTTCATTTGCA